>OZ012741.1:472694905-475473471 GCA_963859935.3 Lathyrus sativus | reverse complement strand
CATAGTTGAACGATCTCTGGAAGATTCAACATCAAATAAAGAATCTTCTTATTCAAAGTATGACAAAAAAGATGAAGAAATTTCTTCAATACTCGAAAGAAGAAGAGGAGAAACATCAACCTCGGAGAAAAATCTAAAAGAATCATCTTCCAATGAAGACGATGAAATATGCTTAAAGACATCCTATGGGAGAGACACTATTTAGTGTATCAAACCTTCCTATACACAACTGCTTAAAATGAGAAAACACTTAGTGGAAGAAAATGAAAACTAAGAGAGCGTACCTGAATCTTCAGAAATTCCTAAGATACCTCAAGGAAGTCAACAACTCTTTAAAAATAGAGATAATTAAGCTTAGAAACTCAAAAAGAGAATGTAAGTGATGTAATTACTTTATAAAAGAAGTAGTTGACCTACAAAAAACCTTAGGAACATTTACCCAAGGAAAAGGGAAGCTTGACCTAATTTTATCTAGTCAAAATCCTCTTTAAATAAAAATGGTATAGGCTTTAAAGAGAAAACAAATCATGAAATAAAGAAGAATCACATATATAAGTGCAATCACCGTAAGAGAACATGTCACTTAGAATCCTTTTATTTTGATAAGTTGAAAGGATCTAAAGGTAATCACCTTAGATCTTCTATGACTAATGCACATGGGTCCAAGAAGATATGAGTACCGAAGACGTAACCTTAGTGTTTTACAAGTAGGCTTTGCTGCTTGGAATTATTGACGATTATTATTTTAAGTAGTGCAAAGAAATAATATACTTTTAAAACTATACATTTGATAAAGTCTCTAATCTCGAATATGAACGATGATGGAAAATGCCAACGGTTGTGATCAAGGTATTTCTTTGAGAATATCTCAAAGCATATGATCGTTAATGGTCAGTTTAAATAAATCCATCTGAAATGGACCAATTTATTTTGTGGTTTTACCGACTATTTCATCCAATAAGAGAAGGATCCACCATTTGGTGTTTTCCCACTTGGGAAATATTTATCAAGAATTCTTGATAAAAGAGGTAAAATTATTTTAAGGTTGAAATAATTAGGAAAATATAATTAAACCCTTAAAGTAATATTTCTTAATTTTTTACTCAAATTGTTTCTAACCCATAAAGATAATATTTTAAGTGTTATATAGATAAAAGGTACATACAATGACAATGGGTGGTACTAAAAAGAGAAAAGTCTACATAAGGCCCAAAGTAAATAAATGTTGAATTGGACTAATTTAATCGATTATCACTTTGGTCTAATCGATTAGATCCTTTGAAAACTCAAAAAATTCAAATGTTGGAGCTCATCACAATGGCTAGTTGGGTGAGTAATTACGGTAACAAATACTTACAACAAATAACTAATTGTTTTTACCGTTTATAATTGATTTGGGCACATATCTAATCGATTAGATAATGCCTATAAAAGGATGTAATTTATCAATCTTTTCATCTCATAATTTCTCTTACTCATTGCATTAGAAACTCATTAGTTCACTAACCATCATCATTATAAAATGGCCCAAAAGAGAACCCATTCTTCCCGACCTTCATTTTCAAACTTTTCCGAAGATTTCACCTCTCAAGCCCAAGAAATCAACTACAAAATTCACTACTCCAATTGAGAAATATTCACCTCTCACTATCTAGATGAAGATCTCTTCAAGAATTGCTCATTCATGGAAGTATTCACTACTGTTGGGTTAAGCAACTTTGTCTTCGAGAAACCCCAAAAGAGGTACCCAAAGTTAGTGAAAATGTTCTACGTAAGTCTCTCCTACCCATATGAAATTATCAACTTTGAAGTCAAGAAACACCCCATCACCCTATCTCTTAAAGATTCCGATCTTGTCTGCAACCTGCCTTTCATAGAGAAAGATTATGATCAAATGGATCTTAAAGGTAACTAATTTAATTTTGACACCCTTGCTCACTCACTACTAATTGATCCCACTTCTACCATTATATCTCCATTCAATGTTGGAACTATTCACCCAAACATTAGACTAATCCACTACACCACAAGCCATGTCCTATTCCCAAGAACGGGTAACTATAACACCTTTTCAAAATCATACATTCTTGTTTTCTGGTTTTTTTGAAAACCAACTCCTGAAAAACTGGGCAGATGCATTTTTTCATCACATGATAGAAAGTAAAATGAAAAACAACATCCTTCCTTAAGCCGAACTAGTCACAAAAATCCTTCATTTTTCTGGCTATCCATTTGTAGAAGAAGAGCATATATACATATGTATACACAAAGATAGGGCAAGCTGTCATAAACAAAATGGGATATTCAATTCAAGAAGGAGAATTTTTTAATCAACAACCAAGAAGAATAAGGGAGCAAAGAAACACTCCTTCATCCAGCTCCAATAATGAAATTCGAGATGAACAAAGGAAGATGAATGCTAAAATCAACATGCTCATTGAGAAAAAGGCAAAAATAAATCTTATCTCTCCAATGACTTCCAGTGAGAATGATGATGAGATGAATTAAGTGTTTCCTAGGTGTTTTACTCTTGTTTTGCATTTCCTTCCTTGTACTTTAAATTTAAGCAAATTTCCCCTTTTGAAATTTGAATTCCTAATATAAGTATCATGTTTTCCCTTCTTATAAAATGACTAAATTACCCATGTTTTCATATTTATTTCTCACAGTGCATCTTTACTTGCCTTTTTGATTTTGACAAAGGGGGAGAAGTATACTCTCTTGGGAAGTAAGGCATATTTTCTATCTAACTCAGGTGGAGTTATCACTGCAAAATATCTATATTGTTTTAACCACCTCCCGTTAGAAATGTGTTGTCATCATACAAAAGGTGGAGAATGTGGAACCTTGTTTTGCAGGTAATATGCTTTTAACAAGGACATCAACTTTTGATGATGACAATTAATGATAAGTCAAGAATGAATGATTAAACATATAAAGATGCAAACCTATCTTTAGGATTTGATAAACTTGACTATCCAATGATGGAAAAAAAGATTACATCTAAAGCCTCATCTCAAGCCATTTAAAGACGTGTCAACATAAAAAGTAATATCCAAAAAAGTCTCTAAGCAATATGGCTAAAGCAGACACACACATGCACACACACACACACACACACACACACACACACACACACACACACACACACACACACACACACACACACACACACACACACACACACACACACGCACACACACACACACACAAACACACACACAAGACTATTTAAAAAAAATGATTTACCAAAAGAAAATATTTTGAAAAACATCTGGAAGTTATGATAGATAAAATGGTAGCAGTCAGAATAGCAATACGCAAAAATTTTGACTTTTCTAACCGATTAGAAATTTTTTGTAGATAAAATGATTTACCCATATCTATCGTCTTGAATCTTTTAGTTCACTATTCCTTGTATAAGGGGTTTCGTGAGCCTTTCCTACTAAAAGCTCTCAATGATTAATAGAAACTGTCAAAATCAATTCTAGGGGACATGACTAAATCATTTTTGACTGAACATGTATAACTCCTAGTGTTCTTATTCTTCCATTAACTCATTTTATTTCTCTATTTTTTTCCACATTTTATTTTCCGCTGCTAATTTTTCTAAAATGTTTTCAAACTCTTATTTTATTTCTAAAAGGTTTTTAAAAGCAAGTTTTTTCAAACCATACAATTCACCCCATCTCTTATGTGTTAAATATCAAGTCCAATAGGACTTCCAGTAACCAACACAAAAACTGTCGTTGAATGGAAACATTCTACGATCCAGCCCCTCCATTTTTCATTGAATTTCATTCTCACCATCATATAATCAAGAAAATTCTGATCGATCAAGTCGTATGCTTTCTCAACACTAAATTTAAATATTAAAACTTATTTCTTCATACGCTTAACATCATCTACCATCTTATTCGCTATTAGGATACAATCAAACATTTGTCTTCCCTGTATAAAAGGAAATTGTGTTTCGGAGATTACCTTGTGGATCGACTTCTTCAATCTATTTGCAAGTAGTTTTGCTAACATATTGTACATGCATCCAATTAGAGATATACATTGGAGCTCATTCAACTTTACCAGATTATGGATTTTTAGTATCCAAGTTATAAATGAGCTATTCGCTCCACGAACAATCCACCCATTCTTTTGAAAATCATCAATGAATCTAATAAAATCACTTTTAATTACCTCATATAATTCTTTAATAAGCCTAAAGGATACACCATCTAGAACCAAACTCTTTGAACTATCACATTCCCAATCTGCCTTTCTGATTTCCTCCTCTTAAAATTTACCTATTAGCACATTGTTATCTTCCGATTCAATCTTCCTAAACTTGAAATCATTTAGGACTGGCATATTCCCAAAACTTGCATTGAATTCTCTTGAGAAGTTATTAAAGACTTCTTGTTTTATCTCTTGAACCCCCGTTAATTTAAAATTTTGGGACTCTAATATAGATATCTCAGTGATCTTTCTTCTATTCATTACACACCTATGGAAAAATCTTGAGTTGTCATCCCCCTCTTTCAACCATTTTAGTCGATAATTTTTCCACATAATACTAGATTTCATTCTTGATAAAGAGGAAAGATGAATTGATGTATCTCTTTTTATGTTTACACTTTTTAACTCCAAATAATTTAGTTTCTTCTATTCCTCCTCAATTTTGTTGTCCAAGTTTACCACATGACTCTTCACTCTCTAAAATGAATTTTGATTAAATTTAGTTTCTCTTTTAACACGTACCCACCCCAATCTCGAAACTCAAAGGATCTTCATTTTCTTCCACAAACTTATGACACCATTCTAGATATCTCAAACAATTAAACATACAAAACAATTTTAGTCCCCAATTTAGAAACCTCTCACATATCAATATCGGGCAATGATCTGATAGTCCCTTCTATAAACACCACTGTGAGATATTAGGCCATTGAGAAAGCCAAATTTATGAAACTAAACATTTATCTATTCGGCTCACGGATGAATCGTCAATATTCGACAACGTGAATCGTCTACCTCTTAGGGGTAAGTCTAATAATTCTACATCAATAATGAAATCATCAAACTCTACAATTTCTTCTCTTCTGGTGAACACTCTGACTCATTTCTGTCCCTCCTCCATTCTAATTTCATTAAAATCTTCCATCATGTACCATTTAGTATCTAGGTTGGATGTAATTATGTTGCACAACTTGTTCCATAAACTCCTCTTCCCACCACCATCGCATGAAGCATACATTTTTATAATGCACACTAACATTTGATGACCCTCTATTCCTAATACCCTTCCATCCATATAAAATGTTCTCCTCTTATTTCTATGTGCTTGGTAAATGATTTTGGATTCCGTATCAGTAACAATCCTCTTGATCTACCCTTCGATGCAATGTGCATGAAATCACATTCTTCTTTCCCCCACACATTCTCACAGATTTTACCATCCACCTCTTCTGTTTTGGTTTCTTGGATACCTATCACCTTTCCTATGTTCTTCAATGCAACTTTTTTACCCTCTCCTCATGAGCACATAAATATTTCAATGTTTCTCATTTATCCCCTGATTTACTTACTCCTATTTCATTTCCAAACTCTTATACCCCTTGAGATATTTCTTTAACCTCACTATATACTATAGTCCATGATTTCATTTCCTCATTTTTATTTAATTTAGACTAGGATGTAGAACACCTTACCTTGTTTCTAGCTTTCTTCTTTAAATTTCTTTTTCCCAATCCCTTCGTTTTCTTTCTTCTAAAAGACTTTATCTTTTCTAATAGAATTATTTCACCCCTCATTCTTCTTTCTTTAAACTCAAAGGCTGATACAGATGAATATATCACATTTCCCAATCCTCTTTATGAATCTTCCTTTTTCGAATTACTAATTGTGATTTAAATGATCCACCTCCTTGCTCACCCATGGATCTTCCATCGTTTCCAATACTTTTGATGTTACTGGAGACTTTTGTTGAACTATATGTTGACTTACTTGTCCATCATGCTGTTGTATCCCCCAAGTTTCCCTGTTTTAAGTTGTTGTGTTTTTGTCTTGGCGTTGCTCTCTAACTACTACCGATTCTTGACCATCTGATCCTAGCTATTCCAACCTACAACCTGATTTATAGGCCTGCAACCTGATTCGATTAAGCCCGTTTGCCCACATCGTTATGGCCCGAAGAAATTGTGTTCTTGGTCATTTCCATGTGGGCTAGTAATTTTAATTGTGGCCCGACTTTATGAAACCTACTATTCCACACAACTGTAAAATCTCTCTCATTTCTCAATCACCTTTCATCACTCATGGGCCCCACCTTTTCACTACATTCTGAATTCTATCATTAATTCACGTGTTTCCTTCCAATCGTGCGATTAGAACTAGGTAATTCTCTCTCTTCATTCCATTATTCGATGCCATCCACTACTGCTACATACGATTGTTTGTTATCAACCATTGCTGCATTATTCTTCATCACCAACTCTTCCACTTCCACTTCTTCTTCCTCCTCTAGGTCATTCACAGGGATTGAGTCGTCATCTTGTTCTGACTCTATATATTCATCATCCCTTACTCCTCTCTTCCCTTGAATTTGTGTTTGAAAATTAATTGGACACATGAAAGCTTCCTTCTCTAACTTGATGTTGAACACGTGATCATTAACCATGACTTGAACTACCTTATTGATAGACTCCACGAATGTTATTTTCACTAAGCATCAAGTCACATCTATTCTCTTATTCATCTCTGTTATATTGTCCAGGTTTATGAGAGGCCATTTGTTGATACATAGCTTTTCAATAAAATTTCAATTCCACGCATGAACTGGGACAACGTAAATTCTGATCCATGCATATCTTTCATTCATCACCGCCTCTGGATAACATTCCTCTAAGCTCTCGAACTAGCGGTAAAAAAATTCTCACGTTTCCTTTACCAAAGAATGAAAATCATCTTCCTCATGTACCCTTATAAAAACTTGTCCCCAGCATTGGAATAACCTCCAAAGAAATTATCCCCATATCTACCATTTTTTATTGGAGCATTGACATCTCATCTATATTATCGACTCTTCCTAAAAGCCTCTTTTTTGGCCACTTTACATCCTCTTCATCTGCTATGTTTCTCATTCCCTTCCACCATTCAACTTTCCCTAGACATTGGTTATAATCTCCCCGATTGGAAATTTTCACCACTTGTGCGTAGCTAGTATCATGAGATCGCATATTACCAATTTTTATCTCAAATCTTGCTCTTCCAATAACCCTTCTGTCATCAGTCCTATATAGGTTGAGAATATATTGTAGAAGTTGTAACTTTCATTAAGTTGAGATTTCCTACTTATACACAGTAAATATGACGGTTTCGGAGATTTGCTAAAATCTCTCCATAAAGCCACTAACATAACTTACAGGCCACATATTCAGCATAAAATAAGGAACAACATTGACTGAGTTTATTTAAATAAATAACATTAAATGAAAAGGCTAAATAAGATTAATTTGATTCTCTAACACGCCCCCGCAAGCCGGACGACCGTTGGGAAAGTTCGATCTTGTTGATTATGGACTCAAACTGTGGACGGTGGAGAGGCTTCGCCAAAATATCATCGAGTTGGTCGCCTGTGGACACATGGGTTACCCGGAAAACACCGTGTTGCACATTCTCCTGAACAAAGTGGTAGGCGATGGCAATGTGTTTCATTCGGGAGTGGAATACAGGATTGGAGGAGAGAAAGGTGGCACCAATATTATCACAATATATGGCAGGTTGGTGGATCTGGTGGCGGAGCTCTTTTGGGAGAGATAGGAGCCAGAGAACTTCAGATGCTGTGTTGGTGAGTGCTTGGTACTCAGCTTCCGTGGAGGAATGAGCCACATCTCTTTGCTTTTTGGAGCCCCAAGAGATAGGGGTGGAACTGAGATAAATGATGAACCCGGTTGTGGAGACGTAAGTGTCCCTGTCACCAGCCCAGTCAGCATCGGAAAAGGCATGTAATATTGTGGATGGGCTGGAAGAAATGACGATGCCCCTGTCGATAGTTCCGACAAGGTACCGAAGCAAGCGTTTGAGAGCAGCCCAGTGAGAAGAGGTGGGATGTTGCATAAATTGGGACAGTCTGTTGACGACATATGCAACATCGGGAGGAGTTAAGCTTAGGTACTGCAAGCTGCCGACGAGACAACGATAATCGGTGGGTGAGGGAAGTGATTCACCATCTGTTTTGAGCAGGGGAGTTGACGCAGATAGTGGTGTTGTGACTGGTTTGACATCTTCCATGCCAGCTTTGATGAGTATGTCACTGATATATTTTCTTTGGGACAAAAATAGGCTGCCAGAATGATGTGGATGACTTCAACACCCAGGAAATATGACAGTGTACCTAGATCCTTGAGAGAGAAGTGAATAGCAAGACGTTGAACAAGTTGGGTGACGGCTATGTCGGTGTTCCCAGTGACGATAATGTCGTCCACATATACCAATAAGGCAATAAAGACTGATTCGCTGGAATGGATGAAGAGTGACGCATCTGCAGCAGAAGTGACAAAACCAATTTGGAGTAGAAAGGAGTGAAGTTCAGTGTACCACGCTCTCGGTGCCTGTCGGAGACCATAAAGGGCCTTGTTGAGTCGACATACATGGTCGGATGAGATGGATCGCCAAAGCCTGGTGGTTGGCATATGTACACTTGCTCAGAAAGTGAACCTTGCAAGAAAGCATTGTTGATGTCGAGTTGACGCAAGCGCCAACCCTTGGAGACAGCCAACGTGAGAATGACTCTGACGGTAACCGGTTTGACCATGGGGCTGAACATCTCATGAGAATCCCATCCGGGTCATTGATGGAAGCCCTTTGCGACGAGCCTTGCCTTTAGACGATCAATTGAACCATCCGGAAGATATTTGGTTCGAAATACCCATTTGCTGCCAACCAAGTTTTGTGTGGGGTGGGGTGGAACTAGAGTCCAGGTATTGTTGGTGCAGAGGGCATCATATTCCTTTTGCATTGCTTCTCGCCATGCTCGATCCTTGAGAGCTTGCGTGATAGTTCACAGTTCAATGGATGGACGAGGAGTGGCAGAGAGGTTCATCTTGTTGAGGGGTTTGATGATGTCGTTTTTGGATCAAGTGACAATGCCACGATCCGGGATGATTTGAGTTGGTGGGGGTGTAAATTGTAGTTATGAGAATGATGATTGAGAGGTAAAGGGAGTGGCGGCTAAGGGACTGGAGATAAGGGAGTTATGTGGGCTGTTAGTAGAGCTTTGTGGGGCTGGAGTTGGGGTAGGTGGGTAACTAGGACATGATGGGTCCGATTGGGAAGGAGAGGGAGGTGGCATGGGAGGTGTTAGGATGGGTAGTGATATGGTGGTCCAATCTGTATGGTGGGCTGAATTTTGTGGGGTTTTTGGTTGTTGCAGAAACGGGAATTCTGTTTCGAAAAATTTGACGTGTCGTGAGGTGTAGATTCGTCGGGTTTACGGGTCCATACAATAGTAGGCATGTTGAGTGGTGGAGTAACCTACAAAAACAGAAACAACAAATATGGATTCCAATTTATGAGCAGTGTATGGTTTTAACCACGTAAAACACAAACAACCAAAACTTTTTAACTTAGCATAATCTGCATTTTGTTTAAAAATAATAGAAAAAGGTGATCGGTTTTGAAGGGTTGGGGTAGGAAGACGGTTGATGAGATATACCACGGTGAGAAGTGTGTGAGGCCAAAACTCAAGTGGCATACCAGAGTGTGTTAGTAGGGCCAAACCAGTTTCAACTATGTGACGATGTTTACGTTCAGATATACCGTTGTGTTCGGGAGTATGGGGTGGTGAAGTAAAGTGACTTATTCCGTTTTGACTTAGGAAATTTTGGAGAGCAATAAACTCGCCGCCATTATCAGAATAGAAGATTTTGATTTTTGTTCTGAAGTAATTTTTGACAAGTGATCGAAATTTAATAAATGTGTGTTGGACGTCGGATTTGCGTTTGAGGGGATAAATCCAAGAATACCGTGTAAAGTGATCAACAAAAACTACATAATATTTGAATCCATCATATGAAAATATTGAAGAGGTCCATACATAAGAGAAAATAACTTTTAGAAAATAGTTTGAACAAAGGCTGGAATTGTAAAATGGGAGCTTATGACTCTTATTTAATTGATAAGAGGTGCAATCAGATTTCTCGAACGTGGGGGAGCTAATCCGAAGTTGTTGTTGAATTAATTTAAATGTAGTAGTAGATGGATGACCTAAGGCATGGTGCCGTAGTGGGCTGGAGGTGCGGGACGAAGACAAAACTATAGGAGAGGAGGGCCACACATACAAGCCGTCTCTGCAAGGCCCATTAAGAAGAATCCTTCCTGTTTTGAGACATTTAACATGAAAAGAATGGGGGTAAGAAAACAATAGCACAGTTCTGTTGATTTGAAAGTTGAGAAACAGAAATAATATTTTTGGTCATTTGTGGAACAGAAAGAGTATCTGGTAAATTAAACAAAGATGCAAAAGTGCTAAGTGAAAGAGTTCCAAAGTTAGTGATTCGCAAACCTTCACCATTGCCCATGAATAGTTCGTCCGGGCCATTATAGGGATAATGGAGGGAGAGTTGGTCGAGGTCATTGACAATGTGGTACGTTGCTCCGCTGTCGACTATGTAGTTTTGAGATGTGGATGCAGTGTTGACAGTGTGAGCCTGAGGTGGGGTGGAGGTGCAGGAGTTGTGGGCATTGTTAGAGGACGAGCATTTGAATGTTATTAGTGGAAGAGAGGACAGTAGGAAACGACGTGGCCCGTTTCACAACACCATTGGCATTTACCAAGAAATGGTCGATCTGCTGGCGGGGGAACCATGGGAGGAGGGCAGAAATGAGTGGAGGGTTAGCGGTTGGATGGCGGCTGGTGGCGTTGCCAATTGGTGCATGGACGAGACTGTGTGTTCAGGGCTGTTGCTGCTGCGGCCAAGTTGGTTGATGTAGAGCGGAGTTCGAGTTCTTTGACAAGGAGTTTTTCGTGAAGATCGTCAATATGGATGGTGGTATCTCGGGCCTTGATTGCATCAACAATGGACTGATAGTTACCGTTGAGACCTTGGAGGACAAAGGAGACAAGGTCGTCATTGTCAACCGATTTTTCGAGCGAAGCGAGCAGGTCTGCAGTCGAAGTGATCGATTGAATGTATTCAGTGATTGACATAGAGCCTTTTGTGGTCGAGCGTAGCTTGGCTTTGAGTTGATTAAGGTGGCCCTTTGATGGGTTGTCGTAGGTGCGGGTGAGAATATCCCATGCTTCTTTAGAGGTGGTGGCTCGAGTGACTAACGGAGCGACAGAGGCGTCGAGGGTGCCGACCAGAGCGCCATAAAGGAGTTTATCCTGACGCATCCACGAAGTAAACGCCAGGTTGGGGGTGGTGACATTGTCGGCAGTAAGAGTTGTAGGCGGAGCAGGGTGGTCGCCGTTGAGAAACTTGAAAAGGTCATAACCTGTGAGAGTCGCCTGAATTTGCGACTTCCAGGTTATGTAGTTTGAAATAGTAAGTTTTATGACGTTGGTGAAGTACACAATGAAGAACGGGCGAGCACCGTCGTTTGGGTTAATAATGGTTGTGGAAAACTCAGCAGCCATGGTATAGGATTTTGGAGAAGGGATAGGTTTCCAAGATCAGCGGCTGATACCATATAGGTTGAGAATATATTGTAGAAGTTGTAACTTTCATTAAGTTGAGATTTCCTACTTATACACAATAAATATGATGGTTTCACATATTTGCTAAAATCTCTCCATAAAACCACTAACATAACTTACAGGCCACGTATTCAGCATAAAATAAGGAACAACATTGACTGAGTTTATTTAAATAAATAACATTAAATGAAAAGGCTAAATAAGATTGATTTGATTCTCTAACATCCTAAACTTTGATCTTTTCTCTCTCTTGACGTGTTTCCTTTTGATTGCAACTATTTTATGAGCTGGTCTTATGTCTCCTCCTTTCTGTTCAAATCTTGATATGTTGGCCCATACTTTGTATAAATCAAACAATATGTTTCTAAGCTTTTCCTGGCCTCATTTCATCTCTTATCTTTGCAAACTTTGCAAAACCAAACATTTTCCCCTCGTTATTTTTCTTTGCTGATACGCTATGATGCATAGGTACGGGGTATGGTACCCGATGCAAGTACCGGTACTAGTACGAGATACAACATTTAAAAAAAAAATCAAGGTATCGGTACGTTAATAAGAAATAAGAATTTTTTTTTTTAAATGTATTAGTAGAAAAATAAATGGTTAGGTTCATAACAAAACACCACTATAAAAAAAATCAAAAATAATGTTATGATACAATAAAAAAAACAATTAAAACCCATAAATATACTATATTGATATTTGATAAAACCACAAATTTCATTCAAAATCGAATGATAAGAAAAATTGAAGTACCATGAGTACGGTATGAATGATAAGAAAAATTGAAGTACCATGAGTACGGTACGAGTACCCTGTACGGGTGCGTACCCGATATCGGTACTTCACCATTTTAAAAGTACCTATTCTTTAGAGCTGAATCATAGATATCCACCACTTTTCCAAATCTTACGAATTCTTCTTCTACCTCTATCATTTTGATGTCTTGTAGGACATTTGTAAAATATCACGTAGTAATATCCTCCACCTTTGTTGTCTTGTCGTCTATCCTACTATGTCTATTCTTCTTCTTGTAGCTTACTTGATCCACTATAAATGGGTATTTTTTTTTTGTGATCTCTCATCTCTTTTTTCTCGTTTTATATTTGTTTTAAATTCCAAAATCATGCTACTTACCGTTTAATTAAAAAAAAAAGTGATTTACTTAAGAGAAATTTTAATGAGTGCTCCATGAGCACTCTTTAAGATTTTAAAATAGACTATGCATATTTAGTGCTTCAAAAATTAAAATTGCTAATTTTTTTATAATTTTTTTTTAAAGTTTAAAATGGTTAAAGAGTGTTCATGGAACAATCATCAGAAAACCCTATTCTTATAGTTGAGATAAAAGTGGTAGCAAATGTCTTTAATTAATTTGTGAAGGTACCTAGAAGCTCCAATTACTTACTTTCAGTAGGTTGAGTTATATTTTTTAACTGACGGAATTATTTCAGCTAGCTAGTGCCAAGTAGTTGAATTAATGAGTAAAAAATATAATTGTACTACTCTGTTTTAAGTGCTACAAAAAATAGTAATGTTTTTCTAATCCTCCATCAATGTGGCAGATTATAACTATTACCTAATCATTTACTCCTAAAAATGACTCTTGAATCAATTTGAATGCATGACTTTTTTTTGTTTAAATACATGAAGCGGCAAATTAAACAAGTCCAGATTAAAAGATTAAACAATACAAAACAAATTTTTAAAATATTAAACAACATGTTCCAAATTAGACTCAATATAAGAGATAGAACTTCATGTGCCGGGAAAAAATGAAAGAAAAGACCTATTTCCTTGAAAGCCAACATTATTAAAAGCTTCTTTTGTAATTTAAGGTAATTTACATAATATAATTACGTAACATGTTTACTTTAAATTAAATAACGTAAGGACAACCTACAAAAGTTACTTGTTGTAGTTTTATGCATTGTAGTTTAAGGTTCTTTTGTAGAGTTACCGTGGTAATGAATTAATTTAATCATTGGTGTATGAATAAGTATTCATTAATTAAAGTAATTGAAAAATAAACTCTAATAAAGATTGATTTAATTTCATCCCAAAGATTAATCAAATGATTAATCCCTTATACTCCTACCAACGTCAAGTCATAAAACTAAACCCATTTGATCTAATTTTTCACCAAACTTTTCTGAAAGAGACCCATCCATTTTTAATAGATTTTATGTAGGATTAAATATTTGAAAATGAATTTTTAAATTGAGATTGGTACATCTGTAAATATTTATTAGGATTATGATGATAGCTAGTTTGTAATATTGGAGATACTGTTTGAAAATAAAAAATTCATTTGATAATAGCTACTCATGGACTATGAAAAGTATATCTAGAGTTGTGAGTAATAATGTTTTGATAAGTTCGAAAATCAATTTAAGCTAATTAAGTTTTTCAATTTTTTTCATGTCTGACCAAACAAATCAAACCCAATTTCTATTGATTTGAATTTCTTTTTAATGAAAAATAATATATTAATAAAAGGTAAGGCACAAAAAGATTACAAAGGTGGAAAAAAGAGCAACATAAAAACACAATCCGACCAGCAAGGTTGATTAAGGGTTCTTGCAAATAAAGTTATTAAAGATAAAATTTCTTGGAAACATGTTAGATCTCAAAATGTCAAAATATATCTTACCCAATCAAAATAGCACCAAAAAATAAATCAAAGGCCAAAACATACCGTAGAACTAAGATAAACACTCAATCTTTTATAGGTATAGGTAGTTGATAGGATTCTGAAGTCATTCAAGGTGCAAAACTTCACCCATGATCTACCTATAAACCAATTATAGGCAAACAAATTACTCTTAGCCTCCATCTTTTTCTTGGATTTTGTGACTTATTTAAAGATTGTATCATTACGAGCTTTTCAAATGAATCAGACTAAAACGTAGTAAATTAAACTCATATACTTAATCTCGCACCATAAAGAAAGAAATGACTCAAAAAACACCCTAGGGTCATTAGGGATACATGCCACCCCCAACCATTTAAAGATCATATTCCACATACATGAGGTTAGCTTACAAGTAACTAAAAGATGAGAAATTGTCTCAACCAAATCCGCACACAAGGGACAAGAGATTCTACTGGGACTAGAAATCACACATCTCTTAGACATGTTTTTTCCAAACGAGAGTCTATCCTGCAAAAGTTTATAGGAGAAAACCAATATCTTAGAAGGAGCCCAACTTTTCCAAATAAGGGGGATAATCTGATTTTTTCCCAGAAGAGGAGCCGAAGAAGAGATCGAAATAACCCTCTTAACATGGTAAGCGAAGACCACTAATAAATAACCATTTCTAGTATCTTTCAAATTCAGTTATCTTTATCCAAGGAAAAATGTGACATCTCGAAGTAGTTATAGAGACTTCTAAAAGAATAGATAACTCTTAAAAAAAAGAAGGATCTCCGTCACCAAATATTACAAGCCAAGACCCCATTAACCATCAAACCAATCTCCCCCATCAACCTATCAAACTGAAGAGGGTTAAAGTACAAATTAGAGAACTTCTTAAAAAAAATGGATAACTACTCTTAAATAAAAGTTTTTATAATTTAATTTTAATGAAATATTTGAAAATGTATCAAATGCGTGAATGTGACAAAATGTAACGACCCATAATAGTGATCTTCTCAATTTTATTATATATCTCCAATCCAACTCACACTAATTTAATCTCTCCCTATCCGTTTTCTACCACCATTTATTTATATATAAACCTCACCTCATCATCACATAGTTAGTTCGACAAGGAATCCCACCAAACACCACCTTCTACCTTAACATATCCATCTTTCTTTCTTGTACTTTCGATTCTCATAACACCAAAATTCAAAATCATCATCTACTATTATATATAAATATCTAACATATTTGTGTGTGTCATTTACAAGGTTGTTTTTACTATAATGTCTTCCAACAAGAAAAACATCATGAGAACATTTTTCACAACAAACGGAAGCTGTGGATCATGCGTAAAACCAAAAGCCATTCAAGTTCACGAGCCAACCCTAAAACCCAAAGTTCCCATCAACCCTAACAACAAGATTACAAATCCAAGTAGTAAGGCTTCTTCTACCACAACTTCAGGCGACCGAAACGGCGCCGTTTGCAGCGTCGACGACAGCGATGATTTCTCCACCACCACGTTCTCCGAAGCCGATACAATGAACAACTACTCCGCACCCAAGCAGAGTCCGTTAATGAACACCGTCGCGGTCGAGAAGGACTCTGAAGACCCGTATCATGATTTCAAACACTCCATGCTTCAAATGATCTTTGAGAATGAGATTGATTCCGAAGACGATCTTCAAGATCTTCTCCGGTGTTTTCTTCATCTGAATGAATCGTGTTATCATGGAGTGATCGTTAGAGTCTTCAATGAAATCTGTCATGAAGCTTTTCCTGATAAGGTTTGTAATATTGCTGCCAAAACTTTCGAATGAAAGTTGAATTAACGACTAAAATTAATAGCAGAAAAAAATAGTTTAAAATCGTTTTTAATCTTTGGAGACAAAATTTAAGATGGTTTTTTTCAATCTTTTTCTGTCTGTTAATTCTGTGTGATTACTTGTGTGGGGTTGAAAGGAGTTTGACTTGGTAAAAATATTAAATTGGCTGTGTTTATTTAGAGTTTTTTTTATTGTCATATTGATATTTTCTTCATTTATTTAAATTGCTAGTTCAACACAAGCATTTATCCGAAGTAATAATTATGTACTATTCACATTGTATATGAATGAATTCTAGGTGGTGAATTAAAAGTGTAGTCTATACTTGTAAACATATACGGTGTAGGGTTTGAATTTGGTGTTCTTGCATCATACGTACTATCTCATATATAATACACGATGGAAAATAGGTAAACGAATCAGTTACATGAATTTAGCACACTAATGCTAGTTAGAGCAACTTTAACGCATAGTTGTTAAATCAATATTTTGTATAACTTACGTTAGTAATAAGCAATTTGCATTATAGTAGAGCTGACATGACATATGAGATACTCTAAAACTAGTTTACGTGCTCTATACAAGCAACATACTCTAACTCATTATTTAACATAAATAATAGATTTTTATTAATTATTTAACATAAATAATAGATTTTTATTAACCATTTAATACCAAGTTTGAATTCCTTATAAACAATCACCATTGAAGTAAAAACTTTTTAATTTAATTTTAGATTGTTTAAATCCTTCATGTCAATTTGGACCCACGTAAAATAACTTAGTTCATCCAATTTAGGTGCTCCCATTAAAGATGCTCTTATTCAATGTACATGATATTTGAATTAAAGCTCACTTTTTGAGGGAATGCATGAATGAATTTAGTATAGAATTGATTGGAGACTGTAATGCTAGTTATTTAATGTACATGATATTTAGGGTTTGGGAGTTAATTACGCAAGAGGAATGTATTATCAAAGGGTGTGTATATCTAAAACCCACTTGCTGAGGAAATGCATGAATGAATTGATTGGGGAAAAACAAAAAGTTTTTATGATTGAGTTCGTCCGAATTTGCAACCCAGTGTCTACGCATCTCAGAGGGAATCAGAACTTAATAGTTCTTATTGAAAAAGTTTGCTCTGTTTAGCATTTTTTATGGATGATGCTAACGTTCACATTCCAACGTTAGGTTTTGCCGTTCGCACGTGAGGAGACTTACGCTTTAGCTTATATTTACGGTAGAATGGAAATAACATGTCTTTTCTGAAAAAAGTTGAAGAGAAAATTCCGAAGGAAAAATGATTTGCATTTGTTGAAGTGTTTTAAAGAAGTGAGTTGAATCGGTTTGTGATGTGTATCATACTAAAGTCTATGACAATAGGAACAAATACTTTGCACAAACGATCTGAGACGGCTCGCACACAAAGAATTCTAGAAGAGGTAAGGAAAGATTCCCGCTCATCATTTCCCACGTACTTAAGGTCTGTGACGCACTATTCATATCGTATTTATTAAGTATTTTGATTTTGATGCAAGAAAAAAGATTTTTGTTTTAAGAGATGCAAAAAGGAAAGGAAAATCTAGGGGAAAACTGCATCCTAAGTATTGTCATACAAAGTGGTCTTAAAGTTGGGATGAAAGGGGATTTCTACCTTAATGTAATCATGTAAGATGGACCTATGGTTAAGGATAAAGGGAAAATCTACCCTAGCATTGTCATGCTTGGATAAACAACCTAAAGTCTACCTTTAATTCAATTAATCAAGTTAAACAACTTAATTAAATCGAATCCAAAGACTCCTAAGGGATCATACAAGAGCACCACAAGCCAAAAAAACAAACAAGAAAAAAGCAAAACAATAACATACGACAATGCATTATATTCATAACAACAATGTATCCTACGCAACATCATAACAACATTTAACAACGTATCTCAGGCAAAGCAGGGGTATATACAACAGCAACAAAATGACAACATATAACAACATGTATTATGCACAACAACAGTGTATGAACCAACATCATTGAATGCATTCAATAAGATCAAGCACACATTAACATGAACATGTAT
The DNA here is from genome assembly GCA_963859935.3 of Lathyrus sativus. Taxonomy (NCBI): domain Eukaryota; kingdom Viridiplantae; phylum Streptophyta; class Magnoliopsida; order Fabales; family Fabaceae; genus Lathyrus; species Lathyrus sativus. The sequence goes on along the minus strand of OZ012741.1, from coordinate 475,455,231 downwards.
CATAGAAGAGTAAGCAAGCTTTAGCATGTAGCCAACAATTAACAATGCATATGAACATGCACCAACAATTAAGCAATGAACATGTCTCAAGAACTCAAACACTTAGCAATTAACAGGCATACGAACATGTATGGTTCAACAATCCAAGATCAAGCAATGTGAGCATGTGATTAACAATCCACAATGTTTAAACAAACATAAACCAATCATTAATTCCCAAAGCATTGCAAATTGATGATAAACAACTCAAGAAATGTCCACAAATATCAATCATGTCAAGCAAAGAAGTCTAGAAGTGGAACGGAATCAAAACAGTCCCGAAAATAAGCCAAAATTACACACTGCTACAGGTGTAACCAGTTACCTGAAATGGTGTAACCGGTTACACCATGTAAAAAAAAACCTCCTGGGCATAGGGAAATGGGTGTAATTGGTTACACCATATGCAGTAACCGGTTACACCTGCAAAGACAGCATAAACATAATTTTGAAAAGCACTTTTCTGAATCACTTATTTGATCTAAACACCAGATGTCATGGCATGCAATTGTACACAAAAATTACTAATGATTGTGAGCAAAAAATCACCAATACATTCGATCATGTAAATCAATGAATCAAGCAACACATGAATCACACAAATCACAAGAGACTACATTGTGAAAATGCAAAATAAGCCAAAATAGTGTTAGATCCAAAGATTACTAACCTACAAAGCTGAGATTTTCCTTGGTAATTGTTGCAAAATAGAAACTGATGAATGTAATTAAGAAAACCAGGGATCTAAGCAGCTTCTCACAATAAAATTGAAGAACAATGCAATGAACCGATCAACTCCGGATTTGCTTCAAAAATCACTTTAAGAATCAACTTCCAAGCTTAGATCTGAAATAGAACCTACTGTTGCTGCAAAATTTGATGTAGAGGAAGTGATGCAATGAAGCTTAAGCTCAAAGATCAACAAACTTCAATGAAAAGCTTTGCTAACTTTAATGGTGGAGCTTTGGTGAGGTTAGGGAAGATGATGAAAATGGAAAGAGTGAGTGAAAGTTTCTGCACAAAGTGAGAGAGAATAGAGAGTGTGATGTGTAGAAATTCTGAAATTTGGTGAATAATGGTTCTCCCCTTTTTGCAAGAATGAGAGAGGTTCGTTTAAATAGAAAATAGGTATGGAGCAAAATATGGCTTGGAAATTGGTTTGGCTTGAGGTTTAGAGCTAGGTATGGAATAAGTTAGACTCAACTCAGTGAGTTGAATCGATAACTCGGTTACTTATGAGTTGACTCGGTTGCAAATCACAAGATCACTTGGTTTAAAATGAGGGTGTATGGTAGAATTTAATTAGATATGAAGTGGGGGAACAAATGTGGACTGATATTAGCTGTAATGTAACATGGTTCTAGAATATTCCCAGAGCACATGAGTGAAACTTGAAAATGAGTGAGAGCGATAGATGTTGTTGGCCTTGAAACACACTGAATTTGGCAACAACAAAAATAGGTGTAATCGGTTACAAAGAATAGGGTAACCGGTTACCATATTCAAAATTTCAAAAATTGGTGCCTTCTAGAGGGGCGGTAATTGGTTACCAGAATCTGGGTAACCGGTTACATCAGTGCAAAAATGTGAAATTTGTCCTGTTGTAACCTGTCCTAAGCACGCTTTGCATGTGAACCTTAGCTTTTGATTATGCCCTTGAATAATACCTGAAATACAATGAGTGACCTATCTCGAAGCCTGGATAACCTTTTACTAGCCTGAATTCTCATACGATCTCTGAGCAAAATAAATGCTAGAGGTTTCTAATGCCGTTGATTTGTCTTTGAACCTGAACCAACATTCTGGCCTGAACCTGAACCAGCATCCTGGCCTAAACCAGAAGGATTGAGAAACTGGTTTCTTTTCTTTTGCTTGCACACTTTGGGTACAAAACTTTATACCACCAAAAATAGCCTTAATATTGTGTCTTAAGAGCCCATGTAAATGAATTGTTAAGGTGTCATGATCTAATGGAGCTGCATATGAATGAGAAGCAAAAGCTAATTAGGGTAAGAAAGAATGAGGACAAATTTTAGGGTACAACACTCATAGAGCTCTTTGATAAGCCCAAAGGATACATATTCCCAAACTGCCTTTCTGATTTCCTCCTCTGAAAATTTACCTATTAGCACATTGTTGTACTCCAATTCAATCTTCTAAAACTCTAAATCATTTAGAACTAGTCTATTCCGAAAACTTGAGTTGAAGGATCTTGAGAAATTATTAAAGAATTCTTGCTTTATCTCAATAGTCTTCCTTCTATTCATTACACACCTATGAAAAATCTTGAGTTATCATCCCCCTTTTTCAACCATTTTAGTCGAGCATTTTTCCACATAATACTAGATTTCATTCTTGATAAAGAGGAAAGATGAATTGACGTACCTCTTTTAACTATGATCCCTCAGGATCTAACCATATATTTACACTTTTTAACTTCAAATCGTTTAGTTTCTTCTTTGCCTCCTAAATTTTGTTGTCCAAATTTACCACATGAATCTCCACTCTCTGAGATGACTTTTGATTAACTTCAGTTTCTCTTTTATTATGTACCCACCTCACTCTCGAAACTCAAAGGATCTCCATTTTCTTCTATAAACTTATGATACCCTTCTAGATATCTCCTACAATTGAACATGCAAAACTTTTCAGGCCCCAATTTAGAAACCTCTCGTATATCAATATCGGACAATGATCTAATAGTTCCTTCTACAAACACCAGTATGAGATCTTACGCCATTGAGAAAGCCAAATTTATGAAACTAAAAATTTATCTATTCGACTCACGGATGAACCTTCAAGAGTTGACCAAGGGAATCATCTACCTCTTAGGGGTAAATCTAATAATTCTACCTCAACAAAGAAATCATCAAACTCTGCCATCTCTTCTCTTATGGTGAACACTTTGACTCCTTTCTGTTCCTCCTCCATTCTAATTGCATTAAAATATTCCATTATGTACCATTTAGTCTCCGACTTGGATTTAATTATGTTGCATAACTTGTTCCATAAACTCCTTTTCCCACCACCGTTGCACGAAGCATACACGTCTATAATGCACACTAACACTTGATAGCCCTCTGTTCCTCAATACCCTTCCACCCTTATAAAATGTTCTCCTCTTATTTCTATGAGCTTAGTAAATGATTTTGGATTCCATATCAGTAGCAACCCTCCTGGTCTACCCTTTGATGCATTGTACATGAAATCACATTCTCCTTCCCCCACATTTTCTCACATGTTTTACCATCCACCACTTCCGTTTTGGTTTCTTGGATGCCTATTACCTCCGGGTTGTTCTTCCTAATTGACCTTTGACACCTCCTTCTTCTTTATCGCCCCTCATAATCCCCTTATATTATAAATAATAATATTTATTAACTCGTAATACTCTTATTTCTCCTCAAATATCCATAACCTCCCTTTCATTATCTGTTTCCACATCCTCTTTTATTCTTCAATGCATCTTTTTTGTCCCTCTCCTCTTGAGCACATAGATTTTTCAATGTTTCTCATTCATCCCCTGACTTACTTACTCTTATTTCATTTCTAAAATCTCATAACCCTTGAGATATTTCTTTAAACTTACTATATACCATGGTATATGATTTCATTTCCTCATTTTTATTTAATTTAGACTAAGATGTTGAACACATTACCTTGTTTCCAACTTTCTGCTTTAACTTTATTTCTCCTAATCCCTTCGCTTTCTTTCTTCTAAAATACTTTCTCTTTTCTAATAGAATTATTTTACTCTTTTTCTTCTTTCATTAAACTCAGAGGATGATACAGACGAATATATCGCATTTCCCAGTCCTCTTTATGAATCTCCCTTTTTTGAAATACTAGTTGTGATTAAATGATCCACCTCCTTGGTCACCAATGGATCTTCCATCATTTCCATTACTTTTGATGTTACTGGAGACCTTTGTTGAACCACATGTTGACTTACTCCTCCATCATGATGTTGTATCACCCAACTTCCCATGTTTTAAGTTATTGTGTTTTCATCTTGTCGTTGTTCTCTGATTACTATCAATTCTGGACCATCCAATCCTAGGTGTTCCAACCTACAACTTGATTAATGGGCATGTGATTCGATTCCATTGAGCCCGTCTGCAAACATTGCTATGGCCCGATGAAACTTTTTTCTTGGCCATTTCCACATGGGCTAGTAATTTTAATTGTGGCTAACTTTGTTAAACCTATTATTCCACACAATTGCAAAATCTCCCTTATTACTCAGTTGCCTTTCATCACTCATGGGCCCCACTTTTTGACTACATGTTTTCTTCCAACCGTGTCATTGGGACTAGGTAATTGTCTCTCTTCATTCCATTATTCAATGCCATCCACTACTACTACATACGATTGTTTGTTATCTGCCATTGTTGGAACTATAATAATTATAGTAATAGAAATTGAAAAGTGAATTTGAAAAGATTCATTTTAGTCCCACATTGGATGTTGGAATTATATTAATGGGAATTGGAAAGTGAATTTGAAAAGATTCATTTTAGTCCCACATTGGATGTTGGAATTATATTAATGGGAATTGGAAAGTGAATTTGACAAGATTCATTTTAGTCCCACATTGGAGGAATGGAAATATCAGCCTCACTAGCTACCTATAAATAAAGGGTAAAAATTCAGTAGTAAGCACTCCGGATTTCACAAATTCACACGAATTTTGATTTCCCTCTCTCTCCCTTAATTCTCTTCATCTAAACAATTTTCTTTTCTTGGTTTTTTCGACTGGCTATTTCAGCCAGATACTGGACTGGCTATTTTCTCCAGATAATTTAGAAAGGTGTATTTCTAGAGCGATTTATCAGTGTGCAACTGATAATTGTAATTTTGAACGGGCTGTTTTATCCTGGAGGCATCGTCGTAAATCGACTGCTTTGCATATTTTGGCAGTACGGCGAAACGTCTTAAAGAAAGCGACCTAGTACGCGACTCGTCCCGATAATTTCCTTGTGCCAATATTTCAAATCCGAAAACAACAATTTTAAGACGTTTTCATAACTGCCATGGCTACTGAGGAAATTATCGGTACTACTGCGGCCGCTTCGGTCTCTGACAAACCTTTCAGGTTTGAGGGTTCCAATTTCAAACGTTGGCAAGCTAAGATGAAATTTTTCTTAACTCTGAAAAAGGTTGCCCACGCTCTGACTGAGGATATCCCGGTTGTCCCTTATGCATCATCTGAATTACCTAATGGTAACACACTTGCAGATTCAGACGGGACTTCCAAAACGCCTGAATCAGATGCTGCAAAAGCTAAGGCTGAATCAGATGCTGCAAAAGCTAAGTCTGCAGCAAATGATCTACAGCTCCGAAAAGAAATCGCCTTATGGCACGAGAATGATTATCTGTGCAAAAATCACATTCTGAACAGCCTTGCTGATGATCTGTACGACTACTACAGTAGCTACAGAACTGCTAAATAGGTATGGGAGGCTCTGAAAAGGAAATATGATACTGAAGAAGCAGGTGCGAAGAAATTTGCTATCAGTCGCTACTTGAACTACAAGATGGTGGATGAGAAGTCGGTGGAAACTCAAAGCCACGAAACTCAGAAGATTGCTTATGAGATTATTACAGAAGGTATGCCCCTTAATGAACAATTTCAAATTGCTGTAATTATTGACAAACTGCCCCCTGGTTGGAAAGATTTCAAAAATATACTTCGTCACAAAACAAAAGAATTTTCAATCGAGAGTCTGATTACTCGCCTCCGAATTGAAGAGGAGGCTCGGAAACAAGATCAGAAAGAAGAAGTCTTAGTTGTTTACGACAACAAAAAGAAGTTTGGTGCGGTTCTGAAGCCTACGGGAAAACCTTTAAAGAATCAGAACCGCTGTGCTATGAACCGAACTAAGAATGGGAATCCCTCTAGGGCCCCATCGGCTCCGTTTGCTAGGCAACAACCACCACCTCAAAGAAATGATGCTCCGGTTTTCTCTTGCTACAATTGTGGGAAACCGGGCCATATGGCAAAGAAATGTAGGAGCAGGCCTAAACCTGCAGCTGGCTCAAATACACAGGTTAACCTGACTGATGAGCAACTAATTGCCATGATCACTGAAATCAACATGGTTGGTGGAAGTGACGGTTGGTGGATAGACACTGGCGCCACTCGTCATGTCTGCTATGATCGTGCTATGTTCAAGACATACATGAATACTGAAGATAAGAAAGTGTTGTTGGGAGATGCTCACACCACTAATGTTGCTGGAATTGGAGATGTTGAACTGAAGTTCACTTCAGGAAAGACTTTGATCTTGAAGGACGTCATGCATGTTCCTGAAATTAGGAAGAATCTTGTTTCTGGGTTTCTTCTGAATAAGGCTGGGTTCAGTCAAACTTTAGGGGCAGATTTGTACACCATCACTAAGAATGGTATTTTTGTGGGAAAAGGGTACACCACTGATGGCATGTTTAAGTTGAATGTTGATTTGAATAAAACTTCTCCTTCTGTTTACTTTTTGTGTGATTTTAATATTTGGCATGGTAGACTTTGTCACGTTAATAAACGAATCATTTCTAATGCAAGCAACATAGGCCTAATCCCTAAACTAAATATTAATGATTCCAATAAATGTGAATTTTGCAGTCAAGCTAAAATAACAAAGACTTCACATAAATCAATAATAAAAGAATCTGATCCCCTAGATCTTATACACTCTGATATATGTGAATTAGATGGAAGTTTAACTAGAAATAATAAACGCTATTTTATCACTTTTATTGACGATTGCTCTGATTATACTTATGTATATCTAATGAAGAATAAAAGTGAGGCGCTTGACATGTTTAAGGTGTATGTAACTGAAATTGAGAATCAATTTAACAAGAAGATTAAGAGACTTCGCAGTGATAGGGGAACTGAATATGACTCTAGCTTGTTTAATGATTTTTATGCTGAACATGGTATTATACATGAAACGACTGCTCCATACTCTCCTGAAATGAATGGTAAAGCAGAAAGAAAGAATAGAACTCTTATTGAACTTGTAGTTGCAATCATGTTAAATTCTGGTGCTGCACCTCACTGGTGGGGGAAAATTTTATTGACTGTTTGCTATGTCCTGAATAAAGTCCCCAAGTCGAAAAGTAAGATCTCACCTTATGAGATATTAAAGAAAAGACAACCAAATTTGTCTTATTTGAGAACTTGGGGCTTCCTGGCTTATGTCAGAATTCCGGATCTGAAACGAGTTAAACTCGCTAGTAGAGCCTATGAATGCGTATTCATTGGGTATGCAGCAAACAGTAAGGCATACAGGTTTTATGACCTAAATGCCAGAGTAATCATAGAATCAAATGATGTTGAATTCTTTGAAGACAAATTTCCCTTCAAATCGAGAAATAGTGGGGGCACACAATCGAGTCGCATTCCTGTGATAAAAAGCACTGAAAGCAGCGACAAAGTAGAAACAGAACTTCGAAGAAGTAAAAGAGCAAGAGTTGCTAAAGAATATGGGCCCGATTATGCGGCCTATAATGTAGAAGAAGATCCAATAAATCTTCAAGAAGCACTGTCATCTATGGATGCAGACTTATGGCAAGAAGCCATTAATGATGAGATAGATTCTCTAGAATCTAACAAGACCTGGCACTTAATAGACATACCACCGGGCTGCAAACCAATTGGTTGTAAATGGGTTTTGAAAAGGAAACTAAAACCTGATGGAACGATTGAGAAATACAAGGCTCGTCTTGTAGCCAAGGGTTTTAGACAAAGAGAAAATATAGATTTCTTCGACACCTTTTCTCCGGTCACTAGAATTACATCCATTAGGGTACTCATTTCAATAGCAGGTATTTATAACTTAATAGTACACCAAATGGATGTTAAAACAGCCTTTTTAAACGGTGACTTAGAAGAAGAAATCTATATGGAACAACCAGAAGGGTTTGTAATCCAAGGTCAAGAAAGCAAGGTCTGTAAGTTAGATAAGTCTCTGTATGGACTAAAACAAGCCCCTGAACAATGGCATGAAAAGTTTGATAACTTAATGATAATTAATGGGTACAAAGTGAATGAAAGTGACAAGTGTGTTTATTACAAATCTGAGAATCACATTTGTACTATCATATGTCTATATGTAGACGATCTACTTATATTTGGATCAAACGTTCAGGCCATTAATGATATGAAATCATTGTTATGCAATAACTTTGATATGAAAGACCTCGGAGAAGCAAGCGTGATCCTGGGCATCAAGATCACGAGATCCGAACAAGGAATTTCTTTGGATCAATCTCACTATGTGAAGAAGATCTTAAAGAAATATAAATACTTTGATTGTAAACCTGCATGCACCCCGTATGATCCAAGTGTGAAACTGTTTAAGAACACTGGAGAAAGTGTCAAACAAGCAGAATATGCGAGCATCATTGGCAGTCTTAGGTATGCCACTGATTGTACTAGACCCGACATTGCATATGTCGTAGGCTTGTTGTGCAGATTTACAAGTAGGCTGAGTAACGAACATTGGCAAGCTATTGAGCGAGTAATGAGGTACCTTAAAAGGACTATGGACCTCGGCCTACACTATCAGAAATTTCCTGCTGTACTAGAAGGGTATAGTGATGCAGATTGGAACACCTTATCGGATGATTCCAAAGCTACTAGTGGTTATATATTTAGTATAGCCGGAGGAGCTGTATCTTGGAAATCAAAGAAACAGACCATTCTGGCACAGTCCACAATGGAGTCTGAGATGATAGCATTAGCTACAGCTAGTGAAGAAGCAAGTTGGTTAAGATGCTTGCTAGCTGAGATCCCTTTATGGGAAAAACCTATACCAGCTGTGTTGATCCACTGCGATAGTACCGCGGCTATTGCAAAAGTTGAGAACCGTTACTATAATGGTAAAAGACGTCAAATTAGAAGAAAACATAGCACTGTTAGAGATTGTATATCTAAAGGAGCTGTGAGAGTGGATCATGTACGCACTGATGAGAACGTAGCAGATCCTTTGACGAAAGGATTAGCTAGAGAGAAAGTCCATAATACATCCAAAAAGATGGGACTAATGCCTATGAAGCAATTAGTTACTCATGATGGTAACCCGACCTAAATGACTGGAGATCCCAAGACTTAGGTTCAATGGGTAATAACAAGTTGTGAGTAATATGAAAATGATCATGCAAGTAAAGCATGAATCCTGAAGTAATGACAGGATGAGATAATAGAAACTCTTAATGATATCTATTCTCTTTATGAGGGAGTACCTAGGCTACAGGAGTACTCTTGATAGATTCACCTATGTGACTGTGGAACTGAGGCTGGTTCCTATGGAATTTCGAGGCAGAATTCCTAGAGCATTCACTAAACTGGGATACACGTGCAAGGCCACTAAAGCACGGGCTACAAGAATACACCTTACGAAAAGGTTGTGTGCGGGTCTGATGTCCGAGATAGAGTTCAAGACAATAGTGTCACTCTTGTTGAATCAGAATCCTACTCGCTACGCTAAGGTTCAAGTCGTAGACACCTTTGCTTATGCACAATCTTAGAAACGTTTGACGGACTTCTAAAATTTCCTTTAAATTCAAGTGGGGGATTGTTGGAACTATAATAATTATAGTAATAGAAATTGAAAAGTGAATTTGAAAAGATTCATTTTAGTCCCACATTGGATGTTGGAATTATATTAATGGGAATTGGAAAGTGAATTTGAAAAGATTCATTTTAGTCCCACATTGGATGTTGGAATTATATTAATGGGAATTGGAAAGTGAATTTGACAAGATTCATTTTAGTCCCACATTGGAGGAATGGAAATATCAGCCTCACTAGCTACCTATAAATAAAGGGTAAAAATTCAGTAGTGAGCACTCCGGATTTCACAAATTCACACGAATTTTGATTTCCCTCTCTCTCCCTTAATTCTCTTCATCTAAACAATTTTCTTTTCTTGGTTTTTTCGAATGGCTATTTCAGCCAGATACTAGACTGGCTATTTTCGCCAGATAATTTAGAAAGGTGTATTTCTAGAGCGATTTATCAGTGTGCAACTGATAATCGTAATTTTGAACGGGCTGTTTTATCCTGGAGGCGTCGTCGTAAATCGACTGATTTGCATATTTTGGCAGTACGGCGAAACGTCTTAAAGAAAGCGACCTAGTACGCGACTCGTCCCGATAATTTCCTTGTGCCAATATTTCAAATCCGAAAACAACAACCATTATTGCAGCATTATTCTTCACCAACTCTTCCACTTCCACTACTTCTTCCTTCTCTAAGCCATTCACGGGGATTGAGTCGTCATCTTGTTGTGACTCTGGATATTCAGCATCCCTCACTCCTCTCTTCCCTTGAATTTATGTTTGAAAATTAATTGGACACATGAAAGCTTCCTCCTCTAACTTGACGTTGAACACGTGATCATTAACCATGACTTGAACTACCTTGTTGATAGATTCCCTGGACGTTATTTTCAGTAAGCATCAGGCCACATCTAACCTCTCATGACTCTGTATATTGTCCAGGTTTATGAGACGACATTTTTTGATACATAACTTTTTGAATAAAATTTCAATTCCACGCATGAACTAGGACTACGTAAATTCTAATCCATGCATATCTTATATTCATCACCGCCTTCGGATACTATTACTTTAAGCTCTCAAACTAGCGGTCAAAAAATTCTCACGCTTCCTTTACCAGAGAAGGAACATCTTCTTCCTTATGTACCCTTATAAAGACTTTGTCCTCATCGGAATAACCTCCAAAAAGAGTATCCCCATATCTACCATTTTTTGTCAGAGCATTGACACCTTATCTATATTATGGACTCTTCCTAGAAACCTCTTTTTTTTTGGAAATATTACATCCTCTTTGTATGTTATATATCTCATTTCCTTCTATCATTCATCTCTACCAACTTTCCCCAGATGTTGGTTATAATCTCCCCGATTGGAATTTTTCACCACTTGTGCGTAGATAGTATCATGATATCGTATATTGCCATTTGTTATCCCGATTCTTTCTCTTCTACCATCCCTTATGTCACCAGTCATAAACTTTGGTCTTTCCTCTACCTTAATGTGTTTCCTTCTGATTGCAACTGTTTTATGAGCTGGTCTTATATATCATCTTTTTTGTTCAAATCTTAATATGTTGGACCATACTTTGTATGAACCAAACCATACATTTCTAAGCTTTTCTTCAAGCCTCATTTCATCTATTACCTTTGCAAACATTGCAAGACCAAACATTCCCCCCTCCTTATTCTTCTTTGTTGATACGTAGATATCCACGACTTCCCAAAATCTTGCGAATTCTTCTTCTACCTATATCATTTTGATGTGTTGTAGGCTATTTGTAAAATACCACGTAGTAATATCCTCAATCTTTGCTGCCTTGTCGTCTATCCTACTTTGTCTGTTCTTCTTATTATAGCTTACTTGGGTCCACTATGAATATTTCACAGGTGCTTTTATTTGCAATCTCTCTCCGCTAACTCCTCTCTCTTTTTTCATTTTATATTTGTTGTAAATATCAAAATCACGCTCCTAAACGTTTAGTTCAAGAAAAATGTGATTTACTTATTGGAAAATGCTAACGAGTGTCCCAAGAACACTCTTTAAATTTTTAAAATAGTAAGTTTTTTTTTTGAAAATATACATATTTCAAAAATTAAAATTGTTAACTTTTTTATAGAATATATATATTTTTAAATTTAACATGGTTAAAGAATGTACATGAAAAACTCATTAGAAAAACCTTATTCTTATATTTGAGAAAGAGTGGTAGCAGGTAGCAAAAGTCTTTAATTAATTTGTGAAGGTACCTAGAAGCTCCAATCAAGGTTGTTAAATTCTCGATTTAAAAGCTAAACTCTTATATTTTATGTTTTTAGATAAGTATTTGGTGTTAAATTGCAGGTAAAATCGTTTTTAAGTAATATCGTACTCCCTCCATTCTTATTTATAAGAAAATTTTAACAATTTATATTCATTAAATAATTAATGTATCTAACATATATATAGTCTAAATACATCATTTCTAGAATGAACCTAAGAAGTCAAAATTTATTTATAAAAGAGAATGGAGTGAGTATGCTCGAACAATTTTATACATTTTAAATTTCTGGGGAATATATAAAATCGTGCAAAATCTTTGAATTTTACTCTTTGACTTGATTTTACCTTTTTTTCTTGAAAATCTAAAAAGCCTAGCTCAATAATACTTCTCCCACTTTATTATTTTATAAACTTTAAATAATTTTTTTCATTAGACATTAAACTTTTTATTTAGCAAAGCAAAACTTTTATAGGGATACAAAGGCTTACTATTTAAACCGGTAAAAACTACCTATGATAGCCGGTTACAACAAACAAATATGAATTATTAATGTCGGTTACACATTGGGCCTCATCAAACACAAAAATAATTCACAAACAACAAAACTTTCTTACACAATAAAGTAAAAGCATGATTGCTTTTTCCAAGATAAGATTCCTTCTTATCTTTGCATGCATTTGCCTTTAGGAAATTATTGCATTGTTCCTAGACAAGATAAGATTCTCTCTTGTCTTTTCTCTTTGTCTTTTCTCTTTGTCTTGAGATTCTTTATCTCTTTGATTTGTCTTTTTCTTTCTGAGCCATAGATTGAATCATCGTATCCCAGAAATCTTTAGGAGTTGGGTCATCCACTTTGGCTTCTTCTGCTTAACAATCAAAGTTGTTGGAATCAATTGATCTCATAGAAGAGCTAGTCTTGATAGATGAATTCTCATCTTTTGATGTTTTAGTTGGAAAAGTGGAGAAGAACAGGTTCTTCATATGATCCAGAGTCCTAACCATAATTTCTTCTTCTAACTCATTTGGATATTTTTTTCTGAAAGAAGTTCTTTAAATTTCCCATAGACATTTGTTGGGAGCCTTACTCTTTGACTTTGATCTTCAACTATAGCTGCTTGAATCAGAATAATTTTATTCTGGATTTCTTCAGAACTCATCTTGTTCCACCATTTATAGAAGAAATTTCTTTCTAAAATGAGTATGTTGAATTTATTTTGAGATATGGTGATAGACCATCTCCATCTTGTCTAGGAGCAATGCAAAAATTTCCTAAAGGCAAATGCATGCAAAGATAAGAAAGAATCTTATCTTGGAAAAAGCAATCCTGCTTTTACTTTATTGTGTAAGAAAGTTTTGTTGTTTGTGAATTATTTTTGTGTCGATGGGGCCCAATGTGTACCCGACATTAATAATTCATATTTGTTTGTTGTAACCGGCTATCATAGGTAGCTTTTACCGGTTTAAATAGTAAGTCTTTGTATCCCTATAAAAGGGGTTTTTCTTCTCTTTTGTAAGCATGCAATTTCAATATAACAAATTTTTATATATGCTCTGCCTCCCTTCTATCCTCTCTCACTAAATTTAGTTTATAATTTCAATATACTGATTCCGCTGTAACCGATATTAATAATTCATATTTGTTTGTTGTAACCGACTATCATAGGTTGCTTTTACCGATTTAAATAGTAAGCCTTTGTATCCCTATAAAAGGGGTTTTTCTTCTCTTTTGTAAGCACGCAATTTCAATATAAATTTTTTTTATATATGCTCTGCCTCCCTTCTATCCTCTCTCCCTAAAATTAGTTTATAATTTCAATATACTGATTCCGCTGTACAAACTGGTATCATTGCTTGGTAACAAAACTAAGGTATTTTTCTTAATCCAACTATTTGTCAATGACACTTAGTGGCTAAATATTTTGTTGTGGAAGGTTAGATAACTTAGATGAAACTAAGTATGTAGGTTCTTCTCTTAAAATTAGTATATTTATATCATGGCAACAAGTAATAAGGGTTTATTCAAAACTAAAGATGTTTTTTAGTGTTTAAACTCATCGTTTTTTCCAGTGAAGGGAGTGTTAAGATGATTTTTAAAAGAAAATTTTTGCTAAAAAACATTGGACATCTTTGATTTAGGAGACATCCTTCTATCCCTTAGGGTTTATAGTTAAACAACGTTTTTATTTGCAAAGATGACTTATCAGTTGTTGCCTAGATATATTTGTACTAAGATTATGAGTTAAATTTACCTACTTAGTTTTACCTAAGGTAGTTAATCATCCACAACATCTTTAGCCTTCCATCGATTCTGATGATGATAATCATCAAAATAATTTGATTAAACATGAAGAACTTATGGAATATCCAAAATTTTTGAATAAACTTAATAAATGGACAATTCTATCAGTACCTTCAAATCAAATTTATAAATTTGGTAAAATAGATTTATTATCCCGCTTTGCTGTAAAAAGCTTAAAACAAACTATTCAAATTTCTGAAAGTACTCAGACAATTAAACTTTTAACAAAAAAGGATTTACTTCCTTTTAAAAATTATAATTATATCCATGTTGGTTTAATACAAGTTGTTGTTAAACCTTTGACTTTGCTAGGATTAAATACTAGCATCCTGGGATATATTAGAGATGGTAGATGTAAAGATTTTAAACAATCTTTAACTGCTTTAATTGAGACAAGTCTATGTCATAGACCAGTTAATTTTGATGTCTCTCCCTATATAAGCTTATCCATGACTGATAAAAATTTATTAGATGCCCTTCAATTAACTGTTCATACCAATGGTTACAATTTTAAACAGGATAGTGAAATAATAGCTATATGTTATAGGGTTTATTACAAAGTTCTTACCACTTAAAATCCTATAGCTAAACAAATATCATTTCCAAGAACTACTACTTTAGTTCAAACTAATTTGCTAACATCTAGTGTTGCAACTATTAGGTTGCTAAAATGGGATGAAATTAATTTTTCTGAAACCTGGAACCTTCCTCAAGCCATAGAACTTGAACCTATCCTTAATAAGGATGTTGATCAAATAATCCAGTCTAGTGAAGGAGATTTGGAAATAAACTTTAACTCTAAAAGAATTATTAGAATACCTAGATCTATTTCTAGAAGACATTCGGTGAATTCTATAAATGAGTTTTACTCTACTCCTGGTCAATTACCTAGATCTTTTACTTCTCAATTAAGAGAAGAAATAGAGGTAGTCAAAAATATAATACTTAGCGAAAATAAAATGTCCCATGGAATATATCAAAAACCAAATCCTCCTAGAGTAGAATCGCCTATCCCTCAGACATGGACTTCCCGTTATAATGTTAGATTATTCCCCAGGTAGTAATCTAAGAAACCTTGTCAATGACGAGTTTCAGCATGAAAGATACACTCAATTTAGAAAATGGTTTTTTAAAACTTTTTCTGCCCCTGTATTAGCAAGTTTTAAAGATGAGTACTATACTCAGATGTCTATGAACCAAGATTTCATTCCCTTTGTCAAATGGTTCATTAGTTACTTTATAAGTAAACAAAAAGAAGAGTTGGTTTTTATAAAACAAAACGAATTTTTAGTTCTACAAAAACCTTGGGAAAATGTCAAAGGAGAAAGATTGGAATCTCCTTTTCCCCCTGAGCAAACAATAAGTTTGGGTCCTCATACAGAGGCTACACCTTATCTTACCCTTCAAAGGGTCAAACAAAATCAAATGACTCTTAAAGAGTTAAATTCCATAATCAAATCCAATAATTATACTAATGTCTACCTTGTTTGCCTAGGAGAACAATTTATTTCTCTAGAAAAGGAACTCTTATCCATAAAGGACCTTTTAGACAAGCAAATAGCTCGTCAAAAGATTATCATTGACCTTATTAATTAGCCTAAACCTCAAGAACAAGCTTCTACATCTAATATTCCAGATGTCCCTATAATTCAATCTCCTATTCCTATAGAAGGATTTAAAATGGAAACTAACGGTGATGAGTTTGTCCGTATTCTTGAGAAAAAGCTTAAAGATATACATTTAACGGTGATGTCTAATCACGACTATTCTAATGAAGAAGAAATTAATGATTTAGCAAATAAGTTTGCTGACTTAGACATAAGTAATTAAAATATTAATGAGATAAACCCTGTTTATACCTCTAAATCTTTAGAGAAATACTATTATAAGTGTCCCTTTCCTTTAAGATTTACTTTTTGAAGAACCTGAACCCTTCCAAAATTCGTATTCTGGAAAAGCCATTTATGAATGAAACATTGATGGGTTAAATGACAAATAAATCCTTGATACAATACATAGAATGATTATGTATTCCACTGTTTGTAAACAAAACGGAAACTCCGACAGTGATATTGCCACCTTCATACCCACTGGATTTGTCGGTCAATTAAGAGGCTGGTGGGATCATTATCTCACCGATAGTCAGAAAAAGGATATTCTTGACCATAAGAAAAGGATTAAGTCTGAAGCTCCAATAATCGGAGCAAGTGGTGTTGGCACCACAGGCGAAGAAGATGCAGTTTATACACTGTGTTTCTCTATCCTTCAGCATTTTGTTGGAACCAATATCCCTATTGGAGAAAAAATTCAAACTCTACTCCAAAATCTAAGATGTCCTTCCCTTACACATTTTAGATGGTACAAAGACACATTTTGTCTAGAATTTATCAATTAAAAAACCCAAATTCTATCCATTGGAAAGCCAAATTTATTGATGGTTTACCCCATTTCTTTTCTGAAAAGGTTAGACATTCTTTAAGAAGTAAAAATGATGGGATAAATATTAACTATCCTGATCTTACCTATGGTCAAATTATAAGCACTTGTGTTAATGAAGGATTAACTTTATGTAATGATATTAAGCTTAAAAATCAGCTTAGGAAACAAAAACTTTCTGAAAAACACCAAATGGGTGAATTCTGCGATCAGTTCGCCTTCGATCTTGGTAAATCCTCTGAGAATAAAAAGAAAAAGAGGAAATTTTTCAGGAATAAACCTCATAAAAATAAGGATAATTATAAAAATTCTTATAAGAAGAATAAGAAAAGAAGTCACTTTAATAAAAGTAGACCAAAAGAAAAGACCTTTATTCATAAAGGCAAAAGAAAAGCAAAAATGCTTGATGTATCTTGCCACAAATATGGTAAGGCTGGTCACTATGCAAACCAATGTTGGACCAAGAAAGCTCTCAATGAGATTGAGGATGAACAATTACACTCTCAACTTGAGAAAGTTTGTTTACTCAAGTCAGACTCAGAAACTAATTCTTATAATGAAGATATTGACATGATCTATGAATCATCATCAGATTATTCTTCTGATAATTCTGACAATAATAATTGTCAATGTAATCAAATTGATTACTGGAAGTCTATTGTTGACATGAATGGTCTTAATGTTCTTACTACAGAACAAGATGAAGCCATAAAGGCTATTGAGTCTATTTTTGATAGTAACCTTAAAATAAAAATGCTTGATGTTTTAATTAAAGAAAAATCTAAAAAAGAATCTCCTATTATTAGTGAAGCACCCTACCAATTAAGTGAGATTTTATCCAGATTCCAACAATCCAATATCCGTGAAACTCCTGTTTTCCTTACTGATTTAAATAGAGAAATTTTGAAATATGAAATTACTCAGATAAAGAAAGATAATAAAAAATTTCTCTCAAAGGGTCTTGTAATACCCCAAATTTTACCCTTTCTTTTTTATTTTTATTTTAAATTCTTATTAACTTAATAAATTAACCTTTTTTTTAAATCTTGTTTTTTTAACTAATAATAATTTAATTAACCTTTTTTATAACTTTACTAATGTTTTTTATTAACTTTTTTTTTTTTAGTTTATTTATTTAAGTCATTTTAAGCTCTTCTTACTAACTTTTAGGATTTAGATTAAAATTTAACTTTTTTTTCTTTTCTTTAAAGAGTAAATTTTTTATAACCTTTTTTAAATTAATTTCTAACACTTTTTTTTTTAATCAAATTCTAATACTTTTTTTTAAATAAAAATCTAATACTTTTTTAAAATTAAATCTTTTTTTTCTAACTTTTTAAAATTAAATCTTTTTTCTAACCTTTTAAAGCTAAATCTTTTTTTTCTAACTTTTTTAAAGTTAAATATTTTTTTCTAACTTCTTTTTAAAATTAAATCTTTTTTCTAACTTTTTTAAAGTTGAATATTTTTTTCTAACTTTTTTTAAAACTAAATCTTTTTTTTCTAACTTTTTTAAAGTTAAATATTTTTTTCTAACTTCTTTTTAAAAATTAAATCTTTTTCTAACTTTTTAAAATTAAAACTTTTTTTCTAACTCTTTAAAGTTAAATCTTTTTCTAACTTTTTAAAATTAAAACTTTTTTTCTAACTCTTTTAAAGCTAAATCTTTTTTTTCTAACTTTTTTAAAGTTAAATCTTTTTTTCTATTTTTTTTAAAAAAAATCAAATCTTTTTTCTAACTATTTTAAAAGTTAAATCCTTTTTTTTCTACCTTTTAAAGTTAAATCTTTTGTCTAACTCTTTTTAAAAAATTAAATCTTTTTTTCTCTAACTTCTCTTTTTAAAAATTAAATCTTTTTTCTCTAACTTCTTTTTTAAAAATTAAATCTTTTTTTCTCTAGCTTCTTTTTAAAATTAATTTTTTTTTCTAACTTTTTTTTAAAATTAAATCTAAATCTTTTTTTGACACCTTTATTTTTCAAATTAAAATTCTAAATTCTTTTTAAAATTAAATTCTAACGCCCTTTTCTTTTTTTTTTTTTTTTTTTTTTTAAATTCTAAATTCCTTTTAAAATGAAATTCTAACAGTTTTTAAAATAATTCTAACATTTTTTAAAACCAACATTCAAATATTTTTTTTTTATTTATTCTAACTCATTTTTTTTTAAAACTCTAATTTTTTATTTAACTTGAAACTCTAATCTTCTTTGCTAACTTTTTAAATTTAAATCTCAACACTTTTTTAATCTAATCCAATCTTAATGAATTCCAGATAGAGTTAAATCAAATCAATCAGATCAATCATCATCATAAGAAAATCAGATCTAAATATCAACATCACCATCATTGAATCAAATCTGAAATCATCATAAAAATTCATTCAAATCAAATCAGAGATTGAAAAAGATTGAGATATTCAAATTAAATCTGAGATTAAAAAAAAGATTTAAAAATCAAGTATAAAAGGGACGAAAATCATAACAAGAAAGGGAGAACTTTTTTCGTAAAATCCAAGCAAACTCCGTCAAAAATCCTCTAGCCTCAGGACAAAGCATCATCGGCCATCATCATTCCGTAAGGATCAAAAAATATAATTACAATTTTTGTGTTGCTTTTCATGTTTTTCAGGAAAAAGAGATGAAGAAGACAAATCGGTGGTCATGCAAAAGAAGAAGAAGATAACATCCGTGAGAGGCAAACAAGAAGGAGAGGAACACACGCAAACTCAGAGAGCAGAGAGAAGAAGGGTGATGACCGGCCCAACCCCTTTATTTTTTTTGTTTTAAAAAAATTGTTTTTTAACCTTTTATTTTTGTTTTTTGCTTTTTTTAAAACTATTTTATTTTATAATTAAAAAACTGTTAAAAAAAAAACCCTTTTGTAAAAAATATTGAAATTGTTTTTTTTTAAAATAAGTAAAAACTTTAAAAACCTTTTTATAAAAAACCTCTTTTCATATAATAAAAATAAAACTTTTTTATAAATAACTTAAAATATTTTTTAAAATTAAACTTTTTTTTAAGATAAAAATTAAACCTTCTTTTTAAAATTTAAGTCTCTTTTTTTAAACTAATATTAATTTCTCTTTAAAATTTACTCTAAAATCTTTTTGCATTTTTGTATTCTCCTTTAATATTATTTGTTTTCATCTAACCTTTCACTAACGATTTTTTTTCAGTTTCTCTCTGCAGATTAAATTCCAATTCATTATTATATATGTATCTGTTTCCCGGTTGTAATTTTGCGAGACAATTGTCGCATTATCTTTTTTTTTCCAGTACTTTTTATTTCATAACTGTGCATTTATTCACCTACCATCACATTTTACACTTATCAATTATTTTGTCACACTACACACATCCGAAAGTTAGGTCTAGCTTTTGGTCGCCGCACCAATAGTCCTCACCTTCAACCCCTACACCTTTACAAACCCTAATTTTCCATACATGTCTCGCTGTGGACAAAATTACCAATTTTACCCCTAGCATTAGGTCAAAGAGCCGCCGCGCTCATTTTAGGGTTTCCCGCCGTGGAATCCCTAATTTAACCCTAATTACAACTTAACAATTCAACATAGAGATTTGGAGTTTCCACACTCCACGTAAGCGTGTCCTTAAGATACGTTTATTCCCCTTGAGACCTTGACCACAGTCAAGAAGTCTCTAACCTCCCTTTTGAGGGGAACTACGATTACTCTGATTCCATTCCCGTAAGGATACGTAGGCACAAGATGCGATGTCTTGCCGAGTAAACTTAGAATTAACCCTTAGGTCTTCTTTCTCACTTTTAATCCTTTGTACATATACCTTAAGCAAATAAATAAAGCAAATAGTAAACATCTGAACAAAAGGTTCCTGTAGAGTACTACAGAAGTTTAGGGTGCTAATACCTTCCCTAAATTTAACCAACCCCCGAACCCTAGATCTTTCCCCGCATTGTGTTTACGATGCAAAATAGGTTTTCCCTTTTTGACCTTTTCCTTCGGATAAATCAAAGAGCGGTTGTGAATTGAATTGCGATTCAAACTCATTAATAGTTTGTGATCCTATTTCCACCGCAACAGAAAATGGCGACTTCACTGGGGAGTATTCTTACTTTTGAGGGTTATCCCTAACTTGTTCATATTTATTACTATTTGTTTTACTATTCATTTGCATGTATATATTGTACTTTGATTTTGGGATGGTTCCTTGTGCTGTGAGATAGGTCCTAACCCGGATCTAGTGTACCTTAGGTAAATGGCAATAGACCAAGGAGACTGTACGACGTATATCGATACGGTTGATCTGGTGGCCATAGTTAGTGCGACTTCTTGGTTGGTGCTTATATTCCTTAAGTCAAGTTGAGGATAATATTGAGGCTGCCATATGTTGTCAATGCACTAACTGACTTTTAGAACCCTAGTTAACTCATCTTGGCCTTTAGAAAGTAGTGAGGTAACCGGCTTTGGTGCAGACTAAAGTTGGTTGACACTCGATACTACGCTCATTGAGATCTTAAACTTGGAGGGTTTTGGTTGGCAAGTAAGTTGCCTTCTGAACAACCATCCTTGTGAAAGATCAATGATATTGAGATCCCTTAGAACCTGGTTACTTTTGTAGGACAGGATGAACCATCTAACTTCAGGGGAGGGTACTTGCCTTTGAACCTCATGCAAGCCTTTAACCTAAGACTTTGTGTGTTTTCATGCATTGCATCCATAAAGCATCTCATCGCATTGTATTTCATGAAGTTCAAACATCATTTATGGATATTGCGGGATACCATAAATAAAAAAAAATAGAATGAAAAAAACAAGAAAAAGATTTCTTTGGTACCCCACGACATTCGTAAATGTTTTGAATTCCATGAAATCTTCATTTACATTCACATTTTAGCATCATACTTTTGCATTACATGTGTCTCCCGATTTCTCACACTCGGTTCTCTCACCTTCCAGTTTCGTCACCCTGAGTTCTCGGCACCAATACAACACCAGAGCTCAAACTCGGAAAAGAATGGAGGATCAGGCAAAAGAGATTGATCGCCTTAGCAATGAACTCGAAGACCTTCGAGGGTGTATGGGGCGTATGATGGAATTGTTACATGTCATGAATGCTAAGATGGATACCCAGCCCACTGTTGTTTCTGAGATTACCGGCGTTACTGTGGACCCTCCACCAAGTGTGACCGTAGCAAGGGACCCACCTTATGGTCTTGCTCCCGGTTTTGTGCCTCCTCAAGCCACTGTTCCGATTAATCAACCTGTTCAGCAAGCCGTGCCTTTGTTTTCTGAAGTTTCTAGGGTGGCTCCTATCTTTGCACCACCTGTTGTACACACTCGTGCGCAACCGTACTTCGATGAGACAGTTTTTGATAATCTTGATGAGAATGTTGAGGGTTATGAGAAACATGATAAGCTTCGTGAGGAAGTAAACACTATCGTCCAGAGATTGAAAAAGGTAGAGGGTGATCAAATTTTTGGGGCTGCTGCAAGGGATGTTTGTTTGGTCTCAGGTTTGGTTATTCCCCCGAAGTTCAAAACTCCGAACTTCGATCGTTATGAAGGTGCCACCTGTCCTAAGAGTCATCTGATCATGTATTATCGCAAAATGGCTGCCCATGTTGAGAATGATAAACTGATGATTCATTGCTTCCAAGACAGTTTGAAGGGTGCTTCTTCCAAGTGGTATTTAACTTTGGACCAGTCCCGCGTTAAGAGCTTTCAAGATTTATCTGACGCTTTCATCAAACACTACAAGTACAATATGGATCTGGCTCCTGACAGAAGACAGTTGCTGAGTATGTCACAAAAGAATTCTGAGTCATTCAAAGAGTATGCTCAAAGGTGGAGAGAGACTGCTTCGCAGGTAGAACCTCCTTTGACCGAGAAAGAGTTAGCTGATTGGTTTGTCGACACGGTCCGTCCAGAATTTTACGAGAGAATGGTGGGTAGTGTGACTTCAAATTTCTCCGACATCGTTGCTGTGGGTGTCAAGATTGAATTGGGTATGAAGAGTGGTAAAATGACAAATAATCATGGCGCTTCTAAGGATCAGCCGAAGAAACCTCCGTATAGCTCCCAGAAAAAGAAGGAGAGTGAGACTAATGCTATATCCTCTGGTAAATCAAGGGAACGCTTTTATCGGCATCTGCAAGGTTATGCTCAACCTCAAGGGTACCCGGTCCAATATGCTCAACAACCCTATGTGGCAGCTATTACACCTTCTTTCAATCAACAGGTTCCCATGTATCAACCTATGCAACAACCTCCTGTTTATCCGCCTCCTGTCAACTGCCTACAGGCACCCAATACTCCTGCTCCTCAACAGCCAAAGAGTCCGGCTCCTCGCCAGAATATGCCAAACAGAAGAACGTATAAACCTTGTCCGCCGATCCCGATGACTTTTACCGAGTTGTGTCCCTCTTTGGTCAAGCAAGGTCTCATCACTACTCGGGCTTTGGGTCCGCCTCCTAATCCTCCACCTAATCCATTACCTGCAAGTTACAACGCTACCGCTCATTGTTTATTTCATGAGGGTGCGCCCGGCCATGATCTAGAGAATTGCTATGCTCTTAAGAAAGTTGTCAGAAATTTGCTAGAAACGAAGAAGTTGTCTTTTGGCGATGCTCAGCTGAAGATCGAGACTCCTTTCGGGGTTCCTCACTCGTCAAGTGCAAATTCTGCAAAGCATGCTACGCCTATCAGCCGAATCCAGTCATTATTCAAAGGCCTAGCCCGCTTCATTTCAGTAACCCTCAAGGTGATATGACCGGGATCAACAAAGGATCTGGGAAATTTATTTTGAAGCAACGACTGAAAACTGTTGAAGATGTGACCAGCATAACTGGGGTAAGCCATGACGACTCACAGTGATCATGAACCAGACGTCCTTTCCATTGAGGCTCCGCCAAAGGAAACTGTTACTCTTGAATGCAAGATTTCATAAACATTTAGAAGGATTTTTCCGACAGTTCATTTGTTTATTTATATGCATTTCTCTTTGATTAAGCATATTTAGCATGCACGAACTTGTTTATCTTTGATGCAACACATATGTTTGTCTTGAATAAATCCATTCGCTTCACTCATTCAAAAACGTTTTCATAAATTATAATGCCAACTTTACCCGATCTCTTGTTCTGATGGAGAATTGGGGGGAGGATGACGAACCCAAAACGTCAGATTTCTTGTCGTATGCTTTCGATTGAAACCCGCTGATGATGTAAGGCATTGTTTCAAATCCCAAACACTGGAGATATAAGGATGTTAATCCCTAGTCAACCCTTTGAGCCTTGAAGTAGGAGTTTTTCTTTCTTTTTAAGAACCTTCATCCTAACCTGGGGCAGGGTAGGTTTCAGTTAAACCGATCGAGCGCTTAGACTCTTAAAAAGGAGGAGCAAACCTTCGAGAATTTATCCTTAGCATCTTAAGAAGTCCAATACAATGACTATCCCTCGGTTACCTAAGGAGTGGGGCAGTCACGAGCCTTTCAAAAGATTTACACGACTTGTGCATAAAAGAATAGTCAAAAAAATAAGAGCCTGCTAAGTCAAAACCTATGAAGGAGACTTAGGCAAAACTGGGGCATCCCGCTGGACTCCATAGTCAGATCAAAAGACGTTGTCCAGGCAAAAGTTAGGGAATAAGAACACCAAACCAGTAGTTTTTTAGAACCCCTATAAAGAACAAGGTCGTGTGACCAATTGCCAAAAGAAATAGGTGAGTGACTGCCATGTCCAAAGCCTTGATAAGTTCTCGACCATAGCAAATCCGCTTGAGATATGAGCGTTCGTATCCGGTTAACTGAATTAGGATTGGAGAACATCACGAAGAATGGGTGGGTACAAATATAACTTTGAGCCTATATCCTTTGTTTCTTAAACCGTGAACCGAGCCACGATACAACCTTTAAAAGACCTAATTGAAGTAGGACTTCGGTTGAAAGCATACCCGACAAGATCACGTTTCCTGACTCCTACGAGCTATGCTCAGAAAAAAATTCATATTGGCATTATAATTAAAACTTATATCCTGACTAGTGATTTCGGTCACAAGTTATTGCGATATCTTTTTTCAAAACAAAAATTCAAGACAAATATATGTGTGCATTGACAAGCTCAGGATAGGCATTTCAGGCATGACAACTTTGCTTGATATCTTAGAGATTTACATATGAACATAACCCGTGGAACTTGAAGATCATGCTGAACAGGGGCAGGCAGTTTCCCAATTCGCTTACCAACGCGAGTCTGACATTCTTAAGAGCTATTTCCCAAACATTTCATCGTAACACGATTAATTTGTGCCAGTTACGTCGAGACCTGACAAATCTCTCAAAGAGTTTGAGAACAATGGGGCAACCGGACTCGGTGTTCTCTATAAAATCCTCTTGAGATGACCCTACCTCGCAACGCAAGTATCCTGGGGCACCATGTTTTTGAAGAAACAAATGGCGGCTACTATAAGGTCCTGCAAGATCAAAACCATGGGATTTCACAATTTTTTCATGCACCCGATGGATTTTACTCACGGCGGCCTTCATACCCCAGTAAGCCTCAGTGTTGCAACAGACTCCTAAACTATTGCCTCATCACAGTCCCCAGCGAGACTATAAGCTGACAACTTTTTTTTGGGTAACTCGAAAGTGTCCCTCAGGTTTTCTTCTCCCCATAAGAAGGCGTGATACTGTACACCACAAGCAGATTACCTTCCCTCAGAGAATTCAGAACTTTAAAACCAGATTCGGTTCTACCATTGATCTCTCT
Source organism: Lathyrus sativus (assembly GCA_963859935.3). Lineage (NCBI taxonomy): Eukaryota > Viridiplantae > Streptophyta > Magnoliopsida > Fabales > Fabaceae > Lathyrus > Lathyrus sativus. The sequence goes on along the minus strand of OZ012741.1, from coordinate 475,429,885 downwards.
TACCCATGATTGACGTATTGGTTGCAGAGAACGCAGGGTATTTCCGTCGAGATGTTTATTTCATCTCTCGTCCCGTCTCTAGTCAGTTTCGTCAGCATACACAGGGGCATAAGCATCACATGCCTATTTCATTACACATTCATTACATATTACATATTCATTACATATTCATTACATACTCATTACATACTCATTTCATAACATCTTGCATACATAAACATTAACATACATAGACATTAACATACATAGACATTAACGTACATTCACATTAACATAGGCATTAACATACGCGATAACCTGCACAGGTTCATCGTGTCTCCATCATTGGTCGTTACCACCTAGTAACTGGGGTTTGTCCATTCTCTCCAAATAGATTGTCAGCCATAAGCATAAAATACTTACTTGTTTCCAGTTTCCCCACAGAGCTTGATCCTCGTGGATGACGGTTACTTCAGCTATCTTTCCTTACCAGGATAAGATATTTACCCTTCGAGATCATTCCCTCGATGGAGTCTTGATTACCAGTCTTCTTTCTAGCTCGATCCTAGATTGAATCTCAGTCATGTCGGTAGTCAAGCCCAACCGGACGTGCATTTATTTTGCACCATCTAAAGATTTTCACCATACCATGACAGATACGCGACTATCTCGCTTGAGAAGTTTATCACTGTACCCGGACGTGCATTTATTTTGCACCATCTTTCAAGAAAATCAACTACAATCATTTACAGCGTCAGTATGCGACATTTCTCGCCTAAGAAGCCAAATCCTATCTTCGTTATGACTCGCAGCAAATGGCCATCTCCATGGAGCAGTTGGGCTTCCATTTACCTGTCGTCTTGAAGTATAGGGGGTTTTGAACCAAATCGTATTCAGGAGAGTACGACCTCGAAGTACGGGGAGGTTTGAACAGTTTCATATTCAGGAGAGCACGATTCTGAAATATGAAGAAATTCAGTCATCCAGTTTCATATTCAGGAGAGCACGATTCTGAAATATGAGTATCTTCAGTCATCCAGTTTCATATTCAGGAGAGCACGATTCTGAAATATGAGTATCTTCAGTCATTCAGTTTCATATTCAGGAGAGCACGATTCTGAAATATGAAGAAATTCAGTCATCCAGTATCATATTCAGGAGAGCACGATTCTGAAGTATGAGGAAGTTCAGTTTACCCTTTTCATGTTCAGGAGAACATAATCTTGAAGCATGAAGAAGTTTATTTATCCTTCAGTAAGAGAAGAATCAGAATCGTATTCCAGGCGCCGACCTTAAATGCGAGAAGATTCATTTATCAGATAAGCAGCAGCCTCTTTATTTGAGTGCTTATCCATTCTTTGCACATAAGTCCCTTCCAACGATAAGTGACAGTTCTCCCTCGAGAAGCTTATCAGGGCAATTCCCATCAAAGTCCATTTATTTTGGCATACAGTCGGTCTTTACCCTGTATATTTGCTACGGAGTTCCGAAAAGTCCGTTTGATCCTGTCACGAGGGGTAGTTTACAGAAGCTTGGATGTTATTCCTTGCTCAATGCTCCAGCATTCTGTAATCGATCTTACAATCGTACGTGATCCAGTTTTATTTTTAGATTCCCCAGTGGAGGCCGTCTCATAGGTACCATCTCCATTCGAGGATCTCGTTCCTTTTCTAAAAGTGACAATTGGTCATTCGCACCAGTTGACTATCATTTATAGAATTCCCCAGTGATGTACTGTGTCTCAGCGCGTCATTTTCCCCAGTGTGTTTCTTCTCGTGGCGTCTGTCTCGGTGTCGTCATGTTTCGTCAGCATTTTCGCATTCATTATTCCAGCATACGCATCATATCATAGTCATGGCATCATCTGCATTAAGTCGTTCCAGTTTTGTCCATAGCATTGCATACCGTCGCATATAAGGGCAAAATTTTCGGTTATCTATATTTAAATCTCTCCACCACGATTCCACGAGTCTCTGTCACTCAAATCGTCCGGTGTAGCCATTTAAATAGGGGCAACTGTAATACCCCAAATTTTACCCTTTCTTTTTTATTTTTATTTTAAATTCTTATTAACTTAATAAATTAACCTTTTTTTTAAATCTTGTTTTTTTAACTAATAATAATTTAATTAACCTTTTTTATAACTTTACTAATGTTTTTTATTAACTTTTTTTTTTTAGTTTATTTATTTAAGTCATTTTAAGCTCTTCTTACTAACTTTTAGGATTTAGATTAAAATTTAACTTTTTTTTCTTTTCTTTAAAGAGTAAATTTTTTATAACCTTTTTTAAATTAATTTCTAACACTTTTTTTTTTAATCAAATTCTAATACTTTTTTTTAAATAAAAATCTAATACTTTTTTAAAATTAAATCTTTTTTTTCTAACTTTTTAAAATTAAATCTTTTTTCTAACCTTTTAAAGCTAAATCTTTTTTTTCTAACTTTTTTAAAGTTAAATATTTTTTTCTAACTTCTTTTTAAAATTAAATCTTTTTTCTAACTTTTTTAAAGTTGAATATTTTTTTCTAACTTTTTTTAAAACTAAATCTTTTTTTTCTAACTTTTTTAAAGTTAAATATTTTTTTCTAACTTCTTTTTAAAAATTAAATCTTTTTCTAACTTTTTAAAATTAAAACTTTTTTTCTAACTCTTTAAAGTTAAATCTTTTTCTAACTTTTTAAAATTAAAACTTTTTTTCTAACTCTTTTAAAGCTAAATCTTTTTTTTCTAACTTTTTTAAAGTTAAATCTTTTTTTCTATTTTTTTTAAAAAAAATCAAATCTTTTTTCTAACTATTTTAAAAGTTAAATCCTTTTTTTTCTACCTTTTAAAGTTAAATCTTTTGTCTAACTCTTTTTAAAAAATTAAATCTTTTTTTCTCTAACTTCTCTTTTTAAAAATTAAATCTTTTTTCTCTAACTTCTTTTTTAAAAATTAAATCTTTTTTTCTCTAGCTTCTTTTTAAAATTAATTTTTTTTTCTAACTTTTTTTTAAAATTAAATCTAAATCTTTTTTTGACACCTTTATTTTTCAAATTAAAATTCTAAATTCTTTTTAAAATTAAATTCTAACGCCCTTTTCTTTTTCTTTTTTTTTTTTTTAAATTCTAAATTCCTTTTAAAATGAAATTCTAACAGTTTTTAAAATAATTCTAACATTTTTTAAAACCAACATTCAAATATTTTTTTTTTTATTTATTCTAACTCATTTTTTTTTAAAACTCTAATTTTTTATTTAACTTGAAACTCTAATCTTCTTTGCTAACTTTTTAAATTTAAATCTCAACACTTTTTTAATCTAATCCAATCTTAATGAATTCCAGATAGAGTTAAATCAAATCAATCAGATCAATCATCATCATAAGAAAATCAGATCTAAATATCAACATCACCATCATTGAATCAAATCTGAAATCATCATAAAAATTCATTCAAATCAAATCAGAGATTGAAAAAGATTGAGATATTCAAATTAAATCTGAGATTAAAAAAAAGATTTAAAAATCAAGTATAAAAGGGACGAAAATCATAACAAGAAAGGGAGAACTTTTTCGTAAAATCCAAGCAAACTCCGTCAAAAATCCTCTAGCCTCAGGACAAAGCATCATCGGCCATCATCATTCCGTAAGGATCAAAAAATATAATTACAATTTTTGTGTTGCTTTTCATGTTTTTCAGGAAAAAGAGATGAAGAAGACAAATCGGTGGTCATGCAAAAGAAGAAGAAGATAACATCCGTGAGAGGCAAACAAGAAGGAGAGGAACACACGCAAACTCAGAGAGCAGAGAGAAGAAGGGTGATGACCGGCCCAACCCCTTTATTTTTTTTGTTTTAAAAAAATTGTTTTTTAACCTTTTATTTTTGTTTTTTGCTTTTTTTAAAACTATTTTATTTTATAATTAAAAAACTGTTAAAAAAAAACCCTTTTGTAAAAAATATTGAAATTGTTTTTTTTTAAAATAAGTAAAAACTTTAAAAACCTTTTTATAAAAAACCTCTTTTCATATAATAAAAATAAAACTTTTTTATAAATAACTTAAAATATTTTTTAAAATTAAACTTTTTTTTAAGATAAAAATTAAACCTTCTTTTTAAAATTTAAGTCTCTTTTTTTAAACTAATATTAATTTCTCTTTAAAATTTACTCTAAAATCTTTTTGCATTTTTGTATTCTCCTTTAATATTATTTGTTTTCATCTAACCTTTCACTAACGATTTTTTTTCAGTTTCTCTCTGCAGATTAAATTCCAATTCATTATTATATATGTATCTGTTTCCCGGTTGTAATTTTGCGAGACAATTGTCGCATTATCTTTTTTTTTCCAGTACTTTTTATTTCATAACTGTGCATTTATTCACCTACCATCACATTTTACACTTATCAATTATTTTGTCACACTACACACATCCGAAAGTTAGGTCTAGCTTTTGGTCGCCGCGCCAATAGTCCTCACCTTCAACCCCTACACCCTTACAAACCCTAATTTTCCATACATGTCTCGCTGTGGACAAAATTACCAATTTTACCCCTAGCATTAGGTCAAAGAGCCGCCGCGCTCATTTTAGGGTTTCCCGCCGTGGAATCCCTAATTTAACCCTAATTACAACTTAACAATTCAACGTAGAGATTTGGAGTTTCCACACTCCACGTAAGCGTGTCCTTAAGATACGTTTATTCCCCTTGAGACCTTGACCACAGTCAAGAAGTCTCTAACCTCCCTTTTGAGGGGAACTACGATTACTCTGATTCCATTCCCGTAAGGATACGTAGGCACAAGATGCGATGTCTTGCCGAGTAAACTTAGAATTAACCCTTAGGTCTTCTTTCTCACTTTTAATCCTTTGTACATATACCTTAAGCAAATAAATAAAGCAAATAGTAAACATCTGAACAAAAGGTTCCTGTAGAGTACTACAGAAGTTTAGGGTGCTAATACCTTCCCTAAATTTAACCAACCCCCGAACCCTAGATCTTTCCCCGCATTGTGTTTACGATGCAAAATAGGTTTTCCCTTTTTGACCTTTTCCTTCGGATAAATCAAAGAGCGGTTGTGAATTGAATTGCGATTCAAACTCATTAATAGTTTGTGATCCTATTTCCACCGCAACAGGTCTCCTTGCTTGAAACAGGTAACCTTAAAGTTGAAGAAATATCCTCTACTAGCAGTCCTTCTACTAATGATAGATTTCTCACTCTTATTGATAGAGTAATTTCACAAAAATGGTTTGTTAAAATAACTTTAGTTATTAACAGAACGTTTATTTTAGAAAATGAAGTCGCCCTTATTGATAGTGACGCTGAGCTTAATTGTCTACAGGAAGGAATTGTTCCTACCAAGTATTATACAAAAACCACTCAAACTCTTGCTCAGGCTAGTGGTGACAAATTAATGGTTAATTATAAATTACCTAATACATACGTTTGTAATCAAGATATTTGTTTACCTACCCATTTCATCTTAGTTAAAAACATGACTCATAGAGTTATTCTTGGAACTCCTTTTTTAAATAGCATTATGCCTTTAATTAATGTTGACACTAAAGGCATTACTACCATGATTAATGGTAAAACTGTCACTTTTGAATTTATTACTGATCCTCATATTAAAATGCTTAATGAAGTTAAAAGTATTCTCTTAAATAAAGAAAACAATTAGGTTTTCTTAAAGAGGAAGTTAGTTTATTAAATATTAATGAAAAACTTAATAAAAATGAGATAAGAGAACAAATCAAATTGACCGAGAACCAATTCAAAAATGAAGTGTGCAATGATTTGCCAAATGCTTTTTGGTATAAAAAAAAACATGTTATTTCTTTACCTTATCTTGATGACTTTAATGAAAGTCAGATTCCCACCAAAGCTAGGTCTTCTCAAATGAAGCATGAGTATTTGGAGTTATGCAAAAAAGAGATAGAATCTCTTTTAGAGAAAAAATTGATAAGAAAATTCAAATCTCCTTGGAGTTGCACAACTTTTCATGTCAATAATGTTGCTGAAAAAGAACGTGGGGTCCCTAGACTTGTTATTAATTACAAACCCCTTAATAAGGTGTTAAGATGTATTAGATATCCTATTCCTAATAAAAAAGACCTTTTAGATAGATTAAACAATGCTTTAATTTCTCTAAGTTTGATATGAAATCTGGCTATTGGCAAATTCAAATTAATGAATCTGATAAGTATAAATTAGCCTTTACTGTGCCTTTTGGACATTATGAATGAAATGTCCTTCCTTTTGGCCTTAAAATTGCCCCTTTCGAATTTCAAAATATTATGAATGATAATTTTAATCCTTATACAGAATTTATTATTGTCTATATTGATGATGTCTTAATTTTTTCTAAAACTAAAGATCAACATGTTAAACATTTAAAAATATTTAAAGGATTAATTAAACATAATGGATTAGTCATATCTGCTCCTAAAATGAAACTTTTTCAAACAAAAGTTAGATTTTTAGGTCATGAAATTGACCAAGGAATAATAATTCCTATACAAAGAAGTATTGAATTTGCTTCAAAATTTCCCAATATTATTACAGATAAGAAACAATTACAAAGATTTCTTGGTAGCCTTAATTACAAAGCAGATTATTATAAAAATCTTGCTAAAGATACTGCCATATTACATACTAGACTTGGAAAAATCCTGGCCCTTGGACTAATGAACATTCTCAGGCAGTCCAAAGAATTAAAAATAAGGTTAAATGTTTGACTTGTTTATCTCTTGCTAACCCTAAGTATTTTAAAATTGTTGTAACTGTTGCTTCAGACTTAGGCTATGGAGGAATCCTTAAACAGGTTATACCTGAAACATCAAAAGAAGTTCTGGTCAGATTTACTTCTGGAAAATGGAATCCTACCTAATCTAAATATTCTACTATCAATAAAGAAATGCTTTCTATTATAAAATGTATTTCAAAATTTCAAGATGATCTTCTTAATAAGAAATTATTATTAAAAATTGATTGCAGCTTAGCTAAATCAATTATCGAAAAAGATGTTAAAAATCTTGTTTCTAAGCAAATCTTTGCTAGCTGGCAATCTCAATTATATTTGACATTCAACACATTAAAGGTGAGAATAATTCACTTGCTGACTACTTAACTCGTGAATTTTTGCAGGGAAAGAATGATGACTACATATAGGGGGAGAGTCCGCGGTTATGGCCGTGGTGGAAGAGGGAGTAACAATATGTTACCCCAACCAGAATCAAACATTCCTCTAATAGGGGATTGGACTACAGTTTACAAAGGAAGAAAAATGCTTGAAGTTACCTGCATCTTCATCAAAAAAGGAAGATATAACTTCCCGATCTTCTAATAAAAATACATCCTACAAGGAAGTTGCGGTTAATAACCTATCTTAAGAACAAATGGATTATTATGAAAATCCAATAACTGAAAAAATCATGTATATTGATGAAGAAGATATTAAGATAATTCCAAATGATGGATGGTCTATCAAAACCAGATACCTCGAATCAAGAGGATATCCAGGTCTTCATGGAAAATCTAGGCCTCACCTAGAGATTCTTTTGACTGTTACCGAATCGGTAACAATTACTCACCACTACCAGAACAATAATCCTGAAAGTTTTATAAACTTCAGTAAATACCATATTAATAAAATCTTGTTAGCAAGAGAATGGGGTCTTAACCCAAATGGTGAAAAGGCAATAAGGATTGCTGAAGGAAAGTATATCTACTTTAATTACTGGGACTATGTCCAAGCTTTCACTCAAGCTTTTTATTACCAAAATTCTAAGAACAAGCATTCTTTGTTTTCCTCTATTAATCTAGAAATGATTAATAAACCCATACCAAATTGGTATTACGAATGGTGGACTAAATTTGGTCCGTCTTTGGAAATATAACCCAGAGAATTACTTGATTTATACAATCCCTGGTGTGATAATAGGCCACTTATTATAAATACTTTATCTGACAATTTAATCACAGGACAATGTCCATTTTGGTTCTTTAACAAATTTCAGATCCCATGGATATGGAGATAGTCTATCACCATATCTCAAAATAAATTCAACATACCCATTTTAAAAAGAAATTTCTTCTATAAAAGGTGGAACAAGATGCGTTCTAAAGAAATCCAGAATAAAATTATTCCGATTCAAGCAGCTATAGCTGAAGATCAAAATAATAAAGTCAAAGAGCAAGGCTCCCAACAAATGTCTATGGGAAATTTAAAGAACTTCTTTCAGAAAAAATATCAAAAAGAATCAGAAGAAGAAATTATGGTTAGGACTCTGGATCATATGAAGAACCTGTTCTTCTCCACTTTTCCAACTAAAACATCAAAAGATGAGAATTCATCTATGAAGACTAGCTCTTCTATGGGATCAATTAATTCCAACAACTTTGATTATTTAGCAGGAGAAGCCCAAGCGGATGACCCAACTCCTGAAGATTTCTGGGATGCGATGATTCAATCCATGGCTCAGAAATCAAAAGACAAAGCAAAGAGATAAAGAATCTCAAGACAAAGAGAAAAGACAAGATAGCATCTTATCTTGTCTAGGAACAATGAAATAATTTCCTAAAGGCAAATGCATGCAAAGGTAAAAATGAATCTTATCTTGGAAAAAGCAATCCTGCTATTACTTTATTGTGTAAGAAAGTTTTGTTGTTTGTGAATTATTTTTTTGTCGATGAGGCCCAATGTGTACCCGACATTAATAATTCATATTTGTTTGTTGTAACCGGCTATCATAGGTAGCTTTTACCGGTTTAAATAGTAAGCCTTTGTCTCCCTATAAAAGGGGTTTTTCTTCTCTTTTGTAGGCACACGATTTTAATATAACAAAGTTTTATATATGCTCTGCCTCCCTTCTATCCTCTCTCACTAAATTTAGTTTACAATTTCAATATACTGATTCTGCTGTACCCGACATTAATAATTCATATTTGTTTGTTGTAACTGGCTATCATAGGTAGCTTTTACCGGTTTAAATAGTAAGCGTTTGTATCCATATAAAAGGGGGTTTTCGTCTCTTTTGTAAGCACGCAATTTCAAGATAACAAATTTTTATATATGCTCTGCCTCCTTTCTATCCTCTGTCCCTAAATTTAGTTTATAATTTCAATATACTGATTTCGCTGTACAAACTGGTATCATTGCTTGGTAACAAAACTAAGGTATTTTTCTTAATCCAATTATTTGTCAATGACACTTAGTGGCTAAATTTTTTGTTGTGGAAGGTTAGATAACTTAGACGAAACTAAGTATGTAGGTTCTTCTCTTAAAATTAGTATATTTATATCATGGCAACAAGCAATAAGGGTTTATTCAAAACTAAAGATATTTTTTAGTGTTTTCTTAAACTCATCGTTTTTTTTAGTGAAGGGAGTGTTTAGATGATTTTGAAAAGAATATTTTTGCTAAAAAAACATTGGACATCTTTGATTTTAGGAGACATCCTTCTATCCCTTAGGGTTGATAGTTAAACAACGTTTTTGTTTGCAAAGATGAATTATCATTTGTTGCCTAGATATATTTGTACTAAGATTATGAGTTAAATTTACCTACTTAGTTTTACCTAAGATAGCTAATCATCCACAACATCTTTAGCCTACCATACTTATGGATTCTACTGATGATAATCATCAAAATAATTTGATTTAACATGAAGAACTTATGGAATATCCAAAAAATTTGGATAAACTTAATAAATTGACAATTCCATCAGTACCTTCAAATCAAATTTATAAATTTGGTAAAATAGATTTATTATCTCGCTTTGCTGTAAAAAGCTCAGAACAAACTATTCAAATTTCTGAAAGTACTCAGACAATTAAACTTTTAACAAAAAAGGATTTACTTCCTTTTAAAAATTATAATTATATCCATGTTGGTTTAATACAAGTTGCTGTTAAACCTTTGACTTTGTTAGGATTAAATACTAGCATCCTGGGATATATTAGAGATGGTAGATGTAAAGATTTTAAACAATCTTTAGCTGCTTTAATTGAGACAAGTCTGTGTCATGGACCAATTTTTTTTTATGTCTCTCCCAATATAAGCTTATCCATGACTGATAAAAATTTATTAGATGACCTTCAATTAACTATTCATACCAAAGCTTACAATTTTAAACAGGATAGTGATATAATAGCTATATGTTATATGTTTTATTACAAAGTTCTTACCACTTTAAACCCTAAAGCTAAACAAATATCGTTTCCAGGAACTACTACTTTAGTTCAAACTAATTTGCTAACATCTAGTGTTGCAACCAATAGGTTGCTAAAATGGGATGAAATTAATTTTTCTGAAACCTGGAACCTTCTTCAAGCCATAGACCTTGAACCTATCCTTAATAAGGATGTTGATCAAATAATCCAGTCTAGTGAAGGAGATTTGGAAATAAGCTTGAACTCTAAAAGAATTATTAGAATACCTAGATCTATATCTGGAAAACATTTGGTGAATTCTATAAATGAGTTTTACTCTGCTCCTGGTCAATTACCTAGATCTTGTACTTCTCAATTAAGAGAAAAAATAGAGGTAGTCGAAAATATAAGACTTTGCGAAAATAAAATTCCTCATGGAATATATCAAAAACCAAATCCTCCTAGAGTAGAATCGCCTACTCCCTCAGACATGGACTTCCCGTTATAATGTTAGATTATTCCTCAGGTAGTAATCTAAGAAACCTTGTCATTGACAAGTTTCAGCATGAAAGATACACTCAATTTAGAAAATGGTTTTTCAAAACTTTTTCTGCCCCTGTATTAGGAAGTTTTAAAGATGAGTACTATACTCAGATGTCTATGAACCAAGATTTCATTCCCTTTGTCAAATGGTTCATTAGTTACTTTATAAGTAAACAAAAAGAAGAGTTGGTTTTTATAAAACAAAACAAATTTTTAGTTCTACAAAAACCTTGGGAAAATGTCAAAGGAGAAAGAATGGAATCTCCTTTTCCCCCTGAGAAAACAATAAGTTTGGGTCCTCTTACAGAGGCTACACCTTATCTTACCCTTCAAAGGTTGAACAAAATCGGATGACTCTTAAAGAGTTAAATTCCATAATCAAATCCAATAATTATACTAATGTTTACCTTGTTTGCCTAAGAGAACAATTTATTTCTCTAGAAAAGGAACTCTTATCCAATAAGGACCTTTTAGACAAGCAAATAGCTCGTCAAAAGATTGTCATTGAACTTATTAATAAGCCTAAACCTCAAGAACAAGCTTCTATATCTAATATTCCAGATATCCCTATAATTCAACCTCCTATTCCTATAGAAGGATTTAAAATGGAAACTAACGGTGATGAGTTTGTCCGTATTCTTTAGCAAATATGTTTGCTGACTTAGAGATAAGTAATCAAAATATTAATGAGATAAACCCTGTTTATACCTCTAAACCTTTAAAGAAATACTATTATAAGTGTCTTCTCCTCAAGATTTACTTTTTGAAGAACCTGAACCCTTCCAAAATTCAAATTATGGAAAAGCCATTTATGAATGGAACATTGATGGGTTAAATGAAAAACAAATCCTTGATACAATACATAGAATGATTATGTATTCCACTGTTTGTAAACAAAACAAAAATTCTGACAGTGATATTGCCACCTTCATATCCACTGGATTTGTTGGTCAATTAAGAGGCTGATGGGATCATTATTTCACCGATAGTCAGAAAAAGGATATTCTTGACCATAAGAAAATGATTAAGTCCGAAGCTTCAGTAATCAGAGCAAGTGGTGTTGCCACCACAGGCGAAGAAGATGTGGTTTATACACTGTGTCTCCCTATCCTTCAGCATTTTGTTGAAACCAATATCCCTATTGGAGAAAAAAAAATTCAAACTCTACTCCAAAATCTAAGATGTCCTTCCCTTACACATTTTAGATGGTACAAAGACACATTTTTGTCTAGAATTTATCAATTAAAAAACTCAAATTCTATCCATTGGAAAGCCAAATTTATTGATGGCTTATCCTATTTCTTTTTTGAAAAGGTTAGACATTCTTTAAGAAGTAAAAATGATGAATAAATATTAACTATCCTGATCTTACCTATGGTCAAATTATAAGCACTTGTGTTAATGAAGGATTAACTTTATGTAATGATATTAAGCTTAAAAATCAGCTTTAGAAATAAAAACTTTCTGAAAAACACCAAATGGGTGAATTCTGCTATTAGTTCGCCTTTGATCTTGGTAGATCCTCTGAGAATAAAAAGAAAAAGGGAAAAAATTTCAGGAATAAACCTCATAAAAATAAGGATAATTATAAAAATTCTTATAAGAAGAATAAGAAAAAAAGTCACTTTAATAAAAGTAGACCAAAAGAAAAGACCTTTATTCATAAAGGCAAAAGAAAAGCTAAAATGCTTGATGTATCTTGCCACAAATGTGGTAAGGCTGGTCACTATGCAAACCAATGTTGGACCAAGAAAGCTCTTAATGAGATTGAGGATGAACAATTACGCTCTCAACATGAGAAAGTTTGTTTACTCAAGTCTGACTCAGAAACTAATTCTTCTAATGAAGATATTGACATGATCTATGAATCATCATCAGATTATTCCTCTGATAATTCTGACAATAATAATTGTCAATGTAATAAAATTGATTACTGGAAGTCTATTGTTGACATGAATGATCTTAATGTTCTTACTACATAACAAGATGAAGCCATAAAGGCTATTGAGTCTATTTATGATAGTAACCTTAAAAGAAAAATGCTTGATGTTTTAATTAAAGAAAATTCTAAAAAAGAATCTCCTATTATTAGAGAAGCACCCTACCAATTAAGTGAGGTTTTATCCAGATTCCAACAATCCAATATCCGTGAAACTCTTGTTTCCCTTACTGATTTAAATAGAGAAATTAATCTTTTGAAATATGAAATTACTCAGATAAAGAAAGATAATAAAAAATTATCTCAAAGGGTCTCCTTGCTTGAAACAGGTAACCTTAAAGTTGAAGAAATATTCTCTACTAGCAGTCCTTCTACTAATGATAGATTTCTCACTCTTATTGATAGAGTAATTTCCCAAAAATGGTTTGTTAAAATAACTTTAGTTATTAACAGAACGTTTATTTTAGAAAATGAAGTCACCCTTATTGATAGTGGCGCTGAGCTTAATTGTCTACAGGAAGGAATTGTTCCTACCAAGTATTATACAAAAACCAGTCAAACTCTTGCACAGGCTAGTGGTGACAAATTAATGGTTAATTATAAATTACCTAATACATACGTTTGTAATCAAGATATTTGTTTAACTACCCATTTCATCTTAGTTAAAAACATGACTCATAGAGTTATTCTTGGAACTCCTTTTTTAAATAGCATTATGCCTTTAATTAATGTTGACACTAAAGGCATTACTACCATGATTAATGGTAAAACTGTCAATTTTGAATTTCTTACTGATCCTCATATTAAAATGCTTAATGAAGTTAAAAGTATTCTCTTAAATAAAGAAAAACAATTAGGTTTTCTTAAAGAGGAAGTTAGTTTATTAAATATTAATGAACAACTTAATAAAAATGAGATAAGAGAACAGATCAAATTGACCGAGAACCAATTCAAAAATGAAGTGTGCAATGATTTGCCAAATGCTTTTTGGGATAGAAAGAAACATGTTATTTCTTTACCTTATCTTGATGACTTTAATGAAAGTCAGATTCCCACCAAAGCTAGGCCTGCTCAAATGAACCATGAGTATTTGGAGTTATGCAAAAAAGAGATAGAATCTCTTTTAGAGAAAAAATTGATAAGAAAATCGCTCTCCTTGGAGTTGCACAACTTTTTATGTCAATAATGCTGCTGAAAAAGAACGTGGGGTCCTTAGACTTGTTATTAATTACAAACCCCTTAATAAGGTGTTAAGATGGATTAGATATCCTATTCCTAATAAAAAAGACCTTTTAGATAGATTAAACAACACTTTAATCTTCTCTAAGTTTGATATGAAATCTGGCTATTGGCAAATTCAGATTAATGAATCTGATAAGTATAAAACAACCTTTACTGTGCCTTTTGGACATTATGAATGAAATGTCCTTCCTTTTGGCCTTAAAAATGCCTCTTCCGAATTTCAAAATATTATGAATGATATTTTTAATCCTTATACAGAATTTATAATTGTCTATATTGATGATGTCTTAGTTTTTTCTAAAACTATAGATCAACATGTTAAACATTTAAAAATATTTAAAGGATTAATTAAACATAATGGATTAGTCATATCTGCTCCTAAAATGAAACTTTTTCAAACAAAAGTTAGATTTTTAGGTCATGAAATTGACCAAGGAACAATAATTCCTATACAAAGAAGTATTGAATTTGCTTCAAAATTCCCCAATATTGTTACAGATAAGAAACAATTACAAAGATTTCTTGGTAGTGTTAATTACATAGCAGATTATTATAAAAATCTTGCTAAAGATACTGCCATATTACATACTAGACTTGGACAAAATCCTGGCCCTTGGACTAATGAACATTCTTAGGAAGTCCAAAGAATTAAAAATAAGGTTAAGTGTTTGCCTTTTTTATCTCTTGCTAACCCTAAGTATTTTAAAATTGTTGAAACTGATGCTTCAAACTTAGGCTATGGAGGAATCTTAAACAGGTTATACCTGAAACATCAAAAGAAGTTCTGGTCAGATTTACTTTTGGAAAATGGAATCATACCCAATCTAAATATTCTACTATCAAGAAAGAAATGCTTTCTATTATAAAATGTATTTCAAAATTTCAAGATGATCTTCTTAATAAGAAATTCTTATTAAAAATTGATTGCAGCTCAGCTAAATCAATTATCGAAAAAGATGTTAAAAATCTTGTTTCTAAGCAAATCTTTGCTAGCTGGCAATCTCAATTATCTATGTTTGAATTTGACATTCAACACATTAAAGGTGAGAATAATTCACTTGTTGACTACTTTACTCGTGAATTTTTTCAGGGAAAGAATGATGACCACATATAGGGGGAGAGGCCGCGGTTATGGCCGTGGTGGAAGAGGGAGTAACAATATGTTACCCCAACCAGAATCAAGCATTCCTCTAATAGAGGATTGGACTACAGTTTACAAAGGAAGAAAAATGCAACAATTGCCTGCATCTTCATCAAAAAAGGAAGATATAACTTCCCCCTCTTCTAACAAAAATACATCCTACAAGAAAGTTGCGGTTAATAACCCATCTCAAGAACAAATGGATTATTTTGAAAATCCAGTAACTGAAAAAATCATGTATATCCAGGTCTTAATGGAAAATCTAGGCCTCACCTAGAGATTCTTTTGACTGTTACCGAATCGGTAACAATTACTCACCACTACAAGAACAATAATCCTAAAAGTTTTATAAACTTCGGTAAATGCCATATTAATAAAATCTTGTTACCAAGAGAATGGGGTCTTAACCCAAATGGTGAAAAGGCAATAAGGATTGCTGAAGGAAAGTATATCTACTTTAATTACTGGGACTATGTCCGAGCTTTCACTCAAGCTTTTTATTACCAAAATCCTAAGAATAAGCATTCTTGGTTTTTCTCTATTAATCAAGAAATGATTAATAAACCCATACCAAATTGGTTTTACGAATGGTGGACTAAATTTGGTCCGTCTTTGGAAATATTACCCAAAGAATTACTTGATTTATACAATCCTTGGTGTGATAATAGTCCACTTATTATAAATATTTTATCTGATAATTTAATCACAGGACAATGTCCATTTTGGTTCTTTACCAAATTTCAGATCCCATGGATATGGAGATGGTCTATCACCATATCTCAAAATAAATTCAACATACCCATTTTAGAAAGACATTTCTTCTATAAATGGTGGAACAAAATGAGTTCGGAAGAAATCCCGAATAAAATTATTCTGATTCAAGCAGCTATAGCTGAAGACCAAAATAATAAAGTCAAATACCAAGGCTCCCAACAAATGTCTATGGGAATTTTAAAGAACTTCTTTCAGAAAAAATATCCAAATGAATCAGAAGAAGAAATTATGGTTAGGACTATGGATCATATGAAGAACCAGTTCTTCTCCACTTTTCCAACTAAAACATCAAAAGATGATAATTCATCTATGAAGACTAGCTCTTCTATGGGATCAATTGATTCCAACAATTTTGATTGTTTAGCAGGAGAAGCCCAAGCGAATGACCCAACTCCTGAAGATTTCTGGGATGCGATGATTCAATCCATGGCTCAGAAAGCAAAAGACAAAGCAAAGAGATAAAGAATCTCAAGCCAAAGAGAAAAGACAAGAGAGAATCTTATCTTGTCTAGGAACAATGCAATAATTTCCTAAAGGCAACTGCATGCAAAGATAAGAAGGAATCTTATCTTGGAAAAAGCAATCCTGCTTTTACTTTATTGTGTAAGAAAGTTTTGTTGTTTGTGAATTATTTTTGTGTTGATGGGGCCTAATGTGTACCCGACATTAATAATTCATATTTGTTTGTTGTAACCGGCTATTATAGGTAGCTTTTACCGGTTTAAATAGTAAGCATTTGTATCCCTATAA
The DNA here is from genome assembly GCA_963859935.3 of Lathyrus sativus. Taxonomy (NCBI): domain Eukaryota; kingdom Viridiplantae; phylum Streptophyta; class Magnoliopsida; order Fabales; family Fabaceae; genus Lathyrus; species Lathyrus sativus. Next base: position 475,413,386 of record OZ012741.1, on the reverse strand, counting down.
AAGGGGTATTTCTTCTCTTTTGTAAGCACGCGATTTCAATATAACAAGGAAGTTGCGGTTAATAACCCATCTCAAGAACAAATGGATTATTTTGAAAATCCAGTAACTGAAAAAATCATGTATATTGATGAAGACGATATTAAGATAAATCCAAATGATGGATGGTCTATCAAAACCAGATACCTCGAATCAAGAGGATATCCAGGTCTTCATGGAAAACTAGGCCTCACCTAGAGATTCTTTTGACTGTTACCGAATCGGTAACAATTACTCACCACTACCAGAACAATAATCCTGAAAGTTTTATAAACTTCAGTAAATATCATATTAATAAAATCTTGTTACCAAGAGAATGGGGTCTTAACCCAAATGGTGAAAAGGTAATAAGGATTGCCGAAGGAAAGTATATCTACTTTAATTACTGGGACTATGTCCAAGCTTTCACTCAAGCTTTTTATTACCAAAATCCTAAGAACAAGCATTCTTGGTTTTTCTCTATTAATCAAGAAATGATTAATAAACCCATACCAAATTGGTTTTACGAATGTTGGACTAAATTCGGTCCGTCTTTGGAAATATTACCCAAAGAATTACTTGATTTATACAATCCCTGGTGTGATAATAGTCCACTTATTATAAATATTTTATCTGATAATTTAATCACAGGACAATGTTCATTTTGGTTCTTTACCAAACTTCAGATCCCATGGATATGGAGATTGTCTATCACCATATCTCAAAATAAATTCAACATACCCATTTTAGAAAGAAATTTCTTCTATAAATGGTGGAACAAAATGAGTTCTGAAGAAATCCAGAATAAAATTATTATGATTCAAGCAGCTATAGCTGAAGACCAAAATAATAAAGTCAAAGACCAAGGCTCCCAACAAATGTCTATGGGAAATTTAAAGAACTTCTTTTAGAAAAAATATCCAAATGAATCAGAAGAAGAAATTATGGTTAGGACTATGGATCATATGAAGAACCAGTTCTTCTCCACTTTTCCAACTAAAACATCAAAAGATGAGAATTCATCTATGAAGACTAGCTCTTCTATGGGATCAATTGATTCCAACAACTTTGATTGTTTAGCAGGAGAAGCCCAACCGGATAACTCAACTCCTGAAGATTTCTGGGATGCGATGATTCAATCCATGGCTCAGAAAGCAAAAGACAAAGCAAAGAGATAAAGAATCTCAAGACAAAGAGAAAAGACAAGAGAGAATTTTATCTTGTCTATGAACAATGCAATAATTTCCTAAAGGCAAATGCATGCAAAGATAAGAAGGAATCTTATCTTGGAAAAAGCAATTCTACTTTTACTTTATTGTGTAAGAAAGTTTTGTTGTTTGTGAATTATTTTTGTGTCGATGGGGCCTAATGTGTATCCGACATTAATAATTCATATTTGTTTGTTGTAACCAGCTATTATAGGTAGCTTTTACCTATTTAAATAGTAAGCATTTGTATCCATATAAAAGGGGTATTTCTTCTCTTTTGTAAGCACGCAATTTCAATATAACAAATTTTTATATATGCTCGGCCTCCCTTCTATCTCTCTCACTAAATTTAGTTTATAATTTTTATATACTGATTCCACTGTACAAACTGGTGTGTATATATATATATATATATATATATATATATATATATATATATATATATATATATATATATATATATATATATATATATATATATATATATATATATATATATATATATATATATATATATATATATATAGCTGTAAGATTTTCCTTAATTAAAACGAATTAAGATAAAAACTCCATTTTGAGGCTCCAATTACTTAGTTTCAGTAGGTTGAATTATATTTTTTAACTGGAGGAATTATTTCAGCTACCTAGTGCCAAGTAGTTGAATTATGAATGAAAAATATAACTGTACTACTCTGGTTTAAGTGCTACAAAAAATAATAATGCATTTTTAAGCCTCCATCAATGTGGCAGATTATAACTATTACCTAATCATTTATTTTTGAATGACTTACATTTCTGGTGATCTAGTTATGGAAATCCCTAATAATGACTATTGAATCAATTTGAATGCATGACTTTTTTTTGTTTAAAAACATGAAGCGGCAAATTAAACAAGTCCAGATTAAAAGATTAAACAATACAAAAAAATCTTTAAAATATTAACAACATGTTTCAAATTAGACTCAATATAAGAGACAGAACTTCATGGGCCGGGAAAACACGAATGAAAAGGCCTATTTGATGGCTATTTGTAAACCGATATTTAAATTGTTAAGAAAAAAATCAATCGGTTGAATGAAACAATGATTGTCAAAATTTTTTTTGACAAAATAAAAAATAAAAAATTTGCAAGAACCACCGATCTTAGTACAACCAGTTTTTAGTTGGCCTTTAATCATGTATCTCACTATTCTTGATGAATCTATCGGTTGTGTATTAGGTCAACATGATGGCACTGACAGAAAAGAGCATGCAATTTATATCTGAGCAAAAAGTTCACCGATTGCGAGACCAGACACTCTCTATTGAAGAAATCTTGTTGTGCTCTGGTCTGAGTCGCTCGACGCCTAAGACAATTTATGATTTGTCATACTACTTTACTGGTATCCAAAATGGATTCGATAAAGTATATATTCGAAAAGTTTGTTGTCTCTAGACGAATTTCTCGGTGGCAAATGCTGTTAACTGAGTATGACATCCAACATGTTACCCAAAAAGCGATAAAAGGGAGTGTCTTGTCTGACTACCTTGCTCATCAATCTGTGGAGGGTTATCAACAAATGAAATTTGACTTTCCAGATAAGGATGTTCTGTTTATCGATGATTATGAAAATCCAGACCCTGACATAGGACCCAAATCAGGGGCGCGATGGACGCTTGTGTTCGATGGTGCCTCTAATGCTAGAGTTCGTGGAATTGGTGCTATCCTCATCTCTCCGACAGGTTTTCATCTTCCCTTCACCGCCAGATTATACTTTGAATGCACCAACAATATAGCTGAATACAAAACATGTATCTACGGAATTGAAGCAACATTTGACATAAGAATCAAGATTCTTGAGGTCTATGGAGATTTTGCTTTGGTGATTGGCCAAGCTAGAGAAAACCTTGTGACTCAGGATTACAAGCTGGTTCCGTATCAAAAGCACATCGTGAAATTGATTCCTTATTTTGATGAAATCTCTTTTCATCACATTCCTAGGGAAGAAAATCAACTAGCTAACGCTCTTTCCACCCTGGCATCCATGTTCAAAGTCAAGTGGAAGAACGAAGCTCCTTCTATCCGCATTGATCATTTGAACGAACCAACACATTGTTTAGCAATCGAGGACGAGTCTGATGACAAGCCTTGGTTCTACAACATCAAAAGATATCTGGAAAGACATGAATATCTCGAGGGTATCACTATCATCGACAAGAAAGCTCTCTGACAGCTCTGCACCAAATTTTTCTTGAGTGGTGGTATACTGTATAAGAGGAATTATGACTATGTGTTGCTCAGATGCATGGATAGACACGAAGCAAACACAATCGGTCCATACATAAGGGTTGCGAGGGTGTACATGCCAAAGGTCCTGCCATGGCCAAGAAGATCCTTCGAGCTGGTTATTACTGGACAACAATGGAGGTAAATTGCTACAACTTTGCCAAAAGATCTCACAAATGCCAAATCTACGGCGACAAGATCCATGTGCCACTGACTTAATTGAATGTTCCGACTTCTCCTTGGCCCTTCTCTATGTGGGGTATTGATATGATTGGGATGATCAAGCCTAAGGCTTCCAACAATAATCACTTCATTCTGGTTGCTATCAATTACTTCACTAAGTAGGTTGAAGCTTTTTTTTACGCAACCATTACACGACAAGTGGTTACCATATTTATCAAGAAAGAGATGATTTGTCGCTATGGAATTCCTAGCAGTATTATCACTAACAATGAAAGCAACCTGAATAATAAAATGATGAAGGAGTTGTGTCAAGAATTTAAGATCGAGCACCACAATTATTCACCATATCGGCCCAAGATGAATGACTCTGTCGAAGCAGCAAACAAAAACATCAAGAGAATTGTCCAGAAAATGGTCAAAACTTACAAGGATATGCATGAGATGCTTCCCTTTGCATTACATGGCTACAGAAGTTCAGTTTGTACTTCCACTGGGGCAACTACATATTCGCTTGTGTATGGTATGGAGGTTGTTCTTCACATTAAAGTCGAAATCCCCTCACTCAAAGTCACCATGGATGCAGAGCTTGATGAAGCTGAATCGGTTCAATCCAGGTACAACCATCTGAATCTTATTGAAGAAAAGCGCCTGACAACCGTTTGCCACGGTCAATTGTATCAGAAACACCTCAAACGAGCTTTTGATAAAAAAATTCTACCACGAGCATTCCATGAAGGCGAACTCGTGCTCAAAAGGTATTCTCTTATTTACTCAGATCCACGCAGTAAGTGGACTCCCAATTATGAAGGACCCTTTGTTGTCAAGAAGGACTTATCAGCGGAGCCCTGATCCTCACTACCATGGATGAGGATGAGTTTCCACTACCCGTGTGTAGCGGGGAAACTTGTGAGTATAAGCTATTGATTAACTTAAATAAAAAATGCAAGAGTCACCACTGCACTTTTATTTTATCCAAAAGGAAAGGAATAAGAGCAAACAAAACCTAAACAAGTTCTAAAACAAGAACAGACAGAGAACAGGTAAGGGGGTTGGTTACGTGATGGAAAGGTGTTAGCACCCAAAATGTCTATAGTACTCTATAAGAACCCTTTGAAATATCTACGCTTTTTGGTTTGAATTGGTTTGTTTGAAATGAGATTGGGGAGATGAGAAGAGAAATATTTTTTAAAATTTTTGTGTTTGGAGAGACTTATCGCCTCATGCCTACGTACCCACAAAATGCAATATAGGATCAAAATCCCGTAGTTCGTGGTATAAATAACAAAAAAGGTTTGTTATCATTGATTTTAAATGTAAATACAAGTCTTAATTTCCAAGCGAATAATTCCACTTAAAGAGATGAATCATGTCTAAACTTATGAAAATTTTTTAAAAGAAAAAGTGCACAAAGGCACAAAAAGAGTGGTGAGTTTTTATATTTTTTTTTGTCTTTTTGAAATTGGTCAAAATATGATTAACATTGATTGAAATTTATTAAGGAAAAAAAGTTTGAAAAAAATCACTTGACCAAAGTCAAGGTTTTATTATGAAAGCGGTTTGAAGTTTGGAAACAAGAAGGTTTTTGAAAAAACGGAGGAGCTTTGAAAATTTAAGAAGGGGAGGAGATGAAGTGACTATCCTAAAGCATAAAGTAAAAGTTAAGGATAAGAAAAATCTAACAACACAAGCAAGCTTCATAATATAAGCATCCTGTTGCACCCCAAAATTTGCTTAACCTTTTCTTGCCTGATTTATGTTTCATTGCATTTCATTTGCATAGTTACATCATGTACATAGTTCAATCATTGGCATATCATAGAATAGCATGCATCCAACAAGGGATCAGGGTGGCTATCCAGAGAAGAGCCTAGCAAGGTGTGCTATCCAAGATGAGAAGTCATCCAGGCCATCAAGAAAGGATTTGAAGTCTTGAGAAGTTTGAGTGCCTACATGTGGGTTTTGCTCCTATCTTGAGGAATGTTGAGAATCATCAGTCAGATGAGAAGCATAGAATGTGAATTTAAGGTGTGTATGGATCTCATGGAAGGCCTAGAGGGCCATGTTGGAGTTAATTCAAGTCATTGATTCAAGTGCAAGAGCCACAGTTGAAGTGCAATCAACTAGGGTTTCATCTGGGTCAATCCTAGGTCAATTGAGTAATTGGAGAGCATCAAAGCCTACTTTGAGATCATGGGGTTCATGGTTTGGTATGTTGATACATGTATGGTGTTGTGCCAAGTTTAAGCAAAGAAAGATCAAGAATGTGGGAAGTTGCTAAATTAGGGTTTCAGTGTCAAATCCCCTATTTAGTGCCTAACTTCAAAGCCACATAAGTCCAAATAAAAGTTTCAAATGGATCTTTGGCCAACATGGAACTTGTAGAGATTCTCAATACCTTTAACTTGAGTACTAGAAGTCTTAAAGAAGATTTGTAGAACTCAAGTTATGGTTCTTGCAAGTTACAAGTCACCAGAGGACTATGAAATTTATTTGTGAAAGTCACTTGACTTCCAAGCAACTTTTGCCCCTCAAGGAGTTTTCAAATGGATTCTTGGCCAACATAAGAGTTGTAGGTCTTGATCTTAGATTTAATTTGAGTACTAGAATTCCTCAAGAAGATTTGTGGAACTCAAGTTATGATCTTGGCAATCCAGGGGTATTTTGGGAAAGTTGAATTATGGGTCATTTTCAAGCATGTGCCAAAATCTCTATCTTCCATGCCTTCAATGGAAATTGTTCAACATGAAATGTGTTTAGAATGTTGTTTTTAGGTCAGATAAGTCATCATGGTGGGTTGAATTGGCTTATATCATGAAGTGATTCAAAAGGGCCTAAAATGGAAAGAATTTCAAATGGGATTAAAGAGGGAAAATGTGATTTTTGGATTATAGGTCCCAAATGCATCATGTGAATACTCATTTTGAGTAGAAATTGCATTTTAGAGACATTTTCATTGGCACAATTTTGAGATGAGGCCTGATTACATGACATGCTTTGTAAAGTGATTACTTCATTTACAAGTTACAATTCCAAAATAAAAATCAGGGCAATTCAGGCCAAGCTAGCTATCCAAGCATGTTCACAAGGCCATTTGGAGTTGAATAGATCATTCTAGAGCTAACTGTAACAAGCAGATTGTGACTGTTGCATTGGAGTTTCAAGTGTATGACAGATTTTTGGATCTTCTGAATTGGGCCTCAAGTTGGATCAAAAAGCCCATGGAGAGCTTCTATATATGGATTAGAATGATCTCAGATGAAGGTTGGTGTTGAATTCGTGCTGAACAGAGAGTTTGCAGTTGAGCTTTCAAGGTTTCTAACTGAAAACAACTTTGGAGTTCAAGGCACATTCAAGCCAAATTGAGGGTTGGAAAAGCTTCCTCTTACTTCATTGATCGTGCCTGGAGAGTTGTGGAGCTTGAATCCATCGTTTTGCACCTCTGTTGATCCTATTTTTACAGGTATGTAACCTTAAAATTCTACATCATTCTAGGGAGAATTAGTTAGCAATGTACATGTGGTTAGGACCTAGGATGATTAGGGAACGTTTCTGGATTGGTTTGGAGTTGATTAGTGACAATTAGGTTTGATGATCATTTTCTGTTTGGAGACGGTTATACATGATCTTGAGGTTTCAAAACAAGTTGGATAGATCATGATGATCATTGAAGGATGGTGATCATTTCTGTGGTTTCAATTTTGCAAATGGTGATGGTTGAGATTTTGGCATATTCTGAAGATTGCTTCGTATTTTAATTTCCATTGAGAGTTAAGAGATTTGGAGATGATATTCATGATCCTGGTGATTTTCTGAGTGAGATTGATATAAGGATCATTGTTTTTGGTTGCCTGTGTGTGATGCTTCACCGGAGAAGACGGTGGCTGGACCACCGGACCACCGTCTGAGATATTTGACCTTGGCCTGAGTTGAAGGTAGGAGATGAGTTCATTGCCATTGGATCTGCTTGGAATCAAGACTTAGTAGCCTCATCGTGTGGCTGGGACTTGTTCTATTTTGTGGACTTTTGACTGAATGAAACGCAACGTTTCATTTATCCAGTCAGCTGGTGACTGGACCCTCACGTGGGTAGCCTCAGGGCTCTTGTATCTGATTACCAGTCTCTTGATCCAATGCATCTGTTTTATTCTAGTTTTTAAATTTCTTTTATTCTTTTTTGTATTTTCTTTTATTCCATTTGATTTCTAAAATCCATATTAAATCCAATTTTGATCCAAAAAATATTTTAAAAATATCTCCATGATCTTGGATTTAATTGTGATTTTCTGAAATTAATAAATCCCATTTTCATGCCTTTTTCAATTTAATCTGATTTTTCCTGTGATTTCTTTTATTTTAATATCTGATCATCTGTCTTGTTGAATTTTGTTCTCTTATTTGGTATTGATTTTTGCTTAGATCTTTTAGTATGTTGTAGCCAACTCTTGTACGTTCCCCGTAGGAATTTAATTAGAATTTTACAACTTTGTTTGCTATTTTAGTTGTATTTTGCCAGTTGCTTGTGCTTGTGGTGTTTTCTCTTGAGTGCCTTTGTTTGTTTGGGTTGGTTGGCTGCTTTGGAGCTGGACTTGCTTGATTTCCTTTTTGGTGGAGCTTCTGGATTCATTGAAGATGCTTGGGATTGAAGATTAGAGCTTGGAGTTGAAGGCTTTTCCTCTTGTGGAGCTTTTTTAGGAGCTTAGGGAAACTAGGGTTTTAGGGAGAGCATTAGACTTAGTTTTGCTTGTTTCTTCAAACATGGAGTATATTGTTCATCTCCATTCAATACAATGACATAAAGTCCTCTTAAAGAAGTCACATCTCTCCTTTGGAGGGATGAGTGGCATGCTTTAAGAGTAGAACTTTGAGGATGCCATTCTACTATAATGTTAAGTTCTTAGTGGCTTCCTTTGGTTGTCATTAAGTTACTTAACATTTCAATTTGATCTTGGTAATTGATTCTCCCTAGGAGTGTTGCTTGTTGAAGCTGGTTGCTTATTGAAGTTTAGTGCTTGTTGAAGCTTGTTGAAGATAAAGTCAGTTGCTTGATGAAGCTGTTTGCTTGTTGAAGCTGGTTGCTTGTTGAAGTTTGTGCTTGTTGAAGCTAGTTGCTTGTTGAAGCTAGGGTTTTGCTGCTTGTTGAAGATGAAGTTAGGAGCTTGTTGAAGCTGTTTACTGGGGGAAGTTTGCTAGTTTGAGCTGGGGTCTTGTTGAAGTTTGAAGCTTGTTGAAGCTTGGTGCTTGTTGAAGATTGAAGGTTTAGTGGAGCTTGAAGATGGGAGCTATTCATGAAGATGAAGGTTGTTGCTATCAACTTTTTGCTGTTTAATCAATTGTTGTTGTCAGAGCTGCTGCTTGTGCTGTCAACTATAGGAGTTTGGTGCTGCTGCTTGGGCTGCCTCCTCTGTTGGGTTTTTGTTTTCTGTATTGTTTGTTGGCTTGTGTAGCTTGCCCCCTAGGTTTGAAGTGAATGTTGATTCACTTTTCCTGTTGTTTTCCCAGGTTCGAGGTAGAGCAGGACTCCCTTGCCTCGCTTGTATTGCTGCATTGCATGCATTTTACTGTATTTGCTTGCTTTATTTCCTGTTTATCCCCTAGGATCTTTGATTTCCTCTGTGCAGGAGGGAATTATGACAGACATTAGGATTCTTATCCATGCATGACAACATTAGGTTAGTTTTTATTCCCTTTTCAACCCTAGGCTTTTTAGAGCTTCTTTCTCTTCTTATCTCAAAACAACTCAAAAATACAGTAATAAGGTTAATCGATGCCGTACGTTACGAGCCTTAAGCTATTTGAGAAAGGGTTGCTGGAGAGTTTCTTTCCAATAGTCTGGTTGCTTAGTGTGGCACCCTTTGGGTGACACGCGACGTAGTCACTCTCAAATCATAGTCTCTAGTGCGTCAGAGATTGCAAACAAACTAAAAAACACTTCTTTCGTAAAAGATTCAAAACAAACATCAAAGTGTCATTTTTGTCCGCTTGGACTCATAATCAAGAAAAACCTTTTTTGAAGGTAATAAAAAACAATCAGACAAGCTTGTGTCTTCCGTAGCCCGAACTACGTTTGCTCTGATCTTTCATGCTGTATGAAAGTACGTAGGCATAGGATGCCGTATCCTAGCGAGCAACCTTCCCACCTTTCCCGTAGGTAGGCGAACTACGTTGACTCTGATTTCTCGTTCCAGACGGGAATACGTAGGCATAAAGTGCGATACTTTGCCGAGTCATTTTCTTTTCTTTTTAACCCAGACCTATTGAGTAGATAGAATAACAATCCGTACTAGAAAACAAGCGTGGATCCCGTCGAGTACGGCGGACGTGAGGGGTGCTAATACCTTCCCCTTGCGTAATCGACTCCCGAATCCAGGAATTTGGTTGCGATGACCATTCCTTTCCCGTTTTGCGTTAGGTTTACTCTGAGCGTTTCCTTTCCCTCCGTTGGGATAAATAACACACGGTGGCGACTCTTCTGTCATAGCCGGCGCTGATTTTCGTAGTAGCGACAGCTGGCGACTCTACTGGGGAATCCAACGGTTCCCTACGCGAGTCAATCCTAGCGCTTGTTTTCCCGTCGTGGGTTTTGTATGGATTTATCTTTTTGTCTTTACTTTCCGCATTTTTATTCAGCTCTATATTGTTATTGCTGTTGTGGGAGGGGGTGATCTGCTGAGAGATAAGCCGGACCTGGGCTTGAGTGCACCTAGAATTAGTTGTGGAAAGTAGTGGGCGCGTGCATCCTTTGCATGTACTAGTGTCCCACAAAATCCACGCTCGGACGAGGTTCTTCTGGTTGACTTCTTTTTCAACCCTTTGGGTTAAGGGGGTTGTTGGTTAGTTGGATTGTCGACTCTGGGGACCGATCAATTGGAAGTTGGCTAAGTGAGGCCTCTTCAGGACATGATGATGCCACACCTTCTGGGTATCGTATCATCAGGCTTGAAAGTCTGTAACACCGACGACCGCATAGGATGCCATACCTTGTGTCAGTTGATAGGACACCTACCTGTGAGAGGGATTGGGGCATGCAGGAAACTTGACCTTCAGACTACCCGGTTTTCTTAACAGTGGATCAGTATGTGTGGTTACTTGGGGTTTCTTCATCAGGACAGTGTTATAGGTCTGTTGAGACCAGGTTGGAGCATTGTTATGGATCTGTTGAGACCAGGTTGGAGCATTGTTATGGATCTGTTGAGGCCAGGTTGGAGCATTGTTATAGGTCTGTTGAGACCAGGTTTGAGCAGTATTATGGGTCTGTTGAGACAGATGTGGATGGATCTCTTCAGCAATATATCACTTGATCCCTGTTGCATTGTTTGCATATTGCATTGTTGCATACTCATTTTGCATATCATTAACGTGTGTCTGTGTTGCAGGTGCATTTCATACCTTCTGATTCTAGTTGCCCGGATTTCTGTCTGCTATTATGGATACGTTAAAGAAGACTGTAGCATACAAGTTGCCTACTCCAGATGTTTCTTCTCTGCTTGGTTTGATATCTCTAGCTGATGAGGATGTGAAGAAAAGCTTCAGGAAGAGTTATGGGAGACTGCTTAGGTTGGTTTGTAAACCATCCAGGTATGAGCGGAACGGATTGTACGCGCTGATGCAGTTCTATGATCCCCCGCTGAGGTGTTTTACTTTCCCTGACTTCATTCTGGCTCTGACCCTAGAGGAATATGCTGAGATCTTGGAGTTAACAATCCAGAACAAGGTACCCTTCATTCATATGGGTACTGAGCCCAAGCTGGAGGATTTGGCTGTTGCTTTGCATTTAGACTCCTCAGAGTTGCTGTTAACCTCGTGGAATGGAGTTTTTGGGTTTTCTCTCAAGTTCTTGGTTGGGAAAGCACAAGAGTATGCCAAGAGTGGCTGTTGGGTTGTGTTTAATGTTGCCCTTGCTTTGTGTATCTATGGCATTGTACTGTTCCCTAACATGCCTGACTTTGTTGATTTGGATGCATTCTATATATTTGCTTCCGGCAATCCTGTGCCTACTCTGATTGGAGATTTCTATCACTCACTGCATTATAAGAACGAGAATAGGAGGGGCAAGAACGTCTCTTGTTGTGTGCCTTTGTTGTATATGTGGTTTGATAATCACCTGCCCAAGAAAGGTATCTTTGCTGAGTCTGCAGATACGGTGGATTGGTCTGAGCATCTGATGGGACTTTCTTCAGAAGATGTTGTCTGGTTTGATAGAGATTTATTGGGATCTGAGATCATCTACAGCTGCGCCGGATATCCTAACGTTCATCTGATTGGGAGGAAAGGGTGCGATAACTACAATCCATCATTGTTGATCAGGCAATTCAGTTATGCTTTGAAAAGCCCGCCAAAAGAGGAGGAAGTGCAGGAATCTCTGTACTTTGCAGGTGATCTGAGGGGAGAATTGTTATCCAAGCTTCAGCATGCTTGGAATAATATCAAGAAGAGGGGTAAGCTGTTGTTGGGTAAGAATGATTGTCAAGCCTATCCTCCGTACAAAGCCTGGATCCAAGATAGGGCAAAGCAAGCGCTAATGCCGTTTCCTGCAGTATTACCTCCTGCTCCCCTCGTGATTGAAGAGCCAACTACTGTGCCTATTGAGAGATACGAGCAGGTTGTGAAGGAGAAAGAAGAGCCGATGAAAGCCAACGAGAAGTTGGAAGAAGAGCTAGTGCAACTCAGGAGCGAAAGAAATGAAGTCGTACACTCCTTCAAGCAGCAAACAAGGCTGGTGAACCAGTTAGGCACTGAACTGACGGAGCAACGAAAGAAGCGTGAACGCTTGGGGATAGATTTCAAGAGCTCTCATGACATGCTGGAGTCTAAAAAGAAAGCACTTGATATAGCCTACCGAGAGATCTCCACATTCAACAAAACCTGGAACGTTACGCTGACAAATAACAAAAAAAGAGAGGACAAACTGAAGCTGCAGATCTCTGAGCTGGAAGGTCAGTTGAAAGCTAGCCAGAAGAAGTTTGAAGAAGAGGTTATGCGGAGATATGACGTTCAGAATTCCTTGAACAAAGTCATCAAGTGTAAGAAAGAGTCTGCATCCCAAAAGAGGAAGCTAGAGGAGTGCTTTGGAGAAGGTGCTTGGGAGGAATCCATTGGGGATCTCCAGCGCGTTATCAGGAAAAGAGACTCGCTCGTCGAAGGGTTGCTTTCTCAGCCAGACCATCCCAAGACTAAGAGATTGTTAGAGGAGTATCAGGCATATGGTCGCACTTGATTGCCTTATGTACTGTTGTATATGCTTTATTTGCATTGTGCTGGCCATCACCATGATTGTTGGTTGAGGTCATGCCTTCTTGTTATTGTACACTCGGCGATATTGTATGTCTGACTTGATGGGCTCTTCGCAGCAATATATGAGATGTTTTTCCATGATTGGATTTCAAGCTTCTTATCACTATCATTGTCACTACACTGGCACTTTGGCACTAGAATTAGGGGTTGATCTCCCTAACACACAAACACATATTGCATCTGCATATTCATTTTGCATTGCCAGTTACTTGTTGAATCTGTATCTTATTCCCTGCATCTCGCAGGTTTTTCAGGATTGACGACCAGAGAGTCCACCGCTACTCAACCCGAAACAACTGCAAGAAAATAATGGATCAAGTTCAGGTCGAGGTGCAGGAAATCCGCGAGAAGTTGACTCTGTTCATGCAAGCTATGGGGAGCATGGCCAAGGGCCAGGAGAATCTTCAGACCTTGGTGCAGCCCCTGCTGGCGCGGGCAAACGGAAATGGCAACACTGACCACATTTCTGTTGAAACTCCTCGCCGGGAGGATGAGATACCGGCAGTTGTTACTCCCCCTATTGTGACTGTCAACGGAAACACTGGTACTGGTGCCGGTGTTGGTGCTGGTAATGGCAACACTGGAAATGGTGGTGATGGGCATGTTGTTAACAACAAAGGCAACACTGTAGATGCCGATCAAAGATTCGTTGACAATACTGGCTTTGGAAACAATGGGTATGACAATGTCAATCAGGACGGGAACTTCGGGTTCAACAATCAAGGCTTCGGTAATAATGGTTACGACAACAATCAGGGGTATGGCTACGGTAATGGTGGACTCGGTAATGTGAATGTGAACGGCGCTGGAGCATTTCCTTTCAACAATGGTTTCGGACCTACTGGGGTCAATCTAGGGTTCGGCAACCGAGGACAGGGTCCTGTGATCAATCATCAGGGATTGGGCCGTAATACGGGTTATGATGGGTATGGCAATGACTGGAATGTGGATCAACAGGATGACGCTTTTTCAGGAAGGGGTATGGGACCTGAAGGTTCTATTGACCCTGTTCAGAGGATCAGAATGCTAGAAGAGCAGATGAAAGGTGTGGTTGATCAAAACTCCGCTGGGTTAGATATGACTACTATGGGGTTGGTACCAGGGCTGAGGGTGCCATTGAAATTCAAGGCTCCAACATTCGACAAATACAAAGGGGATACCTACCCAAAGGTCCATGTACGTTCTTATTATAGAAGGATGTCTGCGTATTCCAATGATGAAAAGATGCTTATGCACTTCTTTCAAGACAGCTTGTCGGGACCATCATTGGAATGGTACATGGGGCTGGAGCCCACCCAAATTAGGAGCTGGAAGCAGTTGGCTGATGCTTTCATTATGCATTACAGATACAACAGTGATTTGGCGCCAAACAGAGTTCAGTTACAGAGTCTGTCGCAGAAAAATGGTGAAAGCTTCAAAGAGTATGCGCAGCGGTGGCGCGATATGGCAGCTCGGGTGCACCCTCCTTTGGTTGAAAGGGAGATGAATGGCTTGTTTGTGGAGACATTCACCGGAATGTACTATGACAAGTTACTCAATGTTTCGATGGGTAGCTTCTCCGATATGATCCTTATGGGAGAAAGGATTGAAAATGGAATTAAAATTGGAAAGATTCAGGCAGGCGAATCTACTTCAGCCGGGGGTGCGAGAAAAGTGTTCGGCGGAAGACGCCAGGGTGATACAAGCGCTGTATTTGGTAGCAGAGGCCGGGGCAGAGGCAGAAATCAGTACATTCTACCTCAACAAATAGCCAGTGTTACTATTCCAATTCCTCAACAACAACAACAACAACAACAACAACCGCAGCAGCAGCAAAGGCAGAATCAGGGTCAGGGAAGGTTTCAGAATGTAAGGCCGAAGAGAGTATTTGATAAGCCTCCGTCGATATATGCAGAGCTTCTTCAGACACTGCTAGGGTTGAATTTGGTCGAGAAAAGAACAATGGAACCGCCTACTGGACCAGTACTTCCTAGGGGGTATGACGCTAGTAAGCACTACGAATTCCATTCTAGGGCGCCCGGGCATGATGTAGAATCTTGTCATGCTTTCAAGCATAAAGTTCAAGACTTGTTGGACAGTAAAGCCATCAACTTTGGCCAAGTGGGGCCCAATATTGTACAACAGCCTATGCCAAATCATGGGGCAAATGCTATCTTAACAGAAGAAAATTTGAACTTGGTGATGGATGTTAACGAACTGAAGACACCACTGAGCGAGGTGAAAAGCAGGTTGCTCAGAGGGGGGGGTATTCCCTGGTTGTGATGAATACTGTTTAGAGTGTTGGACCCAGCCTGAGGGTTGTACTGATTTGAAGTAGGGCATTCAGGCCATGATTGACGAAGGGACCTTGCAATTTGATCAAACTGTGGTTGAGAAGCCTGTGGAGGCATTATGTGACGAGCAAAATGATATTGCAACGGTGACGATCCCGAGGAAGACTATAACGATAACGGCGTCCGCCCAGCGACCAACTATTACGATTACCAAAGCAGGGTATGTTCCGTTTGAAAGTACGAAAGTTGTCCCGTGGACATACGGATTAGAAGCATATTGCAACGGTGAAAAGATTGTGGTGAATAGCCAGCCAGCTGGGGCTGTTGATAACTTCGTTGGAACGGGGGGCATGACCCGTAGTGGAAGGATCTTTACCTCACCTGAAATAGAAGCAGAGAGATTGGCCAAAGGCAAAGCTAAAGTAAATGAAAGCGGGCTTACTCAGTCAAAAGAAAAGGATACATCGCCCAAGGATGTAGAGGAGTTCATGAGACTGATTCGCAAGAGCGACTACAAAATTGTCGAACATCTACAGCAGACGCCATCGAAGATTTCTATCTTGTCGTTGTTATTATGTTACGAGGCCCACCGGAACGCCCTGTTAAAGATACTGGATACGTCGTTCGTACCCCAAGAAGTTTCTGTAAATCAGTTAGAGGGGGTAATGGCACATGTCAATGCTGGACATAACCTGGGTTTCACAGATTTTGACCTAACACCTAAGGGTTGAGAGCACAACATGGCTTTGCATATATCGGTGGAGTGTCGGGGCACCGTACTGTCGCGTGTATTGGTGTATACTGGATCGTCGTTGAACGTATTTCCAAAGAGAGCCATGATGAAATTGGACATACAGGGAGTTATTTGCACGCCCAACAATTTGGTTGTGAGGGCGTTTGATGGGACAAAAAGATCATTGTTCGGATCAATAACATTACCGCTTCAGGTGGGGCCAGAGATTTTTGATACCGAATTCTACATCATGGATATCCATCCAGCTTACAGCTGCCTTCTTGGGCGCCCATGGATCCATGCTGCAGGGGCCGTAACGTCCACATTGCATCAGAAGTTGAAGTACATGGTGGGCGATAGTGTTGTTACCATTTGCGGGGAGGAGGATATTTTGGTCAGTCACCTGTCATCATTCAGATATGTTGAGGTCGACGGAGAAATACACGAGACACCTTGTCAAGCCTTCGAAGGGTTGCGGATTAAAGACAAAGCTCAGGGTTCCAGCAAAATGCCAAAGGTGGCAATGTCATCCTACAAAGAGGCTCAGGCTTTAGTGCAAACTGGTAAGACTAAAGGTTGAGGGCAGGTATTGGAGATTCCCGTGAAGAATGACAAGTTCGAGCTAGGGTATCGACCGACGTCAGCGTCATCTTCAGGAGCGCCCAGGTTCAAGGGACCGGTCACAATTACGCCGAGCGGGGTGTGCTTTGAGACTATCAACGCTATTTCCGATGCCGAAGATGGAGATAGCGACTGCGATATGGACGCGTGGATCAAGCCAAGCGTGCCAGGACAAAGTCTCTGCAACTGGTCCATCCGGGAAGCTGTCCCAGTGACTTTTAAACAGTAATGATTTGTTTTATCAATTGTTGAATAATCTTATGTCCTACCCGGGGCATAGTGATGTTACATTAGGGCTACTTGATTATGTGTATTGCACTGTTTTAATCATGAAATAAAGGCGTTTTTCATAGTCAAATATTGTGATCCCTGTTTTCCTTGTTTTTACTTTAACAATAAATGGCAACGTGGTTATTTTCTTTGTTTGCGTGTTGAAGCGTTTAACCATTTCCTTTGCAGGACTAGTATTTCAGATGACATCTCCTACGAACCACTTATGACTCGTCTCGACTTCGAGCACCCGGTATTCCAAGCAGAGGAAGAGATTGTTGAGGATAGCGACCTGCCAGAGGAGCTGACTCGTTTGTTGAAACAGGAAGAGAGAATCATTCTGCCTCATCAGAAGGAAATTGAGATTATCAACTTGGGGTCAGAAGAAGTTGTGAGAAATATCCGTATAGGGGTTGCACTGCAGAGCGACATCAAGCAAAGGCTGATTGAAATACTGCGAGAGTATGGTGATATATTTGCTTGGTCGTACGAGGATATGCCTGGGTTAGATACGGACATGGTTGTGCACCGTCTGCCACTGCGAGAGGAATGTCCGCCTGTTAAGCAGAAACTCAGAAGAACCAGACCAGACATGGCTGTGAAAATCAAGGAGGAAGTTTAAAAACAGTGGGATGCTGGTTTCCTAGCCGTTACAACTTATCCGTCATGGGTCGCTAATATAGTACCAGTGCCGAAGAAAGACGGTAAAGTGTGAATGTGTGTAGACTACCGTGATTTGAATAGGGCGAGCCCGAAAGACGACTTTCCACTTCCTCACATTGATGTGCTGGTTGATAACACTGCTCAGTTCTCCGTATTCTCCTTCATGGACAGCTTCTCAGGCTATAATCAGATCAAAATGGCGCCAAAAGACATGGAGAAGACTACCTTCATTACTCCCTGGGGAACATTTTGCTACAAAGTGATGCCCTTCGGACTGAAGAACGCTGGGGAAACATATCAACGTGCTATGACGACTCTCTTTCATGACATGATGCACAAAGATATAGAGGTTTATGTTGATGATATGATTGCCAAATCCCAGACGGAGGAGGAGCATTTGGTTAATCTGATGAAACTGTTCAAAAGGCTTAGGAAGTTCAGGTTGAGACTGAACCCTAACAAGTACACCTTTGGGGTGAGATCGGGTAAACTGCTGGGGTTTATTGTGAGCGAAAAGGGAATAGAGGTTGATCTTGCGAAAATAAAAGCTATACAAGAAATGCCGACGCCTAAAACAGAAAAAGAAGTGTGTGGGTTTTTAGGGAGGTTGAACTACATCGCTCGGTTCATATCTCACCTAACTGCGACATGCGAGCCGTTATTCAAGTTGTTGAAAAAGGATCAGGTGTTGACCTGGAATGAAAATTGTCAAAAGGCGTTCGACAAGATAAAAGAATACTTGCAGGAACCTCCTGTTTTGATACCCCCAGTGGCCGGGAGACCTTTGATTATGTATTTGACGGTTCTTGAGGAAAGTATGGGTTGTGTTCTCGGTCAACACGACGAGACCGGATGTAAAGAGCACACGATTTACTACTTGAGTAAAAAGTTCACAGACTGTGAGTCTCGTTACTCAATGCTCGAAAAAACGTGTTGTGCGCTAGCCTGGGCCGCCAAACGTTTGAGGCAATACATGCTGAATCATACAACCATGCTAATTTCAAAGATGGATCCAATCAAATACGTGTTTGAAAAGCAAGCACTCTCCGGAAGAATTGCCCGATGGCAGATGGTGTTAACCGAATACGACATCCAATATGTCTCGCAAAAGGCTATTAAAGGTAGCGTTCTGTCAGAGTACCTTACGGAGCAACCTGTTGAGGACTACCAATCGATGAGGTTTGATTTTCCTGACGAGGATATCATGTACTTGAAAATGAAAGATTGTGAAGAACCGTTGCCGGACGAAGGACCAGAGTTGGGTTCCAAATGGCAGTTGATATTTGACGGAGCTGTAAATTCTTATGGTAGCGGAATAGGTGCAATTATCACTACTCCTTAGGGGTCGCACATCCCCTTTACTGCCCGATTGACCTTTCCTGTTACCAATAATGAGGCTGAATATGAGGCTTGCATCATGGGTCTGGAGGAAGCTATTGATTTGCGAATCAAACATCTGGATGTATACGGAGACTCAACTCTAGTGGTGAATCAGATTAAAGGAGAATGGGAGACACGTCAGCCCAATTTGATACCATATATGAATTATGCAAGGAGGTTGTTGCCTTTCTTTGACAAGGTGGAATTGCATCACGTGCCACGAGCAGAAAATCAAATGGCTGACGCCCTGGCGATATTGTCTTCAATGTATAAAGTTAACTTCTGGAATGAGGCTCCCTGGATTGTTATCTCTCGGCTCGATAGGCTTGCATTCATATTTGCCATTGACGAGGCTCCCAATGGTCAACCCTGGTACTTTGACATCCAGAATTTCCTGAAAAACAAGGAATACCCGGCTGGGGCATCCAGTCGAGATCAGAAGACTCTCAGGAGATTGGCTGGCAATTTCTATCTGAATTCGGACGGTGTCCTATACAAAAGAAACCACGACTTGGTGTTGCTACGCTGTGTAGATGAGAAAGAGGCGAAGTTACTCATGGAAGAGATACATGAGGGTACATTTGGTATACATGCTGGTGGGCATGCTATGACGAGAAAACTGCTGCGGGCAGGTTACTATTGGCTGACTATGGAAACAGACTGTTTCAAGTTTGCAAAGAGGTGTCATAAATGCCAGATTTATGCGGACAAAATCCATGTGCCTCCAAGTCCTCTGAATGTGATGTCATCACCGTGGCCTTTCTCGATGTGGGGAATTGATATAATTGGCAAGATTGAGCCTACGACATCCAACGGACACCGGTTCATTTTGGTGGCAATCGATTACTTCACCAAATGGGTGGAAGCAACATCATATGCCAATGTCACCAAACAAGTGGTAGCCAGATTTATCAAACGAGATATTATCTGCAGATATGGAATCCCTGAGCGGATTATCACCGACAATGGTTCGAATTTGAATAACAAAATGATGAAAGAGCTGTGCCAGGATTTTAAGATTGAACATCACAACTCTTCTCCTTACCGGCCTAAGATGAATGGTGTTGTCGAAGCGGCCAATAGGAACATAAAGAAGATTGTCCAGAAGATGGTTGTGACATATAAGGACTGACACAAGATGTTACCTTTTGCTTTGCACGGTTATCGTACGACGGTACGCACATCAACCGGGGCAACCCCTTTCTCATTGGTATACGGGATGGAGGCGGTGTTACCACTGGAGGTCGAGATTCCTTCCCTGAGGGTTTTACGTGATGTCCAACTTGACGAGGCAGAATGGGTTAAAGATAGACTGAATCAGCTCAGTTTAATGGATGAGAAGAGACTGGCTTCTTTAGCATACGGTCGGTTATATCAGAGCCGGATGAAGAAAGCTTACGACAAGAAGGTATGCCCTCGAAGCGTTCAGACGAGCGATCTTGTTTTGAAAAAGATTCTCCCACCACAAACAGATCACAGGGGCAAGTGGACTCCTAAGTACGAAGGTCCCTACGTTGTCAGAAAAGTCTTCTCTGGAGGAGCCTTGTTACTATCCACCATGGATGGTGAAGACTTTACGTCTCCTGTGAATTCGGACGCAGTTAAAAAATACTTTGCTTGAAAGTGACCCGCTGTACAGTAAAAAGAGAGTCCAGGCAAAAATGGGGCATCCCGGCGAACCGTAAAAAATGAATAAAAGGTTCGGGAAAAAGTTAGGGATAAAGTTGAAAAAATGCACACCCGCGAAGTCGAAAACCTGAAAAGGGCGATTTCGGCAAAAAAAGGGTATCCCGGTGAATTGAAAACCCGCAAAGGGCGGTTCACGCAAAAGTTAGGGATTGAGAAAGCAAATGACTGCGGTTAGGATTTGATACAGCATTGCTTAGTGGTTTGGAGTACCTGGGGGCCGTCTATTCAAAAACAATCTCTTCCGAAGATCGAGTACCGGGAAAGTGCAGAGTTAGGCGAGTCATAGGAGGATCAGCTCATGGTGTTTGTCTGTACCACGTCGCCGACATGTATACAAATATTGTTTTGTATTTTATTTATGCTTCTTGTGCATATATGTATGCATGTGTGTGCATAACTTCCTCTTTTCAGGAGTTGCATCCAGTGTACAAAACTTTGCCTATTCAGAGGCCTGTTATCAATAAAACATGTTATTCAGTACTTGATGCTTGTTCTTTACTGTTTTGTTTGTGAAAGACGCCAATGTTTTGATAAACTTGCACTTGCATAATCTTGCTGACCCTTGCCAATAATTGATAAAACTTCGAATTGACTGAAGTAATGTCATAGGTGCTAACCCAGATAGATTTCGTTGTATAGGCCTGTTTTGTCTCGTTTGTGTTTTACAGGGTTCTTACCTTTGGAGCAAACAGTCAGGGATTGTTTCCCCAGCCAAAATCTCTTGATGAAGAGCCTGATTTCTGTTGATGTCATTCCTCAGCTAGTCGCATCTTACCCCCAAAGAGTTGGAATGACGTTATCCCTTACCGAATGAGGGATTATTCTCCCCAGAAGAGTGTCCTCAGGGAAGTTGTCCACAGGATATCCCCAGCAAGTCGAAATCAATGTCCCCTGCAGATGTTGAGCTCTTCAGCGAATCGAAGATGTGCACGTTCAATCTCCAGCATGGGAGATTCCCGCAATAGTTAACCAAGTTGGTGGTTCGAAAGGTTTATATCCGTGAAGGATGGTTTTCTTGCTCCCCACGGGTCGTCATGCCATGGACAGGATGTTGATCCTCAGCAGAGTCCGAGGCTCCGAGTTTGTAAACTGTGCCCAGACAGTGTGCTTTTCCTAGAAGTGTCGCTTCTTTCTGCAGCTGAGTTTGTTTACCAGTGTTGCGGTGGAAATAGGATATCAAACTATTAATTAGTTTGAATCACAATTCTTGATTCACAACCGCTCTTTGATTTATCCGAAGGAAAAGGTCAAAAGAGGGAAAACCTATTTTTGCATCGTAAACACAATGCGGGGAGAGACCTAGGTAAGGGGTTGGTTAAGCTTAGGGAAGGTACTAGCACCCTAAACTTCTGTAGTACTCTACAAGAACCTTTTATTTATTGTATGCTTTTTTATTTTTATTCATTATCTGCTTTAATATATATTGAGCTAAGGGATAGAGTGACCTAAAGACCTAAGGGTTAGTCCTAAGTTTACTCGGCAAGACGTCGCATCTTGTGCCTACGTATCCTGGATAGGGAATGGAATCAGAGTAATCGTAGTTCCCCTCGAAAGGGAGGTTAGAAACGTCTTGACTGTGGTCAAGGTTTCAATGGAGAATAAACGTATCTTAAGGACACGCTTACGTGGAGTTTTGAAACTCCTATTTCTATGTTGAAATGTTAATTGAAAATTTAGGGTTAAATTAGGGATTCCACGGCGGGAAACCCTAAACAGAGTACGACGATTCTTTGACCTAATGCTAGGGTAAAGGGCATTTTCGTCCACGGCGGGACACCTAAGCTAATTAGGGTGTTGAAATGGTTGAAACTAAGGTTATTGACTCAGCGGTCAAACTGTTAATCCTAATTCCTTCGAAAGGAATCATAACGGTAAAAACATGCAAACAGACAAAATATCGTACATCATAATTAAAATACGGAAAAATAAAGAAAGCGGTAAAAGAAGCATCACGACGATCACTCGCGTAAATTACAAATCTAAAAAAAATACAAAAATAAAAATGACTGCAATCATGGCCTCGCATAAATTACATCCATGAAAAAATGCAAAAATAAATGACGAAATATAATACGATGATAGACTCGCATAAATTACAACCATAAAATGAAACGAAAAAAGCTGTTACAGATTGTACAAGTGGGAAATAATGAATGGAACGAGATTAACAGTAAAATGAGAATGAACGGGCAAGGTCAATTCGAAACTGAAAAGCGAAAAGTTAGGCAATTTTTTTAGAAAAGGTTTTAAAACTAATTGCGACATTAAAATATTAATCCTTATTTTAGAAGTTTCAGGGTTAATTTACAAAAACGGGTTTAATTTACAAAAGGAGCTTAATTTTTAAGTTACGTTATTTATTATGTTAAGTTAATTTACACTTTGTTAGCATTAAATTTTAAATTATAATAAAAAATTAATCTTTTAATTACATAAATTTAATTCCTAATTAAGGTTAAATTTTAAGTTTGGAAATTGAGTTTTTAAGAGGCTTTAAATTACTAAGTAAAAAAAAGGGTGTTAACGTTAAAAAATTTTAAATCTCAATTTTAAATTTGCAAAAATAAGGGTTAAGTTTAAGTTTTAAAATAAGTTTAAGTTGAAGTTTTAGAAAATGTTTTTTAGACAAAATTTTAATTTATTTTTGTTTAATTTACAAGTTGGTTTTAATTTTAGGTAAAAAGTGATGATGAATTAAGCCTCTAAAAAAATGGTTTTCCTTAAGTTTTTTTTGTTTTACATTAAATCTTAACATTGAATTATTAAAAATATCTTAAATAAGTTTTAGAAAGGTTTTCTTTAAAAAAAATTTTAAGTTTTAAAAATGGATTTAATTTGAAGTTATAAAAAATGTTCTAAAATGATTTTTATCAAGTTTAAAAAATATTTTAAAAGTTTTAAATTAGTTTTTTATTTAATTAAGTTATTTATTATTGAAAGAAAAAACAAAGATTAATGACATGAGGAGATTGGCACCTGATGTAGTCACCTTCATCATTACGTGGGCTCAGTTCCTGGTCCTTGATGCGGTACCGCCGGTGTTACCACAGTGTTAATAATAACATAGTAGCAAACTTTTGAATGGTGTAATAATAACAACCATACTATATCAAAATAAATTAAACCAGGGAGCTTAATATGTAAAAAGCAAACAACATAGTGATAATTGAAATAAGTACAACTGCATCGTAATCGAACCAAAGTCAAGACAGAACTTACCGTACCGCGTAGCTGAATCAAAACCAGCAAAGAAATGTTTACACAGCCATCCGAAATGCGACAGAAAGTTTACCTCGGAGTTATTACCATTGTCGAATTAAATCCTGAATATTCAAAGTCGCGGTATCATCCCTTAGGATTCCCCTTCACTTATGTTTATATAGGTAACAAATTAGGATTAACTCTAACCTAATGTCCACTTTAAAGCCCAACTTAAATAATTAGTCAAAGCTAAAAAAACAAACTAAAACAAACTTAAAAGAATAAAATCTTTTCTAATATTTTTTATTTTATGATTTTTGGATGTTTTTATGAATAATATGGAAAAAAGTAAAAAAATAATATATATTTTTTTAAAATAATTTAAATAAAATACAAAAATAATAATTAAATAATAAAAAAACTATTTTTGTTATTTTTTTTTATGAAAATAGAAAAGTTAGAATAAAAATAAAAGAAGCAAAACAAAAAGTGAAGAAGGTGGAATTTGAACTCTCAACCTCTCACACTCACAACTCCTTACACAGGGTCTCTTGCCAATTATGCTATTTTATTCATTCAAAATAAAGTGGCACTAGAAATCCTATAAACTAAAAGAGTGCGCCACATGATATTTTCTTGCAACAATCAAACAACTGCACCACCCGTTAGTGGTTAGGTTAAACGCAATGCAAAATGAAATGGGATGCAAGATGAAACGACTAATCTTAGGGCAAAATTTGGGGTATTACAACCAGCAGGGTGTTTGTTCTTTCCTCCAAGTGGAAATTGATGTTTAATCTCTCCCCGGCAGAGTTGACTGTGTTTTCGGCATTTATTTTGCCGGAATACCTTATGATACCTGTTCTCCCCAGCGGAGTTGGCTTTATCCTCAACATTCATGTTGTTGAGACAACACTATCAGAGTGGGCCCGGCAGCTTGAGCCTGCATTTGCATTTGCATATATTGTCATATTTGCATCTACTCAAACGCGTAGCATTTCCATGCTGCATGAAGCATTACGCCATTTTCAAACATACGCATTTTGAAGCATAAGTCAGGTTGGCTACCCCTTTGTTTTCAGGTGTTCTTCCCTGCAGGTAATTGGACTTCTTGTTCAGGATCGTTTTCAGATATTCAGATTTGCGGCATAAGATATGTGATGATAATGTTCGTCCCGCCATATGTTCCCTTATCAGAGGTGCCTGATTAACTTCTCTTCTTCCTCAGCGGAGTGTTCTTTACACGGCTTCATAATTGGACTTTGGAGTTATTGTCAAAAATCCCCCAGCGGAGTGTTCCCTTGGGTTGCTGCCACGTCAGCATTTTCAGAAAAGATTTCAGGGATTAGACATCTGAAGTCATTACTCGTCATCAAGTTGAACGTCTGGCAGTTGACGTCAGAATTTCCCCCGACAGAGTTCTCCCCGGTTTGTTGTTATGGCTTCATAATTAGACTTTGAAAATGTTACCATCATGATATGGCTTCATAACTAGACTTTGAAGTTCGTTGCATTAGCGCTATAAGGCTTCATGATTTGACTTTGGAGTTGTTGTTGGCATTTTTAAAGGGGGATTTCAGCGATTAGACGGCTGAAATCGTTACTTGGTGTCACTGCTTCATAATTAGACTTTGAAGTTATTAGCAGCAGTGGATGGCTTCATAATTAGACCTTGGAGTTATTATCAGTTTATACGGCTTCATAATTCGACCTTGGAGTTATTGTCAGTGTTAAACAACTTCGTAACTAGACTTTGGAGTTGTTGTTAGGGATTCCCTAGCGGATTTTCCTCGCGTAGCTGTTATGTCAGCATTGCAGACTTCATGATTTGACTTTGAAGATCGGCATAGTTTTCTTTGAGTGGTTGTTACGTCAGCGTTACACGGCTTCGTGATTAGGCATTGGAGTCGTCCTTAGCGGTTCCCCAACAGAGTTTTCTATAGCAGCTGTTACGTCAGCATTGAGCCGCTTCATAATTAGACCTTGGAAATGTCGTCAACATCAAACGACTTCGTAATTAGACTTTCGAGTTCTTCAGTGATACCGCGTCTTCATGATTAGATTTTGGAGTTGTTGTCCGAAAGTTTTGTCCGCATGGAACGACTTCATAAGTAGACTTTGGAGTTGTTGCCAGATTTTTCCCCACAGAGTTGCTTGTTGAAGTTTCTCTTATCCGGCCATCAGAGTATTTTCTTCAAGTTTGCTGTTCCGTCAGCGTCACAGGGTTTCATAATCAAAATTTCAGAAGTTGTCGCCTGTGGTCGAAATAGGTGCATACTCTGGTAGTTCGTTTTCCGGTGACCCTTCGGGTAGACATTTTTACTTTCAAGTTTGGAGATGAAGAATTTGTGATGAAGAGGGTACTTTTGAAGATGGAGATAAGCTAATGATTTTACCCCTTTTTGTAGATGCTAGGTTTTGGGAATAGGAGAGGAAGATAGATATCCTTGATGTAGGTTACAATGCTCAATGCAAATGGTTTAATGATGATGACTTTGAATGGACAACATGAATTAAATTGCATTGAAAATAGTGGAAAATGAACAGTTTTAGCAGACATTTTTCAGAAAATTTGCGCGATGCGTCGACCCGAAGGGTCATATGTTAGCGCATACTGTGTGAAAAATAACACGTTGGAAATAACATAGGTATGCGTCGACCGGAGGGTCGACCTGAGCATACCCGTTTCTCAGGCATGAAAAATATCACTTTTGTGAGTCAACCGTTACCCTGCATAGGTCGACTCATGCAAACAAAAAAATAGAAAAACTTTAATTTTGATCAATTTAGCATATAATGAGACATAAATACTAAGCCAAATCATATTTCAAGCATACAAAGGAGTGAAATAAGCGCAATCATGATATACACGACAATGATGACATATAATTTGATACATTACATTTTATGAACATGGGAATTTTGAGAGATTCTAATTAAGGAAGGATATCACCTCAGCTCCAAATGTAATAGAATTCCCCCACATATGGCTCCCCCTGAGTTTCAGACTGGGTGAAAATCAAATATTCTGACTTGTGAACCTTTCTGGGTGAACTCCCCCTGGCTACAATAGGTCAGATATTTAGACCTTCAGAACTCCCCCTGAATCTAATACTAGTTATTGATTCTGAGTCTGAGACCAATTCTTGCTTTTATGAAGATTTCTGATTTTTCATTTGAACTCAGAGTTCTTTCATTTGACCTGTCTTTAGAATGCCTAGTGAACTTGTTCAGAGTTCCTCGGTAAAACATCAAACATACAGTTAGTAATAAACGCAGTTTATATCAGAGTTGATGTTTTGCATTCTCTTTAGGTTATATCAAACATATTCTATTTCTTCAGGTTATATCAAAATCATATTCTATTTCTCCAGGTTATATCAAAATCATATTCTATTTCTCTCCCTTTTTGACATCATCAGAAAGGTGAGTTTTCATTAAAAACATGATTTAAAATATATCCTATTTCTACCTCTTTAATAAAAGAATTTAAAATACTATAGTCAAGAAATAATACCTGAGTACCTAATTCTTATAGGTTGACATCTTTTCCAAAATTTGTTGAAGCATGCACAGAAGAGAGTTGTTGACAAGTTTCTGTTTAGCAAAGCTTTCTCTGAAAACTTATTGTTCTTTCTTCATAGCTTGTTGATCTTCTTGAATCTCACTATCGTCACGTTTTCAACGTACAAGAGTAGTTTCAAAAGAAGAACCAACTACAGCAACTTGCTTAGCCTTCTCAGCATCTTCAGCTTCTTGTGTCAATCTGACAGTTTATTTTCTAGAATCTTCCTCTGCTAGAATTCTCGCTTCTTCAGCAGCTCTTTCTTCAGCTTCTTTTTGCTTCTCAGTAAAAAGTTTGGAGTTTCTTATCCTTTCTAGCTTGTCTTCTCTTTCCTTAACCAGTTGAACTTCAGCTTTTAGTGACTTTGAAAAGCGGCCAGATTCAAAGTTTAACCACTTCTGAAAGACGTTCCAGAAAGTATCAAACTCCAGAGGATGAAGGTTCAACAGAGGATGAAGGTTTATTGAGTGTGAGGAGAGGTTTCAGAAACATGAACATACTCAGAGAAATGAATAGTGCTCAGAGGTGAATGGTACCAAATGAAGGTGTGAATGGTAAAGTGATGAGGGGACTTCATCAGAATTGATTTCCTAAGGAATACCAATTAGAGGAGGTGTAGGAATTGTTGAAAACATATTCTCTTTTAACGGAGCAGATGCAAATGATGAGAGGAACTCTCAGATTCAAAAATTTCATTTTATAGAGAGCTCATATTCCTTTGAGATTCTGAGATCTTCAGAGTTATTCTTTTTTTGAGAGCTTTCCATTCTGACTTTTATCTTTCTTCATCTTGTTTCTTCAACATCAAGACACTATACTTCAGAAGTATCAGAGTTTGATTTGACATAACTTCTTCTTATTGAATCTTTTATCCAGATCTTCCAGATAATCCAAATCTCCAGATGATCTACGACATCAAATTTGCTCAGGACTTTAGAAGAGCATCTTTGACACCAATAGAAGGTAATGTGCGAAGAATGCGTTCTGATTCTTCAGTCTTATGTATATGATAGTTATCCAGTTGATTCTTCATCCAGAGCATCTGATACTTGAACAAGCAGCAACAACATATTCTGCTTCTCTGTACAGCTTCTGAACTACCTTTTTACTGACATCTTCTTTTCCCAGAGTGTATGTTGAATGTATGAGAGTTTTAGCTGGCTACTCTCTGACAGATTAATCTTGTTTCTGCTACAGTCTTCATCTTCTGATCATCCATCTTCTGATATCAATGATCACACCTCTTTATCTTCTTCCAGAGAACTTATTTTTAGATGAATGCTAGTTTCTCAGAATAACCATAAGCTTCAAAAAAGTTATGAGCTGAGGAAACTTGCTGACTTCTTGCATCATAAGAATTTATCCCTTGAGTAGACACAATTGTTCGTTACAAACTTATCATCAAACCAATATGTATATCTAGCATCGATTTGATTGACAATTTTGTTCTTATCAATCAGCATCAGATCATCTGATGGTGACTTCTTCTGCTAACCCGCCTTTGGTTTCTGATTCCAATCGTGCAACCAAATCAATCTCAAGTTCATACTTCAACTCAATCCTAAGAGTTCAGAAGAAGGTGAACATCAACAAATACATTCATGTATCAACAACTTTACTGAACAAATTTCCTTTCTGATATATCTTCAGAGATTATCAAAGCTTCGCTTTATCTTCTAGAGAGATTCTTTGTACCAGACTTTCTAACCATAACTATTAGAGTTATGTTAGTTAGTCCTTCTTGTCATTGACATTCAGTCTTTGCCCAGAAGATCTTCATCAACAGATGTTAACTTAATAAATGACATCAAACCCAGAAGAGTTTGTCTAGAGGGTTTGGGACTGATGTGATTCAGATACTAGATTTCATTGATTTCCACAATAGATTATTCAAACTGTGAAGTTGCAATTCTACTTATCTTGATCAGCATCTATTGAGTGAACAAATATGGAAATGTTTCCTTGCATTAGATCCTCTGATGAAGTTCCGTCTTCTTCCTATCAGATTAGGCTTCAGATCATCTGATGAAGTTCCAGAGTAAGCTTCAGATCTATGCAGCTTAGCTCTAGCGAATGTTTCAGTAAACTATTCATCCAGAGGAACGCTCCAGATCAGAGTAGATCTTCGTTCTTCAGATGTCCTTGTTATCCAGATGTAAGCTATGTTGCTGACGTTTCAGAGCAATGCATAATCTGATTCTCAGATCCTCTACAGATGCAGCCTTTGAGGTAAGTGCACTCAGAGTCTTTTGAAACATTTCTTTCAACCAAACACTAAGAATCTTCTGAAGTGTTGTGGCTTAACGTTCAGATCATTCTGTAGCTTAATTTTAACTTCAGCAAAATCAGCGCTTATTTTCTGTCAAGTTAAACTTCTTCAGAAGCTCCTTCACATACTTCATCTGATGTACGTAGATGCCTTCTGGAGTCTGAATAACTTGAATGCCCAGAGAGTATCTTAGCTTTCCCATCATGTTTATTTCAGCTTCTGCCTGCATACACTTAGCAAACTCCTTTCCAAGTGTAATATTTGTTGTTCCAAAAAATAATATCATCTACATAAATCTGACAGATTAAAATATCTTTCTTAATTGATTTATGAAGAAGAATGTCATCAATATTTCCTCTGATAAAATTATTTTCCAGAAGAAAATTACTCAACCTTTTACACCAAGCTCTGAGAGCTTGTTTTAGGCTAAAAAATGATTTCTTTAATTTATAGAACGTGTTCTGGAAATCTTTCATTTTCAAAACCAGGAGATTGATGAACACATACTTCTTCTTCAATTAAACCATTTAAAAAGTACTTTTAATATTCATCTGATTTAGATTGATGTTATTTTGAGCAACAATTTAAATTAACAAGAGTATGGATTCTAACCTTGCCACAAAAGCATATGTCTCTGTGTAGTCAAAACCTTCTTGCTGACTAGCCTTGAAGATATGAGGAAGGATCTTGTTCTTGTGAGAGGAGCCAGTAACAACATCTGAAGAAGGATCTTCTGAATTTCTCTTCTGAGCTGATCTCATATCCTTTGATTGCGTTCTGCAGTATCTTCATTAACACAACATCCATCTAATTTCTGAGAGACATCTTCAGAGCACAGATATTCTGATCTTCATGATTTAGAGCATCTAACTTCCATCAGGCTTCATCTTCTGATTTTGTTAGCGTGACTCAAATGTAGATCCAGTCTAGATACAATTATCATCAAACTCTGATGCATCAGATGACACAGTCTAAATGACAATTCTGTTCTTGCAATGCTGAGCTAACTAGAGGAGTTAGTTCATCAAGATCATCTGCTTCTGAAAGAGGATGTCTACTGACTTATTCATAATGAATAACACCATATACTTAAATCTCTTTAAAATCAGACTATCTGTCAATGTATCTTTCTGAACAACTTGACTTCAGGATCCAATCATTATAAACTTCTGAGAAAGAATGTCTGATAACATCTGACCAATTTCAATTTTTTCAACTGAGATAAAATCTCAAGTTAACAAAATTTAATTGTCCATGCTACTTCTAATAAAATCTCAGAGTTCATCTTACATCATATCCATGATGAGTTAGTGAGCTATCTTTACACGAAACATCTACAGATTTCTTTGAAGCTTTTCAAGGACAACAGCTTTCAGATGCCTTGAATCAGAGGGATCATTTCTTCAAGATTTGAGCTTGCTCTGATCTAGCCCCTTTTTCTGCAGACTTCATTCTGAAACCCTCATGAATCAAAAACATTAGCCAACAATATTTCTTTATTTACAAAAGAAAATTCCCAATAAGCTTTTCATGAGAAAGTCAAGAGTGGACTAATCCGTTTCATGAAAACATCTCATATTCACATAGAAATAATCTTCAGCAAACAAGATTTCTTGCTTATGATGATTTGATCTTTTGAGCGAATACGTTGTATATCCAAACACATTTTAAGATAAGCATTCAACAGAGAACTTCTTAACTGATGAATCTCTCTTGTCAGCTGATTCTTCAATCTTCTTCCAAGCTCTAATGGAGAAGATTTAGTTGTTGATAGCTTCAAAACTTCAAACTTCAACGAATCACTGACTTGCTCAAGATAACCCATTTGATTACAATTTCAGTACTCATCTTTATCAAAAACTGATATTCGACTGAAATTCTAAGAGAGGTGAAAAACCACCAAGAGTATTTCTTCACACAACTTTTAGGATCTTTTTCTGACACTGTTAGGTGTTTTATATCCATGAATAACAGAACCAGAGCTCTGATACCAACTGAAGGTGTGAAAAATACACAAGAATGGGTAGGGGGTTGAATTGGGTATTCACTCTATTAATACTTTTTTTGGGTTTCTTCACTTGTTGCTTTCTATAGAGTTCTATAAGATGCATTGCGAAAGCGTAAATAATAAAGCATAACACAAGTAAAGAACACATGATATATCCTGGTTCACTTGAGCAACTCTCAAGCTAATCCAATCCACCCTTCCAAGGTGATTTCGCCTCACTCAAGCAAGGACTTAATCCACTATAACCAAACTGATTACAGTTGCACAAACTAACTGCAGGTGACTAACAAATGGACAATGACACTTTCGGGGATCCCTTAGGATATAACGTTCATTGACACCTAATAGAATCCGATCACAAAAGATCTCCTATTAGGATATCACAAATGACAACTGTCACTTGTCATCTCAAGTATTCTGATCTTCACAAGATCACTTGAGGAACCACTAATTAAAAATAGAATTTGTGTTGCCGGAGATTACATGAGTGCTTCTTATCAAGCAGATTACTCCTAATTAAGTACATACCAAGTATTGAGCAACAACTCCTTGCTTCCTAATACAGAAACTAATCTAAAGATAAATCTCTATGCGATTATTAGAACCGTAGTTTCCATATTGCTTACAAACTTTCTTATGTGAGCACTGCGGCTTCTTAGCATAAAGCTTTTCTTGTTAATCAACTATGTTGCTAACTTCACTCGTCAGCATCATTGCTTTGTAACAAGCTAGCTTACTTTGTAATAGGCTTCTTACTTTATAATTGGCTAACATTTGAATGAATCAAATGTTCTTCTTTTATAGTGCATTTCAAAGGAGACGTTGTGAGGGTAGAGATGT
Organism: Lathyrus sativus; assembly: GCA_963859935.3. Taxonomy (NCBI): domain Eukaryota; kingdom Viridiplantae; phylum Streptophyta; class Magnoliopsida; order Fabales; family Fabaceae; genus Lathyrus; species Lathyrus sativus. The sequence goes on along the minus strand of OZ012741.1, from coordinate 475,380,911 downwards.
CCATTCAAATATTCCAACGGTCATTTCCCAACGGATAGAATACTCACGTGTTGTATAGTACTGGCATCACTTTCTTTTCCTTTTCTTGCAACGTTAATATATCATTGTGGGAGACAGCTCTTATCCATAAATGATGTGATCTTCATTTATCAGCTAGGTCAGATTAGCTTCTGGATTTGGTTCTTCTGATGATGTATCAGATGAGTAGTTCAGAAACTACTTTGGTATGATAGTGTAATAACATCAGAGTCTGACTTCAGCACCTTGTTCATCAGAGTTGATAGCAACAACTTATCTGATTAACACGTCTTCATCTGGGTGAAGCTACATACTCTTTATCTTCAGAATCTAGTCTTCAGAGTCTTTCTGCACTTGGTCTTTAGAGCCTTCAGCCTTCAGAGCTTCAAGTCATCAGAGTCTTCAGAGCTTGGTTCTTCAGAGGACTATATCTCAGATGCGTTGATAGCTTCCAGATCAGATACGCTTCTCAGAGTAGAATCCACAAGAGCATTGCAACTGCAATATACTGCATCTTTGGATCTTTCTGATTGTGATCAGATACAGAGGCAAACTTGCTTCTTTAATAAGCGCTTTATGTCACGTCACACAAAGTAACTCCATATTGTATTTAATGCACTTCTTGATATTGTTTTTTTGATCTGATACTTTTATTTAACGATCTGCACACAACAAACATTAGAACATAAAATGGTTATTTCACAAATACTTATTGTTATCATCAAAACATAGAGATAACATGTAGAGACAATTCTTGCTCTTACAAAACCAACTAAGCCAACCCTAAATGAAACATAGATTTGGCTATCTCTATATGCAACAATCATGTTTTTGACGAGTGTTTGACTTATGAGAGACAAGACATGCAAATATGACATGGTGACAATGTCCAACATACATTTTTCTATGGAGCTGAGTTTTGACATCATTGAAACAAGCACATCTATATATGAGGTTTTGCCCTCACATACTCCCCCTTTTCGATAATGGCAAAACAAATAAAACCTTGATGTATGATATGTCACTTTATCCTCCCCCTTGCTTGATGCCTTCATCCATACACACTCTTCTGCATGAATACTAAGTCTTCACCTGTGACGTTTCTATTTCTACTGCTGTGCTTGATACTCTTCTCCCCCTTTGATAACATCAAAAATAAAGAAACACCTGCCAATGAATTGTATAAAGTAAAAGGAGACGCAAGTTCCAGACACTAGCAACAGGCTATACATTAACAGACATTCACATACAATGTAGTTAATAAACATATAAACAAAAAGATAAATAGAGCCACACAAAATAATACAATAATAAGGTTTGCTATCTCAGTCATGAACCAAAGACATGTCATTAAACGGACATAAGTACATAAACCATTCAACAACAAATAAAAACATTAATGAACAGATAATCAGATGCAAAATGCAGTATGCAAGGCATCTTCAAGGTCTCCTCCCCCCTGAATTGATGGCTACTTCCTCGAGAGGGATGCTGCAGTTACCGGTAGGGTTCCATATGATGGACTTGCATGGGAGGAGGATACTCTAGTAGTTCATTTTCCGGTGATCCTTCGAGTAGACATTTTTACTTTCAAGTTTGGAGATGAAGAATTTGTGATGAAGAGGGTACTCTTGAAGATGGAGATAAGCTAATGATTTTACCCCTTTTTGTAGATGCTAGGTTTTGGGAAGAGGAGAGGAAGATAGATAGCCTTGATGTAGGTTACAATGCCTAATGCAAATGTTTTAATGATGATGACTTTGAATGGACAACATGAATTAAATGGCATTGAAAATAGTGGAAAATGAACAGTTTTAACAAACATTTTTTAGAAAATTTGCGCGATGCGTCGACCAGAAGTGTCATGCGTTGGCGCATACTGTGTGAAAAATAACACGTTGGAAATAACATAGGTATGCGTCGACCAGAGGGTCGACCTGAGCATACCCGTTTCTCAGGCATGAAAAATATCACTTTTGTGAGTCGACCGTTACCCTGCATAGGTCGACTCATGCAAACAAAAAAATAGCAAAACTTTAATTTCGATCAATTTAGCATACAATGAGACATAAATACCAAGCCAAATCATATTTCAAGCATACAAAGGAGTGAAATAAGCGCAATCATGATATACACGACAATGATGACATATAATTTGATACATTACATTTTATGAACATGGGAATTTTGAGAGATTCTAATTAAGGAAGGATATTACCTCAGCTCCAAATGTAACAGAATGCCCCCACATATGGCTCCCCATGAGTTTCAGACTGGGTGAAAATCAAATATTCTGACTTGTGAACCTTTCTGGGTGAACTCCCTCTGGCTACAATAGGTCAGATATTTAGATCTTTAGAACTCCCCCTGAATCTAATACTAGTTCTTGATTCTAAGTCTAAGACTAATTCTTGCTTTTATGAAGATTTCTGATTTTTCATTTGAACTCAGAGTTCTTTCATTTGACCTGTCTTTAGAATGCCTAGTGAACTTGTTCAGAGTTCCTTGGTAAAACATCAAACATACAGTTAGTAATAAATGCAGTTTATATCAGAGTTGATGTTTTGCATTCTCTTTAGGTTATATCAAACATATTCTATTTCTCCAGGTTATATCAAAATCATATTCTATTTCTCTAGGTTATATCAAAATCATATTATATTTCTCCCCCTTTTTGACATCATCAGAAAGGTGAGTTTTCATTAAAAAAAGGATTTAAAATATATTCTATTTCTACCTCTTTAATAACAGAATTTAAAATACTAGAGTCAAGAAATAATACTTGAGTACCTAATTTTTATAGGTTGACATCTTTTCCAAAATTTGTTGAAGCATGCACAGAAGAGAGTTGTTGACAAGTTTCTGTTTAGCAAAGCTTTCTCTGAAAACTTATTGTTCTTTCTTCATAGCTTGTTGATCTTCTTGAATTTCACTATCGTCACGTTCTCAACGTACAAGAGTAGTTTCAGAAGAAGAACCAACTACAGCAACTTGCTTAGCCTTCTCAGCATCTTCAGCTTCTTGTGTCAATCTGACAGTTTCTTTTATAGAATCTTCCTCTGCTAGAATTCTCACTTCTTCATCAGCTCTTTCTTAAGCTTCATTTTGCTTCTCAGTAAAAAGTTTGGAGTTTCTTATCCTTTCTAGCTTGTCTTCTCTTTCCTTAACCAGTTGAACTTCAGCTTCTATTGACTTTGAAAAGCGGCCAGATTCAAAGTTTAACCACTTCTGAAAGACGTTCCAGAAAGTCTCAAACTCCAGAGGATGAAGGTTTAACAAAGGATGAAGGTTTATTGAGTGTGAGGAGAGGTTTCAGAAACATGAACATACTCAGAGAAATGAATAGTGTTCAGAGGTGAATGGTACCAAATGAAGGTGTGAATGGTAAAGTGATGAGGGGACTTCATCAGAATTGGTTTCTTGAGGAATACCAATTGAAGGAGGTGTAGGAATTGTTGAAAACATATTCTCTTTTAACGGAGCAGATGCAGATGATGAGAGGAACTCTCAGAGTCAAAACTTTCATTTTTCAGAGAGGTCATATTCCTTTGAGATTCTGAGATCTTCAGAGTTACTCTTTTTCTGAGAGCTTTCCATTCTGACTTTTATCTTTCTTCATCTTGTTTCTTCAACATCAAAACACTATACTTCAGAAGTATCAGAGTTTGATTTGGCAGAACTTCTTCTTATTGAATCTTTTATCTAGATCTTCTAGATAATCCAAATCTTCATATGATTTACGACATCAGATTTGCTCAGGACTTTAGAAGAGCATCTTTGACACCAATAGAAGGTAATGTGCGAAGAATGCGTTCTGACTCTTCAGTATTATGCATATGATAGTTCTCCAATTGATTCTTCATCCAAAGCATCTGATACTTCAACAAGCAGCAACAACATATTATGCTTCTCTGTACAGCTTCTGAACTACCTTTTTACTAACCTCTTCTTTTCCCAGAGTGTATGTTGAATGTATGAGAGTCTTAGTTGGCTACTCTCTGATAGATTAATCTTGTTTCTGATACAGTCTTCATCTTCTGATCATCAATCTTCTGATATCAATGATCACGCCTCTTTATCTTATTCCAGAGAACTTGTTTTCAGATGAATGCTAGTTTCTCAGAATAACCATAAGCTTCAAAAAAGTTATGAGCTGAGGAAACTTGCTGACTTCTTGCATCATAAGAATTTATCCCTTGAATAGACACAATTGTTCATTACAAACTTATCATCAAACCAAGATGTATATCTAGCATCAATTTGACTGACAATCTTGTTCTTATCAATCAGTAACAGATCATCTGATGGTGACTTCTTCTGCTAACCCGCCTTTGGTTTCTGATTCCAATTGTGCAACCAAATCAATCTGAAGTTCATACTTTAACTCAATCCTAAGAGTTCAGAAGAAGGTGAACATCAACAAATACATTCATGTATCAACAACTTTACTGAACAAATTTCCTTTCTGATATATCTTTAGAGATTATCAAAGCTTCGCTTTATCTTCTGGAGAGATTCTCTATACCAGACTTTCTAACCATAACTATTAGAGTTATGTTAGTTAGTCCTTCTTGTCATTGACATTCATTCTTTGCCCAGAAGATCTTCATCAACAGATGTTAACTTAATAAATGACATCAAACCTAGAAGAGTTTTTCCAGAGGGTTTGGGACTGATGTGGTTCAGATACTAGATTTCATTGATTTCCACAATAGATTATTCAGACTGTGAAGTTGCAATTCTACTTACCTTGATCAGCATCTATTGAGTGAACAAATATGGAAATGCTTCCTTTCATCAGATCCTCTGATGAAGTTCCGTCTTCTTCCTATCAGAGTAGGCTTCAGATCATCTGATGAAGTTCCAGAGTAAGCTTCAGATCTATGCAGCTTAGCTCTAGCGAATGTTTCAGTAAACCGTTCATCCAGAGGAACGCTTCAGATCAGAGCAGATCTTCGTTCTTCAGATGTCCTTGTTATCCAGATGTAAGCTATGTTGCTGACGTTTCAGAGCCATGCATAATCTGATTCTCAGATCCTCTGCAGTTGCAGCCTTTGAGGTAAGTGCGCTCAGAGTCTTCTGAAACATTGCTTTCAACCAACCACTCAGAGTCTTATGTAGAGTTGCTTCCTCAGATTCCTTTGTAGCTTCACTTCTTGTAGAACTCTCAGAATCTTCTTAAGTGTTGTAGCTTAATGTTCAGATTATTCTGTAGCTTAATTTTAACTTCAGCAAAATCAGCGCTTATTTTCTGTCAAGTTAAACTTCTTCAGAAGCTCCTTCACATACTTCATCTGATGTATATAGATGCCTTCTAGAGTCTGAATAACTTGAATGCCCAGAGAGTATCTTAGCTTTCCCATCATGTTTATTTCAGCTTCTGCCTGCATACACTTAGCAAACTCCTTTCTAAGTGTAATATTTGTTGTCCTAAAAAATAATATCATCTACATAAATCTGACAGATTAAAATATCTTTCTTAATTGATTTATGAAGAAGAATGCTATCAATCTTTCCTCTGATAAAATTATTTTCCAGAAGAAAATTACTCAGCCTTTTACACCAAGCTCTGAGAGCTTGTTTTAGGCTAAAGGATGATTTCTTTAATTTATAGAACGTATTCTAGAAATCTTTCATTTTCAAAACCAGGAGATTGATGAACACATACTTCTTCTTCAATTAAACCATTTAAAAAGTATTTTTAATATTCATCTGATTTAGATTGATGTCATTCTGAGCAACAATGGAAATTAACAAGAGTATGGATTCTAACCTTGCCACAGAAGTATATGTCTCTGTGTAGTCAAAACCTTCTTGCTGACTAGCCTTGAAGATATGAGGAAGGATCTTGTTCTTGTGAGAGGAGCCAGTAACAACATCTGAAGAAGGATCTTCTGAATTTCTCTTCTGAGTTGATCTTGTAACACCCCATTCTAACCCAACGGATAAATGAGAAAAACAACAGTCAGAGTGCATGAAATAAGGCAAAGTGACGATCGTAACGGGACTGTCACGACCGTGATGGTCATGACGATCGTCAGGGAACCGTCACGATCGTGATGATCATGACGAGCGTCATGGAGTGGTGACGACCGTCGTACTCACAAAAACTGGGCGCGACAGGGAAGTCACATATTCAACTTGACAGGTAACACACCTGCAGCAGATCAGTTAGCAACATACATAACACCGATTCGGATGAACAGACAACAATAACTTGCTTAGCATCTTAATTATAAGACAACCTGTTATTTATCCATCTAAACTCCATTAAAATTCAGCAAGTAATAATTTTACATAAAGGCACTAAAAAAACCAGTTTCAACCATAAAAATCAACATTACCGATTCATCGGTCTAGCGCGTACAACCAACATTTGACACTATCATAAGCAACCAATTTTAAAGAAAAGTACTTAATAAAATTCAGCAACAAATATAATCAACTAAAGCAATAAGATTAATTGTTAATCCCCCCAAGAGTGCTATGTATCAGAGCGACCCACGACACCTTAAATGAAAAGCGGCACTTTATTTTGGGTTACCTACAAATTACCACCAGCGGGGGTAACATACAACGTAAAGGGTGAGATATCAACAAGATAACATAAGGCATGATAAAATTCATGCCAGGATCATATCACATCATTACTAATTCTCGCAGTTTTCCAAATATTATCGACAACAACTACCTAGGAATTCATCATTCATAACCACAACAATTAGCAAGAAAATTCAGCAACTCATCATCACTTGCAAACACATAATGACGCGACACTATGCGACTCAACTATGCATATGCATGTGGTACCAATTTGGAGCAGCACTCCACAACCAATTTATTTGCCATTATAGGCCGCCAATACAGGCACAACCAACGCCAATACAGGCACAACCAAGGATGATATGCTATTCGATGCATCTATTATGGACTACAACACAACCACAACAACTACGCAACAAGGCATTAAGCCTACAACGAAATTGTCCATAACCGAAACATCGCAATTTCATACGCATCATATAACCACAATTTTCATATCAAATCAAGTAAGAGCATAATAACAACATTCTCTCAATAAGTAAAGATTAGCGCGTGTCGCACCGTTTCCAAATATTATTACACAGAATTAATGGCATAAAACGCTAATTCAGGCACCGACGAGCATTATCCCTAATATTATCAACTCGCAGAAATTAACCCCATGATTCAATTCCCGTCATGAACTTGATCATACACATAGTTATAGAATTGAACCCCACCCTTACCTTCGGATTGAGGACAACTCTAAACTCCCGGTTCCGATTTTGCTCTCCAGTGACTCTTCTGCAACTACCTTGAATTCTCTCCGGCGGTTAATTCCTCTGTTCTTAATTTCTCCCCAGCCACGTTCTTTTCCTTTTGGTTTATGTTTCCACTGTTACTAGTTTTTCTCCCACTTAGGTTACTAGTAGTTAAATTATTTTATTATATTATTATTATTATTATTATTATTATTATTAATTTTGGGCTTACTATTAGCACCCCACCTTTACTATTTTAATCACTAATATTTTGCCCACTTAGATAGTTGTTCATAAAAATCAACTATTATTATTTTTCTCGTTCCTTTTATTGAGTTTCGCACTAACGGTAAAATATCCCGACTAAAAGAATTTTACCCGATACGCCCGAATACTACTACAATACAGCGGTTACGGCCAACCATTCATAAATAATTTAATTTAAAATAATCGGGCGTTACAACTCCCCCAAACTTAAAAGAATTTCGTCCTCGAAATTACCTCGATTAAACAGCTCGGGTAAGACTCCTGCATCTTGCTTTCCAGTTCCCACGTCAAGCTCTCGCCAGCAGCTCCCAACCAGACCACTTTCACCAAGGCAATCTCTTTTCCTCTTAACATCTTCACCTCACGATCATCAATTCTCACAGGCATCGTCTCCATCGTAAGATTGTCACGTACTTGCACATCGTCCATAGGAATGACATGCGACGGATCTGAAATATACTTTCGGAGTTGTGACACATAAAATACATCGTGCAAATTCGACAACTTAGGCGGCAACACCACTCGATATGCAACATTTCCAACCCTGTCCAAGATCTGATACGGACCAATGAAACGAGGGGTAAGCTTCTTTATTCTCTTGTTTCTGGGTTTTTATCTCGAGTCTTAAAATGGAAACCTAATGCGTCGTCGTATTATACTGTGGTTATAGACTGTGGAAGCACAGGAACACGGGTTAATGTATATCAGTGGATGCTAGGGAGTTTAGTAGGTAATAGAAACTTGCCAATTTTGTTACATTCATATCCTATTCAGCACAGATTAATGTATATCAGATTATGATCATTCTTCACAGATTATGCAATTATGCAGATTATGTTTGACAGGAAGAAACTGTGATGGCAAACCTATTCAGCACCAATTCCTCTAAGAACTTGCATTCTGTACGGTGTTTTACGAGGTATGTCGGATTTGAGAAGTATCGGTACAATAGCAGCTAAGTGTTAACATTGCTATGAAAATTTGTATACATGATGGATAGAGATAAATAATGACAAGTTATTACCTGAAAATTTTCAGTCAGACGCTGAGCTACAAATTTATCCCAATCCTCTTGTGTTATACAGTAAGAATATTTTGCCGGTTGATGTTTAACAAAACCACCCATACTATCTCTTAGATAGAACTTTGCCATTTTTGTTCTGAATGCCCTGTGCAACTTTCCAGCTTCTTTATATATGAATGCACGATGTTCTTCACCAATTTCAAAAGCTTTCTGCAAACAACTCAATTTATTAAAACACTGTTCAGGTTATTTAAACATCCAAACAGATAATTTATGGAATTAAAATTTTACAACAAGCTTGAGTTAGTGTGTTACTTCAATTTCATCCCAAATGTTTTGTTTATAAACCCCTACAGCCTCTTTAATTTTTGTCGCACTCCAATTGTCCAAACTAACTGGAACTAACCGACGAACCGTGACACCAATATAACTAGCAAAACTCTTGCTATTATGCTTGATTGGTTGACCTCTTGCATTCTATTGAACTTATAACAAAATTAAAGTGCAATTAAATAATCATCAATCTCACTAATATTCTAAGACAATCAGCGGTCTCACAAAAATCTAGCTATTTTACCTCAATCCTCCTTCCATTGCTTTTGGCTTTGTGAATTTTTTGCAACCAAGTCACACCACGTTTACCAACTGTTTCTGTACTAGACGAACCACCTTCATCATTAGTAGAAACCATATTTAACCTGTAAAAAGTGTAATAGTATTATATTTGATGACATTGTTCATGCAAGCTCAAACAAACATAAAACACAATATCATTCTTAAACAACATTTTATTCACTCACATTAAAGACAATTTTCAAGTGATTCCACAAATTTTCAAGTCGGCCTTTTCCTCTTCCTTGTAATTGGATTCCTACTTTTGTGTTTTCTAGATACATAAAATGATGGGTTGATCCAAATCCCATCATTGTGATCGTTTCTCATATAAAGAATATCATCTATAATTGGTTCATCCTCAAGGGATTGTGATGTATTAAAGAAAGGATCATCCTCAACATCTATACTTTGAGTGTTTTGATCATTTATTTTGTTACTTATAAACACAATAGACCATTTTTCATCGGCAGGATCAGTGACATAGAATACTTGGTGAGCTTGTGATGCTAAAATAAAAGGCTCGTCTTTATACCCCACATTATTAAGATCGACCTTCATTAACCCAGGGTCAACTTGAAGGCCATTGTTTTTGTCAACCCACTTGCAACCAAACACAGGCACTTGAAAGCATGAGTAATCCAACTCCCAAATACATTCAATGACCCCAAAATAAGACAATTTGGAAAATGCGGGATTTCTGTCTTTGGAACTTGAGATATGCACAGATTCAGCTACGAGTGTGACACCGCTATTTTGCATAGTGCTTTGATGAGATATACAAGTGTGCTTGCTCTAATTCGATGTCTGACATGGTGACTAGTTTACTTGCACCAATCCCTTCCTCTATTGTTTTTCCAGAGTTTCGTGACATTGGAATCCCTATGGACTCAACATTAGAGAGGTATTCATTACAAAACTCAATAGCTTCTTCAACTAAATATCGTTCAACAATGTAACCCTCTGGTCGACTTCGATTCTTCATGTACCCTTTTATTATCTTCATGTAACGCTCAATCGGGTACATCCACCTCATATAAGTTGGTCCATAATATTGTATTTCCATGATAAGATGGACGGTGAGATGAACCATTATGTCAAAAAATGAGGGTGGAAAATACATCTCAAGCTCACATAATGTGACAACAATTTCCTTTTGTAATGTCGGAAACTTCTCAGGGTCAATAACTTTGCTACAAATAGCTTTGAAGAAAAAACAAAGTTTAGTTATGGTCCATCACACATTTTCTGGTAAAATGGAACCTATAGCTACCGGAAGAAAGTTCTCCATTATAACATGACAATCATGAGACTTTAAACCCTTCAATTTGAGATCTTTCATAGATACCAAACTCTTAATGTTTGATGAGTAGCCCTCTGGAACTTTCTGAAGAACCTTACACAAGATCTTTTTCTCTTTTCTTGACAGAGTATGAGCTGCTGGAGGTAGAAATGTACGCTTACCCTCCCTCTTAACCGGCCCCAATTCATTTCTTAATCCCATACTTTGCCGGTCTAACCTTGCCTTAAGGCCATCCTTAGACTTTCATGGAAGATTGAGTAATGTACCAATGACACTTTCAAAAACATTTTTTTCAATATGCATTACATCCAGGAAATGTCTAACATACAATGACTTCCAATACGGCAATTCAAAGAAAATTGACGTTTTTTTCCATCCCCCCGTGACAAGTTCACTTGAAAAAGGCTTCCCAAAATTAGTGCTCAAAAGCTTTACCTTTTGGTATAATTGATCACCCGTCAAAGGCACAGGAGCTCTTTTTTCTTCAGATTCACCATTAAATGCTTTTCCCCATTTTTGAAAATGATGGTTGGTATTTAAGAATCTACGGTGTCCAAGAAATACATTTTTCATACAATGATCCAACCATATTGAATGTGTATTATCTTCACATACGGGGCATGCAAGTTTTCCTTTGACACTGTAGCCTGATAGATTCCCATATGCAGGAAAATCATTGATTGTTCCAAATAACATAGCCCTCAATTGAAAGGATTCCTTTTTATACTCATCATATACCTCTACACCTGTCTCCGACATATGCTTTAAATCTTCAATTAATGGAGCCAAGTATATGTCTATATCATTTCCTGGTTGCTTGGGCCCAGAAATTAACATAGTCAACATCATGTACTTGTGCTTCATGCATACCCATGGAGGTAGGTTATAAATCAACAAAATCACCGGCCAAGAAGTAAGTTTACTACTCTGAATACCATGAGGGTTTATTCCATCAGTAGACAATGCGAGACGTAGGTTTCTTTCTTCCTGTCCAAAATTTGGGTAATCATGATCAATTTTTGCCCATTAAGGAGAATCTATAGGATGTCGGAGCATTCCATCAACAACCCTTTCTTTTGCATACCATGTTAAGTTCTTTGCATCGTCCGCATTACGATACATGCGCCTAAATCTTGGTATTATCGAAAAATACCATAGCGTTTTGGCTGGAGTTGTTTCTTTCTTCTTATATCGTGGGGCACTACATTTAGGACACATATTTAATGATGCATACTCGTTGCGAAATAAAATGCAATCATTCGGACAAGCATGTATCTTCTCATAACACATTCCAATAAAACATACCAATCGCTTAGCCTTATAGGTTCGACTAGGGAGCACATTATTCTTAGGCAAAATCTCATTTAACAGAGTCAACAAGTCTGTGAAACTCCTATCAAACCATCCATGGCGTGATTTTAAGTTATACAATTTTAAGACCATAGACAATATTGTAAATTTAGTACATCCTTCGTACAATGGAGTCTCTGCATCACTTACTAGCCTCTCAAACATTTGAGGACAATCACGAAGATCTTCTTCAATTATATTCACAAATTCTTCAACTCGATCAAACTCATAATTTGTATCTTTTTCAAAATCATTTGATTTATCTCTCCCATTGCTCCTCTTTGTTGACTTGGTTTTTTTTTTCTCCGTGCATTATCCAACATGTATAACTTTTATCAATTCCATTACATATTAAGTGATCTTCCAAAAAATTTGCACTAACATCCGTATAACAACATTTTAAGCAAGGGCATATGATTTTACTAGTGTCTTCGGCATGAGCAATAACAAACCTAACAAACTCTTGAACCCCATCTTCGTATTCTTTTGACGCTCGATTGCAAACATCCATTTCCGATCCATGTTTCCTAACAAGTAATATATATAACTAGTTAACAACTGCTTCTAACAACCAAATTAGGTTCTACCTATGAATCATACGCCCAATTTCAAGGTCTTAGTTCTATAAGGGCATATATATATATATATATATATATATATATATATATATATATATATATATATATATATATATATATATATATATATATATATATATATATATATATATATATATATATATATATATATATATATATATATATATATATATATATATATATATATATATATATATATATATATATATATATATATATATATATATATATATATATATATATATATATATATATATATATATATATATATATATATATATATATATATATATATATATATATATATACACACACACACACACACACACACACGATTCAGTCCCACCAAAAGATATGGGTACTGATCCTTTTAGGACAATCATCACATACTGCAAAATCAACAAAAGCGTGACTATTAATGCTTTAAAAACACTTAATAAATCAACACTACAAAATATAATGGCAAATAAAAAAATATAGTAAAAAAGAAAAATAACTACCAGCCACTAAAAGCAATTAAACATAAGCATAACACCTTGGATCCAACATCAATCTAATTAAGGGTTGTGTTAGGAGAAAGTATAATGGAGAATTTGAAACGGAGAAGGGAGTGTTTGACTCTGTAGATGGAGTCAAAGAAGAAGTTAGGAATTTTTTCAAAAAAAGTTTTTTGAGGCATGCTAGTATTCCTAAATCAGTAACATCGTTTTTCTTGACTTTAATTCCTAAAGTTGAACATAAGCATAACACCCTGGATCCAGCATCAATCTAAAGCATCCTAAAGCCACAAAATATAATTGCATTAAGAAATTTTAAAGCTTATTCACAGGAAAACTTCTGCTAGCTATGTGGTGAAATCTATACAAAGCTATATAAATATGTTATGACCTAACTGTCAGTACAGAAATGCAGTTGCCAGGGTGTGAACCATTTGCTATATGAGCAACTTCTTGAACAACATTCCCATGGGAAAGAACATCCCACTGGGGTCTTTTCCTTTCATCTTTGAAGAAACTGAAAATAGTTTGTGGAGGGATAGGTAACCAAATGGTAGTAGCAGCACTTAGCACAATACCATTAGGCTGACCAGGATCTGTACTCTTTCTAATAGTAACTCTGACTCCAGTCTCATTTGCAGAAGAAAGTGTGGTCCATCTATGGCTAGCTGATGCACTTATACTTGCACAGAAATTTGTTACCATCCTTTGTGCTAGTTTCATCATGCTTCTCTTCCCCTCAAGTGATGGAATCACTCCCCCGATATCGTGGGTAGAATTGGAAGACACCATAAGACAAGCGAGTCTTTCGCACATTCTTTGAAGAGTAGTGAGCCATCTTTCAGCTCCAAATGCGACACTGCTATAGATAACATTTCTATAAAGCCTATGAAGTGGATTTTTATCTTCAATTTCAACATGTTCAATCCAAGTAACCTTGGAATATCCATTAGGCATGTCTCTAATGAAGCAACCAGACGTAAGACGATGGCATCGAAATTGTGAAGTAAATTGGTTGTCATTAGGAAAATTATAGTGTCGTACCTCGAAAAATACGATCCTCGCGATGGACGCGGAAAAAACGTTCGAACAGAGTCGCCACCGAACTTTATTAATTCCAAGGAAGGAATAGGAAAATATCGATAGAACCTTTAAAGAGATAATAACATGGTCATCGCGACCGTATTCTAGGTTCGGGAATCGATTACGCAAAGGGAAGGTATTAGCACCCTCTACGTCTGTTGTACTCAACGGGAAACTCTTGATTCAATTCGAGAGTAAAGTTAGCTACGCTTGTTTGTTTTCTTCTAATGATTCGCCTATGGGGGGAAATGGGTGGTTTTAAGATTGGGTGCTCGCCAAGGATCGGGGCCCTTGTGCCTACGTATCTTCACTTGTAAGAAGTGGAAAATCAGAGCATTCGTAGTTCGTGGGACTACGGGAAAAAGAGGGAAATATGCTCTCCAAGATCATCGCAATCTTGTGCCTACGTATCTTACATTTAGAAGAGAATGAAGAATCAGGGCAATCATAGTTTGGCTAACTACGGTAAAAGGGTTGTGTTTGGAATGAAATAGAGTTTAGGTCGCATTCTAACTGCTAAACGTTGGCTTGTCTGCTCGCTAGGGGAGGCTGAAGCACAAATTTGTTATGCGTGGAAGAATGGGCTAAACAATGTTCTTTGGTAAGAGGTATAGGAACCTAAAGGTGGGAAAGAAAGAAAAGTGAAAAAGTGCTCGCTAGGATCATCGCAATCTTATGCCTACGTATTCTCAACGGATATGATAAATCAGAGCAGCCGTAGTTCGGCTAACTACGGTAAAAGGGTTTGAATTGAACGAGCGTTTAGGTCGCATTCTAACTGCTAAACATTGGCTTGTATGCTCGCTAGGGGAGGCTGAAGCACGAGTTCATATGCGCGGAAGAAGGGACTAAACAATGTTCTTTGAAAAGATTTATGTTTTAGTCGAACGAGAGTTTAGGTCGAATTCTAACTGCTAAACATTGGCTTGCCTGCTCGCTAGGGGAGGCTGAAGCACAAGTTCATATGCGCGGAAGAAGGGACCAAACAATGTTCTTTGAGAAAAGGTATGAGAACCTAAAGGTGGAAAATAAAGAAAAGTGCTCGCTAGGATCATCGCAATCCTATGCCTACGTATTCTCAACAGATATGAGAAATCATAGAAGCCGTAGTTCGACCGACTATGGTAAAAGGTGTTTAGAAACAAACGAGTGTTTAGGTCGCATTCTAACTGCTAAACGTTGGCTTGTCTGCTCGCTAGGGGAGGCTGAAGCACGAGTTTGTTATGCGGGGAAGAATGGACTAAACAATGTTCTTTGAGAAGAGTTGTTTGATTTGAAAATCGCACGAGGGCGAGGAATTTAGTGTTTGAAAAGTTTCAATCGCACGGAGGCGAGGAAAGAGAGTTGGGTTGAATAGGTTTAAGGTTTCAATCACACGGGGGCGAAAAAGAGGAGTTTGGTTAGGTAATTTGATGGAGAAGGACGACTATTCGATAAACGATACGTCGGCCTCGTAACCAACTAGTCGGGATATCGTTGGAATGCTGGATCCCAACGACACATTTTTCATTCAATTTCGAAATTTGTGTTTGATGGACGGTTTAGACGCGAAAGAGTTTGAATTGAAGGAGATTTAGATTCAATCACACGAGGGTGAGAAACGAGGTTAGACGGGTTGTATGTTTAGGAGGAATGACGACTATTCGATAAGCAAGACGTCGGCCTCACAACTAATTAGTCGGGATATCGTTGGAATGCTAGATCCCAACGACACCTTTTTCATTCCATTAATTATGAAATATGTTTGTTGGACAGTGAATGTACTTGTCCAAATAATTAGGGGAAGTGTTTTAGGAATGAAAGTTCGAATGACATGCTAACCAAGGCGTACACCTCAATAGTTGTCACTCTCAAATTCAAAGAATGCGCGACTCCAAGAACTCGATACTTTCGTAATTTAATTAAGAAAAACGATTTGAGTAGGTTAGCGTACTCGGATTAGACGCGCTAGGTATTCTAGAAATGTAAGATTGAGAGTATGGAAATAATTTGTTTTAAGAAAATAATTTAATTTGGTTAAAAATAGTTTTAACTTTCATATATAAAATTAATTAATCAATTATAAAAAGGTTTTAAGAAAAGCTAATCATAATCAATTGTTTTGAGAAAAGTTTAATTTTTTTAGACAAAAAGTTTTAACTTAACTAGTAAAGTATAATTTTCTAAAGGTTTAATATTTTAGTTTGAGAAAAATATCCAAATCGATTAAAAGTTTTTTAAAGATGAAAGATGAAACGACCACAACTCAAGGCGTGCACCTCGGGAGCAATCGCTTAAGGACCCAAAGAGTGCTAGACTCTAAGGATCCACCACTTTCATATGAATTTATTTAGGAAAATGGTTTAATTTAAAAAGGATTATGATTTTAAATATAAAGATAACATTTTGAGGGTCAGTTATATTAAATAGTTAATTAATATTAATCAATGGGATAAGTAATCCTCTATTAATTTAATTTAGAAATCATTTTTCTAAAAGCAATTATCTAATAATATTAAGCTTACAACATGGATTGAAACAAAGATAATAACAATTACTAACTTAATCAAACCCTAATATAAAATTAATTAAACCACGACAGACTGGGGGTGCATGAATGAGGAAAATAATTATAGTAAGAGGAACTATAAAAGGGCCAAGAATGGCCCATGATGGCCACACCATTTAGCCAAACGAAATAGGCCCAAGACCTCTAAGGCAAAAAACGTGTAAACTCTTAATGAAAAAAGAATTTGAATAGATAAAAAAATCTCCCCCATGCGCCTTGACCTACTACCTTCTCCTATCACCATTATTGTACACTCCTCGAGTTCTTCCCTAAAATACGTAATAAACAAAACCAAGTCTCAAGGCACCTAGTATTTATTGAGTAGACAACTCAGTGAATTCATTTAAAACTCAAATATTAAAATGACAGGAAAGGCAACGGTCAATCTTGGAGAAAAATAAACAAAAAAAGATTCAGGTATTAAAAGAAAAGAGGAAACAAATGTCATTAACACTTTTAAGCCAAACTCTCCATATCTCTCTTCACGTTGAGTACCTCTCTCCTCTCACCATGTTTTCTCATCGCGGAACCAAACCCAGAGCAACAACCCTTCACAATCTCATTCTATCCGCCTCTCTCTGAACCTCTCTCTCGATTCACCCTCAAACTTCTTCTTTCTGAAACCTAGCTCCGATCAATTCACAAATCCCTAACTCCCCAATCTCACAGAAATCATACGATAAGCATGCAAATAAAAGACAAAGCATTACAAATAAAGCATTGTGAAGCAGAAAACATAACTCCAAACAAAACTCCCTAATTCCAAATTTATTGTATTTGAACGGCGTTCTGAAGTTAATGGAATGGGTACCTGGATGTGAAGACGTCAAATTTGAGAGGCTACAAGGTAATAGCTTCTTCCTCTCACTTCTACTTCAGCTCCACTTCTTCTTCTTTATCTAGTTTTGGCCGTATTTGCTGAGATTGTGTTGTTCTGTGGGTGCGTGAATGGCTAAGTTCGAGTTGGCTAGAGCTTCATCAATCTTTGAGAAGAACTTTAGAGTGATTTTAGGTATTGTGAGGATTGAATTTCGCAGAGCTTCGCTAGGTTTTTTCGGTGTTTTTTGCTAATGATTGGGATGGTATATATAGGGGACTTTAGGGTTTGGCTTGGTACGTGTGAAAATCAAAATTTTGCTAAAAAAATTGTTTGATATCGTGTGAGGTTTTGTATAGGACGATGAGGTGTATTTTTGTGGTACAAATTTGTTAGGTGCTAACACCATGATTCCTGATTCTGTAGGATTTGAATGATAGTGACATTCTGAGTTTTGTCTGTAGTGAACTTTAAAATATCTGATTTTACTGAGTTTTTTTTACTGTGAAAATGTGTCATTTTACCGTCATGAACTTGTTTGACGTGGCATTGGAAAATATTCTGACTTGTGTTTCTTGGCTGTGCAGGTTTGAAACTAATGACCCTGTATCGTTTCTCTTTAGGAGTTCTGGACTGTGTGAGATTAGTAATTCACTTCCCAACAAAAGCATGACAATCTCCAAATAGGCAGTTCAAGAAATGAGATATTTCCGCTGCAAGATCATGATCCTTTGTGTCTCTCGACAAGTCCTTGATAACATGCTTTGCTGATCTGACAACAATCTCATTATTAAAGAGATCCCACAGATGAGGTAAATGTTGAGTCCCCTCCGCCACATTAACACCACAGGCGTAGTGCTTCCGTAAGTATCTAGCCATCCATAGATGAAACTCTTAGTGTGCATAGGTCTTGTACAAACTTTGTAAATACAACATCAGTAAGATATTGACTAACTTTTCTCACATTATCTTCATCAGCTGCTATTTCCTTTGCTTTATGTGTTGCTGCTTTTACTAACCAATTTTTCATCCTTTTTGTGCATTTCACTAGTTTTGGAGATGGATAAATGAAGAAGTTTAGTTGATGCTCGTGCCAAGGCCTACAGACGGCATTCCGACACGAACAACCAGTCTGGTTCAAATTTGATGAACTTGACATTGGTTTGGTGAATTTGGATATTGACCAGGCGTACAAACATGTTGAGTTTCGATGCAGGCTTGCTGTTTCCTGTAAGCATCAAAGATAATACAACTTGGAGCCTCAAAGTCTTTTCATTGTAAATTAAATTTGTGAGCTCCCTTTGTAACACTTGCCTTTCCTTGTGATTATCCCTGTTTTGTATGAAACCTGATACGTGAACTCTTTTCTTTTTGTAGGCCGCGAGGATATTTTAGACAGTTTTATGGGTGAAACCTATAGCTCAAATGTCAAAGACGGCTGGTTTCGAAACAAGAATGCCCTTCCGCAAATTTTAGATTTAGTGAATTTTGTTTTTGCGTAGTTTTTGTAAACTTTCACAAATTGAACCTTTGGCATTTTCTTGATCTTGTAGATATAGGCAGAACATGGAAGCATATCAATGATGTGTGTGCTCATTGAGTTAGTGTTCTGTCCCACTGTTGGCGAACCTTGCGGCTACGAAACCTTTGACAGTAGTGAATCTTGCTTTTGGTTACCTCATTGTTTTTGCATTATGAACTGACTATGACTTTTTTTGTTGAATGCGAAGTACGTACGATTGCTTTCATTTGGAGGATGAAGTCGTCACCGGTTGACAAGATGAGTCCAACATAAGCTGCAGTTAAGATATTTGAATAGGTTGTTGCAGCTCTATGAAGGTTTTGGCACGATGGCACCCGGTAGTTTCCTTGGAGCATTTCTTTTCATTCTGAGTCGTAAGTAACAAGCTAACCTTGTTCACCTATTTTGCAGATGCACTTCTCTTCTGCCCATGGAAAGCTTGTAACGAACCGAATATATATGCGGCTCCCAAGTTATGATTTAGTCGTCTTCATTCCTTGGAGGATTGGAATCCTAACACGTTAGCTATCACCGACACAAGTTTGTTTTGTTCTGAATTCTTTTGAGCTCGCGCGTCTCTCGTATGTGCAATTTATGTCGCCTCAAAGCCTCGCATCAAAATCTCATGATAGCAAAAGAAAATGGATTCATACATATAACTCACGACATATTTGATTCATCAAGGTGCCATCTTTGACCACCATGAAGCCATAACTACTTGCCTTTTTTACTAATATTTTATAGATATCTTATATTTTGAGAGAATGCATGAAGCCATGCCATTTCTTTGCAGAGTTCTGTACTTGAATGTCTGTACCTTTTCTACCGTCAATTTTAGAGAATACTTGTATCATGAGGGTTCTGTACGTGAAGCTTTCTTATTCAGAAAGCAAATATCACTGTACTGCCTTGAATCAATAATATCCAAAATATGTAACGGTTACGAGATTCTTTTGAAACTTAAATACTTTATATCAATAGCATCAAATTGATTCACTTGTGACTTGTAGCACAAATTGAAAATAAATTCATGTACTCCTGGCCTGTTCGTTCTTGTAATCAATATTCATATGTGACTTTGCTGCACCGACTATAGCGACGCCTTTTTTTTGGATTAACCAGAATGTTTGAGATTAAAATGTAGTTGTTGCCACTACCTAATCTTGTAACCAATTCCTCTTACTTGAGTCGCTACTTGGGCTTGAATAAACTGAAAACAAACTTGAATAATGGGGAATTTGCTTGAATAATAACAAAGATGTCCATGCCTGATCTAAATCCAAAACACCCATACTGCCATTCATGCCACTTTGCCTTAGAATGGTTATAGAAATGCCTTAGATTGGTTATAGAAATGAATCTTCATTTAATTTACCTTTGAGCACCATGACTACCAAGTGGGTGATCTTGCAGTTTACAACAACTTCTCCACTTGTCTTAAAACATTACTTTAAAACACCAAAAACTCTTTGTTTTGAACATCCTTTTAATCATATCCATATCGATGAGATTGGCATGAACTGATGTATTATACCATGAGCCTCTGAAATGAGTTGAAATTCAATTTTGACTTGAAGTTTGCAAGCTAGATCTAAGTTTGTCACAAACTGATTTAGAATCCAAACATAGCTTGACGCTTATAATCAATTCAAACAAAGCCTGAGGCTAAATCGGCCGCGTCTAGAAGTATCATGAAAAGTATCTTTGAACAACTTGAATTAAGTGCAGACCATAACAAGCAACTTGTAGCGAGGTTTAAACGAACTTTAGAGAAGTTTATAACCAAGTTGAACCAAGGTTTAAATTTCTTGAAACCCAACAATTGTGTTGCGAGATAGATCCAATCATGTACTTTATGCCATTGACCATATCATATCTGTCTGATCGTGAGAACGAGGACACACATGAGTTTGGGTATAAGGGGCTGGAGGCGCGCTCTTCCCCACAAGAATTCAACATAAATTGCTAGGGATTATAACCACAATGAGCACACACAAGGTCTCTATAAACGGAGCCTTAGAGAGTCATGGCCAGAAGTCATGTGGCAGTAAGACATTCATTAAATACCGAAGTAGGACAAATTTAGGGTATGACAGATGCCCCTATCTAATTGCCTTAAACCTGAGCGAATGAACTGCTGCATGGCGTTCATTTTAAGGTGGAAGTCAATTAGATACAAGAAGAACCCAAAATTTATCCGGTAGAGAAGTGAAAAGTACCATGAATAGGATGAACAAGATAACCTGATATTCTCTGGGTGGTCGAAGCAGTCCCTTATCTAATAAGGTCCTTCGCAATACCAGAGTAGTATAACCGGTCCACTTTGGGTGGTCGAAGCAGTCCCTCATTCATTAAGGTCCTTCGCGATACCAAAGTGGTATCAATAAGCCTCTTTGAATGGTCGAAGTAGTCCCTCATTCGTTAAGGTCCTTCACGATACCAAAGTGGTATAAATGAGCCTCTTTGGGTGGTCGAAGCAGTCCCTCATTGGTTAAGGTCCTTCGCGATACCAAAGTGGTATAACCGAGCCTCTTTGGGTGGTCGAAGCAGTCCCTCATTCGTTAAGGTCCTTCGTGATACCAAAGTGGTATAAACAAGCCTCTTTGGATGGTCGAAGCAATCCCTCATTCGTTAAGGTCCTTCCCGATACCAAAGTGGTATAAACAAGCCTCTTTGGATGGTCGAAGCAGTCCCTCATTCGTTAAGGTTCTTCGATGATACCAAAGCAACATTTCGGATGATAAATTTGTTGGGGAATAGTTGAGCTAAAATTCCTATTGGAGGAACAACGTTGTGCAAACTCTGTAGGGTAAGCCTTCAAGAAACTTTTTAAGAGAACCTCTGCTTGGGGAGCCACAAGAGCAATAGCTGGTGGGCATTATCATCATCAACTGCATAGTTGAAGAATGACTTGCTGGGGAGTAGAATTCCTTGAACTCGTAGGGTATTAACTCTATTCGGAGCCATACTGCCAACTTCACTGGAGGACTGGCCAAGATGCTTGCAAACTGATCCTGGATCCTGCTGTGTTGTCATGCTATGCTGCTGAGGACAACGGTGTTATGCGTTATGATGCACAAACATACAACTAAGATGCAACTGCTTGGAGTCTAATGCACATGCAAATAATATGCTAATGATTGATATCATTATGATACGATGTTGTCTGCCATGCTTATGATAATGCAAATGATCAGGTATGCTGGGGATAAAATCCTGCCGGGGATACCACCAGGGACTGGATTTGGTAGTTGCCAAACGAAGTTGGACCTTGGTAGTTGCCAAATGGATTGGACTTTGGAATGGTTTTCCAGATGGGAACTGGACTTTAAAATAGTTTGCCAGACGGGAACTGGACTTTAAAATGGTTTTCCAGACGGGAACTGGATTTTAAAATGGTTTGCTAGTTGAGAGCTGGACTTTAAAGGGTTTGCCAGACGGAAACTGGACTTTAAAGGGTTTGCCAGACGAGAGCTGGGCTTTAAAGGATTTTCCAGACAAGAACTGGACTTTAAAGGATTTGCCAGACGAGAGCTGGACATTAAAGGATTTTCCAGACGAGAGCTGGACTTTAAAGGATTTGCCAGACGAGAACTAGACTTTGGAAGTTTAATTTCGGTTACAAAGCTCTGACAGGTATCAGGTCCAGGCCGTGGGGATGAAACCCAATGACAGGGAGGCCCTTTCAGGAGGCTAAGGTTATGATGGGGTGATGGAATGATTCCCCGACACTCAACTCTTGCTGACGAGAATAAGCTTGCTTGAGTAACTGCCCCAGTGTAGCTCAACTTGCCCTAGTCTGGGTCTATGAAGAAATTTTCCTTGAACGGAAATTGGAAGCAGTCGTACCATGACATGAACTCGAGATGGCTTGCCCAAGCATTCCAAGTCGTGAAAGGAAGTTGGAAACAATTGTACCATGAGATGAACTCGAGATGGCTTGTTCCAAAATTCCAAGTCATGAAAGGAATTCGGAAGCAGTTGTACCATGAGATAATCTCGAGATGGTTTGTTCCAAATTTTAGTCAGGAAGGGTTTTAACGTTGATTAACTGACCCTTGGAGTAATTGGCTTCAAATTATTCTTGAGGTAGTCTACCCCAGAATGAGCGTTGAAGTGACCTAACTTGTGCTGATTGAGCGTTGGAGGGACTCTCCCTTAATCAAAAGAAACTCTGGGTAGCCTGCCTCTAGTTGGATCCTTTGCAGAAGTGGTATACTCGTTCTGGTAAGAACCTAGCTTCTAGATGATATGTCATGACGGCTTACAAATGTTGAGCGTAGCGACTTATCCAAAGCATTTTGACTGTGCGAGCTTAGAGACTTAACCAACGCGTGTTAGTCGTGCGAGCGTAGAGATTTAAGCAATGCATATGGATTGCGCGAGCGTAGCGACTTAACCAATGCATGTTAGTCGTACTTTTGCTCAGCCCTAAGGCTTTTGACACTTGTTGACCTCAACCATTACTGGTGTCTGGTGTGGTTAACTTGATCAACTTTGAAAGCAAGGAGGGAAACTGCCCCTGTTCAACTAGTCTGCCCCAGTTTGTAGGGTACTTGATAATTTCCCCTTGAATGTAATCACGCCAAGATATAGTCTGAGATGATTTGCCTCATTGCCTATATTTTGCAGTGGCCTGCCTCAGTTTGAACCTCAGAAGGACATGCCCCATATTCGCAAGATTATGAGGTAGTCCTGATTTGCGCCAATACCAGTGAGTGATAAGGTTCCTATTTGATTTCCCTTTGTGGGCATTTCCATTATGTCAAGTATTGATTTGCAGTTAAACTTGTCCATTCAAAAATGGTAATTTTAATGAGAAATTCATGCAAGTTTTTGAAAAAGATCATTTGTTAGAATGATGTGACAGTGTGTGGAGAATTAGACCATTAATCCAACGTTGTGCTAATTTAATCTGGTGTGTGAAAGATATAACATGAATATAACACCCATACAGGATATTAGCAAATATGTAGGAGTCAGTTTACACAACTTTGCTGTAGTATGCTTTCAGACTAAATCCCGCCTCAATTAGGTCTTTTGAGGGTTGTATCGTGGTCTGGTTCACAGTTATAGAAACAAAGGATAAGGCTTGAAATTTAACTTTAACCCACCTCTTCTTCGTAATGATCTCCGATCATATATTCAGTTAATTCTACACGCTTATTTAGAGCTTGACGGTGTAAGCTTGATGATTCAAGGTATGCTCGAAATGGCAGTCACCTTATTTTTTTTATGGATGTCAGTTACCCTTTTGGTTCTTGATATGGTGGCCACTGAATCTTATTTTGTTTTTTTTTTGTTGAGGATTTGAGGGCCTCTTTTGTTTTTATTTTTGATCCTTAACTTTTGCCTGTACTGATTTTGTTTTTCGAGTCTATCGGGATTACCTTGATTTTTGCCTAAGTCTCCTTTTGAGGTGTTCGACTTAGCAGGCTTTTGATTTTTTTTTTGTAATTTTGTTGGAGGATTGTGACTGCCAAGTCATTGGTCTTTGATGAACAACCGTCATGTCTTGGACTCATGATTTGAGTGCGTAGTCGGGTTAACTGAACACTACCCATGCCCTAGGTTAAGTGTAAGGGTTTAAATATCCGAAGGAAACTCCTACTTCTAGGCTCGAAGTGGTTTACTAGGGATTAACTCCTTGTATCTCCAGTGTTTGGGGATCGAAACAATGCCTGCACATCATCGGCAGAAATTTATCCAAAAACATACTATCAACAATTATGGGTATTTAGCTTTTGTCATCCTCCCTCAAATCTTTGCTAAACAGCAGTGCGATAAAGGAAGTGCAGTGAAATTTTTTTGTGATCTTTTGCAATAAGTGAGTAGAAAACGAGTGAATACGAATGAACTTGTTCAAAACATGCATAAATATCACATTAACAATACCATTAATAAGAAACAATGTCTAAAAGCAAATAGCATTTAACAGGAAAGAAATTACAAATGAAAATGATAAAAATGTTCTGAAGTTGCCAGTGTTGAGGATGCCTTCTTGCCTGAACCACGGGCTTTGAGAAATGCCTCTTGAAGTCTTGGAACTCATTTCGGTGAAAGGCTGACGTACATAACCAAATTTCCTTCTGGAAAGGATATGTACTTCTTGTCAATCAACTGTTGCACCTTGGCTTAAAAAGCTTTGCAATCTTCAGTTGAATGTCCCATTGATCCATCATGATATCCACAATGAGCATCGGGATCATACCCAGGCGGGTATGGTTCTGGAAAAGGCTTGATAGCTTTGGGTTCTACCAGCGAGTTTCGGACCAGAAGCAGCAGAAGTTAACTATGTAACATAGGAACTAGATGAAGAGGAGCAGTCCTTCTTTCCAAGTTATTTCGAGGCCTATGTTGATTCTGACGCTGATCCTGACGCTGGTTCTGATAACCTTGGCCCCGGGTTTGTTGATTTGCATGAGGAGCAACCCAAGGTTTCTGGTATGGTGCTCTAGGCCTGATTGGTTTCCTATAAGGATGATATGGTGCATGCAATGATAATTGTCGAGAAGATGATGAACCATAAAGTTTTTCTGGTGCACCTTGAGAATACTCGACATTTGCTATGACCACATCAATTTTATTATCCTCTTCCTCTTGAGGATTGCTAAATGATTCAGTCTCACCCGTCTGGTTGCTCGAAGCATCTTGGATTTCTTTAGTTTTATAGTAATTCTCGATGCGTTCTCCTACTATTATAAGGTTAGAGAAGCTCAAGAATGCACTTCCAGCCATTCTTTCATGATAAGAGTCATGCAAGCTATCCAAAAACATGTCGATCAATTCTTTGTCCAAGAGTGGTGGTTGCACCCTGGCTGCTAACTCTCTCCATCGTTGTGCATATTCCTTAATGGACTCATCGCTCTTCTGAGATAGGCTTTGCAACTGCATGCGAATGGGAGCTGTGTCCAAATTATAATCATATTGCTTTAGGAAAGCACTGGCTAAATCTTTCCATGATTGGATGCGACTTCTCTCTAAATCCATGTACCAATTCAAAGATGATCCATTCAAACTGTCTTGAAAACAATGAATCATCAACTTGTCATCAAGGACATGAGAAGTCATCTTTTGGCAGAACATGACCAAATGACGCTTTGGGCAACTGAGACCAGTGTACTTCTGGAAGTTAGGTACTTTGAATCTCGAAGGAAATACCAGGTCTGGCACAAGGCACATATCAATAGCATCGAGCCCAGAATTATTGCGCGCTTCCAAAGCTTGAACTTTTCTTCAAGGGCACAAAACCTCTCCTCCATAGAATCAGTCAATGGCATCATCTGAGACTAGGCAGGAATGTTCATTGGCAAAAGATTACCACTAGCCAGATGATCATACAAGGGGTTGGTCGACATAGTGAAACCTGATGAAGAGTTAAGATTCTCCATCCCAACTTGTTGAAAATTATCCTCCGACATAGCTACCCAAGCTTTCCACTTGATTAGTCTGGCTAGCTCTTTGAGTTGTCTGTGCTCCTCTTGACATCACTTGAACTCACTTCAAATTCTTTGCGGCTACCACAAGTTTAGTATGAGTGTTGGGAAATCATCTGGAGGTTATAGACAAAGGATGGATACGTTTTTTGGGTTAAGAAGATATGCAATGCAAATGAAATGCAGATGCAATGATATGCAAATGCAATGTAGGCATAAACAAGATCCAGGATGACATAATCAGGTCAAAGCGCCCTAACCGGTAGACTATACAAGGCAAGTTCTAGATTCTGTACCCACAGGCCCACTCACGGGATAGCTTCTATGTTGACGGATAAGGTTCCCAGGACCACGAACACCAATCGTATCAACATCATGCAACAGGCTAGCTGAATTGTGACGACAATACGAAAAGGTATCTCCTGAGTGGAGTCCTCATGCCAGACACACGAGGAGCGGGTCCTCGGAGACTAAAACTACACGATTACCAATATAGAAACTGGTTCTAAGAGCGGTTCCCAGTGTCACGGACCCTTCATGAATCAAATCGTGCAACAGACTAGCTGCGTTATGATAGGATCTACGAAAAGGTCTATTTTGGAGGAGATTTCATGTTAGGCACACAAGGAGCGAGTCCTTAGGGACTAACACTAATTACTACCAATTCTAAACTATGTTTTCTCTCTTCTTTTTCCAAAGCTCGGGTGTAGAGCTTTACTTGCAATGTTATCCCAGAATCCAGCAAGCAGATATAATAAACAGCATACAATAGAAAGAGAAAGTAATAAATAAACAATAAGAGAAAATCATCATAAAGAAAATAGTTAAGCGAAGTTAGCACTCTCGAATCAATGTCAAGTTAGGTTTGACACACTCTTGCATAGGGCATATGCGCTTATCCCCAGCAGAGTCGCCATCTGTCGTACCTCGAAAAATAGGATCCTCGTGATGGACGCGAAAAAAGCGTTCGAACAGAGTCACCACCGAACTTTATTCATTCCAAGGAAGGAATAGGAAAATATCGATAAAACCTTTAAAGAGATAATAACATGGTCATCGCAACCAATATTCTAGGTTCGGGAGTCGATTACGCAAAGGGAAGGTATTAGCACCCTGTACGTCTGTTGTACTCAACGGGAGCCTCTTGATTCGATTCGAGAGTAAAGTTAGCTACGCTTGTTTGTTTTCTTCTAATGATTCGCCTATGGGGGAAATGGGTGGTTTTAAGATAGGGTGATTGCCAAGGATTGGGGCCCTTGTGCCTACGTAACTTCACTTGTAAGAAGTGGAAAATCAGAGCATTCGTAGTTTGTGGGACTACGGGAAAAAGAGGGAAATATGCTCGCCAAGATCATCGCAATCTTGTGCCTACATATCTTACATTCAGAAGAGAATGAAGAATCAGAGCAGCCGTAGTTCGGCTAACTACGGCAAAAGGGTTGTGTTTGGAATGAACGAGAGTTTAGGTCTCATTCTAACTGCTAAACATTGGCTTGTCTGCTCGCTAGGGGAGGCTGAAGCACGAGTTTATTATGCGCAGAAGAATGGGCTAAACAATGTCCTTTGGTAAAAGGTATGGGAACCTAAAGGTGGGAAAGAAAGAAAAGTGAAAAAGTGCTCGCTAGGATCATCGCAATCCTATGCCTACGTATTCTCAACGGATATGAGAAATCAGAGCATCCATAGTTCGGCTAACTACGGTAAAAGGGTTTGAATTGAACAAGAGTTTAGGTTGCATTCTAACTGCTAAACATTGGCTTGTCTGCTCGCTAGGGGAGGCTGAAGCACGAGTTCATATGCACGGAAGAAGGGACTAAGCAATGTTCTTTGAAAAGAGTTGTGTTTGAGTCGAACGAGAGTTTAGGTCGCATTCTAACTGCTAAACATTGGCTTGCCTGCTCGCTAGGGGAGGCTGAAGCACAAGTTCATATGCGCGGAAGAAGGGACCAAACAATGTTCTTTGAGAAAAGGTATGAGAACCTAAAGGTGGAAAATAAAGAAAAGTGCTCGCTAGGATCATTGCAATCCTATGCCTACGTATTCTCAATAGATATGAGAAATCAGAGCAGCCGTAGTTCGGCCGACTATGGTAAAAGGTGTTTAGAAACGAACGAGTGTTTATATCGCATTCTAATTGCTAAACGTTGGCTTGTCTGCTCGCTAGGGGAGGCTGAAGCACGAGTTTGTTATGTGCGGAAGAATGGACTAAACAATGTTCTTTGAGAAGAGTTGTTTGATTTGAAAATCGCATGAGGGCGAGAATTTAGTGTTTGAAAAGTTTCAATCGCACGGAGGCGAGGAAAGAGAGTTGGGTTGAATAGGTTTAAGGTTTCGATCACACATGGGCAAGAAAGAGGAGTTTGGTTAGGTAATTTGATGGAGAATGATGAATATTCGATAAACGAGACGTCGGCCTCGTAACCAACTAGTGGGGATATCATTGGAATGCTGGATCCCGACGACACATTTTTCATTCAATTTCGAAATTTGTGTTTGATGGACGGTTTAGACGCGAAAGAGTTTGAATTGAAGGAGATTTAGATTCAATCACACGAGGGTGAGAAACGAGGTTAGACGGGTTGTATGTTTAAGAGGAATGACGACTATTCGATAAGCAAGACGTCGGCCTCACAACCAATTAGTCGGGATATCGTTGGAATGCTAGACCCCAACGACACCTTTTTCATTCCATTAATTATGAAATATGTTTGTTTGACAGTGAATGTACTTATCCAAATAATTAGGGGAAGTGTTTTAGGAACGAAAGTTCGAATGACACGCTAACCAAGGCGTACACCTCAATAGTTGTCACTCTTGAATTCAAGGAATACGCGACTCCAAGAACTCGAATGACACGCTAGCCAAGGTGTACACCTCAATAGGTTTTTTCTGTGTTTTTGCTAATGATTGGGATGGTATATATATGGGACTTTAGGGTTTGGCTTGGTACGTGTGAAAATCAAAATTTTGCTGAAAAAATTGTTTGATGTCGTGTGAGGTTTTGTATAGGACGATGAGGTGTATTTTTGTGGTACAAATCTGTTAGGTGCTAACACCATGATTCTTGGTTCTGTGGGATTTGAATGATAGTGTCATTCTGAGTTTTATCTGTAGTGAACTTTAAAATATCTGATTTTACTGAGTTTTTTTTACTGCGAAAAAGTGTCATTTTACCGTCATGAACTTGTTTGACGTGGCATTGGAAAATATTCTAACTTGTGTTTCTTGGCTGTGCAGGTTTGAAACTAATGACCCTGTACCGTTTCTCTTTAGGAGTTCTGGACTGTGTGAGATTAGTAATTAACTTCCCACCAAAAGCATGACAATCTCCAAATAGGCAGTTCAAGAAATAAGATATTGTCGCTGCAAGATCATGATCCTTTGTGTCTCTCGACAAGTCCTTGATAACATGCTTTGCTAATCTGACAACAATCTCATTATTAAAGAGATCCCACAGATGAGGTAAATGTTGAGTCCCTTCCGCCACATTAACACCACAGGCGTAGTGCTTCCTTAAGTATCTAGCCATCCATAGATGAAACTCTTAGTGTGCATAGGTCTTGTACAAACCTTGGAAATACAACATCAGTAAGATATTGACTAACTTTTCTCACATTATCTTCATCAGCTGCTATTTCCTCTGCTTTATGTGCTGCTGCTTTTACTAACCAATTTTTCATCCTTTTTGTGCATTTCACTATTTTTGGAGATGGATAAATGAAGAAGTTTAGTTGATGCTCGTGCCAAGGCCTACGGACGACATTCTGACACGAACGACCAGCCTGGTTCAAATTTGATGAACTTGACATTGGTTTGGTGAATTTGGATATTGACCAGGCGTACAAACATGCTGCGTTTCGATGCAGGCTTGCCGTTTCCTATAAGCATCAAAGATAATACAACTTGGAGCCTCAAAGTCTTTTGATTTTAAATTAAATTTGTTAGCTCCCTTTGTAACACTTGCCTTTCCTTGTGATTATCCCTGTTTTGTATGAAACCTGATACGTGAACTCATTTCTTTTTGCAGGCAACGAGGATATTTTAGACAGTTTTGTGGCTGAAACCTATAGCTCAAATGTCAAAGACAGCTGGTTTCGAAACAAGAATGCCCTTCCGCAAAGTTTAGATTTAGTGAATTTTGTTTTTGCGTAGTTTTTGTAAACTTTCACAAATTGAACCTTTGGCATTTTCTTGATCTTGTAGATACAGGCAGAACATGGAAGCATAATGAATGCTATGTGTGCTCATTGGGTTAGCGTTTTGTCCCACTGTTGGCAAACCTTGCGGCTACGAAACCTTTGACAGTAGTGAATCTTGCTTTTGGTTACCTCATTGTTTTTGCATTATGAACTGACTGTGACTTGTTTTGTTGAATGCGAAGTACGTATGATTACTGTCAGTTGGAGGATGAAGTCTTCGCCGGTTGACAAGATGAGTCCAACAGAAGCTGCAGTTAAGATGTTTGAATAGGTTGTTGCAGCTCTATGAAGGTTTTGGCACGATGGCAGCCGGTAGTTTCCTTGGAGCATTTCTTTTCATTCTAAGTCGTAAGTAACAAGCTAACCTTGTTCACCTGTTTTGCAGATGCACTTCTCTTCTGCCCATGGAAAGCTTGTAACGAACTGAATATATATGCGGCTCCCAAGTTATGATTTAGTCGTCTTCATTCCTTGGCGGATTCGAATCCTAACACGTTAGCTATCACCGGTACAAGTTTGTTTTGTTCTGAATTCTTTTGGGCTCGCGCGTCTCTCGTTTGTGCAATTTATTTCGCCTCAAAGCCTCGCATCAAAATCTCATGATAGCAAAAGAAAATGGATTCATACATAGAGATTAAAATGTTTGAGATTAAAATGTAGCTGTTGCCACTACCTAATCTTGTAACCAATTCCTCACACTTGAGTCGCTACTTGGGCTTGAATAAACTGAAAACAAACTTGAATAATGGGGAATTTGCTTGAATAATAAAAAACATGTCCATGCCTGATCTAAATCCAAAACACCCATACCGCCATTCATGCCACTTTACCTTAGATTGGTTATAGAAATGCCTTAGATTGGTTATAGAAATGAATCTTCATTTAATTTACCTTTGAGCACCATGACTACCAAGTGGGTGATCTTGCACTTTACAACAACTTCTCCACTTGTCTTAAAACATTACTTTGAAACACCAAAAACTCTTTGTTTTGAACATCCTTTTAATCATATCCATATTGATGAGATTGGCATGAACTGATACATTATACCATGAGCCTCTGAAATGAGTCGAAATTCAATTTTGACTTGAAGTTTGCAAGCTAGATCTAAGTTTGTCACAAACTGATTTAGAATCCAAACATAGCTTGACGCTTATAATCAATTCAAACAAAGCCTGAGGCTAAATCGGTCGTGTTTAGAAGCATCATGAAAAGTTTCTTTGAATAACTTGAATTAAGTGCAGACCATAACAAGCAACTTATAGCGAGGTTTAAACGAACTTTAGAGAAGTTTGTAACCAAGTTTAAACAAGGTTTAAATTTCTTGAAACCCAACAATTGTGTTGCGAGATAGATCTAATCATGTACTTTATGCCATTGACCATATCATATCTGTCTGATCGTGAGAACGAGGACACACATGATTTGGGTATAAGGGGCTGTGTTAGAACACAGATTGGTTCTTAGTTATATCTCTATGTTTTGATGATAACACTTAGGAAATTTTTTATTAAGAAATTATATACTCTAAATTTTGTTCAAGTATTTTTGCTGCAGATATTAAATTTAATATTCTTCTGAAAGCAAAAATGGATCTGAACATTGAACTATGCAAGGCTCTGAAGCGTCAGAAGCATCTCTTAGAAGAATCTGAGCGCTTCCTACAGAAGACTCTGAGCGCTGCCTACAGAAGGATCTGAAGCAGAAGCTACAGAAGCATCTGAAGCATAGACTGAAGACTTTGTATGAAGAGTTTCAAGCATAGTTTTTCATAAGTCTCTGATAGTACTGTACGCTGCAAGTACTGAGGATCTGATCCCTAAACTCTTCTCTAATGAATCTCATGCTAAAGCACACTTGCTGCAATACTCTGATACATCAAACTCTGAAGACATCAAGACTCTGATCACTCAAGGCTCTGATGTTAATTGATGTGAATTAGAAACTTGTTGAAGAAGATTATTTGAAGATATACCTGTTGGTTATGCCAAGCGACTCTTTCCTCATTTATGCTAGACACAAGAACATAGGCAAAAAGGATTTCTCTGAACGTTCTTCTTCTAGGAAAGGTCAAGTGATGTGAAGACAAAAAGGTTACAGCTACTTTGCAGACACGGTCTTCAAAGAGCAAACGTCTTGGACTTCTGTGCCTATAAAAGCAAGACTTCAACTTCTTTCTCAAGTTGACGATTATTGAAAGAAATTTATTGAAAAGCTCTCATACAAATTATTCTCTTTGCTGAATTTATTTCATACGTTCTTAAACTTAAGTGTAAATCACAGTTGTGATATAGCTTTCTTAGAAGCATTCAAACACTTGTTTAGTTTTACATTTGATTGTAAAAGTTCCTTGAGAAGACCCAGTTGTGGTCAGTAGTTCTTGAGAAGACTAAGAACAGTTGCTCTTAGTGTTTGCTATTGTAATCAGTTTGATTAATAGTGGATTAAGTCCTTGTGGAGAAAGGAAAATCACTATTGATAGGGTGGACTGGATTAGTTGAATTCAACGAACCAAGATAAAAATCATTGTGTTTTTATTGCCATAATATTTTCTATATACTTATTCAACCCCCCCCCCCCCCCTTCTAAGTATTTTCTCACCTTCAGTTGGCATCAGAGCTCCGGTTCTGTGTGTGATATCACTTCACCGTGACAGAAAAGATCTAGTGAGAAAAATACTCTTGATATTCTCTGGTTGTTATTATGGTTGAAGCTTCAACATCTAACAGCAACAACAGATATGAAGAAAGGGATAGAATCAGCATAAAACCCCTATGTTTGATGGGGAAAAGTTTGACTATTGGAAGGACATAATAGAGAGTTTCTTCCTTGGTTATGATGCTGATCTATGGGGCTTAGTCCTTGATGGGTATGTTCACCCCACTGATGGGGATGGTAAGAAAATTGATAGAAAATCTATGACTGAAGCCCAAAAGAAGGAGTTCAGAAATCATCACAAAGCTAGAACAATCTTATTAAATGCAATATCTCATACTGAGTATGAGAAGATCACCAACAGAGAAACTGCATTTGATTTGTTTGAGTCTTTGAAGATGACACACGAAAGGAACTCACAAGTTAAAGAGACCAAGGCTCTGGCACTGATCCAGAAGTATGAAGCGTTAAAAATGGAAGAATCTGAAACTATAGAAACTATGTTCTCTAGATTCCAGATCCTCACAGTTGGACTAAAAGTGCTGGACAAAGGCTATTCAACTGCTGATCATGTCAAGAAGATCATCAGAAGCTTGCATATCAGATGGAGACCTATGGTCACTGCTCTGAAGCTAGCAAAGGATCTGAACAAGATCACATTGGAAGAACTAATCAGCTCACTGAGGAGCCATGAAATTGAACTTGAGGAAGACGAGCCTTAAAAGAAAGGTAAGTCAATTGCTTTAAAGTCTAACAAATCTGTGAAAGCTTTGCAGGTGTTAGAAGAAAGTTCTGAAGAGTCTTCTTCTGAAGAAGAAGATGACATGTCCTTGTTGTCCAGAAGAATCAACAGACTCTGGAAGCACAAACAGAGGAAGTTCAAGAACTTCAAGAAGCCAGATCAACGCAAGGAGTCCTATGGACCAAAAAGATCTGGAAAGAAGGAGGTTGTTTGCTTTGAATGCAAAGAACCTGGCCATTACAAGAATGAATGTCCAAAGCTTCTAAAAGAAAACCCAAAAAGGAAGTTTGACAAAAAGAAGAAGGTTCTAATGGCAACCTGGGATGATTCAGATGATTCTGAATCTTCATCAGAATCTGAAGAAGACTGCGCCAACATGGCTCTGATGGCAAGCATGGAAGATCAGGATGAGGGATCATCTGGATCTGAATCTGATTCTGAATCTGACTCAGAAGAGGTACTTTCTGATCTCTCTAGGGAAGAACTTATTAAAGTTTTATCAGAAGTCCTGAAAAACTATAACCGGATTAAGCTCAAATGCAAGAAGCTTAAATGCAATCTTGAATCTGAGAATAATCTGTTAAAGTCAGAAGTTGCTGAGCTCAAAGAAAACAATTTGAAAATGAAAAACAATTTTGGAAAAGCTCAACAAGACTCTGAATATGTAACTAAGTCAAAATGCAAAAATATTTTAGAAGAATATGACTTAAGCTTTCAGAAGTTTCTGGCTAAAAGCATAGATAGAAGTAAGATGGCTTCAATGATCTATGGAGTTAGCAGAAATAACAGGAAAGGAAATGGATATGAATCTTCCTCTGGAAAGGATTTAAATCCAATTCCTGTTGATAAACTTATCATTAAGAAGACTCCCTTATATTCTCATTTTAAGTTTGGTCATCTGAATGATATTAAACACACACGTTCTAATCAGAACGTTCCTGTGTTTAAACCAAAAGTGAGTCAGAACAAAACTGTTGTAAAAAGACACAAGTTCAGACAAACTTCTAAGGTAACTAACCCAAAAGGACCCAAAAAGATCTGGGTACCTAAGGATAAGATAATCCCTGTTGCAGATGTATTTAGAAGAAAAGTCAAGACGCCAGTCATGGTACCTGGACTCTGGTTGCTCACGTCACATGACGGGAGAAAGGTTTATGTTCCAAAGCCTGAAGCTTAAATCTGGAGGAGACGTGAAGTTTGGAAGGAATCAGAAGGGCAAGATTATTGGCTCTGGTACTATTGGCAATGGTAACCTTCCCTCTATATCTAATGTTTTACTTGTAGAAGGATTAAAGCATAATCTATTATCCATAAGTCAATTAAGTGACAATGGTTATGACATAATCTTTAATAAAAAATGTTGCAAGGCTGTTAGTCAGAAGGATGGCTCAATCCTATTTAATGGAAAGAGGAAGAACAACATTTACAAAATCAATCTTTCAGAACTTAAGGTTCAAAATGTAAAATGCCTTATGTCTTTTAATGATGAGCAATGGGTCTGGCACAGAAGATTGGGGTATATTAATATGAGACGTATATCTCAGATTAATAAACTCAAACTGGTCAGAGGACTTCCTAAGTTGAAGTTCAACTCAGATGCTCTTTGTGAAGCATGTCAAAAAGGAAAATTTTCAAAATCCTCTTTTAAAACTAAGAATGTTGTTTCAACTTCAAGACCATTAGAATTACTTCACATTGATCTGTTTGGACCAGTGAAAACTGCATCCATCAGAGGCAAGAAGTATGGATTAGTCATTGTTGATGACTATAGCAGATGGACATGGGTGAAATTCCTAAAACACAAGGATGATTTACATTCTGTGTTCTTTGACTTCTGCAAACAAGTCCAGAATAAAAAAGATTTTAAAATTATTAAAGTCAGAAGTGATCATGGTGGCGAATTTGAAAACAAATATTTTGAAAAATATTTTAATGAAAATGGCATTGCTCATGATTTCTCCGGCCCTAGAACTCCACAACAGAATGGAGTTGTAGAGAGGAAAAATAGAACTCTGCAAGAAATGGCCAGAACCATGATCAACGAGACTAATATGGCAAAGCACTTTTGAGCAGAAGCAATAAACACAACTTGTTATATTCAGAACAGAGTGTCTGTAAGACCTCTTCTTGAAAAGACTCCCTATGAATTATGGAGGAACAGAAAGCCCAACATTTCTTATTTTCATCCTTTTGGATGTATATGTTATATGTTGAACACTAAAGAGAATCTAAACAAGTTTAATTCTAAAGCACAGAAGTGTTTCATGCTTGGGTATTCTGAACGCTCTAAAGGCTACAGAGTATACAATACTGAAACACAGATTGTGGAGGAATCTATACATGTTAGATTTGATGATAAGCTTGGCATTCAAAAGCCAAAGCAGTTTGAAAGTTCTGCAGATAGAGAAGTAATTCTCACAGACTCTGAAGGCTCAGAGGCAGAAAAAGTTCAAGTGAAGGAACCAGAAGCAACGCCAGATGCAATTCCTTTAGCTTCTCAAATGAACAACTTAAATATTCTGAAGAATCAACGGTTAGAGGATCATCTTCCAGAATCAAGGCCTCTCACCCAGAGGATGTGATCATTAGAAAGAAGGATGACCCTATAAGAACAAGATCCTACCTCAGATCATCTGAAGCGTCATTATTTGGGTTGGTGTCAGTTATTGAACCAACTTCTGTGGATGAAGCTCTGCAAGACAATGACTGGATAATTGCCATGCAAGAAGAGCTCAATTAGTTCACAAGAAATGACGTTTAGGATTTGGTTCCAAGACCAAAAGGATTCAACATAATTGGAACTAAATGGGTTTTCAGAAATAATTTGAATGAAAAAGGAGAAGTTGAAAGAAACAAAGCAAGGCTTGTTGCTCAGGGTTATAGCCAGCAAGAAGGAATTGATTATACATAGACTTATGCTCCTGTAGCCAGGTTAGAGTATATTCGTTTACTCATTTCTTTTGCTACACAAAATAACATCACTCTATATCAGATGGATGTTAAGAGTGCCTTCTTAAATGGAATTATAGAAGAAGAAGTTTATGTTCACCAATCTCCTGGTTTTGAAAGTGAAAAATTTCCAGAACATGTTTTTAAACTAAAGAAATCTCTTTATGGTTTAAAACAAGCTCCCAGAGCTTGGTATGAGAGATTAAGCAATTTTCTTCTGGAGAAAATTTTTTTCAGAGGCAAAGTGGACACAACACTCTTCTGTAAAACATTTAAGAAAGATCTGTTAATTTGTCAAATATATGTGGATGCTATTATATTTGGATCTACAAATATTACACTGGGAAAGGAGTTTGCTCAATGTATGCAGGCTGAAATTTGAGATGAGCATGATGGGAGAATTGAGATTCTTTCTGGGAATTCAAGTCAACCAGACTCCAGATTGCACTTACATTCATCAGACCAAATATGTTAAAGAGCTTCTGAAGAAGTTCAACATGACTGATAGTAAGATGGAAAAGACTCCTATGCATCCAACAAGTACTCTTGGTAAGGAAGAGGTCAGTAAGAAAGTAGATCAGAAACTCTACAGAGGTATGATAGGATCTCTTCTCTACTTAACTGCTTCTAGACCTGACATTTTATTCAGTGTATGCTTGTGTGCAAGATTCCAATCAGATCCTAGAGAATCACACTTAACAGCTGTTAAGAGGACTTTAAGGTATCTGAAAGGTACTTCTAATGTGGGTTTGTGTTACAAAAGTTCTAATGAATTTAAACTAGTTGGATTCTGTGACGCTGATTACGTTGGAGACAGAGTGCAAAGAAAAAGTACTTCTGGAAGTTGTCAATTTCTAGGAAGAAATTTAATCTCCTGGTACAGCAAAAAACAACCTACAATTGCGCTATCAACTACAGAGGCAGAATATATTGTTGCTGCTGGATGTAGCACGCAGATGCTCTGGATGAAAAGTCAGATAGAAGAGTATCAGATCTTTGAGAGTAATATTTCTATATTCTGTGATAATACTTTAGCTATATGTTTGTCTAAAAACCCCATTTTACACTGTAAGGCAAAACATATAGAAATTAAACATCACTTCATCAGAGACTATGTTCAGAAGGATATTATAAAATTAGACTTTGTTGATACAAATCATCAATGGGCTGATATTTTCACAAAACCCTTTGCTGAAGATAGGTTCAAGTTTATTCTGAAAAATATTGGTATGGAATTTTGTCCAGAATAATATTTATCAGAAGCAACTTTTTCAGATGCAAAATGTTTAAAACTCTGAAGTATTTCATCTGTCTTTTATTTGATTTCTTGAATTATTATTTATGTGTGTATCTGAACTAACTAATCTTAGAGGATCTAAACGTTAGCTAACGTTTCATTTCTCAAAGAGAATTCAGAAGCACATGCAAGCAAACACGTGTCACTCAGAATCTGAAAAGATGGCGTGCACAATACTGAAGAGACATTTGAGGTATTGTTTGAATAGTAAATTTCTTGGTTTTCCCCCCAATTGTCAGAATCAATTAATGCTTTGAAATGATTATTATTCTTTTCATTAAATGCCATTAATTACTAATTGAGAACGTGCTGAATGTGTGTCTGTTTATGTGCCCTAATTTCTCTCTATAAATAACACAAAATCTCACAATTTCACACTTTTCACTCTCACAAACACATATATGCATTTCTGTTTGCTCTTTAGCCTCCATCTAAACCCTAAACCCTCATCATCTTCAACAATGGCTACATCATCTTCAACCTCAGCTAAGTTCCAATCGTCAATGGCTGCTGTTTTTTCGTCAAACATGGGTGCTACCCCTTTCAAGGAACCTAAAAGAACTCTGTTAACACCAGTTGATTGTTGCACCCCAAAATTTGACCAACAATTATTCACCTATCAAGTGTTTGAAAGTTGATACCTTCATCAGAAAGTTCAAGAGATCCTCAGAGGAATTGGTTGAAACCAGGGTTGTGTGCTTCATAGCTTGAGAGTTGTGGGAGCCCCTCAGATGATTCTGAGACTTTGAGAATGAACTTGAAGCTTTGAGAAAGCCTATGAGATTTCTTGAAAGTCATCATGAAGCCCAGAGAGGTCATTATGCAAGAATTCAGAAGATTCAACCATGAATGGTAGAATTAGGGTTTTGACTGGGTCAACCCTAGGATAACTGAAGATTTGGAGAAGGTTGAGACCTAATCCAAGGGCCATGTGATCATGGAATGATGTATAGAGATGTTATAAAGATGATTCCTAGACCAACTCATCATGATTGAAGAGTTTGAGAAGTTTTGAGTTAGGGTTTCCAAGGATTGACAGTGAAAAAACCCTAATTTGATCCCTATCTTCCAGGCAGTTTTAGCTCAAGATGTGATTGCTATCTCATCTTCCCCACAACATGAATGTTGTAGATATTGTTCTTAGATTTAATTTGAGTGGTAGAAGTCCTTGATAGGAGTTGCAGAGCTCTAGTTATGGTTTTGACAAATTACAGGTCACCTGAGGTGTGTGAATCTGGGTCCTTGAAAGTCACCCAACTTGCAGACAACTTTTTCCCTAGTAGGATGATTCCTATGATCTCTTGGTCAACATTAATGTTGAAGGGCATATTCTTAGCTTTCTAGAGAGTACTATAAGTCCTTGATAGGATTTGTAGAACTCAACTTATGGTTTGAATAAGACAGGGGTATTTTGGTCATTTGGAAGTTATAGGTCATTTTAAGCAAAGGCCATATCTCCTATTTCCAAGCCTCAAATGAAAAAACTCAAAACATCAAAGTTGTTAAAAATGGGATTTTAAGCCTAGAAAAGAGGTCATGAGTTAGTGAAAAAGCTTGTAGCAAGGATTTTCATGATTGGGTAAAAATGACCTAAAAAAAGGGCTTATAAGTTAAAAAGTTGAAATGGAATTTTGGTTTAGGAGATGTACAAATCCAAAATGGGTCATCCAATATGTCATTTTGACTCCAAACATTATTTTAAAAACAATGGTTCAAGTAGAATTTTGATTTGAGGTCTTAAAAGGGAGGTTGCTTTGTAATTTTCATTCTTGCATAATAAGGCAACTTGCAAATCTTCACATAAGGCAAAACCAAGGCATGTTTTTCACT
The DNA here is from genome assembly GCA_963859935.3 of Lathyrus sativus. Lineage (NCBI taxonomy): Eukaryota > Viridiplantae > Streptophyta > Magnoliopsida > Fabales > Fabaceae > Lathyrus > Lathyrus sativus. The sequence continues at coordinate 475,340,880 of OZ012741.1, read as the reverse complement.
CATTCTCTTTCAATATCTCACAAGGGGAGATTTTAAAGCCAAATTGACAAGCTTAAGGCATGAGATAAGGGATATCCAATGTATCACTTCAAGAGAAGTTCTAAAACTTTCTAGATGATTCCATAAGTTTCTAGATGAATCTAGACTCTTCTTTGGATTGCTATAAGAAGAGTAGATCACCATGAGAAAAAGGTTGGTGATGATTGTTGGTGAGTGGTGAGATTAGAGTGCAAAAGAGTGAAATTCTTCCATTTGCAATTCCATAACAAACTTCCATTCTCTTCCATTTTCATTCTTTTCTTTTCCACAAACACATTCTTCTGATCCTTATGAGTACTTGCATACTGAGTTAGAGGAGGATCCATGGAGATTTGAAGCTTTGGTGAAGAAGTTGAAAAGAATGCAAATTGCACTCAAACTCAAGATTCAAGCTTACAACACCACACTTTTTGCAAACAGAAAGATCATCATCGAGAAAAGAGTAACCATGGAGGTTTTCAAGGCTTGAAGAGGAGTAGAACTGCATCTGCCATCATCAAGAACAGGTTTTGCAAAAGCTATTCCATCTCTTTATTTATGCACTTTTAGGTCATGTGGTTAGGATAAGATTGACTAGCAACCATTAGGGATGAATCCTGGCAAGTTTAAGCTAATTCCACGAAGGTCGGTAGCAGATCATCATTTCTTGCAAGATTAAGAACTAGCTGTATATTAAGTCTTAATTGGTATGTGATAGTACAGAGTGAGGAGGGTAGCATAAAGAACACGTTGATGTCATTAGATCGAAGCTCTAGCAAGATTGATACCATAAGAAAGTGGTTGAACCCTAATCTTCACACATTCTGTTTGGACGATACCAGGCATTTCAGAGAAAGTTATGAGCATGGCTGTGTTCCTGGGAATGAGAAGAATAGTTTTGGCTTTGGAATTATTTGATTTCATGGCCAAACGAAGGAGAACGAGTAAGGTGAAGTTCCCTGCATGGAGGGAGGGTTTTCTGAAACCCTAGGTTGAGTTGGAGAAGACGATCCCTCCACCGTTGGATCACTCCTCCTGATTGACTTTGTAACATAATCGTGCGGTCCTTGTTCAAACTTGGAAAATGGAGGGAAACCCCATGCTGCAACGCAACGTTTCATTAAAACTGAAACCCTGGGCTTGGATCCAACCTGTTATCCCCACCCCCCTTTTGGTGAAGCCCAACGAAATGCCTTCAAATCAATGCTATTTACACCGTCCTCCTATTTATTTTCTTTTGATTTTTCATATTAATTTTTCTGAGTGCGCATGGGCCTAACAATTTAATATCTGCACCCCCCAGGTTCTCAGCCCAATAATAATTGAACTGGGCGCTTTAAGTTTAACACCCCCTCCCCTTTTCCTTTTATTCTTTTATTTTCATTTCTTTTATATTTTGTTGCATCTTGTAAAATTCATATAAAATAGGAAAATTAATATTTTTCAATTCTTGTTTTTTCTATATGTTCATAATCATGTCTAGAAAATTATAAATAAATAAAATTCCATTTTATTTTTCTTTTAATATTTTTAGTATATGTTTCATTTAAATAGCTTTTTATAATGTTTAGTTTGATACTTGATTTTGTAGGATTTCTTTTAGGACTTTTCCTTAGAATTTTTGAGCCATTCTTTTTGGCATAGTTAGGTATTGAATCATAGTTCATATAGGATTTAATTCACAATTTGTAGATTAAAATTTGATATAGTTTGCTTGTTTGGCATTTAGGTGCTCAAATTAGGGTTTTAGGTTGCATAAGTAGATTTGAACAATTTTGTTTTGGGTTTTATAGGCCATATTAGTGTATGGGGAATATATGGGTTAAGGGTAAGTATGTATAGAATCCCCTAGAATTTTACTAGAATATTATATAGTATTTTAGTATTTTTAATTGATTTTTAAATATATGGTTAGTATGTGTGTTGCTTAAAGGCATAGTTTGTATTGTTTTGTTTTCTTTTCTTCTCCTTTGAGTGTGTGAGCTTTGAAGATTGGGTTGAAGACCTTGTGGATCATCATTGAAGCTTTGAAGACCTTGCAGAGGAGTTTAGTTTTAGATTTTGTTTGTTTTGTTTATAGGATCATAAGTACATAGGTAGAGTTTTAGATAGAATACTTCTATTCAATAAACAAGGAGTGTCTTATTCACCTCCTTCCTTCTCTATGACATAAAGTCCCTTAAGGGTGTTCACCTCTCTCCTTTGGAGGGATTAGTGACCTTGCCCTATGAGGTAGAACTTTGAGAGAGCCTTTCCCTTTGATGTTAAGTCCTCAATGACATCCTTTGGAAGTCAGTGAGCACTGTAACATCCTCACCTCATCTTGTTGACTGAATCTTGTTTGCTGGAGCATTTGAGCCATTGAAGATAGAAGCTGAAGCTTTGAAGAGGATGATTCCTTGAAGATTGTTGAAGTCTGAAGACTTTGTGAAGACCAGGTTGATACCTGGATATCCCTGAAGATGGTGAAGCCTGAGGGTGGAGCTGATCAAAGAAGCTGAAGCTTAAGGGAGAAGATGAGTTGATACTCACATTGGAAGGGTGATACCTGGAAAGCAGTTGATGATTGAAGTCTGAAGAGTGAGGTGCTGCTGGAGGAGCTGAAGCTTTCTTCTGTTTTCTTTTCTGTATTGTGTGTTTTGTCTGATTTGTCTGTTGCATTAGATTAAGTCCATCTAGAATAAGTTCAGTCTAGGAGCATGATTGCATTAGAGGTTGAGTTGCTCCCTCTGCTTGTATTGTTATTGCGTGGTTTTGCTTGCGGGTATTCGGTAGAGCCCAGCTCCCTTGCCCATGTGTTTATTTTGCCTGATGGCATTTCATTTCTTTTATCTGTATGATTGCAGTTTACTGTTTATTGCTTGATAGCATGTTGTTTATTTTTCAGTATGATTACTGTTATTTCATGACTGGCTTGAGGTTGAGATGAGCTTGTGGAGGCTGAAGCCCCACACACATTTCCTCCCTCACTTGCATTGCATGCATTTTACGGTTAAGCCGATGCTTTGTCTGTTTTGGTGTATCATTGACATGATCCCTTAGGACTCTCATTTCCTTTGATAAGGATTTGATGATAGAATCTTAGGTTGAAACCTATGCATGACAACTTCTAGGAGTTCCCTGTTTGAACCTCAACCATAGGATGAATCCATGGCATGATAACAGTAGGACTTGATAGTCTCCCTCCTAGTTGGGCTTGTTCTCTTCTCATCTCAAAACAGTTTAAGACACAGTAATCATGAATGATTTCTTTCGTACGTTACGAGCCTTAAGCTATCTGAGAAAGGATTGTGGGAGAGTTTCTTTTCCACAGTCTGGATGTTTAGTATGGTACCCTTTGGGTGACACGCGACGCATTCACTCTCAGGTCATAGTCTCTAGTGCGGTTGAAATCGCAAACACAATAAAAAACACTTCTTTCAGGAAATAAACCGTAGTTTCCCGAACTACGTGAGCTCTGATCTCTCATACCTGTCGAGAGTACGTAGGCATAGGATGCAATGTCCTAGCGAGCAACCTTCTACCTTTCCCCGTAACCCTTCGTAGGCCGAACTACGTTGACTCTGATTTCTCATTCTCTGATGAGAATACGTAGGCATAAAGTGCGACGCTTTTCCGAGTCATTTTTCTTTTCTTTTTCAGCCAGCCTTGATAGGTAGATAGAATAAAACCAATCCGTCCAAGTAAACAAATAAGCGAGGATCCCGTCGAGTACGACGGACGTGAGGGGTGCTAATACCTTCCCCTTGCGTAACCGACTCCCGAACCCAGACAATGGTTGAGATGACCTTGTCTTACCCTTTTTCGTCAGGTTTTTCCGATCGTTTCCTTTCCCGCTCTGAGGGATAAATAACGAAAGGTGGCGACTCTTCTGTTTTGCCGGCACCTTATTTTCGCGCAAGCGACAACTGGCGACTCTGCTGGGGAATTGATAGTCTCCTAGGGATCCAACGTCCCGAAAGCGAGTCAGTTTTGGGATCCAACGTCCCTTAAGAGAGTCAATCCTACCGCTTGTGTGTTTGCTTGTTGGGTTGCGTTTATTTATCGCATTTTTTACTTCTCGCACTTTATTTCCCGCATTTTATTTCCAGTATAATATGATTATTTGTGCTGTTGTGGGATGGGAGTTCTGATGAGTGAGAAGCCAGACCCAGGCTTGAGTGCACTATAGACTTAGAGTGGAAATTAGTGGGTGCGTGCTTGCTTTGCAGGCACTAGTGTCTCATGAAATCCATGCTCAGAAGAGGTTCATCCGGTTGGCTTCACTTTCAACCCTTTGGGTTGAGACGGTTGCTGGTTTGGTGGATTGTCGACTCTGGGGACCGATCATTTGTGATTCAGCTAAGTGAGGCCTCTTCAAGACGTGATGATGCCACTCCTTCTGGGAATCGTATCGTTAGTTTTGAAAGTCTGTGGCGCTGATGAACGCATAGGATGCCGTACCTTGAGTCAGTCTAGGTCCATACCTGTGAGCGGGACTGGGTTTATTGCAGGAAACTTTGACCTTCAGACTACCTGGTTTTCTTGACAGTGAATCAGTTATGATGGTACCATGGTTCCCAGTTGCAGATATGTTTGTGCCTGATAGAGCAAGTTTTTGATCAGAGGATCTTATCGTCGGGTGTTTGTCTGTTCTTGATAGAGCAGGTTTTGATCAGAATATTGTTATCAGTGGTTTGTTCTTGATAGGGCAGATTTTGAGTGGGGTCTGAAGATCTCATCAGCAGATGTTATTTGTCCTTGATAGGGCAGATTTTGAGTGGGGTCTGAAGATCTCATCAGCAGCTGTGTGTTTGTTCTTGATAGGGCAGATTTTTGATTTGGGGTCTGAAGACTTCATCAACAGATGTTCCTTGATCTTGCACCCGGGGTCCTTATTATCAGGCACTTATTCTTGTCAGAGCAGAATTTTGATCTCGGTCCTATTAGATGGTTATTCTCAGCAGATTAGATTAGTGGTCTTACACCGGGGTTTTCTTCTCATCAGTGATTGTTGATACAGAATCTCCATAGCCGTTATCCGGATATATTATTGCATGCCTGCATTTTGCATTAGATTTCATGTTCATCTGCATTCCATTAACGTGTGTCTGTGTTGCAGGTACTGTTTCCCCGGTCCCGGATTTCTCGCCTTCTGCTGTTATTATGGCCTCTCTCAGGAAGACTGTTGCGTACAAGTTCCCGACCCCTGATGTGTCGAAGTTGACTGGTTTGATAGCCCTGGCAGGGGATTCTGTGAAGGATAGGTTCAGGAAGTCTTATGGCAAGTTGCTTAGTCTGGTTTGCAAACCTTCTACGTCCGAGTTGAATGGGTTACATGCTCTTCTGCAGTTTTATGACCCTCCCTTGAGGTGTTTCACTTTTCAGGACTTTGTTCTCGCGCCGACGTTGGAAGAGTATGCTGATATGCTGGGTGTGCCTATCAAAAGGCAGATGCCTTTTGTCCACATGGATGCTGAGCCTGATCTGGCTGGCTTAGCTTCTTCACTCCATTTGAGCGCCTCTGAGTTAGTGGTGACGAGTTGGAACAAGGTTCCAGGGTTCTCCCTACAGTTTCTGATAGCTAAGGCTCAGCAGTGTGCTAAGGACAAATGTTGGGACACATTCAACGCCATCCTTACTTTATGCATATATGGCATTATCCTGTTCCCCAACATGCCTGATTTCGTGGACTTTGATGCATTCCACATCTTCGCCTCAGGGAATCTAGTCCCTACTCTGATCGGAGACATCTACCATTCAGTGCATTACAAGAATGAGAACCGGAGAGGGAAGAATGTCTCATGCTAGGTACCGTTGTTGTACAAGTGGTTTGATAGTCATTTGCCCAAGAGGGGTTCTTCCGTCTTGTCTGCAGCCACAGCTGAGTGGCCTGAGCGTCTGATGAGTTTGTCGGCAGAAGACATTGATTGGTTCGTTAACAGAGACAGGTTAGGCACCGAGGTGATCTTCAGTTGTAATGGGTTTCCTAATGTACCTCTGATAGGTAGGAAGGGTTGTATCAACTACAATCCATCATTGCTAGTTCGTCAGTTCGCATATGCTTTGAAGACTCCACCGAAGGAGGAAGAGGTACAGGAATCTCTGTACCTCACGGGTACTCTAGAGGGGGATTTGTTGTCCAAGCTTCAGCGTGCGTGGAACAGTATCAGCAAGAGGGGAAAGCCTTTGTTGGGAAAGAGCAACAACCAAGCCTACCCTCCTTATTCAGATTGGATCAGAGCCAGAGCCAACGCTATAGGGATGCCATTTCCTCATGTCAGACCAGAGAGTCCTCCGCCAGCCGAAGAGCCTACCACTGTGTCCATTCATTAGCACAACCAGGTATTAGCCGAGCGGGATGAACTGAAGAGAGCAAATGCAGAATTAGAGAAGGAGTTAGCTCAGCTTCGAAGTGAACGGAACGAAGCCGTGCATGCCTTCAAAAAGCAAACAGAGTCGGTGAACCAACTGGGTGCAGACTTGGCAAAGCAGATTGCTGATCGGGAACGCTTGGGTCAAGACTTCAGGGCTGCTAATGATGTGCTAGCTACGAAGAAGCAGCATCTAGAGGAGGCATATCAGAGGATATCTAAGTTCGACCAGCATTGGAAGACCTCCATGGCCACCAGGAAGGAGCGAGAGGACAAGCTGATGCTGCAGATTTCTAAGCTGGAAACCGAAGTCAAGGACAGTGAACGGAGGTTTGATGAAGAGACCACCCGCAGGTACGCCGCCGAAAGCCGTCTCAACAAAGCTCTTGCTAACCTGAGGGAGCATAAGCTGATGTTTGAGTCTAAGAAGCGGAAACTGGAGGATTGCTTTGGCGAAGGAGCTTGGGAGAGTTCAGTTCAGGGGCTTCAGCATACCATCAGGCAGAGGGAACTACTCGTCAAGGGGTTGCTCACTTTGCCAGATCACCCAGAGACGAAGGAGTTATTAGCAGAGTACCGCGCCCGTGGCCGTACTTGACTAGTTGTATTCCTGTTGCTTTGATCTTTGATGTATGCTGACCATCACCAGACTTGTTGGCTGAGGTCATGCTGTTGATTTGTTTTGTACTCGCTGATACTGTGTACTGCCTTGACAGGGCTTTCCATATATATATATGAGATTGATGTTTCCATGATTGGGCTCGGATTTCTTCGTCTTCTTATTATTATCAGCACTGGCACTAAGGCACTAGGATCGGGGGAAAATCTCTCACGCGCACAGACACACGCATGCATCTGCATGAAGCATATTTGCATGGCGTATATCTTATTGCTTTTCCTAACCTTTATTATTGACAGGTTTTGCAGGTTCACAGGTTTCGAGCTGTTTCCGGTCTCCAGGATTGATCAAAGACTCATCCACCGCTACTCGACTCGCGCTAATCAGACTAGGATCATGGACCAGGTGCAGTCAGATGTTCAAGAGCTCCGTGAACGGATGGATCGTTTTATGGAACTGATGCAGGTGGTCGCTAATGGGCAGGACCAGCTTCGCACTTTGGTTCAACCTCTAATCTCCAGGGTTGATAGTAATGGCATACTTCACGGCAGGGCCGTGCCCACTCCTCCTCCAGTAGATGCTCCATAGAATGTTGTTCCTGTTGCCGGGGGCAACGACAGTGCTAACGGCAATCTGATGACTAATCTCGGACTCAATGCGGCAGGCGTCGGCAATGGTAGTCTGGGAGCCAATGTTAACATAGGGCCGGTCAACGGCAATGCTGGTGTCGGAAATCTGTTGGTGCCTCAACCGTGGCTTGAGGACCATCAGGATGACGTATTCTCTCAGAGAGGTGTGGAAGCAGAGTTGAATGCTGAAGCTCGACTCAGGTTCAAAGCGCTGGAAGACAAGATGAGAGACATTGAAAATCAGAATACATTGGGCGTTGATATGTCCAAGCTCGGGTTGATCGCTGATTTCAAGGTACCTCATAAGTTCAAGGTGCCTGTCTTTGAGAAGTATAAGGGTACTACTTGCCCCCGCGTCCACCTTCGATCTTATTATAGAAAGATGTCCGCCTATTCTGATGATGAGAAGTTGCTGATGCACTTCTTCCAAGATAGTCTTTCTGGTCCATCACTCGAATGGTATATGGGTTTGGAGCCCGCTACTGTGCGCACCTGGAAAGACCTCGCTGAAGCGTTCGTCCTCCACTATCAGTACAATAGCGACCTGGCTCCCAACCGAGTTCAGCTCCAGAATCTCTCACAGCGGAACAATGAAAGCTTTAAAGAGTACGCCCAGCGGTGGCGTGAATTGGCTGCTCGGGTTCAACCGCCGATGGTTGAGCGTGAGCTAGTGCAAATGTTCGTGGCTACCCTTCCTGGAATCTACTATGAAAAGCTGGTCAGTGGCATGTCTGGGACATTCTCGGCTCTCATCACTATGGGCGAGCATGTCGAGAACGGTATAAAGATTGGAAAAATTCAAGGCGAATCATCCTCAGCTGGAGGAAGTAGCAAGAAACCTTACGCTGGCAAGCGTCGAGAGGGAGATGCCAGTGCTGTCACTAATGCTCGGAGAAAGGGCAAGGGCCCTCAGCAGCAGATTGCTAGCATAAATATCCCAGCATCTCCACCGCAGCAGCAGCAGCCTCAGCAGCAGAATCAGCAGGGGTATAGAAGATATCAAAATTGGGCTCCTCTGACAAACCGTCACTTCGAGGCGCCGCCTATGTCGTATGCACAGCTCTTGCAAACGTTGCTTCAGCTTCAATTAGTTCAAAAGAGGACAATGGCTCCCTTAACAGGGGCACCACCACCGGGGTATGACGCCAATGCTACTTGTGATTTCCATACTGGGGCACCAGGCCATACGATTGAGAATTGCAAAGCTTTTAAGCACAAAGTACAGGACTTGGTGGACGCCAAGGTCATTAACTTTTCTGATAGTGTGCCCAACATTACCAAGAACCCTATGCCTCATCATAAGGGAGGCGGAGTGAATGCCGTTATCACTGAGGAGAGTGCAGACTTACTGACTGACGTTAAAGACTTGAAAACGCCTCTTAGTTTTGTCAAGGCTAAGTTGCTGAAGAAGGGCTTCTTCCCTGGATGTGGAGAGTTATGTATGGCTTGTGCTACACTTCCTGATGGGTGTGAGCAGCTGGTAGAAGGTATCCAAAGTCTGATGTCTGAGGGTATTTTGCAGTTCAGCCGGAGCGTTGAAAGTGCATCAGGGGAAGTCGTGCTGAAGCAGGCAGATGAAGTTGCCACCATCACTATTCCTCGTCACCCTATTACTATTTCTGCGCCCCGACCGCCTACTATCACTATTACCAGGGCCGGACCAATCCCATTCGAGAGTACTAATGTCGTTCCATGGCATTACGGAGCCGAAGTCTATTGCAATGGTCAAAAGATAGAGCTTGAGCCGTACGGATCGACTGTGCAGAATCTTGCCGGGGTCAATGGCATCACTCGAAGCGGTAGAGTGTTCGCGCCAGCAGAGGTTGCAGCAGAGAAAGTGGTCCGAGCTGACGCTGCGGAAAAAGGTAAAAGCAAAGCTGTCGAAGAGGTCCCTTCTGGGGCAGAAAAAGATTTGCTAGTTAAAGATGCTGAAGAATTCATGCGGTTAATCAAGAAGAGCGACTACAAGATTGTAGATCATCTTCATCAGACTCCATCAAAGATTTCTATCCTCAACTTGTTGCTGTGTTCTGAAGCGCACCGCAACGCGTTACTGAAGGTATTGAACGCTGCCTACGTGCCGCAGGAGATATCAGTAAATCAGCTAGAAGAGGTGGTAGCCCATGTCAACGCTGGCAATGGGCTGGGATTCACAGATTTAGAGCTGACTCCTAAAGGAAGAGATCACAACAGCGCCTTGCACGTCTCGATAGAGTGCAGAGGCACAATCATGTCGCATGTCCTGGTGGATACGGGTTCGTCGCTTAATGTGCTTCTGAAGAAGGCATTAATGAAATTGGACACTCGTGGATTGCTTTGCACGCCCAGTGATCTGGTAGTGAAAGCCTTTGACGGAACTAAGCGCCACGTTTTCGGAGAGTTGACCCTGCCGATTCAGGTTGGTCCAGAGACGTTCAATACGGTTTTTTATATCATGGATATCATGCCTGCCTACAGTTGCCTCTTAGGTCGGCCATGGATCCATGCTGCTGGTGCCGTGACGTCCACGCTGCATCAGAAGCTCAAATATGCTGTCGGGGGAAGCATAGTGACCGTCTGTGGTGAGGAGGACATTATGGTGAGCCACTTGTCATCTTTTAAATATGTTGAAATGGATGGCGAAATCCATGAAACTCTCTGCCAGGCATTTGAAACCGTCAAGGTGAAAGAGGTAGCTCCTGTCGTCGCAGAGAAGCAAGAGATGAATCTCTCCTCATTCAAAGAAGCTCGAGCCGTCGTCGAAGCTGGTTCCACCCCAGGCTGGGGGCACGTTTTGGAGATACCGATCAAGCAGGATAAGTTTGGATTGGGGTATTCTCCTGAAGCTGAAGCTTCATCTTCTTCGTCTAGCAGTTCGTCTCGTGGGAAGGGGCCGATCCTATTCACCAAGGGCGGAGTGATTTTCGAAAGTATCAACGCAGCGTCTGAGGACAGCGGGGATAGCGATTGTGATCTTGACGTCTGGATTCAACCGAGCAAGCCGGGCGAGCGCCTCAACAATTGGACCATCAAGGAGATTATCCAGCTGACAAGTGAAGAGTAATGATTTGCTTTTTACAATCTTTGTACAACCCTATGTCCTGCCCGGGGCATAGTGGTTTTATTGTCAGGGCCTTGTTGGATTATGTACATGCATTTTGTTAATAAATAAAAGGCGTTTTCTTCATACTCAAATATTGTGTTCTCTGTTATTCCTGTTTTATGTTTATTGCGAAAAAACAGTAAAATGGCAACAAGGTTTGTGCTAACCTGCATATTCTTGCTTTAAACTTAACCCTTGTTATTGCAGGATCCACATAACAGATGACATCGACTCTGGACCCTCTACGGCTCACTACGACTTCGATTGCCCGATCTATCAAGCCGAGGATGAGATTGATGAAGACGAGGACCTTCCGGAAGAGTTGGCCCGCTTGTTGAGGCAAGAGGAAAAGGTTATTCTGCCTCACGAGGAAGATATTGAGATCATAAATCTGGGTTCTGAGGAGCTCGTCAGAAATGTCAGAGTAGGGGCTGCGCTGCAGAATGATGTCAAGCATAGACTGGTCGAGATGCTTCGAGAGTATAGTGACGTCTTTGCTTGGTCATACGAAGATATGCCCGGACTCGACACGGACATCGTGGTTCATCGCTTGCCGTTGCGAGAAGATTGCCCTCCAGTCAAGCAGAAGCTTAGGAGGACGAGACCAGATATGGCTGTAAAAATCAAAGAAGAAGTCCAGAAGCAGTTGGACGCAGGATTTCTAGCCGTTACCACTTACCCTCCGTGGGTCGCCAACATAGTGCCTGTACCGAAGAAGGATGGTAAGGTACGCATGTGCGTCGATTATCGGGATTTGAACAGGGCAAGCCCTAAGGATGATTTCCCGTTGCCTCATATCGATGTGTTGGTCGACAATACAACCCAGTTTTCCGTGTTTTCGTTCATGGATGGCTTCTCCGGTTACAATCAGATTAAGATGGCGCCGGAGGACATGGAGAAAACGACGTTCATCACCCCCTGGGGAACATTCTGCTATAAGGTAATGCCCTTCGGTCTGAAGAACGCAGGGGCCACTTACCAGCGAGCAATGGTAACTTTGTTTCATGATATGATTCATCATGAGATCGAGGTCTATGTTGATGACATGATTGCAAAGTCCCAAACGGAGGAAGAGCATCTGGTCAACTTATTGAAGCTTTTCGAGAGGCTTAGGAAGTTCAGGCTGAGGCTGAATCCTAACAAGTGCACTTTCGGAGTGCGGTCCGGAAAGTTATTGGGGTTTATCGTTAGTGAACGAGGTATTGAAGTTGATCCTGCGAAAATAAAAGCTATCCAAGAAATGCCAGCGCCGAAAACAGAAAAAGAAGTTCGTGGTTTCTTGGGCCGAATAAACTACATTGCAAGGTTTATCTCTCAGCTCACGGCCACTTGTGAACCGATGTTCAAGCTTTAAGAAAGATCAGGCGATTACTTGGAATGAGGATTGCCAGAAGGCATTCGATAAAATAAAGCAGTATCTTCAAGAACCTCCAATCTTGATACCCCCAGTGGCTGGACGACCATTAATCATGTACCTGACAGTTCTGGAGAATAGTATGGGGTGTGTTCTCGGTCAGCACGACGAGACGGGCAGAAAAGAGCATGCCATTTATTATTTGAGTAAAAAGTTCACTGAGTGTGAATCTCGATACTCGATGCTGGAGAAGACGTGTTGTGCATTAGCTTGGGCTGCCAAACGTCTCCGACAGTATATGCTCAATCACACCACTATGCTAATTTCGAAGATGGATTCGATCAAGTACGTCTTCGAAAAGCAGGCTCTTTCGGGCATGATTGCCAGATGGCAAATGGTGTTAACGGAATATGATATTCAGTATGTCTCCCAGAAAGCCATTAAGGGAAGCGTATTGTCTGATTACCTTGCCGAACAGCCAATCGAAGACTACCATCCGATGAAGTTCGAATTCCCTGACGAGGATATTATGTTTCTCAAAGCGAAGGATTGCGATGAGCCGTTGCCCGACGAGGGACCAGATAGGAAGTCTCAGTGGAAGTTGATATTCGACGGAGCAGTTAATTCCTATGGAAGTGGTATCGGGGCTATCATCACGACTCCTCACGGATCCCACATCCTGTTTACTGCGAGACTGACGTTTCCAGTTACCAACAATGAAGCAGAGTATGAAGCATGTATTATGGGTCTAGAAGAGGCAATTGATTTGAGAATCAAGAATCTAGACGTATATGGTGACTCAGCGCTCGTGATCAATCAGATTAAAGGAGAGTGGGAAACTCGTCAAGCGAATTTGGTGCCGTACATGAATTATGCCAGGAGGCTGCTTCCTTTCTTCGATCGAGTGGAACTTCATCATGTACCCAGGGCTGAAAATCAGATGGCTGATGCCTTAGCCACATTGGCTTCAATGTATAAGGTCAATTTTTGGAATGAGGCTCCAAGAATTGTTCTTTCGCATCTTGACAGACCGGAATTTGTCTTTGCAATCAAGGATGCCGCTGACGGCAAGCCATGGTTCCACGACATCCAGACCTTCCTTATGACTAAGGTGTATCCTGTAGGTGCGTCAACCCAGGATAAGAAGACTCTGAGGAGGCTGTCTGGAAACTTTTATCTCAATCCTGATGGAGTGTTGTATAAGAGAAACCACGATCTTGTGCTACTCAGATGTGTAGATGAGAAAGAGGCGAGTATGCTCATGGAAGAAGTCCATGAGGGCACATTTGGTACGCACGCCGGCGGGCATGCCATGACGAGAAAGATCCTGAGAGCAGGATATTACTGGCTGACTATGGAGTCGGATTGCTTCAGATTCGCGAAGAAATGTCATAAATGCCAGATTTATGCTGATAAAGTTCATGTGCCGCCGTGCCCATTGAATGTCATGTCCTCCCCTTGGCCGTTCTCCATGTGGGGCATCGACATGATAGGCAAGATCGAGCCCACTGCATCCAATGGTCATCGTTTCATTCTGGTAGCTATCGACTACTTCACCAAATGGGTGGAAGCAGCCTCGTATGCTAATGTGACCAAGCAGGTGGTAGCTAAATTCATAAAGAGGGACATCATTTGTCGCTATGGAATTCCTGAGCGGATCATTACTGATAATGGTTCGAATTTGAATAACAAGATGATGAAGGAGCTGTGCCAAAGCTTCAAGATTGAACACCACAACTCGTCTCCTTACCGGCCAAAGATGAATGGCGTTGTTGAAGCGGCCAACAAGAATATAAAGAAGATTGTTCAGAAGATGGTTGTGACGTACAAAGATTGGCACGAGATGCTGCCGTTTGCCTTGCACGGTTACCGTACGACGATGCGTACGTCGACCGGGGCAACTCCTTTCTCCTTGGTGTACGGTATGGAAGTTGTCCTACCGTTAGAAGTAGAGATTCCTTCTTTGTGAGTTTTGGTTGATGTGAAACTCGACGAGGCAGAATGGATTACGAACCGACTGAACCAACTCAGCCTGATGGACGAGAAGAGGTTAGCATCGATTGCATTTGGTCGCCTGTACCAGAGTCGAATGAAGAAAGCTTATGATAAGAAGGTGCGTCCTAGAAGCTTTCAGACGGGTGATCTCGTCCTAAAGAAGATTCTTCCGCCACACTCCGATCACCGGGGCAAGTGGACTCCGAATTACGAAGGGCCGTATGTCTTCAGCAAGGTCTTCTCAGGAGGAGCTTTGTTGTTATCCACGATGGATGGTGAAGATTTTGCATCCCCGGTGAACGCGGACGCAGTTAAAAAATACTTTGCTTGAAAGAGACCCGCTGGACAAAAAAGAAAGAGTCCAGGCAAAAAAGGGGCATCCCGGCGAACCAAAAACAGAATAAAAGGTTCGGGCAAAAATTAGGGATATATTGAAAAAATGTACACCCGCGAAGTCGAAAACCTACACTGGGCAGCTTCGGCAAAAAAGGGTATCCCGGTGAGCTGAAAACCCGTAAAGGGCGGTTCACGCAAAAGTTAGGGATTTGAATAAGCAAATGACTGCGTTCCGCGTGGACTTTCATTGTTTAGTGGTTTGGAGGACCTGAGGGTCGTTTATCTGAATCAATCTCTTCCGAAGCTGAAGCGTCGGAGAAGTATCGAAGTCGAGTGGGTCATAGAGGGACCAACTCATGGTGTTCGTCTACGCCTCGTTGCCGACATTTGTACATACTGATGTATAGTTATGTTTTATTTTTGCGCGGCTTCCTCATTCCAGGAGCTTGCCTCTGTTGTAAAACATTTATTTACCCATTCAGGGGTCCACCATCAATAAAATGCATATTATTCAGCAATTCTGCTTGCCTGTTTTAGCATTTATCTGTTTTGTTTGCGAATGAAAACGCCGATGTTTTTGATAAAATGCGCATACATAAACTTGCGGGCCTAGGCCCATTGGTTGTTGAAACAATTAATTACCCGAATATTGTCACGAGATAATAACCTGGATAGGCCCCTTTGAGAAGGGTATCTTGTCTGTTTGTTTGTGTTGTTGCAGGTATAGCGCCTTCCAGAGGATATGTCGTGCGCATCCCCGAAGCAGGGCAAGTCCTCCTTCCAGCAGAGTTCAGTAGTCTCTCCTCCGCAGAATCTGAACGCAAGAAAGCGGGCATTGATATGTTTCCCCAGGCAGAGATGATCCTCTTCCCCAAGCAGACGCACCCTGAAGGAACGTCACCTCATCAGCTGAGTCGCGCGCCGAAGCTCGTATTCTTCCCCAGCACCGGGTCACAAGTGCAGATTTCATGGTCATGTTCGGGTACCGAAGCTCGCGTTTTCCCCAGTAAGGTCGCCGCAGCAGGTGTCTTCCCCAGCACCGGGTCACAAGTGCAGGATTCGTAGGAAATGATTCGTACACCGGAATATGCAGTAACTAATGGTGCCAGACTGAAGTCTCCAGCGGAATTGAGATTCCCCATCAGAGCTGTATTCTCTCCTGAAGTTGGATGATTCCCTCATTCCCCAGTAGAGTGTTGGAACAGTTGATGTTGTATTCCCCAGTAGAGTTGTACTCTCCCCCGAAGTCAGATGATTCTTTCTTCCCCAGCGAAATCGAAATTCCTCATCAGAGTCGTACTCTCCAGTGAAGTAGAATGATTTCTCTCCCCGGCTGAGTCCGCAAAAGAGCCGAATCCTTGGAAGCAGTTGGGGCCATGAGTGGATTTTCCCTAGCAGAGTATTGAACAGCCGATGTGGTATTTCCCCAGAATCGTACTCTCTCCAGCGAAGCAGAATGACTTCTCCTTCCTCAGCCGAGTTTGCAGATGTCCAAGAGAGCCGAGTTCTTGGAAGTTGATCAGACCATGATCAGGTTCTTCCCCAGTGGAGTGTTTAGCAGCTGAAGTTGTTTCCCCACAGAGTGGTTATCCCCAGAAGAGTAGCCGAGACGGCCCCGCAGCTTACTCCCGCGATTGACATCGCCTCTCTGTCAGCAGGTCCAGGTTCTCGTAGAGCTTCGTTCCCCTGCCGTAATCAGCTGAAGTTGTTTTCCCTGCAGCAGTCCGCGGAAGATCAATTCCCCAACCAGAGTTCGATTGATATTGGCATGTCCACGTTCTCCTCAGCATGATGATCCCTCTATCTGAGCAGTTCTTTCTCCTTGACAGGAGAATTTCCCCCTCGGCATTTATTTTGCTGACGGGATTGCATCATTGTGCATGATTGCATAGCATTTAGCATAAACGCATAGCATTCCCACCATGTGGAGCATGGCGCAGAAGTATATGCATCATAAGCATGATCTAGGTTACTATCATTCTTGTTTTACAGGTGTTCCACCAAAGGACCAGTTGCTCAGGACGATTCCTGATACTCTCCCCAACGAGGTCGCTTTCTTAAGATGATTCTTAAGACCCCGGTGTAATCCCCACAGTCGCTCGCTCAAGATGATTTTTTGAGATCCCCAGCGAGGTCTTCAGTTTAAGACGATTCTTGAATTCCTCAGCAGGGTCGTTTGCTTAAAGTGACTCTTAAGACCTCTGCGCAATTTCCCGAGTTGTTCGCCTAGTATGATGCTTGAGCTCCCCAGTAGCGTCCCCAGCAAGAGTTGCCCAGGAAGATTCCTGAAATACCCAGCAGAATGAAGTCTCCAGAAAGGTTATCAGTTCAGGATGATTCTTGAAGGTGCCCGACGGATTTGTGTGTTCAAGATGATTCTTGAAGTCCCTAGCAGCGTGAAATGTTTGCTCCAACAGTGATGTCTAATTTGAAGATTGACTTCGTAAACGCCTGAAGGCGGTATCAGAATGTTCCTGTGGATTCAGATTTCCTTGTTGATGAATCAACGTGTGTCTGAAGACAGAGTTCAGAAGTTGGTAGGTCTAATCTTTGTATGCAAGATGATCCGTGTTGGCCTGAAGACCAAGTCGGTTGTCCTGAGGTGATGATTGATCGCGATCAAGTGAATAGTGTTTCTTCTGACTGAAGTCGAAGATGTTTCTCCAGCTGAAGCGGAGTTTTGCCTGAAGGCAAAGTGTTTGAATCCCCGTAGAGTCAAGAATGGCTCAGGATACCATTTCCCTGACTGAAGTCTCGGACACTCTATAGTAGAGGCGGAGTCGCCTGAAGGCAGATTCATGTATCCTTGAAGGCCAAGGATCATTTCTTTAGACTGAAGTCGAAGATACCTCCTGCAGAGTTGCCATCCTTGAAGGCCAAGGATGCTTATCTTCAGAAGTACTTGAAGATCTTTTCTAGCTGAAGCTGGAAGTGGCCAGGGGCCAGGGTTTCATATAGTTATGATGTTGAAGTTCTACGGTGAACTCAGTATGCAGTAGTATTTGGATGTTCGTTATGGTTTTGAGGGAGAACCCCAAATTAGAGTGTGCTTGGTTGAGTCTCTCAGGCCCAGCGGAGTAGCTTTAAATACGCAAGTGTACCTTTTGTCCCATTTACCAGGGGTGAGCCCCAGGTCAGAGTATGTTTGTGTTTGACGGCGATGTTGAATGTAGGTTTGTGTTCGACGGCGAGGTTGAATGTTTGTTTGACGGCGAGGTCAGATCAGGTTTGTGTTCGACGGCGAGGTTGAATGTTTGTTTGACGGCGAGGTCAGATCAAGTTTGTGTTCGACGGCGAGGTTGGATGTTTGTTTGACGGCGAGGTCAGATCAGGTTTGTGTTCGACGGCGAGGTTGGATGTTTGTTTGACGGCGAGGTCAGATCAGGTTTGTGTTCGACGGCAAGGTTGAATGTTTGTTTGACGGCAAGGTCAAATTATGATTGGTTCGACGGCGATGTTGAATGTGTTCGACGGCGAGGTTGGATGTTTGTTTTGACGGCGAGGTCGGATTAGGTTTGTCTCGACGGCGAGGTCAGATTATGTTGGTTTCCGGCGACGATGTTGGAGGATTATGTTCGACGGCGATGTCAGACTCTTTAAATCCCCAGCAGAGATGATGTTTGTACGACGGCGACGTCGAGTGTCTCTCAGAGCGATGTTTGTTTCTGACGGCGATGTCAGATTCAGTTTTCCAGCGGTGATGTTGGGCACGTCAAGTTGATCCAGTCTTCTGACGACGATGTTAGGTGATGCAGATCCTTTAGTTCTCCAGCGGCGATGCGGGGTATTTTGTCAGATTTAGTTCTCCAGCGGCGAGGCAGGATGTTTTGGGTGATCGACGGCGATGTCAGATTTAGTTTTCCGGCGGCGATGTTGGATGTTTGTTTCCCCGAGCTATGGTTGTTCCTGACGGTGATGTCAGGTGGTTTGGCCTCCCAGCGACGATGTTGGGTGTTCCTCAGAATCTTGTCTGCTTCTGACGGTGATGTCAGGTGGTTTAGTCTTCCAGCGACGATGTTGGGTGTTTGGTTGCCTGAAGATGATGTCAGAAGAAGTTAACGTGGATAACTGACAGCGATGTCAGATCAGTATTTCTCCAGCTGGTTGTCGTGCAGCTAGTATCGCAGTTTTTCGAAGATTTGTTCTCCGCAGAGTATCGTGTGCTCGTGCAGTTGGCAAATTTTCGGGTTTACCGGTATTCAATCGTCTCGCACCTTGATTGGTTGAGAGCCGTTCGCTTCTCACCCAGTCAGGTTCAAGCCGTTTGAATAGGGGCAGCTGTTGCACCCCAAAATTTGACCAACAATTATTCACCTATCAAGTGTTTGAAAGTTGATACCTTCATCAGAAATTTCAAGAGATCCTCAGAGGAATTGGTTGAAACCAGGGTTGTGTGCTTCATAGCTTGAGAGTTGTGGGAGCCCCTCAGATGATTCTGAGACTTTGAGAATGAACTTGAAGCTTTGAGAAAGCCTATGAGATGTCTTGAAAGTCATCATGAAGCCCAGAGAGGTCATTATGCAAGAATTCAGAAGATTCAACCATGAATGGTAGAATTAGGGTTTTGACTGGGTCAACCCTAGGATAACTGAAGATTTGGAGAAGGTTGAGACCTAATCCAAGGGCCATGTGATCATGGAATGATGTATGGAGATGTTATAAAGATGATTCCTAGACCAACTCATCATGATTGAAGAGTTTGAGAAGTTTTGAGTTAGGGTTTCCAAGGATTGACAGTGAAAAAACCCTAATTTGATCCCTATCTTCCAGGCAGTTTTAACTCAAGATGTGATTGATATCTCATCTTCCCCACAACATGAATGTTGTATAGCTTGTTCTTAGCTTTAATTTGAGTGGTAGAAGTCCTTGATAGGAGTTGCAGAGCTCTAGTTATGGTTTTGACAAATTACAGGTCAGCTGAGGTGTGTGAATCTGGGTCCTTAAAAGTCACCCAACTTGCAGACAACGTTTTCCCTAGTAGGATGATTCCTATGATCTCTTGGTCAACATGAATGTTGAAGGGCATCTTATTATCTTTCTAGAGAGTACTAGAAGTCCTTGATAGGATTTGTAGAACTCAACTTATGGTTTGAATAAGACAGGGGTATTTTGGTCATTTGGAAGTTATAGGTCATTTTAAGCAAAGGCCATATCTCCTATTTCCAAGCCTCAAATGAAAAAACTCAAAACATCAAAGTTGTTCAAAATGGGATTTTAAGCCTAGAAAAGAGGTCATGAGTTAGTGAAAAAGCTTGTAGCAAGGATTTTCATGATTGGGTAAAAATGACCTAAAAAAAGGGCTTATAAGTTAAAAAGTTGAAATGGAATTTTGGTTTAGGAGATGTACAAATCCAAAATGGGTCATCCAATATGTCATTTTGACTCCAAACATTATTTTAAAAACAATGGTTCAAGTATAATTTTGATTTGAGGTCTTAAAAGGGAGGTTGCTTTGTAATTTTCATTCTTGCATAATAAGGCAACTTGCAAATCTTCACATAAGGCAAAACCAAGGCATGTTTTTCACTCATTCTCTTTCAATATATCACAAGGGGAGATTTTAAAGCCAAATTGACAAGCTTAAGGCATGAGATAATGGATATCCAATGTATCACTTCAAGAGAAGTTCTAAAACTTTCTAGATGATTCCATAAGTTTCTAGATGAATCTAGACTCTTCTTTGGATTGCTATAAGAAGAGTAGATCACCATGAGAAAAAGGTTGGTGATGATTGTTGGTGAGTGGTGAGATTAGAGTGCAAAAGAGTGAAATTCTTCCATTTGCAATTCCATAACAAACTTCCATTCTCTTCCATTTTCATTCTTTTCTTTTCCACAAACACATTCTTCTGATCCTTATGAGTACTTGCATACTGAGTTAGAGGAGGATCCATGGAGATTTGAAGCTTTGGTGAAGAAGTTGCAAAGAATGCAAATTGCACTCAAACTCAAGATTCAAGCTTGCAACACCACACTTTTTGCAAACAGAAAGATCATCATCGAGAAAAGAGTAACCATGGAGGTTTTCAAGGCTTGAAGAGGAGTAGAATTGCATCTGCCATCATCAAGAACAGGTTTTGCAAAAGCTATTCCATCTCTTTATTTATGCACTTTTAGGTCATGTGGTTAGGATAAGATTGACTAGCAACCATTAGGGATGAATCCTGGCAAGTTTAAGCTAATTCCACGAAGGTCGGTAGCAGATCATCATTTCTTGCAAGATTAAGAACTAGCTGTATATTAAGTCTTAATTGGTATGTGATAGTACAGAGTGAGGAGGGTAGCATAAAGAACACGTTGATGTCATTATCGAAGCTCTAGCAAGATTGATACCAGAAGAAAGTGGTTGAACCCTAATCTTCACACATTCTGTTTGGACGATACTAGGCATTTCAGAGAAAGTTATGAGCATGGTTGTGTTCCTTGGAATGAGTAGAATAGTTTTGGCTTTGGAATTATTTGATTTCATGGCCAAACAAAGGAGAACGAGTAAGGTGAAGTTCCCTGCATGGAGGGAGGGTTTTCTGAAACCCTAGGTTGAGTTGGAGAAGACGATCCCTCCACCGTTGGATCACTCCTCCTGATTGACTTTGTAACATAATCGTGCGGTCCTTGTTCAAACTTGGAAAATGGAGGGAAACCCCACGCTGCAACGCAGCGTTTCATTAAAACTGAAACCCTGGGCTTGGATCCAACCTGTTATCCCCACCCCCCTTTTGGTGAAGCCCAACGAAATGCCTTCAAATCAATGCTATTTACACCGTCCTCCTATTTATTTTCTTTTGATTTTTCATATTAATTTTTTTGAGTGCGCATGGGCCTAAAAATTTAATATCTGCACCCCCCAGGTTCTCAGCCCAATAATAATTGAACTGGGCGCTTTAAGTTTAACACCCCCCTCCCTTTTTCCTTTTATTCTTTTATTTTCATTTCTTTTATATTTTGTTGCATCTTGTAAAATTCATATAAAATAGGAAAATTAATATTTTTCAATTCTTGTTTTTTCTATAGGTTCATAATCATGTCTACAAAATTATAAATAAATAAAATTCCATTTTATTTTTCTTTTAATATTTTTAGTATATTTTTCATTTAAATAGCTTTTTATAATGTTTAGTTTGATACTTGATTTTGTAGGATTTCTTTTAGGACTTTCCCTTAGGATTTTTGAGCCATTCTTTTTGGCATAGTTAGGTATTGAATAATAGTTCATATAGGATTTAATTCACAATTTGTAGATTAAAATTTGATATAGTTTTCTTGTTTGGCATTTAGGTGCTCAAATTAGGGTTTTAGGTTGCATAAGTAGATTTGAACAATTTTGTTTTGGGTTTTATAGGCCATATTAGTGTATGGGGAATATATGGGTTAAGGGTAAGTATGTATAGAATCCCCTAGAATTTTACTAGAATATTATATAGTATTTTAGTATTTTTAATTGATTTTTGAATATATGGTTAGTATGTGTGTTGCTTAATGGCATAGTTTGTATTGTTTTGTTTTCTTTTCTTCTCCTTTGAGTGTGTGAGCTTTGAAGATTGAGTTGAAGACCTTGTGGATCATCATTGAAGCTTTGAAGACCTTGCAGAGGAGTTTAGTTTTAGATTTTGTTTGTTTTGTTTATAGGATCATAAGTACATAGGTAGAGTTTTAGATAGAATACTTCTATTCAATAAACAAGGAGTGTCTTATTCACCTCCTTCCTTCTCTATGACATAAAGTCCCTTAAGGGTGTTCACCTCTCTCCTTTGGAGGGATTAGTGACCTTGCCCTATGAGGTAGAACTTTGAGAGAGCCTTTCCCTTTGATGTTAAGTCCTCAATGACATCCTTTGGAAGTCAGTGAGCACTGTAACATCCTCACCTCATCTTGTTGACTGAATCTTGTTTGCTGGAGCATTTGAGCCATTGAAGATAGAAGCTGAAGCTTTGAAGAGGATGATTCCTTGAAGATTGCTGAAGTCTGAAGACTTTGTGAAGACCAGGTTGATACCTGGATATCCCTGAAGATGGTGAAGCCTGAGGGTGGAGCTGATCAAAGAAGCTGAAGCTTAAGGGAGAAGATGAGTTGATACTCACATTGGAAGGGTGATACCTGGAAAGCAGTTGATGATTGAAGTCTGAAGAGTGAGGTGCTGCTGGAGGAGCTGAAGCTTTCTTCTGTTTTCTTTTCTGTATTGTGTGTTTTGTCTGATTTGTCTGTTGCATTAGATTAAGTCCATCTAGAATAAGTTCAGTCTAGGAGCATGATTGCATTAGAGGTTGAGTTGCTCCCTCTGCTTGTATTGTTATTGCGTGGCTTTGCTTGCGGGTATTCGGTAGAGCCCAGCTCCCTTGCCCATGTGTTTATTTTGCCTGATGGCATTTCATTTCTTTTATCTGTATGATTGCAGTTTACTGTTTATTGCTTGATAGCATGTTGTTTATTTTTCAGTATGATTACTGTTATTTCATGACTGGCTTGAGGTTGAGATGAGCTTGTGGAGGCTGAAGCCCCACACACATTTCCTCCCTCACTTGCATTGCATGCATTTTACGGTTAAGCTGATGCTTTGTCTGTTTTGGTGTATCATTGACATGATCCCTTAGGACTCTCATTTCCTTTGATAAGGATTTGATGATAGAATCTTAGGTTGAAACCTATGCATGACAACTTCTAGAAGTTCCCTGTTTGAACCTCAACCATAGGATGAATCCATGGCATGATAACAGTAGGACTTGATAGTCTCCCTCCTAGTTGGGCTTGTTCTCTTCTCATCTCAAAACAGTTTAAGACACAGTAATCATGAATGATTTCTTTCGTACGTTACGAGCCTTAAGCTATCTGAGAAAGGATTGTGGGAGAGTTTCTTTTCCACAGTCTGGATGTTTAGTATGGTACCCTTTGGGTGACACGCGACGCATTCACTCTCAGGTCATAGTCTCTAGTGCGGTTGAAATCGCAAACACAATAAAAAACACTTCTTTCAGGAAATAAACCGTAGTTTCCCGAACTACGTGAGCTCTGATCTCTCATACCTGTCGAGAGTACGTAGGCATAGGATGCGACGTCCTAGCGAGCAACCTTCTACCTTTCCCCGTAACCCTTCGTAGGCCGAACTACGTTGACTCTGATTTCTCATTCTCTGATGAGAATACGTAGGCATAAAGTGCGACGCTTTACCGAGTCATTTTTCTTTTCTTTTTCAGCCAGCCTTGATAGGTAGATAGAATAAAACCAACCCGTCCAAGTAAACAAATAAGCGAGGATCCCGTCGAGTACGACGGACGTGAGGGGTGCTAATACCTTCCCCTTGCGTAATCGACTCCCGAACCCAGACAATGGTTGCGATGACCTTGTCTTACCCTTTTTCGTCAGGTTTTTCCGATCGTTTCCTTTCCCGCTCTGAGGGATAAATAACGAAAGGTGGCGACTCTTCTGTTTTGTCGGCACCTTATTTTCGCGCAAGCGACATTGATAAGCTTGAAGTCTTATGTGAATCAATGGTGGAATTTGACTCCTTAGCGTATAATGGCTTTGATTTGCGTCCTATCATTGATGCTCAAGACTGGGTAAAGTATTTTGATAGATCACTTGAACCAGTTTATCCATACTTAGTGAAAGAATTTTGGTTTCACGCATCTGTTTACCCAAAATTCATCATCTCTTCTGTTCTGGGAAAAGAGATTATAATCATTGAAGATCTTATCAGAAAACTCATTGGGTATGAGGAAACTGATGGAGTTTCTCACCTGCCAGCTGGGCGTGTTGAAATGGAAGAAGTGTATGCTGAAGTTATTTCATCTGGACAAGCCTCCAACAAGTTCAAGGATTTAAAACCTGATTACAAGATCTGGGCAAAGATTTTTCTGGGCTGCATCAACCACAGAAAATCCACAAACTCTCCAGATTATGTGAACAATGAATAGATTTACTTCATGTACTGCTTAAGTCAGAGTACTAAAGTGGATTTGCCACACATTCTCTTCATGCATCTGTGGAATCACATTAATACATCCAGAGAATCTGTCAAGACTAAGGGTCAGAAGATCAGAACATGGATACCTTTTGGAAGATTAATCTCAGACATTCTGACAGAGAATGGTCTGGTAGCTGCTCTACATGAAGCTGAAGTGAAAGAAGAACTTGATTCAATAGTTGGAAAACCTTTGAATGGAAAGAGTCTCCAGAGGCTAAGAGTTGTGGATGAACTCACAACTGCTCCTAAAAAGATGAATATTGCTGAAGTCAGTCAGAGAAGGATTCCTGTTAAAGACATTTCTATCTTTGGTGCTGAGGAACCTAGAGATATTATTCTTAGGTACATTGACATATGCAAGGAAAATGGAACACCTGTATCTGCTAATATTCTGATACGTGCAAGAGAACCAGTTCCAGATGTTTATGAGGAGAATATGAAGAAAAGAAGACAGTTAGAGGTGGAAGAAGCTGCTGCTTAGAAGAAATAGAAAGTTGCTGAAAAACCACAGAAGCAGATAAAGAGAAAAACTTCTGGAGAAGCTCCTTCTGTTCCTGCCAAACGCATCAAGATAAGAGGTACTAAAACATCTTTACCTTCTATTTCTGAAATTGCAGTAGATTTATCAACTATTAGCTCTGTTCCAAAACCCCCTCCTTCTCAACCTCAAACCACTTCCATTTCATCTCAAACCTCTGAACCACTTACAATTTCTAAATCATAAATTCCATCTGATCCTGTTCCCACAACACCATTACAATCATCTGACATTCCTCAATCATAACCACAAACAAAAAAACCAGCAGAACCAACTCCAACACCTCAACAACCTGAATTCAACAAACTTTTGTACCTGAATCAATACCATCCGAACTAGTTGTATCTGAATCACCAAACTCTATTCCTTCAAATCCACAACCTAATCCTCAACCAGAACAACCCAAACCTACTGAATAAAACGTACCTGATTTTGAGGTTCTGGACGTCCAACCCCTAAAAATCTTGTTTGAAATATCTTCAACATCCTGTCACTCAACCACCTCATCTGATTCTGATGTTCATCCAGATGTAAGCTCACTCCCTCTCTCAGAAGATATGAACCTACACAACCAGATCCACCTATTTCATCTGATGCTATCATTCATGACCCCACTCCAAAACCTAAACCCAGGACATCTGAGTTTGTTTCAGTTCCATCTTTTAAACCATATCCCTCTGATCCCCTTCCTTCTGGTCTAAAGATTAAAAACTTTTATACCAGAATAGAACCATCTAAATCTACCACTCCATATAAACCTAGTGCTTCAACTATTTTACCATCTGTACTTCAAACCTACTTAAAAGAACTGCCAGACATCATTCCATCAGAACCTCTGTTGTTTGATAAATCTGTTTTCATTCCCTACATCTCCACTACATTTGATGGCATTCCCTCTACATCAAGGGTAAAACCATTTCTAGTTCATACTTTTTCCAGATTCAAAACCGCTACTTCATCATCTGACCATCCATCATTTCCTTCTTATCCTCGCCCTCTATTCATAATTCCAAAATTTACCATACCCTCTCCACCAGTTCAACCCAAGCCATTCACTTTGGAAGCCTTTCTTAAACCCAAACCAAGGCTAAATGTTGATAATTTATTTGCAAACTTTATGAAAGAAATAAAGATGAATTTAGACTCCGTGAAGAAAAGATGCTTGTCAACCATGAACTCAGCTGAATCTGATGCTATCTGGAATAGCTTCATCTCCAGATTCAATACTGTTGCTTCAAATCTGAAGAGTGTTTGCTCTGACGATACGAAGATCAGATTTGTTGAGACGGCCAGAACCATGTTGTGGAACTTGAAAAGATCTGCACCTTTGTTTCTTGAGGATGTACCTTCATCTTCTGGAGTATCTGCTACAGAAACTATTGCAGAATCTGCTTCTGAAGAAAATCCATTGGCTCTGATAACTGTGGACAAACCCTCTGCATCTGTGGCTCCAGACTCTGCAACTCCAATGATTATTGACTCTGCTCCTGCATTAGAATCTGCTCCATCTACTTCTTCTGAGAATAAGAAAGAGAACCCAGAATTAGAAGATAAGATTGTTGTGTTAGAAGCTGGTCAATATGAGATCAAGTCCTGGATGGCTAAACAAGATCAGTAGAATGAGAACATTGAGAAATGAATGTCAAAACAAGAAGAATCCTCATCTGAGATCACCCATCTTCTGAAGATGATTCTTTCCAAACAAACCTAAATTTATGTTTTCTGTATCTGATGTTTGTGCACTTGTACTTGAATTTCTTATCTGATGTTTTGTTTGCTTTGTCTAAGTACTTATTTGAATGAATGAATCTGATGTTTTTCTCTACTTGAATGTATCTTTTCTCTCTGATTCCTTTTAATTGTCTTTAAACGTTTTTCTTTTTGATTATGACAAAAAGGGGGAGAAAATGAAATTCTGACTGTTCAAATAAACTTTACCTGAATGGAATTCAGACATATCAAATTATAACTAACGTGAACTCTTAGCATTTCAGAACTTATGATAAATCTGAAAAAATTCTTTAAAGTAACTCTGAAATCCCCAGATCGAGTTTTAACCATTCAGGCTCTGATTCTGAAACGTTCATCCAAGTCAAGTTTTTTTTTTGGAACAATCAGGCTCTGATTCTGAAAAGAATACTCATGCAAAAAGGGAAGTTTCTATTCTTTCTAAGTATTCAATTCAGGGGGAGATTCATAATATCAGGGGGAGTTATAATTATATCTTTATTGAACAAAATTTCTTATGTTTTTGTCATCATCAAAAAGGGGGAGATTGTTAGAACATAGATTAGTTCTTAGTTATATCTCTATGTTTTGATGATAACACTTACGAAATTTTGTATTAAGAAATTATATACTCTAAATTTTGTTCAAGTATTTTTGCTTCAGATATTAAATTTAATATTCTTCTGAAAGCAAAAATGGATCTAAACATTGAACTATGCAAGGCTCTGAAGCGTCAGTAGCATCTCTTAGAAGAATCTGAGCGCTGCCTACAGAAGACTCTGAGCGCTGCCTAAAGAAGGATCTGAAGCAGAAGCTACAGAAGCATCTAAAGCATAGACTGAAGACGTTGTATGAAGAGTTTCAAGCATAGTTTTTCATAAGACTCTGATAGTACTGTATGCTGCAAGTACTGAGGATTTGATCCTTAAACTCTGCTCTAATGAATCTCACGCTAAAGCACACTTGCTGCAACACTCTGATACAGCAAACTCTGAAGACATCAAGACTCTGATCACTCAAGGCTCTGATGTTAATTGCTGTGTAGAAACTTGTTGAAGAAGATTATTTGAAGATATACCCGTTGGTTATGCCAAACGACTCTTTCCTCATTTATGCTAGACACAAGAACACAGGCAAAAAGGATTTCTCTGAACGTTCTTCTTCTAGGAAAGGTCAAGTGATGTAAAGACAAAAAGGTTACAGCTATTTTGCAAACACTGTCTTCAAAGAGCAAACGTCTTGGACTTATGTGCCTATAAAAGCAAGACTTCAACTTCTTTCTCAAGTTGACGATTATTGAAAGAAATTTATTGAAAAGCTCTCATACAAATTATTCTCTTTTTCTGAATTTATTTCATACGTTCTTAAACTTAAGTTTAAATCACAGTTGTGATATAGCTTTCTTACAAGCATTCAAACACTTGTTTAGTTTTACATTTGATTGTAAAAGTTCCTTGAGAAGACCCAGTTGTGGTCAGTAGTTCTTGAGAAGACTAAGAATAGTTGCTACTAGTGTTTGCTATTGTAATCAGTTTGATTAATAGTGGATTAAGTCCTTCTGGAGAAAGGCAAATCACTCTTGATAGGGTGGACTGGATTAGTTGAGTTCAACGTACCGGGATAAAAATCATTGTGTTTTTATTGCCATAATATTTTCTATATACTTATTCAACCCCCCTTCTAAGTATTTTCTCACCTTCAGGCTGGAGGCGCGCTCTTCCCCACAAGAATTCAGCATAAATTGTTAGGGATTATAACCACAATGAGCACACACAAGGTCTCTATAAACGAAGCCTTAGAGAGTCATGTCCAGAAGTCATGTGGTAGTAAGACATTCATTAAATACAGAAGTAGGACAAATTTAGGTTATGACACATAAGAAACATCAACTATAGCCCATAAACCTTGCTCAATCTGTTGACAGTGACGCAGAAAGTAGAATTCTCTAATAGGAACAAATGGCGAAAACACTTGCAACTCTTCATACATCAATTGTAAAGAGCCACTGCCCATCATTCCTGGAACAATACTTTCGATTGTCTTCGCCATTGTTACAATAGTAGGAAATATATGTTTAACAAATTTTAATCCTTATCCTACCTCCTCTTAACACTGTTTCTCTTTGTAGAGTTTTTTCAACTGATCAAACCACTAAACCGACTCATACTTCCGTTATGGATGCACATGGTTTTAGTTATAAGGAAAAAACTGCTTCAGTTGCAAGAAAGATAAGGAGGATAATACTATATGACAGTAAAAAATCACGCAAACATGGTGATGAGGGAAGTGTTCACAACAAAAACTTTCAATACCAAATCAAAATTTAGCACTGTGTGGTGTCAGTATACCTTCACAACGACATTGGAGGCAGAATCCGGCTCATGCCCAAACGATGCAAAACCAAATCAATGATGATCCTCAATCATCCACTGCTACCAATATTAACAATAAAACTCCTAATATGAATAGTATAGCTAATTCATTTGATGAACCACAGTCTAATACCGACGACGATAAAACTATGACTGACAATTTTGATTCAGATTAGGGATTCACTTAAAGCTCGGAAAAATTAGGGATTCACTTATAATTAGTCAACAATGGTAAAAACTAAATTATCTTCGAATTCAAATCCCTAATTTTACAATTTACAACACAAAGCAATAATATGAGAAAAGAAAGATTACCAGATACCAATGAAGAGAAGGGTGACGGTGGTGAGCTGATGAAGGGATGAGTTCGACAGAGAATGGGTTTTCTTTGTTCTTTCTTTCCCGTGTTTCCTCTTTCTATTCGAGTGGTGAATCTGAATCAACTGTGTTTCCTCTTACTGGTGGTGAATCGATGAATGAAGGAAGGAGATGTGGAGGCAAATCGCCACACATCACACAAGTCTGCAAGACATTGGTTAATGCAGGTTTCGATGATGACAAATTACCTGGATATTGGAAATTATGAACTCCAGATCTACTAAAACAGATGCAACGTATCACCCACCATATCCTTTTATACTTGTCTTAAAACTGCTGAAATGAATATACTATGTGTAGATAAAATGCAATCATGACCAAAGGCATGAAAGACCTCAAACTGATGAATTTTTGCAGGTTTGCAGGGCATGAGTCGACCATAGGGTCGGCGCATGCATCAGAACAATTCTGCACTAGTCAGCGCACAAGGCAATGAGTCGACCATAGGGTCGGCGTATGAAGGAATAACTTTCCAACGGGTCAGCACGTAAAGGCATGAGTCGACCATAGGGTCGGCGCATAATGGAAATAGATTTCAACGGGTCAGCGCACACCGACTGTATGGTCAATGCACACTGATGAATTTTCTAGATTTCCAAACAACACAGGCCATGCGTCGACGCACAGACCTGCTGTGGTCGACCGTTCGCGCGGAAAATCTGTTTTAAAATGCTTCCCTCTTATATTTGAAATACTGTTATGTCTAGAATTATGTTGGCACTATATATACTTGTTTAACCACTTGTGTCATTTTAACATTTGATATTCTTTTGATTCATGTGTTCAAAAACAAGAAAGAGTGAAATAGGTGTCCAAGATTCATCATCTTCATCTTCAACATCTCACAACATTTCAATTACACACAATCATTTTTGAAATGCTTTTGTGAGAGATTCAAGGTGATAAGGTTCGAAGCTTAGATTGGAGAATCAAGTTCGAGTTGAAGCTTGTGACAGGTTCTTTCTTGAATAAAACCGTTGGGGTTTTGCCCTCCAAGATTGGTTTGAATTTTGGGGGTTTTTGGACGAGATTCTTCATCAATAGTCAACCGAGCAAAGGTGATTGTGAAGAGGTGTTCTTCACAAGTCTAGTAGCAGATTCGGTGATTTTGAAGGGAAGATCTCGGGGTCGATTTGGTGCTGTTGAGATCAGCCGGAGCCGAAGGTTTGAACAAAAAAGTGTTATTCAATAAGGTGGCTGGAGTCGGAGGTCCATCAATACAAATAGGAGGACTTGATTCATCTTGAATCAAGGGGCAAGGAGTGAAGGCAACTTTCAACATATTGAGATTTCTGTTGTATATTTGCTGCTCAATCCTTGTATAAACTGTTACATTCAACAGGTGATATCTATAAAATCTATCTCAATTCTAGTTTTAGAATTGAGGGCAGACGTACCCTGAAGCGAGGACGACGGGGGAACTGCGTCACCAAATACTTGTCTTCTCTATTTTCAGCATTTACGTTATAGCTCAAAGTAAGTGATTTTTGTATAAGCTTTATTGTCAAAATTGTGATATCAATTGAGTAAGAGGTTAAAACTCTGTTTTTGACTCCAAAGTACAACAAGACATTGTACTAGGCTGGTTGGAATCACTTACTCAACATAAATATCACTTGGAGTGTTTTGCACACCAAGTGTTTGACATATTGCTTGAACCAAAATTATCTTACTTGTTTATCTAGTTTTGGTTTGCTCTTTGAATCATTGGAACTAGGAATCCTTACAACTGAAGTAAATAATTGATAAGTGTAATTAGTGTTGTGATTCTATTTTCCAAATTGTCATTAATCCAAAGGCTTACGCATATCCGGTTTTTCAATAACCGTTCGTTTTAGACTATATTTTCCTCGGCCGCTTCCGCACTTAAAACATTTTTAAAACCAATTTTAAATTGGTAGCGCCGACTCAAATTTTAATTGGGGATCTATTCAACCCCCCCTTCTAGATCCGTGCCATAGTCTAACAAGTGGTATCTAGAGCTCCGGTTATTCGGTGCTTCAAATACAACGTAGATAGAAAATGGCTAACGAACCAAAAGGGGCATACAATAGGGCTCCCATTTTCAACGGTGAAAATTATAGTTATTGGAAAGACTGTATGCGTGTGCATATAAACTCCATAGACAGAAAAATATGGAACATTATCCTCAATGGTCCAATAGAAATTACTATGACCAATGCAGATAACGTAGTTGTGCCAAAGCCTGAAGCACAATGGACCGATGACGATGAGAAAAAATACAATTATGATTGAAAAGCTAAAAACATCTTAATCTCCTCATTAGGTGTAGATGAATACTATCGTGTATCCCATTGTCCTACTGCTAAGGCCATGTGGGATTCACTACAAATAGCCCATGAGGGGACAAACGATGTTAAGTTGGCTAGAATCAATACATTAACACAAGAGTTTGATCTCTTTTTCATGGAGCAAGGGGAAACCATTGCTGACATGCAAAAGAGATTTACTCATCTCACCAATCATTTACATTCATTAGGTAGGCCTGTTTCCAATGATATTGCTACTAATAAGATCTTAAGATGTCTTAACAGGGAATGGCAGCCTAAAGTGACCGCCATCAAAGAAGCACATGATCTTACCTTATTAGACTTGACAACATTATTTGGCAAACTACAAGAGCATGAACAGGTACTCTTGAGCCTAGACCAACGCGAAAAGATGGAAAAGAAAGACAAAACGAAGGTGAGTGAAAAGAAATCAATAGCTCTCAAGACTTCCTCCTCGAAGTCTCAAGAAAAAGAGCAAAGTGATTATTCCTCAAGCGACGAAGAAGAAGAGGATAAGAGCGAAGATATGAGGTTGTTTGTCAAACGGTATAACCGTTACGTGAGAAAGAACGGCATCCAACATTCTGAGAAGAACTTGGTAAACTTCCGGAAACAATCGAGATACTCCAAGGATGATGACTCAAAAGGTAAAAATACTAGAGGGACGTGCTACAAGTGTGGAAAGCTCGGCCACTACAAACCGGACTGTCTGATGAACAAAAAGGGAAAGGACAAGGAATCATCAAAGTCACACAAGAAATCATCAAAGCCTAGGAGAGCGTACATAGCGTGGGAAAGTGACAGCGACTCTTCCTCCTCTGATGAAAGCTCTAGTGATGTAGAAGAGTCCGTGAATCTATGCCTCTCCGCTAATCAGAAATATAAGAAAAAACAGGTATGTCACTCTAAATATGATAAGTCCTCAAATATGTCGCATTCAGAATTGCAAACCGCATTCAATGCCTTACATAATGAAGCAGTTGAAGCCTTCAAGAAACTTGCCTCTAATAAGAAATTTTTTACGTATTTAGAGCACAAAGTTAAAGAGTCCGAAAAGAGATTAGAGGACCTTAAGGCTTCCATTGTGAAAGGCAATGAATCGGATTGTAAGGACAATAGAAATCCTTTCAACTTCGGGTGTGATACTTGTCATATTTGGCAAGGTGAGGTTAGAAACCTCAAGGACAAATTAAACAAGGCACTTGAGCCTAAAGTTACATTTGCTATTGATAAAAAGGATTTTAGAAAAAGTATGATTAACCCATACCAAAAATACGCATATGTAATTAGGGATCAAGCAAGTGAAAGTGACTCTAAAGTCGATTTTGCATGCTTATATTGTTGCAAGAAAGGCCACTCCATTGGTAAATTCCAGTTTAGGAGATTTCTTGTTCCTAAAGGCATCTACCAATGGTTGCCCAAATGCAACCATTTTGTCGCTAACCTATTAGGACCCAATATGCCATTGGGTACCTCCTTGTGCTAATTATGTTTTGATAGGTGAAATGTGTCGAGACCACCGAGAGAAGATGGGTTCTCGACAGTGGGTGCTCAAGACACATGTCTGGAGACATATCCTTATTCATAGACTTTGTGGCTAAGAAGAAAGGGTATGTAACTTATGGTGATAACAACCGCGGAGCAATACTAGGTAAAGGTAGTGTAGGTAATCCCGCCTCTAGTATGATTTCCGACGTGTTGCTTGTCGAAAACCTTAAACATAACCTGCTTAGCATTAGCCAATTATGCGACAAAGGATACAATGTATCTTTTTCAAAAGATTGTTGCAAAATTGTGCATGAAAATGACAAGAAGAATATGTTTAATGGTTTTAGAGTAAACAACGTATATATGCTTGACTTAAATGAAGTATCATTAACAAGCGACAAATGCCTCATAACTATGAGTGAAGACTCATGGCTATGGCATAGGCGTTTAGCGCATGTTAATTTTGACTTACTCAATAAGGTAGTCTCAAAAGACCTAGTCTTAGGACTTCTCAAAATAAAGTTCACCAAGGATCACCTTTGTGATGCTTGTAAAAAAGGGAAGCAAACGAGGATCTCATTTAAATCCAAAAAGATAATTTCAACAACGAGACCTCTTGAACTTCTACATATGGACTTGTTTGGGCCGTCTAGGATCAAAAGTCTAGGAGGAAACTATTACGGGTTCATAATAGTGGACGACTTTTCTAGGTTTTGTTGGACCATCTTCTTAGTAAGTAAAAGTGATACATTCGCCGCGTTTGAAAAGTTTGCTAAGCTTTCCCAAAATAAGTTAAATACAAACATAGTGTCAATTAGGAGCAACCATGGAGGTGAGTTTGAAAATCACTTATTTGAAGAATATTGCGGTAACCATGGTATAGATCATAACTTCTCCGCTCCACGCACACCTCAACAAAACGGGGTTGTAGAGCGCA
This sequence comes from Lathyrus sativus, assembly GCA_963859935.3. NCBI lineage: Eukaryota > Viridiplantae > Streptophyta > Magnoliopsida > Fabales > Fabaceae > Lathyrus > Lathyrus sativus. The sequence continues at coordinate 475,306,805 of OZ012741.1, read as the reverse complement.
AAAACCGTATTTTAGAAGAATTGGGAAGAACAATGATTAACGAAAGTGGTTTACCTAAATACTTTTGGGCCGACGCCATTAGTACGGCGTGTTATGTTTTGAATAGGGTGCTTATTCGCCCCATTCTAAACAAAACACCGTACGAACTTTTAAAAGGGCGAAAGCCTAATGTTTCTCACTTGCATGTGTTTGGATGCAAATGTTTTGTATTAAACAATGGAAAGGAAAACTTGGGCAAATTTGATTTCAAAGCTGATGAAGTTATCTTTCTCGGATACTCTTAATCGAGTAAAGCATATAGAATATATAATAAACGATTACTTGCTGTAGAAGAGTCTGTGCATGTTACTTTTGATGAGTCCTACCCGAGAAATGCCAGAAAGGATAGTGTTGTTCATGGTGCAGGTACATCCACTGAAGACATACTCAAAAGTGGCGAGACGGGGATTGATCAACCTGACAAAGCCAAAATTGAGGAGGATAAGGATGCACACCGTGATGTAACAGAAGAAGTTCATCCGCCTTCAAACGATGATCTTCCTCAAGAGTGGAAGTCATCTAAAGACCATCCAATTGAAAACATTCTTGGAGACATCACAAAGGGTGTAACAACTCGATCGAAGCTAAGTAATTTCTGTTATCACTTCGCTTTCGTGTCACAGATGGAACCTAAAAATCCTAAGGAAGCCCTACTCGATGAACATTGGTATTTGTCAATGTAGGAGGAACTGAATCAGTTCACTAGAAATAAGGTTTGGGACCTTGTCCCTCCTCCACGAGGTCATCGAGTAATCGGCACCCGTTGGGTGTTTAGAAATAAACTGGACGAGAACGGAGTAATAACTCGCAACAAAGCGCGTTTAGTCGCGCAAGGGTATAACCAAGAGGAAGGCATCGACTATGAGGAAACTTATGCGCCGGTTGTCCGACTCGAGGCTATACGCCTTCTACTTGCCTTCGCTTGTGCAAAAGATTTTAAGTTGTTTCAAATGGACGTCAAAAGTGCGTTCCTTAACGGGTTCATAAATGAAGAAGTCTATGTTGCTCAACCACCTGGTTTTGAGTCTCATGAGTATCCTGATCATGTCTATAAACTGAAAAGAGCTTTGTACTGTCTCAAACAAGCTCCTAGAGCTTGGTATGAGAGACTAAGCAAATTCTTACTTGATCAAGGCTACTCAAGAGGAAAGGTTGATACTACTCTTTTCATTAAACGTCAAGGAAAACACTTAATTCTTGTACAAATTTATGTTGACGATATCATATTTGGATCCACTAACATGAATCTCGTAAGAGAGTTTGCTAAGCTTATGCAGGGTGAATTCGAGATGAGTATGATGGGTGAACTCACATATTTTCTCGGTTTACAAATCAAGAAACTGAAGGAAGGAACATTCGTGAGCCAAACAAAATATTGTTTGGATCTTCTCAAGAGATTTGACATGGAAAATTCAAAGGCCATAGACACCCCTATGCCAACATGTGCAAATATGAGTAAAGGTGAAAGTGGTAAAGATGTTGAGATAAAAAGGTACAGAGGTATGATTGGCTCGCTTCTCTATCTTACTGCTTCGCGTCCCGACATTATGTTTAGCGTGTGTATGTGCGCCAGATACCAATCATGTCCTAAGGAATCCCACCTAAAATCTGTCAAACGCATACTTCGATACCTATCTGGTACTCCGAAGTATGGATTGTGTTATTCTAAGGGTAATAATTGTTCATTGGTAGGCTTCTCCGATTCCGATTTTGCCGGTTGCAAATTGGATAGGAAAAGCACCAGTGGTACGTGTCACTTATTTTCAAACTCCTTGGTCAGTTGGCACAGCAAGAAACAAGTGTTTGTTGCTCTGTCAACCGCCGAAGCGGAATACGTAGCCGCCGGCATTTGTTGTGCGCAAGTCCTATGGCTTAAACAACAACTACTGGACTTCAATTTGAAGCTAGAACGTGTTCCAATATTTTGTGACAACACCAGTGCTATAAATCTTACCAAAAATCCGATGTTACATTCGCGTACCAAACACATAGAAATTCGACACCATTTTCTGAGGGACCATGTAGAGAAGGGTGACGTTGTCTTTGAACACGTTGATACTAAAAACCAACTAGCGGAAATTTTCACAAAGCCGCTAGCCAATGAGCCCTTCTTTCATATCCGTCGAGAACTTGGTATCCTCGACATTTCTGATCGGGTTTAACAATTACTACGTTCATAATTAATCTATTTACAACTATGCTTTTGTATCACTAACAATTTTTTTTGAGTTTGTTGCAAGTACAAATCTGTGATTAACAAGAGTGGTCGGTATAGAGGTGATATTGCTCCTTTCTCTTTCTTTTTATCTCTCTCTCTCTCTCTAAACATTCATGACTTGAAAATAACTATATCGTTCGACAATCATGGTACTTATATATGTATATGACTTTTGCTGGCTGATACTATGTGTGTTGAATGCAAATCATATTGTGAAAAGGTGAATAGGCGTGATAAATAGGCAAGTGTGGCATTCTGCATAATATGAAACTGAAAAATTGGGTTTTTGAAGGTTATGAGTCGACCTAAACAGGACAATGGTCGACGCATGCTGTAAACTTTCAAAGTTATCAAAAAATGTACAGTATGCATCGACGCATGCAGGGGCTATGGTCGACGGCTCGCGTAAAAACCCAGAATTTTTCTCTTTTGAAAACCGTTCCAAGTTTCCATTCCTCTACATTTAATGTGCAGTCAACTTTTGTTATGATTTGATATGGCATTTGTCTTGTAAATTGCATCTAGACATCTAGTGTGTCCTCTTGTCTCCTCCCTCTTCCCAAAAACCCTAAAACCTCACTCTATTAAAGACCTTAGTCTTCATCTTCTCCAAAATTATCCTCAACCACTCTCTTCAAAGTTCATCTCTACAACCTCTCCAAAAATCATCATCAATGACCTCCTTTCTCCGCAAAAATACAGGTAAGAGATCAAGAGCCTCCTCATCATCTGCTTTAGTTCCCGTTACCGCTGTTTCACTAGTTCATCCACCTGCTGTTGAAAACTTCAACAAGAGTCTCAGCAAAAGAGCCATAGTTCCACAACATGCTTTCTACCAGGCAACAGGTGAGCGCTTGCATCTCACCCAAATTCTGTCCCTGCTGGAAGTTCAAGGGTTCTTCAATTTTCTGGAGTGCAATACAAAGTATAATGAGGATTTGGTCAGGGTGTTCTACACAAATCTGCGGGGTAACTTTCAAGATCAGCATTTCCACACTTCTGTCGGCAATAGACTGGTAAATATAAATTCTGAAGTATGGAACAAGTATTTTGATATGACTGTTGATGCTGATGCACCACCTCTTCATGAGGTAACGGACACTCGTACGGTGCTAGGGTATGAATTTAAGAACGCTCTAAATGACATGCTCAAAAGAACCTATCCAGATGCAATTGTCAACAGTGATGCTTTTCCTAGAACGGTCACAGCCGGGAAACTCAGTACAGGGGAACGCATCCTTCAGTGGATCGTCGCTCGCATACTACGACCGAAAAAGGGTGGACTGTCCCGTGTCGAACAAGCTGAGGTACATCTCATCTATATATTGAAACACAAGATCAAAATAAACTGGCCATACTATATTGCTAGCAGGATTTTTGCTCTGAGAGACTCAAGTAGAGGCACTGCTTTAGCCTATGGGTCGTTTATTTCGGAAATTCTTGCCGCTGCAAATGTTGTATGCCCAACATTTCCTTGTGTCTCAGTCCCCTCTGACAAATAATTTAGCACCAAAACCCTTGCAATGATGGGGTATTTTTGGTGTGCTGAACGACGATCATACAGATTTGTCCGTCGCGCCAATATTCCTCCGGTGCCTCGTGACAGTTCCAATGAAAGCTCTGAAGAAGAAAGTGAAGAGCAAGGTGAAGAAGACGATGAATAAGAAGATACAGCTGCAGAGGTACAAGAACCTATTTGTGAGTCTCAAGACTATCATCAATCTCGAGTTCAAGATACACCTCCAAACACCGATTGGGTCCAGTATTCAGCTCCATCAGAAGCATAAGAAGGCGATTCTACAAATCAAGGATGGGGTGAATGGCAATATACAGGCTGGACTACCCTGGGTAGATTCTACGACCCATATCACGGCTACCCTCAAGACTATCAACCTTCCCAGCACTCATCACCTCGTCCGCCTTCGGAAAACTCTGAAGTCATTAATATGCTGCAGTCCATGCAGTTAGATCAACAAAACTTCATGAGGAGTCAAGACACTCAAATGGAGCAGATTAGAGCTGAGCTTCATACCCAAAATGAAAGGTTTAATTCATTTTCGACTCGGATGGACGCCCGTATTGAAGCTCTGGTTGAATCACATGAACGACAAGATTGGGAAATCACCAACTCTCTTAATCACCTCAACATGTTCGTAGAAGCCTTTCTGGACTTCTCGGATCCTTACCACAATCCCGATACTGCATACCGGGGGAGGGGCCGAGGTCGGGGTCGGGGATATTAGTTTCATAGTTGCATATTTCATAATTGCTTATGTGTTTCGTCTATGTACTTTTCATTTTTCCGTATTATGTGTGCCTTAATTTTCACCTACTTTACATGTTCTCGTAATTATCTATTAATTCAAGTTACTTTTGTTCATTATCATGCTTATGTGTGAAGTTTGGTAATTAACTATCACCTATTGTATGTTCTCTGTTAATTGATGCGTTCTCCTTCTCTTTTTGATGGTGTCAAAGGGGGAGAAGAACATGTAGCAAGCTAGCCAACACCAAAGCCAAGTCAGGATATTAACAACAGTTGATCGTTGTTTGTTCTATAGTCTTATATTACCAAAGAAAGGGGGAGCTTGTGTATACATGTGTGTATACATTGCATATTTGGTGTGTTAGTTGTATACAGGTTGTCATCATCAAAAAGGGGGAGATTGTGGAGGCAAATCGCCACACATCACACAAGTCTGCAAGACATTGGTTAATGCAGGTTTCGATGATGACAAATTACCTGGATATTGGAAATTATGAACTCCAGATCTACTAAAACAGATGCAACGTATCACCCACCATATCCTTTTATACTTGTCTTAAAACTGCTGAAATGAATATACTATGTGTAGATAAAATGCAATCATGACCAAAGGCATGAAAGACCTCAAACTGATGAATTTTTGCAGGTTTGCAGGGCATGAGTCGACCATAGGGTCGGCGCATACATTAGAACAATTATGCACTAGTCAGCGCACAAGGCAATGAGTCGACCATAGGGTCAGCACATGAAGGAATAACTTTCCAACGGGTCAGCGCGTAAAGGCATGAGTCGACCATAAGGTCGGCGCATAATGGAAATAGATTTCAACGGGTCAGTGCACGCCGACTGTATGGTCGATGCACACTGATGAATTTTCCAGATTTCCAAACAACACAGGTCATGCGTCGACGCACAGACCTGCTGTGGTCGACCGTTCGCGCGGAAAATCTGTTTTAAAATGCTTCCCTCTTATATTTGAAATACTGTTACGTCTAGAATTATATTGGCACTATATATACTTGTTTAACCACTTGTTTCATTTTAACATTTGATATTCTTTTGATTCATGTGTTCAAAAACAAGAAAGAGTGAAATAGGTGCCCAAGATTCATCATCTTCATCTTCAACATCTCACAACATTTCAATTACACACAATCATTTTTGAAATGCTTTTGTGAGAGATTCAAGGTGATAAGGTTCAAAGCTTAGATTGGAGAATCAAGTTCGAGTTGAAGCTTGTGACAGGTTCTTTCTTGAATAAAACCGTTGGGGTTTTTCCCTCCAAGATTGGTTTGAATTTTGGGGGTTTTTGGACGAGATTCTTCATCAAGAGTCAACCGAGCGAAGGTGATTGTGAAGAGGTGTTCTTCACAAGTCTAGTAGCAGATTCAGTGATTTTGAAGGGAAGATCTCGGGGTCGATTTGGTGCTGTTGAGATCAGCCGAAGCCGAAGGTTTGAACAACAAAGTGTTATTCAATAAGGTGGCTGGAGTCGGAGGTCCATCAACACAAATCGGAGGACTTGATTCATCTTGAATCAAGGGGCAAGGAGTGAAGGCAACTTTCAACACATTGAGATTTTTGTTGTATATTTGCTGCTCAATCCTTGTATAAACTGTTACATTCAACAGGTGATATCTATAAAATCTATCTCAATTCTAGTTTTAGAATTGAGGGCAGACGTACCCCGAAGTGAGGACGACGGGGGAACTGCCTCACCAAATACTTGTCTTCTCTATTTTCAGCATTTACGTTATAGCTCAAAGTAAGTGATTTTTGTATAAGTTCTATTGTCAAAATTGAGATATCAATTGAGTAAGAGGTTAAAACTCTGTTTTTGACTCCAAAGTACAACAAGACATTGTGCTAGGCTGGTTGGAATCACTTACTCAACATGAATATCACTTGGAGTGTTTTGCACACCAAGTGTTTGACATATTGCTTGAACCAAAATTATCTTACTTGTTTATCTAGTTTTGGTTTGCTTTTTGAATCATTGGAACTAGGAATCCTTACAACTGAAGTAAATAATTGATAAGTGTAATTAGTGTTGTGATTCTATTTTCCAAATTGTCATTAATCCAAAGGCTTACGCATATCCGGTTTTCCAATAACCGTTCGTTTTAGACTATATTTTCCTCGGCCGCTTCCGCACTTAAAACATTTTTAAAACCAATTTTAAATTGGTAGCGCCGACTCAAATTTTAATTGGGGATCTATTCAACCCCCCTTCTAGATCTGTGCCATAGTCTAATAGGAGATGGCGTGATTGAAGGAGGCTAGGTCGATGGTGTGAGTAAATCAGAGGAAGAAGATGAGTGAGTGGAAGAACCTGTTTTGTTTTTTGCGGTAGTAGAAAAATTTTGTGCGCCAAAAAGCAAAATATCAATCCGGGAAAACATGTTTATTATATGTTATATATTTTATTAATTAATTTTGAAAAGTGCTAATAATTTTATTATATATTATATATTTTATTAATTAATTTTGAAAAGTGCCAAAACGCAAAATTTTGTACACTTTAGTTTTTTAATTAATTTTATTATTTATTATATATTTTATAATATAGTCTAATAATAGCGTTTTTTTGAAAAGTGCTATTTTAGTGAAAACTTTTAGTAGCGTTTTCTTGAAAAGTGTTATCTTAGTGAAAACTTTTGTTTCCTTTTTAATAGCACTTTCTTTAAAAGTTCTATTATAGATATGTTTGTTTTCTTTATAATAATAGCGCTTTTTAATAAAGTGTTATCAAAATCATATTGTCAACACTTTATAATAGCGCCCGACCATAAAGTGCTATTATAAATATGTTTGTTTCTTTTTTCATAGCACTTTTTTTAAAGTGCTACTATAGATATGTTTGTTTCCTTTATAATAATAGCGCTTTTTAATAAAGTGTTATCAAAATGATATTGTCAACACTTTATAATAGCGCCCGACCATAAAGTGCTATTATAAATATGTTTGTTTCTTTTTTAATAGCACTTTTTTTAAAAGTGCTATTATAGATATGTTTGTTTCCTTTATAATAGCGTTTTTTTTAATAAAGTGCTATCAAAATGATATTGTCAACACTTTATAATAGCATCCGACCATAAAGTGCTATTATAAATATGTTTGTTTCTTTTTTAATAGCACTTTTTTTAAAAGTGCTATTATAGATATGTTTGTTTCCTTTATAATAATAGCGTTTTTAAATAAAGTGTTATCAAAATCACATTGTCTACACTCTATAATAGCGCCTGACCATAAAGTGCTATTATAGATGTGTTTGTTTCCTTTTTAGTAGCACTTTTTTTAAAAGCGCTATTAAATTAGGTGATACAAAATATCAATTTTGGCGTAGTGATTTGTCTGATTTTTTATGGTATCTGAACTTGTTCATAATCTTCTTCAGATGTTGGAGCAGTATCAGATGTTGGACTACCTTCAGAGGCATGATTACCGCCAGAGTGAGTCTAGATCATCATCAAAATATGGATTAGAATCATATTTACCTTCAGAGTAAGACTCATACTCAGACTCTACTTCAGCATCAAAGTCACCTCCACACTCTGACTCATCTTTAGAGGTTGAATCTTATTTAGAGGCATGTTCTCCTTCAGAAACATAAATATCATTAAAAGTTAACTCAAATGTTAACAATGCATCAGAGTTAGATTGAGACTTGTTCCAATCCCATGTTTCTGTTTCTTTCATAATGACATCTCTATTGAATTCAACTTTATTGGTGACAGAATAGAAGATCTTATAAGCACATGTAATATGGTATCCTACAAGCAACATTACTCTGCTTATGTCATCCAACCTCCTTCTCTTAGCATCTGGGACATGTTTATAACAAACAGAACCAAACACCTTCAAATGGATCATACTTTACTTGTCTCCAGTCCACTTTTGAATAGGAACTACTCCCTTTAGCTTCTCGGTTAGACATGTATTGAGCATATATCCTACAATGGAAACAACTTCTCCCCACAAGGTGTGAGGGAGATTTTTCTCCTTCAGCATGCTCCTTGTCATATCCAGCAAAGTCTTGTTTCATATTTCAACAAGACCATTGTGTTGTGGAGTATATAGAGCAGTCACCTCTTGTTCAACTTCATTCTCCTCATAGAACTTTCTGAACTCTATAGAGTTGTACTCAACTCCACTATCAGTTCTGAGAATCTTTCAGCTTTTAACCACTATGTTTTTCAGCCTTCACCTTGAACTTCTAAAACTCAGTAAGCACCTCATGCTTAAACTTGATGAATATTACCTATGTCATTTTTGTGAACTCATCCACAAATGACATAAAGTATTTGTTTCCTCCAAGTGAAGGTACTTCAAATGGTCCAAATACTTCATAATGCACTACTCCCAAAGCATGTTTTGCTCTTGGAGCCACTTTTTATGCAAATGGTAATCTAGGTTACTTGCCTTTAATGCATATCTCACATGAATTCTCAAGCTTCACAATTTTAGGAATGCCATGTACCAGCTTCTTAGCACTCAAATGCTTTAAGCTTCTGAAGTTCAAATGTCCTAATCTCTTGTATCACAGCTCATGGTCACCTTCAACACATTCTATACTATGGCATTTAGGTTCAAATGTTTCCATATTTCACCTAGAATGTTTTATTGCTTTCTTGCTCAGATTGCATAATCAGCTTCTAATCAGAATCATACAACTTCAAGAAATTGTCCTTCATAGTAATTGAGAAACCTTTCTCAATTAGATGACCTGCACTCATTAGATTACTCTTCATGCCAGGAACATACCAATTATCCTTGATCAAAACAGTTTTTCCATTCTTCATTATGACCTTGACATTTCCCATTCGTTTAGTATTTAGATACTTATCATCAACACATCTGATAATCATCCTCTTTCTAGAGTCAAAATTAATTAACCATTTTTTGTTTCTAATTAGGTGATTTGAGGAGCTAGTGTCCATATACCACCAGTCTACTAAATATCCACCATCAGATTTAGAAACCATCAATATCACATGTTTATCATCAGACTCTCTTATGGCTATGTTTGCTTCTTCTGATTTCCTTCCTTGTTTGAACAACAACCAACAACAAAGTGGCCAAACTTCTTACAATAGTAGCACTAAACACTCTTCTTGTCAACCTTCTCCTTTCCCTTATGATGCTTCCTTTCATCAGAGTTGTAGGCTTCTGACATCTAATAACCACCACCATGTCTCTTCTTGGCCTCTGACCAAGACTGCTTCTAATTCTTCTTACCAGATGACGCCTTGAAAGTCTGCTCTACCTCTATTTCATAGGTTTTCTTAGTTAGACGCAACTCTTGTGCCTGTATACTACTCTACAACTATTCAATTATCATGGTGCTAAGATCCTTAGAGTGTTCAATTGCTACAACAATGTAATCAAATTGAGGAGTAAGCGATCTCAATAACTTTTTAATCATTACTTGTTTAGAGAGATTTTCTCCATAAGATTTTATCTCATTTGTGATCAAAATTACTTTGGAGATGTAATTAGGTACATTCTCATTGTTCTTCATGTTGATATTTTCATACTGCTTTCGTAGATACTAAAGCTTCACCTTCTTTACTATTGCATCACCGCCATAGCACCCTACAAGTGTGTCTCACATAGCCTTCGTTGTTATAGAATCATCGATCTTCTCAAACACATTTGTATCCACACACTGATGGATATAGAACAACGCCTTCAAATCCTTCTTCCTCGTTTCTCTTTGTGTGTTTCTCTGTGCTTCAGTTGCATCTGCTGCAACCACTGTGTAACTATCACTGACAAGATCAAGAACATCTTGAATTCCAAACAACACACACATTTGAATCATCCATCGATTCCAATTCTTTCCATAAAATATCAGAAGCTTTATGTTCAAACTGCCATTTCTGCTGTTCATCTTTGATCTTGTGTAAAATCACTCAAATCTCACTAACACTTGTGTTTTCTAATCCCTTAAGATCAAGAATTGTGATTCTATTTCGATTTCAAAATTCAATTCACTGTGAGTTTCATAATTGAAATCAATTACACACGCTCACGTACACTCGTGTTTCCTAATCGGAATCTTAACTCGAGATCTAAATAGAAACTGTTGGTGCAAAAGGTTGAAGATGGAGATGGAAGAGAAGGGAGAGAAACTGAATTTGTAACCAACTATATTAACATAATTGGAATTGATTACAAAAATGAATTCATATTACAAACTGAACTAACCTTCAGTATTTATACAGCCAGAGTCTCACAAAATGAAATGTAAATTAATCCTAAATGCAACTTAAATGAATCTGAGTTATATCTAGCAATACGCAAAGCACAAATCTATATAATAAACATGGCAATTAGTATGAATTTCATATGATCATAATCAAAAACTCATAAAACACAACAATGGTGAAAAGACTTAGAAAAGGGTGAGGATCCATTTGTAACACCCCAAATTTTTGGAATATTTATTTAATTTATTTAAATAGGAATATTCGTATATTTGGTGATTTGCGGTGGTTGGTATGAAGTATTGAGAATTATGGATTTTGGGTTATTTCTTTAAATAATAGTATATAATATAAATATATTGGTATTATTATTAATTTAAATAAATATAAGTGAATAAAGGGCAAAATGGACATTTGAGGAGGAGTTAGTGAGGGTGAAATTGGAAAGCCCATTTTAAAGGCCCAAAGTTAGGTTTAACAAAAATGGATTTTGAGGGAATTAGGGTTCATTCTTGTTAGACCGTGAAAAAGGAAGAAATAGAGGCCAGAGCTCTGAGGAAGAGGATTGAGGCAAAAGCTTTGCGAGGTTTCCAAGAGTCAAGGAGAAAGGCTTAGAGTCGGCAATTAAGGTATGGGGAGTATTGCCTTCATTGTTTTCAATATATGATTCAATGTATTTAAAGCCGATTTAAGGGTTTAGGGGTTTTGAGTATTGAATTGTTGTTTCCTTTCTAGTGAGTTTAATGAGTTTGAGGGATTTGAACTAATGGTTTGATAGGTTTGAGGCTGATTTGGGAGTAAGGGAAATTAGGCCTTCGTGGCCAAAATGTGTTGTTGAGGTTTTAATCGTATAGGGTAATTGATTATGAGAACTCTAATAAATTTGGAAAAATTGTAAGGATTTTATGGGAATTGGAGGCGTAAATATGATAAGGGATTGACCTAATAAGTCCTAGATTTTGTGCCTTTATCGCCGTAATACCTTATTTGGAGCATTGGAGAAGGAAATCGTAGGGACTTTTGGGTTGGTTTTGCTACTGGTGCGTAACAGTGATTTGCTGTAATCGCGAGTTTGCACAGCGAACAATCCTTTGCATGGAGAACACTCGCCCCAGACTCGCACGACAAACTTGCCAGCGAACGTAGCAGAGTTTCGTGAATTATGTTCTAGTTCAGTGATGTCTTGATGTTTTGATGCTGTGATTTTCCTGATGAGTTATCATGAGTATAACTGTGATTCCTATGTGATTAAATGAATGTATGATGAATTACTATGAGTATAGTTGTGATTCCTATGTGATTAAATGAATGTATGATGAAATACTATGTGTATAGTTGTGATTCCTATGTGATTAAATGAATGTATGATGAATTACTATGAGTATAGCTATGATTTCTATATGATTAATAAATGACCTTATGATGAGTACCCATGAGTACAATTGTGATTCTTATGAGATTTATACATGATTGCATGATGAATCCCCATGAGAAACTGTGATCATTTTTGACGTTGATTCCATGAGGTTTTGATGATTCTATGATGACGTGATTCTTATGATTATTTTGATGAATGATGATGCACCTAATGAGTTTATTATAAAGATGATATTGACGTATGCATCATGCATTCATATGCATTCCAGACTTCGGTCTAGTGTTTGATTCTTGTGACTTCAGCCCCATTGTGCGGATGTGAAGTATTTTGTTGTGCTCCGGTTCTTGTGTAGAATCGATTCTATTGATGGGGAACTATAGAGGATTAATGGCTTAGTGTCTATCGAACTTTGATGAATTGGTACCACATGCATGAGTCTTGCTGCATTTGCATTTATGTGACAATGTGTTGTAATTTATGATATTATGGCTTTTTGATGTTTCCTTGGTGATTATGATGATGCTGAATATGAAAATGACGCTATTTTATATATTGATTCTTATATTGATTATTATGAATCGTTTTACTCACCCTATGGATGTCGTCAATGACTTTTTGGAGTTTTTGACATTTTGGTTGACTTAGAGGGTCTTGCTCTGATAGTGTAACATCGGGTTGGGATTTTTGAGTTAAACCATGTTTTATTGATTTTTTTTATTTTGATTATGTTGTTGTGCAAGGAAAACTTTGGATTTGCCTTTTTGAGTTTCGCAGCCATTTAAGCAATTTTTGAGTAATTTTGGAAAAACCCATTGTTACGGAGCATTGACTTTGATTTGAATTATTGGAAAATGTATGTCCTTTAAGGTGATTTTTATTGTGTTTAAAATATTACTCTAATAAGTGTGATTGATTTTCCATTATATTTTTTGGGTAGAAAAAGGTGTTACACCATTTCTACCCTGCATGCAATAACACCTATATTAGAGTAATTTCTCCCTTACCTGAATTTCCAACAGCTAAACAAATTTGGTTATGGTGTTCTTCTTTTCCCTCAAGCCCTTGTTCTCATACTTGCCTCTTTTTTTTCTTCTACTTTTATGTTATTTTATTTTATTTTATTTTTTAATTTGCACAACTTCTACCTATTAGTAACTTTGGCGCGTCTCACATATTCTATTTATTTTAACCTAAAATTATATTTAAGTTAATTATTACACTTTTACCTCTCAACTCTTCTGCAATCTCTCCTTACTACTCATATTTTACCAAAATTCTAATTTCTACCACAATCTCAATATTTCTATTATTTTATTATTATTTATTACTGTAATTAAATAAACTACCCCAAATTCTCATAAACCTAACAAAATATCACATAAATCACATAATTTATTTAAAATTATATAAATCACTCAAATAGTTGAATAAAATAAAATAAAAATTCAACTAAATAAATTAATCGAATTCAGGATGTTACGGTTGCGGCGGTGCAAAGAAAACGACACGACAGTGATTGCCACTGCGCGAATAGAATAGAGGCATGGTCGCGATCGCGATTTATAGGTTTTAGTGAGAGAAAGAGATCGATTAGTCTAATACCATATAAGATAATTTAAATATTCTTTTATCATTCTGGTGAATAGAATATATATATATATATATATATATATATATATATATATATATATATATATATATATATATATATATATATATATATATATATATATATATATATATATATATATATATATATATATATATATATATATATATATATATATATGAGTGAAGACCCGCTTACTTCAAGAGTAAGTTTTTATAACTTACTCCACAATTATATATATATATATATATATATATATATATATATATATATATATATATATATATATATATATATATATATATATATATATATATATATATATATATATATATATATATATATATATATATATATATATATATATATATATATATATATATATATATATATATATATATATATATATATATATATATATATATATATATATGAGTGAAGATCCACTTACTCAAAGAGTAAATTTTTATAACTTACTCCACAATCATAGCCTTTAAATTAGATTTAATTGAATGATTATAAGTATAAAAGTTAATTTAACCATTAGATAAGATTCAATTAAAGGCTATGATATGGAGTAAGTTAAAAAAACTTACTCTTTGAATAAATGGATCCTCAATGTATCTATATATATATATATATATATATGAGTGGGGATCAACTTACTCAAAGAGTAAGATTTTTTAACTTACTTCAAATCAGTCTTTAAATTAAATTTAATCTAGTGGGTAAATTAACATTTTTACTTATAACCATTCGATTAAATTAAATTTAAAGGTTATGATTGTGAAGTAAGTTATAAATACTTATTCTTGAAATAAGTGGATCCTCACTCTATATATATATATATATATATATATATATATATATATATATATATATATATATATATATATATATATATATATATATATATATATATATATATATATATATATATATATATATATATATATATATATATATATATATATATATATATATATATATATATATATATATATATATATATATATATATATATATATATATATATATATATATATATATATATATATATATATATATATATATATATATATATATATATATATATATATATATATATATATATATATATATATATATATATATATATATATATATATATATATATATATATATATATATATATATATATATATATATATATATATATATATATATATATATATATATATATATATATATATATATATATATATATATATATATATATATATATATATATATATATATATATATATATATATATATATATATATATATATATATATATATATATATATATGAGTGTGGATCAACTTACCTTAAGAGTAAAATTTTGTAACTTACTCCATATCATATGTTTTAAATTAAATTTAATCTAGTGGTTAAATTGACATTTTTACTTATAACCATCTGATTAAATCTAATTTAAAGACTATAATTATTGAATAAATTATAAAAACTTACTAAGTGAATCCTCAATATATATATATATATATGTGTGTGTGTGTGTGTGTGTGTGTGTGTGTGTGTGTGTGTGTGTGTGTGTGTGTGTGTGTGTGTGTGTGTGTGTGTGTGTGTGTGTGTGTGTGTGTGTGTGTGTGTGTGTGTGTGTGTGTGTGTGTGTGTGTGTGTGTGTGTGTGTGTGTGTGTGTGTGTGTGTGTGTGTGTGTGTGTGTGTGTGTGTGTGTGTGTGTGTGTGTGTGTGTGTGTGTGTGTGTGTGTGTGTGTGTGTGTGTGTGTGTGTGTGTGTGTGTGTGTGTGTGTGTGTGTGTGTGTGTGTGTGTGTGTGTGTGTGTGTGTGTGTGTGTGTGTGTGTGTGTGTGTGTGTGTGTGTGTGTGTGTGTGTGTGTGTGTGTGTGTGTGTGTGTGTGTGTGTGTGTGTGTGTGTGTGTGTGTGTGTGTGTGTGTGTGTGTGTGTGTGTGTGTGTGTGTGTGTGTGTGTGTGTGTGTGTGTGTGTGTGTGTGTGTGTGTGTGTGTGTGTGTGTGTGTGTGTGTGTGTGTGTGTGTGTGTGTGTGTGTGTGTGTGTGTGTGTGTGTGTGTGTGTGTGTGTGTGTGTGTGTGTGTGTGTGTGTGTGTGTGTGTGTGTGTGTGTGTGTGTGTGTGTGTGTTTTAATTAAATTAAATTTAGTGGTTAAATTGACATTTTTACTTATAACTATCTGATTAAATCTAATTTAAAAACTATAATTATTGAATAAATTATAAAAATTTACTAAGAAAATCATATATATATATATATATATATATATATATATATATATATATATATATATATATATATATATATATATATATATATTACGTTTGATAAACTCTTTAGTTATGATACAATATAATTATAAGATACTAACTATTATAACTAACAACAAAATATTCTATTCTATCAAAAAGACAGAAAAAGTTTGACAATTTTACACTTTTACTCCATATTTCTTGTTCTACTAGTTGACAAGCTATTTTTACGAAAGTTCAATTTGGAGCCACTTACACCATACCAAACAGAAGAAAAAACACATGCTACTTATAAAAATAGTCGAATGAGGCAAAGTTAAAGTGAGATTTTGTGGGCCACAATATTTTTATCAGCCTAACTATATTTTTCTATAAATACATCATTGTATAATTCATTTAAGTCATAATTAATTAAACAAATTCTTTTACAAATTTATCTACTATACGCTTTATCGAGCATTTTATTTGAAAAATTTTAATCAACTCCAAACAAGCATGTTTTCTTCTTACCATATCTGTATCAAAATATTTGTTGTCTTAAATCCCTATCATCTTTCATATGAGTTTGTCAATAAATTCACAAATACTTCCTCAATAAATATAACATTTAACAGATTGATTTTACAATTTAAAAAAAAATGATAATAACGCAATATATCATCCGTTTGTCATATATATAACCAACAGAGTTCTGTCTTTTGACTGTGTTTTACAGAAATCACTGTTGGTAAAAATTAATTGATTATTATGAGAGTAGTAATGATGTGCAGAGCACATCAATCAGATACCGTAGTACTATATTGTGTGCAAATTGATTGAGAAGAATACTCTAGAGAGTTTATAAATTATTTTCATATTCTTATTTGTCGGTGAACTTAAAGTTGCCTAATAGTTTATAAATTATTTTCATATTCTTATTTATGTCGGTGAACTTGAAGCACATAAGTTCTTTAATTTTTTAATTTCTCTAAAAGTCAAATATATATATATATATATATATATATATATATATATATATATATATATATATATATATATATATATATATATATATATATATATATATATATATATATATATATATATATATATATATATATATAACAAAATTGTGACTTTTAGTTTTGAAAAAAGTGATTTTACACACTCGAATAAATTGTTCACATATTTAAACGTATTTTCGTAACCAAAATATTTTTTTCTGTATAGGTTTTTTTTACCTTTAATATAATTATAATTATATTAATACCCATTTAAAAAAATCATAAGTTATTTCAAAAACATCTTATAAAATTGAAACAATAAAAACAAATCATGGTTCCTACGCAAGTATGACACATACAAATCTAAAAAAAAAAACATAATATTTATTGGTTTTTCTACCCTTTTACCAGTAAAAAAAATTATAATTTATAAATTGTTTTTCATCTCTCATCTTAAGTTTAGGGTGCAATTAATTAGTTATTTAACTTTTAAAAATATCATTTTGGTTTCTTTAACATTTTAAATTAGAATTATTTTCATCTATTTTGTTAGTCAAAATTAATGGGTAAGACTAGGTGACACTGACGTGTATTAAATATGTAATTCATTGTTTTAAAAAGATCATATTTGAATTAGAAAAATTAGATTATATTTTTGAATTTTATAGTTTGAACTTTGACTTAGGGTGCAAGTTAACCTAAATATATAAATAGGAATAAATCCTTATTTTGTAAACATCTCATCTTTTTTAATCATGTTTTGTAAACAAACTGTGAATTACAAAATATGATGAGAAGGGATGAGATGTTTACAAAATAAGAGTTTCTCCCTATTTATAGATTTAGGTTAGCTTGCACCCCAAGCCAAAACCCAAACTATAAAAGTCCAAAAACATCTAATCTAATCTTTTTAAATCAAATATGATCTTTCTAAATCAAATATAATCTTTCTAAAACAATGAATTACATATTTAACACACCACATAATTCTTGGTGTCCAAACTTTATACATTCATCATAGACCTTAACTTCTTGAAAATTTCGACTGACACTCTCATCGTCATGATATCTGCAATCTAATTCTCAGTTCTGCAGTGTTCCAAATTCATCTTCCCTTCTACTACCTGCTCTCAAAGATAACGGAACCTCAATTTGATGTACTTGCTTTGACCATGTGCTATTGGATTCTTCGCCAAGTTGATTGCTGACATGTTGTCGATGTTCATGATAATTGCTCCATGACTCTTTGTTGTGATCTCTTCAACCAGGTTCACCATCCAAGTTGCTTAACGTGCACAAAGAGAAGCAGCTATATATTCTGCTTCGCATGATGACATTGTCACTACTGGCTCCTTTCTCAAACTTCAAGCAACTGGTGCACCACCTAACATAAACACATAGCCAGCTGTGGTTTTTCTATCCTTAGCATTACTACACCAACTAGAGTTGGTGTATTCCACTAACTTGCATTCTTTTCCTTCATCAGCTGCAGGAAACAAAATTCTGTAGTCAAGAGTCCCTTTCAGATACCTCAGTATCCTCTTCGTTGCTGCTAGGTGTGATACATTTGACTTCTGCATGAATCTACTTACCATACCTACACTGTATGCTAAGTCAGACCATGTGTGACAAAGTAATCGAAGTGACCCAATAAGTCTTCTATATTGGGTTGGACCGACATCATCTTCATCTGAATCCTTCGATAATTGCAATCTGGTCTCAGCTGGAGTCGAAGTTGGGTTACAATCTTGCATCTCAAATCTCTTGAGTATTTCGCGTATATATCTTCTTTGATGTATCATTAATCCTCTACTACTCTTGTAGAATTCGATGCCAAGGAAATATGAGAGATTTCCCAAGTCTGACGTTTCAAACTCCTCACTCAAGTTATGTTTGAAGTCTTCAATCTCCTTCTTGCAACTTCCTGTTATCAATAGGTCATCGACATAAAGGCATAGTATAAGCAGTTCACTTCTGTTTCTTCTTACGTACACTCCATGCCCAGTCATACACTTCACAAACTCCTTCTCCCTTAAGAAGTTGTTGATATTTTTATTCCAAGCTCTTAGAGCTTGCTTAACTCCATACATGACTTTATGCAGCCTGTACACCTTTCTTTCTTCGCCTCGTTTCACAAACCCAGCTGGTTGTGCAACATAAATTTCTTTGTCTAAGGGGCCATTAAGGAATTCACACCTGACGTCCATCTGACATGTATGCCAATTGTTCATATTTGCTAGACCAACAACTAATCCGATTGTTTCGATCCTAGCAATAGGTAAAAAACTTCGTCAAAGTCGATTCCTTCCTTCTGAAGAAATCCTTTTGCCACAAGTCTCACCTTGTATCAAGTTACTTCTCCTTTAGGATTCACCTTCACCTTGTAAACCCACTTCACATAAATTTCCTTCTTTCCTTGAGGAAAATCGACAAGTGACCAAGTGTTGTTGACATCGATGGAGTCTAACTCCTCATTCATTACTTTCACCCATTTTGAATCTTTCAATGCCTCAACTGCATTGATTGGTTCGACATCTACGTAGAAAGGATATTGTACCAGCTCACCGTCTTTATCGACCACATCATTTGATGTAATCAAACATTCGTGCAATCTTACAAGCACGTGTCTTGTTCGTCGAGGTCTACTTGGGCCAGCTTCATCTCTGACTTGTTCTTGTCAAACTTCACTTTCAACTTCAGTGGCTGGTTCTTCACAAGAGATTCTCACTTAATCCTTCTTGACATTCTCAGTCCAATCCCATTGCATCTATGATTGCGTTCCTGCTAATCATTACCTGCTTATTCACTAGGTCGAACAACTTGTAACCTTCAGCCGAATGATATCCTATCAAGATCATCTGATTTGACTTATCATCAAGCTTCTTTCTCAACTGATCTAGCACATGTCTTTGTATTATATATCCAAGCACCTTCAAGTGACTAAGGCTAGGCTTGACACTAGACCAACATTCTTCTGGTGTGATTCCTTTAAGCTTCTTCGTCGGACATCTGTTAATATGTATGTTGCTGTCAAAAGCGCTTCTACTTATAATTATTTGGGTAGATGCTTTCCATTCAACATTCTTCTCACCATGTTCATGATGGTTCTGTTCTTCTTACCACCTCATGCACAATCCCTTCTTTTTCACATAATGCATCGAACTCTTTTGACACATACTCTCCACCACCATCAGTCCTCAGAACTATCAGCTTTATACCACTCTGTCTTTCGACCATAGATTTGAATATGGAAAATACCTCGATCACATCACTTTTCTTCTTGATGAGGTAAGTCCATAGCTTTCGACTACAATCATCTATGAACGTGAAAAAGTATTTGTTGCCTGCAATCAAATCCACCTAGATTGGACCATATATATCAGAGTATATGACTTCCAAAATTGCCTTCGACTTCCTTCATGCATCCTTGCTGAAGCTATTCAAGTATTGTTTCGACTGAACACACTCTTCACAAACTTCACTTGTAATGTCAATTTTAGGTAATATTGAAGCCATATTTCTCCTCTTTAGCTCTCTGATGTTATTGAAGTTAAGATGGCCTAGTAAAAAATTCCATAACCATTCATCTCTGCTGGCTGCAGTTGCTAGGAACTTGTGCTAAATCACATTGAGTTCAATCTTGAAGGTCGTATTTTGAGACATTGGAGCCTTCAAGATCAACCTACCACCTGCATCGAGAACTCTCATCATCTTGTCTTTGATCAACACCTTGTAGTTATTTTCGACTAGATGTCCTATACTGAGAAAAATACTCTTCATGTCTGGTATGTACAACACATTGGAAATTGTTGACCTCTTACCATCTTTCCTTATAATCAAAACATCGCCAATACCTTCAGCGGCTAGAGTATTTTCATTTGAAAATTTCACCATGTTCTTCTATGAAGGCTTCATGTTGATAAACCAATCTTTCCTTTGAGTCATGTGTGATGAGCATCCCAAGTCCAAGTACCACTGGTCCTGGAATCTCTCTTCGTCTTTTGTTGTGACCATTAACAACATTTTTTCTTCTTCATGCTTCGCCATCTTTGCATCAGTTTCTTGATTCTTCTTCTTTTGTAGACATTCACTAAAATAATGACCACACTTCTGACAATTGGAATATTGAATGTGACTTTTGTCAAGTTTTTATCCACCACCTCTTTCTTTACCTACAACACCACCTCTTTGGTTGCCTTGGTTCAAGGGTTTTCTTTGATTCGACCAGTTTCCTTCTTGCTGATTTTGACCAGTTGAAGTATTGTAGCCTCCTCTACCTTTTCTACCATTATAGCTTCCTTTGCCTTTCCTTTCCTTTTCTGAATGCGCTTGCAAAGCCATATCACTTTTTGACTTTCCTGCAGCTCTCTCAGCCATCCTTTGTTCATGAGACTCAAGCGTTTCTTGAAGTTCTTCCTTCGGCAATATTGATAAGTCTTTTGACTCTTATATGGCTACTACCACGTGGTTGAACTTTGGAGCCAATGACCTCAAGATCTTTGCAACAACTAATTTTGATGTCAACACTTCTCCACATATCTTGATTTGATTCACCCGCTTTGTAACTCTAGTGAAGAAATCTGCTATATTTTCACTTCCTTCCATCTGAAGCAATTCATAGGTTCTCTTGTGAGTTTATAACCTCACCTCTTTCACCTTTTCTGTGCCTCAAAACAACTTTTTAAGAATCTCCCACACTTTCTTCACTGATTCTACATATCTAACCTTTTCAAAACTATCTGGATCTGCACATTGATGGATTATAAAGAGAGCGTTACAATATTTCTTCTTCAATTCTTTGAATGCATCCTTTTCTTGATCTGTCGTGTTTTTTACAAGGGGTGTTACTCCTCCCTTCATAAGATCCCAAAGGTCTTGATAACAGAAAATCACCTTAATCTTCTTGCACCAATCCTCATAATTATTTTTCTTTAGAATTGGAAGGTTTTCCAGAAAGTGACAGTTTGGATGATTCATCACCATCACAATTTTCATTCCTTGAATCGTAACTGGAGCTCTAGATACCAGATGTTGTAATTCAACCACAACCTATAGAGAATTTGACTCAATCAATCTTGATCTCAAGATTGTTTCAACTCACATAATGGCAATGAAAGAAAAAGTTTAGAAAGAAAGAAAGAAAGTAAACGTTGGAGAAGAAGAAGATGAACAATTTTCTGTAGAGAACTCTCTGCCTACAAACTGTGGAAATTCTGTTATTTCACTTGCAACTTGTCATACCCAAAACTTTTACCCCTAGATTCCATAACCATTTTAGGAGCATCGAGTTTTTTTACTAACCCTAGCTATGTTTCAAGTTTGCTTTTGTTGAGGTTCATCTGAATTAGGGTTTTGCACTTTTGGAATCAAGAAGATTATTGTTTGATCAGTCAATGTTTTGGTTTGTTCATCACCAAATCAAGTTCCCATACACTCAATAGGCTTATATTCAACAAGAATCAAGTACAAATTGGTCTCATTACAAGTTCATTGAAGCCCAATTTCATCTGACCCCAAACTAGGGTTTTATCAAGAAAAGTCAATAATGCCTTTGACTTTTGATCAAGGCATGATCCCAAGTATTGGGACATGATTCTATATGTTCATATACATCATTGGAGCCCATCCTTGATGATTGAAAAGTTCAAAGATGCAAGTTCATTGAAGACCATACAGTTGAATTCATCTGATACAAGCTTTATCTGACAAAGTCAACCCTTTGACTTTTAGGTATTTTGGTCCAAATTGAAGCATTCAATCCAAATTTCATCAAGAGTTGTTTAATCAATGCTTTTGATCATGAAAAATCAATATTTGAGATATTTCTTGAAAAAGGGGTAAAGTTGTTATGCTTGAATTTTTCTAAGTGTATGAAAAAACCTAGTTTTGGTGCTAACTTAGAAAGACCATAACTTTCAATCCACACATCCATTTTTTAAGTTCCAAATATTAATTTGTAGGTCTCATCATGTAATACAAACATGTCCTACTGACCTATGGGCAAAATAGGCTTTAATTTTGAGATATTGAGCTTCAAAGTTTGGAAGAATTTCAAAACACTTGGAATTTTTCAAGGCAGCTTTAGTCCTTCAATTTTCAGTCAACTTCAAAGCCAATTTTCACCATGATCTCTTTTGATTCAAGAAGTTCATCAAATATGAAAGTTGTAGGGCATGTTTAGAGCTTTCCAAAAAGTACAATAACTCTCCAATCCATTGAGTGAGCTAGATGTTTCGAAGACATGAAGTGTAGGGCTTGAAACTTGAAACACAAGGATCTCACTTGGTATGACATGTTGCAAAGCCAATATTTTGCTGCAAACCTTTGTGTTTTAGGATTTTTACTTGCAAAATACTCCTTAATCATAATGTTACACAAAAATTTAAGTTATTACACAAGGTTTTGAGACATGAACCGAGTGATTATGCCATTTTTGGCATAAAGGTTCCATTTCCATTTTTGAAAAGCATTGCCTTTCCCCTCATTTCGGCATAGAGCCACTCCCAAAGCCT
Organism: Lathyrus sativus; assembly: GCA_963859935.3. Lineage (NCBI taxonomy): Eukaryota > Viridiplantae > Streptophyta > Magnoliopsida > Fabales > Fabaceae > Lathyrus > Lathyrus sativus. The sequence continues at coordinate 475,283,327 of OZ012741.1, read as the reverse complement.
CCCAAGTACAAGTTCATTTGCAGAAGCATGCCCAAGATCAACCACCTTGTACTTGATGCCTTGAACAACATAAAAACCATCATCATATTTAGTTTGAAAATGCAAATGGATGGTTAGCAAGAAGTTGGATTCTAACCACACTTCAAGCCTAGCATATTCCCTATTAATACAAAGTCAATTTTCATTGCAAATCATCAGAAAATACTATAAGGAAGTTCCTCAAAACTCTCTGCATATTCAGAACCACTTGCTTTTGCAAAACCATGCAAAGTTTGCAAAAACACTTCAAACATCCACTACACTCGTGCAGTTCCAAAACTAACTCCACAAACCACCCCTACACACCCATTATAACTCATCTAAACCATTGAAGCAATTCTCTAATAGTCCAAACACCTCATACCATTTTTAACCCCCATCTTAGAAAAAGGATCGTATTCTGTTCCTCAGACTTGTTCCAGATCATCTAACCATTCCAACAAGTTCTAAAAGGCTCAAGGAAGCTCTAAGGATTAATATATTGTAATTGTGATAGCTGAGAAGAAACATTGGATTTTCTCCAAGAGGTAAGATTTCTGACCTTGGAAAACTTCATATTCATGCACCATTTTGATGTCATTTGAATAGTAAAGATGTAGTGTATGATGTTATTTGTTGTCTTGAACCATTATTGGCTTTACCTTGTTTGAATATTGGATGTTGTAACATGCTGAATATTTTTGATGTTACACTGTTAATGGGTATGGTGTGCTTGATACATTGAGTTTTAGGGTAAATAAGTAACATATTCATGTTCCCCTTGAAAAATACTTCAGTTTTGTATTTTAAATCATTTGAAATGATTGAGAGATGGAGTAGTTAGAGGAGGAAGAAGTTATGGTTATGGAGGGGTTTAAGGAACGAAGAGAGAGAAAATGATTGAGGCGAGGCTGAAGAAGATGAAGTTGAGTGAGATCTGAGGTGGAAGTGAATGGGCGTGATGTGGCGCTGAGGTGACCGTTTTGGTTGGTCCTTAAAATAAAATGAATTGGAAGCATATTACGAATGGATGAGAGCGTAGCACCATTGTTCCATGGAGGAGGTTTGTGTGTTGTGTGGAGCGAAGGTTATGGGGTTCGATCCCCCCAGACCTTCTTGTTTCTTTTATTTTTCTTTTCAGACTAAACACTTGTTTTTTATATATTGTTATATGATTGCATTTCTTTGTCACGCTACGCATGTAGTCCAGTTGGTGTTGTTTTTGTGCATGAGGGGTCAGGGCGTGGGTCCAAACCTCATTAGGTGCATCCTCTTCATTTTTAATACTTATTTTTCATGTTTCTTTCACAATTTGATTTGATCATAACTTTCTTAATTTTTATCATTTTGATCCCATTCTTTTTGTATTTTGTTCATGTTAATGTCTATTTTTTATTAATGTCAAGAAACTTACAAAAATATTTATTTGCCTTAAATTTATTAATTATCAAAGTATGTGACATTTTTAAGTTTTTTAGAATTTCTTTTGATCCTTTTAAATGATTCTTTTGATTTTCCTTTGCACATTTTGACTTGTATGAACCTTATGCATCTTGTATGAACCTTAGATGATCTAGTAAACTTGTACATACTTGTTTTCACTTGGTTGTTATTACCTTTTCAAGCTTATGTCCATATGTGAATACATTTTTAAAACTCCTTGAAACTTTGGTTGTTACCTTGTCCTTAACATATGTTTCTCTTCCATGATCAAGTGATTTCAATACACAAATGTTTTATGTTGACCATACCATGCCTTGAGTGTCCTTATATACTTGTTTGATGATTAGTATGCATGTTTATATGAATCAATCCTTGCTCAAGGACTATGTTGAACCCTAACTTACCTCTTGGTTGTTACCTACTTGTTATGAATATGTCTTTCTTGTTAAACATGCTTGGTTGTTACCTTTTCCATGTCTTATTTGCATCCATGTTATGTATTGTGATAATTTATGCATACCTTGTTATCCATGATTTGTTTAGATGTTGAAACACCTATTGTCTGGATACTATTAGACTTTTTGATCTTAGACTTTTTGATCTGTGCATATCATCTTAGGTCAATCATTCGTGCATATCTAACCAATTCACTAGGCTTTGTTTATTTCTTTTCATATTGTGGAGTTAGGTTTGCTACAGAAAGTTTAAAGATCATGAAGGCATTGTGTGTACTCTTTGTCTCCTACAAATCATGTTAAGTTACTGTAGAAATATATGCCCTCATTCTCATGGCCTCTTAATCAACACAAGGTCTTTCGCCTCAGTATTTATCAGAGATTTCCCAAAGGAATATTAGGATTTTGTGTCTTATGGTTTCAAGGATGATCATTTAAGAAATGGTTAGAATTTTGTGGTGTGTTACATTACAAGTGGCATCTTCACTGCCAAAGGTTTTCTCCAGGGCATTGCTTGATTTTATCCGTGAAGTTGGATCATTGGTTGTCAAGTGGAAGAATTTGGATGTCGGTAGTGTTTGAACCATACGCTTTGAAATGTTAAATTCGATTGAAAAAACTTGGAATCGAGTTTAAGCAAGTAACTTTCAAATGGAAGTTCAAGATTTATTTCTGTACAAGGTTCAAGTGAACTCGTTATGTTATAACTTCAAATCCCAATTCGAGTTTCATATTCAAGTTGCATTTCCAAAGAAGTGTTGTATCGATATTCAAGTGAGATTACACCATATTCAAAAAGAACTTTTGGCCTGATTAGATTTCACCAGGTGCCAAATCCATTGTTTTACAAACCTCAAGTTCAAATGGAAGTTATTCATTCAAGTTGCAATATTTTCTCATTTTTTAAAACTCAAAGATTCCAGGAGTGATTTAATTGAAAATGTACCAATTCATTACAATATAATACTAAAGAAGAACATCAAGTTCAAGAAAGTCATGTGTTTAATAAATAAGTTAAACTATGAGTCAAGATAATTCTTGTACAAGGATTCACATTTCACCATAGAAGTTCTTTCAAGATGAAAATTCATATCATATGAGCTAAGAAATCCTTACAATTTAAAGAAACTACAAAATACAATGGAAATTCAAGGAGTGAATATATACAAATTCATTTCAAGTTACAAATTTAATCTTTATCCAAAATAAAAACGAGAAGTTACAAAGTGTTTCTCCATAAAGCCCATGCTAATCCAAAAAGAGTCCTATTGCACTTACAAGCATATACAAAAAATCATGAAAGATGTTGATACACAATGTAACACCATTTTCTATCCCACAATTAAAAGGCACGTTTATTCACATATCAGAGTAAATTATTAAATTCAATAAAAGCCACCACAAAAGGGCGTACATTTCCCAAATCCTCAAAATAGGTCAAGGCTCCGTAAACAACGGGTTTTCCCCAAAGCACATTAAATTACACAAAGCAGCAGAACTCAAAAGGCATAAATCAAGGTTTTCCTCATACCGGGAAGATAATCAAAATAAACTCAAATAAAACATAGTTTAACTCAAAACACCCCAACCGGCTGTTACATATCAGAGCAAGACCCTCTAAGTTAACCAAAAAGGCTAACAACTCAAAACTTCAAAAAAATAAGCTCGACAGCGTCCACGGCTAAACTTGGTCATCTGCACGTTACCTACGTGGAGGCAACAGTCAAACAGGCAGGGTGAGTAAAACGATTCATAATAATCAATGTATGAAAATAAACATATAAATGGCGTCATAATCATATTCAACATATTCACATTCATCAATAGGCCTCGAAGGCATAAATTATTCCAAATGACTCATAAATGCAAATGCAACAAGACTCAATGAATGTGGTACCAATCATCATAGTGTGATAGACACTGGGCCATCAATCCTCCATAGATCCCCATCAATAGAATCGATTCTACTAGAGAACCAGAGTACATCAAAATACTTTGCATCCACACAATGGAATTAAAGCCAAAGTAATCGAGGTCCTGAACCAAAGTCTGGATGCACATGAATGCATGATGCACACGTCATAAATCATCCTTATAATAACGTCATACGGGCATCATCATTCATCATATTCATCATCATCAAACGTCATAGCTCATCATCAGAATCATCATCATATATCATGTCATCATAGCTCATCATAATAATCATCATCATACGTCGTGTCATTATAGCTCATTATAATAATCATCATCATACATCATGTTATCATAGCTCATCATAATAATCATCATCATACATCATGTCATCATAGAATCATCAAAAACTCATGGAAATATCATCATAGCTCATCATCATTACTCATAGGAATCATCATTATGCAATCATGTATTAATCTAATCGGAATCATAGTTATACTCATGGTAATTCATCATACAATCACGTAATTAATCTCATAAAAATATTATACAATCAATTATCTTATTTATACTGTGTTATATCATGTTCATTAGGTTTCCAACGCTTCAAACGGGGGGTCAAAATAGACTTACGGATCAAAAGTTACGTCCAAAACAATTTCGACCAAAAACATGGACAGTAGTGACGGACAACCTGCAATTTTCTGCGTTTTTCACCGTTTGAGGCCTTCCGGACCTCTGATTTCGATTCCGTAAAAACCCAAACTCTCATAACATTACAACCCATTCAACATTATAATTATCTCAAGTAAGTTTACAATTTTAACACAATTAAACCATCTAATCATTGTTTTAAGATTATGCCTAAAACCTTTAAAATTAAGGGATATAAGTTCAATCTCATATTGTATTTACGCCCTAAATCACAAATTCCCCTACAATTTCCCCAAAGACGTCAGAGTTACTCACTGTCTAATATTCCTATCCCTTTAGGGCCAGACAGGTTCAAATCATAGTTTTGGCCACGAAGGCCTAAGGTTTCCTTTTTCCCCAATGAACCACGATTAGATTCACTAATAAAAGATTTAGGCCACGAAGGCCAAAGATCACTATTTCTCATATCTATCCTTAAACTCTCAGAAATACTTACCACTACACCACAACCATCAGAGTTCTCACTATCAAATTTCCCTAAAGGGTTAGACCAATGTCAAATAAGAGTTTTGGCCACGAAGACCTAGTTTCCCTTTTACTCCAATGAGTTCCCATGGTTAACATCTCAATACTGGATTTAGGCCACGAAGGCCAAAATCCCTTTTTCTCACAATCAATCCCAAAATTCTTTAAACCCTTAAATCGACCTTAAATACGTTGAATTTACACATTGAAAATCATGAAGGCAATACTCCCCATACCTTAATTGTCGATCAAAGCCTTCTCAAATATTTCCGGGAATCCTCCTAAGCTTTTGCCTCCAATCTTCCTTCTCAGAGCTCTGGCCTCAATTCTCCTCACAGTCTAACAAATGAATCCTAATTCCATCACAATTTCCTTTTTGTTAAACCTAGACTTGGGCCTCACAATTGGGCTTTTCCCATTTTATCCTCACTAACTCATCTTAATTGTTCAATTTTCCCTTATTTCACTTATATTATTTTAATTAATAATAATATTAATATATTCATATTATATATTATTATTCAAAATAAATAACCCAAATTCCATTAATTCTCAATATTCCACAAAACCACTGAAAATCACCAAAATGAGAATATTCTCATTTAAATAAATTAAATTAAATATTCCCATAATATTTGGGGTGTTACAACTCTCCCCCACTTAAAAAAAAATTCGCCCTCGAAAATTACCTCAAGGAAATAGAGTCGGGTACGACTCCCTCGACTGATCTCCATGCTCCCAAATCCAACTTTCTCCAGCTGGTCCTCCCCACAATACCTTTACCAAGGCAATCTCTTTACCTCATAGTTGCTTCATTCCTCGTTCACCAATCCGAACTGGCAACACTTCAATAATCAAATTATCTCCCACCCGTACACGATCCGTCTGAATCATATGTGACAGATCTAGAATGTACTTCCTCAACTTAGACACATGAAACACATCATGCAATTTCACAAGCGACAACGGTAAAACAACCTATCATGCTACTTCTCCCATGCTTCCGCTGCGCCACTCTGATACAAACCAACAAAATAAGGTGTGAGCTTTCGAGACTTCAAAGCTCGACCAACACCAGTTACCGGCGTAACTTTCAACAACACATGATCTCCCTCTTGAAACTCAAGTGCTTTCCTCCTCTTATCATGTTAACTTATCTGACGACTCTACGGCGCTTTCGTCTTTCTTGGATCATCTTGAACTTTTCAGTCGTCTCTTGCCCAATCTCAGGTCCGAGTACATCACTCTCTCCTGACTCATACCAACACAAAGGAGTCCTATACCTCCTACCATACAAAGTCTCATACAATGTCATTCCGATACTAGAATGATAACTGTTATTGTAGGTAAATCCAACCAAAGACAAATGACTATCCCACTGTCCACCTTGATCCAACACACAAGCTCTCAGCAAATCCTCTAAAGACTGAATAATTCTCTCTGTCTGTCCATCCGTCTACAGATGATAAGCAGAACTCTATCTCAACCTGGTACCCAAAGCGTCTGCAAACTCTCCCAAAACCTCGATGAAGATCTCAGATCTCTATCAGACACAATACTCGACGGTATCTCATACAACTTCATAACTTCCTCAATATATATCTCAGCTAGCTTCAGCATAGAATGATTAATCCTCATTGGTAAGAAATGAGTTGATCTAGTAAATCCATCCACAATCACCCAAATCGAATCATATCCATCTCATAGTCTTCGGAAAACCCGACACAAAATCCATGGAAATACTATCCCATTTTCACTATGGAATATTCAACGGTTGCATTAGACCCAATGGTCTCTGATGTTCAATCTTCGACTTCTGACAAGTCTAACCATCATACATAAACTCAACCACTTCTTTTTTCATCCCTGGCCACCAAAACTATTTCCTCAAATCCTAGTACCTCTTCATAGCACCGGTATGGATACTCAATCCACTTAAATGTCCTTCCTCAAGAATTATTCTTTTTCAACTCAACAATATCTGAAACGCAAACTCTATCACGACGTCTCATGATACCATTCCCATTAATCCGAAAATCAGCTCTTCGACTTTGATTCAGCAAATTCAACCAATCTACCAACTCAAATCAGATTTACGAGCTCCTCGAATCTCATCAAGAATACCACTAGTAAGCCTCAACATACAAAGCTTAACTCCATAAGAAGTCTCTTTGCAAACCAAACTCATATCACGAAATTGCTCAATCAGTTCTAACTTTTTTACCATCATCATCGGTCTATGCAAAGATTTCTAAATCGATGCATCAGCTACCACGTTTGCTTTTTTCGAATGGTAATTCAAACCAAAACCATAATCCTTCAGAAGTACCAATCATCTCCTCTGCCTTATATTCAACTCTTTCTAATCAACCAAATACTTTAAGCTCTTATGATCACTAAACATCTTAAATCTCGAACAAAACAAATGAAGCTCCCAAAGCTTCGACACAACCATAACAACACCCAACCCTAAATTATACGTCAGAAGATTCCTCTTATCCACTTTAAGTTGCCTTAAAGCATAAGCTAAACTTGCTGATGTTGCCTCAACACACCTACCAATCCCATTAATGAAGCATCACACTATACAACAAGTGGTTCTGCCGGATTCGGCAAAATCAAAACATGAGCTGCTGTCAGCCTCCTCAAAAGCTCTTGAAACTTTCTTTACACTTTTCATCCAAAAAAAAATCTTGAACCTTCCTAGTCCACTACGTCAATGACAAAGATAACTTGGAAAAAAATCCTTCAACGAATTTTCAATAATAATCTGCCAACCCAAGAAAACTTCTAATCTCAAAAACAGGTTTTAGAGCTTCCCATTGCGATGCAGCTTCAACCTTCGTCATATCAACCACAATAACCCTACTCGAGATCACATGACCAAGGAACTCAATTCCTTCAAACAAAACTCCCGCTTTGAAAGTTTTGCATACAACTGCTTCTCTTTCAACACTGATAATGCAATTTTCAGATGCTCAGTATGATCCTCTTTACTCTTCGAATATATCAAAATATCATCAATGAACACAACCACAAACTTGCCCAAATAAGTATGGAAAATCCTGTTCATATACTCCATAAATACACATGGTGCATTAGTCACACCAAATGGCATCACGAAATACTCATAATGTCCATACCTTGTTTTAAAAGCAATCTCCTGAATATCTTCAGCCTTCACACGAATTTGATGATACCCAGATCACAAATATATCTTACTGAACACACTGGAAACAACCAACTGATCCATCAAATCATTAACCCTTGGAAGTGAACACTTACTCTTGATAGTCACCTTGCTCACTTGTCTATAATCCACACCCATCCTGATAGAACCTTCTTTCTTCTTAACTAACAAAATTGGTGCACCCCACGGTGACACACTCAGACAAAAGAAACTCTCCTCAAGAAGATCTTCGAGTTGATTCTTCAACTTCTTCGATTCTGGTGTGGACATACAAAATGGAGCCATTGCTACAAAACTAGTTCCAGGAACTAAGTCGATCGTAAGCTCTACTTCACGTTTCGGCTGTAAATCACTTATCTCATCAGGAAAAACTTCTGGACAATCACAATTAATTGGCAAACCACCAACTTCCCCACTTTCATTAACACTCAAAGTTTCCATCAAAATAAACATCTCAACACCATCCTGCACTGACTCACCAAAACAATTTGTAAGCACTTAGCTTAACTCAAAACAATTCACTATACACGCCATCTAAGCTTGCAAGACACGTCTATCCCATCCAACATAACTCTGTCTACTATCAACAAGAGATTAAGCATTCACAGACACACTGAGCCACCACTCCACACTTGAAGCATCCTAGAGAAGCACCGATTCTCCCCCACTTGTTTCATTCCTACTTTTGCAGACAAAGGTTAGAAAACAAACGTGTACCGACAGTGTTTTCACACACATGTCGCATACAATGGAACAAATAACATTAGATAACTTGGTCGGAAGGACCAACCAGGCTATGAGACCACTAATGTAACACCCTTTTCTACCCCACAATTAAAAGGCACATTTATTCACATATCAGAGTAAATTATTAAATTCAATAAAAGCCACCACAAAAGGGCGTACATTTCTCAAATCCTCAAAATAGGTCAAGGCTCCGTAAACAACAGGTTTTTCCCAAAGTACATCAAATTGCACAAAGCAGCGGAACTCAAAACACATAAATCAAGGTTTTCCTCATACGGGAAGATAATCAAAATAAACTCAAATAAAACATAGTTTAACTCAAAACACCCCAACCTGATGTTACATATCAGAGCAAAACCCTCTAAGTTAACCAAAAAGGCTAACAACTCAAAACTTCAAAAAAATAACCTTGATGGCGTCCACGGCTAAACCTGGTCATCTGCACGTTACCCACGTGGAGGTAACATTCAAACATGCAAGGTAAGTAAAACGGTTCATAATAATCAATGTATGCAAATCAACATATAAATGACGTCATAATCATATTCAACAAATTCACATTCATCAATAGGCCTCGAAGGCCACAACATCATAAATTATTCCAAATGACTCATAAATGCAAATGCAACAAGACTCAATGCATGTGGTACCAACCATCATAGCGTGATAGACACTGGGCCATCAACCCTCCATAGATCCCCATCAATAGGATCGATTCTACTAGAGAACCAGAGCACATCAAAATACTTCGCATCCACACAATGAGATTGAAGCCAAAGTAATCGAGGTCCTGAACCAAAGTCCGGATGCGCATGAATGCATGATGCACACGTCATAAATCATCCTCATAATAACATCATAGGTGCATCATCATTTATCATATTCATCATCATCAAACGTCATAGCTCATCATCATAATCATCATCATACATCATGCCATCATAGCTCATCATAATAATCTTCATCATACATCGTGTCATCATAACTTATCATAATAATCATCATCATACAGCATGTTATCATAACTCATCATAATAATCATTATCATACATCATGTCATTATAGAATCATCAAAAAATCATGGAAATATCATCATAGCTCATCATCATTACTCATAGGAATCATCATTATGCAATCATGTATTAATCTCATCAGAATCATAGTTATACTCATGGTAATTTATCATACAATCACGTATTTAATATCATAAAAATATTATACAATCAATTGTCTTATTTATACTATGTTATATTCATGTTTATTATCTTTCCAACGCTTCAAACGGGGGTCAAAACGGACTTACGGATCAAAAGTTACGTCCAAAACACTTTCGACCGAAAACATGGACAGTCGTGACGGACAACATGCAATTTTCTACGTTTTCACCGTTGGAGGCCTTTCGGACCTCCAATTTCGATTCCATAAAAACCCAAACTCTCATAAAATTACAACCCATTCAACGCTATAATTATCTCAAGTAAATTTACAATTTAAACCCAATTAAACCATCTAATCATTGTTTTAAGATTATGCCTAAAACCTTTAAAATTAAGGGATATAAGTTCAATCCCGTATCATATTTACGCCCTAAATCACAAATTTCCCTACAATTTCCCCAAAGGCATCAAAATTACTCACTGTCTAATATTCCTATCCCTTCAGGGTCAGACAGGTTCAAATCATAGTTTTGGCCACGAAGGCCTAACGTTTCCTTTTTCCCCAATGAACCACGATTAGATTCACTAATAATAGATTTAGGCCACTAAGGCCAAAGATCACTATTTCTCATATCTATCCTTAAACTCTCAGGAATACTTACCACTACCCCACAACCATTAGAGTTCTCACTATCAAATTTCTCTACAGGGTTAGACCAATGTCAAATCAGGGTTTTGGCCATGAAGGCCTAATTTTCCTTTTACTCTAATGAATTCCCATGGTTAACATCTCAATACTAGAATTAGGCCACGAAGGCCAAAATCCTTTTTTCTCACAATTAATCCCAAAATCCCTTAAACCCTTAAATCGACCTTAAATACGTTGAATTTACACATCGAAAATCATGAAGGCAATACTCCCCATACCTTAATTGTCGATCAAAGCCTTCCCAATTCCACGATTGTCGTAAGCTATTCCGTATCAAAGATTCGATCTTCAAGTACTGCGGTTTGAGGCTATGGTTTAGGGCTCACATAATAGTGAGGGATTCGGATTTGGGTCAGCATGATTCTCCACTCAAGAATGACTGTAATACGATGGAGACTCGTGGAGAGAATTGTTGGAGGAGAAGAATTTGAAAGTTTAATGTTTTTTAGTTATTCACAGGCGATTGAGGATGATGACGAGAGAGAAGAAGAGAATGCGAGTTCCGTTTTTCTTTTGGTTTGTCCTCTCATTTTTTTCCTTCTTTTTGTTAGTTATGAGAGTGACAGTGGAGTGGGCCGTGTGCAAGGCTCACATTGCTCTTTTTATTTCTTATAATTTAGTCTCTTTTGTTCCCATTTAGTTTATTCTTTCTTTATTTATTTTCTTTAACAACTTATTTTCCGTTTTTTAGTTGTTAGATGGTAATTAGGTTCTTAAACTTCAGTCAATTAGGATTTCTAAATTGATTGGCTAGAATTCTTTATATGCTAATTAATTGATTAAGTTCCTAGTTTGTTTTTAATTATTTTCGCTAACACCGTTAGTTACTTATTTGTCAATGATCTTGTGGAGTCGTGATGAGAATCCTAACGATCCTAATTTTCTATGTTCCCTTAGGATATTCTTTGGTCAATTTAATTCCTGATTCATTTTGACTCAGAATAGACTCTAGTTTGAATTTTTCTTGCATCAACTAAAACACCATCACATTCCAAAGGAAAAGATCGCCTCTTGTTGACTGCCACGTCAACCTCATGAAATTCTAGATCCTTACCTCCTCATCCTAGCCTTAGGATTAGAGTCGTCGCACTCCATGCAAGCGTCCTGCCATGGACATTCTCTTTTACAGCCTTATCCTAGCCTTTGGGTTGGAGTCATCGTGCTCCCTATAAGTTCCTGCCATGGATACTTATTCATTTTTGTCCTTCATCCTAGCCTTAAGATTGGGAGTCGCAGTACTCCATGTAAACTCCCGCCATGGATACTTATCCTTCCCTTTTAACTTGACTTTAGACTCGGAGTCGTTGCACTCCATGTAAGTGTCTCACTATGAACACTTACTTCCCCTTTATAATCTTGACCACAGTTAAGAGTTCCTCATCCCCTTGAGGGGGAACTACAATTGCTCTAATTCCATTCCCGTCAGGATACGTAGGCACGAGATGCGATGTCTTAGCGAGCATACTTAGGACTAACACCTTAGGTCTTTTTCAACCTTTAACAGTCATATAACAGATAACAAAATAACATAATTTAAACATGAGGTTTATGTAGAGTACTATAGATACTTAGGATGCTAACACCTTCCCTAGGTATAACCAACCCCCGAACCTTAGATATCTCACATTGTTTCTACAGTGCAATTAGTTTTTTCGTTCTTTACCCTTTCCCTTGGATAAATCAAAGATCGGTGGTAAATTTCAAAGACCTGTGATTCAAGTTAATTAATAGCTTGATATATGATTCTCACCGCAACAGAAATGAAGAATTCACTAGGGAAGACAAAGAGCATTCGAAGGTTACTCCTAACTTGTTTATGTGTGTTATTTGCTGAATATCTATGTGTATATATAGTTGTATGGATGTATTTGTTTGGGTTGTTACCTCAATATGGTGAGATAAGTCCTACACCCATACTTGAGTGTACTTATGATAGGAAGGTGACATATTCAACGAGGCTTATAGGGAGTTGATTCCCGGCCAAGCTAACTTGAGAAATCACCACTCAGTTGAGGCCCTCTTGGGAGCAGTATCATACTTGAGCGAGCATTCGTAAAAACATTACTAATTTCGACCCAGGATCCCGTGACATTGATGACCTTTAGTTACCCTTTTCACTCCATTTTGGCTTTCTTAGGACGTAGTGCAATGACTATGAGGGAGTAGTCCCAAAATAGTTGATACGCGCTACTACACTCAAAAGAGGTTCTCTTGAGAATATTATTAACTATCAAGTATTTGGAAAATTGATAATATCCGAAAGATGGACTGATGAATTTGGGAACTTCTTAGAACCCTCATTCTGCAGGTACAAGAACCCTTAGTACATAGTTTTTTGGATGGGTAGACCATGACTCCATGCTCATGACCCTCTAACTTAGGCCTTTGTTTGACTGTATATGTGAATATCTGTATACGGGTGTTTGTGCATCCATACATTCATGCATTCATAAACAACCTTTGGTTTCAAGGAATTCAATTGTTCATTCCTTTGCAAAAATATTAGAAATCATGAATCTTAAAATAAAACTTTTTTCAGTCTTTCTAAAAAATAATGTTTGCAACTTGCTTTTGAATTCCTTGAAATCATTGCATTACATTGCATTCATGTCTTTGCATGTGCATTTTCTTGTTGCATTTTTGCTCATCCCATCGTCTCATCTTCAACTCTTTCACCCTGAATCCTCTGCGCTTGTACAACACTAGAGCTCAAGCTCGTAGAAGGATGGTGGAACATAATCAAGAACTTGATCATGTCAGTAATGAATTAGAAGACCTACGGGGAAGTGTAGGGCAAATTATGGAGATACTACAAGTTATACGCGCAAAGATGGATTCTCAGCCCACTGTTCTTTTTGAGGTTGCCAATACAGTTATGGATCCTTAACCAGCAAGTGTCACTATAGTAAGTGTACCTCCATACGGCCTTCCACCAAGTTTTGTGCCTGCACCTGATGCAGTTCCCATCATTCAACAAGTTCAACAACCTGTTCCTTTGGTTACCGAAGCTCCTTATGTGATTCCAACTTTTACACCAGCTATTGTGCATACCCATGTGCAACCCTACTTCAATGAGTATAAACCATTATATGATGTCCCTAACATGAAGGAAGATGAAAATGAATGTCATGAGAAACTCAGAGAAAATACGAAAATTATTGATAAGAGGTTGAGAATGATAGAGGGAGAACAAGTCTTTGGTGCTGCTACCAGATAAGTGTGTCTTGTATCTGGTCTGGTTATCCCTCAAAAGTTAAAAACTCCTAGCTTTGATTACTATGAAGGAGATACATGCCCAAAGAGCCATCTGATCATGTACTATCGAAAAATGGCCGCTCATGTTGATAATGATAAGCTGATGATTCATTGTTTCCAAGACAGTTCAAAGTGTGCTTCGTCGAAGTGGTATTTAAGTCTGGATCAGTCTCACATTAAGAGTTTCCAAGATCTATCTGATGCCTTTATCAAACATTATAAACACAACATGGATTTGGATCCTGACCGAAGGCAATTATGGAGTATGTTCCAGAAGAGTTCTGAATCGTTAGTACGCTCAGAGATGGAGAGAAACAGCTTCGCAAGTAAAACTGCCTTTGACTGAAAAAGAATTGGCTGATTGGTTTGTCGACACTGTCCGTCCTGAGTTTTATGAAAGAATGGTTGGAAGTGTGACTGCAATTTTTTTTGATATTGTTGTTGTAGGCGTGAATGTAGAATTGGGTTTGAAAAGGGGAAAATGTCCAGTACTGCTGGTGTTTCAAGCTCCAACAAAGACCATGCTAAAAAGCCTTCCTTTAGCTCTCACAAGAAAAAAAAGGGTGAAACTAATGTCGTGATATCAAGCAGAAGAAGAAGTCAACCTTGGCAACATCAGCAAAATTATGTTCAACAACAAGGTTACCCTGTCCAGTTTGCTTAACAACCGTATGTGGTTGTTATTACACCTACTTTTAATCAACAAGTTCCTGCATACCAACCTATGCAACCAGCTCCTATTTATCAACCTTCTACCTATCAACCACCTCTGGTTTATCAGCCTGCCCAAGCTCCATCCAATTATCAACGAGCGCCCAATGCTCATGCTTATCAACAACCGAAAAATCAGGCACCTCGCCAAAATATTCCTAATAGAAGACAACATAAGCCTCTGATTCCTCCTATTTTGATGACCTATACCGAGTTGTAGCCTTCATTAGTAGGGATGGCAACGGGCCGAGACGGGGGCGGGTTTAACTATACCCGCACCTGCACCCGCCTCCATGTAACACACCCGCCCTCGCCCCCAAACCCAATCGGGGGTAAAAATTTACCACTCAGACCCGCCTCCAGTAGAGAACACGTGCACCCGCCCCCGCCCCCGCCCCCACCTACAAAAAAATTATTATTTTTTAATTACAATAAAACTTAAAAAAATCAATTAAAAAAATTAATTATTTTAATAAATAAATTATTTATTTAATTAAAATTTTAATTAGTAAATGAATATTAACTTAATTAATTTAATTATTTTAATTGCAATAAGGGTATTAATAATTTAATTAAAAATATAATTAATAAATGAATATTAAAATAAGTAAAATAAGATAATTAAACTAAAATGTATTATTCGGGGGTGGGGCGGGGGCAGGTGCGGGCGGGTCTTAATGTATCCCCGCGCTCGCACCCGTAGTTAAGAACCGGGTTTCCCCCACACCCGCACCCAATTAAATTGGATTTTCCCCACTAATTTCAGGGTGGGTCCGGGCGGGTGTAGGCGGGTCCAAGTTTGTTTGCCATCCCTATTCATTAGTGCAACAAGGTTTGGTAACTACAAGGGCTTTGGGTCCACCTCCTAATTCACTTCCACCTAATTACCATCCAAATGTTTATTGTTTGTTTCATGAAGGTGCACCTGGCCATGATCTAGAAAGTTGTTATGCTCTCAAGCACCTTGTAAGAGAGTTAATAGAGAAGAAGATTTTGTCTTTCGGTGATTCTCATCCTAATGTTAAGAATAATACTTTGCCCACCCATGATGTGGTATCTGACGAGAGTTTAATTCTGGATGTCTGTGAGATTAAAAATCCTCTCCGAGTCTTCCATTCAAAGCTGTTTGAGGCAGGTTGAGTGAATGTTTGCCATGATGATTGTACAAATTATGATGTCAGTGTCAAAGGATGTATGTTGATTCAGAATGATATTCAAAACTTGATCAATGATAGTTTTCTACAAGTGAGTAGCAAAGTGAAGAAGGGTGAAGTTGCTGTGATTGAGCCCATCTTCAACTCGCCAGAACCAGGTGATAAAGTGCCCATTTTTAGTATTCCAGAACCAAGCTCCGCAGTACCTATTTTCAGTGCACCAAAACCTGTGTTTAACATGCCAAAATATGTTATTGCTTCTGCAGTTAATCCTCCAAAGCCGGTGATCATTTTAAAGCCTAGTCTTTTTCATTTTAGAGACTCTAAAGTTGTACCTTGGAAATATGATGTAACCATGATTGACAAAGAATTTGGGAAGGTTATTCCGAGGGAAGGATTGAAGAGTGTTAGTGAAGATGTGACTGATATAGTTGGGGCAAGCAAGATGACACGAAGTGGTCATATTTATACTCCTCGTTTCAATGAGGCTCCGCCTAACGAAACTGTTACCACTGTGCCTGCCAAAGACAAAGAGAAAGAATTGGTTGCAAATGACGAAGATGTTGAGTTCTTGAGGATTATCAGAAAGAGTGATTATAAGGTCATCAATCAGCTTCACCATACCCTTTCCAAGATCTCAATTATGTCTCTTTTGATGAGTTCACCTGCTCACCGAGTTGCATTGCAAAAGTTGTTGGCCCAAGCTAATGTCGCCCAAGATATTACTATTGGCCAGTTCGACAGTGTGATTACGAATATTACTTCCTGTAACACCCTTAGCTTCAGTAATGAGGAGTTACCAAGAGAAGGTCAGAATCGCAACTGTGCCTTACATGTGTCCGTGAAATGTTAGGAAGATAACTTATCAAGGGTGCTTGTAGATATCGGTTGCTCTTTAAATGTTTTACCTAAGAGGGTTCTTACAAAGCTGGATTACAAAGAGATTGAGATGATGCCTACTTACTTGATAGTCAAAGCATTTGATGGTTCCTGCAGAACTGTAATTGGAGAAGTGGAGCTACCGATCTTAATTGGTCTTCATGTATTCAACATCACATTCCAAGTGCTGGACATAAACCCTACTTATAGTTGTTTACTTGGAAGGCCATGGATCCATACTGCTGGTGTTGTAACTTCAAAATTACATCAGAAGATGAAGTTTGTAATTGATGATAAGTTGGTAATTATGCATGGTAAAGAGGACTTGATGGTAAGTAACTTGTCTTCATTCCGTTATATAGAAGCTGACGAAGATGCTTTAGAAACTTCTTTTCAAGCACTTGAGATAGCCAATGTTGTTCTGTTGGAAGTCGAGGAACCAGTGGGTAAGAGTAATCCGTCTTTCGCATCTTTCAAGAGTACCATATCAACAATTGAAGAAGGTATACCCAAAGGTTGGGGAGAGGTGATAAATATCAAGACAAAGATGGATCGCCATGGGTTGGGTTACAAACCAACTAAAGATAGAGCATCGACATCTGCCAAAGGTCGTACGAAGACTATCCTAGAAGTGTTTGTCACCGGAGGTTTATAGATCAATGTTGTTGAAGACGATAATGAGGATGAAGAATTGAGCAACCTGGTATTCAAGTATGATGTAGCTTTGGATAATTGGGAAGCAATAGAGATCCCAGTGATTTTTCCTTCGTCAAAGTAATTTATTTATCTTTTTGTTTGTTGTTTTCAAAAATTCCATAGTTGTGCCCAAGGCTATTGGATTATCTTGTAGGGCCACCCTTTTTACTTTCAAATGATTATCAATAAATGCATTTTGTTAAATTCTCGTTGTTTCATTTACTGTTTTTTGCTTTCACCTTTAAAAGAAATTGACAATCTTTCAAAACTAGAAAAAAGAACATCTTTCTCTTGCATTTTCTTAGTGCCTTTAACAAAATAAGTCCTTCCAAACATGCAGAATAATCCCAAACCATGTTGAATCCAATGACTCTACTTTCACTCCTAACTTTGATTCTCCCATTTTTCAAGCCGAAGATGAGGGTGAGGAAGATTTCGAAGTTCCCACTGAACTGGTAAGGTTCGTTGAGTATGAGTACACTGAACTTTAACCGCATAAAGAGCAGGTAAATTTGATTAATCTTGGTAGTGATGATGAAAAGAAAGTGGTCAAGATTGGTACAATGCTTGGGGCAGATGTCAAGCAGATGTTTGTCAAGCTTCTAGAGGAATATGTTGATGTGTTTTCATGGTTGTATGAAGATATGCCCGGTCTAGACATTGATATTGTTTTTCACAAGTTACCACTTAAACCAGATTGCCCACCTGTAAAGCAGAAACATCAAAGAACCAGACATGACATGGCATTTAAGATTCGAGATGAGGTTAAGAAACAACTTGATGCAGGTTTTCTAACAGTTGCAAAGTACCCTGAATGGGTAGCCAATATAGTTCCAGTACCCATAAAGGAAGAAAAGGTCATAATATGTGTAGACTATAGGGATTTGAACAAAGCAAGACCAAAAGATGATTTCCCTCTACCACATACTGATACGCTTGTGGATAATATAGCTCATTTTGTAGTTTTTTCTTTTATGGATGGTTTCTTAGATTATAATCAGATTAAGATGGACCCTGCTGATAGAGAAAAGATTACTTTCATTACTCCTTGGGGAATATATTGTTATAAAGTTATTCCCTTCGTCCTGAAGAACGCATGGGAAACATATCAAAGAGTGATAGTTGCTCTCTTTCATGACATGATGCATAGAGAGATCGAGGTGTACATTGACGATATGATTTCCAAGTCTCAAAGTGAGGGGGACCATTTGGATCATTTGTTGAAGTTGTTTGAATGACTCAGGAAATACCAGTTGAAACTTAATCCAGCTAAGTGTACTTTTGGTGTTAGATCTGGAAAGTTACTTGGATTTATCGTCAGCCAACGGGGAATTGAAATAGACCCTGATAAAGTTCGAGCCATTCAAGAAATGTCTGCTCCACAAGCTGAAACACAAGTCAGAGGTTTTCTTGGACGCCTGAATTATATTTCCAGATTCATTTCCAATATGACTGCTACCTGTGAGCCAATATTTAAGCTACTCTACAAGGGTCAGATTATTGACTGGAATTATGATTATCAACAAGCATTTGAGAAGATCAAGGTTTATTTTCAAGAGCCTCATATCTTGGTTCCTCCTGTTCCTGGAAGACCACTCTTCATGTATCTGACTGTTCTCGAGAAGTCTATGGGTTGCGTACTAGGCCAACATGATGAGACTGGACGAAAAGAACATGTCATCTACTATTTGAGTAAGAAGTTTACCGATTGTGAAAAACGGTATTCACTTTTGGAAAAGACTTGTTGTGCTTTAGCATGGGCTGCTAGGTGTCTCAGACAATACATGATCTGTCACACTACTTTGCTGATCTCGAAAATGGATCCAATAAAGTATATTTTTGAGAAACCTGCTCAGACTGGAAGACTTGCCCATTGGAATATGTTATTATCTGAATACAACATCCAATATGTGACTCAAAAGGCTATTAAAAGAAGTATCTTGTCAGATTACCTTGCAGACCAACTAGTTGAAGATTATGAGCCCCTAATGTTTGACTTTCTTGATGAAGACATTATGTTGGTGAAGAAAGACTATGAAGAGCCAGGTCCAGTTGGAAAATGATGTTTGGTGGTTCCTCTAATTATAGTGGGCATGACATAGGTGTCATCTTGACGAATCCTAATGGCGGTTATACCCCATTTACAACAAGGTTAGATTTTGAATGTACAAACAATTTTGCCGAATATGAAGCATGCATTCTGGGCCTTGAAGCAGCTATTGACCTCTGAGTCAAAATTCTCGAAGTAAGTGGAGATTCAACTTTAGTAACCTACCAAGTCAAGGGTGAATGGGAGACCAGAGATGAAAAGTTGATCCCATACAGAGCTTACATTATTGAAATGATCGAATACTTTAATGAGATCACTTTCAAACATGTCCCGAGGATTGAAAATCATTTTGCAGATGCTTTAGCCATGTTAGCCTCAATGTGAAAGGTATGATTTGTTAATGAAGCACCACTCATTTGAATTGAGCGCAGGACTGAGCCTGCCAACTGTCAACTAATTGAAGAAGAAACTGATGAAAAACCATGGTTCCACGACATTAAGAATTATCTCCTACACCAAGAATATTCGGCCGATACTACATCTCTTGACAAAAAGACTCTGAGAATATTAACATCCAAATTCTTCCTTAGTAATGATGTGTTGTATAAAAGAAACTATGACATGGTTCTGCTTGGATGTGTTGACAAACATGAAGCAGACATGTTACTTCAAGAAATTCATGAGGGAACGTTTGGAACTCACGCCAATGATTATGCTATGTCAAAGAAAATTTTGAGGGCTGGTTATTATTGGTTAACCATGGAATCTGATTACATCTAATATGCCATAAAATTCCATAAGTGCCAAATTTATGCTGATAAAGTACACGTGGCTCCAACACTGTTGAATGTTTTATCATCACCGTGGCCTTTCTTTATGTGGGGCATTGACATAATTGGGGCAATCGAACCTAAAGCTTCCAACGGTCACCGATTCATCTTAGTTGCCATTGACTACTTCACAAAATGGGTAAAAGCTATTTCTTATGCCAATGTAACCAAGCAAGTAGTTGCCTACTTCATCAAGAAATAAATTATCTGTCGTTATGGAATTCTAAGTCGGATCACAATAGATAACGGGACCAATTTGAACAACAAAACCATGAAGGAGTTATGTGAAAGTTTCAAGATCACGCACCATAATTCATCTCCTTATCATCCTAAAATGAACAAAGTTGTTGAAGCCACAAATAAAAACATTAAGAAAATCTTGCAAAAGATGGTAAAGACTTATAAAGATTGGCATGAAATTCTACCATTTGCTTTGCACGAACACAAAACTTTGGTGCGAACTTTAACCGGGGCAACCCCTTTCTCATTGGTGTCTGGAATGGATGCGGTACTTCCGATTGAAGTAGAGATGTCATCCTTAAGGGTATTGATGGAAATCCAGCTAGATGAATCAGAATGGGTCCATGAAAGATTTGATCAGCTGAACCTTATAGACGAGAAGCGCATGACTGCAATGTGCCATTGTCAGTTGTACCAGAAACAGATGAAGAGAGCCTTTGACAAGAAAGTTTGAATCCGAGAATTTCGAGAAGGAGAGCCTGTACTCAAGAAGATCTTGCCAGTTCATAAAGACATGCATGGGAAATGGATGCCAAACTACGAAGGCCCATTTGTTGTGAAAATAGTCTTCTCATGAGGATCGCTGATTCTCATAATAATGGATGGTGAAGAGCTTGCACATTCTATAAACTCTGTTGCAGTCCAAAAATATTATGCCGAAAAAACCCGCTAAGTCAAAAACCTGAAAAGGTGACCTAGGCAACAATGGGTATCCCGGTGGATCATAACCTATGAAGGAGATCCAGACAAAAGTTAGGGGTGAAAATAAAAATAATAAGAGCCCGCTAAGCTAAAAACCTGAAAGGGATGTTTAGGAAAAAATGAGGGTCCCGATGGATTGAAAACTCGAAAGGGAAACCCAGGAAAAAGATAGGGATGAAAGGCATTTCACTACATCAGATGGCGTTCATGATTACAGAAGATCAACACAGAAGTTCAATTCGAATGCTCTCGTCAGAAGCAGGATTTTGGTTAGTTATAGTTATTAGGATTAATAGGTGTCGTTGGATTCAATGTAACCTTTTCCTATTGTCAATTTCAATTGTAATATACCATGGAGCTTTTGCCATTAGCAAGCTACCATTCTTAAATAAAATCATACTTTTGCCTTTCAATTTTTGCCACTTTACGTTTTCTCTATTTCTTCTTGTAATGCAAAAGGTTATTTGTTAATAATATTTTTGAAAGTGAAAAGTTTTTGAATTTAAAACCATTTTTGAAAATACATTGAAAATGATATAAAGTTGCTTTGACTTGTGGAAAGGTCTAAAGGAAATCACTGTTCCCCAAGGAAGTCTTAATGTTGCAGAAGCACTTTTAGACCATTTTCAGCAAAATTCCCAGTGAAGTATAAATTGACAACACTCTTGGGCCGATCCTGTGATCATAAGTGGTTTTCAAGATAATAGAGAATCTCCCCAGTATCCACCATGTGATACATGTTTGTTGATGTTGAGGATTCACTCCCCATTGGAGTCATCTTTGTTCCTCACCGAAGTTACTCTATAAGCTACCTTAGCTCCATACATCCCCGTTAAAGAGGATATTTATTTTATCCCCTACGAAGTCTCAATTCATAGGCAATTCTTCCCTTTGGAAATTTTCTTCCTTGACAAGGAAACTAGATTCATGATGGCAATCCCTCAGGTGAAGTCGTGATGTTATATCCCCGAGTGGAATACCTTTTCCCCCAGAGAAGTTTTTAAAACCTTGAAGCAGGACTATGTTTTTGTCTATGACTTCCTATTCATCTCTTGATAGATGTATGCTTCTTGAAAAGTTTGACCGAGTATCCTCATCGCGATGTTTATTTCATCTCCAATCTACTTCTCCTTATTGTGTTTTGTCAGCATAAACATAACATGACATTCAACATATAGACATACATAGCATCAACATGCTTGCTACCTTATTGTCTTTTGTCATTTACTTTGGCTGTGTTTACCACCAAGTAATTGGATTTGTTGTTTCTCTCCAAGTAGAGTCATCAATTTTAGGCAGAAAGTACCATCCCTTTCTAAATTCCCCATAAAGTTTGACCCTCATGGATGATGGTTATTTCAGTTATCTTTTACATGCCCGGATAAGATAAATCTCCATGCGAGTTAATTCCTCGATGGTCAGAGTCTTGTTTAACCGTTTCTTTCTAGTTTGTCTCCTAGATTGAGCTTTGGCCCTTGGAGATTATGTTTAAACCCAATTAGGTCGTAGAACCTAGCTTGAGCATGCATTTATTTTGCACTATATCTCTCAAAGAGGAATCTTTTAGAAATCTTTATTGTCGGATAAGTGGAAGTCTCTCCCGAGAAGCTTATCATTTCTTACTTTTCCGATAAGTGGAAGTCTCTTCTGAGAAGCTTATCATTTTTTATCCTTGTTACCGATAAGTGGCAGACTAACCTGAGAAGCTTATCATTTCTTTCTTTGTCAGATAAGTGGCAGTCTCTCCTGTGAGAAGCTTATCCTATTTCATTATTTCTAACAACAAGTGGAAGTCCCCTTGAGAAGCTTGTTTCCTTTTGCCTTTTCCAGATAAGTGGCAGTCTCTCCTGAGAAGCTTATCATTTTATCCTTTAGTCAGATAAGTGGCAATCTCCTTCAAGAAGCTTATCCTTTTTACTTTTGTCAGATAAGTGGCAGTCTCATTCGAGAAGCTTATACCTCATTACCTTTGTCGGATAAGTGGCAGTCTCTTTCTTTTAGAAGCTTATCCTTTCTTGGTGGTGTATAAGTCCCTTTTATACGATTAGTGACAATCTCTTTTGAGAACCTTATCAGGGTGTTTCCCCGTGAAGTCCAATTACTTTGGTATACAGAAGAGATTAATTACCTTGTATCTTTCCTGATGTTCCTTGAAGATCCCATTTGATCTCTTCGTTTAAGGAATTTCCAGAGGCTTGGATGTTATTTCTTGATTGAATAATCCAGCATTTGTTTGCATGACCTTATTGCTATATGGATCATGCTTTATCTTTTGTCCTAGAGTGTCATCCGGTCATGCTTGAACCTGTTGGTCAACTACTCTGGATATTCCCCAGTGGAGACCGCCTTTCCAGTTCTATCTCCATTAAGGATCTATTTGTTGTCTTTCTTTCTAAAGTGTCAATTGGTCATGCCTGAACCTGTTGATCCATCACTTTAGATTTCCTTAGTTTATTTCTGTTCCCTAGTGAGTGGTTACTCATTGTGCATTCTTTATCCCTATTGGCCTTCATTTTTGTCTGCATCTTGCATTCATCATTCCATCATTTACATCATATTAGAGTTCATTGCATGTCAGCATTCGTAGGTTAGTCTCTTTTGTCCATAGCATTGCATGTCATTGTATCTAAGGGCAAAATTTTCGGTTATCTATATTTAAATACCTTTCACCATGATTTCACAAAGATTTTCATCGCTCATGTCGTCCGATGAAGATATTTAAATAGTCGCAAATGTTATACCCCAAATTTTATCCTTAGATTCTTTGATCTGTGCATATCATCTTAGGTCAATCATTCGTGCATAGTTAACCAATTCACTAGACTTTGTTTATTTTCATATTGTGGAGTTAGGTTTGCTACAAAAAGTTTAAAGATTATGAAGGCATTATATGTACTCTTTGTCTCCTACAAATCACGTTAAGTTGCTGTAGAAATATATGCCCTCATTCTCGTGGCCTTTTAATCAACACAAGGTCTTTCGCCTCAGTATTTATCAGAGATTTCCCCAAGGAAGATTAGAATTTTGTGTCTTGTGGTTTCAAGGATGATCATTTAAGAACCGGTTAGAATTTTGTGGTATGTTGCATTACAAGTGGCAACTTCACTGCCAAAGGTTTTCATGAAGTTGGATCATTGGTTGTCAAGTGGAAGAATTTGCATGTTGGTAGTGTTTGAACCATACACTTTGAAATGTTAAATTCGATTGAAAAAACTTGGAATCGAGTTTAAGCAAGTAACTTTCAAATTGAAGTTCAAGATTCATTTCTGTACAAGGTTCAAGTGAATTCGTTATGTTATAACTTCAAATCCCAATTCGAGTTTCATATTCAAGTTACATTTCCAAAGAAGTGTTGTATCGATATTCAAGTGAGATTACACCCTAAACTATTAAGAGTTTCTGATTCAAAATGAACTTTTGGCCTGATTAGATTTCACCAGGTGCCAAATCCATTGTTTTACAAACCTCAAGTTCAAATGGAAGTTATTCATTCAAGTTGTAATATTTTCTCATTTTTTAAAACTCAAAGATTCCAGGAGTAATTTAATTGAAAATGTACAAATTCATTCCCATATAATACTAAAGAAGAACATCAAGTTCAAGAAAGCCGTGTGTTTAACAAAAAAGATCAAGATGCTGTTCTAAGGAATTTGTTTTTTTTGTGATCCAAGCAAAGACTTGGATGAAATCGTGAATCAAGTTTAGGCAACAAAAAAAAAGTCTCAAAGAGGAATTCAAGAGTTAGGTTTTACGGTTTTTTTGATTAATTTTCTTATTTCCTACAATGTCTAAGTTAAACTATGATTCAAGATAATTCTTGTACAAGGATTAACATTTCACCATAGAAGTTCTTTCAAGATGAAAATTCACATCATATGAGCTAAGAAATCCTTACAATTTAAAGACACTATGGTGCTACTGCGAAAATCGGCGCCGACTATGACAGAAGAGTCGCCACCGTGCATTATTTATCCCAAAGGA
This sequence comes from Lathyrus sativus, assembly GCA_963859935.3. Classification (NCBI taxonomy): domain Eukaryota; kingdom Viridiplantae; phylum Streptophyta; class Magnoliopsida; order Fabales; family Fabaceae; genus Lathyrus; species Lathyrus sativus. Next base: position 475,258,014 of record OZ012741.1, on the reverse strand, counting down.
GGGAAAGGAAACACTCGAAGTAAACCTACCGCAAGGAGGGGAAAGGAATGGTCATCGCAACCAAATCCTGGATTCGGGAGTCGGTTACGCAAGGGGAAGGTATTAGCACCCCTCACGTCCGTCGTACTCGACGGGATCCACGCTTGATTTCTAGTACGGATTGTTATTCTATCTATTCTACAGGTCTGGGGTTAAAAGAAAATAAAATGACTTGGCAAAGTATCACACTTTATGCCTACGTATTCCCGTCTGGAACGAGAAATCAGAGTCAACGTAGTTCGCCTACCTACGGGAAAGGAGGGAAGGTTGCTCGCTAGGATATCGCATCCTATGCCTACGTACTTTCATACAGCATGAAAGATCAGAGCAAACGTAGTTCAGGCTACGGAAGACACAGATTTGTCTGGATTGCTTTTATCCTTTTGAAAAAGGTTTTTCTCCTGATTATGGGTCCAAGCGGACAAAAATGACACTTTGATTGGTTTTCAGTCTTTTACGCAAGAACTGTCTTTTATTGATGTTTAACCTCTTATTGTATTTTTTGATTGTTTTGAGATAGAAGAGAAAGAACTCTAAAACCTAGGGTTTGAAAGGGGAATCAAAACTATCCTAATGTTGTCATGCATGGATTAACACCTAATGTCTGTCATATTTCTCTCTTGCACAGAGAGAAACAGAGATCCTAGGGGATAAACGGAAAAGAAACAGCATATATACAGTAAAGCAGTAAAATGCATGAATGCAGCAGTACAAGCGAGGCAAGGGAGTCCCACTCAACCTCGAACCTGAAAAACAATAGGCAAAGTGAAACATCTTCACTTCAAACCTAAGGGGAAGATTAACAAGCAATACAACAAAGAAAATAAAACCCCAAAACCAGCTCTGACAGCAAACCAGCTCCTACAGCAGCAGCTCTGAAAAACATCAAACTCTGACAGTTGATTAACTGCAAAAGAGCAACCTTCAAATGAATCCCAAAATCAAACTTCAATGGCCTCCAAGCTTTAGATAAGCTCCATCTTCAGGGCAAGCACTCCAGAAGAGAATCACTTAACAAAATAAGTTGAATGCAAAATAGCTTATTGACAACCAAAGGAAGCTTATAAGTGTTTAACATTATGAGAGACAGGTTCCCTCAAAGTTCTACTTCCAAGATAAGCCACTTATCCCTCCAAAGGAGGGATATGAATATCTTAGAAGGACTTTTAGTCATTGGGAGGAATGGAAGCACAAGATGCTTTCCATGTTTGTGGAAAAATTCAGTCTAATCTAAAGCACTGCCTATTTCTCCTATTTCCTATGTCTTCAAAAACCATCCTCCAGGAGAGGAATCTTCATACATCCAACTTTGATTATTATCTTCAACCTTCTACTTTGATTCTTCATGCCCCACAAGCCCACGACAAACCCCCATACCCCAAATAAAAGCCCAAACCCCAAGCAAACAATGCAAAAGCCCATAATGGCCACACCAAACAATCACACTATTTACAAAAATCAAGTAAAATAGTAGTATATTATTAAAAATCCTAAAATTAATTCTAAGGGGATCTATACATCTACCCTACATACCCTATATGTCCCAGCTCCTAATTCAAGCTAAAAACCCAATATCTAAGTGTTATGATGCACCTATGTTCAGTTTAACCCTAATTCTAGTCACCCTAATGTTCTTTATTCAAAGCTAAACAAGATTAAATCACAAAAATGTGAGATAAATCTCTAAGGGAACATAATACTCTAATCTACCCATGGGAAAATGAATCACATCAAAATATGAAAGGAAATGGCTAAACAAAATTCAACAAAATGGATATACAAACTAAAATGCAATAAAAGCAACTAAATGTAGAAATTCACCAAAAATAGAAAAAAATGATTAAAATGCTACTTTTATTTTTTTATAATTTTCTTGAGACATTAATGAGCATGAGAAAAAAAGTCCCATGTAAAAATGACTATTTTTGAATTTATTATGATTTTTTTAGTAAACTATATGCAACCATGAAATAAAATGAAAATTCAAACACAATTAAAAAACGGGGGTGGCAAAAGCAATTTATTTACACTGCAGAAATACATTGGGCCCAGGAGGGGGGTGCAGATATCACTGCGTTGGGCCCATTATTAATCCAGAAAAACAATACAAAATAAAAAACTGAAAAAAACTAGGGGGGGGGGACTAGCAATTATTGCTTTGTTAATCACATTGGGCCTCCCACTGGGGGGTGCGAATAGCGACTTCGCTTGGGCCCAGAACGCAACACAAATGGGAGAGGGGGTGCCACGAGAAACAAAGGGGAGATGGCCAGCAATCTTCGCAGCTGGGCCTAAGCCCTAACCCAATCCCAACTCAGCCCCAGCAAACAAAACCCTACCTCCTTTAACTCTCCCTCACACTGTTCATGACCACTAACCCTAGCGCCGCTTGATCTCTCCAACTCTCTCTCACCAATGTTCTCTGAAACAACACTATCCACTAAAAACTCAACAACAAATCTCACCCAAATCTCTGACCACAAACGTCTTCATCAATCCAAGCTCTCATACACTAACCACTTCGCTTCTCTGAAACTCCCTCTAATCGCATTGCTCTCACAAAACCTAATATCTAACCTAATCGGAAACCTAGCCCTAACAAAACTAAGATCCAACACTCACAAAGTTCTAAATCCAGATAGCTGACAAACTACCACGCACATGCAAGGAATTAAATGAGAAGAAAAAAAAGGAAACCTGGATGAGGATGATGTTGAAGATCTACGGGTGATTTTGAAGATCTTGAGCGAAAGTCTTGAAAGAATCTGGAAAAAGAAGCTCGCTGAAGAAAGCACGCGGTGAGATTCTTGGATCGAGGATGCGTTTCTTGAAATCTTCGGTCGAGTATGAAGAAGTTGATGACGGCGTTTGTACTGCTGGCGATTTCGCGATGAATACGGACGACGATTGAAGAAATCTGGCAATTCTGGAAAATAGGTGATGAAGGTCGTGGAATTCTTGGCAAGAACTCAAATGTTGATCTTTTGAGGGGAAACTGGAACGAACAGATGAAAATCGTGATGATTGTTATGTTGATTTCTGATGAAACGATGAAGAGGATTTTTGGAAAAAATTGTTATTGATGATGATTTCTGGAAATCGGTTGATGAATATGATGTTGTTGGTGAATTAGATCGGAGAAGATGAATATTGGAGGAGTTAGAAGAATTTCTGGAAGAAATGCGTTTCTGGCGAGTTCGTTACGGCGGCCGGAGATTGTTATGGTGGTCGCCGGTGGTTGGTTAGGGTAGCCGCCAGCATTTGCATGCCGGCCGGTGGGATGTTCCGGCGAGTGACGAGAGGGAGCCACTTGGCACCTTGCATGCAGAGAGAGGACTCTGAGAGGACGCGTGTGGTGGTGGAATCACTGCATGGAGGCCACGTGTGTGTGGAAGGTGTGAGTAGAGTGTGCGTTGTCTAGTTCTGAGAGATAGAAAGAGTGATGTGGCAGGGGAAAAAGAATACACGTGGGCAGTACTGTATTTATACACCTGGCAAATGGACTTCGTTGACTGGGCTTCTAAAGATATTTGCTGGATAATTTGGCCCAATGATAAAACTGAGACTTAAATGGATAACTAATAATGGACTAATATGGGATGATGAAATGCTTAATGGATTAAGACTAATTTGAACATGATATTAAACGAAATAGTACAGGATTAATGGAATGCAAGTGGACTTAATGCTGATTAAACAAAATGATTAATGGACTAAACAAAAATGGATTAAATGAAATGAAAATGAAAACTAATGCAGATGATTAATGAAATGATTAGCATGATAAAACGTGACTAATGATATGAACAATAGATTAAATGCAAAAGATTAAGGCTAATTAAAACTGTACAATTAATAAATCTAGAAAATCTATATTAAAAATATATCTAAAATCTATTATATTCAAAAGAAAATCTATTAATTCTAAAAAAAAAGGAAAATCTATTTATTCTATAAAAAAGAAATCTATTTTCTATTCAAAAGAATTCTATTCTATTTAAAATAAAACCTATATTTCTAAATGCTATTAAAAGGAAAACTATTTAATTTCTATAATGCCATTTAAGTCTAATAAAAGCCTAAAAATGCAATTAAGTCCATTAAAAAGAACACGAGACCAGAGCGGAACCAATGGCAAAACCTGGACACCTGAATGTCCTCAAAAACACCGTAAGCTGAAAATACCCGGGAAGCGCACGACTTCTCCAAAATAATCTCCGATTATCCGAACCGGTCTGGAACCTCCGAAATGTGAAAATAAGGCTGTAATCCCGATAACACCAATATGATTGGAGAAATGCACTGTATGCGGTATGCGAATGCGAATGCGAAAATGCGTCGAAACATAAACCAGATATGGGACCCAATTGGTCAAATTTTAGGGTGCAACAGCTGCCCCTATTCAAGCGGCTTGGACCTGAAGGGTTGAAGAGTGCACAACCTTCAAACATTCAGAGGTAGAAGATGGTTGAATACAAAATAAGCCCAAAAATTTGCCAACCGCAGAAATAAACTGCACACTTGCTTGGGGAACGCCATTCGTCGAGTGAACCTGATTGTTACGGTAACAACCGATCATTCGTCGGAGAATAACTGATTTTGACTCCCACCACCCATGTAACACCACAGGTACTGAACTATCTTTGCAAAAGCACCTATGTCCACAACTGGACTAACCTTGTCAACACCAGAAGAGAAACAAATTCGTCAGCACGAGTAAAGATCCCATCATCACAGGAAAAACTTATCCACGATTGTCCTCAAATTTCGTCAACACGAAAAGCCATAAATTCGTCATCACGAAGAAATCCTATCATCATAGGAATAAAACTTGCCCTCATCAGGACTCCTCATTCCGTCAACACAGAGAAATCAAACTTGTCCTCATCAGGACTCCATATTCCGTCAACACGGAGAAATAAAACTTTATCCTCAACAGGAATCCGTATTCCATTAACATGGAGAAATAAAACTTATCCTCATCAGGAATCCTCATTCCGTCAATACGGAGAAATCCCGGCGACCTCGTTGGGGATGAGTTGTCCGCATCTCGTCAACACAAGGAGATCCTATCAGCATAGGCAATGACATCTTATTTGCGTCTTATCAACACGAGGAACTCCTATCAACAAATGAATAAATTGTCCATGCCGGGACTCACGTGTCGTCAACACGAGGAAAAATAGATTCATTAACACGAATAAATCCTATCATCATAGGAATACCATTCTTGTACATATCTGATCTCACATTTCGTCAACACGAAGAAATCCTATCCACATAAGCATAAATTGTCCTCATCAGGATGCACATTCCGTCAACACGGAGGAATAAAACTTCGTCCTCAACAGGACTCCATACTCCGTCACCACGGAGAAATAAAACTTCGTCCTCAACAGGACTCCATACTCCGTCACCACGGAGAAATAAAACTTCTCCTCAACAGGACTCCATACTCCGTCACCATGGAGAAATAAAACTCCGTCCTCAACAGGACTCCATATTCCGTCAACACGGAGAAAGCAAACTCCGTCCTCAACAGGACTCCATATTCCGTCAACCCGGGGAAATCGATTCGTCAACACGAAGAAATCCTATCAACATAGGCATAAATTGCCCTCATCAGGACACCCATTCCGTCAACACGGAGGAAGCAGTTTGTCAACACGAATAACCCCGGTCAACATAGCTGGGGATATTCTGAAAACCAGTGACCAACACCCGTTCTGACAACAAGCGACCACTTCTGAAATTTTGATTCATGGAACCCTGAGATGCTACTGCAGCAACAAACTTGACAAAACAGTCCGCTGATCGGATACGAGAAAACCTCAATCAGTAACTCTGTCGGGGATGATAATAAACTGAATCACATCATCATACGTCTCACGGCAAGACCTTGATGGTCTGAAAAGACATCTGGGCTTTAGAACCCCATACTCCTGTTGATAAACACACCTGAAAGCAAAAGGTTAACCAACCTGACCTATGTTTCAAAATGCGTATGTTTGACAATGGCGTAATGCTACATACAGCATGGAAATGCTACGCGTTTTGGGTAGATGCAAATATGATAATGCATGCAAATGCAAATGCAGGTTCAGGCTGCCGGGGAACTCTGGTAAGCTGGCTTCAACACGTCCGTTGAGGACAGATACCACCCTGCTGGGGAATGAACGGGTACCACCAAGTATTCCGGTAAAATAAATGCCAGGACATACAACCAACTCTGCAGGGGAGAGCTTTAAACCTTCGATTTCCACCGGGAGGAAAGAAATAACACCTGCTGGGGAAGAAACGACTCTCTCGGGGAATATTAACCAACTCAGCTGGAAACAGGGAGTGACTCCGCTGGGGGAGAGTAAACAAACCTACTGGGGATAGGGCACCCTTGCTGGGGATAATAACTGTCTGGGTACAATTTACAACCCTGGACTTATTAATCCGATGAAAACTAAACGACTCCGCTGAGGATAAGGGATCCTTTTGGAGAAACACTATTGTCTGAATACAGCTTACAATCTTTAAAATTATCAAACTCTGCTAAGGGTAAATGACCCTTCTGGGGAAAGCAAACCATCTGGCCACAGTTTACAAACTCGGGACTGAGGATAGACCTCCTGTGGGGAGCATCAATCTTGACCTGCTGGAGAATATCCTTTGGGGATAAGCTACGACTAGCTGGGGAAATTGAGCCTTCTTCAATAAGGAACAGTATCATCTCAGCTTCGGGAAATGAAGCGCGACCTTCGTGGGGATTCTCATCACATAATGATCAAGTCCTTTCGTCAAGAGCCTCTGGTTAGGACTGCAATTTTCTGATCGTCCACTTCACACGGGCGAGAACCCTGCAACACCATAAACGAGACAAAACAAGTCTATACAATCAAATCTATTCAAGTTAGCGTCAGTGACATCATTTTCAGTCAATTCGAAGTTTTAGCAATTATTGGCAAGGGCCAGCAACGTTATGCAACTGCTAGTTTTATCAAAACATTGGCGTTTTTCACATACAAAACAGTAAAGAACAAGCATCAAATACTGAATAACATGATTTATAGATTAGGCCTTTGAATAGGCAGAGTTTTGTACATTGGATGTAACTCCTGAAAAGAGGAAGTTACGCACAACAAATATACAAGTATGCACAGGAAGCATAAATACAATGACAAATCAAATCTACGCATATGTCGGCAACATGGTGCAGGCAAACATCATGAGCTGATCCTCCTATGACTCGCCTGACTCTGGCGCTTTCCCGGTATTCAAATTTCTGAAGAGATTGTATCTGATAAACGAACCCCCAAAGTATTCTCCCAACCACCAAGCAACGCAGTATCACATTCGGACCGCAGTCATTTGCTTCTTAAATCCCTAACTTTTGCGTGAACCGCCCTTTGCGGGTTTTCAGTTCACCGGGATACCCTTTTTTGCCGAAGCCGCCCAGTGTAGGTTTTCGACTTCGCGGGTGTACATCTTTTTAATTTTATCCCTAACTTTTTCCCGAACCTTTTATTCTGTTTTTGGTTCGCCGGGACGCCCCATTTTTGCCCGGACTCTCTTTTTTCTGTCCAGCGGGTCAATTTTAAGCAAAGTATTTTTTAACTGCGTCCGAATTCACAGGCGACGTAAAGTCTTCACCGTCCATGGTGGACAGCAACAAAGCTCCTCCTGAAAAGACTTTTCTGACAACGTATGGCCCCTCGTAGTTAGGTGTCCATTTGCCGCTATGATCAGTTTGTGGCGGGAGAATCCTCTTCAGCACAAGGTCGCCCGCCTGAAAGCTTCGAGGGTGTATCTTCTTATCATACGCTTTCTTCATCCGACTCTGGTACAACCGATCGTATGCTAGAGAAGCTAGCCTCTTCTCATCCATTAGACTCAGCTGATTCAACCTGTCTTTCACCCATTCTGCCTCGTCAAGTTGGACGTCTCGCAAAACCCTCAGAGAAGGAATCTCAACTTCCAGTGGTAACACCGCTTCCATTCCGTATACCAACGAGAACGGGGTTGCCCCGGTTGATGTGCGTACCGTCGTACAATAACCGTGCAAAGCGAAAGGTAGCATCTCGTGCCAGTCCTTATAGGTCACCACCATCTTCTGAACAATCTTCTTTATGTTCTTATTGGCCGCTTCAATAGCGCCATTCATCTTGGGTCGGTAAGGAGAAGAGTTGTGATGTTCAATCTTAAAACTCTGACACAGCTCCTTCATCATCTTGTTATTTAAGTTCGAACCGTTATCGGTAATAATCCGCTCAGGGACTCCATACCTGCAGATAATATCTCGCTTGATAAACCTGGCTACCACCTGCTTGGTCACATTAGCATATGATGCCGCTTCCACCCATTTGGTAAAATAATCAATTGCTACCAAAATGAACCGGTGTCCGTTAGATGTTGTCGGCTCAATCTTTCCAATCATATCAATTCCCCACATCGAGAATGGCCACGGTGAAGACATCACGTTCAGAGGACTCGGAGGCACATGGATCTTATCTGCATAAATCTGGCACTTATGACATCTCTTCGCAAACTTGAAACAGTCAGTTTCCATAGTTAGCTAGTAATAACCTGCCCGCAGCAGCTTTCTGGTCATAGCATGCCCACCAGCATGTGTACCAAATGTACCCTCATGTATTTCCTCCATGAGCAACTTCGCCTCTTTCTCGTCTACACAGCGTAGTAACACCAAGTCATGATTTCTTTTATATAGGACACCGTCCGGATTTAGATAGAAATTACCAACCAATCTCCTGAGAGTCTTCTGACCGCGACTGGATGTCCCAGCCGGATACTCCTTGTTTTTCAGGAAATTCTGAATGTCAAAATACCAGGGTTTATCATCGGATGCTTCGTCAATGGCAAATATGAATGCGGGCCTGTCAAGCCGAGAGATAACAATCCTGGGAGCCTCGTTCCAGAAGTTAACTTTATACATGGAAGCCAATGTAGCCAGGGCGTCAGCCATTTGATTTTCTGCTCGCGGCACATGATGCAATTCAACCTTGTCAAAGAAAGGCAACATCTCCTTGCATAATTCATATACGGTACAAAATTGGGCTGACGTGTCTCCCATTCTCCCTTTATTTGATTCACCACCAGAGCTGAATCTCCGTATACATCCAGATGTTTGACTCGCAAATCAATAGCTTCTTCAAGCCCCATAATACAAGCTTCGTATTCAGCTTCATTATTGGTAACCGGAAAGGTCAATCGAGCAGTAAATGGGATGTGCGACCCATGTGGAGTAGTGATGATTGCCCCTATTCCGCTACCATAGGAATTCACAGCTCCGTCAAAGATCAACTGCCACTTGGAATCCGTCTTTGGTCCTTCATCCGACAACGGTTCTTCCCAATCTTTCATCTTCAGGTACATGATATCCTCGTCAGGAAAATTGATAACACGAAATCGTATATATATTTTGATGCATAATTCAACTAAAGTTTAACTGTTTTCGATCCGATTTCGGGTTATTTCCGTGTTATTTGTCTGATGTTTTGCAGGTATTTGATGATCATGTCTAAACAAGGCAATATGAAGAAAAGAAGCAATCTCAGATGAAATATGGACGAAAACCGGATGAAAACATCATGAAAAGCGCAGAATGCTGATTTTGCTGCTGTGACGACCGTCACAGCTCCATGACGACCGTCACACGGGTGACGACCGTCACACATTGTGACGACCGTCATGCAGGCAAAAACGCCCCACTTCAAATGCACGTGAAAGAAGCAGTTCCAAGTCCCAAATAGTGGACCACTACTCCCTGATAATTCTGCCTCAAAGTCCACCTTCTTCAAGTTATAACCGTTAGAATTCCATTTCTATAAAAGGAGAAGAAGGGGAGCAGAGAAAGGGAGCCGCATTCAGACAACGAAGTGCTGCCAATTTATCTTCAGAGCAACCTTTCCAATTTTTAATATTCTTATTTGTTTCTCTTTTCTTTTTCTGCATTCCTTCCATTCCTTCTGTAATTCTTATTTCCGTTGTACGATCAATTGGCACAAAGACCAGAATCCTGCCAACATTTGTGGAGGATCTGCCCAAAGGTCAATTGGAATATTTACAGGTTTCTCATTTTAATCGTAATTCCAGTTTTTATTATGATGCATGCTATTATTTATTGTTTTTATTTATGTTTTACCACTCCCAAATCCATGTCTAGCTAAATCAAAGTAATCGATATGTAATAATAATTCGGAAGGGATTTGATAATAACCGGTTGAAAATTGTCTTTTTTAAAAGTCGTTTATGGTCTGAGTGTTTAAAATTAATTTACTAAATAAACTTCGTCGCGAAAGCGAAAACTTATTTAAAAGTAGTTTTGCCACGAAAGTGGGAAATTAATTAAGGTACGAACCAACAAGCGAAAGCTGCGGCAAGACCAGATAGTAAACACTAGTCATTCATTTTAATAACAGCGAAAGCACTTTAAAATGAATTAGAACTTAGAGATCTCCAAAAAATAATTTTAACCCCGAATGGGACACGAAAGCGTACGTTTGGCCCTTAGAATTATGATTAGCGTCAATAACCATCGTGAGGCGAGAGTCTTCAGATCACCATTTTCTGCTTAAATAATCTCTGAAAAATATTTCGTATACCGGTAACTTGTCAAATCCCCGAAGAACATAATTACTGCATATCGATTCAATTAATTATACTTTAATTAACATTCTTAGTTCCCTTTAGTGACAATCTTATTCCCTCAAACATTATCTACCTAGCTAAACATAGTAACTCCCGAGAACACTAGTTTGATTACGAGTCCCTGTGGGATCGATATCTATTATTACTACGCGATAGACTGTGCACTTGCAGTTAGGTTGTATTAGACATAGAAAGTCGCGATCAAGTTTTTGGCGCCGTTGCCGGGGACCCGTTTAGTCAATAGTGTAACCTTCTGTTACACCGTATAGACTAGGTTAATTATTTTCATTTTTCCTTTACTAGTGCTGTCGATTGTATGCCAAGTGATCGCCCGCAAGGCGATATCTTGAAACCTTCAGTCGCAGAACTAGAACGCTTCTTACATCTAAGAAGCCGAATCATTGAGTACCAACTCAAACATAACATTCCCGATCCTCTCACTCCCATTCCCAAATCCGAAGAAGAATCAAATATGGATGAAGGACCTCCAAACAAACCGCTGAAGGCATACACTACACCCTCTCAGATGGAGCCTAGAAGTAGCATTGTTGCCCCAGCTATTACTCGAAACGATTTTGAGCTGAAACCATCATTGCTGTTAGCTATACAACAAAACCAATTCTCAGGAAATACAACTGAGGATCCGAACGAACATCTAACGAAGTTTGTACAATACGCAGACACAGTGAAAGCAAATGGAGTAACTCCAGACGCGATAAGACTTCGTCTTTTCCCATTCTCTCTTAGAGACAGAGCGTGGACATGGTTACAATCCTTACCGTCCAACTCCGTTACGACGTGGGAACAATTGAAGAACGTCTTCTTAGCGAGATATTTTCCGCCAAGCAAAACTGCTATGCTTAGAGCTCTAATCAACGGATTTTGACAAAAAAGATACCGAATCTCTTTACGAAGCATGGGAACAATTCAAAGATATGATGATAACATGTCCTCACCACGGTTTAGAAGACTGGGTGACAATCCATACTTTCTATAATGGGCTTTTATACAATACCAGATTGAAAATAGACGCTGCCGCGGGCGGTGCACTTATGGATAAGCCATACGACGAAGCCTACCAACTAATCGAAAACATGTCTCAGAACCACTGCCAATGGGGAGGTGAACGCACTCCAACAGAGAAAACCACAGCGAAAGGTGGGATGTACGAGATCAACAGCCTTGAAAAGTTCAACGCTAAAGTAGATGCTCTAGCACAGAAGATTGACAGTCTGACCGTTAACCCCACTGCAACCGTCGCTGCCGTAACTCCAAATTGCGAGTTATGCGGAAGCACCACTCATAATGCGCACGAATGCCCATTGCTAGCCGGAATCCCACCAGACCAAGTAAATTATGCTCAAGGAAATCCTTACGCAAATACCTATAACCCAGGTTGGCGAAATCATCCAAACTTTTCTTACAAAAGCGAAAACGCATTGCAGATGCCTACTGCTCCGCCAGGATATCAGAAACCAGCTGCTGCTCAGACTGCACCTAGGAAATCAAACGTCGAGTTGATGATGGAAAAATTCATAGCTACTCAAGCTCAAACAAACAAAGAATTCCTTAATCAAAACATACACACTAGCGAGCAAATTAAACAGTTGACCGGAAAAGTAGACGCTTTAGCCACCCACAACAAAATGTTAGAAACACAGATATCACAAGTGGCTCAACAACAAGCCTCTGCTGCCGCACCCGCTGGCACATTTCCTGGACAACCCGAATAGAATCCAAAAGGCCAAGCAAATGCTGTAATACTAAGAAGTGGAAAAGAATTGGACGAACCGATCGATCTGAGGACCGAAAACTCAACCATGCAACAAAAACCAACTGAACAAGCAGAAAAGGAATCTGAGTTAGAGAAGAAGGAAGACAACGAGAAGGAGGATACCGCAAGTGAAAAAACTCAAGTACCTCCAGCGCCATATAAACCACCCATCCCTTATCCTCAAAGATTAATAAGCTCCAAAACTTCAGGACAGTTTAAGAAATTTGTAGAGCTCCTTAAACAGTTGAATATCACTATTCCTTTTACAGAAGCGATAACGCAAATGCCGTCATATGCTAAATTTCTCAAAGAAATCCTGTCAAATAAGAGAAAGATTGAGGATAACAAAACAGTTACACTTACTGCAAAGTGTAGCGCTATTATTCAAAACCGCATGCCTCCTAAATTAAAAGACCCAGGTAGTTTCTCCATACCCTGCATCATAGGAAAGTTCGTGATAGACAAAGCTCTATGCGATTTAGGAGCCAGTATCAGTGTTATGCCTTTATCTATATGCAAAAAGCTGAATATGGGAGACCTCAGACCAACCAAAATGTCTGTACAATTAGCTGACCGATCAGTAAAATACCCCGTCGGAATACTGGAAAACGTTCCAGTACGCATAGGACAATTCTACATCCCAACCGACTTCATAATCATGGACATCAAGGAGGACACTGTTACCCTAATTATCCTAGGAAGACCGTTCCTAGCTACAGCCGGAGCTATTATAGACATGAAGAAAGGAAGGCTAACATTCGAAGTAGGAGAAGAAAAGATAGAGTTCATTCTCACCAAGTTCTTACAAGCACCAGCCATAGACGATACCTGCTATTTAGTAGATGAAATTGACGAATGCATAAGAGAACTTGAAAATGAAGAGACCACATATTCAGAAATAATAACGATTCAAATACCCGATATTTTTGAAGACGATGATTGGCGTAAACCGTATAAAGACGACAGCCTAAGCGAAAGCTTAGCACTGACCCCAAACCATATGCCAGGTCCGAAGAACCCATCTTTAGAACTTAAAACACTACCCAAAACCTTAGATATGAATTTCTAGACGATGAACTAAAAAGACCAGTGATAGTCAACGCCGACTTAGGACAACTAGAAACCGTAAAGCTATTAGAAGTCCTAAAGAAGTACCCCACCGCGTTAGGCTATAACATAAGTGATCTAAAAGGTATAAGCCCTTCGAACTGTATGCATCGAATTACAATAGAGGAAGACTCTAAAACCTCTAGAGAGCATCAGAGGAGACTGAACCCCATCCTAAGCACTGTAGTCAGAGATGAAGTAAAGAAATTGCTAGATGCAGGAATCATCTATCCAATCTCCGATAGTGAATGGGTTAGCCCAGTTCATGTCGTACCAAAGAAAGGAGGAGTCACAGTAGTTAAAAACGAAAAAGGCGAATCAATAACAAAAAGAGTCGTGACTGGAAGCAGGATGTGCATTGATTATAGGAAGCTTAACAAGGCCACACGAAAAGATCACTTCCTGTTACCCTTCATAGACCAAATGTTGGAAAGATTAGCCAAACATTCATATTTCTGCTATCTAGATGGTTATTCAGGATTTTTCCAAATTCCCATTCATCCGGATGACCAAGAAAAGACTACATTCACCTGTCCTTATGGTACTTTTGCTTACCGCCGAATGCCGTTCGAACTCTGTAATGCTCCAGCAACCTTCCAAAGATGCATGATGGAAATCTTTGCAGATTTCATAGACGACATCATGGAAGTATTTATGGACGATTTCTCGGTATGTGGACAAAGTTTCGAAGGATGCCTACAAAACTTAGAAATGGTATTAGAACGTTGTGTAAAAGTGAACCTCGTCCTAAATTGGGAAAAATGCCATTTTATGGTCCGACAAGGAATAGTCCTAGGACATGTCATATCAAATAAAGGAATTGAGGTCGACAAAGCTAAAATAGAGATTATAAAAGATCTCCAACCTCCAAAATCCGTACGATAAATACGAAGTTTTCTAGGACATGCCGGTTTCTACAGAAGATTTATAAAAGATTTTTCAAAAATCACAAAACCTTTGACCGGCCTGTTGATGAAAGATGCTGAGTTCGTCTTCGACGACGACTGTCTAAAAGCATTCGAAACATTAAAATCAACCCTTATCACCGCACCGATTATGCAACCACCCGATTGGCGACTACCGTTCGAAATCATGTGCGATGCGAGTGATTATGCCGTAGGCGCAGTTCTAGGACAAAGGAAGGACAAGAAACTCCATGCCATCTACTATGCCAGTAGAACCTTAGATCCTTCCCAAATGAACTATGATACCACAGAAAAGGAACTTCTAGCAGTTATATTCGCGCTTGACAAATTCCGTTCTTACTTAGTAGGAGCAAAAATTATCATATACACAGACCACGCTGCCATAAGGTACCTAATAAGCAAAAAGGATGCCAAACCAAGACTATTGAGATGGATCCTGTTATTACAAGAGTTTGACTTAGAAATCAAAGATAAGAAAGGAACCGAGAACGTTGTTGCAGATCACTTATCCCGAATAGAAGGCATCAAACATGAACCAGTACCGATAAACGACGATTTCCTGTACGAACGTCTGATAGCCAAATTAGAAAGTGACATACCCAACTCAATCTCGGAAGATCCAGAATTCGAAAAAGCCATAGAAGCCGTCTATGCCCAAGTCACATTACCTTGGTATGCTGACATCGTTAATTACCTCGCTGCAGGCGTGCTTCCACCGAATCTCACTTATCAGCAAAAAAAGAAATTCTTCCACGATCTAAAACACTATTATTGGGATGAACCTCTACTCTTCAAGAGAGGGGCCGACAACATATACCGTCGCTGTGTCCCAGAGGAAGAAATAGAAAATATCATTTCCCAATGCCATTCAGCACCGTATGGTGGTCATGCTAGTACATCCAAGACGTGCGCTAAGATTCTCCAAGCCGGCTTATTCTGGCCTAACCTCTGGAATGACGTTCACATCGCTGTGCTAAAATGTGATCGATGCCAACGAACCGGCAACATCTCACGACGCGATGAAATGCCTTAGAAAGGAATCTTAGAGGTAGAAATCTTTGACGTATGGGGAATAGATTTCATGGGACCATTCCCACCTTCTTTTGGTAATAACTACATACTCGTCGCTGTAGACTATGTGTCTAAATGGATAGATGTCGTTGCTGCTCCAACAAACGACGCACGAGTAGTAATCAAACTCTTCAAAAACACAATCTTTCCTAGATTCGGTGTACCCATACTCGTCATTAGTGACGACGGATCTCACTTCATATCGCGAATATTTGATAAACTTATTTCTAAATATGGAGTCCGACACCGAGTAGCTACACCTTATCATCCGCAAACTAGCGGACAAGTAGAGGTCTCGAACAGGGAAATAAAACAGATATTGGAAAAGACTGTCGCTACCTCAAGGAAAGATTGGTCATTAAAGCTACATGAAGCTTTATGGGCTTATAGGACCGCCTTTAAGACACCAATAGGTACTACACCCTACAAATTAGTTTACGGTAAATCCTGCCATCTCCCTGTAGAATTAGAGCATAAGGCCTTCTGGGCCATTAAGACACTCAATTTCAACTACACCGAGGCGGGAGAAAAGCGAATCTTGAACTTACACGAATTGGAAGAACTTTGATTAGACGCTTACGAAAATGCCCGTATCTACAAAGAACGAACTAAAAAGTGGCATGATAAACGTTCAGTCAAGAAACAATTCAGTGTGGGAGACATCGTATTGCTATTTAATTCAAGATTAAAAGTCTTCCCAGGTAAACTAAAATCTAGGTGGTCTGAACCTTATGAAGTGACTAAAGTACTTCAGAGTGGAGCTGTTGAAATTACCGATAAGACGAATGCACCGTTTATCGTAAACGGGCAACGTCTAAAACATTATAATAAGAACGAAAACAACCCTCAAGTCTGCAGTATAGCATTGCTTGAGCTTCCAGCTCAAACACCCGAATAGCTTGTCACCAAGCTATCGTCAGGCTTTAGACGTTAAAAACAACGCTTACTGGGAGGCAACCCAACTTTTCCCGCATTTTTCCTCGTTACTGTATTTCATTTTTTATTTAAAATTTTACTTTGAAACTTTAACAAAAATTCTAAACTTAAAATTACTACTACTTTTTACTTTCGTTTGTTTTCATATTTTTATTTTTATTTTATTTTTCTCTTTTGGTCTTTTGTTTTCACCGCTTTTTGTTTTTAAAAATCCTGACTTCAAACTTCTGTTTTAAACTTTTCAGGATTTTAAAAGTCTTCAAAACATTCCTCCTGTTTTCTCCGACTTACCTGCGAGTATGGCCGAGTACGACTTCACAAAGGTTCATTTTCGAGGACTAGCTCAAAAGGCAAGATTTGCAGCACTAACTGAAAGAGAAATCGCCTTAACGCTGTATTATGATAAGTCTACCATGGATAAACTAGGAATCACGGATAGCATTCAATACCTGTTCAATCAACTGGGTTGGGAGAACACTGCTTTGAAAACACGTTTTGCTACCTATAAGGATCTCACCTATGAATTCCTTAGTTCCTTCAGATACCTACCCAACTATGGTTTTGGATCCAACACAGAGCTGATTACCTTTCGAATGTTTGGAATGGACCAAACCCATAGTCGGATGTCACTAGCTAACCTCCTAGGATTTCCTAGCGGACCGCATGTGTTCATCAGTGCAGAAGATGACGATATTGATTTTGAACTCGATCAATTCTGGGGTAGAATCACAGGCGACTATCACCCTGAACCAGACAGAATGTATAATGATGATATTTATAACCCAGCTTTCAGATACTTCCATAAGATACTAGCTCACACCCTTTTCGGGAAAGAAGAAAATATTACCACAGTATCTAAAGAGGAGTTATTCATCATGTTCTGTGCTTCTCAGGGACGTATAGTAAATGCAGTGCCTTTCATGATGAGATCTTTCAGACGCCTCACTCAGGACCCACAATCACCTATTCTTATAGGAGGCCTCGTGACAATGATTTCCCACGAGCTCGACCTTAGATTCCACTTAAATGCAAGCACTCGTTTTGGCACCATCCGACCCATGAATATACAGTTCTGCTTTAACAGGCGCATTTTAGGAACTATGGGACCTGGACCTTACGAGTACCTCATAAATGAAAAACCGGTCCAGCTATTCACACTGCCTGATCATCAGATGACAAGTATCCACAACAAGGACAATTGGCTTTATGAATTGGATGAGCCTATGGGACCTCCTTCACCTCAATCAACACCACAAAACTATATGTACGACAGTGACCACATCTCTGAGGCACACGACTATATGTACTATGAGGATGTTGTATCAGAAGCTGAAGTAGACCCTACGACTCCTCCGCATTACAACACCTATCCTGAGCCCATTCCTGAGGAGACCACCGACAAAATGGATATTGTTCTACTCCGATTGGACAACGTTGATGCAGCTCTGACTACTGTAAAAGATGACATCGCAGGCATACACAGCGAACTGGTAGTCTTCATGGATTTAGTCTGTGACCAGCTCGACTATTACGCACGGAAGTTCGATGAGTTGAAGGCACGAAAAGACTAGATACTAGTTTTAGTTTAGTTTGGTTTAGTTTAGTTTCGTTTAATCATTTGGATTTTTGCATTGTTAATTTCTTTATGTATTCCATTACAATCATTCTAATTACTTTTTATTTCTTTATTTCAACTACAGTCTTTATCTATTTATTCTGTTTTTACGTTGTTTCTTTGTTTATTGGCCACTATAATGCATTGCTATATCCTTAATAGGCCTAAAAGTCACTGCAAGAACAC
The DNA here is from genome assembly GCA_963859935.3 of Lathyrus sativus. Lineage (NCBI taxonomy): Eukaryota > Viridiplantae > Streptophyta > Magnoliopsida > Fabales > Fabaceae > Lathyrus > Lathyrus sativus. The sequence continues at coordinate 475,239,704 of OZ012741.1, read as the reverse complement.
CCTCACAGCAAAATTCTGCATTCTGCAGATTTTGCTGCTGTGACGACCGTCACAGGATCCTGACGAGCGTCACGTGGGTGACGACTGTCACGAACCCAAAACTGTTATCTGATATAACAGGGGTTGCGTTTTCTCTCCCACTCATCTCTTTTCAACTTCCAATCATCAGAAACTCCCACCCCACTCCAATTTTTCGTTTTCCCCACCTTGCACCATATATTCCAACTCCCATCTAAACCTCCTACCACACTTCTGTTACATTTTTCCACTCCTCAGAACCACCTCAATCCTCCAACAATGGCGAGAAACCACGAAACCCCAGACCTCAGCAACATTGTGTTCAGCGACGGTGACTCAGGCGAGAGACAGCGAGCCAACTACATCGCATTCCATCAACGGTCGCTCCAGCCGACTCATTATCCACATATTCCATCGCTCACGGAGCTCGGACTCCTTGAAGGCGTCACTTGGATGCTTCAAAGAGCCGGCATCTGGAACCTCTGCACCAATCCACTGCCGACGTACGAACAACTCACTCTCGAGTTCCTGAGTTCGTTTACCTACGTCACTTCCAGCGGCGACCTCAGCCAACACTCCGGTGCCGCATGCTTCCGGATGTTCGGCACAAACTATCAGGTGAACCAGAACCAGATTGCCGCCATCTTACAACTCCCTCGAGGCGACAATGCTCACCGCCGCCTCACCGATCAGTTCCAGCACGAAGCCTTCGCGCTCTGGTACCAGTTAACCGGCATCAATGCCGATGGTTGGGATTCTCTGCATGCAACACATATCCACAACCCGACCATCCGGTACTTCCACCGAGCATTGAGCAACACCATCTTCGCCCGAGACAGCAACCATAAGGTGAACTCGAAAGAGCTCTTCTTCCTCAGTTGTGTCTTCAACAACGAGCCTATCAACGCCGCTCCGTTCCTCCTGGCCCACATTCAGGCCAACTGTAACCGTGGCTCCAAGCCATTTTACTTTGGCGGGATTGTCACTGCCATTGCACTTGGGCTGAACCTCGGTGACCGCCTCCAGCACCTCCATGCCATCCCCTCGGTGTTCCTTGACACCGACCACTGCAGAGCCTCTCACCTCATCCGTTCCAGAGCCGATGGCAAGTACCATCCGGTAGTGCGTGGCAAAACCGTCCGAAGCATCATCCTTCCATCACGCACTCGGATACACCCCGAGGATCGTACCAACTGGTTATTTGACCTCACTTCCCCTCCTGCTGCCACTGCTCCAACTCAGGACTACACCCAAGGTTCTGACGACGAAATCCAAGCTGAGTTGGACAGGCCAGAGCAACCGGAGGCATCGCAACCTCTTCCTTCCGAAGGTACATCCTCCCGCCGCTGCCGCCATCGTCAAGTGCCCGACTACTCAGAAGAGGACCTCCGCCGGTCTCTAGACCAGCAGGCCCAGATACTCGCTATGATGCAGCAACAGAATCAGCGAGCAGAGCAGTTCGAAGCTTGGTATCGGACCCAAATGCAACAACTTCAAACCGGCCAAGAAACCATTATTGAGAACTTGGCGAATCTGACCTTGCAGGTCGAAGGACTCCGTGACTATGTCTACCACACCGGAGCTATGAGTTTTGAGGACCGAGTTGCCCAGGTCAGAGCAAGAGGACGCGAGTGCGGACGTGACCGAGGCAGAGGACGGGATTAGTTATCATTTTCCTTATTTGTTTACTATATTCGCAGTTTCTATGTACTTTCATTTCCGTTGTATCTCCCTCTCGCATTCTTTCAAATCAGTGGGGACACTGATTGAGATAGTGTGGGAGCGAAGCGTTTATTTCCCATTCCATTGTACTTTGAATTTCGTAATTTCTATTCAAACATTTTCTATTTTTAGCAAATAAACTCGTTTATATATCCTTTTTCCGTTACGCAAACATCCCCACGTTATTCGACGTAAACAACAAATTTTTTCGTTCGTTCCTCAAAAGCAAAAGCATCACGAGAATGCACCCGAGTTCAAACCAAGTTTCAAAACCCCGAGGAGACGACAATTCCAACAAAACTAGTACCATCCTGACACCTTAGATCTCCGGTTTATGCGAGTTGGTTTCACTACCTACGTGTACCAAAGTCTCAAGTGTCTACGCAAACTCAGCCCCAAGTAGTTTATACTAGCAGTCAACACCATCCTAAAACACTTCTAAGCGAGCGAACAATGCAAATAAGTGTATGATCTCCAAAAAGATGAAAAATCATGAAAAGAAAGTTAGACAGCCAAAAATATAAGACACGTTTCCTTCTAAGTTAGGTGCTCCTCGCCCGAGCATTTAGCCCAACGGCACAAAAACTCATTGAAAAATCAATGATATAAGCTTATGATCAATGAAGAAGATCAAAACAGAAATGAGATCATATTCACTAACAGGTCGACTTGCCATGAAAGTGTATGGACAACGGGCTTAATGTGATTGCGCTAGAACAAACAGGGTGAATATATAAGTATACAAGTATGCACAGGAAGCATAAATACAATGACAAATCAAATCTGCGCATATGTCGGCAACGTGGTGTAGGCAAACATCATGAGCTGATCCTCCTATGACTCGCCTGACTCTGGCGCTTTCCCGGTATTCAAATTTCTGAAGAGATTGTATCTGATAAACGAACCCCCAAAGTATTCTCCCAACCACCAAGCAACGCAGTATCACATTCGGACCGCAGTCATTTGCTTCTTAAATCCCTAACTTTTGCGTGAACCGCCCTTTGCGGGTTTTCAGTTCACCGGGATACCCTTTTTTTCCGAAGCCGCCCAGTGTAGGTTTTCGACTTCGCGGGTGTACATCTTTTTAATTTTATCCCTAACTTTTGCCCGAACCTTTTATTCTGTTTTTGGTTCGCCGGGACGCCCCATTTTTGCCTGGACTCTCTTTTTTCTGTCCAGCGGGTCAATTTTAAGCAAATTATTTTTTAATTGCGTCCGAATTCACAGGCGACGTAAAGTCTTCACCGTCCATGGTGGACAACAACAAAGCTCCTCCTGAAAAGACTTTTCTGACAACGTATGGCCCCTCGTAGTTAGGTGTCCATTTGCCTCTATGATCAGTTTGTGGCGGGAGAATCCTCTTCAGCACAAGGTCGCCCGCCTGAAAGCTTCGAGGGTGTATCTTCTTATCATACGCTTTCTTCATCCGGCTCTAGTACAACCGACCGTATGCTAGAGAAGCTAGCCTCTTCTCATCCATTAGACTCAGCTGATTCAACCTGTCTTTCACCCATTCTGCCTCGTCAAGTTGGACGTCTCGCAAAACCCTCAGAGAGGAATCTCAACTTCCAGTGGTAACACCACTTCCATTCCGTATACCAACGAGAACGGGGTTGCCCCGGTTGATGTGCGTACCATCGTACGATAACCGTGCAAAGCGAAAGGTAGCATCTCGTGCCAGTCCTTATAGGTCACCACTATCTTCTGAACAATCTTCTTTATGTTCTTATTGGCCGCTTCAATAGCGCCATTCCTCTTGGGTCGGTAAGGAGAAGAGCTGTGATGTTCAATCTTAAAACTCTGACACAGCTCCTTCATCATCTTGTTATTTAAGTTCGAACTGTTATCGGTAATAATCCGCTCAGGGACTCCATACTTGCAGATAATATCTCGCTTGATAAACCTGGCTACCACCTGCTTGGTCACATTAGCATATGATGTCGCTTCCACCCATTTGGTAAGATAATCAATTACTACCAAAATGAACCGGTGTCCGTTAGATGTTGTCGGTTCAATCTTTCCAATCATATCAATTCCCCACATCGAGAATGGCCACGGTGAGGACATCACGTTTAGAGAACTCGGAGGCACATGGATCTTATTTGCATAAATCTGGCACTTATGACATCTCTTCGCAAACTTGAAACAGTCAGTTTCCATAGTTAGCCAGTAATAACCTGCCCGCAACAGCTTTCTGGTCATAGCATGCCCACCAGCATGTGTACCAAATGTACCCTCATGTATTTCCTCCATGAGCAACTTCGCCTCTTTCTCGTCTACACAGCGTAGTAACACCAAGTCATGATTTTTTTTATATAGGACACCGTCCGGATTTAGATAGAAATTACCAACCAATCTCCTGAGAGTCTTCTGATCGCGACTGGATGTCCTAGCCGGATACTCCTTGTTTTTCAGGAAATTCTGAATGTCAAAATACCAGGGTTTATCATCGGATGCTTCGTCAATGGCAAATATGAATGCGGGCCTGTCAAGCCGAGAGATAACAATCCTGGGAGCCTCGTTCCAGAAGTTAACTTTATACATGGAAGCCAATGTAGCCAGGGCGTCAGCCATTTGATTTTCTGCTCACGGCACATGATGCAATTCAACCTTGTCAAAGAAAGGCAACAATCTCCTTGCATAATTCATATACGGTACCAAATTGGGCTGACGTGTCTCCCATTCTCCCTTTATTTGATTCACCACCAGAGCTGAATCTCCGTATACATCCAGATGTTTGACTCGCAAATCAATAGCTTCTTCAAGCCCCATAATACAAGCTTCGTATTCAGCTTCATTATTGGTAACCGGAAAGGTCAATCGAGCAGTAAATGGGATGTGCGACCCATGTGGAGTAGTGATGATTGCCCCTATTCCGCTACCATAGGAATTCACAGCTCCGTCAAAGATCAACTGCCACTTGGAATCCGTCTTTGGTCCTTCATCCGACAACGGTTCTTCCCAATCTTTCATCTTCAGGTACATGATATCCTCGTCAGGAAAATTGATAACACGAAATCGTATATATATTTTGATGCATAATTCAACTAAAGTTTAACTGTTTTCGATCTGATTTCGGGTTATTTCCGTGTTATTTGTCTGATGTTTTGCAAGTATTTGATGATCATGTCTAAACAAGGCAATATGAAGAAAAGAAGCAATCTCAGATGAAATATGGACGAAAACCGGATGAAAACATCATGAAAAGCGCAGATTGCTGATTTTGCTGCTGTGACGACCGTCACACATTGTGACGACCGTCACACGGGTGACGACCGTCACACATTGTGACGACCGTCATGCAGGCAAAAACGCCCCACTTCAAATGCAAGTGAAAGAAGCAGTTCCAAGTCCCAAATAGTGGACCACTACTCCCTGATAATTCTGCCTCAAAGTCCACCTTCTTCAAGTTATAACTGTTAGAATTCCATTTCTATAAAAGGAGAAGAAGGGGAGCAGAGAAAGGGAGCCGCATTCAGACAACGAAGTGCTGCCAATTTATCTTCAGAGCAACCTTTCCAGTTTTTAATATTCTTATTTGTTTCTCTTTTCTTTTTCTGCATTCCTTCCATTCCTTCTGTAATTCTTATTTCCGTTGTACGATCAATTGGCACAAAGACCAGAATCCTGCCAACATTTGTGGAGGACCTGCCCAAAGGTCAATTGGAATATTTACAGGTTTCTCATTTTAATTATAATTCCAGTTTTTATTATGATGCATGCTATTATTTATTGTTTTTATTTATGTTTTACCACTCCCAAATCCATGTCTAGCTAAATCAAAGTAATCGATATGTAATAATAATTCGGAAGGGATTTGATAATAACCGGTTGAAAATTGTCTTTTTTAAAATTCGTTTATGGTCTGAGTGTTTAAAATTAATTTACTAAATAAAATTCGTCGCGAAAGCGAGAACGTATTTAAAAGTAGTTTTGCCACGAAAGTGGGAAATTAATTAAGATACGAACCAACAAGCGAAAGCTGCGGCAAGACCAGATAGTAAACACTAGTCATTCATTTTAATAACAACGAAAGCACTTTAAAATGAATTAGAACTTAGAGATCTCCAAAAAATAATTTTAACCCCGAATGGGACACGAAAGCGTACGTTTGGCCCTTAGAATTATGATTAGCGTCAATAACCATCGTGAGGCGAGAGTCTTCAGATCACCATTTTCTGCTTAAATAATCTCTGAAAAATATTTCGTATACCGGTAACTTGTCAAATCCCCGAAGAACATAATTACTGCATATCGATTCAATTAATTATACTTTAATTAACATTCTTAGTTCCCTTTAGTGACAATCTTATTCCCTCAAACATTATCTACCTAGCTAAACATAGTAACTCCCGAGCACACTAGTTTGATTACGAGTCCCTGTGGGATCGATATCTATTATTACTACGCGATAGACTGTGCACTTGCAGTTAGGTTGTATTAGACATAGAAAGTTGCGATCAAGTTTTTGGCGCCGTTGCCGGGGACCCGTTTAGTCAATAGTGTAACCTTTTGTTACACTGTATAGACTAGGTTAATTATTTTCATTTTTCCTTTACTAGTGTTGTCGATTGTATGCCAAGTGATCGCCCGCAAGGCGATATCTTGAAACCTTCAGTCGCAGAAATAGAATGCTTCTTACATCTAAGAAGCTGAATCATTGAGTACCAACTCAAACATAACATTCCCGATCCTCTCACTCCCATTCCCAAATCCGAAGAAGAATCAAATATGGCTGAAGGACCTCCAAACAAACCGCTGAAGGCATACGCTACACCCTCTCAGATGGAGCCTAGAAGTAGCATTGTTGCCCCAGCTATTACTCGAAACGATTTTGAGCTGAAACCATCATTGCTGTCAGCTGTACAACAAAACCAATTCTCAGGAAACGCAACTGAGGATCCGAACGAACATCTAACGAAGTTTGTACAATACGCAGACACAGTGAAAGCAAATGGAGTAACTCCAGACGCGATAAGACTTCGTCTTTTCCCATTCTCTCTTAGAGACAGAGCGTGGACATGGTTACAATCCTTACCGTCCAACTCCGTTACGACGTGGGAACAATTGAAGAACGTCTTCTTAGCGAGATATTTTCCGCCAAGCAAAACTGCTATGCTTAGAGCTCAAATCAACGGATTTTGACAAAAAGATACTGAATCTCTTTATGAAGCATGGGAACAATTCAAAGATATGATGAGAACATGTCCTCACCACGGTTTAGAAGACTGGGTGACAATCCATACTTTCTATAATGGGCTTTTATACAATACCAGATTGACAATAGACGCTGCCGCGGGCGGTGCACTTATGGATAAGCCATACGACGAAGCCTACCAACTAATCAAAAACATGTCTCAGAACCACTGCCAACGGGGAGGTGAACGCACTCCAACAGAGAAAACCACAGCGAAAGGTGGGATGTACGAGATCAGCAGCCTTGAAAAGTTCAACGCTAAAGTAGATGCTCTAGCACAGAAGATTGACAGTCTGATCGTTAACCCCACTGCAACCGTCACTGCCGTAACTCCAAATTGCGAGTTATGCGGAAGCACCACTCATAATGCGCCCGAATGCCCATTGCTAGCCGGAATCCCACCAGACCAAGTAAATTATGCTCAAGGAAATCCTTACGCAAATACCTATAACCCAGGTTGGCGAAATCATCCAAACTTTTCTTACAAAAGCGAAAAAGCATTGCAGATGCCTACTGCTCCGCCAGGATATCGGAAACTAGCTGCTGCTCAGACTGCACCTAGGAAATCAAACCTCGAGTTGATGATGGAAAAATTCATAGCTACTCAAGCTCAAACAAACAAAGAATTCCTGAATCAAAACATACACACTAGAGAGCAAATTAAACAGTTGACCGGAAAAGTAGACGCTTTAGCCACCCACAACAAAATGTTAGAAACACAGATATCACAAGTGGCTCAACAACAAGCCTCTGCTGCCGCACCCGCTGGCACATTTCCTGGACAACCCGAACAGAATCCAAAAGGCCAAGCAAATTCTCAGCTAGGCTGCTCAGCTAGATACTCCGGTAACACGCTCCCTTTTATAGCCTTCTGTGAAACATACTGGATGTCATATTCGGTCAAAACCATCTGCCAACAGGCAATTCTCCCAGATAGTGCCTTCTTTTCAAATACGTATTTCATAGGATCCATCTTCGAGATGAGCATGGTTGTGTGATTTAGCATGTATTGCCTCAAACGCTTGGCGGCCCAGGCTAGCGCACAACAAGTTTTTTCGAGCATTGAGTATCGAGACTCACAGTCAGTAAACTTCTTACTCAGGTAGTATATCGCATGCTCTTTACGCCCTGTCTCGTCATGTTGACCGAGAACACAACCCGTACTCCCCTCAAGAACCGTCAAATACATAATCAAGGGTCTCCCTGCCATTGGAGGTATCAAAATAGGAGGTTCCTGCAAATATTGTTTTATTTTATCGAACGCCTTTTGACAATTTTCATTCCATGTTACAGCCTGGTCTTTTTTCAACAGCTTGAATAATGGCTCACACGTAGCTGTTAGGTGAGATATGAACCGAGCGATGTAGTTCAACCTCCCTAAAAACCCACGCACTTCTTTTTCTGTTTTAGGTGTCGACATTTCTTGTATTGCTTTTATTTTCGCAGGATCAACCTCTATTCCTTTTTCGCTCACGATAAACCCCAGCAGTTTACCCGATCTCACCCCGAAGGTGCACTTGTTAGGGTTTAGTCTCAGCCTGAACTTCCTAAGCCTCTTGAACAGTTTCAGCAGATTCACCAAATGTTCTTCCTCCGTCTGGGATTTGGCAATCATATCATCAACATAAACCTCGATCTCTTTATGCATCATGTCATGAAAGAGAGTCGTCATTGCACGCTGATACGTTGCCCCAGCATTCTTCAATCCGAAGGGCATCACTTTGTAACAAAATGTTCCCCAGGGCGTAATGAAGGTAGTCTTATCCATGTCTTCTGGCGCCATTTTAATCTGATTATAGCCCGAGAAGCCATCCATGAAGGAGAATACGGAGAATTGAGCGGTGTTATCGACCAGCACATCGATGTGAGGAAGTGGAAAATCATCTTTCGGGCTCGCTTTGTTCAAATCACGGTAATCTACGCACATTCTCACTTTACCGTCTTTCTTTGGCACTGGCACAATATTAGCGACCCATGAGGGATATTTTGTAACAGCTAGGAACCCAGCATCCCACTGCTTTTGAACCTCCTCCTTAATCTTCACAGCCATGTCCGGTCTAGTTCTTCGGAGCTTCTGCTTAACCGGCGGACATTCTTCTTTTAGCGGCAGACGGTGCACAACCATATCCGTATCCAGCCCAGGCATATCCTTATACGACCAAGCAAAAATATCACTGTACTCTTTGAGTATTTCAACCAATCTTCGCTTGACGTCACTCTGCAGCGCGACCCCTATACGGATGTTCCTTTCAACCCCTTCCGACCACAGATTGACGATCTCAATGACTTCTTCATGAGGCATAATGATTCTTTCTTCTTGTTTTACCAACCAAGACAACTCTTCTGGAACATCGCCATCTTCAACAATCTCTTCTTCGGCCTGAAATACCGGGTGCTCAAAGTCGAAGTGAGTCATAGGCGGTTCATAGATGTCATCTGAAATAGTAACCCTGCAAGGAAATGGTTAAATGCTTCAAAACACATACAAAGCAAATAACCACGTTGCCATTTTATTGTAAAAAATAAAAACAGGAAAAACAGAGATCACAATATTTGTACATGAAAAACGCCTTTTATTTAACGATTAAACAGTGCAATGTACATAACAGAATGGCCCTAAGCAAAATCACGATGCCCCGGGTAGGACACCGGATTGTTCAACAATTAAGAAAACAAAGCATTACTGTTTAGTTGTCACAGGAACAGTCTCCTGAATAGACCAATTGCAAAACCCTTGTCCTGGCACGCTCGGCTGAATCCAAGCGTCCATGTCGCAGTCGCTGTTTCCCTCTTCAGAATCTGAAACAGCGTTGATGGTCTCGTGATATACCCCACCAACCGTAATTGTTATTGGTCCTTTGAAACGGGGTGCCCCTGCAGTAGGCGCTGATGATGAAGGTTGATATCCAAGCCCAAATCTGTCCATTTTCACGGGAATATCCAAAACCTTTCCCCAGCCCTTGGTCTCACCGGTCTTCACTAGAGCCTGAGCCTCTTTGTATGACGACAATGCCACCTCTGATGCTTTACTCGGCCCTGGAACTTTGTCCTTAAGGCGCAACCCCTCAAAGGCTTGACAGGGTGTTTCATGGATTTCGCTGTCGACTTCCACGTACTTGAATGACGACAAATGGCTGACCAGTATATCCTTCTCTCCACAAACTGTGACCACACTGTCCCCCACCATGTACTTCAGCTTTTGGTGTAAGGTAGATGTGACTGCCCCAACACCATGGATCCATGGTCGTCCAAGAAGACAGCTATACGCTGGCTGGATGTCCATAATATAGAATTCAGTTTGAAAAACCTCCGGCCCCACTTGCAGAGGCAAAGTTATAGATCCAAAGACTGACCTCCGTGTACCATCAAATGCCCGGACCACCAAGTCACTAGGCGTACAAATGATCCCCCTGATGTCCAACTTCATCATTGCTTTCTTTGGGAGCACATTCAAGGAAGACCCGGTATCTACCAACACATGGGACATGACTGTGCCCCTGCATTCAACCGAGACGTGCAACTCCATATTATGCTCTCTTCCCCTCGGGGTCAAATCAAAATCCGCAAATCCCAAACTATGGCCTGCATTCACGTGCGCCATCACCCCCTCCAACTGATTCACAGAAACATCTTGGGGTACGAACGACGTGTCCAGAATTTTCAATAACGCATTCCTATGGGCTTCGGAGCACAGTAACAGCGACAATATGGAGATCTTCGACGGCGTTTGTTGAAGGTGCTCAACAATTTTATAGTCACTCTTATGGATAAGACGCATAAACTCTTCTACGTCCTTCAGTGATGTTTCTTTTTCATTCCTCTGCACTGGAACATTCTCATTCACTTTACCTTTACCTTTTGCCAATCGTTCAGCCTCTACCTCAGGCGATATAAAAATTCTCCCGCTCCTTGTCATTCCTCCAGTCCCGATGACATTGTCCACAACCCTAGCTGGTCGTTTACTGATATCAATTTTCTCCCCATCACAATATGCTTCCAGCCCATAAGTCCATGGTACTGCCTTGGTGCTCTCATTAGGGACTGGCCTTGCCTTTGTAATAGTGATCGTCGGCCGCCTGGCTGGCGCCGTTATAGTTATCGTTTTCCTTGGAATTGTCACCGTAGCAACATCACTCTGCTCATCAGCTAACACCTCTGCAGGTTTCTCAACTACCGTTCTATCAAATTGCAACGTGCCTTCATCTATCAAGGTCTGAATACCCTTCTTCAATTCAGCACAACCCCCAGCTTGGGTCCAACATTTTAGACAGAACTCATCGCAGCCCGGATACACACCTCCTTTCAATAACCTGCTCTTTACTTCACATAACAGTGTTTTCAGTTCATCAACATTCATGACCAGATTCAAATCCTCCTCAGTCAAAATAGCATTTTTCCCATGGTTGGGCATGGGCTGTTGTACTATATTTGGACCCGTTTGTCCAAAATTTATGGCCTTGCTATCCAGTAAATCCTGAACTTTATGTTTAAACGCATGACAGGTCTCTATGTCATGCCCGGGTTCCCCAGAGTGGAAGTCACAATGCTTGTTAACATCATACCCATAAGGAAGGGTTGGTCCCGTGGGTGGTGCCAAGGTCCTCTTTTCAACTAAATTCAGCCCTAACAGTGTCTGAAAGAGTTCTGCGTACGTGGACGGAGGCGCTTCAAACACTCTTTTCGGCTTCGCATTCGGAAATCTTCTTTGGCCAGCATTCTGCCCCTGCTGCTGCTGTGGCTGCTGTTGTTGTTGCTGCGGTTGTTGTTGTTGTCTCTGTTGAGGAATTGGAATCGTGACACTCGCTATCTGTTGCGGCTGATTATACTGATGTCTTCCTCGGCCCTTGCCCCGACCACCAAACACTGCACTAGAATCACCTTGACGTCGACCACCAAATGCTTTTCTATTACCTCCCGACGAAGTAGACTCCCCAGCTTGGAACCTTTCCCCCTTAATACTATTCTCAATCATTTCACCCATCAAGATCAGATCAGAGAAACTGCCCAACGCAACAGGAAACAACTTCTCGTAGAATATCCCCGTGAATGTTCCAATGAACATATCGTTCATCTCCTTCTCCACTAGAGGAGGATGCACTCTTGCCGCCATGTCGCGCCACCTTTGCGCATACTCTTTGAAACTCTCCCCAGTTTTCTGTGACAAGCCTTGCAGCTGGACCCTGTTCGGTGCCAGGTCACTGTTATACTTGTAATGTGTCACAAACGCCTCAGCCAGTTGCTTCCATGTTTTGATCTGAGTGGGCTCCAACCCCATATACCACTCAAGTGACGGTCCAGATAAGCTGTCTTGGAAAAAATGCATCAGCATTCTTTCGTCATTCGAGTAAGCGGACATCCATCTGTAGTAAGAGTGAACATGCACCTTCGGACAAGTGTCTCCCTTATATTTATCAAAAGTGGGAGCTTTAAACTTCAGCGGTACCCTTAGGCCAGGCACCAATCCCATTGTGGTCATATCTAAACCAGAAGTATTCTGATTCACTACACCCTTCATTTGTTCCTCAAGCATTTTGATCCTCTGAACAGGATCCACAGGTCCATCCATACCCCTACCAGAGAAGGCATCTTCTTGTTGGTCTTCCATCCAATTAACATTCTCATTTCCGTACCCATCATACCCATTGTTACGACCAAATCTAGTCTGATTCATCATAGGGCCCCGTCCTCTGTTACCATACCCTTGAGCGACCCCGGCAGGTCCAAAAGGCATCATTCCAGCACCATTTCCGTTACCGAATCCACCATAGCCTTGATTGGCATTACCAAAACCATCATATCCGAAACTTTGAGCGTTGAAGCCAAACTTCCCATCCTGGTTGACATAATCAAACCCCTGGTTGTTATAGCCGAATCCGTTGTTACCAAAGCCATTACCTCCATTGTTATCACCGCCCAGATTGGCGTCTCCGAATCCAACATTGTTAATGACGGTCTCATTACCAATTCCTGTATTACCATTCCCGGCGTCAGCGCCATTGTTCATATTCACAACAGGTATATTCACCACAGGTGGAGCTACAGGCGTAGGAGTACCATCCCTATGAATGGTGTCAACACGTACAGAATTGTGGTCTTCGTTTCCATTCCCGACATTTCTTGCCAGCAATGGCTGCACCAAAGTCTGCAGGTTTTCCTGCCCCTGCACAATTGTCTCCATTGTCTGCATGAACAGCGCCAGCTTTTCACGCATCTCCTGCATCTCGTTTTGCATCTGGTCCATGACTCTTTTGCAGTTGGTACGAGTAGAGTATCGGTGAGGACGTTGACTTTCAATCCTGGAAAAACCTGGCGAGATGCAGGAAATGAGATACAGTTCAATAATTACCTGGTAATGCAATATGAATGTGTATGCAAATGCAACATGTGTCTGTGCATTAGGGAATATCACTCCCCAATTCTAGTGCCAATGTGCCAGTGCGGTGACAGTGATAGCAATAAGAAGCTCGAAACCCATTCATAGAAAACATCTCATACATTGCAGAAAATCCCATCAAGTTAGGAATACAATATTAATGAGCGTACAATAAGAAGGCATGACCTCAACCAACAATCCTGGTGATGGCCAGCATAATGCGAATAAAGCGTACGCATCAATACATGAGATAGTCAAGTGCGACCATACACCTAGTAATCCTCTAATAATCTCTTAGTCTCGGGATGATTTGGTTGAGTAAGCAAACCCTCGACAAGGAGATCTCTTCGCTTGAGAACACGTCGTAAATCACCCATAGATTCCTCCCATGCCCCTTCTCCAAAGCGGCCCTCTAACTTCCGTTTCTGAGACACATCCTCCTTCTTGCACTCGACGGTTTTGTTCAATGAGTTCTGAAGACTATACCTTGTCATAACCTCCTCTTCGTACTTTCTCTTGCTAGCCTTCAACTGATCTTCGAGTTCAGAAATTTGCTGTTTCAATTTTTCTTCCCTCTTTTTATTGTTGGTTAGCGTAGCATTCCATGTTCTGTTGCACGAAGAGATTTCCCGGTAGGCGGCATCAAGTGACTTCTTCTTGGACTCTAACATATCATGAGAGCTTCTGAATTCTTTTCCCAGGCGTTCACGTTTCTTTGTCTCTTCTGTCAGTTCGGCACCTAGCCTGTTTACCAACTCAGTCTGCTATTGGAAGGAATATACAACTTTGTTCTTCTCACTCCGGATTTGAGCCAATTCCTTCTCTAACTGTTCATTGATCTTTATCAAGTCTTCTTTTTCTTTCACTACTGTCGCTTGCGCGAAAATAAGGTGCCGGCAAAACAGAAGAGTCGCCACCTTTCGTTATTTATCCCTCAGAGCGGGAAAGGAAACGATCGGAAAAACCTGACGAAAAAGGGTAAGACAAGGTCATCGCAACCATTGTCTAGGTTCGGGAGTCGGTTACGCAAGGGGAAGGTATTAGCACCCCTCACGTTCGTCGTACTCGACGGGATCCTCGCTTGTTTGTTTACTTGGACGGGTTGGTTATAATCTATCTACCTATCAAGGCTGGCTGAAAAAGAAAAGAAAAATGACTCGGCAAAGCGTCGCACTTTATGCCTACGTATTCCCGTCTGGAACGAGAAATCAGATTCAACGTAGTTCGGCTAACTACGGGTGAAGGTGGGGAAGGTTGCTCGCTAGGATGTCGCATCCTATGCCTACGTACTTTCATCTGGTCTGAAAGATCAGAGCAAACGTAGTTCGGGAAACTACGGGTTATCTCCTAAAAGAAGTGTTTTTTATTATGTTTGCGATTTCAACCGCACTAGAGACTATGACCTGAGAGTGAATGCGTCGCATGTCACCCAAAGGGTACCATACTAAACATCCAGACTGTGGAAAAGAAACTCTCCCACAATCCTTTCTCAGATAGCTTAAGGCTCGTAACGTACGAAAGAAATCATTCATGATTACTGTATCTTAAACTGCTTCGAGATGAGAAGAGAACAGGCCCAACTAGGAGGGAGACTATCAAGTCCTATTGTTATCATGCCATGGATTCATCCTATGGTTGAGGTTTGAACAGGGAACTCCTAGATGTTGTCATGCATAGGTTTCAACCTAAAAGTCTATCATCAAATCCTTATCAAAGGAAATGAGAGTCCTAAGGGATCATGTCAATGATACACCAAACAGACAAAAGCATCAGCTTTAACAGTAAAATGCATGCAATGCAAGTGAGGGAGGAAATGTGTGTGGGGCTTCAGCCTCCACAAGCTCGTCTCGACCTCAAGCCAGTCATGAAATAACAGTAATCATACTGAAATAAACAACATGCTATCAAGCAAAATAACAGTAAACTGTAATCATACAGACAGAAAATGAGATCATGCTATCAAGCAAGGTAAACACATGGGCAAGGGAGCTGGGCTCTACCGAATACCCGCAAGCAAAGCCAAGCAATAACAATACAATCAGATGCACTCATGCTCTTAGACTGAACTTATTCTAAATGGGCTTAGTCTAATGCAACAGACAAATCAGACAAAACACACAATACATCAAAGAAAACAGAAGAAAGCCTCAACTCCTTCAGCAGCAACCCAGTCTTCAGACTTCAGAGATCACTTGCTTTCCAGGTATCAACCCTACAACATGAGTATCAACTCATCTTCTCCCTTTGAGCTTCAGCTCCTTTGATCAGCTCTACCTTCAGGCTTCACTATCTTCAGGGATCTTCAGGCATCCACTTGGTCTTCACAGAGTCTTCAGACTTCAATAATCTTCAAGGAATCATCCTCTTCAAAGCTTCAGCTTCTATCTTCAATGGCTCCAATGCTCCAGCAAACAAGATTCAGTTAACAAGATGAGGTGAGGATGTTACAGTGCTCACTGACTTCCAAAGGATGCCATTGAGGACTTAACATCAAAGGAAAGGCTCTCTCAAAGTTCTACCTTATAGGGCAAGGTCACTAATCCCTCCAAAGGAGAGAGGTGAATACCCTTAAGGGACTCTATGTCACAGAGAAGAAAGGAGGTGAACAAGACACTCCTTGTTTATTGAACAAAATATTCTATCTAGGGCTCTGCCTATGCACCTATGAACCTATAAACAAAACAACAAAAACTATGCTAAACTCCTCTGCAAGGTCTTCAAAGCTTCCATGATGATCCACAAGGTCTTCAACTCAATCTTCAAAGCTCACACACTCAACAGAGAAGGAAAGAAAACACAACAATACAACTTATGCCTTTAAGCAACACACATACTATCCATACATTCAAAAATCAATGAAAAATACTAAAACACCATGCAATATTCTAGTAAAATTCTAGGGGATTCTATACATACTTACCCTTAACCCATATATTCCCCATACACTAATTTGGCCTATAAACCCCAAAACAATTTTGTTCAAGTCTACCTATACAACTTAAAACCCTAATTAGAGCACCTAAATGTCTAACAATCAAACTACATCAAATTTAATTTCTAAAATCAATAGATAAATCCTACATGAAACTAGGGTTCAATATCTAATCACACAAAAAAGAATGAATTAAAAAACCTAAGGGAAGGTCCTAAAACAATTCTTGCAAGATAAGGTATAAACTTAAAGGAAAGAAAATACCCTATTTAAAAGAAAATACCACCATTAATTCCACACTAAAAATAAAATTTTATTTTTATTTTTATATTTTTCTACACAAAATTATCTAAACCTAGAAAAAAGAATGAGTAAAAAATCATCATTTATCAATTTTTTATGAATTTTATAAAATGGCTAAAATATAAAAAGAATTTAAAAGAATATAACAGGGGAGGGGGTGGAAATAGAAGGGATAGGCAGTTCATTTTATTGGGCTGAATCAAGAGGGGGGGTGCGCGTAGCACATTGGACCCATCAAGCCCAGAATCAGTCACTAAACCAAACGACTGCGTTTGGCTAAGTGATACGCTGCGTTTCGCCAGCTTCAGACTTCCCTCCATTTTGAATTCAAACC
The DNA here is from genome assembly GCA_963859935.3 of Lathyrus sativus. NCBI lineage: Eukaryota > Viridiplantae > Streptophyta > Magnoliopsida > Fabales > Fabaceae > Lathyrus > Lathyrus sativus. The sequence continues at coordinate 475,222,825 of OZ012741.1, read as the reverse complement.
AAGGCCGTTGGATTATGAGAATAAGTCAAGGATCTGGACCCATCTGACGGCTGGAGTTCATCTTCTCCAAACAAACCCTAGGGTTTTCAGAAAACCCTAATTTCGAACCAGAACTTCCACTCGATCGTTCTCCCTGATGGCTGGGTGAAATCAAGAAATTCCAAAAGCAATCTTGCTCTACTAATTACCCTGAACACAATGATATCAATATTTGCCCATGAAACCTCTTGGATCGCTCTAACAGAAAGCACGAAGGTTGGGGTTCCACCATGATTCTCTGCTATCAACCTTAACCAAACTTCAATCTAATGATGTAAATTTGTTCCACATGCTATCCTAGCCATTCTAAACCACATCATATCCATTAATACACACTAACCAGCTTGCTATCAATCTTGCAAAAAATGGTACCCTGCCACGAAACCTCATGGATCCTTCTCTAATTCTCAGAAAACATTCCTCTAACCTAGCATGTTGATCTTACACCTAAGATTCTAACAGAATGCTCATAATTAAGGACTTCTAGATCAAGATACCAACCTGTTAAGCTTCAATGGTGAGGGGTGTTAGGACTTGATTCAGCACTTGAAACCTTCTCCAAATCTTCCTCCAATAATGGACACCTTTCTGTTTGCAAGAGTTGAGGTGGATGAAGCTTGTAGAAGAAGGAATTGCACCTTACTTGATCTTGAAGAAATCCAACAATGGCACTTTCTCTCTCACTCTCTCCACTAAACTCAGCAACTTTTCACCAACCTTTTTCTCCTTGTGATTCATTCTTTTTATAATGATGGATGGAAACAACTAGATCATTCTAGAATCATCTAGAAAGTGTTGAAAATGTCATGTGATGATAACTTGAAAATCTCATGCACTATGCATTAAGTCTTGCAAAATGACCTTAAAATCTCCTCATATGACATATTGAAGTGTTATAAGCCATTACAAGCTTTTTCCTTGCCTTGTGTTAGGATTTCCAAGGGTGACTTCAAATGCAAGTAACAAAATAACAAAGCATCACCCATTTTAAAGCCTCAAATCAAAATTCTATCTAAACCAATGTTCTCAAAATGATGTTTCCAATCAAAATGATATATTGGATGACCTATTTTGGATTCCTAGATCTTCCAAACCAATTTTCAAATTCAACTTTTCAAACTTATATGCCATTTTTTGTTCATTTTTTGACCAATCATGCAACTTCATGCTATGAGCTTTTCCAACAATTTGTGACCTTCTTTCTAGACTTAAAATCACATTTTGAACAACTTTCATGTTTTGAGTTTTTCCATTTGAGGCTTGGAAATAGGAGTTTTAGGCATTGGCTAAAATGACCTATAACTGACAAATGACCAAAATACCCCTGTCTTGTTCAAACCATAAGTTGAGTTCCACAAATCCTATCAAGGACTTCTACCACTCAAATTAAAGCTAAGAAGATGCCCTCCAACATTCATGTTGACCAAGAGATCATAGGAATCATCCTACTAGGGCAAAAGTTGTCTGCAAGTTGGGTGACTTTCAAGGACCCAGATTCACACACCTTTGCTGACCTGTAATTTGTCAAAACCATAACTTGAGCTCTGCAACTCCTATCAAGGACTTCCACCACTCAAATTAAAGCTAAGAACAAGCTCTACAACATTCATGTTGTGGGGAAGAGGATATATCAATCACATCTAGAGCTAAAACTGCCTGGAAAATAGGGATCAAATTAGGGTTTTTTCACTGACAATCCTTGGAAACCCTGACTTGAAACTTCTCAAACTCCTCAATCATGATGAGTTGGTCTAGGAGTCATCCTTATATCATCTCTATGCACAATTCCATGATCTCATGGCCCTTGGATTGGGTCTCAACCTTCTCCAAATCTTCAGTTATCCTAGGGTTGACCCAGTCAAAACCCTAATTCTACCATTCATGGTTGAATCTTCTGAATTCTTGCATAATGACCTCTCTGGGATTCATGATGGCTATCAAGACATCTCATAGGCTTTCTCAAAACATTAATTTCATTCTTAAAGTCTCAGAATCATCTGAGGAGCACCCACAACCCTCAAGCTATGAAGCACACAACCCTGGTTCCAACCAATTCCTCTGAAGATCTCTTGAACTGTCTGATGAAGGTATCAACTTTCAAACACTAGATGGATAAATAATTGTTGGTCAAATTTTGGGGTGCAACAGCTGCCCCTATTCAAACGGCTTGAACCTGACTGGGTGAGAAGCAAACGGCTCTCAACCAATCAAGGTGCGAGACGATTGAATACCGGTAAACCCGAAAATTTGCCAACTGCACGAGCACACGGTACTCTGCGGGGAACAAATCTTCGAATACTGCAACACTAGCTGCTCAACAACTAGCTGGAGAAATATAGACCTGACATCACCGTCAGTCATCCACATTAAATTCTTCTAATCATTGCCTTCAGACAACCACAACACCCAACATCGCCGCTGGAAGACTAAATCACCTGACATCGCCGTCAAGAACAACCATAACTCGGGGAAATAAGCGTCCAACATCGCCGCCGGAGACCTAAACCTGAATCACCAACATCGCCGCTAGAGAAAATACAACAATGAACAAAATACCCCGCATCGCCGCTGGAGAAAATACAACAATGAACAAAATACCCCGCATCGCCGCTGGAGAACTGCATCTGACATCGCCGTCGGACAATCCACATACCCCGCATCGCCGCTGGGGAAACACGTCTGACAGAATACCCCGCATCGCCGCTGGAGAAACACATCTGACAGAATACCCCGCATCGCCGCTGGAGAAATAAAGGATCTGCATCACCTAACATTGCCGTCAGAAGGCTGGATCACCTAGACATGCCCAACATCGCCGCTGGAAAACTGAATCTGACATCGCCGTCGGAAACAAACATAATCTTAGAGACACTCGACATCGCCGTCGTACAAACATCATCTCTGCTGGGGATTTAAAGAGTCTGACCTCGCCGTCAAACAAACATCCAACCTCGCCGCCGGACAAATGATGACCTGACCTCGCCGTCAAATCTAAACGTTCAACCTCGCCGTCGAACAAACATCCAACCTCGCCGCCGGACAAATGATGATCTGACCTCGCTGTCAAATCTAAACGTTCAACCTCGCCGTCGAACAAACATCCAACCTCGCCGCTGGACAAATGATGATCTGACCTCGCCGTCAAATCTAAACGTTCAACCTCGCCGTCGAACAAACATCCAACCTCGCCGCTGGACAAATGATGATCTGACCTCGCCGTCAAATCTACACGTTCAACCTCGCCGTCGAACAAACATCCAACCTCGCCGCTGGACAAATGATGATCTGACCTCGCCGTCAAATCTAAACGTTCAACCTCTGACCTGGGGTTCACCCCTGGTAAAGGGAACAAAAAGGTACACTTGCGTATTTGAAACTACTCTGCTGGGAATGAGAGACTTAACCGAGCACACTCTGATCTGGGGTTCACCCTCAGAACCATAACGAACATCGGAATACTACTGCACACTGACCCACTGTAGAACCTCAACATCAGAACTATATGACACCCTGGCCCCTGGCCACTTCCAGCTTCAGCTAGTAAAGATCTTCAAGTACTTCTGAATATGAATGAAACCCTGGCCCCTGGCCACTCCAGATCCGCTGGAGAATCTTCAAGTTCTTCTGAAGATAGATGAAACCCTGCCCGTCGGCGATTCCAGCTTCAGCTAGAAAAGATCTTCAAGTACTTCTGAAGATAAACATCCTTGACCTTCAAGGATGTAAACTTTGCCCGTCGGCAACTCTGCAGGAGGTATCTTCGACTTCAGTCTAAAGAAATGGTCCTTGGCCTTCAAGGATGCATGGATATGCCTTCAGGCAACTCCGCCTCTGCTATAGAGCATCCGAGACTTCAGTCAGGGATATACTTCGGCCTTCAGTCCGAAAAATGAATCCTAGGTCATTCATGACCTTGGGGATAACCTTGCCCTCAGGCACCTTCGCTTCAGCTTAGGAAAATTGTGACTTCAGTCAAAGAAATGGTATCCAGAGCCATTCATGACTCTACGGGGATTCAAACACTTTGCCTTCAGGCAAAAACTCCGCTTCAGCTGGAGAAACATCTTCGACTTCAGTCAGAAGAAATACTATTCACTTGATCGCAATCAATCATCACCTCAGGATAACTGACTTGGTCTTCAGGCCAACACAGATCACTTTGAATACAAAATCTTGGAACCTTGTCTTCAGCCACACGTTGATTCATCAACAAGGACATCTGAGCTCACAGGAACCTTCTGATACCGCCTTCAGGCGTTTACGCAGTCAATCTTCAGATTAGACAACACTGTTGGAGCAGACATATCACACTGCTAAGGACTTCAAGAATCATCTTGAACAAACAAATCCGTCAGGCACCTTCAAGAATCATCTTGTACTGATAACCATTCTGGAGATTTTATTCTGCTGGGTGTTCTAGGAATCTTCCTGGGCAAACCTTGATGGGGACGCTATTGGGGAGCTCAAGAATCATCCTAAGCGAACAACTCGGGAAGCTGCGCTGAGGTCTTAAGAATCATCTTAAGCAAACGGCCCTGCTGAGGAATTCAAGAATCATCTTGAGCTGAAGACTTCGCTGGGGATCTCGAAAATCATCTTGAGCGAGTGACTGTGGGGATTACACCGGGGTCTTAAGAATCATCTCAAGAGCGACCTTGTTGGGGAGAATATCAGGAATCGTCCTGAGCAACCGGTCTCTTGGTGGAACACCTGTAAAACAAGAATGGTAGCAACCTAGATCATGCTTATGATGCGTATGCTTCTGCGCCATGCTCCACACGGTGGAAATGCTATGCGTTTATGCTAAATGCTGTGCAGTCATGCACTATGTCATGCAATCATGCACAATGCTATGCAACGTTAGATGCTATGCAGTCATGCACAATGATGCGATCCCGTCCGCAAAATAAATGCTGGGAGGAATTCTCCTGTCAAGGAGAAAGAACTACTCAGGTAGAGGAATCATCCTGCTGAGGAGAACGTGGGCACGCCAATATCAATCAGGCTCTGTCTGGGGAACTGATCTTCCGCGGACTGCTGCATGGAAAACAACTTCAACTGGTTTCTGCAGGGGACGAAGCTTTACGAGAACCTGAACCTACTGAAGGAAAGTGATGCCAATCACGGGAGTGAACTGCGCGGCCGTCTCGGCTAACTCTTCTGGGGATGATCACTCTGTGGGGAAACAACTTCAGCTGCTCCACACTCTGCTGGGGAAAGACCAATCATGATCTGATCAACCTTCAAGGACTCGGCCCTCCTGGGCATCTGCAAACTCGGCTGAGGAAGGAGAAGTCATTCTGCCTCGCTGGAGAGTACGCGACCCTGGGGAGATACAGCATCAGCTGTTCAACATCTGCTAGGGAAAATCCACTCATGGTCCCAACTGCTTCCAAGGATTCTGCTTTTCTGCGGACTCAGCCGGGGAGAGAAATCATTCTACTTCACGGGAGAGTACGACTCTGGTGCGGAATTTCAATTTTGCCGGGGAAGAAAGAATCATCTGCCTTCGGGGGAGAGTACAACTCTGCAGGGGAATACAACATCAGCTGTACCAACATTCTACTGGGGAAGAGGGAATCATCCAACTTCAGGAGAGAACATGACTCTGGTGGGGAATCTCAATTCCACTGGAGACTTCAGTCTGACACCATTAGTTACTGCATATTTCGGCGTACGACCAATTCCCTACGAAACCTGCACTTGTGACCCGGTGCTGGGGAGGCACCTACTTCGGCGACTTTGCTGGGGAAAGCACGAGCTTCGGCACCCGACCATTTCTACGAAATCTGCACTTGTGACCCGGTGCTGGGGAAGAATCCTGCTTCGGGGGTGCGCTCTGCACATCTTCCGGAAGGTGCTACACCTGCAACAACACAAACAAACAAGACAAGACTCCCTCCTCAAAGGGTCCTATCCAGATTATTATCTCGCGACAATATTCAGTTAATCAATTGTTTCAACAATCAATGGGCCTAGGCCCGTAAGTTTATGTATGCGCATTTTATCAAAAACATCGGCGTTTTCATTCGTAAACAAAACAGATAAATGCTAAACAGACAAGTAGAATTGCTGAATAATGTGCATTTTATTGATGATGAACCCCTGAATGGGCAAAAATGTTTTACAACAGAGGCAAACTCCTGGAATGAGGAAGCCGCACGAAAAAAGAGAACATAAATATACATCAGTATATACAAATGTTGGCAATCGAGGCGTAGACGAACACCATGAGTTGATCCCTCTAAGACCCACTCGACTTTGATACCTCTCCGACGCTTCAGCTTTGGAAGAGATTGATTCAGATAAACGGCCCTCAGGTCTTCCGAACCACTAAACAATGAAAGTCCATACGCGGAACGCAGTCATTTGCTTATTCAAATCCCTAACTTTTGCGTGAACCGCCCTTTCGGGTTTTCAGTTCACCGGGATACCCTTTTTTGCCGAAGCCGCCCAGTGTAGGTTTTCGACTTCGCGGGTGTACATTTTTCAATATATCCCTAATTTTGCCCGAACCTTTTATTCTGTTTTTGGTTCGCCGGGATGCCCCTTTTTTGCCTGGACTCTTTCTTTTTTGTCCAGCGGGTCTCTTTCAAGCAAAGTATTTTTTAACTGCGTCCGCGTTCACCGGGGATGCAAAATCTTCACCATCCATCGTGGATAACAACAAAGCTCCTCCTGAGAAGACTTTGCTGACGACATACGGCCCTTCGTAATTCGGAGTCCACTTGCCCCGGTGATCGGAGTGTGGCGGAAGAATTTTCTTCAGGACGAGATCACCCGTCTGAAAGCTTCTGGGACGCACCTTCTTATCGTAAGCTTTCTTCATTCGGCTTTGGTACAGGCGACCAAATGCAATCGATGCTAATCTCTTCTCGTCCATCAGGCTGAGTTGGTTCAAGCGATTCGTAATCCATTCTGCATCATCAAGTTTTACATCAACCAAAACTCGCAAAGAGGGAATCTCCACTTCTAATGGTAGGACCGCTTCCATACCGTACACCAAGGAGAAAGGAGTTGCCCCGGTCGACGTACGCACCGTCGTACGATAACCGTGCAAGGCAAATGGCAGCATCTCGTGCCAATCTTTATACGTCACAACCATCTTTTGAACAATCTTCTTGATGTTCTTGTTGGCCGCTTCAACAGCGCCATTCATCTTCGGCCGGTAAGGAGATGAGTTGTGGTGTTCAAGCTTGAAGCTCTGGCACAGCTCTTTCATCATCTTGTTATTCAAATTCGAACCATTATCAGTAATGATCCGTTCGGGAATTCCATAGCGACAGATGATGTCCCTCTTTATGAACTTAGCTACCACCTGCTTGGTCACATTGGCGTACGAGGCTGCCTCCACCCACTTGGTGAAGTAGTCGATAGCTACCAGAATGAAACGATGACCATTGGATGCAGTGGGCTCGATCTTGCCTATCATGTCGATGCCCCACATGGAGAACGGCCAAGGGGAGGACATGACATTCAATGGGCACGGCGGCACATGAACTTTATCAGCATAAATCTGGCATTTGTGACATTTCCTCGCGAATCTGAAGCAATCCGACTCCATAGTCAGCCAGTAATACCCTGCTCTCAGGATCTTTCTCGTCATGGCATGCCCGCCGGCGTGCGTACCAAATGTGCCCTCATGGACTTCCTCCATGAGCATACTCGCCTCTTTTTCATCCACACATCTGAGTAGCACGAGATCGTGGTTCCTCTTATACAGCACTCCGTCAGGATTGAGATAAAAGTTTCCAGATAGCCTCCTCAGAGTCTTCTTATCCTGGGTGGACGCACCCGCAGGATACTCCTTAGTCATAAGGAAGGTCTGGATGTCGTGGAACCACGGCTTGCCGTCGGTGGCATCCTCGATTGCAAACACAAATGCTGGTCTATCAAGACGCGAAAGCACAATTCTTGGAGCCTCATTCCAATAATTGACTTTATACATTGAAGCCAACGTGGCTAAGGCATCAGCCATTTGATTTTCAGCCCTGGGTACGTGATGAAGTTCCACTCGATCGAAGAACGGAAGCAGCCTCCTGGCATAATTCATGTACGGCACTAGATTCGCTTGACGAGTTTCCCACTCCCCTTTGATCTGATTGATTACGAGCGCTGAGTCACCATATATGTCTAGATTCTTGATTCTCAAATCAATTGCCTCTTCTAGACCCATAATACACGCTTCATACTCTGCTTCATTATTGGTAACTGGAAACGTCAGTCTCGCAGTAAAAGGGATGTGGGATCCATGAGGAGTCGTGATGATAGCCCCGATACCACTTCCATAGGAATTAACCGCTCCGTCGAATATCAACTTCCACTGAGATTTCCTATCTGGTCCCTCGTCGGGCAATGGCTCATCGCAGTCCTTTGCTTTGAGAAACATAATGTCCTCGTCAGGGAACTCAAACTTCATCGGCTGGTAGTCTTCGATTGGCTGCTCGGCAAGGTAATCAGACAATACGCTTCCCTTAATGGCTTTCCGAGAGACGTACTGAATATCATATTCGGTTAACACCATCTGCCATCTGGCAATCCTGCCCGAAAGAGCCTGCTTCTCGAAGACGTACTTGATCGGATCCATCTTCGAAATTAGCATAGTGGTGTGATTGAGCATATATTGTCGTAGACGTTTGGCGGCCCAAGCTAATGCACAACACGTCTTCTCCAGCATCGAGTATCGAGATTCACACTCAGTGAACTTTTTACTCAAGTAATAAATGGCATGCTCTTTTCTGCCCGTCTCGTCGTGCTGACCGAGAACACACCCCATACTATTCTCCAGAACCGTCAGGTACATGATCAATGGCCGTCCAGCCACTGGGGGTATCAAGATTGGAGGTTCTTGAAGATACTGCTTTATTTTGTCGAATGCCTTCTGGCAATCCTCGTTCCAAGTAATCGCCTGGTCTTTCTTCAAAAGTTTGAACATCGGTTCACAAGTGGCCGTGAGCTGAGAGATAAACCTTGCAATGTAGTTTATTCGGCCCAGGAAACCACGAACTTCTTTCTCCGTTTTTGGCGCTGGCATTTCTTGGATAGCTTTTATTTTTGCAGGATCAACTTCAATCCCTCGTTCACTAACGATAAACCCCAATAACTTTCCGGACCGCACTCCGAAAGTGCACTTGTTAGGATTCAGCCTCAGCCTGAACTTCCTAAGCCTTTCAAACAGCTTCAACAAATTGACCAGATGCTCTTCCTCCGTTTGGGACTTTGCAATCATGTCATCAACATAGACCTCGATCTCATGATGAATCATATCATGAAACAAAGTTATCATTGCTCGCTGGTAAGTGGCCCCTGCGTTCTTCAGACCGAAGGGCATTACCTTGTAGCAAAACGTTCCCCAGGGGGTGATAAACGTTGTTTTCTCCATGTCCTCCGGTGCCATCTTGATCTGATTGTAACCAGAGAAGCCATCCATGAACGAAAACACGGAAAACTGGGCTGTATTGTCGACCAACACATCGATATGAGGCAACGGGAAGTCATCCTTAGGGCTCGCCCTGTTCAAATCCCGATAATCGACGCACATGCGTACCTTACCGTCCTTCTTCGGTACAGGCACTATGTTGGCGACCCACGGAGGGTAAGTGGTAACGGCTAGAAATCCTGCGTCCAACTGCTTCTGGACTTCTTCTTTGATTTTTACAGCCATGTCTGGTCTCGTCCTCCTGAGCTTTTGCTTGACTGGAGGGCAATCTTCCCGCAACGGCAAGCGATGAACCACGATATCAGTGTCGAGTCCGGGCATATCCTCATATGACCAAGCAAAGACGTCACTATACTCTCGAAGCATCTCGACCAGCCTATGCTTGACATCATTCTGCAGCGCAGCCCCAACTCTGACATTTCTGACGAGCTCCTCAGAACCCAGATTTACAATCTCAATATCCTCCTCGTGAGGCATAATAACCTTCTCCTCTTGTCTCAACAAGCGGGCCAATTCTTCCGGAAGGTCTTCGTCTTCATCAATCTCATCCTCGGCTTGATAGATCGGGCAATCAAAGTCGTAGTGAGCCGTAGAGGGTCCAGAGTCGATGTCGTCTGTTACGTGGATCCTGCAATAACAAGGGTTAAGTTTAAAGCAGGAATATGCAGGTTAGCACGAACCTCGTTGCCATTTTGCTGTTTTTTCGAAATAAACATAAAATAGGAATACAGAGAACACAATATTTGATTACGAAGAAAACGCCTTTTATTTATTAACAAAATGCATACACATAATCCAACAAGGCCCTGACAGTAAAACCACTATGCCCCGGGCAGGACATAGGGTTGTACAAAGATTGTAAAAAGCAAATCATTACTCTTCACTTGTCAGCTTGATAATCTCCTTGATGGTCCAATTGTGGAGGCGCTCGCCCGGCTTGCTCGGTTGAATCCAGGCGTCAAGATCGCAATCACTGTCTCCGCTGTCCTCCGACGCAGCATTGATACTCTCGAAGATTACTCCCCCCTTGGTGAATAGGATCGGCCCTTTCCCGCGAGACGAGCTGCCAGAAGAAGACGAAGCTCCAGCTTCAGGAGAATATCCCAATCCAAACTTATCCTGCTTGATTGGTATATCCAAGACATGCCCCCAGCCTGGGGTGGAACCGGCTTCGACAACGGCCCTAGCTTCTTTAAACGAGGAAAGATTCAACTCTTGCCTCTCTGCGACGACGGACGCTACTTCCTTCACCCTGACGGTTTCAAATGCTTGGCAAAGAGTCTCATGGATCTCACCATCCATTTCAACGTATTTAAAGGACGACTGGTGGCTTACCATGATGTCCTCTTCTCCACAGACTGTCACTATGCTGCCCCCAACAGCGTATTTAAGCTTCTGATGCAGCGTGGACGTCACGGCACCAGCAGAATGGATCCATGGCCGACCTAAGAGGCAACTATAGGCGGGCATGATATCCATGATATAGAAAACTGCATTGAACGTCTCTGGACCAACTTGAATGGGCAGGGTCAACTCTCCGAAGACGTGGCGCTTGGTTCCGTCAAAGGCTTTCACGACCAGATCACTGGGCGTGCACAGCAGTCCACGGGTATCCAACTTCATCAGTGCCTTCTTCGGAAGCACATTAAGCGAGGAACCCGTATCCACCAGGACATGCGACATAATCGTGCCTCTGCACTCTATCGAGACGTGCAAGGCGCTGTTGTGATCTCTTCCCTTAGGAGTCAGCTCTAGATCTGTAAATCCCAGCCCATTACCAGCATTAACATGGGCTACTACTTCCTCGAGTTGATTTACTGATATCTCCTGCGGCACGTATGCAGCATTCAATACCTTCAGCAATGCATTGCGGTGCGCCTCAGAGCACAGCAACAAGTTAAGAATCGAAATCTTTGACGGAGTCTGATGAAGATGATCTACGATTTTGTAGTCGCTCTTCTTGATTAGTCACATGAACTCTTCAGCATCTTTAACCAGCAAGTCCTTCTCTGCCCCTGCAGGGACCTCTTCGACAGCTTTACCTTTACCCTTATCCACAGCGTCAGCTCGGACCACTTTCTCTGCTGCAACCTCTGCTGGTGCGAACACTCTACCGCTCCGAGTGATACCACTGACCTCGGTAAGATTCTGCACAGTTGACCCGAATGGCTCAAGCTCTATTTTCTGACCATTACAATAAACTTCGGCGCCATAATGCCATGGAACGGCATTGGTGCTCTCGAATGGGATTGGTCCGGCCCTGGTGATGGTAATAGTAGGCAGACGAGGCGCAGAAATAGTAATAGGGTGGCGAGGAATGGTAATGGTAGCAACTTCGTCTGCCTGCTTCAGCACAACTTCCCCTGATGCACTCTCAACGCTCCGGCTGAACTGTAAAATACCCTCGGACATCAGACTTTGGATACCTTCGATCAGCTGGTCACACCCATCAGGAAGCGTAGCACAAGCCATACATAATTCTCCACATCCAGGAAAGAAGCCCTTCTTCAGCAACTTAGCCTTGACAAAACTCAACGGCGTCTTCAAATCTTTGACATCAGTCAGCAAGTCCGCACTCTCCCCGGTGATGACAGCATTCACCCCGCCCCCCTTATGATGAGGCATCGGATTCTTGGTGACGTTGGGCACGTTGTCAGAAAAGTTGATAACCTTGGCGTCCACCAAGTCCTGGACTTTGTGCTTAAAAGCTTTACAATTCTCAATCGTATGGCCAGGTGCCCCAGTATGGAATTCACAAGTAGCACTGGCATCATACCCCGGTGGTGGCGCCCCTGTTAAGGGAGCCAACGTCCTCTTTTGAACTAGCTGAAGCTGTAGCAAAGTTTGCAGAAGCTGCGCATATGACATAGGTGGAGTTTCAAAATGACGGTTTGCCATAGGAGCCCGATTCTGATATCTTTTATACCCCTGCTGATTCTGTTGCTGAGGCTGCTGCTGTTGCGGCTGCGGCGGAGCAGCTGGAATGTTTATGCTAGCAATCTGAGACTGAGGGCCCTTGCCCTTTCTCCTAGCATTAGTGACAGCACTGGCATCTCCCTCTCGACGCTTGCCAGTATAGGGTTTCTTGCTACCTCCTCCAGCTGAGGATGATTCGCCCTGAATTTTTCCGATCTTTATACCGTTCTCAACATGCTCGCCCAAAGTGATGAGAGCCGAGAATGTTCCAGACATGCCACTGACCAGCTTTTCATAGTAGATTCCGGGAAGGGTAGCCACGAACATTTGTACCAACTCACGCTCAACCATCGGCGGTTGAACCCGGGCAGCCAATTCACGCCACCGCTGGGCGTATTCTTTGAAGCTTTCATTGTTCCGCTGTGAGAGATTCTGGAGCTGGACTCGGTTGGGAGCCAAGTCACTGTTATATTGATAGTGGAGAACAAACGCTTCTGCAAGCTCTTTCCAGGTGCGCACAGCAGCGGGCTCCAAGCCCATATACCATTCGAGCGATGGCCCAGAAAGACTATCCTGAAAGAAGTGCATCAGCAGCTTCTCATCGTCAGAATAAGCGGACATCTTTCTATAATAAGATCGGAGGTGGACCCGGGGGCAAGTGGTGCCCTTATACTTCTCAAAGGTGGGCACCTTGAACTTGTGGGGTACTTTAAAGTCAGCAATCAACCCGAGGTTGGACATGTCAACGCCCAATGTGTTCTGATTTTCTATGCTTCCAATCTTGTCTTCCAGCGCCTTGAACCTGAGTCGAGCCTCGGCGTTCAACTCTGCCTCTATACCTCTCTGAGAGAATATATCATCCTGATGGTCCTCCAGCCACGGTTGAGGCACCACCAAATTTCCTGCACCAGCATTGCCGTTGACCGGCCCCATGTTAACATTGGCTCCCAAACTACCATTGACGGCGCCAGCCGCGTTGAGTCCGAGATTAGTCATCAGATTGCCGTTAGCACTGCCGTTGCCCCCGGCGGCGGGAACAACGTTCTGTGGAGTATCCCCTTGAGGAGGAGTAGGCACGGCCCCTCCGTGAAGTATGCCATTACTGTCAACCCTGGAGATCAGAGGTTGAACCAGAGTACGAAGCTGGTCTTGACCATTCGCGACCACCTGCATCAGCTCCATAAAACGATCCATCCGCTCACGGAGCTCTTGAACATCTGACTGTACCTGGTCCATGATTCTCGTCTGATTAGCGCGAGTTGAGTAGCGGTGGATGAGTCTTTGATCAATCCTGGAAATCGAAAGCAGCGCGGAACCTGAAAAAACCTGTTAAGAATAAAGGTTAGGAAAAGCAATAAGATATACACCATGCAAATATGCTTCATGCAGATGCATGCGTGTGTCTGTGTGCGTGGGAGATTTTTCCCCGATCCTAGTGCCTTAGTGACGGTGCTGATGATAATAAGAGGAAGAAGAAATCCGAGCCCAATCATGGAAACATCAATCTCATATATATATGGAAAGGCCCGTCGAGGCAATACACAGTATCAGCGAGTACAAATCAACAGTATGACCTCAGCCAACAAGTCTGGTGATGGTCAGCATACATCAAAGATCAAAAATAATAGGGATATGACTAGCTAAGTACGGCCACGGGCATAATACTCTACTAATAACTCCTTTGTCTCCGAATGATCTGGCGAAGTGAGCAACCCCTCGACGAGTAGTTCCCTCTGCCTGATAGTATGCTGAAGCCCCTGAACTGAACTCTCCCAAGCGCCTTCGCCAAAGCAATCTTCCAGCTTCCGCTTCTTAGACTCAAACATCAGCTTATGCTCCTTCAGGATAGCAATGGCTTTGTTGAGACGGGCTTCAGCGGAGTACCTGCGGGCGGTCTCTTCATCAAACCTCCGCTCACTGTCCTTCACTTCGGTTTCTAGCTTAGAAATCTGCAGCATCAGCTTGTCTTCTCGCTCCTTCCTGGTGGCCATGGAAGTCTTCCAATGCAGGTCGAACTTAGATATTCTCCGATATGCTTCCTCCAAATGCTGCTTCTTCGTAGCTAGCACATTATTAGCAGCTCTGAAGTCTTGACCTAAGCGTTCCCGATCAGCAATCTGCTTTGCCAAGTCTGCACCCAGTTGGCTCACCGACTCTGTTTGCTTTTTGAGAGCATGCACGGCTTCGTTCCTCTCACTTCGAAGCTGAGCTAACTCCTTCTCTAATTCTGCATTTGCCCTCTTCAGTTCATCACGCTCAGCTAATACCTGGTTGTGCTGATGAATGGACACAGTGGTAGGCTCTTCGACTGGTGGAGGACTCTCTGGTCTGACATGAGGGAATGGCATCCCTATAGCGCTGGCTCTGGCTCTGATCCAATCTGAATAAGGAGGATAAGCTTGGTTGTCGCTCTTCCCCAACAAAGACTTTCCTCTCGTGCTGATATTGTTCCACGCATACTGAAGCTTGGACAACAACTCCCCCTCTAGAATACCCGTGAGGTACAGAGATTCCCGTACCTCTTCTTCCTTCGGTGGATTCCTCAAGGCATATGCAAACTGACGAACTAGCAATGATGGGTTGTAGTTGATGCAACCCTTCCTACCTATCAGCGGTACGTTAGGAAACCCACTACAACTGAAGATCATCTCGGTGCCTAACCTGCTTCTGTCAACGAACCAAACAATGTCTTCTGCCGACAAGCTCATCAGACGCTCAGGCCACTCAACTGTGGCTGCAGACAAGACAGAAGAACCCCTCTTGGGCAAATGACTATCAAACCACTTGTACAACAACGGTATGCAGCATGAAACATTCTTCCCTCTCCGGTTCTCATTCTTGTAATGCACTGAATGGTAAACGTCTCCGATCAGAGTAGGGACTGGATTCCCTGAGGCAAAGATATGGAATGCATCAAAATCTACGAAATCAGGCATGCTGGGAAATAGGATGATGCCATATATGCATAAAGCAAGGATGGCGCTGAAGGCGTCCCAACATTTGTCCTTAGCACACTGCTGAGCCTTAGCTATCAGAAACTGCAGAGAGAACCCTGGGACCTTGTTCCAACTTGTCACCACTAACTCAGAAGCGCTCAAATGGAGTGAGGAAGCCAAGCTAACCAGATCAGGTTCAGCATCCATGTGGACAAAAGGCATCTGCCTTTTGATAGGCACACCCAACATATCAGCATACTCTTCCAATGTCGGCGCGAGAACGAAGTCATGAAAAGTGAAACACCTCAAGGGAGGATCATAAAACTGCAGAAGAGCATGTAACCCATTCAACTCAGACGCAGAAGGTTTGTAGACCAGACTAAGCAACTTGCCATAAGACTTCCTGAACCTATCCTTCACAGAGTTCCCTGCCAGGGCTATCAAACCAGTCAGCTTCGACACATCGGGGGTCGGGAACTTGTACGCAACAGTCTTCCTGAGAGAAGCCATAACAACAGTAGGAAATCCTGGATCGGGGAAACGGTACCTGCAACACAGACACACGTTAATGGAATGCAGATGAATGCGTAAACTAATGCAAACTGCAGGTATGCAATAATATATCCAGGTGGCTGCTGTGGAGATTCGGTATCAACAGTCACTGATGAGGACGAAACCCCGGTGTAAAACCACTGATCTGATCTGCTGAGAGTAACCATCTGATAGGATCGAGATCAAAATTCTGCTTTGTCAAGAGTAAGTGCATGATAATAAGGACCCCGGGCGCAAGATCAAGGAACATCTGTTGAAGTCTTCAGACCCCAAATCAAAATCTGCCCTATCAAGAACAAACACACAGCTGCTGATGAGATCTTCAGACCTCACTCAAAATCTGCCCTATCAAGAACAAATAACATCTGCCGATGAGGCCTTCAGACCTCACTCAAAATTTTCTCCATCCAGAACAAACCACTGATGAGAACATACTGATCAAAGCCTGCTCTACCACGAACACCCGATGATAAGATCCTCTGACCAAAAACCTCTTGCTCTATCAAGAACATGCATAACTGTAACTGAGAACTCAACATAACTGATTTGCTGTCAAGAAAACCAGGTAGTCTGAAGGTCAAAGTTTCCTGCAATAAACCCAGTCCCACTCACAGGTATGAACCTAGACTGACTCAAGGTACGGCATCCTATGCGTTCATCAGCGTCACAGACTTTCAAAACTGATGATACGATTCCCAGAAGGAGTGGCATCATCAAGTCCTGAAGAGGCCTCACTTAGCTGAATCACAAATGATCGGTCCCCAGAGTCGACAATCCACCTAACCAGCAACCGTCTCAACCCAAAGGGTTGAAAGTGAAGCCAACCGGATGAACCTCGTCTGAGCGTGGATTTCATGAGACACTAGTGCCTGCAAAGCAAGCACGCGCCCACTAATTTCCACTCTAAGTCTATGGTGCACTCAAGCCTGGGTCTGGCTTCTCACTCAATCAGAACTCCCATCCCACAACAGCACAAATAATCATACTTTACTGAATATAAAATGCGGGAAATAAAGTGCGAGAAGTAAAAATGCGATAAATAAATGCAACCCAACAAGTAAACACACAAACGGTAGGATTGACTCTCTTAAGGGACGTTGGATCCCAAAACTGACTCGCTTTCGGGACGTTGGATCCCTGGGAAACTATCAAGTCCCCAGCAGAGTCGCCAGCTGTCGCTTGCGCGAAAATAAGGTGCCGGCAAAACAGAAGAGTCGCCACCTTTCGTTATTTATCCCTCAGAGCGGGAAAGGAAACGATCGGAAAAACCTGACGAAAAAGGGTAAGACAAGGTCATCGCAACCATTGTCTAGGTTCGGGAGTCGGTTACGCAAGGGGAAGGTATTAGCACCCCTCACGTCCGTCGTACTCGACGGGATCCTCGCTTGTTTGTTTACTTGGACGGGTTGGTTATAATCTATCTACCTATCAAGGCTGGCTGAAAAAGAAAAGAAAAATGACTCGGCAAAGCGTCGCACTTTATGCCTACGTATTCCCGTCTGGAACGAGAAATCAGAGTCAACGTAGTTCGGCTAACTACGGGTGAAGGTGGGGAAGGTTGCTCGCTAGGATGTCGCATCCTATGCCTACGTACTTTCATCTGGTATGAAAGATCAGAGCAAACGTAGTTCGGGAAACTACGGGTTATCTCCTAAAAGAAGTGTTTTTTATTATGTTTGCGATTTCAACCGCACTAGAGACTATGACCTGAGAGTGAATGCGTCGCATGTCACCCAAAGGGTACCATACTAAACATCCAGACTGTGGAAAAGAAACTCTCCCACAATCCTTTCTCAGATAGCTTAAGGCTCGTAACGTACGAAAGAAATCATTCATGATTACTGTATCTTAAACTGCTTCGAGATGAGAAGAGAACAGGCCCAACTAGGAGGGAGACTATCAAGTCCTATTGTTATCATGCCATGGATTCATCCTATGGTTGAGGTTTGAACAGGGAACTCCTAGATGTTGTCATGCATAGGTTTCAACCTAAAAGTCTATCATCAAATCCTTATCAAAGGAAATGAAAGTCCTAAGGGATCATGTCAATGATACACCAAACAGACAAAAGCATCAGCTTTAACAGTAAAATGCATGCAATGCAAGTGAGGGAGGAAATGTGTGTGGGGCTTCAGCCTCCACAAGCTCGTCTCGACCTCAAGCCAGTCATGAAATAACAGTAATCATACTGAAATAAACAACATGCTATCAAGCAAAATAACAGTAAACTGTAATCATACAGACAGAAAATGAGATCATGCTATCAAGCAAGGTAAACACATGGGCAAGGGAGCTGGGCTCTACCGAATACCCGCAAGCAAAGCCAAGCAATAACAATACAATCAGATGCACTCATGCTCTTAGACTGAACTTATTCTAAATGGGCTTAGTCTAATGCAACAGACAAATCAGACAAAACACACAATACATCAAAGAAAACAGAAGAAAGCCTCAACTCCTTCAGCAGCAACCCAGTCTTCAGACTTCAGAGATCACTTGCTTTCCAGGTATCAACCCTACAACATGAGTATCAACTCATCTTCTCCCTTTGAGCTTCAGCTCCTTTGATCAGCTCTACCTTCAGGCTTCACTATCTTCAGGGATCTTCAGGCATCCACTTGGTCTTCACAGAGTCTTCAGACTTCAATAATCTTCAAGGAATCATCCTCTTCAAAGCTTCAGCTTCTATCTTCAATGGCTCCAATGCTCCAGCAAACAAGATTCAGTTAACAAGATGAGGTGAGGATGTTACAGTGCTCACTGACTTCCAAAGGATGCCATTGAGGACTTAACATCAAAGGAAAGGCTCTCTCAAAGTTCTACCTTATAGGGAAAGGTCACTAATCCCTCCAAAGGAGAGAGGTGAATACCCTTAAGGGACTCTATGTCACAGAGAAGAAAGGAGGTGAACAAGACACTCCTTGTTTATTGAACAAAATATTCTATCTAGGGCTCTGCCTATGCACCTATGAACCTATAAACAAAACAACAAAAACTATGCTAAACTCCTCTGCAAGGTCTTCAAAGCTTCCATGATGATCCACAAGGTCTTCAACTCAATCTTCAAAGCTCACACACTCAACAGAGAAGGAAAGAAAACACAACAATACAACTTATGCCTTTAAGCAACACACATACTATCCATACATTCAAAAATCAATGAAAAATACTAAAACACCATGCAATATTCTAGTAAAATTCTAGGGGATTCTATACATACTTACCCTTAACCCATATATTCCCCATACACTAATTTGGCCTATAAACCCCAAAACAATTTTGTTCAAGTCTACCTATACAACTTAAAACCCTAATTAGAGCACCTAAATGTCTAACAATCAAACTACATCAAATTTAATTTCTAAAATCAAGAGATAAATCCTACATGAAACTAGGGTTCAATATCTAATCACACAAAAAAGAATGAATTAAAAAACCTAAGGGAAGGTCCTAAAACAATTCTTGCAAGATAAGGTATAAACTTAAAGGAAAGAAAATACCCTATTTAAAAGAAAATACCACCATTAATTCCACACTAAAAATAAAATTTCATTTTTATTTTTATATTTTTCTACACAAAATTATCTAAACCTAGAAAAAAGAATGAGTAAAAAATCATCATTTATCAATTTTTTATGAATTTTATAAAATGGCTAAAATATAAAAAGAATTTAAAAGAATATAACAGGGGAGGGGGTGGAAATAGAAGGGATAGGCAGTTCATTTTATTGGGCTGAATCAAGAGGGGGGGTGCGCGTAGCACATTGGACCCATCAAGCCCAGAATCAGTCACTAAACCAAACGACTGCGTTTGGCTAAGTGATACGCTGCGTTTCGCCAGCTTCAGACTTCCCTCCATTTTGAATTCAAACCAAGGCCGTTGGATTATGAGAATAAGTCAAGGATCTGGACCCATCTGACGGCTGGAGTTCATCTTCTCCAAACAAACCCTAGGGTTTTCAGAAAACCCTAATTTTGAACCAGAACTTCCACTCGATCGTTCTCCCTGATGGCTGGGTGAAATCAAGAAATTCCAAAAGCAATCTTGCTCTACTAATTACCCTGAACACAATGATATCAATATTTGCCCATGAAACCTCTTGGATCTCTCTAACAGAAAGCACGAAGGTTGGGGTTCCACCATGATTCTCTGCTATCAACCTTAACCAAACTTCAATCTAATGATGTAAATTTGTTCCAAATGCTATCCTAGCCATTCTAAACCACATCATATCCATTAATACACACTAACCAGCTTGCTATCAATCTTGCAAAAAATGGTACCCTGCCACGAAACCTCATGGATCCTTCTCTAATTCTCAGAAAACATTCCTCTAACCTAACATGTTGATCTTACACCTAAGATTCTAACAGAATGCTCATAATTAAGGACTTCTAGATCAAGATACCAACCTGTTAAGCTTCAATGGTGAGGGGTGTTAGGACTTGATTCAGCACTTGAAACCTTCTCCAAATCTTCCTCCAATAATGGACACCTTTCTGTTTGCAAGAGTTGAGGTGGATGAAGCTTGTAGAAGAAGGAATTGCACCTTACTTGATCTTGAAGAAATCCAACAATGGCACTTTCTCTCTCACTCTCTCCACTAAACTCAGCAACTTTTCACCAACCTTTTTCTCCTTGTGATTCATTCTTTTTATAATGATGGATGGAAACAACTAGATCATTCTAGAATCATCTAGAAAGTGTTGAAAATGTCATGTGATGATAACTTGAAAATCTCATGCACTATGCATTAAGTCTTGCAAAATGACCTTAAAATCTCCTCATATGACATATTGAAGTGTTATAAGCCATTACAAGCTTTTTCCTTGCCTTGTGTTAGGATTTCCAAGGGTGACTTCAAATGCAAGTAACAAAATAACAAAGCATCACCCATTTTAAAGCCTCAAATCAAAATTCTATCTAAACCAATGTTCTCAAAATGATGTTTCCAATCAAAATGATATATTGGATGACCTATTTTGGATTCCTAGATCTTCCAAACCAATTTTCAAATTCAACTTTTCAAACTTATATGCCATTTTTAGTTCATTTTTTGACCAATCATGCAACTTCTTGCTATGAGCTTTTCCAACAATTTTTGACCTTCTTTCTAGACTTAAAATCACATTTTGAACAACTTTCATGTTTTGAGTTTTTCCATTTGAGGCTTGGAAATAGGAGTTTTAGGCATTGGCTAAAATGACCTATAACTGACAAATGACCAAAATACCCCTGTCTTGTTCAAACCATAAGTTGAGTTCCACAAATCCTATCAAGGACTTCTACCACTCAAATTAAAGCTAAGAAGATGCCCTCCAACATTCATGTTTACCAAGAGATCATAGGAATCATCCTACTAGGGCAAAAGTTGTCTGCAAGTTGGGTGACTTTCAAGGACCCAGATTCACACACCTTTGCTGACCTGTAATTTGTCAAAACCATAACTTGAGCTCTGCAACTCCTATCAAGGACTTCCACCACTCAAATTAAAGCTAAGAACAAGCTCTACAACATTCATGTTGTGGGGAAGAGGAGATATCAATCACATCTAGAGCTAAAACTGCCTGGAAAATAGGGATCAAATTAGGGTTTTTTCACTGACAATCCTTGGAAACCCTGACTTGAAACTTCTCAAACTCCTCAATCATGATGAGTTGGTCTAGGAGTCATCCTTATATCATCTCTATGCACCATTCCATGATCTCATGGCCCTTGGATTGGGTCTCAACCTTCTCCAAATCTTCAGTTATCCTAGGGTTGACCCAGTCAAAACCCTAATTCTACCATTCATGGTTGAATCTTCTGAATTCTTGCATAATGACCTCTCTGGGCTTCATGATGGCTATCAAGACATCTCATAGGCTTTCTCAAAACATTAATTTCATTCTTAAAGTCTCAGAATCATCTGAGGAGCACCCACAACCCTCAAGCTATGAAGCACACAACCCTGGTTCCAACCAATTCCTCTGAAGATCTCTTGAACTGTCTGATGAAGGTATCAACTTTCAAACACTAGATGGATAAATAATTGTTGGTCAAATTTTGGGGTGCAACAACTACCCGCTCATAGACCTCAATGGCCACAGTAGTCGGTTTCTCAACTGGAATGGGAACGGGACGTGATACTGCTGGAAAAGGCATCTGCACCTGGCTTACCCTCTCTTGAATCCACATCTTATATGGCATATAGGCTTGACAATCATTCTTGCCTAGCAATGGTTTCCCTCTTCTGCAGATATGATTCCAAGCGTGCTAAAGCTTGGATAATAATTCCCCACTCAGGTCACCAGTGAAATACATAGACTCCTGTATTTCTTCTTCCTTCGGCGGACTCTTCAAAGCATACCCAAACTGTCGAACCAACAAAGATGGGTTGTAGTTAATACACCCCTTCCTTCCAATTAGCGGAACATTGGGAAACCCGACGCAACTGAAGATAATCTCTGACCCCAATAAATCTCTATCAAACCATACAATGTCTTCCGAAGAAAGTCCCATTAGATGCCCAGACCATTCAGCTGTACATGCAGATTCAACAAAAGGTCTCTTTTTGGGCAGATGGCTCTCAAACCACATATTCAGCAAAGGTACACAACAATGGACATTCTTTCCCCTTCTATTTTCATTCTTATAGTGCAAGGAATGATAGAAATCTCCGACCAAGGTAGGCACCGGGTTGCCTGCAGCAAACAAGTGGAATGCATCCAAATCAACGAATTCAGGCAGATTAGGGAACAATATAATCCCATAAATGCACAAGGCAAGAACAGCGTTAAACACGATCCAGCAGCCACTTTTGGCATATTCTTGAGCTTTGCCAACCAAAAATTTGAGAGAAAACCCCGAAACTCCATGCCAGGAAGTCAACAACAACTCTGCAGGATCCATATGCAGGGGAACAGCTAAGTCTTCCAGCTTAGGCTTAGCATCAAAGTGAATGAAGGGCACTCTGTTCTGAACTGGCAACTCTAGAAACTCAGCGTACTCCTCCATGGTCGGAGCCAAAATGAAGTCCTGGAACATAAAATACCTCAAGGACGGATCATATAACTGCATCAATATGTATAACCCATTCAGCTCATATGTGGTTGGTCTGCAAACCAAATTCAGTAGCTTCCCATAACTCTTTCTAAAACTTCTCTTCACATCATCGTCAGCTAGGGAAATCAGACCCAGCAGAGAAGTCACATTAGGGTTAGGCAACTTATACGCAACAGTCATCCTCAAAGTACTCATAATAACAGATAGAAGTCCGGAGCACTAGAATCGGGAAGTATGAAAATGCACCTGCAGCACAGACACACGTTAATGATATGCACATGATGATGCAAACAATGCAATATGCAAGCAATGCAACAAGGGATCAAGTGCCCCTGGCTGAGAAGTCCAATCCACAATATTGGCCTCAAATAGACCCACAAACTGCTCAAGACCATCCACAATGCTCCAACCCGGTCTCTAACAGACCCAATAACACTATCCTCAAATATCACACCACTGAACCTCAATCAAGAAAACCGGTAATCTGGAGGTCAAGTTACCTGCATGTCCCAACCCCTCTCACAGGTAGGTGTCCTAATAACTGACACAAGGTATGGTATCCTATGCGGTCGTTGGCGTCACAGACTTTCAAGATTGATGATACGATACCCAGAAGGTGTGGCATCATCATGTCCTAAAGAGGCCTCACTTAGCCAACTTCCAAATGATCGGTCCCCGGAGTCGACAATTCAACTAACCAACAACCCCCTCAACCCAAAGGGTTGAAAAAGAAGTCAACCAGAAGAACCTCGTCCGAGCGTGGATTTCATGAGACACTAGTACATGCAAAGCATGCACGCGCCCACTAATTTCCACTCTAATTCTAGGTGCACTCAAGCCCAGGTCCGGCTTATCTCTCAATCATAGAACCCCCTCATACCCACAGCAATAATAACAATAATATAATGCTGAATGTAAAATACAGAAACGTAAATCCATACAAAACCCCCAACGGGAAAACAAGCGCTAGGATTGACTCGCGTAGGGAACCGTTGGAGTCCCCAGCAGAGTCGCCAGCTGGTGCTATTGCGAAAATCGGCGTTGGCTATGACAGAAGAGTCGCCACCGCGCGTTATTTATCCCAAAGGAGGGAAAGGAAACGCTCGAAGTAAACCTACCGCAAAGACGGGAAATGAATGGTCATCGCAACCAAATCCTGGATTCGGGAGTCGGTTACGCAAGGGGAACGTATTAGCACCCCTCACGTCCGTCGTACTCGACAGGATCCACGCTTGATTTCTAGTACGGATTGTTATTCTATCTATTCTACAGGTCTGGGGTTAAAAGAAAATAAAATGACTTGGCAAAGTATCGCACTTTATGCCTACGTATTCCCGTATGGAACGAGAAATCAGAGTCAACGTAGTTCGCCTACCTACGGGAAAGGAGGGAAGGTTGCTCGCTAGGATATCGCATCCTATGCCTACGTACTTTCATACAGCATGAAAGATCAGAGCAAACGTAGTTCGGGCTACGGAAGACACAAATTTGTCTGGATTGCTTTTATCCTTCTGAAAAAGGTTTTTCTCCTGATTATGGGTCCAAGCGGACAAAAATGACACTTTGATTGGTTTTCAGTCTTTTACGCAAGAACTGTCTTTTATTGATGTTTAACCTCTTATTGTATTTTTTGATTGTTTTGAGATAGAAGAGAAAGAACTCTAAAACCTAGGGTTTGAAAGGGGAATCAAAACTATCCTAATGTTGTCATGCATGGATTAACACCTAATGTCTGTCATATTTCTCTCTTGCGCAGAGAGAAACAGAGATCCTAGGGGATAAACGGAAAAGAAACAACATATATACAGTAAAGTAGTAAAATGCATGAATGCAACAGTACAAGCGAGGCAAGGGAGTCCCACTCAACCTCGAACCTGAAAAACAATAGGCAAAGTGAAACATCTTCACTTCAAACCGAAGGGGAAGATTAACAAGCAATACAGCAAAGAAAATAAAACCCCAAAACCAGCTCTGACAGCAAACCAACTCCTACAGCAGCAGCTCTGAAAAACATCAAACTCTGACAGTTGATTAACTGCAAAACAGCAACCTTCAAATGAATCCCAAAATCAAACTTCAATGGCCTCCAAGCTTTAGATAAGCTCCATCTTCAGGGCAAGTACTCCAGAAGAGAATCACTTAACAGAATAAGTTGAATGCAAAACAGCTTATTGACAACCAAAGGAAGCTTATAAGTGTTTAACATTATGAGAGACAGGTTCCCTCAAAGTTCTACTTCCAAGATAAGCCACTTATCCCTCCAAAGGAGGGATATGAATATCTTAGAAGGACTTTTAGTCATTGGGAGGAATGGAAGCACAATATGCTTTCCATGTTTGTGGAAAAATTCAGTCTAATCTAAAACACTGCCTATTTCTCCTATTTCCTATGTCTTCAAAAACCATCCTCCAGGAGAGGAATCTTCATGCATCCAAATTTGATTATTATCTTCAACCTTCTCCTTTGATTCTTCATGCCCCACAAACCCAAGGCAAACCCCCATACCCCAAATAAAAGCCCAAACCCCAAGCAAACAATGCAAAAGCCCATAATGGCCACACCAAACAATCACACTATTTACAAAAATCAAGTAAAATAGTAGTATATTATTAAAAATCCTAAAATTAATTCTAAGGGGATCTATACATCTACCCTACATACCCTATATGTCCCAGCTCCTAATTCAAGCTAAAAACCCAATATCTAAGTGTTATGATGCACCTATGTTCAGTTTAACCCTAATTCTAGTCACCCTAATGTTCTTTATTCAAAGCTAAACAAGATTAAATCACAAAAATGTAATATTAATCTCTAAGGGAACCTAATACTCTAATCTACCCATGGGAAAAAGAATCACACCAAAATATGAAAGGAAATGGCTAAACAAAATTCAACAAAATGGATATACAAACTAAAATGCAATAAAAGCAACTAAATGTAGAAATTCACTAAAAATAGAAAAAATGATTAAATTGCTACGTTTATTTTTTTATAATTTGCTTGAGACATTAATGAGAATGAGGAAAAAAGTCCCATGTAAAAATGACTATTTTTGAATTTATTATGATTTTTTTAGTAAACTATATGCAACCATGAAATAAAATGAAAATTCAAACACAATTAAAAAACGGGGGTGGCAAAAGCAATTTATTTACACTGCAGAAATACATTGGGCCCAGGAGGGGGGTGCAGATATCACTGCGCTGGGCCCATTATTAATCCAGAAAAACAATACAAAATAAAAAACTGAAAAAAACTAGGGGGGGGGGGGACTAGCAGTTATTGCTTTGTTAATCACATTGGGCCTCCCACTGGGGGGTGCGAATAGCGACTTCGCCTGGGCCCAGAACGCAACACAAATGGGAGAGGGGGTGCCACAAGAAACAAAGGGGAGATGGCCAGCAATCTTCGCAGCTGGGCCTAAGCCCTAACCCAATCCCAACTCAGCCCCAGCAAACAAAACCCTACCTCCTCTAACTCTCCCTCACACTGTTCATGACCACTAACCCTAGTGCCGCTTGATCTCTCCAACTCTCTCTCACCAATGTTCTCTGAAACAACACTATCCACTAAAAACTTAGCAACAAATCTCACCCAAATCTCTGACCACAAACGTCTTCATCAATCCAAGCTATCATACACTAACCACTTCGCTTCTCTGAAACTCCCTCTAATCGCATTGCTCTCACAAAACCTAATATCTAACCTAATCGGAAACCTCGCCCTAACAAAACTAAGATCCAACACTCACAAAGTTCTAAATCCAGATAGCTGACAAACTACCACGCACATGCAAGGAATTAAATGAGAAGAAAAAAAAGGAAACCTGGATGAGGATGATGTTGAAGATCTACGGGTGATTTTGAAGATCTTGAGCGAAAGTCTTGAAAGAATCTGGAAAAAGAAGCTCGCTGAAGAAAGCACGCGGTGAGATTCTTGGATCGAGGATGCGTTTCTTGAAATCTTCGGTCGAGTATGAAGAAGTTGACGACGACGTTTGTACTGTTGGCGATTTCGCGATGAATACGGACGACGATTGAAGAAATCTGGCAATTCTGGAAAATAGGTGATGAAGGTCGTGGAATTCTTGGCAAGAACTCAGATGTTGATCTTTTGAGGGGAAACTGGAACGAACAGATGAAAATCGTGATGATTGTTATGTTGATTTCTGATGAAACGATGAAGAGGATTTTTGGAAAAAATTGTTATTGATGATGATTTCTGGAAATCGGTTGATGAATATGATGTTGTTGGTGAATTAGATCGAAGAAGATGAATATTGGAGGAGTTAGAAGAACTTCTGGAAGAAATGCGTTTCCGGCGAGTTCGTTACGGCGGCCGGAGATTGTTATGGTGGTCGCCGGTGGTTGGTTAGGGTAGCCGCCGACATTTGCATGCCAGCCGGTGGGATATTCCGGCGAGTGACGAGAGGGAGCCACTTGGCACCTCGCATGCAGAGAGAGGACTCTGAGAGGACGCGTGTGGTGGTGGAATCACTGCATGGAGGCCACGTGTGTGTGGAAGGTGTGAGTAGAGTGTGCGTTGTCTAGTTCTGAGAGATAGAAAGAGTGATGTGGCGGGGGAAAAAGAATACACGTGGGCAGTACTGTATTTATACACCTGGCAAATGGACTTCGTTGACTGGGCTTCTGAAGATATTTGCTGGATAATTTGGCCCAATGATAAAACTGAGACTTAAATGGATAACTAATAATGGACTAATATGGGATGATGAAATGCTTAATGGATTAAGACTAATTTGAACGTGATATTAAACGAAATAGTACATAATTAATGGAATGCAAGTGGACTTAATGCTGATTAAACAAAATGATTAATGGACTAAACAAAAATGGATTAAATGAAATGAAAATGAAAACTAATGCCGATGATTAATGAAATGATTAGCATGATAAAACGTGACTAATGATATGAACAATGGATTAAATGCAAAAGATTAAGGCTAATTAAAACTGTACAATTAATAAATCTAGAAAATCTATATTAAAAATATATCTAAAATCTATTATATTCAAAAGAAAATCTATTAATTTTAAAAAAAAGGAAAATCTATTTATTCTATAAAAAAGAAATCTATTTTCTATTAAAAAGAATTCTATTCTATTTAAAATAAAACCTATATTTCTAAATGCTATTAAAAGGAAAACTATTTAATTTCTATAATGCCATTTAAGTCTAATAAAAGCCTAAAAAGGCAATTAAGTCCATTAAAAAGAACACGAGACCAGAGCGGAACCAATGGCAAAACCTGGACACCTGAATGTCCTCAAAAACACCGTAAGCTGAAAATACCCGGGAAGCGCACGACTTCTCCAAAATAATCTCCGATTATCCGAACCGGTCTGGAACCTCCGAAATGTGAAAATAAGGTTGTAATCCCGATAACACCAATATGATTGGAGAAATGCACTGTATGCGGTATGCGAATGCGAATGCGAAAATGCGTCGAAACATAAACCAGATATGGGACCCAGTTGGTCAAATTTTAAGGTGCAACACACTATAAAATACAATGGAAATTCAAGGAGTGAAGACATACAAATTCATTTCAAGTTACAAATTTAATCTTTATCCAAAAGAAAAAAGAGGGGTTACAAATTGTTTCTCCATAAAGCCCATACTAATCCAAAAAGAGCCCTATTACATTTACAAGCATATACAAAAAATCATGAAAGATGTTGTTACACAAGCTTCTTGGAAGTTGTTGTTAGAATCATGCTTCTTATCCTGACTAGTTATTATATGACCTTGGAACAATAAAGGCTTGGAATGTTTCTCAATATCTTAATGCTTATCTGTATGATAATATCTTATAAGGGAGAATGTTCCACTTGCAAAATTTCAAAAACCTGTTAGATTAAAACATTACAACCTTTGTAACTGCTGTGTTGCACGATTTGATAATTACTGCGGAGGATGAACAATCACATAAGGTAGAGAAACACTACTCCTTAGGGCTTAAACAATTATTACAGGGACACTCGACATGAGACTATGTCGTCTGTTTTCCTTTGCCTGCAACCTCAGATTTTATTTCAAAATTAAACTTAAACTTCAGCCATTAATACAAGTCCAGGCTTAAGGAAATGTGTTTCGAATAACATTACCATTATCAAACCTTTCCAAAGCAATTCACGATATACTGAGTTTAATAGGGAAATAAACCACGACATTTCCAAGCATATTCAAAAAGGGATTCAAAACAAGAAGTAAGGATTTGAATTATTTCCAAAACTGCTCTAAAAGCACAATCCATCATGATCAAGCAAATCTCAAATCCTTTCCAAAACAAGATCAGACATGTTCAGGGCAGTATAAAATTATTTCCAAATTAGTTGCCGACAAAACAATTCGAAAAAGGAAATACATTCATCAAACAGACAATTATGTTCAACTTCACATCAAAATCGAATAAGTAATTAATTCTGGGATTTCGCAAGGTCTATAAAAGAAGAACTCATTCAAAATATAAGGGGGGGGGGGGAAATCATAACAATATTCACAGGCATGCATAATTGAGGGATAATCATTACGAATATCACATGATTTCAAAATGAAAATTCACATGCACAAACAGTGCAGAAAACCACTGAAAACACCACAAGTTCACACAGAAAATTCAGAGCAACATCACAGATACACGAAAGAAAAGGGGGAGATTCACATACACGAATTAGAGGGAGTAAAAAAATCATGAAGGAAAAACTTCGAGATTTTTACTGTTCTACCCCACTTTGAATTCAAAAATCCTATAGTACCCCACCCTGAAAATTATTTACGGACCTACCCCACTTTCAATGTCGGCTCGTCCATTCAGTTGGCGAGCTTGTGAAACGAATTTGGCCCATGAGTGAGCTCGTCCACCTAGTGGACGAGCGTGTGAAGAACCACTTTTTTTTATTTTTTTTTCTGTTTTATTTATTTAATGATTTACTAATTAATTTTTAAATACTATAAATAATAATTCATATTTTAATAATATATTTTAATAATATATTTTAATAATTTAATAAATATATTTTAATAATTTAGTAAATATTTTTTAAATAAATACTATAAATACTATTAAAATGTTAATCTTAATAATTTTTATTATAATTAATAATAATAAAGTAATGTTAATAAACAAAATTAATAATTTTAATTATAAAATAATATTTTATAATAATTAACCACTTTTTTTTTCTGTTTTATTTATTTAATGATTTACTAATTAATTTTTAAATACTATAAATAATAATTCATATTTTAATAATATGTTTTAATAATTTAATAAATATATTTTATTAATTTAGTAAATATATTTTAAATAAATACTATAAATACTATTAAAATGTTAATCTTAATAATTTTTATTATAATTAATAATAATAAAATAATGTTAATAAGCAAAATTAATAATTTTAATTATAAAATAATAATTTATAATAATTACATTATTAAATTAAAACAATAAAATTATTAAACAAAAATATATTTCATCGAAAATGACCCCCAGTTCCACACCTAGTGGTCCTTGGCTGTCTATATCCCCTGCCCAAACGCTCATTTGTAGGTGATTGAGATGAGTCGGAAGACTTGTCTTAATTGTGATGTGCTGTAGAGGGTTTGCCTGCCGTGAAGAGGGTCCTGGTTGCTCATTGAGAAGATCATCAATGTTAAAATCCAGCATGTGCATCAGTTGCTCCTCTGTCAGCAAAAATCTTTGGAATGAGTGTGGTGGTTGCGGTGGTTGTGAGTAGGTTTTGGGTTGGGTTTGTTGAAGGGTTGGGTAGTAGACGTTATCAGACGTGAAGGTCGAGGTGGGTTGAGAAAAGGTAGTGCTGAAGGTCGAGGTAGGTTGAGAGAAGGTAGTGTTGAAGGTTTGATATTGGAAATGAGGGTTGGTCTGGTCAAAGTTGGACGGTGGGACTAGGGTGAACTGTATGGGTGGTCGGAGGTAGGATTGAGGCTGATATTGTTGGTTGTAGTGGTAGTTATAGTTTTGTTGAGGGAGTGGATTGTAGGGTGTTTGTTGTCGGTATGTATGTTAAGCTGACGAAGATGCGTGCCCCCCAAATTGAGATGTGTAGGTTGGTGGCACGTCCTGATGCATTGATGCGGCAGTTGGTTGTGTTGATGATAATCCTCGCATGCATGGGTCGGTCAAAAATTGGTCTGGAGCAACATGTACATAAGCAATGGCACGAAACCAAGTTAAATACTCTTGGCTTGGCTTGCGTTCACCTAATACAGCGTCCCCCTGCAAAATCACATTTCTTCTGTGTCTCCATTCTCTCACCTCCTCCTTATTTAATTCTCGCCAATGAACTTTTTGGGCTTTTCTAATGGTCATTGTGTGGTGTTCCCTTAGACACCTTGGCGGGGGAGGGATTTGTTGGTCTAATCCAAACTGGAGTGTTACCTTATCCGTTTGATGCATCTCAACGGTATAGGAACAAATAAGGAAAGTTATTGCACTCCAGATTTGGCTATCTCTAAGACTGGGTACTGGATATTGAATGTACGGCCTCCATATAAACTGCCACATAAAAAAGAAAATTAAGATACCATTAAGGAGTAGAACCGACAACTATTTTCACATGGTTTGAAACTTACATCTTGTTCTTGCATATGGTCCAATGTGTTTCGATATCCTTGGAGATGAAAACGAGGATTTGCATTGTAATTCATTCTTCTTTGCGCCAATCTTGTATAACCAAAAAAAAAATTATTAGACATAGTTGAATAACAAATATATATATATATATATATATATATATATATATATATATATATATATATATATATATATATATATATATATATATATATATATATATATATATATATATATATATATATATATATATATATATATATATATATATATATATATATATATATATATATATATATATATATATATATATATATATATATATATATATATATATATATATATATATATATATATATATATATATATATATATATTATGTACACATAAATGGATGTTTTAATACAGAAATACCTTTGTGCATATGGATATGAGGGTTCCACTGTACTGATAGTAGGAGAGCACAACTACTCATGCTCCTAACATCTTTGATTGCTGCCTTGCATATTTCTCTTTATAGTTTTGCAAGGCATGCTGAACCCCAACTATAGGTGCCGCATATAACAAGATCCCCTACGAAAGGGATCCAAGAAGAATGCAATAGGTTCTGACTTTTGTCAGGAAACAAAATAGTAGCGATTACAAGTAAATATAAATTTTAGCTTCTAAAAGAACTTCTTCTTGTGTGGGGGCAGGTTTATTTTTTTAAAGTTTTATATAAACTCTCTAGCCAGGTGATCCTAACAGAACATTTAATTTTATCCGCTTCTGTAGGTTCCACCCCCAAGTTTTCGATGTAAACAACGCTTGTTACTTCGGTGGGACCGTTGATAGCTTTTCCATCAACTCGTAGACCAAGTAACATGTACGCATCTTCAAGCGTTATTGTGCATACACCTGTTGGGAAGTGAAAAGTGTGTGTTTCGGGTCTCCATTTCTGCAACAGAGCCACAACTAAACTTGAGTCGACTTTTAAACTATTTATTTTTGATATATGTGCAAAACCTGCTATTTCAAGATAATCCATTATTCTCTGACTCACTTGAATAGGAGCATGTGAATGCACTCTAAACCTTGGGGTACTAGTCTGCAACAATATTAAACCAATAAAATGTAATCACGATTTTTGCTACGAAATAATATTTAACCAAACAACTATAGACATTATTTTTGCTACGAAATAATAAAGGAAAAACATACACTAGCTTGGATGATTTCTTGTGTTCCACGGTGTTCATCACCCATCCACAACAATTCCATGTTAATTGAGTATTACGATTGCAAGAGAGTAGAGGAAGTAAATAATGTGTGTAGAAATGCTAGAGAGTTGAGGAAGTAAAAAATTTGTGTAAAAATTTTGATGTATAAATCTAAATTTATAGTAGGGTGAATGCAATTCAAATTTAGATGTAATAAATTTTAATTTAAATGTGTGAAATGACCCTTGCATGGCAACACATTTGCTTGCATGCATGCAAACTAGCTTGATTATAGCTTGATTAGGCTTCTTATAGCATGTCGTGTGCATGCAACACCAATTCTGTAACCACCTCACAAGCTCGTCCTTGGAATGGACGAGCTCATAAACCACCTCACAAGCTCGCCCTTGGAATGGACGACCACACACACTAGTCGTGCACAAGCTCTCCCTTTGAGTGGGCGAGCTCCAAGTCCCAATATTCCACAATTCTTCTCACATTTGTCTTATATAATTGTTGGATAATCATATAATTTCTACACATCAATATTCACTACCAAAAACTTCTATTTTACACATCAATATTCACTACCAAGAAATTCTATTTTACACTCCAAAATGTCCCAGAGAAACATAATTCTCACATGCCACTTTAACGGTGTTGTTTCAACAAAGCCACTTTAACAATGTTGTTTCAACAAATAACCCTGTTGGATTCTCGTTCAGCAACAAGATACATACGCCTTCAAAATTCATGTCAGATCTGATTTTTTCCATTTTAAAGATAGAATGGAAAAAAATTGGCAGGAAGCATTGAGGAAATAATTTATCGCCATCCAACACTTAATGAAGACGACTGTACAATTTTTTACATAATGACGCCGATCAGGAACGACGAAGATGTGAAGACAATGTTTCGGTGCCACATGATGTTTGGTCAGTTACCAACAATTGAGTTGTATGTCCGACTACTAGACAATCCTGAAACATTTCCGACCCAAGAGACACAGTCACACTGGTACAGGATGAGCCAAACTTCCGACGACGAACAAACACAAAACAAATTACCTTTCATACCAAATGAGGAGCTTGGAGAAGCAAGCGATGACAATATTCAGGAGGTCAGGATGCAAGATATTTTTGGTGACAGCGATGACGAAGACAATGAAGATATAATTGTCGCGTCTATGCAGCCGATCTGTGCACAACCCATAAGTTTGTACAACCCGCCTGCGCACATGCAAAATATATGTTTCGAACACGACGATACAACCTCCGTGTTTGGAAGTGCTACTCAAAACCATATAGGTGACGAAATAGAGATTGGGATGGAGTTCAAAAGCAAGAAAGCTTGCGTCCTCGCTCTGCAGCATTGGCGCATAACACACAGTTTGGACTATTGGGTGTATCAGTCTGACAATGAACGATATTTCATTAAGTGTAAGAAACAAGACTGCAGTTTCAAGTGCAGAGCTTCCTTGAGAAAAAAGGAACTCGAAATGGGTGATCGGAAAGCTGTCTGGGTCTCAAACATGCACTACAACGTCTATGGCACAAGACCATATGAAGCTCAGTTCAGAAATGGTTAGCCATAGCATCAGAGAACTTGTCAACAGCGACGCCTCACTTAAGGTAAAGGTGATCATTGCCCATATTCTTGAAAAGTACGGGTACATTATATCTTTCAGGAAAGCATCGATCGCTAAGTGTAACGCGGTAGAGTCGCTTTATGGAAATTGAGAAACATCTTACAACGACCTACCGTAGTGGATACTGGTAATGAAAACCTTCCTTTTAGGAACCATTATAGATTTTCAAACCCTACCTGCGATATCAAGTGATGGTTCCCAAATCTATGGAAAACGAATATTCCATCGTCTGTTTTGGGCATTTCGTCCGTGTATACATGGCTTCGCCTACTGTAAGCCCATTGTGCAAGTAGACAGGACTTGGTTGTATGGCAAGTACAGAGGAACTCTATTGATGGTGGTGGCACATGATGGCAACGCAAATATTTTACCAATAGCATTCGCATTGGTCGAAGGTGAAACAAAGGATGCTTGGAGCTTTTTTCTAAGGAACCTGAGATTACACGTGACACCACAGCCTAATTTGTGTCTAATATCTGATAGACATGAATCGATAAAGAATGCATACAACAATCCCGAAAACTGATGGCAACATCCACTATCTTCACATGTCTACGACATAAGACACATTGCTCAGAACTTCATGCGCGGGATTAAGGACAAGGATCTACGCAAAAAACTTGTTAACATGGGTAACAAAATAAATTTAACTTATCTCAAGTTTTGTAGCACACTTTTATCATTTTTTTCACACAATTTCTGTTACAGGTTACGCATTGACGAAGGCTACATTTAATTACTATCATGGAGAAATCAGAAGAACAAACATTGAGGCTTCAAATTGGATAGACAACATTCCTAGGGAGAAGTGGGCTAGAGCATTCGACAAAGGGCAACATTGGGGACATATGACATCTAACTTGGCAGAGGCAATAAACTCTGTTCTAAAGGCAACAAGAAACCTTCCAATCACTGCATTGGTCCAGTCTACATACTATCGAATGGGTTCACTCTTTGGTAAACGAGGACACAAATGGACCAAAATGCTATCTTCAGGCAAAGTTTTCACAGATGGTTGTAACAAGGGAATGGCTGATGAGGTAGCCAAGGCTAACACACACAACATCATGCAATTTGATCGCGAAAGATTCTGTTTCATGGTGCAGGAAAAGATTAATTGCAACGATGGTCGTCCAACAGGTACTTTCAGCGTTGACTTAAGGAATCGTTTGTGTGATTGTGGAAAATTTCAAGCATTTCACTTGCCTTGCTCCCACGTGATAACGGCATGTTCTAGCATACAACAGGACTACACAATTCACATTCCAGAGGTATTCAAAGTTCTTAACATATTCAAGGTCTACAAGGAAAGCTTCTCGGGACTACCGCACGAGGAGAACTAGCCAAAATATGAAGGTTTTACTCTGTGCCACGACGATTCCATGAGAAGAAATAAAAAGGGACGTCCAACCAGTAGTAGAATTAGAACTGAGATGGACGACGCTGAAAAAGAGAAGAGAAGGTGTGGGATTTGCAGAGAAATAGGTCATATGCGTAGAAAATGTCCCAATGTTGCCGGTCCGTCAAACCGACTGAAAAGATAATTTTATTGTACTAGTTTTGTATGTGATCCTACAATTATTTTTAATTCAAAACAACTTTCAAATTACAACAATACTAGCGAATTACAAACATAAATTTAGAAATAAAACTCAGGAAGCTAACATAAACTCTAACAAACAACATCGATCAACACAAGTGGATTCGTGACTCCACTGTTGACTTCGCCACTATGTGCTGAAAACATGCAATAGACATCTTCATCATTTTCTATACGATCTAAGTAATACATGTACGTACCCTCCGGGCTAGCATCAGTCAGCGTTATATTCGGACAACAATACTTCATTTTTCTCAGCGTCATGCGACGACCGCCCAACTGCCGAAACCCCGTGTTAATTGCTGCAACCACGGTTCTGAAATTCCACAGCGGATCTAGGTAAACACTAATTTTTTTTCCTGGTCCATAAAAAACAACAGCTTGCACAAACATTTTTATAAAACGGATCACTGGACACAAATGATATTTGCTGATGCGCAATACGTCTATTTATAAAAAAAAATTACATTTGAGCTCGATCATTCAATGACCAAGAGTCTGTAAAAAATTCAAACCTCCATGTGCGAACATCAGTCATTATTTTTTTATTTCATATAAAATAAAATAAAATAAATTTAATATATAATTTTTTAGTTTAATGAAAAATATTTTAATTAGTTAATATTTTTAATATTCTTAAAATATTTTTAATTTTTAAAACTTATTATTAATATAGTATAATATTTTTAATTTTTAAATTTTATTATTAATTATTAAAAATATAGTAATTATTTAAAATATATTTACTAAATTATTAAAATATATTATTATAATATTAATTATTAATTGTATTATTTATTAATTATAGTATTTAAAATATATTTTGTAAATCATTAAATAAATAAAACAGAATAAAATAAAATAAAAAAAGCTCCTTCACACGCTCGTCCACTGGGTGGACGAGCTTCCACAGGCCTAGCATTGCAAAGCACTAGCTCGCCTAATAAGTGGACGAACTCATACAGGCCCATTTTTCGCTGCACCTCTTCGCCCATTCAGTGGACGAGCTTCTACTAAAGTTGGGTAGTTCCTTAAATAAATTTCAAACTGGGGTATTGTAGGATTTTTTATTTTAGAACAGGGTAGAACAGTCAAAAAATCAAAAACTTCACACAACATCTGACAGTATCACAATATTCACATAGTTTCAAAAAAAGATATTCACCATAATACCACACACAAAAACCTTCTTTATCCAAATTCAGAAAATGCACAGTAAATGGAAGGAAGATGTGTCAACACTCACACCAAAATTGAAGAAGACGGACAGAGTTCAGGCATACGCGCGTGTAGAAAAAGCATGAAGAACAACATCCATGACCAATACATGAAGGAGGAGTATAAGGTGGAGTAGAGAAGAATCACCCGCGAAACTGACGACGTTGTCACGACCACTACGCCAGATTGCCCCTTTGGTATGTGTTTATCTCGATTCTCGTATAAGTTATTCATATATGTTGATTTTTGAACTTGTATTACACTATCCTCTCGTTCCGATTCCACGATTGTCTTAAGCTATTCCGTATCGAAGATTCGATCTTCAAGTACTGCAGTTTGGGGCTATGGTTTAAGGTTCATATAACATTGAGGGATTCGGATTTGGGTCAACATGATTCGCCACTCACGAATGACTGTAATACAATGGAGACTCGTGGAGAGAATTGTTGGAGGAGAAGAATTTGGAAGTTTGATGTTGTTTAGTTATTCACAGGCGATTGAGGATGATGACGGGAGAGAAGGAAAGAATGCGAGTTCTGTTTTCTTTTAGTTTGTCCTCTCATTTTTCTTCTTCTTTTTGTTAGTTATGAGAGTGACGGTGGAGTGGGCCATGTGCAAGGCCCACATTGGTTTTTTTTATTTTTTATAATTTAGTCTCTTTAGTTCCAATTTAGTTTTTTCTTTCTTTATTTATTTTCTTTTACAATTTATTTTCCTTTTTTTAGTTGTTAGACGATAATTAGGTTCTTAAACCTCAACCAATTAGGATTTCTAAATTGATTGGCTAGAATTCTTAATATGCTAATTAATTGAATAACTTCCTAGTTTATTTTTAATTATTTCTGCTAACGCTGTTAGTTAATTATTTGTCAATGATCTTGTAGAGTCACAATGAGAATCCTAACGATCCTAATTTTCTATGTCCGCTTAGGATATTCTTGGGTCAATTTAATTCCCGATTCATTTTGACTCCGGATATACTCTAGTTTGAATTTTTCTTGCATCAACTAAAACACCATCTCATTCCAAAGGAAACGATCGCCTCTTGTTGACTGCCACGTCAACCTCATGAAATTCTAGATCCTTACCTCCTCGTCCTAGCCTTAGGATTAGAGTCGCCGCACTCCATGCAAGCGTCCTGCCATGGACATTTTCTTTTACACCTTTATCCTAGCCTTAGGATTGGAGTCACTATGCTCCCTATAAGTTCCTGCCATGGATTCTTATTCATTCTTATCCTTCATCCTAGTCTTAAGATTTAGAGTCGCAGTACTCCACGTAAATTCCTGCTACTTATCCTTCCCTTTTAACTTGACTTTAGACTCGGAGTCACCGTACTCCATGTAAGTGTCTCACTATGAACACTTACTTCCCCCCTAGAATCTTGACCATAGTCAAGATTTCCTCATCCCCTTGAGGGGAACTACGAATGCTCTGATTCCATTCCCGTCAGGATACGTAGGCACGAGATGCAATGTCTTGGCGAGCATACTTAGGACTAACACCTTTGGTCTACTTTCAACCCTATAGCAGACATATAACATATAACAAAATAACACAATTTAAATAAGAGGTTCCTGTAGATTACTACAGATACATAGGATGCTAATACCTTCCCTAGGTATAACCAACCCCCGAACCTTAGATCTCCCGCATTGTTTTTACAGTGCAATTAGGGTTTTTTCTTTCTTTACCCTTTCCTTTGGATTAATCATAGCTCGATGGTAAATTTCAAGGATCTGCGATTCAAGTTAATTAATAGCTTGATACCTTATTCTCACCGCAAGAAATACTTTATCATTGGTTGTCACCATGATTTAAAATTTATTTAAAGATGTATGCTTGGTTGTTACCTTTATCTTTTTGACTTTGTCAAATTGTTACTTTGGATGTTGTCACATTCACTCTCATGCTTTGGTTGCTACCATAGATATCTTCTCCATGGTTGATTTGTTCTTTATATCATGTTTGGATATCACCTTTATCTTACTCTCTTAAACTTTGTTAAAATTCTCCCCAAGTGATATAGCTTGTTAGCTCTCCTCCTAAAAAGTTTCTTTTTATTTCTTAGTCCAAAGGAAACTCTCTCTATTGACTTAATGTCATGGATAGCTCATTTCTTCCTCTTGACCTTGTTAGAGTCATTAGATCCTTCTGCATAGATTTAAGTTAGAACCCATATCCCTTTGGCTTTGTTAAGTCAAGATCTTAGCACACCTTGTTAAGAGTCATATAACTTAGAACGTAGAATTAGAGTTTGTTAACTCTATGTGTGTACCATTGTTATGTGTACTCACTTTCCCCTTTTACTTTTTGTTAAAGTCATCCCCAATTAGTCTTCAAACTTAGATTTAGAGAGTTTATCAACTCTGTGTAAGTATCATTGTTATGAATACTTATTTCTCTTGGAACCTTGACCATAGTCAAAAGTTCCTTAACCCTAGTTAGGTGAACTATGATTGCTCTGATTCCATCCTTGTTAGGATACGTAGGCACAAGACGTGATGTCTTGACGAGCATATTTAGTGTATATACCCATAGGTCTTTACCTTTAGCACCTTTACCTTAGCAGATAACCATTAGCAAACAAACACTAGCAATAACATAAATACTAACAAAAGGTTCTCTTAGAGTACTACAAATACTTAGGATGCTAACACCTTCCCTATGTATAACCAACCCCCAAACCTTAGATCTCTTAGATTTGTTGTTACATAGCGCACTTAGGTTTTTCATCGATCTTTACTATTTCCTTTGGATAAATCAAAGCTTGGTGGTGAATTTCAAAGATTTGTGATGCAAGTTAATTCAATAGCTTGATATCTGATTCTCATTGCAACAAAAATGGCGACTTCACTGGGGATTTCTCTTAAGAGGGTTCAGCCCACCTTGTTTGTATTTGTGTTTTATTTATGTTTGTTTACTTTATACATGTATATTTGTAAATATCTGTATATTATACCTGTTATGTTTTGTTGCATGTGTGCATTGGGTTGATACCTTGAGAGGTGACATAAGTCCTAGCCTGGACTTGAGTGTATACCTATGATATGATTGTGGTATGATAAATAGTTGATTGTTAGGAGTAGTCCTAACATGATAGACATATGATGTAACCACGCTCGGTTGAGACCCCTTTGGATTAGTGATGATGTATGAGTAGTCGTACGTTTATTACTTTTTCCAACCTGGGAGTCCGTGAAACTGAGGACCTTTAGTGACCCATTCACCCCACTTGGCCTTCTTAGGATGTAGTGCAATGACTATGAGGGAATAATCCCGAATTATTGATATGCGATACTACACTCAGACGAGTTTATCTTGAGAATATTGTTAACTCACATGAGTAGTCGTGTAAGTTGATAATATCTGAAAGATTTATCGATGACTTTGGGAACTTTGTAGAACCCGTTGTGCAAGTACAAGCAACCCATAATACATGTCTGTTGGGAAGGGTATACCATGGCTCCATGCTCATAACCCAAACCTAGGACCTTTGTTTGTGTGCATATGCATTGTATATATGTGAATATGTGGATAATTGTAATGTGTTGCCTGGGCATCATCTCATCATAAGCATTCATGCAGTTGGTTTTGAGAAACTCAGTTGTTTTTTTTATTGCATAAACCTTAAGTCATGGATTTTGGAAAAAGAAACACTAGAAAGTACAACTTCAAGAAACCAGATTTTCCAGATTTAAAAAGATTGGTGGCCTTAGTGTCTTGTCCTGAGGACTTCAAAAAGAGCTATAGAAGATTGTTGGGACTTGTCCAAAATCAAGATGCAAGAAGGAGTCCTCAACACCCTTGCGCAGTTCTATGACCCTCTCTATCGTTGTTTCACCTTTCCTGATTATTAACTCGTTCCAACCCTGGAAGAGTATTCATATCATATTGGGCTACCAATGTTGGACAAGAAGCCATTCAATGGTTTAGAGAAACTCCCTTCACCAAAAGACATTGCAGATTCCATCCATGTAGAAGCATTAGAAGTCAAAGCAAATTTCACCACCAAGCATGGACTCAGAGGTCTACCTTCTGAATATTTGATAGGGAAAGCTGCATTTCTTGCCAAGGAGAACAATTTAGATGCTTTTGAAGCAGTCCTTGCATTTCTTATATATGGCTTGGTTTTATTCCTCGAAGAAGAAGGTTTCATTGACATCAATGCTATCCAGATCTTTATGAATGGTAACCCCGTGCCTACTCTGCTTGGAGATGCCTACCATTTTATTCACTATAGGAATTTAAAAGGAGATGGGACTATCCTATGATATGCTCCTCTATTATATAGATGGTTTGTTTCACACTTGTCGAGGACAGATCTTTTCAGAGAAAATCTAAATGGACTAAGGCGGTCTCAGAGACTCATGGCTTTGACACATAATGATATACATTGATATGATCCTGCTTATGACAAAGGAGTGATCATTGATAGTTGTGGTTCATTTCCCGACGTACCTCTTCTCAGTGTATGAGGGGGAATCAATTATAACCTTGTCCTTGCAAGACGTCAACTTGGATTTCCTATGAAAGAAAAACCTAGCAATATCTTGTTGTCAGGTTTCCTTTACCTCAATGAAGAAGCTAGTATGTGGTTTAGAGACAGTGTTGCAAATGCTTCGAAGACTATTCACAAGAAGATCAAGGCTGATTCAGGAAGAAAAAACTGTGTAGCACTTGAGCCTTTCACCCAGTGGGCCCGTTCTTGAGCCTGTGATCTCAAAATGCCTTATCTCCCAGAGAAACCTTTGCAGACTGTTGTTTCTTCTTCCTCTTTCATCCTTGTTAAGCGCATGGTGGAATACCAAGAGACATTGGCTAGGATGAAACTTGAACGAGATACTTAGGAGGGTAAGTACCACATTATTCATTCCGAGAAATTGGAGATGAAGAGATAATAGAAAGAGAATGATGATTTGATTGAGTTGCTTGAGAGAAGGGTTGTTGACAGATATGTGGCACAAGAGAATTTATTTTTTTCTAGTGTCCGACCAGTGCTTAGCTCTCATGAGTATTCTGACATCCCACCTACGTCCGATTCTTGGAAGGGAATCATTGAAAAGCTAGTATTGGAGAATGCAGAGTTGAAGAGACAAAAAAGGACGCATGGTGTTGCATCGCTGCGAAGAAGGGGCCGGCAAAGATAGAAGAGTCGCCACCGTTCGTTATTTATCCCACAGAGAAGGAAAGGAAACGATCAGAGAAAACCTACGAAAAAGGGGAAAGACAGGTCATCGCAACCAAATCTTGGATTCGGGAGTCGGTTACACAAGGGGAAGGTATGAGCACCCCTCACGTCTGTTATACTCAACGGGATCCACGCTTGTTGTCTATCTAAAAAGGTGTTAATCTATCAAAGGCTGGCTCACAGGGACAAAAGAAAAGAAAAAAGACTCGATAGAGCATCGCCGCTCTACGCCTACGTACTCCCTCGTGCAATGGGAAAGTCAGAGTAAACGTAGTTCGGAAAACTACGGGCGAAGGGGGGAAGGTTGCTCGCCAAGACATCTCTGTCTTGTGCCTACGTATCCTCGTCTAGTACGAGAAATCAGAGCAAACGTAGTTCGAGCTGACACGACCATATATTGGTTCAAGTGTTTTAACTAAGTAGGGTTAAATAATGGTTCCAACAGTTATGGACGATGCCTGTTTGCGGTAGAACCAAGACTTAACACACTCTTATTAAAAATGATTTTCCAAACAATCCCTAAGGATAAAAAGGTTTGATGTTTTATTTTGTGTTTTTTATGAAGAAGTGAATTGAGTTAAGTTTATAACTCATGTTGCACTAAAGACTATGACTTAAGAGCGAATGCGTCGCATATCGCCCAAAGGGCATACGCTAAACACTCTAGACAGGTTGGGAGGAAACCCCCCAACTATCATTCCTCAAGTACTTAAGGCTCATAGCATACGACACTTATTATACTTTATTAGGTGTCTTAAGAGATTATGAGATGAAAAGAGAAGACACAAGCTCTAAGGGGAAACTAATCAACCCTAATGTTATCATGCAATGTGCTCCTAAAGTTGGGATTAAAAGGGAAATCTATCCTAATGTTAGAATGCAAAGGATTGAACACCTAATGTCTCTCCTACTCCCATCTTAAACAGAGGGACTAGGAATCCTAAGGGATCATGGAAAAAGAACCAAATAAACAACAGATAATCCAATCACAGATGAAATGAAGAAGGAGATGAAGTTGACTTAAACAAGCCAAGACAATGCAAACATGATATGCAAAGATGCCAAGGTAAAATACAAAACTTAAATGATGCAAACAAATGATCAAGACAAAGTTGACTTAAACAAGTCAAAAAGAGTGGGATGAAATGGAAGAAGTGACAACTCCTAAAACCATTCAAAGATCAATCACTAAAACAAAAGCCAAGCATAAAACACAAGCAAAGGCCATGATCAAATATAAAATGGGAGAAAAGATGCTTGGGAAGCAAGCATATGCAAAGTATCTCAACCAAAAAATCCAAATTGATCATGTGAAAAAGAAGAACAAACAAAAGCTAAAAGTGATACATCATTCAAGACAAACTCAAAGCATAATCATGAACACCAAATTGTCTTAAATGATGATCAAAACCCAAGGGGCAGAAGTGAAACCAAAAGAAAAAGGTTCAAATCAAGATGGAAAAAAAAGAACAAACAAGAATGAAAGCAAGGAAAATGGAAGAATCAAAGTTCTATCTCATGTTCAACACTTAAAATCAAGTGGAATTGCCTAACTTCTAAGTAACTTGTGAAAAAAGTTACACAAGTGTGTGACCTAAAAAAGAAAGACCAGCACCTTAATCATGTCATGAATAAGCATCAAGGCTCATAGGGTGCATATGGGATCCATAAGAGTCATTTCCAAAAGGAACTAGGTCAAACTAGTTTGTGTGAACCTTTCCTAAGATGACTTGACTTACAAGCTTCATCAAAAATAGGAAAAATATTCAATAATATCCAAATAAAATGCATAAAGTAGCTAAGTCCAATTTAAAACATAAGCCAAAGTTTCAAAGTGAAATTCATCTCGAGGCATCGCCAAACAATTTCATTGTTAAGGGTGTTCCACCTTATTGAGCACTAATCGAGGGGTATGAAAAGTCAAATCAAAGTCAACCATAAAATGATCAATATATGAACCAAAATCACCCTCAAAGACACTTCAATTCATCCTCTAAAAGGAGAAGAAGTCTTGATCATAGGGGATTTAAATTGGAGGTTCAAATGACTATGATCAAACAAAGACCATACTAAAAAACACTTCCCATTGCAAAATTAAAATAAAACTGCAAATAAAATCAAAAAACAGAAAATAAAATTATGGAAAATTAAATAAAGTCTTGAAATGCAAGAAAATATTTTTTGGGAATTTTTGGTTGATCAGAAGTATTTTTAATAAAGCAAAATGAAAACAGAAAAATAAAATAAAATAAAATAAATGAACTATGAAGCATAAGATTTGAATGCACATTCTGAAATCACCACATACATGCCATTAAAGGGTTCAAACATTGCCTATGAAGCATAAGA
The DNA here is from genome assembly GCA_963859935.3 of Lathyrus sativus. Lineage (NCBI taxonomy): Eukaryota > Viridiplantae > Streptophyta > Magnoliopsida > Fabales > Fabaceae > Lathyrus > Lathyrus sativus. The sequence goes on along the minus strand of OZ012741.1, from coordinate 475,178,073 downwards.
TTTCAGATGCACACCAGCATGACCTTAATTAATGCCTAAAATGAGAGAAAAAGGGAACGGAAGCTTACTGAACGGAGCAACTCCGTTGGTTCTTGAAATAGCACGCAAGCTTTAGTTCTAGTTGTCTAATCTCTTCCTTTAGCTTCACTGATGATGATTCCAGCCAATGTTCACAGCAAAACCTCAGGAAATGTGTGATTCGAAGAACTGAATTTTTGGAGAAAATTTGGAGCTCTTTCTTCTCTTTCATGCAGCAACCACCATTCTGATGGTTTAGGGCAAGGTTTTAGTTTAAATATGAGGGCCTCTCAGCAATCATGCAGGCCCATGTTGCTTGTACCATGTGATTTCAAAGTTTTTGCCAAAAAAATTCACTTAACACCACACACGGGTTATGACTCTTTTTCCCTTGTTAATGAGTCAGCAATGCTACTTGAGGTGTGTAAAAATGAACTACATTGTTTTGGTTCATGTATCAATGGTTTGTACCAAGTTTCATGTCATGACCTTTTAAGTAATAAACTTGAAAGTATGGCATAAAGTGAACTCTCATGTTGGTCTATTTATGGTAAGTCTCTTTGTGTCATGTAATGGTACAAAATATCTCAAAACAAGTAGAAAATATGACCTATAAAGTATAATATTCATATCATGACCAAAAATCAAGATTTCACCTTAAAAGTCTCCCATATGGCCATGTAATTCAACAATATTCATGAATTTTAAGCTCAATGATGGAGATAAGACTCTTATGCACAATTTTCATGTTGGTTGGAATTGCATTTGAGGTACATAAGTTCATGAAATTGACCATTGAACAAGATGACTTATAATGAACTTTTCCAAAAATACACTTGCCTTGAAAGGTCCATAATTTGAGATTTACAAATTATATTAAGGACTTCTAGGACTTTTTGGAAAGCTAAGACCATGAGGAACAACTTTCATGTTCATTTGAAGTTGAGGAGGAACTTGATTCTAGGTCAAAAATTCCTTGGAAGTGAGTAGATTTTTTGTTAACCAAAATTCTATTCATCTGAGACCCCTAACTTGTTGGAATCATAACTTAAGATGTACAAACTCAATGGATGAGTTCTTTTACTTAAAATAAAGCTTAGAAAATTATCTACAAGTCTCATGTTTTCATGAAAAGGAGATTGAGCTTTTATCATAGGGTAAAATGTCTTTGAAGTTGGGGACTAGAGAAGGGGATTTGACGCTAAAATCATCTGATTTAATGTGACTTCCCATGGCTTGTGTGACTTGAAAACCATTTTGGAAACCTCTCAAGTCCACAGTTGACCTTGAGTTGACCAGATGAAACCCTAATTCCAAGTCCTTTGTATATGGCTCTTGCAGATGAATTGAATGATTGCACAAGCTCCATAATAACCCCTAAGGTACTCAATGAGATTTTAAAACATTTTGTAACCAAGACCAAAAGCCTCATGATCCCCTGTTGATCCTCTGATGATCCTCAAGCCAGGAGGTAGCAACCACACACCAATCTCTCCTTTCAAGGAGCTTTAAAACTTCTCCATGATGATAAAACCTTTGATGGTTTGTGAAATTCTGGTATGCAGATCTCATGTGTTCCAAGAACATTGATCTCTGCTCAACAAGGACGAGGACAGACCATGACCAATTTAAATTTCTTTAAATTGTCCCAATGTCATGACCAAAGTCATGACGTCTGTTGTGACATCTGCAGGCTGACATACCTATTTATATAACCATTTAAATTATGCAGAATTGTAAATTCAGAAAGATAAATAACACAGTAATTGTTTACCCAGTTCGGTGCAACATCACCTACATATGGGGGCTACCAAGCCAGGGAGGAAATTCACTATTAGTATAATCAATTCAGAGTTAAACCTCCAGTTTACACTCCTCACTTAATCCCTACCCAATGACACTTAAACCTAGAGACACTCTAGATCTGAGTATACCCACTCACTCCCCCTCAATCAGCACAGTGATATACAATTCACAATTACAGAATTCAATATGAAGAGACACTTCATACACACCTTCATCCTGCTTCACAGCTTTGATCAAGGAACTCACACACTCTTGCTTCACAGCTTTGAGTGAGACACAACCTAGAATCTACCTATCCAATGCAATCATCCACCAGACAATTGCTTGGAGTACAAGTATTCCTAAACAGAATTCACACGTGAGGACTAGCCTTCTTCACTTACAAGTATGTCTACCGCAATGTATCACAAGATACAAAGGGTGACTTACACACAAGGGACTCTTAAACCTTAGACCTTTATTTTACACTCTAGTTTTTCTTGATATGAGTGCTTGCTTTCTTCTGCTTCTGCTCCTCCTTTTATAGCTGTGCAGACTGGGCTTGGGCTGGTCACAAGTAACAAACATTAGTTTTAACAAAGTAAAACTAATTTCCACAATTCAAGGTGTTGTCAAATTAGGTCATGGCTTTTCATGATATGGTCAGCACTGCCTAGAATCTCTCCTGAGATAACTCAGGAGTCATAACAGGTTTCCTGAAGTATAGCATCGGTTTCCTCTTGCAATATAACAGAAAACCAACATGCCTGCTACACACGCCTGATGTCATACGCTCAATGTCATATGACATCCAGTATGACATCCAACTCTCTTTGTGCTTAGCTGACCAACCTTGCCCTGCTGAACACTCCTGCAGAATCTTCTTCATACCAGTAGAAACAAGCATATTATAGTTCAGGCTTGATGTCACAACTTTGGTTAAGACATTCAGTTGGATAGTTCATGCTTTCATTCTGCCACTTAGAATATTCTCTTTACTCAATTAGAACAAGAGTAAATAGGCTTGATATCCAGTTGGAGTAGACACCCTCAATCCTGCTTTGTTGTACCATAACAATTACCTTGAAGTGCATTTGCTTCATGAACTCCTCTTAAGAGAAACCAAACATGCCAAGGCTTGACTCTTTAATGCGGAAGGGTCACAAGAGAAATCTTTACACAAGGATTCCCGCTTTCCTTAAGTAGAGACTTCTTTAGAAAGTCAGAGATAACTGCCACTTATCCTTGACCTCCAATATGACCAAGGTCATATGCTCCTATGCACTTAGATAAGAAATAAACTGACCCGAGCAGTGCTATCACTAACACCATCTTCTAGACAAGTTTCTTGCCAGGAAAATCTCTAGCTAATAGATCAGGTGCTTCTAGTAGAAACTAGCACACAACTTCTGCACTCCAATACTCTTATAGAGCAGATTGTCTTCATCTTCACTCCCATCAGCACTCCATTCTAGCCTTAGTTTCTTGCCAAGAACCTTACTAGAATGAGTACATATCCAGCTATATCTTCTTTGATATATGGATCAACAGAATTCTGCACAATCTCTGCTGATTGAATGTCTCAACATCTGGTTGACCATCAGATCCTTGAAGTAAACCAAGCATATCAGGGCCTGATACTTGTGCAACCACTGATGAGACAACTTGATCATCAACTAAGGATAATTCATTAAATATTTGAGAATATCTCACATAGCAATGAATCTTAAATCCTTATTAGGATCCCTTCTTTCATAAGCCAATCTTGGATCATCCACTTGTTGAGAAGACCATCTGATAAATACTTCACTAATACCAAAAGTATTATTTATCAAAAGTATCTTTAATGTTGAAAAATCAAGGATGACACCCTTAACTCAACCTGCATATGAGTGGTGAAAATAAATCACCTCCCACTATCTTCTCTAAAGCAGCCTTCAGCAGTCTGCCACAGCCATACATCAAACTGTATATGTCTTCTCCCAGGGGCATCAGAGTTCTTTTATCAGAGAAATATGCAGCGGAACCACCAAAAGAACATGCCCTAAACAAGATGTCTGATCATTCAACAGGCCATAGGACAGAAGTAGCCACTCCTCCTTTGGAATAGCTTACAGATGGTCATAGAAGCTTCTATATCAGAGGGCACAACAGCAGATACAAGCTTCTCCTTAGCTCCATAAGCAGTAGCTCAAACATTCAGTAAGATCAGCAACTCAGCTATAGCTTCTCCTTGTTCCAAACACCAGAAAGTATCTCCAAGATCTCATCCAGAACAGACAGGATGTCTGCTCTGATACCAATTGAAATTCTGGTATGCAGATCTCATGTGTTCCAAGAAAACATTGATCTCTGCTCAACAAAGACGAGGACGGACCATGACCAATTTAAATTTCTTTAAATTGTCCCAATGTCATGACCAAAGTCATGACGTCTGTTGTGACATCTTCAGGTTGACAGACCTATTTATTTAACCATTTAAATTATGCAAAATTGTAAATTCAGAAAGATAAATAACACAGTAATTGTTTACCCAGTTCGGTGCAACATCACCTACATCTGGGGGCTACCAAGCCAGGGAGGAAATTCACTATTAGTAGAATCAATTCAGAGTTAAACCTCTAGTTTACACTCCTCACTTAATCCCTACCCAATGACACTTCAACCTAGAGACACTCTAGATCTGAGTATACCCACTTACTCCCCCTCAATCACCACAGTGATATACAATTCACAATTACAGAATTCAATATGAAGAGACACTTCATACACACCTTGATCTTGCTTCACAGCTTTGATCAAGGAACTCACACACTCTTGCTTCACAGCTTTGAGGGAGACACAACCTAGAATCTACCTATCCAATGCAATCATCCACCAGACAATTGCTTGGAGTACAAGTATTCCTAAATAGAATTCACACGTGAAGACTAGCCTTCTTCACTTACAAATATGTCTACCACAATGTATCACAAGATACAAAGGGTGACTTACACACAAGGGACTCTCAAACCCTAGACCTTTATTTTACACTATGGTTTTTCTTGATAGGAGTGCTTGCTTTCTTCTGCTTCTGCTCCTCCTTTTATAGCTGTGCTGACTGGGCTTGGGCTGGTCACAAGTAACAAACATTAGTTTTAACAAAGTAAAACTAATTTCCACAATTCAAGGTGCTGTTAAATTAGGTCATGGCTTTTCATGATATGGTCAGCACCGCCTAGAATCTCTCTTGAGATAACTCAGGAGTCATAACAGGTTTCCTAAAGTATAGCCTCAGTTTCCTCTTGCAATATAACAGAAAACCAACATGCCTGCTCCGTACGCCTGATGTCATACGCTCAATTTCATATGACATCCAACTCTCTTTGTGCTTAGCTGACCAACCTTGCCCTGCTGAACACTCATGCAGAATCTTCTTCATACCAGTAGAAACAAGCATATTATAGTTTCCTAAAAAGTATCAAAAGATCCTTTTTATGAACCCCAACTAAATATGCACTTTGTTCCTACTAATTCTATTTGGCCTGCACATACTATTGTGGTATAATCAAAGCACTTCTGTTAAGTGATATACACTAGCAGCTCCTTCTGTTGTGGTGCAACAATGCCTTGCTTAAAACACATGACAGCACACCCCACTCACCACCTGTGAGGAACTTCATCACAACTCAATGTGTTGTGGATACTGCTAAGATAGCTGCTACTACACTCCTAACAACCTTAGGATCACACTTTGATGAGATGACCTTATCAATCCACATAGCAGCACCAGTTGTGCCAGACAGTAATGTCATGATATTCAGTATGACAACAGTTTTGTATTCAGCTCCTGCTAGCTCCTGCTGCACCAGATATCAATGACATGATACTGGTCATGACAACAGTTCTGTCATCAGCTTCTGCTTGCTCCTTTAGTGATGTCATAACTATGGTAAAGACATCCTGCTTAACATTAGTGTAGAATCCTGTTTTACCAAAATTTAGCCAATCATAGAACCATGGACAATTCTATATCATAGAATCATGGAACTAACAATCTTCCCCTTTGGCAAATTTTGGCTAAAAAAACTTATCAGGGCATGAGCAGTAGTTTACACAAACTATCATGCTCCCCCTTAATAGTTGCATCCAGCAAGCAACAACATAGTAGCAATAACACTTTTCTCCCCCTTGGTTTAGTCAAAACTTTGACAACAAGTGGAGTAATTGTACATACATATGCTCAGCACAAACTGTACATACAGTCATCTCACCAATACACAAGCTGCTTAACCTCTACTATAGACTGCACCACTTCAGCACCAATCCATGGACAGAGCCTTAATCCCCCTTTGTTGAACTCACTCAGCCAGTGTAAAATCAGTCCTGGGTCATAGCTCTTTGAGTCTTGAGTTCTTGCCTTGTTTGAAGCTGCACCTTCAGGAGAGACACTTTTGCCATCACCAATTTAAGGATAATCAATTAACTACTTGCCAAGTAACAATTGATTGTTAATCCCCAATTTGAGACACACACCTATTCTGTAGAGAAAATTAAATTTTCCTAGACAGAAACCAATGTTGTTTCCTAGGCCAATCATCATAGTCCTAGTTCAAACCAACATCAGTGGTTTAAGAACACATGCTTGCCTGAGAATCAGCAAAATTTGTACAGGGCTCCACATCAGCAGCTACACATCAGACAGGTACACAACACCTCCTGTCATGCATAATCAACACTCCCCCTAAAAGAGAGCACCCAAGCACATGAAGAATCATCTCATCTTCATATTCCCACACTGGTAGCACATGCACTTCTACACCCCTTGGTTTTACAGACCACACCAGAACCAAACCTTATAGGAGAGGTAGTTGCAGGATAGACAACTATCTAGTGAGTTCACTCAGATTCATCCTAGAAACTCCTTCAAGATGTCAGGGTGAAAGTCCTTCCATCTGCACAGGATCAGAGCTGATGATGTCTTGATCTTTATCTTCACCAGACATACTAGGATAGAGGTCTACAAACTGGACTGGATCCATGGACATCCTAAGAGAATAACCAAAAGGAAGACACTTGTCATGTTTACCATGAGCTTGGAGCAGTAACTCAATGTCAAAATATCTTGTCTAACATTCTATCTTTAGAAAATCCCAAACTGTTTGAAACCACAAACAATCATGGTACATAACTGCACTTCAGCAACACATCCTAGATAGAAGTATAGCTCCCCATATCAAGGGTAACCAGTGCACATGAATGGAAAACATAAGACGCATCTTCATGTCTTCAAGAACTCATTCTCTGTTCAACACATATGTTGAACACATTCACCATAAGCAAATAGTACACCCATCAACCAACAGCTCTCCCCCTATCTTTTATAAGACCTGCTCCAAGATCACCACATTGTCGCTCATGACCAACTCCATGCTCATATAGTGAGATGACACTAAACTGATCCACCTCTTCCTAGAGTTACTTGTAGCTGAAGAGACCACTTCTCCACAAGTATTCTGATCTTATGTTGAGTACAAGATAGACACCCCTTAATCCATGACATTCTTTCCTCATCATTCTCCCATATGATAAGTTAGAAAGCTTCTGAATTAACTGGTGGATCTTCTTATCAGAATCCAGACTTTCATGCAGTCAATCAATGATTAATTCATCAATATTCAAGAGTGTGAGAAGTTATTGAGCTAGGGTTTCTAAGCTTGATAGTGTAAAATCCCCTATTTCAGTGCCTAACTTCAAGACCACATAACTCATGATACAAGTTTCATCTCATCTTGACATAAACATGAGACTTGTAGAGCATGTTATTAACTTTTTTTTTAGTATTAGAAGTCATTCATTGGATTTCTAGAACTCAAGTTATGAGTCAGACAAGTTACAGGTCATCAGATGAATGTGATTTTGGTACTTGAAAGTCAACCAACTTCCAGGACATTTTTGAGCTAGAAGGATGTTTCTCCTCAACTTTTGACAAACATGAATATTGGTCCTCATCATCTTAGCTTTCCAAAGAGTACTAGAAGTCCTCATTTGGATTTGTAGAACTCAAGCTATGAGACTTACAAGTCAAGGGTATTTTGGGAAAGTAAGATTACATGTCATTTTCATTATAGGTCAAGTTCACCACTTTGCATACCTCAAATGAAAATCTTGCCAACTTGAAAGTTGCTCCAAATGGGATCATTTGGTCAATAAAACCTCAAGGGATCATTGATATGGCTTGAATTGGAAAATGCTTGAAGAAAAATTCATGAAAGGAAGCTTGAAAAGGGCTAATTCAAATCAATTCATTTTGGAACCAATTCATGCCATATTTGTGCTTGTTTTGAGTCCAAATGATATTTTAAGAACAATGGGAACATTACAAATCAAGTTTGAAGTCATTCACATGTGGAAATTCATTATTTCTTCACCTTTAAGCAACACATTTCAAATCTACTATAGATTCATTTCCAAGGCCTCAATCTTGTCCACACATGTTCATTACATCACAAGCAAGACAATTGGATCAATTTGCAAGCTGTTTGGCTCTGTTTTCACCATTTCCATAAAGCTTCAAAATCAAAAATGTGAATTTTAGATCGGACTATTATGGGCTTCTATTAGGCTGCAAATCATTCAATATCTATTGTATATAACATTCTAATAATTCCTAACAGAAAATAACAGAATTTAGAGGTAGTTACAACAGAATTTCATGGAGAAAAAGTAAAGAAAAATTGATTTTCGTTTTTGGAGAATTACACACATTCAATCCAAACCAAGGTTGCTAGAAGCTTGAGGATGATCCATTGAAACTTTCTGCACCATTTGGAGTGAAAATCATTGCCAATTGACACCTTCATTGAAGCTCAAAACCAGGTTCCTATTTCTCATCCATGCTCTCTATTCTTGAGGATTTTTAGTACCATTTTCATGGATTTACACTCCTTAGAGTATGTAGAACGTTTTAGGATTAGAATGGTTAAGTTTCTTGAAACTTTAGGAAATGGCACCTTAGCTTGTAGCTTGCATTTCTCCTTATTCATTGGATAAAAATGGAAAAGAATATGATATTCATGATCTAGGAAGCAAGACGAAGAGATTGATATAAAAAATTTAAGTTTTTGTGAAGTTTTGAAAACTGGTTCTATAGCGTACCGCCGGAGAAGATGACTGGAATCTTCTCCAGCCACCGCCCCCACCGTGCGCAGGATTCCCTCCGTTTTGCTATTCAAATTGCCAGGTGTAATACGGACCATCCGATCGCGTGGATCGTTGACTCCGTAATTCCATCGTGCGATCGTGATTTGTTTTCAGCGATTGGCTTTTTCCCTTGGCATGAAACGCTGAGTTTCACTTAGGAAACTCAGCTGGGCCTAGCACATTCGCTAACCACACCCCCTCACACGGCCCATTGAATAATACACGTGGATCCATTACTAGCTGCACCACCTTTAGTTTCCTTTTTATTTTCTTTTTCTCTTATTGTTCTTTTAATGACTGTTTCATTTTAATTCAGAAAAAATATTAAATGATGCCAATAAATCATGAAAAAAATCATGTAGGTGGTTTAATATGTCTAGAATTATGTCATATTTTTTTATTTCAGTTTTTATGTTTTTTTCATTTAATTTCATTTTTTCCATTTTAATATGTTTTTAATAGTTGAAAAATTATATGCTATGCTTTGTGATTTTCTTTCTCTTTCAATAATCCATATTAATCTCTGATTTTTTATATGGTGAATGTTGATACATGGAATAATGTTGTAATATTTTTCTTGTATTTTTTAGATTCAATTTGAATAGGTTTTGAAGCACATCTTTAGAGCCTTCCACATTTGAATTCCCCATAGCATACGTCTAGGTTTAGCATCTGGTTAGTGTCCTTAGACTTAGGGTTTTGACTTGAAACTTTAACCATAGACTCCTAACACATTTAGGATCATCTAGGAGTTTTCTTAGGATTTTTAGAATTGATTTCCTATTTTTCCCATATTTTACATTCTGACTAAGTTTGTGTGTTTCAACTTGCACCTTCTCATAGTTTGGCCTCATAAATGAACTTTTAGCCAACTTTAAACATCCAATCTTCCCATTAACCCTTAGTAAATAGGTTGAAACCTTTTTAGGTCCATTTTCAAGTCTCTAGCATACCATTAATTTCCCTTAGGATGACTTCTTTTAGAGCTAACCCTTTAAGGTTTCTTTGGAAGTTTTTGTGATGATTGCTTCTCCTTGTGTGGCTTCTTTGCCTGAGTTTGCCTTGTCATTCCAAACTTTCCTAGTCCTATCTTTAGGATCCCTCTTAGGAGAGCCTAATCCTTCGTTTGGTTGGATTCTGTGCATTCCTCAAGAGGTTGAGCCTTGGATAGACATTCAATGACATAGTATATTCCTTTGGTTTGAACTATCTTCCTCCTCCAAGTCTTGATGAGGATCCCTCTTGGGAGAGCCTAATCCTTCCTTTGGTTGGATTCTGTGCATTCCTCAAGAGGTTGAGCCTTGGATTGACATTCAATGGCATAGTATATTCCTTTGGTTTATACTATCTTCTTTCTCCGTCCTATTGACATAGGATCCCTCTTGAGAGAGCCTAATCATTCCTTTGGTTGAATTCTATGCATTCCTTAACAGGTTGAGCCTTTGATGGACATTCTATGTTGATACACATTAACCAAATACATTAGACGGACATCTAGGTTCCACCATTCTCATCTGTCCTACATTTTTAGGATCCCTCTTGGGAGAGCCTAATCCTTCCTTTGGTTGGATTTTGTGCATTCCTCAAGAGGTCGAACCTGAGATGGACTCTTGTGTAACACACCTCTAAACCTGATGTAGCTTGGGATGATTTCCTTGTTGCTCCTCTTGTTTACCCCTCTCCTCCCTTTTTGCCTGTTTGCTTGCTGCATTAGGATATAAATGCATGAGTAGAATACTTTTGTTTAAATGCATGACTTTATTGAAAGGTTGAGCTTGTCTCCCTTTGCTTGATTGTTTCTCTGCTTTCATACCTGTCATGTTTGCATTAAAGGTTGAGATTTTCCTCCCTTTGCTTGTGTGCTTTCTCTGTGCATCTCTGTTTGCATCCCATGTTTGCATTAGAAGTTGAGGCTTCCTCCTTCTGCTTGTACTGCTGCATTGCATATGCATCTGTTTATATCCTTATCTCATCTGCTTAATGATTTTAGCTGTGTTTCTTTTTCCCTTTGAATGTTCCCTTAGGATTCTCACCTCCTTGTTCAAGGATGGTGATGATAGACATTAGGTTTAATCCATGCATGACAACACATAGGATAGTATCCCCTTCAAATCAATCACAGGGCCATATCGTATGATAACTGTAGGATTCAGTTTTCCCCTGTATAGTTCTTTCTCTTCTCTCTTTAAACCACAGTAAAACATCTAATAAAGGCTAATGAGTACCGTACGTTATGAGCCTTAAGCCACTTGGGAAAAGACAATTGAGCGGTCTCCCCACAATCGTCTAGAGTGTTTAGCCCACGTCCTTAGGACGATGTGCGACGCATTCGTTCCTAAGTCATAGTCTCTAGTGCAGTATGAATTGCAAACATTCATAAAAACACTTCTTTTCGTAAAAGACAAAAAAACAAACATTCAAACCTCTTTTTGCCCCGTGGGCTCCTTTAATCAGGAAAACATTTTCAGAAAAAGAGTGTTGTTAACTTTCAGTTCTACCGTAAACGGCAATGCACGAGTCTCCGACGAGCGAGCTGCATACACCAAATTGCTGGAACTGTTTGTTAACCCTACTCGGGTAAAAAACAGATGAATCAAACCCGTGTTTCGTTAGCCCGAACTACGTTCGATCTGATTTCTCTGACGAGAATATGTAGGCACAAGATGCGATATCTTGGCGAGCAACCTTCCCCCTTTACCCGTAGTTAGCCGAACTACGGTGACTCTGACTTTCCCATTGCACGAGGGAATACGTAGGCACGAAGCTGCGAGGCTTTGCCGAGTCAATTTTCTTTTCTTTTGAGCCAGCCTTGATAGGTAGATAGATAAACAACCCATCAGATAAACACAACAAGCATGGATCCCATCGAGTACAATGGACGTGAGGGGTGCTAATACCTTCCCCTTGCGTAACCGACTCCCGAACCTAGACTTGGTTGCGATGACCTCGTCTTTTCCTTTTCGCTAGGTTTAATCCGATCGTTTCCTTTCCCTTCTGTGGGAAAAATAACAAAAGGTGGCGACTCTTCTATTTTGCTGGCACCTTATTTTCGCAGTAGCGACACCTTTCTTTCAACATTAGCCTCTGGAGGTGCAAATACCCTCCCACTTCTTGTCATTCCGCCTGTTCCCACCAAATTATCCACCGAATTAGACAATGTTCCCTTCAGCTCTTATTTTTGGCCGTTACAAAAGACTTCAGCGCCATAATTCCACAGGATCACTTTAGTGCTTTTGTAAGGCACAGGCCTTGCCTTGGTGATTATGACGGTAGCTGGCCTTGGCGGTGCAAATATGTTAATGGTTTTAAAAGGAACTGAGATTGTGGCAATCTCATCCTGCTCTTGACCAATCACCCTCTCAGCCTTCTCTTCACCAACTCTGTCAAATTGTAGTATGCCTTCATTCATAAATTTCTGCACATGATTTTTCAAGTCCCCACATCCCTCAACATGAGCCAAACAACCTTCACAGTTTTCAATACAACCAGGGAACACTCCACCCTTTAACAACCTGTTCTTAACAACACTCAAAGGAGTTTTCAGCTCTTCAACATTGCTTACCAGATTCAAACTCTCTTCCTCCACAATAGCATTTACCCCAGCCGATCCATGGTTAGGCATAGGATTTTGCACAACATTGGGCACATCATTCGTCCCTTGCTATCTATAAGGTTCTGAACCTTATGCTTGAAGGCTTTACAATTGTTTATGTGATGGCCGGGAGCACCTGAGTGAAAGTCACAATTGGCATTCACGTCATACCCTGGGGATGGTGCGCCAGTCAGGGGTGCCAGCGTTCTCTTCTGAACCAACTGCAACTGTATCAAATGTTGTAACAATTGTGAGTACGCCATTGGTGATGCATCAAAATGCCTGTTCATTGTCCTTCTACGATCTTGGAACTGTCGTGGAGCGTAATTTTGTTGTTGTTGTTGTTGTTGTTGTTGTTATGGACGTTGTTGTTGTTATTGTGGTTGTACTGTTGGAATAGAAATACTCGCAATCTGAGGTTGCTGCTGATGGTACTATTGATTTCTGTTTCTGTTTCCGTTGTTACCCCTTTATCTTGAGACCGTGTTCGCCTCCCCTTCTCTTTTCTTGTCACCAAAGTTTTTCCTACCTCCTCCAGATAAAGACCCTTCTCCTGCTTGGATCTTTCCTAATTTAATCTCGTGTTCCACTCGTTCACCTGTAATGATTAAGTCTGAAAAGCTACCAGACGTATTGCCTACCAATTTTTTCGTAGTGCACATCAGGCAGTGTAGCTACAAACAGATCAATAAGTTCCTTCTCCACCATTGGAGTTTGAACCCTTGCAGCAAGTTCGCGCCACCTCTGGGCGTACTCCTTAAATCCTTCATTATTTCGTTGCGACATATTCTGCTACTGCACGTGATTAGGCGCCAAATCACTATTATATTAGTAGTGTCTGACGAAAGCCTCTACCAAATCTCTCCAGTTTCTAATGTTGACCGGCTCCAAACCCATATACCATTCCAAGGACGGACCAGACAAGCTATCTTGAAAGAAATGCATCAGCAACTTCTCGTCATCAGAGTATGCAAACATTTTTCTATAATACGAACGAAGATGCACCCTGGGACAAGTCGTCCCCTTGTATTTGTCAAAGTCTGGGACTTTGAACTTTGGAGGGATCCTTAGGCCTGGGATCAGCCCCAAGTATGACATGTCCAGACCGAGAGAATTCTGATTTTCAAGGTTCCTCATCTTCTCTTCTATCAGTTTAAACCTCCTGTTTGCATCCGGCTGCAGTCCTGCTCTCAGATCTCCCATGGAGAAAATATCATCTTGCTCGTCCTCCTTCCATTGCGGACCAGCATTTCCATGTACAACGCATGTAGCCCCTGGGACATGTACTCTAGTCTGATTACCTCTGCCCGGAGGGATAACAACTGTTGGAATGGTAGTGGCATGAGGAGTGCCATTGTCAGCTGTAGGTGGAACAAAAATAGTCCCTCCATGTAGAACTCCACTTCCGTCAACCCTAGCAATCAGAGGTTGAACGAGTGTTCTTAGCTGTTCCTGACCACTGGCAACCCCTTGCATCAGGTCCATCAATTACGCCATACAGTCACGAAACTCCTGCAGCTCAACTTGAATTTGGTCCATGGCTTTTTGTTGATTCCCTCTTGTTGAATAGGGGCGGATGATGCGGTCTTCAATCCTGAAACAACGCTAAGAAAACCATAGAAAGAAATAAGGTAAACAGAACCATAACACCTGCAATGTAATATGAAAAATGATGCAAAATGCAGACATGTAAATATGGTTCAGGGGAATCTTCCCCTTGATTCTAGTTCCACGGGAACAACAGGAGAATGAAGAGAAGACTCACCTGGATCTTCGCGTAACTTATCTTCAAGCTTAGGCCTCTTCAGATCTGCTCTCAACTTATACTCCTCCAATGTTACAAGAGCTTCGCGTAACTTGCGGTCGCATTCGTAATGATGAGAAGACTCACCTGGATCTTTCTCATCTTTTACACAGAGTTGAGTCTTCAACTTGACAATCTGTTGACGAAGTCCATCTTCTATTTCTTTGTTGTTAGTCAGTATAACGTTCCATTGAGCATTGAACTTTGATATCTCTAAATGTGCTTTCTCTAGCTCCTTTTTATCTTTGAGAATATCACTGGCGCTTTTAAAGTCTCGACCTACTCGCTCTCGGGCACGAATCTCTTCTGTTAATTCCCTACCCATCTTGTTCACTATCTCTGTCTGCTTCTTGAATGAGTAGGTGGCCTGATTCTTTTCCCTTCTAAGCTAATTGATTTTCTTTTCCAACTCTTCGTTCGCCTTGTGTAGTTCTTCCTTTTCATCCCACAATTAATTGTATTTCTAAACGTCAACTGTCGTTGGTTCTTCAACTACCAAGGGGTACAAAGGTTCTCTGACTGGAAAGGGTAGCAACAGTCTCTCAACTCTCTCTTGGATTCATTCCACATATGGTCCATAGGCTCTACAGTCGCTCTTGCCCAAAGAAGATTTTCCTTCACGGGGAATTTTACCCCAAGCCTTTTCCAATCTAATTAAGGTCTAAGCATCAATTGAACTGGTGAAATACATATATTCTTGTATTTCTTCTTCCTTCGGAGGTTCTCTTAGAGCGTAACAAAACTGTTTGATTGCAAGAGCAGGGTTATAATTAATGCCCCCTTTCTTCCAATCAAAGGAACATTGGGGAAACTACCACATCTGTAGACAAACTCCACACCCAAAAGGTCTCTGTTGAACCATACGATATTCTCAGAAGTTAAACCCATAAGTATTTCTGACCAATCAATAGTGTCAGAGATGTATACAAAAGGACAGACTTAGGCAGATGTGAAATAAACCATCTGTACAGGAGAGGCACATAGCAAAAAACATTCTTCCCTCTTCTAAAATGATAAATATCTTCTTAGAGTGTTGGAACAAGATTCTTGGAGGCGAAGATGTGAAAGGCATCCAGGTCAACAAAATCAGGGATATTGGGAAATATTATTATGCCATATATACAGAGAGCCAAGATGGCATTAAAGACAATCCAACATCCTTCTTTTGCAAAATGCTGAGCTCTGCTCACCAAGAAAGGTAATGGGAATCCAGGTACTCCACTCCTCCAACTCATCTTTCCATCTAATTCAGAAACATCCAAGTGGAGAGAATTTTCTAGCTTTGTCAAGTTGGGCTCTGCTTCAGAATGGTAGAAAGGCATCTGTTCCAGAACTGGGATTTTTAGCAGCAAGGCAAATTCTTAAAAAGTAGGCATCAACACATATCTCAGGAAGGTGAAACATCGTAGCTGAGGATCATAGAACTGAAGCAATGTATGAAGACCTCCTAACTCAAAAATGAAGCTTTGCAGACATAACTCAGAATCTTCCCATACTCTTTCTTGAAATCCTCCATCACACTATGATCAGCTGCAGAGATTAGACTGAGCAAGGACCCTATATCTGGTGTTGGAAACTTGTACACTACTGTTCTCTTCAAGCTGGGCTTCATGCTGACAGTGGATTAGATTACTAGAATCAAGGAGAAAATGTGCACCTGAAACACAAATACATGTCAATGTAAAAATACAAATGAGTATGCAAATGCAATAGGGGATCAAGATTGTTGTGCTGCTGACTGAGATGAACCAGCGCTTCGATTTGGCGAGAAAATAACACAACACTGATATAAGGAACCCCACTATATCAAGGATTAAAAGTTCACACTGGCGAGAAAACCAGGTAGGTTGAAGGTCAAGGTTTCCTGCATAACCTCCCCACTCATAGGTACAAACCTATCTCTGACAAGGTTCGGCATCCTATGCGGTCATCAGTGTCACAGACTTTTGAGAAATGATGATACATTCACCATTTCTGGTTTGGCATCATAGTCTAACGAAGCGGCCTCACTTAGCTGAATCCTAAGTGAACGGTTCCTAGAGTCGACAATCCTCAGATCCAACATCCTCTCAACTGTCCGAAACAGACTGGAAAGGTAGTCATCAAAGAGAATCTCGTCTGAGCATGAATTTTGTCAGGACTAGTACATGCTGCCATACAGGTCCATCACTACTTTCCACTTCTAATGTTAAGGTTATACTCAAGCCTAGGTTTTGGCTTATCACCGAGTGGAACAATCCCACCCAACAGCATAACAATATGATAATAATGTGCGGAAAGTAAAATGCAAATGCGATAAAATACAGATACAACACATATACACATATATACACACCCAAAGATAAAACAAACAAGCGCTAGGATTGACTCGCATAAGGGATGGGAAAAGTCCCCAGTAGAGTCGCCAGTTGTTGCATCGCTGCGAAGAAGGGGCTGGCAAAGACAAAAGAGTCGCCACCATTCGTTATTTATCCCAAAGAGAGGGAAAGCAAACGATTAGAGAAAACCTATGAAAAAGGGGAAATACAGGTCATTGTAACCAAATCTTGGGTTCGGGAGTCGGTTACGCAAGGGGAAGGTATGAGCACCCCTCACGTCCATTGTACTCAACGAGATCCACGCTTGTTATCTATCTAAAAAGGGTGTTAATCTATCAAAGGCTGGCTCACAGGGACAAAAGAAAAGAAAAGAGACTCGATAGAGCATCACCGCTCTATGCCTACGTACTCCCTCGTGCAATGGGAAAGTCTGAGTCAACGTAGTTCAGAAAACTACGGGTGAAGGGGGGAAGGTTGCTCGCCAAGACATCGCCGTCTTGTGCCTACGTATCCTCGTCTTGTGCCTATGTAGTTCGGGCTGACACGACCATAAATTGATTCAAGTGTTTTAATTGAGTAGGGTAAATAATAGTTCCAGAAGTTAGGGATGATGCCTGTTTGCGGTAGAACCAAGACTTAACACACTCTTTCTGAAAATGATTTTCCAAACAATCCCGAAGAGTAAAAAGGTTTGATGTTTTGTTTTGCATTTTTTTATGAAGAAGTGAATTGAGTTAAGTTTGTAACTCATGTTGCAGTAAAGACTATGACTTGAGAGCGAATGCGTCACATATCGCCCAAAGGGCATACGCTAAACACTCTAAACAGATTGAGAGGAGTCCCCCCAACTATCATTCCTCAAGTACTTAAGGCTCGTAGCATACAACACTTATTATCCTTTATTAGGTGTCTTAAGAGATTATGAGATGAGAAGAGAAGACACAAGCTCTAAGGGGAAACTAATCAACCCTAATGTTATTATGAAATGTGCTCCTAAAGTTAGGATTAAAAGGGAAATCTATCCTAATGTTAGCATGCAAAGGATTGAACACCTAATGTCTCTCCTGCTCCCATCTTAAACAGAGGGACTAGGAATCCTAAGGGATCATGGCAAAATAACCAAGTAAACAACAGATAATCGAATCACAGATGAAATGAAGAAGGAGATGAAGTTGATTTAAACAAGCCAAGAGAATGCAAACATGATATGCGAAGATTCCAAGGTAAAATACAAAACTCAAATGATGCAAACAAATGATCAAGACAAAGTTGACTTAAACAAGTCAAAAAGAGTGAGATGAAATGGGAGAAGTTACAACTCCTATAACCATTCAAACATCAATCACTAAAACAAAAGCCAAGCATAAAACACAAGCAAAGGCCATGATCGAATATAATATGGGAGAAAAGAGGCTTGGGCAGCAAGCATATGCAAATTATCTCAACCAAACAATCCAAATTGATCATGTGAAAAAGAAGAACAAACAAAAGCTAAAAGTGATACATCATTCAAGACAAACTCAAAGCATAATCATGAACACCAGATTGTCTTAAATGATGATCAAAACCCAAGGGGAAGAAGTGAAACCAAAATGAAAAGGTTCAAATCAAGATGGAAAATAAAGCACAAACAAGAATCAAAGCAAGGCAAATGGAAGAACCAAAGTTCTATCTCATGTTCAACACTTAAAATCAAGTGAAATTGCCTAACTTCTAAGTAACTTGTGAAACTAGTTACACAAGTGTATGACCTAAAAAAGAAATACCATCACCTTAATCATGTCATGAATAAACATTAAGGCTCATAGGGTGCATATGGGATCCATAAGAGTCATTTCCCAAAGGAACTAGGTCAAACTAGTTTGTGTGAACCTTTCCTAAGATGACTTGACTTGCATGCTTCATCAAAAATAGGAAAAATGTTCAATAAAATCCAAATAAAATGCATAAAGTAGCCAAGTCCAATGGCAAATAGAAGCCAAAGTTTCAAAGTGAAAATCAACTCAAGGCATCACCAAACAATTTCATTGTTAAGGGTGCTCCACCTTATCAAGCACTAATCGAGGGGCATGAAAAGTCAAATCAAAGTCAACCATAAAATGATCAAATATGAACCAAAATCACCTTCAAAGACACTTCAATTCATCCTATAAAAGGAGAAGAAGTATTGATCATAGAGGATTTGAATTGGAGGTTCAAATGCCTATGATCAAACAAAGACCACAATAAAAAACACTTCCCATTGGAAAATTAAAATAAAATTAAAACAGAAAATAAAATTATGGAAAATTTAATAAAGTTTTGAAATGCAAGAAAATATTTTTTGGGAAATTTTTTGATGATCAGAAGTATTTTTAATAAAGAAAAATGAAAACAGAAAAATAAAATAAAATAAAATAAATAAACTAGGGAAGGGGTGTGAAAGTAGTTGCCAGAAATAACTGAAAACAAGGCAAAAGCGCATCTGGGCTGCAAACAGAGGGGGTGGGATTAGCAGGCGAGGCCCAATCCAAGACCAACCCTCAGACTTAATAAAATGCATCACTTCATTAAGTCTAGTCAGATTCAACTTAAACGCGTGGCCTGGTCAAGCCAATGGAAACATGCCAAGTAAACAGGTCAAACATTCAACGCATGTGAGTCAGCTACCAACGGGAAAATGACTGGGACGCTAGAGCAAGGGTTCCGGTTGTCTTCTCCGGCCAGCTCGTCGGAGACCAATCATTAGAACTCAACAAACATGAACATAATTGGTATGGTTCGAAAGCTGAAGTTGCCAGGATCTCAAATCCACTAACGGATCATGAAAAAGAGCCATGAATAAAGAGAATCAAAGACATCAAGATTTGAATGCACATTCTGAAATCACCACATACATGCCATTAAAGGGTTCAAACATTGCCTATGAAGCATAGGACTTTAGATGCACACCAGCATGACCTTAATTAATGCCTAAAATGAGAGAAAAAGGGAAAGAAAGCTTACTGAACGGAGCAACTCCATTGGTTCTTGAAATAGCACACAAGCTTCAGTTCCAGTTGTCTAATCTCGTCCTTTAGCTTCACTGATGATGATTCCAGCCAATGTTCACAGCAAAACCTCAGGAAATGTGTGATTCGAAGAACTAAATTTTTGGAGAAAATTTGGATCTCTTTCTTCTCTTTCACGCAGCAACCACCATTCTGATGGTTTAGGGCAAGGTTTTAGTTTAAATATGAGGGCCTCTCAGCAATCATGCAGGCCCATGTTGCTTGTACCACGTGATTTCAAAGTTTTTGCCAAAAAAATTCACTTAACACCACACACGGGTTATTACTCTTTTTCCCTTGTTAATGGGTCAACAATGCTACTTGCGGTGTGTAAAAATGAATTGCATTGTTTTGGTTCATGTATCAATGGTTTGTACCAAGTTTCAAGTCATGACCTTTTAAGTAATAAACTTGAAAATATGGCATAAAGTGAACTCTCATGTTCGACCATTTGTGGTAAGTCTCTTTGTGTCATGTAATGGTACAAAATGTCTCAAAACAAGTAGGACATATGACCTGTAAAGTACAATGTTCATATCATGACCAAAAATCAAGATTTCACCTTAAAAGTCTCCCATATGGCCATGTAATTCAATAATATTCATGAATTTTAAGCTCAATGATGGAGATAAGACTCTTATGCACAATTTTCATGTTGGTTGGAATTGCATTTGAGGTACATAAGTTCATGAAATTGACCATTGAACAAGATAACCTATAATGAACTTCTCCAAAAATACCCTTGCCTTGAAAGGTCCATAACTTGATATTTACAAATGATATTAAGGACTTATAGGAATTTTTGGAAATCTAAGACCATGAGGAACAACTTTCATGTTCATTTGAAGTTGAGGAGGAACTTTATTTTAGGTCAAAAATTCCTTGAAAGTGAGTTGACGTTTTGTTGACCAAAATTCTATTCATCTGAGACCCCTAACTTGTTGGCATCATAACTTGAGATGTACAAACTCAATGGATGAATTCCTTTACTCAAAAGAAAGCTTAGAACATGCTCTACAAGTCTCATGTTTTCATGAAAAAGGAATTGAGCTTTTATCATAGGGTAAAATGTCTTTGAAGTTGGGCACTAGAGAAGGGGATTTTACACTGAAATCATTTGAAACCCTAATTAGTAACCTCTTGAACTCTTGATTCCTCTTGATTTGATCTTATTATTGCATCTCAAATTCTTTAAGGTGACTTACCATGGCTTGTATGACTTGAAAACCATTTTGGAAAGCTCTCAAGTCCACAGTTGACCTTAAGTTGATCAGATGAAACCCTAATTCCAAGTCCTTTGTCTATGGCTCTTGCAGATAAATTGAATGATTGCACAAACACCATAATGACCCCTAAGGTACTCAATGAACTTTTAAAACATGTTTTAACCAATACCAAAAGCCTCATGATCCCTTGTTGATCCTCTGATGATCCTCAAGACAGGAGGTAACAACCACACACCAATCTCTCATTTCAAGGAGCTTTGAAACTTCTCCATGATTATGAAACCTTTGATGGTTTTTACAAATGCTCTTGCTTGAGCTTGAAACCAAAGAGACCCTCCTCTTGAATGGCACAAGACACCTCTTGATCCCCTACAGAGAATAATGCTATGCAAATGCAAATGCTAAAATGCAATGAAACATAAACCAAGTATAAGAAAAGGTTGGTCAAATTTTGGGGTACAACACATGGATAAGACTTTTTTAGCTAGACTCTGTTGAGACCCTAGGGCCTAGTCTTTTCCTCTTGTATTTTAAATTTCTTGTATTTTACTTTGAATTTGTAACTATTTCCACTATGAATGAAGTAATAATTTTTGCGCCAAAAGTGTTTCCTTTGCAAATCTATCTTCTTAGTTTCTTAAAACCAATTGCACTATATCTCATTGTTTTTGCTAACATCTAAGGAGCCCAATATCTTGTTTTACATACATTGTAATGGACTCAAAAAAGAGGACAACTCCGAGATGCATACTTCTCTATCCATATGAAGAACTCCCATGGAGAAGGCCAGATTATTTGTTGTACCGCTCTCCTTCACAAGTGGTTTATTTCGCACTTGCCAAATACTGCCTCTCTATGGAATCTAAAAGACACTCCTGTATGGATAGAAAATCTTCTATCCCTCACACACTATGACATCCGTTGGTACGATCCCATATATGGAGGGGATACCATGATTCACAAGTGTGGGGACTTCCCTAATGTTCCTCTTCTTGTCACAAGAGGATGTATTAGCTACAACCCTATCCTAACTCATCATCAACTAGGATATCCAGCGGAGGAAAATCCTGATCCGGTCCTTTTAGAAAGATGTTTTCTTGAAGAAGGAAGAAACCCAGATCTCAAAGCATGAATTACGTATGCTTGGCGTCACCTCAATACACAAGGGATGACCACTCTGGGGCATCAAGACTATACTATCTCAGAGGCGTATCTTCTTTGGTCTAAAGAGATAGATTTGAAGATGTTCTACACCCATTTCGAGCCTATTCTGACGACTCCAAAAGAACTTTTCTTTGTGGAGGAATTGAGGAGTGCTTTAGTCAAAGATGGAGGGGAGAAGAAGGCGTGAGAGGATAAGCACTTTATGGTTGCTCAAGAAAACAAAGAACTCTAAAAGCTTCTTCGTCAGAACCAGAAGGAAAATTTTGCAAGGAAGTTGCAGCTTTAAGAAGGGGAAGGATCTTCTCGTCAGAAGAACTAGAATTTTTAGTTTCAATGTTCTGTTGTTAATTCGTATCCGCACTTTGGGTTTTGATATGTCATCTTTATTTCTGTAAAACTTTCATTTGTTAATGAAAATGTTGTGATGCTTTATGCATATTTCTCCATTATTAATGTTCTTAAACATAAATTTGGGGTTCCTTGAATGTTAGCTTTTGCATTTGCATTTAGCATTTCAAGAGCATTGCATATGCATTTCCTGTTCTATGGCTCATCTTGTTGTCTCGTCTTCAGTTGTTAATAATCTCATCATTCAAGCTAATTGCAAGAAGTTGAACCATTTGGAACAAGAATAACAGGCAATTCAAGAAGAAATTTTCACTTTGAAGATCAACATGGAAGCTTTCTTTGTCGCCATTAAGGATTTGCTAGATACTCAAGAACAAGAAAATCAAAGGCTTCGAGATGAAGTTGCAAGCCTAAAGGCTGCTAAGATGAACCTGACAAATTTGGTCATATCCCAATGTCGGGATGGTTCTTCTTCATATACCAATAAGCCATCAGAGTGAAGTGGTGAATCTAGGGGTATTCATGTGCGATATGCCTAATTATTCCCTGTCCTCTTACAAAATTGTTTGATCAAGAAAGAGACTCCACCAGCTATTCTGAGGGCCCACAGAAGTTATCTCAAAGCTGATGCTTTCTGTGCCTTCCACCAAGGAGCACCCGACCACGATATTGAGGAGTGCTACGCACTCAAAGAAAAGGTGAATGAGATGATTCAAAAGGAGGTTTTGTCTTTCAAAATATGCAAACCCCAGATTCAAATCAATCTCTTACTTGAAAAAGAAGCAATCCCCT
The DNA here is from genome assembly GCA_963859935.3 of Lathyrus sativus. Taxonomy (NCBI): domain Eukaryota; kingdom Viridiplantae; phylum Streptophyta; class Magnoliopsida; order Fabales; family Fabaceae; genus Lathyrus; species Lathyrus sativus. Next base: position 475,154,815 of record OZ012741.1, on the reverse strand, counting down.
CCCTGCATATGGTGGATTGATGAAGAAGACCCTGGCTTTGTAGTGTCATATTTTTAGTTTATTGGTTGTTTTCCTATGTAAATTTCCTACACTTATTATATATTTTCTTTAGCTTTGTAAAACTATTGCCTAGTCAGAGGAGAGAAAGTGAAGACAAATCACCAGGATTTGGGTTACAAACCAACTCAAGACAAGACTCAAGGGTTTGCCAAAGGATGGCTGAAGACCATCAAAGAGGTGTTTGTCAGTGGGGGTGTCCAAATCAATTTATTTGAGGAGGATTTTGAAGACGATTATGTTAATCAGTTGGTATATCATGATAAGGCCGCTCTGAGTAATTGAAAGGCTATTGAAATTCCTATTGTTTTCCCATGCCAAAGTAATTTGTTGCTTGTTTTATTTATTTAAAAAGTCTCCATAACCATGCCCAAGGATACTAGATTATTTTGTATGGGCCATAAGCTTTCAAAGTAATTATCAATTAATGAATGTGTTTTGTTAAACTCCTTATTTCTTGCCTCATTTACACTTTTTTCACTTTTATCTTTAAAAAGAAAATGACATTCTTTTGAAAGCCAGAAAAATATCTTCCTCTCTGTTGCATCTATCTTTGTTTGTTTTAATAATTCAAACTATTCAATACATGAAGAGAAACTCTAACACCCATTGAATCCAAAGACCTTACTGTTCCTCCTGACTTTGATTTTCCTGTATATCAGGTTGAAGATGAGGATGATGCAGAATTTGAGATTCCAGATGATTTGGCAAAGATGGTTGAGTACGAGTACACAGACCTTCAGCCTCACTAAGAGCAGGTATACATCATTAATCTTGGCACTAATGGAGACAAAAGAGAAGTCAAGATTGGGGAAATGCTAGGGGAAGAAGTCAAAAAACGACTAGTAAAACTGCTAGAAGAGTATGTAGATGTTTTTGCTTGGTCTTACCAATATATGTCTGGTTTGGATAATGATATAATTGTTCACAAGCTACCTCTTCGACCTAAATGTTCGCCTATCAAACAGAAGCTCAGAAGAACTTGACCTGACATAGCTCTCAAGATCAGGGATGAAATTAAGAAACAGATCGACACAGGTTTCCTGGCAGTATCAAAGAATCCAGAATGGGTAGCCAACATTGTACTTGTGCCCAAAAAGGATGGAAAAGTTAGAATGTGCATGGACTATAGGGATCTGAACAAAGCTAGTTCGAAGGACAACTTCCCTCTGCCACATATCGATACCTTGGTGGACAATAGAACTCGTTTTGCAGTGTTCTCATTCATGGATGGATTTTCTGGATACAATCAAATAAAGATGAATTCCGAAGATATGGAGAAAACCACTTTCATCACACCATGGGGAACTTATTGTTACAAGTTCATGCCCTTTGGTTTAAAGAACGTAGGAACTACTTATTAGAGAGCGATGGTCGCACTATTTTACAACATGATGCATAAAGAAATAGAAGTGTATGTTGATGATATGATCACCAAGACTCAAGATGAAGAGGACCATATCGATCACCTGTTGTAGTTGTTTGTAAGACTCAGGAAGTATCAGTTGAGATTGAATCCTGTGAAGTGTACTTTTGGAGTGAGGTTCGAAAAATTACTTGGCTTTATCGCCAGTCAACGTGGAATTGAAGTAGACCATGACAAAGTGCGAGCTATTTAAGAAGTTCCTGCTCAGAAAACAAAAAAGAAATTTAGGAGTTTCTTCGGCAGATTAAACTACATCTCCAAGTTTATTTCTAATATGACTCCTACCTGCGAGCCGATCTTCAAATTGTTGTGAAAAGATTAGACGGTTGTTTGGAATGCAGATTATCAATAAACCTTTGACAAGATCAAAGGCTATCTCTAAGAGCCTCCGATTTTGATTCCTCCTGTGCCTGGAAAACCTCTTTTCATGTACATGATAGTGCTTGAGGGATCGATGGGCTGTGTATTGGGTAAACACGATCAGTCTAGACGAAAGGAGCACGTCATTTATTATCTAAGCAAAAAGTTCACCGATTGTGAAAGTCGTTACTCACTTTTGGAGAAAACTTGTTGTGCTTTGGCTTGGGCTGCCAAACGTCTAAGGCAGTATATGATATGTCACACCACTTTGTTGATTTCCAAGATGGATATGATATAGTATATTTTTTAGAAGCCTGCTCAGATAGGAAGACTCGCCTGTTGGCACATGCTTTTGTCAGAATATGATATCCATTACATTTGACAGATTACCTCGCTGATCAGCCAATAGAAGACTATGAGCCCCTCAAGTTTGACTTCCCAGATGAAGAAATTATGTTAATCAAGAAAGACTATGACGAGCCAGGTCCTGATGAAGGTCCTGAACCCGGTTCCCAATGGAAGATGATGTTTAACGGTGCTTCCAACCAAATGGGGCATGGTATAGGTGCCATTTTGATAAACCCAGCTGGTGTGTATACTCCTTTCACAGCAAGATTGTGTTTCGAATGTACTAACAACATCGCTGAGTATGAGGCTTGTATTTTGGGACTAGAAGCAGCAATTGATCTCTGCACCAAAAATCTAGAAGTGAGTGGTGACTCAGCTTTGGTAATTTATCATATCAAAGGTGAATGGGAGACTAGAGACCAGAAACTGATCCCATATAGAGCTTGTATTGTGGAAATAATTGAGTATTTTGATGAGATAACCTTCAAGCATGTACCAAGGTCTGAGAACCACATCGGTGATGCCTTAGCTATGATGGCGGCTATGTGGCAGGTCCGATTTGTTAACAAAGCGACTCTTATCTGAATTGAGAGGAAGATTGAACCAACATATTGCTAGTTGGTGGAAGAAGAGTCTGATGGGAAACTGTGGTTTCACAAAATTAAATAGTATCTGCAAAACCAAGAGTATCCAGTTGATTCCACTTCTCTGGACAAGAAAACTTTAAGGAGGTTGGCATCCAAGTTCTTCCTCAGCAATGACGTGTTGTACAAAAGGAACCATGACACGGTCTTGCTCAGGTGCGTCGACAAACGAGAAACTGATTTGCTGATGTAAGACATTCATGAAGGAGCTTTTGCACCCACGCCAACGGTTATGCTATGTCAAAGAATATTCTAAGGGTCAGACATTATTGGTTGACCATGGAGACAAATTGTATCCAGTATGCCAGAAAATGCTACAAGTGCCAGATCTATGCGGACAAGGTGCATTTACCTCTAACTTTGCTAAATATGATGTAATCACCTTGGCCATTTTCAATATAAGGCATTGATATGATTGGAGCAATCAATCTGAAAGCTTCAAACAGACACCTTTTCATTCTTGTTGCTATCAACTACTTCACTAAGTGGGTGGAAGCTACTATGTTAACGTGACTAAATAGGTGGTTGCCCGTTTCATTAAAAAGGAGATTATCTGTCGATATGGAATCCCTAGCTGAATCATCACAGATAATGGTACTACTTTGAACAACAAAACAATGAAAGAGTTGTGTGATAGTTTCAAGATTGAACATCACAACTCTTCTCCTTATCGCCCAAAGATGAACGGAGCTGTTGAAGCTGCAAATAAGAACATCAAGAAGATCATGCAGAAGATGGTAGTGACCTGCAAAGATTGGCATGAGATGCTACCGTTTTCCTTGCACGAATATAGAATGTTTGTTTGCACTTCAGCAGGGGCAACCTCCTTTGCTTTAGTATATGGGATGGACGCAGTCCTACCCATTGAAGTTGAGATGCCATTTATTGAGGGTCCTAATGGAAGTAAAGCTGGAAGAAGCAGAGTGGGTCAAGGAAATGTTTGATCAGTTGAATCTCATTAACAAGAAGCAAATAATTGTGATGTGCCATGGCCTGCTATATCAGAAGAGGATCAAGAGAGCGTTTGACAAGAAGGTGCATATCTGAGAGTTCCAAGAGGGAGATCTCGTACTCAAAAAGATATTGCCAATCCACAAAGACATGCGTGGGAGGTGGATGCCTAATTATGATGGCCCATTTATTGTAAAAACAATCTTCTCTAGAGGCTCACTCATTCTTACGACAACAGACAATGAACAACTTGCTCATCCTGTGAACTCTTATGCAATCAAAAAATATTATGCCTAAAAATGACCCGCTAAGTCGAAAACCTGAAAGGGAGACTTAGGAAAAAATGGGTATCCTAGTGGATCACAACCTATGAAGAAGATCCAGGAAAAAATTAGGGATGAAATAAAAAGAAAGAAAAAGCTCGCTAAGTCAAAAACCTGAAAGGGCGGCTTAGGAAGAAATGAGCGTCCCGGTGGATCGGAAACCCAAGAGGGAAGTTCAGGAAAAAGTTAGGGACAAAGGCATTTTGGTGCATCAGTGGTTGCTACCATTGCTGAAGATTACTAAGGAGGCTCACATCCACTACTCTTTTCAGAGGCAAAGATCTGGGGAACCCTTAGTTAGTAGGGCATGATTTTCATTTGATTTGATGTAACCTTTTCCTTCTTGCAATTTTCAATTGTAAATATTCTATGGAGCTTTGCCATTTGCAAGCTACCATTCATAAATAAAATCAGTTTTGGACTTTTCATTTGTTTGCAATTTACTATATTCTTTACTCTTCTTTGTTATGCAAAATATCACTTATTTGTTAATAATGATTTTTTTAAAGCAAAAAGTTTTGAATCAAAAATGATTTCAAAAGGAAAATGAAACAGAACAAGTAGTTACTTTGGTGTGTGGAAAATTCCAGTGGAAATTAGGTTTCTCCCAAGAAATCTAAAAGTGGTCGAAATCTTGATATTGCCATCTCAACAGTATATAGCTCCATTGAAAACATTTTCTCCGGTACTCGTGTGGTGAAAGTTTGAATGTGATTGAAGATCTATCCTCAGAATAGACGCTTTGACTCCCCCAAAGAGATTGTGCTATATCTTCAGTAAGCTTGCCTAAACTCTACATTGTTCCCCAACGAAGTGAAATGGGTTTAACCCCTATGTTTTGTTGTGGACCCTTTTGTTCCTTAAACTCAGTGTATTTTTTTTGTTTCCTCCAGCAAAGTAGATTTTTATCTACCTTCCCTTTTGAGTCTCCTGCTCCTGTATCACTTGTCAGAGTCGGCTCTTGCGCATTTTCGAGCATTTTTCATCATACCATAACATGTGCGTTTAGCATATCTTTTGGTTTTTTTGTTTGGTTGTTGCTTTTTTATTTTAAATTTGTTTGTAAACGATAATCTTTGATGCGTCTTTTGTGGTTTTTGTTTGTCTTTTCCCCCAACAGAGTCGCCTACCACCCTTTTTAAGATCCTTAGCCGTTGTATCCAATTCCTTTATTTAAACCCAGTTGTTACTGGCATCTATTACCTCTTTGGTTGTTACCAATTCCCCTGAAGTCTAGTTATAACTAAACAATCTCTGATGGATAATCCAGTAGTTATTGGCACTTACGCAATTTCAACCTTTATTTGACATTGTTTTGTCTGGTAGTTACCAGTATTTCCCTATGAGGTTAGTCGTTACTAATTCCTCGGTTCAGTTTGTCATCTGGTGGTCACCAGCTATTCCCCATGAGGTTTAGTCGTTGCTAGCTCTGCTTGAAAGTCTAGTGGTTACTGGCATTGCTTAATTCCAATTGTTATTGGTGTTGTTGATTTGGTCACTACCATATCCTGTTCCTAAGTCCAGTAGTGACTGACACCCATTTGAAAACCCAATCGTTATTGGTATTACTGTTTTAGTTGTCACCATATCCAACCTAAAAGCCCAGTAGTTACTGGCATTGCTTATATCCAGTGGTTACTGGTATTGTGAGTCTGGTTGTTACTAACTCCGTTAGAAAGACCGGTGGTTACCGGTATCCTATTTTGAAATTCTAGTGGTTACTGGCGTTGCTTAAATCCAATCGTTATTGGTACTATTGATTTGATCGTTACCATATCCTGTTCCTAAGTCCAGTAGTGACTGGCACCCATTTGAAAACCCAATCGTTATTGGTATTGTTGTTTTGGTTGTCACCATATCCCACCTAAAAGTCCAGTAGTTACTAGCATTACTTATATGTAGTGGTTACTGGTATTGTGAATCTGGTTGTTACCAACTCTGTTAGAAAGACCGATGGTTACCGATATCCTATTTTGAAAGTCCAGTGGTTACTGGCGTTGCTTAAATCCAATCATTATTGGTACTGTTGATTTGGCATTACCGATCCCAAGAAAAGTCAAATAGTGACTGACATCCATATTGAAAATTCAGTAGTGACTGGTATCTTATTTCGAAAGTCCAGTGGTTATTGACATTGCTTAAATCCAATTTTTATTGGTATTACATATTTGGCTGTTACTGATTCACCTTTTGAAGTCTAGTCGTTACTAGCGTTTATCAAGTCCAATGGTTATTGGAAATTTTCACCTAACCCTGTAATTTTAGGATGACTGATTGTTACCAATATCCCTAGTGAAATCTTAGGATGTTTGATTGTTACCAATGTCCTTGATAAGTCCAGTTAGTTTGTTTTTGTTTTCTTCCCCGATCATTTCCTGAAGATCCCGTTTGAACTCTTCGTTGTAAGGAAATTCTTCGTTTGGCTTAGTCCCCTATGGATTCTTGTATTATATGTTGGTTTCTCTTGTTAGAGGTCAGCCTTTTACTCAACCTAATCCCTAGTGGAGATTTTGTCTCTTTCTGGTCTCCCCTAGTAGATTTGTTCTGTTGTTTCTACCTCCATTGGGAAGTTTATTCCTCTAGAGTATCTGTTTGGTCATAATTGAACTTGTGCCTGATCACTCTAGATTTCCCCGGTGTTTGTCTTTCCTAGTGAATGATTACCCGTTGTATTGGCCCTTTTCTCTTTTTCTTTGTTATGGTCGTCTACATTTTTCATTTTTCATTATAAAGCATCATTGTAGAGTTTATAGCATGTCAGCACTTGCATAGTTTTGTCGTCCTTAGTATATCATTGTATCTAACGAATTTTTTTTCGATTTTCTATATTTAAATACCTTTCACTATGATTTTATGGAGATTGTCATCTCTCATGCCATCTGGTAAAGTTATTTAAATAGGGGCTACTATCATACCCCAAATTTTTACACCTAGATTCCATCATCATTCTAGGAGCATCAAGTTTTTTTACTAACTCTAACTATGTTTCATGTTTTCTTTTGTTGAGGTTCATCTGAATTTGGGTTTTGCACTTTTGGAATCAAGAGGATTATTGCTTGATTAGTCAATGTTTTTGATTGGTCATCACCAAATCAAGTTCCCATACACTCAAAAGTCTTATATTCAACAAGAATCAAGTGTAAATTGGTCTCACTACAAGTTCATTGAAGCCCAATTTCATCTGGCCCCAAACTAGGGGTTTATCAAGAAAAGTCAATTGTGCCTTTGACTTTTGATCAAGACATGATCCAAAGTCTTGGGAGATGATTCTATATGTTCATATAAATTATTGGAGCCCATCCTTGATGATTGAAAAGTTCAAAGATGCAAGTTCATTCAAGATCACACAGTTGAATTCATCTGATACAAGCTTTATCTGACAAAGTCAACCCTTTGACTTTTAGGTTTTTTAGTCCAAATTGAAGCATTCAAGCCAAATTTTATCAAGAGGTGTTTAATAAATGGGTGTGATCATGAAAAATCAAGATTTGAGAGATTTCTTGCAAAAGGGGTAAAGTTGAGATGCTTGAATTTTTGTAAGTGTATGAAAAAACCCTAGTTTTAGTGCTAATTTTGAAACACCATAACTTTCAATTCACACATCCATTGTTTAAGTTCCAAAGATCAATTTGCAGATTGCATCATGTAATACAAAAGTGTCCTACTGACCTAAGAGCATAAGAGGCTTGAAGTTTGAGATATGGAGCTTCAAAGTTTGTAAGAATTTCAAAACACTTGGTATTTTTCAAGGCAGCTTTAGTCCTGCAATTTTCAGTCAACTTCAAAGCCAATTTTCACCATGATCCCTTTTGATTCAAAAAATTCATCAAACATGAAAGTTGTAGGGCATGTTTAGAGCTTTCCAAAAAGTATAATAAATCTCCAATCCTTTGAGTGATCTATATGTTTCGAAGACATGAAGTTTAGGGGTTGAAGCTTGAAACACAAGGTTCCCACTTGGTATGACATGTTGCAAAGCCAATCTTTTGCAATAAACCTTGGTGTTTTAGGTTGTTTACTTGCAAAATACTCTTTAATCAGAATGTTACACGAAAATTCAAGTCATTACACAAGGTTTTGAGACATGAACCAAATGATTATGCCATTTTGGCATAAAGGTTCCACTTCCATTTTTGAAAAGCATGACCTTTCCCCTTATTTCAGCATAGAACCAATCCGAAAGCATCCCAAGTACAAGTTCATTTGCAGAAGCATTCCCAAGATCAACCACCGTGTACTTGATGCCTTGAACAACACAAAAACCATAATCACATTTAGTTTGAAAATGCAAATGGATGGTTAGCAAGAAGTGGGATTCTAACCACACCTCAAGCCCACCATATTCCCTATACATACCAAGTCAATCTTCATTGAAAATCATCAAGAAATAGCCTAAGGAAGTTCCTCAAAACTCTGCATATTTAGAACCACTTGCTTTTGTAAAACCATGCAAAGTTTCCAAAAAAAAACTTCAAACATCCACTACACTCGTGCAGTTCTAAAACTAACTCCACAAACCACCCCTACACACTCATTAGAACTCATCCAAACAATTGAAGAAATTCTGTAACAGTCCAAACACCTCATACCACTTTTAACCCCCGTCTTAGCAAAATGATCGTGTTCTGTTCCTCATACTTTTTCCAGGTCATCTAACCATTCCAACAAGTTCTAAAAGGCTCAAGGAAGCTCTAAGGATCAATATCTTGTAAGTATGATAGCTGAGAAGAAACATTGGATTTTATCCAAGAGGTAAGATTTTTGACCTTGGAAATCTTCATATTCATGGACCATTTTGATGTAATTTGAATATTAAAGATGTAGTGTATGGTGTTCTTTGTTGTCTTGAACCATTACTGGCTTTATCTTATTTGAATATTGAATGTTGTAACATGCTAAATATTTTTGATGTTGCACTTTTAATGGGTATGGTGTGCTTGATACATTGAGTTTTTGGGTAAAAAAGTAACATATTCATGTTCCCCTTGAAAAATACTTCAGTTTTTTTCTTTTCCATCATTTGAAATGATTCAGAGATGGAGGAGTTAGAGAAGGAAGAAGTTCTGGTTATGGAGGAGCTTAGGGCACGAAGAGAGAGAAAATGATAGAGGTGAGGCTGAAGAATATGAAGTTGAGTGGGATCTAAGGTGGAAGTGACTGGGCGTGATATGGCACTGAGGTGGCCTTTTTGGTTGGTCCTTAAAAAATGAATTGGAAAAGCATATTATGAATGGTTGAGAGTGTAGCACCGCTGGTCCATGGAGGAGGTTTGTGTGTTGTGTGGAGTGAAGGTTCTGGGGTTCGATCCCCCCTAGACCTTTTGTTTCTTTTATTTTTCTTTTCAGACTAAACACTTGTTTTTTTATATATTATTATATGATTGCATTTCTTTGTCACACTACGCATGTAGTCTAGTTGGTGTTAGTTTTGTGCATGAGGGGTCAGAGCGTGAGTTCAAACTTCATTAGGTGCATCCTCTTCATTTTTAATACTTAATTTTCATGGTTTCTTTCACAATTTGATTTGATCATTACTTTCTTAATTTTTATCATTTTGATCCCATTCTCTTTGCATTTTGTTCGTGTTAATGTCTATTTTTTTTATTAATGTCAAGAAATTTCCAAAAATAATTATTTGTCTTACACTTATTCATGTTCAAAGTATGTACTTTTTAAAGTTTTTTAGAATTTCTTTTGATCCTTCTAAATGATCCTTTTGATTTTCCTTTGCACATTTTGACTTGTATGAACCTTATGCATCTTGTATGAACCTTACCTGATGTGGTAAACTTGTACATCCTTGTTGTCACTTGGTTGTTATTACCTTTTCAAGCTTATGTACATATGTGAATACATTTTCAAAACTCCTTGAAACTTTGGTTGTTACCTTGTCGTTAGTGTTAGAAGACAGATTGATGTTCAATATATCTCATTGTTTTGATGATAACATAAATGAAATTTTGTATAGAGAATTTATATACTCTAATTTTGTTCAAGTGTTTATTTGTTTCAGATATAAAAATTAACATTATTCTGGAAGCAAGAACGCCTCTGAACACCACAGAGCGAAAAAGCTCTGAGCGTCAGAAGTAACTCATCAGAAGACTCTGATCTGCTACAATGACTCTGAGCGAAGCTGAGAAGAATCTGAGTAAAGAACATACGTAAAGCTTCAGAAGACTCTGGAAGTACTTAACACTGCAAGTACAGAAGCTCTGATAAGCAAGTATGCTCTGATAAGGATTTCACGCTTAAAGCACTTTGCTGCAAACACTGATAGAGAAACTCTGATTGAGTTAACTCTGATCTGAACAAATAGGAACATCATCAGAAGTTCTGATGCAAGACGTTCCAAAGTGTTGAAGAAGATGTTGTTCAAATAAAGATCCGTTGACATATTCGTTGTCCGCATCTAAATGGCTCTTTCCCCATTCGTGCATGACACAAGATTTCAGACAAAAAGGATTTGTCAGAACATTCCTCTTCTGAGAAAGGAAATGTCAATAGAAGACAAAAAGAACAGAATGCACACATTGCACAGTCTTTGAGAAATGGATTTCAAAGTACTATGAAAGCAAGTCTTAGCATCACTTCAATGGTTAACGAACTACCAACGAACTTCAAACAAATTCTTGGCATATTATTCAACTCATACAAACTTTCTTAAAGCTGAATAATTTTATTCTCATTCTTAAACTTGTGTAAAAATCACTCTTGTGATATAGCTTTTTAGAAGCACATCTTAAACACATTTGTTAGTTTATCTTTGTAAAAGATTCCTTAAGAGACCAAGTGTGGTCAGAATTCTTGAGAAGACTAAAACAGTTGTCTTAGTGGTTTACACTGTAATCAGTTTGATTTAGTGGATTAAGTCCTTGTTGAGAAAGGAAAATCACCTTGGTAGGGTGGATTGGATTAGTTTGAGTTCAAACGAACCAGGATAAAAATACTGTGTTATTTTTCTATCATCTTAATTGTTTTTTAAAATCCTTATTCAACCCCCCCCCCCCCCATTCTAAGTGTTTTTCTCACCTTCAGTTAGCATATTGTTCTCTTCCATGATCAAGTGATTTCAATACACAAATGTTTTATGTTGACCATGTTGCACCCCAAAATTTGCCCAACCTTTTCTTACCTGGTTTATGTTTCACTTGCATTAACATTTGCATAGTTATATCATTTGCATATCATGATGTCATTCATATAGAAGGGGATCAAGTGTGATTCTTATCAAGAGAAGCCTAGTAAGAGGTTTTATTCAAGATTGAGAACTTATCAAAGTCATCAGGAGGTAATTTGAGTGCCTAAGAGTGTAGATTCTTGCATGTGGATTTGCTCCTAGCCTGAGGATCAATTGAAGACCATCAGAGGGTTGTGAAGTGTTGAATATGAGAAGAGGATGTATATGGAGCTCATAGAATGCCTAGAGGGCCATGGGAGAGCTCAATCAAGTCATTGTATCAAATGCAAGAGCCATAGTTGAGGTGCAAGCAATTAGGGTTTCATCTGGGTCAATCCTAGGTCAACTGTGCAATTGAAGAGTATCAAAGCCTACTTTTAGGTCATGGAGTTCAGGAAATGATATGATGAGACATTTGTGGTGTTGTGCCAAGATCAAGTCAAGAAGAGTCAAGAGTTTGGAAAGTTGCTAAATTAGGGTTTCAGTGTAAAATCCCATGTTTAGTGCCTAACTTCAAGACCACATAAGTCAAGATACAAGTTTCAAATGGATTTTTGGCCAACATGAAACTTGTAGAGCATATAAATACCTTTAATTTTAGTACTAGAATTCTTCAAGGGGATTTATAGGACTCAAGTTATGACCCAGACAAGTTACAAGTCCTCAAATGCCTCTGAAATTTGTCTGTGAAAATCATCTGACTTCAAAGCTATTTTTGATCTAGAAGGAGCTTTCACTTGAACTTTTGGCCAACATGAAAGTTGTTCCTCATGATCTTAGCTTTCTAAATTGTACTAGAAGTCTTCCATCTGATTTGTAGAACTCAAGTTATGAGGTTTACAAGTCAGGGGTATTTTGGGAAAGTGAGATTATAGGTCATTTTGGATTATAGGTCCATATCTCCAACTTGCACTCTTCAAATGGATATTTGTTCAACATGGAACTTGCTCAAAACATGATTTTAAGTGCAACCAAGTGGTCATGTGGAATTGGTTTGGCTCATAGCAAAAAGTCACTTAAAATGGCCTAAAAAGGGAAATTTTCAAATGGATTAAGGAGGGAAAATTGACTTTTTGAGTTAAAGGACCAAAATGTATCAAGTAGCTACATTTTTTGAATGGAAATTGAATTCTAAGAATTTTGGCATTAGCAGAATTTTGAGTTCAGGCCAAGTTTTATGAGTTGTCATATGGTTACTTCAAATGCAAGTTACATAGCCAATTCATTCCACAATGCAATTCAGGCTGTGCTATCAATTCAATTTCGCTCCAAAATCAATTTGCAAGCTAATAGAACTTTATGGAACAAGTTACAAGCTTGCATTACACGACTGTTACATTGAAGTTGCAAGCAAAAACCAGAAAATGGAATCACTGGATTTGGGCCTCAAATTGAATTCAAAAGCCCATGGAAAGGTTCTATATATTCATTGAAGTGATTCTAGAGCAAGGTTGGTGTTCATTGCGCGCAGAAACCGGAAGTAGCAAGTGAAATTTCCGAGGATCAAACTCAAATCGGATTTTTAGTTTGGAGCAAGTTCAAGGAAAATTGAAGGTTGCAGACTCTTTCTCTTGGATTATTGAAGATATCTGGAGAATTTTGAAGCACGAATCGTGCTCCAAGTGCATCTGTTACTAGATCTGCAAAAGGTTAGTAACATTCAAAATTCCACATGATTTAGCATGAGATAGTTAGATTTGAACCTGTGGTTAGGATCTAGGCAAGATGTAGATCGTTTTAGGATCAGTTTGGAAGCATTTGATGATAGTTGATCATGACATAGCAATTATGTTTGGATTCGAATCTCTTGATTCATGAGTAGTTAGAGCAAGATGATTAGATCTTAGTGATGTAGGAAGTGTGAGGATGATTTCTGTGCACTTAGATTTGCAATTGGTGATAATTGATTTGGATGCCATGTCTGAACTTTTCTTCGTGTTTTACTACCTGTTGAGAGTTGGATTAAATGGATTGGAGATTTGAAATCCTTGTTGAAAACTGAGTGAGAATGATATAGAGTTTGCTTGTTTTGGCTGACTATAAGTTGCACCTCGTCGGAGAAGACAACCAGAGTCTTCTCCGGCCACCACGATCCTCTGTCCCTGATCTCCACTCAGGCCACACTGAATAGTGAGGAAGACGAGTGCTGAGCCATCAGATCTTGAGTTTGACCTTGACCACCACCATCATCCAATGGCCACGACTTAAAGTTGCATTTGATTTTTCTGAAGCCAAAACGCAGTGTTTTAATTAATGTGTTGGCAAGCTCTCACGCGTCCAGATCCTTGACTTTTCAACGCATCCAACGGCTTTGGTTTATTTTCAGCATTTGATTTATTTTTATTCCATTTGTTTTATTTTAATTGTTTTGTTGATTCTAAAAATCATAATAAATTCATTCTTGATCCAAAAATTAGTTTAAAAATTCCTCCATGATCTTGAGAGAATTTGTGATTTTTTTGGAATCAATAAAATGCATTTTTCAATTTAATTTGATTTTTCTCATTTTATGTAGTTTTTTTTTAATATTTGCATAATTGTTCATCCATTTTGTTGATTTTGGTTCTTCCAATTGGTATTGATTCTGGCTGAGATATCTTAGTATGTTTTAGGGTAGATATTCATGATCCCTTAGAATTTGTGTTAGAATTTTAAGACAACTTTAGGTTCTGTTTTAGGTGTTAAGTTTAGAGCCTCCCCAAACTTGTGGATCACCTTGATACCCTTCAACTTAGGAATTGTTTAGATGACTTAGAAGTTAAATTAGGCTTTAATATTTTAACCCTAGAATGTTCAAACATGTATGTTCCCCTAGGAAATTTATTAGAATTTTACAACTTTGTTTTCTATTTTAATTGTATTTTGCAAGTTACTTGTGCTTGTGGTGTCCTATCTTGTGTGCCTTTTCTTGTTTGGTCTTGTTGGTGACTTTGGAGCTTGTGGAGCTTGTTTTCCTTTTTTGGAGGTCTTCTAGATTTGGTGTAGCTGCTGTGGCTTGAAGATTGGAGCTTGGAGTTGAAGTTTTCTTCCTCTTTTAGGAGCTTTTTAGAAGCTTATAGGATTAGGGTTTCAGGAGGAGCCATTAGAACTAGTCTTTCTTTCTTTCATCAAACATAGAATGCATTGTTTGCTTCTATCCTATCCTATGATGCAAAGTCCTCTTAAGGAAGCTTCATCTCTCCTTTGGAGGGATGAGTGGCATGCCTTAATGAGTAGAACTTTTGAGGATGCACTTTCTTTCATGTTGGTTCCTGATGAATTCCTTTGGTTTTCATCAGGTCTCCTAACATTGTAATTTGATTTCAATGGTGATTTCTCTTCTTGTGGGGCTTGCTAGAGCTTGAAGATGAAGATTGAAGAAGCTTGAAGATAGGAGAAGCTTGAAGATGAAGTTTTTTTTTGTCAACTTTGCTGTCAAGAGGATTTGCTGTTTAGAGCTGCTGTTGAGTATTGAAGATGTTGTCTGTAGAAGACTGTTGCTGCTGCTTGGGCTGCTTCCTCTGTTTTTTCTTTTGTTGTATTGTCTGTTTTCTTGTGTTTCCTACCTTTAGGTTTGAGGTGGAGCTTGTCTCCCCTTGCCTATTGTCTTCTTAGGTTTGAGGTTGAGTCGGACTCCCTTGCCTCGCTTGTACTATTGCATAGCATGCATTTTACTGTTTACTGTTTACTGCTTGCGTTCTTTTGCTGTTTTCCCCTAGGATCTCTGATTTCCTCTGTGCAAGAGGGAATTATGATAGACATTAGGTTTTGACCCATGCATGATAACTGTTAGGTAGATTCCCTTTCAACCATAGTTTTAGGGCGTCTTTCTCTTCTCATCTCAAAACAATTCAAAAATACAATAATAAGGTTAATTGAAGTCGTACGTTACGAGCCTTAAGGTATCTGGGAAAAGGTTGGTGGAGGGTCTATCTCCAGTGATCTGGATGTTTAGTGTGGTACCCTTTGGGTGACATACGAAGCATTTACTCCTGGGTCATAGTCTCTAGTGCGACTGAGATTGCAAACACCCTAAAAAACAGTTCTTTTGTAAAAAATTCAAACAAATGTTCAAACTCTGTTTTTGTCCTCTTGGACCTTTAATCTGGAAAACCCTTTCATAAGGAGATAAAAAAACTGTCAGACAAGCTTGTGTCTTCCGTAGCCCGAACTACGTTTGCTCTGATCTTTCATGCCGTATGAAAGTACGTAGGCACAAGATGCGATATCTTGGCGAGCAACCTTCCCCCCTTAACCCGTAGTTAGGCGAACTACGTTGACTCTGATTTCTCGTTCCATACGGGAATACGTAGGCATAAAGTGCGATACTTTGCCGAGTCATTTTCTTTTCCTTTTAAACCATACCTTTAGAGTAGATAGATAAACACACCCTTAGATAGAAAACAAGCGTGGATCCCGTCAAGTACGACGGACGTGAGGGGTGCTAATACCTTCCCCTTGTGTAACCGACTCCCGAATCCAGGATTTGGTTGCGATGACCATTCCTTTCCCTCTTTGTGTCAGGTTTACTCTGAGCGTTTCCTTTCCCTCTTCTTGGATAAATAACACATGGTGGCGACTCTTCTGTCATAGCCGGCACCGATTTTCGCAGGAGCGAAGCTGGCGACTCTGCTGGGGACTCCAACGGTTCCCTATGCGAGTCAATCCTAGCGCTTGTTTTCCCGTCTGGGGTTTTGTATGTATTTATCTTTTTGTCTTTACTTTCAGTACTGTATATTATTGTTATTTTGCTGTGGGTAGAGGGTTAGTTTGAGAGATAAGCCGGACCTAGGCTTGAGTGCACATAGACTTAGAAGTAGAGAGTAGTGGTTAGCCTGCTTGCTTTGCTCGCACCAGCTAGCTACGAAATTTACGCTCAGACGAGATTCTCTTTGATGGCATCTTGCCTGGCCCTTTGGGCTCGACAAGTTATTGGATTTGAGGGTTGTCGACTCTGGGGACTTATCATTTGGGATTCGGCTAAGTGAGGCCTCTTCAAGGGATGATGGTGCCACACCTTCTGGGTATCGTATCATCGCTCTTGAAAGTCTGTGACGCTGATGACCGCATAGGATGTTGTACCTTGTCTGCGAGTTAAGTACATACCTGTGAGGGGTAGGTGGGTCTTTTTACAGGAAAACTCTGGCCTCAAAACACCTGGTTTGTCTCTATCAGTGAGATTTGGTTATAAGGGTTCTTTTGTGGTTGGTTTAGTTTGAGGAGAAGATCTGATGGTTCTCAAGTTGCAGTACAACACAACACAGTTCTTCATCATTACACTTGATCCCCTGTTGCATATGCATCTGCATTTTCATGTTTGCATTTCATTAACGTGTATTTATGTTGCAGGTGTGATTTTTCCCCTCAGATTCTAGTGTTCTTGTTGCCAAACATGGAGTCCATAAAGAGAACAGTTGCATATAGGTTGCCTTCTCCATATATCAGTTCCTTGTTGCGGTTGGTTGCTCTAGCAGATCAGAGAGTGAGGGCTGAGTTTAGAGAGTCTTATGGGAAACTGCTCAGTTTTTTGTACAGACCTTCTGTGTTTGAGATGACTGGATTGTATACATTGATGCAGTTTTACGAGCCTCAGTTGAGATGCTTCTTGTTCCCTGATTTTATTTTGGCCCCTACTTTGGAGGAGTATTCTGATATGCTAGGAGTTCCTGTGTTAGAACAGATGCCTTTTATTCACGAGGATACTGAGCCTGAGTTGGCTAAGCTTGCTGAGATTGTCAATTTAGATGCTTCTGAGTTCCCCGGAGGTTTGGTCAAGTTGAATGGAGCTTATGGTTTTCATATTTCTTGCTTGGTTGAGAAGGCTACGCAGTGTACGAAGGATGGATGTTGGGTTGTCTTCAATGCTATTCTGGCTGTTTGCATTTATGGGATTGTATTGTTTCCCAACTTGCCTGATTTTGGTGACTCAGATGCTTTCTTTATTCTTGCCTCGAAGAATCTGGTGCCTATTCTTTTGGGTGACGTTTATCATTCTATTCACTATAAGAATGAGAAGCGTCAGGGAAAGAATGTTTCTTGCTGTGTACCTCTTCTATACAGGTGGTTTCAGGGACATCTTCCTAAGAAGGGACCTTTTGTTGATACTGCTGGTACTTTAGATTGGTCTTCTAGATTGATGGGATTGTGTGCTGAGAACATTGTTTGGTTTGATCGAAACTTGCTCGGAGTGAATATTATATATAGTTGCAGTGGCTTTCCGAACGTTCCTTTGATTGGACGAAAAGGTTGTATTAACTATAATCCTTCTCTGCTTGTGAGACAGTTTGGCTATGCTTTGAGGGACTCTCCGATTGAAGGCGAGATACAGGAATCTCTGTATCTCACGGGTTTATTAGACGAAGATGTTTTGGTCAGATTGAGGCATGCTTGGGGCAATATTCACAGAAGAGGAAAGACATTGCTTGGCAAGAGTGACAGTCGAGCTTATAACCCTTATCGGCTCTGGATCCATGAGAGAGTTAGGACTTCTTTGATGCCATATCCTGCTGTAGAGCCTTTGTGTCCTCCGGTGATTGAGGAACCTACTTCAGTGGAGATTGAGAAGTATAACAAGCTGCTGGCTGAAAAGGAAGAGTTGCAAAGAGCAAATGAAGAGTTAGAGAAAGAGATCTTCCAGCTTCGACATGAGAAGAATGAGGCAACCTTCACTTTGAATAAGCAGACTGAGATGATTAATAGGTTGGGTTCAGCTTTGACTGAAGAGACCAGCAGGAGAGAGAAGGTGGGAGTAGCCCTGAATGGTGTTAGTAGTGTGCTTGCTACTAAAAAAGAGCTTCTGAATAAGGCTTATTCTCGACTTTCCAAATGGGAATTTTTGTGGAATGCCACACTTACTAGTCGGAAGGAGCGTGAAGATGAATTGAAGCTTCAGATTTCCAGATTAGAGGAGCAGCTCAGTGCTAAGGATGCGAATATTGCTGAAGAGGCATCTCTTAGACGTGACGCTGAGTTTAGAGTGAGCAGCATGGTCAAAGAAACGAGGGGTTGTGAATTGAAGGCTGGCTTCAAGAGATGCAGGTTGAATGAGTGTTTTGGCAAGGGAGCCTGTGTAGAGGACGCCAAAATGCTGAGATCCACTATTAGGCGACATGCATTACTGATACAGGAGCTGCTATCCAGACCAGGTCATCCGGATACGTTGAGGCTATTGGGAGATGTCCGGGCGCGCCATCCGTCCTGATTTATCTTTGCTTTTCTCTTGTAGTTCGTTATTCGTGCTTGTATTTTGACCATCGCCAGGCTTGTTGGCCGAGGTCTTTTCAGTTGTATCTTTGTACTATGCCTCTTGGCATTTGTTTATGTATGAGGTTTATGATTCTGCGCTTGCTTACTTGGGACTCCATTGTCGTTATGGCTTATTCTCCGGAACTAGAATCAGGGGGGAAATTAACCTATTGCATATTTACATGTGTGCATTTGCATCTTCATATTGCATGGCAGGTACTTTTTTTTGAGCTCGAATCTTATCTCCTGCATCTCACAGGTTGTTTCAAGATAGACGAACAGAGAACTCACTGGTACGCTACAAGAAGCAACAGTAAAAAGATCATGGATCAGGTACAGTCTGAGATGCAGGAGATCCGGGATAGGTTGGCCCAATTCATGCAGACTATGGAGGCTGTGGCTAAAGGCCAGGAACATCTTCAAACTCTGGTGCAACCACTGTTGGCGCGAGCGGTTGGTAATACTGGAAATAACTCTATTCATGTTGAAACTCCTCGCAGGGAGGAAGTGATACCAAATGTTGGTGAGACTGGTACTGGCAACGACAACGGCAACGCTGGTAACAAAAATGCTGATAATGGTAATAGGAATGTGGAAACCAACAGGAATGTTGGTATCAATACTGGTTTTGGTGACAACAATCAGGGTCTTGTCTTTGGCAATCGGGATGGCAATGATGGCTTTAATAATCAGGGTTTCGGTAATGGAGGGTTTGGCGATAACAATCAAGGTTATGGTAATAATGGCTACGACAATGCTGGGTTTGGCAATGGGAATACCAATGGTGCTGGGATGGGTCCTTTCAATACTGGCTTCGGGACAACGGTTGCTAATCAAGAGCTTGGAAATCTGAGGTATGACCCCAGGTTTTTCCAAAGTGGTCATGGTCATGGTCGTAATGCTGCTTATGATGGATACGGTAATGAGGGTCCGTACTGGAACAGAGATCGTCAGGAAGATGCCTTTTCTGGGCAAGGCATGGGTTTTGAAGGTCCCACTGATAATGATCGGAGGATTAAGATGCTGGAAGAGCAGATAAGAGGTATAGCCAATCAAAATTCTGCAGGTTTGGACATGGCTACCATGGGGCTGGTTCCTGGGCTGAGGGTGCCATTGAAGTTCAAAGCTCCCACTTTCGATAAATATAAAGGGGATACATGCCCACGGGTTCATGTGCGTTCATATTACCGGAGGATGTCTGCTTACTCTGATGATGAGAAGATGCTTATGCATTTTTTCCAAGATAGTTTCTCAGGACCATCGCTGGAATGGTACATGGGACTAGAGCCTGCACAGATCGGAAGTTGGAAAGAATTGGCTGATGCTTTCGTCAGACATTACCAATACAACAGTGACCTTGCACCAAATAGGGTCCAGCTCCAAAGTCTTTCACAGAAGAATGGGGAGAGTTTCAAGGAGTATGCCCATCGTTGGCGTGATCTGGCGGCAAGGGTCCAACCACCTATGGTTGAAAGGGAATTGATTGTTATTTTTGTTGGAACATTCTCTGGGATGTATTATGATAAATTGCTCAATTGCTCGATGGGTAGTTTCTCTGACATGATACTTATGGGAGAGCAGATTGAAAATGGCATTAAAATTGGTAAGATTCAAGCCGGTGAATCGACCTCAGCAGGAGGTGCAAAAAAGGTCTTTGGTGGTAAAAGACAAGGAGACGCCAGTGCAGTGTATGGTGGTCGAGGACGAGGTAGAGGTAGAAATCAATATCTTCAACAATAGGTTGCTAGTGTGACAATCCCTATACCACAACAACGACAACAACCACAACAACAACAGCAACAACAACAAAGGTATAATCCTGCTCAGAGAAGGATTCAGAATGGGAAGCCAAAGAGGGTATTTGATACACCTCCGTCAATGTATGCAGAACTGCTTCAGAAGCTGTTAAGTTTGAATCTGGTTGAGAAGAGAATGTTGGACCCACCCACAGGAGTGCTTCCTTACGGGTATGATACTAGTAAGCAGTGTGAATTTCATTCTGGGGCACCCAGGCATGATATCGAGAGTTGTCATGCTTTTAAACACAAAGTCCAAGATTTGATTGATAGTAAAGTCATTAACTTCAGTCAGGATGGTCCCAATATTGTACAGAAACCAATGCCGAATCATGGAGCGAATGCCATTTTGACAGAAGAAGATTTGGATTTGGTTATGGACGTAAATGATCTGAAGACGCCTTTAAGCTATGTTAAAAGCAGATTGTTGAAAGGAGGGGTCTTCCCCGGATGTGATGAGTATTGTTTGGATTGTTGGACCCGACCAGAGGGCTGTATTGATTTGAAGAGGGGTATTCAGGCCATGATTGATGAGGGAACTTTGCAATTTGACCGCACTACTGTTGAGAAACCTGGTGAGGTAAACTGTGAAAAGCAGGGTGAGGTCGCGACAATTACAATTCCACGAAAGACTATTACGATATCAGCGCCCGCCAAGCGGCCAACTATCACGATAACGAAAGCAGGGCCCATTCCTTATGAAAGTACGAAAGCCATTCCATGGAATTATGGGTTGGAAGCTTTTTGCAACGGAGAAAAGATTAAGGTGGATAGCCGGCCGGCAGGGGCAGTGGGCAATCTTGTTGGAGCGGGAGGCATGACCCGCAGTGGTAGAATTTTCACTTCACCTGAAATTGAGGCAGAGAGGATTGCTAAAGGCAAAGCCAAAGTGAATGAAGGAGGACCTTCCCAGGCGAAAGAGAAAGAAACATCGATCAAGGATGTAGAAGAGTTTATGAGGTTGATTCGCAAAAGCGACTATAAGATTATGGAGCACTTGCAGCAGACGCCTTCCAAAATTTCAATACTATCTTTGTTGCTTTGTTCTGAGGCTCATCGGAATGCCTTGTTGAAAATCTTGGACACATATTTTGTACCTCAGGAAGTAACTGTCAATCAGCTTGAGGGGGTACAGGCGCATGTGAATGCCGGACACAGCCTGGGATTTACTGACTTTGATTTAACGCCTAGACATCGGGATCATAATATGGCTTTTCACATTTCAGTGGAATGCCGGGGCACTGTTATGTCGCACGTTCTTGTAGACACTGGATCATCTTTGAATGTGTTGCCTAAGAAGGCTATGATGAAGCTAGATGTCCGAGAAATCATATGCACGCCAAGTGACTTGGTCGTGAGGGCTTTTGATGGGACCAGAAGGTCGGTGTTTGGGTCCATAACGTTGCCACTCCAGGTCGGGCCAGAAGTGTTTGACAATGTGTTCAACATCATGGATATACATACAGCTTACAACTGTTTACTTGGGCGACCATGGATACATTCTGCAGGGGCTACGCTGCATCAGAAGCTTAAATACATGGTCGGTGACAGTTTTGTTACTATTTGAGGAGAGGAGGACATTCTGGTTAGTCATCTTTCGTCATTCAAGTACGTCGAAGTGGATGGGGAGATCCATGAGACGCCATGCCAAGCCTTTGAAGGGTTGCAAATCAAGGACAAGTCTCATGTTCCTAGCAAAGGGACAGAGGTGGCCATGTCTTCGTACAAAGACGCTCAGGCAGTGGTTCAGGCTGGAGCAACCAAAGGATAGGGCCAAGTCTTGGAAATTCCTGTCAAGATGGACAAGTTTGGGTTGGGGTATCGCCTGATGTCGTCATCTTCCGCATCAGGCGTGCCAAAGTTCAAAGGGCCAGTGGTGATTACTCCTGGTGGGGTCTGTTATGAAGCGATTAATGTTGTTTCCAATGCTGAAGACGGAGATAGTGATTGTGATATGGACTCGTGGATCAAGCCCGGCGTGCCTGGACAGAGTCTGTGCAACTGGTCTATCCAGGAACTTGTCCAAGTGACTACAAAACAATAATGATTTGTCTTCTCGATTATTGTGTAATCCTGTGTCCTACCCGGGGCATAGTGATTCTGTTTTTAGGGCTACCTGCTTATGTGTGTACTTTGTTTAATCATTAATAAAGGCGTTTTTCTCATGCAAATTTTGTGATCCTTGTTTTTCCTGTTTTTGCTTTAACAATAAAATGGCAACGTGGTTATGTGCTTTGTTTGCATTATTTGAAACATTTAACCATTCTCATTGCAGGATTCATATTTCAGACGACACCGATCACGAACTTCCTATGACTTGCTTCGACTTTGAGCACCCGATATTTCAAGCAGAAGAAGAGATTGTTGAGGATAATGACTTATCAGAAGAGCTGACTCGACTTTTGAAACAAGAAGAGAGAATCATTCTGCCTCATCAGGAAGAAATTGAAATTATCAACGTGGGGTCCGAAGAGGTTGTCAGGAATATCCGGATAGGGGCTGCACTGCAAAGTGATATCAAGCAAAGTTTGATCGAGATGCTTCGAGAGTATAATGATATCTTTGCTTGGTCTTACGAAGACATGCCTGGTTTGGATACTGATATGGTGGTTCACCGTTTTCCATTGCGTGAGGAATGTCCGACGGTTAAGCAAAAACTCAGAAGAACCCGACCAGATATGGCCGTGAAAATTAAAGAGGAAGTTCAAAAACAGTGGGACGCTGGTTTTCTGGCTGTTACAACTTATCCCTTATGGGTTGCCAATATAGTACCTGTACCAAAGAAAGATGGTAAGGTGAGGATGTGCGTGGACTATCGAGATTTGAATAGGGCGAGCCTAAAAGACAACTTTCCGCTTCCTCATATTGATGTGTTGGTCGACAACACCACTCAATTCTCTGTGTTTTCCTTCATGGATGGCTTTTCGGGCTATAATCAGATAAAGATGGCGTCGGAGGATATGGAGAAAACAACTTTTATTACCCCGTGGGGAACGTTCTGCTACAAAGTGATGCCCTTTGGTTTGAAGAACGCCGGGGCAACATATCAGCGTGCTATGACAACACTCTTTCATGACATGATGCATAAAGAGATCGAAGTCTATGTTGACGATATGATTGCCAAATCCCAGACGGAGGAAGAGCATCTGGTCAATCATCTGAAATTGTTCAAGAGACTTAAGAAATTCAAGATGCGGTTGAATCCTAACAAGTGCACCTTCGGGGTGAGATCTGGTAAGCTATTGGGGTTTATTGTTAGCGAAAAAGGAATTGAGGTTGATCCTGCTAAGATAAAAGCAATACAAGAAATGCCAACGCCGAAAACAGAAAAAGAAGTTCCTGGTTTTTTAGGGAGATTGAATTACATAGCTCGGTTCATATCTCATCTAACGGCCACATGCGAGCCATTATTCAAGTTATTGAAAAAAGATCAGGCTGTGACCTAGAATGAAGATTGTCAAAAGGCGTTTGAAAAAATAAAAGAATATTTGCAGGAACCTCCAATATTGATACCCCCAGTAGCCGGGAGACCATTGATTATGTATTTGATGGTTCTTGAAAAAAGTATGGGTTGTGTTCTCGGTCAACATGACGAGACTGGACGTAAAGAGCATGTGATTTATTACTTGAGTAAAAAGTTCACAGATTGTGAGTCCCGTTACTCAATGCTCGAAAAGACGTGTTGTGCGCTAGCCTGGGGTGCCAAACGTTTGAGGAAATACATGCTAAACCATACGACCATGCTAATTTCAAAGATGGATCCGATCAAATACGTGTTTGAAAAGAAATCACTTTCTGGAAGGATTGCCCGATGGCAGATGGTATTGACAGAATACGATATTCAGTATGTTTCTCAAAAGGCTATTAAAGGTAGTGTTTTGTTAGAGTACCTAGCCGAGCAGCCAATTGATGATTACCAGTCAATGAGGTTTGATTTTCCTGACGAGGATATCATGTACTTAAAAATGAAGGATTGTGAGGAGCCGTTGCCTGATGAAGGTCCAGAGTTGGGTACCAAATGGAAATTGATATTTGACGGTGCTGTTAATTCATACGGAAGTGGAATAGGGGCAATCATTACTACTCCCCATGGGTCGCACATCCCATTCCCTTCCAGATTGACCTTTCCAGTTACCAATAATGAGGCCGAATATGAAGCGTGCATTATGGGGCTCGAAGAAGCTATTGATTTGAGAATTAAAGATCTTGATGTGTACGGAGACTCTGCTCTAGTTGTGAATCAAATCAAGGGAGAGTGGGAGACTCGTCAGCCCAATCTGATACCCTATATGAATTATGCAAGGAGGTTGTTACCTTTCTTTGACAAGGCAGAATTGCACCATGTACCACGAGCGAAAAATCAGATGGCAGGCGCTCTCGCAACGTTGTCTTCAATGTATAAGGTTAACTTCTGGAATGAGGCTCCCAGGATAGTTATCTCTCGCCTTGATAGGCCCGCTTTCATATTCGCCATTGAGGAAGCTTCCGATGGCAAACCGTGGTATTATAATATCCAGAATTTCTTGAAGAACCAAGAATATCCGGCTGGGGCATCCAGTCGTGATCAGAAGACTCTTTGGAGATTGGCTGACAATTTCTATTTGAATCCGGATGGTGTTTTGTACAAGAGAAACCATGACTTGGTGTTGCTGCGATGTGTGGATAAGAAAGAGGATAATTTGCTCATGGAAGAGATCCACAAGGGTACATTTGGCACACATGCCGGCGGACATGCAATGACGAGAAATTTATTACGAGCAGGGTACTACTGGCTGGCAATGGAAATAGATTGTTTCAAATTTGCAAAGAAGTGTCATAAATGCCAGATTTATGCGGACAAGATTCATGTGCCTCCGAGCCCTCTGAACGTTATGTCATCACCTTGGCCTTTTTCCATGTGGGGAATTGATGTGATTGGGAAAATTGAGCCCACGGCATCCAACGGACATCGTTTTATCTTGGTAGCTATTGATTACTTCACCAAATGGGTTGAAGCAGCGTCGTATGCTAATGTTACCAAGCAGGTGGTAGCCAGATTTATCAAGAAGGATATTATCTGCAGATATGGAATCCCGGAGCGGATTATCACTGACAACAGTTCAAATTTGAATAATAACATGATGAAGGAATTGTGCCAGAGTTTCAAGATTGAACATCACAACTCTTCTCCTTATCATCCCAAGATGAATGGCGCTGTTGAAGCGGCCAATAAAAGCATAAAGAAGATCGTTCAGAAGATGGTTGTGACCTATAAGGACTGGCATGAGATGTTGCCTTTTGCTTTGCAGGGTTATCGTACGATGGTACGCACATCAACCGGGGCAACTCCTTTTTCATTAGTATATGGTATGGAGGTTGTCCTACCATTGGAGGTTGAGATTCCTTCTCTGAGGGTTTTGCGTGATGTCCAACTTGATGAGGCCGAATGGGTGAAAGATAGATTGAATCAGCTCAGTTTTATGGATGAGAAGAGACTGGCTTCTCTAGCATATGGTCGGCTGTATCAGAGCCGGATGAAGAAAGCTTATGATAAAAAGGTGTGCCCTCGAAGCTTTCAGACGGGTGATCTTGTGCTGAAAAAGATTCTCCCACCACAATCAGATCACAGGGGAAAATGGACTCCCAACTATGAAGGTCCATATGTCGTTAGAAAGGTTTTCTCTAGAGGAGCCTTACTGTTGACCACCATGGATGGTGAGGATTTTACATCCCCTGTGAACTCGGACGCAGTTAAAAAATACTTTTCTTAAAGAGACCCGCTTGACAGAAAAAAGAGAGTCCAGGCAAAAATAGGGCATCCAGGCGAACCATAAAAAAGGAATAAAAGGTTCGGGCAAAAGTTAGGGATAAAATTGAAAAAATTTACACCCGCGAAGTTGAAAACCTGAAAAGGGAAACTTCGGAAAAAAAGGGTATCCCGGTGAATTGAAAACCCACAAAGGGCGGTTCACGCAAAAGTTAGGGATTTAAAAAAGGCAAATGACTGCGGTCCGAGTTTGATACTGCGTTGCTTAGTGGTTCGGGAGTACCTGAGGGTCGTATATCCGAAACAATCTCTTCCGAAGATCGAGTATCGGGAAAGCGTCAGAGTCAGGCGAGTCATAGGAGGATCAGCTCATGGTGTTCGTCTGTACCATGTTGCCGACATGTATACAAATTTTCTTTGTACTTCTGTAACATTTGTATTTTGCTTGTGCGTAACTTCCTCTTTTCAGGAGTTGCATCCAGTGTACAAAATTTTGCCTATTTACAGGCTCATTATCGATAAAGCATATTATTTAGTATTTGATGCCTGTTCTTTACTGTTTTTTTTTGTGAAAAACGCCGATGTTATTGATGAACTTGCATGTACATAAATTTGCTGGCCCTTGCCAATAATTGCTAAAAATTAGAATTGAATGAACGAATGTCATGGATACTAACCGAGATAGATCTTGTTGTGTAGATTTGTTCTGTCTCGTTTGTGTTTTGCAGGGTTCTCACCTTTGAAGCAAACAGTCAGGGAATTTGTGTTTCCCCAGCCAGAGTCCCGTGACCAAGTGGTTGTATCACTCCTAAGTAGATGGAAGTTACATCTTATCCCAGAGAGATTTGAGATGGCACTTATCCCTACTGGGTGTGGGTTGTTCTCCCCAGAAGAGTATTCCCCAGGAAAGCTGCCAAGAGAGTATCCTCAGTGGATCTTGATGTCCCCAACAGAAGGTGCATTCTCAGCAATGAGTATGTACACAATCAATCCCCAGAATGGGTAACTCCCGCAGAATATAATCAAGTCGTTTTTGGTTCAGAAGGATTATCCCCGCGCGGGACTGTTTTTCCTTCTCCCCAGCAGGTTGTCATTCTTTTGTCAGGATGAACATCATCAGCTTAGTTCGTAATTTCAAGCTTGTGAGCCATTCCCCAATAGGATGGTTATCCCCGACGGAGTTGGTTGCACCGTTCCAACATTTATTTTGTTGGAATATGTCTGTGATACCCGGTTATCCCCAGCGGATTTGGTTTTGTCTTCAACATTTATTTTGCTGAAGCGTCTCTTGGCATCTTTGCATTTTGCATATATCATCATACTTGTATCTACCCCAAACGCGTAGCATTTCCATGTTGTATGGAGCATTACGCCATTGTCAAGCATACGCATTTTGAAACATAAGCCAGGTTGGTTACCGCTTTGGTTTCAGGGGTTGTTCTCTGTAGAGGAGTGAGATTCTTGCTCAAAAGGATTTCTAGATGTTCAAATTCTCAACGTGAGATAGGTGATGATAATGTTTGTCCCCTAACGGAGTTGCTTGGTTAAGTTTCTCTTCGTCCCCAGCGGGATTCTTCTCAGGTTGCTGTTACGTCAGCATTAAAAGATTTCATGGCTTAAACTTTCGGAGTTGTCACTAGTGATTTCCTCGGTGAAATTTTTCCCCACAGAGTGGTTGGGTTAAGTTTCTCCTATTCCCCAGCAAAGTATTTTTCAGATTGCCATACAACAGTTTAGAAAGTCTTGAAGAAGTTACCTGTGCTGACAGAGATTGTACCTGTGTTGAAAGTGATTGTTGTCCGTGTTGACGGAATTGTTACCTGTGTTGACAGTGATTGTTATCCGTGTTGACGGAATTATTACCTGTGTTGACAGTGATTGTTATCCGTGTTGACGGAATTGTTACCTGTGTTGACAGTGATTGTTATCCGTGTTGACGGAATTGTACCTGTGTTGACAATGATTGTTATCCGTGTTGACGGAATTGTTACCTGTGTTGACAGTGATTGTTATCCGTGTTGACGGAATTGTACCTGTGTTGACAGTGATTGTTATCCGTGTTGACGAAATTGTCACCCGTGATGACGGTGATTGTTACCTGTGTTGACAGTGATTGTTACCCGTGTTGACGGAATCGTTACCCATGATTGACGGATTTGTCCCCAATGAAGTTGCCAGTGATTATTATCCGTGTTGACGGAGTCGTTACCTGTGATTGACAGAGATTGTTATTCGTGTTGACGAATTTAGTCCAGTGGTGGACAGAGTTGTACCCATGATGATGTAGTCTCTCCTCGTGTTGACGAATTTTCGTCCAGTTGTGGACGGAGTGATTTCTTGCAAAGTTAATTCAATGCCGGTGGCGTCACACAGGGGGGTTGATGCTGAAATCAAGAAAGTTTTATCAGATGTTTGATCAGTTGTTGCCGTAACAACTGAGCTCAGCGTAACGGATGTTGTTCCCCAAGAAGTTTTCGCAGTTTATCTCTGTGGTTGGAAAATTTCTGGGTTTCTGGGTATTCAACAGTCTTCTACCTCGATTGTTTGAAGGTCGTTCGCTCTTCACCCAGTCGGGTCCAAGCTGTTTGAATAGGGGCAGCTGTTGCACCCCAAAATTTGCCCAACCTTTTCTTGCCTGGTTTATGTTTCACTTGCATTAACATTTGCATAGTTATATCATTTGCATATCATGATGTCATTCATATAGAAGGGGATCAAGTATGATTCTTATCCAGAGAAGCCTAGTAAGAGGTTTTATTCAAGATTGAGAACTTATCAAAGTCATCAGGAGGTAATTTGAGTGCCTAAGAGTGTAGATTCTTGCATGTGGATTTGCTCCTAGCTTGAGGATCAATTGAAGACCATCAGAGGGTTGTGAAGTGTTGAATATGAGAAGAGGATGTGTATGGAGCTCATATAATGCCTAGAGGGCCATGGGAGAGCTCAATCAAGTCATTGTATCAAATGCAAGAGCCACAGTTGAGGTTCAAGCAATTAGGGTTTCATCTGGGTCAATCCTAGGTCAACTGTGCAATTGAAGAGTATCAAAGCCTACTTTTAGGTCATGGAGTTCAGGAAATGATATGATGAGACATTTGTGGTGTTGTGCCAAGATCAAGTCAAGAAGAGTCAAGAGTGTGGAAAGTTGATAAATTAGGGTTTCAGTGTAAAATCCCCTATTTAGTGCCTAACTTCAAGACTACATAAGTCAAGAAACAAGTTTCAAATGGATTTTTGGCCAACATGAAACTTGTAGAGCATCTCAATACCTTTAATTTGAGTACTAGAATTCCTCAAGGGGATTTATAGGACTCAAGTTATGACCCAGACAAGTTACAAGTTCTCAAATGCCTCTGAAATTTGTCTGTGAAAATCATCTGACTTCAAAGCTATTTTTGATCTAGAAGGATGTTTCACTTGAACTTTTGGCCAACATGAAAGTTGTTCCTCATGATCTTATCTTTCTAAATTGTACTAGAAGTCTTCCATATTATTTGTAGAACTCAAGTTATGAGGTTTACAAGTCAGGGGTATTTTGGGAAAGTGAGATTATAGGTCATTTTGGATTATAGGTCCATATCTCCAACTTGCACTCTTCAAATGGATATTTGTTCAACATGGAACTTGCTCAAAACATGATTTTAAGTGCAACAAGTGGTCATGTGGAATTGGTTTGGCTCATAGCAAAAAGTCACTTAAAATGGCCTAAAAAGGGAAATTTTCAAATGGATTAAGGAGGGAAAATTGACTTTTTGAGTTAAAGGACCAAAACGTGTCAAGTAGCTACATTTTTTGAATGGAAATTGAATTCTAAGCATTTTGGCGTTAGCAGAATTTTGAGTTCAGGCCAAATTTTATGAGTTGTCATATGGTTACTTCAAATGCAAGTTACATAGCCAATTCATTCCACAATGCA
The DNA here is from genome assembly GCA_963859935.3 of Lathyrus sativus. Taxonomy (NCBI): domain Eukaryota; kingdom Viridiplantae; phylum Streptophyta; class Magnoliopsida; order Fabales; family Fabaceae; genus Lathyrus; species Lathyrus sativus. The sequence continues at coordinate 475,124,845 of OZ012741.1, read as the reverse complement.
ATTTAGGCTGTGCTATCAATTCAATTTCGCTCCAAAATCAATTTGCAAGCTGATAGAACTTTCTGGAACAAGTTACAAGCTTGCATTACACGACTGTTACATTGAAGTTGCAAGCAAAAACCAGAAAATGGAATCACTGGATTTGGGCCTCAAATTGAATTCAAAAGCCCATGGAAAGGTTCTATATATTCATTGAAGTGATTCTAGAGCAAGGTTGGTGTTCATTGCACGCAGAAACCGGAAGTAACAAGTGAAATTTCAGAGGAGCAAACTCAAATCGGATTTTCAGTTTGGAGCAAGTTTAAGGAAAATTGAAGGTTGCAGACTCTTTCTCTTGGATTATTGAAGATATCTAGAGAATTTTGAAGCAAGAATCGTGCTCCAAGTGCATCTGTTACTAGATCTGCAACAGGTTAGTAACATTCAAAATTCCATATGATTTAGCATGAGATAGTTAGATTTGAACCTGTGGTTAGGATCTAGGCAAGATGTAGATCGTTTTAGGATCAGTTTGGAAGCATTTGAAGATAGTTGATCATGACATAACAATTCTGTTTGGATTCAAATCTCTTGATTCATGAGTAGTTAGAGCAAGATGATTAGGTCTTAGTGATGCAGGAAGTGTGACGATGATTTCTGTGCACTTAGATTTGCAATTGGTGATAATTGATTTGGATGCCATGTCTGAACTTTCCTTTGTGTTTTACTACCTGTTGAGAGTTGGATTAAATGGATTGGAGATTTGAAATCCTTGTTGAAAACTGAGTGAGAATGATATAGAGTTTGCTTGTTTTGGCTGACTGTAAGTTGCACCTCACCGGAAAAGACAACCGGAGTCTTCTCCGGCCACCACGATCCACCGTCCCTGATCTCCACTCAGGCTAGGCTGAATAGTGAGGAAGACGAGTGCTGAATCATCAGATCTTGAGTTTGACCTTGACCTCCACCATCATCCAATGGCCACGACTTAAAGTTGCATTTGATTTTTCTGAAGCCAAAACGTAGTGTTTCAATTAATGTGTTGGCAAGCTCTCACGCGTCCAGATCCTTGACTTTTCAACGCATCCAACGGCTTTGGTTTATTTTCAGCATTTGATTTATTTTTATTCCATTTGTTTTATTTTAATTGTTTTGTTGATTCTAAAAATCATAATAAATTCATTCTTGATCCAAAAATTATTTTAAAAATACCTCCATGATCTTGAGGGAATTTGTGATTTTTTTGGAATCAATAAAATGCATTTTCATGCATTTTTCAATTTAATTTGTTTTTCTCATTTTATGTAGTTTTTTTTAATATTTGCATAATTGTTCATCTGCTTGGTTGATTTTTGTTCTTCCAATTGGTATTGATTCTGGCTGAGATATTTTAGTATGTTTTAGGGTAGATATTCATGATCCCTTAGAATTTTTGTTAGAATTTTAAGACAACTTTAGGTTCTGTTTTAGGTGTTAAGTTTAGAGCCTCCCCAAACTTGTGGATCACCTTGATACCCTTCAACTTAGGAATTGTTTAGATGACTTAGAAGTTGAATTAGGCTTTAATATTTTAACCCTAATATGTTCAAACATGTATGTTCCCCTAGGAAATTTATTAGAATTTTACAACTTTGTTTTCTATTTTAATTGTATTTTGCAAGTTACTTGTGCTTGTGGTGTTCTATCTTGTGTGCCTTTGCTTGTTTGGTCTTGTTGGTGACTTTGGAGCTTGTGGAGCTTGTTTTCCTTTTTGGGAGGTCTTCTGGATTTGTGGCTTAAAGATTGGAGCTTGGAGTTGAAGTTTTCTTCCTCTTTTAGGAGCTTTTTAGAAGCTTATAGGATTAGGGTTTCAGGAGGTGCCATTAGAACTAGTCTTTCTTTCTTTCATCAAACATAGAATGCATTGTTTGCTTCTATCCTATCCTATGATGCAAATTCCTCTTAAGGAAGCTTCATCTCTCCTTTGGAGGGATGAGTGGCATGCCTTAATGAGTAGAACTTTTGAGGATGCACTTTCTTTCATGTTGGTTCCTGATGAATTCCTTTGGTTTTCATCAGGTCTCCTAACATTGTAATTTGATTTCAATGGTGATTTCTCTTCTTGTGGGGCTTGCTAGAGCTTGAAGATGAAGATTGAAGAAGCTTGAAGATAGGAGAAGCTTGAAGATGAAGATTTTTGCTGTCAACTTTGCTGTCAAGAGGATTTGCTGTTTAGAGCTGCTGTTGAGTATTGAAGATGCTGTCTGTAGAAGACTGTTGCTGCTGCTTGGGCTGCTTCCTCTGTTTTTTCTTTTGTTGTATTGTCTGTTTGCTTGTGTTGCCTACCTTTAGGTTTGAGGTGGAGCTTGTCTCCCCTTTCCTGTTGTCTTCTTAGGTTTGAGGTTGAGTCGGACTCCCTTGCCTCGCTTGTACTATTGCATAGCATGCATTTTACTGTTTATTGTTTACTGCTTGCATTCTTTTGCTGTTTTCCCCTAGGATCTCTGATTTCCTCTGTGCAAGAGGGAATTATGATAGACATTAGGTTTTGACCCATGCATGATAACTGTTAGGTAGATTCCCTTTCAACCATAGTTTTAAGGCGTCTTTCTCTTCTCATCTCAAAACAATTCAAAAATACAGTAATAAGGTTAATTGAAGTCGTACGTTACGAGCCTTGAGCTATCTGGGAAAAGGTTGGTGGAGGGTCTCTCTCCAGTGATCTGGATGTTTAGTGTGGTACCCTTTAGGTGACATACGAAACATTCACTCCTGGGTCATAGTCTCTAGTGCGACTGAGATTGTAAACATCCTAAAAAACAGTTCTTTCATAAAACATTCAAACAAACGTTCAAACTCTGTTTTTGTCCTCTTGGACCCTTAATCTGGAAAACCCTTTCATAAGGTGATAAAAAAACTGTCAGACAAACTTGTGTCTTCCGTAGCCCGAACTACGTTTGCTCTGATCTTTCATGCCGTATGAAACTACGTAGGCACAAGATGCGATATCTTGGCGAGCAACCTTCCCCCCCTTAACCCGTAGTTAGGCGAACTACGTTGACTCAGATTTCTCGTTCCAGACGGGAATACGTAGGCATAAAGTGCGATACTTTACCGAGTCATTTTCTTTTCCTTTTAAACCAGACCTTTAGAGTAGATAGATAAACACACCCTTAGATAGAAAACAAGTGTGGATCCCGTCGAGTACGACGGACGTGAGGGGTGCTAATACCTTCCCCTTGCGTAACCGACTCCCGAATCCAGGATTTGGTTGCGATGACCATTCCTTTACCTCTTTGAGTTAGGTTTACTCTGAGCGTTTCCTTTCCCTCTTCTTGGATAAATAACGCACGGTGGCGACTCTTCTGTCATTACCGGTGCTGATTTTCGCAGTAGCGACAGACCATACCATGCCTTGAGTGTCCTTAGATACTTTTTTGATGATTAGTATGCATGTTTGTATGAATCAACCCTTTATGATGTCTTCACCTTGCTCAAGGACTATGTTGAACCCTAACGTACCTCTTGGTTATTACCTACTTGTTATGAACATGTCTTTCTTATTAAACATGATTGGTTGTTACGTTTGCCATGTCTTATTTGCATCCATGTTAAGTATTGTGATAACTTATACATATCTACTTTGATTCCTACCATGATAAGTAATTTCTTGACTTATGAATGTTTGTTTTGGACCCTGATTGATGCTATGATAAGTAATGTCTTGACTTATTCATGTTTATTTCATCTTGTTCGTGCTTGTTTTATATTCATGACTGATTGGTGTTAATAAACCCTAATGCATGTTGTGAACTTCAAGCTTGTTATCCATGATTTTTTTAGATGTTGAAACACATATTGTCTGGATACTTTATCATTGGTTGTCACCATGATTTAAAATTTCTTTAAAAATGTATGTTTGGTTGTTACCTTGCTCTTTTTAAATTTGTCAAATATTTACTTTGGATGTTGTCACATTCACTCTCATGCTTTGGTTGTTACCACAAATATCTTCTCCATGATTGATTTGCTCTTTATATAATGTTTGGATATCACCTTTATCTTACTCTCTTAAACTTTGTTAAAATTCTCCCCAAGTGATGTAGCTTGTTAGCTCTCCTCCTATAAAGTTGCTCTTTATTCCTTAGTCCAAAGGAAAGTCTCTCTATTGACTTAATGTCATGGATAGCTCATTTCTTCCTCTTGACCTTGTTAGAGTCATTAGATCCTTCTACATAGATTTAAGTTAGAACCCATATCCTTTTAGCTTTGTTAAGTCAAGATCTTAGCATACCTTGTTAAGAGTCCTATAACTTAGAACTTAGGATTAGAGTTTGTTAACTCTATGTGTGTACCATTGTTATGTGTACTCACTTTCCCCTTTGAAATTTTTTTAAATTCATCCCCAATCAGTCTTTAAACTTAGATGTAGAGAGTTTGTCAACTATGTGTAAGTATCATTGTTATGAATACTTATTTCCCTTGGAACCTTAACCATAGTCAAAAGTTCCTCAACTGTAGTTAGGTGAACTATGATTGCTCTGATTCCATCCTTGTTAGATACGTACGCACGAGATGCGACCTCTTGTCAAGCATATTTACTGTATATACCCATAGGTCTTTACCTTTAGCACCTTTACTTTAGCAGATAACCATTAGCAAACAAACACTAGCAATAACACAAATACTAAAAAGAGGTTCCTATAGAGTACTACAGATACTTAGGATGCTAACACCTTCCCTATGTATAACCAACCCCTGAACCTTAGATCTCTTAGCTTTGTTGTTACATAGCGCACTTAGGGTTTTCTTCGATCTTTACCCTTTCCTTTGGAGAAATCAAAGCTCGGTGGTGAATTTCAAAGATTTGTGATTCAAGTTAGTTTAATAGCTTGATATCCGATTCTCACCGCAACACAACTGCAAACAGTGAACTACAAAATATGATGAGATGAGATGAGATATTTACAAAATAAGGGTTTCTCCCTATTTATAGATTTAGGTTAGCTTGCACCCCAAGCCAAAGCCCAAACTATAAAAGCCCAAAAATATCTAATCTAATCTTTTTAAATCAAATCTGATATTTCTAAATCAAATCTAATCTTTCTAAAACAATGAATTACATATTTAACACATCTTCCTATTCTTCCTCAAATTCAAAATAAATGATAATACAATTAGAAAAGTTGAAGATTTCTTTCAATTTCTTGCATTTTATTATTTTTCTCCCATGTTAAATGGTTGAGATTCTACTTGAAAAAATTGAGATAATTCTTGTAGAGAGATTTCATTTCTCACAAAAACTCAAACAACTCATCAAACAAACAATTCAAACCATGTAGCACTCAGAACTAGGGTTTCAATTTTTTTCTCCGAAGACAAGTAAATTCCTCTCTTTCAAGAGCTAGGGGAAATTATTGCAATCACATATGGTGAGGTTGTTTAGAACTAAGATTCAGCTGTTCAATTTCAATTTTGCTAATATACATTTTGAAATGCTCCTATGTTGTCACGATAAAGTGTTAATTTTCATCTACTTTCAATTTCCCCATTCTCATCAGTCAAGGTCAAGTGTTAATTTCTCTTACCTTTCATCCCTTGAAGCATGTCATCCAATGTAACAACTTTTTTTTAAAAAAATTTCATTAATAAAGTGAGTGTTCATATATTAGGACTATTATTAATTTCTGGGCTATGCATTGTATCATGTTCAGAAGTTTTAATTTTTTCTTCGACCAAAAAAGAAAAAGAAAACATTAAATTTTTTGGAAGCCACATGTTAGTGCTATTATGGTGATGAATAAGGCCCTATTTGTTTCTAGAGAAACTAACCTGATGAAAACATTGTTATAGGGAGAGTAACATATGTATGTGTATGTGAAAAAGAAGGTGAATGACAATAACATATGGCTTAATAAAAAATAAGAAGACATTGAAAATCCAAAAAACCTTTTTAGTGGTCGACTTTTTCGTCGTTAAATCGGTCACTAAGTCTTAAAGTTACACATCAACAAAAACTGATGTCTTTATTAATATTTTGACGGAAAAGACTAACATACTACTGAAAAATTGAGGGATCAAAATTGTCTTTTTAAAAGTTAACGGATCAAATTGGACTCTGAGTCAAATATAAAGGACGAAAAATTGTATTTATTTTTTTAATCTAATTTAATACATTATTCAACATTCTCTCCATTCATTTTTTTACATATTTTAGTCTTGAAGACTTCTGTCCTAGGCCGGTTGTAGAGGCCCAACATAAAGTAAATCCTAATATTAAAAGAATGTAAAGCATTTTACGTTGCAGGTCAGCCCCACTACATTGCATTGGAACTCAGCTCCACCGTAACGTAGATATCAATTCTACCTCTCTAATAATCATTTCTTTCTCGAAGAGAACATTGGCACCATTTGTGAAAATTTATTTTGAATTCTTAAGATTACCATGATTTATTGACCTTAAATCTATATCTTATTCAACCGAAGCATAAATTTACATCTCCAAGTCAATCTCTTCAAATTGACAATCTAATTCTTCTCACCAAGATTATCAAGTAATGACACTATCGAAAGCCACTCGTTCCGCCACCCAACGCAAAACCACTGCATCGACTTATGCAACGTGAAATTATCATTCACCTTAATTGAGGAAAGATGGCCCTACCTTAACACCTACACCTTTTGCTCCATATCCAAACCTTTCACAAATTGATATGATCCAAGGAACTTAATAATCCCCCTCCCTCGTAGTGTCTCCCATGTAGTTTCACGTATGTGGACCATCCTTCAGACCATAGGACCCTCCCGCGATCACTAAGCGTGAAACACTCTCAACTTTCCAACTCTTGCAAGCCAATCTTGGTCATGGAGCAACTAATGAGCTTTTGAACGGTATGTTCTGGATGATTCAACAAAACAACTCTCAAGCTATCAAGGAAAAACTCAGTCAGATAGAAGAGAGCTTGCAAAATGCCACTCCAAAAAACAACACTATCTAGGAAGTAGCCTCAGACAAAGTCATGCGAGCAAGGAAAAGCCAGAAGGTAGTCCAAAAATCTCTAGACCTTCAGGTATGTAGATATCGTACCTCTTTGTAACTATGGAGAGTGAAGGGGCGGCCGCACCCCTCAAGAAAGCTGTATGCCGGTGAGAAGGGATGTAAGAAAGAGTTTACTTCAACTTTGAAAAGGAAAAAGAATCAACAGATTTGTCATATCTTAGACGGTAGGATTCTGCGATCCTTGAAAAAATATATCATGCAGAAAGGACTGACACGATATGTTTTGAAAAGTTGAGGCACCAAATTTATCATGTATTTCAAATCCTCCTGGTGGTGGCATTTTTCTATTAGGATTATTTATAGTCAAAGTTGAGGCAAGATGAAGATTATAGGGTGACACGGTAGCCACTGCATTTTCTACATATGTTGATGCACCCATTTATAGGCCCGCCATCACCGTTGATGGCATACCATATGGATACTCTCTGCTACACGTAAGTAGTGAAAAGTTTGGAAGATAAGGTAGCATATGGTCCAACATAGTTGGTATTATGGACGTGGGGTTATTGGGAGACTCATTGATTATGGTGGGAGAACCGCCCCATCAGTTAGTATCTACGATATTGAATTCGGTGGTACTATAGGAGTAGTTGTTCCAGCAGGGGACGAAATATGCACATCTCCATCCGTTAATCTAAGCGGTTGTTCGTCTGCATTCTGAGATTTTTATGGAGGTTAGAAGTAACATGGTTATTTAAAGGTGGACGCGTCATTTCAGAGAGGGCTTTACTACTTCTCAAACGCATACATATATAAACATTGGGGGCATTTCATGCATGAAGAACAATTTGTAATGGAAAAAACACAACACTTGTGAAATTTGAAAATTTTGCACAAAAGGGTCTCATTGGGCATGCCAATTTGTTTACCGATGTTTTTGGTAAACAATCACTTAGTTTTGAATAATTACTTGCAGGATCAAACTAGAAAATCCTATGACATTTTGTGCACAATTTCTCTAGAAAAAGAGTGTCCAAGTGTCGTTGTGATTTTAAAGTTAAGTGTTTAATAAATTAACAAGAAAAAAGTTTGAAGGTGAAAAGAAGTTAAAAGTTTTAACAATGTTGAAATCCACTATTAAATGAATTGAGAAAAGTAAAAAAGGCTAAAACAAAATAAAGAAAAAGGTAACAGAGTTATTTCGATTAAATAAATGAAAGTTGGTGTACAAAAGCATACATATTTCGCGCAAACTTATTTCTCACTGTGACTTGGGTACTTTGACTTCTATAGAGATTTTCTAAAGATATCGCCACCTAATTTCTAAAGCTAAAACCACTATATACTGATACAAAAATAACTGCCTATAATGGATATATGTTCAACGCTCGAAACATAATCCTTTGTGTAACTTCCAGTCTTCCAACTTATCCCCATTAGTCTTCGATGTCTGGATAACATCAAAAAATAATTAACCAATTTGATCCTTTTACCTTGTCTCAACTGTCACAATTGATGGCTCAACATGTCGAGTTTTAAGGAGAAGCATTCTCATAATTTTGGAAAAATGCTAAGTCTAAAAGCCATGGTCAGCGTGTCGAACTCGACATCATGGTCGAACACTATTCTTGTGGCACACATAATCATATGTCCTCATATTTAACTAAGTATTGTCTCATTATCATTTTCTCTTTGTCGAACTCAACACGTCTAAAATTCCATGTTAACATTATCTTACTCCTTCATCTTTATATATGTTTTCTCATGTTTGAGCATTTTACTTGAAACGACTTTTAGAGTTGTATGTCCCCAAAAAAACCCAAGTCTTTAGTTTCACCAGTGAAAAAATCCTTGTTAAGTCCACACAAGCATGTTTTCCTGCTATCCACCTGTACAAAAGAATATATGTTGGTCTAAGTGTTGATTTCCTCTCATATGGATCAGTCAAGAAATTTATGTTAGAGGTTTCCGTTTTATTTAGCTCGCCTGTAGTCGATTATGCCAGAGTCTTCAAGTTGCTTGGACTTTGTTTAGACCAGATATCATAATTTTACTTAGCCCAATCGGAACTAATTATGCCAGAGGCTTCAAGTTGCTTGGACTTCGTTTAGGCCAAAGGTTTTAATTTTACTTAGCTCTAACACAACCGATTATTCCAAAGGCCTCAAGTTTCTTGGTCTTTGTTTAGGCCAGAGGTTTTAATTTTACTTAACCCAGTCTCTACTGACTATGCCAGAGGCTTCAAGTTGCTTGGACTTTGTTTAGGTCAGAGGTTTTAATTTAACTTAGCCTGGTCGTAGCCGATTATGCTAGAGGCTCCAAGTTGCTTAGACTTCATTTAAAAATCGTGTCCTAGAACATTTTATTAGCTTTACATAATACAATTATTTTTTCTATTGGTGCCACATTAATAACCTTGCCCTTACAAGGGAAAAGAGTACACTCCCATTATTTTATTTTTGATGTTTATTACATACCCTATTTAGGATGAGACTTAATACTAATTACATTCCAGATCCTAGGTGTCTCCATATCTTCTAAAATTTCGAACTTCTAAGCCCATTTATACAGCCTCTGATTGATATAAAAAAGCATTTCCCCGTTCGGAGCTAGCCTACTTTTATGCTTGAAGTCCGTCATCTTTTTTTTCATCAAATCTTCTTTGCAAAATCCCCTTTTCTTGAATTTCATGTTAAACCTCTTGGAAATTCTCGATTTGACTTCAAATTTTTTGATGTGGGGCATTTCCTTGATTTCGTCTAACAAACCTGCTGAGTTGTCTAGGCCTATCGGGATGATGTTTTTATCGAAGGCATGAAATTCCTAAGTCAAGGTGAATATCTCAACCAGTACCATCGCATCAATTCATAAATTTCCTTAAAAGGAGTCTTCTTTCTCATTCTAGACAGAATGCTATTATTTGATGTCACTTCCTCTTCCCCTCTTGTGATGTGATCGACAGCCCCTAATAAGAACCTTCTATGTCTGGCTATCGTGGGTAATGAGCTTGGAATTCCTGACATCTGATGATAAAGCACATGGTGTGATTAATAGGTCATATGTTAGACGGTGACAAGCTATGTTTAGGTTGATTCTGATCCTCCCGCCTTCATCCTTTGGGAGCCGTTCAATGTCAAATTGAGTTTTCTAAAGTGATCGGATGCCCTCATGTATCTTCTTTATACTTCCATTGACCGTCAACCGCTAATTTGCTGGCTTCCCTCTCGGATCAATATCCAATAAGTTCACTTTTAACTGATTATTTTTTATTGGCTCACTGACTTGACCTCTTCTTTTAAGCCTCAGACTATCTTTGTAACATTTCCTTGCTATTTCTTGGTCACCCTTTATTATTCCTGCTCGACCATCTTCTAGAGGGTATTTTAGCAAGAGGTATATAGTGGACACTGTGAGGGCAAGGTTCCTTAGTCCTTGTTTAATGATGTCAAAACTGGTATAAGCTCGTACTTGTACTTTAAACGGTATCATCGCGTCTTAGATTGCATTCATTCTTTAATATGCAAAAAATATTCCATGTTTATGTGTTTATGCATATAGGAGCATATCATATATGATATTTGTGCACTTGATCATATTAGATACCTTAGGTCAACACAAAAATGGTTTAGGTTGACCAAAATACTCACAAAGAACTTGTTTTTGGAAATATAGAATCCTTGCGTCGACTAACAGTCTTGTGGAGGTCGACGCATGCATGTTGATCAAATAATTCATTGCTCCTGGTGTTGCACCCCAAATTTTGACCCTTATATCTTCATCATCATTCTAGTATCATCATCATTTATTTATCTAACCTTAACCTGTTTCAAGTTTGTCTTTGTCAAGATACAGATGAATTAGGATTCCATATAGTCGGGAATCGGGGTTTCTATGGTTTGACCAATCAAGGTTTTGGGTTGATTCACCATGGAACAAGTCCCCACATCATCAATAACATTACATTGGGTCAAGTATGAATTCAATTTGAGGTTGTCACCCAAAGATCAAGAGCAGTGCAGTCTAGGACTCCCGATTAGGGTTTCTGATCGGGAAAAGTCAATTGTGGTTTGAATTTTGATTTAAATGGAATTACAATGATGGAATCATGTTCCATGGAGCTCATATGACTTGGTGAAGTCTATCAAGGAGTTTTAAGACCTCATAAGACCCGGAACACCAACAGTCGATTCGGGGTTTTCCGATTGATCGGTTCGTCTGACTGAAAAGTCAACTCATTGACCAAAAGGGTTTTGACCCCAAAGTTGAAAGCAAACATGTTCCTAATAACATATTGTATCTATTCATGAATTTTTATGACCATTGGATCAAGGATTGAAGAGTAATCGAAAAAGTCGGGAATTAGGGTTTTGAAAGGGGCAAGACCATAACTTTTTATCCACACATCCAATTGGAGTGGTTCAAAGCTTGTTGGAAAGGTCATGGAAAGTTCTACAAAAGTGAAAAAGTGTTCCATGTCTAAAAAATGAATATATTTGGAGTTATGATCAAAATCAATGCAAGAGGAGAAAACATTTAGTGAAATTTCACATTTTTAGCACTTTTCAAGTCATGTTTTCAGCCAACTTCAAGGATGTTTTTGACCTAGTTCCACTTGTAATTTGAAAATTACCAAAACATGAAAGTTGTAGAGCATGATTAGGGATTTCCAAAAAGTACAAGAAATCCTCCATATCATTTGTGAGCTAGGAGTTTCGAAGGAGGCAAGTTGTGGTCTAAGCACTTGAATGCACCATTCCAAAATTGTCACAAATCAACTTGCCAACCACTTAAATTATTCTCAACCATTTGATCAAAATTTGATCTTATAATTAGAATGAATGATTATTAGAAGTGTAGAAAGGGTGAAGGTTTGAAAGGCTTGACAAGATGACAAACCAAGTTGCAATATTATATTCAAAAAATCAAGAGGAAAGAGAAACTTTTTCATGAAGAAATCTGCAACAGCAGTTCCCCTACTCCCTAGCCACACTTCAGTCACTTCCATTGCCATCATACAACTTAATTTGTGCATCACATTGAGTCAAGAACATTGGATTCCAACTGCACCAAATCTTAGACAGATTTTCTTCATTTCTTCCCTCCAAAGAGCAAAACTCCAAATCTGTCCTCACCTTTGATCATGTGGCTTTGCCTATAAATAGGACAGCTTCTATGAATCAAACACACATAATTGCAACAAGGAAACCAGCCATAAACACTCTCCCTCATCAGTTGCAAATCTTCTTGCAAAACAAGCAAGTTGTGCCAAGCTTCACAAAACTGTCTTGGACAAAACTTGCCTCAAACCATTTTCCAGCTATTCCAACTCCCTACCAACACTCCACACAAGTTTCAAATGATCTCCTAGAGCTTTCTAAACCACCATTTTCACAAGAGCCCATTCCCTTCTCAAAGTCAACCTTCAAAACCAAAAAAGTCAACATTCTGCATCTTTCAAGCCATAACTTATTACAGATAATTTCCAACTCTTTTGACACCTCAAACACTTCATAAATAACATATAGAAGCTATCCAAATCAAGTTTTCACTTCTATAACAAATATTGGACCATGTTGCTTTGTAAAATCATGGATTTTTGAGGTTTTCTTCCATTTTCAAGTCATTCTGTGTGACAGTGGAATTGTGGATCATTGGTGCTGCTCATCATCATTCTAAGACCATTTTCAGATATAGCAAGATAGCAAGGACCTCTGGTTTTCTTATTTGACAAGGTTCCTTCAAGAGGTAAGCCTAAATCCTTGAAACATGAAATTGTTCTTTGCATTTCACATGCTATGTTGAATTCCAATCATGATTTTGTGTTTAACATTGTTTGAACATGTTATATATGTGTTATATGTCATGTATGGACCCTTGCTTGCACCAGAAATTGTCATTTCTTGACTGTCCAAAATGCAGGGCACATTTTAGGCCTAACTAGGTCACCATGTACAAGTTGATTCAAATATGTCAATCCATGTGTGCATTTTATGATTTCTCTTAAGCCAATCACTATAAATGATGTATGTGTGATGTTTGAATACTTGTTTCATCAAACCTTGCTCTGTTTAAGACTATCCACATGCTCATGCTTTTGGTTGTGACCTAAGTTACCTAAACAATGATGCTATCGAATTTTTCAGTCAGTGTATTTTATGAAAAAAAACAAATTGTACCATTGAATTTCTTGTTTAAAAATACACAATTTTCACTTTTGTTTCACTCCCTAAATTGATGACCTTGCCTTGCCCTAGTTTTGCCCCATTTGGTGCACCAACTTTGAATGATCATAACTTGCTCATTTTGTATGCTATTGATGCCATTCTTTTTAAAAAATACTCTTTATCATGTCTACTTTCATTGAGTGAAGAAAGAATTCAAGGATCATTATCCTAGGAAGACTTTGATCCATTTGAAAAGCATTTGTTTTAGGGTTTTTACCTTGATGTTCTTAAACTTTTTCAACTTGTAACTTGATTTTTTTCTTGAGAGATTGATCTTGTATGATTCATATATGTTTTTTAACATGTTTAAATGCTCAAGGATATTTTATTCATTGCCTTACCATGTTCATACTTGCTTTTGTGAATGCATATATGTGGGAATGGTGTGTTGAACGTCACCTGTGAACCTTGCCATGATTCTTGATGTTGTAACCTCTTGAATGTGTTTACTATGTCTTATTCTACTTATTTATGTGTCTTGTTAGAACCAAAACATGTCTAGAGCTTGTTTCTTGCCTTTTTTAATACTTGAATATGCATGGTATACTTTAAGTTTCATTTGTGTACTTTGACATGATTCTTGATATTGTGACTTCTTGAATATGCTTTCCATACCCCTTTCTAGTTGTCTATGTATCCTGTTAGAACCATAACATGATAGGGTTTATCTTTTGACTTGGTTGTTACCATGAACATTGCTTTGTTTTCTCCTATAAAACCTTGAACTTATGTTTGCTTGATTGTCATCTCTTTGCCTTTTCATGTTTTCACATGATCATTCTAATCTCCTTTGGTTGTTACCATACTCCATGCCTTCATCGTGATAAATGTTGTCACATTTAGTCTTACTTGATTCATGTCCCATGTTTGGTTTAAGTTGTAACTTTTATTCTTGATTTCTACTTTCTCATGTTTACTTTTGTGTGTTCCTTGATGTTGTAACCTTTTGAATATGATCCCATGCCCCTATCTTACTTGATATGATGTCTTGTTAGAACCATAATACCCTTAGTATTGAACCTTGTTTTGAAAGTTATCTTTTGAACATGTATGATACCCATGAAATTTGAACTTCTTACTTGATTTGTTGTAACACTTCTTGTATGCCTACTTGTACTTGATTTTCATCAATGCATGGTTGTTAGTCTTATGTTGTTACATTTGACATCCCTTGAACTATATAATATGCTTACCTCAAGTTGTTACTTGTTTGCATTTATACTTGTTTGGTTGTTACATCCCTTCCTTGGTTGTTACCATATTCTTGTATGTGTTCATCATACTTGAATGAATGTTTATGAGTGCTCATGAATGCTTATGTATGCTTTTAGCTTTGTTCAGTTATTCCCCAAGTAATGGAACTTGTTAGTTCTCATCCAGTTGCCTCATATTTTCCCTATTCCAAAGGAAATTTCTCTATTGACCCTTGGGTCATAGATAGCTCATTATCCTCTCCCTCTGACTTTGTTAAGTCACTTTCAACCCTAACTTAGTTAAGTTAGAACCTATATTCATTAGAATTTTTGCTTTAACTCTAAAAGACCTACCCCTTGTTAGGAGTATCTTTCAACTAGAACCTTAAGATAGATTTTGTTAACTCTATGTAAGAATCATGGTGATGATTGCTTACTCCCCTCTTGATTTTTTATAAAAGTCAAACCCTTTGAGTGTACAACTTAGAAATAGAGAGTTTTGTTAAACTCTATACAAGCATTGTTATGTTTGTTCCCCTAGAGTCTTAACCATAGTCAAGTACTTTTTAATCCTCAGTGAGGTGAACTACGATTGCTCTGATTCTATCCTAGTCAGGATACGTAGGCAGAGGATGCGGTATATTTGAGAGAAAACTTAGAAATTATCCTTAGGTCTTTACCTACAACTTAACCTTATACCCAATCCCAAGCCATAGCAAACATTTATCAAGTATAACATACAAACATACAAAAGGTTCCTGTAGAGTACTACAGATGTTTAGGATGTGAAATACCTACCCTAAGCATAACCAACCCCCGATCCCCGATCTCTTAGCATTCTTGTTACATCGCGCAAAAGGATTTTTATTTCTTTAACCTTTCCTTTGGGTAAATTAAAGTCCGGTTGTGAATTTAAGAATTAAGATTCAAGTTAATTAATAGCTGGGTATCACGATTCTCACTGCAACAGAAATGGCGACTCTGCTGGGGACTTATATTTGAGGGTTTAGCCTATTTTGTATGATTACATGCTATATTTGTGAATATTTTCTTACTTGTATATTTGTCAATATATCTGTTTGTATGTTATGAACATTGGGTGCTTTGGGTGGTGAGATAAATCCTAACCTGAATTCTAATGACACATGAGCTAGGATTGTGATAGGATCAATAGTTAGGCTATTGGGAGTAGTCCCAATAAGTTGGACATATGATGTAATCACGCTCAGTGGAGACCTCCTTGAGATAATTAGTAATGCATGAGTAGTCATATATTCATTAATTATTTCAACTTGAGAGTTTATGAAGCTAAGGGACCTTTAGTAACACTTTTACCCCACTTGCCCTTTTTAGGACGTAGTGCGGAAACTGTTAGGGAGTAGTCCCTCAACAGTTGTCACACGATGCTACACTCAGACAAGTTTATCTTGATAATATTGTCGACTCACGTCAGTATTTGCGTTAGTTGACAATATCCAAAGGATTTACTATGACTCTGGGAACTTTGATAAAACCCGTTTTGCAGGTACAATCAACTCATAGTATAAATCCTTGGGGATGGGTAGACCTTTTAACTCCATGATTTGACCTTGAGCTTAGGGAGCCTTGTGTGTGCATATGCATTGTATTTGTGAATACTTGCCTTTATGTTGTGTGTGCATCATCCCATCATCTCATCGTCTCATCATGGCACTTCATTTTGCAATTGGTTTTATAAAACTCAGTTGATCTCTTTGTGCAAAAACCTTAGATATATCATGGATATTGGAACAAGAAACACCAAGAGATACAATTTTAAGAAGCCTGATACATCCGAGTTGAGAAAGTTAGGGACCATGGTGTTAGATGAATTTGGAAAAGGATAGGGAAAGATTTTGAGCCTAGTCAGGACAGGAATGGAAGAAGGGATCCTCAACACTTTGGTTCAGTTCTATGATCCATTATATCATTACTTTACTTTTCCTGACTATCAGTTGATACCGACTTTAGAAGATTATGCATACTATGTGGGAGTCCCTGTGAAGGATCAGAAATCATATAGTGGATTGGAAAGTTTACCTTCACCGAAAGAAATAGCATATGCCCTTCACCTTGAAGCATCTGAAATTAAAGCTCACCGTGCCACCAAAAACGGAGTAGAAGGTTTCCATTCAAATTTCCTAGTCAAGAAAGCTGCCTACCTTGCCAAAGAAGGGAGCATGGATGCGTTTGAAGTAGTATTAGCTCTGTTGATCTATGGATCATTATTGTTTCTCGAAGTTGAGGAATTCGTCAATTTCCCTTCTATTACTATATTTTAAAGTGGCAACCATGTGCCTACCTTGTTAGGAGATGCTTATCACTCAATTCATCATTGAACACTTCAAGGAAAGGGAGATATTCTTTGTTGTACATCTCTGCTATACAAATGGTTTGTCAACCATTTGCCGAAAACTGACGCTTTCAAAGAAAATCCTAATGGATGGAGATGGTCTCAGAGGATAATATCTTTAACACAAGCTGATATTCATTGGTACAATCCCGCCTACAATAGAGAATTCTATTTTGATCAGTGCGGAAGCTTCCCAAATATACCGCTCATTGGAGTAAGAGGAGGGATCAACTACAATTCAGCATTGGCTAGATGACAATTTGGTTTTCCAATGAAGGATAAACCCACCAATGTGCTCTTATCCGGCTTCTTCTATCTCAACACTGAAGTAGCAGAAAATATGAGAAACAACATAGTTGATGCTTGGGAGAACATCCAGAAGAAGACAAAAGCTGACCTGGGAAAAAAATTGTGTAGCTTTTGAACCATTTACTCAATGGGTCCAGTCTAGAGCAAGGTATATGAAAATGCCGTATCTCCCAGAAAAGAACGCGCAGATTGTCATCGCATCGTCATCCTCTGCCATGCCCATTGATAAAATTGAGGAATACCAAGAGTTACTCGCAAGAGCTCAACTTGAGAGGGACACTTGGGAAGGAAAGTATCATGCGCTTTCCTCTGAAACAACAAGGCTCATCAGAGAAGTACAAGAAAAAGACGAATTGATAGATTGGCTCGAACGACGAGTGATTGATGGGGAAGCAACAAAGGAGAAAATATTTTTCTCCAGTATCAAGCCCACTCAAAGCGTTCATGAATACTCAAATATACCTCCAACCTCTGGAGCCTGAAAAGGAACAGCGGATAAATTGGTGATGGAGAACGTTATACTGAAGAAGTTGAAGAGGCCTCGCGTCTGAAGTTCTTAGTTAAGAATGTGGAACCTAGTTTCTTAATGTAACTTAGGCTTTTTGTATTATGTGTCAAAAGTTGTAACTTTTTCCAATAATGAATGAAATAAGAGTTTGGCACAATTGATCTTCTGAATTTTGTAAAACCAGTCGCATTTGCATTGCATCTATGCATTCTACTAACCATTCAAGGAAATTCAAAATTTTCTTTTTGAAGACATTGATATGGAACGACGAAGCTGGTTTCCATTTCCAAGCCTAAGATTAGGTAACCTTAGGATCCTGGCAGGCCTTATCAGGAATCCCGCCGCTTTCATTGCAAAGTATGGAGGTCTTTTGCCGCTACTCAACACTCGAGTCGACGAGGACATGCTGCAAGCACTCGTTGAGTTCTATGATCCAGTATATCACTGTTTTATCTTCCCAGATTTCTAGTTTCTCCTAACGATAGAAGAATACTCTGCTTACCTGAGGATTTCTTTCACCTTCAAAACTTATTGTGGGAAGCCGAAAAGAAGAGACCTTACTAAGGCACTACACATCAGGCCAACAGATTTACCCGCTGAATTGGTAATTAGGAGTGGTTTCTCTATAATGGAAGTAAGACCATTCATGGAGATGGTCGAGTTTCATTACAATAACAGGAATCTGGGAATCTTTGAGGCAATTCTAGCATTCTTAATCTATGGTTTGTATTTGTTCCCATGCTGTGACGAATTCATCAGTGAAGAGGCCATCCAGCTCTTCATCATCAAGAATCCTGTGAAAACCCTGCTGGAAGATACATATATCATCATCCATCGTCGAAAGGTGTATGATCTTGGACAGTTCTCATGTTGTACAACTTTGCTCAACAAGTGGTTTATATCTCGCTTTCCTAGAACTCGGGTTCTTTGGAAGCTTCCCAATAAAGAAGCGTGGGTTGAAAAATTAATAACCCTTAGGAATTATGATATCAATTGGTATGATACCTGTTGCACCCCAAAATTTTCCCAACCTTTTCTAAACTTGGTTTATATTTCATTTCATTTATTTATAGCATTTGCATTGCATAGCATGTTGCATTAAACAGGGGATCAAGAGCTTGTGCATAGCAAGGATAGTCTACTCAGAGGGTTGAGCCTAAGCAATGGGTTCTACTCAAGTTTGGATGGTAATCAAGTCATCAGGAAGTGGACAATGGTATTGTGAAAGAAAGGATAGATGTATGCGAGTCATCTCCTAACTTGGAGGCCATTTCAGGATATAAGATGTTGAGAGAGCTTATTGAGTGCCTTGAGGGTCATTGTGGAGCTCCTCCAAGTGTTTGTGATAAGTGTGAAGAGTTACAGTTGAAGGTGTTGCAGTTAGGGTTTTCATCTGGCTAGTCCTCAGTCAACTGTACAATTGAAGGAGATTAAAACTAAATTCAAAGTCTCTATGGTCATGGGATGTTGTGTTAAGACATATGAGATGTCATTTCAAGTTCAATTCATCAAGGTTTAAGTGTGTGAGAAGTTACCAAATTAGGGTTCTCAGGGTAAAATCCCCTATTTAGTGCTTGACTTCAAGACCACCTATCTCAAGATACAAGTTTCATCTCAACTTTTGGCCAACATGGAACTTGTAGAACATGTTCTTAGCTTTAATTTGAGTACTAGAAGTCCTTGATTGGATTTATAAAACTCAAGTTATGATCCAGACAAGTTACAGGTCATTAGAGGGATGTGATTTTGGTCAACAAAAGTCAACCAAATTCCAAGCCATTCTTGACCCAGAAGGATGTTTCTCCTTAAACTTTGGCCAACATGAAAGTTGTAGGTCTTGATATTATCTTTCCAAATTGTACTAGAAGTCTTTCATCTGATTTGTAGAACTCAGGTTATGAGGTTTACAAGTTAGGGGTATTTTGGGAAAGTAAGATTACAGGTCATAAGATTATAGGTCCATTTCACCAACTTGCACACTTCAAATGAATATTTTTCCAACATCAAACTTGCTCCAAATGGTGTTATTTGCTTAGCCAAGCATTAAGAAGTTAAGTAATTGGCTTGGTTTGAGGTTTGGATATTTGAATTTTCATGGAAGAATGATTAAAGGGGAAAATTGGAATTATTCCATTTTTAATCACTTTGGTGCAAATGAGTGCATTTTCTGATTGGAAATTTCATTTTGAGCACATTGGCAATATTACATTTTTGAATTGAGGTGTTTAAACAAGCCATTTTCAAGGTTTCTTCATTGTGAAGTTACATAACAAATCTCAACCATGGAGATCAAACAAGGCTCCAATCCTGACCATCCATACTCCAAATGACCCCCGCAAGTGATTCAAGCCATTTTGGAGCCAAAAAAGAGGGAAATTCGTGTACATGAAAACTTGAAAAAACCAATTCCCATGGATTTTGAATTGGGCTTTAGAGGCTAAGATTGGGCTTAATCCTGATTGAGATCCATTGTATATAACATTTCCAACCTTCACAAAGCTTCAGAATTCGAAATTGGAGCCAAATTGATCAAGAACAACTTTGAAAAAGTAGTGAAAACTTGAATTTCGAATTTGGAGAATTAGCACGAATCAAGACAAATTAAGCTTGAAAACATCTCTAGGAAGGTTCATGGAATGATTCTGGATCAAATTCACTAAGCTTCATCAAGAATTGAAGGCTCGGTGAAAGTTCTCCACTAGGTAACTTGAATTCAACCTTACACTCTCAATATGCCATGATTCTCTACCATTTTGGTTGCATTGTGATCCTTGAGTGATGTAGATCGTTTCTGGATAATAATTGTTCGTGTTTGTGATGTTTGATGTGTGGAGCTCCAAACTTGTTTGATTAAGTTTGATCAAAATTGTGGAAAAACGAGGGAGCTATGGTGTCACTTGCAAGCCGTGGCGGCCGGACGTGTGAAGAAGACGACCGGAAAAGTTCCGGCGCCGGCGAGGAGACTTGGGGAGAAGATGACGACGTGTTCGTCCGAGGACCATACGATGTGCTTACTTTCCAATCGAACACATATCATTAAGACCTATTGTGTTCCAAATTTGACTAAATACACATAATCACATTCAAATCCTCATTAATGTGTTCTCACTGTGTGAGCCTCAGGATCTGAATACCAATCAATCATGTGTGTAGGAGTGAGGGTCTATTGTGCACCACGTTTGACTCACTGCATGGGAGTGCCAGGAATTGTTTTGTTTTTCTGATTTTCTTTTGGGCCTACCCGCGCCTGCTATGCGCACCCCCCAGGGAGGCCCAGTCCATGTTTTGCCTTGCTTTGGTTGCTATTCATACCACATATTTCTCATTTTCTTATTATTTTCTTTTTGATTTCTGTTTTAATGTTGTTTCCAATTTAATTCATTAAAAATAGCTCCAATGATATAAAATTCAACAAAAATATTGGAGGTGTTCTTAATTGAATTAAATATTGCAGCTGTTCTTAATTTAATTTTTTCACTTTATTTTCACTTTATTGGAGTTGTTCTTAGTTTAATTTTTTCACTTTATTTTCAATTAAAAAATGAATTAAATATTGGAGTTGCTCTTAATTGAATTAAATTGCGACGTTGTTTGCTTTTTTATTTTGTGTCTCCCTTTCCTTTTTGGTTCAATGAGTGAAAATTGATCCTCATCCTTTTGATGAGTTGAATGATTTTTGAGGACCATTTTGCCCATGGTTGTTGACTTTTGTGGCTTTTCTTTTTGGCTTTGTTTCTCCCATTTCAAAGTGGTACCTCCTAATGAATTTTTTCTTTTGAGGGTGCTTTGAGGGGATATTTGACTTGAGATTGTGGCCTCTGTTTTCCCAATTGTTTAGCTTGTTTTTGCATTTGATTTGGTAATTGTTGAGCCTTTTTCCTATTTTTAAGATGACTTGCAAGTTAGGTCATCCCATATGCAAGCTCACATAAGTACATGACCTAGTTTGAATTGGAAATGACTTCTATGGATCCAATAAGCTCTCAACCATTCTTGTTTCACATTCTAGACATGTTGAGCTTGCTGTATGTTCAATTTTAGGTCAAAATTATGTTCAATGCTTGTTAATTGTGTGCTTCTTTTTAGGGTTTCGACTTGCATTTCAATGTGGTGTTTGCTTGCATCTTTTGTAGTTTTGCTTGCATTTCTTTTTGGTTTGCTTTGCTATTGCTTTTGAGCTTTCTCCTCTTCATATCCCTTCTGTCCAATGACCTTGGAGTGTCATTTAAGGTGGCTTGGTCCCTCCTTTGGAGGTATTTGAAGCATACCTAGAATGATGAATCCTTGAGGACACTTTTGGTGTTTCTTCTTGTTTGATAAGTGATGCTTATGGTTGAGTACCTATTACGGGGTCCTTTCTGCCCTAATTTGATATCCCATCCTCAATTGGCTTTGATGTTTGATTTACCTTTCATTTGGTTTGATTTTATTGGTGTGGTTGATGTTGCTTGACTTATGTCATTTCATCCCACTTTTTGGTGCATCTTTATGAAGTTTACTTGTGTTTGTCTAATGTTCTTCTTGTGCACTTCTTCTTCTTCTCTTTTCTTGAATTTCCATATGCATGCTTGGTTGAGATGAGCTTGTGGTGGCTACTGCCCCACACTATTTTCCTCCCACTATCATTCTATGTGTTGCATTTTGTTTGCATTCTCATTTGCATATGCATTTCTTATTCTTCTTCTTCTTCTTCTTCTTCTTCTTCTCCTTTTTCTTTTCTTTGTCATGTTTCCCATAAGTCCTCTAACCTCTTGGGGTTATGATAGACATTAGGTGCCTAACTATGCATGATAACATTAGATAGCTCCCTTTTGAATCTCAACTTTAGGTTCACTTTGCATGATAACTTTTAGGATTGACTAGTTTCCCATTAGTGCTCCTTCTTCTCTTCTCATCTTCAAACATTCTTAAAACATTTAATAAAGAATGACAAGTGTAGCATGCTATGAGCTTTAAGCTACTTGAGAAATGGTAATTGAGGGGCCTCCTCTCAAGTACCCAGAGTGTTTAGTGTACACCCTTTGGGTGATATACGACGCATTCGCTCTTATTTCATAGTCTTTAGTGCGACATGAGTTGCAAATCAAATTCAAAACATTTCTTCTCTTAAAAAACAAAAAAACAATTCAAACTCTTTTTCACCCTTTGGGGTTTTTAATCAAGGAAAATATTTTCATAAATAAGAGTGTCGTTAACTCTTAGTTCTACCGCAAACGGTAACACCTAAGTCTCCAAAGTTCGAGCTGCATACACCAACTGCTAGAACTATCTGTTAACCCTACTCGGGCCTAAAAGCTTTTAAACCAACCTATGGTCCTTTTAGCCCGAACTACGTTTGCTCTAATCTTTCATACCAGACGAAAGTACATAGGCAGAAGACGCGATGTCTCGGCGAGCAACCTTTCTCGCATTTATTTTCCGCATCATATATCATTACTGTTGTGTTGTGGGGAGGGAAGTTTCATTGAGTGATAAGCCAGACCTGGGCTTAAGTATACACCTAGCTTTAGTAGTGGAGATTAGTGGTGAGTTTGATTGCTTTGCTCGTACTATCTCACCACAAAATTCACGCTCGGACGAGATTCTCTTAGACGACTTTCTTTCTGGCCCTTTGGGCTCGAGGGAATTTTGGATTTGAGAATTGTCGACTTTGGGAACCGATCATCTGTGAGTCAGCTAACTGAGGCCTCTTCAGGAGATAATGATGCCAAACCAGAAATGGTGAACGTATCATCATTTCTTGAAAGTATGTGATGCTGACGAATGCATAGGATGTCGAACCTTGTCAGTGGATAGGTCCACACCTGTGAGGGAGATTGGTTATGCAAGAAACCTTGGCTTTCAGATTACCCGGTTCTTTACAAGTGTGAATCTGTGTTCATGATATCAGTGGATCCTACTGTCGGTACTTTGTTCTTGCTAAGGCGAAGCTCTGGGTTTTTTTTCTCGACCGACAGCACAGCAGTCTTGATCCCTTGTTTTGCATTTTGCATTTGCATTTTCATCTGCATCTCATTAACATGTATTTGTGTTGCAGGTGCATATTGCATAAATACATGTCTGCATCTTAGCATTTTTCACGCATTTGTAGGTGCACTGGAGCCGTTAACCTTATTTTCTCCTGTGGCACTAGTATTTCAGGATTGCTGACGTGACAACTCACCGGTACGGTACTAGAGGAAACCATAAAAGGCTAATGGATCAGATGCAGGTAGAAATGCAAGAGATGAGAGATCGTATAGCACAACTGATGGAGATGATGCAAGGGATTGCTAGTGGTCAGGCTTAACTTCAGACTTTGGTGCAACCTTTGATGACGCGAGTGGATAGTGATGGTGTGCTACATGGTGGGATTGCTTCTAACCCTCCTCATCATGAAACTCCTCAGGCGGGCAATTCGATACCAACTTTAGTCATCCCTACTGCTGGAGGGGGTGGTCATGGTGCTGGTGCTGGAAATGAGATAGGTTTTAATGTTGGTTTTGCCAATGGTGGTAATGGTTTTGCCAATGGTGGTAATGGTAACGAAAATGGATATGGCTTTGGTCCCGATACTACAGGTGTGATACATGGTAGTTTGGACCACACTTGGAATGAGGATAGGCAGGAGGATGTGTTCACTCCCAGATTTGTAAATGCTGAAATACCTTCTGAGGCTGATAGAAGGATTAAGATGATCAAAGAGAAGATGAGGTCGCTGGAATGCCAAAACTCGATGGGGCTGGATATGTCTAATCTGAGGTTGATTCCAGGCTTGAGGGTGCCTCCAAAGTTTAAGGTCCCGGATTTCGATAAGTATAAGGGTACCACTTACACTAGGGTTCATCTGAGGTCTTACTATCGCAAGATGTCTGTGCATTCTGAGGACGAGAAGATCTTGATGCACTTTTTCCGGGATAGCTTATCCGGACCATCGCTGGAATGGTATATGAGCTTAAAGCCCGCTAATGTCCGTAGCTGGAAAGGGCTAGCCGAAGCTTTTGTAAGGCTTTATCAGTACAACAATGACCTTGCTCCGAATAGAGTTCAGTTGCAGAATCTCTCTCAGAAGAGCAATGAATGCTTTAAAGAATATGCCCAAAGGTGGCGAGAGCTTGCTGCTAGGGTACAACCGCCAATGGTAGAAAGGGAACTTGTGGATATGTTTCTTGCTACCTTACCAGGAGTGTACTATGAGAAACTCATCGGCAATATGTCTGGAAGCTTTTCTGATCTGATTATCACCGGTGAAAGAGTCGAAAACGACATTAAAATGGGAAAGATTCAAGTTGCTCTTGATTCCTCGAAAGATGCAAAGAAGCCGTATGTTGGGAAAGAAAGAGAAGCTAATGTTGTATATCCTCCAACTGCTGCTCGACAGCCAGCCCGTCGCCAACAACCTCGTGCTCCTCGGTAGCAAAATAACCGTCAGCGCCAGAATCAGAATAGGCCGCAGCAACAATCTGGAAAGAAGGAATGCTCCTCTCTATCTAGTGCCTATGCTACACAGTGATATTCTTCCACAATTGATTCAAAACTCTTTGGTGGAGCCTAAGGCTCTCAAACCGTTGCTAGAGTCGTACCCTCCTGGATATGATCCCAATGCTTGATGCGAATATCATGCAGGATCCATGGGGCACGCAACTGACGACTGCAAAGCCTTTCAAGCCAAAGTGTAGCAGTTGATTGACAAAGAGTACATTTCCTTTCCCGAAGAAGATTTGGTTGTGTATGTCGACCTCTCATCTGATTGAATTTGAAGAATGCAAGGGTCACGTCCTCCAACAGCCAGCAAGATCTGAAAGCCCAGTTCCTTGAAGCTGGCAATCTTTGTTTTATCCTATTATTTCTTTATGTTTGTAATTTTCTTTCCTGTTTAAAGTGCAATCTCATTTGTAAAACTTCGTTTTCAATTGATATTAATGAAATGAATATGCATGTTTTGATTAAATCCATTTGTGTTCACGTATGTTTTTAATTGATGTCTAACGCTTGTTTAAGCAGGAATCCGGGGAGGATGACAAAGTTTAAAGATGCGCAAGCTTCCGATTGTATGCTTTTGAAATAAAACCTGCTGATGATGTACAGGCATTGTTTCAAATTCCCAAACACCGGAGATATAAGGATGATAATCCCTTGTCAACCCCATTGAGCCTAGTAGTAAGAGTTTCTTTCTGAGAACAAAAAACCCTAAATC
The DNA here is from genome assembly GCA_963859935.3 of Lathyrus sativus. Taxonomy (NCBI): domain Eukaryota; kingdom Viridiplantae; phylum Streptophyta; class Magnoliopsida; order Fabales; family Fabaceae; genus Lathyrus; species Lathyrus sativus. Next base: position 475,099,106 of record OZ012741.1, on the reverse strand, counting down.
TTAACCTAGGGCAGGGTAGACGTCTGCTAATTTGACCGAATATCCAAATTGCAGAAGGAGTGTTCCCGTTCAAGGATAAATCACACCTGTATAGGTTGTGCCTAAAAAACCACAATGGTTAAATCTTGTCGATCAAGGAGTGAAACAGTCACGTTATTCCCCAAAGAGTCAGACAAACCAGTGTCACACGATTTGATCCGAGAAAAAAAAGAGAAAAATAAAAAAAAAAAACCCGCTAAGTCGAGTCTTGAAAATAAGCGACTTAAGAAAAAATTAGGGCATCCCGCTAGACTTTGAAATCAAAAGAAGCTCAAAAGAGTAAGTCCAGGAAAAAGTTAGGGAAATAAAAAATGATGATGGAAAACGAGTCGTGTGATTCAGGCACCAAAAGACGAAAAGCGAGTGATTGTCGCTCCGAAAAAGAAAGCTTGTGGTTGCCGGAACCATCACTCCTATCCTTAATCTTTGATAGGTGAGTGTTAGCGCCGAATTAGCCGAATATAGGATCGGAGGACATCACTAAGAATAGGTGGGTTACAATAAACTTTGAGCCTTTATCCTTTCCTTGTAAACTGTGAACCTGACCAAGTTACAACCTGGAAAAGTCCTAATTGAAGCAGGTTTGTTTCGAAAGCATACTTCGGTAAAGATCGCATCGAAACTGACTCCTAAAAGGATTCCTCTTACAACGTTGTACTAATGTTGACACGTTGTTAAACGATTTAGTCGCTTTATGTCACAAATGTTTTTCCAGTGAACAGAATTGGGTTTCAAAATTTTCATATGCATTGCATTTAATATATCTTTTATGCAGGACAACTTGTTTTACTTGTGAGTAAACGCTTGACAGCAGGAAAGTTTCCACAGCGGAAAGATTGATCAAGATAGAATGCAGAATGCCTCAATACTCTGTTGAGTTATATCAAATGATCATATCATGGGAGTCAACCATCCAGAAGTCAGTTGATCTGAGGCAGTCAAGTCGAGATTCAGTAAAACTCTCGCATCCAAGAAGCACTCTCCCCACAGGTCAGCCAATCTGGGGCAATCAAGTCATTGCAAAATTGGGGCAGGTCATCTTAAGCGAAAAGGAAATGTTCCTTTCCATATTTTCAAAGCTTATCAGAATTATTCAACCAAGGACGAATCTTTTCTTGGTACAGATTCGGGGCAATCCATCTCGAGATCGTTTCATGGCAAACTACTGTTTTCTCAAAGTGAACTATTTCCCAAAGATCAAACTGGGGCAGTTTGTGCAAAGCAAGTTTGTTCTCGTCAGCAAGACTTAAGTGTTGTGGAATCATGTCATTACCTCATCAAATAACCTGAAACCTGTTACATGTCAACCTTTTGTAACCGAAGTCATTTCCGAAGCCTAGTTCTCGCCTGGCGAACCAGTTCTTGTCTGGTCAACCTTTAGTAAACACCAGTTCCTGCCTGGTATATGTCAGATTTTCGACTAGTTCCCGCCCGGTCACCCTTTTTTGTAGCTCGCTATTTAATCATTCCCTGACTGGCAAACACATTTTCAAAGTCCAGTTCATGTCTGGCCAACCAGAAAGCAACTTTCATCCGATATCCAAAACCACAAATCAGTTTCCGTTTGATACCAGAAGTTAGAAGCTCAGTTCTTGCCTAACAACCTAACCTCTTGATTCCAGTTCTTGCCTGGTAATCAGTTCTCGTCTAACTTTTGGTAGAACCCAGTACCCGCTTGGTAGTTAGTCCCCTCCTGACCTTGTTCGTTGAACCCAATACCCGCCTGGTAGTCAGTACTCGCATGACCTTGTTCGTTGAACCCAGTACCCGCCTGGTAGTCAGTACCCGCCTGACCTTGTTCGTTGAACCCAGTACCCGCCTGGTAGTCAGTCCCCGCCAGACCTTGTTCGTTGAACCTAGTTCCCTCTTGGTAGTCAGTTCTTGTCTGATAGCCTAACTTTGTTGACACCATCTCTCGTCTGGTGGTCTATCCTTGGATACTAGTTCTTGTCTAGTACTTCCTTTTTTAAATCCATTCTTGTTGGTAACCAGAGATAAATCCAGTAATAATAAACATGGTCATATCCTAAAATCAAAAGCCCCAACCGTGCTTGGCACATTCCAATCCTCATCCAGATAACAAATTCAGAGTCCAGTTCTTGCCTGGCCTGCCGTTCCTTTTGAAAATAGTTCCTGTCTAATAAGCCTTCGTGGAATACCAGTTCTTGTCTGGTAATACACATTTGAGTCCAGTACTCGCCTGGTAAACGCCAGCTGTTTAAAGCCAGTACCCGCTTGGTCGCTTTCTCTTTAGCCTACAACTGAAACCCTAGTCCTTGTCTGGTGGTCAGTTGTCTTTTATACCAGTTCCTGCCTGGTAAAGAGTGTTTCGAAGTCCAATTATCATCTGGAAAACCATAAAAGTAGTTCATGTTCAACACAAAATAGGAAACCAGTTCTCGCCTGATATATTTTGAGACATAATTCTTGCCCAGTTGTCAGTCATCGCCTGACTTATCTAATGCAGATCTAGGAAGTTTTCCCCAACAAATATCCAATTGTACTTGGTATACTCAGTCCACCTAGCGGATTTGGTTTTCGTTCCTCCAACATTTATTTTGTTGGAGCGGTTCCTTTGCATTTGCATTTTTTTTCATAGCATCTACCCAAACGCGTAGCATTTCCATTCCGTATGGAGCATTACGCCATATTCAAACATGTGCATTTGAAACATATACCAGGTTGTTACCTTTTGTTTCTGTCCCTCCATCAGGGTGTTGTAGTTTATTTCTGTGGTTGGCAAATTTCCGGGTTCTTTGGTATTCAACCGTCTTTTACCTTGATTGCGTGAAAGCCATTCGCTTTTCACTCCTTCAGGTCCAATTCATTTGAATAGGGGCAGATGTTGCACCCCAAAATTTCCCCAACCTTTTCTAAACTTGGTTTATGTTTCATTTCATTTCTTTCTAGCATTTACATTGCATAGCATGTTGCATTAAACAGGGGATCAAGAGCTTGTGCATAGCAAGGAGAGTCTACTCAGAGGGTTGAGTCTAAGAAATGGGTTCTACTCAAGTTTGGATGGTAATCAAGTCATCAGGAAGTGGACAATGGCATTGTGAAAGAAAGGATGGATGTATGTGGGTCAGCTCCTAACTTGGAGACCAGTTCAGGATATAAGATGTTGACAGAGCTCATTGAGTGCCTTTAGGGTCATTGTGGAGCTCATCCAAGTGTTTGTGATAAGTGTGAAGAGTTACAGTTGAAGGTGTTGAATTTAGGGTTTTCATCCGGCTAGTCCTCAGTCAACTGTACAATTGAAGGAGATTAAAACTCAATTCAAAGTCTCTATGGTCATGGGATGTTGTGTTAAGACATATGAGATGTCATTTCAAGTTCAATTCATCAAGGGTTAAGTGTGTGAGAAGTTACCAAATTAGGGTTCTCAAGGTAAAATCCCCTATTTAGTGCCTGACTTCAAGAAGGATGTGATTTACCAAATCCCCTACTTACCAAATCCTCTCAACATTTGACCAACATGGAACTTGTAGAGAATGTTATTAGCTTTAATTTGAGTACTAGAAGTCCTTGATTGTATTTATAGAACTCAAGTTATGATCCAGAGAAGTTACAGGTCATCAGAGGGATGTGATTTTGGTCAACAAAAGTCAACCAACTTCCAAGCCATTTTTGACCCAGAAGGATGTTTCTCCTCAACTTTTGGCCAACAAAAAAGTTGTAGGTCTTGATCTTAGCTTTCCAAATTGAACTAGAAGTCTTTCATCGGGTTTGTAGAACTCATGTTATGAGGTTTACAAGTTAGGGGTATTTTGGGAAAGTAAGATTATAGGTCATAAAATTATAGGTCCATTTCACCAACTTGCACACTTCAAATAAGATTTTTCCAACATCAAACTTGCTCCAGATGGTGTTATTTGCTTAGCCAAGCATTGAGAAGTTAGGGAATTGGCTTGGTTTGAGGTTTGGATATTTGAATTTTCATGGAAGAATGATTAAAGGGGCAAAATTGGAATTATTCTATTTTTAATCACTTTGGTGCAAATGAGTGCATTTTCTGATTGCAAATTTCATTTTGAGCACATTGGCAATATTACATTTTTGAATTTAGGTGTTTAAACAAGCCATTTTCAAGGTTTCTTCATTGTGAAGTTACATAACAAATCTCAACCATGGAGATCAAATAAGGCTCCAATCCTGACCATCCACACTCCAAATGATCCCAGCAAGTGATTCAAGCCATTTTGGAGCCAAAAAGAGGGAAATTCGTGTACATGAAAACTTGAAAAAACCAATTCCCATGGATTTTGAATTGGGCTTTAGAGGCTAAGATTGGGCATAATCTTGATTGAGATCCATCGTATATAACATTTCCAACCTTCACAAAGCTTCAGAATTCGAAATTAGAGCCAAATTGATCAAGAACAACTTTGAAAAAGTGGTGAAAACTTGAATTTCGAATTTGGAGAATTAGCACGAATCAAGAAAAATTAAGCTTGCAAACATCTCTAGGAAGGTTCATGGAATGATTCTGGATCAAATTCACTAAGCTTCATCAAGAATTGAAGGCTCAGTGGAAGTTCTCCACTAGGTAACTTGAATTCAACCTTACACTCTCAATATGCCATGATTCTCTGCCATTTTTGTTGCATTGTGATCCTTGAGTGATGTAGATCGTTTCTGGATAATAATTGTTCGTGTTTGTGATGTTTGATGTGTGGAGCTCCAAACTTGTTTGATTTGGTTTGATCAATTCTTGAGGGGTTTTGCTTAGATTTTTGTGGATTTATGATCTACATAACATGTATATGTTGTTAGGATTAATTTGGTTCAGTTTTAAGGACTTCGAAGATTTGTTTTGCTTGTTATTTACTTTCTGAGTTTGTTACGAGGAGTTATTGGAAACTATGGTTAGATTCTTGTTCCTTGCGAAGAGTAGATGAATTTTCATCTAAGATTTGTGCAAAACGGTGAAAAAATGAGGGAGCTATGGTGTCACTTGCAAGCCGCGGCGACCGGACGTGTTAAGAAGACGACCGGAGAAGTTCCGGCGCCGGCGAGGAGACTTGGGGAGAAGATGACGATGTGTTCGTCCGAGGACCATACGATGTACTTACTTTCCAATCGGATGCATATCATTAAGACCTATTGTGTTCCGAATTTGACTAAATACACATAATCACATTCAAATCCTCATTAATGTGTTGTCACTGTGTGGGCCTCAGAATCTGAATACCAATCAATCATGTGTATAGGAGTGAGGGTCTATTGTGCACCACGTTTGACTCACTGCATGGGAGTGCCAGGAATTGTTTTGTTTTTCTGATTTTCTTTTGGGACTACCCACGCCTGCTATGCGCACCCCCCAGGGAGGCCCATTCCATGTTTTGGCTTGCTTTGGTTGCTATTCATACCACATATTTTTCATTTTCTTATTATTTTCTTTTTGATTTCTGTTTTAATGTTGTTTCCAATTTAATTCATTAAAAATAACTCCAATGATATAAAATTCAACAAAAATAATTTTCACAATCCTTGAGATGTCTACTTTTTTTTAGAAATTTTATTTTAATTTTTTCACTTTATTTTCAATTAAAAAATGAATTAAATATTGGAGTTGTTCTTAATTGAATTAAATTGTGACGTTGTTTGCTTTTTTATTTTGTATCTCCCTTTCCTTTTTGGTTCAATGAGTGAAAATTGATCCTCATCCTCTTGATGAGTTGAATGATTTTTGAGGACCATTTTTCCCCTGGTTGTTGACTTTTGAGTTGACTTTTGTGGATTTTCTTTTTGCCTTTGTTTCTCCCATTTCAATGTGGTACCTCCTAATGAATTTTTTCTTTTGAGGGTGCTTTGAGGGGATATTTGACTTGTGCTTGTGGCCTCTGTTTGCCCACTTGTTTAGCTTGTTTGTGCATTTTATTTGGTAATTTTTTAGCCTTTTTCCTATTTTTGAGATGACTTGCAAGTTAGGTCATCCCATATGGAAGCTCACATAAGTACATGACCTTGTTTGAAATGGAAATGACTTCTATGGATCCAATAAGCTCTCAACTATTCTTGTTTCACATTCTAGACATGTTGAGCTTGCTGTATGTTCAATTTTAGGTCAAAATTATGTTCAATGCTTGTTGAATTGTGTGCTTCTTTTTAGGGTTTCGACTTGCATTTCAATGTGGTGTTTGCTTGCATCTTTTGTACTTTTTCTTGCATTTCTTTTTGGTTTGCCTTGCTATTGCTTTTGAGCTTTCTCCTCTTCATATCCCTTCTGTCCAATGACCTTGGAGTTTCATTTAAGGTGGCTTGGTCCCTCCTTTGGAGGTATTTGAAGCATACCTAGAATGATGAATCCTTGAGGACACTTTTGGTGTTTCTTCTTGTTTGATAAGTGATGCTTATGATTGAGTACCTATTATGGGGTCCTTGCTGCCCTCATTTGATCTCCCATACTCACTTGGCTTTGATGTTTGATTTATCTTTCATTTGGTTTGATTTTATTGGTGTGGTTGATGTTGCTTGACTTATGTCATTTCATCCCACTTTTTGGTGCATCTTTATGAAGTTTACTTGTGTTTGTCTAATGTTCTTCTTGTGCACTTCTTATTCTTCTATTTTCTTGAATTTCCATATGCATGCTTGGTTGAGATGAGCTTGTGGTGGCTACTTCCCCACACTTGTTTCCTCCCACTATCATTCTATGTGTTGCATTTTGTTTGCATTCTCATTTGCATATGCATTTCTTATTCTTCTTATTCTTCTCCTTTTTCTTTTCTTTGTCATGTTCCCCATAAGTCCTCTAACCTCTTGGGGTTATGATAGACATTAGGTGCCTAACTATGCATGATAACATTAGGTAGCTCCCTTTTGAATCTCAACTTTAGGTTCACTTTGCATGATAACTTTTAGGATTGACTAGTTTCCCATTAGTGCTCCTTCTTCTCTTCTCATCTTTAAACATTCTTAAAACATTTAATAAAGAATGACAAGTGTAACACGCTACGAGCTTTAAGCTACTTGAGAAATGGTAATTGAGGGGCCTCCTCTCAAGGACCTAGGGTGTTTAGTGTACACCCTTTTGTTGCACCCCAAAATTTGACCAACCGGGTCTCGTATCGGGCTCGATGTTTCGACGCATAACCGCATTCGCATTTGCATATCGCATACAGTGCATTTTTCATTTGTTTTGATTTTATCGGGATCACAGCTCTCGTCTCGCGTCTCAGGTATTTTTAATCAGTTTGGATAGGTAGAATCGTATTTTTGGGATATTTCGGTGCCCGTTTATTTTTACCGGCTATTTTGGTGCGCTCTCGCGGTGTTATGTGTCGTTCGGTGCTTATTTTGTTCCTCTGGGAATTATTGTGATTTTTCTGGATTTTATTGGCTATTTTTAGGGTTTAAATAGATTTAAATCATTTTTTTAGCATTTTCTAGAATATTAATAGGATTTTTAATAGTTGTAATTCTTTTTAAATAGATTTCTAATCATTTTAGGATTTAATAGATTTTTTAGGATAATATAGAATTTTCTAGAATATTAATAGTTTTTTTTAAATAGTGTTAATAGTTTTTTAATCATTTTAAATAGAAGAATATAGATTTCTTTTATTTTTTATCATTTCTTAATAGGATAAATAAGATTTTTCTTTTAGAAAATTAATAGGCTTTTTGAATATTAGGGTTTAATAGACTTTCTCTTAAATAGAATTTTAATATAGAATATAAATTGTTCATTTTAATAAATAATAGTTTTTTCTTTTAATAGTTGTTATTAGATGTTATTAGGAATTTAATAAAATTTTAATATAGGTTTTATTAGAGTTTTTTTTAGATTAGTGGATTTGTTAGAGTTTGTTAATTAATAGAAGTTAATTGAGTATTAGTTAGTTGATTAGGTTAGTTTTGACTGGTTTAGTCTTTTTAATTCAATTCAGTTTTTTGAGTTTTTTAACCATTATCGTTGGGCTTTATTCACTAATTCGCAGGCCCAAGTTCAGTCTAAGTCCAGAGTTAATCCAACATTTTCCAGCAATGTCCAGATCCGTCCAGAACATTCCAGAAGTTCTCAGCACTATAAAGTCTTCGCAGCCACGTGTAGCTTCGAAAAAGACCCCACATATCATCACTCATACGCCGCCACCTCACGCCCTCAGTTCTCTCTCTCCGTGCCACACCCACGCCACGTGGCGCGCATGCACTCCCTTCCTCCACTATCTCTGCCACGCCTCCCCACTCCTCCACCCACGTGTCTCCACGCGTACGCCCCACAGCACTTCGCCGGGAATACCCACCGGCCGGCATGCATGGCCGGCGGCCACCGTGAACCTCGCCGAAAATCCAACTTCTACCCAGAATCCGATCCTCATCCATCTTCTCCGTCATACCTCCACCGCGCATCTCACCAGAAACGTCCAAATCCCAGAAAATAACCATCACCGGTGTTCATCCTTCATCACGAATTCACAAGCTTCATGCATTCTCCAGATTCAACCGTTTAACCAACTTCAGCAGAGAACCTCCAACCTCAATCCTCGTTCTCCGATCATCATCTCAGATCTTCATTCAACCACCTTCGTCAAACCTTCATCTCGTTCTTCGTAACCTCCAAGAACTTCATCACTTTCCAGATGAACATTCAACAACCCCAACGAATCTTTACAATTTATCTCCAGATCTTCGGTGGTAAGACGTTTCAACAAGAACACGCGAGAATCCTTCATTTTCCAGATCTCGTCAACGCCCCTTCAAACGATCAAGAACATGCAAGCTTCGGAAACTATAATGGAACCCTCGATTTCATCACCAGTGTTCAGCTCCAACATTCATCCTCTTCGAATTTCACCAGATTTCCAGAGGGAAGAACTTCAAGAACATCTAAGCCATCTCCAGAAAGTACTACGTCTTCAAGAACTTGTTAGGGGAATCATGTTGTTTGATCGGTTGTTGGCGCTGACTTCGAAGGGCAAGCAGGTTTGGAGGAACTTAATGATGTTGAGAGTAAGGTGGAGAAAGAGCGGTGAGGGAGAGAACGAAGATGGAAGATGACGGCCATGAACAGTTGGCGACGGTGCTGTGAAGGTTAGGGAGGAAAATTAGGGTTTCAGAGAAGGAAATGAGAGTGGGGGAGAGTTGGGACTCAGTGGACATGGGCCTTGGGCCCAATTCCTTTCCAATTCGCACACTCCAATTTTCCATTCTCCCCCCCCCCTTTTTCGTGTGACGTGTGGTGAAGTGGGCTGAGCCCAATTGGTTTTCTGGGTTACACTCCCAGATTCACTCAGCACCCCCCTCCGGATTCTACAGCAAACAGCTGGGCTGGGCCCAGTTTGTTGTTTTTTTATTTTTTGCTTAATCCCCTGTAATAAGCAGATTACACCCCCCCTCCCCTCTTTTGTATTTTTTTCTTTTTTTATTCTTTTATTATTTTCTTTTGTGTTGAGATTTTAAAAAAAAAAGAAGAAAAAGAATATGAAAAGAAATATCATAAAAAAAAAAGAAGAAAAAGAATATGAAAAGAAATATCATGAAAAAAAAATTTGAAAAAAGAAAAAAGAAAAAGAAATATTGAAAAACAATAAAGAAAGAATATATGGAAAATATGTGGAAAAATAGTGAAAAAAATAGAGAAAAATAAAGATGAAAAAATATATAGGAAAAAATATGGAAAAATATATGAAAAATGTTGAAAAGAAAAGAAGGAAAAAGAGGAAAAAATATTAAAGTAGACTTAATATTTTTTAGAGTGTATTTTTTTCATAGAGATATTTTGCCCTTTTAGAGATAGTTTAGACGTCCACTTGTTAGGGGACTACTTTCCATTCGATTTTTCAGGATAGGATAGGATAGTATTTCCTAGGAGATTTATTTTCAGTATTCACTCATTGTAATCATTTTTCAGAATGTCAATAAAACGAGATTTGAGCTGTGGTCCCGATAGTAGCCGAACTACAGCTGCTCTGATTTCTCGTACCAGACGAGAATATGTAGGCATAGGATGCGATATCCTAGCGAGCACACTAACGACTGACTTTCTGTTCTCTCGCTGCTGTGCGATCGAGACTTTCCCACTGACGACTAATTGTTACCCTTTTTCTCTCTTGCCCTAGTGCATTTGAGACCAAGCCATAGTTTTGCCCATAGGTTCCCGTACCTTTGAAACTAGTTGTGTTTTCCTCACTGCTGTGTGAGAATGTTTTGTTTGGCCGTAGTTAGCCTGAACTACGTAAAGCTCTGATCTTCCATGCAGTGTGGAAGTACGTAGGCACAAGACGCGAGGTCTTGGCGAGCCAATTTTCCCCGTAGTCCCGAACTACGTTGACTCTGACTTTCTCTCTTGAGAATACGTAGGCATAGAGTGCAACGCTCTATCGAGTCAATGCCCTTCTGTTTAGATTTAGCAGCCTTAGATAGATTGTTTTGCATCCTTTAGGCAACCCAAGAAAGCGTGGATCCCATCGAGTACGACGGACGTGAGGGGTGCTAATACCTTCCCCTTGCGTAACCGACTCCCGAACCCAGGTTTTGGTTGCGATGACCATACCTTTTCCCCGTTTTTTTGCGAGGTTTACTCTGAGCGTTTCCTTTCCCTCCCGTGGGATAAATAACGCACGGTGGCGACTCTTCTGTCAGCCGGCGCCGATTTTCGCAGTAGCGACAGCTGGTGACTCTGCTGGGGAGTGCGATAGTTCCCTATACGGGTCTGCTGGGGACCCAACGTCCCCTGGCTGCTAAGGACTGCGATAGTCCTTATGCATGTGGGATCCAACGTCCCCTAAGAGAGAGTCAATCCTAGCGCTTGTTTGCTTGGCTATTGGGGCTTATTTATCGATATTATCTGTTGCTGTTGAGGTGTTACAGGTGTTCTATGATGAGAGATAAGTCGGACCTGGGCTTGGAGTGCACCTTAGACTTAGAGTAGAGATTAGTGGGCGCGTACCGGCTTTGCTTGTACTAGTGTCCCGCGAAATCTACGCTCAGACGAGGTTCTTCTGGTTGGCCTCTTGTCCCACCCTTTGGGTGGTTCGGGTTGCTGGTTAGTTGGATTGTCGACTCTGGGAACCGATCATTTGGAAGTTAGCTAAGTGAGGCCTCTTCAGGACTTGATGATGCCACTCCTTCTGGGAATCGTATCGTCAGTCTTGAAAGTCTGTGACGCTGACGACCGCATAGGATGCCGTACCTTGTCAGATATAGGTCCATACCTGTGAGTGGGGGGGGGGGGGGGGTTTGTGCAGGAAACTTGACTTCCAACCTACCCGTTATTCTGGTCTTCTTTTCAGAGAACGTCTCCGTCAGCAGTGCAGTAGTATTCAGATTTGTGTGGGGGCTGTGGTCCCGTTGTTTGCTGCATCTTGCATATCATGTGCATATCAGTGTTGCATTGCCTAGCATCCTCCAGTTAGCCAGAGTTCTGATCCAGCCTTTGTTTCCTGAAGGTGATTACCCGGAGTTTGGATTGAGCAGCTGTTGATTGTCAGAAGACCGACCTAGGGATTGAGTAGATTTGAGCAAAGTCAAGCATTGAAGTCAGCTGAAGATTATCAGTAGCCATGTCTGAAGGCAATTTCTAGTATCCTAACACCTTGACAGGGTTCACTATGGCGTCCAACCCTCTGTATGATTCTATGGAAGACTTCCCGCAAGTGAACAACGTTGCTGCAGACCAAGTTGTACAGCCTTCTGTTGAGAACCGAGGTCGACATGAACAGTTTGTTGCCCAGAATGAGCGTCATCCTCCTGTTAACTATCAAGGTGTTGCTTTCCCTGTGATGAATTACCGAAGAGATATTCCAATGGCCGGGATGGTAGATCCAGGAGCTCTTGAAAAGAGTAGAAGACTCCGAGTGTTGGAAGAGCAAATGAAAGCTTTGAAAGCCAAAGATGCTGTTAACCTGGATGCTGTAGGCATGTGTTTGGTTCCTGACCTGGTGTTGCCTTACAAGTTCAAAGTGCCGAAATTTGAGAAGTACACGGGAGATAGTTGTCTGAAGCTGCATTTGATGATGTTCTGTCGAAGGATGACTGCGTTTGTGCGAGATGACAAATTGATGATCCATTGCTTTCAAGATAGTCTGACTGGGGCATCTTTGAGGTGGTATATGCAGTTAGAGAGGAATCAGATTCAATCATGGATGGATTTGGCCAGAGCTTTTCTGAAGCAGTACGATTACAACCTAGACATAGCTCCCTATCGCATGCATTTGCAAGAGTTGTCTCAAGAGGACAATGAACCTATCAGGAAGTATGCTCAGAGATGGAGAGAATTTGCTGCTAGAGTGCGTCCACCGCTGTTAGATCAAGAGCTGGCAAGCATGTTTGTGGATTCCCTACAATATCCATACTTCAAAAGATTGCTCGGAATGCCGACAAGTTTCTCTGACGTGGTAGCATTAGGAGAACGCCTCGAGTACTCCATAAGAATGGGAAAAATTCAGATTACTTCGTATGATCAAGCTGGTGAAACTGAATATCCTTGCGACTATCAGAGTGAAGAAGAATTTGTGATCGATGCAGTCATGCCAAAGGTTGAATATCCTCGAAGCGAATCAGTGAATTTTGTTGGTTTTTCATCTTATCAGAGATCAGTACCTCCTGTGGCTTGTTATACTGAACAGACAGCCGTGCCTGGGGCACCATATCAGGAATCTTATGTCGCTTCCATTGCAAAGCAGCAAACTCGTGGTCGAGGTTATCATAATCAGCGTCAGAATCAGAATCGACCTCGCAACAACTTGGAACGAAGGAATGGTCCTTCTCACCCAGTGCCTATGCCGTATAGCCAGTTGCTACCATCTCTGATCCAGAAGTCTTTGGTGGAACCTAAAGCTCTTAAGCCAGTCCCAGAACCTTACCCTCCTGGGTACAATCCCCACGTTCAGTGTGGTTATCATGGTGGCTCTCCGGGGCATTCAACCGAAGATTGTAAAGCATTTCAGGCGAAAGTACAGCAGTTGATTAACCAGGATCGCATTTCCTTTCGGGAAGGATTTCTGTTTGTTCATCCCAACCGCTCAGCTGTCTAAGCTCGTAGACTCGGAAAGTATTCCCCAGCAAATAAGCCAGTGGTCCAGACAGGCAGGCGCCTCAGCATTGGCAGTCCTCAGACTTTTATAGCATTTGCATTTGTAGTTTCTTTTCTGTTAGTCACTACCTGCTTTTAAACATTGTATGTTTCGAATGGTGATAATAATAAAGAGACTATGCATTTTTCTGAATTAATCATGTCGTTGTCGCTCATTTACTGCATTGCACTGACACTTGCATTTTATTCACTCCACTTTATCCCTGTGACTAGCAAAGACTGGAGGGAGGATGAGGAAACTCATAACCGATGATCGTAAGCTTTCAGATAAGACCGTACCGATGACGTACAAGGCATTGTTTCAAATCCCCCAAACACTAGAGATATAAGGAGTTAGTCCCTTGTTAACCACTTCGAGCTAGGAAGTAGAAGTTTTTTCGGACTTATAAACCCTCACATCTTAACCCGGGGCAGGGTAGTTGTCAGTTAGCTTGACCAAGCATTCAAGTCTTGTAGAGGAGTGTTGTCTGTCAAGGACCAACCAGTTTATGCCTTTCAAGAGGTCAAACCTCACCAATCAAGAGTGAGACCGTTACAATCCTTTCGGAGCAATCAAGGCAACCAGTGTCACACGACTTTGTTCCAAAAGAAGGAAGTAAGAAAGCCCGCTAAGTGAAAAGAAAGAAAAAGCTAAGAAAGCTAATACTTAGGCAAAAATCAGGGCATCCCGCTGGACTTTAAAAAGGAAAAAATCGAAAAGAACTCAAAATGAGTCAGTCCAGGCAAAAATTAGGGAACCAAAAGAATGAAAAAGAAGGGATAAAAGAAAATTTTCCCCAGCAAGTCACAAAGTCGTGTACACAGACACCGAAAGCGAAAAGGAGTAACTATCACTCTAGAAGAAAAGCTTTATGAGTTCCTTAACTGTGGGTCTTACCATTCAACATACCCCTCGGAGAGGCGAGTGCTTGTGCCAAGTTAACTGAACCTTAGGATCGGAGATCATCACGTAGAAGGGGTGGGTACAAATCAAAATTTGAGCCAAATATCCTTTGTTTCACGAATTGTGAATCCGACCACGATACAACCCTTAAAAGACCTAATTGAGGTAGGGTTATTCTGAAGCGCATTACGATAAGGTCGAGTAACCTGACTCCTTCTTGACTTGCTAGTCACATCCTTGTTGTATTTTCACTGACCACGTACGCACTACGTTTGAACTTTGGTTCACTCGTCACTCTCAATCATATGCATGTAAATGAGTGACAACTCAAAAATTTTTCAAAATCTGCATGACCGCTGCATTAGAATTACCATTCGTGAATAGACAATTTTAATTGCAGGTTGGTAGTTGGCATGAAAGAAATTCCAGCAGGAATAATCAAGTAGGACCGAATAATTCAGCAGTCTGAACCAGAATGGTGTATGTTGTGAAGCCTTGTGAATCAGGGGCATTGACTTCCAGTAAGTTCAGTATCAGTTAGTCTGAGGACCAGTCCCGAAGTTTCAGTTGATCAGAGGCATTTTGTTTGAAAAGCAGTTGAGCAGAAGTGAGTCTTCTCAAGAGCCAATCAGGGGCAATTATACAGAGCGCTGAGATTTGAAAGCAGAACCTTCAAGTGGATAATCAGATCGGGTTAAGTCGCTAGAACGCTCATTCAGGGGCAAGTCATCGCAGAGAATGTTGAAATCAACTGGGTTGTTAGGTGTCTAATGGAGATTGAATTCTGTTGTCGTACAGATACCGGGGCAAGTACACTCGAGGCAAGCTGTTCAGAGCAAGTACTCCCAAGAGTTAGATTGGGGCGAGTTGCATTGTACTGGGGCAAGTTGTTCAAGCCAGTCTTGTTACCCCCAGCTGAGTGTACTGGGGCAAGTTGTTCAAACCAGTCTGTTTATCCCCAGCCAGAGTTGAGTATCGGGGAATCATGTCAATACCCTTATCAAAAACATCAGCATTCCGAAAAGGCCGTGTTATCGTTGGATCATTATCCTACAGTTTAAACCTGTTGCGTGTCAGTAACCAGTCATTTCCAAAGTCCAGTTCTCGCCTGGCAAACCGGTAACCAGTTCTCGTCTGGCCCACCCTTCCGTAAGCATCAGTTCTCGTCTGGTGCAGTTTATTGTAACCAGTTCTCGTCTGGTCACCGTCTCTTCAAGAGTTGTATTAGTTCTCGCCTGGTACATGTCATCGCGTAATCAGTTCTCGTCCGGTTACCGTGTGTTTTACCCTATGTGTTATACCAGTTCTTGTCTGGTATACGTCAGCTTTCAATCAGTTCTCGCCTGGTTGCCTATGCCTCAGTCTGTTATTCCAGTCAGCCCCGTATGATGTTCAAAAACACAAAAATCAATTCTCGTCCAAACCTATTTTCCTATTAGTTCTCGTCTGGTAGCCTACCTTTGAATGCTAGTTCTCGTCTAGTATTTTCCATATCTTTCACTGTGTACATAGTCCATGTTTATCCTAAACTAAAAAAAAAAACTAGAAAATCAAAAAAAAAAAAAAAACCCTAAAGGTATCTGACCCAGTAATTCCCAATGACTCGCAGGTTGTCATGTTCCCCGATACGAAGCTCGATGGATGCTAGTGCTCCGATTAATGTTGAATTCCTCGTGGATGTTGTTAGATCAGAATTGCTACTCTTCAGCAGATGAAAGTTGCTTATTATCCCCGGAAGAGTCGAGATTGTATTTTACCCCGTATCAGAGTAGGATCAGGGGTACTCTCAGCAGATTAAGATCAATATCCTTGATAGTAGGGGCATTTCCAACAGCGTGCTGCGCGCAATCAATCCCAGTTTGGGTCAATCCCCGCAGAGCACAACCAGTTGCCAATGGTTTGAAGAGAGCATCCCCGAGCAGAGTTGTTTTCTTTCCCCAGTGAAGTCGCCAAGCAGGGTTGCCTTTTCATTTCTCCAGCAGAACGGTTATCCCCAGCGGATTTGGTTTCCCGTTTCCAACATTTATTTTGCTGAGACAATTCTGTGACTTCAGTTCATCCCCAGTAGAGTTGGCGTTACCTTCGGCATTTATTTTGCCAAGCGGTTTTCAGACCTGGGGTTCTCTGGCAGCTAGAGCTTGCATTAGCATTTGCATATATAGTCATAGCATTTATACAAACATATAACATATCCATTCCGTCTGGGCATCGCATTTTCAAACAGAATGTATAGCATTTACATATCATATAGGGCATCGCATCATTTCAAGCATACGCATGTCGAAACATGGATCAGGTTGGTTACCTATTGGATTTCGAATTTGTTCACCTGCAGAGTTGTGTGGCTAAGCTTCTCGTCTTCCCCGACGGAGTGACTTCTTCATATTTGGTTTTTACGTCAGCATCGGAAAAAAACAACAATAGAGATTATCATATATCAAACTTCTGAAGCTGCCGCCTTCGTCAGAATAGGTGCCAGGCAGTTGAATTCAGAATTCCCCAGGAGAGTTTCCTCAGGTTCGCCGTGAACCATGAGTCGACAGAAAAAATCCCATAACAGATGGGAAGGTGTTTGCTTTATGAAGCATTATTCCAATACTTGTGGTGTCACACAGGTGATTGGCAAGGAGAAGAAAATTCTATCAGAAAATTGACCAGTTGTTGCCGTGACAACCAGACTCCAGTTCATTGGAAGCTTTTCCTCAAGCAATTTTGCAGTGTATTCCCGCGGTTGGCAAATTTCAGGGTTCCATTTGTATTCAACCGTCATCTACCTTGAATGTTTGAAGGCTGAGTGCTCTTCACCCATTCAGGTCGAAGCCACTTGAATAGGGGCAGCTGTTGCACCCCAAAATTTGACCAACCGGGTCTCGTATCGGGCTCGATGTTTCGACGCATAACCGCATTCGCATCTGCATATCGCATACAGTGCATTTTTCATTTGTTTTGATTTTATCGGGATCACAGCTCTCGTCTCGCGTCTCAGGTGTTTTTAATCAGTTTGGATAGGTAGAATCGTATTTTTGGGATATTTCGGTGCCCGTTTATTTTTACCGGCTATTTTGGTGCGCTCTCGCGGTGTTATGTGTCGTTCGGTGCTTATTTTGTTCCTCTGGGAATTATTGTGATTTTTCTGGAT
This sequence comes from Lathyrus sativus, assembly GCA_963859935.3. Lineage (NCBI taxonomy): Eukaryota > Viridiplantae > Streptophyta > Magnoliopsida > Fabales > Fabaceae > Lathyrus > Lathyrus sativus. Next base: position 475,082,003 of record OZ012741.1, on the reverse strand, counting down.
TTTATTGGCTATTTTTAGGGTTTAAATAGATTTAAATCATTTTTTAGCATTTTCTAGAATATTAATAGGATTTTTAATAGTTGTAATTCTTTTTAAATAGATTTCTAATCATTTTAGGATTTAATAGATTTTTTAGGATAATATAGAATTTTCTAGAATATTAATAGTTTTTTTAAATAGTGTTAATAGTTTTTTAATCATTTTAAATAGAAGAATATAGATTTCTTTTATTTTTTATCATTTCTTAATAGGATAAATAAGATTTTTCTTTTAGAAAATTAATAGGCTTTTTGAATATTAGGGTTTAATAGACTTTCTCTTAAATAGAATTTTAATATAGAATATAGATTGTTCATTTTAATAAATAATAGTTTTTTCTTTTAATAGTTGTTATTAGATGTTATTAGGAATTTAATAAAATTTTAATATAGGTTTTATTAGAGTTTTTTTTAGATTAGTGGATTTGTTAGAGTTTGTTAATTAATAGAAGTTAATTGAGTATTAGTTAGTTGATTAGGTTAGTTTTGACTGGTTTAGTCTTTTTAATTCAATTCAGTTTTTTGAGTTTTTTAACCATTATCGTTGGGCTTTATTCACTAATTCGCAGGCCCAAGTTCAGTCTAAGTCCAGAGTTAATCCAGCATTTTCCAGCAATGTCCAGATCCGTCCAGAACATTCCAGAAGTTCTTAGCACTATAAAGTCTTCGCAGCCACGTGTAGCTTCGAAAAAGACCCCACATATCATCATTCATACGCCGCCACCTCACGCCCTCAGTTCTCTCTCTCCGTGCCACGCCCACGCCACGTGGCGCGCATGCACTCCCTTCCTCCACTATCTCTGCCACGCCTCCCCACTCCTCCACCCACGTGTCTCCACGCGTACGCCCCACAGCACTTCGCCGGGAATACCCACCGGCCGGCATGCATGGCCGGCGGCCACCGTGAACCTCGCCGGAAATCCAACTTCTACCCAGAATCCGATCCTCATCCATCTTCTCCGTCATACCTCCACCGCGCATCTCACCAGAAACGTCCAAATCCCAGAAAATAACCATCACCGGTGTTCATCCTTCATCACGAATTCACAAGCTTCATGCATTCTCCAGATTCAACCGTTTAACCAACTTCAGCAGAGAACCTCCAACCTCAATCCTCGTTCTCCGATCATCATCTCAGATCTTCATTCAACCACCTTCGTCAAACCTTCATCTCGTTCTTCGTAACCTCCAAGAACTTCATCACTTTCCAGATGAACATTCAACAACCCCAACGAATCTTTACAATTTATCTCCAGATCTTCGGTGGTAAGACGTTTCAACAAGAACACGCGAGAATCCTTCATTTTCCAGATCTCGTCAACGCCCCTTCAAACGATCAAGAACATGCAAGCTTCGGAAACTATAATGGAACCCTCGATTTCATCACCAGTGTTCAGCTCCAACATTCATCCTCTTCGAATTTCACCAGATTTCCAGAGGGAAGAACTTCAAGAACATCTAAGCCATCTCCAGAAAGTACTACGTCTTCAAGAACTTGTTAGGGGAATCATGTTGTTTGATCGGTTGTTGGCGCTGACTTCGAAGGGCAAGCAGGTTTGGAGGAACTTAATGATGTTGAGAGTAAGGTGGAGAAAGAGCGGTGAGGGAGAGAACGAAGATGGAAGATGACGGCCATGAACAGTTGGCGACGGCGCTGTGAAGGTTAGGGAGGAAAATTAGGGTTTCAGAGAAGGAAATGAGAGTGGGGGAGAGTTTGGACTCAGTGGACATGGGCCTTGGGCCCAATTCCTTTCCAATTCGCACACTCTAATTTTCCATTCTCCCCCCCCCCCCCTTTTTCGTGTGACGTGTGGTGAAGTGGGCTGAGCCCAATTGGTTTTCTGGGTTACACTCCCAGATTCACTCAGCACCCCCCTCCGGATTCTACAGCAAACAGCTGGGCTGGGCCCAGTTTGTTGTTTTTTTATTTTTTGCTTAATCCCCTGTAATAAGCAGATTACACCCCCCTCCCCTCTTTTGTATTTTTTTCTTTTTTTATTCTTTTATTATTTTCTTTTGTGTTGAGATTTTAAAAAAAAAAGAAGAAAAAGAATATGAAAAGAAATATCATAAAAAAAAAAGAAGAAAAAGAATATGAAAAGAAATATCATGAAAAAAAAAATTTGAAAAAAGAAAAAAGAAAAAGAAATATTGAAAAACAATAAAGAAAGAATATATGGAAAATATGTGGAAAAATAGTGAAAAAAATAGAGAAAAATAAAGATGAAAAAATATATAGGAAAAAATATGGAAAAATATATGAAAAATGTTGAAAAGAAAAGAAGGAAAAAGAGGAAAAAATATTAAAGTAGACTTAATATTTTTTAGAGTCTATTTTTTTCATAGAGATATTTTGCCCTTTTAGAGATAGTTTAGACGTCCACTTGTTAGGGGACTACTTTCCATTCGATTTTTCAGGATAGGATAGGATAGTATTTCCTAGGAGATTTATTTTCAGTATTCACTCATTGTAATCATTTTTCAGAATGTCAATAAAACGAGATTTGAGTTGTGGTCCCGATAGTAGCCGAACTACAGCTGCTCTGATTTCTCGTACCAGACGAGAATATGTAGGCATAGGATGCGATATCCTAGCGAGCACACTAACGACTGACTTTCTGTTCTCTCGCTGCTGTGCGATCGAGACTTTCCCGCTGACGACTAATTGTTACCCTTTTTCTCTCTTGCCCTAGTGCATTTGAGACCAAGCCATAGTTTTGCCCATAGGTTCCCGTACCTTTGAAACCAGTTGTGTTTTCCTCACTGCTGTGTGAGAATGTTTTGTTTGGCCGTAGTTAGCCTGAACTACGTAAAGCTCTGATCTTCCATGCAGTGTGGAAGTACGTAGGCACAAAACGCGAGGTCTTGGCGAGCCAATTTTCCCCGTAGTCCCGAACTACGTTGACTCTGACTTTCTCTCTTGAGAATACGTAGGCATAGAGTGCAACGCTCTATCGAGTCAATTCCCTTCTGTTTAGATTTAGCAGCCTTAGATAGATTGTTTTGCATCCTTTAGACAACCCAAGCAAGCGTGGATCCCGTCGAGTACGACGGACGTGAGGGGTGCTAATACCTTCCCCTTGCGTAATCGACTCCCGAACCCAGGTTTTGGTTGCGATGACCATACCTTTTCCCCGTTTTTTTGCGAGGTTTACTCTGAGCGTTTCCTTTCCCTCCCGTGGGATAAATAACGCACGGTGGCGACTCTTCTGTCAGCCAGCGCCGATTTTCGCAGTAGCGACACCTTTGGGTGATATACGACGCATTCGCTCTTAGGTCATAGTCTCTAGTGCGACATGAGTTACAAATCAAATTCAAAACATTTCTTCTCTTAAAAAACACCAAAACAATTCAAACTCTTTTTCACCCTTTGGGATTCTTAATCAAGGAAAATCTTTTCATAAACAAGAGTGTCATTAACTCTTAGTTCTACCGCAAACGGTAACGCCTAAGTCTCCAAAGGTCGAGCTGCATACACCAACTGCTAGAACTATCTGTTAACCCTACTCGGGCCTATAAGCTTTTAAACCAACTTGTGGTCCTTTTATCCCAAACTACATTTGCTCTGATCTTTCATACCAGACGAAAGTACGTAGGCACGAGACACGATGTCTCAGTGAGCAACCTTCCCCCTTCTTTAGCCGTAGTTAGGCGAACTATGTTGACTCTGACTTTCCCATTGCACGAGGGATTACGTAGGCACAGAGCGGCGATGCTCTGCCGAGTCAGTTCTTTTTTCTTTTTCTTTTGTCCATAAGCCTTTAGCTAGATAGTTTCAACACACCCTTTTAGATAGACAACAATGCGTGGATCCCGTCGAGTACGACGGACGTGAGGGGTGCTCATACCTTCCCCTTACGTAACCGACTCCCGAATCCAGACATGGTTGTGATGACCTTCTATTTTCCTTTTTCTTTAGGTTTTTACGATTGTTTCCTTTCCCTCTCTTTGGGATAAATAACGAAAGTGGCGACTCTTCTGTTTTTTCCGCCGGTTGTTTTTCGCAGTTGCGACAATACCAAGATCAGCGGTATCATTATGATCCTTAGCTATGAAGACTTCCTGAATGTACCCCTCATTGGTACTAAAGAAGTAATCAACTATAATCCAATCCTTGCTCCCTGTCAGTATGGGTACTCAACAGGGCCAGAACCTGAGCTAGATATGCTAAGAGCCTATTTTTGTGAAAAAGGTAGCAATGAAGAACTTGAAACTCAAGCTAGTTTTGCTTGGCGTCATCCTCTTCTACAATGAGAAACCCCATAAGAGAATGTAAGTTGTCTAACCACAAGGGCTTATTTACTTTGGTCAAAGGAGATAGCCTTGAGAATGTTTTACACTCATACCTATGAGATTACCATGGAGCCTGAGGTTCCCATACCTAGAGAGGAACTTAGATACGCTTTAGTCAAAGTGAAGCATGAGAATGCTGAATTGTGGGAGGTAATTCGTCAGAATCAACTCCAGCCCAGGTTTCAGGAAGGAGAAGGATCGTCTAGTTAGAACGATCAATACTTCGCCATTTCCTGCTTTTCCTTTAAGATTGTAATCTTTTGTTGTATTTACTTCTGTTGTAAGAAAGGTCTTGTTTGTTAGCAAGAGCCATCTATTTTAATGGATCTCAACCTAACAATGAAAATCTGCTTTTAAAGCACGTTGTTACGTGTGTTTCTAACTTTGTTTGTAAACAAAATTGCTGTTTTTTCCTTGAATGGTTGGTTTTTCATTTGCATTCGCACTTGCATTTACATATCATCTGCATAGTCTTGCATGGGTTCCGCAGCTCATCTGTTGTTCTTTTCCGCCAGAGAGGAGGAAAGAAGTCACACTGAGTTCCCACAGATACAACACTCGAGCCAGAGCTCAAAAGAAGATGGCCGACCACGACCAGAGAATCTATCAGATCGACAACGACATCGAAGGAATCAAAGATAATGTCAGTCAGATTATGGAAGTTCTCAATGTAATAAAAGCAAAAATGGATTCACAGGCTACCGTGGTATCTGAAATCACTACATCAGCAGCAAATCCTCCTACAGTTCCAGCTCTAACAACTGAGTTCTCGTTCGATATATCTAGGGATTTTCTGCCTCTGCCCAGTAATCCTCAATCGTTCAGCTTTCAACCACAAGTTGTTCTAATGACGACAAATCCTCTTTTTACCCAGGCAGGAGGTCCGACGCATGCTCGACCTATTTTTAACAATCACCAACTGATCTTTGATATACCCGATGGTTCTGAAATCTAAGACAAAAAACACGAGAAGTTAAGGGTAGAAATGGACGTCATGGCTAAGAGGATGAAAGATATTGAAGGAAATAACGTCTTTGGATCAGACACCAAAGACATGTGTCTATTATCAGGGTTGGTGTTTTTCCACCGAAGTTCAAGATGTCAATGTTCGACAAGTACAAGGGATCCACTTGTCCCAAAGTTCACTTGATCATGTATTGCAGGCAGATGACTTCGCACATCGAAAATGATAAGCTACTGGTACACTACGTTCAGGATAGCCTCAAGCGAGCATCTGCCAAATGGTATCCGAGTTTAGACCAGGCAAAGATCCAATGCTTTCAAGATTTTTCCGACGCATTTATCTAGCAGTATAAGTACAATATGAATCTGGCCCCAGATCACCGTCAGCTCCTTAGCATGACACAAAAAAGCACTAAGTACTTCAAGGAATATGTGCAAAGATGGCGCAGGACGGCTACTCAAGTTGAGCCACCCCTGACTGAAAAAGAACTGGCTGACTGGTTCGTAGACACAGTCAGATCTGAGTTCTACGAGAGACTAATCAACAGTGTCACAACAAACTTCTCTGATATTGTAGTTGTGGGAGTAAAAGTCGAGGAAGGGCTGAAGAGTGGCAAAGTGTCAAATTCAACTGCTAGCTCCAGCACAGGTGCTACCAAAAAGCCAACCAGCAGCTTTCACAAAAAGAAAGAAGGTGAAGTGAGCACCGTGACACATGAAAGAAGAGCACAACATCGAAGGAAGCAGTGACACCTGTATTCCAATAACAAGTTCAACAGGGTCCTCAGCAAGGGGCACTCAATCAGTATCAGCAATACAATCGGCAACCGTACAACAATCAGCAAGTGCAGCAGCCTCAAGCTCAGGCTCCAAGGGCAAATTACTGAAAGTGGGAGGCCAAGAATACAACCCATACCCATGAGTTATACAGAATAGTTTCCTATGCTGGTGGAACAAGGGCTCGTCAAGACAAGGAAGTTAGGTGCTCCACCTAATCTGCTACCTCATTACTATAATCCGAACGCACACTGTCCTTTTCATGAAAATGCTGTCGGGCACGATCTGGAAGGTTGCTTCGCACTTCAGCATATTGTCCGAGAATTAATAGAGAATAAGATATTATCATTTGAGGATAATCACCTGAACATAAAGCAAAATCCTCTACCAAATCATGATGGGGTAAACGTCATAACTGAAGAAGGGGAAGGATCCAAAGTGAAGACAGTCACAACTATCTCTGAAGTAAAAGTACCATGGGTGGAATTGCATAAAAGGCTTGCTCAAGCATGGGTGCTCAAAAGTTCTCATGAAAACTGTGAGGAATGTAGACTGAATCCACAGGGTTGTGACCTTATGAGAAAAGATGCTCAATCATTAATCGATCAAGGAATGATGCAGATCAGTAGCAGAAAGAAGGGGGAGGACGTGACAGTAATTGAGCCGGTATTCAAAATTCCTGGACAATCCAACAAAAAAGCGGTCTTCAAAAATAACAATAACCATGCAACCATGCACAAAGCTGTCTGGCCGGTATTCCGCGATGATTCTGCATCCATGTTTAGAAAGGACCAACCCAGGTTCCATCCAAGAAGAGGACCTCGTACTCACTCGAGAGCTATAACACCCAAATATGATTATACATGGTGTAATGAGATTATGGGGAAGAAGTATGAAAGTGTCACCAACATTGCTGGGGAAAGCAGAATGACCTGAAGTGGTCAAATATATCAGCCTCGAGTAAGTCCTATAGTTCCTCAACCAACCGCTGCCATTCCTAAAGCTGCTACTGCTGTTTCTAAGGAAGTCGTTCCGAAAGAAGAAATTTCTAAGGAACCCACCGGAAAATAGAAAGAGATCCTCAAAGACGACGAGTAAGAATCTTGAGAATCATTCACCGAAGTGACTACCGAGTGGTGGATCAACTTAATCAAACACCGTCAAAAATCTCCATCATGTCACTATTGTTGAGCTCCCCTGTGCATCGTCAAGCCTTGATGAAGATATTGACGCAACGTCACGTGACAAAGGATATCACAGTACGACAATTTGACTCAGTCATTGCCAACATCACAGCATGCAACACCTTGAGCTTTGACGATAGTGATCTAACAGCTGAGAAACGCAAGCAGAACCGTGGCTTGCATGTATCTATCAAATGTGAAGAGGACACATTAGCCAGAGTACTTGCTGATACAGGATATGCATTCAACATGATGCCTAAGAGGACTCTAGCCAAATTGGCCTACTAAGAAGCTGAAATGAGGCCTAATTCTCTAGTTGTAAATGATTTTGATGACTCGAGAAGAACTGTGATAGGGGAAGTTGATTTACCAATCTTGATAGGCCCTCAGGTCTTCGAAATTATTTTTTAAGTGATGGATATCAATCCGGCTTATAGTTGCCTATTGGAAAGACCATGGATACACACAGCAGGCACTGTCACATCCACTCTACACCCAAAAATAAAGTTCGTCGTCAATGATCAGTTGGTCATAATTCATGGAAAGGCGGATCTGATGGTGAGTAACTTTGTAGATGCTTTTAATTGGCTGCATTTTATGGCAAAGCATTGATGGATGTATGAATGTCATGACTGATGTTATAACATACATAATGAGTATTATGTAGGGTAAGATGGGATAGATAAGAGCAAGTTAAGTTGGATGTCATGCGGAATGTTATGACATCAAGCGTATAACATTAGGGCGCGCAAGTTTTAGTTTCTGGTATTAGCTCAGGCTATACTTCAGGAAACATTTTAGGAAACCTAGTTATCTCAAGCGACATATCAGACATTGTTGAGGATAACATGGAATGTCCCTAACCATATTGGACGTGTGCAGTTTCATGAAGAGAGGTTTATCTTGGGTAAACCTAACTTCTGCACGAAGGGCCAAGGACTGTATGCTGCCTATATATACAGAAGTAGCAATCCTATTTAAGGATAGTTCTTGACAGGGTTTTAGAGAACGTGTATTTGTGAGTGAATAATTATGTTCTTCACGTGTTCTTGTGTGTCTTAGGAATACTTGTAAACCAAACAATTATTTGTTGTCTGATTGCATTGGTCTAGATTTTTTTTAGCAAAAGTGTTGTGTCACTTGATCAAAGCTGTGAAACAAGATCAAGGTGTGTTTGAAGTGTGTCTTCAATTTTATTTGTAAATTTGAATTTGTTGATATCACTGTTGTGATTGAGGGGGAGTGAGTTGGTAACTCTGGTCTAGTGTTAGGCTGAAGTGTCACTGGGTAGCTCTTAAGTGAAGAGTACAAACTGGTTGTTTGAGTCTGATTTAATGCTACTAATAGGGAATTTCCTCTCTGGCTTGGTAGCCCCCAGATGTAGGTGTAGTTTGCACTGAACTGGGTACACAATTACTTGTGTTATTTACTATTTTCATTTACAGTTGATCATTAAGTTTTGTAGTCTGTGTTACAATGGATGTCATAACATCCGTGACAACATCCACTGTTGGGTACCTAGAATTTCAAACTTGTCTTCCTTCAGATACATAGAAGTTGATGAAGATGCGCTTGAAACTGCTTTCCAAGCCTTGGAAATTGCCCATGTTGTATTGATTGATGAGTTAGCGATAACCTATGGTCCATCTTTTGCTTCCGTTCAAAGCATCAAAGCTGCAATGAAGATAGGGCTCCCATTGGGATGGGGTCATAGAAGTCAACGCTCCTGCAAAAAACGATAGACAAGGGTTGGGTTACAAACCAACTCTAGAAGATGCACCCGAAGGAAGCATCATGAAGGAAAAATATTTAGGGGAGATATTCACAAGCGGCGGAATGCAAGTGAATGCCGTCATAGCTGAAGAAGAAGAAAGTGACCCTGACAGCCTGGTGATCTGAGGCGGAGCAGCTTTACGTAACTGGGAAACTGTGGAAATCCCTGTCTTTTTACCTCTAGAGTAATTCATTTGCTTGTTAGCTTTGTTTTTCTTTAAAATTACTGGTCTTGCCCAAAGCCAGTGAATCATTTTGTATGGGCCACTTTGCAATTTGAAAAGATCTATGAATGAAAAAGTGTTTTTGTTAAAACTCGTGTTTTGTTTTCTGCTTATCATTTTCACTCTTTTTGCTAAAAGGAAAATGGCAATTCTTTTTTGAAAACTTAAAAACAACCCATCATTTGCATGTTTGTGTATGTGTGTCTGATCATTCTCAAACCTGTAAAACCATGCAGAACACCTCCACCACCCACAGAATCCATTGATCATTCTATTCTTTCTAGTAGTGGTCCATCTATCTTTCAAGCTGAAGAAGAAAGCGATGAAGACTCAGAGGTCCTGAAGAATTGAGGAGAATGACTGAATACGAAGATGCTTATCTTCAGCCATACAATGAACAGATCGACGTTGTCAACCTGGGCTCTGAAGAAGAAAAGGGAGAAGTCAAGATTGGAGCATCGTTAGGGTCAGAAGTCAATAGCATACTGATAGCACTCCTCAAAGATTATGTCGATGTATTCGCTTGGTCTTATCAAGACATGCCAGGGTTAAACACTAATATTGTTATGCACAAGATCCCTTTGAAACCGGATTGTCCTCCAGTCAAGCAGAAGCTTCGAAGATCTAGACCCGACATGGCTCTCAAAATCAGAGACAAGGTCAAGAAGCAAATTGATGCAGGCTTTCTAGCAGTATCAAAATACCCAGAATGGCTGGCCAACATAGTGCCACTCCCGAAAAAGGATGGCAAAGTCAGAATATGTGTAGACTATAGGGATCTGAACAAAGTTAGTCCGAAGGACGATTTCTCCCTTCCACATATTGACACCCTGGTGGGTAACACAACCAGTTTTGCAGTATTTTCATTAATGGACGAATTTTCCGGCTACAACCAAATAAAGATGGATCTGGACGACATGGAGAACATAACTTTCATTACACCCTAGGGCACCAATTGTTATAAGGTCATGCCTTTCGGTCTGAAGAACGCGGCGGCAACGTATCAACGACCCATGGTTACACTCTTCCATGATATGATGCATCAGGAGATGGAAGTGTATGTAGATGATATGATTGCAAAGTTCCGAAATGAAGAAGACCACTTGGATCACTTGCTGAAATTATTTGACAGACTCTAAAAATCTCAACTGAGGCTAAATCCGGCTAAGTGCACCTTTGGGGTTCGTTCAGGAAAACTACTCAGTTTCATTGTTAGTCAACGAGGAATTGAAGTAGATCCCGATAAAGTCAGAGAAATTCAAGAAATACTCGCTCCTCAAACGGAAAAACAGGTCAGAGGTTTCCTCGAACGGTTAAACTACATCTCTAAGTTCATTTCTAACCTGACGCCTACCTACACACCGATTTTAAGTTGTTACAAAAGGATCAAAGGATGGTATGGAATGATATTTTTCAGTCGGCGTTTGAGAAGATCAAGTTGTATCTACAAGAGCCTCCAGTGTTGATTTCTCCGGTGCCGAGAAAGCCATTGTTCATGTATATAACAGTACTGGAAGAATAAATGGGTTGTGTCCTAGGCCAAACTGACGAGTCAGGAAAGAAAGAGCATGCAATCTACTATCTGAGCAAGAAGTTCACAGATTGTGAGAGTCGTTACTCCCCTCTAGAGAAAGCCTGATGTGCCCTAGCCTGGGCAGCCAAGCGTCTGAGACAATATATGATTTGCCATACTACGCCGCTGATCTCTAAGATGGACCTAATAAAGTACATCTTCGAAAAGCCAACTCAAACTGGAAGGTTGGCCAGGTGGAACATGCTCTTGTCAGAGTATGATATTCAGTATGTCGCCCAAAAAGCCGTCAAAGGCAGCGTCTTGTCAGAACACCTTGTCGAGCACCCGATAGACGATTATCAACCGCTCAAGTTTGAGTTCCCAGATGAAGATGTAATGTACATACAACGTCAGAAACCAGAACATGGTCCTGAAGAAGGTCCCGAACCTGGGTCCTATTGGGAAATGATGTTTGATGGAGAATCTAACAAGAATGGACACGGTATTGGAGTCGTCTTGAAGAATCCGACCAGAGGGTATACTTCCGTCACCGCCCGAATCTGCTTCTCATGTACCAACAATATAGCCAAGTACGAAGCTTGCATCCTGGGATTAGAGGCTGCTATTGATCTCCATATCAAAATCTTAGAAGTGATCGGCGATTCCGCTCTAGTGATCTACTAACTCAGAGAAGAGTGGGAGACCCGAGATGAAAAGTTAATCCCTTACAAAGATCACATCCTGGAGATGATTGAATACTTCGACGAAATTACTTTCAAACATGTGCCGAGATGGTAGAAGAAGAGTCTGATAAGGAGCCTTGGTTTGCATCCTGCTAGCATCAATATGGAAAGTCCAGTTTGTTAACGAAGCACCTCTAATTTGCATCGAAAGAAGGACTTTCCCAGCATATGTCATGATGGTAGAAGAAGAGTCTGATAACGAGCCTTGGTTTCACGACATTAAGAATTTCCTTCAAAATCAGGAGTATCCGGCTGACCCATCCAGAGTTGACAAAAGAGCCATACAAAGGTTATCATCCAAATTTTTCATCAGGAATGGTATCCTGTACAAGAGGAACCACGACATGCTTCTACTCAGATACGTCGACGAAAAAGAAGCAGATCTGTTAATGACTGAAGTGCACGAAGGGACATTCGGCACTCATGCCAGTGGCCATGCCATGGTGAAAAAGATTTTAAGGGCTGGATATTTTTGGTTGACCTTAAAGACAAATTGTATTCTCTTTGCTCGAAAATGCCACAAATGTCAAGTCTATGCCGACAAAGTGCATGTTCCTCCGCATTCTCTCAATGTAATAACATCACCGTGGCCATTCGCAATGTGGGGCATAGACATGATTGGGGTGATAGAGCCAAAAGCTTCCAACGGCCATCGGTTCATCCTCGTCGCAATTGATTACTTCACCAAGTGGATAGAAGCAGCATTGTATGCGAACGTGACAAAGCAAGTGGTCTCCCTCTTCATCAAGAAAGAGATTATTTGTCGGTACGGCATCCCTGACCAAATCATCACCGACAATGGATCAAATCTGAATAACAAGACAATGAAAGAACTTTATGATAACTTCAAAATTAAACATCACAATTCTTCTCCGTACATACCAAAAATGAATGGCGCTGTCGAAGCTGCAAATAAGAACATCAAGAAAATAGTACAGAAGATGATCGTAACCTACAAGGACTGGCACAAGATGCTACCATTCGCTTTACATAGGTACAAAACATCAGTGTGCACTTCGACAGGGGCAACCCCCTTCTCTTTGGTATATGAAATGGACATTATACTACCCATCAAGGTCAAGATACCTTCGTTAAGGATCTTAATGGAAGTCGAGCTTGAGGAAGCCGAGGGGATGAAAGAGAGGTTCGATTCATTGAATCTCATCGAGGAAAAGAGGATGACTGCCATGTGTCACAGTCAGATTTATCAACAAAAAATGGAAAGAGCTTTCGACAAGAAGGTCTGTCTCAAGGAATATAAGGAAGGAGAGCTTGTGCTCAGAAAAATCCTACCTACACAGAAGGACATGCGCGGAAATTCAATGCCTAACTATGACGGCCCTTTCATATTGAAGACTGTCTTCTCCGAAGGATCTATGATTCTTGAAACGATGGACGGTGAGCAACTAAAGTACCCCATAAATTCAGACGCAGTAAGGAAGTATTACGCCTGAGTAGGGAAACCTCGGAATTTGACTCAAGCAAAAAGCCTCAGACGTCCGAAAGAACAAAAACCGACAAATACAGTGGCAAAGCCTCGTCAAAAGTGTTGAAGGAAATCATTGTCCACTGTTCTCGTCAGAAGCAACGAAGCACATGGACCGCTATTTAGTTGGACCAACCCATTGTTGGATTTTGTAACCCTTTCTGTTTTCCATTTACCAAAAAAATTGTATTTGTTCCCGAGACTCTACCCTTTGTAAAGTTCTCGTCTATGAATGAAATTAGATCTCCGACCAATAATAGTTATGACCTATGTTTTTGCTATGCAAATGTCGGTTGTTTGTTAACAATGATTTTTGAAAAAAAGAAAAGTGTTTTGAAAATAATAAAAAAAAATTGGTTTAAAGAAACTAATTTAACAAAGCATGTCAAAACGATAGAGGTGATATGACGGTTGTCGCTACCGCGAAAATAAGGTGCCGGCAAAACAGAAGAGTCGCCACCTTTCGTTATTTATCCCTCAGAACGGGAAAGGAAACGATCGGAAAAACCTGACGAAAGGGTATAAGACAAGGTCATCGCAACCATTGTCTGGGTTCGGGAGTCGGTTACACAAGGGGAAGGTATTAGCACCCCTCACGTCCATCGTACTCGATGGGATCCACGCCTGTCGTGTTTACCTGACGGGTTGGTTTTACTATCTACCTATCAAGGCTGGTCTGAAAAGAAAAGAAAATGACTCGGCAAAGCGTCGTACTTTATGCCTACGTATTCTCATCAGAGAATGAGAAATCAGAGTCAACGTAGTTCGGCTAACTACGGGTTACGGGGAAGGTGGCTCGCTAATACGTCAGTATTGTGCTTACGTACTCTCAACAGGTATGAGAGATCAAAGCTTACGTAGTTCGGGATAATACAGATTACAGGAATTCAGATTCATCTGTTTTATCGAGTAGGGTTAACAAACAGTTCCAGCAATTTGGCGTACGCAGCTCGACCTTTGGAGACTTAGGCGTTACCGTTTGCGGTAGAACTGGGAGTTAACGACACTCTTTTCTTTAGAAAAGCTTCCTTTGAATTATTGGCCCACGGGGCAAAAAGATTTGAAGTTTGTTTTCTGTCTTTTAGGGAAGAACTGTTTTTTATGGTTGTTTGCAACCAATATCGCACTAGAGACTAGGATCTGAGAGTGAATGCGTCGCATGTCACCCAAAGGGTGCCACACTAAACATCCAGACTATTGAAATGAAACTCTCCAACAATCCTTTCTCAGATAGCTTAAGGCTCATAACGTACGACGTCAGTTAACCTTTATTACTGTATTTTGATCTTTTTTGAGATGAGAAGAGAGAACGAACAGGTTCAACTAAGGGGAGACTATCAAGTCCTAATGTTGTCATGCCAAGGATTCATCCTATGGTTGAGGTTTGAAACAGGGATCTCCTAGAAGTTATCATGCATATATTTCAACCTAAAGTTCTAATCATCACTTCCTTATCAAGGGAAGTGAGATTCCTAGGGGATCATGTCAATGATAAACAGCAACAGATAAAGCATCAACTTAAACAGTAAACAGTAAACGACTGTAACATGCATGCAATGCAAGTGAGGGAGGAAATGTGTGTGGGGCATCAGCCTCCACAAGCTCATCTCAACCTCAAGCCAAATATGAATAACTGTAATCATACAGAAGGAATGAAATAAAATTCCATCAAGCAAATCACAACCCACATAGGCAAGGGAGCAAGGCTCTACCGAATACCCGCAAGCAAAGCCATACAGTAAAAATACAAGCAGAGGGAGCAACTCAACCTTTAGTGCAATCATGCTCCTAGCCTAACACAATCTAAACATGAACTTATCCTAATGCATCAAGCAAATCACACAAGTCACATTAATACAGTTGCACAGAAAGCAAACAGACAGGAGAGAAAGCAGATCAACAGCTCCCCCACAGCTTCACAGCAAAGCAACCTTCTGACAGCAGTTCAGTCCTCAATCTGTAACTGCTCTTTAAGGCTATCATCTTCAATAGCAAGTGTCAACTTGCTTCTTCAAGCTTTCAATGCATCAAACAGTAGTATCAACTTGTTCTCCATCTTCTTAAAGCTTCAGCTCTTCCTTCAATCTCAATTTGATTTTCTTCACACAAGTATCAACTTGTTCTTCTTGGTCTTCAAGCTTCAGCTCCAATGGCAGTCTTCAAATATAGTGAAGTAGCAACTTCTAGCATCTTCAATCTTCTAACAAGGAACTCCATCCTCTAGCAAGGGAGAAAGATTCATCTAACAAGAGCAAGGTTTGGATAGTGGAAAGCAAAGTGAAGACCAAAGGTCACCACTAAACATTCCCCTATCAAAGAAAGGAACCCTCAAAGGTTCTACCAACTTGTGAAGAGCCACACATCCTACCAAAGGAGGGATGAGGCCTTCGCAAGGGGACCTTACATTATAGGGAGGAATGGAAGTGATCAACACCTTCCATGTTTATGAAAGAAGAGAATCTATCTAGAAGCTCTACTTACAAACCCTAATCTTAACACCTAAACAAAACTACTCCAAAGGAAGAGCCAACTTCAAGTCCAAGCTCCCTCATGCACTCCTCAGCAGCCTACACATGCCTTCATCATCATCCAAGAGCAAGGGAAGCAAAACCCTAATCTAAGGGAACTAAAGAGATCATTCTAGTTGAATTAGCAAGTTAGGATCACCTAAAACCTAGTACTAAAGTTAATCCTAACTAAAATACTAAAACTAATTGTAAAATCCTACAAAAATAACTATGGTAACCTAAGTCAATCATGACTCTACCATACAAAATCCAGGGGTTAAATCATCCACAAAGTCCTAGAAATAAATCCTAAATCACAAGGTACTAAGCTTAAACCCTAAAACTAGAGCACCTAAAGTTTCAACTTAAAACCAACACCTAATTTCATCACAAAAATGTGAGAAAAATCTAAGGGGAGCATACATGTCTAAACTAGCTACACACAAAAAATCAGCTCAAGAATCATCACTAAGTGATCACACAAAATTCCACAAGACAAGGTATCAACCATAATGGATATAATATCAATTAAAATACAAAAAATGCAATTAAAATAAAAAATGCATGAATTCCTAATCTTTTAATTTCCTAAAATTCTAGACTCATTCATGAGTCAGGGGAAAAAAATTGGAATTAATTGTGTTATTATTCTATTTTTTATGAATTATTTACAAACTATGTGAAATGATGAAAATAAAATATAATCAATGGAAATTAATAAAATACGCGTATCAAATAGCAATTATGTCACGTTCATTTCACAGATTGGGCCAATTGGGGGTGTGGATATCACTCAGTGCACTAAGCCCAAACCATTCCAATTACTGAAATGGTGCATTTCATTCAAATCCAAGTCTTCAAACTTTGAGATCAAATCGTGGCCGTGTATCCCTTGCCTGAGTCAAATGTCAAACCTTCATCTGAGGGCTCATGCTCATCGTCCCCAAATTCAAACTGAGATGGAGGGAGTTCTCAGACGGTGGCCTGAGTTGCAGCGCCATTGTCTTCTCCGGTGAAGTGGTGTACACAGGTCAATAAAAATACTGAAACAAATCATCATCCCACTCAATTTTTCATCCTGATCACGAATCCATCATCCAAATTCGCTAATTCCTTCTCTAACTCCAAACACGATAGAATTTTCAGAAATCCACCAAACCTTGATCATCACAATTCTCAAAGATAATGATCCTAATGTAATCTACACTCTTCACTGATCAATTTCCATTATCCAATCATGAATATATCACAAAGAATCTTGAGAAACCAGGCTCAACAGAAAATGGTCCATATCCTAGAGTGTCTCTATCCATCAAATTCTTGCACCAAAATCCATCTATGTCATGATACGAACCTAACCACATAAAGATTTCTAGCTATCTCTCCCTAAATTAAGCACAATTTCAATTTGTACCAACCTGGTTTCAGATGAAGAACAGGTGCAATTCTTGCTCGATTCCTACTCCACAATGATCCAGACTCACTCCAAATCTTCCTCTGAAGCTAATGCACACCTCAATTTGGATTGATTCCTCTTCAATCTCCAAACCCGATCTTGAGTTGCAACTCTGAATTTCTACTTGCTATCTCTGCTACCAGCTTCAAATGCTTCCAAAAGAATGGTTGAACACACTCCAAAACTTATATAGAACTCATTAGAATCATCTAGAAAGTTCTGTGACCCCCCAAATGAGATTTTGGAATTTCATTTTCTCTCCAAAATATCTCTCACACTAGTCACGATTCTGGCTCTCTTTGGGCATGAAAATGCTTGGAAAATTCATCTCATGAGATATTGGATTAGTTTGTTATGTTCTCTTCCTTGTTTGCAAGCCAATGATGTGAGTTGGATATGTTGCTTCATCATGAAGTAACAATATGAAATTGTATGAAAATGGACTCAAACTAAAATTCTAGCATTGCCAAAGTTCTTAAAATGATTTTTTCATTCAAAATGACCTATTATTTTGCCTTGTTTGGACACAAAATGACTTATTTCAATTTTTTGGTCATTAAATGCCTTTAATTCTTCTTTTCTCAAAATTCCTTGAACCACATCCTTCCTTGAGCCATTTCAATGTCTTATTGATGCATGGTCAAGGTTAAAACCCCATTTTGAGCAACTTTCAAGTTGAACAAAATTTCATTTGAGGTGTCTAAGTTGGTGAAAATGGCCTATAACCAAAAATGACCTATAATCCTAACTTTCCAAAATACCCTTGACTTGTCAAAGCCATAACCTGAGTTCTACAAATCCTACCAAGGACTTCTAGTATTCTATGGAAAGCTAAGAGAATATGAAACAACATTCATGTTGACCAAAAGTTCATAGGAATCATCTTTCTAGGGTAAAAGTGTCATGCAAGTTGGGTAACTTTCAAGCTCCAAATTCACATACCTCAGATGACTTGTAACTTGTCAAAGCCATAACTTGAGTTCTACAAATCCTATCAAGGACTTCTAGCACTAAAATTAAAGCTAAGACCATTCTCTACAACAATCATGTTGGGGGCAAGATGAGATGACAATCACATCTTGAGCTAAATTGCCTTGAATATAGGGGTCAAACTAGGGGATTTTACACTGTCAAGCCTTAGAAACCCTAGCTTGAAACTTATCAAACTCTTCAATCATGATGAGTTAACCTTGAAATCATTAGTAGAACATCTCAATGTATCAATCCATGATCACATGGCTCTTGGATTAGGTCTCAACCTTCTTCAAATCATCAGTTGACTTAGGGTTGACCCAGTTAAACCCTAGTTGCACCACTCATGGCTGAGGCTTCTTAATCTTGCACAATGACCTGTCTAGGCCTCAAAGTGATCTTCAACACTTCTAATGATCTCTCTCAAGACCTCAAGTTTAACTTCATGGCTTCAGAATCATCTGATGACTTCCCACAACTCTCCAGTTAGGAGACACACCCTCTTGGTTTCAACCACTCTTTCTAAGGATCTTTCAACTTATCTAACAAGGATATCAACCCCTGGACACTTAAATAACTTTCTTAGCTAGCTTCATAGTCTTGTATAGATCTTAATTGGTAATCATACCTCTTGATCTCCTGCATACCTGTCAATGAAATACAAATGATAATGATAATGTGAATGAAATGAAACATAAGCTAGGTGAAGAAATGTTGGGAAAATTTTGGGGTGCAACAACGGTATTACACTACCCTCAGAGCAGTAAAAAGCTTGGTTTCGTCTCCAACCAAGGACGCGCACGACGGTTACCCCGCTGCATAAGCCAAGATTCCTCTTCCGCAGGTTGGAAAAAACATCGATTACTTCCAGAGAGTCGTTTCTCTCCCCGGAAAGGAGCTTCATCCAAGATTGTGACATCGGGACTTGGTTTGATGGGTTTCCTCTTTGTGTTTCTTGCTTTAATTTTTACTTCTCCCTCGTGGGTCGGTCTGCATATGCATTTGCATCATATCATTAGCATACACATTTGTTTGCATTACTTTGATTTTGTTTGTCTGGCTTTTACCCTTGAGATCCTTTGGTCGCCACCCCTTTTTTTCCATCCTGTTTGCCACGGGCTCGCTTCGCGGTTTGATACCCCAACTTTGTGACAGGTTGTTTTCGTCCCAGGGGGGGGGCTAGTTGTGACTAGAAATATCTGATGCTACCTAATGATTACCAAGATGATTAGTTGTTACTGATGTCGGCCTGTGAGATCAGGTCGCTGCCAGCTTTGTTCGGTAAGTCTAGTGATCACTGGCATTACTTCAAACCTAATTGTCATTGGTACCCTTAATTTGGTTGTCACCAATCTTTGCAAGTCCAGTGGTTACTGAAATCGTTTGAAAATCCAATTGTTATTGGTATTTAATTTGGTTGTTACCAATTCCCCCAGTAATTCTATTAGTTACTAGTATTGTTAAATCCAATCGTTATTGGTATACTTTTGATTTGGTTGTCACTAGTCTTTCTAAGTCCAGTAGTCACTAGCATCGCTTAAATCCAATTGTTATTGGCAACGTGACTCGGTCGTCACTGATTCCCCTTTTAAAGTCCAATAGTTACTGGCTTTGCCAAAACCCAATTGTTATTGGTACCATGACTTGGTTGATACCAACTCTTCCCAATCTAAGTCCAGTGGTTACTGGCATCATTTTGAAAATCCAATTGTTATTGGTATCCTTTGATTTGGTCTTTACTTAAACTCTAGGTGCCAAACAGTCGATGTTACAGTGGATGTTATGACATCCACTACTAAGCAGACTACAAAACGTAACAATAACCAAGAATTGAAAGCAATAAATAACACAGAGAATTGTTGACCCAATTCAGTGCAAATCACACCTAGATCTGAGGGCTACCAAGCTAGGGAGGAAATTCACTATCAGTAGAATTAATTCAGAGTCAAACTCCCAGTTTGAACTCTTCACTTAAGACCTACCCAATGACACTTCAGCCTAACACTAGACCTGAGTCCCTACTCACTCCCCCTCAATCACAACAGTGATATCAACCAATTTAGTTACAAATAAAATTAAAGACATACTTCAAACCAACCTTGATTTTGCTTGACAGCTTCAATCAAGAGACACAACACTCATGCTTAAAAGATAATTGCTTGGCTCACTAGTATCCTAAGACACAATCACACACGTGAAGATCACAGTACACATACTGAATTCTTCACTCACAAACACACTGTACTCTCTGTCTCAAAAGCTCTACCCAAAACCCTTGCCAAGAATTGTCTTCAATTAGGATTGCTACTTTGTTATTTATAAGCAGCAGAAAGATCTTGGGCCTAAGTGTTAAAATTAGGTTTAACCCAGTTAAGACCTCTTTTTATCAAGCTGTGCACTAACAGTTTGGTCCTAGTTTATCCTTAGACATGCTTGACATTTCGCCTAAGATAATCAAGCTTCCTAAAATGTTTCCTGAAGTATAGCCTGAGCTTCCTCATGCAATATACTAGAACCTAAAACACGCTCCCTGATGTCAGCTGCTTGATGTCATAACATCCAGCATACTTTTCTGTTAGCTATCCAAACGTACCCTGTTGTACACTCATTATATATGTCATAACATCAGTCATGACATTCACACATACAACAATGTTTTGCCACAAAATGCAGCCAATCAAAAACATCTACAAACTCCCCCTTTGGCAAATTTTTGGCTAAAACACTATGTCATTATATCAGAGAACAAGCAGCAGAAAAGTTCATATATCTAATCATGTAGGAAAGCTACTAGCTAAAACTACCAAGTACCATATCAGAGTCATCTACAAACAACATCAGCTTCTAGCCACTCAGGATCAACCTGTTCACACGCACTAATCCAGACTGATCTGGATTATGGATGTCAAGACATCCAGGATGACATCCTGAATCACACCTGTTCCATAGCAAAACAAATAAAATCTCCTGCTACATCCTGTATTACTCCCCCTCAACTGATGCACATAACATCAGCCAAACACAACCTGCACATTGATCCACTATCGCGCGCGGATCAGAAATGAGTTATTTTTGTAAAAACGTAGTATCGTGGTAACGATAACTCGGATATCGTCTCACAAGAATTCTTGATTTTATTAACTAACAGTACAAATGATTAAGAGGGGGGTTTGTTTGGCTTAGGGTCGACTAAACAAAGAGGTTCCAATTAAGCGGTTAAAGTAGGTGATTATCAAAATAAGTCAATCTATTGTTTTTGGTTCCGGCTTATCCCGGGTTTCTACCTTACCAATTTCCTAAGCGGCTTTGATATCTATTCGATTCCTATGTCAATTGAAAAGAGCAAAAAACATAAACTAGATTGACAATCCTATATTCCGAATTAAGCAAACGGATTAAGCTTTCGTGAATTAAGCAAACACGAATTAACGACAAAGCGACGTAACGACGAATAAAAGTTAAGGACGCAATCATACGAATTTAATCAAGACAATTCTATAAACTGACAGATTAAGCAAATTCAATTCATAGAATAGTATTGAAAGAGAAATGAATTAAATTGATAAAGTATAAACCTCAAAGCATTGGAACGCGATTACAGCAGATTGACTCTCAGGAATTAGTTCTCCATTAGAATTGTACAAGCTTTAAAATATTTTCGTCAATAGTGTCTGAGAGCTTCAGCCGACGGCCAGACCTAGACTAAAGAAGAGACAAAAGAGGATTTGGGTCATAACCCAACTGGGTCAAATAAACGTAACCCATACCCAAAACTTAATAAAACTAATGTTGCAGGTTCAAACGAAATTCTGGAAACATATGCTCAGAATCTGACTTCGACTCCAACACGAAAGTCGTAGCTCTCTCTCTCTTAGCTTTCCGGCGATTATTAGAACGCCTCAAACGGATTCCCAGAACTCTAGTTATGATCGTTTCCGTGCAGACTACTAAAGCTGAAAAATAAAGTGCGTAAATCAAATTAAACCAAAAATAAAACAAAATATAAAAATATAATAAAACATAAGAATAATCAAAATAAAGTAAAGAAATTCCTAAGTAAAAATATAGGATAATATGCATAAAGATACAATGATCACACATCCTGTAGTCACACACATTCAAGCAGCAAAACACAACCTAATCTAACACCTAAACACACCTCAGCCTGCAGCAACTTCATCAGAACACCTGCTGATGCACAAATAGCTAAACATGCTACCACTACTACTTCTCCCCCTTTTTAGCCACAAGTTTAGATCATAACTAAACAAATAGTATAGATCAAATAAGGTTGGAAGCACAGAGTTAGAGGGTTGTTACAACACAAAGCTCATGTAGAGCAAAACAAATATCTCTTTCTGTTAAGGCAGCCACCAAAAGCAAAACAAAATCTAACCAAAAACAAACTAGCCACTCCAACAGCAGACCATCGGCAAACCACCAAAGCAGACAACTTAATCTTCATCCTCAGAAGAATTGGAGCTATCCTCTTCAACATCTTCATTGTCTCCTTCATCAGAATCTTCCTTAGAACTAGCAGCAACTCCTTCTGATTCAGTTTCCTGGCCATCATCCTCCCCTAAACTATCATCATGACTATCCTCATCAATACCAGTAAATTCAGTGTCTTCATCTTTCTCAAGAGACCTGATCAACTTTTCTAGATTTTCCTTCCTTGTTTCCAACTCCTTGCATGTTTCTTTGAGCATGGCAATAACCTCAGCTTTCCCTGTCTTAGAACTTCCCTTGGATGTTTCTGCAGATGTCATGACAATGCCAAGAACATGAGTTCCTTGAAACAAATTGTGATGGAAAGACAATGGGCTTTCTCTCTTGCATGCAAAGTCATTCTCTTTGAGGATATTGGGATACTGATTCAATATTATTCCACAGATAAGAGAAGGAAATGCAATGGGGCCTTTGACACTATAACTGCCTGCATGCTTCATGGTCTGATAAAAAATGTAGGTTCCATAATTAAATTTTTTTTTTTGGTCCCAACAGCATAAGTGAACTTCCCCAGGATAGTTGCAACAGTTGATTTATGATTTGTGGGCACCCAGTTTGTAGCACCAATCTTATGCAGCATGGCATACTTCACACTCAGTTTACTTGCAACCAGCTTTCCTTTTGAGGGCCAAATTTTGACTTGGTTGGTAGTAATCACTTGACACACTTGGTTGTTAGAAGCAGCTATATCAGGATGTGCTCCATCTGATCTTCCTAGATAGTTGTTGATGATAGTTGAGGAGAAGGTGACACATTTTTCCTCTTACATATACCTTTCCAAACTCATTTGATTTTGTATCAGCACATTCTTCTGATAGGTTTAGAATGAATTCCTTAACAAGTATTTCATAGCACTGTAAGAACTGAGTGACAGTATTTATTAACCCAGCATCATGGATGAAATTCATGATGTCCTTACTTTCAAGTGAATTCTGAGCTAGCTCTCTCTCCAAAGCCAATCTCTTTTGATACACATATTTCCATCTGTTGACACTTGATGGATAATGAAATGAGACATTGTCAATAGGAACATCAGGAACACTAGCAGCAAGTTTGCAAGTTGTGGGTCTCTTCTTTGGTGGGATGTCAGTGACATCACAAGCAACATCTGAGTCAGAGTCTGATTCAGTACTAGTTTGGGCCTTTCTCTTCCGTGGAACAACCTTGCTCCACACTTTGGTAGGGCCAACAAGAGTATTCTTTGTTGCAGTCTTCTTCTTAGGAGTACTCTGCACAACTGCCTTCTTCCCTTTCCTCGTCATGAGCCTTTTGGCTATGCTAGGGTTGATTGTGGCTATCAGATCATTATCCGAATAGTCATCAAGGTTCAAATCTTAGCATTATCCTTCTGAGCCTCATTATCATCATTGTTCTCACCTTGCATATTAACATCCTTATTTTCAGAAGCTTGACCTTTGTCATTTTCCTTTTGTGAGGTCGTTTCCAATGTTTCAACATTGTGAGTGACATCAGCTTGTTCATCCAGATGGTGAGCAAGACCTTCATTGTTAGGGGGAATGGATATTCTTGGCACATCATGTGGCTCAATCAGAACCCTGGATACCAAATTAGCAATGGTGTTGTGGATATGTCTAGCTTCTTCCCCACTGATATCCTCATGAGGGATGGAGGTTGAAGACTGAGGAGCCTAACCCGTGACTAGTTCTTTAGGTCTTCTTGCATGTGAGGTTCGTGGTTTCTTCACAATCTGACCGTCTGGGGTTAACATATGCAGGGGTGCTACCTCAAGAATCTGGTTAGGGTTGCTAGAATCAGTTCTAGCACCAGAACCTGAATCATCGATGTTGGTCATTTTCTTGGAAGAATTAGCTTTTGGTTGTTGAGACAATTTGAGAGACGTTGGTCGAGAGAGAGAGAGAGAGAGAGAGAGAGAGAGAGAGAGAGAGAGAGAGAGAGAGAGAGAGAGAGAGAGAGAGAGAGAGAGAGAGAGAGAGAGAGAGAGAAGGTTTTCTGTGGTTGTTAAAAGAGGTATGGAATATTAAAAAGTGGTATGGGCACTAAATGAAGCAAGTGTATAGTGGGTAGGGGCTAGTGAGGTAAGGTTGCAAGTGAGGAGGGAATTCAATATTTTGACCAATCAGCAAATGATTAATTTTTAAAATACAATTCCCTATTACCAATAATTGCTATAATTCCTCATTAAGACGCACTCCCAACTTGCTTCTTAAATTTTCAAATTGAGTAGCCTTGATATTTCTTGTGAACATATCAACCATTTATAGCTCAGTGTTCCCAAGCTCCACACAATCTTCTCTAGAGTGATGTCTGTTATCCCTATACATGGCTTCATTAGGTTGAATTGGTTTTATATTGAGGGTACTAAGATTGTCACAATATAATGTCATGACATCTTGAGTGACATTGCTCCATTTATGTTGGTTATCTTTCATGGGCTCCATCAACTTCCAGTATAACAGATATAGATTTCTATGATGTCTATTCTTGGGATGTGCTATCTTGGCTTGCCTGTCATCCTGACATTTACCACAGCCTGTTCGTCCATCTAGAGTTAACTTTTGAGTTCCTCTTACTGCTTCCTTGGACATGGTCTTCTTTATCCTTTGAAGATGTCTACCTATTTTATGCCACAGTTGATCCTCCTTTTCTTCCTTGGTCAAAACATTGAATTTATTTTTAAGCTCCCATAAGTAACAGTTATTCTTAGCTCTAGATCCCCTCATGACTTCCTCATCTTCTCTATTGGTGAAAACACATTCACCCTTGGTTAATTTGACACTGAGACCTTGGTCACAGAGCTGACAGATACTGATAAGATTTACAGTCAGTCCTTTCACCAACATGACATTAACCAGTTCTAGAACACCAGGACAATCTAGTTTTTCAGCACCTTTGATTTCTCCTCTAGCTCCACCACTAAAGGTTATATGACTTGAGGACTGAGGTTTGATGCTCACTAAAAGGTTCTCTATTCCAGTCATATGTCTAGAACAGACACTATCAAAATACCAGTCTTCTTTGGTTGGCATCCTAAGAGAGGTATAAGCTACTAGAGCAACCTCCTTGGCAACCCATTGTTGTTTCTTGACAGGGGCATCCTTTTTGGGTCTAACTTGATGTTGTTTCTTGACATGGACATCCTTTTTGGCAAATCCATGTAACCTGAACCAGAAGGGTTTAATGTGTCCAAATCTTCCACAGTAGTAACACCTCCACCTTTGAAACTTTTTCTTGGTCTGGTTCATACTTTTGTTCCCCTGATGTTGAGACATTGGTCGTGACATCCGTTTTGACCTATGATTTTCAGGCTTTGTCCTCTTGCAGTCTAAGATGGGTTCTTGTTTACCAACAAATCCTAGTCCAAACATGTTTCCTGCTTTCTAACCACTTTGTAGAATTTTTTCTAAAGTATCAGTCCCATTGTTTAACATCCTGATGGACTTTGACATCTGATCAAGTTTGGAGTTTAACAACTTGACTTCACTGTTGAGTGAGTCTATTGTTGCAATATGTTCCTTCTTCAAAGCCTCCAACTCCTTTATGATTGTCTTTTGCTTCTCCCCTTGTTGATAAATATCTGCACTTCTGATGCATAGATTTTTTTATGAAGATGCAAGCTCATCAAAAGTCAGCTCATCTTCACTAGAATCATCATTAGATACACATACACTATTTAATGCAGTGACATGTCTTGCAGACTCTTCTTCTAACCCACTCTCAGAATCTCCATCTGACCAAGTGACATTTAGTCCTTTCATCTGCTTCTTGAGGTAAGTGGGACATTCAGCTCGAATGTGACCATATCCTTCAGATTCATGGCACTGAATTCCTTTACCTTGGTTAGACTTATCTTCATATTTACCTCTTCTACTACTATCAGAAGAAGTGTTCTTGACATTAGGTCTAGACTTATGATCTATTCTTTTGATCAGTTGGTTAAATTGTCTTCCAAGAAAGGTTATTGCTTCTGATATATTCTCCTCACTTTCACCATTGACTTCCTCTGAGTCATCTACAGTGTTTGAAACAAAAGATATGTTTTTGTTCTTCTTCTCAGCCTAATCACACATTTCAATCTCAAAAGTTTGGAGAGAACCAATGAGTTCATCAACCTTCATGTTACTGATGTCTTGAGCCTCTTCAATAGCAGTAATCTTCATGGCAAATCTCTTAGGCAATGATTTGAGAATCTTCCTCACAAGCTTTTCTTCAGAAATCTTCTCTCCTAAAGCTTCTGAGGTATTGGAAATTTCAAGAATATTCATGTAGAATTCATGAATAGTCTCATCCTCCTTCATTCTCAGATTTTCAAACTTAGTGGTCAACATTTGTAATCTTGACATCTTGACTTTAGAGGTACCTTCATGAGTTATTTTGAGGGTATCCCAAACCTCTTTGGCCAGTTCACAGTGATGCACAAGTTTGAAAATGTTCTTGTCTATTCCATTGAATAGAGCATTCAAGGCCTTAGAATTCCCAAGAGCCAAGGCTTCTTGCTCTTTGCTCCACCCTTCTTCAGGGATTAGAATAGTTGCTCCATCTTTATCTGTTTTCACTGGATGTTCCCATCCTGAATTAGCTGTTCTCCAAGCCTTGCTATCCAGAGACCTCAAGAGAGCTATCATACGAGGTTTCTAGTAGTCATAGTTAGAGCTATCCAGAATTGGTGGTTTATTTGTGAATCCTATATCCTTGTCCATAGTACCAGAATTTATCTTCCCTAGATCTCACCCAGAAAATAACAGGCAGGGTGCTTGCTCTGATCCCAATTGAAATTCTATGTACCAAATAATCAATGTTACAGTGGATGTTATGACATCCACTACTAAGAAGACTACAGAACTTAACAATAACCAAGAATTGAAAGCAGTAAATAATACATAGAATTGTTGACCCAGTTCAGTGCAAATCACACCTACATCTGGGGGCTACCAAGCCAGGGAGGAAATTCACTATCAGTAGAATTAATTTAGAGTCAAACTCCCAGTTTTTACTCTTCACTTAAGACCTACCCAATGACACTTCAGCCTAACACTAAATCTGAGTCCCTACTCACTCCCCCTTAATCACAGCAGTGATATCAACCAATTCAGTTACAAATAAAATTGAAGACACACTTCAAACAAACCTTGATTTTGCTTGACAACTTCAATCAAGAGACATAACACTCATGCTTAAAAGCTTAGGGTAACATACACAGAGTACAGCTCTGAACACACTAGTCCAATGTGTCGCTACTCGAAAAATATGCGCAACAACGGGGGAGGCGAAAAGGAAAAGGACAGAAGAGTCGCCACCGAATTTTATTTATCCTATGAGGGGAAAGGAAAATATCGAGAAAACCTTAAGAAAAGAATTGACAAGATGGTATCGCAACCAAGATCAGGTTCGGAAGCCGGTTATGCGAAGGAAGGTATTAGCACCCCTCGCATCCATCGTACTCGATGGGAACCATTTGTTTGTCGACGTGTGCTTTTATTTGCTTAAAAATTAAGTTATAAAAGTGTTCCACGGGATAGAGGGAAAGGTTAGAAATTGGGAAAAGAGAGATAACAGGAGAAGGAAGAGAAATGACAGACTCGGTAGGACTTCGCGATCCTAGGCCTACGTATTCTCAACGAATATGAGAAAATCAGAGTCGAGGTAGTTCGGGGAACTACATATATAAGGGGGAATGTGCTTGACAAGGATTGTGGCCCTTGTGCCTACGTATCTTTACTTTAAAAGAAGTAAAGAATCAGAGCAGCCGTAGTTCGGCCTAAGATTTGTTGATGTTTTTATGGATGATGCTATCGTACACATTCTAGCAGTTAGGTGTATTGCTGCTCGCTCGTTGGAGACTTAGGCATTACCTGTTTGCGGTAGAACGGACGTATCATATCCTTTTCGAAAGATAAGTTTTCTCCATGCGAGGCAAGATGTCACATTTGATTTGTTGAATTGTTTTTTTTAAGGGGCGAGATAGGTCCTCGGATAGTAACCCCTATGGGTAGTACCCAATTCTTTATCTCAAAGGTTTTTTTATGAAAGGGTGTGGCAAACATAGCGTCTTCGTATTGAAAGACGAGTATCAAAACCACCCACACTACAGTGAGCATCTCGACACTCAGAGAGGAAGAAGTCTACACTTAATCCTCTCTTTTTAGTTCAATAGAAAGAAAACTTCATTCTCTTATTAAAGTGTTTTTGGTTTTGAATGGTAAGTGCTTTTGCGACAGAGAACCCTACGGTAAACGCCAGCACTCGGGATAGAAGAAGGCCTACGCCTAACCATTCCACGACCATTCAAGTTTTTGTTATGAAAAGAGTTTAAAAATGCGCTCGGTACGGGACCGAGGTTTTTAGGTGACAAAGGTTGCGAAAAGAAGTTGTAGAGGGAGATAGGTGGCGGATAAAGTCATGTCTTTGTATTGAAAGACGAGTATCGAGACCACCCACACTACAGTGAATATCCCAACACTCGGAGAGGAAGAAGTCTACACTCAATCCTCTCTCTTTAGTTCAATACAAAGAGAATCGATTTATTTATTGTAAGTGTTTTGAAAATGCACTCGGTACGGGGCCGAGGGTTTTTTAGGAGAAAAAAGGTGTGGATGACAACATCTTCGTATTGAAAGACGAGTGTCAAAACCACCCACACTACAGTGAGCGTCTCGACACTCGGAGAGGAAGAAGTCTACACTTAATCCCCTCTCTTTAGTTCAATACAAAGTGAACTTTATCCTTTTGTTAAATATGGTGAATTGGCTTAACAATCGTTTGAGAAAATCCGCTTGACGTTGGGTCAAGGATTTAATTGTTTAAAAAAGGTTAGAGGTGAAGCGAGCAAGGTCGATGGCGGACGCACAAGGCGGCCGACTTACAAGGGTTAAAAATGGCTCGATAAAATCGAGAGTTTGCTTTTGAAAATGGTTTTTGGAATCAAAAGTCACCAAGGACAATAGAAACATTCCTACTAAAATCATACAACATATGGGATTAGTCGGCTAAAAAAAATCGAGACATGCAACAAAAACGGAACTCCTTGAGAAAAAATTTTTTGGAGGTAAAAAATAACAAAAATAAGTGGAAAACAGTGGAGTAACACGGGTGGCCGTGTTGTAAGACACGGCCCGTATCATAGGGTACCTGCAATGTGAGTTTTTAGGGCATGACAGAGGTGCAACACGGGTGGCCGTGTTGTGTGACACGGCCCGTGTTGTAAAGTCTGGGTGAAAAATGATGTTTTAGGGCAAAAAGAAGTGTGACACGGGTGGCCGTGTTGTGTGACACGACCCGTGTTGTGTGACACGGGTGGCCGTGTTGTGTGACACGGGTGGCCGTGTTGTGTGACACGGCCCGTGTCATGTGTTCTGGGCATTTTACGCTTTGAAAAGCCACATAGGGATGCAACACGGCTGGCCGTGTCGTGTGACACGGCCCGTGTTGGGCTACCAGAAGAAAAATCCAAACTTTTCTCTTATTTTTTGCTTCTTTTTGTGGTTCTTTCAAAGGGTTTCTTGGTCCCTTAGAACCTTACATGATGCATACAATACAACAACACATAAAAGAGTAAACGAAATGAATGTAAATAGCAAAAATATAAAGAGAGAAAGGTTGGAGGAAATGGATACCCAAGAGCTTCCTATCCTTCTTGCAAGTCCTCCTTGGTCTTGGTTGAATGTACCTCACTCCTCTTCCCTCTATGTTGTGAAGGTTTTGTTTCTTCAAAGGTTCCTTGTCTTTCTATGGAACTCCTTTTTTCGGTTTTCTCTCTTACTATTTTTCTGGTTTTCTTTGCAATGTGTGTTGCTCTCACTATTTTCTATTTTTCTCTCCTCTCTTACTCTCTCAATCTTGTGTATGTGAATGATAGTGAATGTGTTTGCAGCCCCCTCTCCTCTCTTATCTCAGCACATTAGGGTTTACTCTTCCTTCAAGACTTCAAATCCTTACTTAGAAATGTCCAAGGCAACTTTCTTCATGTCACTCTCTTTCTTTCCATTTCCATGCAAGGTGCTATGCTGCATTTTCTGCACTACTTTCCTATGCTATTTGCTGCAGCACCTTGTGCCTTGCACCCATTTTGTTTGTTTGTGTTTGGACAGCTCCTCTTGGTCAATGCCACCAACTCTTGACAACATTTTGAAAATTCTGATATGTAGAAGCATTGTCACATGTTATTCCTTTGGTCTTGTGACATGTGATCTTGTGACATGAAGAAATTTGTCACCTCTTGCATGGGACTGTTTTGCCATGATTAAACATGTATATTCTTGGTCCTAAAACATTCCAATGTTGATTTAATCCTTGCATGTTTCTTGTATGTTTGTAAGCATAATGAAGACTTGGTGTGGCATTACCATAACATGAATTTGACTAGAGACTTGAATGAGTATTAGAAATAAATTAATTTCTAAACATTACTTAGAGTTGAAAATCTTGCAACAAATGACATTCTTGTAATGTCACAAAACTTCTCTTTATAATATTCTTGACTTTAATCTTGAATTCATGATGGATTTCCTTTATGTCATTGAATTTGAAAGAAAATGAAGAAATTAGTCAAGCCTTGAAAGAGGGAAAATTTTGGGGTGCAACACAATGCAATCATCCAAGAGATAATTGCTTGGCTCACAAGTATCCTAAGACACAATCACACACGTGAAGATCACATTACAAAGACTGGATTTTTCACTCACAAACACACTGTACTCTCTGTCTCAAAAGCTTTGCCCAAAACCCTTGCCAAGAACTGTCTTCAATTAGGATTGCTACTTTGTTATTTATAAGAAGTAGAAAGACCTTGGGCCTAAGTGCTGAAATTAGGTTTAACCCAGTTAAGACCTCTTTTCATCAAGCTGCACACTAACAGTTTGGTCCTAAGTTATCCTTAGCCATGCCTGGAATTTTTCCTGAGATAACCAAGCTTCCTGAAGTATAGCTTGAGCTTCCTCATGCAATATACCAGAACCTAAAACACGCGCCCTAATGTCAGCAGCTTGATGTCATAACATCCAGCATGACATCCAACATAGTTTGCTCTTAGCTATCCAAAATTACCCTATAGTACACTCATTATGTATGTCATAACATCAGTCATGACATTCACACATACATCAATGTTTTTTCACAAAATGCAGCCAATCAAAAACATCTACAGTTACTAATCTTCGCTGAAGTCTAGTAGTTAATAGCATTGGTTGAAATCCAATTGTTATTGGTATTGGAGTTAGTTGCTGCCAACTTCCCCGGTTAAGTCCAGTAGTTACTGGCATTGTTTAGATCCAATTGTTGTTGGTGTTTGGCTCGGTTGCTTCTGATTCCCCATTGAAGTCTAGTGGTTATTAGCACTGTTTAAATCCAATTATTATTGGCATCCTGGATTTGGTTGTTACCAATCTCTGTAAGTCCAGTGGGTACTGGCATCATCTAAACCCAATTATCATCGTTATGGTTGTCACCTTTCACCCTCAGAGTGTCCAGTAGTCATTGGCCCCGCTTAAAGACAGTTTATTATTGACAGAAATTTCTGGTTGTCACCAGTATCCCCAGCGAAGCTTTTGTTTCCCCTAGTTGAGTCTCGAAGATCTAGTGGTTACTAGCATCCTCGGTGTGTCTGGTCTTGTTTCTAATTTTTTCCTAAAGATCCCGTTCGAACTCTTCATTATAGGAAGTTCCTTATTTGTTTTGCCCCCAATAAGAACCATGTCTCTAGTCTCTCTGCTTCCTTTATCAGAGTCTAGTGTTATTGACCTTTTACCCCTCTGCGTGGTTTCTCCCTTGATGCATTTCTCCTTTGGAGGTTTGCATTTTCCCAGTGGAGTTCTCTCCTCTTCCCTAGTGAAGATTTGTCTTCCTCAGTGGAATTCGCGTCTCTGTGTGGAAGACCCCCCTGAAGTACCATCTTTGCCCATGTTTGAACGGTTTCTTATTATGCCTTGGATCTTTCCCAGTGTTTCGGGTCCCTTGTAAGTAGTTACTCGTTGTCTTTCCGTTCTTTTATTTGTGCTCGTGTGCTAGCACTTTTGCTTGCATCTAAGCATCATACAACATCATTTAGAATTCATTGCATGTTAGCATTTTTCCTTTTGCATATCATCGTATCTAAGGGACAAAAATTTTAGTTTGCTATATTTAAATACCTTTCACCATGATTCTATAGGATTGTCATCTCTCATTGCCATCCAGTGAAGATAATTAAATAGGGGTATCTGTTGTACCCCAAAGTTTGACCCTTAGATCTTCATTATCATTCTAGGAGCATCATCATTTGTTTATCTAACCTTAACCTGTTTCAAGTTTGTCTTTGTCAAGATACAGATGAATTAGGATTCCACATAGTCGGGAATCGGGGTTTCTATGGTTTGACCAATCAAAGTTTTGGATTGATTCTCCATGGAACAAGTCCCCACACCATCATGAACATTACATTGGATCAAGTATGAACTCAATTTGAGGTTGTCACCTAAAGATCAAGAGCAGTGCAGTCCAAGACTCCCGATTAGGGTTTCTGATCGGGAATATCAACTATGGTTTGACTTTTGATTTAAATGGAATTCCAATTATGGAATCATGGTCCATGGAGCTCATATGACTTGTGTCGCTTCCGCGAAAATAAGGTGCCGGCAAAACAGAAGAGTCGCCACCTTTCGTTATTTATCCCTCGGAGCGGGAAAGGAAACGATCAGAAAAACCTGACGAAAAAGGTATAAGACAAGGTCGTCGCAACCGTTGTCTGGGTTCGGGAGTCGGTTACGCAAGGGGAAGGTATTAGCACCCCTCACGTCTGTCGTACTCGACGGGATCCACGCTTGTTGTGTTTACTGGACGAGTTGGTTTATCTATCTACCTATCGAGGCTGGTCTAAACAGAAAAGAAAATGACTCGGCAAAGCATCGCGCTTTATGCCTACGTATTCTCATCAGAGAATGAGAAATCAGAGTCAACGTAGTTCGACCTACGAGGGGTTATGGGGAAGGTGGCTCGCCAATACATCAGTATTGTGCCTACGTACTCTCAACAGGTATGAGAGATCAGAGCTTACGTAGTTCGGGCTAATACGGACTACGGGAATTCAGATTCATCTGTTTTATCGAGTAGGGTTAAACAGCAATTCCAGCAGTTAGGGACAAAGCCTGTTTGCGGTAGAACTGAAGTTTAACGACACTCTTTTCTTCAGAAAAGCTTCCTTTGAATTATGGGCCCACGGGGCAAAAAGGTTTGAAGTTTGTTTTCTGTCTTTTACGAAAGAAGTGTTTTTTATTGTGTTTGCAATTTCAATCGCACTAAAGACTATGACCTGAGAGTGAATGCGTCGCATGTCACCGAAAGGGTACCATACTAAACATACAAGCTGTCGAAAAGAAACTCTCCGACAACCCTTTCTCAGGTAGCTTAAGGCTCGTAACATACGAAAGAAATCATTCATGATTACTGTATTTTAAGCTGTTTTGAGATGAGAAGAGAACAGGCTCAACTACTGGGGAGACTATCAAGTCCTACTGTTGTCATGCCAAGGATTCATCCTATAGTCGAGGTTTGAAACAGGGAACTCCTAGAAGTCCTCATGTATAGGTTTCAACCTAAAGTTCTATCATCATCTCCTTATCAAAGGAAATGAGATTCCTAAGGGATCATGCCAAAGGGATACAGAAACAGATAAAGCATCAGCTTAAACAGTAAACAGATAAACAGTAAACGACTGTAAAATGCATGCAATGCAAGTGAGGAGAGGAAATGTGTGCGGGGCATCAGCCTCCACAAGCTCATCTCAACCTCAAGCCAGATTTGAATAACTGCAATCATACAGAAGAACTGAAATAAAGTGCTGTCAAGCTAAATACAGTAAACTGAAATCATACAGAGGAAATAAAATCATGCTATCAAGCAAATAAACTACATGGGCAAGGGAGCAGGGCTCTACCGAATACCCGCAAGCAAATCCATTTAGTAACAATACAAGCAGATGGAACAACTCAACCTCTAGTGCAATCATGCTCCTAGTTGAAAGTCAGTCTAATCATGGACTTATTCTAATGCATCAAGCAAGTCAAACAGGGTACATAAATACAGAAAAGAAAACAGACAAGAAAGCAGATCAACCCCTCTCTCTCTTTAAGCTTCAGCTCTTCTAACAGCAACCAAGTCTTCAGACTTCACCCACCCTTCAAGGATATCATCTTTCATGACAAATATCAATTTGCTTCTCCAGGGCTTCAACCCTTCAACATAGGTTTCACTTGATCTTCTTCTTTAAGCTTCAGCTCCTCAGTCACTTTCACCTTCAGGCTTCATTATTAACCACAAGTATCAACTTGATTCCTTCAGGCTCTCCCAGCTTCAATGTAAGTATCAACTCATCTTCTATTCCTCAGCTTCAGCTTTACACTCAATCTCAATTGAATCTCCAAGTAAGTATCAACTCAGTCTTCAAGCTTCAGCTCTCTTTGCTTTACTAGTCTCAACTTGGTCTTTTCTCTTCCTCTACAAGCTTCAGCTTCTCAGAGTAGTCTTCAGTCACCTGAGAGTGTCAACTTCATCCTTCAATCTTCTTCAAGCAAGGAACTCCTCACTCTTCATTCAATCTCCATGGAATCTTCAAGTATCAACTTATTCTTCTTGCTCTTCAAGCTTCAGCTGCAATGGCAATGCTCAAGGAATCATCCTCTTCCACACTCTTCAATGAAGTCCTCATCTTCAAACTCAAGCCCAACATCTTTCAAGATACTCAAACCAGAAGATAATTGATTTAACAGGTTGAGGGGAAATGATAAACAGCTTACTGACAACCAAAGGAAGCCTGTAAGGGTTCATCATTATGAGAGACTGGTTCCCTCAAAGTTCTACTTCCCAGATAAAGCCACTCATTCCTCCAAAGGAGGGATGTGAATATCTGAGAAGGACTTTTAGTCATTGGGAGGAATGGAAGCACAAGATGATTTCCATGTTTGTGAAAGAAATCATTCTAATTCTAAGGCTCTCCCTGTGTCCTATCTCCTAATCTTCATCAGACACCTTCAGGCACAAACAAATCCAAAGCTCCAAGCACCTTCAAGCAACTTCAAGCATCCTCACCTTGTCTTCAACTTGTCTTCAATCTCAACCAAAGGCAAACCAAGCACAAACCCTAATCTAAGGGAACTAGAGAAGTTAAACTAGTTGAATTAGTAAATTAGGATCACCTAAAACCTAGTACTAAAGTTAGTCCTAACTAAAATACTAAAATCAATTGTAAAATCCTACAAAAATTACTATGGGAACCTAGGTCAATCATGACTCTACCACATTAGTTTCAAAGATCAAACCATCAAATTGGACCTAGAACTAAATTCTACATTCTAAGGTATCAAACCTAAAACCCTAAAAGGAGGCACCTAAATATCAATCTAGAAAGCACACCTATTTTCATCACAAAAATGTTAGAAAAATTCTATGGGATCATACATGTCTAACCTAATCACACACAAAAAATTAGGTCAAGAATCATCACCATGAGATCAAACAAAATTCTACAAAAATATGCATCAAACATAAACATTTTAATATCAATTAAAATGAAAAATTCCAATTAAATCAGAAATTACATGAAATGAAAATATTTTTTCTCTAAAAAATAATAGATTCAATCATGAGTAATATGCAAAACGAATGGGTTGAATTGGATTAATTTTCAATTAATTATGAATTTTACAAAAACCATGAACAAAATGAAAATTAAAAGAAAATCCAATTAAAACAACCAAGAACACGGTGTGGATAGCAGTCAGATACAGTTAAAAATCTGGGTTGGGCCATCAGGGGGGTGTGGATAACACTTAGGTCACTAAGCCCAAAACACTGAATAAATGAAACGCATCGTTTCATGCTTCAGAGTCCTTCACAAATCAGAATTAAAACGTGGCCCTTGGATCTTCTCCCAGTCAAAGGTCAATCCATCATCCAATGGTGTAAACTTCATCTTCTCCATTTCAAACCTCTGAGCTTCGCACCCAGCTCCGGCCACCGCCGATGGAGCTCCTATCATCCCCTTCAACCCTAGTTCTTCCTAGAGGCCTGCAATCCAATAGGTCAAAATATGAAACTCATTCCAAATCTTGCCACGAACTCAACCATACCATTAGTTTGTTCTGAAACCCCAAGAATCATCATCTCCCAATCTCAACCGAAAATGGTGATCTTCCTATTTTGTCTCTAATTGATCAACTAACCATCTGAAATCCATCCTAGGCCATTCTACAACTAATCTAGCATCTTAATTCAACCTAGTTATACCTAAATCATGCTATAGGAAGAAGGTTACCAACCTGGAAATTCTTGAATAACAGATGCACCAAATCTTCACTTCAAGCTTTCAAATCTTCTAGACACGATCACTGAACCTCCTCCTTGCTTCTGTATGCAAAAGATTCAATGGAAAGTGCTTCAATCTTGAAACACGATGATGAGTTGCAGGTGCTGAAAACTACTTGCTCCCACACGATCTAGCCACCAATTCTTCTTGAAAATGATCTGAAATCACTCCTTAGCACTCATGGAAGAAGAATCAATCAAGAAAATGAGTGGAAGTTGAGGAATTTGATGAAACCGATTTCAATTGCAATCTATGAAAACTCAATCTCAAACTATGCTCAATCCTTCAATGATCACCAACCTCTGCCGTGTATCCATTCTACTCAATATATAGATGAAGTTTGGATGATCTAGAACCCTCTAGATCCTTCCAATGAGATTTTACACTTCTCATGTCATGAGATTTTGAATCACTTATCATGACATGTACAACCCTTGCAAACAGCTTGGAATTCATCCCATTCACTCTTAATTTCTCCCCTAGTGAGATATTAGAGGTGTTTAGCTTGCAAAAACCCTTACTCATGCCTTGATTTTGAGTTTTGCAAATGTGGCTTAATATGCAAGTAAGTGTTTTTCAAAGCAAGTCCACAATTTAGACCTCAAATCAAAAATGTGGCTAAACCATTGTTTTTAAAATGTTTTCTAGAGTCAAAATGATATATTACATGCCATGGTTTGGATGTGTAGGTTGAAAATATCAATTTGCAACTTTGGCTTATTTAACCTATGTTCTTATTTTAGGTCATTTTTGCAACTTTGAGCTACAAGCCTTTCCATCATCTCATGACCTCCTTACTAGCCTTAAAAAATCATTTTAAGCAAGTTTGATGTTGAATATTTTTACATTTGAAGCTTGGAAATAGGAGTTATGGCCTTATGCTTGAAATGACCTGTAATCTCCAAATGACCAAAATGCCCTTGACTTGTCAAAGCCATAACTTGAGTTCTACGAATCCTATCAAGGACTTCTAGTACTCTCTAGAAAGCTAAGAGGATAAGGAACAACATTCATGTTGACCAAAAGTCCATAGGAATCATCCTTTTTAGGCAAAAGTTTGATGCAAGTTGGGTAACTTTCAAGGCCCCAGATTCACATACCTCAGATGACCTGTAACTTGTCAAAGTCATAACTTGAGTTCTATAAATCCTATCAAGGACTTATAGAACTCAAATTAAAGCTAAGATCAAGCTCTACAACATTCATGTTGGGGGTAAGATGAGATGGCAATCACATCTTGAGCTAAACTGCCTTGAAGATAGGGGTCAAACTAGGGGATTTTACACTGTCAACCCTTAGAAACCCTAGCTGGAAACCTCTCAAACTCTTCAATCATGATTAGTTAACCTTGGAATCATCCTTATAACATCTCAATGTGTCATTCCATGATCACATGGCTCTTGGATTAGGTCTCAACCCTCTCCAAATCATCAGTTGACCTAGGGTTGACTCAGTCAAACCCTAATTACACCACTCATGGCTAGGTCTCTTTAATCTTGCCCAATGACCTATCTAGGCTTCATGATGGCTTTCAAGACATCTCATAATCTCTCTCAAGGCTTCAAGTCTACATTCATGGCTTCAGAATCATCTGAGGACTTCCCACAACTCTCAAGTTAGGAGGCACACCTTCTTGGTTTCAACTACTCTCTCTGAGGATCATCTAACCTCTCTGGCAAAGATATCAACCTTTGAACACCTAAATAACCTTCTTGGCTAGCTTCAAACTCTTGTTTAGCCCTTGCTTAGTAATCATACCTCTCGATCTCCTGCATACATGTCAATGAAATACAAATGATAATGCTAATGTGAATGAAATGAAACCTAAGCTAAGTAAAGAAATGTTGGGCAAATTTTGGGGTGCAACAGCTGCCCCTATTCAAACGGCTTGGACCTGACTGGGTGAGGAGCGAACGGCTCTCAAACAACCAAGGTACGAGACGGTTGAATACCGACAAACCCAGAAATTTGCCATCTGCACAAGTACACGGTACTCTGATGGGAACAAATCTTCGAAAACTGAAATATTAGCTGCACGGAAACTAGCTGGGGAATTGGTCACACGGTAACCGGTAATACATGGTCGATCGTGCCGTCAGGCATCAGGATCCCTCGGGACTCCTCAGGTCAACAATCGAGTTAATCATGCCATCGGGCATTCAAAGAAATTTTTGGGCGTCAGCCTGACTTCATCAGTAAGTCGGGAATAGAATTCTCAGTCAATCATGAACCAATTGGGGATACTCAAACTTCTGCCGTCAGGCATTCCGCATCAGCAGAGAGAACTGCTTCGTCAATATGGTTGGACCTCAATCATCAATTCATCACGGGAAGTTTCAACTTCGCTGTTCAGAAACCTGCTGGGGATGACACACCTTCGCTGGGGAATTCTGGAGAACTATCAAGTAACTCTGCTTCGAGGGTCTAGAAATCATTCTGGACGAATCAACTCTGCTGAGGACATCAAGAATCATTTTGAACGAATAACTCCGTGGGGACTTCAAGAATCATCTTGAGCAATAACTCTGCTGGAGATTTCAGGACTCATCCTGAACAAACACTCTGCCGGGGACTTTAAGCATCAACTTGAGCAACCAACTCTGGCGACTGCACTGGGGTTTTAAGAATCATCTTAAGCAAATGACCTTGCTGGGATAAAAATTCAAGAATCATCTTGAGCAAGCGACTCTGCGGACGAACACCTGCAAAACAAAAACGATAACGAC
The DNA here is from genome assembly GCA_963859935.3 of Lathyrus sativus. NCBI lineage: Eukaryota > Viridiplantae > Streptophyta > Magnoliopsida > Fabales > Fabaceae > Lathyrus > Lathyrus sativus. The sequence goes on along the minus strand of OZ012741.1, from coordinate 475,042,528 downwards.
CTTTGCTCATGTTTCATATGCCTATGACGCAATGCTCCACACGGTGGAAATGCTACGCGTTTATGATAAATGCTATGCAATCATATAAAATGCTACTATCCCGTCAGCAAAATAAATGCCGAAGGGAGAGTCCTCCTGTCAAGGGGGAAGAACCACTCTGGTGGAGGGGAGGAATCATCCTGCCACGGAGAAAAGGTCACACCAATCTCAAACGGACTCCGCATGGGGAAGCAAACTTCAGTTCACTGCTGCGGGGGAACGAAGCTCTACGAGAACCCCGACCTGCTGAGGAAAGCGATGTCCATCGCAGAAATAAACTGCACGGCCTCCACGGCTAAGCCCTCCTAGAGGTAACGACTCCGGCGGGGAAATACAGCATCAGCCATTCAACACTCTACTGGGGACGACCAATCATGGCCCCAACTGCTTCCAAGGACTCGGCTCTCTTGGGGATCTGCAAACTCGGCTGGGGAAGAAGAAGTCATCCTGCTTCGGGGGAGAGTACGACTCTTCGAGGAATCTCAATTCCGCTGAAGACTTCAGTCTAGAACTATCAATTGCTGCATACTTCAGTATAAGACTCAGCTGGGGAGACGACATTCCTTCAGGATGTACTTGGCTGGGGAGAGAATCTTCTCTGCCTGGGGAGACACATGTCAATGCTTACGACCTCACGCTCGGACTCTGCAGGGAGAGACTGCTGAACTTTGCTGGAGAAGGAGGAGTCATCCTGCTCGGGGAACGCATACGGCGTACTGTCAGGTACATGCTACACCTGCATCAACACCAACAAACAGACAAGATACCTTTCTCAAAAGGGACCTATCAGGGTTATCATCTTGTGACAATGTTCAGGTAATTCATTGTTTCAACAATCAGTAGCCTAGGCCAGTAAGTTTATGTATGCGCATTTTGTCAAAAACATCGGCGTTCTTTTTCGCAAACAAAACAGATAAATGCTAAACAGACAAACAGAATTGCCGAATAGTATACATTTTATTGATAACGAACCCCTGAATGGGTAAAAATGTTTTACAACAGATGCAAGCTCCTGGAATGAGGAAGCTGCACAAAAATAAAACATAAATATACATCGGTATATACAAATGTCGGCAACGAGGCGTAGACGAACACCATGAGTTGATCCTTCTAGGGCCCACTCAACTTCGATACTTCTTCGACGCTTCAGCTTCAGAAGAGATTGATTCAGATAAACGCCCCTCAGGTCTTCCAAACCACTCAACAAAGAAAGTCCACACGCGGAACGCAGTCATTTGCTTTTCAAATCCCTAACTTTTGCGTGAACCGCCCTTTGCGGGTTTTCAGTTCACCGGGATACCCTTTTTTGCCAAAGTCGCCCATCCGGGTTTTCGACTTTGCGGGTGTACATTTTTTCCATTTATATCCCTAATTTTTTCCCGAACCTTTTTCCTTTTTTATGGTTCTCCGGGATGCCCCATTTTTGCCTAGATACTCTTTTTCTTTCCAGCGGGTCGTTTTCAAGCAAAGTATTTTTTAACTGCATCCGCGTTTACCGGGGATGCAAAATCTTCACCATCCATCGTGGATAACAACAAAGCTCCTCCCGAGAAGACCTTGCTGACGACATACGGACCTTCGTAATTGGGAGTCCACTTGCCCCGGTGATCGGAGTGTGGAGGAAGAATCTTCTTCAGGACGAGATCACCTGTCTGAAAGCTTCTAGGACGCACCTTCTTATCATAAGCTTTCTTCATTCGGCTCTGGTACAGACGACCATACGCAATCGATGCTAACCTCTTCTCGTCCATCAGGCTGAGTTGGTTCAGTCGGTTCTTAAGCCATTCTGCCTCGTCGAGTTTCACATCAACCAAAACTCACAAAGAAGGGATCTCCACCTCTAACGGTAGGACAGCTTCCATACCGTACACTAAGGAGAAAGGAGTTGCCCCGGTTGACGTACGTACCGTTGTACGATAACTGTGCAGTGCAAATGGCAGCATCTCGTGCCAATCTTTGTAGGTCACAACCATCTTCTGAACAATCTTCTTGATGTTCTTATTGGCCGCTTCAACAGCGCCATTCATCTTTGGCCGGTAAGGAGATGAGTTGTGGTGTTCAATCTTGAAACTCTGGCACAACTCCTTCACCATTTTGTTATTTAGATTCGAACCATTATCGGTAATGATCCGCTCGGGGATTCCGTAACAACAGATGATATCCCTCTTTATGAATTTAGCCACCACCTGATTGGTCACATTAGCATATGAGGCTGCCTCCACCCACTTGGTGAAGTAGTCGATAGCTACTAGAATGAAGCGATGACCGTTAGACGCAGTAGGCTCGATCTTGCCTATCATGTCGATGCCCCACATGGAGAACGACCAAGGGGAGGACATGACATTTAACGGGCACGGCGGCACGTGAATCTTATCAGCATAAATCTGGCATTTATGACACCTCTTCGCGAATTTAAAGCAATCTGATTCCATCGTCAGCCAGTAGTATCCTGCTCTCAGGATCTTTCTCGTCATGGCATGCCCGCCGGCGTGCGTACCAAACGTGCCTTCATGGACTTCTTCCATGAGCATACTCGCTTCTTTCTCATCTACACATTTGAGTAGCACGAGATCGTGGTTTCTTTTGTACAAAACTCCATCAGGATTGAGATAAAAATTTCCAGACAGCCTCCTCAGAGTCTTCTTATCCTGGGTTGACGCTCCCGCAGGATACTCCTTAGTCATAAGGAAAGTCTGGATGTCATGGAACCATGGCTTGCCGTCGGCGGCTTCCTCGATCGCAAAGACGAATGCGGGTCTATCAAGACAAGAAAGGACAATTCTTGGAGCTTCATTCCAAAAATTGACTTTATACATCGAAGCTAACGTGGCTAAGGCATCAGCCATCTGATTCTCGGCCCTGGGCACATGATGGAGTTCCACTCGATCAAAGAACGGAAGCAGCCTTTTGGCGTAATTCACGTACGACACCAAATTCGATTGACGAGTCTCCCACTCCCCTTTAATCTGGTTGATCACAAGCTCCGAGTCACCATATACGTCTAGGTTCTTGATTCTCAAATCAATTGCCTCTTCTAGACCCATGATGCATGCTTCGTACTCCGCTTCATTATTGGTGACTGGAAACGTCAGTCTCGCAGTGAACGGTATGTGGGATCCATGGGGAGTCGTGATGATCGCCCCAATGCCACTTCTATAAGAGTTAACTGCCCCGTCAAATATCAATTTCCACTGGGATCTCCTATCTGGCCCCTCGCCGGGCAACGGTTCATCACGATCTTTCGCTTTAAAGAACATAATATCCTCATCAGGGAATTCGAATTTCATCAGCTGATAATCCTCGATCGGCTGTTCGGCAAGGTAATCAGACAATACGCTTCCCTTGATGGCCTTCTGGGAAACATACTGAATGTCATATTCCGTCAACACCATTTGCCATCTGGCAATCCTGCCCGAAAGCGCTTGCTTCTCGAAGACGTACTTGATCGGATCCATCTTCAAAATTAGCATGGTGGTGCGATTGAGCATGTACTGTCGTAAACGTTTGGCCGTCCAGGCTAGTGCATAACACGTTTTCTCCAGCATCGAGTAACGAGATTCACAGTCTGTGAACTTTTTACTCAAGTAGTAAATGGCATGCTCCTTTCTGCCCGTCTCGTCGTGCTGACCGAGAACACACCCCATACTATTCTCAAGAACTGTCAAGTACATGATTAAGGGCCGTCCAGCCACTGGGGGTATCAAGATTGGAGGTTTCTATAGATACTGTTTTATCTTATCGAATGCCTTCTGGAAATCCTCGTTCCAGATAATCGCCTGATCTTTCTTTAAAAGCTTGAACATCGGTTCACACGTGGCCGTGAGCTGATAAATAAACCTTGCAATGTAGTTTATTCTGCCCAAGAAACTACGAACTTCTTTTTTTGTTTTTGGCACTGGCATTTCTCTTATCGCTTTTATCTTCGCAGGATCAACCTCGATGCCTCTTTCACTCACGATAAACCCCAGTAACTTTCTGGACCGTACTCAGAAAGTACACTTGTTAGGATTCAGCCTCAACCTGAACTTCCTAAGCCTCTCAAAAAGCTTCAGCAAATTGACCAGATGCCCCTCCTCCGTTTGGGACTTCGCAATCATGTCATCAACATAGACTTCAATCTCATGATGAATCATGTCATGAAACAAAGTAACCATTGCTCATTGGTAAGTGGCCCCTGCGTTCTTCAGACTGAAAGGCATTACCTTGTAGCAGAATGTTCCTCAGGGAGTGATAAACATAGTTTTCTCCATGTCCTCCGGTGCCATCTTGATCTGATTGTAACCGGAGAAGCCATCCATGAACGAAAACACGGAGAACTGAGCTGTATTGTCGACCAACACGTCAATATGAGGCAGTAGGAAATCATCTTTAGGGCTCGCCCTATTCAAATCCCGATAATCGACGCACATTCGCACCTTACCATCTTTCTTCGGTATAGGCACTATGTTGGCGACCCACAGAGGGTAAGTAGTGACCGCTAAGAAGCCAACATCAAGCTGTTTTTGCACTTCTTCTTTGATCTTAACGGCCATATCTGGTCTTGTCCTCCTAAGCTTCTGCTTAACGGGAGGACAATCTTCTCGTAGCGGCAAGTGGTGGACCACGATGTCAGTGTCAAGTCCGGGCATATCTTCGTATGACCAAGCAAAGACGTCACTGTACTCTCTCAGCATCTCGACCAACCTCTGCTTGACATCACTCTGCAATGCAGCCCCTATCCTGACGTTCCTGACGAGTTCTTCAGAACCCAGATTCACGATCTCGATTTCCTCCTCATGAGGCAGAATAACTTTCTCTTCTTGTTTCAACAAGCGGGCCAACTCTTCAGGAAGGTCTTCATCTTCATCAATCTCTTCTTCGGCTTGATAGATCAGGCAATCGAAGTCGAAGTGAGCCGTAGAAGGTCCAGAGTCGATGTCATCTGTTATGTGGATCCTGCAATAACAAGGGTTAAGTTTAAAACAAGGATGTGCAGGTTAGCACAAACCCCATTGCCATTTTAATGTTTTTCAAAACAAATATAAAACAGGAATAACAGAGATCGCAATATTTGAATATGAAGAAAAACGCCTTTTGATTTATTAATAAAATGCATGTACATAATCCAACAAGGCCCTGACAATAAAACCACTATGCCCCGGGTAGGACATAGGGTTGTACAATGATTGGAAAAAGTAAACCATTACTCTTCGCTTGTCATCTGGATGATATCCTTGACGGACCAGTTGGTAAGGCCCTCGCCTGGCTTGCTTAGCTGGATCCAAGAGTCTAAGTCACAGTCGCTATCTCCGCTGTCTTCAGACACCACATTGATGCTTTCAAATATCACCCCGCCACTGGTAAACAGGATCGGCCCTTTACCTCGCGACGCGCTGCTAGAAGAGGAAGCTTCAGCTCCAGAAGAATATCCCAACCCAAACTTATCTTGCTTGTTAGGTATCTCTAAAATTTGCTCCCAGCCTGGGGTAGATCCGGCTTGAATGACGGCCCGGGCTTCCTTGAATGAAGAGAGAGTCATCTCTGGCTTCTTAGTGACTACAGGAGCTACGTCCTTGACTTTAACAGCTTCGAATGCTTGGCATAGAGTTTCGTGGATTTCCCCATCCATCTCAACATACTTGAAGGACGACAAATGGCTCACCATTATGTCTTCCTCGCCACACACGGTCACGACGCTACCTCCGACAGTGTACTTGAGTTTCTGGTGCAGCATGGAGGTCACGGCTCCAGCAGCATGGATCCATGGCCGGCCTAAGAGACAGCTGTAGGCAGGCATGATGTCCATGATATAAAAGACCGCATCGAATGTTTCCGACCCGACTTGGATTGGCAGGGTCACCTCCCCGAAAACATGTCGTTTGGTTCCATCGAACGCCTTCACAACCAGATCACTGGGTGTGCAAATCACTCCGCGAGTATCTAACTTCATTAATGCCTTCTTCGGAAGAACATTGAGTGACGAACCCGTGTCCACCAACACGTGCGACATAATCGTTCCCCTACACTCTATCGAGATGTGCAGGGCGCTATTGTGATTCCTCCCTTTTGGCGTCAGCTCTAGGTCAGTGAACCCTAGCCCATTTCCAGCATTCACGTGGGCTACGACCTCTTCCAGCTGGTTTACCGATATTTCCTGCGGTACATACGCGGCGTTCAACACCTTTAGCAGCGCGTTGCAGTGTGCTTCAGAACACAGCAACAGATTCAAGATGGAAATCTTCGAGGGCGTCTGATGGAGATGATCCACAATCTTGTAGTCACTCTTTTTAATCAACCGCATAAACTCCTCGACGTCTTTAACAAGTAAGTCTTTCTCTGCCCCACGCGGGATCTCTTCGACGACTTTACTTTTACCTTTATCGGTTGCATCAGCGCTAACCGCCTTGTCCGCCACGACCTCAGGTGGTACAAACACTCTTCCGCTGCGAGTAATACCACTGATTCCCACAAGGTTCTCCACAGACGACCCAAACGGTTCTAGCTCCAACTTCTGTCCGTTGCAGTAGACTTCAGCCCCATAATGCCACGGGACGGCATTAGTGCTTTCGAAGGGTATCGGCCCGACTTTGGTGATGGTAATCATGGGCGGTATGGGTGCAGAAATAGTTATCGTCTGGCGAGGGATGGTGATGGTGGCGACCTCATCATCTTGCTTCAGCACTACCTCTCCTGATCCGCTTTCGGCCCTCCGGCTAAACTGTAAAATCCCTTCAGTCATCAGACTTTGAATTCCTTCTATCAGCTGTTCACATCCATCAGGACTAGTAGCACAGTCCATACACAGCTCTCCGCAGCCTGGAAAGAAACCCCTTTTCATCAACTTAGCTTTAACGAAGCTAAGAGGCGTCTTCAGATCTCTGACGTCAGTCAACAAATCCAAACTCTCGTCTTCAATAATGGCGTTTACTCCACCTCCCCTATGATTCGGCATAGGGTTTTTCGTGACATTTGGCACATTATCGGAGAAGTTGATGATCTTAGCGTCCACCATGTCCCGCACCTTGTGCTTAAAGGCTTTGCAGTTCTCTATTGTGTGGCCTGGTGCCCCTGAGTGAAACTCACAAGTTGCATTAGCGTCATAACCTGGAGGAGGTGCCCCTATCAATGGGAGCCAAGGTTCTCTTCTGGATCAACTGTAGCTGAAGCAGAGTCTGCAATAGTTGAGCGTACGACATGGGCGGTGTCTTGAGGTGACGACTCGACAGTGGTGCCCGGCTCTGATACTTTCTGTACCCTTGTTGATTCTATTGTTTCTGCTGCTGCTGAACGGCCGGGATAGTTATGCTAGCCACCTGCTGGTGAGGACCTTTACCCTTCCTTCGAGCGTTGGTCACAACGCTCGTTTCTCCTTCTCGTCTTTTGCCACTATAAGGTTTCTTTCCGCCTCCTCCAGCTGAGGATGACTCACCTTGAATTTTCTCGAGCTTGATCCCATTTTCAATGTGCTCACCCGTGATAATGAGATCTGAGAAGGTTCCGGACATACCGCTGACCAATTTCTCATAGTAAACCCCTGGGAGGGTAGCTACGAACATCTGCACGAGCTCACGTTCAACCATCGGCAGCTGAACCCTGGCTGCCAACTCACGCCACCGCTGGGCATATTCCTTAAACCCTTCATTGCTCCTTTGCGACAAATTCTGCAGTTGGACTCGGTTCGGGGCCAAGTCGCTGTTGTATTGGTAGTGGTGCATAAATGCTTCAGCAAGGTCCTTCCACGTGCGCACACTGGTAGGCTCCAGACTCATGTACCTTTCGAGGGAGGGTCCGGACAGACTATCTTGAAAGAAGTGCATCAGCAACTTCTCGTCCTCAGAATGAGCTGACATTTTCCGGTAGTATGATCTCAGGTGGACGCGAGGGTAGGTAGTGCCCTTATACTTTTCAAAGTCAGGTACCTTGAACTTGGGAGGCACCTTAAAATCAACAATCAATCCCAACTTGGACATATCAACACCCAGGGTGTTCTGGTTCTCGATATTTCTCATCTTATCCTCGAGTGCCTTGAACCTTAGACGTGCTTCAGCAGTCAGCTCCCCTTCAGCACCTCTCTGAGAGAATACATCGTCTTGACGATCTTCTAACCACGGCTGAGGCCCAAACAGATTCCCAACACCTGCATTGCCGTTGCCCAGCCCAACATTGACATTGGCTTCCAGATTCCCATTACCGACGCCCGTCGTATTACCATTGAGTCCCATGTTGGCCATCACATTGTCGTTGGCACTGCCATTCCCCCCGGTCACGGGGACGCCATTCTGCGGAGTTTCAACTGCTGGAGGAGTAGGCACGGTCCCACCATGGAGTACGCCGTTGCTATCGACCCTTGAAATCAGAGGCTGGACCAAGGTCCTGAGCTGATCCTGGCCATTGGCGACCGCTTGCATGAGCTCCATGAAGCGATCCATTCTTTCGCGGAGTTCCTGAACATCAGTTTGCACTTGCTCCATGATTCTGGTTTGATTTGCTCTGGTCGGATAGCGGTGAATAGGTCTCTGATCAATCCTGGAACAACCTGAAACAACCTGGAAACACAAAAGGGTTAGGAAAAACGACAAAGTGCTCGTTATGCAAATGCTTCATGCACATGCAAACGTGTGTCTGTGCGTTAGGGAGGTCTCCCCCGATCCTAGTGCCTGAGTGCCAGTGCTGATAATAAGAAGTCCGAGTCCAGTCATGGAAATAACAATCTCATATATAAAGAAAGCCCATCAAGGCAGTACATGACATCAGTGAGTACAAGACGAATCAATAGCATGACCCCAGCCAACAAGCCTGGTGATGGTCAGCATACAACAATGATCAAAACAAAAGGAATACAAACAGTCAAGCATGGCCACGGGTGCGATACTCTTCTAACAACTCCTTCGTTTCTGGATGATCAGGCAGAGTGAGTAACCCTTCGACGAGTAATTCCCTCTGCACAATGGTGTATTGAAGACCTTCGACCGAATCTTCCCATGCTCCTTCGCCGAAACAATCTTCTAGCTTCCGCTTCTTGGACTCAAACGTCAGTTTGCGCTCCTTCAGGTTAGCGAGAGCTCTGTTGAGCTGGCCTTCGGCGGCGTATCTACGAGCGGTTTCATCATCAAACCTCTTCTCACTAGCTGTCACCTGGGCTTTCAGCTTGGAGATCTGTTGCATCAGCTTATCCTCCCGATCTTTCCTGGTGGCTAGGGAGGCCTTCTAGTGCTGGTTAAACTTGGATATCCTCCGATACGCTTCGTCCAAGTGCTGCTTCTTCGTAGCCAGTACATCGTTGACAGCTTTGAAGTCTTGACCCATGTGCTCACGCTCGGCTATCTGCTTAGTCAAGTCTGTACCTAGCTGGTTCACCAGCTCTGTCTGCCTCTTGAAGGAATGAACGACTTCGTTTCTCTCGCTCCGAAGCTGAGCCAATTCTTTCTCCAGTTCTTCATTTTCCCTCTTCGATTCATCTCTCTCAGCTAACACCTGATTATGTTGCTGAATGGGCACGGTAGTAGGCTCTTAAATCATTGGAGGGCTTTCTGGCTTGGCACGAGGAAACGACATTCCTATAGCATCTGCTCTGGCTCTGATCCATGCCACATACGGAGGGTAGGCTTAATTATTGCTTCTCCCCAGCAATGGTTTCCCCCTCTTACTGATGCCATTCCAGGCGCGCTGAAGCTTAGATAACAGATCCCCCTCTAGAAGACCAGTGAGGTACAGAGATTCCTGCACCTCTTCATCCTTCGGCGGAGCTCTCAAAGCATACGTGAACTATCGGACCAGTAAAGATGGATTGTAGTTTATACAGCCCTTCCTGCCTATCAAAGGCACGTTCGGAAACCCGCTGCAGCTGAAGGTAATCTCAGTACCCAACCTATCTCTGTCAAACCAGTCAATATCCTCCGCTAATAGACTCATCAAACGCTCGGACCACTCAGCTGTGGCTGCAGACGAAACAAAGGGACCCCTCTTGGGCAGATGACTATCAAGCCATTTATAAAGCAAGGGCACACAGCATGAGACATTCTTGCCCCTTCTGTTCTCGTTTTTGTAGTGGATAGAATGGTAGACATCTCCTATCAAGGTAGGGACTGGATTCCCTGAAGCAAAGATGCGAAAGGCGTCGAAGTCTACAAAATCGGGCATATTGGGGAACAGAATGATGCCATATATGCACAGGGCGAGAATGGCGTTGAATACGACCCAACATCCGTCTTTGGCGAACTGCTGAGCCTTACCCATTAAGAACTGCAAGGAGAACCCGGGAACCTTGTTCCAACTGGACAATACCAACTCGGAGGCATCCAGATGAAGTGAAGGAGCTAGACTGGCCAGATCAGGCTCAGCATCCATATGAACAAAAGGCATCTGCCTCTTGATAGGCACACCTAACAAATCAGCATACTCCTCTAGTGTGGGTGCGAGAACAAAATCCTGGAAAGTAAAGCATCTCAACGGAGGATCGTAGAACTGTAGCAGAGCGTGCAACCCATTCAACTCGAACGCAGAAGGTTTACGAACCAAACTGAGCAATTTACCATAAGACTTTCTGAACTCATCTCTCACAGAATCATCTGCTAAAGCAATCAAACCAGTCAGCTGAACCACATCATGTGGCAGGGAGCTTGTAAGCCACGGTCTTCCTCAGAGAACCCATAACAATACAATAGGAGGCAGGAAATCCTGGATCGGGGAAAACGGTACCTGCAACACAGACACACGTTAATGAAATGCAAATGGGTATGCAAAGCAATGTAAAATGCAATCATGCAGCAGGAGATCAAGGCAACTGCGCTGTGGAGATTCTGTATCAACAAAACCATGACGCTGCTCTGTCAAGAACAACCATTATATCTAAGAAGAAAACCCTGGTATCGGACCACAAATCTGCTCTATCAAGAACACACACATATAGGACCATAAATCTGCTCTGTCAAGAACACCTCTGATAATAAGGATCTCTGATACAGGACCAAAACTCTGCTCTGTCAAGAACAAACATCTGATAATAAGGACCTCTGATGCAGGACCAAAACTCTGCTCTGTCAAGAACAAACATACATCTGCAGATGAGATCCTCTGATCCCAATCATAACTCTGCTCTGTCAAGAACAAACATATCTCTGCAGATGAGATCCTCAGATCCCAATCATAACTCTGCTCTGTCAAGAACAAACATATCTCTGCAGATGAGATCCTCAGATCCCAATCAAAAACTGATCCACTATCAAGAAAACCAGGTGGTCTGAAGGTCAAGGTATCCTGCAATAAACCCAACTCTGCTCACAGGTATGGACCTAAACTGACTCAAGTTCGGCATCCTATGCGGTCATCAGCGTCACAGACATTCAAGAGGGATGATACGATACCCAGAAGGTGTGGCATCACCAGCTCATGAAGCGGCCTCACTCGGCTGAATTCCAAATGATCGGTCCCCAGAGTCGACAATCCTCCAAACCAACAACCCCCTCAACCCAAAGGGTTGAAAAAGAAGTCAACCGGGAGAACCTCGTCTGAGCGTGGATTTCATGAGACACTAGTGCCTGCAAAGCAAGCACGCACCCACTAATTTCCACAACTAATGCTAGGTACACTCAAGCCTGGGTCTGGCTTCTCACTCATCAGAATGCCCCTCCCACAACAGCATAGATAATCATACCATACTGAAAATAAAATGCTGGAAATAAATGCGATAAATAAACACAACCCAACAAGTAATCATACAAGCGCTAGGATTGACTCTCGCAGGGGACGTTGGATCCCCAAACTGACAAGCATAAGGGACGTTGGATCCCAGGAAACTATCAAGTCCCCAGCAGAGTCGCCAGCTGTCGCTTCCGCGAAAATAAGGTGCCGGCAAAACAGAAGAGTCGCCACCTTTATTTATTTATCCCTCTGAGCGGGAAAGGAAACGATCGGAAAAACCTGACGAAAAAGGTATAAGACAAGGTCGTCGCAACTGTTGTCTGGGTTCGGGAGTCGGTTACGCAAGGGGAAGGTATTAGCACCCCTCACGTCCGTCGTACTCGACGGGATCCACGCTTGTTGTGTTTAGTGGATGAGTTGGTTTATCTATATACCTATCGAGGCTGGTCTAAAGAGAAAAGAAAATGACTCGGCAAAGCGTCGCGCTTTATGCCTACGTATTCTCATCAGAGAATGAGAAATCAGAGTCAACGTAGTTCGACCTACGAGGGGTTATGGGGAAGGTGGCTCGCCAATACATCAGTATTGTGCCTACGTACTCTCAACAGGTATGAGAGATCAGAGCTTACGTAGTTCGGGCTAATACGGACTACGGGAATTCAGATTCATCTGTTTTTATCGAGTAGGGTTAAACAACAATTCCAGCAGTTAGGGACAAAGCCTGTTTGCGGTAGAACTGAAGTTTAACGACACTCTTTTCTTCAGAAAAGCTTCCTTTGAATTATGGGCCCACAGGGCAAAAAGGTTTGAAGTTTGTTTTCTGTCTTTTACGAAAGAAGTGTTTTTTATTGTGTTTGCAATTTCAATTGCACTAAAGACTATGACCTGAGAGTGAATGCGTCGCATGTCACCCAAAGGGTACCATACTAAACATCCAAGCTGTCGAAAAGAAACTCTCCGACAACCCTTTCTCAGGTAGATGAGAAGAGAACAGGCTCAACTACTGGGGAGACTATCAAGTCCTACTGTTGTCATGCCAAGGATTCATCCTATAGTCGAGGTTTGAAACAGGGAACTCCTAGAAGTCCTAATGCATAGGTTTCAACCTAAAGTTCTATCATCATCTCCTTATCAAAGGAAATGAGATTCCTAAGGGATCATGCCAAAGGGATACAGAAACAGATAAAGCATCAGCTTAAACGGTAAACAGATAAACAGTAAACGACTGTAAAATGCATGCAATACAAGTGAGGAGAGGAAATGTGTGCGGGGCATCAGCCTCCACAAGCTCATCTCAACCTCAAGCCAGATATGAATAACTGCAATCATACAGAAGAACTGAAATAAAGTGTTGTCAAGCTAAATATAGTAAACTGCAATCATACAGAGGAAATAAAATCATGCTATCAAGCAAAATAAACCACATGGGCAAGGGAGCAGGGCTCTACCGAATACCCGCAAGCAAAGCCATACAGTAACAATACAAGCAGAGGGAACAACTCAACCTCTAGTGCAATCATGCTCCTAGTTGAAAGTCAGTCTAATCATGGACTTATTCTAATGCATCAAGCAAGTCAAACAGGGTACATCAATACAGAAAAGAAAACAGACAAGAAAGCAGATCAACCCCTCTCTCTCTTTAAGCTTCATCTCTTCTAACAGCAACCCAGTCTTCAGACTTCACCCACCCTTCAAGGATATCATCTTTCATGACAAATATCAATTTGCTTCTCCAGGGCTTCAACCCTTCAACATAAGTTTCACTTGATCTTCTTCTTTAAGCTTCAGCTCCTCAGTCACTTTCACCTTCAGGCTTCATTCTTAACCATAAGTATCAACTTGATTCCTTCGGGCTCTCCCAGCTTCAATGTACATATCAACTCATCTTATATTCCTCAGCTTCATCTTTACACTAAATCTCAATTGAATCTCCAAGTAAGTATCAACTCAGTCTTCAAGCTTCAGCTCTCTTTGCTTTACTAGTCTCAACTTGGTCTTTTCTCTTCCTCTACAAGCTTCAGCTTCTCAGAGTAGTCTTCAGTCACCTGAGAGTGTCAACTTCATCCTTCAATCTTCTTCAAGCAAGGAACTCCTCACTCTTCATTCAATCTCCATGGAATCTTCAAGTATCAACTTATTCTTCTTGCTCTTCAAGCTTCAGCTGCAATGGCAATGCTCAAGGAATCATCCTCTTCCACACTCTTCAATGAAGTCCTCATCTTCAAACTCAAGCCCAACATCTTTCAAGATACTCAAACCAGAAGATAATTGATTTAACAGGATGAGGGGAAATGATAAACAGCTTACTGACAACCAAAGGAAGCCTGTAAGGGTTCATCATTATGAGAGACTGGTTCCCTCAAAGTTCTACTTCCCAGATAAAGCCACTCATCCCTCCAAAGGAGGGATGTGAATATCTGAGAAGGACTTTTAGTCATTGGGAGGATTGGAAGCACAAGATGCTTTCCATGTTTGTGAAAGAAATCATTCTAATTCTAAGGCTCTCCCTGTGTCCTATCTCCTAATCTTCATCAGACACCTTCAGGCACAAACAAATCCAAAGCTCCAAGCACCTTCAAGCAACTTCAAGCATCCTCACCTTGTCTTCAACTTGTCTTCAATCTCAACCAAAGGCAAACCAAGCACAAACCCTAATCTAAGGGAACTAGAGAAGTTAAACTAGTTGAATTAGTAAATTAGGATCACCTAAAACCTAGTACTAAAGTTAGTCCTAACTAAAATACTAAAATCAATTGTAAAATCCTACAAAAATTACTATGGGAACCTAGGTCAATCATGACTCTACCACATTAGTTTCAAAGATCAAACCATCAAATTGGACCTAGAACTAAATTCTACATTCTAAGGTATCAAACCTAAAACCCTAAAAGGAGGCACCTAAATATCAATCTAGAAAGCACACCTATTTTCATCACAAAAATGTGAGAAAAATTCTATGGGATCATACATGTGTAACCTAATCACACACAAAAAATTAGGCCAAGAATCATCACCATGAGATCAAACAAAATTATACAAAAATATGCATCAAACATAAACATTTTAATATCAATTAAAATGCAAAATTCCAATTAAATCAGAAATTACATGAAATGAAAATATTTTTCTCTAAAAATTAATAGACTCAATCATGAGTAATATGCAAAAAGAATGGGTTGAATTGGATTAATTTTCAATTAATTATGAATTTTACAAAAACCATGAACAAAATGAAAATTAAAAGAAAATCCAATTAAAATAACCAAAAACGCGGTGTGGATAACAGTCAGATACAGTTAAAAATCTGGGTTGGGCCATCAGGGGGTGTGGATAACACTTAGGTCACTAAGCCCAAAACACTGAATAAATGAAACGCATTGTTTCATGCTTCAGAGTCCTTCACAAATCAGAATTAAAATGCGGCCCTTGGATCTTCTCCCAGTTAAAGGTCAATCCATCATCCAATGGTGTAAACTTCATCTTCTCCATTTCAAACCTCTGAGCTTCGCACCCAGCTCCGGCCACCGCCGATGGAGCTCCGATCATCCCCTTCAACCCTAGTTCTTCCTAGAGGCCTGCAATCCAAGAGGTCAAAACATGAAACTCATTCCAAATCTTGCCACGAACTCAACCATACCATTAGTTTCTTCTGAAACCCCAAGAATCATCATCTCCCAATCTCAACCGAAAATGGTGATCTTCCTATTTTGTCTCTAATTGATCAACTAACCATCTGAAATCCATCCTAGGCCATTCTACAACTAATCTAGCACCTTAATTCAACCTAGTTATACCTAAATCATGCTATAGGAAGAAGGTTACCAACCTGGAAATTCTTGAATAACAGATGCACCAAATCTTCACTTCAAGCTTTCAAATCTTCTAGACACGATCACTGAACCTCCTCCTTGCTTCTATATGCAAAAGATTCAATGGAAAGTGCTTCAATCTTGAAACACGATGATGAGTTGCAGGTGCTGAAAACCACTTGCTCCCACACGATCTATCCACCAATTCTTCTTGAAAATGATCTGAAATCACTCCTTGGCACTCATGGAAGAAGAATCAATCAAGAAAATGAGTGGAAGTTGAGGAATTTGATGAAACCAATTTCAATTGCAATCTATGAAAACTCAATCTCAAACTATGCTCAATCCTTCAATGATCACCAACCTCTGCCATGTATCCATTCTACTCAATATATAGATGAAGTTTGGATGATCTAGAACCCTCTAGATCCTTCCAATGAGATTTTACACTTCTCATGTCATAAGATTTTGAATCACTTATCATGACATGTGCAACCCTTGCAAACAGCTTGGAATTCATCCCATTCACTCTTAATTTCTCCCCTAGTGAGATATTAGAGGTGTTTAGCTTGCAAAAACCCTTACTCATGCCTTGATTTTGAGTTTTGCAAATGTGACTTAATATGCAAGTAAGTGCTTTTGAAAGCAAGTCCATAATTTAGACCTCAAATCAAAAATGTGGCTAAACCATTGTTTTTAAAATGTTTTCTAGAGTCAAAATGATATATTACATGCCATGGTTTGGATGTGTAGGTTGAAATTATCAATTTCCAACTTTGGCTTATTTAACTTATGTCCTTATTTTAGGTCATTTTTGCAACTTTGAGCTACAAGCCTTTCCATCATCTCATGACCTCCTTAATAGCCTTAAAACATCATTTTAAGCATGTTTGATGTTGAATATTTTTCCATTTGAAGCTTGGAAATAGGAGTTATGGCCTTATGCTTGAAATGACCTGTAATCTCCAAATGACCAAAATGCCCTTGACTTGTCAAAGCCATAACTTGAGTTCTACAAATCCTATCAAGGACCTCTAGTACTCTATAGAAAGCTAAGAGGATAAGGAACAACATTCATGTTGACCAAAAGTCCATAGGAATCATCCTTCTTGGGAAACAGTTTGATGCAAGTTGGGTAACTTTCAAGGCCCCAGATTCACATACCTCAGATGACCTGTAACTTGTCAAAGTTATAACTTGAGTTCTATAAATCCTATCAAAGACTTATAGCACTCAAATTAAAGCTAAGATAAATATATACAACATTCATGTTGGGGTAAGATGAGATGGCAATCACATCTTGAGCTAAACTGCCTTGAAGATAGGGGTCAAACTAGGGGATTTTACACTGTCAACCCTTAGAAACCCTAGCTGGAAACCTCTCAAACTCTTCAATCATGATTAGTTAACCTTGGAATCATCCTTATAACATCTCAATGTGTCATTCCATGATCACATGGCTCTTGGATTAGGTCTCAACCCTCTCCAAATCATCAGTTGACCTAGGGTTGACTCAGTCAAACCCTAATTACACCACTCATGGCTAGGTCTCTTTAATCTTGCCCAATGACCTATCTGGGCTTCATGATGGCTTTCAAGACATCTCATAAGCTCTCTCAAGGCTTCAAGTCTACATTCATGGCTTTAGAATCATCTGAGGACTTCCCACAACTCTCAAATTAGGAGGCACACCTTCTTGGATTCAACCACTCTCTCTGAGGATCATCTGACCTCTCTGACAAAGATATCAACCTTTGAACACTTGAATAACCTTCTTGGCTAGCTTCAAACTCTTGTTTAGCCCTTGCTTGGTAATCATACCTCTTGATCTCCTGCATACATGTCAATGAAATGCAAATGATAATGCTAATGTGAATGAAATGAAACCTAAGCTAGGTAAAGAAATGTTGGGCAAATTTTGGGGTGCAACAACTTGGTGAAGTCTACTCAAGGAGTTTCAATACCTCAGAAGACCCGAAACACCAACAGTCGATTCGGGGTTTTCCGATTGATCAGTTCGTCTTACTGAAAAGTCAACTCATTGACCAAAAGGGTTTTGAGCCCAAAGTTGAAAGCAAACATGTTAATAATAACATATTGTATCTATTCATGAAGTTTTGTGACTATTGGATCAAGGATTGAAGAGTAAACAAAAAAGTCGGGAATTAGGGTTTTGAAAGAGGAAATACCATAACTTTTTAACCACAGATCCAATTGGAGTGGTTCAAAGCTTGTTGGAAATGTCATGACAAGTTTTAAAAATGTTCAACAGTAGTCCATGTCCAAAAAATAAATATATTTAGAGTTATGATCAAAATCAATGCAAGAGGAGAAAACACTTAGTGAAATTTCACATTTTTAGCACTTTTCAAGTCATGTTTTCAGCCAACTTCAAGTATGTTTTTGACCTAGTTCCACTTGGAATTTGAAAATCCCAAAACATGTAATTTGTAGTGCATGATGAGGGATTTCCAAAAAGTACAAGAACTCCTCCATAGCATTTGTGAGCTAGGAGTTTCGAAGGAGGCAAATTGGGGTCTAAGCACTTGAATGCACCATTCCAAAATTGTCACAAATCAACTTTCCAACCATTTAAATCATTCTCAACCATTTGATCAACATTTGATATGATAAATATAAGGAATGCTAAGTACAAGTGCAGAAAGGGTGAAGGTTTGAAAGGCTTGACAAGATGACAAGCCAAGTTGCAAGCAAGTTGCAATATTATATTGAAAAAATCAAGAGGAAAGAGAAACTTTTTCATGAAGAAATCTGCAGCAGCAGTTCCCCTACTCCCTAGCCACACTTCAGTCACTTCCATTGCCCTCATACAACCTAATTTGTGCATCACATTTAGTCAAGAACATTGAATTCCAACTGCACCAAATCTTGGACAGATTTTCTTCATTTTTTCCCTCCAAAGAGCAAAACTCCAAATTTGTCCTCACCTTTGATCATGTAGCTTTACCTATAAATAGGGCAGTTTCTATGCATCAAACACACACAATTTCAACAAGGAAGCCAGCCACAAACACTCGCCCTCATCAGTTGCAAATCTTCTTGCAAAACATGCAAGTTGTGCCAAGCTTCACAAAACTATCTTGGACAGAACTTGCCTCAAAACATTTTCCATCTATTCCACATCCCTACCAACACTCCATACAAGTTTCAAATGATCTCCTAGAGCTGTCTAAACCACCATTTTCACAAGAAACCATTCCCTTCTCAAAGTCAACCTCCAAAACCAAAAAAGTCAACATTCTGCATCTTTCAAACCATAACTTATTACAGATCATTTCCAACTCTTTTGACACCTCAAACACTTCATAAATAACATATAGAAGTTGTCCAAATCAAGTTTGCACTTCTGTAACAAACATTGGACCATGTTGCTTTGTAAAATCATGGACTTTTGAGGTTTTCTTCCATTTTTCAAGTCATTATGTGTGACAGTGGAATTGTGGATCATTGGAGCTGCTCATCATCATTCTAAGACCATTTGCAGATTATAGCAAGATAGCAAAGACCTCTGGTTTTCTTATTTGACAAGGTTGCTTCAAGAGGTAAGCCTAAATCCTTGAAACTTGAAATGGTACAATCATGCTTTTGTGTTAAACATTGTTTGAACATGTTATATATGTGTTATATGTCATGTATGGACCCTTTCTTGCACCATAAAATTGTCATTTCTTGACTGTCCAAAATGCAGGGCACATTTTAGGCCTAACTAGGTCACCATGTACATGTTGATTCTAATCTGTCAATCCATGTGTGCATTTTCTGATTTCTCTTGAGCCAATCACTATAAATGATGTATGTGTGATGTTTGCATAATTTTTTCATCAAACCTTGCTCTTTTTAAGACTATCCACATGCTCATGCTTTTGGTTGTGACCTAAGTTACCTAAACAATGATGCTATCGAATTTTTCAATGAGTGTATTGTATGAAAAAAAATTGTACCATTGAATTTCTTGTTTAAAAATACACAATTTTCACTTTTGTTTCACTCCATTTGGTTAATAATTGACTAATTTCCATCCTTCATGCAAATGACCCTAAATTGATGACCTTGCCTTGCCCTAGTTTTGCCCCCATTGGTGCACCAACTTTGAATGATCATAACTTGCTCATTTTGTATGCTATTGATGCAATTCTTTTTACAAACTACTCTTTATCATGTCTACTTTCATTGAGTAAAAAAATAATTTAAGGATCATTATCCTAGAAATACTTTGATACATTTGAAAAGCATGTGTTTTAGGGTTCTTACCTTTATGTTCTTAAACCTTTTCAAATTGGAACTTGATTTTTTCTTGAGAGATTTATCTTGTATGATTCATATATGTTTTAAAATATGTTTAAATTCTCAAGGATGTTTTATTCATTGCCTTACCATGTTCATACTTGCTTTTGTAATGCATATATGTGGAAATGGTGTGTTGAACTTCATCTATGAATCTTGCCATGATTCTTGATGTTGTAACCTCTTGAATGTGTTTATTATGTCTTATTCTACTTTTTTATGTGTCTTGTTAGAACCAAAACATGTCTAGAGTTTATTTCTTGCCTTTGTGAATACTTGAATATGCATGGTATACTTTGAGTTTCATCTATGGACTTTGACATGATTCTTGATATTGTGACTTCTTGAATATGTTTTTCATACCCCTTTATACTTGTCTATGTGTCCTGTTAGAACCATAACATGTTAGGGTTTATGTTTTGACTTGGTTGTTACCATGAACATTGCTTTTTTTTCTCCTATAAAACCTTGAACTTATGTTTGGTTGATTGTCATCTCTTTTCCTTTTCATGTTGTCACGTGATCACTCTAATCTCCTTTGGTTGTTACCATATTTCATGCCTCCATCATGCTAAATTTTGTCACATTGAGTCTTACTTGATTCATGTCCCATGTTTGGTTTAAGTTGTAACTTATATGATTGATTTCTACTTTCTCATGTTTACGTTTGTGTGTTTCTTGTTGTTGTAACCTCTTGAACATGATCCCATGCCCCTATCTTACTTGATATGATGTCTTGTTAGAACCATAATATCCTTAGAATTGAACCTTGTTTTGAAAGTTATCTTTTGAACATGTATGATACCCATGAACTTTTAACTTCTTAATTGATTTGTTGTAACACTTGTTGTATGCCTACTTGTACTTGATTGTCATCAATGCATGGTTGTTAGTCTTATGTTGTTACATTTGACATCCCTTAAACTATATAATATGCTTACCTCAAGTTGTTACTTGTTTGGTTGTTACCTCATTTCTCTTATCTTTGTTAAGATGCTTCAAGTTGTTTTATCTTGTAAGAACCTCTATCATTATGTCCTTCTTGATATTGTAATATCTTTGTGTCTTATTAGTTGTGACCATTTGTCTTGATTTTAATCTTTGTTTGTTATTGTTACATACTTGCATCCCTTCCTTGGTTGTTACCATATTCTTTTATGTGTTCATCATGTTTGAATGAATGTTTATGAATGCTTATGTATGATTTTAGCTTTGTTAAGTTATTCCCCAAGTGATGGAACTTGTTATTTCTCATCCAGTTGCCTCATCTTTTCCCTATTCCAAAGGAAAGTTTCTCTATTGACCCTTGGGTCATAGATAGCTCATTATCCTCTCCCTCTGACTTTGTTAAGTCACTTTCAACCCTAACTTAGTTAAGTTAGAACCTATATCCATTAGACTTTTTGCTTTAAGTCTAAAACTATAGTTATTGGAATGTTTGTATGTGTGTGCATATTGTCGCTTGCGCGAAAATAAGGTGCCGGCATGACAGAAGAGTCGCCACCTTTCGTTATTTATCCCTCAGAGCGGGAAAGGAAACGATCGGAAAAACCTGACGAAAAAGGGTAAGACAAGGTCATCGCAACCATTGTCTGGGTTCGGGAGTCGGTTACGCAAGGGGAAGGTATTAGCACCCCTCACGTCCGTCGTACTCGACGGGATCCTCGCTTGTTTGTTTACTTGGACGGGTTGGTTATAATCTATCTACCTATCAAGGCTGGCTGAAAAAGAAAAGAAAAATGACTCGGCAAAGCGTCGCACTTTATGCCTACGTATTCTCATCAGAGAATGAGAAATCAGAGTCAACGTAGTTCGGCTAACTACGGGGGAAGATGGGGGAAGGTAGCTCGCCAAGACATCGCCATCTTGTGCCTACGTACTCTCAACAGGTATGAGAGATCAGAGCAAACGTAGTTCGGGAAACTACGGGTTATTTCCTGTCTTTTACGAAAGAAGTGTTTTTTATTGGGTTTGCGATCTCAACCGCCCTAGAGACTATGACCTGAGAGTGAATGTGTCGCATGTCACCCAAAGGGTACCATACTAAACATCCAGACTATGGAAAAGAAACTCTCCCACAATCCTTTCTCAGATAGCTTAAGGCTCGTAACGTACGAAAGAAATCATTCATGATTACTGTATCTTAAACTGCTTTGAGATGAGAAGAGAACAGGCCCAACTAGGAGGGAGACTATCAAGTCCTACTGTTATCATGCCATGGATTCATCCTATGGTTGAGGTTTGAACAGGGAACTCCTAGATGTTGTCATGCATAGGTTTCAACCTAAAAGTCTATCATCAAATCCTTATCAAAGGAAATGAGAGTCCTAAGGGATCATGCCAATGATACACCAAAACAGACAAAGCATCAGCTTAACAGTAAAATGCATGCAATGCAAGTGAGGGAGGAAGTATGTGTGGGGCTTCAGCCTCCACAAGCTCGTCTCGACCTCAAGCCAGTCATGAAATAACAGTAATCATACTGAAAAATAAACAACATGCTATCAAGCAATAAACGGTAAACTGCAATCATACAGATAAAAATGAAAACATGCTATCAAGCAAATAAACACATGGGCAAGGGAGCTGGGCTCTACCGAATACCCGCAAGCAAAGCCACACAATAACAATACAAGCAGAGGGAGCAACTCAACCTCTAATGCAATCATGCTCTTAGACTGACCTTATTCTAGATGAACTTAGTCTAATGCAACAGACAAATCAAGCAAAACAATCAATACAGATAAGAAAAACAGAAGACAGCTTCAGCTCCTCCAGCAGCTACTCAGTCCTCAGACTTCAGAGATCACTTACTTTCCAGGTATCAACCCTACAACATGAGTATCAACTCATCTTCTCCCTTAAGCTTCAGCTTCTTTGATCAGCTCCACCTTCAGGCTTCACTATCTTCAGGGATCTTCAAGTATCAACTTGATCTTCACAAAGTCTTCAGACTTCAGCAATCTTCAAGGAATCATCCTCTTCAAAGCTTCAGCTTCTATCTTCAATGGCTCAAATGCTCCAGCAAACAAGATTCAGTCAACAAGATGAGGTGAGGATGTTACAGTGCTCACTGACTTCCAAAGGATGCCATTGGGGACTTAACATCAAAGGGAAAGGCTCTCTCAAAGTTCTACCTCAGAGGGCAGGGTCACTAATCCCTCCAAAGGAGAGAGGTGAATACCCTTAAGGGACTTTATGTCATAGAGAAGGAAGGAGGTGAACAAGACACTCCTTGTTTACTGAATGGAAGTATCCTATCTAAGGCTCTACCTATGCACCTATAAACCTATAAACAAAACAAACAAAAAGCTAAGCTAAGCTCCTCTGCAAGGTCTTCAAAGCTTCAATGATGATCCACAAGGTCTTCAACTCAATCCTCAAAGCTCACACCCTCAAAGGAGAAGAAAAAACAAGCACAACAATACAAACTATGCCTTTAAGCAACACACATACTAACCATACATTCAAAAATCAATTAAAAATACCAAAACACCATACAATATTCTAGTAAAATTCTAGGGGATTCTATACATATTTACCCTTAACCCATATATTCCCCATACACTAATTTGGCCTATAAACCCCAAAACAAAATTGTTCAAGTCTACTTATACAACCTAAAACCCTAATTTGAGCACCTAAATGTCAAACAATCAAACTACATCAAATTTTAATCTAAAAATTGGGAATTAAATCCTATGTGAAACTAGGGTTCAATACCTAACTATGCCAAAAAGAATGGCTCAAAAATCCTAAGGGAAAGTCCTAAAAGAAATTATACAAAATCAAGTATTAACCAAAATCAATTAAAAAGACTATTTAAATGAATAATATGCTAAAAATATTAAAAGAAAAATAAAATGGAATTTTATTTATTTATATTTTTCTAGACAGGTTTATGAATATGTGAAAAAAATAAGAAGTGAAAAATATTAATTTTTGAATTTTATATGGATTTATTAAAATGCAAGAAAATTAAAAGAAATTGAAATAAGAAAAATGAAATAAATGGGGGAGGGGGTGCCATGAGCAATGCGCCTCAGTTCATTTTGAGATGGGCCAGGAATGTGGGAGGTGCAGATATTAATTTCATTAAGCCCACATGCGCTCAGAAAATGAAAGAAAAATTAAACAAAAATGGTAAGACAACGGTACAAATAGCAATGTTTTTTAGTTGAAAACTGGATTGGGCCCACTGGTGGGGTGTGGATAGCATTGAATTGCTGAAGCCCAGGATTCACAACTTAATTGAACGCAGCGTTTCACTTGTAACATTTCCCTCCATTTTGAAATTAAATTCTGGCCACGCGATGAGATTAAGAATTCAAAGATCCAGTCTAATCCAACGGTGGGAGTTCATCGTCCCCAAACATACCCTAGGGTTTTCAGAAACCCTAACGCCATGCCAGAATTTCCATCAATTCGTTCTCCTCCATTTCTCCATGAAATTCAACAATTCCAAAAGCAAAGTTGTACTACTGATTACCATGAACACAACCATACAAGTAGCTTTCTCTGAAACTCCTTAAATCATCCTAACAGAGAGCTCCAACATTAGGGTTTCAATTCTTTCCTCTGCTATCAATCTTGATGTAACTCAAATCCATTGATGTAATCTTGTTCTACACGCTACCCTATCCATTCTACACCATATCATATCCATTAATGCACACAAAACAGCTTGCTATCAATCTTGCAAGAATTGGTACCCTGCCACGAAACCTCGTGGATTTTCCTCTAACTCTCAGAAAATCTTCCTCTAACCTAGCATGTTGATTTTACACCTAGGATTCTAACAGAATGTACATAATTATGGACCTATAGATCAAGTTACCAACCTGTCAAACTTCAATGGTGAGTGGTGTTAGAGCTTGTTCTAGCACTTGAAATCCTCTCCAAATCTTCCTCCAAAGATGAACACCTTTCTGTTTGCAAGAGTTGAGGGGGAGGATGCTTGTAGAAGAAGAAATTGGAACTTGCTTGATCTTGATGAAATCTAGCAATGGTACTTTCTCTCTCACTCTCTCCAATGAAATCAGCAACTTTCACCAACCTTTTCCTCCTTGTGATTCACTCTTTTTATAGCAATCCATGGAATCATCTAGAACTTCCTAGAATGATCTAGAAAGTAATGGAAAGTCATGGAATTTCTCCTTTAATGACATGTTGATCATACCATATCTCATGAGTTAGGCCTTGTAAACTTGTGTCAAAATCTCATTGCAAGAGATATTGAGATCACATGTGCAAAAATCAGGCCAAACTTGCCTTGTGTAGAACCTTCCAAGGATGCCTTAAGATACAAGTTACAATTTTTCAAAGCAACCCTCATTTTTGAGCCTCAAATCAAAATTCTGTTTAAACCAAAGTTTTTAGAATGTTATTTGCAATCAAAATGGTATATTGGATGACCTATTTTGGATTCATAGATCTCCCAAACCAAATTTCAACTTGACTTGAATTAACTTATATGCCTTTTTTAGTTCAAATTTACCAAACTTTGTCATTTCATGCTATGAGCTTTTCCAACAATTCATGACCTCTTTTCTAGGCTTAAAATTCCATTTTGAACAACTTTCATGTTTTGAGTTTTTCCATTTGAGGCTTGGAAATAGGAGATATGGCCTTTGCTTAAAATGACCTATAACTGCCAAATGACCAAAATACCCCTGTCTTGTTCAAACCATAAGTTGAGTTCTACAAATCCTATCAAGGACTTCTAGTACTCTCTAGAAATCTAAGAAGATGCTCTTCAACATTCATGTTGACCAAGAGATCATAGGAATCATCCTACTAGGGCAAAAGTTGTCTGCAAGTTGGGTGACTTTCAAGGACCCAGATTCACACACCTCAGCTGACCTGTAATTTGTCAAAACCATAACTTGAGCTCTGCAACTCCTATCAAGGACTTCCACCACTCAAATTAAAGCTAAGAACAAGATCTACAACATTCATGTTGTGGGGAAGATGAGATATCAATCACATATTGAGCTAAAACTGCCTGGAAGATAGGGATCAAATTAGGGTTTTTTCACTGACAATCTCTGGAAACCCTAACTCAAAACTTCTCAAACTCCTCAATCATGATGATTTGGTCTAGGAATCATCTTTATAACATCTCCATACATCATTCCATGATCTCATGGCCCTTGGATTGGGTCTCCACCTTCTCCAAATCTTCAGCTGATCTAGGGTTGACCCAGTCAAAACCCTAATTCTACCACTCATGGTTAAATCTCCTGAATTCTTGCATAATGACTTCTCTGGGCTTCATGATGGCTATCAAGACATCTCATAAACTTTCTCAAAGCTTCAAGTTCAACCTCAAAGTCTCAGAATCATCTGAGGAGCTCCCACAACTCTCAAGCTATGAAGCACACAACCTTGGTTTCAACCAATTCTTCTGAGGATCTCTTGAACTTTCTGATGAAGGTATCAACCTGCAAACACTTGATGGATAAATAAATGTTGGTCAAATTTTGGGGTGCAACAGCTGCCCCTATTCAAACGGCTTGAACCTGTCTGGGTGAGGAGCGAACGGCTCTCAACCAATCAAGGTGCGAGACGATTGAATACCGGTAAACCCAAAAATTTGCCAACTGCTCAACTCGTTGAACACTGGAATAATAGCTGCACGGCAACTATCTGGAGAAATACCAATCTGACATCGCCGTCGGAAACAAACAATACATCCAACATCGCCGCTGGAGAACTAAAGAACCTGAATCACCAAAATACCCAACATCGCCGCTGGAGAACGAACCATCCAACATCACCGTTGGAGAACTGAATTAACTGACACACCCAACATCGCCGTTGGAAAACTGAGTCTGACATCGCCGTCGATCAACCAAAATACCCCGCATCGCCGCTGGAGAACTAAATCTGATATCGCCGTCGAATAATCGAAATACCCCGCCTCGCCGCTGGAGAAAATACAACACTGAACAAAATACCCCGCATCGCCGCTGGAGAACTAAATCTGGAAAAATACCCCGCATCGCCGCTGGAGAACTAAATCTGATATCGCCGTCGAATAATCGAAATACCCCGCCTCGCCGCTGGAGAAAATACAACACTGAACAAAATACCCCGCATCGCCGCTGGAGAACTAAATCTGGCAAAATACCCCGCATCGCCGCTGGAGAACTAAAGGATCTGCATCACCTAACATCGCCGTCAGAAGACTGGATCAACTTGACATGCCCAACATCGCCGCTGGAAAACTGAATCTGACATCGCCGTCGGAAACAAACATCCTCTTAGAGACACTCGACATCGCCGTCATACAAACATCATCTCTACTGGGGATTTAAAGAGTCTGACCTCGCCGTCAAACAAATATAATCTGACCTCGCCGTCAAACAAACATTCAACCTCGCTGTCGAACACATCCAACATCGCCGTCGAACCAACCATAATCTGACCTCGCCGTCAAGTCCAAACATCTAACCTCGCCGTCGAACATATTCAACATCTGACCTCGCCATCAAAACAATCATAATCTGACCTCGCCGTCAACAAATATCCAACCTCGTCGTCGAACACATTCATAATCTGACCTCGCCGTCGAACACAAACCTGATCTGACCTCGCCGTGAAACAAACATTCAACCTCGCCGTCGAACACAAACACACTCTGACCTGGGGTTCACCCCTGGTAAATGGAACAAAAAGGTACATTTGCGTATTTGAAACTACTCCGCTGGGAATGAGAGACTTAACCGAGCACGCTCTGATCTAGGGTTCACCCTCAGAACCATAACGAACACCGAAATACTACTGCACACTGAATTCACCATAGAACTTCAACATCAAAGACATATGAAACCCTGGCCCCTGGGCACTTCCAGCTTCAGCTAGAAAAGATCTTCAAGTACTTCTGAAGATGGGCATCCTTGGCCTTCAAGGATGGCAACTCTGCAGGAGGTATCGTCGACTTCAGTCTGAAGAAATGGCCCTTGTCCTTCAAGGATACATGGATCTGCCTTCAGGCAACTCCGCCTCTGCTATAGAGTATCCGTGACTTCAGTCAGGGGATACTTCGGCCTTCAGTCCGAAAAATGAATCCTAAGTCATTCATGACTTTGGGGATAACCTTGCCTTCAGGCACCTTCGCTTCGGCTTGGGAAATCTGCTACTTCAGTCAGAGAAATGGTATCTTGAGCCATTCATGACTCTACGGGGATTCAAACACTTTGCCTTCAGGCAAAACTCCGTTTCAGCTGGAGAAACATCTTCGACTTCAGTCAGAAGAAAAACTATCCACTTGATCGCGATCAATCATCACCTCAAGACAACTGACTTGGTCTTCAGGCCAACACGGATCACCTTGTTATATCTACAAACTTTGGAACCTTGTCTTCAGCCACACGTTGATTCATCAACAAGGAAATATGAACTCACAGGAACCTTCTGATACCGCCTTCAGGCGTTTACGAAGTCAATCTTCAGATTAGACATCACTGTTGGAGCAAACATTTCACGCTGCTAAGGACTTCAAGAATCATCTTAAACACACAACTCCGTCGGGCACCTTCAAGAATCATCCTGAACCGATAACCATTCTGGAGGCTTTTATTCTGTTAGGGATATTCCAGGAATCTTCCTGGGCAACTCTTGCTGGGGACGCTACTGGGGAGCTCAAGAATCATCCTAAGCAAACAACTCGGGAAACTGCGTTGAAGTCTTAAGAATCATCTTAAACAAACGGCCCTGCTGAGGAATTCAAGAATCGTCTTGAACTGAAGACTTCGCTGGGGATCTCAAAAATCATCTTGAGCGAGCGACTGTGGGGATTACACCGGGGTCTTAAGAATCATCTTAAGAAAACGACCTCGTTGGGGAGAATATCAGGAATCATCCTGAGCAACTGGTCCTTTGGTGGAGCACCTGTAAAACAAGAATGACAGTAGCCTAGATCATGCTTATGATGCGTATGCTTCTGCGCTATGCCCCACACGGTGGGAATGATGCGTTTATGCTAAATGTTGTGCAATCATGCACAATGCTATGCAATCATGCACAATGTTATGCAATGTTAAATGCTATGCAGTGTTAAATGCTATGCAGTGTTAAATGCTATGCAGTGTTAAATGCTATGCAATCCCGTCAGCAAAATAAATGGCGAAGGGAGATTCTCCTGTCAAGGAGAAAGAGCTACTCAGATAGAGGAATCATCCTGCTGAGGAGAACACTACACACCAATATCAATCGGACTCTGTCTGGGGAGTTGATCTTCTGCGGACTGGACCTGCTGATATCAATTGCGAGAATGAACTGCGCGGCCGTCTCGGCTACTTTTCTGGGGATAACCACTCTGTGGGGAAACAACTTCAGTTGCTCAACACTCCACTGGGGAAGAGGGAATCATCCGACTTCGGGAGAGAGCATGACTCTGGTGGGGAAACAACTTCAGCTGCTCAACACTCCACTGGGGAAGAGGGAATCATCCGACTTCGGGAGAGAGCATGACTCTGGTGGGGAAACAACTTCAGTTGCTCAACACTCCACTGGGGAAGAGGGAATCATCCGACTTCGGGAGAGAGCATGACTCTGGTGGGGAAACAACTTCAGCTGCTCAACACTCCACTGGGGAAGAGGGAATCATCCGACTTCGGGAGAAAGCATGACTCTGGTGGGGAATCTCAATTCCGCTGGAGACTTCAGTCTGGCACCATCAGTTACTGCGTACTCCGGTGTACGAATAGCTTCCTACAACATCTGCACTTGTGACCCGGCGCTGGGGAAGACACCTGCTTCGGCGACTTTACTGGGGAAAACACAAGTTTCGGCACCCGAACATTCCTCTGAAATCTGCACTTGTGACCCGGTGCTGGGGGCATATGAGCTTCGGCGCGCGACTCAGCTGATGAGGTGACGTTCCTTCAAGATGCGTCTGCTTGGGGAAGAGAATCCTCTCTACCTGGGGAAGACATATCAATGCTCACTATTCTGCGTTCAGATGCTGCGGTGGAGAGACCACTGAACACTGCTGGAGAAGGAGGACTCGTCCTGCTTCGGGGATGCGCACGACGCATCTTCTGGAAGGTGCCATACCTGCAACAACACGAACAAACAAAACAAGACACCCTCTTCAAGGGGCCTATCAAGGTTATTATCTCGTGACAATATTCAGGTAATTAATTGTTTCGACAGTCAATGAGCCTAGGCCCGTAAGTTTATGTATGCGCATTTTATCAAAAACATCGGCGTTTTCATTCGCAAACAAAACAGATAAATGCTAAATGGGCAAACAGAATTGCTGAATAACATGCATTTTATTGATGGTGAACCCCTGAATGGGCAAGAAATGTTTTACAACAGAGGCAAGCTCCTGGAATGAGGAAGTCGCGCAAAAATAAAACATAAATATACATCACTATATACAAATGTCGGCAACGAGGCGTAGACGAACACCATGAGTTGATCCCTCTAAGACCCACTCGACTTCGATACTTCTCCGACGCCTCAGCTTCGGAAGAGATTGATTCAGATAAACAGCCCTCAGGTCCTCCAAACCACTAAACAATGAAAGTCCACGCGGAACGCAGTCATTTGCTTATTCAAATCCCTAACTTTTGCGTGAACCGCCCTTTACGGGTTTTCAGTTCACCGGGATACCCTTTTTTGCCGAAGCCGCCCAGTGTAGGTTTTCGACTTCGCGGGTGTACATTTTTCAATATATCCCTAATTTTTGCCCGAACCTTTTATTCTGTTTTTGGTTCGCCGGGATGCCCCTTTTTTGCCTGGACTCTTTCTTTTTTTGTCCAGCGGGTCTCTTTCAAGCAAAGTATTTTTTAACTGCGTCCGCGTTCACCGGGGATGCAAAATCTTCACCATCCATCGTGGATAACAACAAAGCTCCTCCTGAGAAGACCTTGCTGACGACATACGGCCCTTCGTAATTCGGAGTCCACTTGCCCCAGTGATCGGAGTGTGGCGGAAGAATCTTCTTCAGGACGAGATCACCCGTCTGAAAGCTTCTAGGACGCACCTTCTTATCATAAGCTTTCTTCATTCGGCTTTGGTACAGGCGACCAAATGCAATCGATGCTAACCTCTTCTCGTCCATCAGGCTGAGTTGGTTCAAACGATTCGTAATCCATTCTGCCTCGTCGAGTTTCACATCAACCAAAACTCGCAAAGAAGGGATCTCCACTTCTAACGGTAGGACAGCTTCCATACCGTACACTAAGGAGAAAGGAGTTGCCCCGGTCGACGTACGTGCCGTCGTACGATAACCGTGCAAGGCGAACGACAACATCTCGTGCCAATCTTTGTACGTCACAACCATCTTCTGAACAATCTTCTTGATGTTCTTGTTGGCCGCTTCAACAGCGCCGTTCATCTTCGGCCGGTAAGGAGATGAGTTGTGGTGTTCAATCTTGAAGCTCTGGCACAGCTCCTTCATCATCTTGTTATTCAAATTCGAACCATTATCAGTAATGATCCGCTCGGGAATTCCATAGCGACAGATGATTTCCCTCTTTATGAATTTAGCTACCACCTGCTTGGTCACATTAGCATACGAGGCTGCTTCCACCCATTTGGTGAAGTAGTCGATGGCTACCAGAATGAAACGATGACCATTGGACGCAGTGGGCTCGATCTTGCCTATCATGTCGATGCCCCACATGGAGAACGGCCAAGGGGAGGACATGACATTCAATGGGCACGGCGGCACATGAACTTTATCCGCATAAATCTGGCATTTATGACATTTCTTCGCGAATCTGAAGCAATCCGACTCCATCGTCAGCCAGTAATACCCTGCTCTCAGGATCTTTCTCGTCATGGCATGCCCGCCGGCGTGCGTACCAAATGTGCCCTCATGGACTTCTTCCATGAGCATACTCGCCTCTTTCTCATCTACACATCTGAGTAGCACAAGATCGTGGTTTCTCTTATACAACACTCCGTCAGGATTGAGATAAAAGTTTCTGGATAGCCTCCTCAGAGTCTTCTTATCCTGGGTAGACGCACCCGCAGGATACTCCTTAGTCATAAGGAAGGTCTGGATGTCGTGGAACCATGGCTTGCCGTCATTGGCATCCTCGATTGCAAAGACAAATGCCGGTCTGTCAAGACGCGAAAGCACAATTCTTGGAGCCTCATTCCAATAATTGACTTTATACATTGAAGCCAACGTGGCTAAGGCATCGGCCATCTGATTTTCAGCCCTGGGTACATGATGGAGTTCCACTCGATCGAAGAACGGAAGCAGCCTCCTGGCATAATTCATGTACGACACCAAATTCGCTTGACGAGTTTCCCACTCCCCTTTAATCTGATTGATTACAAGCGCTGAGTCACCATATACGTCTAGATTCTTGATTCTCAAATCAATTGCCTCTTCTAGACCCATGATACATGCTTCATACTCTGCTTCATTGTTGGTAACTGGAAACGTCAGTCTCGCAGTAAACGGGATGTGGGATCCGTGAGGAGTCGTGATGATAGCCCCGATACCACTTCCATAGGAATTAACCGCTCCGTCGAATATCAACTTCCACTGAGACTTCCTATCTGGCCCCTCATCGGGCAATGACTCATCGCAATCCTTCGTTTTGAGAAACATAATATCCTCGTCAGGGAATTCGAACTTCATCGGCTGGTAGTCTTCGATTGGCTGTTCGGCAAGGTAATCAGACAATACGCTTCCCTTGATGGCTTTCTGAGAGACGTACTGAATATCATATTCCGTTAACACCATTTGCCATCTGGCAATCCTGCCCGAAAGAGCCTGCTTCTCGAAGACGTACTTGATCGGATCCATCTTCGAAATTAGCATAGTGGTGTGGTTGAGCATATACTGTCGTAGACGTTTGGCGGCCCAAGCTAATGCACAACACGTCTTCTCCAGCATCGAGTATCGAGATTCACACTCAGTGAACTTTTTACTCAAATAATAAATGGCATGCTCCTTTCTGCCCGTCTCGTCGTGCTGACCGAGAACACACTCCATACTATTCTCCAGAACCGTCAGGTACATGATTAATGGCCGTCCAGCCACTGGGGGTATCAAGATTGGAGGTTCTTGAAGATACTGCTTTATTTTGTCGAATGCCTTCTGGCAATCCTCATTCCAAGTAATCGCCTGATCTTTCTTTAAAAGCTTGAACATCGGTTCGCAAGTGGCCGTGAGCTGAGAGATAAACCTTGCAATGTAGTTTATTCGGCCCAAGAAACCACGAACTTCTCTTTCTGTTTTCGGCGCTGGCATTTCTTGGATAGCTTTTATTTTCGCAGGATCAACTTCAATACCTCGTTCACTAACGATAAACCCCAATAACTTTCCGGACCGCACTCCGAAAGTGCACTTGTTAGGATTCAGCCTCAGCCTGAACTTCCTAAGCCTCTCAAACAGCTTCAATAAGTTGACCAGATGCTCTTCCTCCGTTTGGGACTTTGCGATCATGTCATCAACATAGACCTCGATCTCATGATGAATCATATCATGAAACAAAGTTACCATTGCTCGCTGGTAAGTGGCCCCTGCGTTCTTCAGACCGAAGGGCATTACCTTATAGCAGAATGTTCCCCAGGGGGTGATAAACGTCGTTTTCTCCATGTCCTCCGGCGCCATCTTGATCTGATTGTAACCGGAGAAGCCATCCATGAACGAAAACACGGAAAACTGGGCTGTGTTGTCGACCAACACATCGATATGAGGCAACGGGAAATCATCCTTAGGGCTCGCCCTGTTCAAATCCCGATAATCGACGCACATGTGTACCTTACCGTCCTTCTTCGGTACAGGCACTATGTTGGCGACCCACGGAGGGTAAGTGGTGACGGCTAGAAATCCTGCGTCCAACTGCTTCTGGACCTCTTCCTTGATTTTTACAGCCATGTCTGGTCTCGTCCTCCTAAGCTTCTGCTTGACTGGAGGGCAATCTTCTCGCAACGGCAAGCGATGAACCACGATATCAGTGTCAAGTCCGGGCATATCCTCATATGACCAAGCAAAGACGTCACTATACTCTCGAAGCATCTCGACCAGTCTATGCTTGACATCATTCTGCAACGCAGCCCCTACTCTGACATTTCTGACGAGCTCTTCAGAACCCAGATTTACTATCTCAATATCCTCCTCGTGAGGCAGAATAACCTTCTCCTCTTGTCTCAACAAGCGGGCCAACTCTTCCGGAAGGTCTTCGTCTTCATCAATCTCATCCTCGGCTTGATAGATCGGGCAATCAAAGTCGTAGTGAGCCGTAGAGGGTCCAGAGTCGATGTCATCTGTTATGTGGATCCTGCAATAACAAGGGTTAAGTTTAAAGCAAGAATATGCAGGTTAGCACAAACCCCGTTGCCATTTTGCTGTTTTTCGAAATAAACATAAAACAGGAATAACAGAGAACACAATATTTGAGTACGAAGAAAACGCCTTTTATTTATTAACAAAATGCATGTACATAATACAACAAGGCCCTGACAGTAAAACCACTATGCCCCGGGCAGGGCATAAGGTTGTACAAAGATTGTAAAAAGCAAATCATTACTCTTCACTTGTCAGCTGGATAATCTCCTTGATGGTCCAATTGTTGAGGCGCTCGCCCGGCTTGCTCGGCTGCATCCAGGCGTCAAGATCGCAATCGCTATCCCCGCTGTCCTCAGATACTGCGTTGACGCTTTCGAAAATTACTCCGCCCTTGGTGAATAGGATCGGCACCTTCCCACGAGATGAACTGCTAGAGGAAGATGAAGCTTCAGCTTCAGGAGAATACCCCAATCCAAACTTATCCTGCTTGATTGGTATATCCAAAACATGCCCCCAGCCTGGGGTGGAACCGGCTTCGACGACGGCCCGAGCTTCCTTAAACGAGGAGAGATTCACCTCTGGCTTCTCCGCGACGACAGGAGCTACCTCTTTCACCTTGACGGTTTCAAATGCTTGGCAGAGAGTTTCATGGATTTTGCCATCCATTTCAACATATTTAAAGGACGACAGGTGGCTCACCATGATGTCCACCTCACCACAGACGGTTACTATGCTGCCCCCGACAGCATATTTAAGCTTTTGATGCAGCGTGGACGTCACGGCACCAGCAACATGGATCCATGGCCGACCTAAGAGGCAACTGTAGGCAGGCATGATATCCATGATATAGAAAACCGTATTGAACGTCTCCGGACCGACCTGAATTGGCAGGGTCAACTCTCCGAAGACGTGGCGCTTAGTTCCGTCAAAGGCTTTCACCACCAAATCACTGGGCGTGCAAAGCAATCCACGGGTATCCAACTTCATTAGTGCCTTCTTCGGAAGCACGTTAAGCGATGAACCCGTATCCACCAGGACATGCGACATGATCGTGCCTCTGCACTCTATCGAGACGTGCAAGGCGCTGTTGTGATCTCTTCCTTTAGGAGTCAGCTCTAGATCCGTAAATCCCAGCCCATTACCAGCATTGACATGGGTCACCACCTCTTCCAGCTGATTTACTGATATCTCCTGCGGCACGTATGCAGCATTCAATACCTTCAGTAATGCGTTGCGGTGCGCTTCAGAACACAACAACAAGTTAAGAATAGAGATCTTTGACGGAGTCTGATGAAGATAATCTACAATCTTGTAGTCGCTCTTCTTGATTAATCGCATGAACTCTTCAGCATCTTTAACTAGCAAATCCTTCTCTGCCCCAGAAGGGACCTCCTCGATAGCTTTGCCTTTACCCTTATCCACAGCGTCAGCTCGGACCACTTTCTCTGCCGCAACCTCAGCTGGCGCAAACACTCTACCGCTTCTAGTAATGCCACTGATCCCGGCAAGATTCTGCACAGTCGATCCGAACGGCTCAAGCTCTATCTTCTGACCATTGCAATAAACTTCGGCGCCGTAATGCCATAGAACAGCGTTAGTGCTTTCGAATGGGATTGGCCCGGCCCTGGTGATAGTAATAGTAGGCGGTCGGGGCGCAGAAATAGTAATAGGGTGACGAGGAATAGTAATGGTAGCAACTTCATCCGCCTGCTTCAGCACGACTTCCCCTGATGCACTTTCAACGCTCCGGCTGAACTGCAAAATACCCTCAGACATCAGACTTTGGATACCTTCGACCAGCTGCTCACACCCATCAGGAAGTGTAGCACTAGCCATACATAACTCTCCATATCCAGGGAAGAAGCCCTTCTTCAGCAGCTTAGCCTTGACAAAACTAAGCGGCGTTCTCAAGTCTTTGACATCAGTCAGCAAGTCCGCACTCTCCTCAGTGATAACGGCATTCACTCCGCCCCCCTTATGATGAGGCATAGGGTTCTTGGTAACGTTGGGCACGCTATCAGAAAAGTTGATGACCTTGGCGTCCACCAAGTCCTGCACTTTGTGCTTAAAAGCTTTGCAATTCTCAATCGTATGGCCTGGTGCCCCAGTATGGAAATCACAAGTAGCATTGGCATCATACCCCGACGGTGGTGCCCCTGTTAAGGGAGCCATTGTCCTCTTTTGGACTAGCTGAAGCTGTAGCAAAGTTTGCAAAAGCTGTGCATACGACATAGGTGGAGTTTCAAAATGACGATTTGTCATAGGAGCCCGATTCTGATATCTTCTATACCCCTGCTGATTCTGCTGCTGAGGCTGCTGCTGCTGCTGCTGCGGCTGCGGTGGAGCAGCTGGGATATTTATGCTGGCAATCTGAGGCTGAGGGCCCTTGCCCTTTCTCCAAGCATTAGTGACAGCACTTGCATCTCCCTCTCGACGCTTGCCAGCGTAAGGTTTCTTACTACCTCCTCCAGCTGAGGATGATTCGCCCTGAATTTTTCCGATCTTTATACCGTTCTCAACATGCTCGCCCATAGTGATGAGAGCCGAGAATGTTCCAGACATGCCACTGACCAGCTTTTCGTAGTAGATTCCAGGAAGGGTAGCCACGAACATTTGCACTAGCTCACGCTCAACCATCGGCGGTTGAACCCGAGCAGCCAGCTCACGCCACCGATGGGCGTACTCTTTAAAGCTTTCATTGTTTCGCTGTGAGAGATTCTGAAGCTGAACTCGGTTGGGGGCCAAGTCGCTATTGTATTGATAGTGGAGGACGAACGCTTCAGCGAGGTCTTTCCAGGTGCGCACAGTAGCGGGCTCCAAACCCATATACCATTCGAGTGATGGACCAGAAAGACTATCCTGAAAGAAGTGCATCAGCAACTTCTCATCGTCAGAATAGGCGGACATCTTTCTATAATAAGATCGGAGGTGAACGCGGGGGCAAGTAGTACCCTTATACTTCTCAAAGACAAGCACCTTGAACTTATGAGGTACCTTAAAATCAGCAATCAACCCGAGCTTGGACATATCGACGCCCAACGTATTCTGATTTTCAATGTCTCTCATCTTGTCTTCCAGCGCCTTGAACCTGAGTCGAGCTTCAGCATTCAACTCTGCTTCCACACCTCTCTGAGAGAATACGTCATCCTGATGGTCCTCCAGCCACGGTTGAGGCACCAACAGATTTCCTACACCAGCATTGCCGTTGACCGGCCCTATGTTAACATTGGCCCCCAGACTGCCATTGCCGACGCCTGCCGCGTTGAGCCCGATATTAGTCATCAGATTGCCGTTAGCACTGCCGTTGCCCCCGGCAACAGGAACAACATTCTGTGGAGCGTCCACTGGAGGAGGAGTAGGCACAGCCCCGCCGTGCAGTATGCCATTACTGTCAACCCTGGAGATCAGAGGTTGAACCAAAGTGCGAAGCTGGTCCTGACCATTAGCGACCACCTGCATCAGTTCCATGAAACGATCCATCCGTTCCCGGAGCTCTTGAACATCTGACTGCACCTGGTCCATGATCCTTGTCTGATTAGCGCGAGTTGAGTAGCGGTGAATGAGTCTTTGATCAATCCTGGAGATCGAAAGCAGCTCGGAACCTGAAAAACCTGTCAACAATAAAGGTTAGGAAAAGCAATAAAATATACACCATGCAAATATGCTTCATGCAGATGCATGCGTGTGTCTGTGTGCGTGGGAGATTTTCCCCCGATCCTAGTGCCTTAGTGCCCGTGCTGATAATAATAAGAGGAAGAAGAAATCCGAGCCCAATCATGGAAACATCAATCTCATATATATATATATGGAAAGGCCTGTCAAGGCAGTACACAGTATCAGCGAGTACAAACAGATCAACAGCATGACCTCATCCAACAAGTCTGGTGATGGTCAGCATACATCAAAGATCAAAACAACAAGAATACAACTAGTCAAGCACGGCCACGGGCGCGATACGCTGCTAATAATTACTTCGTCTCTGGATGATCTGGCAAAGTGAGCAACCCCTCGACGAGTAGTTCCCTCTGCCTGATGGTATGCTGAAGCCCCTGAACTGAACTCTCCCAAGCTCCCTCGCCAAAGCAATCCTCCAGTTTCCGCTTCTTAGACTCGAACATCAGCTTATGCTCCTTCAGGTTAGCAAGAGCTTTGTTGAGACGGCTTTCGGCGGCGTATCTGCGGGCGGTCTCTTCGTCAAACCTCTGCTCACTGTCCTTTACTTCGGCTTCTAGCTTAGAAATCTGCAGCGTCAGTTTGTCCTCTCGCTCCTTCCTAGTGGCCATGGAAGTCTTCCAATGCTGGTCGAACTTAGATATCCTCCGATATGCCTCTTCCAGATGCTGCTTCTTCGTAGCTAGTACATCATTAGCAGCCCTGAAGTCTTGACCCAAGCGTTCCCGATCAGCAATCTGTTTTGCCAAGTCTGCACCCAGTTGGCTTACCGACTCTGTTTGCTTTTTGAGAGCATGCACGGCTTCGTTCCTCTCACTTCGAAGCTGAGCTAACTCCTTCTCTAATTCTGCGTTCGCCCTCTTCAGTTCATCTCGCTCAGCCAATACCTGGTTGTGCTGATGAATGGACACAGTGGTAGGCTCTTCGACTGGTGGAGGACTCTCTAGTCTGACATGAGGGAATGGCATCCCTATAGCGCTGGCTCTGGCTCTGATCCAATCTGAATAAGGAGGGTAGGCTTGGCTGTTGCTCTTTCCCAACAAAGGCTTTCCCCTCTTGCTGATACTGTTCCACGCATGCTGCAGCTTGGACAACAAATCCCCCTCTAGAGTACCCGTGAGGTACAGAGATTCCTGTACCTCTTCCTCCTTCGGCGGAGCCCTCAAAGCGTATGCGAACTGACGAACTAGCAATGATGGATTGTAGTTGATGCAACCCTTCCTACCTATCAGAGGTACATTAGGAAACCCACTACAACTGAAGATCACCTCGGTGCCTAACCTGTCTTTGTCAACGAACCAATCAATATCTTCTGCAGACAAACTCATCAGACGCTCAGGCCACTCAGCTGAGGCTGCAGACAAGATGGAAGAACTCCTCTTGGGCAAATGACTATCAAACCATCTGTACAACAACGGTACGCAACATTAGACATTCTTCCCTCTCCGGTTCTCATTCTTGTAATGCACTGAGTGATATACGTCTCCGATCAGAGTAGGGACTGGATTCCCTGAGGCGAAGATGTGGAATGCATCAAAGTCCACGAAATCAGGCATGTTGGGGAACAGGATAATGCCATATATGCATAAAGCAAGGATGGCATTGAATGCGTCCCAACATTTGTCCTTAGCACACTGCTGAGCTTTAGCTATCAGAAACTGCAGAGAGAACCCAGGAACCTTGTTCCAGCTCGTCACCACTAACTCAGAAGCGCTCAAATGGAGTGAGGAAGCTAAATCAGCCAGATCAGGCTCAGCATCCATGTGGACAAAAGGCATCTGCCCTTTGATAGGCACACCCAGCATATCAACATACTCTTCCAATGTCGGCGCGAGAATGAAGTCACGAAAAGTGAAACACCTCAAGGGAGGGTCATAAAACTGCAGAAGAGCATGTAACCCATTCAACTCGGACGTAGAAGGTTTGCAAACCAGACTAAGCAACCTGCCATAAGACTTCCTGAACCTATCCTTCACAGAATCCCCTGCCAGGGCTATCAAACCAGTCAGCTTCGACACATCGGGGGTCAGGAACTTGTACGCAACAGTCTTCTTGAGGGAGGCCATAATAACAGCAGAAGGCGAGAAATCCGGGATCGGGGAAACGGTACCTGCAACACAGACACACGTTAATGGAATGCAGATGAATGCGCAAACTAATGCAAAATGCAGGCATGCAATAATATATCCGGATAGTTGCTGTGGAGATTCGGTATCAACAGTCGCTGATGAGAAGGAAACCCCGGTGTAAAACCACTGATCTGATCTGCTGAGAATACCCATCTGATAGGACCGAGATCAAAATTCTGCTCTGACAAGAATAAGTGCCTGATAATAAGGACCCCAGGTGCAAGATCAAGTAACATCTGTTGATGAGGTCTTCAGACCCCAAATCAAAAATCTGCCCTATCAAGAACAAACACACAGCTGCTGATGAGATCTGCAGACCTCACTCAAAATCTGCTCCATCCAGAACAAACCACTGATGATAATACACTGATCAAAGCCTGCTCTATCAAGAACAGACATACACCCGATGATAAGATCCTTTGATCAAACCCTGCTCTATCAAGAACAGACGAGTCTGCGACTGAGAAACCCTGGTACCAACATAACTGATTCACTGTCAA
This sequence comes from Lathyrus sativus, assembly GCA_963859935.3. Lineage (NCBI taxonomy): Eukaryota > Viridiplantae > Streptophyta > Magnoliopsida > Fabales > Fabaceae > Lathyrus > Lathyrus sativus. Next base: position 475,002,186 of record OZ012741.1, on the reverse strand, counting down.
GAAAACCAGGTAGTCTAAAGGTCTAAGTTTCCTGCAATAAACCCAGTCCCGCTCACAGGTATGGACCTAGACTGACTCAAGGTACGGCATCCTATGCGTTCATCAGTGTCACAGACTTTCAAAACTGATGATACGATTCCCAGAAGGAGTGGCATCATCAAGCTTTGAAGAGGCCTCACTTAGCTGAATCATAAATGATCGGTCCCCAGAGTCGACAATCCACCAAACCAGCAACCGTCTCAACCCAAAGGGTTGAAAGTGAAGCCAACCGGATGAACCTCGTCTGAGTGTGGATTTCATGAGACACTAGTGCCTGCAAAGCAAGCACGCGCCCACTAATTTCCACTCTAAGTCTATGGTGCACTCAAGTCTGGGTCTGGCTTCTCACTCATCAGAACTCCCATCCCACAACAGCACAAATAATCATATTATACTGAAATAAAATGCGGGAAATAAAGTGCGAGAAGTAAAAAATGCGATAATAAGGTGCCGGCATGACAGAAGAGTCGCCACCTTTCGTTATTTATCCCTCAGAGCGGGAAAGGAAACGATCGGAAAAACCTGACGAAAAAGGGTAAGACAAGGTCATCGCAACCATTGTCTGGGTTCGGGAGTCGGTTACGCAAGGGGAAGGTATTAGCACCCCTCACGTCCGTCGTACTCGACGGGATCCTCGCTTGTTTGTTTACTTGGACGGGTTGGTTATAATCTATCTACCTATCAAGGCTGGCTGAAAAAGAAAAGAAAAATGACTCGGCAAAGCGTCGCACTTTATGCCTACGTATTCTCATCAGAGAATGAGAAATCAGAGTCAACGTAGTTCGGCTAACTACGGGGGAAGATGGAGGAAGGTAGCTCACCAAGACATCTCCATCTTGTGCCTACGTACTCTCAACAGGTATGAGAGATCAGAGCAAACGTAGTTCAGGAAACTACGGGTTATTTCCTGTCTTTTACGAAAGAAGTGTTTTTTATTGGGTTTGCGATCTCAACCGCCCTAGAGACTATGACCTGAGAGTGAATGCGTCGCATGTCACCCAAAGGGTACCATACTAAACATCCAGACTATGGAAAAGAAACTCTCCCACAATCCTTTCTCAGATAGCTTAAGGCTCGTAACGTACGAAAGAAATCATTCATGATTATTGTATCTTAAGCTGCTTTGAGATGAGAAGAGAACAGGCCCAACTAGGAGGGAGACTATCAAGTCCTACTGTTATCATGCCATGGATTCATCCTATGGTTGAGGTTTGAAAAGGGAACTCCTAGATGTTGTCATGCATAGGTTTCAACCTAAAAGTCTATCATCAAATCCTTATCAAAGGAAATGAGAGTCCTAAGGGATCATGCCAATGATACACCAAAACAGACAAAGCATCAGCTTAACAGTAAAATGCATGCAATGCAAGTGAGGGAGGAAGTATGTGTGGGGCTTCAGCCTCCACAAGCTCGTCTCGACCTCAAGCCAGTCATGAAATAACAGTAATCATACTGAAAAATAAACAACATGCTATCAAGCAATAAACGGTAAACTGCAATCATACAGATAAAAATGAAAACATGCTATCAAGCAAATAAACACATGGACAAGGGAGCTGGGCTCTACCGAATACCCGCAAGCAAAGACACACAATAACAATACAAGCATAGGGAGCAACTCAACCTCTAATGCAATCATGCTCTTAGACTGACCTTATTCTAGATGAACTTAGTCTAATGCAACAGACAAATCAAGCAAAACAATCAATACAGAAAAGAAAAATAGAAGACAGCTTCAGCTCCTCCAGCAGCTACTCAGTCCTCAGACTTCAGAGATCACTTACTTTCCAGGTATCAACCCTACAACATGAGTATCAACTCATCTTCTCCCTTAAGCTTCAGCTTCTTTGATCAGCTCCACCTTCAGGCTTCACTATCTTCAGGGATCTTCAAGTATCAACTTGATCTTCACAAAGTCTTCAGACTTCAGCAATCTTCAAGGAATCATCCTCTTCAAAGCTTCAGCTTCTATCTTCAATGGCTCAAATGCTCCAGCAAACAAGATTCAGTCAACAAGATGAGGTGAGGATGTTACAGTGCTCACTGACTTCCAAAGGATGCCATTGAGGACTTAACATCAAAGGGAAAGGCTCTCTCAAAGTTCTACCTCAGAGGGCAGGGTCACTAATCCCTCCAAAGGAGAGAGGTGAATACCCTTAAGGGACTTTATGTCATAGAGAAGGAAGGAGGTGAACAAGACACTCCTTGTTTACTGAATGGAAGTATCCTATCTAAGGCTCTACCTATGCACCTATAAACCTATAAACAAAACAAACAAAAAGCTAAGCTAAGCTCCTCTGCAAGGTCTTCAAAGCTTCAATGATGATCCACAAGGTCTTCAACTCAATCCTCAAAGCTCACACCCTCAAAGGAGAAGAAAAAACAAGCACAACAATACAAACTATGCCTTTAAGCAACACACATACTAACCATACATTCAAAAATCAATTAAAAATACCAAAACACCATACAATATTCTAGTAAAATTCTAGGGGATTCTATACATACTTACCCTTAACCCATATATTCCCCATACACTAATTTGGCCTATAAACCCCAAAACAAAATTGTTCAAGTCTACTTATACAACCTAAAACCCTAATTTGAGCACCTAAATGTCAAACAATCAAACTACATAAAATTTTAATCTACAAATTGGGAATTAAATCCTATGTGAAACTAGGGTTCAATACCTAACTATGCCAAAAAGAATGGCTCAAAAATCCTAAGGGAAAGTCCTAAAAGAAATTATACAAAATCAAGTATTAACCAAAATCAATTAAAAAGACTATTTAAATGAATAATATGCTAAAAATATTAAAAGAAAAATAAAATGGAATTTTATTTATTTATATTTTTCTAGACAGGTTTATGAATATGTGAAAAAATAAGAAGTGAAAAATATTAATTTTTGAATTTTATATGGATTTATTAAAATGCAAGAAAATTAAAAGAAATTGAAATAAGAAAAATGAAATAAATGGGGGAGGGGGTGCCATGAGCAATGCGCCTCAGTTCATTTTGAGATGGGCCAGGAATGTGGGAGGTGTAGATATTAATTTCATTAAGCCCACATGCGCTCAGAAAATGAAAGAAAAATTAAACAAAAATGGTAAGACAACGGTACGAATAGCAATGTTTTTTAGTTGAAAACTGGATTGGGCCCATTGGTGGGGTGTGGATAGCATTGAATTGCTGAAGCCCAGGATTCACAACTTAATTGAACGCAGCGTTTCACTTGTAACATTTCCCTCCATTTTGAAATTAAATTCTGGCCACGCGATGAGATTAAGAAGTCAAAGATCCAGTCTAATCCAACGGTGGGAGTTCATCGTCCCCAAACATACCCTAGGGTTTTCAGAAACCCTAACGCCATGCCAGAATTTCCATCAATTCGTTCTCCTCCATTTCTCCATGAAATTCAACAATTCCAAAAGCAAAGTTGTACTACTGATTACCATGAACACAACCATACAAGTAGCTTTCTCTGAAACTCCTTAAATCATCCTAACAGAGAGCTCCAACATTAGGGTTTCAATTCTTTCCTCTGCTATCAATCTTGATGTAACTCAAATCCATTGATGTAATCTTGTTCTACACGCTACCCTATCCATTCTACACCATATCATATCCATTAATGCACACAAAACAGCTTGCTATCAATCTTGCAAGAATTGGTACCCTGCCATGAAACCTCATGGATTTTCCTCTAACTCTCAGAAAATCTTCCTCTAACCTAGCATGCTGATCTTACACCTAGGATTCTAACAGAATGTACATAATTATGGACCTATAGATCAAGTTACCAACCTGTCAAACTTCAATGGTGAGTGGTGTTAGAGCTTGTTCTAGCACTTGAAATCCTCTCCAAATCTTCCTCCAAAGATGAACACCTTTCTGTTTGCAAGAGTTGAGGGGGAGGATGCTTATAGAAGAAGAAATTGGAACTTGCTTGATCTTGAAGAAATCTAGCAATGGTACTTTCTCTCTCACTCTCTCCAATGAAATCAGCAACTTTCACCAACCTTTTCCTCCTTGTGATTCACTCTTCTTATAGCAATCCATGGAATCATCTAGAACTTCCTAGAATGAGCTAGAAAGTAATGGAAAGTCATGGAATTTCTCCTTTAATGACATGTTGATCATACCATATCTCATGAGTTAGGCCTTGTAAACTTGTGTCAAAATCTCATTGCAAGAGATATTGAGATCACATGTGCAAAAATCAGGCCAAACTTGCCTTGTGTAGAACCTTCCAAGGATGCCTTAAGATACAAGTTACAATTTTTCAAAGCAACCCTCATTTTTGAGCCTCAAATCAAAATTCAGTTTAAACCAAAGTTTTTAGAATGTTATTTGCAATCAAAATGGTATATTGGATGACCTATTTTGGATTCATAGATCTCCCAAACCAAATTTCAACTTGACTTGAATTAACTTATATGCCTTTTTAGTTCAAATTTACCAAACTTTGTCATTTCATGCTATGAGCTTTTCCAACAATTCATGACCTCTTTTCTAGGCTTAAAATGCCATTTTGAACAACTTTCATGTTTTGAGTTTTTCCATTTGAGGCTTGGAAATAGGAGATATGGCCTTTGCTTAAAATGACCTATAACTGCCAAATGACCAAAATACCCCTGTCTTGTTCAAACCATAAGTTGAGTTCTACAAATCCTATCAAGGACTTCTAGTACTCTATAGAAAGCTAAGAAGATGCTATTCAACATTCATGTTGACCAAGAGATCATAGGAATCATCCTACTAGGGCAAAAGTTGTCTGCAAGTTGGGTGACTTTCAAGGACCCAGATTCACACACCTCAGCTGACCTGTAATTTGTCAAAACCATAACTTGAGATCTGCAACTCCTATCAAGGACTTCCACCACTCAAATTAAAGCTAAGAACAAGCTCTACAACATTCATGTTGTGGGGAAGATGAGATATCAATCACATCTTGAGCTAAAACAGCCTGGAAGATAGGGATCAAATTAGGGTTTTTTCACTGACAATCCCTGGAAACCCTAACTCAAAACTTCTCAAACTCCTCAATCATGATGAGTTGGTCTAGGAATCATCTTTATAACATCTCCATACATCATTCCATGATCTCATGGCCCTTGGATTGGGTCTCCACCTTCTCCAAATCTTCAGCTGATCTAGGGTTGACCCAGTCAAAACCCTAATTCTACCACTCATGGTTAAATCTCCTGAATTCTTGCATAATGACTTCTCTGGGCTTCATGATGGCTATCAAGACATCTCATAAACTTTCTCAAAGCTTCAAGTTCAACCTCAAAGTCTCAGAATCATCTGAGGAGCTCCCACAACTCTCAAGCTATGAAGCATACAACCTTGGTTTCAACCAATTCTTCTGAGGATCTCTTGAACTTTCTGATGAAGGTATCAACCTGCAAACACTTGATGGATAAATAAATGTTGGTCAAATTTTGGGGTGCAACACATATCAGTTCCATTGATAGAAAGGTATGAAACGTTATTCAAAATAGTTCTATGGAAATAACCATGACCGATGCGAATAATATTGTTGTGCCTAAGCCGGAAGCACAATGGAACGAAAAAGATGAGAAAAAGTATAGTTACGATTGGAAAGCTAGAAATATTCTCATATCTTCTTTGGGAGTAGATGAATATTACAGATTTTTCCATTGTACTATTGCTAAAGATATGTGGGACGAATTGCAAGTTGCCAATGTGGGAACTAATGATGTCAAACTAGCTCGAATCAATACTTTGACACAAGAGTTTGATCTCTTTCACATGAAGCAAGGTGAAACCATTACTGAAATGCAAAAGAGATTTTCTCATGTAATAAATTGCTTAAATACACTTGGAAGACTCGTTTCCAATGAAGTTGCTACTAATAAAATTTTGAGATGTCTTAATAGGGAATGGCAACCGAAGGTCACAGCGATCAAGGAAGCCAATGATCTTACTACATTGGACATCACTACTTTGTTTGGTAAGCTCGATGAACATGTGCAAGTGCTCATTAGTCTTGAAAAACATGAGAAAAGAGAAAAGAAAGAGAAATCGAAAGACACGGACAAGAAATTTATTTCTCTTAAGGCTTTTAGCTCAAAGTCCTCAACACAAGAGCATAATGTAAGTGAATCTAGTGATGATGATGAAGATACGAGTGAAGATTTAGAGTTGTTTGTGAGAAGATATAATAGATATATCCGAAAAAATGGAATTCAACACTCGGACAAGAATCTCATCAACTTTCGACGAAAATCAAAGTCTTTTAAGAATGAAGGTAACAAGAGTGGTAAATCAAAAGGGTCATGCTACAGTTGTGGAAAGGTCGATCATTACAATTCGGATTATCCATTGATAAATAAAGACAAAGGAAAAGAGAAGAGTCATCAACAAAAGAAATTGGGCAAATCTAGAAGGGCATACATTTCTTGGAAAAGTGATAGTGAGTCTTCTAGTGAAGATAGCTCAAGTGATGAAGAAGAATTCATCAATCTTTGTCTCATGGATCATCAAAAGAAGAAAAAGGAGGTAAGACACTCTAAGTATGAACCCTCTAATAAAATGTCTCAGTCCGAGTTGCAAAAGGCTTTTGATACTTTACACCATGAGGTTAAAAAAGCTTTTAAATGCTTAGCTTCAAACAAACAAATTTTTTAGCATTTAGAGAAAAAGGTTTCCGATTCTGAAAAGGAATTAGAAGCTCTTAAGAAATATGTGGTAGAAGTAACCAAAGCTAAAATTGAGGATGACAAGTGTACTTGGTTAAATTGGGAAGGGTGTGAAACTTGTCACATTTGGCAAAAGGAGGCTAGAACTCTTAAAGCCAAATTAAACAAGGCTCTAAAATCTAAAGTCAAATTTGCTATTGATCAGTCACATTTTAGAGAAAATATGAATAATCCGTATCAAAAATACACTTATGTGATTAGAGAAAAAAATAGAAAATGTAACACCCATGTTAACCTTACTTCTCTATATTGTTGCAAGAAGGGTCACACCATTGCCAAATGCCGATTTAGGAGATTTTTGGTTCCTAATGGTATTTTCCAATGGTTTCCCAAATGCAACCAAAGATTCATTCACACCTAAGAACCTAATCAAAATTGGGTACCTATTTCCCTTACTTGAATTGTGTAGGTACAATGTCTTGAGTCTACAGAGAGAATATGGTTTCTCGATAGTGGATGTTCAAGACACATAATGGGAGACATCTCCTTGTTCATTGAATTTGTCGAAAAGAAGAAAGAATTTGTGACCTACGGTGATAATAATAAGGGAGCTATACTCGACAAAGGTAGTGTAGGTAATCCCTCTTCTACTACTATCTTAGATGTCCTATTAGTTGAGGGTCTTAAACACAATCTAATTAGCATTAGTCAATTATGTGATAAAGTTTATAAAGTTTCATTTTCAAAATATTGTTGCATGATTGAAAATAATGATAAGAAGGATGATGTGTTCAAAGGCCTGAGGGTTAACAATCTCTATATGCTTGACTTGAGTGAAGTATCATTGAGTAGCACTAAATGTATTGTCACCATAAGTGAAGATTCATGGCTATGGCATAGGCGATTAGTGCATGTCAACTTTGATTTGCTAAATAAAGTAGTCTCTAAGGATCTAGCAGTCGGCTTACCCAAAATCAAATTTTCAAAAGATCACTTATGTGATGCATGCCAAATGGGAAAACAAACAAGGATCTCGTTTAGATCCAAAAATGTTGTTTCTACAATGAGACATCTTGAGCTCCTCCATATGGACCTTTTTAGACCATATAGTATTAAAAGCTTGGGTGGTAATTATTATGGTTTTGTGATAGTAGACGAGTACTCTAGGTTTTGTTGGACTATTCTTTTAGCAAGCAAAAGTGATACTTTTTCAGCTTTTGAGAAGTTTGTCAATCTCCCTCAAAACAAATTGAATACAAGCATTGTAACAATATGAATTGATCATGGAGGTGAATTTGAAAACCACCTCTTTGAAGAATTTTGTAATAAGAATGACATTGATCATGATTTTTCTGCATCACGTACTCCTCAAAAAAATGGAGTTGTGGAACGTAAAAATCGTGTTTTAGAAGAACTTGGAAGAACTATGATCAATGAAAGTGACCTTCCTAAATACTTTTAGGCTAATGTTATTAGTACGACATGTTATATTTTGAATATGATGCTTATTCGTCTTATTCTTAACAAAACTCCATATGAGTTGTTAAACGGAAGGAAGCCTAACGTATCACATCTTCATGTTTTTGGTTGTAAATGCTTTATGTTGAATAATGGTAAAGAGAACCTTGGTAAATTTGATTCAAAAGCTGATGAAGGTATATTTCTTGGATACTCTCAAACTAGTAAAGCTTATAGAATATTCAATAAAAGGTTACTTACTGTAGAAGAATCTGTACATGTTACATTTGATGAATCTTATCCGAAAAATGTCGGAAAAAGTTTTTTTTTCTTCATGGTGCAGGTGTATCTTCAGAAGACATACTCAAGGACACTGAAAAAAGGACTGGTCAACCTAAATCGGTGAAAGTTAAGGAGGAAGAAGATCACAACTTTGAAAAGATTGAGGAGGATCATTCAATTAGCAACGATGACCTCCCTCTAGCTTGGAAATCCTCTAAGGATCATCCTATCGACAATATACTCGGAGATATATCAAAGGGAGTAACTACAACATCCGAGCTACGTAAATTTTATTATCACTTTGCTTTCGTCTCTCAAATTGAGCCTAAAAACTCCAAAGAGGCCTTACTTGATGAAAATTGGTTTTTATCAATGCAAAATGAGTTAAATCAATTTAAAAGAAATGAGGTTTGGGACCTTGTACCCCATCCACGAGATCATCGAGTGATTGGTACTAAATGGGTATTTAGGAAGAAGCTTGACGAAAATGGAGTTACAACTAGGAACAAGGCAAGCTTAGTTTTGCAAGGCTATAACCAAAAGGAGAGCATCGAATATGAGGAAACTTATGCTCCCGTTGCCCGCCTTGAGGCTATTCACCTCTTGATTGCATATACTTGTCCCAAGAACTTCAAATTATTCCAAATGGATGTTAAAAGTGCTTTTCTAAACGGATACATTAATGAAGAGGTCTATGCATCTTAACCTCCCGGTTTTGAAAGTCATGAGTATTCTAACTATGTTTATAAGCTTAAGTAAGCTTTGTACGGTCTTAAATAAGCCCCTAGGGCTTGGTACAAGTGTCTTAGCAAATTTTTACTAGATCAAGGATTCTCAAGAGGGAAGGTTGATACAACCCTCTTTATTAAATGTCAAGGAAAACACTCCATATTAGTATAAGTTTATGTAGATGACATTATATTTGGATCTACTAACATACATTTAGTCAAGGAATTTTATAAGTTGATGCAGGGTGAGTTTGAGATGAGCATGACGGGGGAGATAAACTACTTCCTCATACTTCAGATCAAACCACTCGAAGAAGGAACATTCATGAGCCAAACGAAGTATTATAATGAGATACTCAAGAGCTTCGATATGGCTAACTCTAAAGCAATTGTGATACTCCATTTCCTACAGATGTAAACTTGCACCGAGATGATAATGGTAAGGCCGTAGATGTAAAAAGGTATAGAGGTATGGTAAGTTCTCTTTTCTATCTCACCGCATCTTATCCAGATATCCTGTTTAGTGTATGTATCCCAAAGAGTCGCATTTAAAGGCCGTTAAGCATATACTTAGACACTTATGTGGTACTCTCAAGTATGGGCTTTGGTTTTTCAAGGGAAGTGATTGTACTTTGGTTGGCTATTCTGATTCCGACTTTTTCGGTTGCAAAGCGGATAGGAAGGGCACTAGTGGCACTTGTCATTTCTTCTCAAATTGCTTAGTGAGTTGGCATAGCGAAAAGCAAGTTTTCCTTGCTTTGTCAACAGCCAAGGTGGAGCACGTTGCAGCTGGTAGTTGTTGTGCCCAAATCTTGTGGCTCAAGAAACAATTACTTGACTTTAATGTTAAACTTGAACATATTCCCATTTTGTGTGACAATACAAGCATCATTAACTTAACCAAAAATCTTGTACTACGTTCACGCATGAAACATATTGAAATTCGCAATCATTTCCTTAGGGATCATGTAGAGAAAGGTGATGTCGTATTCAAGCATGTTGATAGCAAGAATTAACTTGCTGACATTTTTACAAAACCATTTGCGACAGAACCTTTCTTCAACATCCGTAGGAAACTTGTCTTTCTCAATATCTCGGATCGCGTTTAAATTAAATAGTTGTGTGTTCTATATCTATGCTTGTCTATATTTTAATTAACTACATTAAAAAGCGCAAGCTATGTGAGGCATTCATTATTCATATTCATTGGAGGTAATATCGTTTCTATCTATTTGACTTATCTTGATTATATATATATATATATATATATATATATATATATATATATATATATATATATATATATATATATATATATATATATATATATATATATATATATATATATATATATATATATATATATATATATATATATATATATGAAATTATATTATGATGTGTATTATCTTGATGTTTATTATATTGTTTGAACCCACTTTTAATCCATTTTTATGTTTGAAGCATGTGTGGGCTTGTTATTTATTGTGTGTGATGCATTTATGACATGTGCTTCTCATTTTTCCCTGATTGCATTGCATGTGTCGACAACAACAGGGCATAGGTCGACTCATGCTTCTCAAATTTCAACAAATTTTAATTCGAGTCTGGATAGGTCAACTCATGCGTCGACTTATACTGTAATGCTTCAAAATTTTGAATTTTCAACCTGCATGCATCGACGCATCCTAGGCTAAGGTCAAAGCATCGCTGCGAAACTCAAAGTTTCTCTTTGGAAAATGCAGCGTATCTGTTTTTCTTGAGAACCATAGGTCATTCAATGTGCCTTTTCATTCTTTTTCATTATCATCATCATTTGCATATTTTAATCTTATTTCTCCTTACCAACTCTCTCAAATTCTCTACAAACCCTAAAAACCATTTCCAAACCTTCATCAAGTCAGAAATTTCAAGTTCACATAAGTTTACAATTTGGGTTCTCATCACCAAGCTCCACTCGGGTACTGTTCACTCCTCACAAAATCAAAGTTGCCATGGCTTCTACAAGAGCAACATGAAAGAGGTCCACTCGAGCGTCCACTTCTCGGGCAGGTACTTTACAACCTCGATCTAACGTTTTGATAAATGCTCTTTCCTTACTCTCTGATGAACTGGTTGAAACTTATGAGAAGAATTTTAGTAAAAGGTCAGCTATTAAGCAATTTGTGTATTATCCAAAAATTGGTTGTACACATGCACATTCCATAAATTGTTGAACTGCTTGATTTTCAAAAAATTTATGAGTTCTTAGAGTGTGATACAAAATATAATGAAGACTTGGTCAGGTTATTCTATACTGGTATACATGGAAAATTTCATGATTTTGATTTCGGTTACAAGTTTGATGGTAGGAGCTTAAAGGTTGATGATAAATTTTGGGAAGAGTTGTTTAGTATGTATCCTGTTGAGTCTCCTCATTTGACCATAACCGACACCAATTTGGCTCCGGACTATGAATTCAAATCTGCTCTGAATTCAATGTTGAAGGATCCCTATCCTGAAGATATTGTTGCCAGTGATTTGTTTCCTAAATCTGCTACTACTGGTCGGTTGAAAATGATTGACAGGATTCTACAGTGGATTGAAGCTCACATTCTCCGTTCTAAGAGTGGAGGTTATTTGAGAGTTGACCAAGCTGAGGTACATTTGGTATATTTGCTGAAAAATAAGAAAAGAGTTCACTCGCCATACTACATTGCTAGTAGGATATTTTTTCTGAAGGAATCAGGTCGAGGTAAAACTTTATGATATGCTTCTTTCACTCAAAGTTTTCTTAATCGGGTTGAGGTTGTTGTTCAAGTTATTCCATACATCTCTTTGACGTCTGATCAAGAATTTAGCTAAAAGACGATGACCTTGATGGGTTACCTTTGGGATCGTCAAGGGAAAAGATATTTGGTTAGGTCAAAAGCCTCAGGTTTAAGGATTCTGAATTTAGATGAGGATGAAGAGGATGACAAAGAGGAGGATGAGGAAACTCATCACATGGAGGATGATGACCATCTTGCTGACAGCCATGGTGATTGGTTAGGTGATTCACCTAGACATGATCCATATGCTAACCAAGGCTGGGGAGAATGGAAACACACAGGCTGGACTAACCAAGGCTCATCCTACATGCCTCCATCTCCATCTCAATCTCAACTAAACAATTCTAAAGTCCTCGAGATGTTGAAAATATGCAGCTTCAACAACAAAACTTTACTACTCTTTAAGAGGAAAGGTACACAACTTTGCAGGGTCAGATTCAAGCTCAAAGTGATAACTTTGATTTGTTTGCTTCCAAAGTCTTGCAAAGGTTTGATACTATGGCTGAGAATGCTGCAAGTCAACATTAATCTCTCTTTGTTTCCTTCAACACTCTAAACATGACTGTTCTTGACTTCACTAAACGCCAAGAGCAACAAATAGCACCACATCTGGATTACTCTTTTAGAGGGAGAGGTCGCCCACATAGGGGGAGGAGACCATAGAGGGTTGACTTGTATTGGTGTAGTGCATTTCACGTTTCATTTTGCATGTTTTCATTGTGCTTTGTCATTTGTTTAGTTATCTTTTGTTGACCTGGAATTGTATTGTACATATTTGGTTGTGTAATGCACTAAATTTCCTTCTCTATGTTTCCTGTCCTATTTATGCTTATATTTCTTGCATTAACAACATTTTATGTGAATGGTTATTGATGTCTTATCCGCTGCGAAGTGTATGATTATGTACATTTGACTATATCTTGATTCTGATTGACCTCTTGGTTCACTCTTTTTAATGTTGTCAAAGGGGGAGAATGTTGTAAGTGTGCTTCACAAAGCAAGATCATAATTTTTGTCACAGAGAAATGCAAAAAATGGGGGGGGGGGGGATGCTTCACAACGTGCTTGATACGTTAAAGACTTTACAAAGGTTTTTCCATCATAAAAAAAGGGGAGTATGTGAGGGCAAGGTTCCTTAGTCCTTGTTTTAATGATGTAAAAACTTGTATTAGCTCGTACTTGTACTTTGGACAATATCATTGCATCTTAGATTGCATTCATTCTTTAATATGCACAAAATATTCCATGTTCATGTGTCTATGCATATAGGAGCATCTCATATATGATATTTGTGCACTTGATCATATTAGATACCTTAGGTCAATACAAAAATGGTTTAGGTCGACCAAAATACTCACAAAGAACTTGTTTTTGGCATTATAGAGTCCTTGCGTCGACTCACAATTCTGTGGAGGTCGACGCATGCATGTTGATCAAACAATTCATTCCTTTTGGGTCTGCACGCATCGACCCATAGGTCGACTCATATTGAAAGAATAAAAAATTTCTGTTGTGAGGTAACCTTGCGTCGACACATGACCCTGTTTTGGTCTATGCATCACTTGATTTTTTTGTAGTTTTATATTCATATGGGCTCAGGTCAACCCACCTAGTGCTTAAGTCGACCTCTCGCTGATGTAAACTGATTTTTCTGATCTCTTATGTTTCAAAATGTTGTTATGTCAATTATTGGGTCTTGGAATCATATATATTCATTTGTCTCGTTATTGTATATAACAGAATTAGAAAACTGAAAGATATACACTAATTTTTCTCATCATCTTCATTCTCACACTTGCATTCTTCAACAACTACACATAACAATTTTTGTTGATCTTGTGCATTGTCGAGGTGATAACGTCTAAACGTAGGATTGTGTATCTAGTTTGGGTTGAGAACTTAGTGGGTTTTTCTTAAATTAAACCTTTGGGATTTTATCCTCCAAGATCTTAAGGATTTGTGGTTTTTTGCACAGATCTTTTCTTCACAGATTCATCCGAGTGAAAGGTTTGAAGAATGGTGGGTTCGTTCAAACAAGTAATGGTAACTGGAGGATTGTGAAGAAAGATTTAGGGTCAAACGTCTTGCGATCAAAATTAGTCGAGCGAAAGGTTTAAAGAATAGGGTGTTCATGCAAACAAGTAGCGGTAATCGGAGGTTTGTTTAAAGCGTTTGACACACTAGATTCGACTTTAATCAAGGGGAGATAAGGGAATAGTATCAACTTCAAAAATTAGGATTGAGTGGTGGTGACTATTACTTCTCTTGTATAAACTTTGCAACGTGATAAGAAATATCTCAATTCTAGTTTTAGAATTTGGGGCAGACGTATCCGAAGCGAGGACGAAAGGGGAACTGCCTAAACAAATCTGGTGTTGTTCTCTCTTTCTCTATATCTTTTATTTTTGTTGTTAACATTTGTGTGATTTCGATTGTTCGATAAATTTCCTCTGTTTTGCACGGTTGAAATTCTGTTTTTGAAAACTAGTTACAATCTCTTGGATTGTAATTGTGAAAAATGCTGCACTAGAATTACATAGGAAATTCAACTTAGGTGTTGTGCACACCAAGTGTTCGACATATTAAGTGCACACAAACTGTTTGTGATATTGCCAATTTAAGTTTACATTTTAAAATTCATTGTAAATAGGATAAAACTAAATGGTAATTACTTATATTGATTAATTGGCAAATGATTCATTTTCTCATTAAATTTAATTCCATTAGGATTTTCGCATATCCGATCTTACCAATAACGGTTCGTTTAGATGATTTGGTTCCTTGGCCGCTTTCGCACATTTTGAAAACCAATTTTTAAGCACTGACTCTTGTTAAAAATTAGTGACCTATTCAACCTCCTCTTCTAGATCATTGTCATTCTCTAACAGACATTGCTGCCTCCAGAGCATTAAATGAGGGACTGCCAATAATAATGTTATATGGGGAGAAAACATTGATAATTAAATACCTTACCTTGATACTTCTCGCAGGTGTCGCTACTGCGAAAAAAGAGGCCGACAATGACTAACAGAGTCGCCACCTATTGTTATTTATCCCAAAGAGAGGAAAAGGAAAATATCGGAAAAAACCTGACGAAAACGGGAAAAGACGAGGTCATTGCAACCAAGTCCTAGGTTCGAGAGTCGGTTACGCAAGGGGAAGGTATGAGCATCCCTCACGTTCGTCGTACTCGACGGGATCCACACATGTGTTGTCTAGCTAAAAGGGTGTGTAAAACTATCTACACTGAAGGCTTATGGACAAAAGAGAAAGAAAAAGAACTGACTCGGCAGAGCATCGCCGCTCTGTGCCTACGTACTCCCTCGTGCAATGGGAAAGTCAGAGTCAACGTAGTTCGCCTAACTACGACTAAAGAGGGGGGAAGGTTGCTCGCCAAGACATCGCGTCTTGTGCCTAAGTACTTTCGTCTGGTACGAAAGATCAGAGCAAACATAGTTCGGGCTTACGAGAACACAGGTTGTTCAAAAGTTTTACCCGAGTAGGGTTAACAGACAGTTCTAGTAGTTGGTGTATGCAGCTCGACCTTTGGAGACTTAGGCGTTACCGTTTGCGATAAGACTGAAATTTAACAACACTCTTGTTTATGAAAAGAGTTTTTCTGATTAAGACCCCAAGGGGTGAAAAAGAGTTTGAATTGTTTTTGTGTTTTTTAAGGAAGAAATGTTTTAAATTTGGTTTGTGACTCATGCTACACTAGAGACTATGATCTAGGAGCGAATGCTTCATATATCGTTCGAAGGACATACACTAACATTCTAGATAATTGAGAGGTAACCACCCAATAATCATTTCCCAAATGGCTTAAGGCTCGTAGCGTGCAACAATGGTCAAGCTTTATTAAGTGGATTGAAGTTGTTTGAAGATGAGAAGAGAAAGAAGACGAACTAGGGGGACTAGTCCAAACCCTAAAAGTTGTCATGCAATGTGCACCTAAAGTTGAGTTTGAAAGGGATATAGCTAATGTTGTCATTCATGGTTAGAACTCTAATGTCTATCATAACCGAGAGGTTAGAAATCCTAAGGGAAGGAAGACAAAAGAAGAAGAAACAATAAGAAGAAACAATGCAAATGTAGGATGCAAACATAAATGCAACAAGGAAGACAAAGATGCAATGCAAGTGAGGGAGGAAATATGTGTAGGGATGGAACCTCCAAAATCTCATCTCAACATCAAGCCATGGTATGAATAAGCACAAGAGAAAAGGAGAAGAAGATGCATAGAAAACAAGTAACAAAACAATGAGAAAAAGTCCTCATGGATTAATTACTTTAGGCAAGCTTCAGGTTCCTCCTCAGGAGGAACCAAGCAACCTTAAGTAGTATTCCAAGGTCATTGGAAAGAATGTGGATGAGAAGAAGAGATCCCAAAAGCCAAAGTACAACATCATAAGCAAATGCCAACAATAACATTAAAGAATGCAAGTAAACACCACTTATGGAAACACAATATGCAAACATGAAAGTATGATATCAAATGAAAAACTTATGCATATGATAAAGACCCATGAATTAGCACACAAGACCTATAACAAGCCCCTAACATGAAACAATCAGAATTAGATTCATCAATAATGCACAACCAAGCTTTTGGAAGCAAAACAAAACAAGTACAACAGCAAAGATGCACAAACATGAAGCAACTTGCAAAATACATGAAAAATAAGAAAATGCATCAAAAATACCAAATAAAATCTCAGAGGACCCCCAAGGTATTAGGAACCAGCGTTCAAAAGGGGAGATTGAAAGAAAAAGGGAAGTGCCTCAACAGAAGGCAAACATCAAGAGTGTCCCAAAACAAGGTAGAAATGGAGAGGGAACAAAAACAAACTCAAACCACATGGAAACAGCACTTAAAAATCATGGAAAACATTTCCAAGGATCAATTAACATGTCAACATAATGCTAAAAAAAATTAGAAGTTTAATCCACACCATGCGCAAGAAATAAAATCAACAAGTCAGCACACATTTTTCACATCATTAAATGACCATTTAAAAGGAAAATATGAAAATAAACAGAAAATGCATCAAAAAACGAAATTAAAAATGAAAAAAATTAAAAGACATGTTAAAGTATGTTCATGATTTGTTTCAGAATTTTTAAACATTTTTTGCTATTTTTTATGAATTTTTAAAATGCAAACAAATAAAAGAAATAAATAAAGAAAACAAAATTGCAGAAAAAAGCACAACCACCAGATTTGCATACCAGTCAACAGATCCAAGGCACCAGATTGTGCCACCTCAATTAATGAATTGAGGTTCTAATTGTGTGTGCATGAGCAAAAGAAAGAACACATGAGTCTTAATGTGGAACACACGATGGAAAATCACACAAACAGACGAACCACCTTGCGACACGTCATCGTCATCTTCAACCTTTGGACTCCGGCCGAACCAGCTCGCCGGAAAATGCTCCGACCGCCCTCGTCTTCGCCGCCGGCCGCCGCGGTTCTTCTACCCCAATGTGACTTCACCAATTCTTCACCATTTCTTGCGAATTTTAGATGAAAATTCATCTACTCTCCGAGAGGAACATGAATCCAACCTCTATTTTCGTTAAATCTCAACAACCACTCCACAAATCAAACAACAAGCAAACATGCCAAAAAATAAAGTTCACCAAAACTTAAAACAAAAGGTCCAAACAACATCTACATGTTACAAGGAGTAAGAATCCATGAAAATTAGAGTAAAACACCATGAAAAAACATCAAAAAGAAACTACACAACTTTGAGCTCAAAAAATAAAATGTCATAAACACAAACAATAATGATCCAGAAATGATCTACATATCACAAAGGTTCAAATGCAACGAACATGGTGGAAAATCATGGAGTATTAAGAGTGTAAAGTTGAAATAAAGTTTACCTAGTGGAGAGCCTCCACTGGGCCTTGAAATGGTGATGAAGCTTAACGAAAAACGTCCAGAATCACTCCATGAACTTCAATTGAGGTGTTTGCAAGCTTGATTTGGTCAGAAAATGGTTGAATCTAAGAATTGGATTTTGAGTTTTTCACCACTTTTTTGAAAATGAAAATTGGTTGTTCATGCAGCAAAATGATCTAGCTCTGCCTCAAAATTCATCTAGAATACTTATATGATGGATTTGTGATCAAATGGAGCCTTAATTCATGCAAAACAGCCCACTTTGAATTTTCACATTTCAACACTTTTTGAAAATGCCATGCACGTTTTTACCACTACACCACTTGATTTTTTGATCCAAATCCACTACATATCAGTTGTGTAAATTAAAGGAATGAGATTGGAGGTTTAATTTTGATCCTATGGTTGATTTCCACTTTGTTACTTCAAGAGGAAGAAACCATGAAAATGACCCATTTTGAGACTTCAAAATTCCAATGTGAAAATGGAAATGTCTTTGAATTGTTATTTGCAATAAAAAAATGCACAAACTTGCCTTGAAAAAGTTTAAAATCATTAATTCTCAAATTCTCAATTTAAGCCTCCTTTATGAAAAATTCAAACCCCAAATTCTCAATCCAAGCCCTCACAATGAAAAGAGATGGTTTGGTAGTGCAAATGGACTCATTTTAAGCAAGTTTCATGTTGAAAAGATTTCCATTTGAAGTGTGCAAGTTGGTGAAATGGACCTATAATTTTATGACCTGTAATCTTACTTTCCCAAAATACCCCTGACTCGTAAACCTCATAACTTGAGTTCTACAAATCATATGAGATACTTATAATACAATTTGGAAAGATAAGATCAAGACCTACAACTTTCATGTTGACCAAAAGTTGAGGAGAAACACCCTTCTAGGTCAAAACTGGCTTGGAAGTTGGTTGACTTTTGTTGACCAAAATCACATACCTCAAATGACTTGTAACTTGTCCGGACCATAACTTGAGTTCTATAAATCCGATTGAGGACTTTTAGTACTAAAATTAAAGCTAATAACATGTTCTACAAGTTCCATGTTGGCCAAAAATTGAGATGAGACTTTTATCTTGAGGTAGATGGTCTTGAAGCCAGGCACTAAATAGGGGATTTTACCCTGAGAACCCTAACTTAGTAACTTCTCACACACTTAACCCTTGATGAATTGAACATGAAATGATGTCTCATATGTCTTAACAGAACATCCCATGACCATAGATACCTTGAATTGAGTTCTATCTTCTTTAATTGCGCAGTTGACTGAGGATTTACCAGATCAAAACCCTAACTGCGATACTTTCAACTATGGCTTGTTCCACTTCACACAACCACTTGCATAAGCTCCACAATGACCCTCAAGGCCCTCATTAAGCTTTATTTACATCTCATACCCATAATCATGCATTCACAAACCTTTGATGCTCTTTGGTTGGCCTCCAAGTTAGGAGTTGTCCCACACACATCCATCTGTCTGTTCACAAGGCCTTGACCACTTCAAGATGTCCTAATGACCACTCAAACTCGAGTAACCACTCTTGCTTAGGCTCCATGCCCTAAGAAGACTCCTCTTGAGGTGCAAAAACTCTTGATCCCCTGTTCAATGCAACATGTTATGCAATGTAAATGCTAGAACAAAATGAAATGAAACATAAACCAAGTTAAGAAAAGGTGTAGCGAATTTTGGGGTGCAACAGCTGCCCCTATTCAAACGACTTGGACCTGAAGGAGTGAAAAGCGAACGGCTTTCATGCAATAAAGGTAAAAGATGGTTGAATACCAAAGAACCCGGAAATTTGCCAACCGCAGAAAATCCGAATATAGCAGAATTGATCTCAAAGCCAACCTGTTGGGGAAAGAGAATACAAACGTCAAAAATGGCGCCATGGTCTGGATACCATACTGGCAAAAGGTAACGATCCAAGTTACCGGAGTCTGGATACTCCACAGAAATCAAAGCATGAAGGCTCAACATAACTCTGAGTCTGGATACTCAATAAACGGAGCCTGATTGCTCAAAGAAACAAGTCTGAGTCTAGATACTCAAAAATTAGAGCCTGGATGCTCGATAAACACAAAACTAAAGCCTGGATGCTCGGTAATAAATATGAGTCTGGATACTCAATATCTGGAGCCAGGATGCTCGATGAATCGGAGCCTGGATGCTCAAAAAAACACAAATTGGAGCCTGGCGCTCAAAGAACACATCTGAGTCTGGATACTCAATAACCTGAGTCTGGATGCTCACCGCAATCTGAGCCTGGATGCTCTATGCAAATAACCTGAGTCTGGATACTCGATTAACCTGAGCTTGGATGCTCGATAATAATTCTGAGTCTGGATACTCAAAAGTTTGAGCCTGGATGCTCAATAATAATTCTGAGCCTGAATGCTCTACGAAAATAACCTGAGTCTGGATACTCGGTTTAACAAATTTGAGTCTGGATACTCAATAAATAAACTTGAGTCTGAATACTCAAAAACTGGAGCCCGAACGCTCGATGCAATCTGAGCCTGGATGCTCTCTGCGAATAGAAATATACTTATCAGGATCTGGATATCCTACGAGTTCAAGTCAAACGACATTGTTGGGAAACAAAATTAGCCGTGGTCTGGATACCACATAGGCTGAGAAAATATTATATGCCAAGGTATGGATACTACACGGCGATAGAAGATAACAACAATTACTGTGATCTGGATATCACGGAGCATCAGAGAAACTACTATGGTCTGGATACCATAACTACCATCACGGAGTCTGGATACTCAACGGAGAAGGTACAAACAAGATTCACCAAGGTCTGGACACCCAACTGACTTTACCGGAGTCTGGATACTCGATGGAGAAAGCGTAATAAAACGAGCATAAGCCATGGTCTGGATACCATAAGGCACAAACACACTTGCTGTGATCTGGATATCACAAAGGGATTTGACCGGAGTCTGGATACTCAACGAATCCAGAAAATACCGGAGTCTGGATACTCAACGGAAAAAGCAAAGTAATATTTGTCGCCGTGGTCTGGATACCACAACCATCTTTACCGGAGTCTGGATACTCGATAGAAAAAGGAAAACTTCATCAACTGGGTACGGGCTAGAGTCTGGATACTCAACGGGGAGAGGTGATCATCACCATACTCATCATGACTCATTCAAATTTGAAGATACTGTTGGGGAATAACATGAGCCGGGGTCTGGATACCACACAGGCTAGGAGAGATCACATAGTCTGGATACCAAAAAGGAAAATCAAACCTCCGAAGAACCATCTGAATCAAAGAGATAACAACCTGGTCTATGTTTCACATGCAAATGTTTGAAAATGGCGTAATGCTCCATACGAAATGGAAATGCTACGCATTTGGGTAGATGCTATGCACACATGCAGATGCATCGGAACTGAAACAGCAAAATAAATGTCAGGGAAAAAGAAACCATCCCGTCAGGAGCAACAAACAAACCTGCAGGGAAAAGCTTACCCATGCCAATAACAATTGGACTTACACCAAAAAGGGCCTCGAAAGGCTCACCTGCCGGAGATAAAGTTCATACAAGAACAAAAAATCCAAAACTCAACTGAGGATGCAGATCACCACTTCCTGAGGTACATGTCCGGGCTGACACTCCGGAATACAAAATCTTCTGAAGAACAGATAACTCACCAAGTACTTAAAACAAATAGGCTAAACAGCCTAACTTACCAGGCAACTACTGGGGGAAACCTGGCATCTACTCTGTGGGGATACGCCCGAAACTCAACTCTCTGGGGAGTGAACACAATCTCGTACTCTGCAGGGATTAAAACGCATTGGCCGACTGCCAGAAACCTGCTAAATACCACATGTAACTCTACTGGGATAGAGATGCAACCTTGATTGCTGGAGAACAACACTGTCATGGGAAAAGATGAATCCATCCATATTCGTAAACCTTGCCCCAAGGGTAACAACCTTGCAAAAGACAAATAGACAAGACAACCTATACAACAAGCCTATCTTGGTCATCATCTGTGACATTGTTCAATTAATATCAAAGTTTTAGAAATTATTGGCCAAGGCCTGTAAGTTTATGTATGCAAGTTCATCAAAAACATCGGTCGTTTTTCACAAACAAAACAGTAAAAGCATAAAAAACAAAGCGCACAAATAAAGTACTGAATAGTATATGTTTATTGATAACGGCCCGTGAATAGGCAAATTTTTTACAACAGATGTAACTCCTGAACAGAGGAAGCTGCGCAAAAACTACAAGTATGCATAAAAGCAAATACAAAAGTGTACATTTTAAACAAAAAATACAGCAATGTCGGCAATGTGGTGCAGACCAACACCATGAGCTGATTCCTCTATGACTCGCTTGACCCTGACGCTTTCCCGACGCTTCGTCTTCAGAAGAGATTGATTCAGATTAAACGGCCCTCAGGTTCTCCCAATCCACTAAGCAATGAAGTTCATATGCATACCGCAGTCATTTGCTTTTTAATCGCTAACTTTTGCTGGAATCGCCCTTTCGAGTTTTCGATTCACTGGGATACCCATTTTTGCCAAAGTCGCCTTTTCAGGTTTTCAACTTTGCGGGTTTACATATTTTTTCAATTTTATTCCTAATTTTTTCCCGAACCTTTTTCCTTTTTTATGGTTCGTAGGAATGCCCCATTTTTGCCTGGACTTTTCTTTTTGTGTCCAGCGGGTCTCTTTTAAGCAAAATATTTTTTAACTGCGTCTGCTTTCACAGGGGATGCAAAGTCCTCGCCGTCCATGGTGGATAATACTAAGGCTCCTCTAGAGAAAACCTTTCGTACAACAAATGGACCTTCATAATTGGGAGTCCACTTGCCCCTGTGATCTGACTGTGGCGGGAGAATCTTTTTCAGCACAAGATCGCCCGTCTGAAAGCTTCGAGGGCGCACCTTCTTATCATAAGCTTTCTTCATCCGGCTCTGGTACAAACGACCATATGCAATTGATGCTAGCCTATTTTCGTCCATCAGACTAAGTTGATTCAATCTATTCCTGATCCATTCTGCCTCATCAAGTTTTACGTCAAGCAAAACCCTTAAAGAAGGAATCTCAACCTCTAGCGGTAGGACATCTTCCATACCGTATACTAGTGAGAAAGGAGTTTCTCCGGTTGATGTGTGTACTGTCGTATGATAACCGTGTAGGGCGAAAGGTAACATTTCATGCCAATCTTTGTATGTAACGACCATCTTTTGCACTATCTTTTTAATGTTTTTGTTGGCCGCTTCGACAGCGCCATTCATCTTCGGCCGATAGGGTGATGAGTTGTGATGTTCAATCTTAAAGCTCTGGCATAGCTCCTTCATCATCTTATTGTTCAGATTTGAACTATTGTCAGTAATGATTCGCTCGGGGATTCCATATCTGCAGATGATGTCCTTCTTTATAAATCTTGCCACCACTTGCTTGGTCACATTAGCATACGATGTTGCCTCTACCCACTTGGTAAAGTAATCGATGGCTACCAGAATAAAACGGTGTCCGTTGGAAGCAGTGGGCTCGATCTTTCCAATCATATCGATGCCCCACATGGAAAACGGCCAAGGGGATGACATTACATTCAACGGGCACGGCGGCACATGAATCTTATCAGCATGAATCTGGCATTTGTGGCATTTCTTCGCGAATTTGAAACAATCCGACTCCATTGTTAGCCAAAAATAACTAGCTCGTAGAATCTTTCGAGTCATGGCATGTCCGCCGGCATGCGTGCCAAAAGTACCCTCGTGGACTTCTTCCATAAGCAAACCTGCTTCTTTTTCGTCCACACACCTGAGTAATACCAAATCATGGTTCCTTCTATACAGCACACCATCTGGGTTGAGGTAGAAGTTTCCAGACAATCTCCTAAGAGTTTTCTTTTCCTGGGTCGATGCCCCTGGTGGATACTCTTGGTTCTTAAGGAAATTATGGATGTCATGAAACCATGGTTTACCATCGGAAGCTCCTTCAATAGCAAATATGAAAGTGGGCCTGTCGAGGCGTGAGATAACAATCCTTGGCGATTCATTCCAAAAATTGACCTTGTACATTGAAGCCAGTGTAGCCAAAGCGTCTTCCATTTGATTCTCTGCTCTTGGCACATGGTGGAAGTCTACACGATCGAAAGACGGTAATAGTCTTCTTGCATAATCCTTGTAAGGGATCAAATTGGGTTGTCGGGTTTCCCATTCTCCTTCGATCTGATAAACAACTAGCACTGAATCACCATATACATCCAGATTCTTGATCCTCAGATCAATAGCTTATTCCAACCCCATGATACATGCTTTGTACTCGGCCTCATTGTTGGTACAAGGGAAAGTTAATCTGGTAGTGAAAGGGATATGCGTTCCATGAGGAGTTGTAATAATTGCCCCAATTCCGCTACCATACGAATTAACTGCACCATCGAATATCATCTGCCATGGAGATCCCCTCTCTGGTCCTTCGGTGGGTAATGGCTCATCACAATCTTTTGCTTTCAAGTACATAATGTCCTCATCAAGAAATTCAAATCTCATCAGTTGGTAATCATCAATTGGTTGTTCGGCTAGGTATTCTGACAGAACACTCCCTTTAATGGCTTTCTAGGAAACGTACTGGATGTCGTATTCTGTCAATACCATTTGCCATCTGGCAATCCTTCCAGAAAGTGCCTTCTTTTCAAAGATATATTTAATCGGATCCATCCTCGAAATTAGCATGGTTGTATAATTGAGCATGTACTGTCTTAAACGTTTGGCTGCCCAAGCAAGTGCACAACACGTTTTTTCAAGCATGGAGTAGCGGGACTCATAATCTGTGAACTTTTTACTCAAGTAATAAATCGCATGCTCTTTCCTCCCTGTCTCGTCGTGCTGACCGAGAACACAACCCATACTATTCTCCAGAACCGTTAAATACATGATTAATGGTC
Organism: Lathyrus sativus; assembly: GCA_963859935.3. Classification (NCBI taxonomy): domain Eukaryota; kingdom Viridiplantae; phylum Streptophyta; class Magnoliopsida; order Fabales; family Fabaceae; genus Lathyrus; species Lathyrus sativus. The sequence continues at coordinate 474,977,350 of OZ012741.1, read as the reverse complement.
TTCCAGCCACTGGGGGTATCAGTATCGGAGGCTCCTGCAAGTACTGTTTTATCTTATCAAATGCTCTTTGACAATTTTCGTTCCAGACCACCACCTGATCTTTGTTTAACAGCTTAAACATTGGTTCACACGTGGCTGTTAGATGAGATATGAACCGAGCGATGTAGTTCAGCCTCCCTAAGAAACCACAGACCTCCTTTTCAGTCTTCGGTGCTGGCATTTCTTGAATAGCTCTTATTTTTGCAGGATCTACCTCAATTCCTTTTCTGCTGACAATAAACCCCAATAGCTTTCCGTACCGAACTCCGAAAGTGCACTTATTTGGATTCAACCTCAATTTGAACTTCCTCAACCTCTCAAATAGTTTCAATAGATTGACCAGATGTTCTTCCTCCGTCTGGGACTTCGCGATCATGTCATCAACATAGACCTCGATCTCATGGTGAATCATATCATGAAACAAAGTCACCATTGCCCGCTGATAAGTTACCCCTACATTTTTCAACCCAAACGGCATCACATTATAGCAAAATGTTCCTCACGGTGTAATGAATGTTGTCTTCTCCATGTCCTTTGGTGCCATTTTTATCTGATTATAACCGGAGAAGCCATCCATGAAGGAAAACACTGAGAATTGAGTCGTATTGTCGACCAATACGTCAATGTGGGGGAGCGGGAAATCATCTTTTGGGCTCGCCCTATTCAAATCTCTATAATCAACGCAAATTCGTACCTTACCATCCTTCTTAGGTATAGGTACAATGTTGGCGACCCATGGAGGGTAAGTTGTCACGGCTAAAAATCCAGCGTCTAACTGCTTTTGAACTTCTTCTTTGATTTTTACCGCCATGTCTGGTCTCGTCCTCCTAAGCTTCTACTTGACGGGTGGACATTATTCCCGAAGTGGCAATCGATGAACCACAATGTCAGTATCAAGCCCGGACATATCTTCGTAAGACCAAGCAAAGATGTCACTGTACTCTCGAAGCATCTCTATCAACCTTTGCTTGACGTCTTCTTGTAATGTGGCCCCTATCCTGACATTTCTAACAACCTCTTCAGAACCCAAGTTGACGATCTCAATCTCTTCTTCATGAGGCAGAATGACCTTTTCTTCTTGTCTTAAGAGTCTAGCCAATTCTTCAGGCAAGTCTTCATCCTCATCAATCTCTTCTTCAGCTTGGAATATCGGGTTGTCAAAGTCGAAGCGAGTCATAGAAGATTCTTGGTCGGTGTCATCTGCAATGATATGAGATCTGCAATGAAAATGGTTAAGTGCTTCAAATGATATGCAAAAAAACACATTGCCATTTTATTGTTAAAGATAAAACAAGAAAAACAGAGATCTCAAAATTTGAATGGAAAAATGCCCTTTGATTAATAGATGAAACAATATTCAAGCATAAACAAGACAAGCCCTGAAATAACAAACCACTATGCTCCGGGTAGAACATAGGGTCGTACAATAATTAAAAAACAAAGTATTATTGTTCATTGGTCACTTGGACAAATTCTTCGATGGACCAGTTGCATAGGCGCTGTCCTGGAAGGCATGGCTTGATCCAAGCATCCATGTCGTAGTCGTTGTCTCCAGCTTCATCATCTGAAATGGCATTGAGCTGCTCGAAGAAAACACCCCCGCTGGTAAACCTAATTGGCCCTTTGAACTTCGGTGCACTCTGTGAAGAGGATGGATGGTACCCCAGGCCGAATTTGTCTTGCTTTTGAGGGATATCAATCACTTGCCCCCATCCCTGGGCTGAGCCAGCTTATACCACAGCCTGCGCTTCCTTGAAAGAAGACATAGCCACCTCGGGCTCTTTTCTCACCATTGGCGCCTTATCCTTCAGCTGAACAGTTTCAAACGCTTGACACAGGGTCTCATGAATTTCCCCATCTACCTCAACATACATGAAAGAAGACAGGTGACTAACCATGATGTCTTCTTCTCCACATACTGTCACAACACTGCCACCGACCATATATTTCAACTTCTGATGCAGAGTCGATGTGACAGCCCCAGCTGAGTGGATCCATGGTCTGCCTAACAAACAGCTATAAGCAGACTGAATGTCCATGATATAAAATACAGCGTCGAAAACTTCTGCGCCCACTTGGATAGGCAAAGTCAGCTCCCCGAAGACAGACCTCCGAGTACCATCGAAAGCACGTGCAACCAAATCACTCGGTGTACAGGTAATGCCCCTAGTATCCAACTTCATAAGTGCCTTCTTCGGCAGCACATTCAAAGATGACCCTGTGTCAACAAGGACATGAGACATAACCACTCCTCTACATTCAACAGAAATGTGCAGCGCACAATTGTGGTTTCTGCCCCTTGGCGTCAAGTCTAGATCTATGAATCCAAGGCCATTTCCCGCTCTTACGTGCCCAACAACCCCTTCAAGCTGATTCACTGATATCTCCTGAGGCAGAAAAGTGGTACTCAACACTTTCATCAATGCATTTCGGTGAGCTTCAGAACTCAACAACAACGATAATATCGAAATTTTGGAAGGTGTCTGCTGTAAATGCTCGACTATCTTGTAGTCACTTTTACGTATTAGCCTCATGACCTCCTCCACATCATCCTCCAAAGATCCTTTTTCACCAGACTGGGTAGTTTCTTCAATTACCATCTTACCCTTCCCTCTATCTTCTTTTTCAACCACCACTTTGGATGGTGCAAAGACTCTGCCGCTTCGGGTAATTGGCGCTGCTCCCACAACATTCTCTGCAAACTCCACAAGAAAACTTTTCAAATCTATCTTCTGACCGTTACAATACACCTCAGCCCCATAGTTCCACGGGATGGCTTTGGTACTTTCATAAGGCACAGGTCCTGCTTTGGTAATAGTCATTGTTGGTGGCCTAGGAAGGCGCTGAAATAGTTATAGTCTTATATGGAATCGAGATCGTAGCGACCTCATCCCTCTCCTTGCTCACCTCCTCAACAGGTTTCTTCTCTGCAGTCCGCTCAAACTGCAACGTTCCCTCGTCTATCATTCTTTAGATACACCTTCTCAGATCAACGCATCCCTCAGGATGACTTAAGCAATCAACACAGTCCTCATTACAGCCTGGGAATACACCTCCTCCAAGCAGTTTGTCCTTCACAAACTTCAATGGAGTCTTCAATTCATTCACATCCATTATCAAGTCTAAATCCTCTTCCACCAGAATAGCACCAACCCTAGCCTGCCCATGGTTTGGCATAGGGTTCTGCACAACATTAGGTGCATCATGAGAAAAATTTATCACTTTACTGTCAATGAGATCTTGCAACTTGTGTTTAAAAGCCTTACAATCGTCGATGGAGTGACCAGGCGCCCCTGAGTGAAATTCGCAACGTGCATTTGCGTCATAGCCGAGTGGGGGATCACCTGTCAAAGGAGCGAGAGTCCTTTTCTGAATTAATTGTAGCTGCAATAAAGTCTGAAGCACCTGAGAGTATGGCATTGGTGGAGTATCAAATACTCTATTTGGCCTGGCCCTATCAGGATACTTCCTATAACCCTGCTGGTTTTGCTATTGCGGCTGATATTGTCTTTGCTGTTGTTGTTGTGGTCGTTGCTGCTGTGGCACGGGAATAGTGACACTAGCCACCTGCTGTTGGCGATATTGGTTATGGGGCTGACCCCTTCCTCTTCCTCTAGAACTTGCCACTGAACTGACGTCACCTTCACGCTTCTTGTTTCCAAACATCTTTTTTCCTCCTCCTCCAGCTGAGGGTACCTCTCCCACCTGAGTCTTTCCCAGCTTGATACCGTTCTCCACTCTTTCACCAGTGATTATCAAATCTGAGAAACTTCCGGACATACTGCTTATCAGTTTTTCATAATACACCCCTGGTAGAGTAGAAACAAACATGTGTACCAACTCCCTCTCTACCATTGGTGGCTACACTCTAGCAACAAACTCTCGCCACCTCTGGGCGTATTCTTTAAAACACTCGTTACTCTTTTGAGAGAGGTTCTGCAATTGGACTCTGTTCGGTGCAAGGTCACTATTGTATTGATAGTGCCTTACGAAACCCTCGGCTAATTCCTTCCAGTTACGGACGTTGGCGGGCTCCAGCCCCATGTACCACTCTAAAGAGGGGCCGGACAAGCTATCCTGGAAAAAGTGCATCAGGAGTTTTTCATCGTCCGAGTACGCGGACATCTTCCTATAGTATGAGCGCAGGTGAACCCTCGGGCAAGTAGTGCCTTTGTACTTGTCGAAGTCAGGCACTTTGAACTTATGAGGCACTCTTAAGCCTGGGATCAGCCCCAGGGTTGACATATCTAGCCCCATGGAATTTTGGAACTCCAGAGATCGCATCTTTTCTTCAATCATTTGAATCCTTCTGTCAGCCTCAGAAGGTCCTGCAGCATTTACAAACCTAGGAGTGAATATATCCTCTTGCCGATCCTCGTTTCATGTATGTTCCAAACTACCATGAATGCCACCCGTAGTATCAAAACCGAAGCCATTCCCATTTCCATTACCTCCATCAGCAAAGCCACCATGATTAAGACCTGTTGTATTCCCAGCACCAGTAGTGTGTCCATCCCCTCTAGCAGTAGGAATGACTAAAGTTGGTATTGAATTGTCCCCCTAAGGGGTTTTGATACGAGTATGGTTATTAGGAATCCCACCATGTACTACCCCATCCTCATCAACTCGTGTCAACAGGGTTTGCACCATAGTATGAAGTTGAGCTTTCCCAGTAGCAACTCTTTGCATCAAATCCATCAGTTGTGCAATGCAGTCCCTCATTTCTTGCATTTCCACTTGCATTTGATCCATTATCCTTCTCTGATTACCTCTAGTACCGTAGCGGTGAGTTGTCTGATCTGCAATCCTGAAACACTAGTGGCACAAGAAACAAGATAAGGTTAACAGTTCCGATGCACCTGCAAATGCGAGAAATATGCTAAAATGCAGACATGTATTTATGCAAATAGGGACATTTCCCCCTCGATTCTAGTTTCACGATAACAACCAAGACGATGGAGAGCCCCACAGGCAAGCACAAAATAGAAACTCTTCATATATAAACATAATCTCATAGGCAAAGTGTAAACAGCAAATGAGTACAAACAGAAAGGGACCTCAGCCAACAAGTCTGGTGATGGTCCATACAAAAGTCTATGCTACTGAATACAAAGAAACAAATCAAACTTGGTGGCGAGACTAGAAACCCTTCAACAACGCCTGTGTATCCGAATGATCTGGCCTAGTGAGCAAACCACGTATGAGCAACTCCTGCTGACTAATACTAGACTGAAGGTCCTCGACCGAGTCTTCCTTCCCAATAGCCTCCTCGAGCCTACGCCTCTTAGCACTAGCTTCCTCTCTATGCTCCTCCAAGGTTGCAAGCGCTTCATAAAATTTGCAATCACTATGTCTTCTGAGTGCGGCTTCCTTTGAGATCTCTTCATCTTTAGCTTTGAGCTGGGCCTTCTGTTTGATGATATGCGCCTTCAACTTGTCTTCACACTCCTTGCTAGTAGACATGGCAGCGTTCCACTGAGCCTCAAACTTAGAAATCTGCAAATAGGCTTTACTTAACTCTTCCTTTTTGGTGGCAAGAACACCGTAGGTGGCATTCAAGTCTTTGCCTGTGCGCTCCCTCTCACTAGTTTCCTGAGTTAAGTTTGTTCCCAACTTATTCACCAATTCTGTTTGCTTATTCAAAGAATACCTCGCTTCATTCCTTTCACATCTAAGCTGAGTCATATCTTCCTCTAACTCTTCATTTGTCTTTTACAACTCTTCTTTCTCGTGGCATACCTACTCATACTTTTGGATATCTACTGTAGTGGGCTCTACAATCTCAGGCGGATGCACAGGCTGAATGGACGGATATGGCATCATCAAATCTTTGGCTCTACTCTGAATCCAAGCCAAATATGGAGTGTATGTCTGACTATTGCTTTTTCCCAAAGCAACCTTTCCTCTCCTATGGACATTTCTCCATGCATGCTCAACCCTAGCCAAAGTATCTCCCTCCAACAAACCAGTGAGATACAGAGATTCCTGTATCTCTTCCTCCTTCGGAGGCCCTCTAAGTGCGTACCCAAACTGTCGGATAGTAATAGCTGGATTATAGTTTATGCAACCTTTCCTTCCGACCAGCGTGATGTTAGGAAAGCTTCCACAACTATAGATAATCTCAATGCCCAATACATCTCTATCAAACCACACAATGTCTTCGGCAGACAATCTCATCAATCACTCAGACCATTCTAAAGTGTCATCAATAGCAGAGGACGGACCAGTCTTAGGGAGATGGCTCCTGAACCAAGAATAGAACAAAGGTGCACAACAAGACACGTCCTTCCCTCTCCTGTTCTCATTCTTGTAGTGCACGGAATGATAAACATCATCTAACAGAGTGGGTATAGGGTTCTTTGAAGCAAAGATACTTAATGCATCAGCGTCTACAAAATCTGGGATGTTCGGAAATAACATAATACCATAGATACACAAGGCCAAGATAGCATTTAATATCACCCAACAACCTTTCTTAACAAACTCTCGAGCCTTGTCCGCAAGAAAAGGCAATGGAAACCCAAACATTCCATTCCTACTGGCTAACTTCCCTTCCAACTCAAAGACATCCAAATGTAGAGCCTTAGCAATATTAGTCAAATATGGCTCTCCCTCAACATGATGGAACGGTATCTAGTTTAGAATAGGTATACCCAATATATCATAAAACTCTTCCAATGTAGGTGCTAGAACAAAACTTCGGAAGGTGAAGCCTCGCAACTGAGGATCATAGAATTGTAACAATGTCTGAAGGTCATTCAATTCATCCAAAGAAGGTTTACAAACAATATTCAAAATCCTCCCATAAGATTCTTTGAAATCCTCCATAACCTTCTTGTCAGTTAGAGAAAACAGGCTTCGCAAAACTCTAATGTCAGGCGTAGAAAACTTGTAGGCCAGGGTCCTCCTCAAGGGCTCCATGTCAACAAAGATAGAGCAAAATCACCAGAATCGAAGAGGAAATGTACACCTGCAACATAAACACACATCAATGAAATGCAAATGAAAATGCACATGCAAATGCAAACAGAGGATCATGACTGCTGTGGTGTCGGTTGAGAAGAACCAGCGCTTCGCCTTAGTATCGACAAAATCACTAACATAAGACCCCTTTGTATCGTGAACACAGGTTTACACTGTCAAGAACTGGGTAGTCTGGAAGTCAAGGTTTCTTGCATAACCCACCCACTCACAGGTATGGACCTATCCACTGACAAGGTTCGACATCCTATGTGTTCATCAGCGTCACAGACTTTCAAGAAACGATGATACGATACCCAGAAGGTGTGGCATCATCATCTCTTGAAGAGGCCTCACTTAGTTGAATCCCAAATGATCGGTCCCCAGAGTCGACAACCCTCAAATCTGAAATTCTCTCAACGGCCCACTGGGCTGGAAAGAAAGACATCAAAGAGAATCTCGTCTGAGTGCAAATTTCGTGGGAACTAGTGCATGCCTAACATACAGGTTCACCACTACTTTTCGCTGCTAAAACTAAGTTTGTACTCAAGCCCAGGTCCGGCTTCTCACTCAATGGAACTTCCCTCCCCACATCACAGCAGTAATGATATATGATGCGGAAAATAAAATGCGGAAGTAAATAAACATAAATCACATATATACAAAAACCCAAAAGAAAACACATAAGCGCTAGGATTGACTCGCATAGGGGATATTCATGTCGCCAGCAGAGTCGCCAGCTGTCGCTACTGCGAAAAAATAGGTCGGCAATGACTAACAGAGTCGCCACCTATCGTTATTTATCCCAAAGAGAGGGAAAGGAAACAATCGAAAAAAACCTGACGAAAACGGGAAAAAACGAGGTCATCGCAACCAAGTCCTAGGTTCGGGAGTCGGTTACGCAAGGGGAAGGTATGAGCACCCCTCACGTTTGTCGTACTCGACGGGATCCACGCATGTGTTGTCTAGCTAAAAGGGTGTGTAAAACTATATAAACTAAAGGCTTATGGACAAAAGAGAAAGAAAAAGAACTGACTCAGCAGAGCATCGCCGCTCTGTGCCTACGTACTCCCTCGTGCAATGGGAAAGTCAGAGTCAACGTAGTTCGCCTAACTACGGCTAAAGAGGGGGGAAGGTTGCTCGCCAAGACATCGCGTCTTGTGCCTACGTACTTTCGTCTGGTACGAAAGATTAGAGCAAACGTAGTTCAGGCTTACGAGATCACAGGTTGTTCAAAATTTTTACCTGAGCAGGGTTAACAGACAGTTCTAGCAGTTGGTGTATGCAGCTCGGCCTTTGGAGACTTAGGCATTACCATTTGCGATAGGACTGAAAGTTAACAACACTCTTGTTTATGAAAAGAGTTTTCCTGATTAAGACCCCAAGGGGTGAAAAAGAATTTGAATTGTTTTTGTGTTTTTTAAGGAAGAAATGTTTTGAATTTGGTTTGTGACTCATGCTACACTAGAGACTATGATCTAGGAGCGAATGCTTCGTATATCGTTCGAAGGACATACACTAACATTCTAGATAATTGAGAGGCAACCACCCAATCATCATTTCCCAAATGGCTTAAGGCTTTTAGCGTGCAACAATGGTCAAGCTTTATTAAGTGGATTGAAGTTGTTTGAAGATGAGAAGAGAAAGAGGACGAACTAAGGGGGACTAGTCCAAACCCTAAAAGTTGTCATGCAATGTGCACCTAAAGTTGAGTTTGAAAAGGATCTACCTAATGTTGTCAAGAATGTTTAGAACTCTAATGTCTATCATAACCGAGAGGTTAGAAATCCTAAGGGAAGGAAGACAAAAGAAGAAGAAACAATAAGAAGAAACAATGCAAATGTAGGATGCAAATATAAATGCAACAAGGAAGACAAAGATGCAATGCAAGTGAGAGAAGAAATATGTGTGGGGATGGAACCTCCACAAGCTCATCTCAACCTCAAGCCATGGTATGAATAAGCACAAGAGAAAAGGAGAAGAAGATGCATAGAAAACAAGTAACAAAACAATGAGAAAAAGTCCTCATGGATTCATTACTTTAGACAAGCTTCAGGTTCCTCCTCAGGAGGAACCAAGCAACCTTAAGTAGTATTCCAAGGTCATTGGACAGAATGTGGATGAGAAGAAGAGATCCCAAAAGCCAAAGTACAACATCATAAGCAAATGCCAACAATAACATTAAAGAATGCAAGTAAACACCACTTATGGAAACACAATATGCAAACATGAAAGTATGATATCAAATGAAAAACTTATGCATATGATAAAGACCCATAAATTAGCACACAAGACCTATAACAAGCTCCTAACATGACACAATCAGAATTAGATTCATCAATAATGCACAACCAAGCTTTTGGAAGCAAAACAAAACAAGTACAACAACAAAGATGCACAAACATGAAGCAACTTGCAAAATACATGAAAAATAAGAAAATGCATCTAAAAATACCAAATAAAATCTCAGAGGAACCCCAAGGTATTAGGAACCAGCGGTCAAAAGGGAAGATTGAAAAACAAAAGGGAAGTACCTCAACAGAAGGCAAACATCAAGAGTGTTCCAAAACAAGGAAGAAATGGAGAGGGAACAAAAACAAATTCAAACCACATGAAAATAGCACTTAAAAATCATGGAAAAAATATCCAAGGATCAATTAACATGTCAAAATAATGCTCAAAAAAAATTAGAAGTTTAATCCATACCATGAGCAAGAAATAAAATCAACAAGTCATCACACATTTTTCACATCATTAAATGACCATTTAAAAGGAAAATATGAAAATAAACAGAAAATGCATCAAAAAACGAAATTAAAAATGCACAAAATTAAAAGACATGTTAAAGTATGTTCATGATTTGTTTCAGAATTTTTAAACATTTTTTGCTATTTTTTACGAATTTTTAAAATGCAAACAAATAAAAGAAATAAATAAAGAAAACAAAATTGCAGAAAAAAGCACAACCACCAGATTTGCATACCAGTCAACAGATCCAAGGCACCAGATTGTGCCATATTAATTAATGAATTGAGGTTCTAATTGTGTGTGCATGAGCAAAAGAAAGAACACATGAGTCTTAATGTGGAACACACGATGGAAAATCACACAAACGGACGAACCACCTTGCGACACGTCATCGTCATCTTCAACCTTTGGACTCCGGCCGGACCAGCTCGCCGGAAAATGCTCCGACCGCCCTCGTCTTCGCCGCCGGCCGCCGCGGTTCTTCTACCCCAATGTGACTTCACCAATTCTTCACCATTTCTTGCAAATTTTAGATGAAAATTCATCTACTCTCCGAGAGGAACATGAATCCAACCTCCATTTTCGTTAAATCTCAACAACCACTCCACAAATCAAACAACAAGCAAACATGTCAAAAAATAAAGTTCACCAAAACTTAAAATAAAAGGTCCAAACATCATCTACATGTTACAAGGAGTAAGAATCCATGAAAATTAGAGTAAAACACCATGAAAAAACATCAAAAAGAAACTACACAACTTTGAGCTCAAAAAATAAAATGTCATAAACACAAACAATAATGATCCAGAAATGATCTACATATCACAAAGGTTTAAATGCAACGAACATGGTAGAAAATCATGGAGTATTAAGAGTGTAAAGTTGAAATAAAGTTTACCTAGTGGAGAGCCTCCACTGGGCCTTGAAATGGTGATGAAGCTTAACGAAAAACATCTAAAATCACTCCATGAACTTCAATTGAGGTGTTTGCAAGCTTGATTTGGTCTGAAAATGGTTGAATCTAAGAATTGGATTTTGAGTTTTTCACCACTTTTTGAAAACGAAAATTGGTTGTTCATGCAGCAAAATGACCTAGCTCTGCCTCAAAATTCATCTAGAATACTTATATGATGGATTTGTGATCAAATGGAGCCTTAATTCATGCAAAACAACCCACTTTAAATTTTCACATTTCAACACTTTTTGAAAATGCCATGCACGTTTTTACCACTACACCACTTGATTTTTTGATCCAAATCCACTACAAATCAGTTGTGTAAATTAAAGGAATGAGATTGGAGGTTTAATTTTGATCCTATGGTTGATTTCCATTTTGTTACTTCAAGAGGAAGAAACCATGAAAATGGCCCATTTTGAGACTTCAAAATTCCAATGTGAAAATGGCAATGTCTTTGAATTGTTATTTGCAATCAAAAAATGCATAAACTTGCCTTGAAAAAGTTTAAAATCCATCAATTCTCAAATTCTCAATTTAAGCCTCCTTTATGAAAAATTCAAACCCCAAATTCTCAATCCAAGCCCCCACCATGACAAGAGATGGTTTGGTAGTGAAAATGGCCCCATTTGAAGCAAGTTTCATGTTGAAAAGATTTCCATTTGAAGTGTGCAAGTTGGTGAAATGGACCTATAATTTTATGACCTGTAATCTTACTTTCCCAAAATACCCCTGACTCGTAAACCTCATAACTTGAGTTCTACAAATCAGATGAAATACTTCTAATACAATTTGGAAAGCTAAGATCAAGACCCACAATTTTCATGTTGACCAAAATTTAAGGAGAAACACCCTTCTTGGTCAAACTGGCTTGGAAGTTGGTTGACTTTTGTTGACCAAAATCACATACCTCAAATGACCTGTAACTTGTCCGGACCATAACTTGAGTTCTATAAATCCGATCGAGGACTTCTAGTAATAAAATTAAAGCTAATAACATGTTATACAAGTTCCATGATGGCTAAAAATTGAGATGAGACTTTTATCTTGAGGTAGATGGTCTTGAAGCCAGGCACTAAATAGGGGATTTTACCCCGAGAATCCTAACTTAGTAACTTCTCACACACTTAACCCTTGATGAATTGAACTTGAAATGATGTCTCATATGTCTTAACACAACATCCCATGACCATAGAGGCTTTAAATTGAGTTTCTATCTTCTTTAATTGCGCAGTTGACTGAGGATTTACCAGATGAAAACCCTAACTGCGATACTTTCAACTGTGGCTTGTTCCTCTTCACACAACCACTTGCATAAGCTCCACAATGACCCTCAAGGACCTCAATAAGCTTTCTTTACATCTCATACCCATAATCATGCATTCACGAACCTCTGATGCTCTTCGGTTGGCCTCCAAGTTAGGAGTTGTCCCACAAACATCCATCTGTCTGTTCACAGGGCCTTGACCACTTCAAGATGCCCTGATGACCACTCAAACTCGAGTAACCACTCTTTCTTAGGCTCCATGCCCTGAGAAGACTCCTCTTGAGGTGCACAAACTCTTGATCCCCTGTTCAATGCAACATGCTATGCAATGCAAATGCTAGAACAAAATGAAATGAAACATAAACCAAGTTAAGAAAAGGTTGAGCAAATTTTGGGGTGCAACAGCATGGTCTCCACTACCAAAAGTTGTCCTTATGGGTAAATTCCCTAACACCTGTACATGCACTCCGGAGAATCCAACCAAAGTGCCTTTAAATGGTAGCAGTTCAGTAGTATCAAAATTCATCCCCTTGAATGTATCCCAATACAAAGTATCTGCTGAACTTTCTAGGTCTACTAAGACTTGCTTCACGCTTCAGTCACACATCTGTACTTTGATCAGCATTGGGTTGTTTTCGTGAGCCATTAATCCTTCCGAGTATTCTCTGAAGAAGCTGACCAAGGTTGAGCCTTCCTTTCCTTTTGACAGCGGATTTTGTTTGATGTGAATCACTGGTCAAACATATATTTTTCTATATAAATTGGTCTCTCCCCCTTCTGCAAATCCCTATGCAATGGTATTTAGTGTATGACAAATCACCCGGGCTTCACAGATTTCTTCTGTATTTTTTCCTTTCTTCTGCGTAGATTTTTATGAATTAGAGTCTTCGCGGGGAGAACTTCTCTTTCTTGGATCCCCCCCTCTTTCTTTAACATATGCCAATATTCTACCTCTTTGAATTAATATCTTGATTTATTTCTTTAATTGATGACAATTTTCTGTGTGGTTTATGCGAAGTCTATGGTATGTAAACCATGCACTCTTGTCCTTTCCCATCATAGCATGTACCCCTCATGGACATCTCGGTATGGGAAGTAACTTGAGGTGATAAACTTATCTTAATATATCCTCTTATCTGGAGTTTAGTGGTGTGCATTCTTGTTCCCTTTCAAACGGGCAAAGAGATGGTCTCGAAGTTGGTTGATCTTTGAGTTTGTTCTTATAGTACTCCTTCTTCTGAACAGATCCCTCTTCCTTAGTTTGCATTTTTTCTTTGGCATCCCGAGATCAATTTTCCATGTTACTTTCCTCTCATTTGATGTAGCATTATGCCCTGGTAATAACCTCATCCATGTGGAACGCTGGTTTTAGAGCCAGGGATTCATTGAACTATACGGCTTTAAGACCATATCGAAATGCTCCCACAAACATTTCTTGATTTTGATGTGACACTCTGATGATTTCTTCATTCAATATTTCCAAATACTCCCTGAGGGATTCCGAGTGTCTTTGTCGAACATAAACACGTTAGTAGTTGACACTTTCTTGTGTTTACTTGGTGAAAAATGTTGTACCATATTCTTATTTAAATCCTGGTAACTGACGATCGAGCCTCTGGGTAAACTTATGAACCATCGTAGAGAACCTTCTTTAAAGTTTTTGGCTATGAGCTTACATTTGAGTGAGTCAGAATCCCCTACTATGCTATCTGATTATTAATCACAATGATATGTTCCTGCAGGTCGATTTTACCATCAAAAAATGCCAATGTCAGTGGTTTGAAGTTCTCTGGGACTTGATCATCCTAGATATCTTTTGACGAAGGTTGGGAATCTAGAGGCTCCTTCTCTGCATCCCCCTCTTGTTGTTTTTATGTTTGCAAAACCTGGACATTGTCTAGCAAAGTTTCATCTTGCTGATGGAGAGCCTCCACAACTGCAAGCAACTGGGTTATATCTATTGGAGGAGGTGGATCACTGTTCAAAAGTATAGTCGGGAGTGTTTTATCGTATCCACAAGGATTGTACGAGAATATTTGATACTTTTCGTTCAATATTTCAGTGACTTAAGTAAAGGGGTTTTCAAATGGTTTCTATTTGATAACATATGTTTGCAAGAAGTAAACACAAGGTAAAAGTTAGTTCTTGTTTGATAAAAAGCATGCCAAGATTAGGTTTCACTAATCCGTCTTAAACGTATCCAATCAATCGAATATGTGAACTTAGTTTCAACCAATATAATCGCGTATCCTCACAAAACCATTTATCTCTAAAGCGATTTCGTGAATATTATTGTTTCGCCGTTAAATGATCTCTTGAAATAACACCAGAAACAATAATTGTTAAGATCAATACAATGCAAATATCATCTTCCAAATCTATGTCTAGAGTTTGTTAGTTGATAGATGAAGAAATTAGGTCAAGACTTGAAAAGTTTATGTCTAAAGCAATCCAAACCATAAATGCAATAAAATATAGAAAATAACTTCATCTATATTGATCAAAGCTTTGTTCACATACAAAAGATTAAATGAAATACATAAAATCAGAATTATCTACCTCTAATTTTGACACAAAAGGGGTTTAGCCACCCATTTCCATGGTAGCTTGAGCAACAAGTTTCAGAAGAAGGTTAATCAACATCCAAGTCGAAAAAATCTAGATTGGATGGGAATCCACCTTCTTTTGGTGAAAGATGGCTAAGAGATGATGAAAATGGGAGAACTAGGGTTTTCTTGCTGAAAAATATAAAGTTATGAAAAGGTATCAAAAAGTGGTATGGGCTAAAAAGTGGTCTCAAGTACTTATAGAAATGTTGTTGTGCTATCACACTCACACTGCGAACTTCATGTTTGCCTAGCGAACATCCAAATAAGGCAATTAAAGTTCTAGTGTAGAGTTAAACCGCCCTGAGACATTTCCTCATATTCGTTGTGCGAACAATCCTTTGCACTATGAAGCCTTCTCCAGTAACTTCGCACAATGAATTCTTATCCAAATAACTACTATCTCAAGTCTGGGGCCATAGAATTTCGCTATGTCTTCGCTCCAGTGAACCATTCGCTAGCTTCTTTGCACAACGAGTTTTGGTCCCTTTCTCCTCTGTGTGAACAGTACCAAGATCCCAAGGGTCTTCGCTGTGCGAACTTATTGATGAATTTTCTGGGGAAGTTCGCTAGGAGTTTCGTACGACGAACTTCAGGACATTTTTCTGCTGTCTTGGATTCCTTGCCAATATTCTTGTGTGTTACTCTTCACTTATTTTGTGCCTAATTCCTGCACAATAGCACACAAATCAAAGCAACCAAGGCATTTTCAAGCAATGAAGCATATCATCCAAAATATAAGTGATTCTAATCAATTTATCCACAAAAAGAATGAAATATGCCAACATTTGATAAAGCAATAAATAAAAGTTTGGCATCTAACAACTCGCCCCAACTAGATTTTTGTCTGTCCTCAAGCAAAGTATGCCTCTCATTTCAAACAAGAGAATTTGCTCAAGACTAAAATTCACCCAAGAATGGATAAAATGGCTCAAACACAAAGAATGCAAACAAGAAATGGTTTCAACTGTTGAGAGTCAAACAATGCACAAGAAGTAAATTCTTTAAACAAATATTAAGCCATGCATCAATCAACAACTATGTTTTTCAAGAATGAATCACTCTATCTCTCCTCTTCGAATAAGGATTGAAGAAATTACGCGTTTGCAACCGTGGGGAAAATTTCACTCGCCTAACAAACGATGCCAATAACAATCCAATTCATACAACATCTAACAATCAAAGTAAAAATATGGAAGAAAAAAAATCACTAAGGTCTTTAAGGTTGTAGCTTGGTCGGGTTCACAAACAAGAGGCGTTTCTAAGGCCATTGAAATAAAAGTGTCGATGCAAAAGAGACATTCACTATACACGTTATTTACACATCACAACTTTATTCCATTTGTTTCTCAATTGCAAACCTTCACAAACTTTATTTCACACACTTATTCTTTCACTATTTTTCTTTTCCAAGCAAACATTATTTTTCTTTTGTTTTTCACATTCATATTCACACAAAAAATTTCAATGCTTGCTTGAATTTTTTCAAAAGTTATAGCAACCTACCATTCTTCTTTTTCATTCTCCCCAACTTGATTTTTACCCAACTCTCAAGTGAATGCTCTTTGCTTTTTATGTCAAAGACGATAATTAAAACAAAATTCAATCGTTCAAGAAATTTTTTAGAATCTCACAAAATTCAGAATGAGATTCACATTGTTTAGGCTCGAAGGGGGTTAACGAATTCTCTCTACTCACGAGTAAGTTACATCTGGACATGGTTGTGCTCAATATAAATAAGTTCCTTGATCATTTCTAATGCTTCCACAAATTCACAATAATCACAAGATAAAGCATGAATCAAACAAATTAACAAAATTGATCAGTAATCCAGCATTTAGTAAACAATGGAAGCTTTCTCACAAATTATGGTTTTTGGTCCTAAGTGAAACAATCATTCAAGCAAGTTGCTAAAGAGACAAATTTGATTTGCACAAAGACTTAAGTTCTTAAGCATTCTAAAATTCTAAACAAATGTAACTATGTACCTTGACAACATTCACTTGTTTCATACTATCATCGCCATCCAAACATGGACGAATCTTCATTGGATACTTCTTTACAAAGAGCAACCAATCTAGAAGTTCATTGAGAGCCCAACAACATGTGAAACATTAAATACCACCAAAAAATTTACACAAATTTACACTAGACAATATAAACAACACTTTTAACATCAAAGCTAATTAGCATTAATAATAATAGATAAAAATGTGCTTAGGTGTAAAAACACCCAAAAGTAGTACATAAAACATAATCAAAAACAGAAATATAATAATATCATAAGAGCAATGATCTAAGCACCATAAAACTTCACTTTGCAGACCAAAGGAAGTTGCTCAAGATCAAGCTCAAAAAACAGAAACAATAACAAAATCAGTCCTCTTCGGACTCGGTAGCCTCCACATCTTCAAAACCTTCCTCTGAACCAAACTCTTCATCATCAGATCCCTCAGCATCATCATCTATATCAACACCCTCATCATCCGGACCAGAAGTACCCACCCCCTCTCTAAACGTAGGCCTGACCTCAGGCTAACTAACATGGGCTAGGAATTGCTCCCTAGTCATCATGTTGTGCGCAGCGGAGGGCTCACAACACTGTAACTGGAGTACATGCATCAAGTCATGAATATCAATCATAGCACACTGTGTAGCCGTCATCCAGTCCCAATTATAGTTACATACAGCCTGCTGAAATGGATCAAATTATGTGAGAATGTAACCTCGGGGCCTTCAATAGTCCTGGCATCAGTAGCAGCTGCAGTAGAAGAAATTCCCTTCAAACCTTTAGGACGGCAGTACTTGTCCATATACCTGTCGACACGAAGGTATCTTAACTCTCGCATGAACACAAAGTGCCATTATAAGACATGGAAAGGCAAGGGGGCAATTAACTCAAGCCCCGGCCTTAAGACCACTCTCCACCATAGATCTCATTTCATCCGTGATGATCCAAGCTACATCGATCTGAACATTAGTAAGAATACTATAAACCAAGTGTGCCACAAGGATCGGCACTGCATAGGTGTGCGGCTTTGGTTTGATATTTGTTAAAACCAAAAGAAACACCAATTGAGGCAATGACTTCATGTCCTCTCGATGATAACAACTCGGAACCCCAGATGGGTTCAACTCAACTGACTTCCCCTCCAAAAGCAAAGCCTCAAAAATCAGGTATGTATCTCGGTGGAGCCTTAAGTCCCTATGATAGTCATCGATTTCATCTTCCCCTAAATTCAGGGGCCTTCCAAGAACCTTATATATGGTGTCTCTATCAAAACTCACCTCTCTGCCTAAAACTCTTGTTTTCCTGATGAATGGATCGTCATCATTCAGAAGAGCATTAACATAGAATTCTCTCACAACCTCAATGTTATAGCTATCTGTAGGTGTAACCAAAGTGGCCCACCGCTTACTATGAATGATGGCAGCAATAATTCAATAGGACCCTTCAGGATTTATGTTGAACCGCTTTTCCGGCAGGATTCTTCGCTTTTCCAAGGCCATATACCTTGCTACCTACTTAGGTCCTACAAAACATTCACTATCGTATTGAATTGGTTGCGAGCGTGAACTGCTCCCGATCTTCCTTTTCTTTGATGTACCAACTTTAGGAGCCATCTGCAGCAACAAAACAAACAAACAACATCCAACATACAAACAAATTAGTCCAGAAAAAACAAGCAAGAAAGCATAAACAGCCCCCTGCATCACTAAAATAACACAAAAATCTGTCATCCTCGCTGCAAATTTACCGTGCGAAGGCCTGGCAAAAACTCGCCCCAGGTTCATAGTGCGAACTTCCCAGCGAAGGCTGCAAAATTCAGTTTTCAGCTCCTGTTTTGTTCCAAAACCAATTGTACCCAACTTCCACATGCAATCACAGAAGAATAATGACATGGGCCACAATTTTAAACTACCAACAACACCATGGAACAGATCTGTTTTCAATGCTAACCTAACCCTAATCAACTAATGTCAAGTTACATCTCACAAACCTAACAACAATCCTAAGAAATAATTTCAGATGAAAGAATAACAAGCAAACCTGGAATGTTGAAGGGTGAGAAGATCTTTCACAGAAAACCTTTGGCTGCAGTTGTTGTTTTTGTGTGAGAGTGAAAGAGTGATAGTGAAAATAAGTGAGAGAGACAAAATATTAAAGTGTGGGAGGCAGAAGTGTTAACCCTCAAAAGTTCAGAAAAGGGTTGATGGATGGGCCCAAAATTTGGCCCAAAAGGTGATACTTAAAAAACACAACTGATGTGGCAGAAAACAGTTTCTCTATTTCGCCTTAGTCGCACTGCAAGTTTGCTAGCAAAGGCTTTCGCCCAGAGGTTTGCACAGCGAACTTGCTAGCGAACATGATAGGTTTTTCAAAAAAAAAATTTATTCACAAATCTTCTACCACATCCTTGCACAAAAATAGAATAAACAAAAATAGTAAAAACAGAAAATACTTACAATGTTGGGGTGCCTCCCAACAATTGCTTTGTTTAACGTCATTTGAGCTCGACGATCCAATGCGATCAAGGATCGCAAAAAGGCATGGAGGTGGTGTTTCGCTCGAAATCACCATCCAAATAGATCTTCAATCTTTGGCCATTTACCGTCCAACTCTCTTTTGACTGTAAATCTTCAATTGTGATTGCTCCATAGCTCATGATGTCTCAAATCCGAAACGGACCCGACCACTTTGATTTTAGCTTTCCTGGGAACAATTTCAACCGAGAGTTGAAAAGCAAAACCATTTGTCCCACTTCGAACTTCTTGGCCAAAATTTTTTTGTCATGATAAATTTTCACCCGATCTTTGTAAACTCTATTAGATTCATACGCTTGAAATTGAAATTCCTCCAATTCATGAAGTTGGATTTTTCTTTTTTCACCACTTAGATTTTGATTAAAATTCAACAATTTTAACGCCCAAAAGGCCTTATGTTCCAACTCTATCAGCAAGAGATAGTTCTTACCATAGACAATCTTGAAAGGAGTGAGACCAATCGGAGCCTTAAAAGTCGTCTGATAAGCCCATAAAGCATCATCTAGCTTGCTCGAACAATCTTTTCTAGAAGCGAACATAGTTTTTTCCAAAACAATTTTGATTTCTCGATTCGATACTTCGGCTAACCCATTAGCTTGTGGATGGTAGGGTGTTGCAACTTTTTTTCTTAACACCGTACTGCTCGAACGCTTTTTCTAGCTGAGTGTTGCAGAAGTGGGATCCTCCATAATCGAGAGAAAGTATTTTTCTTCAAAAATTTGATCACGTTTTTTCTGTCAGCCTTAGCACTTACTATTGCTTCAACCCATTTTGAAACGTAATCAACTACAACCAAGATGTATTCATTACCGAAAGACGGTGGAAATGGGCCAACAAAATCTATGCCCCAACAGTCAAATACTTTGACTTCTAACATATTTTGCAACAAAATTTCATTCCTTTGTAAAATTCCACCACTCCTTTGGCATTTGTGACAACTTTTAGTATGCGCATGCGCATCTTTGAACAAAGAAGGCCAATAAAATCCTGATTGGAGGACTTTCGTTGTCGTTCTTATATGATTGAAATGACCTCCATAAGGAGAGTTGTGACAATGCCAAAGTATGTCTTTAGCTTCTTCATGAGACACACATCTTCTCAAAATGTTGTCAACACCAAGCTTAAAAAAATGAGGTTCATCCCATATAAAATATTTGGCATCAGACAACAATTTCTTTTTCTGGTTATTCGTTAGACCTTCCGGTATTAATCCGGCGGATTTGTGGTTAGCCATGTCGGGAAACCACAGTCTAACTTGCACCATGTACAACTTCTCATTGGGAAATTCTTCCTTCAACTCACTTTCATGTTTCGTCACCTCAACATTCACAAGACGGAATAAGTGATCCGCCACCAAATTCTCAGATCCCTTTTTGTCACGAATTTCCAAATCAAATTCTTGTAACAAAAGGATCCAACGAATTAGCCTTTGTTTTGAATCCGGCTTGGTGAGAAAATACTTAATCGCCGCATGGTTTGTGTAAAACACAACTTTAGACCCTATCAAGTATAACCGAAACTTTTCCAATGCATACACTATTGCAAGCAACTCTTTCTCGGTTGTTGCATAGTTTATTTAAGCTTCATTGAGAATTTTGCTTGCATAGTGTATAGCATGAAATTTTTATGTTTTTCTTTGACCCAACACCGCGCCAACAACATAATCACTAGCATTGCGCATGAGTTCAAAATCAACTTTCCAATGTGGTGCTACGATTATGGGCGTGGTGGTTAAGCTTTGCTTTAAAGAATTGAAAGCGGTCATACAAGACTCATTGAAAATAAAAGACTTATCTTTGTTGAGAAAGTTGCTCAATGGCTTCGCGATCTTTGCAAAATCTTTGATAAATCTCCGATAGAATCCCGCATGACCCAAAAATCTTCTGATTCATTTCACGTTCAAAGGTGGTGGTAGCTTCTCAATGACTTCCACTTTAGCACGATCAACTTCAAGCCCTTTCAAAGAAACTTTGTGTCCAAGCACAATTCCTTCTGTGACCATAAAATTGCATTTTTCCCAGTTGAGTACTAAGTTAGTCTCCACACACCTCTCTAAAACAACATCCAAATTTTTCAGAAAAAGGTCAAATGACGGACCGAAAATTGAGAAGTCATCCATAAACACCTCGATAGTCTTTTTGATCAAGTCCGAGAAAATAGCTTGCGTACACCTTTGAAAATTCGTCGGTGCATTACACAGGCCAAACGACATCCTCCTATAAGCAACGATTCTGAAAGGGCAAGTGAAAGTCGTTTTTTCGTGATCCTTCGGGTTGACAATGATTTGATTATAACCCGAGTATCCATCCAAAAAACAATAATACTCTTGACCGGAGAGCCTTTCTACCATTTGGTCCATGAAAGGAAGAGGGAAGTGATCTTTCCTCGTAGCTTTATTGAGCCTATGGTAGTCAATACACATCCTCCACCATGTTACAGTTTTTGTTAGAATTAACTCATTCTTCTCATTATGGACAATTGTCATTCCACCCTTCTTTGGCACCACTTGTACTAAACTAACCCACGGACTGTCAGAGATAGGATAAATCATTCCGGCATCCAACATTTTTACCACTTCTTTCATGGTAGGATTCAATCTTCTTTGTGGTTAAGCCACCGGCTTGAAATCTTCCTCCATGAATATTCGGTGCATACAATAGGATGGACTTATACCTTTCAAGTCGGAAAGATTCCAACCCATTGCCTCTTGATTTTTCTTCAAAACACCAATTAATTTTTTGCTTCCTTCTTGGTTAGCTCTGAACTAATGATCATCGGCTTGTTTCCCTCTTCATCAAGAAAGACATACTTGAGATAAGAAGGTAAAAATTTCAACTCAAATTTAATTTCCTCATTGTTTTCCTTTTTCAACATTTCCACCCTTTCATTCAAAGGGGGGAATTTCTTCTAACTCTTCAAGCTCCCACAAGCATTTTTCAATCTCTTTTTCTTCCTTTTCATTGACATTTGAAAGATCATTGGTGAGAACTTGTTGTAATGGTGTAGGAACTTGTAGTAACTCTTTAACTTCTTCTATCACCCTTTCCGTTGCATCGATTCTAAAGCAATCGGTCTTGTCCTTCGAGTGCTTCATGGCTTCAAAAAGATTGAAACATATCTCCTCATCTTAAACTCTAACTTTCATTAGACCATCATCCATATCAATTTCCATGTGCGCGATCTTCATAAAAGGTCACCCAAGAATCAAGGGAGCATCCTCATCTTCCTCCATATCAATCACCACAAAGTCGATTGGAAACACAAATTTGTCAACTTTTACAAACACGTCTTCTGTTACACCATGAGGGCAAGTGGTAGATTTGTCGGAAAGTTGCAATGTCATTTGAGTAGACCTCAACTCCATGTGTTCCAACCGCTTCAAAATAGACAAGGGTATCAAATTGATACTAGAGCCTAAATCGATCAACCCATTGCCAACATAAATGTTTCCAGTTGTAACCGGAAAAGTGACTCGTCCCGGATCACTTTCTTTCCTGGGGAGAGTACGTTGAATGATTGCGCTACAAACATCCACCGTGATAGTTTCTTGATCTGTATATCTCTTATTTTGTGTAAGGATATCCTTCATGAATTTCACATACTTGGGCATTTGTTCCAATGCCTCGGAAAATGGAATATTGATTTGCAATTGCTTGAACATATCCATGAACCGAGCATAGTGTCTCACACTATCTTTTCTTGATGGAGCATGTGGATATGAAAAATTTTGAATCGGAATAATGCTCACTTGTTCTTTACCTTTCCTAGACCTTTTCACTTTTTCTTCTCTCTTATTTTTCTCTTCTTCCTCAATCTTTTTCACTCTTTTATTTTCAACTAATTCTCCCTCAACATTTATTTCTACTTCTTTCTCAACATTTTCTTTTTCTTTTTCAACTACAGCCTCTTCCTCTACTACCTCTTCACCTACACCCATGTCAATTTCTCTACCACTTCTTGTGAGAATCGCCTTACAATGCTCCTTAGGATTTGGGATAGCGGTAGCCATAAATGGCCACGATTTTGATTCCCTTGGTGGTCATTAAGTGCCATCTTGTAAATTATTGCAATTGCTTCTTCGACACTTTTAGACATCAAAGAACCACCCGTCGTAGCATCCAACAAGGTTTTGTGAACCAAAAGGAGACCATTATGGAAAATGTGAACTTGCGTAAGTTCATTAAAACCACGTCCTTTGTATTTTCTCAACATTGAATTGAATCTCTCCCAAGCCTTGTTGAGGGATTCATTGACTTGAATCTCTCCCAAGCTTTGTTGAGGGATTCATTTCCTCCTTGTAAAAATACCACAACTGCCATCTTTGGAGATTGTGCGCAAATTGAGCATTGTGCCTCAGACTATTTGTACATGGAACTGAAGCGGAAGGTGGTGGTGGTGGTTGAGTTGCCATGATTGGTGTAACAGGTGGAGTGGATGAAGAAGATTCCCCGCGCTCTTGTCTTTCCATAGCTTGTTATCGTCTCTGCCTTGTTCGACTGTTGAGTTAGGGAGCAGTTATTTCAATCTCAGGATTGAAAAAAAGCTCTTCAAGTCGGACTTGTCCTCGCATAAACGAATTTTGGATACAGCTAAACAGATCAAAAAGCACAAAGAATTACATAGATAAGAGATTCACAATGTACAAATCTTAAAATCACTAAGCTATTGCAATGCTTGCAATATCCTACTAAACAATCCCCGGCAGCGGCACCATTTTATTCAAAAGTATAGTCGGGAGTGTTTTATCGTATTCACAAGGATTGTACGAGAATATTTGATACTTTCTGTTTAATATTTTAGTGACTTAAGTAAAGGGGTTTTCAAATGGTTTCTCTTTGGTAACATAAGTTTGCAAGAAGTAAAACAAGGTAAAAGTTGGTTCTTGTTTGATAAAAAGCATGCCAAGATTAGGTTTCACTAATCCGTCTTAAACGTATCCAATCAACCGAATATGTGAACTTAGTTTCAACCAATATAATCGCGTATCCTTGTAAAATCGTTTATCTCTAAAACGTATGACTAAAGCAACCAAAACCACTTGACACAAACACACAAAAAAACATGATAAACACACCTCAAAATAGAAAATAAGTGTCCTACCTCCCATTGGTAGCTAGCCACTCTATAGGTCATGGTAGGTCCACCGACATGTCGACCTCAAACCAGGCTTAAATGTAAAGGGGTACTGACCCTTGACCGTGCACGGCCCCTAGAGACGTCCAATACAACATGAACACGAAAGGCATAGGAAAGATTTGAACCTCACAAATAAGGACACAGGAATACGAATAATATAATAAAACATGAACAAATAAAATATGAAATAATACATAAAAATATAGTTGTATATATATTGAAGAAGAAGATATACACACGTTATACATAAGTTCGTTGACGCAAAAAAAAATCATCATAGACATCTAGAGAAACCACTTACTCTTCTTTAATAATCTGATCAAGGTGGACCTGAGACTGGGAGATAAGACTGGTCAAGTAAACATATTCAATATGCTGAAGTGCGTTTTCAAAAGCATCCTTGCCACGAAAAAACCATCTTGAAAGGATTTGCACAACTCTTTACAAAGAGAAATATTCTCTTTATGCATATTGTTAAAACCAGCCTTATTTTTTCTATGATTCTCTTGGGACTCTTTCAAAGTCTTATCCAACTCTTCATTTTGTTTCCGAGAGACCTCCAAAGACTGGTTTTCCTCATTCAGGGCATCATCCTTATCAACCACCACCAGAACTAGTTACTTCACCTTTTCAGTCAAAGAGCCTAAACGCCATAAGGACTTTAAAGCACTTTCTATGGATATGAGTGAGTTAGAAACATCTTGAAACTCTTCTAGACACTTATGCCTCTCGAGTGTAAGATCACCAACCTTCTTCTTCACCCTTTCCCTTTCTTGACAAAAATGATAAGTACGACGAACACGGTAGGCTAATTCGACCAATTCACCTTGACGAGCCTAATAAGAGAGTCTTGATAAATAAGAATAATCCTCGTCAGAGATTGAGGAAGAAAATTCACCACTCGACCTTGGACACGAATGTGCCAATAGTATAGGGTTGACATCCTTTTTAGCGGAAGAAAATCTCCTACCGGATCTAGACCTTTGGAGGCGCTTGGAAAAAGGATCCCCATCCTAGACCACTTCCGACTCAGGGATGGGAGATAACCTTTCCTCCCCTTTTTAATCAAGAGAAGATGAATTTTTTACCACCAACTTGTGACCAGGGGAGGCCAGATTCACATCCCTATCAATAGGAAGGACTAATTGAGTAACTTGTTCGAAAACCAATGTGGTCCTTAAATTATTTCACACTACCACAATAGGGCTCAAAGTATTGCATGTTCTGCGGGAAAGAAATTAAGTTGGAACCATTTGCAGATTTATAACTAATTTTCACCATGAATAGATGAAAGAATAGAGTCATCATTGGCTTGTTGCATTTATATTCACACCAGTGTTTGAAGACCTTGACAAATTCTAACTCACAGGGTGGAACTGCAAGGAGTAGACATGGAAACAAAACCTATAGTCGTGAGTACTCACCCAAACCCACTTCGAGTTTAACAGTTAAAACCCTTTTGACCATATTTAGGTTTGGGTTTGGATTTTACCCAATTTCAAAGTATAGGTATGGGACGAGTAATGAGGAAATTATTATCCACCTCGAAACCCGTCCCCAAACCCGCTCCATTATAATTTTGAACATTTAATTTTGATGATTTATTAATTGTTTGGTTAATACATGAATATTTAGTTTGTACTTTATCATTTGAAATAAATGAAATATATGTTTGAAATTTTTCAATATTATTTTAAATTATTCTTTCTAATGTTTGTTACAGTTCAAGATATATTATAAGTTTATGTAAATAAACTATTTTAATGTTAATGTATTGACTCTGATGCGGGGATTCTTAAACCCATTCGAGGTGGGTTTTGGGTTCAATTATTTATCCCTATTTGGATTGGGGTGGGGAAAATGTATTAATCTGGAATTTGGGTTTGTGTACAGGGAAGGTAAAAGCCGTCCCTGCACCGCCCCATTTCCATGTCTAGCAATAAGCTGGTGATTCAAAACACTGATTTCAAACTCATTGAAAGGAAGATGATATCCAACAAGAGAGAATAAACATTCAAGAGAATAAACAATCCTCAGGCAGACCCACATCAGTCATAGCCTACGCAAAAACATCACTACGAGAAAAGGCATAAATAACACCTGATATCACCGAACTTACCCAAACTCTCGAATGTACCTACTAACCTTCCTAGTTGACATAGAGGAAACAACCATGCTTTTAGAAATAAAATAAAAAAAATTCAAGAATCATTAGGCAAAGCGAATAAATTTGAAAGGCTGAGTAACCCTACAAATGACGAAGAGGAGAAAAGAGCAAAAAACATAGGTACCAAAACCTATAAGTTCAAGTATGAAGTCGAGCACATAAGAAATTGAATCTACAAGTAGGATTTCTTGGATATTATGCCAACATTCACATCAAGATTATCTCCAGAGAAAAGACAAGAAAGAGAAAAAGCTTTTCGATAAAGTTAATAAGCAGTCACCAAAAAGAGTAAAATCCCTTTGGAAACCTTGTATATCTTTTTAAATGATTGAAGGCCACTTGATCATTCCTCACTAATAATAGTTGAGATTTCATTATGATTGTTAGAATGATACATTAACAGCCCTAGTGTAATTTTGCACCCCAAAATTTGACCAACCGTTTCTCGTAATTTGGCTTATGTTTCATTTCATTTTGCATTTACATCTGCATACCGCATATACATTGCATTTTTCAGCCAGATTGATCTTATCGGGATTACAGCTCTCTTCTCGCATTTCAGACAGTTCAAACCAGTTCGAATACGGAGATTTATTTTGGGAGTTGTGCTATTCTCGATGTTTTCACTCTATACGGTTATCTTAGTGCTTTCTCACGTTCTTATTCGCTGATTTAACTACTTTTCCATCGTTTTCTCCTTATGAAATTATTAGCATTTTCTAGGGTTTATTTCATTAAATTTTAGAATAGAAATAGTTGCTAGGTAGCTTCTATCCTTTATTCTCTATATTTTAGATATTCTAGAGTTTAATAGACTTTAATAGCATTTTTTAGGGTTTATAGAATTAATTGTTTTCTATTTTAATAGATTTTATAGTTTAGAATATTAATTGTTTTTGGGATATTAGACTTTTAATATTTTTTAGAATGAGTTAGATTCTTTCTTTAGATTTTTATTACTCTAGATTGTAATTAGTTAGTTTAATTGATTAGGTTTAATAGATTTTAATTAGTAGTAGCTTTTAATCATCCTTTTGTCATTAATAAACCCGTTAATCATCATTTAAGTCCAATAAGTCCAAATTCGCGGGCCACATGTCCAATTAATCAGGCTCAGTCCAATCCGCTGCCACTTGTCACTATATAAGCATGCCCTCAGTACTCTCTCTCTTCTCTTGGCTGCCACCCACACTCCTATGGCACCCCCTTTGCTGCTGGTTTTTGGTATTGGGATTGTGGGCCTTCTGACCCTAACATCATTTTTTGTAAATACTTTGTGTATTGTATTTTCTTGCTATTTTCTTTTAGGAAACTTTGGATATTATTTTCTTAGAATATTATGCACTATTCTTGAATAGAATTTTATATTCTATTTTTTATTTTCATTTCCTTATAATTTCTTTAGAAGTTTATTTTTCTACTAGGAGTTTCTTTCTTTTAGAAGTTCATATTCATTTCCATTTGTTATTGGATTTTTCTCATCATTTTTGTTTTGTAGGTCGATGACGAGACTTCTGTAAACCGTTAGTAATCGAATTGTTGATGGATAATGTAGGATCCGAGACCACTTTTTCTCTCCACATTTTTCTTTTCCACATGATTTTATTTTGGATTTTATTCTGTGTTGTTCTGTGTGACATGATTCAATGGGAGAATGATTCACAATATCATTTCTCTATCTTGTCTTTGACACGGATATCAACACGCTACCTCTTAATATTTGACTTCATTTATAAGTCAAATTATGACGGTTTAGCGTTACATTGGTTCTGATTCGAAATGTCATCATGAAGGATCCAAAGAGGAGAAGATTGGAATGGAGCTTGCGCACAATGTCAATGGCCAACGGAATCGCTCCGTTCGATAACATCTTTCTAATTCAAGTCTTTATGCAACCGTCGAGTGTTGTGAGCTGTAGCATTAGATACGTGGGAAATGATAAGTGGGCGGCTTCCTCTTACTCATCTAGAGTGTTTAGCGTATGCCCTTTGGGAAAAATGCAACGCATTCGCTCCTACGCCTTAGGTTCCTGCATTTGTGTCCCGAGTTCCTTCCCGTTTGGGCATGTTAGGCCTGCTTCCTCTTTGTTATCGCCCCCATGCGATCGAAACCCTTTTCTATCGCGTCTGTGCGATTGAGACTTCCCCTTTTCTCTCGCATCCTAGAGATTGAGATCCCGTCTCTTACCCCCGTGTAGTCGAGATTGTTTTTTGTAGTTGGCTGAACTACAGCTGCTCTGATTTCTCGTACCAGATAAGAATATGTAGGCATAGGATGTGATATCCTAGCGAGCACACTAACAACTAACTTCTCTGTTCTCTCGCTTCCGTGAGATCGAGACTTTCCTACTGACGACTAATCTTCCCTTCTCTTGTCCTAGTGCAATTGAGACCAGACCATAGTTCTAGAACCCGTAGGTTCCCGTATCTTTAAACCAATGACATACTACGTCCGTTCTACCGTAAACAGGTAACACCTAAGTCTCTAATGGTCGAGAAACATACACCTAACTGCTAGAATGTGTACGCTAGTATCATCAATCCTTTCTCTCACCCCTGTGTGATCGAGAACACCCTTTCATCCCGTAGTTAGCCTGAACTACGTTTTGCTTTGATTTCTCATGCGATATGAGAATACGTAGGCACGGGACGCGGCGTCTTGGCGAGCAAATCCCCCCGTAGTTTCTCAAACTACGTTGACTCTGACTTTCCCATTGCACGAGGGAATACGTAGGCATAGAGCGTGATGCTCTATCGAGTCAGTTATTTCCGTTTAGCTTTAGAAGCCGCAAATTAGTTTGTTTTCACCCATAGACTAGACAACCCAAGCATGGATCTCGTCGAGTACGACGGACGTAAGGGGTGTTAATACCTTCCCCTTGCGTAATCGACTCCCGAACCCGAGATTTGGTTGCGATGACCGATCTTATCCCTTTTCTCTAGGTTTTTCCTGATCGTTTCCTTTCCTTCCTTTGGGATAAATAACGATAGGTGGCGATGAAGGTGAGAAAATACTTAGAAGGGGGGTTGAATAAGTATGGAAGATTAAAAACTTAGAATAAAAACACAATTATTTTTATCCTGGTTCGTTGAACTCAACTACTCCAGTCCACCTTTCCTAGAGTGATTTGCCTTTCTCAACAAGGACTTAATCCACTATTTAATCAAACAGATTACAATAGCAACACCTAAGAACAACTGTTCTTAGTCTTCTCAAGAGCTACTGATTCCAACTGAATCCTCTTAAGGAAATCCTTTACAATTAATGTAAATCTAATACAAGAGTATGAATGCTTCTAAAAAGCTTTTATCACAACAGTGATATTTCTCTTAAGTTTAAGTACAAATAATTCTAAGAATGAATATGAGAATATGAGAGCTTGAACGTTTCAATTTCTTTTTAGCAAAATGTCTAACTGAAGAATTTGGTGGAGTCTTCCTTTTATAGGCAGCTGATCCAAGGAGAGCTGAGCATTGAGAAGAGTGTCCCAAAAAGGTCTGAGCCTTTTTGTCTTCACATCAAGTGACCTTTCCTAGAAGAAGAAAGCACAGAAAAATCCTTTTTGTCTGTGTTCTTGTGTCTAGAATAAATGAGGAAAGAGACGTTTGATTTACTCCAACGGATATAATCTTTGAATATTTCTTCTTCAGTTTTCAGCAAGTTCATCAAAGTCTGATAGGGTCAGAGTCTTCTAATGATGATCAGAACTTTGCTGGATCAGAGTCTTCTGCAGCATGTGTGCTTTCAGCGTGTTAAATATCAGAGCATATTTGACACAGAACTTCAGTACTGGCAGCTTTAGTACTTTCAGAATCTTTTGTAGAAACTATGCTTTGAAAAAACTCTTCATACAATATTCTTCTTAACTTCAGATGCTTCTGACTTGCTTCAGATGCTTCTGCTTGCTTCAGATTCTTCTGGAGCTTCTGCTTCAGAGTCTTCTGGAGCTTCTTGCCTTAGATCCTTCTGGAGGCTACGCTCAGGATCTTCTGTTGGCAGCAATCAGAATCTTCTAATGAGTGCATCTGGCGCTTCAGAGTCTTATTAAATTCTTGTATACCATTCAGATTTGCTTCTGGAGTGTTAATTTCATTTCTATCTGCAGTAAAAACTCTCAGGAAAATTTTAGAGTATATAATTCTTAAATACAAAATTTCCTAATAGTTATCATCAAAACATAGAGATATTATTAAGAACCAATCTGTGTTCTAACAATCTCCCCCTTTTTGATGATGACAAAAACATCAGAAATTTTGTTTAATTGAAGATATTAGAATTATAACTCCCCCTGAGATGATGAATCTCCCCCTTAGTTAAATACAAATAAGGAATAGAAACTTCCCTTTTGTCTTTGAGTAATCTTCAGAGTTAGATCTTGTTTGTTCTTTTAACATTTGAAGGTCAAAATGTCTTGCAGATTTAAGATTCAGAGTTTGATAATAGTCAAATGATCTGAGAGACTCAGAGTTTCTTTTATAGAATGTACTTATCAAATATTCTGAAATAGTCAGATTAAATGTTAGATAGAATAAATATATCTGAAGTTTCATTCTGGTGAAGTTATATTAAACAGTTCAGATCTATATTTTCTCCCCCTTTTTTGTCATAAGCAAAAAGTAAAACTTTAAAAAGACAATTAAAAGGAAACAGTAGATAAGATAATTCAATGGAGAAAACTTTGATTCATTCATAAGATCAGATCAAGAGTACATAGGCAAACATCAGAAGATATAGCAATAAAATACATATGCAAACAACAGATTCAAAAACATTAGAATGAAAAAAAATCTAAGAGTGTTTGGACAAAAGCATCTTCAATAGATCTGTAATCTCAGAGGATGATTGCTCTTGCTTGGACATCCACTTAGCCATAGTTTCATTCTTTTCATCTTGCTTTGACATCCATTATGTCATATCCTCAGACTTCTTATCCTGCTTAGCCATCCATGACTTGATCTCTGACTGGCCAGCTTCCAGAGCAGCAATCTTATCTTCAAAATCTGGATGTTCTTTCTTTAACTCAGATGAAGAATTAAGATTAGGTTCTGGAGCTTGAACAGAGTCAATTTCCATTGGTTCTGTAGAGTCTGGAGCAGTGGATTTAGAAGGAGGGTCTACTAGAGTCATAGCCAACAGATTTTCCTCAGATGCAATGTCAGTAGATTCTGTTGATGGAGAAGGAGCATCTGTAAGGAGCAGAGGATCAGATTTCTTGACAGTCCAGAATAGAGTCCTTGCAGCCTCAGCAAATCTGAGCTTCGCATCATCAGAACAAATGTTCTTCAGATTTGAGGCCACAGAGTTGAATCTGTTTATGAATCCATTCCAGATGATGTTAGATTCTTTGGCATCCATTGTTGCTGAGCATTTCTTCTGAACAGTACCTAAATACAACTGTATTTCTTGCAAAAAAGTTTAAAATAAATGATCAACATTAAGTCTGGGCTTTGGACATAACAGAGTTTCCAGAGTTACAGGTTTAGGTTTGGAAGTTGGTGGAAAAATTGATTTTTGGATGGAGATTAGAGGAGGAGGATAGTATGGAATGAAGGGTATCTCAGGAGCTTTTTCTTTTGATCTGATTAAGGCATTTAACAGATAAGGTTTTGCTCTTCTGTGAAGGGTAACTACATCAAAAGTTTCATTTGAGTAGGGTTGGAAGGCAGATTTGGGTGGTTCATCAGATGCAACATTTGTATCAGATGTAATTGGTAGAATAGAAGGCACAGCTTTATCAGATTTTGCAGAACAGGATATAGTGGCTAATGAATCTACATCTGATTTGGATTTTATATATTCAAGAATCACAGATGGAAGGGTCATTGTGGGTTTTGGTTTCAGAGGGTTGATGGGGTCAGATGGTTCAACTCTATCATAAAAGTCTTTTAGTTTGAAACCATAGGCCAAATTATGAAACAGAGAAGATACTTGAGCACAAGATATAGATGTTCTTGGGTTGGTACTTGGAATCAGTATTTCAGATGATGGTGCAGGTGTGGGAATAGGATCTGGAATGGGAGCTTTTGAAGGTATAATGGGTTCAGGTTGGTTTACCTCAGAATATTTTTCAGATGGAGAGATTAGAAAATCTGGGTGGAGGTCTGATTCTGAGGAGTTAGAAGATGTGGTTGGTGTGCAGGAAGTGGAAGATACTTGAAACACAGTTTTTAAGGGTGTGACATCAAGAACTTCTGTTTCAGGAATGTGAGGTTCAGAAGTGTTTGTTGGTTCTGAAGGAATTTCAGATGGTTTTGATGGTGGTTCTGAGATGGGTGAAACAGAGGGAATTGTGAGTGGTTCTGATGAAATAGGAACAGAGGTTACTTTTGTAGGTTCAGAAGTAACAGGGGCAATAGGTTCAGATGATTTTGATGAAGGATCATCTGAAGGTGGTTGATTTTCAGAGGCTTTTTCTGGTTGAGATTCTTGTGGTTTTTCAGGTTGTTTTTCTTGTGGGTGCTTTTGTTGTTCAGATGTGTTTGGTTTAGATGGTTCAGATGATTTTTGTTGTACAGATTGTTGTGGTTGTTGTTCTGGAGGTTGTTGTTCTGATGGTTGTTTCTATGGAACAAACTGTTTGATATGGATTTTTGGTTGAGATGATTTTGGTACAAAGACTGTTGGTGTTTGAGTGATTTTTGTTGTTGTTGGTGTTGGAATAGAAGTTTGTTTTTGTGGTGATTTTGAACTAGGAGTAGTAACAGAAGTAGTTTGTGTAGAGGGTGGTTTAGGAACAGACTTAATATTAGAATCATTTAAAACAATTGTATTTGCAGAAGATACAGAAGATTTAATACCTTTTATCTTGATCCTCTTAGCTGGTACAGAAGAAATGTCTTCAGATTCTTTTCTCTTCAAGAGCTTCTTTGGCTTCTCAGCAATCTTGACATTCTTCTGAGCAGGGGCAGGTTCTGCTTCTGGCTGAGTCCTTTTCCTCTGTAGTTGTGCTTCTTATTCTTCTTCTTCTACATTGGGTAGAGGTTGTCTTGCTAGCTGAATCACGTTTGCAGGAACAGGTTTTCCTTCCTTCTTACACTCATCAATGTACATCACTACAATGTGTCTTGGCTCTTCAGCAAAGAACAGTGGAAAGTCATCTACAGGCACCCTCTTCTGACTGAGTTCAGACACATTTAGCTTCTTGGGAGCTGTTGTGAGTTCATCAACTATCTTAAGTCTCTAAAGACTTTTAGCATTCAGAGGCTTTCCCATTATGAATTCCAATTCCTCTGTAACTCCAGCAGCGTACAGAGCAGAGACCAAACCATTCTCAGTTAGAAGATCTGAGATCAACCTTCCAAAGGGGATCCAGGTTCTGATCTTCTGTCCTTTCTCCTTCACATATTCTCTAGATGCATTTATATGGTTCCACAGATGCATAAAAAGAATGTATGGAAGATCTACCTTGGTGCTCTGACTGAGGCAATACATGAAATAGAGCTGTTCATTATTGACATAGTTTGGAGAATTAGTTAACTTCCTATGATGGATGCATCCCATGAAGATCTTGGCCCAGATCTTGTAGTCAGGCTTCAGATCCTTGAATTTGTTAGAAGCTTGACCAGCAGTCATTACTTCTTCATACACCTCATCCATGTCCACACGCCCAGTTGGCAAGTGAGAAACACCATATGTTTCTTCATATCCAATCAACTTTCTGATCAGATCTTCTGTGATAATAATTTCTTTTCCCAATACAGAAGATAAAATGAACTTGGGGTAAACTGAGGCATGGATCTAGAATTCTTTCACAAGGAGAGGGTAAACTGGTCCAAAGAGTCTATCAAAGTACTTAACCCATCCTTGAGCTCCAATGATAGAACGAAACTCAAATCCATTTTCTGCAAGAGAATCAAACTCTACCATGGATTCACATAAAACCTCCAATTTCTCAACAGGGGTTAAAAGAGTTCTTTTGGGAGGAGAATAAGGAGAAACACCCATGTTTGCAGAAGTTACTGCAGCCATTGAAGATTGGAATTGAGCAGCTGTTGATGATGAAGTTTCCATTGAAGAATGCTTTGTCAAACGCTTAGGTTTAGGGTTTTTATGCAGAGCAATGAGAAGATGAAAACGCATATAATTTTCTGAGAGTGTGAAAAGTGTGAAAGTGAATACAAGTCATGTATTTATACTAAAACACTTAGGCATACCATCAGTCAGAATTTGCACGTTTTAACAAGCATTAAATGAAAAAGAATAATAATCATTTCAAACATTAATTGCTTATGACAATTTGGGGGGGAAATCAAGATTTTCACTATTCAAACTTCACCTCAAACGTCTCTTCAGTTATGTACACGCCACCTCTTCAGATTTGATGTGACACGTGTTTGCTTGCATGTGTTCTGAATTCTCTTAAGAAATGAAACGTTAGCCAACGTTCAGATCTTCTAAAGAATGTTAGTTCAAAGTTTCACAAAAGAAATAATGAGCAGAATAAATAAGCAATCAGAAGAAATACTTCAGAGCATCAGGCATTTTAGCATCTGTAAAAATTTGCTTCTGACAAATATCATTCTGGACAAAAATCCATACCAATATTTTTCAGAATAAATTTGAATTTATCTTCAACAAGGGGTTTTGTAAAAATATTTGCCCATTGATGATCTGTATCAACAAAGGCTAAATTTATGATTCCCTTCTGAATATAGTCTCTGATGAAATGATGCTTGATTTCTATATGTTTTGCCTTCGAATGTAAAATGGGATTCTTGGACAAACATATAGCAGAAGTATTATCACAAAAGATAGAAATGTTACTTTCAAAAATTTGATAATCTTCTAGTTGACTTTTCATCCAGAGCATCTGCATGCTACATCCATCAGCAGCAATATATTCTGCCTCTGTGGTTGAAAGTGCAATTGTGGGTTGCTTCTTGTTGTACCAGGAGATTAGATTTCTTCCTAGAAATTGACAACTTCCAGAAGTACTTTTTCTTTCCACTCTGTCTCCAGCGTAGTCAGCATCACAGAATCCAACTAATTTGAAATCATTAGATTTTCTGTAACACAAACCCACATTAGAAGTACCTTTCAGATACCTTAGAATCCTCTTGACAGCTGTCAAGTGTGATTCTCTAGGATCTGATTGGAATCTAGCACACAGACAAACACTGAACAATATGTCAGGCCTAGAAGCAGTAAGATAAAGAAGAGAACCAATCATACCTCTGTAGAGCTTCTGGTCTACTTTCTTACTTACCTCTTCCTTGCCAAGTGAGCTAGTAGGATGCATGGGAGTCTTTGCCAGCTTACTATCAGACATGTTAAATTTCTTCAGAAGTTCTTTAACATATTTTGTCTGATGTATGTAAGTGCACTCTGAAGTTTGATTAACTTGGATTCCTAGAAAGAATCTGAGTTCTCCCATCATGCTCATTTCAAATTCTGCCTGCATACATGTAGCAAACTCCTTTCCAAGCATAATATTTGTTGAACCAAAAATAATATCATCTATATAAATTTGACAAATTAGAAGATCTTTCTTAATTGATTTACAAAAGAGTGTTGTATCCACTTTGCCTCTGATGAAGTTTTTCTCCATAAGAAAATTGCTCAATCTCTCATACCAAGCTCTGGGAGCTTGTTTCGATCCATATAGAGATTTCTTTAATTTGAAAACATGATATGGAAATTTTTCATTTTCAAAACCAGGAGGTTGGTGGACATAAACTTCTTCTTCTATAATACCATTAAGAAAGGCACTTTTAACATCCATCTGATACAGAGTGATGTTATTTTGTGCAACAAATGAAATAAGAAGGCGTATAGATTCTAACCTTTCCACTGGAGCATATTATTCAGTGTAATCAATACCTTCTTGTTGACTGTACCCTTGAGCAACCAGCCTTGCCTTATTCCTTTCAACTTCTCCTTTTTCATTTAGCTTATTTCTGAACACCCATTTTGTACCAATTATATTGAATCCTTGAGGTCTTTGAACTAGATCCCATACATCATTTCTGGTAAATTGATTTAGCTCTTCTTGCATAGCAACAATCCAATCATTGTCTTGCAGAGCTTCATCTACAGAAGATGGTTCAATTTCTGACACCAGTCTAAATAGTGATGCTTCAGATGATCTTAGGAAGGATCTTGTTCTGATGGGATCATCCTTCTTTCCAATAATGGCATCCTCTGGATGAGAAGCTTTAATTCTGGATGATGATCCTCTAATGGTTGATTCTTCAGAAATGTTTAGATTGTTCATCTAAGAAGTCAAAGGAGTAGCATCTGGGATTGCTTCTGGTTCCTTCACTTGAATTTTGTCTGCTTCTGGAACTTCAGAGTCAATGAAGACTACTTCGTTATCTGCAGAGTTTTCAGACTGCTTTGGCTTTTCAGAGCCAAGCTTATCATCAAATCTGACATGAATGGATTCTTCCACAATCTGTGTCTCAGTGTTGTATACTCTGTAGCCTTTAGAGTGTTCAGAATATCCAAGCATAAAACACTTCTGTGCTTTGGAATCAAACTTGTTCAGATTTTCCTTAGTATTTAACATATAGCAAATACATCCAAAAGGATGAAAATATGAAATGTTGGGCTTTCTGTTCTTCCACAGTTCATAAGGAGTCTTTTTCAAAAGAGGTCTTACAGACACTCTGTTCTGAATGTAACAGGCTGTGTTGATTGCTTCTACCCAAAAGTGTTTTGCCAGATTTGTCTCATTGATCATGGTTCTGGCCATTTCTTGCAGAGTTCTGTTTTTCCTCTCTACAACCCCATTTTGTTGTGGAGTTCTAGGACAGGAAAAATCATGAGCAATGCCATTTTCAGAAAAATATTTTTCAAAATATTTATTTTCAAATTCACCACCATGATCACTTCTGACTTTTATAATTTTGAAATCCTTTTCATTCTGGACTTGCTTGCAGAAGTCAAAGAACACAAAATGTGACTCATCCTTGTGTTTTAAGAACTTTACCCATGTCCATCTACTATAGTCATCAACAATGACTAATCCATACTTCTTGCCTCTGATGGATGCAGTTTTCACTGGTCCAAACAGATCAATATGAAGTAATTCTAGTGGTTTGGAGGTAGAAACAACATTTTTTTGATTTAAATGAGGATTTTGAAAACTTCCCTTTTTGGCATGCTTCACAAAGAGCATCTGAAGTGAACTTCAGATTAGGGAGTCCTCTGACAAGATTAAGTTTATTAATCTGAGATATACGTCTCATATTAATATGGCCCAATCTTCTGTGCCAGACCCATTGCTCTTCATTAACAGACAAGAGGCATTTAACATTTTGAACTTTAAGTTCTGAAAGATTTATTTTGTAAATGTTGTTTTTCCTCTTACCACTAAATAGGATAGAGCCATCCTTTTGACTAATAGCTTTACAACATTTTTGATTAAAGGTGATATCATAACCATTGTCACTTAATTGACTTATGGACAATAAGTTATGCTTTAACCCTTCAACAAGTAAAACATTAGTAATAGAGGGAAGTTTACCATTTCCAATAGTGCCAGATCCAATGATCTTGCCCTTCTGGTTCCCTCCAAACTTCACATCACCTCCAGATCTAAGTTTCAGGCTTTGGAACATAGACTTTTCTCATGTCATGTGTCGTGAGCATCCAGAGTCCAGGTACCATGATTGGTGTCCTGACCTTGCTGCTAAGAACATCTGCAACAGGAATTATTTTGTTTTTAGGTACCCAGATCTTCTTGGGTCCTTTGGGGTTAGTTGGTTTGTAGGTTTGTCTAAACTTCTGTTTTTCAACATAATGTTTATTCTGACTTGCCTTGGGTTTAAACACATAAATATTCTTCTCAGAGCTTGTGTGTTTAATGTCATTTAAGTGACCAAAGTTAAATTGAGAATACAAAGGTGTCTTCTTGATGAAAAGTTTGTCAACAGATTTTGGATTACTTCCAGATGAAGATTCATATCCAATACCTCTTTTGTTGTTCCCACTAACACCATAGATCATAGAAGCCATCTTGCTTCTGTCTATGCTCTTAGTAAGGAATCTCTGAAAGCTAGAGTCATATTTTTCTAAAATGTTTTCACATGACTTAGTCTCAGATTCAGATTCTTGTTGAGTTATTTCAAATTCATTTTTGATTTTCAGATTAAGTTCTTTTTGCTCAACAAGTTCTGTCTTCAGAAGATCAATCTCAGATTCAAGATTGCTTTTCAGCTTCTTGTATTTGAGTTTTATATTATTATAACTTTTAAGAACTTCTGATAAAACCTTTATAAGTTCTTCTTTGGTAAGTTTAGCCATTACCTCTTCAGCGTCATCATCAGATTCAGAATCTGATTCATATCCTAAGGTTCCTTTCTCCTGATCTTCTGTGCTGGCCATCAGTGCAACATTAGCACATTCTTCTTCTGATTCAGAAGATGATTCAGATTCATCTGAGTCATCCCATGTTGCCATCAGAACCTTCTTATTTTTGTTAAACTTCTTCTTGGGTTTTTCTTTTTGAAGCTTGGGGCAATCATTCTTGTAATGCCCAGGTTCTTTGCACTCATAGCACACAACTTCTTTCTTGCCAGATCTTCTATACCCAGAAGATTCCTTTCTATGATCAGATCTTCTGAAGTTGTTGAACTTATTTCCCTTGTACTTCCAGAGTCTTCTTATCCTTCTGGACAACATGGATAATTCATCTTCTTCAGAAGAAGAAGATTCTTCAGAGCTTTCTTCAATAACCTGCAAAGCTTTAGCAGATTTATTAGATTTTAAGGCAACAGATTTACCTTTTTCTTCCTTCTGAGGTTCATCTTCCTCAAGCTCAATTTCATGGCTCCTCAGTGAGCTGATGAGTTCTTCTAAAGAGATCTTGTTCAGATCTTTAGCCATCTTCAAGGCAGTCACCATTGGTCTCCATCTGGTAGGTAGACTTCTGATGATTTTCTTTACATGATCTGATGTAGAGTATCCCTTGTCCAGAACCTTTAGCCCAGTTGTGAGGATCTGAAATCTGGAGAACATGGCTTCAACAGATTCAGAGTCTTCCATCTTGAAGGCCTCATACTTCTGGATCAGAGCCAGAGCTTTTGTCTCCTTGACTTGAGAGTTTCCCTCATGAGTCATTTTTAAGGATTCAAACATATCAAAAGCAGTTTCCCTGTTTGTAATTTTTTTCATACTCAGTATGAGAAATTGCATTCAATAATATAGTTCTGGCCTTGTGATGATTTCTAAAATCTTTCTTCTGAGCATCTGTCATAGATTTTCTGTCTATCTTCTTGCCATTCCCATCTGTGGGATGGACATATCCATCTATGACTAGATCCCATAGATCAGCATCATATCCAAGGAAAAAACTCTCAATTCTGTCTTTCCAGTAATCAAATTTCTCCCCATCAAACATAGGGGGTTTGGTGTTGATTTTGTCCCTTTCTTCATATTTATTGTTAATGTTGGATGTTGTATTATCAGCCATAGTAACAACTAAATATATATCAAAGTATTTCTCTCTGGATCTTTACTGACACTGTTAAGTGGTAGCACACACAGAACCGGAGCTCTAATGCCAACTGAAGGTGAGAAAATACTTAGAAGGGGGGTTGAATAAGTATGGAAGATTAAAAACTTAGAATAAAAATACAATTATTTTTATCCTGGTTCGTTGAACTCAACTACTCCAGTCCACCCTTCCTAGAGTGATTTGTCTTTCTCAACAAGGACTTAATCTACTATTTAATCAAACAGATTACAATAGCAACACCTAAGAACAACTGTTCTTAGTTTTCTCAAGAGCTACTGATTCCAACTGAATCCTCTTAAGGAAATCCTTTACAATTAATGTAAATCTAATACAAGAGTATGAATGCTTCTAAAAAGCTTTTATCACAACAGTGATATTTCTCTTAAGTTTAAGTACAAATAATTCTAAGAATGAATATGAGAATATGAGAGCTTGAATGTTTCAATTTCTTTTTAGCAAAATGTCTAACTGAAGAATTTGGTGGAGTCTTCCTTTTATAGGCAGCTGATCCAAGGAGAGCTGAGCGTTGAGAAGAGTGTCCCAAAAAGGTCTGAGCCTTTTTGTCTTCACATCAAGTGACCTTTCCTAGAAGAAGAAAGCACAGAAAAATCCTTTTTGTCTGTGTTCTTGTGTCTAGCATAAATGAGGAAAGAGACGTTTGATTTACTCCAATGGATATAATCTTTGAATATTTCTTCTTCAGTTTTCAGCAAGTTCATCAGAGTCTGATAGGGTCAGAGTCTTCTAATGATGATCAGAACTTTGCTGGATCAGATTCTTCTGCAGCATGTGTGCTTTCAGCGTGTTAAATATCAGAGCATATTTGAAACAGAACTTCAGTACTGGAAGCTTTAGTACTTTCAGAATCTTCTGTAGAAACTATGCTTTGAAAAAACTCTTCATACAATATTCTTCTTATCTTCATATGCTTCTGACTTGCTTCAGATGCTTCTGCTTGCTTCAGATTCTTCTGGAGCTTCTGCTTCAGAGTCTTCTGGAGCTTCTTGCCTTAGATCCTTCTGGAGGCTACACTCAGGATCTTCTGTTGGCAGCAATCAGAATCTTCTAATGAGTGCATCTGGCGCTTCAGAGTCTTGTTAAATTCTTGTATACCATTCAAATTTGCTTCTGGAGTGTTAATTTCATTTCTATCTGCAGTAAAAACTCTCAGGCAAATTTTAGAGTATATAATTCTTAAATACAAAATTTCCTAATAGTTATCATCAAAACATAGAGATATTATTAAGAACCAATCTGTGTTCTAACAGGCGACTCTTCTGTCATTGTCGGCACCTTTTTTCGCAGTAGCGATAGCTGGCGACTCTGCTGAGGACTCCAACGGTTCCCTATGCGAGTCAATCCTAGCGCTTGTTTGCTTGTCTTTGAGTGTTTATTTTTGTGTTGTATTTTGTATATTGTTGTATTTACATTTTCCGCGCTATATTATTATCTGTTGTTGTTGTGCTGTTGGGTGGTTGTTCCTTTGAGACATAAGCCAAAACTCAGGCTTGAGTACAAACATAGCACTAAAAGTGGATTAGTTTTGAACCTTCTTGCTTTGCTCGCACCAGTTCCCACGTAATTCGCGCTCAGACGAGATTCTCTTTGATGATTTCCTTACCGGTCCTTTGGACTTGAGAGGATTTTGGATCTGAGGATTGTCGACTCTGGGGACCGATCATCTGTGATTCAGCTAAGTGAGGCCTCTTCGGGAGATTATGATGCCAAACCAGAGATGGTGAACGTATCATCGTTTCTTGAAAGTCTGTGCTGCTGATGAACGCATAGGATGCCGTACCTTGTCAGATTAGGTACATACCTGTGAGTGGGAGGGTTTTTGCAGGAAACTTGACTTCCAGCCAAATCGGTATTTTGGTTATCTCTTCAGAGCGAACTTATCTAGTCAGTAGCACAACAGTATTCAGAGCTTTGTGGGGGTTGTGATCCCGTGTTTGTTGCATCTTGCATTGCATTTCATGTGCATCTCATTTTTGCATGTCCATCCTCAGCCGGAACAGAGAGCTTACCCGTTTTTTGTCCAAACCGCAGTTGATTTCCCGACATTCGCATTGGACTTGAACTACCTTTTGGAAGGATCATGAACTCAGAAGAGTAGAACTTGGTTGTTACGAGGGCAGAGTTTGAATTGATGAAGAATCATTTGAATCAACTCATGGAAGCCATGACAACTATGACTAGAGGAGAGGCCGGTATTCAAAGGACTCTAGTAACCAATGTTGCTCAAGCTCATCCTATGCAGATCCCTGTCAGAGATAAAGAGGCATCTTCTCTCCACGACATGGACTATCATAATTTCATTTTTCTCTGTGCCAGATCCTCATAGGGTTGTTCCAAAGGTTAATGCTGAGAACCCACAGACTGTTGAGTTTATGAGGAAATGTCAGATGTTGGAGGAAAGGCTTGATACCCTAATGAGCCAGAATACTCTCAATCTAAATGCTTCGAGCATGTGTTTGGTGCTAGGCCTTGTGATGCCTCCGAAGTTTAAGATACCAAATTTTGAGAAGTACAAAGGGGATAGTTGCCCGAAGCTACATTTGGTGATGTTCTGCAAAAAAATGACTTTGTATGTCGCCAATGATCAGCTTATGATTCACCGTTTTCAGGACAGTCTGAGTGGAGCATCGTTGAATTGGTATATGCAGTTGGAAAGTGGTTGTATCCAATCATGGTCAGATCTAGCGAATGCCTTTGTAAAGCAATACAACTACAATCTTAACATGGCTCCTAGCCGCACGCAGTTGCAAGAATTATCTCAGACGGACAATGAATCCTTCAGAGGGTATGTGCAGAGATGGAGAAAATTAGATGCTCGTGTTCACCCACCACTTCTAGATAGAGAGTTGGTTGACATATTCTTGGGTACCTTGAAAGGCCATTACTTTGACAAGATGATCAGTGGTAGAGCGTCAAACTTCACTGGCTTGATGATAATAGGAGAACGTGTTGAGAGCGGACTCAAGAATGGAAAGATTTGAGACATCCCCTATATCTCAATTGATGAAAATGAATCAGTTGTCAGTTCTCAAGAAGAATGGGAGAAAGGAAGTGATATTATCCCAGAACATGATGCACCTCAGGTTCTGTTTTCAGACGCTGCAAGTGTTCAGAGTCAATAATCTTACCGTCATCAATCGCGTCAGCACGCCCGACGAAGACCGAGGAAGCCACAAAGGCATTTTACTCAATTATCGGTATCGTCTAGTCAGTTGTTGTCGGATTTGATCAAAGGTGGGTTGATAGTACTGAAGAAGATTAATTCAGAGATTCCTCCGTACCCGCCAGGTTTTAACGTCAACGCCCATTGTGAGTACCATGCTGGGGCACAGGGGCATTCAACTGAAGACTATAAGGTGCTTAGAAGCCAGGTTCAGACTCTGCTGGATTCCAACAGGATCTCAATCACGCCTCAGGGTATTCAGATCAACGACCTTCCTTCATCCAGCCAGGTGGGTGTATCAGTTCATGTTATGGAAGAGTTCACCAAGAGCAGATGTTCAGAGGAGTATCAGACTGACTTCAACGAGCAATTTTGAAGATGGCTGGCTCAGCAGCAAATCAAGTTTGAAAAGCCCGGTTCCCAGAAGCCGGCAATCTGTGTTTTATCATGTCATTTCTTTGCATTTGTAGTTTCCTTTCTGTTTAAGCGCAAATTGCATTCGTAAAACTTGTATTGTTTTCAATTGATATTGAAATGAATATGCATGTTTTGATTTAATCCATTTGTGTTCACTCAATGTTTTAACTGATGTCAAACGCTTGTTTAAGCGGAATCCGGGGAGCATGACGAAATTGAAAGATGCGCAAGCTTCCGATTGTATGCTTTTGAATAAAACCTATTGATGATGTACAGGCATTGTTTCAAATTCCTAAAACACCGGAGATATAATAAAGATAATCCCTTGTTAACCCCTTCGAGCCAGTTGTAGGAGTTTCGCTCTGAAAATGAAAAAACCCTCTATCTTAACCCGGGGCAGGGTAGGTGTTAGCTGATTTGACCAAGCGTTCAAATTGCAAAAGGAGTGTTCCCGTTCGAGGACAAATCACACCTATATAGGTCGTACCTAAAAAACCACAATGGTTAAACCTGGCCGATCAGGAGTGAAACAATCGCAATCTCTTTTCAAACAATTCAGACGAGCCGGTGTCACGCGATTTGTTCAAAAAAATAGAGAAAGAAAAAATCAAAAGGAAAAGCCCGCTAAGTCGATAACTTGAAAGCAAGCGACTTAGGCAAAAATGAAGGCATCCCGCTGGACTTCAAAAGCAATGAAACTCAAAAGGGTTAGTCCAGGCAAAAAATTAGGGAACGAAAAAGCAGAAAAGCGAAAAGGATTACGAAAGAAAAAAACCCTCGAAAAGAACAAGTCGTGTGGCTACAGGCACTCAAAGGCGAAAAAGCGAGTGACCGTCACTCCGAAAGGTGTGGTTCCCTGAACCAGCACTCCTATCATACAACCTCTAAGAGGTGAGCGCTTGCGTCAAGTTAGATGAACTTAGGGTCGGAGGACATCAAGGAGAATGGGTGGGTTATAATAAATTTTGAGCCTCATATCCTTTCCTTTTAAATCGTGAACCTGACCACGTTACAACCTGAAAAAGTCCTAATTGAAGCAGGTTTGTTTCGAAAGCATACTTCGGTAAATATCACATTGAAACTGACTCCTAAAAGGATTCCTCTTACAGTGTTGTATTAATGTTGACAT
Organism: Lathyrus sativus; assembly: GCA_963859935.3. Classification (NCBI taxonomy): domain Eukaryota; kingdom Viridiplantae; phylum Streptophyta; class Magnoliopsida; order Fabales; family Fabaceae; genus Lathyrus; species Lathyrus sativus. The sequence goes on along the minus strand of OZ012741.1, from coordinate 474,932,741 downwards.
GTTGATAAATAATTCATTCATTATATGTCACAAATTTTTCCAGTGAATAGGCTTGGATTTCATAATTGTCATATGCATTGCATTTAATATATCTTTTATGCAGAACAATGTGTTTTACTTGTGAGTAAGTGCTTGACAACAGGAAAGTTTCCACAGTGGAAAGTTTGATCAGGATAGAATGCAGAATGCCTGAATACTCCGTCGAACCGGGGCAAGCTATATCAAATGATCATGATTATGGAAGTCAGCCATCCAAAAGTCAGCTAATCTGAGACAGTCAGGTCGATATTCGGTAAATCTCTCGTAGCCAAAGGATACTGCTCCGCAGATCAGTCAATCAGGGGAAAAATCATTGCAGACTGGGGCAGGCCACCCTAAGAGCGCAGAAGTTATTCTTACCCATGGGGAAATTAATATGAAGTACCTCTTCGAGGTTCAAAGTGCTGAATCAGTTCTTATCAAACCGTCGGGGCAGAGATTTCTGATTTCCTTTCGAGGAACATCCCCACAGAAAGCCCACAGGCTGGGGCAGAATATGGAAGTAGAATGAATTTTTCCTCTCCGTATCATCAGAGCTACTTAGAGCTATTTGAGTAGGTTCGATCAACTTTCAAGTTCAAGACGAATGTCGGGAAGTCATGTTACTATCCCTTGACCCTTCAACCAAAAACCCTTGAATTCAGACAGGATATTTTCCAACGTCAGTCGTACCTGACCCTTTACAGATAACCTAAAGTCCAATTCCTATTAGAAATCACCAGGAAGCCCAATCTATATTGGTGCATCGTTACAAAATCCAATTCCCATTGATACACAGGAAAACTTCGTCTGTTTCTCCAATAAAGTCCAATCATACTTGGCACATCCGGTTATTCCCAGCGGAGTTGGCTTCACCTCTTCGGCATTTATTTTGCTGGAGCGGTTCTTTTACGTCCATCTTTCCCTAGAAGCCCGAGCCTGCATCTTCATGTTTGCATATAGTTATCATATTCGCATCATCCTTGCATTTCATCCTCAAATGCGTAGCATTTCCATTTCGTATGGAGCATTACGCCATAGAAAAATTCAAACATATGCATACGAAGCATAAGCCAGATTTTTGTCAGCCTTTCGTGGCAACGTGAATCATCTCTGCAATGAATACAGGGGCATTTATTCAACAGTTGTATTCGGGTAACTCATCAGTTTACCCGGGTTCCAGATCGTGCGTTAGATTTTCTCTATCCATCGGCCCGTTGAGGATGACTTCTCCAAGCAAATTTTCTTTGTCCATCAGTCCTCTGATGACGACATCCCAGTAGATTCTGGTTGTCAATCTCTATTGACGATAAGTTTCCCAAGCAAGTTTTCGCTTCGTCTATTCTTGGACGATGCGAGAGTTGGATATGTCTCTCCAGCAGGTTTTCTCTCCGCCTATTCTTAGACGATGCGAGATTTCGATTTAGTGTTCTCTCCGTCTAGCCTTAGATGATGTGAGTTTTGAAGATGATCTTCTATGCGCCTAGTATTTGGATATGAGATCTGGATGTGGTTTTCTTTCCGATGCGAGTATCGGACATGGTTTTCTTTCCGGTTATTGGATGAGATGACATTTCAGGAGGGTTTTCCGTGTTGTCGATTCTTATTAACATCATGGCTCTTTTGAAAGGTTTGGTTCGTGTTGTCAATCATTATTGACGATGTGGCCCTTTGAAGATATTTTCTTTCCATCAACTTCGATAACGAAAGGATTCTGAAGTTTGCGGAATGGGTTTGAAGTTCATTGACATGATATATGGTTTTGGATACTTTCTTTCCGTCTTTCTTTAGACGATGTGAGTATTAGAGTATTTTCGTCTTTCTTTAGACGATGTGAGTATTGGATTTGTTCCTGTTTACCCTTAGATGACGTGAGCATGGTGGAGTTTTTCCGTCTTTCTTTAGACGATGTGAGTATTGGAGTCTTTCCGTCTTTCTTTAGACGACGTGAGTATTGGAGCCTTTCCGTCTTTCTTTAGACGATGTGAGTATTGGAGTCTTTCCGTCTTTCTTTAGACGATGTGAGTATTGGAGTCTATCCGTCTTCCTTTAGACGATATGAGTTTTGGGTGTTCTTTCTGTCTATCCTTAGACGATGTGAATGTTTGGTGTCTTTCCATCTACCTTTAGACGATGTGAGTATTGGATATCTTTCCGTCTACTTTTAGACGACGTGGGTATTGGTTTTTCTTCCTGTCTACCAGTAGACGATGTGAAGTTATCAACCGCGTATTGATCTGACATTTGGGTTCGAGGCATGTGGCGTTACACAGGTGTCTGGCGGTGAAGTCAGGTGTTCTTTATCAGATGATCAGTCAGCTTGTTACCATTGCGATTGGATTTAGTTATTTCCATATATTTGCTCCCTAATCAGAGTTGCAGTTTATTTCTGCGGTTGACAAATTTCCGGGTTCTTTGGTATTCAACTGTCTTCTACCTTTGAATGTTTGAAAGTTGTTCACTTCTCAACACTTCAGGTCCAAGAGGTTTGAATAGAGGCAGCTGTTGCACCCCAAAATTTGACCAACCGTTTCTCGTAATTTGACGTATGTTTCATTTCATTTTGCATTTCCATCTGCATACCGCATACCTTGCATTTTTCAGCCGGATTGATCTTATCGGGATTACAGCCCTCTTCTCGCATTTCAGACAGTTCAAACCAGTTCGAATACGGAGATTTATTTTGGGAGTTGTGCTCTTCCAGGTGTTTTCAGTCTATACGGTTATCTTAGTGCTTTCTTGCGTTCTTATTCGCCGACTTAACTGCTTTTCCATCGTTTTCTCCTTATGGAATTATTAGCAATTTTCTAGGGTTTATTTCGTTAAATTTTAGCATAGAAATAGTTACTAGATAGCATCTATCCTTTATTCTCTATATTTTAGATATTCTAGAGTTTAATAGACTTTAATAGCATTTTTTAGGGTTTATAGAATTAAGTGTTTTCTATTTTAATAGATTTTATAGTTTAGAATATTAATTGTTTTTGGGATATTAGACTTTTAATATTTTTTAGAATGAGTTAGATTCTTTCTTTAGATTTTTATTACTCTAGATTGTAATTAGTTAATTTAATTGATTAGGTTTAATAGCTTTTAATTAGTAGTAGCTTTTAATCCGTTTTTTGTCATTAATAAGTCCGTTAATCATCATTTAGGTCCAATAAGTCCAAATTTGCGGGCCACATGTCCAATTAATCAGGCCCAGTCCAATCCGCTGCCACTTGTCACTATGTAAGCATGCCCTCAGTACTCTCTCTCTTCTCTTGGTTGCCACCCACACTCCTATGGCACCCCCTTTGCTGCTGGTTTTTGGTATTGGGATGGTGGGCCTCCTGAGCCCAACATCATTTTTTGACCAAACCCCTGCTGGAATACTGTACCCCTTGTGCTGTATTTTTTGTAAATACTTTGTGTATTGTATTTTCTTGCTATTTTCTTTTAGAAAATTTTGGATATTATTTTCTTAGAATATTATGCACTATTATTGAATAGAATTTTATATTCTATTTTTTATTTTCATTTCCTTGTAATTTCTCTAGAAGTTTATTTTTCTATTAGGAGTTTCTTTCTTTTAGAAGTTCATATTCATTTCCATTTGTTATTGGATTTTTCTCATCATTTTTGTTTTGTAGGTCGATGACGAGACTTTCGTAAACCTTTATTAATCGACTTGTTGATGGATAATCTAGGATCTGAGACCAATTTTTCTCTCCTCATTTTTCTTTTCCATCTGATTTTATTTTGGATTTTATTCGGTGTTGTTCCGTGTGACATGATTCAATGGGAGAATGATTCGCAATATCATTTCTCTATCATGTCTTTGACACGGATATCAACACGCTACCTCTTAATGTTTGACTTTATTTATAAGTCAAATTACATTGGTTCTGATTCGAAACGTCATCGTGAAGGATCCAAAGAGGAGAAGATTGGAATGGAGCTTGCGCATAATGTCAATGGCCAACGGAATCGCTCCGTTCGATAACATCTTTCTAACTCAAGTCTTTATGAAACTGTCGAGTGTTGTACGCTGTAGCGTTAGATACGTGGGATATGATGAGTGGGCGGCTTCCTCTTACTCATCTAGAGTGTTTAGCGTATGCCCTTTGGGCAATATGCGACGCATTCGCTCCTACGCCTTAGGTTCTTGTGTGTGTGTGTCCCGAGTTCCTTCCCGTTTGGGCGTGTTAGGCCTACTTCCTCTTTGTTCTCGCCCCCGTGCAATCGAAACCCTTTTCTCTCGCGTCCATGCGATTGAGACTTCCTCTTTTCTCTCGTATCCTGGTGATTGAGATCCCGTCTCTTGCCCCCGTGCAGTCGAGACTGTTTCCTGTAGTTGGTTGAACTACAGCTGCTCTAATTCCTCGTACCAGACGAGAATATATAGGCATAGGATGCGATATCCTAGCGAGCGCACTAACAACTAACTTCTCTGTTCTCTCACTTCTGTGCGATCGATACTTTCCTGCTGACGACTAATCTTCCCTTCTCTTGCCCTAGTGCAATTGAGACCAGACCGTAGTTCTAGAACCCGTAGGTTCCCGTATCTTTAAACCAATGACATACTACGTTCGTTCTACCGCAAACAGGTAACGCCTAAGTCTCCAATGGTCGAGCAGCATACACTTAACTGCTAGAATGCGTACGCTAGTATCGTCAACCCTTTCTCTCACCCCTGTGTGATCGAGAACACCCTTTCATCCCGTAGTTAGCCTGAATTACATTTTGCTTTGATTTCTCATGCAATATGAGAATACGTAGGCACGAGACGTAGCGTCTTGGCGAGTAAATCCCCCCGTAGTTTCCTGAACTATGTTGACTCAAACTTTCCCATTGCACGAGGTAATACGTAGGCATAGAGCGTGATGCTCTATCGAGTCAGTTCTTTCCGTTTAGCTTTAGAAGACGCAGATTAGTTTGTTTTCACCCATAGACTAGAAAACCCAAGTGTGGATCCCGTCGAGTACGACGGACGTGAGGGGTGCTAATACCTTCCTCTTGCGTAATCGACTCCCGAACCCGAGATTTGGTTGCGATGACCGATCTTATCCCTTTTCGCTAGGTTTTTCCTGATCATTTCCTTTCCCTCCTTTGGGATAAATAACGATAGGTGGCGACTCTTCTGTCATTGCCGACACCTTTTTTTGCAGTAGCGACATGTAATCATGTAGACAACTAACTTGGATGGAGACCACGTGTCAATCATTCTTTGCTTTTGGAAGTTCCACATATGAATGTTGTCGTAAAATTTCCTTTTACCGAGAACATCAACATCTCATCAAATCTTTTTCCATTACGACTATATGGATGTGTATGGACCATTACTTTAAAATCATTTCCCTTCATGACATAAGACAAAGGCTTGTGTGAAACTGTTCTGGATCGCTTGTAGAGGTCCAACTAAGTGTAAAGCGTAATACTAGAAGATCACAAAGCATGATGAAGTGTAACATATATGTGTGTGTGTGTGTGTGTGTGTGTGTGTGTGTGTGTGTGTGTGTGTGTGTGTGTGTGTGTGTGTGTGTGTGTGTTTGTGTGTGTTTGTGTGTGTATATATAATGTTAAGCCTTCTCACGCTAAGAACACATTTAAATTGCCATATATATCTTGTATCCATCCTCATTTCATGCTCACTTTCATATTTAAGTTTCTAATAAACTCTCGTATTTAATGGGAGTTAGCGTGTCATTTATAGGTAGAATCTTTACTCTCCGTTTGATATTACCCTATTTATTTTCTCTCATTGACTTAAGCGTTGAAGTGCTAACATTGCAAGTCAATACCACTCCACATCATTAAAACCCAATTCCACTGTAACAAATTGAGCAATTCTACCTCTCTTATCATCATTTCATTCTTGAATAAAATAATTACAAATTCCCCTTATCAATAATATTGGTAAATTTATTGAGAGATGGTTTGGTAATTATGAATGTTTTTTTTGTGTCGTTACCTTGTAAATTTGCCTCCTATTATTTTATTTTGACCCCTAAGGTTAAGTCTTCATCTCATTTAAATGATTTTCAACTTATTTCCTAGAGTTTGATCTTCGTATAAGTTTGTAGTCAAAGTGTTGATAACTAAAATAAGGATGGTGATGGACAATCTTATATTCCCAAATCAATCAAATTTTCTTAAAGGGAGACTATTGGTCAATAGAGTGGTGTCACTGAATAAGGTGATTAACTTAGCGAAGAATCTATAAATATTTGTATCATTTTAATGTGGATTTTGAGAAAGTGTATGATTCAGTTAATTGGAATTTTTTGGATTATATGTTTATCAATTTTTTTTTAATTATAGTTTATATTTTTATTGGAAATCTTGTGGTGTTAATGAATGGTTTTCCAACCCAAGAGATTAATATTCAAATGGACTTGAAACAAGGTGATCCTTTCACTCTTTATTTTTTTACTAGTGGTAAAGGGGCATAGTGATTTGTTTAGTAGGGTTGTTGAGTTGGTCCACTTATTTGGCTTTACAATATGATCATCCAATTTGATGGTTTCCCATCTTCAACATACAGATAACAACTTTATCTTTGAAAATCCTTTTGTTGAGAATTTTTGGAGTATAAAGACTATCCTTAGAGGCTTTAAGCTAACATTGGTTTTTCGGTTTAACTTAAGAGTAATCCGACTGGGGTTAATGTGGATCATTTTTTTATGTAGTCAGTGATTTCTCCATTATGATCTTTATTCCCTTTCTTGTATATATATATATATATATATATATATATATATATATATATATATATATATATATATATATATATATATATATATATATATATATATATATATATATATATATATATATATATATATATATATATATATATATATATATATATATATATATATATATATATATATATATATATATATATATATATATATATATATATATATATATATATATATATATATATATATATATATATATATATATATATATATATATGGGTTATCTATGGGGGATATCCTCGTTTATAATCCACTTAGAACTTTATATTTATCATGTTGTCTAAAAGGATGCATTCTTGGAAGCACATGTATGTAAATCTGGGGGAATTGAGTGATCTTACTCTTTTTTGTGCTTAATTTTATTTTTATCTTCTTCTTGTATTTCTTGAAAATTCCTATCTAGGTTTGAAAGAAACTAGTTAGGATTTAAAAAAGATTTCTTTGGGTGGTACGAATGGTGTCTCTAAGATATTTTGGGTTAAGTGGTTGGGTGTTTATAAATCAAAGCATAAATGAGATTTAGAGGTTAGGGTCCTTTATTTATTTAATTTGGAAATTTTGGTCAAATGTAAATGGGGGTTGATAATGGTTGCTTCTAGCCTTTGGTGTAATATCCTTGCATCTAGATATAGTGCTTTAATTGTTTTTCTTTGACGAGGGGCCAAAATTTGGGCTTCTGTTCCCTGTCCACTTGGTGAAAAGGATTATCTCTTCTTAGTTCCAAAGAATATTACTGCTCTTATTGTTTTACGGATGGTATTAATAAGAGAGTATGAACAAATATTTAAACTTCTTACTAGATGGACACATATGTTGGGACTGCTCCTCTCAAGAATAAGTTCCCTAGACTTTTTAGCATCTCTAAGAAACTAGGGGGACTAATGATTAGATAGGTAGGTGGGAAACAAGAATCTAATTTGGGATCAAAGGTGGATGAGATCCTTCTTTGTTAAGAAGCGTCTTTTAGTCTCTAGTCTTATTTATGTTCTCCAAGGCATATCTCTCACTCAAGATAGAGATAAATGGTGTTGGCATCGAGCTAGAAATTGTGTTTTCATTGTTTCATTTGCTTATCAATCCCTTTGGATCTTAATAGTTCTTTGTCTCCCCCCTTTTAGGTTGAGAATTTGACCTTCTGGCTCATTTAGGTTAGGTGGGCCTCTTTTAAGGTGGTTATTTTTTCTTGGCAACTTTTGTATGATAAATTACCTTTTAGAGATAACATATTTAATATGAGGGTGATTGTTAACCCAACTAACATATATTTTCACATGTGTTAGGGATTGGTAGAATGGGTCTCTCACTTGTGTGAGGAATTGGTAGAGTCAGTATCTTACTTGGTTGGACGTGGTTTGCAGTTCTCATTAGAGATCCCAAAATTATTTTTGAGTTTTTTATATCCTAAAGTGGTATGGCTATGATTAAGGGTGGACTTGATATGATTTGGAATTTGGTTGTTTAGACTATTTGGAATGTGTGAAATGACATTATTTTTCTTGTTCTTCAACAAATGCGAAAGCTGTGGAGAAAAAAATTAATTTTCATGACTTAGAGTTGGTATTTAGGTAGATCCGTGAAAAACTCATGTTCTTTCTCTTATTGACATTATAATCCTATCACGTGGCTTAATCAATAGTTGTTCGAGTGTTTTATCTTGGTTCAGACATTGGATAATGATTGTGGTTTTTCTTGAAATTTATGTTATGATGTTTGCGATTCTAGTGGCTTGGGATCTATATTAAGCCTGTTGGGGGGTGAGGTTTTTATTCATCTTAATTTTGTCTCTGGCGTTGCTTTCTCGCTAGCCTTTTGTTTGTGGGCTTTTTATTGGCTATCCTTTTTTTCTTCGTTATTTTTAGTGCATTTCAGCTATGCACATCTTGTACTATTTGAAACAACATATATTGTACCCTCTTAAGTGTTATATCTTCCACACACACACTACAAATTATTTACAAATCTTTATCTATTTTAAAACTTCTTTAAAAAATTTCTTTTACACAATGCAAATTACATCTTGTCACGTACTGTATTTTTTTATCAATTACAATATGCAAGATGATTTTTGAAATCATTTGTTTTTATATCATTTGAAGGATGCACATCTTGATTTTATTGTTTTATCTATTTATTATTAGTATTCTGTAAATAATCAAGAATAGTTCATGAGTTACTATTGAAATGTGCGCACAAACATTAAAAAAAGTTAGATTAATGTAAATTGTTTATCTATGGTTTAACTTCTGAGAACAATATTTCTTTTTATTTCTCATTAATATAATAATGCAAACAAGTTGTTGATATTTATAAATCAACAACTTAAAAGAAAAAAGAATGTTATATTTAGAGAAAATAAAATACAAAAAAAGTTGTAATTAATATTAAAATATTTAATAATAAAAAATTGTATTGGTGGTGGGACCTATTACTTCTTTTTAAAAATAGTGAAGATTAAATCTAAATATAGTGTGTGGATCTATGTGCTTGTAGGTATAATGATTGTGACAACCAGATGACCTATTTGGTTTTGATGATAATATCATTATGACGTTAAGTCTTCATATGAAGTGATGATAAGGTCCTTTTGGTTCTAATGATGACAATGTTGTGAACTAAAATCTTCATCCGAAATGGTGGTCAAGTTGTGGTGCTTGGAGATCAAGATGTCAAAGTCAATCTCTAAAGAGCAACGTCTAATGTCAAGCATCGTTTAGTAGAATCCATAGGGATCTGAGTCAAAAATATTGTCTAATGATGGTATCAATCAAGAAGGCTTATCAAGCCTAATATGATAGAAATGAAGTTAAGTCCCATATGAAGTGTTGAATTCTTAATGTATCTAGCAAGAGATCTTGAATCTTCAGAGTTGTGAAAGAGAGAAGTGTGAAAGGTCACATTATTTGTGTCAAGTGATCTGTATTTGTAAAGGTATTAGATTATATCTTTAAATTACTATAGAAAATCACACAAACACTTTCGAATGATTGGAATGTCTCTATGCTTTTATAAAATCACAAGATTTTTTTATGCAAGTAGTTAGTTAGTCAATGTCTTGAATAATCCTTTATAGGTGTAATTTACACTAGATAATCAATTAACACATTAGGGTTAGTCAATTATATCTTTTGTAACACCTCATAATCGATTATTATGGCTTATAATTGATTATTGACTACGCCATTTAAAAACCATCCATATTTGAAATGCATAATCGATTATGTGATAAGCATAATCAATTATGAGCATTAAGAAGCTTAGGGATTCTTTCTATTTTTAAGCCATGTTTTGTCCTATAAATAGAGAGCTCATTTCCCATTTCATTCACACCAAAAAAACTTATTTTGAATAGATCTTCTCACTCTTATTTCTATCTCTTTATTTCGTCAATTTTGCTTTAGTGCTTTGAGAGTGGATTTTGACCTATAAGGTATCTTGGTTTAGGCGTGAGGCAACGTTCTAATATCTCTCTTGTAAGAAGATCGTTTTTGTTATGAGTTAAACCAATTAAAAAAACTCTTGCTCAGTCGTTGAGATAAACCTGGTCAGACATCTGCTTGGTTTCTGATTAGCTTGGTGTTAAAAGCTCTCATTTGATTCGAGGTTGTCCCGGTGTTAAAATCTCGTGTTTGGTTTAAAGGTCTCCATAGTTAAAACTCATATTTGGTTTGGAGGATAACTGGTTTAAAACTCCAGATTGCTTGTAAGAGGTTAGTGGGCAAAACCTATAAAAAAGATCACATCATATTAGAGACTCTTAAAAAAATTTCTTGTAGAAAGTAGTATGCCAAGTGGTTATATTGAACTTCTATAAATCTTCAGTGCATCTTTCTTCCCTTATCTTTTTACAATTTACTTATTTATTCACTTTTGTTGTATTTTTTTCCTTTTACTCTAATTTCCTTAATTTCACTACTTATTTCCTTTTTATTTTACAAAGTTGTTTTAAACTATGATTTTACCGAATAATTTATTTAGACACTGTTTTTTAAACTCACACAATTCAATACCCTCTTCTCTCTCTTGTATTTAGAATCACTTGTTCAATATGATGAAATGGCCGTATAAATGTTGGCTTAATATTTTTTTATGATCTAGTAGTTTCACAAAGTTGTACTCATTAAATAAAGATAAATAAATTGGATGTTCCACATTTGAAATCCATTAAGCTGAATACACATTACATTGTCTTAATATTTTAAAATATTCATGATATAACTATGGTAAATTAAAATTTAATATTTATGTTTATTTCTAGTTTTTTTATTGTTTATTTTCTTTTTGATTTTTTTACATATCAAAATAATTATTTTTTTTGGCATCAGATGACTCTTTTAAGGATTCTAAATCAAAATTACATAATAAATTAAAATTAATAAATTAAAAATTAAAGTTAATTATCTTTAAAAATATAGGGAAAACAAAAACCATCTATATTAGAGAGCTATTTAAAAAAAAAAGAGAGAGAGAAAAACAAAAACCAACTGTATTACAGAATTAACCCAATTTCTAATTCATTAAATACACACATTAAAAAAAAAAAAAAAAAAAAAAGAAGAACTTTTTATAACTCTTTTTATACCTTTTAAGATTGCACATCGTGTTTACTCCATTTAGGTCTTAGACGGCATCATTTTAAATGTAACAGAGGCCGTACATATCTCATAAATCTTCTTACATTTTTCATTTATGATACTGTTAAACTTATTAAATTCATAGATGTTTAATACAGTACTCCCCAGTCCCATTATAAATGCTAACACAAGCTAATATACACATTTAAAACAATCACGTCTATTAGAATACGTGTAGGGTAAATTTTTCATTGTGTTTTAAAATTTTCAAAAATTAAAATTATCATTAAATTTATGTTTTAAAATTTAATTAATATATATTTTTAAATAATCATATTTATTAGAATACATTCAAGGTAATTTTTTATTTATGTTTTAAAATTTTTAAAAATTAAAATTTGTTGACATTGTTTAAAAATATACATGATATTTTTTATAATGGAGTATTATTGTCGATGAAGACAATGAAAATTTATATATTATTATAATCAAAATGGAGATTGTTGGTGTTTGTTGAAAATATACATGTTGAAAAAGTCTCACATCGTTTAGTTTTATGAATGAAGAGAGAGTCTAAGGCTAAACCCTTATATATAATTCAAGTTTTTTGAAGTCCCACATCACTTAGTTTTGTGAAGGAAGAGGGAGTTTAATGTTATATATATGATTCAAGTTTTTCATTCCAAGATGCACTAGTCAAACGTGTTTTGAGATGTAGTTAAATATTTGTTTTAGATGGTGTGGGTGTACTGAGGGTCTGAGTTAGTTGATGATATGTTATGTGTTGTAACAATTTTCACATAGTGTTATTCTTTGGTTGTCTATGTAGTTAAATATTTGTTTTAGAGGGTGTGGGTATACTGAGGGTCTGAGTTAGTTGATGATATACTATGTGTTGTAACAATTTTTACATAGTGTTATTCTCTGGTTGTCTATTGACAACGACTGTGATTTTTTTTCCCCAACAACTGGTATTAGAGCTTTTGGTTCGACCTGAGGATAAATGTTCTTAGTATGCTCTGTGGTTGCAGTTTTGTCTGATCTTCCACATCAAAAAAGAAGACTAGTGTTGTAAAAAAGTTGTTGAACTGCATTCACAAGTTCCGATGTGCAGTTTGGACTAGAGAAAGTTGATGGAAGAACTTTTTTTAACTTGTGAAAAGTTCAAGTCAAAGATGTGTTGATACAATCAAATTTACACAAGGTGTGAGATTATTTCAATGGTTGAAGAGCTTCCTACCAACAAGGAAGTTGCACCATAATGTTCAACTTAGTTTTTGACATGTAAAAATTCTTGAAGTGGTTTACCTTCAAGTGAAGTATACTCTTATTTAGGTTGAGTATGATAGTTTTTTAAAACTATGATTCTCGGTGAAGACAATGTGAAATTCTTGGAGTGGTTTACATTCAAGTGAAATTTATTATTCATGATAAAGTATATGATTGTCGGTGATGACAATGTGAAATTTTTGAAGTGGTTTATCTTTAAGTGAAATATATTTTTTATGAGAGAGTATGATAGTTTTTAAAACTATGATTGTCGGTGAAGACAATATAAAATTTTTTGGAGTTGTGTAGCTTCAAATGACTATAATTTTTATGATGGAGTATGATTGTCCGTGAAGACAATGAAAGTTGATGTATTATTTTCAATCAAGGTGGAAATTGTTTGTTTGAAAATATCAATGTTGATACTTGTTGAATAATGAGAGAATAAGGGGAAAGTTGGATTGAATCCATGTGTATGAATTACACAGCGGAGCTTATTATATATAATAGGAAAAATAAATGTCATAGTAATTACATAATATTATATTTCCTATTTACAAGATATCTTAATTACTTACCGAATATTTTATTTACATAATACGCAGTACTCCAATATCTAACACTCTTCCTCAAGCTGGAGCATATATGTCATATGCAACAAACTTGTTACAAATATAACATAATTTAAACCAATTACAATTTTTTTATTAGTTAAAAAAATAAAAATAAAACATTTTCTCTCTCCATCATTATTACAATCATCCCATAACTTTAATTAAAAAATAAATTAAATTTTAAATAAATTAAAAAATAAACTATTAAATGTTTATAAAAATATGAATTTATATTCATTTCTATGCAAGTATTTCTCCATCCTACATTTGGCAGGGAAGCCGGATACCATTGTTATTATATATATCAAGCACTCAACTGTCATTTACATACATAGTGCTCAACTAACCTAACATTCTGTTTATCATTTTATATTATTCTTTGTAACTTGGTTGATACAGATCTATGGATTTGAGAAGACTTAACATAGAATTATCACCACTACCAATGGATGCTATTTCATCACCTCCAAACTCTTCAACATCTTCAATATCTTATACATCAGATTTGACTTGTGAGTTATCAACCGAAGAAGGTAAAGAAACAAATCGCCCAATAATAGTAAAGGCCATGGCTCTCGTAGGGTGTCCTAGATGCTTCTTGTATGTTATGACATCAGAAGAAAATCCAAAGTGCCCTAAATGTAACAATACCTCATTTCTTAACATAATCGCTTCTCTTGACGATTATTCAACTGAGGTATGAAGACTATCACTATGTTTCTTAAGACTACTTTGTTCTCTTTGTATTTACATGTAATTCTTCGTTTTGGTTTTCTGCCATTTGTTTTGTTGTTTCTTGTATTGCCTTCAGTTCGTTCTGTGTTTCTTTTAAGGTATAATTTCTCTTTAATGCACTCTCTTTTAGATTATTAAAATTGTGGTTGATTCTAACAAAATCTTACAAAATTGGTTTTTAATACAAAAATTATCACCATATGTTTAGATTATATCTTTTTTATATAAATCTTTTACCATAATATAACAATAGATGTATTTATATATTGTTCATTGTACTGTGGTTGTAGCTTGAAACTACAATTATTCAAACAACCAAACATTTGTCTTTTCTTCTAATTAATTCATAGTATGATTTACACTCATAATTAATTATAAATATGTGAAATTAATTTTAATATTTTGTTTGGTCTCGATTTAAATTAATTCTATGTTAAAGTTAATTAAGATTTGTATATTTTGGCCATGTGATATTTGATTTTTTTTTTACACAAAAAAGCATAGCTTAAACACGATATTTTTTGTTTAATTAGTCATAATCTTTAGCAAACATGTCAATCCTGTACTAATCATAATTAATAAATTTATTGATAAGTGTGTATTGGCTTTTATATATATATATATATATATATATATATATATATATATATATATATATATATATATATATATATATATATATATATATATATATATATATATATATATATATATATATATATATATATATATATATATATATATATATATATATATATATATATATATATATATATATATATATATATATATATATATATATATATATATATATATATATATATATATATATATATATATATATATATATATATATATATATATATTCTGGACTGGGCCGAGACCTGCCCCTCAGTCGGACAGGCCCAACCCAACACTACGTTGGGGAGGCTCAATAAGGTCAATCCTCCTATGTCGGGCACGTGCCACATATGTTGGGCAGACGACTTCTTTGACAGGCAGACTCACACGTTTCCCCACGTTCTCCACGTGCTCCCCCACGCAGGGACACGTCATCAGGCAACTACCCACTTCCGAAAGAGATGGTCATCCCACCTTTCGAAGATCACGAGGCAGTTGATTTAAGGCGAAGACCACGTCCTGGTTTTCACTACGCCACGTAAGCCCTGGCAGTTACATGGGTTGGGTCTGACAGTCTGCCCCAATGCAATGTAACCGTTGGCCCTGCGATGGGGTCTCTCTATAAATACCCTCTTTCACTAGAGGGTCAAGTATCTTATTATCTACACCTACTTTTCTGTATTTGCTTTCCCACTCTAATCCTTTACTCACTTAAGCATCAGAGTGCCTTATAGGTACACCCCCCTCTTTCTCCCTAACTCCAGTTGAAAGCTGCAATCCAACGACGCGTGGCAGACCATTGATCCTTTCTGATCAGGTGAGATCAGTGGCGCCGTCTGTGGAAAACTCAGCTTCCTCATTCTTTCTCCTGTCCGAGCACAGAAGCTCAAGAACTAAAGCGAAATCAACCTTCAACTTCCATTTCAATCATGGCCAGCCCACGCAATAATAATGCTTCAGGATCTGCCTTTACCCCCTTCCCAAACAGGGACAGCCACGATCCCAACACAACTATCCACAATGAGGAAGCTGACCCCAGGGACAGACGCACCACCTCTCCCTTCTTAGAGGACGCGACTGTCAACGCCGTCCAACGCTCCGACTGCCCGGCTGTCTATCAGCCCATTCTGGCCCCAGCTAGCGCCGATCCTACTGTCACGGCCCTGTTTGCGGCGATTAACAAAACTAACATGATGATATTCGGGCAGAACAAACGGATAAAGATGCTCAAGAGAGAACAACCGCCGCGCTCTCCCCCGTGGAGACACCGCCGACAGCGCTCAGTTTCTCCCAGTCCATCTCCTCCCCCGCGGAGACACAGTCGACGACATTCTGTCATCCTCTCCCCCCCCCTCCCCCCCCCCCCCCCCCCCCCCGAGAAGACACCGTCGATAGCGTTCTGCCAGCCTCTCTCCCCCGCGGAGACGTTGTCGCTGGACTTTCCTCAGTCCCTCACCTCCTCCAGGAAAACACGGTACATGGAGGACTCCAGGAGCCCGTCGCCCCGACCAGCAGGGCACCATCCCCGTCTTGAGCAACCCCAACCGACAGTTTCTCACAAGAGGGACATGTCTCCTCCTCGAGAAGAGCGACACTCCTCGGCCCCAAAGAAGAACAAAATAGTTGCAA
This sequence comes from Lathyrus sativus, assembly GCA_963859935.3. Classification (NCBI taxonomy): domain Eukaryota; kingdom Viridiplantae; phylum Streptophyta; class Magnoliopsida; order Fabales; family Fabaceae; genus Lathyrus; species Lathyrus sativus. Next base: position 474,916,538 of record OZ012741.1, on the reverse strand, counting down.
CCTCTTCTAGACCGAGGACTCAGCCGAAGAGCCCACGTCGACAACGAAACCACCTGGATTCAACCTCCCCCTCACCGTCGCCCATCCGGAGCGACGAAGACACCTGACGCTCTCCATCGTGCAAAGCCATCAGGGAAGCGTCGTTGCCCACCGGGATGGAGAAGCCCCTAATTTTGGCAACCTACGATGGAACGACTGACCCAGACGACCACATCGAAAGTATAGACACGATGCTAGACTACAGAAACGTCCGGGGAGCTATCAAGTGCAGAATGTTCCCCACTACCTTGAGGAAAGGGGCCATGGCGTGGTACAAACGCCTTGCGCCCGACTTCATCGCCTCATGGGGAGAACTGAAGCGCCAGTTCTCCAGGCACTTCACAACGTCCCGATGTCATCCGAAGACAGTGGCGGTCCTGGAGGCCATCTTTCAGGGGAAGAACGATCCTGTTAGAGACTACATAGAAATGTTCAACTGCGAGGCCTTCTAAGTGTCCACGGTGGACGACATGAAGAAGTTCTTGATCCAGAGGGGCGTCAGGCGACACTCCGACTTCGCGAAAGTCGTCGGCCTCGCACGCCCCCTTACTTTTAACACCCTCCTCCACATGGCTCATTCACATATCGAGTATGAGGAGATAAAGGCCGCGAACATCGCCCAGGCCGGGCGCAACCACGAGGCCCCCAAAAGCGCGAGGCGTGAGGATACCCCGTCTGCTCCTTCTCGGCGAAACGAGCAAAAAAGGCGCGAAGACCGCCCCCGGGAGCAAAGGGGCCTAGAAGACCAGTTTACTGAGTACACGCTGCTCACAGCTCCCTGCGAGCGCATCCTGGCTGAGTGTATCAATTTAGAGTTCCAACGGGGAGGTGTCTGGTTTCCAAAACCAACGGCCCCTAAGCCCAACGCGGACAAGTCCAAGTACTACCGGTTCTACCGGAGCAACGGACACGTGACAGAAGATTGCATTCACCTCAAGGATGTAATCAATATGTTAATCAAAGAGGGACATCTTAAACAATACACCCGGAGAGGAGAAGCCCCCCGGCCTGAGATCCGCGAGGCGAAGAAGGTCGAAGAGGCATTAATTCTATCCGACGAAGTAGAACTGCAAGTGGCCCTATACGTCTCTTGACCAGAGGACTTCTCTTTCAGCGAGCCCTCCAGACCACTGATTTCCCTCACCCCGTGGAAGGACTTCCCGGCCACAATGGTGATATCGAGTGGGGGACCCAGTCAGCTGTCGGTTGGGTCTGTCAAGAGAAAATTTGAGGAGCTCATCGAAAAGAGCTCGAAGATGAACGCTACCCTCGAAAAATTCAAAGGGTAGTCGAACCCCATCACCTTTTATCTCGAGGAGCTCCCCGGAGGGGCACCCAACGCCAGCATTCCCTTCCTGATCAGAGTGCAGATATCGAATTTTGACGTCCGCCGAATCCTGGTCGACCAAGGAAGTTCGATGGACATCATGTACGCCCACTTATTCACCACCCTGCAGCTGGACGAAAGCCACCTGACCCCGTACGTAGGCTCCGACCTCTAGGGCTTCAACGACACGGCTACTAAGCCTTGGGGATATGTGCAGTTGCTCGTCACCTTCGGGGCAGAGGAAACGGCCAGACTGGTGAAAGTCTGCTTTTTGGTGATCGAGTGTCCTTCGTTGTATCAGTGCATCTTGGGACGGCCAACTTTAGCCGAGCTGATCGCAGTACCATCGACAGTCCACCTGAAGATGAAGTACTACACCACCAGAGGGCAGGTCATCACCCTCCATGGAGACATCGAAGCATTCAGAAGATGCTTTAAGGCAGCACTCAAAGGACTCAGCTCCATCAACGTCACATCCAAACCGGCCAACCAACCAGCTCGAATGGAGGAACCGAAGCCCCTCCCGAACGTCAACTCTGTCGACCTCGACAATCGTTTCTCTGGAAAGCAAGGACAAGGCAAATACCCCAAGGACACACCTTCAGAGGACAACGAGCAACTCCCTCATCCAACACGCCCCATCCCAGACGAAGACTTTGAGCTCATCATGCTAGGAGACAACCCCGAAAGAGGCGTGAAGATCAGCAAGGGCCTGCCTGACCTAGCGAGGAAACAACTCAAAGCTTGCCACTAGGAGAACGCGGATCTCTTTGCATGGAGCGCTGTCGAGATGTCGGGGTTTCAGTCCGGCGTAGCATGCCACCACCTCTCCATAAATCCAGCTGTTAGGGCCATAGTTTAACATAGGCGTAGGCAGTCCCCCGAGAAATCGGGGGCTGGTGAAAAAGCTGTAAAAGACCTCCTAGAGGAAAATTTTATTTCGGAAGCCCGGTACACAACCTGGCTGTCCAACGTTGTACTTGTTAAAAAATATAATGGAAAATGGAGAATGTGCGTTGATTACACTAATCTCAACCGGACGTGTCCCAAGGACGCTTACCCGTTGCCTAACATCAACAAACTCGTTGATAATTCTGCAAGTTTCAAACTTTTGTCATTCATGGACGCCTACTCGAGATACAATCAAATCCCCATGGCGAAGTCCAACAAGCAACATACAACCTTCATGATCGAGTCGGGCAACTACTACTATAACGTAATGCTTTTCAGCCTGAAGAACACCGGGGCAACCTATCAAATGATGATGAATAAAGTCTTCCAAGGCGAAATCGGCGACATGCTCAAAGTCTACATGGACGACATGATCGTGAAGTTGCGAGACAAGGTCGACCATACCGCTCACCTCCGAAAAGTCTTCGAAACAGCGAGGAAGTGCAGGATGCGGTTCAACCCCGAAAAATGCACCTTCAGCGTGCGAGCAAGCAAGTTTCTTGGCTTCTACCTAATGGAACGAGGAATAGAAGCCAACCCGGATAAGTGTCGAGCCTTCTCTGAGTTCTCCACTCCGAACACAAAGAGGTCCATCCAGTCACTAAACGGGATGCTCGCGTCCCTATCATGATTCGTCACTAAGTTTGCTTAAACACCCTCCCCTTCTTTAAACTGTTGCGTAAGGAGGCAGCGTTCGAATGGATCGAGGAATATGATCAGGCTATCTGCCATCTCAAACAAGTCCTCTCAGAGTCACTGGTGCTATCGAGACCAGAGGTCAGGGAGACCTTGTACCTATATCTCGTCGTCGCCACGGAGGCCGTCAGCGCGGCGCTGATCCGCGAAACGCCAGACGGGTAGAAGCCAATATACTTCATAAGCAAAGCTCTCCAAGGCCCTAAGATCAGGTACCAACAGATCAAGAAGGTCGCCTTAGCCCTCATCAACGCGGCCAGGAGGTTGCGACATTACTGAAAATTCTGGCAAGCACATGATGGATGTTATTCCCGAAGTTATAACATCCACTATAACATTGACTGTTGTACTAACTAATTTAACTGTAAAGTAAAGCAGTAAAAACAATTGTTTACCCAGTTCAGTGTCAATAACACCTACATTTGGGGGCTACTAAGCCAGGGAGGAACTTCACTATTAGCAGAATTAATTCAGAGTCAAACAACACAGTTTGCACTCCTCACTTAAAACCTACCCAATGACAATTCAGCCTAGAGACACTCTATACCTGAGTATTCCCACTCACTCCCCCTCAATCATACCACAGCGATATATAACTCACAATTACAAAACAGTTGTGGAGACACACTCCAAACACACCTTGATTTTGCTTCACAGCTTTGATCAAGGTACACACACTCTTACTTCACAGCTTTGAGTGAGACACAACTTAGAATCTATCTAACCAATGCAATCATCCAACAGACAATTGCTTGGAGTACAAGTATTCCTAAGACTCAATTCACACGTGAAGACTAGCCTTCTTCACTCACAAGGACTCTACAATCTGCACTCTCTATTCTTCTGTCAAGAGCTGCTATTCAGGATTGCTTCTTCTGATATTTATAGCAGCTGTCATTCCTTTTGGGCCTTGGTGCATAAATTAGGTTTTATTCATAACAAACCTATTTTCAATGATCTGCACACTTGCCACTTAATTCAGGGATATTTCAGTCCGCCTAGGGCTTCTAGAAAATCTCCTGATATCCAGCTTGAGCTCCTATTATGTTTCCTGGTTTCTAGCTACCAGAAAAACAAACATGCGTTTGATGTCATATGACCCAAGTCATAACATTGGTTATGGCATCCAGCTTAACTCGCTTTTAGCTAAGTCAACTTACCCTGCATAGTCCATATTATGTATGCACTAATATCAGTCATGATATACATACATGCTCTAGTGTTTTGCCACAAAATGCAGCCAATCAAGAGCACTTACAAACTCCCCATTTGACAAATTTTTGGCTAAAACACTCTGTCATCAGATCAGAGATTTACACAGCAGAAGACTTATGATATGTCCTGTCATGCAGGATAGTTAGTAGCTCAAGTCTCTCTGAGTCCTCACAGTTAACTCTCACTGTTGTAACTCACCTTGTTAACCATCTGTTAGTTACCACTACAGATGTCACTCTTTGTTGAGTGAGTAACACATAGAGTTACTCCCCCTCAACTGATACATCTTTATTAGTTGAACGCTTCTCCTGCACACCCTCCAGTCACATATATTCATCCAGTATGCTCTGGATGTTATTACATTCAGGGTGACATACATCCTGAAGCATACACACACCTGTGCTACTCCCCCTGAAGAGTTGCACAACACTCACTGCTATTATCCTACAGACACACACAACTCCTAGATACCTTCTAGGATCACACAATCAACCAGTCAGTTCTAACACACATTCCTATACACCATAGGAATTTACACACATAGCTCATTACTAACAGCTAGACTACTGTTATCACATATCTCCTCAGTAGCACCTGTAGTTACACCTGCAACTATGCAAGTCTAATATCATATGCACAATGGCACATATGCTCAAGCTAGTTCTCCTTGTTATTCCTCTTGTTGTACCTGCCTTGCTCATGCTGTTCTCACATATGCTCATGCTCAATCACAGCTCATAGCAATCTTCCACCTGTTGTTCTCTATTATTCTCTCTCCCCCTTTTTAGCCACAAATTAGGGTCTTACTAAATACTTAGCATAGATCACACATTGTAACATTACAACTGTTTGGGATTACATTACAACAAAACTGCTATCTGAAGAGCATCACAAATTAGGAAAAACATAAACACATTAAACCAACAGCACACCTCAGCAGCAGATTGAGTTACATACTCAATTCTTAATCTTCTTCATCAGAGGAGGAACTGGAGTCACTGTCATTGACATTGGTTGGGACATTCTCACAACTGTCATCAGCCTCTTCTTCTGGCACAACTCCACTATTATCTGCATCTCTTTCAAGCCTTTGGAGAAAAGCTTCTAGCTTGGTTTTTCTGGTAGTAGCCATACTGATGGTTTCTCCTAACTCCTTACAGGTGTCCTTTAGTTCTGCAATCATCATTCTTTTGGAGATCTTAACTTTCTCAGCAGATGTAAACATCATGTCTGGAACATGTCTTCCTTCAAACAGTTTGAAGTGAATTGACAGTTCAGGCTCCCTCTTGTTGACAACATCACTTGAGTTCAGGATCCCAGGATGTTGATTTAGGATGATCTCACTAATTAGGGAGGGAAATGCAATAGGTAACCTGACAGCACTGGTTGTGGAATGCTTAACAGTCTGATCAAAGATGTATAGACCAAAATCGAAATTGACTTTGGTACCTATGGCATGAATGATCTTGCCTAGTCCAACAGCAATGGAGGATGTATGGTTGGTAGGCACCCAATTTGTAGCTCCAATTCTATGAAGAATGGCATACTTTATACTGAGCAGTGTTGCATACAACTTCCCTTTGGATGGCCATGTTGTGACTTGATTTGCAGTGATGATCTTGCAGACCTGGTTGTCTAAAGTCTCCAATTCTGTTGTTCTATCATTTGCTCTCCCCAGATACCTAATGATCATAGCAGGAGAGAATTGAACACACTTTCCTCTAACAAAGACCTTCATGAACTCCTTGTTGTTTCTGGTTGAGATTGAGTCAGGTATGTTTACAATAAACTCCTTTACCAGTCCCTCGTAGCATCTGGAAAATCCAATGACTGTCTTAAGCAGTCCAGCCTTGTTGATGAGTTCCATTACCTCCTTGATCTCCAGGGCGTCCTTCCCTAATTCTCTCTCAAGGGTTATTCTCCATTGATAGACATATCTCCATTTGGTTACACTGTGAATGGAGTGGAAGGAGATGTTGTCCAGAGGTGCAGCTGGCATGGGTTTAAGTGGCCTCTTACCCAATGAATGTTTAACATTAAAGATGTTAGGAACATCTCTTATGACATCACCTTTAGACTCAGGGCTGCTCTCAGTGACTTTCCTTTTCTTGGAGGTAGATTTGCCCCTAGGTTTGGAGGACCCAACATGAGCTCCTTTTCTATGACTTTTGCGAGAGTTGTCTTTCAGACTAGTTTTGCCTTTCTTGGTCATTAGTTTCTGAGCTATGCCAGGAGCAACAATCTTGAGGAATTCATCATCTAAAGATACATCAACATCATTGGCAAGAGCTTCATTCAGATCATCATCCTGTCCTTCCTCTTGTACTGCACAGTTAGCTAAATTTGCTAGTTTTTATGTGGTAGGGTTAGTCTCATCAGAGGAGAACTCAGAGTTGTCCTTATGATTCGTATTCGATATTGGAGAAGGATCGAACCTAGACAGTGGAATGGTGATTCCATGTCCATTATGACTTTCTTGGTCTGCATGTGAAGTAGCTGACGATTGGCCTTCACTCCTTCTTCCAAAAATCATACCAGGAGGACTGACATTCATCACAGAAATGCTCTTGTGCTGAGCGGGGTCGGGTTTGGTAGGGATGGAGGTATGGTGTTGAGACATTGTAGATGACTCAGGTTGCACCGAAAGGGGATTTCTGAAGGGGCTATGTGAGATACGGAAGGAGGTGGATTGGCAGAAGAGATCGGGTTTAGAAGGGTTTGCTTGTAAAAGAGGAGGGAGTTCAATATTTTGACCAATCAGAATATGATTATTTTTCAAAATATAATTCCCTATTAATTGCTAAAATTCATCATTTATAGAGCTATGCTTTTGTTCTTTTTCTCCACAGCCTGATCACTCATTCCCATTTCAAAGGTTTGAAGGGAACCAATGAGTTCATCCACTTTCATGTGGCATATGTCTTGGGCTTCTTCAATGGCTATTACTTTCATAGCAAACCTTTTAGGTAGTGACCTTATAATCTTTCTTACAAGCTTCTCTTCAGTCATCTTTTCTCCCAGAGCTCCTGAGGTGTTTGCAAGTTCAAGAACATTCATGTAAAACTCATGAATGGTCTCATCTTCCTTCATTCTCAGACCTTCAAATTTGGTGGTCATCATTTGAAGTCTTAACATTTTGACCTTGGAAGTTCCTTCATGAGTAGTTCTGAGAGTGTCCCAAACATCCTTTGCTAGTTCACAGTGGTGTACCAGCCTAGAGATGTTTTTATCTATGCCATTGAATAGAGCATTCAAGGCTTTAGAGTTTCCAAGAGCCAGAGCTTCTTGCTCTTTATTCCATTCCTCTTCAACAATCAACACTGATACTCCATCCTTGTCAATTTTCATTGGATGTTCCCATCCCGAATTCACAGCTCTCTAAGCCTTGTAGTATATAGATTTCAAGAATGCAATCATCCTTGGTTTCCAATAATCATAATTAGATCCATCCAGAATTGGAGGTTTATTAGTGAAGCCTATATCTTTATCCATAATACTAGAATTTATTTCCCTAGATCTCACCCAGAATAAACAGGCACGGTGCCTGCTCTGATGCCAATTGAAAATTCTGGCAAGCACACGATGGATGTTATTCCCGAAGTTAGAACATCAACTGTGACATTGACTGTTGTACTAACTAATTTAACTGTAAAGTAAAGCAGTAAAAACACAACAATTGTTTACACAGTTCAGTGTCAACAACACCTACATCTGGGGACTACCAATCCAGGGAGGAACTTCACTATTAGCATAATTAATTCAGAGTCAAACAACACAGTTTGCACTCCTCACTTAAAACCTACCCAATGACAATTCAGCCTAGAGACACTCTATACCTGAGTATTCCCATTCACTCCCCTTCAATCACACCACAGTGATATATAACTCACAATTATAAAACAGTTGTGGAGACACACTCCAAACACACCTTGATCTTGCTTCACAGCTTTGATCAAGGTACACACACTCTTGCTTCACAACTTTGAGTGAGACACAACTTAGAATCTACCTAACTAATGCAATCATCCAACAGACAATTGCTTGGAGTACAAGTATTCCTAAGACTCAATTCACATGTGAAGACTAGCCTTCTTCACTCACAAGGACTCTGCAATCTGCACTCTCTATTCTTCTGTCAAGAGCTGTTGTTCAGGATTGCTTCTTCTGATATTTATAGCAGTTGTCAGTCCTTTTGGGCCTTGGTGCATAAATTAGGTTTTATTCATAACAAACCTATTTTCAATGATCTGCACACTTGCCACTTAATTCAGGGATATTTCAGTCTGCCTAGGACTTCTAGAAAATCTCCTGATATCCAGCTTGAGCTCCTATTATGTTTCCTGGTTTCTAGCTACCAGAAAAACAAACCTGCGCTTGATGTCATATGACCCAAGTCATAACATTGGGTATGACATCCAGCTTAACTCGCTTTTAGCTAAGTCAACTTACCCTGCATAGTCCATATTATGTATGCACTAATATCAGTCATGACATACATACATGCTTTAGTGTTTTGCTATAAAATGCAGCCATTCAAGAGCACTTACAATTACTTCCTGGCTCACACGGTCGTGGTAAGATCTGACCAGCCCGTCAAACAATTACTCGGATGGCCAGACATGTCAGGACGAATGCTCAGATGGTCGCTCGAACTATCCAAGTTCGACATCCAATACAAAAGAAAGAAGGCCTCCAAAGCCCAAGTCCTTGCCGAGTTTGTCGCCGAAATGGTGTCCGTGGACTCCCTGACATCCAGGGTTCACAAATGGACCATATTCGTCGATGGTGCCTCTAGCTCGAAAGGATGTGGAGCAGGCATTATCTTAGAAAACGAAGAAGGTACCCTGATAGAAGTTTCCCTCGCCTTGGCGTTCCCGACATTGAATAATCAGGCCGAGTACGAAGCGTTTCTCGTAGGCCTATGCCTGGTTGAAGATTTGGGTGCTAAAGAGGTGAAAATTTTAACAGACTCCCAACTTTTAGCCTCACAGGTGCGAGGGAATATCAAGCTAAGAACGAAAACCTCACCAAGTATCTGTCCTTGGTAAAATAAAAGATGAAGAGTTTTGATTTCGTAGAGGTAATACATGTCTCGCGCGAACACAACACCCGAGCAGATGTCCTGTCCAAGCTAGCCAGCACAAAGAGGAAGGGCAGAAACAAATTCGTGATCCAGGAAATCCTCCCTTCCCCCAGCATCAAGAGGGGCACAACACCCCCTGAGGTAAACGCCATCGGTGATAGCGACTACTGGATGACTCCGGTGTATACGTACCTGCGCATAGGGAGACTTCTCGACAACTCGAAGGAAGCAACCGTCGTTAGGCTCTAGGCATGTTCCTACGCCTTGGTCGAAGACAAACTAAAAAGGAGAGGGTTCTCCATTCCCCTCCTCAAGTGCGTCGACGAATCCCAGGTGTCGGACATACTCCAAGAAATCCACAAGGGTATCAACGCCTCACACCTAGGTGGGAGAGCACTCGCCCACAAGGCGTTACGAGCAGGGTATTATTGACCCACCATGCAGCAGGATGCGAAAGAGCACGTCAAGAAGTGCGACAAATGCCAACGGCACGGGGACGTACACCTCGCCCTACCTAGCGAGTTGAAAAGCTCTCATCGCCGTGGCCGTTCGTCTGGTGGGGAATGTACATCCTCGGACCCTTCACCATCGGATCCTATCAAAACAAATACTTGATAGTCGGCGTGGACTACTTCACCAAGTGGATAGAAGCCGAAGCTCTGGAAAAAATCACAGCCCAAAACATACTGCGATTCTACAAGTGTAACACACTTTCCCGGTTCGGCGTGCCCCAGGCCATCTTCACCGACAACGGGACACAGTTCACTAAAAAGAACTTCCAAGACTTTGTCGCCAAATTAAGCACGAAACAACACTTCATGTCGGTCGAACACCCGCGGATGAACGGGCAGGTCGAAGCAGCGAACAGGGTAATTCTGCATGGGCTGAAACGTAGGCTGGGGGACGCCAAGAAAGGATGGGTCGAGGAGCTGCACAGCGTCCTTTAGGCATACAGGACCACTCCTCACTCCACGACCGAGGAGACCCCATTCTGACTGACCTACGGGACAAAAGCGGTGATCCCAGTCGAGATAAGGGAGCCCACCAGGAGGACCAAATCCCCTTTACCCTAGGAAGCCAATGACGAGACACTCCGGGAAGAACTCGATATGGTCGAGGAGATCAGGTCAGAAGCATCCCTACGAAAAACTTCCCTGAAACAAAGGATAGCTTTGCGCCATGAAAGCAAAGTCATCAGGCACGAATTCCAAATGGGAAGCTTGGTCCTACGAAGAAACCAAAAGGACTCACGCGAAGGCAAGCTCGCTGCGAACTAGGAAGGCCCCTACCGCATCCAGGACAAGACGGGCAACAGGGCCTACTACCTTGAAAACCTGCAAGGGGACAAACTTGTTCGACCATGGAATGCAGAAAAACCTAAACAGTATTACAACTAAACACTGCCCGCGACCCATCGAAGTCGCGACACAGGGGCACAACATGGTACCACCGCGACTCCTAATTTTAAAATAAAGAGTCAACCCTTTGTGTGTGCGGGCATGACCCTTGCTCCAGTGAGGACCCCTCGATCGAGCTCCACTGTTGTCGTACCAATGGGGCATAACACCCAGCTCACAATGGGAAGTTCACGCATCGGGGAAGGGCCTTTTCCAAGGACCCTAACCTCTAGTTAGTCGGGTACCATCTTCGACCACCTGACTCGTTCTCCACACAATATAACTATCAGTGCCTCTGTTGAAATAAACACATTCATACATAAAAGAAAATAAACATACAAGCACACTCCGTAGAACATAACAAGATTCATTCAAGAAAAAGCGGACAGAAACCATTGTACATAGTTACATAAAAGGGCACGTCATCCCGACAATACACCTCGAAACAAATATAGGCGTGCATGCCAGAAAAATCAAAACAGGCACGCAGGCCAGAAAAAACAAACAGACTAAGAGGCCTCTTCCTACACACCACCATCCTCGGTCGGAGCCTCATCTTCCTCGTCAGGCTCTGGGGCGACCACGCGACCTGCAATAATTTGATGGAAAGGACCCGTCCCCGTTGTAGTAAACGGGACATCCGGGTTCACAAGCCGGAGATGCTCCACGACGCTGTCGTAACCCACCTCAAGCGCCCCAAAGGAATCCTGCTCGAGCTCCCGAATCCTGCACAACAGGGTAGCCCGAGTCCCCATCCACCTTTCCTCCTTGATCTCGTCTTCCACAGGCCACGAAACCGCTTCCAGTTCATCAATCTGTGCCATAAACCTCATCTTCTCCTCGCCCGCAGCCTTCGGCTGTTTCTCCGCCTCATCGTACAACTTACGTTGGGCAGCACTGTCTTCTTTCATCTGGCCAAGGTCAGCAGCCAATTTGCTCCTTTCCTCCTTGACAGTTGCCAAGTCGGCCTGCGGTTTGGAGAAATCAGCCGAGGAGCAGGCCTCATCATTAAGAACCATGGCCGTCTCGAAGACCCGAATCATTGCGGCCAGGTCCTCAAACAAAATCTTCTTCCTCATCTGCTTGTCAACACCCATGACAGCTTTGGCCTCCGCGGCGCCCACCACGGGAGAGTTGGCCCCACTGAAGAACGAAGGCCGCAGGTGACAGGGTGGAAGGACAAACCTCTTCTCGCCGCCCCCGTCAGTGAGATCAACGGTTTCCGGACCCGACAGTCACACTCTCTTTAGCGTACCCTGCGAGGAGGGAGATTGACTACCTTGAGGAGAGGAAGACGACCCGCTAAGCCGAGAATCTGGACTGGGCATCTGTTGCACCTGCGCCACCCTTCCTTTGCCCGATTTTCTTGTCGGCCTTGGTGGCCGCTGATGCATCCGCAAGTGCATGGAAATATCGAAGTAATATAAAAGATTTGTCGAACCCACATAGACCAATGTCAACCTACAGTTATCTATTGTCGCAACGTAAAGCTAAGGCTAATGGAATTAGGAAAGTTAAATGCGAATGAAATTAACTACAAAGGAAATAAAGATTATTGGTTTAAGGAAGAGCGGTAAAGGGATATCGGTATGTAATACTTTAGTTTTCGGGGATTCGATAGGTCGCCGATGCTTTTTAGTCTTTGCAAACACTTTTCAGGAGAAAATACTCGTTTAAAGACCTTTGCCTCACGATGGTTGTTGACTCGGGTCATAATTCTAAGGCAAAACGTACGCTCTCGCAGTCCCATTCAGGGTTAAAAATTACTTTTTGAAAACAAATAAATTCTAATTTCTTTTAAAGCGCTTTCGCTGTGTTTAAAATCAATGCCTAGTTCTTACTATCCGGTTTGAACCCCAGCTTTCGCGTGCCGGCTCGTGCCTTAATGAATTTCCCACTTTCGTGGCAAAACTACTGTAAATAATTTCTCGCTTTCGCGACGAAGGTTTATTTAGAAGATTTTGATTAAAAACTACGTCCAGAAAGGTGTTTGTAAAAGGGAAGGTGCACCAGGTATTATCGAATCTCATCCTACTAATTTGATTACATACCGATAAAACTAATTTAGCTAGACATGATAATTAATGCAAACAGAAATAAACATAAACAACAAAGTAGTAAAATATGCATTATGACAGAAAATAAAGTAATAATTCAATTAATAAGAACCTGGAAAGTAGTACTGAAATTGAAGAGTAGTCCTCCACAATGTCGGCAGGATTCTACTTTGGCGAAATAAAATTGCAGAAAGAAATTACAATGTTCTGAACTAAAGGAAAAAAGGAAGAAAATAAAAGAAACAAGAAAAATAGCTTCAATAGAACTTTGGCAGCCCTTCGGGACGTAGAATCCACCCCCCAATGCTGTGAATCTTTGACCTATTTATAGGAGGTATTTTCTTTCTCAACTTCCAGAGATCATGCATGAGTTATGGAGGAAATGGGAGTAACTTCTAGTAGTGGGCAGTTAGTGGAGAAAGTGTAGAAAGAAATTAAGTTGAGAGTGATTGTGGCTACTTCTGATTTGGACATCATTCTGATATTTGGTTCATGACGGTCGTGACACTCTTGTGACGACTGTGAAGGATGTGACGACCGTGAGGAAGCTGTGACGAGCGTCACACGCACAAAATCCATTTCTCAGTTATTTTCTGTTTTTCTTCTCTCTTTTCCTTCCATTTCTTCTTCTTTTCTTTCTTTAATCCAAATTCTCCACAATCTGCAAAACATAGTAAGTTAACTGTATGATGGAACATAAATCCAGATAAATTAACAATAGTCACAAATAAATGCATGTAAATCAAGTCAAATAAACGATATGATTTCGCGTTATCAAATACCCCCACACTTAAACCATTGCTTGTCCTCAAACAATCAACCAACACGGTAAAAAGAAATAAGCATAATTTGAAACAAAGACACGGCGAGACTCTAATCATACATGGCTGCTAGACTAATGTTAGATCGACAGGTACTAAATATCAATACCAAAGATACCGTAATGACACAATTTCAAAAACTCCCTACTTATGCAAACTAACCTGAATCATGCTATTATAACTCGACCTATATCTCATGCTCTCTTTCACCCCATTTCATTCTAGTGCAATCACATTAAGCCCGTTATCCTTACACATTCATGGCAAGTAAACCTATTAGTGATTATGATCTCATTGTTATTTCATTTTTCTCTGCAAATATGCTTAAGCATCAATTGAACTTAAAGAGTGTGTACCGTTGGGCTAAGTGATCGGGTGAGGAGCACCTAACTTAGAAGGGACATGTCTTTTTATTCATAATTTTTCTTCTTCTCTTTCTTAAATTCTCATTTTAAACTAGAGATCATACACTTATTTGCATCGGTTTCTTACTTAGTGTGTTTAGGATGGTGCTGACTGCTTAAATAAACTACTTAGGGATTACTAAAAGAACTGGAGTTTTTAAGGTTTCAGCATAATAGGTACTCAAATCGATTTTGCATATTTAGGGGGTTAAGGGTGTCAGTATGATATCAATTTTATCAAAACTTTCCCAATTTTATCAGTATGAACAGCCTATATACTCTCAGAGTATCATGTCATGAATCGAAGCAAAAAATTGTTGGAGGTTAAAATTTTAAAATTTTGAAATTTTGGGGAAATTGAATAACAAGTGAAAACCACGCATAATGACTCGACAGCACATGCAAAGACTTTGACATAACGTTAAAAATAGATAAAATTCCTAAAGTATAAAATATAAATCAAACTAAAAAGTGATAAAATGAAAGTGATAGAGTTCCTCCCCCACACTTAAACCAAACATTGTCCTCAATGTTTTAGTAAAAGGTGGAAAAGGAAAGATAGAACCTGTATGAATGCTACTGCGTGCCAAATCTTCTATGATCATACTCTTGATGTCCATGTCTTCGTTGATCACTTCTACTTCGACGGCGGGAATTTTGAGATACCTCCGTTTGTGTAATTCTAGAATTTTTTCCTAGATGTGGCTAAAATGTAGCAAGCGATACTTTTCTTTATTTTCTGCAAATTTAAACAAACAACTTAAAATAAAGGCCTTGTGGGTTGCCTCCCACACAGCACTTTATTTAACGTCGATAGCTCGACGACCAAGGAGTGCAAGTACTCATGGTGGTTCTTTCAAGAATGGTTCCTCGATCGAACTTTGAATAGTCTTCGGTTTCCATGGCCACTTATCAAGCCATCTCTCATATCCCTCACCTTTTCTTTTCTTTCTTCTGTAGGGTGGTTCATTGTTTTGAACTTGTGGTGGAGGTTCTGGATATATCCTGTGTATCAGTTTTTCAAATTTGGGCTTTGTTATTTCATCCACCACCTCAAACGTTGATCTTACCCTTTTAACAGTAATGACGATCCTAGTTTTATGGCCCTCGAATTTTCTTTTCTTATGAAGGGCCTTATACAAAGGTGCATTGGTGTGGATATTTTTTAATACCTCCACATATGTGTTGGATTGGGAGTCTACCTTAGCTTCCACAGCCCTTTGTGGGGAAAAATAGGTGGGGTATAAGGAGGAGGAGCAACAATAGGTGCTTCCTTCTCTACCTTTTCGAAAACCTCCCTTTCAGGTGGTGTCGGTGGATTTTTCTCAATAATTATGCTTTTCTCACCAAAACTCTCCTCAGACTCATGATCACTCTCCCTAGGATTTTCTAATTGTTCTTCATTAATGGTTGTTACAACATCCACATGTCTCTCAGGGAAGGGTCCTAGAGGTGTTAGTGTAAGTAGGGAGGTTTGAATCTCTAAAACCTCTCTGTGAGTTGCGAGGGAATCGACCATATTGCTCATCTGCTTGATATTTTCATTAATTTGGAGATGTTGTTTTCTAAAATCTTCATTTTGGAGAGTTTGTGTCTCTACAAAGCGTTCATAGATTCTATCCTGGAGTGAGTAAGCGTCGCATCGAATTCTTCTAGTAATAGTTCGAGGTTGGATGTATCGAAATCTTGCGGTTCCTCACAATATTGAGAGTCTTCATTGTAGAGGGAATTTGGGTGAGAATGCGTCGTATTGAAATCTTCTAATAATATTTCGAGGTCAGTTTTAAGAGGATCTTGTGGTTCCTCAAAATATTGGGGGTGGTAGTTATAAGGGAAATATGGGTTATACATAGTGATTTAGATAAGAGTGCCTTAGTCTATACTATGCAACAACGGAATCACAATATTGATTGTTGGTCCCCGGCAACGACATCAAAGACTTGATGCATCCGCAAGTGCACGAAAATATCGAAGTAATATAAAAGATTTGTCGAACCCATAGAGACCAATGTCAACCTACAGTTATCTATTTTCGTGATGTAAAGTTAAGGCTAATTGAATTAGGAAAGTTAAATGCTCATGAAATTAAATACAACGGAAATAAAGATTATTGGTTTAAGAAAGAGCGGTAAAGGGATATCAATATGTAATGCTTTAGTTTTCAGGGATTCGACAGGTCGCCGGTGCTTTTTAGTCTTTGCAAACACTTTTCAGGAAAAAATACTCGTTTAAAGACCTTTGCCTCACGATGGTTGTTGACTCGGGTCATAATTCTAAGGTGGAATGTACGCTCTCGCAGTCCCATTCGGGGTTAAAACTACTTTTTGAAAACAAATAAATTCTGATTTCTTTTAAAGCGATTTCGCTGTGTTTAAAATTAATGCCTAGTTCTTACTATCCGGTTTGAACCCCAGCTTTCGCGTGCCGGCTCGTGCCTTAATGAATTTCCCACTTTCGTGGAAAAACTACTGTAAATAATTTCTCACTTTCGCGACGAAGGTTTATTTAGAAGATTTTGATTAAAAACTACGGGCAATAAGGTGTTTGTAAAAGGGAAGGTGCACCGGGTATTATCGAATCTCATCCTACTAATTCGATTACATACTGATAAAACTAATTTAGCTAGACATGATAATTAATGCAAACAGAAATAAACATAAACAACAGAGTAATAAAATATGAATTATGACAGAAAATAAAGTAATAATTCAATTAAAAAGAACCTGGAAAGTAGTACTGAAATTGAAGAGTAGTCCTCCACAATGTCGGCAGGATTCTACTTTGGCGAAATAAAATTGCAGAAAGAAATTACAATGTTCTGAACTAAAGGAAAAAGGAAGAAAATAAAAGAAACAAGAAAAATAGCTTCAATAGAACTTTGGCAGCCCTTCGGGACGTAGAATCCATCCCCCCCCCCCCCCCCCCCACAATGCTGTGAATCTTTGGCCTATTTATAAGAGGTATTTTCTTTCTCAACTTCCAGAGATCATGCATGAGTTATGGAGGAAGTGGCAGTAACTTCCAGTACTGGGCAGTTAGTGGAGAAAGTGTAGGAAGAAATTAAGTTGAGAGTGATCGTGGCTACTTCTGATTTGGACTTCATTCTGATATTTGGTTCATGACGGTCGTGACACTCTTGTGACTACCGTGTTGCACGTGACGACCGTGAGGAAGTTGTGACGAGCGTTGTTGCACCCCAAAATTTTACCAACCAATTATCGCATTCGGCTTATGTTTCGACTCATTTTGCATTTTGCATTTACATACCACGTACATTGCATTTTTGCAGTCAGATTGATTTTATCGGGATTACAGCCCTCCCCTTGCATTTCAGGCATTTCAGGCCAGTTCGAATACGAGGATTTATTTTGAGAATTGGTGCTCGTCCCGGTGTTTTAAGCTCTCGCTGTTATTTTTGAGGACATTTAGGTGTCCGGTTTTTACCGTTTATTTCGCTATAGTCGCGCATTTGTTTCCTAATCGGTTTATTTGACCTTCCTTGCATTTTTAGATTTTTTCTCTTAATTTCTAGATTTTTAAAGAGATTTTAATTGTTTTTTTTAGATTTGAAATTGATTTTAAATGGTCTCTATTTCTTTTTTAGATTTTAAATAGATATTAAATATTTTTAAATAGTTTTAATAGGATAGTTCTTTTATTAGAATTTTAAATAGATTTAAAATTGGTTTAATAGTTTTTTTATTATTAATAGGTTTAGAAATTATAGAGTAATCTCTTTTAGATATTAATTGGTTTAATAGAGTTTAAATCAATTTTTTTTAGATTAATTTCTTTTTATAATATTAATTATATATTAATTAGCATTTTAAGAAGTTTAGTTAGATTAATTAGCTTTAATTAGGTCTAGAAAGTCTTAATGTTCGTTTAGTATTAATGGAGTTTTTAATGATCATTAGAATCTTAAGTGTATTATTAATTGAGTCTTAGTTGTATTAATCATATTTTAATTCAGAGTATTAATCACATTTCGGTGGGCCAGATGTCCAGAGTGTGGGGGCCCAATCCCAGTCTTGCCACATGTCACTATAAGAGCCTCCCACATGCTCACTCTCTCTCTCTCTCTCCGCCAACTCATCCCCAGCACTCACCAAACACATTCCATGTTTCACACTATCACTCCGCATGGCTTCCACGTGCCACCTCGTCCTCTCCCCTTCCATGCACGTCGCCATGTGTCCCACCACTTCCTCCTCGCCGTCGGCCATGCAGACGACTGGAGTCTCACCGGTGAAATCAAACCTCGTCGTAACTTCTCACCGGAACTCATAACCGTCGCCGGAAACTTCATCGCCGTTCATCTTGTTTCCAGATTTCTCATCAGAATTCATCAACCAATCTCCAGAAACCGTTCAAAACCTTCATCGTTTCTTCATCCAAATTCGTACGATCTTCATCAAGAAACCTCCATCCGTTTTTCATCAACGATATTCAAATAGTTTCCAGATTCCTTCATAGATCTTCAACGCCGTCCAGAATTCATCATTGTTCATCCAATTCTTCATCCTTGTTCATGTAACTCCTCCAGAACTTCAAGGATTTTCCAGATCGCCTTCAACCTCAACTATTTCCAAACTTCAAGAACATCATCAGTTCTTCACTTGATTTTCTAGATCTTCACAACCTTCCACCGGAGACTTCATCTTGCTCATCTGTTCATCAACGCCTTCATCAAGTTTTCCAGAAAATCCATAGGACCTCTTCGTGTTCATCAGAATCTCAAGAAAACATTCAACAGTGGTTCATCAGATTTCCACGAAAACTCCAGAGATCTACGCATCAAACTCAAACCTCCATGGAATCTGTAGGCGAACTTCATCTCTCCAAGGAATGTCCAGATCTTCATTCAAGAACGTTCAACCTTAGCCGTTTTCTAGATCCATCGCGACACCAAGATCGGTTGATCTTCATCAAAACCTTCAGAAAGCTCCGTCACGATAACATCAGCAAAAGGCTTCATGGATCTTGTTTGTTTGAGGTTAAGTTTTGCGAGTTAGGTTTGTTTGTGTGATTCAAGTGAAGGTTGAGATGGAGGGACCGAGGAACCATACGGCGGCGATGAAGGGAAGGAGAAGAGTTCTAGGGTTCTGAGTGAGGTTTGGGCGAAGGAGAGGAATGGTCCGTGGACCCTGAGAGTGAGTTAATGGGCCTTTGGCCCAATGATGGGTTTTTGGCCTCATACCTCTGTTTCCCATTGGAACCCCCCCCCCCCCCCCCAGTTCACTTCTTTTTTTTTGGGTGATTGTAGTGGGCCTGAGCCCAACAACATTTCCTGAATGCACACCCTCCATTTCCCTGCGCGTACCCCCTTTGTGTTTGTTTTTTTTTCTAATTTTTTTTGTATTGTGGGCTTAAAGCCCAGTGGTGGTTTTTTTTACTGCATTTACCCCCTTTTGCAGGTTGTACCCCCCTCCCCTTACAATTTTCAATTTCTCTTGTATTGGAGGTGTGATTGTAATATTGTAGTTTTATTTTTCTATTTTCGTTAGGGATTACTTTTATAGTTTAGAATATTATGCATATTTTTACTATAGATTTAATATAGAATGTTCATTCTATTTTCTTATAGAATTATAGAGTTAGATAGATTTTATATTCTATTTTTTATATGCAATTTCTTTATATTTTCTTTAGAATATTTTCTAGTAGAAATGAATTGCTAATATTTAAGAGTAGAACTTTATTTTCATTTGTGATTGGATTTCTCTCCTATTTTCTCTCCTCATTTCTTTTCTATCCAATTTTACCTCCGATTTTATTTTTGGCTGGCCGTGTGGCATGATTCAATTGGAGAATGATTGTCGATATCATTTCTCTATCTTGTCTTTGACACGGACATCAATACGCTACCTCTTAGATTTCGATTTCTCGTATAAGTCAAACCATGACGGTCTAAGCGTTACATTGTTCTTGATTCGAACATCCTCATCAAGGATCCAGAGAGGAGAAGATTGGAATGGAGCTTGTGCGCATGTCAGGAGCCAACGGAGCCGCTTCGTTCAACATCATCTTGCTGACTCAAGTCTTCGTGCAACCGTCGAGTGTTGTGAGCTGTATTGTTAGATACGTAGGAAATGACAATCGAGCGGTCTCCCCTAGATTATTTAGGGTGTTTAGTATATGTCCCTTGGGTGATATACGACGCACTCGCTCCTACGTATTAGGTTCTTACATGTGTGTCCCGAGTTCCTTCCTGTTTAGGCGTAAGCCTGCTTCCTCTTTGTTCTCGCCCCCGTGCGATCAAAACCCTTTTCTCTCGCGTTCAAGCGATTGAGACCCTTTCTCTTGCCCCTGTGCAATCGAGACTCGTTTTCCCGCCGAACTACGTTTTCTCTGATCTCTCGTGCCATACGAGAGTACGTAGGCATTGGATGCGATATCCTAGCGAGCAACCTTTCCCTTTCCCCGTTTGCTATAGTTAGCTGAACTACAGCTGCTCCGATTTCTCGTGACTGACGAGAATATGTAGGCATAGGATGAGATATCCTAGCGAGCACACTAATAACTAACTTCTCTGTTCTCTCGCTGCCGTGCGATCGAGACCTTCCCGCTAACGACTGTTATCCTCTTGCCTGAGCGCAATTGAGACCAGACCATAGTCCTAGAACCCGTAGGTTCCCATACCTTTAAAACCCGACATACTACGTCCGTTCTACCGCAAACAGGTAACGCCTAAGTCTCCGTCGAGCGAGCAGCATACACCTAAAGGCTAGAATGCGTACGCTAGTATCATTAATTCTTTCTCTCACCCCCGTGTGATCGAGAACACCCTGTCTAGCCGTAGTTAGCCCGAACTACGTTTGCTCTGATCTTTCGCGCTGTGTGAAAGTACGTAGGCACGAGATGCGATATCTCAGCAAGCAAATTTCCCCCGTAGTTTCCCAAACTACGTTGACTCTGACTTTCCCATTGCACGAGGGAATACGTAGGCATAGAGCGCGATGCTCTATCGAGTCAGTTTCTTTCCGTTTAGCTTTAGCAGTCGTAGATAGATTGTTTTTCACCCCTAGACAAACCAACAAGCGTGGATCCCATCGAGTACGATGGACGTGAGGGGTGCTAATACCTTCCCCTTGCGTAACCGACTCCCGAACCCAGACAATGGTTACGATGACCTTGTCTTATACCTTTTCGTCAGGTTTTTTCCGATCGTTTCCTTTCCCGTTCTGAGGGATAAATAACGAAAGGTGGCGACTCTTCTGTTTTGCCGGCCTTGTTTTTCTTGGTAGCGACAGCTGGCGACTCTGCTGGGGACTTCTTTTTGCAGTCTCGCCCTGTTTTTCCTAGCTGTTTGGGTCATCCCCAGCAGCTGGCGACTCTGCTGGGGAATTTCTGGTTCTCTAAGTGAGTCTTGTCTTGGATTCTCTTCCTAGCTGTTTGGGCCCGTCCCCAGCAGCTGGCGACTCTGCTGGGGACTGCGATAGTTTCCTGGGGATCCAACGTCCCTATGTGAGTCAATCTGAGGGATCCAACATCCCGACGAGAGTCAATCCTAGCGCTTGTTTGTTTGTCTGTGGGTGTTTAGTTTTGTGTTGTATGTTGTGTATTACTGTATTTACATTTTCTGCACTATTATTATTATCTGTTGCTACTGTGCTGTTGTGGGAGGGGCTCTGATGAGTGATAAGCCAGACCCAGGCTCGAGTACATACCTAGAACTAGAAGCAGATTTGTGGTGAACCTGTATGTTAGGCATACACTAGTTCCCACGAAATCTGCACTCAGACGAGATTCTTTGAGATGATTTCCATTTCCAGCCCAGTGGACCATCGAAAAGATTTCAGACCTAAGAATTGTCGACTCTGGGAACCGATCACTTGTGATTCAGCTAAGTGAGGCCGCTTTAAGAGATAATGATGCCACACCTTTTGGGTATCGTATCATCGTTCTTGAAAGCCTGTGACGCTGATGACCGCATAGGATGTCGAACCTGTGTCAGTTTAGGTTCATACCCGTGTGTGGGAGGGTTTTTCCAGGAAACTTGACTTCCAGCCTACCCAGTATTTTGTCCAACTTGCAGTTGACTTCCCGG
The DNA here is from genome assembly GCA_963859935.3 of Lathyrus sativus. Lineage (NCBI taxonomy): Eukaryota > Viridiplantae > Streptophyta > Magnoliopsida > Fabales > Fabaceae > Lathyrus > Lathyrus sativus. Next base: position 474,894,498 of record OZ012741.1, on the reverse strand, counting down.
CATTCGCATTGGACTTGAGTTAGTTTCTGGAAGGATCATGGACTATGAAGAGCAGAATCAGTTTGTTACCAGGGCAGAGTTTGAAATATTGAAGAACCAGTTGAGTCAGTTTATGGAAGCCATAACAGCTATGACTAGAGGAGAGAACAACATTCAGAGAACTCCGGTGAACAATGTCGCTCAGCCTGTGCAAACCCCTGTCAGAGGCCCGCCTTCTCTCGATGGTACAAAGTATCAAGGTTTCACTTTCTCCACGCCAAATTCTCCAAGGATTGTTCCTTCTCCATGAATTGTCCCACATCCAAGAGTTGTTCCGCAGGTTAATGTTCAGAACCCACGGACTGTTGAGTACATGAGAAGGCTTCAGTTGTTGGAAGATCAGATGGCTGCCTTGATAAATAAGAATACTCTCAACCTGAATGTTGCGAGCATGTGTTTGGTGCCAGGTCTTGTGATGCCTCCGAAATTCAAGATGCCCAATTTTGAGAAATACAAAGGGGATAGTTATCCGAAGCTACATTTGGTTATGTTCTGCCGAAGAATGACTTCATATGTCACCAATGACAAGCTCATGATTCACTATTTCCAAGATAGTTTGATCGGAGCATCTTTGGATTGGTACATGCAGTTGAAGAGTGATAGTATCAAATCATGGTCTGATTTAGCCAATGCCTTCGTGAAGCAGTACGACTACAACCTGGATATGGCTCCTAGTCGCGTGCATTTGCAAGAATTATCCCAGGCGGAGAAAGAATCCTTTAGAGGGTATGTGCAGAGATGGAGAGAATTGGCTGCTCGTGTTCAACCACCGCTTGTGGAGAGAGAAATGGTCGACCTTTTCGTGGGTACTCTGAAGGGCCGTTACTATGACACATTGTTCAGTTGTGGAAATGCAAGCTTTGCGGACTTGATACGAGTAGGAGAACGTCTTGAGAGCGGAATCAAGAGCAGAAAGATTCAAGATATTCCCTATACTGCAGTTTATGAAGATGAATCAATTGTCAGTTCTCAAGAAGAATGGGAGAAAGGAAGCGATGTTGTCACAGAATCTCCCGTACCTTAGATTCAGTATCCAGACACTTCGAGTGCTCAGAGCCAGCAACCTGTTGAGTTTGTATGTCAGATATCTGTTACCCGCCAGAGTCAACAGCAGTATCATCGTCAGCCACGTCAGCACGCCCGACGAAGATCAAGGAAACCTGAAAGGCAGTTTACTTAGCTACTAGTGTCATACAGTCAGTTGTTGCCGGATCTGGTCAAAAGTGGGCTGATAGTGCCGAAGGAGACCGATCCAATGATCCCGCCTTATCCTCCAGGTTTTGATGCCAACGCTCGCTGTGAGTACCATGTTGGGGCACAGGGGCATTCAACAGATGACTGTAAGGTGCTTCGAAGCCAGATTCAGACCTTGCTGGACTCTAACAGGATATCTGTCACGCCTCAGGGTGTCGACCTTCCTTTATCCATCCGAGTGGGTGAATCAGTTCAGGTTATGGGAGAGTTCACTGAAAGCAGATGTTCAGAGGAGTATCATGATGACTTCGACGATCAATTCTGAAGATGGCTGGCTCAGCAGCAAATCAAGTTCGAAAATCCCGGTTCCCAGAAACTGGCAATCTGTGTTTTATCATGTCATTTCTTTGCATTTGTAGTTTCTTTTCTGTTAAAGCGCAAATTGCATTCGTAAAACTTGTATTGTTTTCAATTGATATTGATAATTAAATGAGTATGCATGCTTTGATTTAATCCAGTCGTGTTCACTCAATATTTTACAGATATCCAACGCTTGGTTAAGCGGAATCCGGGGAGGATGACGAAGTTTAAAGACGCACAAGCTTCCGATTGTATGCTTTTGAAAATAAAATCTGCTGATGATGTACAGGCATTGTTTCAAATCCCTAAACATTGTATTTATAAGGAAGATAATCCCTTGGCAACCCCTTTGAGCCTAGTAGTAGGAGTTTTCTTTCAGAAAACGAAAAACCCCTCAATCTTAACCTGGGGCAGGGTAGGTGTTAGCTAATTTGACCGAGCATCCGAATTGCAGAAAGGAGTGTCCGTTCGAGGATTAGTCACACCTCTAGAGGTCGTGCCTAAAAAACCGCAGTGGTTAAGCATCAAGAGTGAGACAGTCACATCATTCCCCAAAGAGTCAGACAACCAGTGTTACACGACTTGTTCAAAAAAAAAAGAAAGAAAGAAAAGAATCCAAGGCCCGCTAAGTCAAAACTTGAAAACAAATGACTTAGGCAAAAATAAGGGCATCCCGCTGGACTTAACAAGCAAAAGAAGCTCAAAAGAGGCAGTCCAAGCAAAAGTTAGGGAAAGAAAAATGAAAGGATTACAAAAGAAAAATCTTCAAATGAAATACGAGTCGTGTGAACCCAAGTGTCAAAGACGAAAAGTGAGTGGTTGTCACTCCAGAAACTCATGGTTTCTCGAACTATCACTCCTATCTTTCAACCTCTGAGAAGTGAGCGCTAAGGTCGAATTAGCTAAACGTAGGATTGGAGAACATCACGGAGAACGGGTGGGTTAAAATAAACTTTGAGCCTTTATCCTTTCCTTCAAAACTGTGAACCTGACCATGTTACAACCAGAAAAAGTCCTAATTGAAGAAGGGTTTGTTTCGAAGGCATACATCGGTAAAGATTGAGTCAAAACTGACTCCTAAAAGGGTTCTTCTTACCATGTTGGTACTGATGTTGATATTCTAATAAATGGTTTGTTCATTATATGCCATAAACTGTTTTTTCTTTTCCAGTGAACATATTGGATGTCAAAACTGTCATATGCATTGCATTAATATATCTCTTATGCAGAACAACTTGTTTTACTTGCGAGTAAGCGCTGGACAGCAGGAAAGTTCCTATAGTGGAAAGTCTGATCAGGATAGAGTGCAGAACGCTCGAATACTCTGTGAACCGGGGCAAGCTATATCAAGTAATCCCTAGTGATGTCAGCCATGTGATGTCAGCCATCCGAAGTCGATTATTCTGAAGCAGTCAGGTCGAGATTTGATGAATCCCTCGAGGACAACCAGTGTATCTCCCTGCATATTAACCTATCAGGGGCAAAGTCGTTGCAGACAGGGGCGGGCCACTCTAAGAAAAGCGCAGAAGTTGTTCCTGGCCCGAGGGACATTTGATCTGAAGTATCTCTCCGAGGTTCAGAGTGCTGAGGCAGTTCATGTCAGACCATCAGGGTACAGATTTTTAGATTTCCTTTTGAGGAATATCCCCACAGAGATCCCACAGACTGGGCATATTAGAAGCAAATGAATTGTTCCTCTCCGTGTCATCAGAGCTACTCGAGCAGGTTCAGGCGATCTTCAAGTGTGAGACGAATGTCGGGAAGTCGTGCTACTATCCTTTGACCCTTCAACCGGAGACTATGAATTCAGACAGGATGTTGTCCAGCGTCAGTCGTACCTGACCCATCATAGATAGCCTAAAAGCCCAATCCTTATTGGCAATTTTCAGGAAGCCTAATCCTTATTGGCGCGCCATTCCTAAAGCCCAATCCATATTGGCAATCACCGTGAGGCCCACCCATGTTGGTGCATCAGTCTCAAAATCCAATCTTCATTGATACGCAGGAGGACTCCGTCTGTTTTCCTCAGCAAAGTCCAATTTTCATTGGCACGTGTAAGCTATCCCCAGGGAAGTCTAATCTACTTAGCACATTTGGTTATCCCTCAGCGGAGTCGATTCACCTTTCCAGCATTTATTTTGCTGGAATAATTCTGTGATACCCGGTTATCCCCAGCGGAGTTGGCTTTGTCTTCAGTATTTATTTTGCTGAAGCGGTTCCGTATCCAGTTTCTCTAGCAGCGGAGTTGGCTTCACCTTTCCAGCATTTATTTTGCGGGAATGGTCCTTCTGTGCACAACTTTTCTCCAGCAGCCCGAGCCTGCATTTACATCTTGCATATATCATTATATTTGCATCATATTTGTATTTCATCCTCAAATGCGTAGCATTCCATCTTATATGGAGCATTTACGCCATAGAAAAATTCAAACATACGCATGTGCATACGGAGCATAAGCCAATTTTTCTATCAGCCTTCTATGGCAATGTGAATCACTCTGCAATCAGTTCAGAGGAAAATACCCAGCAGCTTTGTTCAGATAGTTCTGTGGTTTATTTGATTCTCAAATCATATAACGGTTATTGCTTTGTCTATCAATCATCTGATGACGACAGACTCTTCTTTCCGTCAATTCATATTGACGACGTGTACCTCCGAGCAGGTTTTCTTCCCGTCAGTTCATATTGACGATGTATTTCCCCAACAGGAATTTTCTCCGTCTATCATTAGACGTCATGAGTTCGAGTATGGATTTCTCCGTCTGTCATTAGACATGGTGAGTTTGAAGAAGATATTTTCTCCGTCTATCTTTAGACGTCATGAGTTCGAGTATGGTTTTCTCCGTCTATCTTTAGATGTCGCGAGTTTGGGTATGGTTTTCTCTCCGTCTATCTTTAGACGTTGAGAGGTTTCCAGGAGATCTTTCAGATATTGGCTTTCTTTCTGTTTATTGGATGAGATGACATTTCAAGAGAGGTTTTCCTGACTGTTGATTCTTATTGACGTCGAAGCTCTTTGAAGAATGTACAGTTTTCCTGGTTGTTGATTCTTATTGACGACATGGCTATTTGAAGGTGGTTTTCTTCCTGTCAATCCTTATTGATGATGTGGCCCCTTTGAAGATATTGTTCTTTCCATCAACTCCTATAGACGAGAGGATTCTGAAATTTGATGGGTGGTGTTGCAGTTTATATGGTTTTCTTTCCGCTAGTTCCCACTGAAGATGTGGTTCTTCGGACAAATTTTTCTTCCTGTCTATCTTTAGACAATGTGATAAGATCAAGTGCATGTTGATCTGGCCTTCGGGATGATCTTCTCCGTCTATCTTTAGACATCGTGAGTATGGATTTTGTTTTCCTTCGGGATGGTGACTCTCGGTCTATCTTTAGACGATGCGAGATTTGAATATGATTTTCTTCTCGTCTATCATTAGACGATACGAGATTCGAATATGGTTTTCCTCTTGTCTTTCATTAGACGATGCGAGATTCAGGTATGTTCCTCTCGTCTATCATTAGACGATGCGAGATCAAGATTATTTTTCTCCTGTCTACCATTAGACAGTGTGAGCCTTCGGGATGGTGTCTCTCCGTCTAACTTTAGATGATGTGAGTATTTCTCTTCCTGTCTATCATTAGACAATGTGAGAGGATCAAGTGCATGTTGATCCAACCTTCGGATTTGTTATTTGTGGCGTCACGCAGATAACTAGTGCTAAAGTCGGTTTCCTTGTCAGATGATTGATCAGTTGTTGCCGTGACAACTGGATTCAGTGTTCTGGATATTTTGTTCCCCAAGCAGTTTGTGCAGTTTATTTCTGCAGGTTGGCAAATTTCTGGGTTTCTTTTGTATTCAACCGTCTTCTACCTTTAAATGTTTGAAAGCCGTTCGCTTCTCAACCCTTCAGGTCCAAGCTGTTTGAATAGGGGCAGTTGTTGCACCCCAAAATTTGACCAACCAATTATCGCATTCGGCTTATGTTTCGACTCATTTTGCATTCTGCATTTACATACCGCGTACATTGCACTTTTGCAGTCAGATTGATTTTATCGGGATTACAGCCCTCCCCTGGCATTTCAGGCATTTCAGGTCAGTTCGAATACGAGGATTTATTTTGAGAATTGGTGCTCGTCTCGGTGTTTTCAGCTCTCGCTGTTATTTTTGAGGATATTTAGGTGTCCGATTTTTACCGTTTATTTCGCTATAGTCGCGCATCTGTTTCCTAATCGGTTTAATTGACCTTCCTTGCATTTTTAGATTTTTTCTCTTAATTTCTAGATTTTTAAAGAGATTTTAATTGTTTTTTTTTAGATTTGAAATTGATTTTAAATGGTCTCTATTTCTTTTTTAGATTTTAAATAGATATTAAATGTTTTTAAATAGTTTTAATAGGATAGTTCTTTTATTAGTATTTTAAATAGATTTAAAATTGGTTTAATAGTTTTTTTTTATTATTAATAGGTTTAGAAATTATAGAGTAATCTCTTTTAGATATTAATTGGTTTAATAGAGTTTAAATCAATTTTTTTTAGATTAATTTCTTTTTAGAATATTAATTAGATATTAATTAGCATTTTAAGAAGTTTAGTTAGATTAATTAGCTTTAATTAGGTCTAGAAAGTATTAATGTTCGTTTAGTATTAATGGAGTTTTTAATGATTATTAGAATCTTAAGTGTATTATTAATTGAGTCTTAATTGTATTAATCAGATTTTAATTCAGAGTATTAATCACATTTCGGTGGGCCAGATGTCTAGAGTGTGGGGGCCCAATCCCAGTCTTGCCACATGTCACTATAAGAGCCTCCCACATGCTCACTCTCTCTCTCCGCCAACTCATCCCCAACACTCACCAAACACAGTCCACGTTTCACACTATCACTCCGCATGGCTTCCATGTCACCTCGTCCTCTCCCCTTCCATGCACGTCGCCACGTGTCCCACCACTTCCTCCTCGCCGCCGGCCATGCAGACGGCCAGAGTCTCACCGGTGAAATCAAACCTCGCCGTAACTTCTCACCGGAACTCATAACCATCGCCAGAAACTTCATCGTCGTTCATCTTGTTTCTAGATTTCTCATCAGAATTCATCAACCAATCTCCAGAAACCGTTCAAAACCTTCATCGTTTCTTCATCCAAATTCGTATGATCTTCATCAAAATCCAGAAACCTCCATTCGTTTTTCATCAACGATCTTCAAACAGTTTCCAGATTCCTTCATAGATCTTCAATGCCGTCCAGAATTCATCACTGTTCATCCAATTCTTCATCCTTGTTCATGTAACTCCTCCAGAACTTCAAGGATTTTCCAGATCGCCTTCAAGCTCAACTATTTCCAAACTTCAAGAACATCATCAGTTCTTCACTTGATTTTCCAGATCTTCACAACCTTCCACCGGAGACTTCATCTTGCTCATCTGTTCATCAACGCCTTCATCAAGTTTTCCAGAAAATCCATAGGACCTCTTCGTGTTCATCAGAATCTCAAGAAAACATTCAACAGTGGTTCATCAGATTTCCACGAAAACTCCAGAGATCTACGCATCAAACTCAAACCTCCATGGAATCTATAGGCGAACTTCAGATCTCCAAGGAATGTCCAGATCTTCATTCAAGAACGTTCAACCTTAACCGTTTTCCAGATCCATCGCGACACCAAGATCGGTTGATCTTCATCAAACCTTCAGAAAGCTTCGTCACGATAACATCAGCAAAAGGCTTCATGGATCTTGTTTGTTTGAGGTTAGGTTTTGCGAGTTAGGTTTGTTTGTGTGATTCAAGTGAAGGTTGAGATGGAGGGATCGAGGAACCAAACGGCGGCGATGAAGGGAAGGAGAAGAGTTCTAGGGTTCTGAGTAAGGTTTGGGCGAAGGAGAGGAAAGGTCCGTGGACCCTGGGAGTGAGTTAATAGGCCTTTGGCCCAATGATGGGTTTCTGGCCTCATACCTCCGTTTCCCATTGGAACCCCCCCCCCCCCCCCCCCCGGTTCACTTTTTTTTTGTGTGATTATAGTGGGCCTGAGCCCAACAACATTTCCTGAATGCACACCCTTCATTTCCCTGCGCGTACCCCCTTTGTGTTTGTTTTTTTTCCTGATTTTTTTTGTATTGTGGGCTTAAAGCCCAGTGGTGGTTTTTTTACTGCATTTACCCCCTTTTGCAGGTTGTACCCCCCTCCCCTTACAATTTTCAATTTCTCTTGTATTGGAGGTGTGATTGTAATATTGTAGTTTTATTTTTCTATTTTCGTTAGGGATTACTTTTATAGTTTAGAATATTATGCATATTTTTACTATAGATTTAATATAGAATGTTCATTCTATTTTCTTATAGAATTATAGAGTTAGATAGATTTTATATGTTATTTTTTATATGCAATTTCTTTATATTTTCTTTAGAATATTTTCTAGTAGAAATTAATTGCTAATATTTAGGAGTAAAACTTTATTTTCATTTGTGATTGGATTTCTCTCCTATTTTCTCTCCTCATTTCTTTTCTATCCAATTTTACCTCCGATTTTATTTTTGGCTGGCCGTGTGGCATGATTCAATTGGAGAATGATTGTCGATATCATTTCTGTATCTTGTCTTTGACACAGACATCAATACGCTACCTCTTAGAGTTCGATTTCTCGTATAAGTCGAACTATGACGGTCTAAGCATTACATTGTTCCTGATTCGAACATCCTCATCAAGGATCCAGAGAGGAGAAGATTGGAATGGAGCTTGCGTGCATGTCAGGAGCCAACGGAGCCGCTTCATTCAACATCATCTTGCTGATTCAAGTCTTTGTGCAACCGTCGAGTGTTGTGAGCTGTATCGTTAGATACGTAGGAAATGAAAATCGAGCGGTCTCCCCTCGATCGTTTAGGGTGTTTAGTATATGTCCCTTGGGTGATATACGACGCACTCACTCCTACGTATTAGGTTCTTGCGTGTGTGTCCCGAGTTCCTTCCGGTTTAGGCGTAAGCCTGCTTCCTCTTTGTTCTCGCCCCCGTGCGATCAAAACCCTTTTCTCTCACGTTCAGGCGATTGAGACCCTTTCTCTTGCCCATGTGCAATCGAGACTCGTTTTCCCGCCGAACTACGTTTGCTCTGATCTTTCTTTCCATACGAGAGTATGTAGGCATTGGATGCGATATCCTAGCGAGCAACCTTTCCCTTTCCCCGTTTGCTGTAGTTAGCTGAACTTCAGCTGCTCTGATTTCTCGTGCCAGATGAGAATATGTAGGCATAGGATGCGATATCCTAGCGAGCATACTAACAACTAACTTCTCTGTTCTCTCGCTGCCGTGCGATCGAGACCTTCCCGCTAACGACTGATATCCTCTTGCCCGAGCGCAATTGAGACCAGACCGTAGTCCTAGAACCCGTAGGTTCCCATACCTTTAAAACCCGACATACTACGTCCGTTCTACCGCAAACAGGTAACGCCTAAGTCTCCGTCGAGCGAGCAACATGCACCTAAAGGCTAGAATCCGTACGCTAGTATCGTCAATTCTTTCTCTCACCCCAGTGTGGTCGAGAACACCCTGTCTAGCCGTAGTTAGCTCGAACTACGTTTGCTCTGATCTTTCGTGCTGTGTGAAAGTACGTAGGCACGAGATGCGATATCTCAGCGAGCAAATTTCCCCCGTAGTTTCCCGAACTACGTTGACTCTGACTTTCCCATTGCACGAGGGAATACATAGGCATAGAGCGCGATGCTCTATCGAGTCAGTTTCTTTCCGTTTAGCTTTAGCAGCCGTAGATAGATTGTTTTTCACCCGTAGACAAACCAACAAGCATGGATCCCATCGAGTACGATGGACGTGAGGGGTGCTAATACCTTCCCCTTGCGTAACCGACTCCCGAACCCAGACAATGGTTACGATGACCTTGTCTTATACCTTTTCGTCAGGTTTTTTCCGATCGTTTCCTTTCCCGTTCTGAGGGATAAATAACGAAAGGTGGCGACTCTTCTGTTTTGCCGGCCTCGTTTTTCGCGGTAGCGACAAGCGTCACACGCACAAAATCCATTTCTTTGTTATTTTCTGTTTTTCTTCTCTCTTTTCCTTCCATTTCTTCTTCTTTTCTTTCTTTAATCCAAATTCTCCATAATCTGCAAAACATAGTAAGTTAACCGTATGATGGAACATAAATCCAGATAAATTAACAATAGTCGCAAATAAATGCATGTAAATCAAGTTAAATAAACAATATAATTTCACGTTATCAGCCGCCAACTTTCTCACACGCTCGTGCATGCTAGACATCTTTCATGGAAAAGAGAAACAAACGAAGTTAGCATATCAAACCAAAGTCGGGCGCGCAGGAAATAAAGCAAACTTACTACCTAAAAGGCGCAAATCTTCCTTGTTAGAAGCGCATTCGAGGAGGGACCTCGTATTGATTAAGCTCGACTTCGTGTGAATCTCCCCGTTGGCCTCGAGGATGAACTTCTCGTCCTAGGTCACACACTTCGCAGGGGGAAAGCTGGCCACAAAAGTGACCAGCTTCTGGTAAGCTGCTCGGTCTTTGGTGTTCATCGAGCCGGCCACATGATATAACTATCAGTGCCTCTGTTGAAATGCTCCTCCGTCCAAACCAGAGGGATATTCGACACCAGAACCTCCTCAGGCTGTCCGTCCTTCTCTCGTACCTCGCAATCAAAAAGGGAATCTGTGGCCACGTGGGCGACCGATCTAACAACGTACCACCGATCCTTAAAGTGTCGGATAGAATCCATATATGCTTGAAAGAGTCTCCTCGGTTGCTTTAAAGACACCCAACTGTGTCGACCATCGATAGTCTGCCTCTGGATATGAAAGATGTGGAAGAAGAGCGGGAGAGTGGCCCCGACACCAAGATACTGGCAAACAATCTCATACGCTCGCACGAACGCGATGACATTGGGATGAAGCTGTGAGGGAGATAGTCGAAGCCAATCAAAGACCCCCAGCTGAAAGTCGGTGAAGGGAAGACGCAGCCCCGCCTCCCAGAAGGCGAACTCGTACATAGAGAATCTCATTCCCCCGTACGCCGAGCGTATTCGGTGGGTTACCCGCGGTCTGTATGCCTACTGGTTAACGATGGAGTCCTTGACACGATCCTCGTTGTTGGCAAAAGCGTAAGAATCGTCCTTAGCAAAATGGGAGGAGATACTCAAGGGCTCTTCCTCGGCCCAATCCTCGGGGGATCTCATGTGCTCCTCGCCAGGCAGCGGCATCGGAGAATCTGGCTCGTCGTCAATTTCAACAGTTCCTTGGGCCCAAGTAGCCATTTACATCTGAAAAGCAAAGGAAATTGGTGAATTCGATGTTTAGAATCAAATCCATGTTGGTGTAAGCCCTAGAGGCCAATACTTTTTGGTACTTGTATCGGATTATTCGTTTAATAATAAAAGGCATTTCTTTATTATGTTTGTCTTTCAGAATAATAAAGTCCCTAGAATAGTTAGTTTGTTTAATGAAATGTTAAGTGTGACTTAATCATGAGATCCCATTAAACATAAAGACATTATTCTTAAAATATCCGTAGTCAAGCTTTATTGCAAAGTGGGATAACATTAAAAGCATTGAGACTATTATGAAGATAGACTGATGATCACATCTCATGGATCATGGATAAAGAGTTATCAAGTCTTGACATAGGTATAAATATTAGGAGTAATATTTATACCGGATTGACCCGCTATGAGAATACTACATAGTATGTTATGCAAAGTGTCATAAGTTATTCTCATGGTGATAATGGTGTATTACCACCCTTCGACCTGAAACCACTATGGACCCTAGATGTAGAGTCGGGTGCTTTATTGCTGATCAAACATTATCCGTAACTGGATGATCATAAAGACAGTTGATGGGCACTCCACGAAGCATGCTGAGGGACATGAGTGTCCTAGATGGAATTTGCCAATCCTGCATAACAGGAGAAATGTCTAAGGGCCCAATATTCAACTGGACAAGGATGACACAGTGTATGCCTTGTGTTCAATATAGACATAGGGGCAAAAGGGTAATTGTACAAACATATATTATCACGAAAAAGGTTTTGTCAGATCACATGACATTTTCGTGACTTGGGTAGCAGTGATGTGTTGCTAGATACCGCTTACTGTTTATTATGTTAAATATATAATTTAATATAATTACCAACGTTACGAAATCCTACAGGGTCACACACATAAGGACAGTTTGATGAGAGATAGAGAAATCAAAGGAACACCGTAAGGTACGGTGCACTTAAGTGAAAAATAGAAATTCGGATAATATAATAATAATTATTGTTATTTTATAATGGTTATAAAATAATAATAAAATAAATATATTTATTATAATAATAGTTATTATAATAATATATAATATTATTATGGATCATGTGAATTGGGTTTTTAGCCCGCAGCCCACAAGAGAGTCTATAAAAGGAACCCTTGTGATGAAGCTTTCACTTGATGCAATTTCGTTTTTGATTCTCTTTTTTCACTCAAATAATTCCGTTCGTAAGCAGCTAGCACTGTGACCGGAAGCTGTTCGTGTGGACTGAGTAGAGGCGTTGCACTTCATCAACGCTTGTGATCGCTGCATCAAAGATCTGAATCGCCACAAAGAGGTAACGATTCTATCACTGACCATGCTCATTCGTAAGGATCACTAAAGGAAATTTATTGTTTTCCGCTGCGTTTAGATCGCAATTTTCCTTCAGTGGTATCAGAGCCACTTACGAAACCATGGATCTGATAGCTGTTAAATTTCCGTCTTTTCTGTATTTGATTCGATTAAAACACAGAATGAATTTAACAATAAACGATTAATTAAATTTGGCATCTGTTGTGTACGATTTGGATGATTGATATTGATTATGCTTCAGAAACCGACATTAGTATGGTGAAGTTGTGCGATACATTGATCATCCATAGGTTACACAATTAGATCGATCACTTTTATATAAGATATAAGAAATTCTGATGCAAAGATGGTATATGGGATATACTGTTTTGATTTCATCCATTCAATCACATAAGGATTGTAATTCTTTTGAAAGATCATCATTTTCATTCGCTTCGGAATCCGACGTTAGTATGGTGAAGCAATGACATGTTGATCTATCATATTGAGTTATCAATCGAGTTGTGTTTGACGGCATGAAATTGTTGCATTAGGATTAATGGCAGTACAAGTGTTGTATTACCGCAGACTTTTCCGGTTGGGGTTGTAAATGCACAAAAGTTGTGCAGGAAACGACGTGAAATACAATGAAGTGTTCATAAAATTTTTCGCTGGGGCGCTGCCCCTAACAACCCCGCAAGGAGGCGCTGCCCCCTTGACCCCCGTCCGCTGAACGGTCAGCGGAACCACCATCCGCTGACCGGGCAGCGGAACCCCCGGCTAAGTCTGCAAAGTGTGATCAATCAGCCGAAATTTAATTTAGTTTATTTAATTATCGGAATTTTAAACTAATAATAAAAGTGTGTTTATTATTATTTATTTGTGGTGATCAGTTATGGCCTTAGTTTTTCCTTTATTATTGTTTTGGGATTTTTGAATACGGCCTGCGTGTCGTGCCTCTCTCTCAATCTCTTTATGTAACTTCTTTTCTCATCTCACTCCCTCGTATGTAAAACGAGTTTTCTTATATGTAATGTAATATTATGTTATGAAAAAAAAGAGGAAGTATTCAATATTAAAGGAGGATAACCTTGGAGATCATGCTTGGAGAAGCTTAGATCGTTATTAGGTTAGCTTAGGTTCTCTCATTGGCTTGAGAGAACAATTGCGTTAGGGGCCATAATTGTATTTTTTTTTTTATATATGTATGTTGATGCATGTAATTGTATGTTGATGCATGTGAGAGACGTTTTGCATGTTAAGCCGGTGAGATCAAACTAATAACAAATTCCCTCAAAATTAAGTATTAAGTTTATGCTTTCCAATTTTTAGCACTCATCAAGACTAGTATCGAGCATTGTAGGTTTCGCCTACGCGAGGTGCATGTTCTATATTAGTAAGGTGTGATGGGATAATTGTAATATCCAATTGCTAAAACAATGGGTCAAACTTAACTAAACAAATTATAATAAGATTATATATGTTTAGAAGCAAGAATTGGGAATGATTCATGTGATGGATCAGAATAAGGAGTTATTCACCCAATTGAAAATATTCGAGAGTTGTATGAGATACAATTGGAATGAGTTCCTACCTAAATAACTTAGTTTTGTGTAATCAGCCTAACGCTGACTTAAAACAAAGTGAAACATGGATCTCGACCCACTAGAAAGTCTTCCAACGGGATTTTCCGAATCAAATGATGAGGGTCATTTGTTTTGAATAAAATAGTGGGAGCATATTTGATTAAAGGCCTAATTAAATATGTTGTTTTAATGATACTTATATTTTCATATTTCTCTTGTAGATTACCATGACAACAAACACATCGAACAATATTTTGCGATCCATCCTAGATAAGGAAAAATTGTCTGGGACAAATTTCCTGGATTGGCACCGTAATCTGAGGATTGTCCTCAAGCACGATAAGAAGCTGTATGTCTTGGAGACACCAGTTCCTGAGGAGGAACCTCCTAGTTCTGCACCAAAGGCAGAAAGAGATGCTTATAAGAAGCATTTCGATGATGCCAATGAAACCGCTTGCCTCATGCTTGCTACCATGAACTCTGAGTTGCAAAAGCAACACGAGAACATGTCTGCGTTCGATATGATCGGACATCTGAAAACGCTTTATCAAGAGCAAGCAAGAAATGAGAGGTTTCAGGTTTCAAAGTCCCTTTTTAACAACAAGTTAGCTGAGGGAGCCCCTGTAAGTCCCCATGTACTCAAGATGATTGGGTATGTGGAGAACCTTGACAGATTAGGGTTTCCCCTTGGAAAAGAACTTGCGATTGATCTGATCTTGCAATCGTTGCCAGAGAGCTTCAGTCAGTTTGTCCTGAATTTCAATATGAATGACTTGGACAAAAGTCTTCCAGAACTGCTAGGCATGTTGAGAACTGCTGAGCAGAATATGAAGACAAAAGGGAAATCCATTCTGATGGTCAGTAATGGAAAGAAACAGAACAAGAGGCCCATCAAACAGGGTGGTAGAGGGAAAGGCAAGGAAGTTGCCAAACCCAAACCCACTCCTCCTGTTTTGAAGCCTAGTGGAGGAATAGCAAAGGAGGGCACTTGCTTCCATTGCGGTAAGACCGGACATTGGAAGAGAAATCGCCCAAAGTACCTGGAAGATAAGAATAATGGAGTAGAGACTTCAAATTCAGGTATTTTTGTTATTGAAATTAATTTATCTACTTCTGCATCATGGGTATTAGATACTGGATGCGGTTCTCACATTTGTACTAATGTGCAGGGGCTAAAAAGGAGTAGAGATTTGGCAAAAGGTGAAGTTGACCTACGAGTTGGCAATGGAGCAAAGGTTGCTGCTTTAGCTGTAGGAACTTATGTTTTAACTTTACCTAGTGGTTTAATAATTCAGTTAGAGAACTGTTATTATGTACCTGCAATTAGCAGGAATATTATTTCCGTTTCTTGTTTGGACAAGTTTGGTTTTACATTCATAATAAGGAACAATTGTTGCTCCATTTATTTGAATGATATATTCTATGCTACTGCAAAAATGAATAATGGACTATATGTCCTTGATCTTGAAATGCCAATTTATAACATTAATACTAAAAGGTTGAAACCTAATGAGTTGAATCCAACTTACCTTTGGCACTGTCGATTAGGCCACATAAATGAGAAACGCATTTCCAAACTCCATAAAGATGGACTCTTGGACTCTTTTGATTATGAATCATATGAGACATGCAGATCTTGTTTAATTGGAAAGATGACAAAGTCCCCATTCACAGGAAAAGGTGAAAGGGCTAATGATCTTTTGGCACTCATACATACTGATGTATGTGGACCACTGAACATACCAGCCAGAGGAGGTTTTCAGTACTTCATCACTTTTACTGATGACTTCAGTAGATACGGATATGTGTATTTAATGAAACACAAATCTGAGTCCTTTGAAAAGTTCAAGGAATTCAAGAATGAAGTACAAAACCAACTAGGTAAGAATATTAAAGTTCTTCGATCAGATCGAGGCGGTGAATATTTAAGCCTAGAATTTGATGACCATCTAAAAGAGTATGGGATTCTATCCCAACTTACTCCTCCTGGAACACCACAATGGAATGGTGTATCTGAGAGAAGAAATCGAACCTTGTTAGACATGGTCCGATCCATGATGAGTCACGTCGATCTTCCAAACTCCTTTTGGGGACATGCATTATTAACAGCAGCTTACACACTTAACCGTGTTCCATCCAAAAAGGTTGATAAGACACCATATGAGATATGGAGTGGTAAGAAACCACATATGTCTTACATGAAGATTTGGGGTTGCGAAGTTTACGTCAAACGACAAATTTCAACCAAGCTTGAGCCCAAATCTGACAAATGCTTATTTGTGGGGTATCCTAAAGAAACAAGAGGATATTACTTCTACAATCCTTCTGAGGGCAAAGTGTTTGTCGCTCGAACTGGAGTCTTTCTGGAAAGGGATTTTATTTCCAAAGGAAACAGTGGGAGGAAAATAGAGCTTGAAGAAATTCAAGAATCACAAAACATTGAAACACCTATGGAGGAACTAGAGCGGGAAACACAAGTAGTTGTGGAAGAGCAACCTGCTCAAGTAGAACAAGACCAGCGTAGGTCAAGCAGGATACGTCACCAACCTGAGAGATATGGATATCTCATAAGTGATCAGGGTGATGTATTACTCATGGATCAAGATGAGCCTGTGACCTACAAAGAGGCCATAACTGGTCCTGAGTCTGAGAAGTGGCTAGAAGCCATGAAATCTGAAATGGATTCCATGTACACAAACCAGGTTTGGACCTTGGTAGAACCTCCTATAGGAGTTAACCCTATAGGATGCAAGTGGGTCTTCAAGAAGAAGACTGACATGGATGGTAAGGTACATACCTATAAAGCAAGACTGGTTGCAAAAGGCTATAAACAAATTCATGGGGTTGACTATGATGAAACCTTTTCACCAGTTGCAATGCTTAAATCTGTTCGGATTTTACTTGCCATCGCTGCATATCATGATTATGAAATATGGCAGATGGATGTCAAAACTGCTTTCCTTAATGGGAATCTTCTTGAGGATGTGTACATGACACAACCTGAAGGATTTGACATACCACAAGATGCCCAAAAGATATGCAAGTTACAGCGATCAATCTATGGATTGAAGCAAGCTTCCAGAAGCTGGAATCTTCGTTTTGATGAAACCGTAAAACAATATGGATTCATCAAAAATGAAGATGAACCATGTGTCTACAAGAAGATTAGTGGGAGCATGATCGTGTTTCTGGTATTATATGTAGATGACATATTACTCATTGGAAACGATGTCCCTACCTTGCAACAAGTGAAGACTTGGTTAGGGAATTGTTTTTCTATGAAAGACCTAGGTGAAGCAGCCTATATATTAGGAATTAGGATCTATAGAGATAGATCACAAAAACTGCTTGGCCTAAGTCAGAGTACATACATAGATAAAGTGTTGAGACGCTTTAATATGCATGATTCCAAGAAAGGATTCATACCTATGCAACATGGTCTGTGTTTATCAAAAACACAATCCCCTTCAACTAAGGAAGAAAGGGATCGCATGAATAAGATTCCATATGCATCTGCAATAGGATCTATCATGTATGCCATGTTATGTACTCGACCAGATGTCTCGTATGCATTAAGTGCAACGAGTAGGTACCAATCTGATCCCGGTGATGCTCACTGGGTAGCTGTCAAGAATATTCTTAAGTACTTGAGAAGGACTAAGGATTCATTCTTGATATATGGAGGTCGGGAAGAGCTTGATGTAATTGGTTACACTGATGCTAGCTTCCAGACAGATAAGGATGATTTTAGATCACAATCTGGTTATGTGTTCTGTCTCAATGGTGGCGCTGTGAGCTGGAAAAGTTCAAAGCAAGAAACAGTTGCTGATTCTACAACTGAGGCCGAGTATATTGCTGCCTCAAATGCAGCAAAGGAAGCTGTTTGGATCAAGAAGTTCATTAGTGAACTTGGCATAGTCCCTAGCATTGTGGATCCCATTGGTTTATATTGTGATAACAATGGTGCTATCGCACAAGCTAAGGAGCCTAGATCTCACCAACGATCCAAACACATACTTAGGCGTTATCACCTCATTCGAGAGATAATCGATCGGGGAGATGTGAAGATATGCAGGGTACCTACACTTGACAATATCGCTGACCCATTAACAAAGCCTCTTGCGCAACAGAAGCATGATGGTCATACTAGATCTATGGGTATTAAGGGTATGCCTAATTGGCTCCAGTGCTAGTGGGAGATTGTTGGTGTAAGCCCTAGAGGCCAATACTTTTTGGTACTTGTATCGGATTATTCGTTTAATAATAAAAGGCATTTCTTTATTATGTTTGTCTTTTAGAATAATAAAGTCCCTAGAATAGTTAGTTTGTTTAATGAAATGTTAAGTGTGACTTAATCATGAGATCCCATTAAACATAAAGACATTATTCTTAAAATATCCGTAGTCAAGCTTTATTGCAAAGTGGGATAACATTAAAAGCATTGAGACTATTATGAAGATAGACTGATGATCACATCTCATGGATCATGGATAAAGAGTTATCAAGTCTTGACATAGGTATAAATATTAGGAGTAATATTTATACCGGATTGACCCGCTATGAGAATACTACATAGTATGTTATGCAAAGTGTCATAAGTTATTCTCATGGTGATAATGGTGTATTACCACCCTTCGACCTGAAACCACTATGGACCCTAGATGTAGAGTCGGGTGCTTCATTGCTGATCAAACATTATCCGTAACTGGATGATCATAAAGACAGTTGATGGGCACTCCACGAAGCATGCTGAGGGACATGAGTGTCCTAGATGGAATTTGCCAATCCTGCATAACAGGAGAAATGTCTAAGGGCCCAATATTGAACTGGACAAGGATGACACAGTGTATGCCTTGTGTTCAATATAGACATAGGGGCAAAAGGGTAATTGTACAAACATATATTATCACGAAAAAGGTTTTGTCAGATCACATGACATTTTCGTGACTTGGGTAGCAGTGATGTGTTGCTAGATACCGCTTACTGTTTATTATGTTAAATATATAATTTAATATAATTACCAACGTTACGAAATCCTACAGGGTCACACACATAAGGACAGTTTGATGAGAGATAGAGAAATCAAAGGAACACCGTAAGGTACGGTGCACTTAAGTGAAAAATAGAAATTCGGATAATATAATAATAATTATTGTTATTTTATAATGGTTATAAAATAATAATAAAATAAATATATTTATTATAATAATAGTTATTATAATAATATATAATATTATTATGGATCATGTGAATTGGGTTTTTAGCCCGCAGCCCACAAGAGAGTCTATAAAAGGAACCCTTGTGATGAAGCTTTCACTTGATGCAATTTCGTTTTTGATTCTCTTTTCTCACTCAAATAATTCCGTTCGTAAGCAGCTAGCACTGTGACCGGAAGCTGTTCGTGTGGACTGAGTAGAGGCGTTGCACTTCATCAACGCTTGTGATCGCTGCATCAAAGATCTGAATCGCCACAAAGAGGTAACGATTCTATCACTGACCATGCTCATTCGTAAGGATCACTAAAGGAAATTTTTGTTTTCCGCTGCGTTTAGATCGCAATTTTCCTTCAATCCACCCTTCCACCGCAAATCAAGTGAAAGGGCGAAGATGAAAGACTCCCACGGGCAGAACCTCTAGCACCTCGATAAACGGGAGTGTGGTCCCCGACAGACGCGTAAAACTCCAAAGGAGGAACTGCGCCCGAACCAGAACGCACCCACGAAAGGCCTCCTGGATCCCTGGGGTAATCATCAAGACTATCCTATACGCCCAGGGGCTTCAACACACGTCCCCGGGGAATTCATCCATGGTCAACCTACCTGCCCGGGACCTTCAACACTTATCCCCGGGACATTCATCATAACCCTACTTTTGCTTCTAGGGTTGCCCGACGTATTCATCGGAAAACCCTGCGATCTCCCCGGGACATTCATCATGTCCACCACAGGATCGTCGGAAAATAAGTAAAACAAGGTGAAAAAGGTTAAAGACACAACAAAAATCAAAGAACTTACTTGGAGTGGTTGTTCTAGACGGCGGAGGCGGCGGTCGGAACGGCTGATGATATTGCGCGGAACTTGAAGAGACGAAAGAGAAAGGAAGCGACGCCAAGAGCAAAGAGAGAGTGGAAAGTGAGAAATGGGGTAGGATATGGCTATTTATAAGCCTAGCACGAGACTCGAGACGCCCCTAGGCACTCAAGCACCCCTATAACTAGCCGCCCTAGGATGAGCAATGGGCACCCGACATGTGGCAAACATGATTGTCCGTGCCCCTTCATTTTCCCTCGGGCTCAAAAAGCTAGCACCCCGGTCATCTTTTCGCCTCCCCGACATGATATTCTGACGAGCAGGGCTCTCGACTTCATATTTCGGGCATAAAGCCACCTTCTCTACCTGTACCCGACGTGGGCTTTTCCTTAAGTCATCACTCCTCCGCCTCGGAGCAACGACTTGGGGGCTCCTGTTCTGGACTGGACCAAGACCTGTCCTTCAGCCGGGCAGGCCCAACCCAACACTACGTTGGGGAGGCCTAATAAGGTCAATCCTCCCATGTCGGGCACAGGCCACATATGTCGGGCAGACGCCTCCTTTGACGGGCAGACTCACACGTTTCCCCCACGTTCTCCACGTGTTCCCCCACGCGGGGACACGTCATCAAAAAACTACCCACTTCCGAAAGAGATGGTCAGCCCACCTTCCCACCTTTCGAAGATCACAGAACAATTGATCTAGGGCGAAAACCACGCCCTGATCTTCACTACGCCATGTAAGCCCTTGCAGTTACTTGAGTTGGGCCTGACAGTCTGACCCAATGCAATGTAACCGTTGGTCCTGCGCTGGTGTCTCTCTATAAATACCCTCTTTCACTAGAGGGTCAAGTATCTTATTATCTACACCTACTTTTCTGTATTTGCTCTCCCACTCTGATCCTTTACTCACTTAAGCATCGGAGTGCCTTGCAGGTACACCCCCTTCTTTCTCCCTAACTCCGGTGAAAGTTGCAATCTAACGACGTGTGGCAGACCATTGATCCTTTCTGATCAGGTGAGATCAATATATATATATATATATATATATATATATATATATATATATATATATATATATATATATATATATATATATATATATATATATATATATATATATATATATTTGAATTAAAAATTTATTTAGAGATAGAAAAATCAAAAAAATTTGCAGAAGTATTAAAAGGTTTAATAAATAAAAACTATATTGTATTTATCCATCTCTAAGTTTAACCGTTTACTTATTTTGAAAACTGGTAAAATTTATTTCAACTATGATGAAATAATTAGGTGAACGATTTAATAAATATTGTCTTAGTATTTTATGTTGTAAATTAAAACTTTAATATTCATTAATTTTGATATCATTATTTATTTTTTCTTACAAAATCCTTTATTTATTTACTCATTCGGCTAACTTCTTTTATTGCAATAAATAATTAAAAGTATTATTGATATATTAATAACTAATGTTGTATTTAACAGAAAAATCATAAATAATACTTTAAACAAAATGCTTACGTTGTAGTGGCATTTACAAAGTATTATTTATCATTAACCATGCTGCCATGGCATGTGTCTATTTAAGGTTTGAGAGATGGAGGTTGACATTCCTCAAAAAGAGGATTCCGTGTACATGGCTTTAATTTGTCAAGGATTGGTTCATTAGCTGCTTTGCTACATCCCATATAAAATTCACACATACTCATGTTATTGGCATGAAAAAAAAAGAAAGAATAAATTCTCATGTATTGATTAATGGAAGATATTGTTTATATATGAAAGGAGGTTGTTATGAACTAGTTATTTAGAATACAAGTTAACTTTTCAACAGCATTATTAATTGAATTGTAACTAACTAACTATAACAACTTCTTAACCACTTTAGATGCAGTTAATAGTTCTCATAAGTTGAATTTTAATAAATATTTATCAAATTTAACATGGACATGATTGTGTTTAATGGTTTTGGAAGTAAAGGTTTAGCGAAGAAATCAGTTGGTTGATTGTTGGAGGACACGAAAATGGACTTTATAACACTTGCAAGGAATTTTTCTCAAACAATATAACAATCAATTTTGAAATGTTTAGTTCTTTCATGAAAAATTGAATTTGCAGCTATATAAATGGCATTATAACTGTCACAAAAATCTATTTGCAATTCACAAGTTGATGCAACCAAAGCTATATATTCAACTTCAGATGATGATTGTTACACAATGTTTTGCTTTTTGGTTCCCAATGAAATGAGTGAGGATCCTATGTAAAAGCATGAACCTGATACATACCTTCTTATGTTGATACAACATGACTAATCTGCATTAGAGAATCCTTTGAGATGAGGGATGAACTCCTAGGAAAGAAAAGACCTCGACATAGACAATGTTTCAAATATCGTAAAACTCTACAAGCTGCATTATAGTGAGCCATGGATGGTTTGGACAAAAATTGGCTGAGTTGTTGAATGATAAAGGTGATGTCTGTTCTGGTTGTGTTGAGATATATCTGTCACCCAATAAGTCTTCGATATGCTAGTATATCCTTAAATGCATGACTTTCAACCTAAGAAGTGTTTGAGGATACCAAGATCCTTAATCTTAAAAGTTTGATGTAGAATATTTTTTCATGTGTTGAAACTCAGCTAAGGAATCTCCTGCCAAAATGACTTCATCAATATAAACAAGTAATATTGTAAATGAAGAAACATTTTTCTTGACAAACAATGAATGGTCTAAAGTTGCTTGTGAGTAACCATGGTGAATGAGAAGTGAATCTAATTTCTGATACCATTTTCAATCCATGGAGAGATTTGATTAATTTGTAAACTTTATTTGGTTTTGAAGTTTGGACACCAGGAACTATCATGTGCAAATATCTAGAATCTTGTACTTTTACAACACCATTTGCAAATACCTTATGCACAATAAAAGGTCATAACCATCTAGATTTCAACTTCCCAAGAATCAACCTCACTTGAGAGTTGTACAACAAAACATTCTATTCTACCTAAAATTCTCTTTTTTCTAAGTTCTTATCATGATAACTTTTGGTTCTTTCTTTATAGTTTGCATCATTCTCATATGCTTTTAGTCTGATCTCTTCTAACTCATCCACCTTCAACAATCTCTTTCGTCTTGCTGCTTTTTCATCGAAATTTAAGAACTTGCTTTTCCAATATGCACTCGAGACCAATATGGTAAATGACAAGCCTTCACATAAACCAAAATATATGGTGACAATCCTAGACGAGTCTTAAAAGATGTTCTATAAGTCTAGAAAGCATCATCTAGCTTCTTAGACCGATCTTTCTTAGATGTAGCAACTATCTTTTCTAAGATATGTTTCAGTTGCTTATTCGACACTTCTAACTGCCCACAAGTTTAAGGATGATACGATGTGGACATTTTATGCTTCACATTGTAATTGGTCAACACACTTTCAAGTATTTGTTGTAGAAGTGCGCCCCTTATCACTGATCAAGAATCTAAGAACTCTGTACCTAGCAAAACAACATTCTTTTTCAAAAAGTTAGAGACGGTTTAGGTATCATTCGCAACACATGCAATGACTTTGACCCATTCAGTGACATAATCAACACATAATAAAATGTATACATTAGAGTTTGATGGGGGAAAATAATCCATAAATTCGATTCTCCAACAGTCAAAAGGTTCCACCTCTATTATACATTTAAGCGGCATCTCATCTCACTTTGAAATGGTACCAGTGTTTCTGGCACTCGAGATATTCTTGCACATTTGACTTACAATCTTTGAATAACGTTGGCGACCAGAATTCACTTTGAAGTATCTTTGCTATTGTTCGTTTACCACTATGATGAACTTCATAAGCTGAGCTATGGAATTCCCACATAATGTCTCTCGCTTCCTTACCTGTAACACACATGCGGATTAAACCGTTAGCACTGACCTCAAATAGATAAGGCTCACCCCACAAATGATAGTTAGCCTCTTTATTAAGGGTTTTTCTTTTCTGCTGTCAAGTGTAGTCTTGTGAGACATTTTTTATGGTTTTATAATTAACCATATTAGCAAATCAAGGTCATTTGTCAATTGCCATCAAGTGTTCATCTAGAAACTCTTCATTGATATTCTTTTCTTTTCTAGTTACTTCTTCATCCTCTAAATGGAACAAGTGATCGGCTATACATTATCAACACCATTTTGGGCCAGTTTGTTTTAGATTTAAAAAATGGATATTTTTTCTTTGTATTTTTGAAAATAGATTCTACAAAAAGGTTTTTGAAAATATTACAAGTTTTTTTAAATTTGTTTTTTATAAATTAAAAGACTAATTTTGACATTCTATAACATTAATACACATTATTGAAGATTAAAACATAGTCAAAACTACAATTTTTTCAAAAAGTTGTATTTTAAAAATGATTTTTATGAAAAGCTATTTAAAATAGTTTCAAAATTAAGTGATTTTTTTTAAATTTAATATCCAAAATAAGTTTCGATAAAATAATAAAATATCTAAAATAATATTTTAAGAATAACTATTCAAACCAAATTTTTATTTGAAGTTTTTATGAAAATTTTCTTTGTAAATTTTTTTTTCACAAAATTATATTACATTATAAAAATTATTAAAAAAAAAAAAAGCCAAAACAAACTGCTGATTTATCTCTTATTTTCAAGTTGAACTTTTGCAAAAATAATTCCATATTAAAATAGCTTCGACATAGAATCTCCTTTGTTGAGAAACGATTTCAATATTGCTATAAACAACCACTTTCGAAGGAACAGAGGCCGTGCATGACTCATAAATCGTAAATAATACTAAAACAAAATTCTTACTACATTGCATCATTTAAAAAGTAACAGAGGCACATGACTCATAAATCATTGTTCCATTTTCATTTATTATACAGTGTTTTAACATATTAAATTCACCATTAATTCAGTACTAGTACTTCCTAGTCCCATTATAAATGCTCACACCAAGATGATGGTGACTAATCAGTGTGGAGGGATGACGTTTTATTTAAGGAGAGAGAAAACCATAATTCTCCACCCTTTATTCCCTCATTGTTGGCTAAGGAAAGAAGTGTGGAAAAACTACTATATATATCAATCTGAGCCACACGTCAGTGCGTTGTTTGAGGATATCTTTTATTTTCTTGTGTATTGGTTCAGAGTTCAGACCTAGAGGTTCTATCCAATGGATCTTAAATAAATCCCACGCCTAAGTATACCTAAATCAACAAAATTAAATTTTTCGGACATGTGTATTTTGGTTTTTGATATATCAAATATTTGGATAGTTATATCAGATTTTTTTAAAAAAAATGTATATATCAGATTTTTTTTTAAATCTAGTTTATATTACAAAAATTCGATAAAAGCTCATGTGTTATTTTAATAAAGCAACTACATACAACTTTATCAGAACTAACAAAATAATTTTAATAGATGTTGTATTTTTGTTAATGGACCTATCTTAGTCATCCGGTATGTAGATTGTATTGTATAAAAAGTACAGGTCGAACGTGTTTTCCCTGCAAGGGCGGGGAGACTAAGAGACCTTAATAGATATGTTACACGTTTGAGGGTGATGGCTAGCTCATAGCGGCGAGTACTCATGTACGATGATTTTTGAGGCTTTTTGAAGGACTAGCTCACGTGAGGCGAGATACCCTGATGATGGTCGGTGCTGCTGGGTTGTAGGCAGACGGTTATATTAACAGTGTTAAGGCTACTAGGAGCAAATTGCTCTCTGAGTAGTAATAGGTAGTCGCAAGTGTGTATCACTTCCGAGTTTTCTCTTATACTCTTAAGCAATGATGTATTTATAGGGATTCTCCAAAGCCTAGGACTTTTACCTCCTAGATGTGGTCTTAACTGCCTATCTTCACGAAGTTATCAGGGAACCTTTCCAACTTGAATCCCATGATGGAGGAAGTTCTTGGGCGATTCCCTTGGATCCCCTATTGGGTAGCCCAACTGCTGGGCAAGGGTATTATAACAAGATTTGTTCTTTTCCAAAAAAAGGTTTTGATGATAACAAAGTATTTAAAAAACTACGGTTTACCAATGGTTATTCAAGTGTACAAGATCAAAAGACATTAACCTTGATATTAATTAGTTAATCACTCAGAAGAACCATTAAAGGGAAGCAAAGCTCTGAATCTGAAGGATTAGAACCAAGCTTCCAAACTCAGATCAGTCAACTTAAGTCTTTCAGATGCTGGACCTAAGCTTACTTGGAGTACAAAGATCAACAAAAATCTGAAGACTAAAATCATTTGAAGCAAGCAAACTCTGTTATAAGGAACGACTCTGCATCTTCTGAATAAACTTCATCAGTAATTTTAAAGATACTTCTTCAGAGGAATATGTCTACATCAAGTTATTGACTCTGAAAGTGATCAATCCAGACTAGTTCTGATCAAGACTCTGAAGAAGGAAAGACTCAAAACGTGTGAACTAAAGACTCTGAAGTCTCATACCAACATGATTCCGAAGACATACTTTAACTTTTGAACATGCTTTAACTAATTCTATAAAAAAAACTCTGATTTAGAAAGCTAAATATAAGGATAACAATGACTCTGAACAAGCTTCAACAAACGTCTACAAGAAGACTTCAGTCAGAAGTTATCCATAGAAGATCACATGACAACAATACACTACTTTATGTCAAATATACTGATACTGACGTTGTCAGGATCTTCTCTCTTCAACTATTCTGAAATCTGTTATCCTACTCTCAACGTCTTTATGATAGATGAGTTTTACGCTCATTCTATTGTCCACCAGCTAAAGACCTTCAACGTCTATTTGTACCATGAAAGTATCAATCTTCAATAGATCTATTCTCAACATTTATTTATAGAAGAAGATTGAAAACATTCAAAAGATATTTCTAAGCAGAACCTCTACCTCTCAAGAGAATGAATGTGAGTTGAAGATTTCGTGACTATGTTCACATAGATGTGATACCAGTTCACTGAAATGAGTTGAGAGAATCTATGTTTTACTGAAAATACATATGAGAGAAACACGCTTTAAAATAAAACATAACCAGAAGGGTTAAGTGTGTTAGAGTAGAGTGATACATGTTCACATATATTTCGAAGAAACAATATATGAATATGGTCAAGAACAGAAAGGCACAACAAGATAGAAACCTGTGCAGGGAGAGAAAAAAAATGAAAACTTCATTCTTCTACACTCAAGAGAAATCAATTCATATTCCGCTAAAAAGCGTAAACCTTTATGTAGCTGCTTATCTAAGAAGCACATATATGAACACAAGGTTACCAAATCCCTCTGTTAAGAGAATCTAAAGACTCTAGTCTCTAAGCTCAGAGTAAGTCTCATTCTGGATAGATTGAGCAGAAACTCTTGAATTGGATGTTTAGGCATTGAAATTTCATGCTTGCAGGCAGAGCAAGGAAGTCTCGATCAGTATGATTAAGAATTGAAGTCTCATGCTTGCAGGCAGAGTAGGAAGTCCTGAACTGGATGCTTAGGCATTAAAGTCTCATGCTTGTGGACAGAGCAGGAAGTTTCATGCTTGAGGACTTGAGCAGAAGTCTCTTTTTATGGGATTGAGCAGGAGGTCTTCAGCTGATAGCTTAAGCAGTTGTAATCAGTATGATTATAGTTAAAAGATCTTGTTTTGCAAGAGGATTGGACTAGTCTCAATAAAGAGGAACCATGATATATTGTGTGTCTCTTTATTTACTTCTACATTTATATTACGATGTGCAAAGAAACTCGGAAGCCATACTCTAGTCTGATTCATACTCTAACTTGTATCAGAATCTGAGCTTTACACCCTAGGTTATGAAACAAGATTAAGAAAAGGAAGTAAACTTTTTACTACTATTACTCTCTCTGTTATCAGACTCTAAACATGGCTTAGAATCTGATGGCTCAAAGATAGTTAGTGATTTTTTTTGTTGATATTTGGACATAACAATTCATCCCTCCTTCTTGTGTATTTTTCTCACCTTCAATTGGTATCAGAGTCCAACTGTGCTTTGTCACTTAGCAGTGAAACAGAAAATATCTGGTGAGAAACTACTTAGTCAAGAGCTCTAGTTTTGATGAAGTCTCCTTCATGGAAGCTACATAAAGATAAGCTGAAGAAGGTCATGCTAGTGTTATGTTGAGTGCTTAAACATAAGCATATGACCTTGAAAGAACTCCAGATTAACCAAAGAAGGAGTTCTTTCAAATTTTTGTGGACCAAGAAGCTTGTTTCTATTTTAATTCACTTGTTTTCTGAGTATGAAAGGATTTTTAGGCTTTAAAACTGACTCTTGGGACAAGTGTACTTTTTGAAGAAATCAAGAAACTGTTTCTACTTTAAGTCACCTACTTTGTGAGTATGAAAAGATTCTTTAATTATTAAGACTGAATCGTGGGGAAATGTGCTTATTGCAGAAATCTTAGTTTAATCTTAATATATTTAAAGCAATATGTACACTCACATCATTGATTATGATGATAAGCCGTGTGACACTATTGAAGACATCATTGACTAGAAGATCAATGGTGTTAGCTTGGTTATAGATCTTGAGGAATTTTTCCTACAAGATACAACTTCAAGATTATAACTATTCAAAAGACTAAAGATTTGAATACTCTACACCTTGAAAGGTTGATCTATAACATTCAGAGCCTTGAAATAGAACTGAATGGTGATGAACCTATGTTGAAACCTATATCTCTTGCCTTATGGTCTAATGCTAAAAGATCTGGTGATAAAAACTTCCAAACCCTTATATGTCCGAAAAACCAGAAGAAACTTCTGATGGAGAAGATTCTAATAGGGACTCTGATGATGAGGAAATGTATTTTATCATCAAGAGGTTTCAATAGATGACCAAGAAAATCAAGATATTCTCTAGTAGAAGTTCTAACTTCAAAGGTTCCAGTTCCAATTGTCCTGATCTACAAAAGGACAGATTTAGACAAAGAAGCTAAAAAAGTCAACCTTGCACTTATGGCTGACTCACTCTCTAATTTTGAATCCTAGCCAAGTTCTGACTCAAAATCTGATGAGGTTGTTAATAAACTGCTTGATTTTTTTTCTTAAAGAATAGTTGAAATCTTCTAAAAGAAACTTTTAAGACATTGGAAATAAATCTAACTGCTAAAGCTAAAATGTATTTCAATGAACCTTTAATTGAGTAAGTTATGACTCTTTAATATTTATTGAAAACGAGTCTTAAGAGAACTTAGCTTGCTTTCATGATCTACGAAGTAAACAAAGGAGAAGGTTTGGGTATTCATAAAAATGTTTTGATTTAAAAATTATGACATGAACAAAACCCAAAGAATCCTTTTCAGCTATCCTAATAAAAGGATTAAAGACCTCAGCTATTCTGAATACACCAGAATCAATGACAGAGAAGTCAAAGGTTTTGATTAATATTGAAGGTGAGAAAATACTTAGAGGGGGGGGGGGTTGAATAAGTATGAAAAATAATCAAAGATTTGAACACAGTTATTTTTATCCTGGTTCGTTGAACTCAATTACTCCAATCCACCCTCTCAAGAGTGATTTGCCTTTCTCAGTCAAGGACTTAATCCACTATTTAATCAAACAGATTACAATAGTAACACCTAAGAACAACTGTTCTTAGTCTTCTCAAGAGCTACTAATCCCAACTGGATCCTCTTAAGGAAACATTTTACAATCAATGTAAAACTATTACAAGAGTAAGAATGCTTCTAAAAAGCTATTATCACAACTGTGATATTTCTCTTAAGTTTAAGAACAATGTTACAACAAATAGAATATAAGAGCTTTTGAGAGATTTGCTTTTGATAAGTGATTTTTGCAAGAGGTTCGTTTCTGAAGAAGATGGAGTGAACTTCTTTATATAGGCACTTAGATCCATGAAGTCTTCTCAACGTTGGAGGCTGTGCTGAAAAAGCCTGATGCCTTTTGTCTTTACGTTGGAGGCTGTGCTGAAAAAGCCTGGTGCCTTTTGTCTTCACGTTGCAGAAACTTTCCTTAGAATGGAATGCACAGATAAAACCTTTTTGTCTGTGTTCTGTGTCTAGCACAAAAGAGGAAAGAGCTGTTGAGATATGCCAACGGACATATTCAAATCTTCTTCACTAAGTAAGTTCAGCTATCAACATCAGAGTCTGGATCTTCAGAATCTCCAGAGTAGAGATCTTCTGGATCTTCAGAGTCTTGGGATGTTCTTCAGATTATGCTGAATCAGAGTATATGCATCTTGTGTGCTTGAGCGTGCAGTTCTATCAGAGCAGAGTCTTCTATATCAGATTCTCAATACTTATGCAGCGCAGTATCTTCAGAGTCTTCTGATGACTAAGCTTCTGAACTCTCAGAGTCTTCTATTCTTTAGAGGCTTCTGCTTCAGAATCTTCAGTAGACAGCACTCAAATTCTTCTGGAGACAGCGTTCAGATCTTCATTTAAGATGCTCTTGAACCTTTGAAGCCTTTCATAATATCATTGTTCAGATCCAAATTTGCTCTTTAAGAATATTTTCTTTAGTACCTGTAGCAAACAGTCTAGAACAAATTTAGAGTATATAATTCTTGAATACAAAATTCATAAGTGTTATCATCAAAACATAGAGATGTTACTAAGAAACAATCTATGTTCTTACCATCTCCCCCTTTTTGATGATGACAAAACATGAGAAATTTTGTTCAATAAAAAAGTATGAATTATAACTCCCCTTGAGATTAATAATCTCCCCCTGAAATGAATACTCTAATAGAAGAAAACACTTCCCTTTTTGATTAAGTATATTTCAGATTCAGAGCCTGATGCAAGAGGTTTGACTTTCAAAATCAAATCTTGATGCCAGATAATTATGAATTCCTTCAGTCAGAGCGCCTGGTTATCATCTTGCTTGAATTATCTTTCAGAGTAAAGGTATCAGAGTAAGATATCAGAGTTGATTGAATACTCAGATTTGCTTTGGAAGATCAGGTTCTGGTTGGAAAAGTCTCAGGGTAACTTCAATGAATTATGTCAGATATATCAATGTAATCTGAAAGACTTAAATTCAAAGTAAGTTAATAAAATGTCTGAATTTCAGTTTTAGTAATTGCTTATAGGTTGAACAATCAGATTCTCTTTTTCTCCCCCTTTTTGTCATAATCAAAAAGATTTTTAAAGACATAAAGATATAGAAGAAAAGAGGCATATAGAAGAAAAAACATCAACTTTAATTTAAACAGATCAGAGTTCACAATCAAACAGAGTCACAAAAGAACAGATAGATGCCAAAAAGCATAACAAAACAATAAGAAAACAACAGAAGCAATAACATGTGCAAAAACATCAAATAAAACTAAGTCTGGCGTGAGGCAATAAGCGTCAGAAGCTCTGTCATTTTGGCAGTTGACTCTTCTTGCTTAGACATCCATGTCTTGATCTCATCAGTTTTCTTCTCTTGCTTTACCATCCAGTCTTTTATTTCCTTGACATCATTAACAAGCTCTATGACCACGAATGAAGAAGAAGCAGATGTAGGAGCAGCAGTGTTCTTGTCAGACTGGTTCTCTTCAGAAGCTTGTTCAAACAATTCAGATGCAGGAGCCTCTGGAGGAGCAGCTTCCAGAAGCAACACAGGAGGAGGAGGAGGAATGTTCATCAGAGTTATCTTGATTAACTTTGCAAACTGAGTCTTTGCAAGCTTAGAACATTTAGCTCTAACTTTTAAAGTAGCTTTATTGAACATCCAGATGAAACGTTTCCAAGAAGCATTTGAAACAGCCGGATCTAAACTTGACATGCACACTTCCTTAACACGAGCATACTCAGAATCTATCTCCTTCTTGAATATTTCAAACATAGTATTAACACATGATCCTAGATCTGACTGTTCAGAGGGTATAGGATTAGGAGTGTTAACAGGAGTAGGTTCAGATGGTGTAGGTTCAGATGGTTGTTGTTGAGGTGGTGTTGGTTGAGATGTTTGGGTGTCAGACTGAGGGAGTTCAGTTGGTTGAGGAATGGTTTGTGTTTCAGATAGATGAGTTTCAGATGGTTGAGGGATGGTTATCTAAGGTGGGGAGTTGGGTGGAGTATGAAACAAAGAAATGTTAACGTGTTCCTTCATAGCAATGTCAGAACGAGCTTGTTTGATAGACTCTGGTTCAAAATCAGATGATTCAAAATCAGATGATTCACAATCAGAAGATTCTTCTGAGTGAACAGATGTTGAAGAAATGTTAATGGATTGATTCAGGGGTTGGATATCCAGAATATCTTCAGAAAGATTTGAATCTTCTGGTGGAGCTGGTTGTTCAGAGTGTTCAGATTGAACAGTCTCTGGTTGGTTTGGTTCTGAAATGATTATATCTGGTTGGGGAATTTCTGGTTGTGGAATTTATGGTTGTGAAATTTCTGGTTGTGAAATTTCTGGTTGTGGAATTTCTGTTTGTGAAATTTCTGGTGAAGTAGGTTGAGGGGGTTCAGATGTAGTATGAGGTTGGGGGTCAGAGGTTGTTGGTACAGAAGATGGTTGTGAATGTACTGGGGGAGATGAAGGTGGTTCAGATGAAAGGTTTGCAGATGGTTGGGGTTTAGAAGTTCTATGTCTAAGGGTTGGAGAGAGTTGAGGTGATGAAAGGGGTGAATGAACAGCAGGGGTAGGATCAGATGTTAATACCTGATGAATAGTGTCTCTTATCTCTTCCAGAGTAGCATCTCTAGAATTGATTTTGACTTTCTTTACTCCTTTCTTCTTCTTCCTTGGAACTTCAGATTCTTTTCTTTTCTTCTGAATAGAGCCTTCTTCAGCTTTTCTCTTACTACGTCTTTCCTTCATCAGATTGGGCAATTCTTCTCCTTGTTTCTGAACAAGGTTAGCAGGTAGAGGAATTCCATTCTTCAAACAATCTGCAATGTAAGCCCAGACAATACCTTTTGGTTCATCTGCGCTGAACATTGGAAAATCTACTACTGGTATCCTTCTGCCATTGACCTCCTCAGAGTTTATCTTCCTTAGTTTACCATTCAGCTCTGAAATGATCTTCATTCTTTTTAGAGTAAGTCTGTTTATCTCAAATCCAATGATGTAGGACAGATCCTCTGTTGTTTTTGCATCTGTCAGATGCTTCACCAACTGATTCTCTGTAAGGATGTCTGAAATAAGTCTTCCCAGAGGTATCCAAGTTCTAACTTTCCCAGCTTTAGCTCTGACCTCTTCTCTAGTCTCTTTGACATGAGTCAGAAGATGACTGAAAATCAGATAGGGCAGATCCACCTTAATATTCTTGCTGATGCAGTACATGAAGTACAGATGCTCTGTACTCACATAGTCTGGTGAGTTGGTTGACTTTTTGTGAAAGATTGTACTCATAAATATTTTTGCCCAGATCCTATAGATAGGGTTCAGATCTTTAACCTTGCTTGTTGGTGTTCCAGGTACAGTAATCTCTTCATACACCTTAGCCATATCAATACGTGAAGAGGCTAGGTTTGTAACACCATTAGATTCTTTATAACTGAACAGTTGCCTGATCAGTTTCTCAGTGATCACTATCTCCTTCCCAAGGACAGATGAGTGAATGAACTTAGGACCAGCATGAGCGTGAATCCAGAATTCCTTCACAAGAGTTGGGTACACAGGACCCATCAGTCTCTCAAAATACTTCTCCCAGCCTTGAGCTTTAATGGAAGTTGTTAGGTTAAACCCATTTTCTTCTATTGATTCAAGATCAACGAAACTCTCGCACAAAACCTCAAGATTCACAACTGGAGTAAATAGAGTGTGTACTGGTTTCTTGTACATTATATTTTTGTTGGAGATTTCAACAGCATTTGATGAAGAAGCCATTGATGAAGATGAAGATTTTGATTTGGGTTAAGGGTTTTGGTAGAGGTTGAAGAGTAAGCAAAAACGCATAAGTGTAGTGAGTGTGAAAATGTGTGATAGGTGGTATTTATAGAAAACCAAAAAAAATCAAACATTGGGCACATCAATAGACACCTACGCACGTTTACACATAACATTTAATGAAAATAATCATTTCAATTTAAAGTTATGACAAATGGGGGGAAATCCAAGAAAAATGAGATTTTCAAAGCAGTACCTCAAACGTCAATTCAGTAGAGCACTCCATCTTTTCAGATTCTGAGTGACACGTGTTTGCTTTGTATGTGCATCTGATGTCTCTCAAGAAATGAAACGTTTCCAACGTTCAGATCTTCTGAGTTTGTTAGTTCAGAGTTTCACACAAATAAATCAATCAAAGATAAATGAACAAATAATCAGATGAAATACTTCAGATCTTTAAACATTTTGCATCTGAGAAGTTGCCTCTGATAAAGATTACTCTGGACAAAAATCCATACAAATATTTTTCAGAATGAACTTAAACCTATCTTCAGCAAGGGGTTTTGTGAAAATATCAGCCCATTGATGATCTGTATCAACAAAAGCTAGATTTATTACACCCTTCTGAACATAGTATCTGATAAAGTGATGTTTAATTTCTATATGTTTAGCCTTAGAGTGTAAGATTGGATTTTTTGACAAACATATAGCAGAAGTATTATCACAGAAGATAGAAAGATTACTCTCATAGATCTGATAATCTTCTAACTGACTCCTCTTCCAGAGCATCTGCGTACAACATCCAACAACAGCAATGTATTCTGCCTCTGTAGTTGATAGTGCAATAGTAGGTTGCTTTTTGCTGTACCATGAGATCAGATGGTTTCCAAGAAACTGACAGCTTCCAGAAGTGCTTTTACGTTCAACTCTGTCTCCAACATAATCAACATCACAGAATCCAACTAATGAAAATTCATCAGATCTTCTGTAACATAGACCCATGTTAGTAGTACCTTTCAGATACCTTAGAATCCTCTTAACAGCTGTTAAGTGTGATTCTCTAGGATCTGATTGGAATCGTGCACATAAGCAGACACTAAACAGAATATCAGGTCTAGAAGCAGTCAAGTATAGAAGAGATCCTATCATACCTCTGTAGAGTTTTTGATCTACCTTCTTACTTACCTCTTCCTTACCAAGAGTGCTTGTATGGTGCATTGGAGTCTTTGCCATCTTACTATCAACCATGTTGAACTTCTTCAGAAGCTCTTTAACATATTTGGTCTGATGTATGTAAGTGCACTCTGGAGTCTGGTTGACTTGGATTCCCAAAAAGAATCTCAATTCTCCCATCATGCTCATCTCAAACTCTGCCTGCATACATTTAACAAACTCCTTTCCAAGCATAATATTTGTTGATCCAAAAATAATATCATCTACGTATATTTGACAAATCAACAGATCTTTCTTAAGAGTTTTACAGAATAAAGTTGTATCCACTTTTCCTCTGATAAAATTTTTCTCCAAAAGGAAATTGCTCAACCTCTCATACCAAGCTCTGGGAGCTTGTTTTAAACCATAAAGAGATTTCTTTAGTTTAAAAACATGATCTGGAAAGTTTTCACTTTCAAAACCAGGAGGTTGGTGGACATATACTTCCTCTTCTATAATACCATTAAGAAAGGCACTTTTAACATCCATCTGATATAGAGTGATGTTATTCTATGCAGCAAAAGAAATGAGTAAACGTATAGACTCTAACCTGGCAACAGGAGCATAAGTCTCTGTATAGTCAATTCCTTCTTGCTGACTGTAACCTTGAGCAACCAGCCTTGCCTTATTCCTTTCAACTTCTCCCTTTTCATTCAACTTATTCCTGAAGACCCATTTTGTTCCTATAACGTTGAATCCTTTAGGTCTAGGAACCAGATCCCAAACTTCATTTCTGGTGAATTGATTTAGCTCTTCTTGCATGGCAATAATCCATTCATTATCTTTCAGAGCCTCATCCACAGATGTTGGTTCAATTATTGACTCTAAGCCAAACAATGAAGATTCAGATGTTCTGAGGTAGGATCTTGTCCTGATTGGATCATCTTTCTTTCAATTAATCACATCTTCTGGGTGAGATGCCTTGATTCTGGAAGAAGATCCTCTGACATTTGATCTTTCAGAAATGTGTAAGTTGTCCAATTGAGAAGATAAGAGAATAGCATCTGGAGTTGCTTCAGATTCCTTCTCTTTAGCCTTTTCTGCCTCTGAGCCTTCAGAGTCTGTGAGAATCACTTCTCTATCTGCAGAATTTTCAAACTGCTTTGGCTTTTCAGAGCCAAGCTTATCATCAAATCTTACATGAATAGATTCTTCCACAATCTGTGTCTCAGTGTTGTATACTCTGTAGCCTTTAGAGCGTTCAGAATATCCAAGCATGAAACACTTCTGTGCTTTGGAATCAAACTTGTTCAGATTTTCTTTAGTATTAAGCATATAACAAGTACATCCAAAAGGATGAAAATATGAAATGTTGGGCTTTCTGTTCCTCCACAATTCATAGGGAGTCTTTTTCAGAAGAGGTCTTACAGACACTCTGTTCTGAATGTAACAAGCTATGTTAATTGCTTCTGCCCAAAAGTGTTTTGCCAGATTTGTCTCATTGATCATGGTTCTGGCCATTTCTTGCAGAGTTCTGTTTTTCCTCTCTACAACCCCATTTTGTTGTGGAGTTCTAGGACAGGAAAAATCATGAGCAATGCCATTTTCAAAAAAATATTTTTCAAAATATTTATTTTCAAATTCACCACCATGATCACTTAGGACTTTTATAATTTTGAAATCTTTTTCATTCTTGACTTGCTTGCAGAAGTCAAAGAACACAGAATGTGACTCATCCTTGTGTTTTAAGAACTTTACCCATGTCCATCTACTATAGTCATCAATAATGACTAATCCATACTTCTTGCCTCTAATGGATGCAGTTTTCACTGGCCCAAACAGATCAATATGAAGTAATTCTAGTGGTCTGGAAGTAGAAACAACATTTTTTGATTTAAAACATGATTTTGAAAACTTCCCTTTTTGGCATGCTTCACAAAGAGCATCTGAGGTGAACTTCAGATTAGGAAGTCCTCTGACAAGATTAAGTTTATTAATCTGAGATATATGTCTCATATTAATATGCCCCAATCTTCTGTGCCAGACCCATTGCTCTTCATTAACAGACAAGAGGCATTTAACATTCTGAACTTTAAGTTTTGAAAGATTTATTTTATAAATGTTGTTTTTCCTCTTACCACTAAATAGGATAGAGCCATCCTTCTGACTAATAGCTTTACAACATTTTTGATTAAAGGTAATATCATAACTATTGTCACTTAATTGACTTATGGACAATAAGTTATGCTTTAAGCCTTCAACAAGTAAAACATTAGTTATAGAGGGAAGTTTACCATTTCCAATAGTGCCAGATCCAATGATCATGCCTTTCTGGTTCCCTCCAAACTTTACTTCACCTCCAGATCTAAGTTCCAGGCTTTGGAACATAGACCTTTCTCCTGTCATGTGTCGTGAGCATCCAGAGTCCAGGTACCATGACTGGCGTCCTGACCTTGCTGCTAAGAACATCTGCAACAGGGATTATTTTGCTCTTAGGTACCCAGATCTTCTTGGGTCCTTTAGGGTTAGTTGGTTTCTAGGTTTGTCTAAACTTCTGTTTTTCAACATAATGTTTATTCTGACTTGCCTTGAGTTTAAACACATAAGTATTCTTCTCAGAGCTTGTGTGTTTAATGTCATTTAAGTGACCAAACTTAAATTGAGAGTACAGAGGTGTCTTCTTGATGAAGAGTTTGTCAATAGATTTTGGATTACTTCCAGAGGAAGATTCATATCCAATACCTCTTCTGTTGTTCCCACTAACACCATAGATCATAGAAGCCATCTTGCTTCTGTCTATGCTCTTAGTAAGGAATCTCTGAAAGCTAGAGTCATATTTTTCTAAAATGTTTTCACATGACTTAGTCTCAGATTCAGATTCTTGTTGAGCTATTTCAAAGTCATTTTTGATTTTCAGATTAATTTCTTTTTGCTCAACAAGTTCTGTCTTCAGAAGATTAATCTCAGATTCAAGACTGCTTTTCAGCTTCTTGTATTTGAGCTTAATATTGGTATAACTTTTCAGAACTTCTGATAACACTTTGGTAAGTTCTTCTTTAGTAAGTTTAGCCATTACCTCTTCAGCGTCAGAGTCAGATTCAGAATCAGATTCATATCCTAAAGTTCCTTCCTCCTGATCTTCTATGTCTGCCATCAAAGCTACATCGACACATTCTTCTTCTGACTCAGAAGATGATTCAGATTCATCTGAGTCATCCCATGTTGCCATCAGAACTTTATTCTTTTTGTCAAACTTCTTCTTGGGTTTTTCTCTTTGAAGTTTGGGGCAATCATTCTTGTAATGCCTAGGTTCTTTGCACTCATAGCATACAACTTCTTTCTTGCCAGATCTTCTGTGCCCAGAAGATTCCTTTCTATGATCAGATTTTCTGAAGTTGTTGAACTTCTTTCCCTTGTGCTTCCAGAGTTTGTTGATCCTTCTAGACATCATGGATAATTCATCTTCTTCTTCAAAAGAAGATCCTTCAGAGCTTTCTTCAATGACCTGCAAAGCTTTATCAGATTTATTAGATTTTAAAGCAATAGATTTACCTTTCTCTTTCTTTTGAGGTTCATCTTCCTCAAGCTCAATTTCATGGCTCCTCAGTGAGTTGATGAGTTCTTCTAAAGAGATCTTGTTCAGATCTTTAGCCATCTTCAAGGCAGTCACCATTGGTCTCCATCTGGTAGGTAGACTTCTGATGATTTTCTTTACATGATCTGATGTGGAGTATCCCTTGTCCAGAACTTTTAGACCAGCTGTGAGGATCTGAAATCTAGAAAACATAGTTTCTATATTTTCAGATTCTTCCATTTTGAACGCTTCATACTTCTGTATAAGCGCCAGAGCCTTGGTCTCCTTCACTTGAGAATTTCCCTCATGAGTCATTTTAAGTGACTCAAACATTCCATGAGTTGTTTCTCTATTAGTAATCTTTTCATACTCAGTATGAGAGACTGCATTAAGCAATATTGTCCTAGCCTTATGGTGATTTTTGAAATCCTTCTTTTGGGCTTCTGTCATTGATTTTCTATCAATTTTCTTGCCATCCTCATTTGTAGGATGTTCATAGCCATCAATGACCAAGTCCCACAAATCAACATCATAACCAAGGAAGAAACTTTCTATCCTGTCCTTCCAGTAATCAAATTTCTCTCCATCAAACATATGAGGCTTTGTGCTGATTCTATCCCCTTCATATTTGTTACAATTTGGTGTAGAAGCATCACCCATAATGACAAACAAATATATATAGAGGCATGTTTCAGTATCATTAGCATTTGCATATAGAGGCATGTACATAGTCTAATCATCTGCATAGCATAGCATAGTAAATCATCCAACAGGGATCAATCATTATTCTCATCCCTAGAGGCCTATCAAGAGGTTATTATCCTAATTCAATCTCATTCAAGTCATCAGAAAAGAATTTGAAAGTAGAGAGTTCAGTGGATCAAGCCTTGAATCTATCTCTTATCTGAGGGTCAACAAAGAAGTTATGAGATGTGAATTGAAGGCATGGAGAGTATCTAGACATCTTGGAGGACTTAGAAAGTCATTTGGAGAAGGAGACAAGTCATTGGTGTAGTCACAAGTATTGCAGTTGAAGACAGTCAACTAGGGTTTCATCTGGGTCAACTCTGGGTCAACTCTAGGTCAATTGACTGATTGAAAGGCATTAAGGGCTATTGGAGAGATGTGGGGTTCATCATTTGACATGTAGAGAAGGATAGGGGAATGTGTTAATAAGAATTCAAGAGAAATCAAGGAGAAGAGGAGTTTCTAAATTAGGGTTTCTGTGTAAAATCCCCTAATTTAGGTCAAATTTCCAAGCAAGATAAGTCAAAATTCAAGCTTCAAATGGATCCTTGGCCAACATGAAACTTGTAGAGGATCTCAAGACCTTTAATTTGAGTGGTGGAATACATCAAGGAGATTTATAGAACTCAAGTTATGGTCCTTGCAAGTTACAGGTCATCTGAGGTATC
This sequence comes from Lathyrus sativus, assembly GCA_963859935.3. NCBI lineage: Eukaryota > Viridiplantae > Streptophyta > Magnoliopsida > Fabales > Fabaceae > Lathyrus > Lathyrus sativus. Next base: position 474,854,745 of record OZ012741.1, on the reverse strand, counting down.
TGAAATTTTGTCTGTGAAAGTGACTTGACTTCCAAGCTATTTTTACCCCTCAAGGAGATTTCAAATGAATTTCTGGTAAACATAAGAGTTGTTCCTCATTGTCTTAGCTTTCTATAATGGTATGGCATTCCTTCATATGATTTGTGGAAATCTACTTATGGTCTTGGCAAGAAAAGGGTATTTTGGTCATTTGAGAATTACAGGTCATTTCAAGCCTATGCCCAAAACTCATACAAGGAAGCTTCAAATGGAAAACTTTACAACATCAAACTTGTTCCAAATGACATTTTGAGTCTAGAAAAGTGACCATGAGAGATTGGAAAGATTCATAGCACAAGGTTTCAAAATTGTTGGATTTAATGAATAAAAATGACCTAAAAAATGAGATTTTTCATATTTTGGCCAAATGAGATGAAATTATAGGTCATTTTGAATGGAAAGATCATTTTGAGAACATTGGCTAAAGTGGAATTTTGAGCTTGGTTCACATTTTGGAAGTTATTCATGGTTACTTATCATAGAAGAAACATAAGCCAAATTCAAGGGAAATCACACATGGGAAGTTTCTCCAAGTTTCTAGGAGGTTCTAATGACATGTATATATTGAATGGAGAGGGTTCATGCCATGGTTGGTGATCACATTTACTCAAAACCACAAGTTTCACACACTTTCTCTCATTTGCAAAATCAATCCAAACTCTCTCAAACTTTCACCAATTTGCACCATTCTTGATCTGTTCTTCATCATCATCATCCAAGGATCAGAACTCACACATTCATTTGGCAAATTGAAGGAGGAATCGTGCCATTCATCATCATCATTCAAAGTGCAAGAATCTTGGAATTAGGATATTCAAAGCTTTGGAGCATCATTGGTTGCATACAGAAGTCATCATCAAGTTCATTGACCAGTTTTCCATCACTTCAAGCTTTGGATCTAGAGGTTTTGGTAGTTGTTTTCTTCATTGTGCACCAAGTAAGTTTTCATTCGAATTGCATGCTTTGGTTAGAATTTCTAGGTTTTGATAGCATAGAAAGGTTAAGGTAGGGTAGGTGACTGATTTTGCTGATTTTGGAGAGGTTTCATGAAGATTGGCCATGGAGTACATGAACTGTTGAGGCTTATAACTATTAGGATATTGCATGATAATCTTAGGTGAATAGCATGTTGTGATCAGTATAATGTGTAGAGTATGTTAGGGCAAGAATTGGAGAGAATTGGGAGGTTTGATCACAGGTGTTAATGGTGGATTCAGACTGGTATCCCTATCGGGTTTGGTTATTGTTTGAGCTTTAGAGGGAATGGTTGCTATGGCTGTGTAGAGGGATTGTCCTAGAGAAATTTTGCTTTTGGAATTGTCTGATTTCGTGGCGAGATGAAGGAGAGCAGAAGAGTGGAAGATCGTGCATGGGGGAAGAATTTCATGGCTTAGGGTTTGCTGGAGGTTGAAGATAACCCCTGGGCCACACGATCTTGAGATTGACTTTGACTGGGAAGTTAAACCATTGGCCACGATTGAAAGATGGAAACGGAGGGAAAATTCAAACGATGAAACACATCGTTTCATTTATTTCATCAGGCTGGGCTCAGAAAATTCTCGCTATGCACACCCCCGTTCTCAAGCCCAATACCAAATGAACTGGAAAAGTGACTATTCGCACCGTTTTTCGTTTTTTTTAATTTTTGCTGGCTTTCTGAACGCTTCCTGGGCCTGGCGCATATTACTACTAACGCCCCCCAGTCTGGGCCCAGTTCTTTTTTTAACTGGTTTTTATTACTTGCTGCGCCCCCTGCCAACTTTATTTCATTTTATTTTTTTCCTCAAAAACATTAAATCTTTTAAAAATCATAACAAATCATAAAATACATATTTTCCATTGGTTCTTTTTGCATTATTTTCTTAATTTGGTCAAGAAAATTCTCATACAAAAAAATTAATAATTCCTTTTATTTTCTTATTTTTGGCATATTTTCCTTTTAATTAGGTGTAAATAATATTTTATTTGGTACATGAATTTGATAATTTTAGTTTACATAGTTGCTTTAATATTTTTTGTCCATTCTTTTTAGGTTGATTAGTAGATAAGATTAGCTTGTACATACAATTTAGTTCATATTTTTTAGGAATTAATTTTAGGTGATTAGTTTAGGTGTGAACAACATGAACAAAATTAGGGTTTAGGTGATAACATAGGAGAGTTGAATCATTTCCCTTGGGACTTAGAGATTGAATATTTTAGATATGGGACTATAGGGACTATGGGTAGTTATTATATCCCTTAGAAATCACTAGGATTCCCCTACTGCTATTGGTATATTACTGTCTATGTTTGATTGATTGGTGTGGTGTGCCCTCTGGGGATTATTGTTTGTCTGTATGGGTATTGGGATTGCTTGGGGATTGGGAGAGCCAAAGACCTTGCTTGAAGCCATTGGAGATCCGGAGCTTGAAGACCAACTTCCAGAGTTGATGAGGAGATTCCTGCTGGCAGCTGTTGAGGAGATTAGGGTTTAGGAGCTAGGCAGAGCTCTAGATTAGAAAGCTTGATTCTCAAACATGGAAGGCCTTGACTGCCTCCATTCCTCTCTGTGATGCAGAGTCTCTCTAAGACACTCACCCCCTTCCTTTGGAAGGCTTGGTGCTACTGTCTAAGAGATAGAACTCTTGAGAGAAAGTATCTTATGTGTTAGTAGCAGTTGGTTTGCCACCCTTGGTGGTCAACTAAGTGCTTAACACCCAATTCACTCTTGTGATTGATCCCTCAGCTTGGAGGATAGGACTTGAAGAAAAGCCCTTGTAGACTGAAGATTGATGACAAAGACCTTGCTTGAAGGCTGTGGAGATGGGGATTGCTGCTGGCTGAAGCTTGTAGCTGTCTGGAGATGACTTGAAGATAGGTGTTGATGCAGAGCTGTTGTGGCTGTTTATTTTTCTGCTGTTATTCATTCTTGATGTATTGATTGGTTTTCTGGACTGTATTGTTTGCTGTTTACCCTGTTGGGTTGAAAGTGAATCCTGTTCACTTTTGCCTATTGTTTTCGAGGTTCGAGGTTGAGTGAGACTCTCTTGCCTCGCTTGTATTGCTGCATCCATGCATTTTACCGCTTTACTGTATATATCTGATATTGTTTCTGTTTCCGTCTATTCCCTTAGGATCTCTGTTTCTCTCTGCGCAAGAGAGGAGCATGATAGACATTAGGTCTTAACCCATGCATGATAACATTAGGTTAGTTTGATCCCCTTTGCAACCGTAGGTTAGAGTTCTGTCTCTTCTTCCTCAAAACAAACAGAAAAATATAATAAAATTTCAAACACAATAAAAGACACTTCTTCCGTAAAAGAATGTGAACTCATCAAGACGTCATTTTCGTCCGCTTGGACTGCTAATCAGAAAAACCTTTTTCAGAAGGAATAAAATTAACCAAGACAAGCTTGTGTCGTACGTGGCCCGAACTACGTTTGCTCTGATCTTTCATGCTGTATGAAAGTACGTAGGCATAGGATGCGATATCCTAGCGAGCAACCTTCCCCTCCTTTCCCGTAGGTAGGCGAACTACGTTGACTCTGATTTCTCGTTTCAGACGGGAATACGTAGGCATAAAGTGCGATACTTTGCCGAGTCATTTTATTTTATTTTAACCCCAGACCTGTAGAGTAGATAGAATAACAATCCTTTCGACCGAAAGCAAGCGTGGATCCCGTCGAGTATGACGGACGTGAGGGGTGCTAATACCTTCCCCTTGCGTAACCGACTCCCGAATCCAGGATTTGGTTGCGATGACCATTCCTTTCCCGTCTTTGCGGTAGGTTTACCTCGAGCGTTTCCTTTCCCTCCGTTGGGATAAATAACGCACGGTGGCGACTCTTCTGTTTAGCCGGCGCCGATTTTCGCAGTAGCGACAGATCTTTACTGACATGGTTAAGAAAATACTTAGAAGGGGGGGGGGGGGTTGAATAAGTATGACAAATAATCAAAGATTTGAACACAGTTATTTTTATCCTGGTTCGTTGAACTCAACTACTCCAGTCCACCCTCTCAAGAGTGATTTGCCTTTCTCAGTTAAGGACTTAATCCACTATTTAATCAAACAGATTACAATAGTAACACCTAAGAACAACTGTTCTTAGTCTTCTCAAGAGCTACTGATCCCAACTGGATCCTCTTAAGGAAACCTTTTACAATCAATGTAAAACTATTACAAGAGTAAGAATGCTTCTAAAAAGCTATTATCACAACTGTGGTATTTCTCTTAAGTTTAAGAACAATGTTACAGCAAATAGAATGTAAGAGCTTTTGAGAGATTTGCTTTTGATAAGTGATTTTTGCAAGAGGTTCGTTTCTGAAGAAGATGGAGTGGACTTCTTTATATAGGCACTTAGATCCATGAAGTCTTCTCAACGTTGGAGGCTGTGCTGAAAAAGCCTGGTGCCTTTTGTCTTTACGTTGGAGGTTGTGCTGAAAAAGCCTGGTGCCTTTTGTCTTCACGTTGCAGAAACTTTCCTTAGAATGGAATGCACAGATAAAACCTTTTTGTCTGTGTTCTGTGTCTAGCACAAAAGAGGAAAGAGCTGTTGAGATATGCCAACGGACATATTCAAATCTTCTTCACTAAGTAAGTTCAGCTATCAACATCAGAGTCTGGATCTTCAGAATCTCCAGAGTAGAGATCTTCTGGATCTTCAGAGTCTTGGGATGTTCTTCAGATTAAGCTGAATCAGAGTATATGCAGCTTGTGTGCTTGAGCGTGTAGTTCTGTCAGAGCAGAGTCTTCTATATCAGATTCTCAATACTTATGCAGCGCAGTATCTTCAGAGTCTTCTGATGACTAAGCTTCTGAACTCTCAGAGTTTTCTATTCTTTAAAGGCTTCTGCTTCAGAATCTTCAGTAGACAGCACTCAGATTCTTCTGGAGACAACATTCAGATCTTCATTTAAGATGCTCTTGAACCTTTGAAGCCTTTCATAATATCATTGTTCAGATCCAAATTTGCTCTTTAAGAATATTTTCTTTAGTACTTGTAGCAAACAGTCTAGAACAAATTTAGAGTATATAATTCTTGAATACAAAACTCATAAGTGTTATCATCAAAACATAGAGATGTTACTAAAAAATAATCTGTATTCTTACAAATATTGAACCTAAAACTTCAAAGTCAGTAGTTTTTGAAGAGTTCCGACTCTATGATCCTTAGGTCATAAGGTTTCAAGGTAACCTAAACCAAAGACCTCTGGATCTAAGTTTCTAAATGATTCAGAAACTAAGGTAAAAGGTGAAGCACTTGCTTTTGAGTCTGGATGATGGAAATATACAACCACAGTTGGAGGAAAACATGTATCCCAGAGCCTAACTCTTTGGAGAGGAATGAAAACAAGACTATGGTCTCCAGTCTTCTAATTTCATGTTCTTGAGGGACATGAATCTACTTCAACAACAGACAATCATGAAGACAAATTCTTCTTTGAAAGAATCTGCAAAGGTATGTCAATCATCCTTATTCTTTAGATAGCTTCTATGCATGATAGGTTATTTGAAATTGGTCTATGTATATTATATGTCTCTGTATAACCAGTTTGGATAACTTACTCCTATGAGGGTTTTCATATCTTTCATTTATAGGACTTTCTTGATGTTTGATGAGTACCCCTGAGGAACATCGACACCATTTTTCTGTTGTCAGAGATCAGATTTTGCAACACACATGTTGGAAAATCATGTTCCACATGTGTCATTTTTGCAACAGAAACAACTTCAATTTACTTCATGTAGTTTTGCATAATGCAACTAATCCAAAAAGAACAACAGAGATATCTCCAATAATATTCTAAATAGGATGATGTTTTGTCATCCTCCATTCTCTTGTAAGATCTTATCTTCATACCCTCATTTTAACCCTAGCATTTTCATCATCCATCTATGAATATCATTTGCATTAGCATATCATTGATCATTGATTCATAAAACAGGATGATTCATAAGTTTGAGTGTGAGGACTTCCCCTCTATTGCTTTCCTGAAGGTTCTCCAAGGCCTCTTGTGTGTCCCTCTGTCTTGATGCTTTGATCTTATGTTTGTTACCTTTATATTTAGGGTTTGTTGCATTCTTATTTCATCATTGTGTATTATTCATTTTATCTAACCATATTACATTCAAAAATACAAAAAAAGTTGGCATTTGTTTCTCTTTCTTGGTGTTCATTTAGGTCTGCAAGGGAGGGGTCATGATCTTAATTATCAAGGCCAATTGAAATCTTCATGCTATGGTGAAGGTTCACATAATCATTATTTTAATACATTTTCACTATGGGTCATTATGTGCTAAAGAAGATTCAAAGGAGTGATTAAGTGGCAAAGTTATCATTCATGGTCAAATATTTTTGCAAGATTGATTCAAATGTGATTTCAAAATGGTTCTATTTTGGTCCTAATATCAAATTCAAGTGTGACCACCATTTTTTTCATCAAGCATTATCCAAGGTGGTATTCAAATAATCAAATTATAAGAAAATGCAAGTTAGAATTCCAAGGCATTCACCAAACATTCATCATATTAGTCAATTTCAAGCACTATTCAAGCAAAAATTAAAAGGGTACAAATAACAAGTTCAAATTACAAGATACATGTGCAAGAAAATATATCATTCAAAGGCCCAAGTTACAAAAGGAAATTACAAGTCCAAATTGCAACACAAGAGTATGTCAAGGAAAAATGCAGCAGTAATACACGGTGAAGAAAAAAAACACAAGCGCAACAAGTTGAAGTGGATAGCAAACTTATTTTCATTCACTATAAAACAAAAAACGAAACGAATAAAAAAAATAAAAAACTCCACTACTCTCATTTATTCTTCATACACACACAACCTCATGCATAAACCTTTTCCTAATTCTCACGTACACTCTACAAACATTTTCACGCACATAAATTTGCAGTTGACTTCAACAATCATCACTCTTCGTTCCACAAATTCCCAAAAACACAAATTCCTCCCTCATCACCAACACTCTATAACTCACACAATCTAAACAACCTTACATTACCTTCAATTTAACCTACAACATATTCTTCATACCACCAAAACCAATCTGCACAAATCACAATCATCAACCTTCTATCATCACCTACAACAACCCAAACAAAATTCATAACCATACAAATTAACAACCAAAACTCCTTCAACATCCCTCACAAACACTAACCGCATTATTCAAGCCACAACAACATGATTCTAAACCTAACAAATTCACCTACAAAAACAACTACGCTCAGAACAAACGGAAACAAGCAAGGGAGAAGAGAAACACCAAACATTGTACCTGATTTTTGGCGTTTGAGCTAGTTATCGTGCTATTTTGAAATAGTTGTTGAATCTAAGACAAGAAGGAAGAGATGATCTGATGATGTAAGGTTGGTGGTTGTGTGGCCGCCGTCGCCGTAGGGCGTGTCGACGCGACTTGGAAAGAAAAAAAGGTTCACGTGATTTGCTTGTTGTTGTTCTTTGTCATTTTAAAACCCTTTTTCTTAAGTATGTGTTGGGATGAGCCCGTTCATTTGTTTATACACACCCTTATAGCTCATTGTCGTGCCTCGAAAAATAAGATCCTCGCGATGGATGCGGAAAACACGTTCAAACAGAGTCGCCATCAAACTTTATTCATTCCAAGAAAGGAATAGGAAAATATCGATAAAACTTTTAAGGAGATAAGAACATGGTCATCACAACCAAATTCTAGGTTCGGGAGTCGATTACTCAAGAGGGAAGGTATTAGCACCCTCTACATCGTTGCACTCAACGGGAACCTCTTGATTCGATTCGAGAGAAAAGTTAGCTACACTTGTTGTTATCTTCTAAGGTAAGGGGAAAATGAGTGGTTTTTATTAGGGTGCTCGCCAAGGATTGGGGCCCTTGTGCCTACGTACTCCCTCGTGCAATGGGAAAGTTAGAGCATCGTAATTCGTGGGACTACGATTGGTTGGTTTGTGTATTTTGTGAGCGAGGATTTAAAGGGTACTAAACATTGTTCTTTTAGGAAATAGTTTTAATCGCGCAAAGGCGAGAAGTTGAATTAATGGGTTCGTATCTTGATTGGATGACGATCACTCAAAGCTTAAGAAAGGCTCATCGGGCTCAAATGGTTGGGAAAGTGAATCGAAGATTCGACTCTCTCTCTTTTTCAACCTTAACTATGAAATGATCTTGATGTAATTAGTGTGGTTTTATGAATGACGATTACTTGAGGCTTAAGAAAGGCTCCTCGGGCCCAAGTAATCGGGAGAGTTAGTCAAAGACTTGACTCTCTCTCTTTTTCATTTAAGTATTGAGAAAATAGGTTTTGAGTTTGTTTATTATAAAAATAGTTTGACGTAGAATCGTATTGCAAAGTTTTTAGAGAAGACAATTGTTTGAACTTAAGAAAGGCTCCTCGGGCCCAAACAATCGAGAAGAGGAATCGAAGACTCCATTCTAACTCTCTTTTCATCTTTTATTGAAATTGTGTTTAAGTATAGTTAAGTATATTAAGTTTACTTTGATAAAAATGCTTGACGTTGATCGAGGTTTAAACTTGCGTATGAAACAAATAAGATTGAACTAATGGAAAGGAGATCCTAGTGGTATAAGGTAAGGTCGATGGCGAGGCAAAAGCGCTCGACTTACAAAGTTAAAGGAACTTTATATATGGATCAAGTATGCTCGAGAAAGAAGTTGGTGATTAATTGCATTTATTTTGACAACACTTGACGTTGGATCAGGTTTATTTATTTTTTTGAAAAGAGTTGATTTTAATCTTGTATTAACTATGACATCTCATGAAAGAGGGATACATTTTTTCAAATAGGATGGTACCAAACCTTAATTAACATAAACTATTCATACAAGTAAATGTATATGTGAAGTGTGTAACAAGCATCATTATACAAAGCTCAAAAGGAGGCTATAAGGTTGATGACGATCGTGAAAAAGATCGACTTACAAGGTGTTTGCAAATGGCTTGATTTGAAAATTAAGATATTAATTTGAAAATGGAGTTTGAACATGCATAAAGGAATGACATACAAAATATCAAGGCATGACTATTACCCATATGAGCAAAGTGAATCAACACCACACAATAAATACGAATTAAACAAAAGAGGAAAATATGTTAGTCAAAACAACTAAACTAATTAGTAACCTAATTTTCTAAAACTTAACTAAAGGTATTAAAAGGAAAAACTTCTTGGTGTTAAGCTAAAATTATTTTATTTTAACATAAAGAGGATTTCACACTTATAATATTAAACTAAATGTCTATTTTAATAATTATAATTAAAACACATAAAGATTAAAATTATGCTGCTATTATCATTTTATTATTATCAAACAAATAAATAAAATAATAAAATGTGAAGTAAACTAAAAGCACTTAACAGGTCACAGTATGAAATTAAGACAAGGGTGTTTGCTGAAGATGTAGGCCGAAAACAGCCCACAATGGCTAGGTTACCTAACAAAACGGGTTGGGCCCAAAGCCACAAACCCTCATCAACCATATACTCTTTAATATTAAGCCTTAGGTCCCTATGATAGTCATTGATTTCATCTTCTCTTAGGTTCAGTGGCCTTCCAAGAACTCTGTTAATGGCGTCTCGATCAAAGCTTACCTCTCTACCCAACACTCTTGTTGTCCATGTGAATGGCTCGTCATCATTTGGAAGAGCATTGGCATGAAATTCCCTCACAACTTCAATGTCGTAACTGTCCGTAGGTGTCACCAAGACATCCCACCTCTTGCTATGAGTGATGCCAACCATAGTTCTGTAGGATCCTTCTAGATTGATGACAAACCGCTTTTCTGGCAGAATTTTTATCTTTTCAAAAGCCACATATCGTGCGACCTGCTTAGGTCCTACGGACCGCTCACTATCATATTGAATCGACTGAGGATGTGAGGTGCTTCCGATCTTTCTTTTCTTGGATGCAACAATTTTTAGAGCCATCTGTGTAACACCCCAAATTCTTTGAATATTTATTTAATTTATTTAAATATGAATATTTGCATTTTTTGGTGATTTTCGGTGGTTGGTGTGAGTATTGAGAATTATGGATTTTGGGTTATTTATTTAAATAATGGTATATAATATGAATATATTGTTATTATTATTAACTTAAATAAATATAATTGAATTAAGGGCAAAATGAACATTTCAGGAGGAGTTAGTGAGGGTGAAATTGGAAAGCCCATTTTCAAGGCCCAAAGTTAGGTTTAACAAAAAAGAATTTTGAGGGAATTAGGATTCATTCTTGTTAGACCGTGAAAAAGGAAGAAATAGAGGCTAGAGCTTTGAGGAAGAGGATTGCGGCAAAGCTTCGTGAGGTTTCCAAGAATCAAGGAGAAAGGCTTAGAGTCGACAATTAAGGTATGAAGAGTATTGTCTTTATTGTTTTCAATATGTGATTCAATGTGTTTAAAGCTGATTTAAGGGTTTGGAGATTTTTGGGTATTGGATTGTTGTTGCCTTTCTGGTGATGAGTTCAATGAGTTTGAGGGATTTGAACTGATATTCTGAAAGGTTTGAGGCTGATTTGAGAGTAAGGGAAATTATACCTTTGTGGCCAAATCTGTTGTTGAGGTTTTAACTGTATAGGGTAAATGATTGTGAGAACTTTAATAACTATGAGGTATTTGTAAGAAATTATGGGAATTGGAGGCATAAATAGGATACGGGATTGGCCTAATAAGTCGTATATTTTGTGCCTTTATCGCGGTAATACCTTAGGAATAATTTAGGGATGTTTTTAGGGAATTGGGGAAGGAAATCTTAGAGGTTTTTGCGATGGTTTTGGTGTTGGTGCATAACAGCGATTTGCTGTAATCGCGAGTTCGCACAGGGAAGAATCCTTCGCATGGGGAACATTCGCCCCAGACTCGCACAACGAACTTTCTAGTGAACGTAGTAGAGTTTCACGAATTCTGATCTTGCGCAATGATGTCTTGATGTTTTGATGTTGTGATTTCTTTGATGAATTACCATGAGTATGACTATGATTCTTCTAAGATTAATACATGATTATATGATGATTCCTATGAGTAATGATGATGGATTATGATGTTGATTTCATGAGTTTTGATGATTCTATGGTGAAATGATTATTATGATGATTTTGATGAATGATGATGCACCTAACGAGTTTATTATGATGATTATACATGTGCATCATGCATTCATATGCATTCCAGACTTCGGTCTAAGACCTTTATTCTTGTGGCTTCAGTCCCATTATGCGGATGTGAGGTATTTCATTGTGCTCCAGTTCTCGTGTAGAATCGATCCTACTGTTGTGGATCTATGGAGGGTTGATGGGCCAATGTTCTTTGAATTTTGTTGATCGATACCACATGCATGAGTCTTGTTGCATTTGCATTTATGTGACAATTTAGTGTAATTTATAGTGTTGTGGCCTTTGATGTTCCTTGATTATTATGATGATGTTGAATATGAAAATGACGTTGTTTTATATATTGATTCCTATATTAATTATTATGAATCGTTTTACTCACCCTGCCTGTTTGAATGTTGCCTCCATGTGGGTAACGTGCAAATGACCAGGTTTAGCCGTGGATGCCGTCGAGGACTTTTTGATGTTTTTGGGTCGTTGGCCATTATGGTTGACTTAGAGGGTCTTGCTCTGATAGTGTAACATTGGGTTGGGGTCTTTTGAGTTGAACAATGTTTTATTGATTATTGTTATTTTGATTAAGTTACTGCGCAAGGAAAACTTTGGATTTTTGCCTTTTTGAGTTCCGCTGCCTTTTGAGTAGCTTTGGGAAAACCCGTTGTTTATGGAGCATTGACTATATTTGAATTATTGAGAAATGTGCGTCCTTTTGAGATGATTTTATTACGTTCAATATTTTACTCTGATAAATATGATTTATTTTCCATTATATTTGTGGGGTAGAAAATGGTGTTACATTAGTGGTAATAGAGCCTGCTTGGTCCATCCGGACAAGTTTTTATGTTGTTAGTCCCCTGTCAGTCAATAGTCTGAGAACACTGTTGGATGAGTTGTTTTCTTCTAACCCTGTTGGTGGTTGCAGATGGCTGGAAGAAATGATCGTGTTATTGCTGATGCGCTGGAACCGCTTGCCCAAGTGATGGCCCGGAATGGTTGATATCCAGATGAGTTTCATGCTTTGGGGAAGTTCTAGAGGAACAATATGCCGACTTTTATGGGAACTCATGATCCCAATGGTACGCGGAAGTGGCTGAAAGTGATTGAGAAGATTTTCTAGGTTATGGCATGCACTGATGCTCAGTAGGTGCAGTTTGGTACGCATATGCTAGCAGAGGAAGCTGAGGACTGATGGGATAACACTCGTCAGAGATTAGGAGGTGTTGGCATTGCAATAACTTGGAATGTGTTTAAGGAAGAATTTTTTAGGAAGTATTTTCTTGAAGATGTTCGGGTCAAGAAAGAGGTGGAATTCCTTGAGATGAAGCAAGGGAATATGATTGTGGTTGAGTATGCAGCAAAGGTTGAGGCTTTAGTGAAGTTTTTTCCGCATTACAATCGTGCTGACGTAGAGACGTCGAAGTGTCTCAAGTTCGATAATGGATTGAGACCAAAGATTAAGTAGGGAATTGGGTTCCAGCAGATTCGTCGATTTGCGGAACTGGTGGACAAGAGTAGAATTTATGATGAGGATAGCCGAGCTCGATCTACTCACTACAAGTAGCTGAGTGAGAAGAAATAGAAAGGATAGTATAGAGGGAAACTGTATGTGACTTCTGGTGATAAAGGGAAGCAGAAGACTTCAGATGGGAAAAACCAAGTGAGGGAGTGGCTACTGCTCCAAGCAAGTGTCATAAGTGTGGCAAGCAAGGTCACCGTGCTGAGGTTTGTAAGGTGCTGAGATATCATCATTGTGGCAAGAGAGGTCATAGAGTTACTGACTACAAAGATGAAGCTCCGACTTGCTTCAACTGTGGAGAGAAGGGTCATATCAGTACCCAATGCCAAAAGCCAAAGAAGACTGCTACTGCTGCTCAGACAAACGATAGAGTGTTAGCTTTGAGCAGTGCAGAAGAACCCAAGACAGATAACTTGATCAGAGGTACTTGCTTTATTAATGATGTTGAATTGATTTCTATGATTGATACTGGTGCTACCCATTCATTTATTTTGCTTGAATGTGCTGCGAGATTGAATTTGAAATTATCTTCTATGATTGGGAGTATGGTTATCGATACCCCAAATAATGGTTCTGTGACTACTGCATTAATCTGTTTGAGTTGCCCTTGGACAATTTATGATATAAATTTTGTGATGGACTTGGTCAGTCTACCTTTGCATCGAATTGATGTTATTCTTAGAATGAACTGGTTGGAGTTCAACTATGTTCATATCGATTACTACAGCAAGACTGTGAGGTTCCCAGAGTTTGGTGATTATGAAGAGCTGATGTTTGTATCTGCTAAGCAAGTAGAAGAACTCTCAGAAGAGGCTCAGATATTTGCATTTTTTGCATCACTTCAAGTTGATTATGAAGTAGTGAGAGTGGAGCTACCAGTTTTTTGGTAATTTCCAGAAGTGTTTCTAGGCGACGTGAGTGACTTACCTCCTGAGCGTGAGGTAGAGTTTATTGTTGATGTGATACCGGGAACTAGTCTTGTATCGATGGCTCCTTATCAGATGTCTGCATCTGAGTTAGGAGAATTGAAGAAACAATTAGAAGAGTTGCTTAAGAAGAATTTTATTCGACCGAGTGTTTCTCCGTGGGGTGCTCCTGTGTTGTTGATGAGGAAGAAAAATGGTAGCATGAGATTGTGTGTGGATTATCGATAGTTGAATAAAGTGACGATCAATAATAAGTATCCACTTCCGAGGATTGATAATCTGATGGATCAATTGGTGAGTGCTTGTTTGTTCAACAAGATAGGTTTGAGGTCAGGTTATTATAAGATCCTTATGAAGCCTGATGATATTCTGAAGATAACATTTAGGACAAGGTATGGTCATTATGAATATACGGTGATTCCATTTGGTATATCTAATGCACCTGGTGTATTCATGGAGTATATGAATAGGATCTTTCATCCTTATTTGGATCAATTTGTGGTAGTATTTATTAATGATATCTTGATAAATTCGAAGTCCGAGGAAGAACATGCACAACATCTAAGAGTTGTATTACAGGTTTTGAGGGACAAGAAGCTTTATTCCAAGTTGTCCAAGTGTGAGTTTTGGTTGAAGGAAGTGAGTTTCCTTGGCCATGTGATTTCTAGTGGAGGGATTGTTGTTGATCCGTCCAAAGTTGATGTTGTGTTACAGTGGGACACTCTGAAGTCTGCTACTGAGATTCGAAGTTTCCTTGGCTTAGCTGGTTATTATCGTAGGTTTATAGAAGGCTTTTCAAAGTTGGCACTGCCATTGACTCAGTTGACTCGGAAGGGTCAAGCTTATGTGTGGGATGTTGCATGTGAGAAGAGTTTTGTAGAACTCAAGAAAAAGTTGACAAGTGCTCCAGTGTTGATCTTGCCAAATCCGAGTGAGTCTTTTGTAGTGTATTGTGATGCATCAAAGATGGGCCTTGGTTGCATACTGATGCAAAATGGCAAATTCGTTGCTTATGCTTCTAGACAACTGAAGATTCATGAAAGGAATTATCCTATGCACGACTTAGAGTTGGTCGCGGTTGTGTTTGTGTTGAAAGTTTGGAGACATTATCTTTTTAGGTCCAGGTTCGAAGTGTTCAGTGATCACAAGAGCCTGAAGTATTTGTTTGATTAGAAAAAGTTGAATATGAGGCAGATGAGATGGCTTGAACTTCTGAAGGATTGTGATTTTGAATTGAGTTACCACCCTGGCAAGGCTAATGTTACGGCTGATGTGTTAAGTAGGAAGTCCTTACATATGTCATTGCTTATGGCTCAAGAGTTAGGACTGATTGAACAATTCAGAGATATGAGTCTAGTGGGTGAAGATACTCATAACAGTGTAAAGTTGGGTATACTGATGCTGACTAGTGGTATTCTCTAAGAAATCAGAGAAGGTCAAAAATATGATTTAAGTTTAGCGGATCGTCTCACGTTAATCAACCAAGGTAACAGGGGTGATTTTCGAGTCGATGAGAATGGTGTGATGAGATTCAGAGATAAGGTGTGTGTTCCAGATGTGCCAGAAATTAAGAAGAGCATTCTTGAGAAGGGTCACAGAAGTGGGTTAAGTATTCATCCGGGTGCCATTAAAATGTATCAAGACTTGAATAAATTGTTTTGGTGGCCAGGGATGAAGAAAGAAATTGCAGAGGTTGTGTAAGCTTGTTTGACTTGTCAGAAGTCGAAGTTTGAACATCAAAGACCATTGGGTCTGATGCAACCGTTGAATATTCCAGAGTGGAAATAGGATAGCATTTCTATGGATTTTATGGCAGATCTACCGAAGAATTTGAAGGGATATGATTCAATTTGGGTGATTGTCGATAGATTGACTAAATCGACTCATTTTATATCGGTGAGGATCAATTATTTGTTACAGAAGTTGGCCGAATTGTATATTGATGAGATTGTGAAACTGCATGGTATTCCTTCAAGTATCATGTCTGATAGAGATCTGAGATTTACATCAAGGTTCTAGGAGAGTTTGCAGACAACTTTGGGTACTAAGCTGACGTTGAGTTCTGCTTATCATCCGTAGACGGATGGACAGACAGAGACAACTATCCAGTCTTTAGAGGATTTTTTGAGAGCTTATGTGTTGGATCAAGGTGGATCATGGGATAGTCATTTTTCGTTGATTGAGTTTACCTACAACAACAGTTACCATTCTAGTATCGTAATGGAACCGTATGAGGCATTATATGGTAGGAGATGTAGGACTCCTTTGTGTTGGTATGAATCAGGCGAGAGTGTTGTACTCGGACCTGAGATTGTGCAAGAGACGACTGAAAAGATCAAGTTGATCCAAGAAAAGATGAAAGCGTCGCAGAGTCGTCAGAAGAGTTACCATGATAAAAGAAGGAAAGCATATGAGTTCCATGAAGGAGATCACGTGTTTTTGAGAGTTACGTCGGTAACTGGTATTGGTCGAGCTTTGAAGTCCAAGAAGCTCACACCGTGTTTTGTTGGTCCGTATCAGATTTCGCAGAGGGTGGGAGAATAGCATATTGGATTGCTTTACCGCCGTCGCTTGCGAATTTTCATGATGTGTTTCATGTGTCTCAGTTGAGGAAGTATATTCTAGATCAATCACATGTGATTTAGATGGATGATGTACAAGTGAGAGATGATTTAACTATTGAGGCATTTCCAATTCGGACTGATGAACGAGAAGTGAAACAACTGCGAGGTAAAGAGATTTCCTTGGTAAAGGTAGTTCGGGGAGGACCAGCTGGAGGGAGTATGACTTGGGAGCGCGAGGATTAGATGAGAGAGTTGTATCTGAGTTTGTTTCCTTAAGGTAATTTTCGAGGCCGAAAATTCTTTTAAATGGGGGAGAGTTGTAACACCCTAAATTCTTGGAATATTTTTTTATTTTATTTAAATATGAATATTCTCATTTTTTGGTGATTTTTGGTGGTTGGTGTGAGTATTGAGAATTATGGATTTTGGGTTATTTATTTAAATAATAGTATATAATATAAATATATTGGTATTATTATTAATTTAAATAAATATAAGTGAATTAAGGGCAAAATGGAGATTTAAGGAGGAGTTAGTGAGAGTGAAGTTGGAAAGTCCATTTTAAAGGCCCAAAGTTAGGTTTAACAAAAAAGAATTTTGATGGAATTATGATTCATTCTTGTTAGACCATGAAAAGGGAAGAAATAGAGGCCGGAGCTCTGAGGAAGAGGATTGAGGCAAAGCTTCGCGAGGTTTTCAAGAATCAAAGAGAAAGGCTTAGAGTCGGCAATTAAGGTATGGGGAATATTGCCTTCATTATTTTCAATATGCGATTCAATGTGTTTAAAGATGATTTAAGGGTTTAGGAATTTTTGGGTATTGGATTGTTGTTGCCTTTCTGGTTATGAGTTCAATGAGTTTGAGGGATTTGAACTGATGTTCTGATAGGTTTGAGGCTGATTTGAGAGTAAAAGAAATTAGGCCTTCGTGGCCAAATCTGTTGTTGAGGTTTTAACCGTATAGGGTAAATGATTGTGAGAACTTTAATGAATGTGGGGTATTTGTAAGAAATTATGGAAATTGGAGGCGTAAATAGGATACAGGATTTGCCTAATAAGTCGTAGATTTTGTGCCTTTATTGTCGTAATACCTTAAGAATGATTTTGGGATGTTTTTAAGGCATTGGGGAAGGAAATCATAGAGGTTTTTGGGCAGGTTTTGGTGCTGGTGTGTAACAGCAATTTTCTGTAATCGCGAGTTCGCACAACAAAATCCTTCGCATGACGAACATTCGTCCCAGACTTGTACAACGAACTTGCTAGCGAACGTGGCTGAGTTTCGGGAATTCTGATCTTGTGCAGTGATGTCTTGATGTTTTGATGTTGTGATTTCTCTGATGAATTACCATGAGTATAACTATGTTTCTTCTGAGATTAATACATGATTGTATGATGATTCCTATGAGTAATGATGATGAGTTATGATGTTGATTTCATGAGTTTTGATGATTCTATGATGACATGATTATTATGATGATTTTGATGAATGATGATGCACCTAATGAGTTTATTATGAGGATTATACGTGTGCATCATGCATTCATATGCATTTCGGACTTTGGTCTAGGACCATGATTCTTGTGGCTTCAGTCCCATTGTCGCTATTGCGAAAAAGAGATCCGGCGGAAGACAGAAGAGTCGCCACTGTTCGTTATTTATCCCAAAGAGAGGGAAAGGAAACGATCGAAGAAAACCTGACGAAAAAGGAAAGATAAGGTCATCGCAACCAAATCTTGGGTTCGGGAGTCGGTTACGCACAGGGAAGGCACGAGCACCCCTCACGTCCGTTGTACTCAACGAGATCCACGCTTGTTGTCTAATCTATGGGTGTAAAAACTATCTAAAGGCTGGCACACAGGGGAGAACGGAAAGAACATACTCGATAGCACATTGCCGGCCTATGCCTACGTATTTCCTCGTGCAATGGGAAAGTCAGAGTCAACGTAGTTCGGGAAACTACGAGGGAGTTTGCTCGCCAAGACATCGCATCTTGTGCCTACGTATTCTCATCTGGTATGAGAAATCAGAGCAAAAACGTAGTTCAGGCTAACTACGGAAAAAAAGGGAGTTCTCGATCACACGGGGCGAGAGAAAAGGTTCGGGTAGACGATACTAGCGTATGCATCCTAGCAGTTAGGTGTATTGCTTCTCGACCATTGGAGACTTAGGCGTTACTGTCGCAACTGTGAAAAACACCCAGCGGAAAACAGAAGAGTCGCCACCTTTTGTTATTTATTCCAAAGATAGGGAAAGGAAACGATCGGAAAAACCTAACGAAAAAGGGAAAAGACGAGGTCATCCCAACCAAGTCTGGATTCGGGAGTCGGTTACGCAAGGGGAAGGTATTAGCATCCCTCACGTCCATCGTACTCGACGGGGTCCACATATTGCTGTCTATCTAAAAGGATGATCAATCTATCTACGCTAAAGGTCAAGGGACAAAAAGAAAAAAAAAAGAAAGGACTCGGCAGAGCATCACTACTCTGTGCCTACGTACTCCTTCATGCAATGGGAAAGTCAGAGTCAATGTAGTTCGGCTAACTACGAGTGAAGAGGAAAGGTTGCTCGCCAAGACATCGCGTCTTGTGCCTACGTACTCTCAACAGGTATGAGAGATCAGAGCAAACGTAGTTCGGGCTAAAAAGAATACCGGTTGGTTCAAGAGTTTTTTAGGCCCGAGTAGGGTTAACAAGTAGTTCTAGCAGTTGGTGTATGCAACTCGACCATTGGAGACTTAGGCGTTACCGTTTGCGGTAGAACTAAGAGTTAACAACACTATTTTATTTGAAAAGATTTTCCTCGATTAAAATCCCGAAGGATGAAAAAGATTTGAAGTGTTTTTGTGTTTTTTAGAGAAGAAGTGTTTTAATTATTGAGTGTTTATAATGTATGTTGTACTAAAGTCTAAAACCTAGGAGCGAATGCGTTGCATATCGTCCTAAGGATGTATACTAAACACTCTAGGCAATTGAGAGGTAACCACTCAACCATCATTTCTCAAGTACAAGGCTCATGGCACAACATCCATTATCATTATTAAGTATGTTAAGATTGTATGAAGATGAGAAGAGAAGAAAGGACTCTAAAGGGGACTAACTCAAAACCCTAAAGTTATCATGCAAAGTGGACTTAGAGTTGGGATGCAAAAGGGACTACCTTATGTTAGCATGCATAGTTCGAATCCTAATGTCTATAACCATCCTTAAACAAGGAAGGTCAAGTCCTAAGGGGAACATGGTAAGGAAAGACCAAAAGGCGAAAACACAAATAGAATGCAACATACAAATACATAAACGCACACTTAGAATGGTGGGAGGGAGGAAGAAATGTATGGGACAGCAGCCGCCACAAGCTCATCTCAACCTCAACAGCGATGCAAGAATGATGCAAACATGGAAAGGAAAGTCAAAGATAGAAACTAACTAACATGCAAAGAGTCATCACTTTGAACCACATACATAAGTATGCATCCAAGTGGAAAATGAACACAAGTATCAACAAAATCATGATCAAACAAACACAAACAGTGGCAAACACTAAAATCATTTCATTCCTAATGCATCATATCAATTTATGAAGATTCGGAGTGAAACGGTATGTGAACAATCAAACAATGTAGCAAAATAGGCCTGTCAGCACAGTGTTAATCGGTTAACCCCCAGGGTTAATCGGTTAACACACTGTTAACGTTTGAAAAATTTGAAAATTTGAACTGGTTAATCAGTTAACCATATGCGTTAACCGATTAACACTGTGAAAACTTTTGAAAAATCTTAAAATTTGAACTGGTTAATCGTTTAACCATATGCGTTAACCGATTAACAGTGTGTTGACAGTAGAAAATAGCAAAGCAGAATCACTTTTCAACAACTTATCACTTCTCCAAACATGCAAATGATCACATAATCACTTAATCACGAAATTTAACCAGCAAATCATGATTCCAACAACATGTATACAGATCCAAACAACATCCACACGAATCATATGAATCAAAATGCAGCAAATCAATCAAAAATGAAAATCATCATGATGAACATGCAATTAAGCTAAAAAACAGAATTAGATCGAGAATTTCCAACCTACGAAGCGGAGATTTGCTTCGATTGATGTTGATTTGCTGGAAATGAATAGATCAAAGCAAGAAACCTGGAATACTTCAAGATCCAAGCTAATCCTTGTAGTAGAGATGGAGATCCTTCAAGATTAAGCTAAATTACTTCAAATAATCACTTCTAGCTTCACTCCAAACTTCAGATCTGAATTTGTACGAAAATTGAATAAAGAAACTGATCCATTGGAGATGATAGATGAAGGTTTAAGCTCAAGAATTAATGGATTCCAATGAAAAATCAATTAATTCAATGGATGAAGAGCTTTGGTGAAGGTTTTGGAAATGATGAAATTGAGAGAGAATTGAGAAAAATGAGAGCAATTCTGAATTTGAAATGGGAATTATGAGAGTTAGATAAGTGTGGTTTAGAGTGGATCATTTAAGTACTCTTTTGGCTTGGATCCAAAGCAAGGTTTGGAGAGTGGATTGGAAAATTTGGAATGGAATTAGGAGTGGGATTTTGGAGGGAATTGAATTAATTTAAAAACTAATCCAAATTTCAAAATGGTTCTAGATCCTTCCCAAGTGTAAAAATGAATTTTCAAATGACCAAAATTGGACCCCAAATGGCTCTGCATTGAAAAATCACGTACAGAGGCAAAAATCACATTGGTTAATCGGTTAACCATATAGGTTAATCGATTAACCCATTTGAATTTTTGAATCTGGGCTAATTTTTCATTGGTTAATCGGTTAACCATATGCGTTAACCGATTAACACCTTCAAAATTTGAATTCTGGCGCCTTTTGGAGGGAAACCTGTCCGTTTGCCCGTTTTCAGCCGTTCAGAGCTCTGTTAAACTTTTGGAATGCGTTCTTGAATGCTGTAACCATGAGATTGCTTGTGATAGTCTGAATGCTGCTTTCTTGGCTGAAAATAACCTGCAAAACAAAATAAAATTGGTCGCCCGACCGTTGGGCAAAATAAATGTCGGAGCCCACTACTTCGATTGCTTGCGCTGAGGGTGAATTCTGAGCCACAGGAAAACCTGGATCCCCTGTCTCAAGAAGAAATGTTATGCAATGCAGAAATGCTAGAAGAAAAAATGAAATGAAACAAAAGCCAAGCCAAGAAAAGGTTGGAAAAATTTTGGGGTGCAACAGTTACATGTTTGCGGTAGAATGGGCGTAGCATGTCTTTGGGTGGAAAGGTTTGGACGACTAAAGGAGAGGAAGAAAGAAAAGTGCTCACTAGGGTTATCGCAATCCTATGCCTACGTATTCTCATCTGGCATGAGAAATCAGAGCAGTCGTAGTTCGGCTAACTACGGGAAAAGATCTCGATCGCACGGGGGCAAGAGAAAAAGATTCTTAATTGCATGAGGGTGAGAGAAAAGGGATCTCGATCGCATGGGGGTGAGAGAAAAGGGATCTCAATCGCACGGAGGTGAGAGAAAGGGAGTCTCAACCGCAAGGAGGCGAGAGAAAAGAGTCCTAGGCCTGGAACGCCTAAACGGAAGGAGTTGAATTCGAAACGCAAAACGCTAAATCCTAAGACGTAGGAGCGAATGCGTCACATATTGCCCAAAGGGTATACGCTAAACACTCTAGACAACGTAAGAAGAGGCTCCCCAGTCATCATTTCCTAGGTATCTAACGCTTGGAACTCACAACACTCATCGTAGTTATGGTTTGAAATTAAGGTCCAACGGTGCTAAATCAACATGAACAGGCATAGAAATAAATCAAACATCGCCTACAAAGTGTAGGACTTCAGATGCACCAAGAGTTTCAAGTTGGGAAAGTTTACCGAACGGAGTGGTTCCGTTGACCCTTGAAATTGCGTGCAAGCTTCATTCCCAAGGTTTTAATCTCCTCTTTGATCCTTGGTGATGATGTTTTGAAATACGGTTAAAATAACCAAAGGTGGATAAACGGTTGAAAATGAAATAAAGGCCCAATAATAAATAAGAAAAAGTCTACCTTCTAAAAAAATTAAAATCTTCTAAAAGAAATAAATTAGAAATATATAGAAAACCTAATATAAAAAGAAAATCATTTAGAAAGTATTTACAAACCTAAAAAAAAAATATTAAACCAAACAGAGGGGTATGGAAGATCCAGGGGGGTTGCCGTTCACACGGTCTTATGGGCTTTATGAGCCTAAAAAAAACTGAATAAAAATGAATAATAAAACAACAAATAAAAACTCTTCCTCTCTAATGCTCTCTCTGCTTCGTCTCATCTTCTCCTCTAAACCCTTCTCTGTCTATAGATTCCTCTGTCTCAATCACTCTCTGTCCTTTCAATCTTCCTTCTTTTATCCCTATTTTTGTTGTTGGTGATGAAGGTTGAGGCGAGTTATGGCGGAAAGAGGTTGCGGTGAGAGTATTACGGTTTGAAGTGGGTTTGGTCTGTTTCTGAAAAATGGGTTGGTAATGATGATGAATAGGAAAACAGAAAAGAGGATGAGTGGTGGGTTTGAGATTGAAGATCTGGGGATTTTGAATTTCTTCTGAAAGGGTTTCGATTGGGATTAGTTGGAAATGGGTTACAGTTCAAGATTCGCGTGGAAAGTTTTGATTGAGGGAAGAAATGGGCAAATTTTGCAGGTTTTGAAGTTGCGTTTGGGTTTCGAGTGGGTTGTTTTCTGGGTTTATGTTGGATCAAGAAAATGGGTTTCAGTGAGAGATGTTGATGAAGGTGGTTTCAATGGAATTTTCGGAAGGTTTCATTGTTGTTGATGATGTTTTGGAGGAAATGGATGGCTGAGTTTCAAACGGATTTCTGGGCGAAAATGGAGGTGAGTGAAAGGTGTTGAGAATAGGGTTCACGCGGAAGAACAAGGTTTGGTGATTTGTAGATGGTTGTTTGGCTTGAGGAAGAAGAAAGGTGGTGCGGTTGTTTTCTGACGGAGGAGAATGAAGGTTGAATGAAAAAGACGATGGTAATGGTTCTGAAGATGGTGTTGGTCCGAGAATGATGAATAGTGATGGTGGAGATGATTGATGACGATGATGAACAGTAAGAGGTGGTTGCGGTTAGGGTTTTTTGGTCTGAGGTAGATGGTGATGAATAGTAAGGTGGCTAAGGTTCTGAATCCAAGGAGGAAGAGAATCTGCAGCAACCTTATATACTACAAACGTGACACGTGGCGAGGCTGTTGACCCTAATGACTTTGAATTAAATTAAATAATTATATGCTGATGCTAATAAATCGTTAATGAAGTGCAATATAATCCTAATTAATTAACTATAAATTCTAACTTTAATAATATCCTAATACCCTAACTCTTAATCTGAACCAACTTCTAATTAATTCTAAAACTAATTAACCGACTATTAAGATCTAATCCTAGACAATTAATAAAATTCTATTCTAAAAAAATAAAAATCTATTTCTAGCCATTAATTCTAAAAAAACCAAATAAATTATAATATCTATTTCTAAAAAATATATTAAAAGACTAAATAAAACCTATTTCTATTTCTAATTCTAAAACCAATAAAAAAGAGAAATAAAAAACACAAAATGCCATAGAAAAAGAAATGGAAAAACGGGCGAACACCGGAATACGCCGAAATTATCAGCACGGACTGAATCACCAAGAAGAGAGCAACTTTCACTCGATTTCGACATGGAACTTCTCATTTGAATTGGTTTAAATCGTCAAAAACGTGAAGGAAACGGCTGAAATCCCGATAAATTTAATCTGGCTGATAACATGGGCAAGATGCGACCTAAATGATATGCGAAGCAAAAGCCAGTCAAAGTTGAAAACTCGAGGGCAAATTTTAGGGTGCAAAGCTGCCCCTATTCAAACAGCTTGGATCTGAAGGGATGAAGAGCAGCCGCTTCCAAACATTCATGGTAGAAGGTGATTGAATACAAAAGAACCCGAAAATTTGCAGTCTGTCAGGATGTACGCAATTGGAACCCGGTCATACGTCGTCGGAAAGAACGCCATATCCAAAGATCACATTGTCTAAAAGTAGACAGGAAGAAAACATATCCAAAATCACATCGCCTAATGGTAGACGGGAAGAAAACATCATATCCGAAAGTCACATCGTCTAATGATAGACGGGAAGAAAACATCATATCCAAAGCTCACATCGTCTAATGATAGTCGGGAAGAAATATCGTCATATCCAGAATTCACATCGTCTAATGGTAGATGAGTAGATAACCAAATCCAAAATCCACAACTTCTAATGCTAGATGGGAAGATAACCATATCCAGAATTCACATCGTCTAATGATAGACGAGAAGAAACCATCATATCCAAAATCCACATCGTCTAATGGTAGACGGGAAGATAACCATATCCAGAATTCACATCGTCTAATGATAGATGGGAAGAAAACCATATCCAAAGAACCACATCGTCTAATGGTAGACGGGAAGAAAACATATGTCGGGGATGTCATCATCAGAGGGCTGATGGACAAAGTACGACTGGTGTATGATCTAAAACCCAAAAGTAAGCAACATATGAGCTGACTGAACCAGGCTTTCGGAGATATGCCACTGTCTTGATTGAAGAGTTGACTCAGGTTGCCACGGAAGGCTAACAAAAACTGGCTTATGCTTCACATGCATATGTTTGAAAATTACTTTTCTATGGCGTAATGCTCCATACGAAATGGAAATGCTATGCATTTGAGGATGCAATGCAAATATGATAACTATATGCAAACATGCAAATGCAGGCTCGGGCTGCTGGGGAAAGCTGAATGTGAAAGAACCACTCCAGCAAAATAAATGCTGGAGAGACGAAGCCAACTCCGTTAGGGATGACAAACTGAAATGTCTATGGGATCAATCCCCTGCTCGATATCCCAACCAAACTTCCATTTTGTGGGACATTAGGAACAATAGAAGACTTCTGGGGAAGATCACTGAGATACGATCTTCTGCCGTTCCATGAGGAATTACCTTTGTTGGAGAAACACCAAGGACGATCAGGCTGTGACCTACCGGGGAAACCAACTGCCACTGGTGACTTCAGCGGGGAAAGAAAAATAATAACCCAAGATGATACCCGCTCCACTAGGGGATGATGCCAACCTCACATCTCTATTGGGGCAATGACCAAATATGCCAGCTTGCTGGAGACTTCGTGTTCTTGAAATGATCTGTTTTAAAATGAGCCTTCGAAGTAAATTTTCCCCTGTCTGATTGATCTTCGAAAAGATTTGCTGACTCTTAACTTTATTTCCCCAGACTAACCAATCCTTAGAGAGACTTCTTGACATAACTGCCCCATTACCCCATACTAACTGAATTTTGGGGGAACTCCTTGACGTAACTGCCCCATACAAACTGAACTTTGGGGGAACTCCTTGACATAACTGCCCCATACTAACTGAACTTTGGAGAACTTCTTTACGTAACATGCCCCAGATTGGCATCTTCTGACCGAGCTCATTGGCCTCACGCTTCTCAACATATTTGTCCAGGAATTTCCTCTTGATAGGATAAAACTTCTTGACTGACATTCATTATGTAAACCTCATTGATGCCAAATACCTATACGCAAGCATAAAATGTTTATTCTGAGAATGAAAATTCTAATGCAACACATATGATACTCTTGAAGTTTTTGTTAAAGAGATATCGCCAAACTTAGTGAACAAGTCACTAGTTAAAATGCAATACTGGTTTTTGAAATGAAACCATGCACATTCAATACCAACGAAGTCTTTTAGCACAACTCATGGGAGTCAGGAACGCTATCTAGTTGAAGTACGCCTTCAAATTAAACCCTGCTTCAATTAGTACTTTTGAGGGTTTTAACACGACCTGGTTCACGGTTTGAGAAAGAAAGGATGTAAGGCTCAAAGTTTGTTTTAAACCACCCACTCTCCTTGATGTTCTTCAATCCTATGTTCAGCTAATTCGACACAAGCGCTCATCTTTCAAAGGTTAGATGACATGAGTGATGGTTCAGGAAACCACAAGTTTTCGGGGTGACAATCACTCGCTCTTTGTTCTTGGTGTCTGGAGTCACACGACTTATTTTTCATCATTATTTTTTCGATTTCCCTATTTTTTCCTGGACTGACTCTTTTGAGTATATCTTTTAATTTCGAAGTCCAGCGGGATGTACTAATTTTTGCCTAAGCCACTTGTTTTCAAGTTATCGACTTAGCGGGCTTTTTAAGCCTTCTCCAATCTGATCAGGGTCTCACTGTCAATCAGGCCAGTGAAATACAAAGATTCATATATTTCTTCTTCCTTCGGAGGTTCCCTTAGAGCATAACCAAATTTCCTCACTGCAAGAGTTGGGTTGTAGTTAATACCACCCTTTCTTCCAATCAAAGGGACATTAGGAAAACCACCACAGCTAAAGATTATCTCCACACCCAAGAAGTTTCGGTTAAACCATACAATGTCTTCAGAAGTTAACCCCATAAGCCTCCCTGACCAATCAGCAGTGTCTGAGATGTCTACAAATGGACCAGACTTAGGAAGATGACTCATAAACCATCTATACAAAAGAGGTACACAACAAGAGACATTCTTCCCCCTTCTATTCTCATTCTTCTAATGCATATAGTGATACACATCTCCCAAGAGCGTAGGCACAGGATTCTTCGAGACAAAGATATGGAAAGCATCCAAGTCCACAAAATCTGGAATGTTTGGGAACAAAATTATGCCATATATGTACAGAGCCAAGATAGCATTAAAGACAATCCAACATCCTTCTTTCGAAAAATGTTGAGCTCTACTAACCAAGAAAGGCAATGAGAAACCAGACATTCCATTCCTTTGGAAAAACTTTCCTTCTAACTCAGAGGCATCTAGATGAAGAGCGTTAGCAAGTTTAGTCAAATTAGGCTCAGCTTCAGAATGATAAAAAGGCATCTAATCCAAAATAAGAACTCCTAACAACATGGCAAACTCCTCCAGAGTAGGCATCAACACATAACCAAGGAAAGTGAAACATCTCAGCTGAGGGTCATAGAACTGAAGCAAGGTGTGAAGACCTCCTAACTCAAAAACTGAAGCTTTGCAGACACAACCCAGAAGCTTCCCATACTCTTTCTTGAAATCTTCCATCACACTATGATCAGCAGCAGAAATCAAACTGAGTAGAGACCCTATATCTGGTGTTGGAAATTTATACACAACTGTCTTCTTCAAACAACTCTCCATGTTAGCAGGGATTTGGTTTACTAAAATCAAGAGGAGAATATCCACCTGAAACATAAATACATGTTAGTGTTAATATGAAAATGAAAATGCAAATGCAACAGGGGATCAAGATTGTTGTGTTGTTGACTGAGATGAACCAGCACTTCGCTCTGACTAGAACACAACATTGACAAAAGGAACTCACAGTATCAAAGATCAAAAGTTCACACTGACGAGAAAACCAGGTAGGTTGAAGGTCAAGGTTTCCTGCATAACCCTCCCCACTCACAGGTATGAACCTATCTCTGATAAGGTCTAGAATCCTATGCGGTCATCAGTGTCACAGACTTTCGAGAAATGATGATATGTTCACCATTTCTAGTTTGGCATCATAGTCTAACGAAGCGGCCTCACTTAGCTGACTTCCAAATGATCGGTGTAACACCCCACTTCCCGTATTAAATAAAATATAAATATTATAATAATAATCAGAGTTTTCACCAAAAAGTGGGATATCACATCTCCAAATTTTATAAAAATACTTTATTCATTCTTTTCAAAATAATACAGCGGAATTTGTTTCATAAAGTAAAATACATCAAAACATGATACGTCACAGGATTTCAACACGTTTGACATAAAACAATTACAACACCCATATCCCGTGTTACGTATCAGAGCATCCTAGACTCGACGGTCACACCACTATCCAAGTTAGCTAAGCACCTGGATTATCTGTACTTCCGAAGAAGCACAGACCACAACAACAACAAAGGGGTGAGAAATAATGATCAGAATATAATGGTAATGTAATACATGTAAACAAGGTAGTAAAATACACCAACACACCAATATTCACCCCAACAACTCCATATAACGAACCTACTGTTCAAATTACAATATAACATATTATAATGCAATTATGCAACTCAACACCATGCATG
Source organism: Lathyrus sativus (assembly GCA_963859935.3). Taxonomy (NCBI): domain Eukaryota; kingdom Viridiplantae; phylum Streptophyta; class Magnoliopsida; order Fabales; family Fabaceae; genus Lathyrus; species Lathyrus sativus. The sequence continues at coordinate 474,826,438 of OZ012741.1, read as the reverse complement.
CGGTACCGACTCATTGGTTCATTCAATCGAACCCACCATTCTCCACAAAGGAGTACGGGTGAATCACTTACGCTCCATCTGAGACATGATTCAACCCCACCATTCTCCACAAAGGAGTACGGGTGAATCACTTACGCTCCATCCGAGACATGATTCAACCCCACCATTCTCCACAAAGGAGTACGGACAGATCACTTACGCTCCATCCGAGACATGATCCATCCCACCAAGACACCATGATATGCACACACCAATGCATAACTATTATGTTCAGGCACACTAAGTGCACACGATCCACCCGATCGTATCATTATACATCACATATATATACATAGATATAACATGCACCAACACCATATAAATCAACCAGATAGTAAACAAGTTCATATTCTATCACCAAGATACAAACACATCCCACTACTCGGGAATACACGATCCTACTGATCATTGCATACATATACATCAACTAATTGTCCACCAGCCATTATTACGGGAAACATGCACTATCACCAAGTACACAAGTTAGTTCCCACACTCATCATTCTTACGGTGCATCAAGACCAAAGTGTACCCATCATCTCAACTCAGATCCTCAGTCTATTCTAGTACCAATCTTGCACATTACCGTAACCAATAGGCTTCTAATTCCTATTCCCAAAAGCATCACCTACACACTCTATCGATACCTCAAAAGCCATACAAAATTTTCCCTAAAAACTGTAAAACACCCTATATGCCCTATATGCCAAATCATCCCAAAACACCAATTCATTAACATTGACTTATACTCCATCACTATCAATTACTAGTTATCATCAAACACAAACACACCAATAAACATTATACTTACCAATTATCCTATACTTCCTACTCTAGAACCAACATTACGGTACATTACCGACACTTCAGAGTCACTCTGAATCTCACCAAGGTCCTAACCATAGTCATTAACGACACTATAGGGAAACAACACATAATTTTCCCCAAAGCTATAATCATGGTCATTACCCACACCACAATAACAACACAGAATCTCACCAAAACTCTATTTATATTTACTATCAACACTGCAGTAATAACATATAATTTTCCCCAAGGCTATAATCATGGTCATTACCCACACTACAGTAACAACACAGAATCTCACCAAAACTCTATTTATAGTTACTATCAACACTGCAGTAACAACATATAATGTCACTAACATCACCATAATATATATACACCAAATTCACCAATACCAATCAACAATTCATCAATGTCAAGCATCAATTTATCATCAGCAACAATAATAACAAGCATGCCAATATAAAACTTCATAGATCGGAATTTTCCTACGGGGTTAAGGAATCCCCTCTATCCTATACATGTATATACCATTCCAAATCAAGTTTCTCCCCCCTTACCTTGTTAATCGGTTGATCGATGAAAGAATCCTCCAAGGTTTGTCCAATTCTGATTTTCCCCTGTATCCTTCGTTCTTCGCTCCCTTTTCCGTTCCCTTTTCCGTTCTCTCCTTTCTATCGTTCTTTTTCCACTTTCTCTAACTTCTCCCAATGTATTCTCCCAATGTATCGTAAAACTACTAACCCCTCACATTCTCTATTTTAATTCTCTAATCCCAATAATAATAATAACTTAATAAAATAATAATAATAATAATAATAATAATAATATTATTATTATTATTATCTCACCAAAATGATAATAATATTAATAATGAATATAATAAATATAATAATAATAATAATACCCCCACCAATATTAGTATTAGTTATTATATTATTATATCTACACCAATTCACCACCAATAATCCTCCCATATCAGGGACACCCACCAATAATAATATTCATACTGATGATAATAATCATAATAATAATAATAATAATACCACCAATATTACTATTAACTATTATATTATTATCTCCACACCACCAATGATCCTTATATATCAAGGATACTCACCAATCACATGCCAACACACCCCTCCTAAGGGCACACCAACATAAAATAATTAAATTAACACCAAAATGACTAAATAAATAAAATGGGTGTAACAATCGGTCCCCAGAGTTGACAATCCTCAAATCCAACATCCTCTCAACTGTCTGAAACAGACTGGAAAGGTAGTCATCAAAGAGAATCTCGTCTGAGCGCGAATTTCGTCAGAACTAGTGCATGCCAAACATACAGGTTCATCACTACTTTTCACTTCTAATTCCAGGGTTATCCTCAAGCCTGGGTTTTGGTTTATCACACAATGGAACATTCCCACCCAACAACACAACAATAATGATATAAAAAATGCTGAAAGTAAAATGCAAATGCGATAAAATACAAATACAACACAAATGCACATATATACACACCCATGAATTAAACACACAAGCGCTAGGATTGACGCCTAAAGCGGATGAGAAGAGTCCCCAGCAGAGTCGTCAGTTGTCGCATCGCTGCGAAGAGGGGCCGGCAAGGACAAAAGAGTCACCACCATTCGTTATTTATCCCAAAGAGAGGGAAAGGAAACGATTAGAGAAAACCTACGAAAAAGGGGAAAGATAGGTCATCGCAACCAAATCTTGGGTTTGGGAGTCAGTTAGGCAAGGGGAAGGAATGAGCACCCCTCACGTCCATTGTATTCAACGGGATCCATGCTTGTTATCTATCTAAAAGGGTGTTAATCTATAAGGCTGGCCACAGGGACAAAAGAAAAAGAAAAGAGACTCGATAGAGCATCGCCGCTCTATGCCTACGTGCTCTCTCGTGCAATGGGAAAGTTAGAGTCAACATAGTTCAGAAAACTACGGGTGAAGGTGAGGAAGGTTGCTTGCCAAGACATCACCGTCTTGTGCCTACGTATCCTCGTCTGGTACGAGAAATCAGAGCAAATGTAGTTCGGGCTGACACGACCACAAGTTGGTTCAAGTGTTTTAACTGAGTAGGGTTAAGCCTTCGTTCTAGCAGTTAGGTGTATTGCTACTCGACCACTGGAGACTTAGACGTTACTTGTTTGCGGTAGAACCAAGATTTAACACACTCTTTCTGAAAATGGTTTTCAATTAATCCCGAAGGATAAAAAGGGTTTGATTTTTTGTTCTGTGTTTTTTTATAAAGAAGAAGTGAATTGAGTTAAGTTTGTAACTCATGTTGCACTAAAGACTATGTGTTGTACCCCAAAATTTGCCCAACCTTTTCTTTACTTGGCTTGTGTTTCATTTCATTTCTTTAGCATTTGCATATGCATATCATGGTTCTTTGCAGGGGATCAAGAGAGGTGTGTATCCAAAAGAAGAGTATCAAGGGGTCCAAGCTCAAGAAAGAGTGTTTACTCAAGTCATCAAGTGCTTATGGCCACCAAGAGGCAGTCAAAGATCATTGAGAGAATGGATTGGTATGTATTGCTCACCTCCTATCTTGGAGGTCAATTGAAGATCATCAGAGGATCACAAGTTCATGGATATGGATATGAAATTTTTAAGGAGCTCATTTAGTGCTTTTTAAGCCATTGTGGGGATCATATAAGTGGTTATATTATGTGCAAGAGATTGCAGTCAAGGATTATACACCTAGGGTTTCATCTGCTTAGTGCAATGTCAACTGTGGATTTGAAGGAGATTTAGACTGGGTTTTAAGTCATTGGAGTCATGGATAGTTGTGTTGAGACATATAGAATGTTATTTCAAGATCAAATCAAGGATAATCAAAAGTGTGAGAAGTTACTAAATTAGGGTTTCAGTGAGAAGTTACTAAATTAGGGTTTCAGAGGTTTGTCAGTGTAAAATCCCCTGTTTAGTGCCTAACTTCAAGACCACATATCTCAAGATACAAGTTGAATCTCATCTTCTTATAAACATAAGACTTGTAAGGCATGTCATAATATTTATTTTGAGTACTAGAACTCATCCATTATGTTTATGGAACTCAAGTTATGATGCCATCAAGTTATAGGTCTCAGATGAACATATTTTTTAGTCAACAAAAGTCAACCAACTATGAAGGAACTTTTGACCTAGAATCATGTTTCTCCTCAACTTTTGATGAACATGAAAGTTGTTCCTCATGATCTTAGATTTCCAAAAATGCCTAGAAGTCCTTCATCTCATTTATGGAACTCAAGTTATGAAGCTTGCAAGGCAGGGGTATTTTGGGAGACTTTGATTATAGGCCACTTTCATTATAGGTCATGTTCATGCCTTTGTATGCTTCAAATGGAACTTTCACCAACATGAAAGTTGCTCCAAATGACTTCAATATCACCCTAGAACTCAAGGATGGAATGGATTATGTATTGTTAGAGGCATTGGTGAAGAAATTTCAAAGGAAAATGGACTTAAAAAGGTGAATTCAATTGATTTGGTTTAAGACTTTTTCATGCCATGTTTGTGCTCAAAATGATTCACAATATCCCAATGAGAAAAATGCACAAATTTCCTTTGGTGTATGGTGGAAAAAACACGTGAAGAGGGGGCTTACTTTAAGAAAAAGTTTCACTTCCAATCTTCATAATTGGACCACAACAAGGCCCAAATTCAATCCACATGGGCAATGCAAGTTCTCAGCTACAATTTCAAATGAAATTCAGGTGTGTTGCATGCTGAATTCACGTGTGCATGGGGTGAGTTGCCAAATTGGGCATTTCTCAAAGTCAGTAAATTGGAGCATCATTGGGCCTCCAATCCATTCCAGATCCATAATACATAAGCTCAAAGTTCAGTTGGAGCTCACATTCTGAAAAATTGGTGAAGAGAGTTATGAATTCGAATTTGGAAAGTGAAGAGAAATTTGAAAATCTCAAATCCAGATCTAGATCAATTCAAGCAAAATTGAAGTGATCCTCTTCTTTCTCAAGTTCAGTGAAGTGATTCTGCATAGTTTGAAGCAAGCTTAGCATCATTAGAAGCACCAACGAAGAGACTCCGTTAGGTAATCTTCAAATCCATTTATCTCTCATCTCAAGCATTGAATCCATGCCATTGTTGTTGCATCTGATGTCGTACACCTGGTAGGCAAATTCGGGTAGCTTGTTTGTGATGTTTGATGTTATTTCCGTTTTGTGCTCAAATTTTCCCTCGTTCGATTCTCCTTGCTTATGCATGATAAATTAATTTGAAGCTTGGATTTGGATAGTACGTGAGTTGACCTTCATTTTGGTATAAAATTTGTTAAGATTTGGTGAAGGTTCAGGACCTGACCTCCGGCCACCTCGCCGGAGAAGACGATCGGAGCTAGGGCTCCGGCTTCTGGTTCAAACCTCTGGCCAGCTTACGTGTGATCCATTTGACTCTTTGACCATGCCAGATGAACGGTTGTGATGGCTTTGACCTTGCCTGCGTGTTATTTGACCAACCACGGCAATTAGTGAAACAATGCGTTTCACTAATTGAGCTGAGTTCAATTTATTTGGGCTTTTGATGCTATTTGCACCCCCTCTTGTGTAAGCCCAATTGATTTGAACTGAAATTCTTGCTATTTGCACCGCTGGTTATTTACTTGTTTTATTTTATTTTATTTTGTTTTTCTGTTTTGATTTAATTAAATTAAAAATACCTCTATGCTTGATAAATTCCACCAAAAAATAGTTTCTGATACTCTAATGTGTCATTTAATTTTTGATAATTTTTATTTTCATTTTCCAATTATTTTTCAATTAAAATGAGATTTTATGATTGGAGGTGTTTTTAAATGGATTTTTTCTTGTTCTTTTTTATTTCTTGCTTGGTTCTTGACCAATTTTTATCTCCAAGGAATGAGACTTCTTCCTCATTTTGTTGATGAGTTGAAGTGTCTATGAGGATGATTTTGGTCAAGGTTTGACCATTTTTGGTTTGACTTCTAAGTCATTTCTTTTGACCCTCGACAACCCTCCTTCAAAGTGGACCACCCAAGTGAATCAATTTCTATGGTGATGCTTTGAATGAATATTGGTTGTATGCTTTTGGCCTCTGGTTGCCAACATATTGATGTGCTTTTGAGATTTTATTTGGATTTAATTGAGCCATTTTACTATTTTTAGAGTAGCTTGCAAGTCAAGCTATCTCCCATTCCCATTATGATTATGCCTCTTTCTGTTTTCTTCTTGGTTTGCCTTTGGGCTTGTGGTTGATGACAAGTGGTTGTAGGAATTCATTTTTCTCCCACTTCATCCCATTTTGGTGTGAACTTGTTTATGTTCTTGTGTGTGCTTTTCCTTTTGGTTCTTGCATCTCTAATTTGCATGCTTGAGGTTGAGATGTGCTTGTGGTGGCTACTACCCCACACTCTGTTCCTCCCTATTTTCTTCATCCTTGTTTTTGCATTACATGTTTGCATTCTTTCTTCTTTATCTTATGCTTTCTTCTTCTTCTTCTTCTTCTTTTGTCTTCCCTTGCCATGTTCCCTTAGGACCTCTAATCCTTCTTGTTCAAGATGGATTATGATAGACATTAGGATTGAAACCATGCATGATAACATTAGGTATTATTCCCTTTTCATCCCAATCATAGGTGCACTTTGTATGAGAACATTAGGATGAGTCTTAGTCTCCCTTTAGAGTTGTGTCTCTCTCTTCTCATCTTCAAACTTCTTCAAGACACTTAATAATGGATAATGAACGTTGCACGCTACGAGCCTTAAGCATTTGGTAAATGATAATTGGGAGGCCTCCTCTCAAGTGTCTAGAGTGTTTAGCGTATGTCCTTTGGACGATATGCGATGCATTCGCTCCTAAGTCATAGTCTTTAGTGCAACATGAATTATAAATCAAATTCAATTCACTTTTTTTCTTAAAAAACTTCAAAAACAAACATAAAATTTTTTTATCCTTCGGGATTTAATTTGGAAACTTTTTCATAAGGAGAGTTTTGTTAACTCTTGGTTCTACCGCAAACAGGTAACGCCTAAGTCTCCAATGGTCGAGCTGCATACACCTAACTAGTAGAACTAAGTTTTAACCCTACTCGGGTAAATAATTTGAACCAACCTGTGGTCTTGTTAGCCCAAACTATGTTTGCTCTGATTTCTCGTACTAGACGAGGATACGTAGGCACAAGACTGCGATGTCTTGGTGAGCAACCTTCTCCACCTTCACCCGTATTTTTCCGAACTACGTTGACTTTGACTTTCCCATTGCACGAGGGAGTACGTAGGCATAGAGCGGTGATGCTCTATTGAGTCTCTTTTCTTTTCTTTTGTCCCTGTGGCATATAGCTTAGATAGATAAACACCCTTTTATATAGATAACGAGCGTGGATCTAGTTGAGTACGAAGAACGTGAGGGGTGCTAATACATTCCCCTTGTATAACCGACTCCCGAACCCAAGATTTGGTTGAGATGACCGGTATTTCCCTTTTTCGTAGGTTTTCTCTGATTTTTTCCTTTTCCTCTTTCAGGATAAATAACAAACGGTGGCGACTCTTCTGTCTTTGCCAGCCCCTCTTCGTAGCGATGCGACAGCTGGCGACTCTGTTGGGGACAGGAATATCCCCTATGCGTGTCAATCCTAGCGCTTGTTTGTTTATTTTTGGGTGTGTATATGCATTGTACTTTATTTGCATTTTACTTTTAGCATTGTATATATCAGTTTTGCTGTGCTGTTGGGTGGGACTGTTCCTTTGAGAGATAAGCCAAACCTAGGCTTGATTACAACCCTAGCATTAGAAGTGGAAAGTAGTGGTGGACCTGTATGTTTAGCATGCACCAGTTCCCATGAAATTCGCGCTCAGACGAGATTCTCTTTGATGATTTCCTTTCCAGTCAGTCCGTAGGATCGTTGAGAGGATTTTAGATATGAGGATTGTCGAATCTGGGGACCGATCATTTGGAAGTCAGCTAAGTGAGGCCACTTCGTTAGACTATGATGCCAAACTAGAAATGGTGAATGTATCATCATTTCTCGAAAGTCTGTGACACTGATGACCGCATAGGATGCCAGACCTTATTAGTTATAGGTTCATACCTGTGAGTGGGAGGGTTATGCAGGTAACTTTGACCTTCAACCGACTTGGTTTTCTTGTCAGAATGAGCCTATGAACTTGATACAGTGGGTCCTTATGATGGTGCTATGTTCTTGCTAAAGCGAAGCGCTGGTTCTTCTCGATCAACAACACATCAATCTTGATTCCCTGTTGCATTTTCATTTTGCATTTTTATTGACATGTATTTATGCTGCAAATGTACATTTTCCCCTCGATTCTAGTGATCTTATTCTTCTCTGATATGGAATCCAGCCTGAAGAAGACAGTGGCATACAAGTTCCCTACTCCAGACATTGGATCTTTGTTGAGTTTGATTTTTGTGGCTAACAGGAAGGTGATGAATGATTTCAAGTAGTCTTATAGGAAGCTCCTGAGTCTTGTCTGCAAGCCATCAGTATATATGTTGAGTGGTCTCTATACTCTGTTGCAGTTTTATGATTCACAGATGAGGTGTTTCATTTTTCCGGATTATGTTCTGACGCCTACCTTAAAGGAGTTCTCCATGTTGTTAGGGGTTCCTATCTTAGATCAGATGCCATTCTATCACATTGATGCTGAGCCTAATCTGGCTAAGCTTGTTGCTGCCCTCCATCTTGATGTTTTTGAGATTTCAGGGAAGGTGGTTAAGAGGAGTGGGATGCCTGGACTTCCATTGCCTTTTCTGGTTGACAAAGCTCAGCAGTTTGCCAAAGATGGTTGTTGGGTTGTGTTTAATGCTATCTTAGCACTGTGCATTTATGGTATCATGTTGTTTCCTAACCTTCCAGATTTTGTAGACTTGGATGCATTCCACATATTTGCCTCAGGGAATCCTGTACCTACGCTTCTAGGCAACGTCTATCATTTTGTGCACTACAAGAATGAGAATCAGAGAGGGAAGAACATATCTTGTTGTGTACCTTTGTTGTACAGGTGGTTTGTGAGTCATCTTCCCAAGACCAGTCCTTTCATTGATACTGCAGGTACTCTAGAGTGGTTAGAGAGATTGATGGGATTGGCGTCTGAGAATATCATCTAGTTTGATAGAGACATGCTGGGTACGGAGATTATACACAGTTGTGGCAGTTTTCCTAACGTCTCGTTGGTCGGAAGGAAAGGATGCATTAACTATAACCCATCCTTGGTAGTCAGACATTTTGGATACGCTTTGGGAGATCCTCCTAAGGAAGAGGAGATACAGGAATCTTTGTATCTCACTGGTTTTCTAGAGGGTGATACCTAGACTAGAGTTGAGAGAGCTTGGAGCAGCATCCACCGGAAGGGGAAAGCTTCTTTGGTGAAGAGTAATAGTCGAGCCTATGACCATTATATCACTTGGATCCAGGAGAGAGCAGAGAGAGTATTGATGCCTTTTCTATCTCGTGAGCCTCTGTATCCTCTGATGATTGAGAAGCCTACTACTTTCGACATCCAAAGGTATAACCAGTTGTGGTCTGAGAAAGAAGAGTTGCGCAAGGCTAATGAGGAGTTGGAGAAAGAGATTACTCAGCTCCGGAGTGAGAAGAATGATGCTACTTATGCAGCTAAGAAGCAAACTGAGCTGGTGAATAAGTTGGGTACATATTTGACCAAGGAGATTCGCGCTCATGAGCGTCTGGGTTTAGATTTAAAGGCTGCTAGTGATGTCCTTACTTCTAAGAAGAAGGATTTGGATAGAGCTTACCTAGAGATTTCCAGGTTTAATGATTAGTGGAATGCTACTCTCACTAATAATAAGGAGCGGGAAGAGGTACTCAAATAATAGATTGTCAAATTGAAAGCTCAACTCCAAGTGAAGGATGAGAAGATTGCAGCTGAAGCCTCACTTCGACGTGACAATAATTGTAAACTGAACAAAGAGCTTGCAACGTTGGATGATTACAAGTCTAGAGCTGATACGATGAGATGTAAGCTTGAGGAGGTTTTTGGTGAAAGCGCCTCGGAGGACTATGCTCAGGATCTGCAAACCACTATTAGCCGAAGAGAGCTTCTTATCCGAGGGTTGCTTGTCAGGCCAGACCATACTGAGACGAAGGAGCTGTTAGAGGATTTACAGTCTTGGTGTCGTACTTGATTGTATTTTCTTTTCAGTCTGTTGTTATGATGTATGTATTGACCATCACCAGACCTGTTGGCTGAGGTCATTTCTGATTCCATTATATTGCTGTAGCACTGTGCTCTGTATCTGACTCTTGGCTCTCATTTTATTTATGAGAGGAGTGATTGTTGCTTGTCAGTGGGTTCTCCAGTGTTGTGCTGTTATCTTGGAACTAGAATCGAGTGTTGTGCTTGTTGCTTGTCAGTGGGTTCTCCATTGTTGTGCTTGTCTGATTCCATTATATACATGTCTGCATATTGTATCATTCAACATTTTTGCATCGTAGGTGCACCAGGACCGTTAACCTTATTTATGTGGTTTGTTAGTTTGTTTCAGGATTGAACATCAGACTACTCACCGGTACGCCACTAGAGGGAATCAACGCAGGGTCATGGAGCAAATACAAGCTGAGATGCAGGAACTTCGGGAAAGGATGACCCAATTTATGGACTTGATGCAAGGTGTGGCAAACGGTCAAGAGCAACTAAGGACTCTGGTACAACCACTTATTGGAAGGGTTGATGGTAATGGTGTACTTCACAGAGGAGCTGATGTTAATCCTCCTCGTAATAACGGTGGCACGCCACATGCTAATGTTATTCCTCCAGTTGTGATCCCTCCGGGCGGAGGTAATGTAGGTGGAATCCCTATGCCTGAAATGGCATATACTGCTCATGGTAACAATGCTCCTCAGTGGGATGAAGATCAACATGAAGATGCTTTCTCTATGCGAGATATTGGTGCAGGGTTGTCGTCTGAGGATGATAAGAGGTTTAAACTGATTGAAGAGAAGGTGAAGTCTTTTGAAAATCAGAACTCCATGGGACTGGACATGGCTAATCTAGGGCTGATCCCAGAGTTGAAAGTACCGTTGAAATTCAAAGTTATCAAAGGCACTACTTGTCCTCAGGTTCATCTGCGCTCGTACTATTGCAAGATGTCCGCTTACTCAGACGATGAAAAATTGCTGATGCACTTTTTCCAAGACAGCCTTTCTAGGCCCTCTCTTGAATGGTACATGAGCTTAGAACCAATCAATATCCGATGCTGGAGGGATTTGGCTAAGGCCTTCATTAAGCACTACCAATATAACAACAACCTTGCGTCGAACAGGGTCCAATTACATAATCTGTCTCAGAAGAATGGTGAATGCTTCAAAGAGTACGTCAGAGGTGGCGTGAGCTGGCAGCTAGGGTGCAGCCTCCCATGGTAGAGAGGGAGTTAATTGATATGTTTGTTGCCACGCTACCAGGTGTATACTATGAGAAGCTGATCGGTAATATGTCTAGAAGCTTTTCTGACCTGATCATTACTGGGGAGAGGGTCGAGAACGGAATTAAGCTAGGAAAGATTCAAGCTGGCGAAGGGTCCTCAGCCGGAGGAGGAAATAGAAAGGTTTTTGGTAATAATAAGCGTGAAGGAGAAACTAACGCAGTGTCTAGTTCCAGGGGAAGGAATAAAAATCAACGCCAACAATATCGTCAGCAGCAGCAGGTTGCAAGTATTACGACACTTGCAATACCTGCAACACCACAACAGTAGCAACAACCATAACAGAATCAACAGAATCAACAAAACTATGCTCCTCGTCGTTTTCAAGATCAGGGAAGGGCGCTAAATAGACAATTTGACGCGCCTTCGATGCCGTATTCTCAATTACTCCAGCACTTGCTACAGTTGTAGTTAATACAGAAGAGAACTTTGGCTCCATTGACAGGTGCGCCACCACCTGGTTACGATGCTCATGCTCGATGTGAGTTTCATTCTGGCGCTCCGGGGCACAATATTGACAACTGTAAGGCGTTTAAGCACAAAGTTTAGGATCTCATAGACAGTAAGGCTATAAACGTTTCTCATGATGCATCCAATGTCATGCAGAACCCCATGCCTAACCATGAGGAAGCTGGGGTCAGTGCTATCCTTCAAGATGAGAGTCTGAATTTGGTGTCGAATGTCGATGAGTTGAAGACACCGCTGAGGTTTGTAAAGAGCAAGTTATTTAGGGGAGGGGTATCCCCAGGTTGTGATGAAGCTTGTGTTGAATGTTTGAGCCATCCCGAGGGATGTGAGGAGCTAAGAAACCATATTCAAAAGTTGATGAACGATGGTGCTTTGCAATTTGATAGAGTTGCAGAGAAGAAGACCAAGGGATTAATGGTTGAAGAGAGGAATGAGATTGCTACCATCTCGATTTTGTACAAAACTATTACTATTTCCACGTCGCCGAGGCTGCTAACCATCATCATTACCAAAGTTGTTCATGTGCCATATGAAAGTACCAAGGCGATTTCGTGGAACTACGGAGCCGAGGTATACTGTAACGAGAATAAATAGGAGTTGAAGAATTTACCAGTGGATTATATGGATAATTTAGTTGGAGCTGGTGGAATTACTTGAAGTGAAAGAGTGTTTTTGTCATCTGAAGTAGCTGCTGAAAGAGCTGATAAGGGGAAGAAAGTAGTGGTTGAAGAAACTTCTCAAGCTGGTGAGAAGGAATCCTTGGAGAAGGAGGCAGAGGAGTTCATGAGGTTGATAAGAAAGAGTGATTATAAGATTGTCGATCACTTGCAACAAACTCCCTCCAAGATATCTATTTTGTCTCTGTTATTGTGTTCAGAAGCGCACCAAAATGCTTTGTTGAGAATCCTGAATACAACTTATGTACCCCAGAAGATTTCTGTGAACCAAATCGAAGGGGTTGTAGCACATGTAAATGCATACAATGGGTTGGGATTCACGGATTTGGACTTGACGCCGAAGGGGAGGAACCATAACTATGCGCTGCATATATCTATTGAATGTCAAGGAGCCGTCTTATCACACGTGCTCGTTGATACAAGGTCATGCTTGAATGTGCTACCGAAGAAGGTGTTGATGAAGTTAGATACCCGTGGTATACTGTGTACACCAAGTGACTTGGTAGTACGTGCTTTTGATGGGACCCGGAGGTCCGTATTTGGGGAGTTGACTTTACCTATCTAGGTTGGTCCTGAGGTGTTTGATGCAGTGTTCTACATCATGGATATTCAGCCAGCTTACAACTGCTTGTTGGGACGTCCCTGGATACATTTGGCAGGCGCCGTAACCTCTACGCTACACAAAAAGTTGAAGTACATGATGGATGGCAGTTCGTCACTGTTTGCGGAGAGGAAGATATAATGATTAGTCACTTATCTTCATTCAAGTATGTCGAGGTAGATGGAGAAATCCATGAGACTCTGTGCCAGGCCTTTGAAACTGTGAAAATCAAGGATAAATCACCGGTTGTGAGCAAAGAGCCTGAAGTAGCCATGTCATCCTTTAAGGAAGCCCAGGCAGTGGTGAAAGCTTAGGCATCGCAAGGTTGGGGTCAAGTGCTGAATATCCCCAACAAGCAAGACAAATTTGGTTTGGGATACAAACCATCTTCTTCCTCCCAGAGCGCGCCACGCTATAAGGGGCCTGTCAAGTTTAACAGCGGGGGTGTGATCTTTGAGCTGATTAATGTCATATTAGATGAAGATGGTGACAGCGACTACGACATGGACGCGTGGATTCGACCCTGCATTCCAGGACAAATCCTAAATAATTGGTCTGTCGAAGAAATCATCCAAGTGAAGACAAAAAGAGTAATGATTTGTTTTTCTGATTATTGTATAGCCCTATGTTCTACCCGGAGCATAGCGGTATTTGTCTTCAGGGCCTAATTGTTTATGTTTGAACAATCTTTTTATCAATCAATCAAGGGCGTTTTATGCATTCAAATATTGTGATCCTTGTTTTTCCTGTTTTATTTTTAACAATAAAATGGCAATGTGGTTCGTGCTTGTTTGCATATCATTTTAAGCATTTAATCATCATCATTGTAGGTTTCACATTGCAGATGATACTGCTCTAGAGCCGTCTATGACTCGCTTCGACTTTGATAACCCAATATTTCATGCCAAAGAAGAAATTGATGAAGATGAAGACTTGCCAGAAGAGCTAGCTAGACTTTTGAAACAGGAAGAGAAACTCATTCTGCCTCATCAGGAGGAAATCGAAGTCGTCAACTTGGGTACTGAGGAAATCAGAAGAGATGTCAGGATAGGGGCTGCGTTACAGAGTGATATCAAGCAAAGATTAGTTGAAATGCTCTGTGAGTATAATGATATCTTTGCTTGGTCATATGAAGACATGCCCGAGCTTGACACGGATATCGTGGTTCACCACTTGCCGTTGCGTGAAGAGTGTCCGCCAGTCAAGCAGAAGCTCAGAAGGACCAGACCAGATATGGCCGTGAAAATCAAGGAAGAAGTCCAGAAGTAGTTGGACGCAGGATTTCTTGTTGTAACAACTTACCCTCTGTGGGTCGCTAACATCGTACTTGTACCAAAGAAGGACGTTAAGGTACGGATGTGCGTTGATTATAGGGATCTGAATAAAGCGTGCCCGAAGGATGATTTCCCGCTTCCCCACATTGACGTATTGATTGATAATATTGCATAATATTTCGTGTTTTCCTTCATGGACAGTTTTTCTGGGTATAATCATATTAAGATGGCGCCAGAGGATATGGAGAAAACAAGATTCATTACACCATGGGGGACGTTCTGTTATAAGGTAATGCCTTTTGGTTTGAAAAACGCAGGGGCAACCTATCAGCGGGCAATGGTCACTTTGTTTCATGATATGATTCATCACGAGATTGAAGTATATGTTGATGACATGATAGCAAAGTCGCAAATAGAGGAGGAACATCTGGTAAACATTATAAAGTTGTTTGAAAGGCTATGGAAATTCAGATTGAGGTTGAATCCGAATAAGTGCACTTTTGGTGTCAGGTCCGGAAAGTTGCTGGGGTTCATTGTCAGTGAAAAAGGAATCGAGGTCGATCCTGCAAAAATAAAAGCTATTCAAGATATGCCAACGCCGAAAACTGAAAAAGAGGTTCCTGGTTTCTTGGGGAGATTGAACTATATTGCTCGGTTCATATCTCATCTCACAGCCACGTGGGAACCCATGTTATAATTGCTAAAGAAAGATCAGGCGGTTTTCTGGAATGAAAATTGCCAAAGGGCATTTGATAAAATAAAAGAATATTTGCAGGAGCCTCCGATACTGATACCTCCAGTAGCTGGAAGACCATTGATCATGTACTTAAAGGTTCTTGAGAGCGGAATGGGTTGTGTTCTCGGTCAACACGACGAGACTGGAAGAAAAGAGCATGCAATATACTACTTGAGTAAAACGTTCACAGACTGTGAATCCAGGTACTCAATGTTGGAGAAAACGTGTTGCGCACTCGCTTGGGCTGCCAAATTCCTGAGACAGTATATGTTGAATCATACAACCATGCTAATTTCGAAGATGGATCCAATTAAATACGTCTTTGAAAAGCAATCACTTTCGGGGAGAATTTACAGGTGGCAGATGGTTTTGACAGAGTATGATATTCAATATGTTTCCCAGAAAGCTATCAAGGGGAGTATTCTGTCAGAATATCTTGCCGAACAGCCGATTGATGATTATCAACCTATGAAGTTTGAATTTCCCGATGAAGACATCATGTTCTTAAAGATGAAGGATTGCGACGAGTCATTACCCGATGAAGGTCCGGAGAAGGGTTCTCAATGGCAGATGATATTTGATGGCGCTGTTAACTCATACGGTAGTGGAATTGGGGCAATTATCACGACTCCTCAAGGTTATCATATTCCCTTCATTGCCCGATTAATGTTTCCCTGTACCAATAATGAAGCCGAATACGAAGCGTGCATTATGGGGTTGGAAGAGACCATTGATCTGAGGATCAAGAATCTAGATGTATACGGTGATTCAGCGCTAGTTGTCAATCAGATCAAGGGAGAATTGGAGAGTTGGAAGCCTAATCTGATACCTTACATGAACTATGCAATGAGACTATTACCTTTCTTTTATCGGGTGGAATTCCATCATATGCCTAGAGCAGAGAATCAGATGGCGGATGCTTTAGCCACTTTATCCTCGATGTATAAAGTGAATTTTTGGAATGATGCTCCAAGAATAGTTATCTCTCGCCTTGATAGGCCGACATTCATATTCGCCATTGATGAAACGTCGGACGGAAAGTCGTAGTATTATGATATTCGAAATTTCCTCAAGAACCAAGAGTATCCGCCAGGGGCGTCGACCCGGGATAAGAAGACTCTGAGGAGGTTGGCTGGGAATTTTTATCTGAACTAGGATGGTGTACTCTATAGGAGGAACTATGACTTGGTGCTTTTAAGGTACGTGGATGAAAAAGAAGTGAGCTTGCTTGTGGAAGAGGTCCACAAAGGAGCCTTTGGTACACATGTCGGTGCGCATGCCATGTCTCGGAAGCTGTTACGAGCAGGGTATTATTGGTTAATTATGGAGTCTGATTGCTTCAAGTACACAAAGAAGTGCCATAAATGCCAAATTTATGCTGACAAGATTCAGGTACCGCCGAGTCCGTTGAACGTCATGGCATCACCTTAGCCCTTTTCCATGTGGGGCATTGACATGATCGGCAAGATTGAGCCTACCGCATCTAATGGACATCGTTTCATCTTGGTAGCCATTGATTACTTCACCAAGTGGGTGGAAGCAGCTTCCTATGCTAATGTCACTAAGCAAGTGGTAGCCCGATTTATCAAGAAGGACATCATCTGTCATTACAGAGTGCTCGAGAGAGTCATTACTGATAATGGTTCGAACTTGAAGAACAAGGTGATGATTCACGTCCCCTGTGAATGCAGACGCAGTTGAAAAATACTTTTCTTAAGGAAACCCACTGGAAAGAAAAAGAATATCCAGGAAAAAATGGGGCATCTCGACGAACCATAAAAAGAATGGGTTCGGGCAAAAGTTAGGGATATAAAAGGAAAAAGATGTATACCCGCAAGGTTGAAAACTTGAAAAGGCGACTTTGGCAAAAATGGGTATCCCGATGAATTGAAAACCCGAAAGGGAGATTCAGGCAAAAGTTAGGGATTTGAAAAGAAAATGATTGCGGTCTGTGTTTTGATCTTCAGAGTATAGTGGATTGAGGGAGAACCTGAGGGCTGTTTATCCAAATCAATCTCTTCAGAGGATTAAGCGTCGGGGAATCATCGAAGTCAGGCGAGTCATAGATGGATCAGCTTATGGTGATTGTCTGTGCCACATTGCCGACATTTCTGTATATTTCTGTGCATTTCTGTAATTTTTGCGCAGCTTCCCCTTTTCAGGGGTTGCATCTCTTGTAAAATCTGCCTATTTATAGACCATTTGTCAATAAAACATATACTATTCAGTAATTGTTTGCCTTGCTTTAATCTTTGTTGTTTTGTTTGCGAAAAACGCCCAATGTTTGATAAATTTGCGCATCCATAAACTCGCAGGCTTTGGCCGATAATCATTAAAACTTTGATTTATTTGAATAATGTCACAGATGATGACCAAGATAGGTCCCGTTGTGCAGGATATCTTGTTTGTTCGTTCATTTTTTGCAGGGTTGTTACCCCTGGGGCAATTTCCGGAGATGTATTCCCAGTAGGATCTCCATTCCCTCCAGCAAGTGGAGGTTGTGCATCTCCGTCCCCAGCAAGGGTCTGTTTCTCCAGCAGAGGATGTGCAGGTAAAAGGTATACATTTCTCCCCGGCAGATTGTTTGTATACCTTCGTTCCTCGGCAGCTCAGGTTGAATTCTCCAACAGAGAAGATTCATCCCTAGAGAGTTGAGATTGATATCCCTTGGGCAAGTCAGGTATGTGTCCTTATCCTCAGCAAATTGCAGGTATGCATTTACTCCTCAGCAAAGTTGGCAGAGTTTTCTCTATCCTCAGCAGAAGCTGGGTTCCCCACAGAATCTAGACATGTGATCTGGTATCCCCTCAGAGTCTTGAGTGGTGATTCGTTGCCTAAGCAGAGGTCGAAGAGGTTCCCTCTCGTTGTCCAATCCCCATCAGAGTCCGCATAATAGTTTTTCTTCCCCGCAGAGTGAAGTTACTCCCTAAGAATTGTTATCCTCAGCAAGGAGAGTGTGGTTGGTTATCCCCCAGCTGAGTAATCCTCGACAGGGTGGATTTTTAGTTCCAACAAAGTAGAATATCCGGCAGGATGAAGCCATTCCTCAACAGTAATTTTGACTTCCCGATAGAGTCGTCTGTTCCCTCAGAGTGGCATTCCAGGAGGCTATTCAAGGTTGATTTCTCCGGTAATGTGAAGTTAATCTCAGTGGTTGATTGTTATCCCCTGCAGAGTCGTCAATTTCCCCAACAGGTTAGACTTATCTCCAGCGTATGGTTTGTCTTTCCTCGATCGGTTTGTGTATCCCCCAAGAGAGTTGTATCTTGGAAGGCCGTTCAGGGCATTGTCTCAGCAGGATTTAATTTGATCTCCAACAGAGTAGTGTTGTTTGTTTAGCATGTTGTGCTATCTCCCCGGTAGAATGGATTTGTTCTCCCCAGCTGAGTCGGGTGTGTAAGTGCTCTTGATTGGCTACATTTTATGGCAAAACTTTAGAGTGTGCATATATGTCATACTGAGTGTTAGGACATACTTAATGATGTGTGTGCAGGGTAAGTTAACTTAGTTAAGCTGAATGTCATACATAATGTCATAACATTGAACGTATGACTCCAACGAGCAAGGTTGTTTTTCTGGTATCTATAAACTAGGAAAAAAAATAAGTGCTCAAGCTGGATATCAGGAGACTTTCTAGAAGCCCTAGGCAAACTAGAAGATCCCTGAATTAAGTGGCAAGTGTGAAAATCTTTGAGAATAGGTTTTGTTATGGATAAAACCTAATTAATTTACCAAGGCCCAAAAGGACTGACAACTGCTATAAAGGTTAGAAGATGCAATCCTGAACGGGAGGACTTGACAACAGAAGAAGAAAGAGTGCAAATTATAGAGTCCTTGTAAGTGAATAAGGCTAGTCTTCACGTGTGAATTCTGTCTAGGAATACTTGTACTCCAAGCAATTATCTGGTTGATGATTTTCATTGGATAGGTAAATTCTAGGTTGTGTCTCACTCAAAGTTGTGAAGCAAGAGTGTGCGAGTTCCTTAATCAAAGTTGTGAAGCAAGATCAAGGTGTGTATGAAGTGTCTCTTCATATTGTCTTCTGTAATTGTTTGATATCACTGTTGTGTGATTGAGGGGGAGTGAGTGGGTATACTCAAGTCTAAAGTGTCTCTAGGTTGAATTGTCATTGGGTAGGTTTTAAGTGAGGAGTGTAAACTGGAGGTTTAACTCTGAATTAATTCTGCTGATAGTGAAGTTCCTCCCTGGCTTGGTAGCCCTCAGATATAAGTGTTGTTGACACTGAACTAGGTAAACAATTGTTGTGTTATTTACTGCTTTTATTATTACTGAGTATTAGCTGTTAAGTAGCAAATGTCACAGTGGATGTTATAACCTTGGGAATAACATCCATCGTGTGCTTGCCTGAATTTTCAATTGGCATTAGAGCAGGCACCTTGCCTGTTTAAATCTGGGTGAGATCTAAGGAAAACAAATTCTGGTACTATGGATAAAGATATAGGCTTCACTAATAGACCTCCAATTCTGGATGGATCTAATTATGATTATTGGAAACCAAGGATGATTGCGTTCTTGAAATCTATAGACAACAAAGCTTGGAGAGCTGTGAATTCAGGGTGGAAACATCCTGTGAAGACTGACAAGGATGGAGTAGATGTGATGATTCCTGAAGAAGAATGGAACAAAGAGCAAGAGGCCTTAGCTCTTGGAAATTCTAAAGCATTGAATATGTTGTTCAATGTCATAGATAAAAACATCTTCAGGCTGGTCCACCACTGTGAACTAGCAAAGGATGTTTGGGACACTCTCAGAACTACTCATGAAGGAACTTCCAAGGTCAAAATGTCAAGACTTCAAATGTTGTCCACCAAATTTGAAGGTCTGAGAATGAAGGAAGATGAGACCATTCATGAGTTTTACATGAATGTTCTTGAACTTGTAAACACCTTAGGAGCTCTGGGAGAAAATATGACTGAAAAGAAGCTTGTAAGAAAGATACTAAGGTCACTACCTAAAAGGTTTGCCATGAAAGTAACTGCCATTGAAGAAGCCCAAGACATATGCCACATGAAAGTGGATGAACTCATTGGTTCCCTTCAAACCTTTGAAATAGGAATGAGTGATCAGGCTGTGGAGAAAAAGAACAAAAACATAGCTCTTGTCTCAAACACAGCTGCCTCAGATTGTGATAAGGAGGAGAATCTGTCTGAAGCAATTGTCTTGCTTGGAAGACGGTTCAACAAACTGGTCAAAAAGATAGATGCTAGGTCTAAACCTTATATCAAAAGCATGCCTTCTGATAAAGAGAAATCTGAAGATAAAGTCAGCCAAGGCAGAGGAGTCCAATGTCATGAATGTGAGGGATATGGACATGTTAGGAGGGAATGTCCCACATACCTCAAAAAGAAAGGAAAGGGCTTAACAGTCACCTGGTCTGATGAAGATTCAGACAGTGGATCAGAAGAGGAATCAACTAAATATGTCACTGCTCTTAACAGTGTGTGCATCTCTGATGATGATTCAAGTGTTGAAGAGTTGTCTTTTGAGGAGCTTGCAGCCTCATACAAAAAGCTTCACATCAGAAGCACATAACTGGTTCAACAAGGAGAGCCACAGAAGAGAACCATTAAGGAGTTAGAAGCTGAAAAGAGAGAGCATCTAGCTACAATTGACACACTCAGAAGTGAAGTACATGAGTTGAAAAGTAAGAAGGATCAAATGGCAAAATCCATAAGGATGCTTAATTCTGGGACTGACACCCTAGAGGAAATCCTTCAGAGTGGACAGACCTCAGGAGATAGATCTGGACTAGGATATGTTGATAAACAAAATCCAGTGCTAAAACTCAAGATATTACAACTTGAGGTCCAGAAGCAAAAGAGGATGTCACGACCAATGTCACAACATCCAACCAACAGAAACTGGAATCAAGTCAAGAGTAGATTCCAAGGGTATAGGTGTTACCACTGTGGAAAACTTGGTCATATCAAATCTGTGTGTTTCTGGCTACATGGATTTCCTAGTCATCCTCATCAAGAACAGAGAGCTCATGTCAAAAGGCAGCATCAAGCAAGAACTAAGAAAGGTGCTCATAACAGGAAAAAACATTGGGTTACCAAGAATATGGCATTAGCAGCTCACACTGCTCTAAGGAAACCAACCCAGGAGGATTGGTACTTTGACAGTGGTTGTTCCAGACATATGACTGGAATTAAGGACCTCTTGACAAAACTCAACTCTCATACATCCAGTCATGTAACCTTTGGTGATGGAGCTAGAGGAAAAATCATAGGTGTGGGACAGCTTGACAGTCTTAAAGCCCCAAAATTGAAGGATGTCTTGCTGGTTAAAGGACTGACAGTTAACCTAATAAGCATAAGTCAACTATGTGATCAAGGCTTAAAAGTTCAGTTTTCAAAGGATACGCGTGTGGTTATCAATGAAGAAGGTGAGGAAGAAATGAGGGGATCCAGAGCAAAGAACAATTGCTACCTATGGGAGCCCAGAAGTATCTTCAATAACCTGGAGAAAAAGGAAACTATGGAAAAAGTATTTCTGGTGAATGACAGACAACAGAGAAGATCCAACACACCAGCAAGAAGATCTTCAAAGTATGCCTTAGAAAGAAGGACAGGATGCAAGAAACCTCATGGAGGGAAGCAAGCCAAGAAGGGATACCCATACATTAGTCATCAGGGAAAGCTTGATAGGCTATACTGGAACCTAATGGAGTCCATGGATGCTACTATGCCTAAAAGAAGCAATGTCACACCTGATGTCATGACCTTGTTCTGTGACATCCAGCGCACCATTCAAACAAGTCCAGGTGAGTTCAAAGGAGGCATGCTCAGGGGTCACTCGTGTAAATGGAAATGGATTGATGTAATACCTGATGAGGATACAATAAATAGGACTGAAATTGGTGCATTTAGTGTCAAGGCCCATAAAAGCAAGTTACAAAAATTGAGGCCTTTAAGTAATGGTGAGTTATAGCAATTAATGGGAACATGGAATTATAATTTAAAATTCAATCATTTACTGATTGGTCAAAATATTAAGTTCCCTCCTCATTTGCCAAATCACTTAGTAAGCCTCTCCATATCAAACTCCTACACCACTTGGTCCGCTATCAAACTGTTCATCTTCCCTACAGTCTCCAACGAAAGAATCCTCCTCTATTCTCAATCAACATCTCCAACGATGTCACAACAATCAAAATCATCCCCATCAAAATGCATGTCCAACAAAGCCGAGGAGTCAAACCCTAATGAGGCTCTAGAAGTAGCTCCATTGCGCATGGTGACACCGGACGGACTATTGATGAATAAACCGAGCAAACCCCATGCCAGAAGGCCAAATGACCGTGTCACAGGTCAAGCTCTTCCTTCTACTACATCTGATGGTCTCAACAACGCAGAAGTTAGACAAACTCATCTTGCAATTGCACAAATAGTCACCAACATACTCAACATACCCACGTCTTCTAACTCGAAGGGGTCTGATCCTAAACTGCATGATCAAACAAATGTCTCACCCAATGTTGCAACATTGAAGGACGCTGCACCAAAAAGGAGGAACAGGGGTGAAGAGACTAAATAAATGGGTGAAAGCATGCAAGACACCACAGACACTGAAGTGGTAGACCTAGACAACTATTCTGACAATGACCTCTTAATCAAACTCAATCCAGGCATAGCCAAAAGGCTAATGACACGAAAAGGGAAAAAGATAGTTGATCAAATATCCCCCAAGAAGAAAGATGGTGAGAAGAGTACTGAGCAAGAAACCCCAACAAAGAAGGCTGGAACCAAGAGGGCTTAGGTTGGACCCCTTAAAGGCTGGAGCAAAGTTGTCACAAAGAAGAAGAGGGCTAAATCTAGTTCTGAGTCAGAAACAGACTTAGATGTTGCTGTCACTAACATCCAAACCAAGAAAAAACCTTCCACAAGCAAACTGACTGAAAGCATTTCTGAAGTACCAATTGATAACATTTCATTTCACTATCCATCAAGTGTTATAAGATGGAAATATGTGTATCACAAGAGGTTGGCCCTAGAGAGAGAGTTGGCTCAGAATGCTCTTGAAAACAAAGAAATTATGGCCCTCATCAGAGAAGCTGGCTTGGAGAAAACTGTGACTCAGTTCTCCCAATGCTATGAAACATTGGTGAAAGAATTCATAGTCAATCTATCAGGTACATGTGCTGATAGAAAATCCAGTGAGTTTGGCAAAGTATTTGTAAGAGGTGAATGTATCAACTTTACAGCAACTATCATCAACAAGTACTTGGGGAGACCTAATGAAGGCCTGAATGAACTAAGAGTATCAAACCATCAAGTATGTCAGGAAATAACTGCTAAACAGGTCAAGAAGTGGCCTTCTAAAGGGAAACTTGTAGCAAGCCAACTAAGTGTTAAATATGCTATGCTTTACAAGGTTGGTGCTGCAAATTGGGTGCCCACCAATCATAAGACAACAGTGGCAACCATTCTTGGAAGGTTCATATATGCTGTAGGAACTAAGGCTAAGCTTAATTATGGAACATTCATTCATGAACAAACCATGAAGCATGCTGGTAGCTACAATATTAAGGGCTCTATTGCTTTTCTCTCTCTTATCTGTGGAATCATACGTGATCAACATCCCAACATCCTAAAGAAGAATGATGTTGCAAGCAAGAGAGAAACTGCATTGTCATTTCATCATAAGTTGTTTCAGGGGACCCATGTTCCTGATATTGTTATGACATCAGCTGAGACATCAAAGGGATCATCAAAATCCAGAAAAGCTGAAGTAATTTCAATGTTGAAGGAAACATGCAAAGAACTGGATACTAGAAAGAAAAATCTTGAAGAATTAGTCAGAACCCTAGAGCAAGATAAGGGGTCTGAATTCACTGATGAAGGGAGAGATGGTAATAGTTCAGGTGATAATGACAAGGAAGTAGCTGATGACAGTTCTGAGACAGCTATTGGTGAAGATGAGGAAACAGGTAAGGACAGGTCTGAGGAAACCAATACAGAAGACACTTCAGAGGAGAGGTCCAGCTCTGCTGAAGAGGAGGAAAAGTAACTGTGGGTGATGCCTGGCTCAGGCTGTTATTCTGCTGATCTGATAAGGCTGTGTACTAGTGGTCTGACATTTTGAAAAGACTTGTATGAATTTATATCTGTGATACTCCTTATGAGCAGTATGTTTACAGCATGTCTAACTACATCTATGTTACAATGTATAATATGTTCTAAGGTTTAGTTGAAGTTTAATTTATGGCTAAAAAGGGGGAGAGAGAGTGCATAATAGAGGACAACAGGTATAATAGAGGACAACACGTGAATAAGGAGAACTAGCTTGAGCACACATGTGCCAATGTGCATATGATATTAGACTTGCTTATTTGCAGGTGTAAATACAGGTGCAGCTGATGAAAAGTGTTCAAATAAAGTGATATGCATGTCTAGCCTGAATAGGAATGTATGTATGCTAGAACTAGGAGTAAACCTTGTGTGTGTACTTCAGGATGTTATCCTGAAGGTCATAACATCCAGAGCAGACTGGATGTATATGTGCAAAGAGTCTTGTGCAACTCTTCAGTGGGAGTAGCATAAGTATGTGTGACTTTAAAAGGGCATTCTGAATGTTTGAACATCTAGAGGATGGATGCTTGTTTTTGTGACTGCAGGGTGTGCAGGTGAAGTGTTCAACTGATAAAGCCTGATCATTTGAGGGGGAGAACACCAGAGTGTTACTTCAAAGAGATGTGACATCTATAGTGATAACTACCAGATGATTAACAGAATAAGCTAACAGTGAGAGCTAACTATGAGGACTCTGAGTGGCTTGATCTAGGAACTAGCTGCATGACTGGACACATCATAAGTCTTCTGCTGTGTGTAAACTCTGATATGTTAACAAGCTGTTTTAGCCAAAATTTTGCCAAAGGGGGAGTTTGTAAGTGCTCTTGATTGGCTACATTTTATGACAAAACTTTAGAGTGTGCATGTATGTCATACTGAGTGTTAGGACATACTTAATGATGTTTGTGCATGGTAAGTTAACTATAAGTTAACTTAGTTAAGCTGAATGTCATAACATTGAACGTATGACATCCAGCGGGCTAGGTTGTTTTTCTGGTATCTATAAACTAGGAAACCGAATAAGTGCTCAAGCTGGATATCAGGAGACTTTCTAGAAGCCCTAGGCGAACTAGAAGATCCCTGAATTGAGTGGAAAGTGTGCAGATCTTTGAGAATAGGTTTTGTTATGGATAAAACCTAATTAATTCACCAAGGCCCAAAAGGACTGACAACTGCTATAAAGATCAGAAGATGCAATCCTGAACGGGAGCACTTGACAACAGAAGAAGAAAGAGTGCAAATTGAAGAGTCCTTGTAAGTGAAGAAGGCTAGTCTTCACGTGTGAATTATGTCTAGGAATACTTGTACTCCAAGCAATTGTTTGGTTGATGATTTGCATTGGATAGGTAGATTCTAGGATGTGTCTCACTCAAAGCTGTGAAGCAAGAGTGTGTGAGTTCCTTGATCAAAGTTGTGAAGCAAGATCAAGGTGTGTATGAAGTGTCTCTCCATATTGTCTTTTGTAATTGTTTGATATCACTGTTGTGTGATTGAGGGGGAGTGAGTGGGTATACTCAGGTCTAAAGTGTCTCTAGGTTGAATTGTCATTGGGTAGGTTTTAAGTGAAGAGTGTAAACTAGAGGTTTAACTCTGAATTAATTCTACTGATAGTGAAGTTTCTCCCTGGCTTGGTAGCCCCCATATGTAAGTGTTGTTGATACTGAATTGGGTAAACAATTGATGTGTTATTTACTGCTTTTATTATTACTGAGTATTAGCTTTTAAGTAGCAGATGTCACAGTGAATGTTATAACCTTGGAAATAACATTCATCGTGTGCTTGCCAGAATTTTCAGGGTGAATCCCAGAAAAATTGTATTCTAGTTTGCCATTCAGGGCACTTTTCCTCAGTAGAGTTTGCGTTGATCCCCAGCCGGGTGGATTTTGGATTTTTATTCTCATCAGAGCAATATTATTCAGGAGAGTTCTTTTTCAAAAAGTCATCCAGGGTTTGTTTCCCAGCATAAGTCCAATCGTAATTGGCATGTTCCATCCATCCCCAACAAGGTGGCCTTTGTCTCTTCAGCATTTATTTTGTTGATTCGGGTTCGGTGAATTTGCATTTGTGCATAGCATTCTCAGAAATGCATAGCATTTCCAGTTCATATGGAGCATTACGCCATATACAAACATATGCATTTGAAACAGAAGCCATGTTGTTACCTCTTTTCTTTCAGGTGTATCTCCAACAGATGGCTGACTTACTTTGCTTTTGTGATATCCAGACCATGGCCGCTTGTAATGTGTTCTTGGTGGTATCCAGACCATGGCAGATCATGCTGGATTATGATTTCTTTTGCCCGTGCAGTATCTACACCCTGACAAACGTTGATAATTCTTTATTCCCCATGGTGTCCAGACCATGGCAATTTGTGACGGGTTTCTTTAGTCCGTACAGGTATCCAGACCTTGGTAAAAGATTTCTGAGGAACGTATTTCATCTTATCAAGTGTTTACCCAACAGAGTTACTTGGTTAAGTTTCTCTTCATTCCCCAGTGGAGTCGTTACCAGAGTTACTTGGTTAAGGATCTCTTTGCTCTCCGTGCCAGAGTTGCTTGTTTAAGTTTCTCTTTCCCTAGTGGAGTTCTTTTGCTGGTTAGCAGATGTTTCTTATCAACTGCATGTTGATCCGGCCTTCGGGTTCGATGCTCGCTTTTATTTAGCAAATGTCTGCTGGTTAGCAGATGTTTCTTATCAACCGCGTGTTGATCCGGCCTTCGGGTTCGATGCTCGCTTTTATTTAGCGAATGCCTGCTGGTTAGCAGATGTTTTTTATCAACTGCATGTTGATCCGGCCTTCGGGTTCGATGCTCGCTTTTATTTAGCGAATGCCTGTGGGTTAGCAGATGTTTCTTATCAACTGCGTGTTGATCCAACCTTTGGGTTCGATGCTCGCTTTTATTTAGTGAATGCTTGCTGGTTAGCAGATGTTTCTTATCAACTGCGTGTTGATCCGGCCTTCGGGTTCGATGCCTATTTTTTATTTAACAGATGCCTGACGGCAATGTCAGATGTCTTCTCAGCTTTGTGTTGAGCCGGCCTTTGGGTTCAATGCCTATTGTTTCAATAGATTCCTGATGGTGATATCAGATGATCTTTCCGACTTAGTGTCGTTGCCTGCGCGTTAGCAGAGGTTTCATCCGACTGCGTATCAATGCTTTTTGATTAGTAATCAGTCAACTTGCTGCCGTTGCAACTACCAGATTCAGTTATTTTCGGAGACTTTGTCCCCAACCAGAGTTTGCAGTTCTATTTTTGCAGTTGGAAAATTTCCAAGTTCTTTGGTATTCAACCGTCTTTTACCTTGATTGTTTGAAATTCGTTCGTTTTTCACTCATTCAGGTCCAAGTCGCTTGTATAGGGGCAGCTGTTGTACCCCAAAATTTGCCCAACCTTTTCTTTACTTGGCTTGTGTTTCATTTCATTTCTTTAGCATTTGCATATGAATAACATGGTTCTTTGCAAGGGATCAAGAGTGGTGTGTATCCAAAATAAGAGTATCAAGATGTCCATGCTCAAGCAAGAGTGTTCACTCAAGTCATCAAGTGCTTATGGCCACCAAGAGGTAGTCAAAGATTATTGAGAGAATGGATTGGTATGTATTGCTCACCTCCTATCTTGGAGGTCAATTGAAGATCATCAGAGGACCACAAGTTCATGGATATGGATATGAAATGTTTAAGGAGCTCATTGAGTGCTTTTGAAGCCATTGTGGGGCTCATATAAGTGGTTATATCATGTGCAAGAGGTCGCAGTCAAGGATTATACACCTAGGGTTTCATCTGCTTAGTGCAAGGTCAACTGTGGATTTGAAGGATATTTAAACTGGGTTTTAAGTCATTGGAGTCATGGATAGTTGTGTTGAGACATCTAGAATGTTATTTCAAGATAAAATCAAGGAGAATCAAGAGTGTGAGAAGTTACTAAATTAGGGTTTCATAGGTTTGTTAGTGTAAAATCCCCTGTTTAGTGCCTAACTTCAAGACGACATATCTCAAGATACAAGTTGAATCTCATCTTCTTCTAAACATGAGAATCGTAGGGCATGTTCTAAGATTTCTTTTGAGTACTAGAACTCATCCATTGGGTTTGTGGAACTCATGTTATGATGCCATCAAGTTATAGGTCTCAAATGAACATATTTTTCAGTCAACAAAAGTCAACCAACTACCAAGGAACTTTTGACCTAGAATCATGTTTCTCCTCAACTTTTGATCAACATGAAAGTTGTTCCTTATGATCTTAGATTTCCAAAAAGTCCTAGAAGTCCTTCATCTCATTTATGGAACTTAAGCTATGAAGCTTGCAAGGCAGGGGTATTTTGGGAAACTTTGATTATAGGTCACTTTCATTATAGGTCATGTTCATGCCTTTGTATACTTCAAATGGAAATTTCATCAACATGAAAGTTGCTCCAATGACTTAAAATTCACCCTAGAACTCAAGGATGGCATGGATTATGTATGGTTAGAGGCATTGGTGAAGAAATTTCAAAGGAAAATGAACTAAGATTTCTTTTGAGTACTAGAACTCACCCTCTAATTCAATTGATTTGGTTTTAATACTTTTTCATGCCATGTTTGTGCTCAAAATGATTCAAAATATCCCAATGAACAAAATGCACAAATTTCCTTTGGTGTATGGTAGAAAAAACACGTGAAGTGGAGGCTTACTTCCAGAAAAAGTTCCATTCCAATCTTCATAATTGAACCACAACAAGGCCCAAATTCAATCCACATAGGCAATGCAAGTTCTCAGCTACAATTTCAAATGAAATTCAGGTGTGTTACATGCTGAATTCACATGTGCATGGGGTGAGTTACCAAATTGGGCATTTCTCAAAATCAGCAAATTGGAGCATCATTGGGCCTCCAATCCATTCCAGATCCATAATACATAAGCTCAAAGTTCAGTTGGAGCTCTCATTCTGAAAAATTGGTGAAGAGAGCTCTGAATTCGAATTTGGAAAGTGAAGAGAAATTTGAAAATTTCAAATCCAGATCTAGATCAATTCAAGTAAAATAGAAGTGATCCTCTTCTTCCTCAAGTTCAGTGGAGTGATTCAGCATAGTTGGAAGCAAGCTTAGCATCATTAGAAACTCCAACGGAGAGACTCTGTTAGGTAATCTTCAAGCATTGAATCCATGTCATTGTTGTTGCATCTGAAGCCCTACACCTAGTAGGAAAATTCTGGTAGCTTGTTTGTGATGTTTGATGCTATTTCAGATTTGTGCTCAAATTATACCTCGTTTGATTCTCCTTGTTTATGCATGATAGATGAATTTGAATCTTGGATTTGGATAGTACGTGAGCTGTCCTTCATTTTGGTATAAAATTTGTTAAGATTTGGTGAAGGTTCAGAACCTGATCTCCGGCCACCTCGCAGGAGAAGACCACTGGAGCTAGGGCTTCGGCGTCTGGTTCAAACCTCTGGCCAGCTTACGTGTGATCCATTTGACTCTTTAACCATGCCAGATGAACGGTTGTGATGGCTTTGACCTTGCCTGCGTGTTATTTGACCAGCCACGTCAATTAGTGAAATGGTGTGTTTCACTAATTGAGTTGAGTTCAATTTATTTGGGCTTCTGATGCTATTTGCGCCCCCTCTTGTGCAAGCCCAATTGATTTGAGATGAAATTCTTGCTATTTGCACCGCTGGTTATTTACTTGTTTTATTTTATTTTATTTTATTTTTCTGTTTTGATTTAATTCAATTAAAACTACCTCCATGCTTGATAAATTCCACCAAAAAATATTTTCTGATACTCTAATGTGTTATTTAATTTTTGATAATTTTTATTTTTATTTTCCAATTATTTTTCAATTAAAATGAGATTTTATGATTGAAGGTGTTTTTAAATGGATTGTTTCTTATTCTTTTTTATTTCTTGCTTGGTTCTTGACCAATTTTTATCTCCAAGGAATGAGACTTATTTCTCATGTTGTTGATGAGTTGAAGTGTCTATGAGGATTATTTTGGTCAAGTTTTGACCATTTTTGGTTTGACTTCTAAGTCATTTCTTTTGACCCTCGACAACCCTCCTTCAAAGTGGAGCACCCAAGTGAATCAATTTCTATGGTGATTCTTTGAATGAATATTGGTTGTATGCTTTTGGCCTCTGGTTGCCAACATATTGATGTGATTTTGAGATTTTATTTGGATTTAATTGAGCCATTTTACTATTTTTAGAGTAGCTTGCAAGTCAAGCTATCCCTAAGGATGGTTCACATACACACTTGACCTAGTTTTGATGGAAAATGACATTTTTGGATTCCAAATGCTCCCAACTGTTTTTGGTTCTCATTTCTAACATGATGAAATGGTTGGTGGTTAATTTTTAGGTCATACACTTGTTTGGTTTTGGTTTTGAGTTGCATTCTTTTTTAGGCTTTCCATTTGAAGGTCAATGTTGAAAGTGTTTAGGACTTAGGTCCTTTACCCTGCCTAATCTTACAATCTCCTTTTGTGTGTTTCATTCTTGGCTTTGTGCACTCCCTTCCTTTGTTCTTACCTATTTCCAAGGAACATTGAATCCCATTTGATATGGTTTGGTCCCTCCTTTGGAGGTACTTTGAACATATCATGAATGGTGATTCATTTTGAGGACTTTTATGCCTTCTTTTGCATAATCCTTGTGGTGCTTATGGTTTAGTGGTATCTATGAGCTCCTTGCTGTCCTCATCTTATCTCCCATTCATATTGTGATTATGCCTCCTTCTCTTTTCTTCTTGGTTTGCCTTTAGGCTTATGGTTGATGATAAGTGGTTGTAGGAATTCATTTTTCTCCCACTTCATCCCATTTTAGTGTGAACTTGTTTAAGTTCTTGTGTGTGCTTTTCCTTTTGGTTCTTGCATCTATCATTTTCATGCGTGAGGTTGAGATGTGCTTATGGTGGCTACTGCCTCACACTTTGTTCCTCCCTCTTTTCTTCATCCTTGTTTGTGCATTACATGTCTGCATTTTGTAAATTCTAGCAAGCACACAATGGATGTTATTGCCAAAGTTATAACATCCACTGTGACATCTGCTACTTAATAGATAATAATCAGTAATAATAAAAGCAGTGAATACACAACAATTTTTACCCAGTTCAATGTCAACAACACTTACATCTGGGGGCTACCAAGCCAGGGAGGAACTTCACTATTAGCAGAATTAATTCAGAGTCAAACAACACAGTTTTCACTTCTCACTTAAAACCTACCCAATGACAATTCAACCTAGAGACACTCTAGACCTGAGTATACCCACTCACTTCCCCTAAATCACACAACAGTGATATCAAACAATTAAATGAGACAATATGAAGAGACACTTCATACACACCTTGATCTTGCTTCACAACTTTGATCAAGGAACTCACACACTCTTGCTTCACAACTTTGAGTGAGACACAACCTAGAATCTACCTATCCAATACAAATCATCCACCAGACAATTTCTTGGAGTACAAGTATTCCTAGACAGAATACACACGTGAAGACTAGCCTTTTTCACTTACAAGGGCTCTGCAATTTGCACTCTATATTCTTCTTCTGTCAAGTGCTGCTGTTCAGGATTGCATCTTCTGATCTTTATAGCAGCTGTCAGTCCGTTTGGGCCTTGGTGCATAAATTAGGTTTTATTCATAACAAACCTATTTTCAATGATCTGCACACTTGCCACTTAATTCAGGGATCTTTTATTTTGCCTAGGGCTTCTAGAAAGTCTCCTGATATCCAGCTTGAGCTCCTATTCTGTTTCCTGGCTTATAGCTACCAGAAAAACAAACCCGTGTTTGATGTGATACGACCCAAGTCATAACATTGGGTATGTCATCCAGTTTAACTTGCTTTTAGCTAAGTCAACTTACCCTGCACTGTCCATATTATGTATGCACTAACCTCAGTTATGACATACATACATGCTCTAGTGTTTTGCCATAAAATGCAGCCAATCAAGAGCACTTACACATTCTTTCTTCTTTATCTTATGCTTTCTTCTTCTTCTTATTTTGTCGTCCCTTGCCATGTTCCCTTAGGACCTCTAATCCTTCTTGTTCAAGATGGATTATGATAGACATTAGGATTGAAACCATGCATGATAACATTAGGTATTATTCCCTTTTCATCCCAATCATATGTGCACTTTGTATGAGAACATTAGGTTGAGTCTTAGTCTCCCTTTAGAGTTGTCTCTCTCTCTCTCTCTCTCTTCTCATCTTCAAACTTCTTCAAGACACTTAATAATGGATAATGAACGTTGCACGCTACGAGCCTTAAGCATTTGGGAAATGATAATTGGGGGGCCTCCTCTCAAGTGTCTAGAGCCTTTAGTGCAACATGAATTACAAATAAAATTCAATTCACTTCTTTTCTTAAAAAACATCAAAAACAAACATCAAATCTTTTTATCCTTCGGGATTTAATTTGGAAACCTTTTCATAAGGAGATTTTTGCTAACTCTTGGTTCTACTGCAAATAGGTAACGCCTAAGTCTCTAATGGTCGAGCTGCATACACCTAACTACTAGAACAAAGTTTAAACTCTACTCAGGTAAAACATTTGAGCCAACCTATGGTTTTGTTAGCCCGAATTACGTTTGCTTTGATTTCTCGTACCAGACGAGGATACGTAGGCACAAGACGGTGATGTCATGGCGAGCAACCTTCCCCACCTTCACCCGTAGTTTTCCGAACTACGTTGAATTTGACTTTCCCATTGCACGAGGGAGTACGTAGGCGTAGAGCGACGATGCTCAATCGAGTCTCGTTTCTTTTCTTTTGTCCCTGTGGCCTGTAGCTTAGATAGATAAACACTGTTTTAGATAGATAATGAGCGTGGATCCCGTCGAGTACGAAGGACGTGAGGGGTGCTAATACCTTCCCCTTGCGTAATCGACTTCCGAACCCAAGATTTGGTTGCGATGACCGGTCTTTCCCTTTTTCGCAGGTTTTCTTTTATTGTTTCCTTTCCCTCTTTTGGGATAAATAACGAACAGTGGCAACTCTTCAATCTTTGTCGGACCCTCTTCGCAGCGATGCGACACTATGACTTGAGAGTGAATACGTCGCATATCGCCCAAAGGGCATATGTTAAACACTCTAAACAGTTGAGAGGAAGCCCCCCAACTATCATTCGCAAAGTACTTAAGGCTCGTAGCGTACAACACTTATTATCCTTTATTAGATGTTTTGAAGAAGTTTTGAGATGAGAAGAGAAGACACAAACTCTAAGGGGAAACTAATCAACCCTAATGTTATCATGCAATATGCTCCTAAGATTGAGGTTAATAGGGGAAAAGACTATCCTAATGTTATCATGCTTGGATTGAACACTTAATGTCTCTCCTACTCCCGAGGGACTAGGAATCCTAAGGGATCATGGCAAAAGACCAAGAAAACACAAGATAAATCAATCACAAATAAGATGCAAGAAAGAGATGAAGTTGACTTAAACAAATCAAGAAGAAATGCAAACATGGTATGCAAAATGTAATGCAAACAAAAGAAGAAGCAAAGAGACTTAAACAAGACAAAGAAAAAGTGAGATGAAATGGGAGAAGTCACAACTCCTACAACCATTCATGCATCAATCACTAAAACCAAAATAAAAACAACAAAGCCAAAGGGATAAGCCATAATCAAAATGGAGATGGGGGAATAGGCTTGGGCAGCAAGCAACAAGGAAGATATCTCAACCAAGAACAACATATTGATCATACAAAAGAAAGGAGCAAACAAGTGCTCAAAGTGATCCCTCATTCAAAGCAAACTCAAAGTATGAACAAAGGATACCAAATTGCTTTGAATGAGTATCAAAAGGCAAAGGACATAAGCATAAACACAAGAAGAAGATGCTAAAACCAAATGGAAATCAAGGCACAGGCAAATTACAAGTCAAGGCAAGAGAGAGAACCAAAGTTCAAACCACATTCAACACTTACAACCAAGTGGAATGCCCTAATTCAAAGTGAATTGTAACACAAACTACACAAGTGTGTGACATATAAATGCAAAGCCAACACCTTAATCATGCCAAGAATGAGAATCAAGAGTCATATGGTGCCTATGGGATCAACCAAAGTCATTTCCCAAAGAAACTAGGTCAACTAGTTTGTATGAACTTCATCTAGGGTGACTTGACTTGTAAGGTTCGCCAAAAATAGAAGAAATGTTCAACAAATCTCAAATAAAATACACAGATTAACCAAGCATGTTGGCAAACAGAGGCCAAAGTTTCAATACCAAATTCAATTCAAGGCATCACCAAATGATTTGATCAACTAAGGTGCTCCACCTTATTGAATTATAATTGAGGGTCAAACAAAAACAACTCAAAGTCAAACAAAAAGTGATCAAACCAAGACCAAAATCAGACTCAAAGGTACCTTAATTCATCCTCTAAATGGAGAGGAAACCTCATTCATTGGTGATATCAAATGGTATCTCAAGCATGGATGATCAACAAAAGACAATATTAAAAACCTCTCCAATTACAAAATTCAAATTAAATTGAAAAATAAAATAAAATCAGAATTAAAAATTATGTGAAATTAATTAAGGTTTTAAAATGATGGAAAATATTTTTTGTGGAATTTTTGGCCAATTGGAGCTATTTTTAATAATTGAAAATGAAAACAAATAATGAAACAAAATAAAATAAAATGAACATAGAAGGGAGGTGTAGAAGTAAAATCAGGAAACAAAGGAAAACAGTTGAAGCGCATTTGGGCTGGAAAACAGGGGGCGTGTATAGCATCTCAGGCCCAATTGATCCACGCTGAACTCCACACATGAAACGCTCCGTTTCATTAAAATACGTGGAGTCAAACAAGCCAAGTAGATCTGGTCAAGAAAATCATAATCACACACGCAAGCAGTCAACAATTCAAAGGGGATCCACATCAACTCGTCCCTGAAACATAACCAGACGCTGGAGCTAGGGCTCCGATCGTCTTCTCTGGTGAGCTTACCAGAGCTCAGGTGAAAAACCACCACCAACAACCACAAAAATGATACCAATCAAAAGGCCTTGCTACAAGGATTCCAAATCCATAGATCAATCATCACAAAAGCTCAAGATCAAGGAGAATCGAAGGCTTGAAGATTGAGATGCACATGTTGAAATTCAACCAAACAAGAACAACAACTATGCAAATATGGCCAACTCAACGTAGGGCTTCATATGCAACCAATATGAGCCTAAATCATGGTCTAGAATGAGAGAATTATGGATTGGAAACTTACTGAACGGAGCAACTCCGTTGGTTCTTCTCAGGCGTGCAAGATTCACTTCCTTGCTTCAATCTCACTCCAAATGCTCCCAGAAAGATGAATTTGGCTTCAATTGCACTTGATTTGCAGAGAAAAAAGGAATTCGAACTTGGAAATTTCTTGAGAATTTTGAATCTGAAATTGCTCTATCTTGCTCCAAATGCACATTCTGAGCTTCTAGGGAAAGCTCAGAGTTTATATATGATGGATTTGAATAGGTTTTGAAGGCCCATGAAGCCTCAATTTAGAACTTACTGAACGGAGCAACTCCGTTGGTTCTTCTCAGGCGTGCAAGATTCACTTCCTTGCTTCAATCTCACTCCAAATGCTCCCAGAAAGATGAATTTGGCTTCAATTGCACTTGATTTGCAGAGAAAAAAGGAATTCGAACTTGGAAATTTCTTGAGAATTTTGAATCTGAAATTGCTCTATCTTGCTCCAAATGCACATTCTGAGCTTCTAGGGAAAGCTCAGAGTTTATATATGATGGATTTGAATAGGTTTTGAAGGCCCATGAAGCCTCAATTTAGAGATTTGAAATTTTGCCCAAAAAAGCAACTTACTCATGCACACGAGATTTGCTTCATTCATGCCTTGTAATTACACTAATCTGCAACTTGTGAGGTGTAGTTTGCAACTGAATTGGATTGGGCTTCTAATTTGATCCAAATGGTAAGATTGAAGTTGACACTTTTCCATGAAGAAACTTGAAAATGCACGTTTTCATGCTCTCTTGTACAAAACCAATTGTACAATTTTGCTTGTGATCACAGTATGAAGTGAATTGATTCAAAATGAGAGCAAATCATGACCTATAATGAATCAAATTCAAACCATGCTTAAAAGTTCATAATTCACTTGAAAATCCTTCCATATGTCCATAAACATCCATAGTTCTCATGATCCTTGAGTTCTGTAATGTAAATGAGGTCTCTCGGATAAAATTCCATGTTGGTTAGAAGTTCATTTGGTGTACACAAGTGCATGAAAATGACCTATGTAACAAATGACCCATAATGAAACTTTCCCAAAAATACCCTTCCCTTGTAAGGTCCATAACTTGAGCTCTACAAATGATATAAAGGACTTCTAGGAATTTTTGAAAATCTAAGATCATGAGGAACAACTTTCATGTTCATTTGAAGTTGAGGAGAAACTTGATTCTAGGTCCAAATTGCCTTGGAAGTGAGTTGACTTTTAGTTGACCAAAAATAAGTTCATATGAGACCTCTAACTTGTTAGCATCATAACTTGAGTTCTACACACTTAACGAATGAGTTATAGTACTCAAAATAAAGCTAAGAACATGCCCTACAAGTTTCATGTTTGCATGAAAATGAGATTGAACTTGTATCATATGGTGAATTGCCCTTGAAGTTAGGCCTTAAAGAAGGGGATTTTACACTGAGATCATCTGAAACCTTAATATAGTAACTTCTTGAACTCTTGATTCTTCTTGATTTGAACTTGGAATGACCTCATAAATGTCTCAAGATAACTTCCCATAGCCTCAATGACTTAGAACCAAGTCTTGAACTCTCACAAGTCCAAAGTTGACCTTGAGTTAACTAGATGAAACCCTAGATTCACATCCTTTGACTGTGACCTCTTGTAGATGAAATAAAAGCCTAGGCAAGCTCCATAATGGCTTTCAAAGCACTCAATGAGCTTCTCAAACACCTCTTATCCAAACCAAAGATCTTATGAACCCCTGATGATCCTCTGCTGACCCCCAAGGTAGGAGACAACCAACACACATCAATCCTCCCTTTCAAGGAGTTTTGACAACTTCATGGTGATGGTAAACACTCTTGATGATCTGAATAAACACTCTTTCTTGAGCTTGAAACCCTTGAGACTCTTCTCTTGAATGGCAAACCTCTCTTGATCCCCTATTAAGAACAATGCTATGCAAATGCAAATGCTAAAATGAAATGAAACATAAGCCAAGTACAAGAAAAGGGTTGGTCAAATTTTGGGGTACAACACACACAACTAAGGACCCTATCCCACCTATTTTTTGGTGTGGATCTCAAATATGACTTCTATTCCCATTTTCAAACCCTAAAAAGGCCTCAAAACACACGCGCAAAAGATGAACACCAAAAGTGAACTAACAGTAAATCAACATAACAATCAAACAAAATTAATCCATACAACCTTAAAGACACAAAGATGCCAACAACAGAGTGAATGAACGTATATCATTTAAGAAAGAAAGAAAATAAAAGTTACTGAAAATGCAACCTTGAAGCTTCTGATATTTTCTTAAAAGCCTCCACAAACTTCTTCTTTTGCTTCTCTATGCTTCCAGGAAGATAAAAGTGACAAGAAAGAGGATGGAGAAGCCCTAGGAACTCAGATTCGAAGAAGGAAAGAATTTCAAGGTGAGAGAACTTTGTGATATTTTGGCTGTTGAAAAATGAACTCCCCTCCATATAGGGTTTGTTTTTGGTTTATATATGAGGGTTTTAGAGTGGTTAGAAACAAGTTACTGTGGTTAAAATGACATGGTTAGTAGCTTGTTAAATTTGAATTTTTTAGTGGAGTGAGAGTGCAATATGCATGACATGGCTTTTTGGGTGATTTGTTGTTGTCCTTTTGATGAGTGGAATGAGAATGAATCAGAATGGAGAGTGGAACATTCTTTCTAGGGATGTTTTTTTTTTGTTGCAATTTTGTCATTTTGCTTCACTTGGGAAAAGATTTCAAAATGGATACACAAGGTACATGGCTTGGTTTAGCTACTTATGGAAATGTTTTGGTGAGGTTTTGTAAGCTGCTACGCGCATGAAAATGATACCAAACTCATCTTGCATGAAAAGTTCATGTTGCATGAAATAGAATTTCAAGAATGGAGCATTAGAACCAAGTCACATGGCCAACTTTGAAAAATAATATCTTGATAAATATTGATCCAATTCATACAATTCTTAGCTCAAATGAAAGTAGGGAAAATGGAGAGTAAGTTTCATATTAATGGCAAGTTTAAATGGTGTCTAGAATCATGTGGAAAAGTGACCTAAAGTTGTGTCCAAAAATCTGTCTCAATTAACCCTGAAAAATTCAAAGTTATTAAACTTTTGGCATCATTGACAACTTGACTTTGAAGACATATAACTTGATGATATTTTATTCAATGGAGATGATCTAGTGATGGATAGAAAGCTTGAATAATGATCTTCAACTTTCATGTTCAAAGGAAATTGATTTGAGGTCAAGAACTTGGAGGAAAGAGCCTAAAACATTTCCAATATTGACAACTTTGAAACCCTAACTTGGATATATCATAACTTGAGCTCTACACATCCAATGGAAGATTTCTAGTACTCAAAACAAATCTTGGATGATGCTCTACAACTTTCATGTTCAAGGAAAAGTCATTTGATACTTGCATCATCATGTAAGATAGACTTGAAATCATGTCCTTCAAGCTGAATTTTCATACTTAGAAAAAAAATTCTAAATGTTAGAATGACAAAACCTCCTTTTTCTCAACTTTAACTCTCCATATCTCTCAAAATATGGATCTTTTGGACTTGCTTTCTTCTACAAACTTGTAGTTCATGATGTCCTCTTTAATTTGATAACAAGTTTTCTCCCATTAGATCAAAGATGATAAAGTTATGGATGTTGCAAAATGGATAGAATTAGGATTTTCTACACTTAGAAAATATCTCAACCAAACCCTAATCCAATCACACTCCTGATTTTATGATTCTCCTTGTCTTTGCTTTTTCCAAACTCATGGAAACACTTGAGAACACATAGCATACCCTTGGTTGACCTTGAAATCCAAGACTTTGACCCCATTGAACCACAGTTGACTTTTGTTGACCAAATGAAACCCTAGCATATTTTTCATTGATTGAAGATCATGCCATGACTTGCGATGATACATAATACATGTAGAGGACCCTCAAGGTGTGTGTTGATCCATAGAACCGTATCTTGCCCAATGAACTAGCCACAGATGCCTCTTGAACCAGAACCTTAATCTAGTTGTTGACAAGATAGGAGGAAGTGATCCATGCTTGTAGTCTTTCTTCAAGTAGTTGTGAGACATGCCTTGATGATTAGAAGACCTTGTAACTTGAGAAAACCACAAAGTTGAGAATGAACCCATGCTTGAGCTTTGAGAATGAAGCTTTTCTCTTGAGAGATGAACAAGATACCTTGATACCCTGTCTAGAACCAATTTTATGCACAAATGTGGTGCAAAACGATATGAAACATAAGTCAAGATATTAAGAAAAAAGATGGATAAATTATGGGGTACTACACTATGATAATGCACCAATTCAAAAATTCGGGGTCAAATTGGGGTATGACAATGAGTTAGTCTGCTTTGTGTCTATCTATGCATATGAGCAAGACCATATCATAATTTCTCTTGTATAACACATCTTAATTTAGGAAGAACTTCGATGCTAACATCCTTAGATTTATGTTGTCTATTCTCAAAGCATGTACTGGATATTCCTGCTTTTCAAGATAGCGTTTGATATCCTAAACCCAGTTTGTCATCTGACTTTTTTTGCAGAAGTTAAACAATGAACAGGATCATCAAAACTCCTAATGTCAATGGACGGTCGATGGTTGGTCCATGTCAATTTGTATATGGATGCTAGTGTGGGAAGAGCATCAGTCATCTGATTTTCTTCTCGAGGAATATGAAAAAGGTGATATTGTCAAACTTTGGAAATAATTTCAGCACATAGTCCTGGTATGGAATTAGGTTTGTATGTCTCATTTCACAATCACTTCTGGTATGATGTATTACTAGAGAGGAGTCTTCATACACGACAAGGACTTTGATCCTCAAGTCAATAGCCTTCTCTAGTCCCAATATACACGTGTCACACCCCAAATTTTACCCTTAGATTATTAGGTTCTTTTCGCATCTCATCTCATTCTGCATCGCATTTTAACTGACCGCTAACCAGTTTGTCTAGTCTGTTGGTTTTATTTGCAGGAAAATCACGTTGTGTGAGATTTAATCTATGAAGGGCAAAAGGGACTTTTTTGAACTCAGCAGTTACGTCAGATTTAAATCGTGTAAGATGATTAATTGTCGAATTCGAGGTTTGGAATTTCAAAGCTTAATCAGATAATCTTAATTGGATGAAGTTAATCAGACAAATTTATTTAGATGAGTTTCATCAGAGGAATTTAGTCATTTGAATTTAATCGGATGATTTTGATCGGTGGAACGTAATCGAGCGAATTTAGTTGCTTGTGTAAGCGGGTGAATTTACACGGAGAAATTTGATCAGGAACTAAATTCAGTTTAGTAAGAAAAATGGAATTTATTTATTTAAATTCTATGTTTTTTTTATTATAATGTGCAAAGATAATTACAATTCCAAATTTATTTCTAATTATTTTCCTAAAAAGCCTAATTTTCTCCGCGTCCAATTCTTCAACTTTCGACTTTTTGGAACCGACAATAATCTGTCCAGTTTGTTTCCAAGAGAGAGAGAAAAAGTGATTTTTTTTGAAAAAGTGCTTTTTGGAAAAGTGTTTATGTGGGAAAAGTGATTTTCTTGGTTTTAGCCAAACAAGTTTTAAGACATCCAAAATCCATAGAACCAAAGTGGATATCCAGATCCATCAAGGAAAAATGGATATTCAAGTTCAGAAACAACTTTCCCAAAATTTTAGCAAAACAAGGTCAAAGAAATCAACAAACCAACCATGAAAATTGCAACAACCAGCATGCCCAGGCCCAAGCAAACAAGTATTATATAAAAAGCAGCCTCACCATCAGTTTATCATAAAAAAGAAAATCCAGAAGGGGGAAGAAAAAGGGAAGTTCAATCAGCAGAAAAATAAGGAAAAAGAGGCGAAAAAGAACCAACTTAAATCGCTTCAAACCTCGTGAAAAAGGTGAACAATTTTGATACTAACAGGTTTTTTTCGTTTACTTTGTGTTTTCAGAACCCTACCGGAAAGAGCAAGAATGGTAGGAGGAATGAACGAAAAGTTTCAAAAGAACAACAATGGAAAAGCTGCGCCACCTCCTCCCCCATTTTTATTCCAATTGCTTTATATTCTTTTTTCTTTTTCTTTATTTCATTATTTTATTATTATTATGAGTATCATTTTATATTTTTATAGTTTAAGAAAATTAGATTCATTAAAACCATTCATTCATTTTTAATTTGACTTTATATTTTAGTTTAATTAGGTTGATAAAACCTTTCATAAAGTTAAAACCTTTTTTTATTATTTTTATTTTATAATTTAGTTTAATTAGGTTAAATTAAAACCTTTCTTAAGTTAAAACCTTTTTTTAAATTAAAGTCTTTCTTAAACTAAAACCCCTTTTTTGAAGATGAAAGCCTTTGTTTTTTTAAAAAAAAAATCAAAACCCTTTGTTAAAATTAAAACCCTTTTTTTAAAAACTTTTTCTTAAAGTTAAATAGAAACCTTTTTTTAAAAGTTGATTAGAACATTTCTTTAAAATTCAACATTGCTCAATTGAAAAAACCTTTTTTGAAAAAATAAGATTTTTATTAATCCATTAAAGTTAGGCAAAATTAAAAATTAACATTTTAAATTCAAACTCTTTTTTTGTAAATTCCTCATTTAGTTTAAATCCCTTTCCTAAAATCTTCTAACGTTACGCTTTCAATTTCACATTGAACCTTGCCGATTATTCTCGTATAATTTTTATGTCGGTCCATTCATTGCTTTCTCATTTGTACTGTTATATTATTTCATTTTTCATATTTTATTTTATGGTTGTAATTTACGCGAGGATATTGTCGCTTTGCAATTCCCTTACCTTCCGCATTTTATTTTCTTTGGGTTGTAATTTATGCGAGGATATCGTCGCTGTGCAATTCCTTTACCGTTTTCGTACATTTCCCATATTTTCATACTGCCGCTTAATCGTATTTTCATTATTTTATTTACCGTTAAATCCCTTCCGAAGGAATAGGTCTAGCTGTTTGACCGCCGTGTCAATAGTCCTCCCCTTTGACTTTTCCAAACCCTAATTGCATAGGCGTTCCGCCACGGACCGAATTACCCTTTACCCTAGCAGTAGGTCGAGGAGTCGTCGCACTTCGTTTTAGCTTTCCCTCCGTGGAATACCTATTTTTACCCTTTTAATTCAATTCAACTTTTTAACGTAGAAATAGAAGTCGCCGCACTGCACGTAAGCGCTTCCTTGTGAACGCTTATTCCCCATTGAAACCTTGACCACTGTCAAGAAGTTTCTCTTCCTCCCTTTCAAGGGGAACTATGATTACTCTGATTTCATACCCTACCTCGGATACGTAGACACAAGATGTGAGTCTTGGCGAGTAAACTTAGGACTACTCCTTAGGTCTCTAATTCACCTTTAACCCTTAGCATATACCCTAAAGTAGATAATCAAGCAAAATAGTAAACTTTAAACAAGAGGTTCCTGTAGAGTACTACAAAAGTTTAGGGTGCTAATATCTTCCCTAGGCTTAACCAACCCTTTACCTAGATCTCTCCCTGCATTGTTTACAATGCAAAAAGTAGGCTTGTCCTTTCTTTGACATTTCCTTCGGATAAATCAAAGACCGGTTGTGAATTAAAGATTTGCGATTCAAATTAATTAATAATTTGATATCCTATTCTCACCGCAACAACGCGCTTCATATTCGACAATGTTGTTTGTTCAATTAAAGTAAATCTTTGCTGTGAATGGAAAATGAAAGTTTTAAGGAGACATTAGCACTTCCCAGATTCCATGGCCTATAGCATTTGAAGCACCGCTAAACATAATAGTTAATCTCTCCCTTGGTTCGGGTCCTTCACCAGGTCTTGGAATTTCATAGTCTTTTATGAACATAATATCCTCTTTTGTGAAATCAATCTTAAACGGCTGGTAATCTTCAATAGGTTGATGAGAAATATGATCTACCAACACACTACCCTTTATGGCTTTCTGAGTGACATATTGTATGTCATACTCCGATAATGACATTTGGCATCAAGAAATTTTGCTGGTGAGCATTGGCTTTTAAAATAGGTTTTTAATCAGATTGATTATCTGGTATCAAATATCAGATGTTGAAGGCAATGTTTCCGACACTAATATCTGTTAAGTCATCAATAAGAACAAAGATAATCATATACACATGAAAAGAGACACAAGTAATTGTTAACCCGGTTCGGTGAAAACACACGTACGTCTAGGGGCTAATAAGCCAGG
Source organism: Lathyrus sativus (assembly GCA_963859935.3). Classification (NCBI taxonomy): domain Eukaryota; kingdom Viridiplantae; phylum Streptophyta; class Magnoliopsida; order Fabales; family Fabaceae; genus Lathyrus; species Lathyrus sativus. The sequence continues at coordinate 474,782,834 of OZ012741.1, read as the reverse complement.
AAGGAAATCCACTAAGTGGAATTAGTTTGAAGATATACAATAGACTCTCTCTAGTTTACCATCTTCTCACCTAATCTCTACCCTTGCAATTTCTACCTAGGACACTCCTAGATAAGAGACATCTCTCATTCCCCCTCAATCACAACAGTGATGACAACAACAAATAAAAAGACTTTAGAAGACACTCTTCAAAGACACAACTTGATCTTGCTTAAAAGCTTCAATCAAGTACAATAAACTCTTGCTTACAAGCTTTGAGTGAAGAAACTACAATACTAAACTTAGTACAATTTACACATTAAGACAATGAGTGAATGGCTCACAAATTACTAAAACACACGAAGGCTAGAGCATTAAACCTTACACAATTGCATGCACTTAATCCTAGCTTCTCTGATCTGAAGGCTAGGGTTTGCGCATCCTTAAATAGAAATACTTGGACAGGCTTGGGCTGTGGAAAAAGTAACAGCAGATTGTAAAGAGATCAATCTTCATAATTTTCTCAATGAAACAAATTTGATTTGATCAATCAGATCCAATCAAATCACTTTTCAAATCTCTAATGTAATCTTCTGATAATAACTTTACTAAAGTTAACAGGTGAATCAGAAATGACTTTGCATAATACCAGAATCCTCGCAGATTTACACCAGATTAGTGCAACAGGTTTGCACAAGAGAGATAGACAAACAACCATATTCGTGCAGAATGTTTTGTTCAAAGAGTCAGGACATCATGTTTGACATCATGACATAAGTCCTGCTACAACATATAAAGCAACCTGCAAAACCCTAGAAACAAATGTCACGACATCCTGTAGGACATCTTGTGATTACACCAAGTTTTACCAAAATATCTGCCAATCAGGAACTAACACGGATCTATCTTGGAGATTAACCATGTTGTGTGAGTCAGCATGTATTGTATGATATGATATGTTTACCAGCCCTTGTAAGTGCATAACAAGTTTTTTGAGAAGTGCGTGTCTCACAGTCGTTAAACTTCTTGCTTAGGTAGTAGATGACATGCTCTTTCTTTCCAGACTCATCTTGTTGCCCCAACACACAACTTATAGATTCATGAAGTATTATTAAGTACATTGATCAGAAAAATAGGAAGTGTACTATTTTTGCTAATGTAGTAATAATAAGGTAAGTCCCTCAGATGTCGATCTAAGGACTGCGTATGAATATTGAGTTTCAATCTTTGTCCAATCAAACAAAATCCTTTTGGGGTTTTGGAATTATTTTGTTCAATTATAATAATATTTGTGAATGGAATAAAGAAACTACGGTAAGGGTTAAATCAGATATGAGGAATATGCTAGGGATGGTGTATGATTCAATTATGTAATCATTCAGAACTCACAATGCAACAACATATTTCAACTAATAGATTACCGGTTCTTAAGAGTGTTTATTCATAAGCCCTTATTGAGAAAACCATTATTCATTAAACCTCATGTATATGTCCATAGAAAATTCATGGTTGAAAATAAGCCTTATATCAAGAATCATCCAGTTATAATAGGGCATCCCTAGCCCGAGGAAATGTCTACTAAGATATATTCTCTAACAAATCATACACAAGGTGATCCAGCCTAATTATAACACAAACATCAAACTCTGTTTGTCCGACATAGAAAGCATTAGAAACAGTCAACAAAATAAATCGATTATGATGAAATAAAATTGTTATTGCATATAGAAATTCAAAATCATTACAAGTCTGAATCAGGGACACCCCCTAGCATTTGGGGGGGGGGGGGGGGGGGGTTTAGCTACTCTTAAATAGAAAATAAAACATAGAAAAGAGTGTGAACATTACAAGAAGGATAGATGAACTTTGATCTTCAATCGCGATGGATTATGAAAATCGTCATCTTCTCTCCAAATTCTCTAATTCTATCTCTTTTTATTTTTTATCGTCCAAAGTAGAAGAATTCAAAACCTAGCCAAACACTACCTAAATATCCCAAAAATATTCCTCCTAAAGTTGTAAAAGATCTCATTCAATTTCAAATCTCTTTCCAAAAAGGAAATATGAAATTCTGCTCGCCTGCCTGCTACGGGCCATAGCAGGCCACTTGATATGGTCTTCTAAAAACACTTGAGGGCGTTGCAGCTGCTACGGCCCGTAGCCTGTGCTACAAGTGCCCGTAGCAGCTCATTGATTTTTTCTTCTTTTTTCATCTTTGGGCATTTGTCTGCTACGGGTGGTCGTAGCAGACCACTGACATAATGGAAATCTTCTTCGATTCTTTTCCTTTTTCCCGATATTTTGTAAGTGACTTCTTTGTGCCTGAAAAACAAAAAACAATACTACCATGCATAACATATGGCAAACATAATTAAAATGCAAACAAAAACATGAAATGATTAACTGAAATTATGGTAAAAGAAAATATAAAAGCCATCAATCATACATGATAAACGGTCTTCCCCAAATAGGAGGTATCAAGACCAGTGACTCTTGCAAATTTTCTTTGATTTTGTTGAAAGTTGCTTGGCAGTCATCGTTCCACTCGATCGCTTGATCCTTCCTTAGAAGTTTGAGTATTTACTTACACGTGGCTGTGAGATGTGAAATGAATTTGGCAATGTAGTTTATTCTTTTTAAGAAATCACAAACCTTTTTTTCTGTCTTTGGTGCATGCAAGTTCTGGATGGCTCAAACTTTGTCAGGGTCCACCTAAATCCCTCTTTGTCTTATGATGAAACCCAATAATTTTCTAGATAGAATCCCAAATATTCATTTGTTGAGGTTAAGCCTCAGCCTAAATTTCCTCAACCGAGCAAAAAACTTTTGCATATTGGTAATGTGATCTTTTTTAGTTTGGGATTTGGAAATCATATCATTATCATATACATCGATCTCTTTATGAATCATATCATGAAAGAGAGTCGCCATTGTGTGTTGATATGTTTCCCTAGCATTTTTTAATCCAAAAGGTATCACATTGTAACAGAAGGTCCCCCACGGGGTGATAAATGTGGGTTTTCCATGTCTTCCGGGTCTATTTTTATCTTGTTATACCCGGAGAAACCATCCATGAAGGAAAATACCTAGAATTAAGTCGTTTATTATCGACTAATACATCAATGTGAGGCAATGGAAAATCATCTTTTGAAATCGCTCTATTCAAGTCTCGGTAGTCAACATACATCTGGACTTTTCCATCCTTTTTGGTACTGGCACAATGTTGGCAACCCATTGTGGGTACTTGGCTACTGCTAAGAATCCGGCATCGAACTTCTTTTGTACTTTCTCTCTGATCTTGAGGGTCATATCTGGGCGAGTTCTTCTTAGCTTCTGTTTAACAACAAGACATTCTTCTTTAAGTAGCAACTTGTGCACAACGATATTTGTATCCAACCCAGGCATATCTTGATATAACCAAGCGAACACATCTACATATCCTTCACTTCCTTCTTGTCTTTCATGGATCCCGATTTAATAACTTCAATGTCTTCCTAGTGCGATTGAATGACTTTTTCTTCCTGTTTGAGTAGTCTGGTAGCTCTTTAAGAAGTTCACAATCTTCCTTACATTCGTCTTCGACTTAGATAATTGGACGATCGAAGTCATATAGGATCATATCATTATCGTTATCAATGATCTCAGTAGTGTTTCTGCATGTTATGAATTATGCAGTATATTTTAGAAAGTGGGTGCGTAAAAACATTGCCATTTTATTCTATATATAAAAAAAGTTCCGAAAGAAAAGGAACATAATTGAATGAAAATTGTCACTTTATTGATGATAACTAAAGTGTTAAAACATTGGGGAATCTCAATATCCTTCATGTTCTTCAGCTCCTCGCCAGGCTCTGCTTAGCGTATCCAGTTGGACGTCATCTCATTATATGTTTCTTCATTGATCATTGCTACTTGACCACCAAATATGTGGGCGACACTGGTGAATGTTTCTTCCACCGGAGGAATATGCTTTTTGTCCAATTGACCATTTAATTTGTCTAAGGATGGCTGATATCCCAGCTTAAACTTTTCCTTCTTCTCGTGAGTTTGAAGAAACATCTTTCGTGACTCTAGCATACATGAAAATTTGATCCTTCAATGCATCTAGGGGTTACTTATGGTTAAATAAAGGAAAAATATAATATGATGAAGTCAACAATATGAATTAAGCAACATTGCTCTGAGTATAAAGGCTTCTAACCAATGTGTTAAAGTGTGTCTCTGGTACAATGTGTATGTTTATTGACCAAGCATGTTTATGGTACAGAGTGTATGATCATTGATCAAGCATATCTCTGGTATAGGATATCTTATCAATGATCAAACGTGCTTCTAGTTTATAGTTTCTAATCATTATGATCACACATGCCTCTGGTAAAAAGTGCAATTCAAGATATACATGCATGCCTCAAGTACTGAGCGTAAGAAAGTCAAGTTGCGCATATGATATTTACCACCTTAGATCATCCAATATGCTAATTCTATGGAATTTTAATACAACTTGTAATATTACTTTGTAGTGATTGGCTTAAAAAACAATTTCGGATTAAGCAAATAACATAATACGTTCTAGGAAAATAATGTAGTGTGTTATAGTGTTTCTTCACCAACACAATGCATTTCAGAGAAATGCATTGCGCCCCTCAAGGCACCTATGAAAAATCTTTTCAGCCCTTTATAGGTATGAGGGAAGAAATTATAAAACTCTAGTGAGAGAAACTTAGAGAGCAAAATAGGGGGATTCTTAGGAATTATTATTAGAAGACCTTTAAGGGTATCTAAGTAGATTGGAATATACTTCTATACACCTTGGATTTGTGCAATTCATATATTGAAAGTTAGAGATATTGCTAAACACTTGGGTATAAAATAAGGTTTATTCTTAAGAACTCGGAAGGATATTCTCTTGTAACTCATTTGTAACCTCTTGTAACAACGGTTAATGTTTAGGTAACTCTCTCTCTCTCTCTCTCTCTCTCTCTCTCTCTCCTCTCTTCTCTCTCTCTCTCTCTCTCTCTCTCTCTCTCTCTCTCTCTCTCTCTCTCTCTCTCTCTCTCTCTCTCTCTCTCTCTCTCTCTCTCTCTCTCTCTCTCTCTCTCTCTCTCTCTCTCTCTCTCTCTCTCTCTCTCTCTCTCTCTCTCTCTATATATATATATATATATATATATATATATATATATATATATATATATATATATATATATATATATATATATATATATATATATATATATATATATATATATGTATATATATATATATATATATATATATATATATATATATGTACATATATATATATATATATATATATATATATATATATATATATATATATATATATATATATATATATATATATATATATCACTTTGATTGAATTGGGTAAAGAAATTATTTGTGTACTTGTTACTTTATTTAAAAAAAGTTTCAAACAAAAAATAATTGTAAATAGTTTTTCATTAAATTTTATTTTTAGTTTATCATTTAATTAAAAATTTTTTAAGATATCAAAACTTCATAAATTTAATTTATTTTGAATAAATATTCATATAAATTATTTTTGAGATATTTTTTTTTCTAACATTATGTAATTTTAATTATGTTTTAATTTTAAATAATATATATTTATATTATAGAGTGTTAAAAATAATTTTTAAATTAATAAAAATGAGGTTGAAATAACTTTTATAATTTAATACAAAAATCTTAAAAAATATTTTAAAAAATATTTAAAAAATAAATCAGTTTTTTTAAATATATATAACAAACCTTGCTTATACATTGTTCACACAATTTATTTTTTCTAAATCTTCTATATATCATACATGTTAAAAGTATTTTTAATTATTGCTTAATATGAATTGGATAACATCTGCACATAATTATATAGACTAACAAAAATGAAACGTAGAGAGAAAAATATAATAAAATATGTAATTTTAAAGATAATTACTATCTTATAACATTTAGTAGAAATTAAAAATAACTTCACTCTATAACAACAGTATTACATCAGACAACAATGTCTATAATCGCAGGAGTCACAACCACAACAGTATCAGTAGCCGCAATCTCACTAGCTGCTTGTCTTCTTACTGGTAATTTCCTCGTTATTAAGGAAATCAAGCAAGGCAGTACTCTTACATTTGGGGCATTTAGGATCAATTTCTGGTAACATAACATACATAAGACATCGAGTGCAACCTACGAGAAGCATGGCTTTTGTCTCTTGAGCAGTATCACAAGACACACATGATCCTTCTGATGAATGAACAAGTTCTGTGGAAGAAGATTCATTTGACAGAACATCATCAAAAAGTGCCGAGGTTGTCACTCTTGGTGGGGACAACCTCAGTCCCACTCCCAACAACGTTGGACTACTCCTTGCTCTTTTACTCATCTTTTGTAGTAATTTTTATATTTCAAACATGTATGTTCAGAAATAACATTATCCATGAAGATATATAGGATAAAAAATTGACGGTAAGATATTTAATTAAATTAAATTGAATTAAATGGGTTGTTCATTGACAGTTAAAACTAACTAACACGTCATTAAAATTATTCACAAGCAAAGAGAGATAGTTAGATGTATTTAGTTAGGAGATTAGATGGAGTGGTTGAAAAAGGAGGACTAGGTTAGATGAGATGTTATGTTAGTGTAACAATCATAAATTAAATAATAGAAATATAGGTATTTGAGGTTTTGAATTTGAGCAAATTGGGTGGTTATATATAATGGATTTTAATGGATGGTATAAGAGAAAAGGAAATATATAGGGAGGTGATTTATTGAATTTTAATGTAAAATTTATTTGTGTGTGAAAGTGGGGGAGAGTATGCGTAAAGGTTTTTTAGTTCACACCCTTAAAAAGGATTTATTCTTTATTTAAGAATACCAATAAAAGGTTTTAACTATAGACCGTTGTTTGGGCCGTTAGGCCTAGTAGGTATGGATATGACTAGTTTAGGTTAAAGGATAATTTTCACCACATGTTTCATTTTATTCTTTTTAATTGTTTACTAGTAGTAAATCCGTGCTTCCGCACGGGTAAATTCATTCTTAAATTTCATAATAACTTTATAATAGTGGTTATATTTAATGTCATAAAAATACAATAACTTTTAATATCTGAAGCATAGTATATCCAATAAAAAAAATTTAGTAACAAAGTGCAAATAACATTGTAAATTGAAATGATGTAGTAAGACTTGTATGAAGGAAGAGTGGGGATTACAAAACCTACAAATATAAAATAAAATCAATAATTAATGAAATATTAGAACTATCCAAGAAAATATGAGATGTTGAAAGAATGAATTATATAAGCATGAAGTGAAATATAAATTTGAGTATCAAATTATTTTACTTGAAGCTAAATATAGAGATGAAGATTTTAGTATTCATATTAAGAAAAAATAATCTTATTCAAAAACTAAATATGTACCTATATGACATTGTGGAAAACTTCTTTGAAGACCACATTTGTTGTTTGAGTTAAGTAGTTGTTGTCTTTGTCGTGTATTAAAACTTTCAATTCAGCTTTGCTCTTAACCCTTGAAATGGCAAATAAAGTTGTCCATGACTGAAAACATTCTTTGGAAAATATAATTCAACATAGTCCAACGATTGTCCTTGAGATTTGTTGATTGTCATAGCAAAGGACACTATAATTGGGAATTGTCTTCTGATAAGTTTAAATGGCCATGGAGATTGGGAAGGAGACAAAGACATTCTCGGGATATAAATAATGTTTCCAATATTTGTACCTGAAATGATATTTACTTCAATGACATGATTGCCTAACTTCGTAACTGTTAACCTTGTACCATTACAAAGGCTTTCAGATTGATCCAAATTTCTTATCAACATGATGATTGTACCAGGCTTCAATTTCAATGAGTGGTTAGGAAAACCAGAAGTTTTTAGACAACTCAAAAATTCCGGTGTCAAATGCTCGAAAGCATAATTTTCATTAGCTTCTGATCTATAAATGGAATCACAACTCAAATATTCTTTAGATTCACCTACATGAAATCAAAATTAAGTATATATATATATATATATATATATATATATATATATATATATATATATATATATATATATATATATATATATATATATATATATATATATATATATATATATATATATATATATATATATATATATATATATATATATATATATATATATATATATATATATATATATATATATATATATATATATATATATATAACAGAATAACAGGTATGTATAAAAAATAGTATGAAAAAATAATATAGTAGTATGTACATATCAAAATAATATATACATATGTACATCCAAAGACACATTGTATGAAATAATCAGAAAATATAGTTATAATAGAAAATGAAGTATACCTGGAAGAAGATTAGTTATGAAGTCATGTATGTCATCAATTATTTCAATAGTTGATGCTAGAATAGCTCTACACTGAAGAAATTTGGATCCGTGTAATTTTGAAGCAGATTTGGATAGGTACTTGAAATAATTGCTTCAATTGGGCCCACAAAATCTCTTATAAGTAACTCTTCAGGAATATCAATTTCAGCATATCCATCATTGGGTTCTGAGACCTTTCCATTACCAACTTGTAAAATCCAATCTGAGAAGAGTCTAATTTCTTCTGAATTGCCTAAATTAGAACCACTTTGCAAACGCATATTTTTGGTTAGATTCATAACTTTGCAATGATCCCAAATATAAGAGGCATTTATTGTTGCATGTATTATATCTGATCTAGTACCTCTTGGAACAGCTGGTAGAATTTGTCTGAAATCTCCACCAAAAATTACAACTTTTTCTCCAAAAATCTGCTGACACTCAACATCGTCATCACTCATAATTTCCTTCAATGACTTATCAAGAGCTTCAAAATAATATTTATTTGCCATTGGTGCCTCATCCCATATTATTAATTTTGTTACCTTTAAGAGATTGACAAGATCAGAATTTTTCTCTATGTTACATATAGAAGATTCCAAACATGGAACTGTAATCTTGAATTTGGAATGTGCAGTTCTTCCTCCTGGTAACAACAAACTTGCTATTCTGCTAGATGCTACATTCAACATAATATCTCATTTACAATGCAGAGCAGCAGACAATGTGTTCCACATCAAAGTCTTTCCTGTACCACCATAACCATATAGGAAAAAAACACCACCATTTTGATTTGTGACAACATCCATAACTTCTTTAAAGATTTTAAGCTGCTCATCTACAATAAATAAAAACAAAACACCAATAGCGTTGCATCATGAAAACAATTTAAATAAGCAAATCTGTGAAAATTTCAAATCTTGGATTTTGTGACAATAAGATGAAGAGGATAAAAGAAAAGATGTTGTTACAAAGAAGCAGCAAATATATAATAATCAAACCTGGATTTTGTGACAATATTCTTTGTTCATATAGAATATCATCTGATAGGTACATTCAAGTATTTAACCAAACATGTTATAGTCGATTCATTGAAGATGATAATAACATTGTAACAAACAGTTTGCGCAAAAATACTCCAGAACCCCAGTTATAAGCCTCTTTAATTGCGTCAATGAACTCTTTGTCATCTTGTAGGAAGCCCAATGCAAAACACGCCTCTCTAAAACTTTTGTGTTTGAACCCATCAATTTTCTTTAAATCATCATAACTTGTCGGACCTTTCTTCATAGTCAACAACATCCTCATATAATACAATTCTCCAGTTGTTGGCGGGACCCAAATTAGTCGGCCAATTGTGTAACCTCTTTTACACGGTTTCCAACACCTTTTCTTCTTTTCATAAACAAACTTGGACACAAATTGACCATATGCTAATAACTTTTCTTCTTCATACTGAGTATTTGCCACAAACCAAGAAGTAAACATTGATTCTGTGACACTTGGTTTAAGAAGGAGGGTTCCAATTTGTTCAAAATCTTTGTAGTATACAGAATTCTCTCCTTCCATGTGAAAAAATAACCTTTCAACAGCTGGTTTCCTGCCATGAATTGAATAAGAGAAGATTCTCCATCATGCTTTGCTTGGTGAGACATATCGACAATCAAGGTATTGTTTGATTTCATCATGATTTCCATCGATTCCAGTGTTGTTTGGAACAATAACAGTCGAGATCCTATCAGAACCCTTGTTGATGTAATTGAAGAGATATTTAATTGAAGTGCTTTGATTGCACCACTCCATATTAATGTGTGCCTCATATTTCATCAGCAAACTTGGGTTGTGGGATACAACGTGACCACTATGTAGGGTGACTCCATTCTTTTCAATTGTATTACCCTGATCTATCCTTCTATAAACAGGATATCCATCTTGATCAACAATTGTGACATCTTGGAACTTTTTAGGATAATACTTGGAACACTTACCATATTTTATACAAGGACGTCTAGGATTTGCTAACCCACAGGGACCATGCACCATGTGAGTTTTGACCAGATTATACTGTTTTGGTTGACTCAAAGGATCAGGAACTTCAGCAGAAATGATTTTTCTATGTCTTCAGGAGTAGGATATTTATTTGATGGATGCAAGAAGATAAGAATGTGCGCATGCGGAATACCTCTCTTTTGGAACTCAATTGTGTACATATTTGGAAATAAGAACAATTGTAAGATAAATATGTTGTAACATGTCATGTCTAGCTTGAAATGCCTAGATAATTTTAAAGGATAGTAAGTTAAAGCAATTGATATGACATAGTAAACTTACATGCAAGAACTTTTCCTAAGACTCCTTTTTTGGTCACATCTTCTAGAAGGTTATCAAACTTCATCTTAAAAACTCTTGCAATGACATCAGGTCTATCTTGTGGCTTCAAATTTAGAGGATTCAAATTTAGAGGACCAAGCAATCTTTAAATTTCCGTCCAATTTGGGTTGCATGTGAAAGTAATGAAAAGATCCGGAAATCCCACCTTACTACAAATAGTCATGCCATCATAACACAATTGATCCATAAATCTCCAACTTCCAACATAAGATGATGGTAAAACGACTATTTTCCCTATGCTTGATCCTTGTGTTTGGTCTTGCTCTGAATGTAGACTTGTATACTTTGACACTCTTAGCTAGGATTGATTTTTTCTGATCCAATTCAATCTCTCTCCTTCAAGCATTGTGTAATCATCCACCAAAAACTGTTGGAACAATCTCCTAGATGATAACAAAGTTTTTGCCTCATTACACCTACTTTGTATTCTAAATGCTAGCCATTCTCGAATAGTAAGTCGGTTCCTTTGAGAGTCATCAAAAATATCAAGATCTCTATGTGCAATGTTATCTCTATAACCATCCTCTCCATAAGGAAAAATAAAAGGATACTGGAATGCCAAATAACTTGGATGAAACTCATCAATACGTTGCAGTTGTCCACCTTTGGCCTGCACTATAATGTCTCTTTCCTCAGCAGTGTCTATGTCACCAATGATTAAAGCAGCCACTTCTGAAACAGTTGGTTAATTATACAATCTTCCATCAGTAGATCTTATGGATATTAATTTGAGTTTCAAGTTATGAACATTGCTTTGATTAAGCCATTGTCTAGCCATTAAGAAACTTTTTGCATGTGTATTATGTCGGTACAACATATCTGACAAGTTTTGGATTATATCGGGATGAATGTTGTTTTTGTCTCTACAAAAATGTAATATATAAGTTAGTAATTTGTATGACAAAAATAAATGGTTAAATTAAATAGAACATATGTTATAATACCTGAGAGTGTTCATTCTATTTGTAACTTCATTCTCTGTATCATATATGTAAAGTTGGGCAAATTTGGGTGGTTGGCCTTCAGGTGGCAGTAAACTTCCAATGCGGTGGCAAGCTTGGCCTTGGATTCTTATTGTTGGTGGACCACGACCATTATTAAATCTGTTGTCTAACTTAGCTCCTGGTGAAGTGAAAGCAAACATCATATTGTATTTCCTTATATATGATTGAAAATTCTTACTATCACGTGCATTGGCATCAAACAAGAGATGTGCTAAAGGTTGTGGAGGATGCTTTAAGAGAGGAAGTTCAACTTTACCATTTTCACAACATAAAAAAAATTTGGGATTCGCAGAATGTTTAGGTTTGTGCATCCTTTCTTGATACCACATCATGGACTTACAATACCTACACTCAATCAGAGGGTTTCCCAAATCGCTATATGTTGTACATATTGCAAAAGTTAGCATTAAAAGTCGTTATTTTTTCAAAAGATGGTATTTCCTATTCAAACTAACAACAAACAATAACAAACATAGTCAATGTTAAAATCATAGATCGGAAATGATTCTCGTAAGACATTAGTGGGAAAAAAATTCAACCCGTAAAATAATAATAATTCCAAACAAAATTAGTCATGAAAAAAATCAATAACGAACCAAGTGACTCAAATTCAATTCCAATTCCAAACAAAAACCAATTCCAAACAAATTCAACCCGTAACAACAAACCAATAACAAACTAAGTGACTCAAATTCTAGAGAGTCATCATACCTTAATAATATATTTCCATTTTCTATTCATTATAAAGCATGTAATTAGAATACTTTTGTAAACATATAAGTCTAGGGTAAAAGAGATTTCAAGCAAATATGTAAGAATATGTGCAAGTTGAATAGCATGACAGAAAAATTTGATAATTTAATATGATCATATTTCAAATTTTCAAATAAAGACATAACTTCTTTGGTTACCTTGGTTATGTAGGTTTGGTTGGTTGGCTGTAGAAAACGGTGGGAAACTTTGTTCATCATCAAGGTTTGAGTCATTATTAGATTGATATGCTGTCATAAAATCAATAACAAACTCATGAATTCTGATTTAGATATCAAAGCATTAAAATCAACATCATGGAAATGGATATCCAAGTATGAAAATATAGATTAATGAATGGAAACCAACAGCTTTCGCAGACATATTCAGGAAACAATCTAGACATAATCAAAATCAGAAACCTTTAAAGTTAAGGCATAGACCTGTGAACATATCATTGTCAGAGTCGTCTTCAACATCATCACTATCAAAATCAACATTAGCTGTAGTTGCAAAGATAATATCTGCAATGTTGCTTCCCTCATCAATTGTATTTGATTCGCCATTAGATTCTTGAAACCGTAAAGGTTGTGTTCCTCTCATTTTATTTTTGTTGCACTCATGGATAAACATATAGAATTGTATAGAATTGTAATATACCACATCATCAAACAACTTCATTCTTAATTTAAAATCAATACACTTACAATTGACTACATGATTGACTGGTGTAGCTATAATGATATGGTTTAGAAATAACACAACTTGTTTGTGAACTTGCAGTGGCTATTATTGGATCTTTGCACCGGTTATGGAGAGTTATGGATGGTGATGTAATTCTTTGAGTACTGTTGACAAATAATTCAAAGTTAGAAACAATGTAATACACCAGAAAAAGGATAACAAAGTAATACACATGGGGACAAACTTACACAAAATTCTTTGTTGCTTCATTGGTAAATTGAAGTTATGGCCGTACAAGGTTGGTTATATCATTCCGTATAAGATTAGACGTCAGATCTGGTACCCCAAGAGCTTTTTTTGGACGACCACGACCATGTTTGACAGGTTGAGGAGTGCATCTTGCATCAATCCTGTAAAGTGTACTTCATTAAAAAAATGTAGCTTTTCGCTTGAATAAAATACATAATAATACGTACCGAAAAATATTTGAAGATTTTTGAACTGCTGCATTGGTGTCGACAAATACATTCTCCTTTTGTGACATTCCCCCTCCATTAAAAAACCTTGACATAAGGTTTGTACCCATGTTTTGAGCATTAAATATTGTGTGCGGTGTACGGAATATATGTGTTAGAGGTGATGGCATAATACCATGTAATATAGCATCCATTTTCTTACCATCACTTACAATCTTATCAATTAATTGATTGTTGGAAATAGGTGGAGTAACATAGCAAAGTGGAATTCTATAATTAGGAATGCAACCACTTGTCAAATAAGTTTGCTTGTTAGTATGTGAGTGATCTGTAGTATTATCTGTTTTCTTTGCCCTTTTAACTTTTAGTAAAGTAAATCTTCGCATTCTAGCTCGTTTGGTGCCACTCTTCCGCTGGGAATAATCATGTACCTTAGACAACTGGTGCATAATTGGCCTATAATAGACAAGAAAAAGTTAATGTAAAGCTACAAACTATTGTAAATGCGACATTAGTCATTGGAGTATTCGATAGTAATCGACGAATCTAACAAATTCTCTTTTGTCATGCATAATATGTTTCTATTACAATTAAATAACTATAAGCACAAATCAATCTTATATAAACATTGCACCAGTCATGGTTTCTGATAAACATTAATAAGATTTCTATTAAACCTTTCACATTTTCTCTGTCACATAATGTGGGGCAAAAAAGGCTAAAGTTTAAAGTAACTTCACTGACTTCATAAGATAGTATAGTAATTGTGCCAGTATGTATAACACAAAACAACTTCAAGATAATATCAATAAGCCTCATTGGTCAATAAAGTTTTCCAAACTCACATAAAATCCAAGTTCCATTCATACTGGTTTTTGCAACCATGGAAGTGAGTATAAAAGTTAGTCATAAATGGCAAACTGGTATTAGTCACAAAATCATGATAGAATCCTATTCACTTAATACCAATGTAAGTTAGCCAAGTTTTTGTTATTCATAAGTTAGCCAATTGCATAATCATAAGTTAGCCAATTTTCTGTTATTACTCATAATCATATGATCAATGATCCTTCTTTTAAAAAAAAGCTCAAGTTTATAGTAACATCAATGGCTACATAACATAGTAAAGTGATTGAGCCAATTTGTATAACCCAATACCATTACAAGATAACCTCAATAAGGGTCATTGGTCAATAAAGTTTGCAAAACTCACAAAAAATCTAAGTGAAATTCATACTGCAAATTGAAAGCATGGAAGTGAGTATAAAAGTTATTCACAAATGCCAATCTGGTATTACTCACAAAAACATGACAGACTTCTATCAATTAATACCATTGAAATGGAGTTATCCTAAGCATCATCATAAAAGTTAGTCACAAATGCAAAACTGGTATTAGTCACAAAATCCATGATAGACTCCTATTCACTTTGCACCAATGTAAGTTAGCCAAGTTGTTTTTATTACTCACATTCATATTACTAATGACCCTTGTTTAACAATGAAAATTCTACAAATAATAATCTCCATATGTAAGAATCTATTGCATCATGAAAAAGAAAGTGCAAACAGAATGGTGGAGATTAGTATATGATGCTTGTTCAAGAAATTAATTTACCTTAATTTGGGAATAGTTGTTGTTCTATGCTGCACTCATAGGATGAAGACTAACAATGGCAGGAAAAGTTGACTTTCCTGCAGATAAAAAAGTCAATACCAAACAGACTCTAATACTTTTTTGAATTTCCTCCAAAAAGTAGAAATTGTTGTTTAACTAATCTAATTGAGAATGAATTGGCAGTTAGTTTAATAAAATTCAGATGCAACCATTTGTAAAGCTCTGCTTCAAAACTACATTGCTCCAAAATATTCAGCATTGAAAGCACGCATAAGATTAATTTACAAGCATGTGTTATGCATAAGATTAGTAAAAATTAGTACAGTAGACCATTGGCTTTATTGTCTTCCATATTGATGTAGCTGAATAAGGTAAGAAGTCAATTCATAGCAGCTTGTCACTGGTTTATCGGGAAGTGTATTAGAGCAGTTCCCAGTGCATTATAGTCTTAAAACCAATGGTCCTTTTTATTAAAATGTTTCAGACATATAAATGTGCAGGTTGCTATGACATACTATGTTTCATACTATGTTTTAGACATATAAATGTTTCATAAAATGTTTAAAACCAATGGTCATTTGTAATCCTATTTTCCATACTATGTTTCAGACATAAAGCTAAAGTAGACCCTTAATCAATAAGTTTTTATGTACAGGTTGTGTAGTTTTTCTGTACAACTATGATGGAATGATGCATAAGAAAATCACAACTATGATGCCTAATAAAACAAAATACAATCACAGTTTATAAAGACATGATTTTGAAACTAAAAGGATTTCAAAGAGACCATATTTGTATTATTTCATTAGCTAATACTTCTCCTCTTTTATTATACCAAATTAAATCCATTGCTTTGTTGTCTCAACTGTCATGGTTTAAAATGAAAATCACTTATATTTACCATAGATTCAGGATTACAAAAAATCCAAACTAAAGCATTTCTCAACTATGGTTGCCTTCACATGTAATTTCAAATGGATTGCAATAGTTAAAAACTTATGATACAGACCTGTAAACTTACTTCAACTGACCAAAAGTAAATTGGATTACAAAATATAAACTATAATTTTGTGGTGTTTTGCATCAACATTTTAATCACAGTAAAGGGGACCAACTAAAATGAACCAATGTTACTATTTGAAGGTATCTTACTGGATACTTATTGAATATGCTATTTGCTGTAGTCGAATATTAAAGGCAAGCATTCATTAAAATAGATCATAATAAATTGTCTTATCATAAATAATAGAGTCATACATATAACATGAAGAACCCAATTAGTCTTGAAGTATAAGCTCAACATTAACAAAATAAAAGGACTAATACATATTGACATTGTTTGTTGTCAATAACATTAGGTTATAAAAAGTAGCAACAGAATATCAGGTTGTTGTACCAAAATAAGTTCAGATAAAGCCAAGAGCTCATTCTATCTTTGCATGATTCCCACTCTTAGTTGCAAATTGCTTGGGTGACAAGAAAGTAGAAGTTCCAAGGTCTTCAATAGAATGTTCTTGTGACAACCTCTTGGAAGGGGTATTGCTTGAATAGGCTTCGTCGCTCCAGTTTTATGAAGCAGACATGGTTGGCTGGAAGTTGGAAGTGAAATGTATGAGTTATTTGTGCATTATGACTTGTAAGTTGCAACATATGTTCATCCATATATGACTTATAAATAAACTTACTGTATAAAGGGAAGTAGGAGTCAATACTTCATTGTCTGATATGTGATCGTTAAGAACAACTTCCTTTGCTTTTGCGATGGGGGCCTTCATGGCAGCTTTAGAAGTTTTCTACACAAGAGCATGTTGTAGGATCAGTATACTCCTAAACATTAGTCTTGTGCTATTAAACTTTGATGCCTCATATCATATCATACCTCAATTGGATGAATTGCCTCTTTGATCATCTTGATGACCTCTTTGTCCTCAGTAATCTTGACAACAGATGCCTGCTTATAGTTCGGTTGAAACTTCACACGAAATGCAAATTCCTTGTCTATTAGTTTATCCAAGTGTTCAGGGTATATTTAGGGATGATCTTCGTTGGAATACGAATATATATATATATATATATATATATATATATATATATATATATATATATATATATATATATATATATATATATATATATATATATATATATATATATATATATATATATATATATATATATATATATATATATATATATATATATATATATATATATATATATATATATATATATATATATATATATATATATATATATATATATATATATATATATATATATATATATATATATATATATATATATATATATATATATATATATATATATATATATATATATATATATATATATGTAAGGTAAACTTTACATAGTAATATAAATGATTCAAAGAAAATGTATTTCAACATTGAATAATGTAGTGAGTTGGTTGTGAAAGATATTGTAGCATGACTCTATAAAAAAACAGGCTTTCATCAAGTAGCACCTTATATGAGGTATAGAATATATATATATAATGCCTCAAACATATGTTAAAATACAGAATATTGGTTGTATAGTTTTTCCAAGTACATTGTAGCATCACAATGTAAAAGACAACAACATTTCAGCAGGTACAGAGGATATGAGGGAAGTGGCATATTTCAAAATGGTTTCATGTGAATATATTCAAAGCAAATATATTTCAACATTGGAAAAATGTAGTGTATTGGTTGCCAAAGACATTGTAGCATGCCTCTGTAAAAGACAACAGGCTCTCATCAAGTACAAAGAATATGAGGTATATAATATATATAATGCCTTAAACATATGTTTTAATACAGAATAAGTATTGTATAGTTTTTCCAAGTACATTTTAGCATGATTATATAGAAGACAATAGGATTTCATCAGGTACAGAGGATACAAGGGATTAACAATATTTCCCAATGATTTCATGTGAATATCTAGTATGTCTCAAGCATATATAATGGATCAAACATATGTCAAACTATCAAATATGTAGTGTATAGTTTTCCTGCCTTTGTTAGTCTCTATCTTTTGAGTGCAGCATAGAACAACAACTATTCCCACAATGCGGCAAAATATTGTAGCATGACTATGTAAAAGACAACATGCTTTCTTCAAGAACAAAGGATATTAGGTATTAGCATGGCTTACTTAGACTTGAATGAAGTGACTTGAGGATGACCATAATCGAGAAGCATTTTTGTTTCATGCCACGCATTGGAGATGTACAATTTTTCGGTTGCCGCGAAAAGTGAATTTTCATATCAGTAACTATTACATGGACAAATTAGAGTGGCATATCAATAGTGTCGCAGTGAGAATTGGATGTAAAATTATTAATTAATTTGAATCTTAATTCATTTGGTTCATCACCGGTCTTTTATTTGTCCAAAGGAAGGGAAAAAGATCGAATTACCCACAATGCAATGTAAATGAAAAAGCTAGAGAGTTATAGGTTCGGGGGTTGGTTAAACTTAGGGAAGGTGCTAGCATCCTAAGTTTATGTAGTACTCTACAGGAACCTCTTGTTTTAATATTGTTTATTGATAAGGGTAATCTGCTTAAGGGTGAAAGACCTAGTGGTTTAATTCTAAGTATACTCGCCAAGATGTCGCATCTTGTGCCTACATATCTTGATAGGAATGGAATCAGAGTAATTGTAGTTCCCCTAAAGGGTCTGAGGAACTTCTTTGACTGTTGGTCAAAGTTCCTAAGATATAAGGGTTGTTGATTGATTGGGTCAAGGAGAAAAGACGAGTCGTCATCTTAAGACGAGTCTTTCATTTGCACCATTTGAAGTTTTATTTTCCCATTTGAAACTTGTGCGTATGCATTTCATGTGCGTATGCATTTCATTATGAAAAAAAGAAAATATTAAGGTTAATTTATTTAAAAAAGACTGATTAGTTGGTTAATTAGGGTGGGGGAAATGATTCAGTGAGGCGCAGGAAGTGGGTTACGGTGGGCATGCAGGTGAAGGGTCGTGGATCCGACCTGATGGTGGATCATGTGGGTGCATGTGTAGCGTGTATCATAGTTACGGTGTGTGCAAGTGTACGTGATTACACAATGTTACAAAATAAAAAAAAAGAACAAAACCCTAGGAACACCCCTCCCCCACTCATTCTCGGCGCCGCTCTCTCCCTCATCCTTCTATCTTCTCTCTTCCTCTTCTCCGATCTGGTTTCTTTTTCTTCTCCGATTTAGTTTCTTTTTCTCCTCCGATTCGGTTTCTTCTTCTTCTCCATGACAGAAAAACCTGCAAAATAACAAGGATGGCTCAAAATGGAATGTTAGTGGCGGTGTTATTACGCTTGTGATCCTTCGATTCGCGGCTGCGTGAAGGTTGATATTTAATGCCTTGTGGGTTCGTCCTAGTTACAGTGGTGATGATCCAGAGGAAAGTCTGAGCTTCTCAGCGATGATGATTTTCTCTGATCTGAGCCCTTTCGTATCATGATGCTTTTCGTATGAGCTTTACGGTTAAGATAGTGATTTTTCCGTGTGAAACATGTGGTTCTCTTCGTCCCTTTTATACACAACCCCGATGGGCCTCCATTGAAGTTTCGCTTTTAAAACTTTCTTATTCGGTGGTTTTCTGTCTGATTTATTTTGGAATGAACTTAATATTTTGATTCTTTCCCCCAAATCTTCCGGATCCGTCGAGATTTTGCTGGGCTTTGGTTTTGGAAAGTTCTAAAACTTTCTTCTTCTGTTTCTTGTTACGGATGGATTCGTACCATTAACATAGTTCTCCATTTGGACTTGTTAACTCTCTATAGTACGTTCTGAAACCTTATTAATGTTTCCGTTCTTTTTGCAGGGAAGTACTTTATGAGCTCGGAAGATACTCGTATCCAACGATGGTGATGACGACACGAAAGTCTGAACCATGCTTGTTGTCGTTACCTTGATATCGTTTGTGCTGGTTGCTGCTGGTTTTACTTGTTTCAGGCCATTAATCCCTCATGGATGAATTTTGGGTTCTTGCTCTGAGCTACTTTAACGTTCTTCTTCTTCTTTCCGGGAGGTCCCTTGATTTCAGGAGTTGTCGGTCTTTGCCGTTGAGAAATGGTTGTGACTTCGGTGATGATGACTTGTAAGAACAGAGTATGCCTAAGAGGGGGGGGGGTGAATTAGGACTTTTGAAATTTTTCCGGTTTTTATATGGTTCTTGGAAATATACTGGATGGTGTTCTTGGTTATGGAAAGCAGTAAATCAACAGAAAGAAAGAAAGACACAGGATTTATAGTGGTTCCCCTCACAATCCGAGAGTACTCCACTCCCCTTTCAACATGAAAGAGAATTTTCACTATTGTTTAAAACAGTACAACCTATCACACCATCAACCGGTGAGGCCTACTATCAAACAATAAAATTCACAAGTGTACAAGAACAATCCTCTTGTAAACACTCACCCTTGTGTCCAACAATCCTGGATCACAAGTAAAAAAAAAATAGAATAATTGTAATGAATTTGGATTGAGTATAACTGTCAAAGTGATCTTCTCCAATGAATCAAAATTCACTCTTTGTAATTTTTCAATACAAGTGTTCAATGAATATGAAATTTTCAATGCAAGTATGAACAATTTTGAAAATGAATTTGATTCCAAGACAATTTTAAAAATGAGTATTGGAGGTTGAAAGGTTTTGAGTTATGTTCTATTGGGTTGTTTTTCAAAAATGAAAAACTCAGAATTTATATGAGTAAAATAACCTTTCACAAAAGGTATGATTTTAAAAGATTCAAACCATGAAAAGGTATGATTTTAAAATAATTTTTGAACTCAAAACAAAGCAATTTTTCACTGCACGTTCAGTGTTAATCGGTTAACCCATATGGTTAATCGGTTAACACTGGTACGTTAGCCCAGAAAATTCAAAAATCAAATTGGTTAACCGGTTAACCCATATGGTTAATCGGTTAACACTGCTAATTTTCAGAAAAATGCTTTTTAAAATTAATGTTATACCATTTTTAAGGTTTCAAAAACATGCTTATGTATTATGCACAAATGATTGATGTTTTTGAACACTTGTATATCAAATTATAAAGGTGGATTTGATATACCAGTAATGCAGCCAAGTCTGGAAGAATCAGTTCCATATGTAGCTTGACTTGAAAGATAGCTTGATGACTTTATCTTGATGACTTTGAACGGCTTGTCTTTTTGCAATCAAGAGATGTCTTTGAGTAGCATTGACATCATCAAAACTTGAGACTGAAGCATGCTTCTACATTCTCCCCCTTTTTGATGATGGCAATCAAAAAAAGTTGTGCGATATCTCTTGGTTCTTGATCTGGTTCTCCCCCTATGTCTAGCAACTCCCCCTATCTTAACAGAGAAAAAAAATCTGCACACAGAGAGATATTAACAGAACCAAGCTCTTCTCCCCCTTTGACATCAGCAAAAAGGAAGAGCTTTCAAAGAAATCACAAGATAGCAGTATATAGTAATAAGCACATGCAAAGCCAAGTAAACACAAAACACAAATAGTAGTACATATAAGATGCAGCAAATGGAAATTGTACTTGTTACAATAAAACATAGTTCAAATGAAAGCATAAAAACTTAAAACTAGAAAGCAAAGCAATAAAAACAACAGAAGCAGCATATTCTCTAAACATCCTCATCCGCCATATCCTCCTCCTCTTCTTCTTCATCACTATCAACCTCTTCTTCAATCTCGTCGTCCACAACTCGGGTGCTGGAATGTGGAGGGTTAAGAATGAGGTTTCTAAGGGAGGCAATTGCTCGGGAGGTCTCTCTATGCATATTCATGGATTCTCGATGCTGGTTCATCATGGTTTTGTAGAGAAACTCACTGGTCAGACCTCCTTCAGGCATTGGATAAGCGTGATGCACAGGACCGTCATCAGTATACCTGTAGGTACCGTCAGCCGCCTTGATGATTCCAGTATTCTTCACAATATTAATCTCATTGATCTCATTAGTTGTAGGTTTCATCTTGGAGGATGGTTCTCTGTTGAGGTCAAGTTCAGTTAATTCCAGAATTCTAGAAACCAAGCGAGCATACGGCAGCCGGGTAATGCAATGAAGTTGTTGCTGCAGATGATACATAATAGTCAAAATCCAATTGACTCTGATGCGATTCTTAATAGCAAAGATCAGCTGCATTTCCAAATCGTTAATCTGAGAGTGATTTGAGTCCTTTAGAATGAGGACATAGCAGATAATGTAGTGAAGCATTCGATCAGATACTGTCAGATTCTTGGCATAGCATAGCATACGAGCAGTGCGGGAGTTTGCAATAACGGTTTCTTTTGGGAACCTGCAAATCTGATAGTAATACTCCATTTTATCATAGTTTGCCCAGGGTCCATCTACATGGTTTACACCTTTTCTCAGGAAGCATCCCTTTGATGGGATCTTAAGGTGTCTAGCAAGGGTGGATAAATTCTCAACAAACTCATGATCTCTAATGGTGGACCGGATCATGTGGTTCTCATCCATATCCAGATATACAGACATTTTATTCATAAAAGCTTTAACCAGATCAGGATAGATAATACCAGAGTCGGTGACGAACTTGTCGATACGCTGATATTCCAACAGAGCAGGAAAATCAAAAGATATTGCAGGAAAAGCTCGAAGATTCACATACTTTACCGGCATAAGTTGACGAACACGCACTTTGAAATCCATCCGTCTCTTTTTGGTGGTTTCCATTGGAATACTGTCGTCATCTGATTCTGATGCAGAATGGTGTTCTGGAAGTTTTCCCTTGCCGCGGTTTGATGCTGAAGCCATGGATGGAGGTTTGAGAGATTGTGGGTTCTGAGGAAGTTAGGGTTTGAGAAGTTGTGGGGAGTTTTTCCAACTTTTAAGAGTGGGAGAGAGAAGTTAGGATTTAAGAGGGAATGTGGATTTTGGATATGGATGTGGACATTTAAGAGAATATGGACCACACAAAATAAATAAAGAAAAAAATAAAATTTTCAAAAATTTAATTTAATTTTCGTTTCTGATTTTTTGAAAAATTAACAGTGTTAATCGGTTAACCATATAGGTTAATCGGTTAACACATTAAAAAATTTAATCAGAATTTAAAATTCAACAGTGTTAATCGGTTAACCCATATGGTTAATCGATTAACATGCTCGAATTTTTGAAAAATACATAAAAACAGAATGCATACACATGAAAACATATCACAATTAATGCATACATATAATAGAGACAAGGATCAGATGTCACCTTCATCAAGAATCCCAAGTTCTCTCCGAATTTTGTAGAATGATTCTTTTGCCAGAGGCTTGGTGAAGATGTCGGCGAGTTGGTTGTGTGTGTCGACGAAAGTAACATCAACATCTTTGTTTAATACGTGATCTCGAAGGAAATGATGCCGGATATCGATGTGCTTTGTTCTGGAATGCATAACCGGATTCTTTGTGATATTTATGGCACTAGTATTGTCACATCGTAGAGGAATGCATCCGAGGTCAACACCATAATCCAGAAGTTGTTGTTTCAGCCATAAAATCTGTGCACAGCAACTTCCTGCGGCGATGTATTCTGCTTCGGCGGTGCTGAGTGCTACACAAGCTTGCTTCTTGCAGGCCCATGATACTAGAGCATTTCCAAGAATATGACATGTACCACTTGTACTTTTTCTATCGGTTTTGCATCCTGCATAGTCAGCGTCAGAATAACCAACTAAAGAACAAATACTACCTTTAGGATACCATAATCCGACGTTGGTCGTTCCTTTGAGATACTTGATAATTCTCTTCACAGCAGTGAGATGCGATTCCTTCGGATTTGCTTGGAAGCGCGCACACAAACAAACACTAAACATAATGTCAGGACGGCTTGCCGTCAAATATAGTAATGAACCAATCATACCTCGATATTTAGTAATATCAATTGGAGTACCAGATTCATCTTGATCAACATACGTTCCGGATCCCATAGGAGTAGACATCATCTTGCAACTATCCATATCGAATTTCTTTATTAATTCCTTACAGTACTTGGATTGGTTGAGGAAGATTCCATCCTTGGTTTGCTTGATTTGTAGTCCAAGAAAATAATTTAACTTTCCCATCATGGACATCTCGAATTCTTCTCGCATCATGAGTGAGAATTCTTCGCACAGTTCTTTGTTTGTTGATCCAAATATGATGTCGTCGACGTAGACTTGTACTAACAAGGTGTTACCCTTGATCTTCTTTACAAACAGCATCTTGTCAACCTTTCCTTTTGTAAATCCTTTCTCACATAAGAAGTTGCTAAGGCGATCATACCATGCTCGTGGTGCTTGTTTTAAACCGTAGAGAGCCTTCTTCAGTTTGAAAACATGTGAGGGATTTTTGAAGTCTTCAAAACCCGGAGGTTGTTTGACGTAGACTTCCACATTAATGTACCCATTCAGGAAAGCGCTTTTGACATCCATCTGGAATAACTGAAAATTCATAGAACATGCGTAAGCAAGTAGTAATCTAATTGCTTCTAACCTTGCTACCGGAGCGAATGTTTCATCAAAATCAATTCCTTCCTCCTGGTTGTAGCCTTGTGCGACCAATCTTGCCTTGTTACGAACTATAATCCCATTCTCGTCAAGTTTGTTCTTGAACACCCATCTGGTTCCTATAATATGTTTATTGTCCGGTCTTGGTACGAGGGTCCAAACTTGATTTCTTTCAAATTGATTAAGTTCTTCTTGCATTGCTATAATCCATTGATCGTCGCCTAAAGCTTCATCGATCTTTGATGGTTCAATTTGAGATACAAACGCCATGTTGAGACAAGCATCCTTTAAATTAAGTCGAGTTGCAACGCCTTGACTAATATCACCAATAACTTTATCAATTGGGTGATCTCTGTGTGTTCTCCATTCTTTCGGAATATCTTGATTTTCTTGAGAAACATCTTCTTGTAATATTGTTTGATCTTTTGAAACAATTTCTTCATTTGGTGAAGCATCTACAAAATCATCATCATCATCCAAAACAATATTATCCTCTTTCGAGGGGTTAGTCTCATCAAACGAAACATGAATGGACTCTTCAATGGTAAGAGTTCTTTTATTAAAAATTCTAAAAGCTTTACTATAAAGAGAGTAACCAAGAAAGATACCTTCGTCGGACTTCTCATCAAACTTACCGAGATTGTCCTTATTGTTGTTGAGAACGAAGCATTTGCAGCCAAATATGTGGAAAAATGATATATTCGGTTTCCTTCCCTTGAACAACTCATACGGAGTCTTTTTGAGTAGCGGTCGAATATTCACGCGGTTGCTTACAAAGCATGTCGTGCTTACTGCTTCTGCCCAGAAATATTTTGGAAGATTTGTGTCGCTGAGCATTGTTCTAGCAAGTTCAACTAGTGAACGATTCTTCCGTTCTACGACGCCGTTTTGTTGAGGAGTTCTTGGTGCCGAAAAATTATGAGAAATTCCATGTTCTTCGCAAAATTCTTCAAAGTCTGAATTTTGAAATTCTCCACCGTGGTCGCTTCTTATGGAGGCTATAGTGAGTGACTTCTCGTTTTGAATTTGTTTTGCATACTTTTTGAATGCTTTAAACGCATCATTTTTCTGCACTAAAAACATTGTCCAGGTATATCGAGAAAAATCATCAACAATAACTAAAGCATAAATACTACCTCCAAAGCTCTTCGTTCTTGATGGACCAAAAAGATCCATGTGCAACAATTGAAGTGGTCTTGATGTAGAAACCACTTGCTTGGATTTGAAAGTTGTCTTGGTCTGTTTTCCCTTTTGACATGCATCGCATAATTTATCCTTGATGAATTTTATCTTCGGAAGCCCAACAACCAGATCATGCTTGATTAATTTGTTTAAATGCTCCATGTGAATGTGAGCAAATCTCTTATGCCAAAGCCATGCCTCGTTGTTGTTTGCCATAAGACACTTTACCTTCAAGGAAGAGTCATCAAAAGAGATCATAAAAATATTATTATATCTTTTACCTTTTAGCAGAATCTCATGAGTGACTTCGTGTTCGATCAAGCATTCCTCTTTTGTGAAGTTGATTTTGAACCCTTTGTCACACAATTGACTGATGCTAAGCAGGTTATGCTTAAGGCCTTCAACAAAAAGAACGTCTTCGATGATTGTACATGGAGGTGCACCAATGGTTCCAACTCCAAGAATTTTTCCTTTATTATCATCACCGTAAGTGACGTATCCTTTGGCCTTTAATGATAGACTTGAAAATTTGTTTATATCTCCCGTCATATGCTTCGAGCAGCCACTATCAAGATACCATTGATTTGTGGTTGTCTTCAAGCATACCTACAAAACAAAATTAGGTAGTGTTAGGTACCCAAGTTGCTTTGGGTCCTTGATAGTTAGTACCTTTTTCCACCCACACATAATGCCCCTTTGCAACACCAATATTACGTACATAGCAGGCATTAGGTGTGTGCCCTTTAATACCACAATAAAAACATGTAGGTTGAAAATGACTTCTATATCTAGGAATATAATTCTTTTTCTTATTAATTCTTTTCTTGTTATGATTTTGATGCTGAGTTTTAGAAGTGCTTGTCTCTTCCTTCACAATTTGTTCACTTGCTCTTACAAAAATGGTCTTATTGGTGCTTGGTTTTGAAAATTTAGAATATCCCAATCCACTTTTATCATTAGGATACCTTTGATGTTTAAGAATCTCTTCCAAGTCAATTTGACCTTTTTCGTATCTTTCTAAAACTCTTTTAAGTTGAACAATTTGAAAAGACAAGGACTCACAATTCTTACATACAAGACTTTGTTTTTCATCCATCACTTTTTGTTTTTCATCTTCAATATTTTTCAAGAAATCAGAATTTTTTTTTTCTAAAAGTAAAATTCTTTTCTTTTGTGATGAGATGTCTTTATACAAAGTCTTGCACTCTTTTAGAAGTTCATCTATAACTTCTTGTGCATCATTATCATAGACAGAAAAATTACTACTAACCTCATTTTCGTCATCAGAATGGTGAGAGGCCATTAAGGCAATATTTGCACATTCATCGCTATCTGATTCCGATGATGAACTCACTTCGTTGTCGTCTCATGCGACATAAGCCTTCTTTGTTTTGAAATCCTTCTTGCCCTTGAATTTTCCTTTATTTGCGAGTTTTGGGCAGTCTGGCTTTATGTGACCTTGTTTTCCACATTCATAACATGTAATTTCTTGGTTTGATGTGGATGCCTCCTTTTTCCTGAAATGTCTATTCTTTTTAGAAAAAGAAGAAGTTTTATTATTATTGAAAAACTTACCAAGCTTCTTCACTAGAAGCATGAAATTTTCGTCTTCGGAAGATTCGTCAATTTTGTCATCCTTTGTGTCAGTCTTCAAGGCAATTCCTTTGGACCTCTTGTCTTGACTTTCATGTTTCTCAAGCCTTCCAAGTTCCAGTTCATGCTCTTGAAGTTTCCCGAATAATGAAGCGGATGTCATCGTTGAAAGACTTTTCTTTTCCGAAATGGCAGTCACTTTTGGTTGCCATTCTCTTGTCAAGGATCTTAGGACTTTTAAGTTGAGATCATCGTTGGTGAAGGTCTTCCCAAGAGCAATCAGGTGATTTGTTAGATGAACGAACCTCTTTTGCAAGGCAACAATAGATTCACCGGGCTGCATACGGAACATCTCATATTCTTGACTTAACGTGTTAAGTCTTGATCTTTTTACTTCTGCTGTTCCTTCATGCGTTTCTACCAAGGTATCCCAAATCTGTTTTGCCGATTTACACTGTGATATGCGAAAGAATTCATCCATACTGAGAGCGCTTTGAAGTATGTTGATTGCTTTCTTCTCATTCAAGATTCTCTTCTTGTCATCTTCATCATATGAGGATTTGATCTTTGGGGTTCCAACACCATTTACCACACTTGTAGGAACATGTGGACCAGTTTCAACGGTTTCCCATATACCATCTCCTTGAGCCTCAAGATGTGCCTTCATACGGATTTTCCAAAAATCAAAGTATTCTCCAGAAAAGAGTGGTGGTTTGTTACTACTTCCACCATCTTTGAAAACCGGGTTGGTACTTGCGGAAGCCATACTGAATCGTTAGGAACAGGTTACCTTAACCTGCTCTGATGCCAATTGTAAGAACAGAGTATGCCTAAGAGGGGGGGGGGGGTGAATTAGGACTTTTGAAATTTTTCCGGTTTTTATATGGTTCTTGGAAATATACTGGATGGTGTTCTTGGTTATGGAAAGCAGTAAATCAACAGAAAGAAAGAAAGACACGGGATTTATAGTGGTTCCCCTCACAATCCGAGAGTACTCCACTCCCCTTTCAACATGAAAGAGAATTTTCACTATTGTTTAAAACAGTACAACCTATCACACCATCAACCGGTGAGGCCTACTATCAAACAATAAAATTCACAAGTGTACAAGAACAATCCTCTTGTAAACACTCACCCTTGTGTCCAACAATCCTGGATCACAAGTCAAAAAAAATAGAATAATTGTAATGAATTTGGATTGAGTATAACTGTCAAAGTGATCTTCTCCAATGAATCAAAATTCACTCTTTGTAATTTTTCAATACAAGTGTTCAATGAATATGAAATTTTCAATGCAAGTATGAACACTTTTGAAAATGAATTTGATTCCAAGACAATTTTAAAAATGAGTATTGGAGGTTGAAAGGTTTTGAGTTATGTTCTATTGGGTTGTTTTTCAAAAATGAAAAACTCAGAATTTATATGAGTAAAATAACCTTTCACAAAAGGCATGATTTTAAAAGATTCAAACCATGAAAAGGTATGATTTTAAAATAATTTTTGAACTCAAAACAAAGCAATTTTTCACTGCACGTTCAGTGTTAATCGGTTAACCCATATGGTTAATCGGTTAACACTGGTACGTTAGCCCAGAAAATTCAAAAATCAAATTGGTTAACCGGTTAACCCATATGGTTAATCGGTTAACACTGCTAATTTTCAGAAAAATGCTTTTTAAAATTAATGTTATACCATTTTTAAGGTTTCAAAAACATGCTTATGTATTATGCACAAATGATTGATGTTTTTGAACACTTGTATATCAAATTATAAAGGTGGATTTGATATACCAGTAATGCAGCCAAGTCTGGAAGAATCAGTTCCATATGTAGCTTGACTTGAAAGATAGCTTGATGACTTTATCTTGATGACTTTGAACGGCTTGTCTTTTTGCAATCAAGAGATGTCTTTGAGTAGCATTGACATCATCAAAACTTGAGACTGAAGCATGCTTCTACATAACTTTGTGTCTAAACCAAGAGTTTAAGATTGTTGATGCCTTTGAATATCGTTAGTGCTTTCGAACTATGTTGAGAGTTGTCCTTAATTGATTGTTTTCCATCCAAAATAGTTGCCTTCGATGCTTGGTAGGAAGCTGGTGGCAACTCCAGTTGTCCCCCTTCCGGCTGCTCGAACTTCCCTCCCAATGATGATTCAAAACTATGGGTTGAAATTTCTTCAGTTATTCTCAATTCTTTAAGTTGCAATTCGAATTTTTAACGACATTCGGTTAAGTTTTGTTGGCGTGGAAGCTTCATTGTCTAATTAGTCATTTAGCCTTGATGCTGCCTTTGGATATTGTTGTGATGATACTAATGTAAAGTTGTTGTGCAGGCTCTGCGTTTGGATTGGTATGCGTTACGATTAGTAGCAAACCTTGGGGCATGTATTAGACTCTTTACCATACTCACTTGTTTTCGGAAGTTGTTATGGCTCGAGATTCAACTCGATTCTCTTCCTCTCCTACCTCAGGATTATGCAAATGTTTCTTCTATTATGGCCCCGGGAATCATTGAAGCCCATTAATATAACCTTGTGATTCTTAGCACATGTAGCAACCGCGCTTTCAACTTTGAATTGCTTCCCTGTTGAGACTGACATGTTTTAATCACGTTGATGTTTCTTTTTTTTCCAGGGAATTTCCAAAGACCTGGCTGCCATGGTCTTCTGTTATCACTTTCAATCCTTCACATAAGTAAAGTTTGAAGATGTCAAAATGACCAATGGAACCAACTCCCTTTATTTCCGTTCAGATAAAGAAAAAAAATGGCCTTCCTATGGTGCGGCATCAGCGCTGGTGATACTTCGGAAATGTCGGCTCTTTCTTCACTAGTTGCAAGGATTGTTTTCCCAACCATATTGCAATAAGAAGTTAAGGATGTTCATCAAATGTCAAATAACATATGCTGGTGGTGTTGATGAAACGGTGAGGATGATGCAACTCCGGATATTAACATCTTGATGGTCTTTCTTTCAAAGGCGTAACAACTTCAACCTCAAGTACCTTCTTCTTGTCGTCCAAATCTCAGAGAAAAATCGGTGTTAATTAGTACTAGTAGTTGTTCATATTGTTGCTTTTCTTAGTAAACAGTCATATGATGATGTAGGACAAAAGATACTTTTGTAATCTAAGGATGGAACCTCGTGCGTTTTAACTTTGGCGATATTTTTACGAGTCAACGTGGTGGCTTGCATTTGGGCCGTGACAACCTTGAATTTTATTTACCTGCCACATTTGTACTTTAACATTGCTTTGTGAAGAAATGGATTTAAAAAGCCACATTGGATCTATTGTAAGATTTATATAATAAAGGCATGCTGAAACCTTTTAACCGTAGACCCTCTTGAGGAACTTGCTTTAGAACAGAAACTAACAAGCTTCAATCTTGGAACACTTTGAATAAATAAACTTCGGGGCTTCTTCTAAATAATTATGCTAACTATAATATTGTATTTGTAACATTCAACCTTGATGATGATTTCTAAATATTCAAAATTATTTTCCTGGATTTTGAATCTCTAAGCTCCTGTTTTGTAACGTACTAGAATTTACTGAAAACTTGATGAATTGTGTCCCAACTTTTCCACCTTCATAATGAAATCATATATCTCAAACTTTACTCTGAAAACTTAATGCCTAAGCTCAAATAAAATCTTTAAATCATCATTGTTTCGGGGCATCGACAAAGGGAAATTAAATTCTTTATAAAACAAAGACTCTTGTACCTTAAATCCAACTTCTCTTCATGAGTATGCACTGAAGTTTTTTAGGAGATACCAATAAAACCTCCGATTTAAACTGAATCAAGCCCAACTAACCCTCCTTAGATTTTGTGAGAATGAATGTTGGTCCACTAGGAATTACTGCATCTGCACAAATTGGTTAGCCGTAATAAACGCATAAAAGTATAAAGATAAAGATACAAAAAACAGGAGGTGGAATCTTAAGGTCAAAAATTAGGGTGTGACAGATGCCCCTATTTAAGTTTCTTCTATCCGGAGGTATGTTGGCCCTAAGAAGCCACCGAATGCATATGATATGAGATGATATGAAAATGCAAGACAAAGGGTCCCGTGGAGATATGATGCCACAGGGGAAGAAACTAGACACACACAGAAAACAAAAGGCCCAACAAAGCGAGACCCCACGGGGAAAGGAAACAAACAACATTGGGGAATCTCCAAAATAAAGATATAATATAATCACCAAGAGTACAATAGCTTGAATAATGGCAAGGAACCTGAAAGTGAAGGATAACCTACTACCAACGTGTGGCAGCCTAAGCAAAGGTATCCGGTTGAAACAAAGCAACGCATGTAACAGCCCAAATTTCATTAAATAATTAATTATAGTAATTAATTGATTTAGTGGGGTTTTATGTTAATATTGGAATTAATTTTTATTAATTGGAATGAATTAGAGAATTGAGAAGGAATTGGAGAGGAAAGAAAATAAAAGAAATATATAAGTGAGGAAGAAAAGAAAAGAAAGATAAAAAAAAAACATTTGGAAAGAAAGAGGAAAGAAGAAGAAAGGAGAGAAAGAGAAGAGAAGAAGAGGAAAAGTGGAAATCATCAAGAACCAACATCAAAGCTCCGATTAATCGAGGTAAGGGTGAGAAATGTTTCTATTTGATCATTGTATGATGTTATGTATGTTGGGTTGGGGTTTTGGTAGAGTTTTCATCACTTTCCAATTAGGGCAAATGTTGGATTAATCGGTAGATTGATGATTTAATCGGTCGGAACTGGGTAATAACGCCGTAGAATAGTCGGGTAACATGTATTGATGCTATTTGTACTGATTTGGATGTTTGAGGTTTGGTTGATGATGGATTGATGAAGGAGAGGCAGAATAGGGTTCTGTTCTGCGCAGGTTCGCTGGCTCTCGCCAGGCGAGCGAAGGCGAAGCTTCGCCAGGCGAAGCCTAGCGAATGCTGGCGAGTAATTATGATTAAGTCCCAGTGGACTTCGCTGGCGAGTTCGCCAAGCGAAGGTTCGCCCAGCGAAGGTGCCGGCGAATGGTGGCGAATGAAGTCAGTAGCTACTGACTTGGGCTCGCTGGGAAATCTCGCCAGGCGAAGTCTAGCGAGTGTTCGCTGAGGGAGTTCGCCAGGTGAAGGCCAGGCGAAGGTTCGCTGCGAGGGTTCGCCAGGCGAACGAAGGCGAATTTGACAGCATTTCTCTTTTGCTGTGTTGCTCATGTGGTGATAATTTGGTGGTTTCACATAGATTGATATTCTTATGATATGATATAGATATGATCTATTGTGATGATGTGTGGTGTGGGTAGCCTCCGGGCATGAATCCTAGTTGATATGCGATGCGCATTAATTGTGATAAATAGAAATACATGTGAATACAATGATGAATGTATGTGTATTGTTTAATGAATTGTGAGTGCATATTTATATGCGATTGTTGTGGAAATGCATGGGAACATATGTGGTATGTGTGCATTGTTGTTGAGTATGATGATGATGATGATGTGTGAAATGAATACATTGATAAATGTTTGATATATGTTGTATGTGCAATCATGATGAAATTCTCGAAGGGGTGAATTATTCGAATGCATAGGATTAAGACGCGGGAACGGTCTTAAGTGCATTTATTATGATTGGTTGATTGTACATGCATCATTCAGTCAAGAGGCAATGTCTGTTAGTTTCGTGGAAACTAGTGGCTTGTCCCAAACCTAGAAGGGTGGGTTTGAAGCCTAGGGGACGGGCTTGGTTGTTATCGGTCTAGAAGGGTGGACCCGGTTTAAAGTAAAAACCGAAAAATGATAACAAGTTATCGGTCTAGAAGGGTGGACCCGATTTAGAGTGAAAAACCGAAAAAGATAACTAATGTCGGTACCGCATTGCATGAGTTGCATTGAGTTGTTGAGTCACATTGATATATGACATATGCATGAAGGGATGCTTATGTGTGAATGATGAGATTGTGGAAATTGTAAGTGTATGCACGATGTAGGAATGCTTTGTGAATATCCATGTTTGTCTATATATGTGTGGTAAATATATATGACTAAGAGGATGAAGTGTGGTGAGAAATGTGAATATGTGTTACATGATTACCTATATATATAATCTTATGCTTTGATTATTATGGTAATATTTCTCACCCTTCTGCTGTTTTATAATGCTCTATGAGGCATTGCAGATTAGGATGCTGGAGTCCTTTTGTGAAGTTAGTCTTCATTCTTTTGAGTCGACTGCTCTGATATGTAACACCGGGTAGTTAGACTAGTATAGTCATTCTTTTGTGATACATTGCGATGTATCAGCTGATGTGGTTTTGTAATCTAACTAATATGATGTATTAATCTGGATGACTTATGTGCATTTGAATTAATATTTTGAAAACGATTAAATGATTTGATCTTCCGCTTAATTTTGAAAATGTTACATATTTTATGGAGCAAAATGTTAGAGAGTTTTGTTGGTGAAATTGTGACATTCTTCTTTTATACCTTATTCTAAAACTTTTACTCTGATGAATTTGTATATGCTTAAATGTTTTATATGCATTTATTTGGGGTATAGAAGGGGGTGTTACAATAGTGGTATCAGAGCAGGTCGGTCCGTCCGGCCAAGTTGTTAGAGTGTTTTTCCTGTGTGTTATTGATATGCGTGTGTTGCATTATCAATATTGGTTGTTCTTACGTGGTTCTGTTGTGGGAATTAGTAAGATGGTTGCAGGAAGGAACGACGAAGCGATTGCGGAGGCATTGACGAGATTGGCGGGGGCAATTGGGCAGAATCCTCCGGCCAATGTGAATGTGAGGAATCATGCTGATGATGGATTCCGTGCTTTGGGGAAATTCCAAAAGAATAACCCTCCGGTCTTCAAGGGAACTCATGAACCGGACAAGGCACAAATTTGGTTGAAAGCTGTGGAAAAGATTTTTCGAGTTATGAATTGCTCGGATGCACAGAAGGTGCAGTTTGGGACTCATATGCTCGAAGAAGAAGCTGAAGATTGGTGGGGTAATACTCGCCAAAGATTTGAGGAAGATGATATTGTGATTACGTGGGATTTGTTTAGAGAAACCTTTCTGGAGAAGTATTTTCCAGAGGATGTGCGGGGAAAGAAAGAGATCGAATTTCTTGAGTTGAAGCAAGGTAATTCGACGGTTGCTGAGTATGCGGCGAAATTTGAGGAGTTGATTAAATTTTGTCCTCACTATAATACTGGTAATGTTGAGAGGTCTAAGTGCCTCAAGTTTGTGAACGGTTTGAGACCCGAGATTAGACAAGCTATTGGGTACCAGGAAATCAGACGGTTTTCTGAGTTGGTTAACAAGAGCAGAATTTATGACGAAGACAGTAGGGCTAGGTCTAGCCACTACAAGAGCCTAAGTGATAAGAAAGGAAAAGGACAATTCAGAGGAAAACCTTACGTGACTCCTGATGATAAAGGGAAACAAAAGGTTGGTTTTGGCAAGAAACCAAGTGGGGGAGTTTCTACTCCGGTGAGATGTTATAGGTGCGGTGAAGAGGGACATCGTGCTCTTGAATGCAAAAGTGTTGAGAAGACGTGTTTTAAGTGTGGCAAGCCAGGCCACAAGGCTCTTGAGTGCAGAAGCGGTGCGGGTGTTACTTGCTATAACTGTGGTGAGCGAGGGCACATCAGTACCAAGTGCGATAAGCCGAAGAAGAATCAAGGGAGCGGGAAAGTGTTCGCTCTATCTGGATCTGAGACTGCTAGCGACGATCGATTGATCTGAGGTACGTGCTTCATTAATGGTACACCTTTGATCGCTATAATTGATACCGGAGCTACGCATTCTTTTATTTCTTTGGATTGTGTTAGAAGGTTGAATCTTGAGTTGTCTGTGATTGGTGGTGGTATGGTTATTGATACTCCTGCTATGGGTTCGGTAACTACACCGTATGTTTGCTTGAATTTCCCGTTGAGTATTTTCGGTAGAGATTTTGGGATTGATTTAGTGTGTCTTCATTTAGATCAACTGGATGTCATTCTTGGAATGAATTGGTTAAAATTCAATCGTGTGTATATTAACTATTTTGACAAAACGGTTATTTTTCCCGATTCGGATGTTGAAAGGGATTTGTTTATGACGAGGAAACAAGTGAAAGAATCGGTACAAGATGGAGCTAAGGTATTTATGCTTATGGCAACTTTGAGGATTGGTGGAAGTGAGGAGATTGATGCCTTGCCCATTGTTAGAGATTTTCCGGAAGTTTTCCCTGATGAGATAAAGGATTTACCGTCGGAGCGAGAAGTGGAGTTTTCAATAGATTTGATTCCTGGAACTAGTCCGATATCGATGGCTCCTTATCGTATGTCGGCATCAGAATTGAAAGAGTTGAAGAGTCAACTTGAGGATTTGCTTGAGAAGAGGTTTATTCGTCCGAGCGTGTCACCGTGGGGTGCACCGGTGTTGTTGGTTAAGAAGAAAGAGGGTTCTATGAGGCTCTGTGTGGATTACAGACAGTTGAACAAGGTGACTATTAAGAATAAGTATCCACTTCCAAGGATTGATGATCTGATGGATCAGTTGGTTGGTGCAAGCGTGTTCAGCAAGATTGATTTAAGATCTGGGTATCATCAGATCCGTGTGAAAGCTGAGGATATTCAGAAGACGGCCTTTAGGACGAGGTATGGACACTATGAGTATTCCGTGATGCCATTTGGTGTGACTAATGCACCAAGTGTATTTATGGAGTACATGAATAGGATTTTCCATCCTTATTTGGATAAGTTTATGGTGGTGTTTATCGACGACATCTTGGTTTATTCGAAGAGCGAAGGAGAGCATGCCGAGCATCTGAAGATTGTGTTATCTGTGTTGAGAGAGAAGCAGTTGTTTGCAAAGCTTTCTAAGTGTGAATTTTGGTTGAAGGAAGTTAGTTTCCTTGGTCATGTGATTTCTAGTAGTGGTATTGCGGTCGATCCGTCGAAGGTTAAAGCGGTGTCGCAATGGGAGACTCCGAAGTCAGTTTTTGAGATCAGAAGTTTTCTTGGTTTAGCCGGTTATTATCGGAAGTTTATTGAAGGATTTTCTAAGTTATCGTTGCCGTTGACACAGTTGACTAGGAAAGGTCAAGCCTTTGTTTGGGACGCCAAGTGTGAAGCGAATTTTCAAGAACTTAAGCGAAGGTTGACGACAGCTCCTATTTTGATTCTGCCAAATCCGGAAGAACCATTCGTTGTGTATTGTGATGCTTCTTTGATGGGTTTAGGAGGTGTGTTGATGCAGAATAACCAAGTTGTAGCTTATGCTTCGAGGAAACTCAAAGTGCATGAGAAGAATTATCCGACGCATGACTTAGAGTTGGCCGCCGTTGTGTTCGTGTTGAAACTTTGGAGACATTATTTATTTGGCGCAAGATTTGAAGTGTTTAGTGACCACAAGAGTTTGAGATATCTTTTTGATCAAAAGGAATTGAATGCAAGACAAAGAAGATGGCTTGAACTTTTGAAGGATTTTAATTTTGGCTTGAATTACCATCCGGGTAAAGCGAATGTAGTAGCGGATGCATTGAGTCGGAAATCATTGCATATGTCGGCGTTGATGGTGAAAGAGTTAGAATTGGTCGAGCAATTTCGAGATTTGAGTTTGGTATGTGAGAGAACTTCTTTTGGATTTAAGTTGGGTATGTTAAAGCTTACAAGTGGTATTTTGGATGAAATTCGAGAAGGACAGAAATCGGATTTGAACTTAGTTGATCGGTTGACTTTAATCAACCAAGGCCAATGTGGTGATTTTCGGATTGATGAGAATGGTATTATGAGATGTCGGGATCGAGTTTGTGTTCCAAATGTTGTTGAACTGAAAAAGAGTATCCTTGAGGAAGGACATCGTAGCGGATTGAGTATTCATCCGGGTGCTACTAAGATGTATCAGGATTTGAGGAAAGTATTTTGGTGGCCTAGTATGAAGAAGGATATTGCAGAATTTGTATATTCTTGTTTGACTTGCCAGAAGTCAAAGATTGAGCATCAGAAGCCATCGGGTTTGATGAAGCCGTTGTTTATTCCTGAGTGGAAATAGGATAGTATCTCCATGGATTTTGTATCGAGTTTGCCGAGGATGCCGAGTAATTTTGAGGCTATTTGGGTTATCTTGGATAGGTTGACTAAATCTGCTCACTTTATTCCTATGCGTATGGATTACCCTCTGGAGAAGTTGGCTAAGTTGTATATTGAGAGGATTGTGTGTCTGCATGGTATTCCGTTAAGTATTATTTCGGATAGAGATCCGCGGTTTACTTCGAGATTTTGGGAGAGCCTGCAGAGTGTTTTGGGTACTAAGTTGCGTTTGAGTTCAGCGTATCATCCTCAGACTGATGGTCAGACGGAGAGGACGATTCAGTCGCTTGAAGATCTTTTGAGAGCTTGTGTATTGGAAAAAGGAGGAGCTTGGGATAACTACCTGCCTTTGATTGAGTTTACCTACAACAACAGTTTCCATTCGAGTATTGGTATGGCACCATTTGAGGCGTTGTATGGTAGGCGGTGTAGGACACCATTGTGTTGGTTCGAGTCCGGAGAGAGTTCTGTTGTTGGACCCGAGTTAGTTCAACAGACTATTGATAAGATCAAGATGATTCAAGAGAAGATGAGAGTTGCTCAGAGTCGTCAGAAGAGTTATTATGACAAGAGGAGGAAGGCACTTGAATTTCAAGAGGGAGATCATGTGTTTCTTCGAGTCACTCCGATGACAGGTGTTGGTAGGGCACTGAAGTCGCGCAAGTTGTCGCCGCGTTTCATTGGTCCTTATCAGATTTTGCAAAGGATAGGAGAAGTGGCCTATCGTGTGGCTTTACCACCGTCGCTTGCTAACCTTCACGACGTATTCCATGTATCTCAGTTGAGGAAATACATTGCGGATCCGTCTCATGTAGTCCAAATAGATGATGTGCAGGTGAGAGATAACCTGACTGTTGAGACATCACCTATGTGGATTGAGGATCGGAAATTGAAACAGCTTCGAGGTAAAGAGATTGCTTTAGTGAAGGTCGCTTGGGGAGGACCGACTGGTGGAAATGTTACTTGGGAGCTTGAGAGTCGGATGAAAGAGTCTTATCCAGAGCTGTTTGAATCAGGTAACATTTTCGAGGACGAAAATTCCTAAGTGGGGGAGGGTTGTAACAGCCCAAATTTCATTAAATAATTAATTATAGTAATTAATTGATTTAGTGGGATTTTGTGTTAATATTGGAATTAATTTTTATTAATTGGAATGAATTATAGAATTGAGAAGGAATTGGAGAGGAAAGAAAATAAAAGAAATATATAAGTGAGGAAGAAAAGAAAAGAAAGATAAAAAAAAAAACATTTGGAAAGAAAGAGGAAAGAAGAAGAAAGGAGAGAAAGAGAAGAGAAGAAGAGGAAAAGTGGAAATCATCAAGAACCAACATCAAAGCTCCGATTAATCGAGGTAAGGGTGAGAAATGTTTCTATTTGATCATTGTATGATGTTATGTATGTTGGGTTGGGGTTTTGGTAGAGTTTTCATCACTTTCCAATTAGGGCAAATGTTGGATTAATCGGTAGATTGATGATTTAATCGGTCGGAACTGGGTAATAACGCCGTAGAATAGTCGGGTAACATGTATTGATGCTATTTGTACTGATTTGGATGTTTGAGGTTTGGTTGATGATGGATTGATGAAGGAGAGGCAAAATAGGGTTCTGTTCTGCGCAGGTTCGCTGGCTCTCGCCAGGCGAGCGAAGGCGAAGCTTCGCCAGGCGAAGCCTAGCGAATGCTGGCGAGTAATTATGATTAAGTCCCAGTGGACTTCGCTGGCGAGTTCGCCAAGCGAAGGTGGATAGCGAAGGTTCGCCCAGCGAAGGTGCCGGCGAATGGTGGCGAATGAAGTCAGTAGCTACTGACTTGGGCTCGCTGGGAAATCTCGCCAGGCGAAGTCTAGCGAGTGTTCGCTGAGGGAGTTCGCCAGGCGAAGGCCAGGCGAAGGTTCGCTGCGAGGGTTCTCTAGGCGAACGAAGGCGAATTTGACAACATTCCTCTTTTGCTGTGTTGCTCATGTGGTGATAATTTGGTGGTTTCACATAGATTGATATTCTTATGATATGATATAGATATGATCTATTGTGATGATGTGTGGTGTGGGTAGCCTCCGGGCGTGAATCCTAGTTGATATGCGATGCGCATTAATTGTGATAAATAGAAATACATGTGAATACAATGATGAATGTATGTGTATTGTTTAATGAATTGTGAGTGCATATTTATATGCGATTGTTGTGGAAATGCATGGGAACATATGTGGTATGTGTGCATTGTTGTTGAGTATGATGATGATGATGATGTGTGAAATGAATACATTGATAAATGTTTGATATATGTTGTATGTGCAATCATGATGAAATTCTCGAAGGGGTGAATTATTCGAATGCATGGGATTAAGACGCGGGAACGGTCTTAAGTGCATTTATTGTGATTGGTTGATTGTACATGCATCATTCAGTCAAGAGGCAATGTCTGTTAGTTTCGTGGAAACTAGTGGCTTGTCCCAAACCTAGAAGGGTGGGTTTGAAGCCTAGGGGACGGGCTTGGTTGTTATCGGTCTAGAAGGGTGGACCCGATTTAAAGTAAAAATCAAAAAATGATAACAAGTTATCGGTCTAGAAGGGTGGACCCGATTTAGAGTGAAAAACCGAAAAAGATAACTAATGTTGGTACCGCATTGCATGAGTTGCATTGAGTTGTTGAGTCACATTGATATATGACATATGCATGAAGGGATGCTTATGTGTGAATGATGAGATTGTGGAAATTGTAAGTGTATGCACAATGTGGGAATGCTTTGTGAATATCCATGTTTGTCTATATATGTGTGGTAAATATATATGACTAAGAGGATGAAGTGTGGTGAGAAATGTGAATATGTGTTACATGATTACCTATATATATATAATCTTATGCTTTGATTATTATGGTAATATTTCTCACCCTTCTGCTGTTTTATAATGCTCTATGAGGCATTGCAGATTAGGATGCTGGAGTCCTTTTATGAAGTTAGTCTTCATTCTTTTGAGTCGGCTGCTCTGATATGTAACACCGGGTAGTTAGACTAGTATAGTCATTCTTTTGTGATACATTGCGATGTATCAGCTGATGTGGTTTTGTAATCTAACTGATATGATGTATTAATCTGGATGACTTATGTGCATTTGAATTAATATTTTGAAAACGATTAAATGATTTGATCTTCCGCTTAATTTTGAAAATGTTACATATTTTATGGAGCAAAATGTTAGAGAGTTTTGTTGGTGAAATTGTGACATTCTTCTTTTATACCTTATTCTAAAACTTTTACTCTGATGAATTTGTATATGCTTAAATGTTTTATATGCATTTATTTGGGGTATAGAAGGGGGTGTTACAACGCATGTTACCTACTATCACTCAAATGATAGCCTAAGCAAAGGCAACATGAAGAGGAAAGATGACCTACTACCAAACATGGTAGCCTAAGAAAAGGTATATGTCCAAAAGAGATGGTATATTACCTACTATCAAACATATGATAGCCTAAGCAAAGGTAATAGCCAAAACAAGGTGTATTACCTACTATCAAAATATATGATAGCCTAAGTAAAGGTAATAAACTTGAAAGGAGAGATCACTTACTACCAAATATATGGCAGCCTAAGAAAAAGTGTCTGACCAAAA
Organism: Lathyrus sativus; assembly: GCA_963859935.3. Taxonomy (NCBI): domain Eukaryota; kingdom Viridiplantae; phylum Streptophyta; class Magnoliopsida; order Fabales; family Fabaceae; genus Lathyrus; species Lathyrus sativus. The sequence goes on along the minus strand of OZ012741.1, from coordinate 474,741,562 downwards.
AGATGTGTGTTACCTACTATCCAATCATATGATAGCCTAAGAAAAGGTGAACACAAAAGGAAAGATGGCCTACTACCGAACATGGTAGCCTAAGAAAAGGTATCTGACCAAAAGAAAGGTGTGTTACCTACTATCAAACACATGATAGCCTAAGCAAAGGTAACAACCCAAAGATACAGTAGATTACCTACAATTAGTCGTATGATAGTCTAAGCAAAAGGTAATAACCAAAAGGAGAGATCACCTACTACCAAACATATGGCAGCCTAAGAAAAGGTGTCTGACCAAAAAGATGCATGTTACCTACTATCAAAACATATGATAGCCTAAGCGAAGGTGAACACAAGAAAGGAAAGATGACCTACTACCAAACAAGGTAGCCTAAGCAAAGGTATCTGACCAGAAGAAAGACGTATTACCTACTATCAAACACATGATAGCCTAAGCAAAGATAATAACCAAAACAAAGTGTATTACCTACTATCAAAATAAATGATAGCCTAAGAAAAGTTAATAAACTAAAAGAAGCTTCCCACACTTCAAGGTTGTATGCCATGAATGGGTCTCAGTTTCTTCTTTGAATGATAACTACTCGGGAGAGCATCTTCATAAGGGATTGAAAATTCACTAGAGGTTAAAGACTTCAGTGGTCAACCTATAATGTAATGGAGATTGTAAAACTTCACTGGGGATCTTCAGAAGAGATGTAGGTCGGTTGATCTATAAAATATGTCTTCTCAAATAAAGAGACATCAGATGTAATAATCTTCACCAAACTTCTCAGGAGAGATGTCATTTGATGGAATTAGTCTTGTGTAATGAACTCACTAGGGAATACATTCCTGAGGAGTATTTCGATAGTTGTAAAGAATATGAAACTCTTGAGGCGTAAATTCTCAAATAAAGAGAAAATATCCGTAAGGTCCTCGACAAACTTCTCTGACGGGTTTCCAAAGAGATGCAATTTGATGAGTAGATAACCTTGATAAACCCATCGGGAATGGACAAACTGTCTTGAAGAGACTACCATTTGTCATATTTGATGGGAGACTTGGTCAAACGGGTTGCTCAAATAAAGAGATCGCTTGTGGTTCAGATATAAATTATTGAGGAAAACTTGTAATATGGTTGGAGAAATATAAGTCTTCAATATTGATCTTCAAAAAGAACCTCCTGGGTAGTAAAGTGCAAAATAAATGCACGCTAAATCCAGGTTCAAAAGTCTGGAGATATCCACAATGTTATTATCAGGGATCGAAGTCCAATTCAGGAAAGAACTGAAGAGAAACTGTTAAACAAGACTCGACCATTGAGGTATGAACTCAAATGGGATTTAACTAAAACAACCATCTTCCACAAGGATCAAACTCTGTGGGGAAAATAGAAATATTGCGCTTTTTCTTCCTAGGGTTGACAACTCTACTTGAAGGAGAAGACACCCCCAGTCACTTGGGGATAACACGGCCAGAGTGACAGAACAAACAAACACAAAGATGAAAAATGTATATGCTATGGTATCTATCTATATGTTATGCGTATGTTGACAAAACCAACATAGATGAAATAAACATCTCAAGCGGAAAGGCACTCAGGATAAATCTCCACAGGTCAATCATCGCCTGAAGAGAGTACACTTGCTCTATGAATCTTCTGGGGAGAAAAAATAACAGTCTTCATCCCGAGATAAAATAAATATCCGCTGTCTCGTGAAAGTCTTCATCTGTCTCGTATGGGAGATATGGCTTGGGGTATCTCCATGAATGAAATAAGCATCCATGAACATCCTTTTATCATTCATATATCAAATAAAACACAAAATATTTGAAATTTTTTTTAACTTGTTCTAGAATTTGCTATCAAAATAAAACATCTAACGCACAAAAGTGAGAAAAACGTTTTCATTTATTGAATGGTAGTCAGCAACGGCATGACTCCAATATTACAATGTTGGAAAATAATAATGGTGATTACATCAAGGGAATAATAACTCACTTCCTCCTAAGTTGACTGGAACTTCCTAAGTTCTAAGCAAAATACTTCTTGACAGCATCTATGTTCACAGGGCGAGTGATTTCTTCTCCGTCCATGGTTGCTAAGATTAAAGCACCTCCTGAGAGAACCTTTTTCACTACATACGGCCCATCGTAGTTTGGAGCCCATTTTCCTCTGGTATCTATGAGGAAAAACTTAATCTTTTTAAGTACAAGGTCGCCTTCCTTGAATTCGCGGGGCCGAATCTTCTTGTCGAATGCTTTCTTCATCCTTTGCTGGTACAACTGCCCATGGCACAATGTCGTCATCCTCTTCTCTTCGATCAGGTTCAGGTGATCATATCTGCTCTGGCACCATGCAACTTCTGATAACTTTGCCTCCATCAAAATCCTCATAGAAGGGATCTCAACCTCTATCGGGAGTACAACTTCCATACCGTAAACAAACGAAAATGGAGTTGCCCCAGTTGATGTGCGTACTGAAACACGATATCCATGTAGAGCAAACGGGAGCATCTCGTGCCAGTCTTTGTACGTGACAACCATCTTCTGGACTATCTTCTTGATATTCTTGTTGGCGGCTTCAACAACCCCGTTCATCTTTAGTCTGCACGGAGAAGAATTGTGATGCTCAATCTTGAATTCTTCGCACAGTTCCTTCATCGTTCTGTTATTCAAATTGGACCCATTGTCTATAATAATCTTGCTCGGCACGCCATATCTACAGATGATATGATTCTTGATAAACTTAACAACAACATGTCGAGTCACATTAGCATAAGAAGCTACTTCGACCCACTTAGTGAAGTAGTTAATCGCCACTAAGATGAATCGATGTCCATTAGATGCTTTTGGTTCTATCATTCCAATCATATTGATGCCCCACATGGAGAACGGCCAAGGAGATGAGATAACATTCAGCAAAGTTGGAGGCACATGAATCTTATCTGCATAGATCTGACACTTGTGACATTTCTTAGCAAACTTGTAACAGTCATATTCCATTGTGATTCAATAATATCCAGCTCTTAAGAGTTTCTTAGCCATAGCATGTTCGTTGGCATGAGTGCCAAAAGATCCTTCATGAATTTTTGTCATTAACATGTCTGCTTCCCACTTGTCAACACATCTTAGCAAGACCATGTCAAAGTTCCGCTTGTACATCACATTATTACTCAACAGAAAATTACCAGCCAATCTCCTTAATGTCTTCTTATCTTTTTTAGAGGCTCCCAAAGGATACTCTTGATTTTTGAGAAACACTTCAATATCATGATACCAGGGTTTACCGTCTTCAACATCCTCAATGGCGAAGATGTAGGCAGGTCTGTCTAGACGTCTTACCTCTATCCGAGGACAATCATTCCAAAAGTTTACCATGATCATGGAAGCCAAAGTTGCCAACGCATCTGCCATCCTATTCTCATCAAGAGGGATATGGTGAAAGTCGACTCTGTCAAAGAAAGGTAACAGTCTTCTCGCATAATCTCTGTATGGAATCAAATTATCCTGTTGAGTTACCCACTCTCCTGTGATTTGGTAAATTACCACAGCGGAATCACCAAGCACATCCAAACTCTTGATTCTTAAATCCACTGCCTCCTCAAGGCCCATGATACATGCTTCATACTCGGCTTCATTATTGGTACAGTTGAATGTTAACCTGGAAGTAAACGGGATATGAGACCCATGGGGAGTTACGATAACAACACTTATTCCTTTCCCATGAGCGTTGACAGCTCCATCAAAAATCAGACCCCATTGAGAACCTGGCTCGGGTTCTTCACAATCTTTCATTTTCAAATACATAACCAAGTAGTGTGACTCAACATATATTGTCGTAGACGTTTGGCGACCCATGCTAAAGCACAACAAGTCTTCTCGAGCATAGTGTATTTGGACTCACAGTCAGTAAACTTCTTGCTTAAATAATAAGTGACATGTTCTTGCTTTCCTGTTTCATCTTGCTGACTGAGTACACAACCCATCGAGTCTTCTAACACCGTCAAATACATGATCAGAGGTCGTACTTCAACCGGAGGAATCAGAATAGGAGGTTCAAGCAGGTATTCCTTAATGCTATCAAAAGCCTTTTGACAATCTTCAGTCCATTCATAACCCTGTTCCTTCCTTAAAATCTTGAAGATAAGTTTACACGTAGCAGTCATATTAGATATAAACCGGGAGATGTAGTGCAAGCGTCCCAAAAATCCTCTGACTTATTTCTCTATAGTGGGAGTCGGCATTTCCTGGATAGCCTTCACTTTATCAGGATCCACTTCAATACCTTTCTGACTAAAAATGAAACCCAAGAGCTTCCCTGATCGTACGCGAAATGTACACTTGTTGGGATTCAGACGGAGCTTGTATTCATGTAGTCGGCCAAACAACTTTACGGCATAACTCTATAACAGAAAGTGCCCCAGGGTGTGATGAATGACGTCTTTTCTCTATCCTCGGGAGCCATCCTGATCTGATTGTATCCTAAAAACCCATCCATAAAAGAGAATATTTCATATCTTACAGTGCTGTCAACCAATATGTCGATGTGAGGCAGTGGAAAATCATCCTTCGGACTGGCCTTGTTCAGGTCTCTGTAATCTACACACATACGAACTTTTCCATCCTTCTTCGGAACGGGCACAATGTTAGCTAACCATAGTGGATATTCAGCAGTGAAAAGAAAACCTGCATCAATTTATCTCTGTACCTCTTCCTTGATCTTCAGAGCCATACCAGGTCGAGTTCTTCTGAGTTTCTGTTTAACTGGCGGACATTCTGACTTCAAAGGCAGGTGATGTTCCACTATAGTAGTGTCGAGACCAGGAATGTTTTGATATGACCAAGCAAACACGTTGACAAACTCTCTAAGCAACTCAATCAACCGTTCTTTCACATCAGACTTGAGCAGAGATCTAATTTTCACTTCCTTAGGGATTTCTTCTGTACCCAGATTAACCACTTCCAATGGCTCTTGGTGAGGTTGAATAGCTTTCTCTTCATTCTTAAGCAGTCTAGAAATCTCCTCTGGAATATCAACTTCTTCGTGTTTGGCCTCAAACACAGGAAATTCAAAGTTCGACGAAGGAAGCGGGTCATTATTCCCGAGATGTGATCGGTGTAGCAATTTGCGCATGTGATATGGTTTTATTCAGTTTTATAAAGTGGAGAGTGTGTGTACGTAAGATGCTACTTATTATTATTTTCCAACATAGCAATAATAAAAGAAAGATAAAAGAACACACAAATGGAAATAAAACAATTTATTGATGATAGCAAAATCCGAACAAAATGCCCAACAAGATCACCTTTGCCTTGGGCAGAGCAAAGAGAATTATTAAAAGTAAAGCCTGCACAATAAATTTTCGCCTTGGGAAGAGCGAAAACTTAAAACAAATGTTTCACTTTGATATATGAACGACAACAGGGACTTCAACCACACTCCAGTTCTTGACCAAAACTCTCAGAGTCACAAAGTCTGGAACATCTTCATTGAAATCCTCTTCAGTAACAGCATAGACTCCAAAACTGTAATCAAAGTCATCCAAGACGTAACCTGGATCCTCCATGTAGGGATCATAAACTTTAAATGGAATGGAGAGACTCATTGAACCATTTGATATGTAGCCTTCTGACTCATCTTCTAACATGACATTGATATGAGGAGGATGGATGATCCCTCCGCTGCGAAACACTTCTTTGATCGGCGGAAAATCTTGATTTCTGATGACTTGCTAAGCAGAATTGTTGGAGAAGCCGAGACCTTCTTTATTCTTGTTCTCTGGTAAAAGTAACATCTTGCCCCCAACCTTCCTAAGAACCACTGTTTACAACCTGTTGTGCATCCTTAAGGGAGAACATAGGTATTCTGGATTCTTGAGCACCATTGCCTACAATAGATAAAGCCTGAAACCGCGTACCAACTTCTTCTTCAGCTTCAACATATGAAAACGATGATAAGTGACTCACCACCAAAGCTCGTTCCCCACAAACAGTAATTGTCTTGCCTTCAAAAGTATACTTCAACTTCTGATGGAGGAGTAGAAGTAACTGCCCCAACCTCATGTATCCACGACCTTCCTAACAGACATCTATAGGCGGAGCGAATGTCCATGACTTAAAACGTGATCCTAAAGGTTTTCAATATGATGTCCATTGGTAGATCCACCTCACCGATTACCGTTTTTCTAGACCCATCAAAAGCTTTGACGATGACATGACTTGGCCTCATCGGCGGTCCCTGATAAGACAATTTGGATAAGGTAGTTCTGGGCATCACATTCAGAGAAGATCCAGTGTCAACCAGCACACTAGACAAAGAGTCATTCCCACAACTCACAGAAATATGCAAGGCCATATTATGTTTTCTTCCCTCCTCTGGAAGATCTTCCTCATTAAACCCAAGATAGTTGCATGAAGTGATATTACCGGCAATGTTATCAAATTGCTCCATAGTAACATCATGTTCAACATATGCATGCTCTAATACTTTATGGAGCGCCTCTCTATAGGTTTCAGAACTCATGAGCAACTGCAATACAGAAATCTTAGATGGAGTTTGCAACAGCTGATCTGCAACCTTGTATTTACTTCTCTTGATCAGCTTCATAAATTCGTCCAGTTTGGACAAGTCAGACCCACCGGATTGCTCCACAATTGGATCCTTTGAAATTGGCTGCTCAAATGAGATCCCTTTATCTTTCGAGGGTACCGAAGGATAAACTCGGTCGCTTCTTGTCACTCTACTAATGTCCGCAATATTCACGGCTGAAGGCAAAGTAGGTTAAGGCACCTCCTTTCTGTTTTCCATCATCGTGGCGTTATATCAGTAAGGGATCGCCTTACTAGAAGTGTAAGGGGTGGATCCAGGCACATTGATCACCAAAGGCGTAACAGCTGGTTTTCTACTATCATAAGTTATCTCAATACGTTCCACTTCCTTAAAATGGGGCACAATAACGAGTACTTCCTCAGTCTTTTCACTTGAAACTTTCTGATCAACTTCTTCCAAATAACCTTAGATCATGTTTATGGATGACGAGCCATGTGGGGGTAATGGATTTTCCTGCACATTAGGATTGGAATCCTTAAAGGATAAGATTCCACACTTAATTAGCCTTTGGACGTCTGCCTTCAAACCGTAGCAATTTTCTATGTCATGACCTGGAGCACCTTGATGATATGGGCAAAACCTGTCAGCCTTGTACCAGTACAGAAGTTTCTCGGGTACCTCAGGGGGGGCTTTCGTCTGAACGTGTCCTTTGTCAATCAAAATCGGGAGCAAATCAGCGTATGACATAGGGATGAGATCAAAGTTTATTTTTCTGTATACACGACCCTAATTGTTAAATGGTCGATTCTGTTGAGGAGATTGTTGATTTTTTTGATGTTGCGGCTGTGGAGCCCTGGGAGATTGAGATTACTGATACGACTGAGCAAGCTGTGATTGATAAGCTGGAGCGTTGAATACTGGCGATACCTCAGCAACCTGATGTGACGGTGGATACGCTTTCTTGGATCGTCCCTGTTGCACAACGCTCACATCATATTCTTTCTTTTTCACAAAACCACTCCCATATTTTCTAGCATTGTTAGGAGCACTTCCTTCCTTGACTAGCCTTCCTTCGCGGACCCCTTCCTCCAAACGCATACCCATGTTCACCATTTTGGTGAAGTCACTGGGCGCACTTGCTACCATCTTCTCATAAAAGAATGGACCTAGAATTTTCATAAAAATCTTGGTCATTTCCTTTTCTTCTAATGGCGGTATGACTTGGGCGGATAACTCGCGCCAACGCTGAGCATATTCCTTGAAATTATCTTTGTCTTTATGAGTCATGGCCCTCAACTGATCATGGTCAAGAGCCATGTCCACATTATATTTATATTGCTTAATGAAGGCTCCACCCAGATTATTGAAAGTTCGAATCTTTGCACTGTCTAACCCTATATACCACTTAAGCGCTGCACCAGTTAGACTTTATTGGAAGTAATAGATGAGCAATTGATCATTGTCGATTTGCGCAGACATCTTCCAAGCATGCATAATAAGATGACTCTGAGGACAGGTGTTCCCCTTGTACTTCTCAAAATCAGGGACCTTAAACTTTGGCGGAACCTTGACATTTGGGACCAAGCACAAAACAGAGGCACTTTTACCAAACAGTTCTTTCCCACGAAGGGTTTTCAATTCCTTCTGAATTTCAGAGAACTGGTCTTGAAATCCGTCCATTCTTTCTTCAAATCCAACAGTTTCACTTGGTAACTTATGAAAAATTGGCTCGTCTAGAACATATGGTGTCGCAGTCATCACAGCAGTGGTTGCAGGAATGGCTTGAATAATGGTCATAGCAGGAACCTCAGAAATAGGTGGACAATAACCGGCTGGAGTAAAATAAGGACGCATCCCCCGGGGGAAACCTGGCGGCATGCTGTAGGTAGGCTCAGCAGTAGTGGGAACCACTGGGATCGGTGCTGATACCACTCCGGAGATAATAGTCCTCTGAACATCTTGATTGTTGAGCGCAGACTGACTAGACAGAGCTTCAAATAGCCCATTCAATCTTTCCAAACTCTCCTTCAGAATGACAACCTCATCACGGAGCACCCTGTTTTCTTGTTCCAGTTGATCCATCTTTTGACGTCGATTGGCCCGAGTATTGTATTGGTGAATCAGCTTGTCTGTGAAGATGAAGCAAGAGTGAGACCCTGGAATGCAAAGGATGCTATGTTGATGCAAAAATGCAGATGCAGAATGAAACTTCAAGAGACTCAAAATGTTTTCATCAGTATTATAATGTAAGATTATTGAGAAACTCATTTTATTATTGAAAATCGAGAAACATTACAAAGCAAAGTACTCCCTTAAAAGTTTTATTACATTGAAACAGAAGCAAAACAAAACTTAGAGATCTACTCCATAGGTTCCTCCTTCACACGAAGCTCTTCTGTAAGCTGATTGACGTGCTCCTACAATTTTGCTTTCTCGCTGATGAGCTGATCCACATATTGCTTCTAGGCCACAGTAGTCAGAGGAAGATCATCACTGGTAATATTCCTTGAGGTGTAAGGGGAAAATAAATCATCTCGCACCTTTCTTTTCCTTACAAATTCTACTTCTGGCAGTTTCTGAAATTTCTCTTTCTCCAATTTGAGGATGAGGTATTTGTTCCTCCAAGCGTTCTTCAACTTCTGAGCTTCATTCAAAGCAGTCTTCAATTTCACTCCTATCGAGCCAATCAGGATCTTGAAAGTTCAGCATCATGGGTTCATGAAAAGGGAAAGGCATCCTGCGTTCGAGAGCCCTTTCTCGCGCCCAATGCATATAATCCTCGGAAACAGCGCAGTTAGGGTACCTTAATGCAGTCACTCCTTCCATGTTGATGTGATTCCAAGCCTGTATTATCCTTTTCTTCAGATCTGGGTTCTCTCCTTCTCTGAGAAAGATTCCTTCAAGCAGAGTTTGGTCAGGTACTTCGTTCATAGGGTGTCCCAATTGTCTGCGAGCCAAGGCTGAGTTATAACTGATGCATCCCTTGGTCCCAATAAGAGGTACATTAGGGAAGTCTCTACTGCTGTTAATCATCCTAACACCTCCGTATGTCGGATCATACCACACAATATCGGAATGGGTAAGCGCCATAACTATTTACGGCCAGCAAGGCGTCTCTTCTGGATCCCAGATAGAAAGATACCAAGCCAAGCGAGCAATAAACCATGAATAAAGCAGGGCGGTACAGGAGAATATATGCCCTCCTCCTTCACCATTCCGTGAATGGATTGAATGATACGTGTCAGCTAACAAGGTAGGAACTGGGTTCTTGAGAATGAAAAGCTTAATCGCATCCATGTCCACAAAATCATCAATCTTTGGGAACCAGAAAATTCCATAGACTAACAAGGCAAAGGTAGCTTCCAAGGTTGGGACTTCTTTCCTTTCAGCGTGGTAACGGATCTTCTCGATCAAGAAATCAGCCGGGAATCCAAGGACTCCTTCCTTGGTAGTCAGGTGAGCTTGAACGTCGGCTATACTGAGGCGGGTAGCATTTGCAATTTCTTGGTCACTAGATGTGTCTTCCAATCCGGAAAACACATGTCGGGTAGTTATAGGTATCCTCAAAAATTCAGAATATTCCTGTTAGTACCATGGTTCTATGGTTCTAGGATTGGCTAAATTTTGGTAAAACATGATCCTGCATTGATGTTAAGCAGGATATTATAACATCTCCATCTGCTGTGGTGACAGAACTGCTGTGGAGTGTTTTAATGAGATTGTCATGCTGAATGTCGTGGCATCCATCTGCTTTCATGACAAAACTACTGTCATGTGTGAGAAACAGCAGAAGTAGTGGTGCAGCAGGAGCTGATAACAGAACTGTTGTCATGTGCTGTAAACAGAATGTCATTACCAATATCATGACATCTGGTACAGCAGGAGCCAACAAGAGCAGATGACAGAACTGTTGTCATGAATGCAGAAGGAGCTACCAAGAGCTGATGACAGAACTGCTGTCATGGATGTCATACTGAATGTCATGACATCAATGTATGGTACAGCAGGGGCTGCTATGTTATATTTCTTGACAGAAGTGTTTTGGTACTATTGGACATTCCTCATCAGTATGTATAGGCCAAAAAGAATCATTAGGAACAAAGTGCAGATTTAATGTGTGTTCATAAAAAGGATCTTTGATACTTTTTAGGGAACTATACAATATTTTTTTCTACTGTCATGAAGAAGATTCTGCAGAAGTGTTAAGCAGGGCAAGCTGGAAAGCTAAGACCTAGTGAAGCTGAATGTCATGACTGAATGTCATGACGTTGGTCGTATGACATCAGACGTGCATGGTTGTTTTTCTGTTATAATACCTGATATATCTCAGGCTAAATTTCAGGAAACCTGTTATGGCTTCTTAGTTATCTCAGGCGAGATTCTAGTCAAGGCTGGACATAACATGAAGCTGTTGTGACCTAATTTGACAGCACCTTGATTTATGGAAATTAGTTTTACTTTGGTAAACCTAATGTTTGTTACTTTTAAACAGCCCAAGCCCAGTCGACATTGCTATAAAAGGAGGAGCAGAAGAAATCAAGCACTCAGATCAAGAAAAACCAGAGTGTAAAATAAAGGTCTACGGTTTGAGATTCCCTTGTGTGTAAGTCACCCTTTGTATCTTTTGATACATTGTGGTAGACATATTTGCAAGTGAAGAAGGCTAGTCTTCACGTGTGAATTCTGTTTAGGAATACTTGTACTCCAAACAATTGTTTGATGGATGATTTGCATTGGATAGGTAGATTCTAGGTTGTGTCTCACTCAAAGCTATGAAGCAAGAGTGTGTGTGTACCTTGATCAAAGTTGTGAAGCAAGATCAAGGTGTGTTTGGAGTGGTTCTCCACAACTGTTGTGTAACTGTAATTGGACATCACTGTGTTGTGATTGAGAGGGGGTGAGTGGGTACACTCAGGTCTAGAGTGTCTCTAGGTTGAAGTGTCATTGGGTAGAGATTAAGTGAGAAGTGCAAACTGGTTGTTTGACTTTGAATTGATTTTGCTAATAGTGAATTTCCTCCCTGGCTTGGTAGCCCCCAGATGTAGGTGATGTTGCATCGAACTGGGTAAACAATTACTGGTGTTAGTTATCTTTCTGCATTTACAATTCTGCACAATTTAAATGATTAGATAAACAGGTCTGTCAGCATGCAGATGTCACAACAGACGTCATGACGTTGGTCATGACATTGGCACAATTTAAATAAATTTAAATTGGTCATGTTATGCCCTCGTCCTTGTTTCAGTAGAGATCTATGTTCTTATCATATGAAATCTGCATACGAGAATTTCAATTCCTCCTAGGTTGGCATCAGCTGGTAATCCGGAAAAGTGAAACAATGGTACCGGGGATCGTAGAACTGAACAAGAGTCTCCAACAGCCCATCAATCATCTTGAGTTTGAGAAAATAAAAGACTCCTCCATATTCTGATGAGAAAGCGTGACGGTTGTCAATGAAATCCGCCAGTTCTCTTAAGCTTTCAATGTTGGGACTCTGAAAGGTGTACTTCAATGCTTCTCTTTTGAAATCCATTGTTACAATACCTGCAAAACAAAATTAAGTTTCTTGAAGTGAACGAAGAAAAGGATGCAATGCAGAGATGGAAAGGACTTCATGGAACTCTGATATTTATGGACATTGTGGTAAAAGAAACGTTTTATTAATTTTAAAACGAATTACAAATAATTATTCTTTAAAGAGTCTCAAATAAATAGCTAAATAAAAGCTAATAAAGCCCTAAGAAAGTTTTGAATTCTGCTGCTTGAGCTGCTCTTCCAGCTGGGTCTTCTCGAGGGTAAGCTTGTCCACAATCAACTTCCAAGGGGTAGACCGAGGGTTGGAGGAAAATAAATCCTCCTGAGCCTTTCTCTTCTTGTAAGGAAGTAGCTCTTCATTCTTCAACTGAAGTTGCTTCTGAAGTTCGGCATTTTCTGCGACAACCACTTGGTACTTGTTTTTCCATGCTTCTGACTCATGCTGCGACTTTCTCAAAGCAGTCTCTAACTTCTCAATGTCAAACGTAAAAACATAGACAGGTTCTCTTCTTGGAGGTATGGGATCCTGAGGAGGATAGGACATCTTCAACTTGATTTCTCTTTCTCTGACCCAACGAAGATATGGTTCCAAAGACACACAATTAAGCTTACCCAGACTTTCTTTCCCCTTCTTATGCAAATGACACCAAGCATCCACAATCTTATCTCGAAGTTCTTTGTTATACTTGAAGAAAATACTCTCTACCTGAACACTCTTAGGTGGTTCCTTCAATGGATATCCCAACTGTCGACGAGCCAAAACAGGGTTGTAACTGATCCCTCCATTAAAACTAAGTAAAGGCACGTTAGCAAAGTCCCCACAACTATCGATGATTAATATCCCATCATACACATGGTTATACCAATCAATTTCTGAGTGGGTCAACGCCATGACCCTCGGAGACCAAAATCCTTTGTCAAGACTCAAAAAGGAAGTAGACTTCGGAAAGTGAGAAATAAACCACTTGTACAGTAAGGATACACAGCAAGTGATCATTCCTCCACCATAAAAGTTTCGGAGATGCACAGAATGATAAGTGTTACTCAATAGAGTTGGTACCGGGTTATTCTTCATGAAGATCTTAATTGCGTTAAGGTCGACGAATCCTTCAAAACTTGGGAACAGGAACACCCCATAAACAAGTAGGGCGAAGATTGCTTCGAACGGAACCTTGTTCATGTAATTCGCATAATACCGAGCTTTCTTAATTAAGAAATCTGTAGGCAAACAAAAAGTCCCACCTTTAACAATCATGTTGTCCTTGACGTCAGATACTTTCAGATAGATGGCCTTAGCAATGTCTCGCTCTTCAGGGTTACCTTCCAAGAAAGGGAAAGGAGATTCTTCCAGGATAGGTAGACCAACCAAAAAGGAGTACTCTTCCAAAGTAGGCAAAACTTGATAGTCTAGGAAGGTAAAACAGTGATAGACCGGATCATAGAACTGCAATAAGGTGGAAAGAAGTCCCTCGTCCCCTTGGCGACTCCATAAAGGTATCAGCTTCCCATATTTGTCCCTGAACTTTCCTTGGTCTTCAATCAAGGCTCCCAACTTCCTAGTTCATCCAATTTGGGACTCTTAAAAGTATATTTCAAAGTATTTCTTCGGTTGTAATCCATAGTGTCCTACAATGTTCATAAATAAAGTTGAATCCCATGAAGTCCAATGCAGTATGATGCTTTATGGATGCAACAAACACATGTAAACACATAGGGACACAAAGATAAACAAACAAGGAGACCCTAGGTTTGCAACGAGCATGGAGCAAAATGTGTACCCATTCCCAAAGGATGTGGACTAAGGGTTGATTGTACCTGCAGAACAAGGTTCTAAAGAAGTGCCCAAAGTCATTAGCCCATCTTTCGGATATTATTAATTTCCCAATTACTCGGTGGTTAATAATATTCTCAAGAGAACCTCTTTTGGGTGTAGCATCGCGTAGCAACTATTTCGGGAATACTCCCTCATAGTCCTCGCACTACATCCTAACAAAGGCCAATGTGGGGTTAAAGGTAACTACGGTCCCCAGTATCACAGGCTCCAAGGTCGAAAATAGTGAATGTTTTCACGATTAACTCGTTCAACAACACTGTTTTCGAGAGGGCCTCAATTGAGTGGTGATTCTCGAGTTAACTTTGTCGGGATTCAACTCCCTATAAGCCTCGTCGAATATATCACCTTCCTATAATAAGTTCACTCAAGTCCGGGTGTAGGACTTTGTCTCACCACTCAAAGATGTCAACCCAAAAGCAAAAAAACAAGAGCGATTACAAATAATTAGATAAGCAGATATATAAAACAACAAGCAAGCAAAATAAAACAAGTTAGGGAAACCCACAAAGAGGTTCCCCAGTGAAGTCGCCATTTCTGTCGCGATGAGAATTGGATGTCAAATTATTAATTAATTTGAATCTTAATTCATTTGGTTTACCACCGGTCTTTTATTTGTCCAAAGGAATGGAAAAAGATCGAATTACCCACAATGCAATGCAAATGCAAAAGCTAGAGAGTTATAGGTTCGGGGGTTGGTTAAACTTAGGGAAGGTGCTAGGGAGAGAAAAATTGACTATGGTCAAGGCTTAAAGAGAATAAGCATCCATAACAATGATACTTATATAGAGTTAACAAACTCTCTAAGTCAATGTTGAAAGACTAACTGGGGGTTTGACTTTAATAAAAGTCAAAGAGGGAAATGTGAGTACCCATAACAATGGTTCACACATAGAGTTAAAAAAACTCTAGTCCTAAGCTCTAAGTTGTAGGACTCCTAATAAGGTGTGCTAAAGATCTTGACTTGACAAAGTCAAAGGGATGAGGTTCTCTAAAAGTCCTAATGACTCTAACAAGGTCTTGAGGATAAGAGCTAACAAGCTACATCACTTGGGGGAAACTTAACAAAGCTAAACATACATATACATCCATTCAAACATGATGAAGATATAATAATCATGGTAACAACCAAGAGAGATAAGGGTAAGCATGTAACAACATCAAGCAAAGATATAAAAAGGTTACAACTAAGTATATCCATAGAATTTTTAGAATCAAACCAAATGGTTACAACCAAAGATAAACATAGATGTTACAACATCTAAAAGGGTGTGAAATAAGGTTCTTATAAGACCAAACATCATAAGTGCAAGTGAATCATGTATAAGTCAAAACATTACTTATCATAGCAAAATTCATAGATCAACATGCATAAATCATAACAATATTCAAGCATGGATACAAGGAGAGAATCATGTATAAGTCAAAACGTTACTTATAACAAAGGTCAAAGATCAACATGCATAAATCATAACAATATTTAAGCATGGAAAACCTAGAGGATCATGTATAAGTCAAAACATTACTTATCATGGCCAAATTCAAAGATCAACATGCATAAATCATAACAATATTCAAGCATGGATACAAGTAGAGGATCATGTATAAGTCAAAACATTACTTATCATGATAAAGTTCAAAGTTCAAAATCAACATGCATAAATCATAATAATATTCAAGCATGGAACACATAGAGGATTATTTATAAGTCAAAACATTACTTATCATGATGAAGTCAAGTAGAGGTATCAACCAAAATAACTTGAACATGTGTGGGACATGTGTATTAACAATCATGTGATTTGTGGTGAATCATGTTAGACAAGTAGGTAACAACCAAACATGAAAAAGAAAATTGATCATGGATTTGTAAATAATAATGAGAAACATCTCAAAGAGGATTCATACACACCAAATATGTTTAAAAGAAAACAACAAGTGTATGAGAACACTCAAGGTAAGGTAACAACCAAGATTTTATGATATTCAAACATACATGAAAATGAACTTGAAAAAGTGATAACCATCATGTAATAATAAGGGTATGCACTTTTACACATCAAGCAAGGTTCATACAAAGTATAACGGGTGCATACAAACAAAGAGAATCAATCACAAAGATCAAAAGGAAACCTAAGAAACCCTAAAAAGTCACAAACTTTAAACATGTACAAGGGAAAGAAAAATAATTCATTTTGTAATTTCCTTGACATGGATAGAAAAGAGACATTCTCATGAACATTTAGCAAAAATAATGGGACAAAAATAATAAAAATCAAAGAAGTTATGATTAAATCAATTTATGAAGAAAAACATAAAAATTAGGTATTTAAAATAAAGAAGTGCACTCAAAGGGGTTTGAACCCACACATTCAAAGCTAATGTCTCAAAACTTTAGCCAACTGAATCATACACACGTTGTGAAATACAAGTGGAAGCAAATCAGTATATGCATTCAACTTTGAAAAATGGAAAAAAGCACAAAAGAGTTGATCATTAGGATCGAACCCAGGTCAGGAAAGGCAAGAAGGTTCTAAAGCGCGCATTGTAAACCACTGGGGTGGTGATACATCCATTGTATCACTCCTAAAAATAAACAAATGAACTTGAAAGTGGCCTGAAACCTGCCCAAAGAGCAATGGCCAAACCACATCTTCTCCAAATTAAAGTTTTGCAAAACAACATGTAACTTCCTTAATACTCAATGAAATTGGATGATCCAAAGATCAAACTCACTCAAAATTTCACAAGGAATTCAGTGGTATCATTGATTTTTGCTGATAATGCTTCCATTTAAAAACCTGATAGTAAGTCTTCAAATAGATTAAATTTGCAATTTCAGCATCACAACATCATATCATTAAGAATAGCATCAAATAATAGTTCAAACATATGACGAATATCATACCAAACATGTCCATGATCAGTGTATATCAAAACATAGCATGGTTTGCAAAATTCAAGTTCAAGTGAACTTAACTCTTGGAGCTAACTTGGACTCTTCAAGAGAGTTGCTTATAGAAGTTCTTTGTTTATTTGAATAACTCCAATATACCTTCAAGAACCTCTCTAAGTGCTTGGAATCAAATGGAAACACTTGGAGCAGAATATCCTTTCATTCTTGCAAAATGTGAAAAATGACCAAAATGAAACTTCAAGTGAATGAAGTTATAGATGGAAAACTAGTTTGGAACAGTTTAAGGATGATTTAAAGTGTGTGTTTGAAGGTTTGGAACTAGACGGGATGAGGTTTTGGATATCAAAATGCAGAAAGTCAACAAAAATGAGGTTTGAGAGTTAACTTTTGGATTTGTTGGTCTTTTGAGGATTGTGATGATTTGAACACTTCTAACACATGTATTGTGATGTGTTAGAATGATTGGTTTGGTGGTTTAGTGTTTAGGAATGACTTTGAGGAGCTTTGTGCAAAGTGGTGATTTTTGGCACAAATGGTGTTTGATTTGCAAGATGTTGGTTTAAGGGTATTTTATCTGCTTTCAAACTCTTGTTCTCTTCTTTTTTTGTCCTCCCTTGAGGCATGAATTTCATATCTATTTATAAGGCAAGGTTGGAGGTAGAATTTGTAACTTGTTGGTTCCATGGTTTGGTTGAATTCCAACTTGAAGTTTTGTGGTTTTCCACGGTTTCAAGGCAAAGTACCATGAGATCTTGAGTGGTTGAGATGTTTCTTCTGACTTTGAAAGTTCTTGAGTGCAGAATGGACAAGTTGGAGGCTCAAGAAGCTGGTTTTGTGCATAAAGTTACCTTTATCAAAATGGAAGTCATGCCTTTATGCCAAAAATAGAAAAATCCTTGAAATCAAGCTTCAATCTTTTGGATAATGCACCAAAGCAATGTGTACTTATCCGATTTAAGCCAATTCAACAAGTAATAGGGTTTGCCATATGAAAGCTTAGAGATTTGAGTGGTTTTGCAAGAGTGAATTTATGAGGTCATGACCTAGAAATCAAGTTTTAGACCCCAACTTCTTCACTTTGAAACTCCTAGCTCAAAACTGCTATAAAGGAATTCTTGTAATTTTTGGAAACCTCTAAACATACTCTATAACTTTCATGTTTTGAGAATTTCTTGAATCTCAAGGGATCATGGTGAAAACTGGCCTTGAAATTGGCTGAAAATTGAAGGAACAAAGCTGCCTTGAAAATATTCAAAGTGTTTTTGAAATTCTTCCAAACTTTGAAGCTTCATAACTCAAAATATAAGAATATTTGGATCATAGGCCACTAGGACACTTTTGTAGTACATGAGGATATCTACAAATTGATCTTTGGAACTTACAAAATGAATGTGTGGATTAGAAGTTATGGCCACTTAAAGTTGGTACCAAAACTAGGATTTTTTCCACGCAGAAAAAATTTCAAGCTGTCTAAGTTTTCTTCTTTTGCAAGAAACCTCTCAAATCTTTATTTCTCATGATCAAACTCATGGATTGAACATACTTTAATTAAATTTGGCTTGGATTCTCCAATTTGAACCAAAAACCCTAAAAGTCAAAGAGTTGACTTTGATAAATGAATTTTGAATCAGATGAATTCAACTGTGTGATCTTCATATAAATTGCATCTTGAGACTTATAAAACATCATAAGTAGGCTTCAATTATGTATATGAACATGTTGAATTATGTCCCAAGGCTTGGGATCATGTTTGGACCAAAATTCAATGGCACAGTTGGCTTTTTCAAACAAAACCCTAATTTGGGGCCAGATGAAATTAGGCTTCAATTGACATGTAGTGAGATCAATTAACCCTTGATTCTTGTAGAATATAAGCTCCATGAATGTATGAGAACTTGATTTGATGATGATCAATCCAAAACATTGACTGATCAAGCAATACTCCTTTTGATTCCGCATATGCACAACCTTAATTCAGATGAACTTCAACAACAACGAGCTTGAAACAAAGTTAGTGTTAGGAAACAATGTTTGATGCTCCTAGAATGATAATGGAATCTAGGGGTCAAAATTTGGGGTATGATAATGAGCCAAATTGATTCTTTCCAAGTGATCAACATCAAAGTTGTAGTGTGTGATCTCATCTTTCCAATGATACCAAGAACATGGATTTATCTTACTTGAGCATAAAGTTATGAATTTGCCAAGTGACCATGGTAAGGCTTTTTGACTTAGGTAGATTTGCACAAGAAGTTCATGGTCGGATTTTTACACGAGTTCATGATCACTTTTGGCCAAGTTCCAAGCATTCTCTGAACTTGTCATCAACTGGAAACTTTTTTCTTATCCTAAAATCTTCCCAAGGAGATCAAATTCTGCAGAAAGTGATCTTGTTACACCATGGAAAAGCATCATCTAACATGCTGACTTGTTATACTTTAGACATTGGACAAAAGGTTCCTTTTTGCTTCCAACCACTTTCCATTATTCAAGGAAAGTTGATCTGAACCAAGGGTAACTTGTACAAGCTATGCAGCTCATGAAATCTTGTGACAACAAGTCAACTTGCAAGCTAGAAAGTGAAAAAGCACTTTTTGTACTTGATAACCAACTTTATGGATTTGGTATTTTGTTCATCAAATAAAGCCATAACCCAATGATCCTTTGCTGATTAGTTTCTCTAATAAATAGAGCCACAAAACTTTAGCAAAAGACACTACATTTGAGCCAAAACATCCCTCAAATCTCAGCAAGCTTCCCTGGAACTTCATTGTTCTTCACTTTCCATCAAAACCATGAAACCTTCCAAAAATCTCCACAATCACAAAACCATCAAACCAATCACTCAAAAACACCAAAAAATCATCCTTAGAAGTTGTCCAAGCCCTCCAAAACACTAGAAAAACTTCCAACCAAAAAGTCAACTCTTCATTGGTCATTTTGTTGACCAAGGAGCCAAAACTCCATAACTCTTCATTCTGACCATTTCCAATCAGTCTAACACCTCAAACACCATCCATAAACATCATAAAAACTATTCCAATCATCATATTCCGTATGTAACACTCTTAACCCAGAGATCACATTCTCACTTTTATAACTTGCAAGAGGATTCGAGTTGAGGGATTGGAGAAGTTTCAATACAAACCAAGCATTGCAATAGCTTTCTAGAGGTTTAGTGAAGTTGATTGCATCATTATTCACCATCTGGAAGTGCATTTGAAGGGGCATTGGACTTACTTCAATAGATAAGTTGTTCATCTCTGAAACTCTATGATTAGTACATCATTTCCATCCATTTAAGTTACCAAATTTCTTGCCATGATGTAGTGATTGATACCTCTATGCTAATTGGTCTGGATCAGTGATATTTGGAATTTCATCTTAATATTTTTAGTTTTAGGTTTCATGTTGTTGTGTGATTGATTATTTTCATTAGGATGAAAATAAATGAAATTGGTTAATACCATTGGATTCCTTATTTTATTCTGAGCAACTTTGGTATTTACATTTTCCAATTTGGTTGAGAAATGAGGGAGTTAAGAATCTGAGAATTTTAAAAATGGAGGAAAGCTCATTGGAAAGAAGAAGATCATGATGGCGCGTAATTTCATTTTTAAATATTATGTTTTATATATTATTTAATGGTTGTAACATATTAAATGAATTGTCATTGTGCCCCAGTGGTAACAAGTTGGTTTTGTGTGATTGTGCGAAGCAAGAGGTCTAGTGTTTGAATCCCCCTCGCCCCAGAAATTTTGGTGTTTTATTTATTTCTTTTTTTTTTTTATCATTTTCACTTGAAGATTTCACATATATTGTGTTGCGCACATTCCTTGATTATAATGTAGCACATGGCCTAGTGGTAAATGTTTTAAGCAGCAAGCTTAAGGGCGTAGGTTCAAACCCTCATGGCAACATTCATTTATTTTTAGCACTTTTTTTTTTACTTTTCTTTTGTTTCTATTTTATTTTCTTTTATTTTTATTTTAATTCTTGTCTACATGTTTATTTCTTTTTCTTCCCATTCATTTTATTACCTTTAATATTTTCATAAATACAAAAATAATTTATTTTTATTAAAGTCTTGATTTTTTTATTTTTGTTTCAACATATTAATTAAAAAATTCAAATATGTGTTTATTAATCCTTTTCTTTTAATTAAAAAAACCCTAAAAATGTTTCCTTTTTTCTTCTTGCATTTATTTGTGAGGATTTGTGTTTACTTTTGATTTGTCTTGAGCATTATTCATGTTAATATGTGACCATATTTCTTAAAATATAAATATGTCATAGTTTTTGTTCATGTTAATAACTTAGGATCTTTGTGTTCGTATGTTGCTTATGTTTTGATTATCCTTGATGCTTGATTCATGACTTAACCATGCTTGTTCTCAATGCCACCTTTGTCTTGTTTGAACGCTCTAGATGATTAATTATTATCCATGTTTTGTTGCAAGGTATCCATGTTGTTTAAATTTGTTTTTGACCTAAAGATATGATGAAACCATGCCCTAACCTTCATCCTTAAGTTAACACTTGTTATTGTATATACATGTTGTAAATTGTTGTACCATGCTTGCTTTAGATAGTTCATAGTGATCTTGCTTTGATTTAAATCATGTCTCTGTCCTTAACTTGTTTTGTTGAAACATGCCTTGTAAATAATGTGCCCATGTTTCTTATTCACATGATTCTGAATACCATGATCAAATGTGTTGTTATAAACCTTGTCCATGTTTGTTGAACCATGTTAACCTTGCTTGTACCATGAACTTTATGCTTAATTACTTTGTTGAATAAAAGTGTATACTTGTTTAATCATGTTGCCTA
The DNA here is from genome assembly GCA_963859935.3 of Lathyrus sativus. NCBI lineage: Eukaryota > Viridiplantae > Streptophyta > Magnoliopsida > Fabales > Fabaceae > Lathyrus > Lathyrus sativus. The sequence goes on along the minus strand of OZ012741.1, from coordinate 474,719,903 downwards.
TTTCCAAGGGAAGGACTTATTGTTGACATCTTTGTCATTTTTGCATATGCATGTCTACATTCTTGTACATATATTTCATAACTTGTAATCCTTAAACTTGTTATCCCTTAGGAAGTTTCACTTAGGATCATTATCAACTTAGACAACTCAAATTAGGGTTTCCCCTTTTAAACTCAAAACCACTTTCAATAGAAAACCTTGACTTTAGGTCATTGATCTTTTCAACTCTTTTGTTAACAAATACTTCAAGACATCTTAAGCATACTTAAACTTATTTCACAAGACTAAAAGACACAAACTTCAATTCAAGTATTTTTCCATTTTGGCTTTTCAATATAAAACCTTTTCAACATATATTAGTCATTAGTCATCCTTAGTTGAGATATAAATCTCCTACCCCATAACATTGTTGAGAAAGATGTTTATTATTTTCCACTTGAGAGAGGTATGTGGCATACTTGTTAATTCTATATCCAAGTTAGAGCCCTTCTCTCAATATGAAGCAAAGATCCCTCTTCCACATGTTTGTGGGGGTTTAGATGAGCGTTCTCCTTAAGATGATAACTTGTCTCTTCTTCATTAAAATCCATCATAACAGCCCCTTTTCAATTTGTACCCCGAACTACGAGGTTTTGATCCTTTATTGGTACATAGGCATAAGACTTTGTGTCTTGCCAAACACAAAAAACAATAAAAAAAAACACTTCTCTTCTCATTTCACAAATCAATCCCAAATAGCAAACTACACATAACACAAAATACAACAAGAGGTTCCTTTAGGATACTATAGATACTTAGGGTGCTAATACTTTCCCTTAATATAACCAACCCCCGAACCTTAGATCTCTTTATTGCTTTGTCTTTCCATTATATATTTATGGTTTATTCATTCTTTACCATTTCCCTTGGACAAATTAAAGATCGGTGGTGATATCTTAAGATTTTTGAAGCCTAGCTAATTCAATAAATATGGTCTTTGATTCTCTCCGCGATAATATGCCCAAAGGAACATATGGAATGCCAATCCTGGTACCTAGAGAGTGGATGCTCACGACATATGACATGAGAAAGGCGTATGTTTCAAACCCTGAATTTGAAAGAGGAAGGAAGTGTGGGTTTTGGAGATGGCCAGAAGTGAAGGATCATCGGAACAGGTACCATAGGTAATTCTCAAACTATTATTAATAAAGTATGGCTTGTAGATGGCATGAAACATAATCTACTTAGTATAAGCCAGTTGTGTGATGATGGTTGCAATGTATTGTTTGACAAGGACTTCTGTTTTGTCGTTAACTTTGATAAAATTGTGGTATTCAAAGGGAAAAGAAAAGGGAATGTTTATAAAATAAATCTTTCTGAATTGGTTGTTCAGAAGGTCATTTGCCTAATGACAATGACTGGTAAAAAATGGGGATGGTACAAAAGATTAGGTCATGCTAACTGGAGATTAATCTCTAAACTTTCCAAGCTAAAACTTGTTAAAGGGCTTCCAGATATTGATTATCACTTAGATGCTCTTTGTGGAGCATGTCAAGTTGGAAAGATTGTAAAAACTTCTTTTAAAAACAAAAAGATTGTCTCTTCTTATAGACCCTTAGAATTGCTTCACATTGATTTATTTGGTCCTATTGGGACTACCTCAATCAGTGGAAAGAAATATGGTTTGATCATAGTTGATGATTTTAGCAGATGGACTTGGGTGAATTTTCTCAAATCTAAATATGAAACATACGAAGTGTTTAGCACCTTCTACAATCAAGTACAATCTCAGAAGGAATTGAAAATTTTAAAGGTTAGAAGTGACCATGAAGATGAGTTTGAAAGTGAACCATTTGAATCCTTTTGTGAAAAATATGGTATTATCCACGAATTCTCTTCTCCCAGTACTCCACAACAAAATGGAGTTGTTGAGAGAAAGAACATATCTCTGCAAGAAAAGGCAAGGATAATGATTCATGAGAATAAACTCCCTAAGTACTTATAGGCAGAAGTTGTTACCATTGCTTGTTATATTCAAAACATAATTTATATCAGACCAATTCTGGATAAAACATCGTATGAGTTATTCAAAGGTAGAAGACCTAGTATCTCTTATTTTCATTAATTCGGATGTACCTGTTACATCCTGAATAACAAGGTCTACCTAAAGAAATTTGATTCTAAAGCTCAGAAGGGTGTCTTTTTAGAATACTCTGAATGCTCAAAATCATACAGAGTGTATATCTCTAAAACTAGAATGGTTGAAGAGTCTATGCACGTTAAATTTGATGATAATTTACCTAACCATAACATGTTAGAGTCTTTGGTTCAAAATGGTTTCTCTACAGGATTTCAGAATCATGAAGAACAATCTATGGTCTGTGTCCCTAGATAAAAATATGTAGTGAATAATGATCCAATATTTGTCACTATATCTCAAGATATACCAGAAGCTACAAAAACTGAAGTTACACCAATAGGTCCTTCTTCTACTGATTAAGTGATTATTCACATTGGCACAGAAGCCTTTGTTTAACCTAAGAGATCATTTAAGTATAAAGCATCTCATCCTGAAGGGCAAATCATTAGTAATAAAGACGATCCATTGAGAACCAGGTCTTCTTTAAGAAATGATCACTCAATGATCGGACTTATTTCACTAATTGAGCCTTCTTCTGTTGATGATGCCTTAACTGGTAATGGTTGGATCATGGTTATGCAAGATGAACTAAATTAGTTTCAAAGAAATAATGTGTGGGGTCTTGTTCCAAGACCACGAGAGAAAAACATCATTGGGACCAAGTGGGTCTTCAGAAACAAACTTAATGAACTTGGTGAAGTTGTCAGGAATAAAGCTAGACTTGTGGCTCAAGTGTACAAACAGCAAAAGGGAATAGACTTCTTTAAAACGTTTTCTCCTATTTCAAGGTTAGAAGCCATAAACCATGATAATCATCAAGAAAGAATATACTACTTCTCTCTTATGCCATCAACCATGACATAATTCTTTATCAAATGGACGTGAAAAGTGTTTTTCTGAATGGAGTTATTACTAAAGAAGTGTATGTCAAACAACCTCCAGGATTTATTGATTCAAATCATTAAGATCATGTATACAAGCTTAAAAAATCACTCTATGGTCTTAAACAAGCTCCAAGAGCTTGGTATGTAAGGTTGAGTAATTTTTTGTTTTAAAATGGTTTTGTTAAAGGAAACGCCGACACTACACTTTTTAGAAAAACTTTGAAAGAAGAAATCTTGATTGTTCAAATTTATGTTGAAGACATAATTTTTGGTTCCACTAATGCATCTCTTTGTCAAGAGTTTTCCAAGGTTATGCAGGCTAAATTTGAGATGAGCATGATGGGTGAATTACAATACTTTCTTGGTATTCAGAACAGTCAGAAGTCTAAAGGTATTTACATTCACCAGCCTAAGTATACAAAAGAGCTCTTAAAAAAATTCAATCTTGATGATTGCAAAGTCATGTTCACTCCTATTCATCCTACATGTAACCTTTGTACTGAAGAATGCAGTTCCAAAGTGAATCCAACAAAATATCGAGGTATGATAGGTTCATTGCTCTATCTCACTGATAGGTATGATATCTTATTCAGTGTATGTTTATGTGCAATGTTCCAAGCAGATTCTAGGGAGACTCACTTAACTGCTATTAAGAGAATCTTTAGGTATCTGAAAGGAACATTAAATCTTGGACTGCTTTATAAAAAGTCCTCAAATTATAAACTGGTTGGATTATGTGATGCTAGCTATGCTAAAGATAGAATTGAAAGGAATTCCACTAGTGGTTCCTGTCAATTTATGAATGCATGAATAATACTTACTTGAAACAACACTACCACTAATTTCTTAGTAGAAGCCATATCAACATAAGCGCCTGAACCACCAACCTTCCCTTTACCCACTAGTGTGCTTTCAACTTTAGTTATAGTGTATTCTTTACTAACAAATCCATAAGATTATGGTTTCCAAATCACAGATGAATATTAGGAGCGAAATGATTCACCATCAGAAACTGCCATAAAACTCGTCGGCGTCACTCTCCGGCCACCTCCTTAAGAACGAAATGAAAAAAAAATTATGAACAATAATCAAGACTAAACTAAAATAGTTACAAAGTTGCGGTTAATTTTACGAAGAATTAAATTGTATACACAGTCATCTCAAAGTAAAGAAAGCAATAGCGGATTCAAATGGATTAAAAGAAGTGAAAAATCGCAAAGAAATTTGAAGAAAATAGAAAGAATCGAGCATGGAGAGTGTGAAAATAAAGTAGAATCGCAATGTAAAGCATTGATTTGAAAGAGAAAGCGAGTGAGAGAATCACGGAATTAGAAAAGTTTGAACTTTCGATCAAGGATTAGAAATTGAATTTTCAAGTACTTTTCTTTTAATAGTTAGATAATAAATTAATCTTTTTGAAATTAAATAATTATGCACTCCTATACTAGTGTACCAGAGAACTTTACTTAAAGAATTATGGTACTTAGTTTTCCTTTGTTAGATAACTTGAAATCAAATATTTCTGTAGGGTTATATGTTTACCAGATAACTTACATAAAGAACTTTATTTGGAGAATTATGCACTCCTATACTGGTTTACCAGAGAATTTTACTTTAAAAATTTTGGCACTTAATTTTTCTTCGCTAGATAACTTGCAATCAAGTATTCTGATAAAGTTATATGTTTATCATATAACTTACATAAAAATTATTTAGTATTATAATCTTTCCTAGGTAACTTGGTTATAAGTTTTTTTTTTATAGTTTCCATATTATTCACCTAGTAACTTGGTTATGACTTACACCCAAGACATTCATCTGGCTAAAAGTTTGGTCTCTCAAAAAACATAAATAAAAATCACCCGTTAAAGGAAAATATGTGGGTTGAAGAACTTACTTGTAAGACTTTCAGAAAGTATAATATGGGTCGAAGAACTTGATAGAAAGACTTTTGCTAATATAATATAAACCGAAGAACTTGGTTAAAAGACTTCCGAAAATATAATATGGACCATAGAACTTGATTAAAAGACTTTAAAAAATTTTAGTGAACTATATAATTTAATAGAAAGACTTCTAGGAATTTCAACCTACTAGAGAACTTGCTAGTAAGACTTTCGGCATACAAAAATTTCTCAAATTTTCTATACTTTTATACTTCAAAATAGAATGAAGAAAAAAAATCAAGCATAAACTAATTATATAGATATATTTTTGTTCAAATTGTAAAAATTATAGAAGTAGGGACATAAATATTGAGATATAGAGTATAATTTTTTTATTTAATTAACAACTAATTTAACAACATCATGTTCAACATCTAATTAGACAACATTGGGTACATGAGATTTCAGTCCAACAGCATCAAATTCCTCAAGGATTTGATTCACAACATATCGTGACACCAAACAAAAATTCAAAATTTACACTATCCAAAGAACCCTTCGAAAACTGATTATTTTTATAGTTTTAAATGATTCCTCCAAAAAATTTTCCTCTCGCTTATGAAAAGAGAATTAGAGCGTCTCAATTTGTTCGAAGATCCTATACAAATTAATTGAAGTTTAATCACGACAAAAATAAATAAACATTATTTAACTACTGTTTAATCATTTTAAATATTTTATGAGACCACATTTAATCAATTGTTAACTGTGACTCATTTGAGGCTTTAACCAATTGTTAACTGTGACTCATTTGAGGCTTTGTACTCTATCAATGTCATAATGTATTCGTCCTTCCTACTTTGCAGAGTTAATGCAAAGACATCTTCAAAGACAATTTTTCCTAAATTATTTTCTCCCTTTGCAATTTATTTATTTTAAATCTAGCACTCTATCAATGTCATAATGTGTTCGTCCTTCCTACTTTGCAAAATTAATGCAACTTTCTTTTTTTTTTCAAAACACCATGATAACTGAAATTAAACAAAAAAATTGCTGTCGGTTAACGAAATGCTTCAATCTAAATAAATGCTTGACAGGTTAACCACCAACCATTTATACTAATCCAAAACATATCTATCAATTTCTTGTATACTTTTTTCATTGCTTTTTTAGTTCAAACTTGTTCACTCATTAACCTCTCTTTTATAGAAATGATAATTTCAACGTTTAATATATATATATATATATATATATATATATATATATATATATATAATTGTTAGACTATCAACTTCATTTCTCCATACTAGACAGATGGATGCGTAAACAAGCTAAGCTGCAAAAGCGTGCATTTTTAGATATTAATTTGACACTATGACACCTGTTCTGCTAGAAAATCATTTAGTGAAATGATTGGAGTAGAGTTTTGATGCCCCAGAGCAAATCTCCGAAAAATGGACCTTAACACTCTACTGTTCAAGTCAGTAAAATAATTAGTAAAAATGCGAGTTATTGTTCAAAGAGTACTGATGTTACTATCAGTAGGTTATAACTGAACTTTCGAACACATTGCAATTTCTTTTTCATTGAGGTTGGACTTGTATTAAAATGGAAATAATAATATTTCCTACAATATACAGTGTGAGGCAGATTTTTTATAACATTTCCTTTCAAAGTACTCAAGAAAACGAATTTACAACATTAACATCAAGATTACAACAACAATCAAGCCGTGTCCCACTACCAACAGAAGGATAGTGATATTACCATTGGTCAGTCTTTAGTATACGCTTACAACCGTGCTGTTTGTTGTACCATTATTAGTGCTTCTACATTGCTGCAATTGTTCCTGGAGATGCCTTACAACCTCATTCAATCTTCGAATATTTCTCTCTTGCACTAAAATAATCTGCAGAAGTAACATCAATTAAAAAAAACTCAGAAAACGCACAGATAATTTGTTTTGTGGCTGATCCTAAAAATGGTTTATATTCAAACACTCGAAGTGAGACCAATGTCACAGTTTTCAATTTAAAATCTGTGAATATTCATGTGAAGCAAAATCCACAAGATTAATAATTCATCAAATATGCGGAGACATTTATAACAAATTTCAAATCTCTTCCTACTGCATAAGGAAAGAACAAACCAGAAAAAACCAAAACAAGGTTGCTTCACCAACATTTCTTTTGAGAATTAAGGTTTTCAGTGTTTTAGTGAGGTGGAAATTAGCATAAGAATTATCCATATTAAACTGAAGTTGTTAATCTAAACCCAATTTCAAAGTGAATGGCAAATCCTCACTTCATCCATGAATGAAAAGAGAACCACAGTTTCGAAAGGAAAGTTCGACTAAGTGCATGCAAACATACCAGCAATGTTTGAAAAATGTTTGCAAAACCAAATCAAACGGTTCCACCATGAACCAGAACTGTTTAAATCAGTTACTTGAGCGGTTCAACCGAAATTTCAACGCAGATCAAACTATATAAATCATTTAAACAATGACATAAAGGTTTCGCCGGTTCCACGTCCGTTTGGTTTGTATAACACTGCATAGCTCATACAATCTAGTATACAACAAACACATACACATCGATGCAAACGAGTAACCCTACCAAGAATAGGAGCAGAAACTCAACGGTCGCGTTTGCTGTCATCTCCAAAAAATTTCTTCACACAATTACAATTAAAACAAAATACAAAAATGCAACATCAAGGATTCTGCAAGTTGAAAAACTCAAGTCTAAAAGTGTTGATACCGTAATTCATCATTTTTATAATAAAGAAAAAATTATAGTTAATTCATATTGCGACAACCACAATCGGTGTCGCAACACCTGTCGTGCCTAAATCGTGAAAGCATTTCCGTGACCTCGGCTAATATTTAAAACCTTGTCTAAAACAACTAATCAAACATACAAGGAGAAATTATTAAATAAAAGGAAACAATAGAAAATTAGAAAGAAAAAAAATCAAAACCTTTTCCTTTACTGTTTCAACCCCCTTTGAAATCCGTTGCTGCTTTATAGATAAGCTTGAAGTTGAATCAACATCAACCACAAGTTGTTGTTTCCACTCAAACTGAGAAGTGATTACAAGCATGAGCAGTAGAAAAACAAGCAACAAGGGTCGAGGCATCATTTCCAATCACAAGCAAAACCTGCACAACACCTGCATATGAATTAAATAACAGAAATTAAGCACTAACGTTTCAAAAACAGAGTGAATTAATCATTTTTTTTTGACAAAAGTGAACTAATTAGTTGATACTCATAAAAATCTGAGGAAAAAAATGAAACTTTGATTGCTAAAAGTTTAAAACCATTGAAGAAGAAAAGGTAACGAGATTAAATCAATGTGGTAATTAGGGTTTTGGCTCGTTCTGGTTAAAATTGAGTAAAACGTTATTCAAATTAAGGGAAAGCTTACGGATTGGTGAGAAGAAGAAAAGCCCAAATTCATTATTGGTGTTGAAATAGCGCGCCGTGAAAGAAATATATTTTGTAAACATATGCTCTTTTTTGTTTAAAATATACTCACTAACTGTTACTAATCTTTTCGAATAGGAAAAGAACCAACAGCATCATTTTTGGTTTTTTTTAAGGACTTGTCATCGAGTAACTTATCTAATTTTAATTCATGTAACAGTATTTTGGATCTCAATTTTAAAACATATATTAATATTTTATTTCTATTAAATTTTATTTAAACTCTAAACAATCGATTATTTATATTTATTATTATTTTAATATATTATTTTTATTATATTTAATATATTTTAACATTACCATAGGTTGCTTCTGGCACCTGTTTATTGCTTCACAATGTAACAGTGTTGCCACCTGGAGAACTATTTTTCAACTCCAGCAATTTGTAAAAAAAGTGGATTACATGCTGGCGAACTAGGTAGAAAAATCTACCGCTAGAGATGCTCTAATAGATATAAGTTAGGATAAAGTAAAGCGAAATCGAATGGTACAAAGATATCATTATATTATTTGTGTATTTTTAAATAATTTATCCGAACAAGTTGAATAAATTAGTTTATTTCATCATCGCATATACTCTAAATTAAATGGAATGAAAATTGAAGAATTTAATGGAATATGATAGATGAATTTCAATCTATTTTATTTCTCTCCATCTATTATTTGCAAATTTAAACAATGAAATAAAATTAAATATTATTTTATTTAATTTTATTTCATCGCATTCAATCAATCCAAAATATCTTACTCCATAAGAGTTAATGATTAAATTTGACCTAAAATCTCAAATTAAGTTAGGAAGAAATTCTTACAGTTTAAAGTAAGTTCCCTTGACAATGAGTGGAAGCAAAGAAAGTAATGATAATACTATGACGAACTCTCTGCTAGGATTTATCCCTCCAGAGGGAGTAACGAAGAGTGTTGTTGAAATGGATCTGCAGGACAAGAGCACAAGAAAGATCAAGGAATGAGGGAGTGAAGGAGTTACGGAGGCTGGGAATGGCACCTCTAGCAAAAGCATATCATATAGAGATATGGTCACTGGTATTTCTAATGAACCGGATGAAAACATGGAGGAGGAGGATGTAACCCCTGAAGGAGATCTATCTCGAAAGAGCGGAGGCATTGAAATTGTTGAAGCTAAAGTCGGAGAATACGATTGTCCAACTTTTGTCCTGTCTAATTTCAAGGAGAAAGGGTTCACCATCCTTGGAGGATGGGAGTGATTGTCAAACTCTTGGGGCAGAAGATTGGCTACAAGGCATTGGAGACTAGGCCAAATCAGATGTGGGTGAAATACGGTGTTATAAGAATCATTTATCTAAGCAATGATTATTACTTAGTTGTTTTCTCTCATGAGAATGATAAAAGGGAAGCAATGGAAAATGGGCCTTGGTTTATTTATGATCATTACCTGACGGTCAAGGAGTGGTATCCTAATTTTCAACCAGAGAAGGATATCATTGATGAAATATCGGTTTGGATTAGAATTGCGGGATTACCGATAGAGTATTATGACTATAGAGGGGGAAATATGTGAGGATATGTGTTCAAGTTAACCTTTCAAAGTCTCTTCTCACTCTATTTAGCATAAAAGAGAGAAATTATTGTATTGAATATGAAAGGTTTCACCTTCTTTGTTTAAAATGCGGGAGATATGGCCATTACAAAGAAGGGTGTAGTAGTAGAGGAAAAGAGATTGTCCATGTTGACCATGAAGGAATGAACAAAGGAACAGGTGAAGGAACGTCCAAACCAGTGGAAAATATTACGCATGGTGTAGATGCTGGTCCTTGGAAGGTGGTGCAGAAGCAACGAAGAGGAAAGAAACTGATGGATGGCCGGAAAAATGTGAATCCGGCGAGAGTTAATGATATTGGTAGGATATAGGGGTCGATATTTCTGACATTAAATAGTCATAATACTAAAGAAAATACCATTATGAACACTGGAAAGCGTGGAATTAATCTTAATAGAAATAATGGGATTCCCAAATCTATGGATCATGGCATTGAAAATGAGGTAATTAATGCCATTCATGAGGCAATCAATGCATGAAATAATATTAATGGAAAAGAAAACGGCACTGTTACTGTTGCTGATGGGAAAATCCTCCTGTCAAGGAGAAGGAACCACTCTGGTGGAGAGAAGGAATCATCCTGCTGGGGAGAAGAAGTCACGCTAATCTCAATTGGACTCAACCTGGGGAAACGAACCTCAGACGACTTTCTGCAGGGGAACAAAGTTCTACGAGAACCTGTACTTGCTCAACTGGGTATACGAACCACGAACTGCTGAGGAAACGATGTCAATCGCATAAATGAACTGCACGACCTTCACAGATAGAATATTCCTGGAGCTACGGACTCCGATGGGGAATTGTAGGAACCGTTACTCAACACTCTCCGCTGGGGAAAACCAATAATGGCTTGAACGGCTTCTAAGGACTCGACTCTCTTGGGGACTGAAAACTCGGCTGGGGATACGCAACCAGACGGTGGAATTACTCCTACCTGCCGGGGAGAATACAACTCTGTGGGGAATTTCAATTCCACTGGAGACTTCATTCTGAACTATCGGAAATCGAACACTTGCGAATAGTCTTCTACGAGAACACTACATATTGACCCAGTGCTGGGAACGAATATACACTTTTACGTATGACTCAGCTGGGGAAATGATGACCCTAACTGGGATACATCTGGTTGAGGAGAATCTATCGCCGCTTGGGAAGACATATCAATGCTCATAGTCCCATGTTCAGACTTCATAGGGAAACACTGTTGAACTGCTGGGGAAGAAGGAATCATCCTGCTTGGAAAACATCTGGCATACTGCTTGGAGGGTAATGTCCCTGCAATAAAATGAGCAAATAGACAAGATACCCTTCACAAAGGGACCTATCAAGGTTATCATCCTGTGACAATGTTTAGGTAATTCAATGTTTCAACAATTATCGACCTAGGCCAGCAAGTTTATGTATGCGCATTGTATCAAAAACATCGGGCGTTCTTTTTCACAAACAAAACAGATAAAGCCAAACAAACAAACGAAAATACTGAATAGTATATGTTTATTGATGACGAGCCCCTGAATAGGAAAAATGTTTTACAACAGATGCAAGCCCCTGAAATGAGGAAGCTGCGCAAGTATAAACATAAATATACATCAGTATACACAAATGTCGGCAATGCGGTGTAGATGAACACCATGAGTTGATCCCTCTATGACCCACTTAACTTCGATACTTCTTCGACGCTTCATCTTCAGAAGAGATTGATTTAGACGAACGGCCCTCAGATCTTCCCAAACCACTTAAACAATGAAAGTTCACACGTGGAACGCAGTCATTTGCTTTTCTTAATCCCTAACTTTTGCCTGAATCGCCCTTTCGGGTTTTCGATTCACCGGGATACCCTTTTTTGCCAAAGCCGCCCTTTTAGGTTTTCAGCTTTGCGGGTCTACATTTTTTTCATTTATATCCCTAATTTTTTCCCGAACCTTTTTCCTTTTTTATGGTTCGTCGGGATGCCCCATTTTGCCTGGATATTCTTTTTCTTTCCAGCGGGTCATTTTTAAGCAAAGTATTTTTTAACTGCGTCCGCGTTCACAGGGGATGCAAAATCTTCGCCATTCATCGTGGATAACAACAAGGCTTCTCCCGAGAAGACCTTGCTGACGACATACAGACCTTCGTAGTTAGGAGTCCACTTGCCCCTGTGATCGGAGTGTGGTGGAAGAATCTTCTTCAGGACGAGATCACCCGTCTGAAAGCTTCTAGGACGCACCTTCTTATCATAAGCTTTCTTCATTCAGCTCTGGTACAGACGACTATATATAATCAATGCTAATCTCTTCTCATCCATCAGACTGAGTTGATTCAATCGGTTCTTAATCCATTCTGCCTCATCGAGTTTCACGTCAACCAAAACTCGTAAAGAAGGAATCTCAACTTCCAACGGTAGGACGACCTCCATACTGTACACTAGTGAGAAAGGAGTTTCCCCGGTTGATGTGCGTACCGTTATACAATAACCGTGCAATGCAAATGGCAATATCTCATGCCAATCTTTGTAGGTCACAACCATCTTTTGTACTATCTTTTTTATGTTCCTTTTGGCCGCTTCAACCGCACCATTCATCTTCGGCCAGTAAGGTGATGAGTTGTGATGTTCAATCTTGAAGTTCTGGCATAACTCCTTCATCATCTTGTTATTCAGATTCGAACCATTATCAGTAATGATCCGCTCGGAAATTCCATATCGACAGATGATGTCCTTCTTTATGAATCTAGCCACCACCTGCTTGGTCACGTTAGCGTACGAGGCTGCTTCCACCCACTTGGTGAAGTAGTCGATGGCTACCAAAATGAAACGGTGACCGTTAGATGCAGTGGGCTCGATCTTGCCTATCATATCAATGCCCCACATGGAGAACGGCCACAGGGATGACATGACATTCAACGGGCACGGCGGCACATGAATTTTATCAGCATAAATCTGGCATTTATGACATCTCTTCGCGAATTTGAAACAATCCGACTCTATCGTCAGCCAGTAATATCCTACTCGTAAGATTTTCCTCGCCATGACATGTCCGCCGGTGTGCGTACCAAATGTGCCTTCATGGACTTCCTCCATAAGCAAACTAGCTTCTTTCTCGTCCACACATCTGAGTAGCACGAGATCGTGATTTCTCTTATACAGAACTCCATCAGGATTGAGATAGAAATTTCCAGACAGCCTCCTCAGAGTCTTCTTATCCTGGGTTGACGCTCCCGCAGGATACTCCTTAGTCATAAGGAAGTTCTGGATGTCATGGAACCATGGCTTGCCGTCGGAGGCTTCCTCAATGGCAAAAACGAATGCAGGTCTGTCAAGACGGGAAGTGACAATTCTTGGGGCTTCATTCCAAAAATTGACTTTGTACATCGAAGCCAACGTGGCTAAGGCATCAGCCATCTGATTTTCAGCTCTAGGCACATGATGGAGTTCCACTCGATCAAAGAACGGAAGCAGCCTTCTGGCATAATTCATGTACGAGACCAAATTTTACTAACGAGTCTCCCACTCCCCTTTTATTTGGTTAACCACGAGTGGTGAGTCACCGTATACATCCAGGTTTTTGATTCTCAAATCAATGGCTTCTTCTAAACCCATGATGCATGCCTTATATTCTGCTTCATTGTTGGTGACCGAAAAAGTCAATCTAGTCGTGAACGGGATGTGGGATCCCTGGGGAGTCGTAATGATTGCCCCAATACCATTTTCATAGGAATTAACGGTCCCGTCAAATATCAATTTCCACTGGGACTTCCTATCTGGCCCCTCGTCGGGCAACGGTTCATCACAATCTTTGACTTTGAGAAACATGATATCCTCGTCAGGGAATTTAAATTTCATCGGCTAATAATCTTCGATAGGCTGTTCGGCAAGGTATTCAGACAACACACTTCCCTTGATGGCCTTTTGGGAAACATACTGAATATCATACTCCGTCAACACCATTTGCCATCTGGCAATCCTGCCTGAAAGCGCTTGTTTCTCGAAGACGTACTTGATCGGATCCATCTTCGAAATTAGCATGGTCGTGTGGTTGAGCATATACTATCGTAAACGTTTGGCAGCCCACGCGAGTGCACAACACGTTTTTTCCAGCATTGAGTAACGGGACTCACAATCTGTGAACTTTTTACTCAAGTAATAAATGGCATGCTCCTTTCTGCCAGTCTCGTCGTGCTGACCGAGAACGCATCCCATGCTATTCTCAAGATCCGTCAAGTACATGATTAAGGGTCTTCCGGCCACTGGGGGTATCAAAATTGGATGTTCTTGCAGATACTATTTTATCTTGTCAAATGCCTTCTGGCAATCCTCGTTCCAGATAATCGCCTGATCTTTTTTCAATAATTTGGACATCGGTTCACACGTGACCGTGAGCTGAGATATAAACCTTGCAATGTAGTTTATTCTCCCCAGGAAACCACGAACTTCTTTTTCAGTCTTTGGCGCTGACATATCTTGTATTGCTTTTATCTTAGCAGGATCCACCTTAATGCCTTTTTCACTCACAATAAACCCCAGTAGTTTTCTAGACCGTACTCCGAAGGTACACTTGTTAGGATTCAGCCTCAACCTGAACTTCCTAAGCCTCTCAAAAAGCTTCAGCAAATTGACCAGATGTCCCTCCTCCGTTTGGGACTTTGCAATCATGTCATCAACATAGACTTCAATCTCATGATGAATCATGTCATGAAACAAAGTGACCATCGCTCGCTGGTAAGTGGCCCCTGCGTTCTTCAGAACGAAGGGCATTACCTTGTAGCAGAACGTCCCCCAAGGTGTAATGAACGTGGTTTTCTCCATGTCATCTGGCACCATCTTGATTTGGTTATAGCCGGAGAAGCCATCCATGAATGAAAACATGGAAAACTGGGTTGTATTGTCAACCAACACATCAATATGAGGGAGCGGGAAATCATCTTTAGGGCTCGCCTTATACAAATCCCTATAATCAACGCACATCCGCACCTTACCGTCCTTCTTCGGTACCGGTACTATGTTGGCGACCCACGGAGGGTAAGTAGTGACTGCTAAAAAGCCATCATCCAGCTGCTTTTGCACTTCTTCTTTGATCTTAACGGCCATATCTGGTCGTGTCCTTCTAAGCTTCTTCTTAACGGGAGGACATTCTTCTCGCAGTGGTAGATGATGGACCACTATGTCAGTGCCGATTCCGGACATATCTTCATACGACCAAGCAAAGATGTCATTATACTCTCGAAGTATCTCGACCAGTCTTTGCTTAACATCGCTCTGTAATGCAGCCCCTATCCTGACATTTATGACAAGTTCCTTAGAACCCAGATTAACAATCTCAATCTCTTCCTCGTGAGGCAGAATGATCTTATCTTCTTGTTTCAACAAACGGGCCAACTCTTCGAGAAGGTCTTCATCTTCATCAATCTCTTCTTCAGCTTGATATATCGGGCAATCAAAGTCGAAGTGAGTCGTAGAAGGTTCAGAGTCGATGTCATCTGTAGTGTGAATCCTGCAATAACAAGGGTTAAGCTTAAAACGAGGATATGCAGCTTAGCACAACCATATTGCCATTTTATTGTTTTTCAAAACAAAAATAAAACAGGAATAACAGATATCAAAAAATTTGAATGCAAAGAAAACGCCCTTTGATTTATTGATAATATGTACATGCATAAGCAAACAAGGCCCTGATAATAAAACCGTTATGCCCCGGGTAGAGCATAAGGTTGTACAATAATTGGAAAAGACAAAGCATTACTCTTTGCGCGTCACTTGGATGACATCCTGGACGGACCAGTTGTTAAGGCTCTGGCCTGGTTTGCACGGCTGAATCCAGGAGTCCAGGTCGCAATCACTATCTTCGTCGTCTTCAGACACGACGTTGACATTCTCAAATATCACCCCACCTTTTGTGAACTGAATCGGCCCTTTGACGCACGACGCACTGCGAGAGGAGGAAGCATCAGTAGAAGGAGAATACCATAACCCAAACTTATCCTGCTTGTTAGGGATTTCCAGAACTTTCCCCCAACCTGGGGCAGGACCAGCTTGAACAACAGCTTGAGCTTCCTTGAAGGAAGAGAGATTCATCTCAGGTTTTTCGATCATCACTGGAATCGTATCCTTGACTTTAACGACCTTAAACGCCTGGCACAAAGTTTCGGATCTCGCCATCCACCTCAACGTATTTAAAAGATGACAAATGGCTCACCATTATGTCCTCTTTACCACAGACGGTCACGATGTTGCCCCCCACAACATACTTCAGCTTCTGGTGCAATGTGGAAGTTACTTCCCCCGCAGAATGGATCCATGGTCGGCCCAACAAGCAGCTATAGGCTGGCATGATATCCATGATATAGAAAACTGCGTCAAAGGTTTCTGGCCCAACTTAAATGGATAGGGTTACTTCTCCAATGACGTGACACTTAGTTCCATCAAAAGCTTTTACCACCAGGTCACTGGGTGTACATATCATCCATCTCGTATCCAACCTCATCAGAGCCTTCTTAGGGAGAATGTTTAGAGATGATCCCGTGTCCACCAGCACATGGGACATAACCGTTCCTCGACATTCTATCGAGATATGCAAGGCGCTATTATGGTTTCTTCCTTTCGGCGTCAGCTCTAAGTCAGTAAACCCTAATCCATTACCAGCATTCACATGAGCAACTACTCCCTCTAGCTGATTGACGGAGATCTCTTGCGGTATATAGGCTGCATTCAGAACCTTCAGCAAAGCGTTACGGTGTGCCTCGGAACACAACAACAGATTCAGAATAGAGATCTTAGATGGCGTTTGATGAAGATGATCAACGATCTTATAATCACTTTTCTTGATCACTCTCATAAATTCTTCGGCATCTTTCACAAGCAGGTCCTTTCCCACCTCACGGGAGGTTTCTTCAACGACCTTACTCTTACCTCTGCCAATCTTCTCAACCTTGTCAGCTTTGTTAGCCACAATCTCTGGTGGAGCAAACACTCTTCCGCTACGTGTTATTCCCCCAGTTCCCACTAGGTTGTCAACAGATTGCCTGGATGGCTCCAACTCCAATTTCTGTCCATTGCAATAGACATCTGCCTCATGGTGCCATGGAACAGCGTTAGTACTCTTAAATGGTATAGGCCCAGCCTTCATTATAGTGATTGTAGGTGGCCTCGATGCAGAAATGGTAATTGTTTTACGAGGGATGGTGATAGTGGCAACCTCATCCTTTTGCTTCAGCATTACTTCCCCTGATCTGTTCTCAGCCCTCCGACTAAACTGCAAAATCCCTTCGTTCATCAAACTCTGAATCCCTGCTATCAACTGATCACAGCCGTCTGAATGATTCGCACAATCCATACACAATTTCCCACAGCCCGGGAAAATACCTTTCTTCATCAACTTGGCTTTAACGAAACCAAGTGGTGTTCTCAGGTCTCTGACATCAGTCAATAAGTCTGAATCTTCCTCTTCAATGATGGCACTAACCCCATCTCCCCCATGGTTAGGCATAAGGTTCTTCGTAACATTCAGAACATTATCAGAAAAGTTGATTATCTTGGCGTCGACCATATCTTGCACTTTGTGCTTGAATGCCTTAAAGTTGTCAATCGAGTGGCCAGGCGCCCCCGAATGAAACTCACATCTCGCATTTGCATCGTAGCCCGGTGGAGGTGTCCCTGTCAAGGGAACCAAATTTCTCTTCTAAACTAGCTGCAACTGAAGCAAAGTCTGCAAAAGCTGAGCGTAGGACATGGGTGGGGTTTCAAGATGACGATTCGACAATGGGGCTTTATTCTGGTACCTCCGGTACCCTTGTTGGTTCTGTTGCTACTGCTGCTGAGGTTGTTGGACAGCAGGAATAGTAATGCTAGCGACCTGCTGGCGCTGGCCCTTTCCTTTTCCCCGAGCATTAGACACTGAGCTCATCTCACCTTCTCGTCTCTTACCACTGTAAGGTTTCTTTCCCCCTCCAGCTGAGGATACATCTATACCCTGAATCTTTCCGAGTTTGATGCTATTCTCTACATGCTCTCCAGTGATTATGAGGTCGGAGAAGCTTCCTGACATACCACTGACAAGCTTCTCATAATAAACCCCTGGAAGAGTAGCTACGAACATCTCGACAAGTTCCTGCTCAACCATTGGTGGCTGAACTCTTGCTGCCAGTTCACGCCACCTCTGAGCGTACTCTTTAAATTCTTCGTTGTTCTTCTAAGACAAATTTTGCAGCTGAACCCGGTTGGGAGCCAGATCGATGTTATACTGATAATGGCGTACGAATTCTTCAGTAAGGTCTTTCCACGTACGTACACTTGTGGGTTCCAAACCCATATACCACTCCAGCGAGGGGCCTGACAGGCTGTCCTGGAAGAAGTGCATCAACAACTTCTCATCTTCAGAATGTGCGGACATCTTTCTATAGTATGACCTCAAGTGGACACGGGGGCAAGTGGTGCCCTTATACTTCTCGAAGTCAGGTACCTTAAACTTGGGAGGCACCTTGAAGTCTGAGATCAGTCCCAACTTGGTCATGTCAACGCCCATGGTATTCAAGTTTTCAAAACTCCTCATCTTGTCTTCGAGTGCTTTGAACCTCAAACGGGCTTCAGAATTCAGTTCACCCTCAGCTCCTTTCATCGAGAATAAGTCCTCCTGACAA
This sequence comes from Lathyrus sativus, assembly GCA_963859935.3. Taxonomy (NCBI): domain Eukaryota; kingdom Viridiplantae; phylum Streptophyta; class Magnoliopsida; order Fabales; family Fabaceae; genus Lathyrus; species Lathyrus sativus. Next base: position 474,701,331 of record OZ012741.1, on the reverse strand, counting down.
TCCTCATGCCAAGGTTGATGGCCATTTCCAGTAGCAAATCCAACAGCATCAAGACCAAACTGATTACCAGCACCAGCGTTCCTAGCATTATCAGTTCCACCAGTATTGCCGTTGCCTGTACCCACATTACCATTGGCCTCAAAGTTTCCATTCCCGGCTCCAGTCGTATTCCCATTAGGTCTAATATTACCATTGCCTCTCCCGTTCCCTCCAGTAACAGGGATGTCACCATGAGGGGTCTCAACAAGCGGAGGGTTTGGAGTATTCCCACCGTGTAGCACGCCGTTGCTGTCAACGCGTGAGATCAGAGGTTGCACCAACGCTCTGAGCTGGTACTGGCCATTAGTGACCACTTGCATGAGATCCATAAAACGATCCATCCTCTTCCTGAGCTCTTGAATGTTAGTCTGAACCTGTTCCATTACTCTGACTTGATTTGCTCTGGTAGAATACCGGTGAATCTGTCTTCGTTCAATCCTGAAATAACCTGTAAGCACAAAGGGTTAGGAAAACAGCTTGAGGCACCTGTTATGCAAATGATTCATGCAAATGCAGACACGTATCTATGCATTAGGAGGAACCCCCTCGATTCTAGCTCCAAGACAAATAGAGTTTACCATCCAATTATGGAAAGAAATCCTCATATATATACATATATATATATATATATATATATATATATATATATATATATATATATATATATATATATATATATATATATATATATATATATATATATATATATATATATATATATATATATATATATATATATATATATCTGAAAAACCCATGGTTGCACCCTAAAATTTGCCTAACCTTGTCTCACTTGGTTTATGTTTCATTGCATTAGCATATCATTGATCTAACATTTGCATAGCATAACATTGTGCATTTAACAGGGGATCAAGTGTGGTTTATATCAAGATGAGCCTATCTAGAGGTCTTATTCAAGCTTGAGAAGTCACCATAGTCATCAGGAAGAGGGTTAGGTTCTTGAGAGGTTCGGTTGTTTGTATGTGGTTAATCTCCTAACCTGAGGACTAATTGAAGACCACCAGTGGGTTGTGGAGCCTTAATCAAGGAAGGAGAGAGTGTATGGATAGAGCTCATAGAGTGCCTTGAGGGTCATGGTGGAGCTCAATCAAGTCATTGTGCCAAGTGTGAAGAGCCGCAGTTGAGGGTGTTGCAATTAGGGTTTTCATCTGAGTAACCCTAAGTCAATTGTGCAGTTGAAGAGGGTTAAAGCCTATTTCTAAGTTTTTGTGACCATGGAAAGTTGTGTTGAGATACATGAGGTGATATTCCAAGATCAATCCAAGAAGAGTTCAAAGTGTGAGGAGTTGCTAAATTAGGGTTCTCAGGGTAAAATCCCCTATTTAGTGCCTAACTCCAAGACCACTTATCTCAAGATACAAGTTTCATCTCCACTTTTTGCCAGCATGAAACTTGTAGAGCATGTTCTTAGCTTTAATTTGAGTACTAGAAGTCCTCCATTTAATTTATAGAACTCAAGTTATGGTTCAGACAAGTTACAAGTCATCTGAGGAATGTGAAATTTGTCTGTGAAAGTTCACCAACTTCCAAGGAACGTTTGACCTAGAAGGGTGTTTCTCCTAAACTTTTGGCCAACATGAAAGTTGTAGGTATTGATCTTAGCCTTCCAAATTGTATTAGAAGTCTTCCATATGATTTGTAGAACTCAAGTTATGAGGTTTACAAGTTAGGGGTATTTTGGGAAAAGTGAGATTTTAGGTCATTTGGCATTATAGGTCATTTTCACCATCTTGCAAGCTTCAATTGAAATTTTTTTCAACATAAAACTTGCTCAAAATGATGTTTTTAGGTTAACCATATACTCATGATGAATTGATTTAGCTTATGGTGAGACTTGGTTTGAGAAATTTGGCAAAAGGGAGAATTTAAAGGCATTTAAGTGAAAAATTCTCAAATTAATTCTTTGTGTTCAAAATAGGCCAAGTGAGTACTCATTTTAATTAGAAAATGCATTATAAATACTTTGGCATTATTAGAATTTTCACTTGAGGCTTATTTCATGGTGGTTTGACTTGTAACTTCACAAATAAGTAACATATCATAACTTGGTCATAAGAGGAGTTCAAGCTCTCTAATCACTCTCTACACTTTCCACAGACTATAGGCAATTGAATCGAAACTTCTTGGAGAAGATTTGAGGGCCAATGCGTGTTTACCATGTTTGAATTTTTCAAAGGAAATTGAAAATTGGATATTCTGATTTGGGCCTCCATTGGATCAAAAAAGCCCACAAATCATTTCTATTTAAGTTCTATGATTGATTCAGAACAATTTTGGTGATTGATTTGTGCCATAACCAGAGATTGAAGTTGGAGTTTCAAGAGGAGAAGTGGAAATCATGATTTCAATTTTAGACCAATTCAAAGCAAATTGAGGCTACAAACACCTTCAGCATACTTCCTTGAGTAGATCTGCACAGTTTGAAGCTGAGAATCGTGTTCTAGATACCTCAATTTCAAGCTCTAACACAGGTATGTAGTTTTCAAAATTGCTGAAGTTTCATCATGATCTAGCATATGTTAGCATGCGGTTAGGCTTTAGGAGGTTTCTTAGATGGATTTTGGATCATTATTTGGAAGATTAGAGACAAATTAGGTTGAGATGTGATTTCTGTTTGGAGTTGGTTTGGCCTGATCTTGAGGTTTCCATACGATCTAATTAGTTGAGGATGATCAGTGAAGCATAAGGAAGAGATTTATGGTTTTAGATTAAGGTTTGGTGATGATCAGAATTATGGTGTATTTTCGGTTTGAATTTGTGTTTATGAATCCATGAGGAATTAGGGAAAATGAGTAGGATATTTGAGTTCAGCATGAGATTTGGAGTGGATCTGTGTCAAGTTTGTTGAGGTTCTATGACCTGTAACTTTGGAACCGCCGGAGAAGATGATCGGAAGTCATCTCCGGCCACCGCTGCAAGTTCCCCCCCCCCCCCCCCTTTCTGAGTTTCAAATGAGGAAGATGAATTGATCACCCATGGATCTGGCTTGAGTCTTGACTTTGTATTCAAATCCAGTGGCCACGACTTGTTTTCAGAACTTTAGTTTTGGTTATGAAACGCTGCGTTTCATTTTTGAGGTGGCAGCGCATGAGACCTTAGATCAGCTTACTTAGTCATTCCATCCTACGCTCCTCATTTAATTCAACATTTTAATTTTGTTTATTTGATTTTCCTTTTATTTTAATTCCATTTACATTCTAAAATTCATTTTAATTTCATTATTCATCAGAAAAATAAAATAAAAATATGTCCATACTCCTCATTTCATTTGTGATTTTTATGTGATTTTACATTTGATTTTTGCCTGATTTTCAATTTATTTGGCATTTTCTCATTTTATTAATTAATTTAATTTTGCATATTTGATCCATGTTTTTGCTGATTTTTGTTCTTGCAATTGGTATTGAATTTAGGGCTGATTTTTTGCTAGTGGGTATATTAGAGATGCATGATCCCCTATAATTTAATTTAGATTTTTTTAGACAATATTAGGTTCTGTTTTGGATTAGGATCATTAGACCTTCCATTTTAGGGTTTTAATTTGGTACCTTGTGATTTAAGTTTTTTTTAGGTGACCTTCCCTTTTGATTTGATCCCTGACCTTTCCACTATAGGTCCTTAACATGTTTAGGTTCCCTTAGAAAATTTCTTAGGATTTTAGAAGTAGTTTTAGTATTTTAATTTGATTTAATACTTAGACTAGTTTTAAGTTGCTTTCAACATAGCACTTGCTTTAGAATGACCCCAATGGTAGCCTTTAGCTCATAATAGGTTTGCTAATCTTCTTTAATGGTGTTTTAGACATGTATAAGCTTCTGTTTACTTGTTGGTGATGTTTGATTTGGTGTTTAGACCTCCCTTTAGAAGCTTTCTTTGAGCTTGTTCAATTAGGGTTTAGGAAGAGCTTAGTTATTCTATCTTTCTTCAAATAAACATGGATTGCTTTGATTGCTTTCCATTCTCATCCCATGATTCAAGGTCCCTATGTGAAATCCTCATCTTTCCTTTGGAAGGATGTGTGGCATTTTACAAGAGGTAGAACCTTTGAGGATGTCTGTCTCAGATGACTGGTTGAGTGTCAGGTTGGATTCCTTTGGTTTCCATCTTGCTTCCCATCATCAATCAATAATATTGATGTTAATTCTCTTCTCTTTTGTTGGAGCTTGTTGAAGCATGAGGATGCAGACTTCTCTTGAGGTTGGCTTGGGCTTGAAGTTGTTTGTTTGCTAACTATTTGATTGTTTGCTGTTTATCTGCTTTGCTGTTGAGCTGTTTCTCTGACTGCTCTGCTTTGCTTGTGTGACTGATTAACTGTATGTTGCATTAGACTAGGTTTCTCATATAGTGATCTAGGCTTGAGAGCATCCTAAAGGTTGAGAATAGCTCACTTTGCTTGTCTGCATCTAGAGGTTGAGTTTCTCCCTCTGCTTGATTGTTATTGATTGGCTTTGCTTGCTGGCTTAAGGTTGAGTCTGTCTCCCTTGCCTGTGCTTTGTGTGTTGCCTCTGGGCTTGCTTGCTCTAGAAGTTGAGATTGTCTCCTTCTGCTTGTGTGATGCATTGCATGCATTTTATTTACAGTAATTCCTGTACAGTTTATCTGCTTTACTGTTGTTTTCCTTTGCCATGTTCCCCTAGGAACTCTGATTTCTCTTGTTCAAGAGAAGTTATGACAGACATTAGGGTTCTAACCATGCATGATAACATTATTTAGCTTCCCTCTTAAACTCAACCATATGATCATTTTGCATGACAACTTTAGGTTTGGATCAGTTCCCCTTTAGTGCGTCCGTTCTCTTCTCATCTTCAAACAAAATCAAAATATAGTAATAAAGGTTAATTGACGTCGTACGCTACGAGCCTTAAGCTACTTGAGAAAGGATTGTTGGAGAGTTTCTTTTCAATAGTCTGGATGTTTAGTATGGTACCCTTTGGGTGACATGCGACGCATTCACTCTCAGGTCATAGTCTCTAGTGCGGTATCAGTTGCAAACATCCATAAAAGATACTTCTCTAAAAAACAGAAAACAAAGATCAAACTCTTTTTGTCCTCTTGGACCTTTAATTCTTGGAAACCCTTTTCAGAAGGAGAGTTCTGTTAACTCTCGGTTCTACTGCAAACGGTAAATGCCTAAGTCTCCAAAGGTCGAGCTGCATACATCAAACTGCTGGAACCGTCTGTTAACCCTACTCGGATAAAAAAGACAAACCTGTGTCTCTCGTGTCCCAAACTACGTTTGCTCTGATCTTTCACGATGTATGAAAGTACATAGGCACAAGATGCGATATCTCGGCGAGCAACCTTCCCCCGTAGTTAGGCGAACTACGTTGACTCTGATTTCTCGTTCCAGATGGGTATACGTAAGCATAAAGTGTGATACTTTACCGAGTCATTTTCTTTTCTTTTCAGACCAGACCTTTAGTGTAGATAGATGTAATAAACCCGTCAGATAAACACAACAAGCATGGATCCCATCGAGTACGATAGACGTGAGGGGTGTTAATACCTTCCCCTTGCGTAACCGACTCCCGAATCCAGATAATGGTTGCGATGACCTTGTCTTATACCTTTTCGTCAGGTTTTTCCGATCGTTTCCTTTCCCTTTCTGTGGGATAAATAATGAAAGGTGGCGACTCTTCTGTCTTGCCGACCTTGTTTTTCGCAGTAGCGACAGCTGGCGACTCTGCTAGGGAAAATCTGGTTCCCTATGCGAGTCAATCCTAGCGCTTGTGTGTTTACTTGTTGGGTTTTATTCATCGCATTTACTTTCCACATTTTATTTTCAGTATGATATTATTATTGTACTGTTGTGGGAAGGGGTTCTAATGAGCGAGAAGCCAGACCCAGGCTTGAGTGTACCTAGCATTAGTTGTGGAAATTAGTGGGCGCGTGCTTGCTTTGTAGGCACTAGTGTCTCATGAAATCCACGCTCAGACGATGTTCTCCCGGTTGACTTCTCTTCTGGCCCTTTGGGCTTGAGGGGTTATTGGTTTCGAGGATTGTCGACTCTGGGGACCGATCATTTATGACTCAACTAAGTGAGGACACTTCAAGAGATGATGATGCCACACCTTCTGGGTATCATATCATCGCTCTTGAAAGTCTGTGACGCTGGGAAACGCATAGGATGCCATACCTTGTCTGTGATTAGGTCTATACCTGTGAGCGGGGTCGGGTTATTATAGGAAACCTTAACCTTCAGACTACCTGGTTTTCTTGATAGTGAATCAGTGTTGTTGGGTTCAGAGGATTCTTATCGTTAGAGATGTGGTTGTTCTCGACAGTGCATATTTATTGGTCCTCTTCAGGGTTGTGCTATCAGATCAGTGTTGTGATTGTGTTGGATTAGAGCCTCGGTCTTCTCAGCAGCACCATCTTGATCCCCTATTGCATGTTTGCATTTTGCATTTTGCATACTCATTTGCATATCATTAATGTGTGTCTGTGTTGCAGGTACATTATCCCCCGATTCCAATTTTCTCGCCTTCTGTTGTGCTAGTATGGGATCTCTGAAGAAGAATGTGACCTACAATATCCCTACCCCAGAGGTTGCTCTGTTGTCCAGTTTGATTGCCTTGGCAGATGATACAGTGAGAGGGGAATTCAGAAAGTCCTATGGGAAGCTGCTCAATTTGGTCCATAAGCCTTCTGTGTATGAGTTGAATGGGTTGTATGCCTTGCTGCAGTTCTATGATCCTCCTTTGAGATGCTTCACTTTCCCGGACTTCATTATTACACCTAAATTAGAGGAGTATGCTGAGTTGTTGGGTGTACCTATTAAGAGTCAGATGCCATTTGTTCACCTGGATGCTAAGCCTAATATGGAAAATCTAGCTCTTTCTCTTCATCTGGATGCCTCTGAGTTGATCATGTCTAGTTGGAATGGGGTTCCTAGATTTTCTATGTAGTTCTTAGTTGGGAAATCCCAACAGTGTGCCAAAGACGGCTGTTGGATCGTATTTAACGCCATTCTTGCTCTCTGCATATATGGTATCATTTTGTTTCCCAACATGCCTGATTTTGTAGACTTGGATGCCTTCCATATTTTTGCATCAGGGAATCCAGTTCCTACCTTGATTGGCGATGTGTATCATTCCGTCCATTACAAGAACGAAAATAGAAGGGGTAAGAATGTATCATGTTGTGTGCCTTTACTCTACAGATGGTTTGATAGTCACCTACCCAAGAAGGGTCCCTTTGCTTCATCTGCAGCCACAACTGAGTGGTTTGAGCGCTTGATGGGTTTATCAGCAGAGAGTGTTATGTGGTTTGATAGAGATATGTTGGGTACTGAAGTCATATTCAGCTGCAGTGGGTTTTCGAATGTGCCTCTAATTGGAAGAAAGGGATGTATCAACTATAATCCATCTCTACTTGTCAGACAGTTCGCATATGCTTTGAGGGGTCCACCAAAAGAGGAAGAGGTGCAGGAATCTCTGTACCTCACCGGTCTTCTAGAGGGGAATTTGTTATCTAAGCTTTAGCATGCCTGGAATGATATCAGTAGACGAGGGAAATCATTGTTGGGTAAAAGCAATAGCCAAGCTTATGCTCCGTACGTGACCTGGATCAAGAGCAGAGCATAAACCATAGGGATGTCGTTTCCACCTGCCAAGCCAGAGTATCCTCCGGTGGTTGAAGAGCTTACTACCGTGCCTATTCAGCAGTATAATCAGGTGTTAGCTGAGAAGGAAGAACTGAAGAAAGCCAATGAAAAGTTGGAGAAAGAGCTGGCACAGATCAGAGGCGAGAGAAGTGAAGCCGTCCATTCCTTCAAAAAGCAAACAGAGTTGGTAAACAGGTTGGGCATGGACTTGACTAAGCAGATAGATGATCATGAACGTTTGGGTCTGGACTTCAAATCTATCAATGATGTACTTGCCACCAAGAAGCAGCACTTGGATGAAGCATACTGTAGAATTTCCAAGTTCAATCAGCAGTGGAATGCCACTATAGCCAGCAACAAAGAGATGGAGGATAAACTGAAACAACAGATCTCTAAATTGAAAGCTTAGGTGAAGGCTAGTGAGAAGAAGTTTGATTAGGAAACTGCTCGCAGATATGCCACAGAAGACCTGCTAAACAAAGCTCTCGCTAACCTGAAAGATCGCAAGCAGAGGTTCGAATCTAAGAAGCGAAGGTTGGAACATTGCTTTGGCCTAGGAGCATGGGAAGATTTTGTTGAAGGTCTCCAGTGTACTATTATGAAGAGAGAGTTGCTTGTTGAGGGACTACTCACTCAACCCGATCACCCCAAGACAAAAGAGTTACTAGAAGAGTTTCGTGCCCGCTGTCGCACTTGACTATCTTTGTAACCTTTTGTATTTTTCTGAGCTTTGTTGTAGGCTGACCATCACCAGGCTTGTTGGTCGAGGTCATGCTATTGATTCCCCATGTATTCATTGAAATTGTACTGCTGTCTTGTTGGCCATATATATGAGATGTTATTTCAGTGATTGGATCCAGACTTCTTGTTATCAGCACTGGCACTCGAATCGGGGGAAAAATCTCCCTAACGCACATACACATGTTTGCATTTGCATAAATCATTTGCATAGCAGGTACCTCGTACTGTCTCCTAACCCTCCATTGATGCAGGTTCCAGGATTGCCGATCAGCGAATTCATCGCTACTCTACTAGAGGAAATTGCAAGAGAGCTATGGACCAAGCACAAGTTGAGATGTAGGATATGCGCGACAGGATGGCGCAGTTCATGCAAGTTCTGGAAATTGTGGCTAAGGTCCAGGAGCAGCTTCAGACTCTCGTGCAACCTCTGATTGCACGAGTCGATAGTAACGGTGTGCTACATGGCAGGGATACTGCTGACCCTCCTCATGGTGAGACTCCCCGAGCGGATGATGCTGTATCGGTGGTCGTCCTCAATACGACTGAGAACGGTAACGGGGCTGGAAATGGGAATGTGACTGGTAATGGCAACGGTCATATGGAAACCAACGGAAATATCGGAGCTGGAAACAGGGGTTTCAATGTTGGAACTGGGAATGTTGGGTTTGGTTTTGGTGCTAGAAACACGGGCGTAGGCATTGGTGGTGGCAACCAGGGTTTTGGCAACCAAGGTTATGGCAATCAGGGTTATGGTAACCAGGGCTTCGGCAACGCAGGTTTTGGTAATGCAAGCAACAACAGTGTTGGGGTGGGCGCCTACAACACTGGTTTTGGTCCAGGTGCTGGTAATCAGGGTCTTGGTAATGCGGGGTATGGTCCCAGGTTCAATCAGACGGGTTTCGGCCCTAACGCTGCTTACGGTGGGTATGATAATGGGGATTCTTATTGGGGCGAAGATCGTCAAGAAGATGCTTTCCCTCCTCCAGGCCGAGATCTTGAGATGCTCACTGACAATGACAGAAGGTTCAAGATCCTGGAAGAACAGATGAAGAATCTTGCTAATCAGAATCCGCAGAGTTGGACGTGGCTAACATGGGATTGGTTCCTGGCTTGAGGGTGCCACTCAAGTTCAAAGCGCCCACCTTTGACAAGTATAAGGGGGATACTTGCCCGAGAGTTCACGTGCGATCTTACTATCAGAGAATGTCCGCCTACTCTGATGACAAGAAGATGCTGATGCATTTTTTCCAGGACAGCTTGTCGGGACCATCATTGGAATGGTACATGGGGTTAGAGCCTACTCAGATTGGTAGCTGGAAATAGTTGGCAGAAGCTTTTGTCAAGCATTACCAATATAACAGCGACCTTGCGCCGAACAGGGTCCAACTCCAAAGTCTTTCGCAGAAGAATGGCGAGAGTTTCAAAGAATACGCCCAGAGGTGGCGTGAGCTTGCAGCCAGAGTGCACCCACCCATGGTGGAATGTGAGTTGGTGGATATGTTTGTGGGCACTTTCTCTGGGCTGTATTATGATAGGCTTATCAACTGTACGATGACTAACTTTTCTGAGTTGATACTCTTGGGGGAACGTATCGAGAATGGTGTCAAGATTGGTAAGATTCAAGCGGAAGAGTCAACCTCAGCTGGAGGTGGTAAAAGTGCTTTCGGGAATAAGAGACAGGGGGATACTAATTCAATATACAGCTCCCGAGGAAGAGGTAGAGGTCGAAACCAATACCGTCAGCAGCAGATTGCTAGTGTGACAATTCCTGTACCTCAACAACAACAACAACAACCACAGCAGCAACGAGGACAACAAAATTCTGCTCCACAAAGATACCAAGGTTGGGATAGGGCTGTGAAAAGGGTATTTGATGCACCTCCATTGCTGTATGCTCAGCTTCTTCCAACTTTATTGCAATTGCAGCTGGTTGAGAAAAGGACGTTAGCTCTGCTGAAGGGCACACCTCCTTTTGGGTATGATGCCAATGCACATTGTGAATTCCACTCCAGGGCACCCGGTCATAGCATCGAGAACTGTCATGCGTTCAAGCACAAGGTGCAAGATTTGATAGATAGCAAGGCTATAAACTTCGGCAACGAAGCGCCCAACATTGAGAAGAATCTGATGCCGCCTCATGGATCTGCAAAGGTGGGTGCTATTTTGGAAGATGCTAGTTTGAATTTGGTTATGAATGTGGATGAATTGAAGACGCCTTTGGGTTATGTCAAGAACAGATTGCTGAAAGGGGGAGTGTTCCTTGGGTGTGATACCGGTTGTATTGGTTGTTTAGCCCGGCCTGAGGGTTGTGATAACTTGAAAAAAGGTATTCAAGAGTTGATTGATGAGGGAACGCTGCAATTCGACCATACTGCTGAAGAGAAGCCTGTTGAGGCAATAGCTGAAGAGCAGGGCGAAGTTGCAACGATTACGACTGTCATGATATCGGCGCCTCCCAAGCGACCGACTATCACAATAACCAAAGCTGAACCCATTCTGTATAAAAGCACTAAAGCCATCCCTTGGAACTATGTGGCAAGAAATTTATTGCAATGGAGAGAAGATTAACCTGGAAAGCCCGCCTGTAGGGACAGTTGATAACCTCGTGGGGGCAGGGGGCATAACCCGCAGTGGTAGAATCTTTGCGTCACCAGGAGTAGAAGCTGAGAGAGATGCCAGAGGGAAGGGTAAAATGGATGAAGGAGGACCTTCTCAAGAGAAGGAAAAAGAAGCATTGACCAAGGACGTGGAAGAATTCATGAGATTGATTCAGAAGAGTGATTATAAAATTGTCGATCATCTGCAGCAGACGTCTTCCAAAATCTTGATTTTGTCATTGTTGCTCTGTTCTGAGGCTCACCGGAACGCTTTTCTGAAAGCCCTTGATGCTGCCTATGTACCTCAGGAGATATCCGTGAATCAGCTCGAAGGAGTGATTGCGCACGTGAATGTGGGGCATGGACTTGGCTTTACAGATTTTGATCTAACACCCAGGGGCCGCAACCATAACAGTGCATTGCATATTGTAGTTGAGTGTAGGGGCACTGTTATGTCTCATGTCCTGGTTGATACTGGTTCGTCCTTGAATGTTTTGCCTAAGAAGGCACTGTTGAAGCTGGATACCCGAGGCATAATCTGCACGCCAAGCGACTTGGTAGTGAGAGCTTTCGACGGGACTAGAAGGTCTGTGTTTGGAGAATTGACTTTGCCAATCCAGGTCAGTCCAGAGGTGTTCGACACTATGTTTTATATCATGGATATACAGCCAGCTGTTAGTTGTTTGCTCGGACGACCGTGGATTCACTCTGCAGGGGCCGTGACGTCGACGTTGCACCAAAAGCTTAAATACATGATCGGTGGTAGCGTTGTCACCGTTGTGGGGAGGAAGACATCATGGTAAGTCACCTGTCGTCATTCAAATATGTCGAAGTGGATGGGGAGATCCATGAGACATTGTGCCAAGCCTTTGAAGGGGTGCAGATCAGAAACAAATCTCCTGTCATTAGCAAAGGGCCAGAGGTGGCTATGTCGTCGTACAGAAAAGCCCAAGCGGTAGTTCAGGCCGGAGAGACCAAAGGTTGGGGTCAAGTTCTGGATATTCCTGTTAAGCAAGACAAGTTCGGTTTGGGATATCGCCCGTCGTTATCATCTTCATTACAGAGCGCGCCAAAGTTCAAAGGGCCGATTATGTTTACTCCCGGAGGGGTCAGTTTTGAAAGGATTAATGTTGTGTCTGACAGTGAAGATGGAGATAGTGACTGTGACATGGAGTCATGGATCAAGCCCAGCGAGCCAGGACAAAGCCTATGCAACTGGTCTATCCAGGACTTTATTCAAGTGGCGCGAAACAGTAATGCCTTGTTTTTTCGATTATTGTACAATCCTATGTCCTACCCGGGGCGTAGTGATTTTATTTCAGGGCCTACTTGTTTATGTGTGTGCTTGCTTTAATCATCAAATAGAGGCGTTTTCCTCATGCAAATTTTGTGATCCCTGTTTTTCTGTTTTTTATTTTTATCAATAAAATGGCAATGTGGTAGTGTGCTTCGTTTGCATATCATTTGAAGCATTTAACCCTTTCTCTTGCAGGATTCATATTTCAGATGACACCAATCAAGAACTTCCTATGACTCGCTTCGACTTTGAGCATCTGATACTTCAAGCCGAAGGAGAGATTGTTGAGGATGAAGACTTACCAAAAGAGCTGACTCGTCTTTTGAAACAAGAAGAGAGAATCATTTTGCCTCATCAGGAGGATATCGAGGTCATCAATTTGGGTTCGGAAGAAGTTGTCAGGAATGTCCATATAGGGGCTGCGCTGTAAAGCGATATCAAGCAGAGACTTGTCGAGATGCTGCGAGAGTATAGTGACATCTTTGCTTGGTCTTATGAGGATATGCCTAGGTTAGACACTGATATCGTGGTTCACTGCTTGCCATTGCGTGAAGATTGTCCGCCGGTCAAGCAGAAACTCAGAAGAACGAAACCAGATATGGATGTAAAGATTAAAGAGGAAGTGCGGAAACAGTGGGACGCTGGTTTTCTAGCTATTACAACTTACCCTCCTTGGGTCACCAATATAGTACCTGTACCAAAGAAAGATGGTAAGGTACGGATGTGCGTTGACTATCGGGATCTGAACAGGGCGAGCCTTAAGGATGACTTCCCGCTTCCTCATATTGACGTGTTGGTCGACAACACTGCTCAGTTCTCTGTGTTTTCCTTCATGGACGGCTTTTCGGGCTATAATCAGATTAAAATGGCACTAGAGGATATGGAGAAAACAACTTTTATTACCCCGTGGGGAACGTTCTGCTACAAAGTGATGCCCTTTGGTTTGAAGAACGCTGGGGCAACATACCAACGTGTTATGACGACGCTCTTTCATGACATGATGCATAAAGATATCGAGGTCTATGTTGACGATATGATTGCCAAATCCCAGACGGAGGAAGAGCATTTGGTGAATCTTCTGAAATTGTTTGAGAGGCTTAGGAAATTCAGGCTGAGGCTGAATCCTAATAAGTGCACCTTCGGGGTGAGATCTGGTAAGCTATTGGGGTTCATTGTTAGTGAAAAAGGAATTGAGGTTGATCCTGCAAAAATAAAAGCAATACAAGAAATGCCAGCGCCAAAAACAGAGAAAGAAGTTCGTGGCTTTTTGGGGAGGTTGAACTACATTGCCCGGTTCATATCTTACCTCACAGCCACGTGTGAGCCAATGTTTAAACTGTTAAAAAAAGATCAGGCAATTTTCTGGAACAAAAATTGTCAAAAGGCGTTTGAAAGAATAAAAGAATACTTGCAGGAACCTCCGATTTTGATACCCCCAGTAGCCGGGAGACCACTGATCATGTACTTGACGGTTCTTGAGAACAGTATGGGTTGTGTTCTCGGTCAACATGACGAGACCGGACGAAAAGAGCATGCGATATATTACTTGAGTAAAAAGTTCACAAATTGTGAATCCCGTTACTCAATGCTTGAAAAGATGTGTTGTGCACTTGCTTGGGATGCCAAACGTCTGAGACAATACATGCTAAATCATACAACCATGCTGATTTCGAAGATGGATCCGATCAAATATATCTTCGAAAAGCAGGCACTTTCAGGAAGGATTTCCCGATGGCAGATGGTACTGACAGAGTACGATATACAGTATGTCTCGCAAAAGGCTATCAAGGGTAGCGTACTGCCAGAGTACCTGGCTGAGCAGCCAATTGATGATTACCAACCGATGAAGTTTGATTTTCCTGACGAGGATATCATGTACTTAAAGATGAAAGACTGCGAAGAGCCATTGCATGGTGAAGGTCTTGAGCGGAGTTCCCAATGGCAGTTGATATTTGACGGGGCTGTTAATTCATATGGAAGTGGAATTGGGGCAATTATTACGACTCCCCATGGGACGCACATCCCATTCACTTCCAGATTGACATTTCCAGTTACCAACAATGAGGCTGAATATGAGGCGTGTATCATGGGTCTCGAGGAGGATATTGATTTGAGGATTAAAAATCTTGATGTGTATGGAGACTCCACGCTAGTCGTGAACCAGATCAGGGGAGAATGGGAGACTCGTCAGCCTAATCTGATACCGTACATGAATTATGAAAGGAGGTTGTTGCCTTTCTTTGACAGAGTCGAGTTTCACCATGTGCCAAGAGCAGAAAATTAGATGGCTGACGCGCTGGCGACATTGTCTTCAATGTACAAAGTTAACTTCTGGAATGAGGCTCCCAGAATAGTTATCTCTCGCCTTGATAGGCCCGCTTTCATATTTGCCATTGAGGAAGCTTCTGATGGCAAGCTGTGGTATTTTAATATCCAGAATTTCCTAAAGAACCAGGAGTATCCGACTGGGGCATCCAGCCGCAATAAGAAGACTCTTAGGAGATTGGCTAGAAATTTCTACTTGAATCCAAATGGTGTTCTGTACAGGAGAAACCATGATTTGGTGCTATTACGATGTGTTGATGAGAAAGAAGCTAATCTACTCATGGAGGAGGTCCACGAAGGAATCTTTGGCACGCATGCCGGAGGACACGCTATGTCTCGAAAGCTATTACGGGCAGGGTTCTATTGGCTGACGATGGAAAGAGACTGTTTCAAGTTTGCAAAGAAATGCCATAAATTCCAAATTTATGCCGATAAGATTCAGGTGCCGTCAAGCCCTTTGAATGTTATGGCATCCCCGTGGCCTTTCTCCATGTGGGGCATTGATATGATTGGCAAAATTGAGCCCACCGCATCCAATGGACACCGGTACTAATCTACACCATTTATTCTAGATTTTATCCGTTAAAACATCGATTCTACCGATTAAACTCATTTCTGCCCTAAAATGGAAAATGAGCAAAACTCTCCAACAATCCAATCCAATTCAACAAACACATACATAATCATAAACATTGATAAGATAATAACATTTCACACCCTTACCCGATTAAATCGAAGCCTATATGTTGTTCTTGATGAATCCAAGCTTTTCCTCTCTTTCTCCTTTTTCTCTTCTTCCTCTTTCTCTTCTTTCTATTTCTATCTCTTTTCTCTCCTCTTTCCACTTATATTTATTTCTATTCTAATTCTCTCAAAACATCTATTAATCCATTTTCTCACCAAATATCCAACATAACATTAAATACTAAATGTCTAAAATACCCTCCAATCTATATTCCCCGAAAACTCTCAAAATTGGTAAAATAACATAATATGCAAACATAACATATTAACACATAAATTCCACAATTTAAAATAATAATCGCCCAATTTAAACCAAAAGACTCAACAAAAATGGGAAATCAGAATTGGGGCGTTACAACTCTCCCCCACTTTAGAAATTTTCATCCTCGAAAATATTACCTGATCCAAACAACTCCGGATACGAATCTCGCATCCCACTCTCTAATTCCCAAGTCATATTGCCTTCCGAAGCGCCTCCCCACACTACTTTCACAAGCGCAATATTCTTGCCTCTTAGCTTCTTAACTTCATGGTCCAAAATCCTAATCGGTAAAACTTCCACCGTAAGGTTATCTCTCACCTCAACCTCGTCCATAGGAATAACATGTGACGGATCCAGAACATACTTCCGAAGTTGCGAAATATGGAACACATCATGCAAGTTCTAAAGATTCGGAGGCAACGCCACACAATAAGCCACAACACCAACTCGTGCAGTAATCTGATACGGACCAATAAAACGAGAAGTCAACTTCTTCGATTTCAAAGCACGACCCACACCCGTAACCGGTGTAACTCAAAAAAACATGGTCGCCTTCTTGGAACTCAAGATCCTTCCTTCTCTTATCATGATAACTCTTCTGCCTACTCTGAGAAGCTTTCATCTTTTCCCGAATAAACCTCAATTTCTCCATCGTTTGTTGTACCATCTCTGGTCCAACTACCGACTTCTCACCATTTTCATGCCAACACAAGGGTGTTCGACATCTCCGACCATACAAAGCCTCAAATGGTGCCATACCAATACTTGAATGAAAACTGTTATTATAGGTGAACTCAATCAACACCAAATAACTATCCCAAGCACCACCTTGCTCTAGTACACAAGCACGCAACAAATCCTCCAACGATTGAATTGTCCTCTCGGTTTGACCATCCGTCTGCGGATGATAAGCCGACCTCAATCTTAGCTTAGAACCCAAAGCCTTTTTGCAAACTCTCCCAAAACCTCTATGTAAATCTAGGATCCCTATCTGATACAATACTCTTAGGAACTCCATGTAACTTCACAACCACACGAACATAAATCTCGGCTAACTTCTCCAAAGGATAGCTAATATCAATCAGAATGAAGTGAGCAGATTCAGTAAGCCTATCAATAATCACCCAAATAGCATTATGACCTCTTTGCGTATTCGACAACCCCGTAACAAAATCCATCGATATACTATCCCATTTCCACTCTGGAATATCCAACTATTGCATCAATCCACTAGGCTTTTGATGTTCTACCTTAGACTTCTGACAAGTCGAACAAGCATACACAAATTGAGCTACATCCTTCTTCAATCCGGACCATCAAAAGATTTTCTTCAAATCTTGATACATCTTATTCGCTCCCTGATGAATACTTAAGTTACTTCGGTGTCCTTCTTCTAATATCATCTTTTTCAACTCCACATCATTGGGAATACAAATACGACCATGAAATCTCAAAACTCCAAAATTATCAACCTTGAAATCCTCGTTCTCATTCATCATCAAATCAACGTACCTCAAATCCAACTTTTGCTTTTCACATACGGTTGCAAGAAAATCATTCGTAACATGTAGCATACCAAGTTTCACACTACTCGTCGTCATTTCACAAACCAAACTCAAGTCTCTAAAATTCTCAAATAATTCCCATTCTCTCGTCATCAATGCGGACATATGTAACAACTTCCGACTCAAGGCATCGGCCACCATGTTTGCCTTACCCGGATGGTATGTCAAACCAAAATCATAATCTTTCAAAAGCTCTAACCACCTTCTTTGTCTCATGTTCAACTCTTTCTGATCAAATAAATATTTCAAACTCTTGTGATCACTAAAAACTTTAAGCCTTGCACCATAAAGATAATGCCTCCAAATTTTCAGAACAAACACCACTGCCGCTAACTCCAAATCATGCGTAGGATAATTCTTTTCATGCACTCTTAATTGTCTTGAAGCATAGGCCACAACTTTTCCACCTTGTATCAAAACACCACCTAAACCCGTCAAAGAAGCATCACAATAAACCACAAAAGGTTCCGTAGGATTCGGAAAAATCAAGATTGGCGCCGTCTTCAATCTTCTCTTTAGCTCAATGAAACTCTTTTCACAATCAATATCCCAAATGAAAGTCTTTCCTTTACAAGTCAATTGCATTAACAGAAGTGCCAACTTTGAAAATCCCTCAATAAACCTCCGATAATAACTTGCCAAGCCTAAAAAGCTTTGAATCTCCATAACTGATCTAGGAGACTCCCATTGCATCACCACATCAATCTTGGATGGATCCACACTAATATCGTTACCGGAAATAACATGTCTAAGAAAAATTACTTCCGACAACCAAAATTCACACTTCGACAACTTATCATACAATTGCTTCTGTTTCAAAATCTATAACACAATCCTTAAATTCTCTTCATGCTCCTCTTGAGACTTAGAGTAGATCAAAATATCGTCGATGAACACAACCACAAAAAGATCCAACTGATCATGAAAAATACGATTCATGTATTCCATAAACACACCCGGCGCATTAGAAACCCCGAATGGCATCACTAAATATTCATAATGACCATACCGTGTCCTAAAAGCCGTCTTTTGAATATCCTCTTCTTTTACACGAATCTGGTGATATCCCGATCTCAAATCAATCTTGCTAAAAACACACGCACCAACCAATTGGTCCATCAAATCATCGATCCTTGGAAGCGGATACTTGTTCTTAATCGTCACCTTGTTCAATTGTCGATAATCAATGCATAACTGCATACTTCCATCTTTCTTCTTTACCAACAATACCAGTGCACCCCAAGGAGAAACACTTGGTCTTACAAATCTCTTTTCCAACAAGTCATTCAATTGCTTCTTCAATTCTACCAACTCCGATGCCGACATACGATACGGTGCCATCGAAACTGGTCTAGTACCAGGAATTAGATCAATAGAAAACTCAACTTCTCTTTCTGGCGGTACATCCGTAATATCCTCCGGAAACACTTCTGGAAAATCACATACCACTGGAAACACATCGAACTCAACTTTACTCTCCACCGATAATGATGCAAACAAACCAAACAACTGAGCTTCACCCGCTAAAAGTTTCTTCAACTACTTAGTGGATAGAAAACACTCATCTTCATCATCTTCCAAAGAAGGAAACCTCACTAACTTTTGATAACAATCTATACAAACTCTACTAAATTGCAACCAGTTCATACCCAATATCACATCCAAACCCTCTAACAGAAAACACACTAAATCCATAATAAGGTCTTTAACATACATGGTCAAAGGACAACTTACACACACCAAAGAAGTAGTTACCGACCCTGAAGCATGAGTCTCAATAACCATCTCACCACCACAAGAAGACATGCACAAATCCAAACGCTTAGCGCACTCAAAAGAAATGAACGAATGAGTCGCTCTAGTATCAATAATAGCAACTAAAGGCATATTATTAATAAAGCATGTACCTTTAATCAAACGATCTGCACTAGTAGTGTTTGAACCTGCTAATGCAAACACCTTTCTGCCCGCTTGAGATTGTTTCGATTTAGTACACTTAGTACTAATGTGACCAACTTCTCCATAATTAAAACACTTCACCACATTCCTTCTACAAACAGTTGTAGCATGTCCAATACCTCCACAGTTAGAACACCTCACAATGGTCTTCCCACACTCAAAAGACTTATGGCCCATCTCGCCACACTTGTAGCACTTGGCGGAACCAGAACTTCCTCCTCCAGATCTCTTCTCAAAGTTTCCCTTATGCTTGCCCTTATCAACAGGTGTCACATAAGGTCAACTCCTAACTTGTTGCTTTCCTTTCCTCTCATTCAAACTCTTATAGTGTGTAGAACGAGCCTTTCTATCTTCCTCAAAAATTCTACAACATTCGGTCAAATCTGAAAATCTCCTTATTCTTTGGTATCCCACCGCTTGCTTAATCTCAGGACGCAAGCCATTTTCATACTTAATACGCTTAGAGAACTCAACAGTAATAGCAGCATAGTGAGGATGAAATTGAACCAATTCCATAAACTTAGCAGTATAGTCCACTACGGACATGTTACCTTGTTTCAACTCAAGAAATTCCATCTCTTTCTTCCCCTTCACTCTCTCAGGGTAATACTTCCTCAAGAACTCGGTACGAAATAGATCCCAAGTTATTTCTTCATCATCTACTTTAAGAATTTGACGCATACCGATCCACCAATCGTCAGCTTCTTTTCTCAACATGTAAGTCCCAAGTCTCACCTTATTCTCTTCTACACAGCCCATAACTCTAAAGATTCTTTCAATCTCTTTCAACCAAATTTGGGCACCATTGGGATCAAATCTTCCTTTGAAGACCGGTGGTTGATTCTTCCTGAACTCATCGTTAGCATTCACCTTCGGCGCACCCTACACCGCCCTAGCCATTGCCTCTAATGCAGCAGCCCTCGCATTGTCGTTACAACCAGCCATATTCTGATCATTCCCAAAAATAACAACAAAGTTAAACAACCGTTTAACCAACACAACAACAAGAGAGACACAACTGACTCAACACTGGCTCTAATACCACTTAATGTAACACCCCCTTTCTATACCCCCAAATAATCAATTAAATCATTTAGGCACATATTAAAAATTCATTTCCATCAGAGTATAATTAAAACATGGTATAAAAGAGGTATGTCACTGTCGTACCTCGAAAAATACGATCCTCGCGATGGACGCGGAAAATACGTTCGAACAGAGTCGCCACCGAACTTTATTTATTCCAAGGAAGGAATAGGAAAATATCGATAAAACCTTTGAAGAGATAAGAACATGGTCATCGCAACCAATATTCTAGGTTCGGGAGTTGATTACGCAGAGGGAAGGTATTAGCACCCTCTACGTCCGTTGTACTCAACGGGAACCTCTTGATCGATTCGAGAGTAAAGTTAGCTACGCTTGTTTGTTTTCTTCTAATGATTCTCCTATAGGGGGAAATGGGTGGTTTTAAGATAGGGTGCTCGCCAAGGATTGGGGCCCTTGTGCCTACGTATCTTCACTTGTAAGAAGTGGAAAATCAGAGCATTCGTAGTTCGTGGGACTACGGGAAAAAGAGGGGATTGTGCTCGCCAAGATCATCGCAATCTTGTGCCTACGTATTCTCATTGATAAATGAGAAATCAGAGCAGCCGTAGTTCGGCTAACTATGGTAAAAGGTTTGGTATGTGAACAAGTGTTTAGGTCGCATTCTAACTGCTAAACGTTGGCTTGTCTGCTCGCTAGGGGAGGCTGAAGCACTAGTTTTTTATGTGCGGAAGAAAGGACTAAACAATGTTCTTGGCAAAAAGTGTATGAGTTGAACGAGGGTTTATGTCGCATTCTAACTGCTAAACGTTGGCTTGTCTGCTCGCTAGGGGAGGCTGAAGCACTAGTTTTTTATGCGCAGAAGAAAGGACTAAACAATGTTCTTGGCAAAAAGTGTATGAGTTAAACGAGGGTTTATGTCGCATTCTAACTGCTAAACATTGGCTTGTCTGCTCGCTAGGGGAGGCTGAAGCACGAGTTTGTTATGCGCGGAAGAAGGGACTAAACAATGTTCTTTGGGAAAGGTTTGTGTCAGAAATCGCACGAGGGCGAGGAATTAATGTTTGGAAAGATTCAATCGCACGGGGGCGAGAAAAGAGAGTTGGGTTGAATAGGTTTAAGGTTTCAATTGCACGGGGGCGAGAAAGAGGAGTTTGGTTAGGTAATTTGATGGAGAATGACGACTATTTGATAAACGAGACGTCGGCCTCGCCATCGATTAATCGGGGCATTATTGGAATGCTAGATTCCAACGATACTTTTTCATTCGACTAACTTCGAAATTTGTGTTTGAGAAAGTTTCAATCGCACAGGGCGAGAAAAGAGAGTTGGATAGAATATTTTAAGGGAGAATGACGACTACTCGATAAACGAGACGTCAGCCTCGCAATCAATTAATCGAGATGTTATTGGAATGCTAAATCCCAACAACACCTTTTTCATTCAATTAATTATGAAATTGTATTTGAATGGACAATGACGATTTTTGTCCAAATAGTTAGGGCATATATTTTATAGACGAAAGGTCGAGTAATCCACAACCTAAAGCGTACGCCCCAAAAGTGTTTACTCAAGAATTCAAGGAGTGCGAGACTCCAAGAACTCAATTCTTTCGTAATTTAATCAAGAAAATAGTTTGGATTTGACGTATGGTTTAGAAACATACTAGGGTTTAGACTCGATCGCACAAAGGTAAGGAACGAGATTAGATGGTTTGAAAAATTAGGAGGAATGACGACTACTCGATAAACGAGACGTCGGCCTCGTAACCAATTAGTCGGGATATCGTTGGAATGCTAGATCCCAACGATACCTTTTTCGTTCTCTTAATTATAAAATATGTTTGATGGACAGTGAATATACTTGTCCAAATAATTACGAGAAATTTTTTAGGAACGAAAGTTTGAACGACGCGCTACTCAAGGAGTACGCCTCAATAGTGGCCATTCTCGAGTTCAAGGAATGCGCGACTCTAAGAACTTGATACTTTCGTGATTTAATTTAAAAAAAAATAATTTGAATGGATTAGCGTACTCGGACTAGGCGCACTAGTTATTCTAGAAAATAAGATCGGAAGGATCACAACTCAAGGTGTGCACCTCGAGAGCGGTCGCTTAAAAATTCAAGGAAGGCGAGATCCAAGAATTTAATTGTTTTGAAATTTGTTTGAGAAAAATAGCTTAATTTAATTAAGAAAAATAGTTTTAATTTTCATATATAAAATTAATTAATCAATTGCTTATAAAAAGATTTTGAGAAAAACTAATTATAATTAATTGTTTTGAAAAAAGGTTTAATATCTTAGAAAAATATTTAACTTAACTAGTAAAGTACAATTTTCTAAAAGTTATAATTTTCTAAAAGTTTAATATTTAAAATATCAATTTGGTAATAATTTAAAAATATAATTTTTTTTAAAGAAAGAATAATTGAAAATTTCTTATAAAAATATCTAATTAATATAAGTGGACTTAAAAATATCTTTTAGAAGCTTTAATTGAATTGAGTGAGAAACGGTTTTGAAAATCGAAAAATGGAACAACCACAACTCAAGGGCGTTCGCCTCAAGAGCAGTTGTCTATGGACTCAAGGAGTGCTAGACTCCAAGAGCCCACTATTTTCGTCTAAAATAAAAAAGAAAAATACTTTGATATTAGAAATAAATTAAGATACTTAATATTTAATCAAGACTAGGAAAATTTTACATTAAAGCAAAAGTCAACACTACATATTTTAATTATCTAAAATTAATATAAGTTTAATTGTCAATTAATTTAGTCATAAGAAAATAAAATAAAAACCTAACTTTAAGGTAATATTATCCTTTATTCATTAATTATTCTAACATAAAACATACTACTGAACAATCCAAGACCTCAACCTAAGTCTCATGAGACCTAAGCCTGTCGTCTGCCCTATAATCAAGAAAAGAACATGAAATACCATGCCAAAATGTAACACATAGTTTCTTTAAAAAAAGAAGGATCTCACAGTAAACACAACGCCTACAGTTTCACATGGCATATGCTGTTACTAATAATTATCATCCATTGTATGAACATGATTGAGATAACCAAAAGTAATAAATCCTCAACACCTTATCACAACCTCAATCCCTAAATATGATATTAACCATCAAAACAAAACCAAAATGATAACTCGAACCGAATCTTAGCAGCAATGTAATTCCATTAATTACAAACTGTAGTAACAGAATCAAAACAAACAGCAGCAAATGCGATATCAAAAGCGAACAACGGCAGCATAAATCATCACAATTTTGAGACAATGAGAGAACAAGTAACCAATTAGACAATAACAACTCAATATGCATCAATATGACCAACAACCTCAATTCCGGACAATGTTTACGCATTTTAAATACACAATAACAATAGTAACAGTAGTATATAATGTAATATAATGCTTTGGGATCAAATAACACACTAACAACTCTTGCAATGATCCATATCTCAAAAACGAAACATAAGTGCAATGGTACACAATCGCGAATCAGATGCACCGTGTGAACAAAAACAGAAACGATAATCAAGGTAGCACACAGTGAACATGCACACTATTTACATAAACACTAGCGTATGATTTTCATAGCACTTACGCAACAACTGCTCTATTAACATGAATATCATGTGAATGGAAATGATTAGTCGGGTCTGCTTCAAATAAACATGTTATAACAAGCATCTATGTAATTTGTTTCAAATCCTAATTGAAAACAACAACCAAAATATAATCAATATGGTATAAGAATTCCATCACATCATTAATACCAGACATACTGCATCCTACCAATATTAGTGCACCTAAATAAATTACAGCCTTAGGGAATCACAACTTGAAACAGAATGCAAACAACTCATGGATGTGCAGCAGAAACAGGGAACAAAACACAACTCAGAATGCTAAATCAGTTTGTATTTACAATGTTTTCAATTTGAAATGTTACAAAGTGCGGGACTGCAACCGATGAAAGCTTGTTGTTGTTACCGTATCAATGTTGTCGGAGTCTTCCTGCTCTTCAGAAAGTTACAACGACCTCGTGGTCTGAATACTACAACGGCAGCAGGACACGTACGGAATCGGCAACGCGAATCAAGCACATAATAACATAGCCTCTCCAATGTCCACTGATGTCTTAAGTGAGACGTGCCCTCATGTTGGTATCGGCGTCGTAAGTGTGTGAGAAACAGAACCAATGTTGTTGCTGAAACTGAGCCACAACTGCGATGTGCGTAAGCTGGTTCTGTTGTTGTTTCAAATCAAAAATTCGCAGTTGAGTGAGTTACTGTTGAGGTCCGGAAAGTTACGATTCCAACTCCTTATTTGATTGTTTTTACTCCAGCCTGCAATGAGATAGAGAATTTTGCGAAAACTCCAACTTCCATAGTTTGGTCCACCGGTTGAGCCGTAATCATTGAGTTCTGCAGAACTGTGACATTGAGTTTTCAGGACGCCAAAACTGCAGTTTGTGAAGCTTGCCGAGAGTTTATGTTGTTGATGTGAACCAAGTTGGATTCAAACTTCTGAATCTCAAACCTATAACCTGCATCCACCAAAGAAAAACAGAGAAAAGAAAAAAAAATGGCTCTTCAATGATCTAAATGAGCCCCCACATAATCTAGCCGATAGGCTTTATCTGCAATGTTTGAAAACGCTAGACGCGCACTGCACGATAATACCAGCCTAACTTTACCAAGCTCGTCGAACCTGCGTGTTTCGTAGTATTGTGATCACGCGCCAAAATCAAAGGTAACCTGCAGTAATCAACTAATAATCGGCAACATTAATCCATCACTCCAAAATGTGCTTTGAACCAATACCAAACTTCAAAATTGAAATCAAACACAAAAGCAGTAGTTTGGCATCGACAAAATTCAACAGTATCCAACATAATGGAAATTAACAGCACATAATGAACAACAATAAATTTATAAAGTTACAGCTTAAATATTATGCAGAAGAAAAGTGTAACTCAAATTGTTAAATTGACTCAGATCCAAAATCAATTCAGTTATGAACATTACCAAGCGTGAGACCGCTTTATGCTGCCAGTGCGAGTGATATTGAGCAGTTGAGAGGAAAAATTGTTGAGTTGCTAATGCATGACTGCGCAATGCGAACCGCAACTTGAAAGCTGCTGCTGCGGGCTGCTACTATCATCTGACTTCATCATTGTGAAATTCTAACGCTTTGAAGCTTGAAGGTTTCCCGAAGTTTCGATAGATTTTCCACGAGATATATACATCATAGTTGACAGACAAAACAAAACTAATATGACAGCAACAACATTTTTTGCAGCAATAACTTCACATAGGCGACACAGTAGAAGCCCATCAGTTTTGATTTAATCACGACAAATCATCAGAGAGGATCTTGATTTGAATCATGACGCGTTAGTTGCTGCGAAGCTTGTTGTGTTGTTACCGTGCTAAGATTGTTGTTACTGCAGCTCAAAAGACTTGTTGTTGGCACCGCTGATTAAACCAATATTCAGAGTCGCTCCAAGTTGTTGTCACTGTTACGGATGTTGCAGTTCTGTTTTGTTGTTGCCAGTGCAAATATCAATCGCGGAGTCGCGGCTGCAACTGAGTTGCTGTTGCTGTTGCCGCAAGTTGTTATTCGTGCGTGAGTTATTTTTTTGTGGAACTGCTTTATTGCTCAATGATAATGGCTTTCAATGAACCTACTTTAAAACTTGCACGAGAATTTGGCAAACAACATAAGGACCACCGTGACTTCGAAGCATTCAAAATGGTATCCTGTTTTCGCATGAACAGACACAAATTTCAACACGGGCTTAGCTACGGTTGTGGATGTTCTAGTGAAACTCAAACTCTTTCAAGTGCGTTCTGTCGAACATGTTATGTGCGACGGAATCGTGTTGTTTGATGCGGTGGTAATTTGTAAGAAGGGCAGAACGGAGGGTTGTAGAGGTCGAGTTGTTTTACTCTATTGAAACCAGCTGAGATTGTTGCTGGTACTCAGAACAAGGTCCAATGTTGAACTATCGTCTCTTAAGCCAAAGCATCCGAAGTATGAATCACAAACTGTTACGTTGAGTTGTCGTTGTCGAATCTGAGTTTGTGCAAAACCGTAACAAAAGTGAAACAACATTGTTACTGAGCGTGTTGTTTCCAGTAACAAGCATGAACGAAGCCAGATAAGCATCCTGAAACGGAGCCATGAGTTATTTCCTACACATCTACAACTTATCAATGTCCACCATTAACACTTTGAGACGCGAACCAAATGCAGGTCTGAATCGAATCATCGAGAATATTTGAGCTTGTGTATCACTCGAACCCTCAAGAGTTGTTATGATTCGAATTTGAGGAGTTTGCTGAGGTAAACCCTACATAGTGGTTGCAGAGAGATGGCCGGAGTTATTAGTGGTGGAAATGGTGAGTGAGGGTTGACGCTAGAAGGAGGGGTGATGGAGTTGAAAACGGGTTGTGTGAAAAAATGAGGGGGTTTCGCGTGAGGTAGAGAGCGAGGACGGTGGGAATGACGAGGGATTTGAAGTGAGCGGCGTCGTTTTTGGGATTTTTGAGGATGATGAACAGTGTGTTCGATTTAGGGTTTTGGGGTTGAATTGGGTTCTGATGAATAGTGATCCTTAACTTAGGGTTTTCTCAGCCTTTAAGAAAGGATCTGAGTCCCTCTTCTCAAATCCATAACGGGCCTCCAAAATGGGCCTCACAAACCTAACTATTTTTTTCTCTTTTCTTTAAATTGTTTTCATTTTCTTAATTTTCTTGCTAATTAAATAATAATACAAAACAAATAACCATAAATGTAACTAATATTAACATACTTAATTAATACATAAAAATTGACAATAATCATTAAATAAATATTAACAATTTTATAAAACAAACTAAATTTATAAAAAATAAAATAAAATACTTACTATTATTATAAACCAATATATTTAAAACATAAACTAAGATATTGCTAATTAATAAAATTTTTAGAAAAAAAAAATTATGAAAACACGATAAATAAATAAAGCAACTTTAGGCCACGTGTCACAAATTTATTGGCCTAAAAAGGCAAAAAAGTTTATTTTTGCTGAATAAATACGCTATGTTGTACAAGCGATGCAAATTGAAAATAAAAAGTCGGGCGAATGAAAATTTTGAAAAAGGTAGGACAAATTTGGGGTATAACAGTCACATTATCCATGAAATTAAAACATCCAACACCTGCTCAACAATTGATATGCAACAATGGGGTAACTTGCAACATAGGAACTTAGTCCTTACACCCACATCTCAATATTTAGAATAAAAGCGGAAAATCCAAATATTGAATAACATCAAAACATATGATCATATATATATATATATATATATATATATATATATATATATATATATATATATATATATATATATATATATATATATATATATATATATATATATATATATATATATATATATATATATATATATATATATATATATATATATATATATATATATATATATATATATATATATATATATATATATATATATATATATATATATATATATATATATATATATATCAACCAGTTTGATTCAACCATATTCAACATGTTTTCATAAACATTTCATCATCAAGATACATATACAATGTATCACAAAAGAATTCTATACAATCCTAGCTACCCGGTGCTACATATCAGAGTCAACCGACCAAAAAGAATGAAGCCACGCTTCACAAAAAGACCTCCAGCATTCCTACTCTACAAAGCCTCATAGAGCATCATAAAACAGCAGAAGGGTGAGAAATATTATCATAATAATCAATGCATATAATTATATATTAACATAATAATACACATATCTCCATTCTCACCACATTCATCACAATTCAATTATATATACCGCAACATATATATAATTCACCAAGCATATTCATCATGCATATATTCACCATTCATTCATATACATCACAATGTATATATTCACACTAAACATATTCATCACTCCACATAAACATTTACAATTATGTTTATTTACCAATACACAATTGATGATGATAAATGCAACTCATAGAGACCGACTCACGACTCTATGCAGATGCACATGCGGTACCGACTCAATTATCTCAAGTTCACTCAGGAACTTATTGGAACCATCGCTCACACCCCACATGGGCACATGATGTTCACCCATTGCTCACACCCCACATGGGCACACAATGTTTATGGATTGCTCACACCCCACACGGTCACACAATCCGATTTCTCACACCTCACATGGGCACACAATCGTTCAGCAGATTCTACGCGAAATCAATCAGCACAAGAATGTATATCATGATGCTTCACATGCAAAATGACTCCATACACTTCTTAAAATGCATACATATTCATAATGTTTTCATGCATTCTTCTCATATTATCACATACTTTCATCATACATTCACAATGTCATGCCAAACGGCAATAAACTCCATCACAATCATTATGCATTTTTAATCAATTTAAAACAATGCATATATTTGTCAAAAGGCCACGATTCACAATCGATTCCATAATCTAGGATTCACGCCATACGGCTACCCACCGCATATCATATAATAGTACACAGCTATACGTTATAAACATATATATATATATATATATATATATATATATATATATATATATATATATATATATATATATATATATATATATATATATATATATATATATATATATATCGAAATCGTCAACATTGGATGGAAGCAACAAAATAAAATAAGTTGTTGTCACTCGCTGGGGCTTCGTCTAGCGTAACCCTCGCTACCTCACTCGCTACCAGTGAAGAGGATCATTTCCATTCTGTTCAAGTCTGGGACCATTCGCTACTAGCTCGTTACAGCGAACACTCGTGACCTGCTCGCCTAGCGAAGGTCTAGCGAACGTCTGCGATGTTTAAGACCCCAACTGTCCAAAATCAACCTATTCCATTCCAACAAGTTCCAGTAGTCTTATCCTAACATTTCTTGACTAATCTACACCATTTATTCCAGATTTTATTCGTTAAAACATTGATTCTACCGATTAAACTCGATTTTGCCCTAAAATGGAAAATAAGCAAAACTCTCCAACAATCCAATCCAATTCAACAAACACATACATAATCATAAACATTGATAAGATAATAACATTTCACACCCTTACCCAATTAAATCGAAGCCTAGATATTGTTCTTGATGAATCCAAGCTTTTCCTCTCTTTCTCCTTTTTCTCTTCTTCCTCTTTCTCTTCTTTCTATTTCTATCTCTTTTCTCTCCTCTTTCCACTTATATTTCTTTCTATTCTAATTCTCTCAAAACATATATTAATCCATTTTCTCACCAAATATCCAACTTAAAATTAAATACTAAATGTCTAAAATACCCTTCAATCTATATTCCCCGAAAACTCTCAAAATCGGTAAAATAGCATAATATGCAAACATAACATATTAACACATAAATTCCACAATTTAAAATAATAATCACCCAATTTAAACCAAAAGACTCAACAAAAATGGGAAATCAGAATCAGGGCGTTACAATAGTCGGCGCGAATGTCCATGACTTGAAACATGATCATGAAAGTCTGCAAACTGATGGTCATTGGCAAATCTACCTCACCAATTACCTCTTTCCTAGATCCATCAAAAGCTTTGACGATAACATAGCTTAGCCTCATCGGAGGTACCTGATAAGATAGCTTAGACAAAGTAGTTCTTGGCATCACATTCAAAGAAGATCCAGCATCAAACAACATGCTGGATAAAGAATCATTCCCATAGTTCACAGAAATATGCAGAGCCATGTTATGTTTCCTTCCTTCTTCCGGGAGATCATCCTCGTTGAAACCCAAATTGTCACATGAAGTAATATTACCAACGATATTATCAAACTGCTCCATTATTACATCTTGTTCAACATATGCCTGCTCCAATATCTTATTGAGCGCTTCCCTGTGAGCCTCAGAACTCATCAACAACTGTAACACATAAATCTTAGATGGGGTTTGCAGAAGCTGATCCGCAACCTTGTATTCAATTCTCTTGATCACTTTTAGGAATTCGTCCTGCTAGGTCAAATTGGATCCACTAGATTGTTCCACAGCTGGATCTTTTGAACCTGGCTGTTCAAACGAGATCCCTTTATCTTTTGAAGGTACTGATGGGTAAAGTCGACCGCTTCTTGTTACCCTGCTAACGTCCGCGATATTAACAACTGAAGGTAAAGTAGGAAAAGGCACCTCTTTTCCATCTTCCATCATCGTGGTGTTATATCTGTATGGTATCGCCTTACTAGAAGTATAAGGAGTGGGTCCGGGAACATTAATCACCAAAGGAGTGACAACCGACTTCCTACTATCATAAGTGATTTCAATACACTCTACTTCATTGAAATGAGGCACTATGACGAGCACCTCTTCAGTCTCTTCACTCAAACCATTCTGATCTTCATCTTCTGAAAAACCTTGAATCATGTTCATAGAGGGCGAACCATGAGGAGGTAATGGATTAACCTGCACATTGGGATTGGAATCCTTAAAGGATAAGATTTCGCACTTAATGAGCCTTTGAACATCTGCTTTCATCCCAAAACAACTCTCATTATCGTGACCTGGTGCACCCTGATGGTAAGAACAAAACATGTCAACTCTATATGAAGGAGAAGGGTTCACGGGAACCTCAGGTGGAGCTTTAGTCTGAATATGACCTTTCTAGATCAATGCTGGGAACAAATCAACATACTTCATAGGGATGGGATCAAAGTTTATTTTCCTGTATACATGACCCTGATTGTCGAATGACTGATTCTGTCGAGGAGATTGTGGACTTTGTTGATACTGTGGTTGTGGTTGATAAGATGGAGCATTGAATACTGGCGATACCGCTGTGACCGGATATGCTGGCGAATACCTCTTTCTGAGTCTTCCGTCTTGCACGACATTTACTCCCTGCTCTTTCTTCTTCACAAAACTGCTCCCATACTTCTTAGCATTACTAGGAGCAACCTCTTCCTTGGCCAATCTTCCTTCACGGACCCCCTCCTCCAAACGCATTCCCATGTTCACCATCTCAGTGAAGTCACTGGGTGCACTTGCTACCATTTTCTCATAAAAGAAAGGACCTAGAGTCTTTAGAAAAATATTGTTCATTTCCTTTTCTTCCAACGGCGGTATAACTTACGCGGCCAACTTGCGCCAACACTGAGCATATTCCTTAAAGTTCTCCTTGTCTTTCTGCATCATAGCCCTCAACTGATCTCGATCGGGAGCCATGTCTACATTGTACTTATATTGCTTGACGAATGCTCCACCCAAATCGTTAAAAGTTTGAATCTTTGCATTATCCAACCCTATATACCATTTGAGCGCAACGCCATTCAAACTATCTTGGAAATAGTGAATGAGAAATTGATCATTGTCAGTCTGAGCAGACATCTTTCTAGCATACATGATGAGATGACTCTGAGGACAAGTATTTCCTTTATACTTCTCAAAATCCGGGACCTTAAACTTTGGCGGAACCTTGACATTCGGAACCAAACACAATTCAGAAGCACTTTTCCCAAACAAAGCTTTCCCACGAAGGGCCCTCAATTCCTTCTGGATCTCAGAAAACTGGTCTTGAAAACCATCCATTCTTTCCTCAAACCCCATAGTTTCTCTTGGTGACCCATGCAAAACCGACTCGTCTAGAAAATACGGAACAACACTCACATGCGAAGGTGCAGTGGTCATTACAGCAGTGATTGCAGGAATGGCTTGAACAGTGGTCGCGACAGGGACCTCAGGAACAGGCGGGCGATAACCAGCCGGAGTGAAATGAGGAGGCATCCCCCACGGAAAACCTTGCGACATGCTATAGGTCACTTAAGCAACAGTAGGCACCAATGGGATCAGTGCTGACACCACTTCGGAGACAACAGGCCTCTGAACATCTTGGTTGTTGAGCGTGGCTTGATTGGACAGAGCTTCAACTAGACCATTCAACCTCTCCAAAATTTCGTTTAGAATTGCAACTTCATCACGGAGTACCCTGTTCTCTTGTTCCAGTTGATCCATCTTTTGGCGTCGATTGGCTCGAGTGTTGTATTGATGATTCAGTTTGAGGTCTGTGGAGATGAAGCAGGAGTGAGACCCAAGAATGCAAACAATGCTATGCTAATGCAGAAATGCAAATGCAGGATGAAAAGGATTTCATGGAATTCCTATGTTTATGGACATTGTAGTAAAAGAAAACGTTTTATTAGTTTTGGAATGGAATACAAATAAATGTCCTTTAAAGAGTCCTAAATAAAAGCTAAATAAAAGCTAATGAAAGCCCTAAGGAATTTTCGAATTCTGCTGCTTGAGCTGCTCTTCCAACTGGGTCTTCTCGCGGGTGAGATTTTCCACAATCATCCTCCAAAGGGTACACCGAGGTTCGGAGGAAAATAAATCCTCTAGAACCTTCCTCTTCTTGTAAGGGAGTAATTCTTCATCCTTCAATTGTAGTTGTTCCTGAAGTTCAGCATTCTGTTTCTAAAGTTCAGCATTCTCAGCGACGACCACTTGATACTTGTTTTTCCACACTTCAGACTCATGTTGTGACTTCCTCAAAGCGACTCCCAACTTCTCGGTGTCAGGCATAAAAACATAAGTGGGTTCTCTTCTTGGAGGTATGGGATACTGGAGAGAATAGGGCATCTTCAACTTGATTGCTCTAGCTCTGACCCACTGAAGGTATGGTTCCAAAGACACACAATTAAGCTTCCCTAGGCTTTTCGTCCCCTTCATATGCAAATGTCCCCATGCATCCAAAATCTTTCCTTGAAGTTTTTTATCTTCCTTGAAGAAAATTCTCTCCACTTGAACACTCTTAGGAGGTTCCTTTAACGGATATCCCAACTGTCGACGAGCTAAGATAGGGTTGTAATTGATCCCTCCATTAAAACTGAGTAACGGTACATTAGCAAAGTCACCACAACCATCAATAATTAACATACCATCATATGCTCGGTTGTACCAATCAATGTCTGAGTGGGTAAACACCATAAATCTCGGAGACCAAAGCCCTTTATCAAGATTCGAAAAAGAACTGGACTTAGGCAAGTGCGAAATAAACCACTTGTAAAGTAAGGGCACACAGCAGATGATCATCCCTCCCCCATGGAAGTTTCGGAGATGTACAGAATGATAAGTATTACCCAATAGAGTTGGCACTGGATTGTTCTTCATGAAGATATTAATTGCATTAAGGTCGACGAACCCTTCAAAACTTGGGAATAGAAATACCCCATAAACAAGTAGGGCAAAGATTGCTTCAAAAGGAACCTGGTTTGTATAATCAGCGTAATACCGCGCTTTCTCAATTAGGAAATCAGTAGTTAGGCCAAAAGTCACACCTTTGGTAACCATGTTGTTCTTGATGTCAGATACCTTGAGATGAAGGGCCTTAGCAATGTCTCTTTCTTCAGGGTCACTTTCAAAGAAAGGGAAAGGAGACTCTTTCAGGATAGGTAGGCCAACCAAAAAGGAGTACTCTTCCAATTTAGGTAATAATTGATAGTCTGGGAAGGTAAAACAGTGACAAAGCGGATCATAGAACTGCAATAGGGTGGAAAGAAGTCCTTCGTCTACTTCATGACTCAATAAAGATACTAGCTTTCCATACTTGTCTTTGAACTTTCCTTGGTCTTCAATCAAAGCTCCCAACTTCCTTAGGTCACCCAATTTAGGACTCTTAAAAGTATATTTCAAAGTATGCCTTTTGTTAGAATCCATAGTGTCCTACAATATTCATAAACGAAAGGTAAATCCCATGAAATCCAATGCAGTATGATGCTTTATGAATTCAACAAACACAAGTAAGCACATAGATGTATAAAGATAAACAAACAAGGGAGGTCCTAGATTTCCAACGAGCATGGAGCCAAAGGGTATACCCATTCCCAAAGCATGTGAACTAAAGGTTGATTGTACCTGCAGAACAAGGTTCTAAAAGGGTCCCAAAGTCATCAGTCCATCTTTCGGATATTATCATCTTCCCAATTACTCTGTAGTTAATAATATTCTCAAGAGAACCTCTTTTGAGTGTAGCATCACGTAGCACTACTTCGAAACTACTCTCTCATAGTCCCGCACGACGTTCTAATAAAGGCCAAAGTGGGGTTAAGGTAACTACGGTCCTCAATATCATAGGCTCCAAGGTCGAAAATAGTGAGTGTTTTCACGATTAACTCGTTCAATAATACTTATTTTGAGAGGGCCTCAATTGAGCGTGATTCTCAAGTCAACTTGGTCGGGATTCGACTCCCTATAAGCCTCGTTGAATATATCACAATCCTATCTTAAGTTCACTCAGGTCCGGGTGTAGGACTTTGTCTCACCACTCAAGAGTATCAATCCAAAGACAATAAACAAACAAGTGTACAAGTAAACAATTAAGCAAATATATAAAAAACAAAACAAGTTAGGGAAACCCACTAAAGTTCCCCAGTGAAGTCGCCATTTCTGTCGCGGTGAAATTTTGATGTCAAGCTATTGATTAACTTGAATCTCAATTCATTTGCAACCGGTCTTTAATTTGTCCAAAGGAAGGGAAAAAGATTGAATTACCCACAATGAATTGCACATGCAAAGGTTAGAGAGTTGTAGATTCGGGGGTTGGTTAAACATAAAGAAGATGCTAACATCCTAAGTTTCTGTAGTACTCTACAGGAACCTCTTGTTTTATGTTTGTTTGTTGTTAGGGTTATCTGCTTAAGGAATAAAAGAAACCTAGGGGTTTATTTCTAAGTATACTCGATAAGATATCGCATCTTGTGCCTACATATCCTGACGGGAATGGAATCAGAGTATTTGTAGTTCCCCTAAAGGGTTTGAGGGATTCTTTGACTATGGTCAAAGTTCCTAAGGGATGAGGGTATTTGATTGAATGGTTTAGGAGAAAAGACGAGTTGTAATTTTAAGGGAGATTACTTGATTTTAGCCACCACAAATTGTAGGAAAATAGTCTTTGCATCGTCTTAAGAGAAGGGCTCAAGTACTCGGATTTATCGACGAGTACGCCACTATCTTTCTTAAGCGGAAAAGTCCCCATGTATTGATTGTATTGATGTGGGGCCGAAGTTCTATCTCGCTTAAGATGATTAACATCTTATTCTCTAATATGTTTGAATTGTTTGAGTGAGTTGTTGAGTTGTTTTTTTTTCCGATGTTGTAAAAATAAAAGACAAAGGTCCTCCTTATGGGGTAGGATCTATCTTAAGTGATCGACTTGAATGGGATCAAGGATAGAGTGGGGAATATGATGCAAATGAGATGCTTACATGCAAGTTTGACGTTACGCGCAGGTTCTTCCTTTGGACACTTATGCGATGCGAGAATGTAAAGGACGAGAAAATAAATTGCGGTAAATAAATGCGGGAAATAAAAGACATACACACGCATGAAAGCTCTAAATGCGTGAAAGTGATGCGCGGGATGTTAATTTTAAGCGAAGTAAATTATTTTTTTAAAGAAAGGTTGATTTTAAGAAAAAGAGTTGAATTATTTGATTTAAGAAAATATTGAATGATATTGATTTGAATTATTTAAATAAAAGAGTTGGATTAAATTGGTTTTGATTAATTAATAAAAAGTTGTGATTTGGTTTTAAGGAAAAAAAATTAATTTGATTTATTAGAAAAATATTTTGATGCGAGTTATTTTGAAATAATGGTTTATTAAAAGGTTTTTAATTATTATAAAAAAGGGGTGAAATTAATTTATTAAGAAAAAGTTAATCCGGTTATTTAAAATAAAAAGTGATAAAAAAAAGAGATTTGATTTGATCTGTTGGAGATCACAGTGCATGGAGTGTGTGTGTGGTGTGATATATATATATATATATATATATATATATATATTGTAATAGTACAACAGAAAACAAAGAAACATAATAAGAGAAAACAAAGTTGGGAATCAAATCCCATCCTCTCCCTCTTCCACTCATTCTTCTTTCTCCTTTCTGCTATTCATTTCTCTTTGTCTCATGCTCTTGTTGTTGGTCTACAACAAAATACAAAGCAATTAAATATGTAGAAGTGATTTGGAAAGAAAATTCTACCCACGAAGATGAGAACTGATGGTGGCTTTGAAACGGCGACGGAATCTCCAATCTTCTTGGGTGGAAGGTTTTTTTTATGTTGGTATTGTGGCAGAGTTTCCACTTGTGCAAGATTTCTTGTGTGTTGTTGGTGATCTTCTTGTATGTTGATCTTAGAAATCTCACATGCTTTTATAGGGGAATGGATGGGCCTCCAATGAATATGGCTTTAAAAACTTTACTTTTTGAGTTATTCTTGTCGAGAGCATGTTTGCTGAGATTGGGAAATCACTTCAATTCTTTCCTATTTGGTCTGATCTTGTCAAGAGCATGCTGGCTCCAATTTTAGGAAGTTTTGAATTTCTGCTGTTTGAGCTGGATCTGGCGCTGTGGACGCTGCTTCTGGAAAAAAAAACTTCTGGAGCTGCTTCTGAAGAAATTGACTTTGAAGCTGCTTCTTGAGCGCTGATTCTGGAAACTTGCTTCTGGAGCTGCTTCTGAAGAAATTGACTCTGAAGTTGTTTCTGAAGAAATTGACTATGGAGTTGCTTCTGGAGTTGTTGGCTCTGAAGCTGCTTCTAGAGCGCTGATTCGGGAAACTTGCTTTTGGAGGAAATGACTCTGGATCTGCTTCTGAAGATGTTGACTCTGAATTTGCTTCTGGAGTTGTTGACTCTGAAGCTGCTTCTAGAGCGCTGACTCTGGAAACTTCTTCTGAAGAAGTTGACTCTGAAGTTGCTTCTAGAGTTGTTGACTCTGAAGCTGCTTCTAGAGCACTGACTCTAAAGTTGCTTCTGGAGCTGTTGACTCTGAAGCTGCTTCTGAAGAAGTTGACTCTGAAGTTGCTTCTGGAGCTGTTGACTCTGAAGCTGCTTCTGAAGAAGTTGACTCTGAAGTTGCTTCTGGAGCTGTTGACTCTGAAGCTACTTCTGAAGAAGTTGACTCTGAAGTTTTTGGCATTGACTCTTTTTGGCTTTGAATTAGATTCTAACGCAAATAAGTCTTTGCCATTTTGGATCTAAGTTTGCATGGTAGGCTTGCAACTTCAAAGAGCTTTCATGGTGTTGATAAAAATGGTCCAGCTCACATTGAGACTTTAAGCTCATCCTGAATAAGAATAAAAAAAAGCCTCCTCCTAACTTCAAAATGCCTGCACAGGTGGGTTAGGACAAAATATGCAAACAACAGCATAAAGAATAAAGAAAACAAAAACAAAGAAGAGGTGGGATCTTAAGGTCAAAAATTAGGGTGTGACGCTCATACATTCAATCATTACAACAAACAAAATAATACAAAAAGAAACAAAATAAACCCTAATCCCCCAAATCGCCCCCCTCCATCTTCTCTTTTGTACGATCCTCCACCTTCTTCTTCGCACAATCCGCCATTTTCGTCTTTAACTTGCAAACTCATCGTTCATCTCCATGGTTTTTTGATTTCTTTATTAACCTGCACACCACCAGAAATCAAACATGCAAGAGTGATCTGGAAAAAAAAAGTTCTTTACCCAAGAAGAGGAGTCGGTGGCACGTTGACGGTAGCGGGGAAACGGTGATGCAATCCACTATTTTGTTCTCTCCCTCGTCCGGTGATGGTGAGTTTTCGCGGGTAGTCTGAGCTTCGCGGTAGTGACAGACTTTCTCGATCAAGCTCTGAGCGTGTATGCTTCCTCTCCTTCGGTGATTTTTTTTCCGATCCTTGATTTGCTGAATGTCTCCCCTTTTATAAGTGAAACCAATGGGCCTCCAATGAATATTGCTCTTCAATTCTTTCCTTGTTTATCTGATCTTGTCGAGACAACTTAGGGAATTTGGGGAACAACTTCAATTCTTTCCTTGTTCGCTTGATTTTGTCGATGACATGCTGGCTTCAATTTTGGGAAGTTTTGAACCTTCCTTTTCATCTTAATTTGTGATATTCATCGTTGGCTTTGTAATTTGCTTCTTTTGCTGCGTTGCTAAAATAGGAACTAGTCATGGTGATGTTCTGAAGCCGCTAACGCTTCTTTTTCTTCTTCGCGGGGAGCACCATATTTGAGTTCAGGATGTTGCCTTAATTTATGCCGTTGCTGAGAAAGGTTTTGAACCGACAATGACAACATTATGTCTGAGCCGAGAGTTGCAGCTTCCATTGCTTGTTTCTTTCCGTTGCTTGAGTTATCTCTGGGCTTGGTAGGGAGTTGGTGACAGTCTCCGTTGCTCTTCCAGCAGCTCGAGTTCTATGCCCAGTGATGAGTTTCACAGATCCGAGGGCCTGAGCCTCCTTCTACTCTACTCTGAGTTTCAAATGGCTTTTGCTAATGTCTTTAACAGTGCACTTATGTAAGTGAAAAATGGCCGGTGTTGCTATTTTTGTCTCGCGCTTTCTTGAAGCACGGTGTTACGCCATTGCCGAGAAAGGTGTCAGATTGGCAATGATGACTTCGTCTGAGCCTTAAGGGAAATGAAGATGCTGCTATTGTCTTTGATGTTGTTTGTGCTTTGCATTGTGTTGAGCCATTTGAGCTTAGTTGTTTACTTGTCTGAACTGTTGATGTTTGCAAAGGCTAGCTTGCAGCTGATGTAATACCTGTTGATGTGAAGGAAACCTGTTGTGAACTGTGTTGAGATACTTGTTGTGGTTGCTTACAGCTGCTTGCCAACACCTGCTGATGCTGCTCTGTACTGCTGTTGCTATTGTTTGCTGATATGATTTTATCATGTTGTTGCTTGCCAATGCAGCTATTGTTTTTGTGTTCGCAGATGGTGTGGAGATGCTTGTAGCGGCTGTCGATGCCTGTGTCACGACTATTGTGAATTGCGCTGAAATGCTTGTTGTTGTTTGCAGCTGACGTGTTTTATCTTCTTCTTGCAGGGAAAGCTATGTTCTGAGTTCATATATTCGCCTTGTCTTGTGCTTGCCGGGAAAGGTTTCGGTCCGGCGATGATGACACTATGTCTGAGCTAAGAGGTTTACGGCCGCTGTTGATTTCGAATGTCCGTTGATGCTTTCGAGCTGGTAGGGAGTTGACGACAAATCCCTTCGTTGTCCTTCCAGCTACTCGAGCTTCTGCCCAATGATGAGGTCAAACTGAGGGCTGGAATTAAATAAAAAATTCTCTTAACTTTTGAATCGCGGATTATTCCGTTATGGCCACGCGGGTGCTGCTGTTAACGGAGTGCTTGGACGATGATGAGATTCAAGGTCAAACCAGCAGCGAAGGTAATACCCTGTTCATCTTCTGTTTAATCTCATGAACTTAGTGTTATGGCTATGATGACAACAATTCTCCCCTAACCATTCTCTTTTGTTTCACGTTTAGAGGATGATGGCAGACTCATGATTACGAGCATGATAAAGGTTCTAGCATGATGGAGGGTGCCATACTTATGTCCGACAGCAGTAGTGACAAAGGAGGTTCTTGAAGTTCAAGGCTCTAACAAAAATTGTGACAACTTATTGAATTGTTTAGCGTTAGGTATACTTGTAATCTTGGTGTATGAGTACATTCTGAATTCAGAAAGGCTTGATGTTGTAATTTCCCAAAGTTCCAAATTGTAATACCTTGTATTGTAATGTCTTGTATGTTTTGCAAATAAATTGAGAGAAACTTTTGAGTTGGTACAACAAATACTCCTGTTGTTGTTTTGTCAAATTGTAATCTCGTATTAACATGTGTACTAAAATCCAATGGGTGAACCTATAATTTGCAATATGCGTAACTTGCAACAAATTTGTCATAAAGTTCATGAATATAAAATAAAGCTGCAAGTGGAGCTTGAACTTATTGGCTTGATTTGCTTTGGAAGGATCTTGAGTTAAGGCTCCTTACCCCTTTTGATCTTGTAAATTGAATGGCAAATTGTCCGATGCCATATGAAAACCATAGGCCAGCAAATAAAGAAATTCAAAGCAAGACCGAACTTCAAACCCGAATCTAAGCTATCTCCTCAGGCAAATCTATTTCCAAAATAAGCTTCTCTTGCCCTGATGAAGTAATGACTCAGGAAGAAACAGAGGCCCGAATATGATCATTCTATGCTGAGGTAGTGGTGAAGTATTAACCATGCACTCTAGTATCATGAATCCTAAACCACCTCTGGCTCATAAGAAAACGAATTGGTTACAACTTTAGAAGATACAGCCAGAAAGTCCATCCAACCTGTCTTAAAAAATGATCCGAGAGTGGTCCAACGGTGTAGAGATGATTACAAAAATGGAGCCCATATCAGGATCAACCGGCCATGCTTCGAGATGCTTGTCAATGAGGATGAATACTATTTCTACCTGAAGTTATCACACTTGCACAAACATGTTAGTAAAACATGCACACATAATAGTAACAAAAGACGTCAGGTAAAAACAAGGAGGCGGGATCTTAAGGTCAAAAATTAGGATGTGACAGATGCCCCTATTTAAGTTTCTTCTATCCGGAGATATGGAGATTGAAATCTTCGTCTCGATGAGATAGGAGGGACTTAAATACAAACATTGCACGAATTTTTGGCCCTAAGATGCCACCAAATGCATATGATGTGCAATGATATGATAACACAAGACAAAGAGTTCTGTGGAGACAGGATGCCACAGGGGAAGAACTAGACACAACACGTGAAACAAAAGGAGCAACAGACTCAACGAAGCGGGACTCCACGGGGGAGAGACAACAATCGGCACTGGGGAATCTCCAAAAGTATAAGAGTATCGCACATACATCAAGAACATGGCGAATTTAAACAACGGGCGAAAAACTTGTAATCGAAGGATAATCTGCTGCACACAGGTGGTAGTCTAGACAACTGTAATAACCAGGATGAACT
The DNA here is from genome assembly GCA_963859935.3 of Lathyrus sativus. Classification (NCBI taxonomy): domain Eukaryota; kingdom Viridiplantae; phylum Streptophyta; class Magnoliopsida; order Fabales; family Fabaceae; genus Lathyrus; species Lathyrus sativus. The sequence goes on along the minus strand of OZ012741.1, from coordinate 474,660,247 downwards.
TTCTTGATCGGAACACAAATCAGCTTTCCATTCGGATATTCTGATTGAAAAAATAGTGTAGACAAAACCTCCCCACGCCTCATGGTGTGTTTGCCATGAACGGGTATCAGTTTCTTGAAATAACCTCCCCACGCCTCATGGTGTGTTTGCCATGAACGAGTATCAGTTTCTTGAAATAACCTCCCCACGCCTCACAGTGTGTTTTCCATGAACGAGTCTTAGTTTCTTGAAATAACCTCCCCACGCCTCATGGTGTGTTTTCCATGAACGGGTCTCAGTTTCTTGAAATAACCTCCCCACGCCTCACGGTGTGTTTGCCATGAACGAGTCTCAGTTTCTTGAAATAACCTTCCCATGCCTCATGGTGTGTTTTCCATGAACGGGTCTCGGTTTCTTGAAATAACCTCCCCACGCCTCATGGTGTGTTTGCCATGAACGGGTCTCAGTTTCTTGAAATAACCTTCCCACGCCTCACAGTGTGTTTGCCATGAACGGGTCTCGGTTTCTTGAAATAACCTCCCCACGCCTCATGGTGTGTTTTCCATGAACGGGTCTCGGTTTCTTGAAATAAACCTCCCCACGTCTCATGGTTTGTTTTCCATGAACGGGTCTCAGTTTCTTGAAATAACCTACCCACACCTCATGGTGTGTTTGCCATGAACGGGTCTCGGTTTCTTGAAATAACCTCCCCACGCCTCATGGTGTGTTTGCCATGAACGGGTCTCAGTTTCTTGAAATAACCTACCCACTCCTCATGGTGTGTTTGCCATGAACGGGTCTCGGTTTCTTGAAATAACCTCCCCACGCCTCATGGTGTGTTTGCCATGAACGGGTCTCGGTTTCTACCCAAAATGGTGAAAACTCGTGAGAGCATATTCACAGGGGATTAAAATGTCATTGTAGATTGTCGAACTTCAGCGGTAATCCATAATGTTTTGGAGATCGCAAATTTCATCGGGGATCTTCGAAAAAGATATAAGCCTGTTGATTTGCAAATATGTCTTCTCAAATAAAAAGAGATCAGATGTAATGAACTTCACCAAATTTCTCAGGAGAAATGTCGTTTGATGGAAATAAACTTGTGTAACTCTTTGGGGAATACATTTCTGAGGAGTGTCCCTGTTGTAGCTGTAAAAGCATGTATTCCTTGTAGTGTAAATTTTTAAATAAAGAGAAATATTTGTAATGTCTTCGACGCACTTCTCTGACAGATTTCTGGAGAGATCCTGTTTGATGAGTTAACAATCTTGACAAATCCACTGGGGATGGGCAAGCTGTCCTGAAGAGACTACCATTTGTTGTTTCAAAGGGAATCCTGGTCAAAACGAGTTGCTCAAATAAAGAGAATACTTGCAGTCCAGAGGTAAGTTATTGAGAAACTTTGATAATACTGTTGGAGAAATATCTGTTTTCAATAGTTGTCTTCATAGATTCTTCTTCGGGGAATAAAGTGCAAAATAAATGCACCCTTAATCCAGGTTCAAGAGTTGGAGATACCCACAAATGTGATTGCCAAGGACAGAGTTCACTTCGGGAAATAACCGAAGAGAAACTATCAAGCAAGACTCGACCATTGAGGTATAAACTCATATGGGATTTTGACTGAAACAACCTTCTTCCACGAGGATCGAACTTCGTGGGGAATTAGAAATGTTGCACTCTTTCTGCCTAGGGCTGACAACTCTACTTGGAAGGAGAAGACACACCTAGTCACTTGGGGATAAACATGACCAAAGTGACAAAACAAACAAATACAAGATGCAGAATGCATATGCTATACTATCTATCTATATGCTATGCGTATGCTAACGAAACCAACAGGGCCGAAAATAAAAGTCCCAACCAAAAAGCACTTGAGCTAAATCTCCACAGATCAGTCACTGCCTGGGGATCTTCCACTATCTTGTATGGAAGGTATGATGGATTTACGCCTCTGTGGATGAAATAAACGTCCACGAACATCCTTTTGTTATTCATATATCAAATAAAACACAAAGTACTTGAAAAAGATTTTTTAAAATTTATTCTGGAATTTGCCATCATAATGAAATATTTAATGCACCAAAAATGGGAAAAACCTTATTTATTAAATGGTAGTCAGCAGAACAGCGTGACTCCAATATTACAATATTGGAAAACAATAAAAGGTGATTACATCAATGAGATAATAACTTGTGTCTTCCTAAGTCGACCGAAACATCCTAAGTTCTAAGAAAAATACTTCTTGATAGCATCTACGTTCACTGGGCGGGTGATCTCTTCTCCGTCCATTGTTTCTAACATCAAAGCGCCTCCTGAGAAGACCTTCTTCACCATATACGACCCGTCATAGTTTGGGGCCCATTTTCCTCTGACATCAGTGAGGAAATACTGAATCTTCTTGAGCATAAAGTCGCCTTCCTTGAATTGTCGGGGTCGTACCTTCTTGTCAAATGCTTTCTTCATCCTCTGCTGGTACAATTGCCCATGGCACAAGGCCGTCATTCTCTTTTCCTCAATTAGGTTCAACTGATCATATCTGTTCTGGCACCATTCAACTTCTGATAACTTTGTTTCCATCAAAATTTTCATGGAGGGAATCTCGACCTCTATCGGGAGTACAACTTCCATACCGTAGACAAGTGAAAAAGGAGTTGCCCCAATTGATGTGCGTACCGAACTATGATATCCATGTAGAGCGAACGGGAGCATCTCATGCCAATCTTTGAACGTGACAACCATCTTCTGAATTATCTTCTTGATATTCTTATTGGCGGCTTCAACAGCCCCATTCATCTTCGGCCTGTAAGGAGAAGAATTATGATGCTCAATCTTGAAATCTTCACACAGTTCCTTCATCATTATATTGTTCAAATTGGACCGGTTATCTGTAATAATCCTGCTCGGCACACCGTATCTGCAGATGAGCTGATTCTTGATAAATTTGACAACCACATGCCGAGTTACGTTAGCATAAGAAGTTGCTTCGACCCACTTAGTGAAGTAGTCAATTGCCACTAAGATGAATCAATGTCCATTAGATGCTTTCGGTTCTATCATTCCAATCATATCAATTCCCCACATGGAGAATGACCAAGGAGATGAGATAACATTCAATAAAGTTGGAGGCACATGAATCTTATTCGCGTAAATCTGACACTTGTGACATTTCCTAGCAAACTTGTAGCAGTCGGATTCCATCGTGATCCAATAATAGCCAGCTCTTAGGAGTTTCTTAGCCATAGCATGTCCATTGGTATGAGTACCAAAGGACCCTTCGTGAATTTCCGTTATTAACATGTCTGCTTCTTGCTTGTCAACACATTTCAGCAAGACCATGTCAAAGTTCCGATTGTATAACACATTATTACTCAGGAGAAAATTGTCGGCCAACCTTCTCAGTGTCTTCCTATCCTTGTTGGAGGCTCCCAAAGGATACTCTTGCATTCTGAGAAACACTTCAATATCATGGTACCAGGGTTTGTCATCTGCAACATCCTCAATGGTAAAAACGTAGGCGGGTCTGTCAAGACGTCTTACTTTGATTCGAGGACACACATTCCAAGAGTTCACCACAATCATGGAGGCCAAAGTTGCCAATGCATCTTCCATCCTGTTCTCATCGCGAGGAATATGGTGAAAATCGACCCTGTCAAAGAAAGGTAGCAGTCTTCTTGCATAATCTCTGTATGGGACCAAATTATCCTGTCGAGTTACCCATTATCCTGTGATTTGATAAATGACTACAGCAGAATCATCGAACACATCCAAATTCTTAATCCTTAAGTCCCCTGCCTCCTCAAGGCCCATAATACATGCTTCATACTTGGCTTCATTATTGGTACACTTGAATGTTATCCTAGAGGTAAACGGAATATGAGACCCATGGGGAGTCACGATAATCGCGCCTATTCCTCTCCCATGAGCGTTGACAGCTCCGTCAAAAAACCAGACTCCATTGAGATTCGGGCTTGGGTCCTTCATCTAGCAGAGGTTCTTCACAATCCTTCATTTTCAAATACATAACCTCTTCGTCCGGGAAATCGTCATTCAAGGGTTGATGATCCAAAATAGGCTGATGCGCCAAATGGTCAGCCAAAATACTTCCTCTAATAGCCTTCTGAGTACGGTATTCGATGTCGTATTCTTATAACAGCATCTGCCATCTAGCAATTCTTCCAGTCAATGCGGGCTTCTCAAAGATATACTTGATGGGGTCCATCTTCGAAACTGACCAAGTAGTATGACTCAACATGTATTGTCGTAGACGTTTAGCGGCCCATGCTAAAGCACAACAAGTCTTCTCAAGCATAGTGTACCTGGACTCAAGTCGGTAAACTTCTTACTCAAATAATAAGTGACATGGTCTTGTTTTCCCGTTTCATCCCGCTGACCGAGTACACAACCCATCGAGTCTTCTAACACCGTCAAATACATGATCAAAGGTCGCCCTTCCACTGGCGGTATCAGAATAGGCGGTTTAAGCAAATACTCTTTGATACTATCAAAAGCCTTTTGACAATGTTTGGTCCAAACATACCTTTGTTCTTTCCTAAAAAGCTTGAAAATAGGTTTACACTTAGCAGTCATATTAGATATAAACCGGGAGATGTAGTTTAAACATCCCAAAAATCCTCTGACTTGTTTCTCTGTAGACGGAGCTGGCATCTCCTGAATAACCTTCACCTTATTGGGATCCATTTCAATACCCCTCTGGCTGATAATGAAACCCAATAATTTCCCTGATCGTACTCCAAACATGCACTTGTTGGGATTCAGACGGAGCTTGTATTCCCTCAATCGACCAAACAGCTTCAGCAAATGCTTAACATGATCATCTTCATTCTTTGCTTTAGCTATCATATCATCCACATAAACTTCAATCTCTTTGTGCATCATATCATGGAACAAAGTGGTCATAGCCCTTTGATATGTTGCCCCGATATTCTTTAATCTAAACGGCATAACTCTATAGCAAAAGGTGCCCCCAAGGGGTGATGAACGATGTCTTCTCTCTGTCTTCGGGAGCCATTCTGATCTGATTGTACCCTGAAAACCCATCCATAAAAGAGAAGATTTCATATCTTGCAGTACTTTCAACCAAAATGTCGATGTGAGGCAATGGAAAATCATCCTTTGGACTAGCCTTGTTCAGATCCCTGTAATCCACACACATACGAACCTTTCCATCCTTCTTCAGAACGGGCACAATGTTGGCTAACCAAAGCAGATACTCGACAGTGACAAGAAACCCCGCATCAATTTGTTTCTGAACCTCTTCTTTGATTTTCAGAGCCATATCGGGCCGAGTTCTCCTGAGTTTCTGTTTAACTGGAGGGCAATCTGGTTTCAATGGAAGAAGATGTTCAACTATGGCAGTGTCCAATCCAGGCATGTCTTGATATGACCAGACAAATACATCGACGAACTCTTTGAGCAACTTAATCAACTGCTCCTTCACATCCGGCTTGAGCAGAGCTCCAATTTTCACTTCCCTACGGATTTCTTCTGTTCCCAAATTGATTACCTCTACTGGCTCTTGATGAGGTTGTATAGTCTTTTCTTCCTTCTCAAGCAGTCTAGAGATCTCTTCTGGAATATCATCTTCTTCGTCTTCAGCCTCAAACACAGGAAATTTGAAGTTCGGCGAAGGAAGTGGGTCATTATTCCCAAGATGTGATGTGTGTAGCAATCTGCGCATGTGATATTATTTTATTCAGTTTTATAAAGTGGAAAGTGTGTGTACGCGAGATGCTACTTATTATTATTTTTCAACATAGTAATAATAAGTAAAGAAAGATAAAATAACACACAAATGGAAGCAAAACATTTATTGATTATAGCAAAATCCGAACAAAGAAATGCCCAACAAGGTCACCTTTGCCTCGGGCAGAGCAAAGGGAATTATTAAAAGTAAGCCCACACAACACAATTCCGCCTTGGGCAGAGGAAAACTTAAAAAAAAACAAATGTTTTACTTTGGTATATGAATCATAGTAGGGGCTTCAACCACACTCCAGTTTTTAACCAAAACTCCTGGCGTCACAAAGTCTGGGACATCTTCATCAGAATCTTCTTCAGTAACAACATAGACTCTGAAACTGTAGTCAAAGTCGTCTGAGACGTAACCCAGATCTTCCATATAGGGCTCATAATCTTCAAATGGAATGGAGAGACTCGTTGAACCATCTGATATATATCCTTCAGACTCGTCTTCGGACACGGCGTTGATATGAGGAGTATGGATGACCCCTCCACTGCGGAACACTTCGTTGATTGGCGGAAACTCTTGATTTCTGATGACCTATTGAGAAGAACCACTGGAAAAACCAAGACCTTCCTTATTCTTGTTCTCTGGCAAAAACAACATTTTGCCCCAACCTGTCTGAGGACCATTGCTCACAACCTGTTGCGCATCCTTAAATGATGACATATGTATTATGGGTTTCTAAGCACTATCGCCTATAATAGATAAAGCCTGGAATTGCATACCAACCTCTTCCTCAGCTTCAACATACGAAAACGATGATAAATGGCTCACCACTAAAGCTCGCTCTCCACAAACTGTAACTGTTTTGCCTTCAAAAGCATAGTTCAGTTTCTGATGCAGGGTGTAGGTAACTACCCCAACTTCATGTATCCACGGCCTCCCTAACAAACAGCTATAGGCCGCGCGAATGTCCATGACTTGGAACGTGATCATAAAGGTCTGCAAACCGATGGTCATTGGCAGATCTACCTCACCAATTACCCCTTTTCTAGATCCATCAAAAGCTTTGATGATGACATGATTGGGTCTCATCGGTGATCCCTGATAAGACAATTTGGATAAAATGGTTCTAGGCATCACATTCATAGAGGATCCATTATCAACCAACACACTGGACAAAGAATCATTCCCATAATTCACATAAATATGCAAGGCCATATTATGTTTCTTGCCTTCCTCCGGGAGGTCTTCCTCATTAAAACCGAGATTGTCGCATGAAGTAATATTGTCGATGATATTATCAAACTGCTCCATTGTAACATCTTGTTTGACATATGCTTGCTTCAATATCTTTTAGAGCGCTTCCTTGTGTGCCTCATAACTCATTAGCAATTGCAGAACAGATATTTTAGACGGGGTCTGCAAAAGATGATCCACAACTTTATATTCACTTCTTTTGATTACTTTTAGCACTTCGTCCGGCTTGGACAAGTTGGATCCACTAGATTGATCCATAATTAGGTCCTTTGAACTCGGTTGCTCCACTGAGATTCCTTTGTCTTTAGAAGGCACTGAAGGGTAAGGCCGCTTCTTGTTACTCTACTGACGTCCGTGATGTTAACAACCGAAGGCAACGTAGGTAAAGGTACCTCATTTCCATTTTCTAACATTGTGGCGTTATATCTGTATGTGATAGCCTTACTAGAAGTGTAAGGGACATGTCCTGGCACATTGATTACCAAGGGAGTAACGACCGACTTTCTACTATCATACGTGATTTTAATACGCTCCACTTCTTTGAAGTGAGGCACTATAACACATATTTATTCAATCTTTCCATTCAAAACTTCCTGATCATTTTCTCCTGGGTAACTCGGAATCACGTTTACGGAGGGTGAACCATGCGGAGGCAATGGATTGTCCTGCACATTAGGATTGGAATCCTTAAAGGATAAGATTCCGCACTTAATGAGCCTCTGGACATCTGCTTTCATACCAAAACAACTCTCAATATCATGACCTGGAGCTCCCTGATGGTAAGGGTAAAATCTGTCAGCTCTATAGTAAGGAGGGGGGGGGGGGTTCTTGGGAACCTCGGGTGGAGCTTTTGTCTGAATGTGACCCTTCTAGATCAAGGCTGGGAATAAATCAGCATACTTCATAGGGATGGGATCAAAGTTTATCTTCTTGTATACGCGACCCTGATTGTTGAATGGCCGATTCTGTTGAGGCGATCAGTGATTTTGTTGTGGTTGTGGCTGATAGGCTAGAGCGTTGAATACTGACGATACCGCTGCAACCTGATATGATGGTGAATACCTTTTTCTAAGTCTTCCTTCTTGTACAACATTCACTTCCTTCTCCTTTTTCTTCACAAAACCACTCTCATACTTCTTAGTGCTGCTAGGAGCATTCTCTTCTTTGACCAATCTTCCTTCTCGGACTCCCTCCTCCAAATGCATTCCCATATTCACTGGTTTAGTGAAGTCGTTGGGTGCGCTTGCTACCATTTTCTCATAAAAGAAAGGACCAAGGGTCTTCAGAAAAATCTTGGTCATTTCCCTTTCCTCTAATGGCGGCGTGACCTGCGCGGCTAACTCGCGCCAACGTTGAGTATATTCCTTGAAGTTCTCTTTATCTTTCTGCATCATGGCCCTCAACTGATCTCGGTCAAGAGCCATGTCTACATTATATTTATACTGCTTGATGAAGGCTCCACTTAGATCGTTGAAAGTTCAAATCTTCGCATTATCCAACCCCATATACCATTTGAGCGCAGCGCCTGTCAGACTATCGAAGTAATGGATGAGAAATTGATCATTGTCAGTTTGTGCAGACATCTTTCTGGCATACATGATGAGATGACTCTGAGGGCAATTATTTCCTTTTTACTTCTCAAAATCAGGAACCTTGAATTTTGGCGGAACCTTGACATTCGGAACCAAACATAAGTCAAAAGCACTCTTTCCAAACAAATCTCTTCCACGAAGGGCTTTCAATTCTTTATGAATCTCAGAAAATTGGCCTTGAAAACCATCCATTCTTTCTTCAAATCCCAAATTGTCACTCGGAGACCCATGGAAAATTGGCTCGTCCAGAATATATGGAGCAACATTCACATACGGCGGTGCAGTGGTCATTACGGCAGCAGTTGTAGGGACGACTTAAGAAGTGGTCATGGTAGGGACCTCAGGAACAGGTGGGCGGTAGCTAGCAGAAGTGAAATAAGGAGGCATCCCCCATGGAAAACCTGGCGGCATGTTGTAGGTCACTTCGGCAACAGCAGGCACCACTGGGATCCGTGCTGACACCACTTCGGAGACAACAGTCCTTGGAACATCCTGATTATTGAGCGCAGACTGGTTGGACAGGGCTTCAACTAAACCATTTAGTCTCTCCGAGCTTTCTTTCAGAATTGCAACCTCGTCACGGAGCACTTTGTTCTCTTGTTCAAGTTGATCCATCTTTTGGCGTTGACTGGCGCGAGTATTGTATTGATGATTTAGCTTGTCTGTGGAGATGAAGCAAGAGTGAGACCCTGGAATGCAAACGATGCTATGCCGATGCAAAAATGAAAATGTAGTATGAAACTTCAAGAAACTCAAAGTGTTTTTCAGTATTATAACGTTGTATAATTGAAAACTTATTTTATTATTGATATTCGAGAAGCATTACAAAGAAAAGTACTCCTTTAAGAGTTTATTACATTGAAACAAAAGCAAAAGAAAACTCAGAGATCTACTCCTTATGCTCTTTTTACGCACGAAGCTCTTCTACAAGCTGATTGACGCGTTCCTGCAGTTTTGACTTCTCACTGATGAATCGATCTACATACTCTTTCCAAGCCACGGTAGTTGGGGGAAGATCATCACTGGTGACAGTTCTCGAAGAGGTATGAGAGGAAAATAAATCCTCTCGCGCCTTTCTTTTTCTTGCGGATTCGACTTCTGGCAGTTCCTGAGATTTCTCTTTCTCTACCTTAAAGGTGAAATACTTGTTCCTCCAAGCGGTCTTCAGCTTCTGGGCCTCATCCAAGGCAGTCTTCAACTGATCTATCTCACTCACATCAAACCAATCAGGATCATGAAAGGTCAACACCATAGGTTCGTGAAAAGGGAAAGGCATCTTGAGGTCAAGATCCCTCTCTCGCACCCAATGTAGATAGTCTTCAGAGGTAGCACAATTAGAGGATCCTAAAGTAGTTGTTCCTCCCATGTTGATGCGATCCCATGCTCGTATGATTCTTGCCTTCAAATATGGATTTTCTCCTTTCTTTAAAAAGACTCCTTCCAACAGAGTTTGGTCAGGTACTTCGTTCATGGGGTACCCCATTTGTCTGCGAGCCAAAGCGGGGTTGTAACTGATGCATCCCTTCGTCCCAATAAGAGGTACATTGGGGAAGTCCCCACAGCTGTTGATCATCTTAACACCTCTATACGCAGGGTCATACCACACAATACCAGAATGGGTAAGGGCCATGACTATTTCGGACCAGTAGGGTGCCTCGATCTGCTCCCAGATAAATGGATGCCAAGTTAGGCGAGCGATAAACCATGAATACAACAAGGCGGTACAATAGACAATATGTCCTCCTCCCTCAACATTTCGCAAGTGGATTGAATGGTATGTGTCAGCTAGCAAGGTAGGAACTGGGTTCTTGAGGATGAATAGCTTAATTGCATCCATGTCAACAAAATCATCAATCTTTGGGAACCAGAAAATCCCATAGACTAACAAGGCAAAGGTAGCTTCTATTATCGGGACTTCCTTTCTCTCAGCATGGTAACGGACTTTCCCGATTAAGAAGTCAGCCGGAAACCCAAGGACTCCTTACTTGGTGGTTAAATGAGCTTGAACATCTGCTAGGCTGAGTCGGGTAGCATCTGAGATCTCTTGGTCACTGAGGGTGTCCTCCAATCCAGTAAACACAGGCCGAGTAGTTACAAGTATCCTCAAAAATTCAGAATACTCTTCCAGAGTTGGCATCAGCTAGTAATCTAGAAAAGTGAAACAATGATACAACGGATCATAGAACTGAACAAGGGTCTCCAACAACCCATCAATCATCTTGAGCTTGAGAAAATAGAACACTTCTCCATATTCTGACGAGAAAGCATGGCGGTTATCAATAAGATTTGCTAGCTCTCTTAAGCTTTCAATGTTAGGACTCTGAAAAGTGTACTTCAATGTTTCTCTTTTGAAATTCATCGTTACAACACCTGTAAAATAAAATTGAGTTTCTTGAAGTGAACAAAGAAAAAGAATGCAACGCAAGATGAGTAGGACTTCATGGAATTCCAATATTTATAGACATTGTGGTAAAAGAAAACGTTTTATTAATTTTGAAACGGATTACAAATGATTATTCTTTTAAAATTCCCAAATAAATAGCTAAATAAAAGCTAATGAAAGCCCTAAGGAAGTTTTAAATCCCGCCGCTTGAGCTGCTCTTCCAACTGGACCTTCTCGAGGATAAGCCTATCCATAGTTAATTTCCAAGGAGTAGACTGAGATTTGAAGGAAAATAAATCCTCCTAAGCTCTTCTCTTCTTGCAAGGAGGTAGGTCTTCATTCTTCGACTGTAATTGTTTCCGAAGTTCAACATTCTCTGCAACAACCACGAAATACTTGTTTTTCCACGCTTCAGACTCATGTTGTGACTTCCTCAATGCGACCTCTAACTTTTCAGCTTCAGACATAAAGATATAAACAGGTTCTCTTCTTGGAGGTATATGATCTTGACGAGGATAGGGCATCCTCATATTAATTGCTCTGTTTCTGACCCATTGAAGATATGGTTCTAGAGACACATAGTTAGGCTTTCCGAAACTATCTCTACCCTTCTTTTGCAAATGCCCCCATGCGTCTAAAATCTTCTCTTGGAGTTCCTTGTTATCCTTGAAGAAAATGCTCTCCACCTGCACACTCTTAGGCGGTTCCTTTAACGGATATCCCAATTGTCGACGAGATAAAACAGGATTGTAATTGATCCCTCCATTAAAACTAAGTAAAGGCACATTAGCGAAATCTCTGCAACCATCAATGATTGACGTCCCATCATATACTCGGTTGTACCAATCAATGTCTGAGCGGGTCAGCGCCATAACTCTCGGAGACCAAAGCCCTTTATCGAGATTCAAAAAAGAACTAGACTTAGGCAAGTGCGAAATAAACCACTTGTAAAGTAAGGGCACACAACAAGTGAGCATTCCTCCATCATAGAAGTTTCAGAGATGCACAGAGTGATAGGTATTACCCAAAAAAGTTGGTACCAGATTGTTCTTCATGAATATCTTAATCGCGTTGAGATCGACGAATCCTTCAAAACTTGGGAATAGAAACACCCCATAAATAAGTAGGGCGAAGATTGCTTCAAACGGAACCTTGCCCGTATAATCAGCATAATACCGAGCTTTCTTAATTAAGAAATCTGTAGGAAAACTAAAAGTCCCACCTTTACTAATTAGGTTGTCCTTGACGTCAGATACCTTTAGATAAAGAGCCTTAGCAATCTCTCTTTCCTCAGTTCGCTCTCCAAGAAAGGGAAAGGAGATTCTTCTAGGATAGGTAGACCAACCAAAAAGGAGTACTCTTCCAAAGTAGGCAACAGTTGATAGTCTGGGAAGGTAAAACAATGATAAAGCGGATCATAAAACTGCAATAAGGTGGAAATAAGTCCTTCGTCCACTTGTCGACTCAATAAAGATATTAACTTCCCATATTTGTTCTTGAACTTTTCTTGGTCTTCAATCAAGGCTACCAACTTCCTTAGGCCATCCAATTTAGGACTCTTAAAAGTATATGTCAAAGTGTTTCTTCGGTTGGAATCCATAGTGTCCTACAATGTTCATAAACAAAGATGAATCCCATGAAGTCCAATGCGGTATAATGCTTTATGAATGCAACAAACACAGGTAAGCACATATAGACATAAAGATAAACAAACAAAGGAGACCCTAGGTTTGCAACGAGCATGGAGCCAAAGGGTATACCCATTCCCAAAGAATATGGACTAAAGGTTGATTGTACCTGCAGAACAAGGTTCTAAAGAGGTTCCCAAAGTCATTAGTCAATCTTTCGGATATTATCAATTTCCCAATTACTTGGTGGTTAATAATATTCTCAAGAGAACTTCTTTTGAGTGTAGCATCGCGTAGCAACTATTTCGGGAGTACTCCCTCACAGTCCTTGCACTACATCCTAATAAAGGCTAAAGTGGGGTTAAAGGTAACTACGGTCCTCAATATCACAGGCTCCAAGGTCGAAAATAGTGAATTTTTTCACGATTAACTCGTTCAACAGTACAGCTTTCGAGAGGGCCTCAATTGAGCGTGATTCTCAAGTCAACTTAGTCGGGATTCAACTCCCTATAAGCCTCGTCGAATATATCACCATCCTATCTTAAGTTCACTCAAGTCCAGGTGTAGGACTTTATCTCACCACTCAAAGATATCAACCCAAAAAGCAATAAAACAGATATACAAATAAGCAATTAAGCAAATATATAATGAACAAGCATAATAAACAAGTTAGGGAAACCCACTGAAGATTCCCCAGTGACGTCGCCATTTCTGTCGCGGTGAAATTTGGATACCAAGCTATTGATTAGCTTGAATCTTAATTCATTACAACCGGTCTTTAATTTGTCCAAAGGAAGGGAAAAATATCGAATTACCCACAATGCAATGCAAATGCAAAAGCTAGAGAGTTATAGGTTCAGAGGTTGGTTAAACTTAGGGAAGGTGCTAGCATCTTAAGTTTCTGTAGTACTCTACAGGAACCTCTTGTTTTATGTTTTTTTATTGCTAAGGGTTATCTGCTTAGAGGATAAAAGCCTAATGGTTTATTTCTAAGTATACTCGCCAAGATATCGCATCTTGTGCCTACATATCCTGACGGGAATGGAATCAGAGTATTTATAGTTCCCCTAAAGGGTTTGAGGAATCCTTTGACTGTGGTCAAAGTTCCTACGGGATAAGGTAGTTGATTGAATAGTTTTAGGAGAAAAGACGAGTTGTCATTTTAAGGGAGATTAGTTGATTTAACCACCACAACTTTGTAGAAAAATAGTCTTTGCATCGTCTTAAGAGAATGGCTTAAGTACTCGGATTGTCAACAAGTATGCCTCTATCTCTCTTAAGCGGAAAATTTACTACATATTAATTGAATTGTTATGGAGTAGAAGTTTTATCTCGCTTAAGATGATTAACATCTTATTCTCTAATATGTTTGAATAATATTTGATTGAGTTGATTTATTTTTTCTATGTTGTAATGATAAAAGACAGAAGGTCCTCATATGGGTAGGATCTATCTTAAAAGATCGACTTGAATGAGATCAAGGATCAACGGGGATTATGATGCAAATGATATGCATACGCGCAAGTTTTACGTTACGCACAAGTTCTTCCTTTGGACATTTATGCAATGCGATAAGATAAATGCGGGAAGGTAAAAGACGATAAATATAAACGGCGGATAATGTAAAAGCATACACAAACGCATGAAAGTGCTAGGTGAGTGAGAGTGAATAATATGAGCGGAGTGCAAGCGCGTGCGATAATTTTAGGCTAAGTTGATTAATTTTAGTCGAATTTGTATTAATGAGAAAATATATTATTTGGGTGAGATTTGATTTTAAATAAAAGAGTTTATAAAAAAGTTTTATCAGATACAAGATAATATTCTATTAACAAGTTACCATTTCCTTTAGTTATAAAATAAGTTTTATTATTGTAATAAGCTGATATCATTATTTTTATTAAATAAGTAAAGTTAAGTTACGAAATATTTTCTAATTATTTTAAAAAAGAGTGATTATCATGTTGCTTAGAAAGATTGATTTAAGTGTGTGTTGCACCCTAGAATTTGCCCAACCTTATTCACTTGGTTTATGTTTCAATATCGTTAGCATTTGCATATAGAGTCATGTACATAGGTTACTCATCTGCATAGCATAAGCATAGCCAGTCATCCAACAGGGGACCAATCATTATTCTCCTCTCTAGAGGCCTATCAAGGGGTTATTATTCAAATTCAATCTCATTCAAGTCATCAGAAAGAATTGGGAAGCTATCAGGTCAATGGATCAAGCAGTTCATCTATCTCCTATCTGAGGGTACCTGGGGATCATCAAAGAAAGTATGAGCTGTGAATTGAAGGCATAAGGAGTATCTAGACACCTTGGAGGATGTAGAAAGTCATTTGGAGAAGGAGACAAGTCATTGGTGTAGTCACAAGAGTTGTGGAGGAAGACAGTCAACTAGGGTTTCATCTGGGTCAACCCTGGATCAAATGACTGATGGAAGGGCATTAAGGGCTATTGAGGAGATGTGGAGTTCATAATTTGACATGGAGAATAAGGATATGTTGTTATGCTAAGAAGAAATCAAGAGAAATCAAGGAGAAGAGGAGGTTCTAAATTAGGGTTTCTATGTAAAATCCCCTAGTTTAGGTCAAATTTCCAAGCAAGATAAGTCAAAATGAAAGCTTCAAATGGATCCTTGGCCAACATGGAACTTGTAGAGGATCTCAATACCTTTAATTTGAGTGGTGGAAGACATCAAGGAGATTTATAGAACTCAAGTTATGGTCCTTGCAAGTTACAGGTCATCTGAGGTATCTGAAATTTTGTCTGTGAAAGTGACTTGACTTCCAAGCTATTTTTACCCCTCAAGGAGATTTCAAATGAATTTCTGGTAAACATAAGAATTGTTCCTAATTGTCTTAGCTTTCTATAATTGTATAGTATGCCTTCATATGATATGTGGAACTCTACTTATGGTCTTGGCAAGCAAAGGGTATTTTGGTCATTTGAGAATTATAGGTCATTTCAACCTATGCCCAAAACTCATACAAGGAAGCTTCAAATGGAAAACTTTACAACATAAAACTTGTTCCAAATGACATTTTGAGTCTAGAAAAGTGACCATGAGAGATTGGAAAGATTCATAGCACAAGGTTTCAAAATTGTTGGATTTAATGAATAAAAATGGGCTTAAAAATGAGATTTTTCATATTTTGGCCAAATGAAGCAAAATTATAGGTCATTTTGAATGGAAAGATCATTTTAAAGACATTGGATAAAGTAGAATTTTGAGCTTAGTTCACATTTTGGGAGTTATCCATGGTTACTTGTAATGGAAGATACATAAACCAAATCCAAGGGAAATTGTGCAAGGGAAGCTTCTCCAAGCTTCTAGGAGTTTCTAGCATCATGTATATATTGATATGATATGGTTCATGCCATGGTTGGTGATTACATTTTCTCAAAACCCCAAGTTTCATTCACTTTCTCCAATTTGCAAAAGTATCTCAAACTCTCTCAAATCTCCATCAATCTTCATATTTTCTGATTGAATCTTCATCACCATCATCCAAGCATCATAATTCACATCAAGATTGGTGGAATTGGAGGAAGGATCGTGCTGTTCAAGATAACCATCCAAGAAGCAAGAAGTTTTCAAGTTCAAGATTCAAGGAGTTTGCACAGAAGATATTGCATACAGAATTCATCATCAAGGTCATTGATCAAGTTCCAGTCACTGCAAGCATCAAATTCAAGGGTTTCCATAGCTGTTTCCACCATTTTTGCATCAGGTTAGTTTCCTTCGAATTGGTTGAATTAGCTAGAATCATGGATAGTTACTAGGTTAGAATGGTTAAGCATAAGTAGAGGATTGATTTTGTTAAGTTTGGACAAGTTTCATGGAGCTTGACCAGAGTGCACCAATTCTGTTAAGGTTCATAACACATGGAATATAGCATGATAATCCTCTTTTTATAGCTTAGAATGACCAGTATGAGGTGTAGATTAGGTTAGGATAAGTTTTGGCAAGAATTGAAGCATTTGATAGCAGGTGTTAATGGTAGATTTCATCTGTTACACCTATCGGGTTTGGAGCTTGGATGAGTTTTAGAAGGATCTAACACCATGGCTGTATAGAGGGTGAGGAGGAGAGTGTTTTTTGTCTTTGGATCATGTTATTTCATGGAGTGAGTAAGGAGAACGAGGAGGTGGAAATATCATGCATGGAAGCTGGTTTGGGAAGAAACCCTAGCTGGAGGTTGAAGACAACATCCCAGCCGTCCGATGGTCCCCAATTGTTGACTATTTCGTATGATCACACGGCCAGGATTCAATTCAGAAGCGGAGGGAAATTAGAAATGTGAAACGATGCGTTTCACTAATTGCATCAGCATGGGCCTTGGATCAGAATGCTATCCCCACCCCAAAACCAAAGCCCATTGGAATTTGAACTGGAAAATCTCGCTATTTGCACCGTGTCCGTTTCATTTTTCTTTTATTTTTTAATTCAATTTTCTGAAACTAACTGGGCCTTGCATAATTTCTATTTGCACCCCATCTTCTGGCCCACATGGATAAAACAACTGCGCGCATTGGCTATTCTCACCCCCTCCCTCTATTTCTCTTTATTTCATTTTAATTTTCTTTTCATTTTCATGCATTTTATAAAAATCATAATAAATCATAAATTTCATATTTTTTAATGGTTCTTTTTGCATTAAATTTTTCAAGATGTCTAGAAAATTATAAAAAATAAAAATTGCATTTTATTTTTTATTTGATATTTTTACCATATTTTCCAAATAAATGCATATTTTAAGTGTTTCATTTCATACATGATTTTGATAAATTTTGTTCTAATAGTTGCTTTAATATTTTTTGCCCATTCTTTTTAGGTTGATTAATAGACATTGTTAACTTGTACATGCAATTTAGTTCCCATTTTTAGGAATTAATTTTAGGTGTTTAGTTTAGGTGTGAACAACATGAATAAAATTAGGGTTTTAAATCAACTTAGGTGAGATAGTTTAATTCTTTTAGGGAATTTTCATTTGATTTTAGGGGTATGGACTATAGGGGTTATGGGTATAGGGTAGATCCCCTTAGAAATCACTAGGATTCCCCTACTGCTATTGGTATATTACTGCTATATTTGATTGACTGGTGTGGTGTGCCCTCTGGGGATTATTGATTTGTCTGTGTGGGTATTGGGATTGCTTGGGGATTGGGAAAGCTGAAGACTTGTGATGATGAAGCCATTGGAGATCCAGAGCTTGAAGACCAACTTCCAGAGTTGATGAGGAGATTCCTGCTAGCAGCTGTTGAGAAGATTAGGGTTTAGGAGCTAGGTAGAGCTCTAGAGTAGTAAATTTGATTCTCAAACATGGAAGGTCTTGACTGCCTCTATTCCTCTCTGTGATACAGAGTCTCTCTAAGACACTCACCCCCTTCCTTTGGAAGGCTTGGTGCTACTGTCTAAGGGATAGAACTCTTGAGAGAAAATGTCTTATGTGTTAATAGCAGTTGGTTTGCCACCCTTGGTAGTCAACTAATTGCTTAACACCCAATCCACTCTGGTGATTGATCCCTCAGCTTGGAGGATGAGACTTGAAGAAAAGCCATTGTAGACTGAAGATTGGTGACCAAAGCCCTTGCCTGAAGACTATGGAGATGGAGATTGATGCTTGCTGAAGCTAGAAGTCAGATGTTGTTTGCAGAGCTGCTGTGGCTGTTTATTTTTGCTGTATTTCATTCTTGATGTATTGATTGGTTTTCTGGACTGTATTGTTTGCTGTTTACCCTGTTGGGTTGAAAGTGAAGCCTGTTCACTTTTGCCTATTGTTTTTTAGGTTTGAGGTTGAGTGGGACTCCCTTGCCTCGCTTGTATTGTTGCATCCATGCATTTTACTGCTTTATTATATATCTGCTATTGTTTCTGTTTCCGTTTATCCCTTAGGACCTCTGTTTCTCTCTGCGCAAGAGAGGAGCATGATAGACACTAGGTCTTAACCCATGCATGATAACATTAGGTTAGTTTGATTCCCTTTGCAATCATAGGTTAGAGTTCTGTCTCTTCTTTCTCAAAACAAACAGAAAAACACAATAAAATTTCAAACACAATAAAAGACACTTCTTTCGTAAAAGAACGTGAACTCATCAAGACGTCATTTTTGTCCGCTTGGACTGCTAATCAGAAAAACCTTTTTCAGAAGGAATAAAATAACCAAGACAGACTTGTGTCATACGTGGCCCGAACTACGTTTGCTCTGATCTTTCATGCCGTATGAAAGTACGTAGGCATAGGATGCGATGTCCTAGCGAGCAACCTTCCCCTCCTTTCTCGTAGGTAGGCGAACTACGTTGACTCTGATTTCTCGTTCCAGACGGGAATACGTAGGCATAAAGTGCGATACTTTGCCGAGTCATTTTATTTTCATTTTATTTTCTTCTTAACCCCTGACCTGTAGTTTAGATAGAAATAACAATCCGTACCCGAAAACAAGCGTGGATCCCGTCGAGTACGACGGACGTGAGGGGTGCTAATACCTTCCCCTTGCGTAACCGACTCCCGAATCCAGGTTTTGGTTGCAACGACCATACCTTTCCCGTGTTGTGCGAGGTTTACTCTGAGCGTTTCCTTTCCCTCCCGTGGGATAAATAACGCACGGTGGCGACTCTTCTGTTCAGCCGACGCCGATTTTCGCAGTAGCGACAGCTGGCGACTCTGCTGGGGATCCAACGTCCCCTGGCTGCCAAGGACTGCGATAGTTCTTATGCATTTGGGATCCAACGTCCCTTAAGAGAGTCAATCCTAACGCTTGTTTTCCCGTCGAGGATTTTGTATGGATTTATATTTCTGACCTTTATTTCCAGCATTATATATTGATTATTATTGCTGTATTGGGGTGTGACAGGTGTTCTGATATTGAGTGAGAAGCCGGACCTGGGCTTGAGTGCACCTTAGACTTAGAGTAGAGATTAGTGGGCGCGCACGTGCTTTGCATGTCCTAGTGTCCCGCGAAATCTACGCTCAGACGAGGTTCTTCTGGTTGGCCTCCTGTCCTGCCCTTTGGGTGGCTTGGGTTGCTGGTTAGTTGGATTGTCGACTCTGGGGACCGATCATTTGGAAGTTGGCTAAGTGAGGCCTCTTCAGGATTTGGTGATGCCACTCCTTCTGGGAATCGTATCATCAACCCTGAAAGTCTGTGACGCCGACGACCGCATAGGATGCCATACCTTTGTCAGTTACTAGGACATCCACCTGTGAGAGGGTTTGGGGATATGCAGGTAACTAGACCTTCAGACTACCGGTTATTTTGTGATCAGAGATCCTGGGTATTTATGGAGAGTTATGAGGTCTGTCAGAGACCATTTGGAGAGTTATGAGGTCTGTCAGAGACCATTTGGAGATGTGTTATTAGGTCTGTCAGAGACCAGTTGGAGATGTGTTCTGGGGTCTGTCAGAGACCAGTTAGAGATGTGATTTGAGGTCTACCCGAGACCAGTCAGAGTTATGGTTTGAGGTCTGTCAGAGACCGTTGTTAGAGCTTTGTTGTAGGTCTATCCGAGACCAGGGTTTGAGGACTTCTAGAGAGTCTATCTGAGACTTCTTGATATGGTTCAGGCTATTCAGCTACGACATTTGGTCCCTGTTGCATGTCACTTGCATTGCATTGTTTGCATACTCATCATCATTGCATCCTACTAACGTGTGTCTGTGCTGCAGGTGCATTTGCATTCCCCCGGTTCTAGTGTCTGGACTTCTGAGTATTGATCATGGCGGGTTTGAGGATGACCGTTGCGTATAAGCTACCTATCCCCGATGTTACTCCACTCCTGGGTCTGATTTCTCTTGCAGATGAGGATGTCCGTAGAAGCTTCAGGCAGAGTTACGGACGGCTGTTGAGTTTAGTTCGCAGGTCTACTGATGATGAATTGAATGGGCTGTACACCTTAATGCAATTTTATGACCCGGCTCTGAGATGTTTCACGTTTGCGGACTTTATCTTGGGGCCCACCATGGAGGAGTATGTAGAGTTTACCGAGCTGCCAGTTCAGAATGCAGTTCCTTTTATCCACTCAGCCGCTGAGCCCAATCTGGAGGATTTAGCCAAAGCCCTACATATGAATGCTTCTGACTTGTTGATGACTGCGTGGCGAGGGGTTCCGGGTTTTTCTCTTCAGTTTCTGGTTGGTAAGGCTCAAGAGTACGCCAAGAATGGGTGTTGGGTGGTCTTTAACGCTATTTTGGCCCTCTGCATTTATGGGATAGTGTTGTTCCCTAACTTCCCAAACTTCGTGGACATGGATGCATTTCATCTATTCGCTGCTGGTAACCCAGTACCAACACTGATCGGGGACTTTTACCATTCAATGCACTACAGGAATGAGAACAGGAGAGGCAAGAACGTCTCTTGTTGCGTACCTTTGCTGTATATGTGGTTCAAGAGCCATCTTCCCTCGAGGGGACCTTTCGTGGATAATGCAATCACGCCCGACTGGCCAGAGCATATGATGAGGTTAACTTCTGAAGACATTGAGTGGTTTGATAGAGATCTGCTGGGATCCGAGCTTATATTTAGTTGTTCTGGGTACCCTAATGTCCCGCTGATAGGAAGAAAGGGGTGTATTAATTACAACCCTTCTCTATTCGTCCGTCAGTTCGGATATGCGCTGAAGAACCCGCCAAAGGAGGAAGAAGTACAAGAATCTCTGTACTTCACCGGAGACGTAAAGGGGGAGTTATTGGCCAAGCTGCAGCACGCCTGGACGCGTATTAACCTAAGAGGGAAGTCGTTGCTAGGGAAGAACGACTGTCAGGCCTATACACCATACAGAGTCTGGATCCAGGATAGAGCAAGTCAGTTGCGGATGCCCTTTCCAGATGCACCGGCCCTTGTTCCTATTCCGGTAGCTGAGCCAACTACTGTTTCTCGGGAAGCCTACGAGCAAATTGTGAAAGAAAAAGAAGCCTTGATGAAGATCAACGAAGGGTTAGAGCAGGAGCTAGCCCAGATACGCAGTGAGAAAAACAAGGCCGTATATGCTTTCCAACAGCAGATTGAGCTAATGAACAAATTAGGGGCTGAGCTAACTGAGGAGAAGAAGAAGCGCGAACGTCTGGGGCAAGAGTTCAGGAGCTCCCATGACATGCTTGAATCCAAGAAGAAAGCGCTTGACATTGCTCACCGGGAGATCTCGTCTTGCAATAAGACCTGGAATGCCACGCTCACCAACAATAAGAAGAGGGAGGATAAGTTGAAGCAGCAAATCTCCGACCTCGAAGAGCAGTTGAAGTCCAGCATCAAGAAGTGTGAAGAAGAAGTGATGACCCGGTATAGTCTCCAGAATGCACTAAACAAGGCCATCAAAGGCAGAGATGAAGCTGTGTCTCAGAAGCGTAAACTAGAAGATCGCTTCGGAGAGGGGGCATGGGAAGAAACTGCTGAAGACGTGCGACGTGTTCTTAAGAAAAGAAACCAACTTGTTGAAGGGCTGCTGGATCGACCAAGCCATCCGGAGACCAAGAAGCTGCTAGAAGAGTACCAGACTTATGGGAGGATTTGATAATTTCATGTAGTAACTTGTATGCTTTATTTGCATAGTGCTGACCATCACCAGGATTGTTGGTTGAGGTCATGCCTTCTTGTTGTACTCTCAGTAACATTGTATTCCGGGCTTATTGGTTTCTCAGCAATATATGAGGCGTTCTGTGATTCAGCTCCGATCTTTATATTGTTAGCACTGTCACTGCACCGACACCTTCACACTAGAATCGGGGAATGAATTTCCCTAATGCACAGACACACATTGCATTACATTTATATTCATATTGCATTACAGGTAATCTTTAGATGGTATCTTATTTCTGCTCTGTACAAGGTACTTTTCAGGATTGCAGATCAGCACCCGCACCGCTATTCTACTCGCACCAACTGTCGAAGAATCATGGATCAAATGCAGAACGAGATGCAAGAGGTGCGCGAGAAGCTAGCTCTCTTTATGCAGACCATGGAAGCTATTGCAAAAGGTCAGGAGAATTTGCAAGCCATGGTCCAACCTCTGTTGGCCCGAAATGCTGGTCACGGCAACGAGGATCATCAGTCTGTGCGAGTCGATATCGCTCATGGAGATGGCACTCCCACGCCAGTGGCTCCACCTGTAGTCAATATACCTGCTGCTAATGTCAACAACGCTACCGCTGCTGTGAATGGTAACGTCGGAGTTAGGAACGAGACTGCTGTCCATAACGTTGGGCTTGGTGATGTCAACTTGGGTGATAATATGGGAGGCAACGGCTTCGGCAATACTGGATTCGGGTTCAATGATCAGGGATTCGATAATGCTGGGAAATATGGTTTCAATGCTCAAGGCTTTGGGCAAGATGGTTATGGTGTGGCCAATCAGGGCTACGGAGGTTTCGGAACTGGGAACGACGCTGGGTTAATGGCTTTTGGGCCTGCTAGAGGTGTTCAAGGGTACGGCAACAGAGGCCGAGGTCCGGTGATGAATCAGATCAGGGCTGACCGTAATAATGGATATGATGGGTATGGAGCTGGGAATGGTATGTGGCAAGAAGATCAGCAGGAGGACGCTTTCTCCGGCGGAGGTTTCGAAGGGCCGATGGATGACTCCCAGAAGATCAGAATGCTGGAAGAGCAGATGAGGGGGGTTCTGAACCAAAGTGTTGTGGGCTTGGACATGGCAACAATGGGCCTGGTACCTGGCTTGAGGGTGCCAATCAAATTCAAAGCTCCTGCGTTTGATAAATATAAAGGGGACACATGTCCGAAAGTGCACGTACGGGCTTATTACAGAAAGATGTCTGCATACTCAACTGATGAGAGAATGCTAATGCATTTCTTTCAAGATAGTCTGTCAGGTCCTTCCTTAGAGTGGTACATGGGGTTGGAGCCGACTAATATCAAGACATGGAAGCAGTTAGCAGAGGCATTTG
Organism: Lathyrus sativus; assembly: GCA_963859935.3. Taxonomy (NCBI): domain Eukaryota; kingdom Viridiplantae; phylum Streptophyta; class Magnoliopsida; order Fabales; family Fabaceae; genus Lathyrus; species Lathyrus sativus. Next base: position 474,636,794 of record OZ012741.1, on the reverse strand, counting down.
TAGCTCACTACAAGTATAACAGCGACTTGGCACCCAATCGGGTCCAATTGACAGGGCTGTCTCAGAAGAAGGGGGAGAGCTTTAAAGAGTACGCGCAAAGGTGGCGCGATATGGCTGCCAGGGTCCGTCCTCCTTTAGAAGACAAGGAAATGAATGACATGTTCGTCGGCACATTCACAGGCTTGTTTCATGACATGTTGTTTCATACATCCCTGGCCAGTTTTTCAGACTTAATTCTGATGGGAGAAAAGATTGAACGTAACATTAAGCAAGGAAAGTTCCAGGCTGAGGAATCGACTGCATCTGGCAGTAATAGGAAGGCTTTTGGTGGGCGCCGTCAGGGCGAGGCAAGCGCAGTATTTGGAGGCCGAGGCCGAGGCCGAGGCAGGGGACGAAACCAATACCATCAGCCGCAGCAGGTGGCGAGTGTTACTATCCCATATCAGCAACAACCCCTTCAACAACAACAACCGGTTCAGCAGCAGCCGATGCAGCAGCAGCAGCAGCAGCGGCAGCAGCCTCAGCAGGGGGCACAGCAGGCTCAGCGAAGATTCCAGGGTGGTAAACCAAGAAGAGTGTTTGAGAAGCCTCCCTCAACCTATGCAGATTTGTTGCAGACGTTGTTGGGTCTGAATTTGGTAGAGAAGAGAACTCTGGCACCAATAACGGGAACTCCTCCGTATGGTTACGATGCAAGCAGGCACTGTGAGTTTCATTCTGGGGCTCCGGGCCACGATATAGAGGGTTGCCATGCTTTTAAACACGTTGTGCAGGATCTTTTGGACAATAAGACTATCAATTTCGGAACGGCAGGTCCGAATATAGTGCAGAAACCCATGCCTAATCTTGGGGCAAACGCCATTCTGACTGAGGAAGGGTTGAATCTGATTATGAATGTCGACGATTTAAAGACGCCGCTGAGAGAGATAAAAAGCAGATTGTTGCAAGGGGGTGTTTTTCCAGGATGTGACGAGTATTGCTTAGAATGTTGGACCCTAGCTGGGGGATGCGATGATTTGAAGAAAGGCATTCAGGCTTTAATTGATGGAGGCACATTGCAGTTTGACCGAGCAGCAACTGAAGAGCCTGCAGGGGCAGTAGCAGATGATCAGAGTGATGTGGCCACTGTAACGATTCCTCGGAAGACAATCACTATTGCAGCACCGGTCCAGCGACCACCGATCACCATAACTAAGGCCGGACCGACCCCTTACGAGAACACGAAAGCAGTCCCGTGGTCATATGGGTTGGAGGTGTATTGTGACGGGATAAAAATCGATGTTGATAAGCAGCCAGCTGAGACTGTTGATAACGTTGTTGGTACAGGAGGTATGACAAGGAGTGGCAGGATCTTCATATCTCCTGAGGTGGAGGCCGAAAGACTAGCAAAAGGAAAAGGGAAGATGGATGAGAATGTCCCAGTGCAAGCAAACGAGAAGGAATCGGCGTCGAAAGAGGTAGAAGAGTTCATGCGCTTGATTCGAAAAAGTGATTATAAGATTGTGGAGCATCTGCAACAGACGCCGTCCAAAATATCCATACTGTCACTGCTCTTATGTTCTGAAGCTCACAGAAATGCTTTGTTGAAAGTCCTGAATACTTCCTTCGTACCCCAAGACGTCTTCGTGAATCAGCTGGAAGGAGTGTTGGCACATGTGAATGCAGGCCACAGCTTGGGCTTTACCGACTTCGATTTGACCCGGAAAGGGAGAGATCATAATATGGCGCTGCACATATCTGTTGAGTGTAGAGGATCAGTAATGTCGCATGTATTGGTTGACACCGGATCGTCTCTGAATGTGATGCCCAAGAAAGCGATGATGAAGCTGGATGTCAGAGGAATCCTGTGCACGCCCAGTGACTTGGTAGTTAGAGCCTTTGACGGCACGCGAAGAGCAGTCTTTGGATCGATAACATTGCCTCTACAAGTAGGGCCGGAGGTGTTTGCAACTGAGTTTTATATCATGGATATACAGCCCGCATACAGTTGCTTGCTTGGAAGACCTTGGATCCATGGGGCTGGGGCAGTCACGTCTACCCTGCATCAGAAGTTGAAATATATGGTCGGAGACAGCGTAGTCACCATATGCGGAGAAGAAGACATCCTAGTCAGCCATCTGTCGTCATTTAAATATGTGGAGGTCGACGGAGAGATCCACGAAACGCCCTGCCAGGCATTTGAAGGGTTGCGCGTCAAGGACAAAAGTCCCGGGCCGAGCAAAGTGCCAGAGATAGCCGTCTCGTCGTATAAAGAAGCTCAAGCTCTAGTGGAGACAGGAGAAGCAAAGGGCTGGGGCAAAGTGCTGGATATCCCTGTGAAGATGGACCGGTTCGGGCTGGGGTACCAACCGTCGTCATCAACTCCCGCTGTGGGGGCACCCCGTTTCAGAGGGCCAATTACCATCTCTGCCAGTGGAGTATGTCATGAAACCATCAACGCTGCTTCGGAGTCGGACGAAGGAGACAACGACTGTGATATGAATGCCTGGATTCAGCCAAGCACGCCAGGACAAGGACTGTGCAACTGGTCTATTCAGGAGCTTGTTCCTGTGACTCTTAAACAGTAATGCTTTGCTTTATTAATTGTTGAATAATCTGATGTCTTGCCCGGGGCATCGTGATTTGCTTAGGGCTGTGTTGTTATGAACATTGCGTGTTAATCATTAAATAAATGGCATTTTTTCATGTGCAAATACTGTAATCCCTGTCTTTCTTGTTTTATAGTTTTCAATAAAATGGCAACGTGGTTATTCGCTTTATACGCATTTTGAAGCACTTAACCATTCCTTTTGCAGGATAACATTTTCAGATGACATCCTTGAACCACCTATGACTCGTCCTGACTTTGAACATCCGGTATTTCAGGCTGAAGAAGAGGTTGTCGAAGATAGCGACGTTCCTGAAGAACTGTCTTGGTTGGTGAAGCAAGAGGAAAGAGCCATTCTGCCTCACGACGAGGTCATCGAAATTATCAATTTGGGGTCGGAAGGGGTTGAGAAGAACATTCGTATCGGTGCCGCACTGCAGAGCGATATCAAGCGAAGACTGGTTGAAATGCTCCGAGAGTATAGTGATGTATTCGCTTGGTCGTATGAAGATATGCCAGGGCTCGATACAGACATGGTCGTGCACCGTCTGCCACTGAAAGAAGAATGCCCGCCGGTCAAACAAAAGCTTCGCAGAACTCGACCAGATATGGCAGTGAAGATCAAAGAGGAAGTTCAAAAACAGTGGGACGCTGGTTTCCTGGCTGTGACAAAATATCCCTCATGGGTTGCTAACATCGTACTAGTGCCAAAGAAAGACGGCAAGGTTCGAATGTGCGTGGATTATAGAGATTTGAATAAAGCAAGCCCAAAAGACGATTTTCCACTTCCTCATATTGACGTGCTAGTTGATAATACTGCTCAATACTCCGTGTTCTCCTTCATGGATGGCTTTTCAGGCTATAATCAGATTAAAATGGCGCCAGAGGATACGGAGAAGACCACTTTCATAACGCCTTGGGGAACATTTTGCTACAAAGTGATGCCCTTTGGTTTGAAAAATGCTGGGGCAACATATCAGCGTGCGATGCCGACTCTTTTTCATGACATGATGCATAAAGAGATCGAAGTTTATGTTGACGATATGATTGCCAAATCCCAGACGGAGGAAGAGCATCTGGTGAATCTGCTAAAGTTATTTAAAAGGCTCAGGAAGTTCAGGCTGAGGCTGAACCCTAATAAATGCACCTTCGGGGTGAGATCGGGTAAACTGCTGGGGTTTATCGTAAGCGAAAGAGGAATAGAGGTCGATCCTGCTAAAATAAAAGCGATTCAAGAAATGCCGAAGCCTAAAACAGAGAAAGAGGTACGCGGGTTTTTAGGGAGGTTGAACTACATCGCCCGGTTCATATCTCACCTAACTGCTACGTGTGAACCATTATTCAAGCTGTTGAAGAAAGATCAAGATGTAACATGGAACGAAAATTGTCAAAAGGCGTTCGATAAAATAAAGCAGTATTTGCAGGAGCCTCCTATTTTGATACCCCCGGTGGCAGGGAGACCCTTGATCATGTATTTGAAGGTTCTTGAGGGAAGCATGGGTTGTGTCCTCGGTCAACACGACGAGACAGGAAGAAAAGAGCATGCGATCTATTACTTGAGTAAGAAATTTACAGATTGTGAATCTCGCTATTCAATGCTTGAAAAAACTTGTTGCGCGCTAGCCTGGGCCGCCAAGCGTTTGAGGCAATACATGCTGAATCATACAACCATGCTCATCTCGAAGATGGATCCTATCAAATATGTATTCGAAAAGCAGGCGTTGTCAGGGAGAATTGCCCGTTGGCAGATGGTCTTGACTGAATATGACATCCAATACGTCTCGCAAAAGGCTATAAAGGGGAGTGTGCTGTCTGAATATCTGGCGGAGCAGCCTATTGAAGATTACCAATCGATGTGGTTTGATTTTCCTGACGAGGATATCATGTACCTGAAGATGAAAGATTGTGAAGAGTCGTTGCCAGACGAAGGACCAGAGTTGGGTTCCAAATGGAAGATGATATTTGACGGAGCTGTGAATGCTTACGGTAGTGGAATAGGGGCAATCATCACTACGCCACACGGGTCGCACATCCCGTTTACTGCCCGATTGACCTTTGCCGTTACCAATAATGAGGCCGAATACGAAGCTTGTATAATGGGGCTTGAAGAAGCCATTGATTTGCAAATCAAAAATCTAGACGTATACGGAGACTCAACTCTGGTGGTGAATCAGATCAAAGGGGAATGAGAGACACGTCAGCCCAACTTGATACATTACATGAACTATGCAAGGAGATTGTTGCCTTTCTTCGACAAAGTTGAATTGCATCACGTACCGCGGGCAGAGAACCAAATGGCTGACGCCCTCGCCACTTTGTCTTCCATGTACAAAGTCAACTTCTGGAACGAGGCTCCCAGAATCATTATCTCTCGGCTTGACATACCAGCTTTCGTATTTGCTATTGATGAGGCATCCGATGGCAAACCGTGGTATTTTGATATCCTTAACTTCCTGAAGAACAAAGAGTATCCGGCTGGGGCATCCAGTCAAGATCAGAAGACTCTCAGGAGATTAGCGGGTAATTTCTATTTAAATCCGGACGGTGTCTTATACAGAAGAAACCACGATTTGGTGTTGTTGCGTTGTGTAGACGAAAGAGAGGCAAAGCTGCTCATGGAGGAAATACACGAAGGTACCTTTGGTACGCATGCTGGTGGACATGCTATGACAAGAAAGCTGCTGAGGGCAAGTTATTTTTGGCTGACTATGGAAACCGACTGTTTCAAGTTCGCAAGGAAGTGCCACAAGTGCCAAATCTATGCTGATAAGATCCATGTGCCTCCGAGTCCTCTGAATGTAATGTCATCGCCATGGCCATTCTCGATGTGGGGAATCGATATGATTGGAAAGATCGAGCCGACAGCTTCTAATGGGCATCGGTTCATCTTAGTAGCAATCGATTACTTCACCAAGTGGGTGGAAGCGGCGTCTTACACAAATGTAACGAAGCAAGTGGTGGCCAGATTCATCAAGAGAGATATCATCTGCCGATATGGGATCCCCGAGCGGATAATCACGGATAACGGTTCGAACCTGAACAACAAAATGATGAAGGAGCTCTGTCAGAATTTCAAGATCGAACATCACAACTCCTCCCCGTACCGACCCAAGATGAATGGCGCTGTCGAAGCGGCCAATAAGAATATCAAGAAGATCGTTCAGAAAATGGTGGTGACCTATAAGGATTGACACGAGATGCTACCTTTCGCTTTGCACGGTTATCGTACGACGGTACGCACATCAACCGGGGCAACCCCGTTCTCGTTAGTATACGGAATGGAAGCAGTACTACCATTGGAGGTGGAGATCCCCTCTCTGAGGATATTGCGAGACGTGCAGCTAGACGAGGCAGAATGGGTGAAAGACAGGTTGAATCAACTGAGTTTGATGGACGAGAAGAGGCTAGCTTCTCTAGCATACGGTCGTTTGTACCAGAGCCGAATGAAGAAAGCATATGATAAGAAGATACATCCGCGAAGCTTTCAGACGGGCGACCTTGTGCTGAAGAGGATTCTCCCGCCGCAAGCAGATCACAGGGGCAAGTGGACCCCTAACTACGAAGGGCCATACGTTGTCAGGAAAGTCTTTTCAGGAGGGGCTTTATTGTTGTCTACTATGGACGGTGAAGACTTCACGTCGCCTGTGAATTCGGACGCAGTTAAAAAATACTTTGCTTAAAATTGACCCGCTGGACAGAAAAAAAGAGAGTCCAGGCAAAAATGAGGCATCCTGGCGAACCAAAAACAGAATGAAAGGTTCGGGCAAAAGTTAGGGATAAAATTGAAAAAAATGTACACCCGCGAAGTTGAAAACCTACACTGGGTGGCTTCGGCAAAAAAGGGTATCCCGGTGAACTGAAAACCTGTAAAGGGCGGTTCACGCAAAAGTTAGGGATTTGAAAAGCAAATGACTGCAGTCCGAATCCGATACTGCATTTGAGCATCAGTGCGGGAGGATACTTGAGGGGTCGATTATCAGATACAACCTCTTCGGAAGTATGGATACCGGGGAAGCATTAGAGTCGGATGAGTCATAAGAGGATCAGTTCGTGGTGTTCGTCTGCATCCCGTTGCCGACATGTGTACCAAATTTAATTTGTCAATATATTTATGCTTCTTGTGCATACTTGTATATTTGCTTCGCGTAGCTTCCTCTTTTCAGGAGTTACATCCCGTGTACAAAAACTCCGCCCATTCAGGGGCCCAATCAATAAAATATGTTATTCAGTACTTGATGCTGGTTCTTTACTGTTTTGTGCATGATAAAACGCCTAGGTTTATTGAAACTAGCATGTGTATAACATCACTGGCCCTGGCCAACGATTGCTAAAGCTTCGAATTAACTGGAAATAACGTCACTAACCTGAATCGATTTGGTTGCATAGGCTTGTCTTGTCTTGTTTGTGTTGTTGCAGGTTTCATAACCGTACGAGGAAGACGATCAAAAGATTGCAGTAACAAAAGACTCGACCCCCACGCAGGTCATGCATGTTCTTCCTGAAGAAGGATAGAATTCCCCAGCTAGTCGTAGCTTATCCAAAGGACATGCTCCAGCAAAGTCATTCATCCTCGGCAGAATTGGCGATTCCAAAATTGCAGGCTGTATTCAGGCAGTGTGGTGTCCCCCAGAAGGATTCCTCTATCGTAAGCAGAGTGGTTTAGCCGTAGAAGATTAATATTGGTGAGCTGTATTCAGGCAGTTTACCTTTCCCCGCAGGGTCATTTACTCTCCCCCAGGGGAGTCAGTTAATTTTCCCCAAGAGAATCATCCCATCCCTAGCGGAGTTCTCTTCCCAACCAGTGTCGTCATTCCTCCCATGGGAATTCAAAGATTGAGACCCTCCCCGGCAAAGTTGGTGTGGCGCATTGGCATTTATCTTGGCAAGATACCGTGTGATATCCGCTCATTTTCCAGCAGAAGTCCAATTATACCGGGCGCATCTGCCATTCTCCAGCAAGAGTTATATCCCCCAGCAGGGTGTTACTTCAGTGAGGTGTTTGGTTCGAGTTCCCAATTTCCCAGCTGAGTCGACTTCACTCTCCCAGCATTTATTTTGCTGGGATAGTTCTGTAGCATCTGGCTATCCCCAGCGGAGTTGGCTTTATCTTCAGCATTTATTTTGCTGAAGCAGTTTCTGTACCCAGCAGTTCGGGTCTGCATTTGCCTCGGCATATAGTGTCATACTCGCATCCACCAAATAAACGTGTAGCATTCCCATGTCGAATGGAGCATTGCATCATTGTCGAACGCATGCATTTTGAAACATAAACTAGGTTGGCTGACCTTTTGTTTCAGGTATTGTTTCTCTTGCAGGTAGAGAGAGCCCTTGCTCAGGTGAATCAATAAAATATTCAGGATCTCGACGTGAGACATTCGACGAAGTGTCAGCTTTGGCACTACTCACCACAGAGTCAGCAGGAAATTTCTCTTTGTCCCTAAGCAGAGTTACTTATTTCCCCGCCAGGGTTTCTGGGTGAAGTTTCTCTAGTCCGACCAGCGGATTGTTTCCTTCAAAGTTGTTGTTACGTCAGCATTAAAAGGTTTCATGAGCCAGAATTTTAGAGGCTACCGCCGGTTATCAGAGCAGGCATCCAGTAGTTTGATTTTCAGATATCCCCAGTAGAGTCAGCTCCGAAGTTGCTGTCACGTCAGTGATAAGAAGTTGGCGGACCAATGGAGGAGGAGTCCTAACGTGGACAATTTCTTGACAGGTTTTCTTTTTGCTAGAAAAGTGGGGTCCTAACGTGGACAGTTTTTATTTCCCGGGCTGATGGGAGGTGCTAGTCCTAACATGGGCAGGTTCGATTTTTCCAAATTGTTGGAATGTGGAGTCCTGACGTGGACATTTCCTCAAGTTGACGATATGTGTTAGTCCTAACGTGGACAGCTTCGAGTCCTCGGTATTGATTGAGTGTAGGGTCCTGACATGGACAAGTTTACCCTTCTTCGGGCTGATGGCAAAGTGTGAGTCCTGACGTGGACAAGTTTTATTTCCTCAGCAAGTCAAGAGATCGGAGTCCTTACGTGGACAAAGCATATCAAGTTATTCCTTACGTGGAAAGATGAGTCCTGACGTGGACAAGGTTATCCCTTACGTGGAAAGAGAAGCTTCAGTTCCTTACGTGGAAAAGCAAGTCCAGTCCTGACGTGGACAGACGCAGAAAAGACAAGTTTATTCCTTACGTGGAAAGATCGTTTCCTTACGTGGAAAGATTAGAGTCCTTACGTGGACAGATCGAGCAAAATTGTATTCCTTACATGGAAAGAAGGTGTATTCCTTACGTGGAAGAGTGTGGTCCTGACGCGGACAGATCCAAAGGAAGTATTCCTTACGTGGAAAGTGTAATCCTGACGCAGACAGATCAACGTGGAAAGTGTAGTCCTGACGCAGACAGATCAAAGGTGGAGATTCCTTACGTGGAAAGATTGATTCCTTACGTGGAAGAAGGTGTTCCTTACGTGGAAAGATGGCATTCCTAACGTGGAAAGAAAGATTGATATAGTATTCCTTACGTGGAAAGATTGGGGTCCTTACGTGGACAGATTCAAATCAGGATTGTATTCCTTACGTGGAAAGTTTGTATTCCTAACGTGGAAAGATGGTTGGATCCTTACGTGGAAGAAGATTAGTTTCCTTACGTGGAAAGAAGACGAATTCCTTACATGGAAAGATTGAGTCCTTACGCGGACATATCAAGGTTATCCCTTACATGGAAGAGAACGACAGTTATTCCTAACGTGGATGGTGTATTCCTTACGTGGAAAGATAGAGGCATTCCTAACGTGGAGAAAGTTTGATTCCTTACGTGGAAAAGAAGAGTTGATTCCTAACGTGGAAAGAAAGTCTTGTTCCTTACGTGGAACGGTTATTCCTTACGTGGAAGGGTGATTCCTAACGTGGACGGTGTTATTCCTTACGTGGAAGGGTGAGTCCTAACGTGGACAATGTTATTCCTTACGTGGACAATGTTATTCCTTACGTGGACGATGTTATTCCATACGTAGAAAGGTGTTATTCCTTACGTGGACGGTGTTATTCCTTACGTGGACAGTGTTATTCCTTACGTAGACCGTGTTATTCCTAACGTGGAAGAGTTTATTCCTAACGTGGACGATTTATTTCTGACGAGAAGGCAGACGAGCCATCCCCAGCAAAGTTGTTGAAGTTTTTCCGAGTTGACAGCAGATAGAGTCCTGACGTTGACAAGCAAAGGACGAAGTTTCCGGTGATTCAATCTTTTTCAGGATGATGAGAATAATCCCCAGCACGAGATCGGGGGGTTGTCGTAACAATCAGATTCAGCTAAGGCATGTCGTTCCCCAAGCAGGAGCGCAGTTTATTTCTGCGGTTGGCAAATTTCTGGTTTCACTGGTATTCAACCGTCTCGTACCGCGAATGTCTGAAGGCTCCAGGCTCTTCATCCAATCGGGTCCAAGTCGCTTGAATAGGGGCAGCTGTTGCACCCTAAAATTTGCCCAACCTTATTCACTTGGTTTATGTTTCAATATCATTAGCATTTGCATATAGAGTCATGTACATAGGTTACTCATCTGCATAGCATAAGCATAGCCAGTCATCCAACAGGGGACCAATCATTATTCTCCTCTCTAGAGGCCTATCAAGGGGTTATTATTCAAATTTAATCTCATTCAAGTCATCAGAAAGAATTGGGAAGCTATCAGGTCAATGGATCAAGCAGTTCATCTATCTCCTATCTGAGGGTACCTGGGGATCATCAAAGAAAGTATGAGCTGTGAATTGAAGGCATAAGGAGTATCTAGACACCTTGGAGGATGTAGAAAGTCATTTGGAGAAGGAGACAAGTCATTGGTGTAGTCACAAGAGTTGTGGAGGAAGACAGTCAACTAGGGTTTCATCTGGGTCAACCCTGGGTCAACCCTAGGTCAAATGACTGATGGAAGGGCATTAAGGGCTATTGAGGAGATGTGGGGTTCATCATTTGACATGGAGAATAAGGATATGTTGTTATGCTAAGAAGAAATCAAGAGAAATCAAGGAGAAGAGGAGGTTCTAAATTAGGGTTTCTATGTAAAATCCCCTAGTTTAGGTCAAATTTCCAAGCAAGATAAGTCAAAATTCAAGCTTCAAATGGATCCTTGGCCAACATGGAACTTGTAGAGGATCTCAAGACCTTTAATTTGAGTGGTGGAAGACATCAAGGAGATTTATAGAACTCAAGTTATGGTCCTTGCAAGTTACAGGTCATCTGAGGTATCTGAAATTTTGTCTGTGAAAGTGACTTGACTTCCAAGCTATTTTTACCCCTCAAGGAAATTTCAAATGAATTTATGGTCAACATAAGAATTGTTCCTCATTGTCTTATCTTTCTAGAATGGTATAGTATGACTTCATATGATTTGTGGAACTCTACTTATGGTCTTGGCAAGCAAAGGGTATTTTGGTCATTTGAGAATTACAGGTCATTTCAACCTATGCCCAAAACTCATACAAGGAAGCTTCAAATGGAAAACTTTACAACATCAAACTTGTTCCAAATGACATTTTGAGTCTATAAAAGTGACCATGAGAGATTGGAAAGATTCATAGCACAAGGTTTCAAAATTGTTGGATTTAATGAATAAAAATGGGCTTAAAAATGAGATTTTTCATATTTTGGCCAAATGAAGAAAAATTATAGGTCATTTTGAATGGAAAGATCATTTTAAAGACATTGGCTAAAGTAGAATTTTGAGCTTAGTTCACATTTTGGGAGTTATCCATGGTTACTTGTAATGGAAGATACATAAACCAAATCCAAGGGAAATTGTGCAAGGGAAGCTTCTCCAAGCTTCTAGGAGTTTCTAACATCATGTATATATTGATATGAGATGGTTCATGCCATGGTTGGTGATTACATTTTCTCAAAACCCCAAGTTTCATTCACTTTCTCCAATTTGCAAAAGTATCTCAAACTCTCTCAAATCTCCATCAATCTTCATATTTTCTGATTGAATCTTCATCACCATCATCCAAGCATCATAATTCACATCAAGATTGGTGGAATTGGAGGAAGGATCGTGATGTTCAAGATAACCATCCAAGAAGCAAGAAGGTTTCAAGTTCAAGATTCAAGGAGTTTGCACAGAAGATATTGCATACAGAATTTATCATCAAGGTCATTGATCAAGTTCCAGTCACTGCAAGCATCAAATTCAAGGGTTTCCATAGCTGTTTCCACCATTTTTGCACCAGGTTAGTTTCCTTCGAATTAGTTGAATTAGCTAGAATCATGGATAGTTACTAGGTTAGAATGGTTAAGCATAAGTAGAGGATTGATTTTGTTAAGTTTGGACAAGTTTCATGGAGCTTGACCAGAGTGCACCAATTCTGTTAAGGTTCATAACACATGAAATATAGCATGATAATCCTCTTTTTATAGCTTAGAATGACCAGTATGAGGTGTAGATTAGGTTAGGATAAGTTTTGGCAAGAATTGAAGCATTTGATAGCAGGTGTTAATGGTAGATTTCATCTGTTACACCTATCGGGTTTGGAGCTTGGATGAGTTTTAGAAGGATCTAACACCATGGCTGTATAGAGGGTGAGGAGGAGAGTGTTTTTTTGTCTTTGGATCATGTTATTTCATGGAGTGAGTAAGGAGAACGAGGAGGTGGAAATATCATGCATGGAAGCTGGTTTGGGAAGAAACCCTAGCTGGAGGTTGAAGACAACATCCCAGCCGTCCGATGGTCCCCAATTGTTGACTATTTCGTATGATCACACGGCCAGGATTCAATTCAGAAGCGGAGGAAAATTAGAAATGTGAAACGATGCGTTTCACTAATTGCATCAGCATGGGCCTTGGATCAGAATGCTATCCCCACCCCCAAACCAAAGCCCATTGGAATTTGAACTAGAAAATCTCGCTATTTGCACCGTGTCCGTTTCATTTTTCTTTTATTTTTTAATTCAATTTTCTGAAAGTAACTGGGCCTTGCATAATTTCTATTCGCACCCCATCTTCTGGCCCACATGGATAAAACAACTGCGCGCATTGGCTATTCTCACCCCCTCCCTCTATTTCTCTTTATTTCATTTTAATTTTCTTTTCATTTTCATGCATTTTATAAAAATCATAATAAATCATAAATTTCATATTTTTTAATGGTTCTTTTTGCATTAAATTTTTCAAGATGTCTAGAAAATTATAAAAAATAAAAATTGCATTTTATTTTTTATTTGATATTTTTCCCATATTTTCCAAATAAATGCATATTTTAAGTGTTTCATTTCATACATGATTTTGATAAATTTTGTTCTAATAGTTGCTTTAATATTTTTTGTCCATTCTTTTTAGGTTGATTAATAGACATTGTTAACTTGTACATGCAATTTAGTTCCCATTTTTAGGAATTAATTTTAGGTGTTTAGTTTAGGTGTGAACAACATGAATAAAAATTAGGGTTTTAAATTAACTTAGGTGAGATAGTTTAATTCTTTTAGGGAATTTTCATTTGATTTTAGGGGTATGGACTATAGGGGTTATGGGTATAGGGTAGATCCCCTTAGAAATCACTAGGATTCCCCTACTGCTATTGGTATATTACTGCTATATTTGATTGACTGGTGTGGTGTGCCCTCTGGGGATTATTGATTTGTCTGTGTGGGTATTGGGATTGCTTGGGGATTGGGAAAGCTGAAGACTTGTGATGATGAAGCCATTGGAGATCCAGAGCTTGAAGACCAACTTCCAGAGTTGATGAGGAGATTCCTGCTAGCAGTTGTTGAGAAGATTAGGGTTTAGGAGCTAGGTAGAGCTCTAGAGTAGTAAATTTGATTCTCAAACATGGAAGGTCTTGACTGCCTCCATTCCTCTCTGTGATACAGAGTCTCTCTAAGACACTCACCCCCTTCCTTTGGAAGGCTTGGTGCTACTGTCTAAGGGATAGAACTCTTGAGAGAAAATGTCTTATGTGTTAATAGCAGTTGGTTTGCCACCCTTGGTAGTCAACTAATTGCTTAACACCCAATCCACTCTGGTGATTGATCCCTCAGCTTGGAGGATGAGACTTGAAGAAAAGCCATTGTAGACTGAAGATTGGTGACCAAAGCCCTTGCCTGAAGACTATGGAGATGTAGATTGATGCTTGCTGAAGCTAGAAGTCAGATGTTGTTTGCAGAGCTGCTGTGGCTGTTTATTTTTGTTGTATTTCATTCTTGATGTATTGATTGGTTTTCTGGACTGTATTGTTTGCTGTTTACCCTGTTGGGTTGAAAGTGAAGCCTGTTCACTTTTGCCTATTGTTTTTTAGGTTCGAGGTTGAGTGGGACTCCCTTGCCTCGCTTGTATTGTTGCATCCATGCATTTTACTGCTTTATTATATATCTGCTATTGTTTCTGTTTCCGTTTATCCCTTAGGACCTCTGTTTCTCTCTGCGCAAGAGAGGAGCATGATAGACACTAGGTCTTAACCCATGCATGATAACATTAGGTTAGTTTGATTCCCTTCGCAATCATAGGTTAGAGTTCTGTCTCTTCTTTCTCAAAACAAACAGAAAAACACAATAAAATTTCAAACACAATAAAAGACACTTCTTTCGTAAAAGAACGTGAACTCATCAAGACGTCATTTTTGTCCGCTTGGACTGCTAATCAGAAAAACCTTTTTCAGAAGGAATAAAATAACCAAGACAGACTTGTGTCATACGTGGCCCGAACTACGTTTGCTCTGATCTTTCATGCCGTATGAAAGTACGTAGGCATAGGATGCGATGTCCTAGAGAGCAACCTTCCCCTCCTTTCCTGTAGGTATGCGAACTACGTTGACTCTGATTTCTCGTTCCAGACGGGAATACGTAGGCATAAAGTGCGATACTTTGCCGAGTCATTTTATTTTCATTTTATTTTCTTCTTAACCCCTGACCTGTAGTTTAGATAGAAATAACAATCCGTATCCGAAAACAAGCGTGGATCCCGTCGAGTACGACGGACGTGAGGGGTGCTAATACCTTCCCCTTGCGTAACCGACTCCCGAATCCAGGTTTTGGTTGCGACGACCATACCTTTCCCGTGTTGTGCGAGGTTTACTCTGAGCGTTTCCTTTCCCTCCCGTGGGATAAATAACGCACGGTGGCGACTCTTCTGTTCAGCCGGCGCCGATTTTCGCAGTAGCGACAGTGTGGGTTGATTAAGAAAAGTTTTATAAAAAGTTCACTAAAAAATTATCAATTAATTAATTAAAAAGAAGATGCTTATTTAAACAATTACCAAGATATTAGAAATAAAACTTAATTAAAAGGTTGATTAAGAATTACTATTTATTTAAGAAAAGATTAGCAAACGGATTTATTATTAGTCAATTAAAAGAAAAGTTAATTAAGAGATTAAATAAATAAAATGCAGCCCAATTAATTAAAAAGGGTGATTAGAATAGATATTAATAATTACTAATTAGATTGATTAAAAAAAGTAATTATTAGTTAAGTGATTAAAAAAGGATTAATTAGTTACTTTATAAAATAATTGAGGTTAATAATTTAATAAAACAATTAATCAGGCGGATGGATCCTATGCAAGCGAGGTGCATGAGTTACTGTGGGTATGCGCGATGTTGACCGTGTGATGAGATCCGTTGGAGATCCGAGGTACGTGTGTGTGAGGGTGCGTGGTATGTGTGTGGGTGCTCATACATACAATCATTACAATAAACAAAATAATACAAAAAGAAACAAAATAAACCCTAAGCCCCCAAATCGCCCCCCCCCCCCCCCCCCCATCTTCTCCTTCGTACGATCCTCCACCTTCTTCTTCGCACAATCCGCCATTTTCTTCTTTAACTTGTAAACTCATCGTTCATCTCCATGGTTGTCCGATTTCGTTATTAACCTGCACACCACCAAAAATCAAACATGCAAGAGTGATCTGAATATAAAGTTCTTTACCCAAGAAGAGGAGTCGGCGGCGCGTTGACGGTAGCGGGGAAACGGTGATGCAATCCACGATCTTGTTCTCTCCCTCGTCCGGCGATGATGAGTTTTCGTGTGTAGTCTGAGCTTCGCGGCGGTGATGGACTTTCTCGATCAAGCTCTGAGCGTGTATGCTTCCTCTCCTTCGGTTATTTTTTTTATCCTTGATTTGCTGAATGTCGCCCCTTTTATAAGTGAAACCAATGGGCCTCCAATGAATATTTCTCTTCAATTCTTTCCTTGTTTGTCTGATCTTGTCGAGACAGCTTGGTGAATTTGGGGAACAACTTCAATTCTTTCCTTGTTCACTTGATTTTGTCGATGATATGCTGGCTTCAATTTTGGGAAGTTTTGAACCTTCCTTTTCGTCTTAATTTGTGATATTCACCGTTGACTTTGTAATTTGCTTCTTTTGCTGCGTTGCTAAAATAGGAACTAGTCATGGTGATATTCTGAAGCCGCTAACGCTTATTTTTCTTCTTCGCAGGGAACGCCACATTTTAGTTCAGGATGTTGCCTTAATTTATGCCTTTGCTGAGAAAGGTTTTAAACCGGCAATGACGACATTATGTCTGAGCCGAGAGTTGCAGCTGCCATTGCTTGTTTCTTTTTATTGCTTGAGTTATCTCTGGGCTTGGTAGGGAGTTGTTGACGGTCTCCGTTGCTCTTCCGACAGCTTGAGTTCTATGCCTAGTGATGAGTTTCACAGTTCTGAAGGCCTGAACCTCCTTCAACTCTACTATGAGTTTCAAATGGCTTTTGCTAGTGTCTTTAACAGTGCACTTCTATAAGTAAACAATGGTCGGTGTTGCTATTTTTGTCTCACGCTTTCTTGAAGCACGGTGTTACGCCAATGCCGAGAAAGGTGCCGGATTGGCAATGATGACTTCGTCTGAGCCTTGAGGGAAATGAAGATGTTGTTGTTGTCTTTGATGTTGTTTGTGCTTTGCGTTGTGTTGATCCATTTGAGCTTAGTTGTTTTACTTGTCTGAACTGTTGATGTTTGAAAACGCTAGCTTGCAGCTGATGCAATACTTGCCTGCTGTTGCAGAAATGCTTGTGTTACTGGTGTGAAGGAAACCTGTTGTGAACTGTATTGAGATACTTGTTGTGGTTGCTTGCAGCTGCTTGCCAACACCTGCTAATGCTGCTTTGTACTGCTGTGGCTATTGTTTGCTGATATGATTTTATCGTGTTGTTGCTTGCCAATGCAACTGTTGTTTTTGTGTTCACAGATGGTGTGGAGATGCCTGTAGCAGCTGTCGATGCCTCTGTCACGAATGTTGTGAATTGAGCTGAAATGCTTGTTGTTGTTTGCAGCTGACGTGTTTTCTCTTCTTCTTGCAGGGAAAGCTATGTTCTGAGTTCAGATATTCTCCTTGTCTTGTGCTTGCCGGGAAAGGTTTCGGACCGGCGATGGTGACACTACGTCTAAGCTAAGAAGTTTACGGCCGCTGTTGCTTTCGAATGTCCGTTGATGCTTTCGAGCTGGTAGGGAGTTGACGACAAATCCCTTTGTTGTCCTTCCGGCTACTCGAGCTTCTGCCCAATGATGAGTTCAAACTGAGGGCTGGAATCAAATAAAAAATTCTCTTAACTCTTAAATCGCGAATTATTCCGTTATGGCCGCGCAGGTGCTGCTGTTAACGGAGTGCTTGGACGATGATGAGATTCGAGATCAAACTAGCAGCGAAGGTAATACCCTGTTCATCTTCTGTTTAATCTCATGAACTTGGTGTTATGGCTGTGATGACAACAATTCTCCCCTAACCATTCTCTCTTGTTTCACGTTTTGAGGATGATGGCGGACTCATGATTGTGAGCATGATGAAGGTTCCAGCATGATGGAGGGTGCCATACTTCTGTTCGACAACAGTAGTGACAAAGGAGGTTCTTGAAGTTCTTGAAGTTCAAGGCTCTAACAAAAATTGTGACAACTTATTGAATTGGTTTGCTTTAGGTTTACTTGTAATCTTGGTGTATGAGTATATTCTGAATTCGAAAAGGCTTGATGTTGTAATTTCCCGAATTTCCAAATTGTAATGCCTTGTATTGTAGTGTCTTGTATATTTTGCAAATAAATTGAAAGAAACTTTTGAGTTGGTACAGTAAATACTCATGTTGTTGTTTTGTCAAATTGTAATCTCGTATTAACGTGTGTACTAAAATCCAATGGGTGAACCTATAATTTGCAATATGCGTAACTTGCAACAGTTTTGTAATAAAGTTCATGAATATAAAATAAAGCCGCAAGTGGAGCTTGAACTTATTGGCTTGATTTGCTTTGGAAAGATCTTGAGTTAAGGCTCCTTATCCCTTTTGATCTTGTAAATTGAATGGCAAATTGTCTGATGCCATAAGAAAGCCATAGGCTGGCAAATAAAGAAATTCAAAGCAAGACCGAACTTCAAACCCGAATCCAAGCTCTCTCCTCAGGCAAATCTATTTCCAAAATAAGCTTCTCTTGCCCTGATGAAGTAATGACTCGAGAAGAAACAGAGGCTCGAATACGATCATTCTATGATGAGGTAGTGGTGAAGTATTAACCATGCACTCTAGTATCATGAATCCTAAACCACCTTTGGCTCATAAGAAAATGAATAGGTTACGACTTTAACGAGATACAACCAAAAATTCCATCCAAGTTATCTTAAAAAATGATCCGAGAGTGGTCCAACGGTGCAGAGATGATTACAGAAATGGAGCCCGTATCAGGATCAGTCGCCCATGCTTCGAGATGCTCGTCAATGAGGATGAATACTATTTCTACCTGAAGTTATCACACTTGCACAGACTTGTTAGTAAAACATGCACACATAATAATAACAAAAGACGTTAGGTAAAAACAAGGAGGCGGGATCTTAAGATCAAAAATTAGGGTGTGACACGAAGTAATATGGAAAAACCTTCGAGTGGGTCTTGGCCATAAATGAAATCGAAGGCATTCACATAAGGAAGGAAGACTTTTGGGACTTAGAAAATATTTCTAAGATTAGAGAAGTCACCTTCGACCGAGAACGCTGGCCAAATACTAGTAGAATTTGAAATTCAAATAAGGGAGGGAGTAGTTATGCTTTCTCATTTTTGAACGAGACAAGTGGCGCACATCCAAGAAGCAACTACATGCAGCATGACACTTGTCAGGGGCTGATCATTTTAGGAAGTTAACAACAATTAATTGTATTATTATAAATAGGGGTTCCAGCAATAGAATTCAGTGTGTTGTGTTTATTGTACAAGTCACTCCAAAATTTACTCAAAGTATCCAAGTGTAGAGAAAAGAGTTCTGGGAGAATGTACGTAATGTAAAAACACCATTTTTACGCTTTAATGAAATTTACTTTTGCTTTGTCTTAAAAATTTGTTATCCTTTACTTCCTTGCAATTTACGTCTTTGGCATCATGCTTTGTTTTTTTAAAGTGTTTTTGAAGCTCTTTTACCTTTTTCTTTCAATTTAATGTTCTTTCATTCTTGTCGAACCATACACTTACATTAACCTTTTCTCATGAACATTGTCGAAGTGTTTAGATCTTTAGTATTTTCTTTAAATTAAAACTTATCATATGTCCTAGGATCAATCTAATTGATCCTGTGAGTCACAAAGTCAGATTTGGAAGATCAGCAGTTGTTTTCCAATTTTCACAGGAAATAGTCTGAACTACGGACACTCTGATTTCTCATTGGTTAATAGGAATACGTAGGCACAAGGTATGATATCTTGACGAGCACAAACCTGGCGCGGTCAGAGTCAATCCTTATAGTCCTTGATAGAGCCATTTACCCTTTAGAACTTAGGTTTAGAGTTCTTCTTCTTTAGTCATGTCTGAGCTATGGACGCTTTGATTTCTCATTGGTTAATAGGAATACGTAGGTGCAAGGTACGATATCTTGACGACCACACCCCTGACACGGTCAGAGTCAATCCTTATAGGCTTTGATAGATCCATTTACCTTTTAGAACTTAGGTTTAGAGTTCTTATTCTTTAGTCATGTCTAAACTATAGACACTCTGATTTCTTATTAGTTAAGGGGAATATGTAGGCACAAGATGCGATATCTTAACGAGCACACTCCTGACGCGGTCAGAGTCAATCCTTATAGACCTTGATCGAACCTTCTCCCTCCTTTTGGTGTGGATAGAACCAGTTGGTCTTACAACATAGAATTAGGTAGAGTTGGTTAACTCTATGTAAGAATCATGGTGATGATTACTTACTCCCCAGTCTTGAGTGTTCAATATAGATCTAGAGAGGTTGGTTAAACTCTACACAAAAATTGTTATGTTTGTTCCCCTAGAGTCTTGACCATAGTCAAGTACTTTTTAATCCTCGGTGAGGTGAACTACGATTGCTCTGATTCTATCCTAGTTAGGATACGTAGGTAGAAGATGCAATATCTTTGCGAGCAAACTTAGAAACATCAACCTTAGGTCAAAACCCAAACCCTAATCTCAGTCCACAGCACAACCATAGCAAGTTTATCATACACGCACACACAAAAGGTTCCTGTAGAGTACTACAGATGTTTAGGATGTGAAATACCTACCCTAAGCATAACCAACCCCCGATCCCTGAATCTCTTAGCGTTGTTGTTACATCACGCAAAAGGTCTTTCTTTCTTTAACCTTTCCTTTGGATAAATCAAAGTCTGGTTGTGAATTTAATGAATTAAGATTCAATTTAATCAATAGCTTGACATCTGATTCTCACTGCAACAATATCTACTAGCAATGGCTCTATTAGTAAAGAATCACTTTATGACTCAAAGGTTAAACATGTTACACATTAGATCAAGATCTTCTGGTGTATCTATCTTCAACGGCTTTTTTACTATGGAATAACAACAAAGACTCTTGATCAAGCTTACCTCTTCAATGGATAGTTTATGAAAAGGCTATAAATATGGCTGAAGGTTCAAATTGAATCTTTAAGAAGGATTAACTAGAAGGAGTAGCAAGACTAAAAATTATGAACTCATTGTATATGCATATTTTTTTATGTAGATTGTAATTGTAAAAGCCTTAAGATTTCTTATACATTATTTATCTTAGAAATCTTAGGAGCTTTTTGTTTTTATTATGGCGATTTCTCGTACCTCTGATACTTGTATCATGTACACCTTGTTCTCTATTCTACTGAGCTTGTTCAGCACTTTAGATAAAAAAGTATTATGCCATTGGGATACACACAAGAAAGTCTCGAACCAAGATGCTTGAGCCAAGTAAGTCTCTTGCTATGTGTTTGAGCTATGAAAGTCTTAATCAAGTGGATTGGTTGAGCAAAAAACTTGTATCGTTGGGATACAAACAAGGAAGTCTTGAGCCAAGATGCTTGAGCCACGCAAGTATCTTGCTAGGAGCTTGTGCAGTGAAAGTCTTAATCAAGTAGATTGATTGAGCAAAAAAGTCTTGAGTCAGTGCGGCTTGAGCAAGATAGTTCGGTGCACGGAATTAGGAGCAGTAAGTCTTGGCTAGTGGGGTGCAAGCAGAGAAAGACTCGTTTCATTTGACCTAGAGCTGAAGTCTTAGGCCTGAGGGCTTGGGTAGGAATGCTCAGTGCATGGAATTTAGAGCAGTAAGTCTTGCCCAATGCAGTGTAAGCAGAGTGGCTCCTTTCATGTGACTAAGAGTAGAAGTCTTGGGTGAGAAGCCTGAGAAAGGAAGTCTTGGGTGTGGAACCTGAGTAGGAAATTAATAAAATGAAAAACACAATTTAATCCCCCTTCTTATGTACTTTTTCCACCTTCAAACGGAAGTAGGTTTAATAAGGCTAAAACAAGTTCACGTGAAGGTATAAAAGTTTGACACGTGAATGGTTAAATGAATTAATATAAGTGTTTGTATCAAATACTATTAAACGACTTAGATTTGGTGTTAAAGTTAATATTTAAAATAGAGAAATAATTGAAAGTGGATCAAGAAATTGAACATAAACAAAATCAAAAATCATGAGTCTATGAAGCTAAAACAAAGAAAAAACAAAACAAATTGTTTTCTCAAGAAAATGCATTGAGAATTTTCCTTTCAAGATGGATACTAAAAATGCCTTGATACCATGTTAAGAAACATGATATCTATGGAAAAAATGAGAGAAAAACTTCAAACTCTTTGTATTGATCAAAACAAAATATTACAATGAGTAAAAAATTTTCCTTCTAATAAGATGGTTACATACTCCTATCTTACCGGGACTAATATATAATAATTTTTTTTCTTCTAATAATTCAATCTTTTTGTTATATTTTCAAAAAGATTTAAATAATAAAAATTAACACTAACTAAATAAGATTTGGGCCAAAATATGCATAAGATAATTTTAGAGATAGTTGATGGTCAACTTAATATTTTTCAAGTCTAATCAAGGATGTAGACGTAGTCAAAACTCAAAAACATTATAAAACTAAATAATTGAACTTTATTTATGGGTGTATTCCATATTTTTAAAACCTCTAACAGAAGAATGTGAAAATTATGGAACCATGGAGTTGTGCAAATGTAGACAGAGTTGATGAAACCTACAAAGGAACATTGAGGACATTCCTTTTTACGCTTTAGAGAAGACTTTGAAAAGCATGGTTTGGTATAACTAAAAGATTTAATACATTAACTGTCATTGTTGCTTTTGGAAAAAAGTTGAAATGATTTGAATATAAATAATGCTCTAAACCAAAATGAAAAAATGGGAAGGCTTTTTCTAACCACCCGGACATTATAAACTGTTTCCTCATTCCATCGTTAATTCTATAAACTATTACAACATTCCGCTTTCTCTTTCTCACCAATTGGAACATAAACCAAAACCAGATACATAATAATAATAGAAAATCCAATATGAAATATACTGAAATTGAATTGAAACTTCAAAAACAATAATATGTTGATAAAAGTAAATATTGTTGCCAACACATATCATATCATAAAGAATAATGAATGAGTCTCTAATTAGTTACATCAAGATACAAATCTTTGAAGTTTTTCAAATAATGTAAACCCTAAAACTTAAAGATGATTATCAACGCCTACCAAGAACCGAAAAGTCAAATTTCTTCTTGTCTTGATCCCATTTAAGACCAATTTCATCTCCAGCCTGTAAATTCCTTTTACAGACAAAATCAGTGATCCATGTATCGATGAAAACATGACTTCCATTTGAAGGCCATATCTTGAAAACAAGAGAACGTAGACTTTGAGTATCAACGTCAAACATCGCAACTTTCACACCATCTTTTTCAGCTTCAGCTTTATTCAAAAAAGGAACGATCCATTCCTTAGCCAATTCTTTCTTCAACAAAAGTCTGCTATTATATCCAACATCACTTAATGTCAGCACTTTCTTGATCTTCCATGGATCATAACTTGTTCCAACAGGAACAGCAACATCAACATTAGTTTCTTGGTGAGCAAGTTTCTGTTTCTTGGCAATTTGAATGCAATTACAAAAATATAGAGATAGATGGAGACAGACATTAGTTTCATTGGGATATGAAGACAAATTCGATAATGATGAACTATTGTTGGTTTCTTGTTGTCGGTATTTCCGTTTGTGTGTTCCAGTATCACAAGAACGAGAACCTTGATCAACAGTACTAGCAGTAATGGAAGAAAAGAAAAAGGATGAAGATGGGGATGATGAAACATGAATCTTGAAGTCAGTCATTGTGTGGCTGAAGTAAGCGAGAGTGGCAGTGTGAGTTGATCTTCAAAGAAAGGTAAACTCTACGTTTATTTATACTAAAATATTCATTTTGTTTCCTAAAAATTAGTTTTTACGGATCAAATCTTTTTTCCTTAGAAATCTTAATGACTATAAATCAATTGATGATTGATTAGTTTTAATTCATTTTGTTTCCTTATTTTATGGATTTATTAAATCTTATTAAATATTAAATTTGACTAAATATTAATTTGTTAGAATTTTATGTTTTTTATATGGATTTAGTTTTTGATTAGTTTATCATTTATTTTATTTGCAGAGCTTTTGATAAATTTTTGCAACTAACTCTACCATTTAATACAATCAAAATCATATAAAATATTTTTTAACTTGTCTTTTTAATTATCCAATGTTACAAATCTATTAAATTCAATTCAATTCAAGTTATAAAATCTTAAAATAAAATTATTTTATTTTTAATGATAAAAATTGGCAATGATGGATGAAAGAAATTATTTAATCAAACATTTTTTAATGAAGACCTTATATAAAGACTTTGAATTTTATATCATTATTAGAATTTTTTACTCAAATAACTCAACTTTTTTTAAAAAATTCCAAAATAACTCACCTTTTAAAATTATTTTCAAAGTACTCCAGTTATAGTTTAGGATTACACAAGGGTGTCAGATGAATTGGTGACACCTTGTTAAGGCTATAAGGGAGTCGCCAATTAGATTGGAGACTCCTCACGCAGTCTCCAATCCAATTGGCGACTTAGTGTTAAACTTACAAGGGAGTCGCCAATTCATCTGGAGACCCCTTGTATTTTGAAATTTTTTTCAAAAAAATAGATACTTCCAAAAATAATTAATAAAATACGTCGGACGGGAAAATAAATGTTATCATTAATTAAAAAAAAGTATTACATAAACTAATGTTGGCGACCGAGTTGATCATATCGGCCACCGGTTCCACATCCCCTAGACACCCTAACTCGTTGCACTCGTCCCCCATGTTGTTGATTCACACCTGGTGTTTGAGGAGTTGAAGTCTCAGGAACATTCCCAAATGGTTTCCGAAGGATCTCTTGTATTTCCATTAGGTCATGTGTGTTGAAATTGAGCGTGCGACCCATGCCAGAGTAGTTCGGATGTGATGAAGGGGTCATTGGTGTGCGGCCTGGACAGTTGAAGGGGGACATTGGTGTGAACGATTCGTTGGAGAAAGGTTGAAATGCTAGTGGTGTTAGGACAGGATATAATGTCAGAGCGTTTTGGTTATGGAAAGATGTTTAGGCGTTATGGCTATGGTATGATGTACCCTCATTATGGCTATATCTTGATGTTGTGTTGGGGCCATAGCCATATTGGAATTCTGGGTAGTAGTGAGTGTGTGGGAGATGGTATGGGGGACATTCTTGGTATTATGGTTGGGTGTTTGGTATGTTTGGATGGTGAATGGGTTGGTAACTCTGTTGGGTGGGGGGCTGTGAGTAACATGGCATTTCTGGTGGGTTAGACGTTCAAGCGTCTTGTGTGTAGGTGGTTTGGCATGGTCGTATAAATATCTGTCTTCAGAGACAAACCCAGTTGCAACCGATCTGTACCAAGCCATATAATTAGTAGTTGGTATAGATGGTGTTTCCATCACCGGGTCACGTAAGACATGGGCGCTGCGAGTCATCCATTTACGACGCTCAGAATTTGCAAAATCCTTCTAGTCGGGAAACTTCCATTGATCATTAACTCTTTTTAGATGCCATTTACTGATGTCAACAAGAGGATTTGGAATGTTTTGATGCATTCCAAATTGTAGTTTAACACGGTAACTGTTGTACATCTCCACAGTTGTGAATCTGATGATCGAGACGCATGCAGTCCAAACAACAACATCTTCCTGTCTGACTTCATGTAGGTGTTCCATGTTTAGATATGGACGTCATATAAACTAAAGAAGAGAAAAATATTAGATCGTTAAATAGTTGATATAAAGTACAAATTGATGTAGTTTAGAGGCCTTACATCTGCAGGTGTTAGGTGATCCAACAAATTGCAGTATTGAATGATCACTACAAGAAAAACCGGAATTAGCTAGGGGTTAAACCCCTCACTAAATCAAAAAACCCATCACAAAACCAAAATTTGCGAGGGGACAGAGCCCTTAGCTAATCAGCGCATCGCAAATAATTGGTGAGGGGATAAACCCCTCGCAAAAATGGTTAGGGGATAAGCTCCTCGCAAAATGTAATAAAAAAAATCCTCCTCCTGCACCACAGATGTAGCAACATACTAGAGTCAGAAAGGGGTTCAAACTTGTCACAACAGATTGCGGGGGGATAAGCCCCTAACTAAGTCACGTGATTCCTTAAATTAGTGAGGGGAGAATCCCCTAGCCAGCTGCGTAATGCATTTGCGAGGGGTTAAGCCCCTAGCCAGATGTCCCACATTTTGGGATTTGCGAGGGCTTAACCCCTAGCCAATAATCATATATTTTTTTTTAAATTAATAATTATATTGAAATAATTATATTAGAATAATAATATTATATATAATAAATTTTTATTACATTTTATAATTATATTATTATAATTAGAATAATATAATTATATAATAAAAAATATATATTAGAATAATAATATAGTATATAATAAATTTTTATTACATTTTATAATTATATTATTTTAATTAGAATAATATAATTATATAATAAATAAAATATATTTTAATATAATTATATAATAAATAAAAATATATATTTTGTAAAATAATAATTTAGAACTAAAAGTATAATAAAAGTAAATATTCAAATCCATCATTAAAATAAAAATAATTCATGACAAAAATAAAATAAAATATAAAAATATATATAATTCATGACACATTTAGTCAACTTCTTCATCATCCCCCTCATCCTTCTCATCCTCCTCATCTTCCTCATTTCTTCCTCCCACACCTTGATTCATATGCATTGCCATAAATTGTTCAAATTTCAACGCGGGCTCATTTGCAATCCGCATTGCTTCCTTATACTCCGCTGTTTTTCTCTTTAATTCTTCCTCCATCTGAGCTTGTCTTCTCCTCATTTCCTCCACCTCTGCTTGTCTAGCTGCTGCCTCACATGCTGCCTCGGTCTGAGCCAAATTTCTCACAGTTTCAAGCATATCAGCGGTTAATATAGGTGGACGCGATGATCCTTCTCCATCATCAAGTCTCATCCTGAAAGTCCTATCACGCCGCTTAATTGTTTTGACATACCCTCCAACACCATACACCCTTCCATTTTTCCTCTTCCCGCGAGCAGCATCATACCAAGTCTGAAAACCTAGACAAGGATCAACAGGGTATCCCTGTGGTGGTGGAGGTAACTCAGGATGCTCAGATAAAGAAAGTGCAAGTCTTCGATCATACTCCTCCTATACAAAAAATTTAGATGTTATAATAATTTAAATAAGATGACTAAATAACATGTTATAAAAGACAGAAATAAAATGACTAAATTTTAGCAAAACTTACTTGAGTTTCCTTTGAGCATTTATCGACAAACTCCCCATTTTTCTTGATATGAGTCTCTAGATGGATCTCATTAAGTATCAGAGTTCTATCCAACTCATCACGCTAATAAAATAAAACATATAAGTGAAACAATAGTTTGTTTTAATATAAATTTTAAATGAAAACTTAAGTAAAATAGATATATTTACCAGCCTATGTGCAATTTCAGAAACACTAATACTTCCTGCTGCGTAGTTGCAGCCACCAATTTCAGATGCCCTATTTTTTTTGCTTTTTCAGATATTTGCTTAAAGGATTCCGAATTCCAATGGTCAATAAGTTGCTTAAATACATCTTCACCTATCCAACAAGGACGTGTTCTTTTATTTTCCCAATTAATTCGAACACGTCTAAGTGTGTCGGATAATCGGGCAGCACATTTTGTATCAAAATTTTCTCTTACTTGTTGCTGCTCTGTAAAGTCCCAAACACATTTCTCCTACAAGAAATTAAATAATGTTAAATCATGAAATAAACTAAATATATAAGAAATTAAAATAATAGTTACTTTTATACCTGAAATAAACTAAACCAATCTTCCTTTTCTATTTCGTCTAGTGCTCCATATGTCGGCCAAAACTTTTTATACTTTTCTTTAATAACTTTTGTTATACACGATACTGCCTGGTGTGATGGTATAAGGCTAACCAAAAAAATCTTGAGTTACCTACCAAAAAAACTCAAATTTAAATTTTAAAAAAATAATATATAAAACATACCTTCCCCCATCGCAACGAATGACATATCTGCCCTTGTATTTTCTAATTGTTTGTAGCTTTGCATTTCTCAAAATGCGTGCCCTCCGTCGCTCCTCATGAGAACTATTAGGAGCACTAGTATCTCCATGATCATAAGAACTGGTACCTCCATGACCATGAGCACTATTATCACCCTCCTCACCCTGCTCATCATGTGTAGAATGCACAGGTGATGAATGTGGCATGCCAGATCCACCAGCCTCCGTATATGGCCTAGAATACTGCATGGAAGGCATCAGAACACTAGGCCCGCTTGAATTCATGGAAGGCATCGGAAAATATGAGGGATGCGGGGTACTGGGATGCATAATAGGTGCATATCCAGGAGGACTAATAAAGGCCGGCGCAGATATCGGTGGGAATGAAGGAAAATCAGGTGTGGATAGTAATCCGGTGAAAGATCCGCCAGACATGGGTGAAGTCTGCATAGGAGGTGGAGTAGGGGGCACAGACAATGGAGTAGGATGCACCTGACTCGAAAGTGGCATAGAAATAAACATAGACGAATCTGGAACCTCTTCTACAACAAACCTTGTGCAGCGAGCCTTACCCTTACCCTTTTCCTCACTTCGAGGTGGCATTTTAAAACTAAAATATTTCATAAAATGACAAAAGTAAATTAATTCAAGAAATTACACAAAAGTATTATATATATATATATCAATACATATTACATAGTAGTATTATTACACAATAGTATAATTACATAGTAGTATTATTCATCATTGTAATCGTCATTGTCTTCATCAGATACGATATTGTCGTCTTCAGAGTCTCCTGACTCTTCCTCCTCTTCTTCCACATGATTTGCTGATAACAAGATGGTTGCATCAACTTGTTGACCCACAACCACAGTATCACCCAAACTTGTAATCTCCTCAATTTCAATTACCCCATTCACGGGTGAAATCTCATCATCTTGGTATGCAACATCATCTTCCATTACACCGTCAAATTCAATATAACCCATTGGGTTGGACTTGATTACAACACACCATCCTCGTTTACTTGGTTGAATTGAAGGATAAGGAACATAGTAAACTTGCCTAACATTATGTGCCATTATGAAAGGGTCATACTCTTTGTACTTTTGATCCATTCGTATCTCAACAGTGTTATATTTTTTATCTATTTTAGTTCCTCTGGAAGATGGATCATACCAATCACAATAAAATAGGACAAATTTATTTTTCGAGTCTATATAATTATATACCAACTCATAAATATGTGTGATAACACCATAAAAGTCGTCCTCACCACCCTCTGTAACTCCTTTTACAACTACACCACTGTTTATTATTTTCTTCCCTTTTGTCCATGTTTGAGTATGGAATTTATATCCGTTTACAAAGTAAGTGTGCCATTCATTTGCACGCTGATGAGGGCCCTCAGATAAACTTCTCAAATGAATTATTTCAGGACTTGGTGCAACAATGCAATATAATTGTTGCTTGAACCATGCTGGAAAATAGGCATGTGTGTAACCTGTCAATGGTTGTTCACCCGTGCTTTGAAAATAATAAGTATTAAATGCCCTATTTCAAAGAAGAAAAAATATATGTTAAATAAGTATATTTAACAAAAAGAAATACAAACTTAATTTAATATACTTACTCAAGATATGGTTTAACTTCAACGTAGTTAATCAACACATGAACATGAGCAGATTGCATTTCTTTTTTAGACAACCAATGCACACTTGTCTTTCTAGAAGGACGACCGGGACGGCCAAAAACCGATAAGGTGAATTAACTTCTTTCACTAAAGTGAACTTCATTCCTTATGATTCTCGGAGTCAACATCATATGATTGAAATAATGTGAGAAAAAATGTGAAGTTTCTCGATGTAAATAATGTGCACATATTGATCCCTCAACTCTCGCCTTATTTTTCACAGATCTCTTTGAATCACCTATGAATCGTTCAAATGGATACATCCATCTATATTGAACAAGTCCACCAAGGTAAGCTTCGTAAGCAAGATGCACAGGGAGATGCTCCATAGAATCAAAGAAACCATGGGGAAATATTTGCTCTAACTTGCAGAGAATGATGGGAATATTTTGGTCCAACTTAAAGATGTCATCCACTCGTAAAGTTGACGCACCAATGTCTTTAAAAAATTGACTAATCTCAATTAGTGGATTAAGAACATGCTTAGGAAGTGAACTGAATGCAATTGGAAGCAATCGTTCCATAAAAACATGACAGTCATGACTTTTCATTCCATGCAGCTTTCCTGTTTTTGCATCAGCACATCTTGCTAAGTTAGAAGAATAACCATCGGGCATCTTCAACTCATTTAACCATCGACATACTGCTTTTGCTTCTTGGGGAGTAAGAGTGTAATAAGCCTTGGGTTTTAATAATTTTCCATTTGGTTGGGGTTTTAACTCTAAGTCTTTTCAATTACACAAAAGTTCCAAGTCCTTTTTAGCCTTCTCATTATCTTTTGTCTTGCCTTGGACATCCATCACTGTGTTAAATACATTATCAAAAAAATTCTTCTCAATATGCATAACATCAAGACTATGTCGCAACAAATTATCCTTCCAATATGGGAGGTCCCAAAAAATACTTCTTTTTGTCCAATTGTGAGTATCCCCATTTCCTGGAACTCTGCATGTTTTACCATTATCTGTAAATTTTGGCAGGTCACTAACACTATTCCATACTTCAGTCGATGGCAGTCGACGGGAGGAAGATCTGTTACTTTTATTCCTTTTCTAAAAGAATTCTTATTTTTTTCTAAAAACATGGTTCATAGGTAAGAATCTACGCTGACAGTCAAACCATGAACTTTTACCACCCATTTGCAAAGTAAATGCTTTTGTGTTTCCCATGCAATGTGGACATCCCATTTTGCCATGCGTACCCCAACCAGACAACATGCCATATGCAGGAAAGTCATTAATTGTCCACATCAAAGTAGCTCACATATTAAAGTTTTTTCTGCGAGACACATCATAAGTCCATTCTCCAATCCACAACCTCTTCAAATCATCAATTAAAGGTTGCAAATAAACATCTATTCCCGCTTTTGGACTCGACGGTCCTGTAATGAGGCATGTCAAAAACATGTAAGGTTTCGTCATGCACATCTCAGGAGGGATATTATATGGGGTAACAATAACTGGCCAACAAGAATAGGCAATTGCTGACGATTGGATATAAGGAGTAAAACCATCTGAGCATAACCCGAGCCTGACATTTCTGGGTTCTGCTGCAAAATCTGTATGTACTCTATCAAAGTGTTTCCATGCCTCTCCATCAGTTGGATGTCGCATCATGCCTGAACTATTGGAATTTGTATGATACCATGTTATTTGGCTTGCACTATGAATTGACGCAAACATCCTTTGCAATCTAAGAATTATTGGCAGATAGAACATGGGTTTCACTGCAACTCGTTTTTGTTTTTGATCAACACCTTTACTGTGAACTAAATACCTCGGACTCTGACAAAACTTACATTCCTCCAATCCCCCATCATTTGTACCAAACTCGTTCTCATAAAACAACATACAACCTCCAATTCAACAATCAATCTTTTTCACTTTTAGTCCCAACTTCGACACCATTCTCTTTGCATCATAATAACTTTTAGGCATATTTTCTTTCACAGGAGTCGCATCCAACATCATTTTTGCAAATAATTCTAAGCATTGATCAGGAACATTCCAATTTGACTTCGCGGCCAAGAGTCTCACACACATGGATAACATGGAGTCAGAAGACCCCTCAAACAGTGGGATATTTATTTCTTTCAACAGTTGATAAAACGTTTGCGCTTCCTCGTTCGGGAGCTCATCTGCATCAAAATCTTGAGGTTCATCATAAGTCACATTCACCTCTAATGCATCACCAACCATATCATCTATGAGATTAAATTGTTCATGGTCTTGCAAATGTGATTGACTGCTTGATGTCTCTCTGCCTATCTCAACTCCAATATGTGTTTGACTGCTTGAAGCCTCTCTATTCATCTCTGGCAGTATTTCTCCATTAGAATACCACACCCAATAATTTGGCCTAAAACCATCTTTCTCCAAGTGTCGTTTCACTTCATTTGGGTCACTAATTATATTTCTGCAACCACACTTTAAACACGGGCATCTTACCCCTCCTTCGCTTCGACAACATTCTTGAGCAAACACATAAGTAAGAAATGCAACAACTCCTTCTTTAAAATGTGGTTTAAGCCCATGACTTCCTGGATACGTTCTATCATACATCCAACTACGATAGTGTCGCGGTGAAAATCGGATACCAAACTATTGATTAGTTTGAATCTTTAGTTCATTTTGCAACCGAACTTTGATTTATCCAAAGGAAGGGATAAGGATCGAAATTCCCATAATGCAATGCAAATGCAAGGTTTAGAGAGTTTTAGGTTCGGGGGTTGGTTAAACTTAGGGAAGGTGCTAGCATCCTAAGTTTCTGTAGTGCTCTACAGGAACCTCTTGTTTTATGTTGTTTATTGCTATGTGTTATCTGCTTAAAGGTTGAAAGACCTAGGGGTTTATTTCTAAGTATACTCGATAAGATATTGCATCTTATGCCTACATATCCTTACGGGAGTGGAATCATAGTATTTGTAGTTCCCCTAAAGGGTTTGATGAGTTCTTTGACTGTGGTCAAAGTTCCTATGGGTTTAGGGTAGTTAATTGATTGATTTTAGGAGAAGAGATGAGTCTTCATCTTAAGAGAGAT
The DNA here is from genome assembly GCA_963859935.3 of Lathyrus sativus. Classification (NCBI taxonomy): domain Eukaryota; kingdom Viridiplantae; phylum Streptophyta; class Magnoliopsida; order Fabales; family Fabaceae; genus Lathyrus; species Lathyrus sativus. The sequence goes on along the minus strand of OZ012741.1, from coordinate 474,604,599 downwards.
TTAACTGCCACAGGTGTAAGAAATTGTAGGAAAAATAGTCTTTGCATCGTCTTAAGAGAAGGGCTTAAGTACTCGGATATTGATCGACGAGTATGCCTCTATCTCTCTTAAGGCAAAGTTCCTACGGTATTGATTGTATTGATGTGGGGTAGAGATTCTATCTCGCTTAAGATGATTTGGCATCTTTCTCTAATGTGTTTGAATATTGTTTGATTGAGTTTATTGTTTGTTTCTATGTTGTAAAGAAGCCCTTCCTATGGGGTAGGATCTATCCTAGAGATCAACTTGAATGGGATCAAGGATCATGGGGAATACGATGCAAATGATGTGCACTACACACAAGTGTTGACTCATGTATAGGTTTTTCCTTTGGACGGAATGCAATGCAAGAATATAAATTGCGATAACGTAAAGGCAGATAAATAAAACATACATGGACGCATGAAAGCGCTAAAGTGTAAGTGAGAATTGTGTATGTGAATGTGGTTGTGCGAGCGTGCACGATTGATTACGATTTTAGTCGAGATTGATTTTAGGGGGGAGAGGTGAAGTAGTTTAGTGAGTCGATTTTAATGGTTAATTTGAGGAAAAAATATTATATTAATTGATGAGGTTGATTTTAGAAGATGTTAATTTAAGAGTGAATTAATTTATAAGAAAATTACATTGACTTTGATCGTGAATTATAAATTGATTATTATTATTATTTATTTCTTAACAAAAGTACGTTTGGTGATTATTATGATAAAAAACGGTTATTTAAATAAAGGGTTATTAGTTTTTTTTATTAATAAAGATTAATTTAACATTATCTTTTAAAAAACAGATTATAGGTTAATTAGCTTGTTAATATGAATTAAGGTGTAAATCCAGCGTTATGTGGTGCATTAGTCTACCATGGACGTGCAGTGTGGTCCACGTGATAAGGAGATAAGTGGATCGTGTGGTGATAACAGTGAGGGACCACGGTACTGCCGTGGTCGTGCAGGCACGTAATTCATTAGGTTACAAACAGTGTAAACACACAAGACACGAGAAACAAAAATGCAAACGGCGAACAACGAAAACCCTAGCGGAGCCGGTCGTTCACTCGCTTCCTCTCCTCGATTCCCTTCTCTCCTTCGTTTGTTTCTCTCTTCTGCTTCGTCTACCCCCTTTCTTCTTTTCTTCATTCTAACTGAAACACAAACAACATAATCAAACAAAAAATGACGAGATCAAAACAATCCTTACCACTTGATGGTTCTCGCCAGATTCAACAAGGGGACTTTTGCTGCGCATAATATTGGCGATTGGTGGCTTCGACGGTTGAGCAGATAAGTCCTCTTTGACTTCTCGCTTAGACTTACTTAGGGTTTTGTATTTTTCTTTTTTTTCCGAGTTTCCAATTTCACCGCGAGATCCCTTCTGCGCTCCAAGTTCCCCTCTCTTTATAGACGATTTTTGGGCCTTGGGTTTTAAAAATCTGATTGAACCCTTGATTGCTAGCATTAAGACCTTCCATTCTTGTTTGGTCAGGATTGGAAACGTTTCCATTCTCGTCTGGTTGAATTAATGTCGCTGATGAGGGTTAATTGTTGTATGATTTGTTTTTTTTAAGAATCTTTCGATTGATGCTAAGGGATCTAATAGGATATGAATAGGATATATTTTTGAACAAGGTATATTCCTTGATTGGTTTACTAACTTTGATTTGCGTTTTGGCAGGTGTATAAAGCGAATGAGTTTGGCCAGTAGGTGGATTAGAAACCCAGGGGGGAGGCTTCGTGTTTGGGGAGGTTTGTAAGATTAGGTCTGATGTAACTTTCTAGGGCCATTTGGATCAATTTTACGGTTATCTTGGAATGTAAGCCTAGCCTGTAATGTTTGTAATGTTTGAAGCTCAGAATGATCTTGTAATTCCAAACTTTTGTACCTTTTGAACCTTGACAGTTATTGCTTGGATTTAGCATTCTCACAACCGGTCTTGTGTCTTACTGCAGGTGTTGTGTATCAGCTATTTCTTGGGTTGAAACGCAGGTTGTGTAGACATTTGCTGTAGTTCTGCCTTCGTGTTAACCAATTCCGTCACTGCTTATATTGACAGCACCCTTCTTCCAATCGGTGCTTATTGCTGTTAATTATTGAGTTTTGTCTGGTGGACTCCTTTCTGCTTCAGCTGCTTTGAAGACCGAATATTGGTGGAACTTGCTTTACCGTGTATTTGTTATGGAAACTGAATGCTTGTTTGGTGTGATCTTTGCAGAATTATCCTCTTGTAACAGTGAAATTGAAGCACGTCTAGGAACAGCAGTCACAACACCATCTATCGTAAATTCAAAGGATTCACTCGCTGCGTAACACTTGGAAACTAATGGTGGAGCTCGCACCTCACTCAAGCTTTGAAACGAACAGGGTGAGTAACAACTTTGAGTCCTTCGATATGTATGATTGAGATAGAGGAGTCCATAATCTTGTTTCCAGGATGTCTTAGTTGTAGAAATTTTAGTGTTAAATGGATTTCTTTTGTACTCCCCCTAGAACTCATCTCTGTAATGGGTGGCATTGGGAATTTGAATGAATAAAGACCACATGCCAAAACTCTTTCAAGGTTAAATTTAGATTTCCTTTGGGTGTAATTCCTTAACCTCATTAGTCAAAATGTGGTCCTCTTTCATTCAAATACCCTTCTGACTAATCTCCCGTTGATGTTCGAGATTTTGTAGTTCCTTAATAGGAAGTCCTTTACCCACTAATTGCTTGCTATGGATTTCTTGCAGGTACTGCAGTTGTTGTCTCAGTCCAGCTGCTTCTGTCGGCCAAAACTTGCAGGTTTTGGGTATGGGAAGGTAGTGTCGGTTTTGTTTTCGTAGTCATGGATTCTCTTTCCTCAGTGACAATATTTTGATTGAACGAGATCGGGACTGACTGTTATCACCATAAGGACCACAGGTCGAAGCGGTAACTGGAATGGAGTGAGGGACTCATAGGCGTTTCTTGTGGTAGGGCTGATTATGGTGGGAGCGGATGGGTATTGACTATGAAGTTCTCCCTAATGTTGGGAGTGTTTCGTATTTCACAAGTGCAGATGGCTCTTCTTTTACTTAATGTCTGTTACTGTTGTTATTTGTTGGGTTTCAAATGGTAGGCTTTTCACTTGTTTTAACTCCAAGCTTCTCAGCTGGTTTCGCTTTGGTTTAGTGTATGGGATGTCATGGTCTAAGAGGAGCAATATTGCGGCACAAACGTGTACGGTACGGGTTTTTCTTCTTGTCTTTTCGAGTATACTTTACCGTTTTATTGCTATCCCGTGATGAGTCTTGACCGAATTACTTTTGCAGGATACTTGATGTTAGCTTGAAGCTTGAGAGTCTTTGGATTGAATTCTTTCCCATAACGATTGCCGACATTCCGCAAGGGATAATTCTCCAATTTTTATGAAGTTAAACTAATTGGCTAAGTGTTGTTTGAAAACTCTGAGTGTTCTCTATGTTTCGATTGTTCTTGACTAGTGAACTCAACCTTTTCTGCCGCTAACTCGGTTTTGGTTTGCGCAACTGGCTTTTTGAAGATTGACGACACTCTTGTAGGTGCGGCAAGTTGACACCAGTCGCATTTCCCTTTTGGCCAGGTTTTGTTGTGTGTGCTTCCAATTCTACTTCCTCATGCATGGAATATGTTGGTTTGGTTGTGGTTATGTTCTTAGTCATATTTCTTCTTCTTTTGCAGCCAAAACAGGATTGTCATTACTACATTGTCTCAATAACTTTGAGATCGAGATATCGTAACAGTCGGCGAATCAAGTTTGTCAGGAGAATATCTATTTCCTAGTTAAACACAACAGTCTTAAGTTTGAAAAAACGTAGCTAATGCTTTTTGGTTTTATCTGGTCAGTGGATGATGTTCTGAGTCCTCTTAATCTTCATTTCTCTAGGTTATTGATTCTGTTAACGTCGAATGCAGGTCCAATCTCTCACTGTCAGTTCCGCCGCGTAGCACATTGCGACAGAAGGTCGGCAGTAGCTTATGAGGCCGGGTAAACAAAACCTTCTTCCAAGTATTTGCCGTGGCCGCGTGGATTGGAAATAACGAGGCCTGTTCTTCCTCGTTTTGGCACCTATGTAGGACTCTCACCTGTAGTTTTTTTTATGAAAGTGTTCTTCTTTTATTAGTGCATTGTAACAACTTTGTCCATTTGGAAATGAACTTGTACTTATCATGTTGAGAGATCTTGCGAATGTTAATGTATGATACTTTTTGAATTGGCTTCAAATGACTGTAGCTTGGTCGTAGTGACATATTCTAATGAAAACCCCGCATCCACACATTGATGCTCTATGTTAGAAATGGCGAATGGGAGTAATTAAGCCCACTGTGATATAATTTCATGTAGTCATGTAATCTCTAGGATCCAGGTGCTTTTGTGTTGGAAACAAGACATACGTTGTTGTAACTTAATTAAACTTGAATTGGTAATGATAAAACATTGACCCAAACTTGTCATGTATCCACATGACTTGTCTTGAAATTGAAACAAAATGGATGCAATTCAATCTTCCTCATCATGTAAATCATCCTTATCTAAAATGGGCCTTGTGATTTGGAACTTAATTTGTACTTAAATTTGTGATGGTCCTTGAAATAAAAGTCTTGAGTGACTTTACACTTTGTATTTTGGCATCAAAATTCGGTACAATCACATGAAGACCTCCTTGAACTTGGTACTTGGCTACTTAAATAATGAAATATTCATAAGCATAAACTTGTCATTTGGATTTACTTTGTCATGCTTGAGCTTGTGGCCATGAGAGATAGTTATGAAAGTGGCCCAGCCCAACTTGAAACCTTAGGGCCATCTTGAATAAGAACCAACTGACCATGTCCGGAAGGATTGGATTATGAGTGTTATCTCCACTTGAAACTAATACACCTGCACACACTTGTTAGTCACAGTAAACACAAGTACGACAGCAAAAAGGAAACACGTAAAAATGAAGGAGGTGGAATCTTAAGGTCAAAAATTAGGGTGTGACAGATGCCCCTATTTAAGTTTCTTCTATCCGGAGATATGGAGATTGAAATCTTCGTCTCGACGAGATAGGAGGGACTTAAATACAAACATTGCACGAATTTTTGGCTCTAAGAAGCCACCGAATGCAAAATGATATGTGATGATATGAAGATGCAGGAAAGATGGTCCTATGAGGATAAGATGTCACAGGGGATGAACTGGACATAACACGCAAAACAAAGGAGCAACAGACCCAACGAAGCGGGACCCCATGGGGGCATGAAATAGCCAGCAGTGGGGACTCTCCAAAGTAGAAAAGTAGCAAATACACCAAGGGTATGGCGATTTAGACAATAGGCGGGAAACTTGTAATCGAAAGATAACATATTACCAACATGGGGCAATCCAGACGGCGGTAATAAACGAAGTGAAATTTCTGATCGAGTCAATAGTTCAGTTTGGTTTCGTATCCCTTTTTCTTTTCCCCTTTTATTTTGTTTTTGTCTTGAAATCCAACTGAAAAATAGTAAGATGTATAACCTCCCCGAGTGTCATGATATGGGAATCATGAGCTGGTCTCAGTCTCTGATGTAGGACCTCCCTGAGCGTCATGATATGGGAATCATGAGCTGGTCTCAGTCTCTGATGTAGGACCTCCCCGAGCGTCATGATATGGGAATCATGAGCTGGTCTCAGTCTCTGATGTAGGACCTCCCCGAGCGTCATGATATGGGGATCATGAGCTGGTCTCAGTCTCTGATGTAGAACCTCCCCGAGCGTCATGGTCTGGGAATCATGAGCTGGTCTCAGTCTCTTGATGTAGAACCTCCCCGAGCGTCACGATATGGGAATCATGAGCTGGTCTCAGTCTCTACCTGAAGTGATGAAAACTCATGAGAGCATCTTCACAGGGGTTTGTGGATTTTGTAGTTTGTATAATCATTGTAAATTGTAGATGTAGTTCGTTGCAGACGTAATTTGTAGATTGTAGATGTTGTAGAACTTCTTGGCTATGAGCCATAATGTATTGTAAATTGTAATTTGTAATGTAATCTGTAATAGAGATTGTATAGCTTCACCGGGGATATTCAGAAGAGATGTAAGCCGGTTTAATTGTAAAGTATGTCTTCTCAAGTAAAGAGAGACTAATGTGATAAATTTCTGAAAACTTCTCTGGGGAGATGTCGCTCGATGGGATTAATCTTGTGTAATGAACTCATTGGGGAATATATTCCTGGGGAGTACCTTTGTTGTAGTTGTAGAAATATATATCATTGCAAATTCTCAACTGAAGAGAAGTATTTGTAGTGGGAATTTCCAAATAAGATAAGTGTCTTGTAATGTCTTTGGCGGACCTTTCTGATGGATTGATGATAACACGAAATCGTATATATATTTTGATGCATAATTCAACTGAAGTTTAACTGTTTTCGATTCGATTTCAGGTTATTTCCGTGTTATTTGTCTGATGTTTTACAGATATTTGATAATCACGTCTAAACAAAGCAATATGAAGAAGAGAAGAAATCTCAGATGAAATATGGACGAAAACCGGATGAAAACAACATGAAAAACGCAGAATGCAGATTTTGCTGCTGTGACGACCGTCACAGCTCCATGACGACCGTCACACGGGTGACGACCGTCACACATTGTGACGACCGTCATGCAGGCAAAAACGCCCCACTTCAAATGCACGTGAAAGAAGCAGTTCCAAGTCCCAAATAGTGGACCACTACTCCCTGATAATTCTGCCTCAAAGTCCACCTTCTTCAAGTTATAACCGTTAGAATTCCATTTCTATAAAAGGGGAAGAAGGGGGAACTCAGAAGGGAGCCACATTCAGAAAACGAAGTGCTGCCAATTTATCTTCAGAGCAAACCTTTCCAGTTTTAATATTCTTATTTGTTTCTCTTTTCTTTTTCTGCATTCCTTTCATTCCTTCTGTAATTCTTATTTCCGTTGTACGATCAATTGGCAAAAAGACCAGAATCCTGCCAACATTTGTGGAGGATCTGCCCAAAGGTCAATTGGAATATTTACAGGTTTCTCATTTTAATCGTAATTCCATTTTTATTATGATGCATGCTATTATTTATTGTTTTCATTTATGTTTTACCTTTCCCAAATCCATGTCTGGCTAAATTAAAGTAATCGATATGTAATAATAATTCGGAAGGGATTTGATAATAACCGGTTGAAAATTGTCTTTTTCAAAAGTTGTTTATGGTCTGAGTGTTTAAATTAATTTACTGAATAAACTTCGTCGCGAAAGCGAGAACTTATTTAAAAGTAGTTTTGCCACGAAAGTGGGAAATTAATTAAGGTACGAACCAACAAGCGAAAGCTGCGACAAGACCAGATAGTAAACACTAGTCATTCATTTTAATAACAGCGAAAGCACTTTAAAATGAATTAGAATTTAGAGATTTCCAAAAAATAATTTTAACCCCGAATGGGACACGAAAGCGTACGTTTGGACCTTAAAATTATGATTAGCGTCAATAACCATCGTGAGGCGAGAGTCTTCAGATCACCATTTTCTGCTTAAATAAACTCTGAAAAATATTTCGTATACCGGTAACTTGTCAAATCCCAGAAGAACATAATTACTGCATATCGATTCACTTAATTATAATTCAATTAACATTCTTAGTTCCCTTTAGTGACAATCTTATTCCCTTAAGCATTATCTACCTAGCTAAACATAGTAACTCCCGAGAACACTAGTTTGATTACGAGTCCCTGTGGGATCAATATCTATTATTACTACGCGATAGACTGTGCACTTGCAGTTAGGTTGTATTAGACATAGAAAGTCGCGATCAATTGACGAAGCGATGCCATTTGACGAGTTGATAATGTTGAAGAACCGTTGAGGGTGAATGAACTATCTTATAGAAACTGTCATTTGTTGTTTTGAATACGATCTTAGTCAAAACGAGTTGCTCAAATAAAGAGAATATTTATAGTCCCGATGTCGATGGTCGAGAAAATCTTGTGATACTGTTGTTGGAAGAATATTTGTCTTTGTAAAGATTCTTCGAAAATATTATCCCTGGGAAATAGAGTGCAAAATTAATGCACACCTGTTCCATGTCCGAATACTGGAGATTATCCACACTGCGATTGTCGAGGGCTGAAGTTCAATTCGGGAAGTAGCCGAAGAGAAAACTATCAAGTAAGACTCGACCATTGAGGTAGGAACTCAAATGGGATGTACTAACATAACCGTCTTCCACAAGGATCGAACTTCATGGGGAACGTACAAACATTGTGCTCTTTTCTGCCTAGGGTTGACAACTCTAATTGGAAGGACAAGACAAACCCAGTCACTTGGGGATAACCAAAACCAAAGTGACAGAACAAGTAAACAAAAGGATGCAAAAATGCATATGCTATCTATCTATATGATGTGTGTATGCTTACGGACCGGGAGAGGCGAAAATAAACGTCTTAGATGGAAAGGTACTCAAACAAAATCTCCACAGACCTCGTACCACCTGTAAAGAAATCTTGAACATAAACAGACCCCGTCTCTGGATAAAATAAATATCCTTTGCTTGTGGAAACATATGCGATTGACGTTCTTCCATGGATGAAATAAACGTCCATGGTCATCCTTTTGTTATTCATATATCGAGTAAAACACGAAGTATTGTAAAAGTTTAAATCGATTTGGATTTTGCTATCGAGAAAAAGATTTTGATAAATGAGAAACTTTTATTGAATGGCATCAGCAGAAAGGCGTGACCCCAATATTACAGTGTTGGAAAATAATAGAGATTACATCAAGGGAATAACAACTTGCTCTCCCTAAGTGAATGAGAACTCCCTTAAGCGAAATACTTTTTGACAGCATCTGTATTCATAGGGCGAGTGATTTCTTCTCCATCCATTGTTGCTAACATCAAGGCGCCTCCTGACAAAACCTTCCTTACCACATACGGCCCATCATAGTTCGGGGCCCATTTTCCTCTGACGTCGGTGAGGAAAGACTGAATCTTCTTAAGCACGAGGTCACCTTCTTTGAATACACGGGGTCGAACCTTCTTATCAAATGCCTTCTTCATCTTCTGCTGATACAACTGCCCATGGCATAGCGCAGCCATCCTCTTTTCTTCGATTAAGTTCAACTGATCATATCTGTTCTAGCACCATTCAACTTCTGATAACTTTGCATCCATCAAAATCCTCATAGAAGGAATCTCTACTTCTATCGGGAGCACTGCTTCCATACCGTAGACAAGTGAAAATGGAGTTGCCCCAGTCGATGTGCGTACCATCGTACGATACCCATGCAAGGAGAACGGGAGAATTTCGTGCCAATCTTTATAAGTAACAACCATCTTCTGAATGATCTTCTTGATATTCTTGTTGGCGGCTTCAACAGCCCCATTCACCTTTGGTCTGTAAGGGGAAGAATTATGATGCTCTATCTTGAATTCTTCGCATAGTTCTTTCATCATTCTGTTATTCAAATTGGACCCATTATCTGTAATAATCCTGCTTGGCATACCATATCGGCAGATAAGCTGATTCTTGATAAATTAGACAACCACATGTCGAGTTACATTAGCGTAGGAAGCCGCCTCGACCCACTTAGTGAAATAATCAATGGCTACCAAGATGAATCGGTGTCCATTAGATGCTTTCGGCTCTATCATACCAATCATGTCAATTCCCCACATAGAGAACAGCCACGGGGATGATATAACATTCAACAAAGTCGGAGGCACATGGATCTTATCTGCGTAAATCTGACACTTGTGACATTTTCTAGAAAACTTATAGCAATCTAATTCCATTGTGATCCAATAATAGCCAGCCCTTAAAAGTTTCTTAGCCATAACATGTTCGATGGCATGAGTGCCAAAAGATCCTTCGCGAATTTTCGTCATTAACATATCTGCTTCTTGTTTGTCAACACACCTCAGCAAGATCATGTCAAAATTCCGCTTGTACAACACATTGTTACTCAAAAGAAAATTTCCAGCCAACCTTCTCAAAGTTTTCTTATCCTTGTTGGAAGCTCCCAAAGGATATTCTTGACTTCTAAGGAAAACTTCAATGTCATGGTACCAGGGTTTGCTATCTTCGACTTCTTCAACGGCAAAGATGTAGGCGGGTCTGTTAAGACGTTTTACTTCAATCCGAGGACACTCATTCCAAAAGTTTACCACAATCATTGAGGCCAAAGTTGCCAACACATATGCCATCCTATTCTCATCACGAGGAATATGATGAAATTCGACTCTATCAAAGAATGGTAACAGTCTTCTAGCATAATCTCTATATGGGACCAAATTATCATGTCGAGTTATCCACTCTCCAGTGATTTGATTGATTACCACTACAGAATCACCAAATACGTCCAAATTCTTAATTCTCAAATCGATTGCTTCCTCAAGACCCATAATGCATGCTTCATACTCAGCCTCATTATTAGTACACCGGAATGTTAATCTGGAAGTAAATGGGAAGTGGGTCCCTTGAGGAGTCACAATAACAACACCTATCCCCTCTCCATGAGCGTTGACAGCTCCATCAAAAACTAAGCCCCATTGAGATCCGGGTTCTGGTCCTTCACCGTGCACGGGTTCTTCACAATCTTTCATCTTTAAAAACATAACATCTTCGTCGGGAAAGTCGTCGTTTGAGGGTTGATAATCCAAAATAGGCCGGTGAGCCAAATGATCAGCCAAAACACTTCCTCTCACAACTTTCTGAGTATGGTATTCGATATCATATTCAGACAACAACATCTGCCATCTAGCAATTCTTCCAGTCAAAGCGGGCTTCTCGAAAATATACTCGATAGGATCCATCTTCGAAACTAACCAAGTGGTGTGATTCAGCATATACTGGCACAAACGTTTGGCGGCCCACGCCAAAGCACAACAAGTCTTCTCTAACATAGTGTACCTTGCTTCACAATCAGTAAATTTCTTGCTCAAGTAATAAGTGACATGATCTTGCTTTCCTGTTTCATCTTGTTGACCGAGTACACAACCCATCGAGTCTTCTAAAATAGTCAGATACATAATCAAAGGTCGTCCTTCAACTGGCGTTATCAAGATAGGTGGTTCAAGCAAATACTCTTTGATACTATCAAAAGCCTTTTGACAATCTTCAGTCCAAACATACCCTTGTTCTTTCCTCGGAAGCTTGAATATAGGTTTACATGTAGCAGTCATATTGGATATAAACCTAGAGATATAATTCAAACGTCCCAAAAATCCTCTGACTTGCTTCTCAGTGATAGGAGCTGGCATTTCTCGGATAGCTTTCACTTTATCGGGGTCCACTTCAATACCTCTTTGGCTGATAATAAAACCCAATAGTTTCCCTGATCGCACTCCAAATGTACACTTGTTGGGGTTCAGGCGGAGCTTGTATTCCCTCAAACGACCAAATAGTTTGGACAGGTGTTTAACATGATCATCCTCAGTCTTCGACTTAGCTATCATATCATCCACATAAACCTCGATCTCTTTGTGCATCATATCATGGAACAAAGTAGTCATAGCCCTCTGATATGTTGCTTCTGCATTCTTTAGTCCAAACGGCATAACCCTGTAACAAAAGGTGCCCCAGGGTATGATGAATGACGTCTTCTCTCTGTCCTCGGGAGCCATTCTAATCTGATTGTAACCTGAGAAACCATCCATAAAGGAGAAAACCTCATATCTTGCGGTACTGTCAACCAAAATGTCAATGTGAGGTAACAGGAAATTATCTTTCGGACTGGATTTGTTCAAATCCCTGTAATCTACACACATGTGGACCTTACCATCCTTTTTCGGAACGGGCAAAATATTAGCCAACCAGAGCGGATACTCGGCAGTGACGAGGAAACCTGCATCAATCTGTTTCTGTACCTCCTCCTTGATCTTTAGAGCCATGTCGGGTCGAGTTCTTCTGAGCTTCTATTTTACTGGCGGGCACTCTGGTTTCAAAGGTAGACGATGTTCAACTATAGCAGTGTCCAATCCAGGAATATCTTGATATGACCAAGCAAACACATCAACAAACTCTCCAAGCAAATCAATCAGCTGTTTCTTCACATCAGGTTTGAGCAGAGCTCCAATTTTCACTTCTCTATGGATTTCTTCTGTTCCTAAATTGATTACTTCCACCGGCTCCTGATGGGGTTGGATAGCTTTCTCTTCTTTCTCAAGCAGTCTGGAAATCTCTACTGGAATATCATTTTCTTTGTCCTCGACTTCGTACACAGGAAACTCGAAATTCGGAGAAGGCAGTGGATCATTATTCCCAGGATGTAATTTATGTAGCAATCTGCTCAAGTGATGTGATTTTTAATAAGTTTTGTAAAGTGGAAAGTGTGTGTATGCGAGATGCTACTTATTATTTCCCAACGTCGTAAATAAATATAAAAACACAAATGAAAATGAAAGTAATTTATTGATGATAGCAAAACCAAAAGACACGCCCAACAGAGTCACCTTTGCCTTGGGCAGAGCAAAGGGAATTATTTTAATGTAAGCCCTAATAAATGCAGTTTCGCCTTGGACAGAGCGAAAATTTAAAAAAAACAAATGCTTTACTTAGATATATGAACGACAGCAGGGGATTCAATCACACTCCAGTTCTTAACCAAAACGCCTGGGGTTATAAAGTCTGGAATATCCTCATCTGAATCTTCCTCGGTAACAGCATAAACTCCAAAGGTATAGTCAAACTCGTCTGAAACATAGCCTGGATCTTCCATATAGGGTTCATAATCTTCGTAAGGAATGGAGGACCTTGCAGAACCATCTGATATGTAGCCTTCAAGCTCTTCCTTTGACACAACATTAACCTGAGAGTGATGGACGACTCCTCCACTATGGAACACTTCATTAATAAGCGGAAACCCTGGGCTTCTGGTAATTTGTTGAGCAGCACTGCTGGTGAAACCAAGACCTTCCTTATTTCTGTTTTCTGGCAAAGACAACACCTTTCCCCAAATTGTCTGATGACCACTATTCACTACTCGCTGCGCGCCTTTAAATGATGACATATATGCCTGAGATTTCCGGACACCCTCGCCCACAATGGACAAAGCTTGAAATTGCGTGCCAACCTCTTCCTCAGCTTCGACATAGGAGAATGATGACAAGTGACTCACCACCAGGGCTCTTTCTCCACAAACTGTAACTGTTTTTCCCTCAAAAGCATATTTTAATTTCTGATGTAGGGTAGAAGTGACTGCCCCAGCTTCATGTATCCATGGCCTCCCTAGCAAATAGCTATAGACGGCACGAATGTCCATGACTTGAAACGTGATCATAAAAGTCTGTAATCCAATAGTCATCGGCAAATCCACCTCACCAATTACTGTTTTCCTTGGTCCATCAAAAGCCTTGACAATAACATGACTTGGCCTCATCGGCGGTCCCTGATAGGATAGCTTAGATAGAGTAGTTCTAGGCATCATATTTAGAGAAGATCCGGTATCAACCAACACACTGGACAGAGAGTTGTTTCCGCAGTTCACAGAAATATGTAAAGCCATGTTATGTTTCCTTCCTTCTTTCGGGAGATCATCCTCATTGAAACCCAGATTGTCACTTGAAGTAATGTTACCAATGATATTGTCGAACTGCTCCATAGTCACATCTTGTTCAACATACGCTTGTTCTAATATTTTCTGGAGCGCTTCTCTATGAGCCTCAGAACTCATCAGTAATTGCAACACAAAAATCTTCGACAGGGTTTGCAGGAGCTGGTCTGCAACCTTATACTCACTCCTCTTAATCACTTTTAGACATTCATCTGAATTGGACAAATTGGATCCACCAGATTGCCCCACAATTGGATCCTTTGAGCCTGTTTGTTCCAATGAGACCTCTTTTTCTTTCAGTGGTACAGTCGGGTAGACTCGACCACTCCTTGTTACTCTGCTGACATCTGCGATGTTAACTACTGAAGGTACAGTGGGTAAAGGTACTTCCTTTCCATTCTACAACATTGTAGCGTTATATCTATAGGGGATAGCTTTACTGGAAGTATAAGGGACAGGTCCAGGCACATTGATTACCAACGGGGTAACAGCCGGTTTTCTGCTATTATACACGACTTCGATACGCTCCACTTCTTTAAAGTGAGGCACTATAACACAAACCTCTTCGGCCCTTTCAACTGAAACTTTATGATCATCATTTGCCAAACAGTCTTGAATCATGTTAACAGAGGGTGAACCATGCAGGGGTAACGGATTAACTTGCACATTAGGGTCGGAATCTTTGAAGGACAAAATTCTGCACTTAACGAGCCTCTGAACATCTACTTTCATACCAAAACAACTCTCAATATCATGCCCTGGAGCACCCTGATGGTAAGGGCAAAACTTGTCAGCTCTATAAGAAGGAGGAGGATTTGCAGGAACCATAGGTGGAGCTTTTGTTTGAATATGACCCTTCTGGACCAAAGCTGGAAACAAATCAGCATATTTCATAGGAATAGGCTCAAAGTTTATCCTTCTATACGCACAACCCTGATTGTTGAATGGCCGATTCTGCTGAGGATACTGCGGATTTTGCCGAGGCTGTGGCTGTTGAGCACTGGGGGACTGAGGTTGCTGATACGGCTGCGGGCTTAGTTGAGGCTGATAAGCTGGAGTATTAAACACTGGTGATACGGAAGCAACTTGGTGTGATGGTGAATACCTTTTTCTAAATTGTCCCTTTTGAATGGAATTTACACCTTGCTCTTTTTTTCACAAAACCACTCCCGTACTTCTTAGGAGCAATCTCTTCTTTAGCCAATCTTCCTTCACAAACACCTTCTTCTAAGCGCATTCCCATGTTAACCATTTCAATAAAGACACTGGGTGCACTGGCTACCATCTTCTCATAAAAGAAAGGACCAAGGGTCTTCAGAAAAATCTTGATCATCTCTTTTTCTTCTAATGGTGGTGTGACTTGTGCGGCCAACTCGCGCCAACGTTGAGCATATTCCTTGAAACTCTCCTTATCTTTCTGCGTCATAGCCCTCAATTGATCATGGTCAAGTGCCATATCCACATTATACTTATACTGCTTGACAAAGGCTCCCCCTAGATCATTGAAAGTTCGAATCTTTGCACTATCCAACCCCATGTACCACTTGAGTGCAGCACCTGTCAAACTGTCTTGGAAGTAATGAATGAGCAGTTGATCATTATCAGTTTGGGCAGACATCTTCCTGGCATACATAATAAGATGACTCTGAGGGCAAGTATTACCCTTGTACTTTTCAAAATCAGGGACCTTGAATTTCAGTAGGACCTTAACATTTGGAACCAAGCACAACTCAGAAGCGCTCTTTCCAAACAAATCCTTCCCACGAAGGGCTTTCAACTCCTTATGCATTTCAGAAAATTGGTCTTGAAATCCATCCATCCTCTCTTCCAAACCCACAGTTTCGGTTGGCGATCCTTGTAAAATTGGCTCATCCAGAATATACGGAACAACGTTCACATGTGGAGGTGCAATAGTCATCACAGCAGAAACTACAGGAGTAGCTTAAACAGTGGTCACAGCAAGGATCTCGGACACAGACGGGCGGTAACCGGTTGAAAAGAAATTGGGAGACAATCCCCACGGGAAACCTTGAGGCATACTGTAGGACATTTCAGCAACAGAAGACACCACTGGGATCAGTGTTGGCGTCACTTCAGAGATCACAGTCCTCGGAACTTCTTGGTTGTTGATCGAGGCTTGATTGGACAAAGCTTCCACTAGACCATTCAACCTCTCCAAACTTTCTTTCAGAACTGCAACTTCATCACGGAGCACTTTGTTCTCTTGTTCGAGTTGATCCATCTTCTGGCGTTGACTAGCTCGAGTGTTGTATCGGTGATTCAGCTTGTCTGTGGAGATGAAGCAAGAGTGAGACCCTGGAATGCAAACAATGCTATGCTTATGCAAAATGCAAATGAGTATGAAACTTCGAAAAACTCAAATTGTTTTCCGGTATTGTAACATTGGAAAAACTTATTTTATTTTGATATTCGAAGCATTACAAAGCAGAGCACTCTTTTAAGAGTTTATTACATTGAACCAAAAGCACAAGAGAGACTCGGAGATCTACTCCTTACGCTCCTTCTGTGCGTGAAGTTCTTCTTCTAACTGACTGACGCATTCTTGTAACTCGGCCTTCTCATTGATGAGTCGATCGACACATTCCTTCCAAGCCATAGTAGCTGGGGGAAGATCATCTCTGGCGACAGTTCCGGAAGAGGTGTGAGAAGAAAATAAATCCTCTCGCGCCTTTATCTTCTTTGCAAATTCTATCTCTGGCAGCTTCTGGGACTTCTCTTTTTCTACCTTGAGGGTGAAAAACTTGTTCTCCAAGCAGCTTTCAGTTTTTGAGCCTCATCTAAAGTGGCCTTCAATTGGTCTACTTCGCTCACATCAAACCAATCAGGATCATGAAAAGCCAAAACCATAGGTTCATGGAAAAGAAACAACATCATGAGGTCGAGAGCTCTTTCTCTCACCCAATGTAGATATTCTTCAGAGACAGCACAATTGGGGTATCCTAAAGCAGTTTTTCCTTCCTTATTGACGTATCTCCATGCATAAATTGTGACGGTCTTCAGATCTGGATCTTCTCCTTCCTTGAGAAAGATCCCTTCTAACAGAGTTTGGTCGGGTACTTCGATCATGGGATGCCCGAATTGGAGGCGAGCCAAAGCAGGGTTGTAACTTATGCATCCTTCTTTCCTAATAAGCAGTATGTTGGTGAACCCTCCGATGCTGGGAATCATGCATATACCTCCATAAGTAGGGTCATACCAGATAATGTCAGAGTGAGTAAGGGCCATAACTATCTCGGACCAACGGGGTGATTCTACCTCTTCCCAAATAGACGGATGCCGAGTCAGGCGAGCAATGAACCATGAATACAACAGAGCGGTACAACAAACGATACGTCCTCCTCCTTCGGAGTTCTTCGAGTGGATTGAATAATATGTGTCAGCTAACAAAGTAGGGATTGGGTTCTTAAGGATGAACAACTTAATTGCATTCATGTCAACAAAATCGTCGATCTTTGGGAACTAGAAAATCCAATAAACCAACAAAGCAAAGGTGGCTTCCAAGATAAGGGCTTCTCTCCTTTCAGCATGGTAACGGACTTTTTTGATCAGGAAATCAGCTGGGAATCCAAGGACTCCTTCCTTGGTGGTTAAGTGTGTTTGAACGTCTGCTAGGCTGAGGTGAGTAGCGTTGGCAATTTCTTGGTGACTGGGTATCTCTTCCTGGCCGGTGAATATAGGTCGGGCCGTCACAGGCATCCTCAAGAAGTCAGAATACTCTTCCAGAGTCGGCATCAGCTGGTAATCCGAAAAAGTGAAACAATGGTACAACGGATCATAAAACTGAACAAGGGTCTCCAACAGCCCTCCTTTCATCTTGAGTTTGAGGAAAGGGAAGACTTCTCCATATTCTGTTGCGAAAACGTGACGGTTCTCGATGAGATCTGCTAGTTCTCTCAAGCTTTCAATGTTAGGACTTTGAAAAGTGTACTCCAATGCTTCTCTTTTGAAATCCATGGTTACAATACCTGAAAAATAAAATTGAGTTTCTTGAAATGAATAAAGAAAGAATGCAAGGCACGATGAGTAGAACTTCATGGGATCCCAACTATTTATAAACATTGCGGTAAAAGAAAACATTTTTATTAATTTTGAAACGGAATACAAATAATTGCTTTTAAAAGTCCCAAATAAAAAGCTAAATAAAAGCTAGTAAAGACACTAAGGAAGTTTTGAATTCTGCTGCTTGAGTTGCTCTTCTACTTGCGTCTTCTCACGGATAAGGTTGTCTACAATCAGCTTCCAAATAGTTCATTGTGGGTCGGAGAAAAATAAATCCTCCATGACTTTCCTCTTCTTGCAGGGGAGTAACTCCTCATCCTTCAACTGTAACTGCTTCTGGAGTTCATCTTTCTCCTTCTGAAGTTCATCAATCTCTGCAACAGACACTAGATATTTGTTCTTCTATGACTCTAACTCATGTTGCGACTTCTTCAAAGCAACCTCTAACTTCTCAGTTTCAGACATAAAGACATAAGTGGGCTCCCTTCTCGGAGGTATAGGATCTTGACGAGAGTAAGGCATCCTCAGCTTGATCGCCCTATTCCTTACCCACTGAAGATACGGTTCCAAAGACACACAGTTGGGCCTTCCCAAACTATTCCTATCTTTCTTATGCAAATGTTTCCAAGCTTCCACAATCTTTTCTCGGAGCTCTTGATTATCCTCGAAGAAAACACTCTCAACTTGTATGCTATTAGGTGGTCCCTTCAACGGATATCCCAACTGTCGGCGAGCTAAAACTGGATTATAACTGATCCCCCCTCCAAAGTTGAGCAACGGTATATTAGCAAAGTCTCTACACCCACCAATTATTAGAATCCCATCATACTCACGGCTATACCAATCTATGTCAGAATGGGTCAAAGCCATAATCCTTTATGACCAACGCTTATCATTAAGATGCCAAAAGGAAACATACTTGGGCAAGTGGGTAAGGAACCATTTGTATAATAAGGGCACACAACATGTAATCATTCCTCCACCATGAAGGTTTCGGAGATGTATAGAATGATAGGTATTACCCAATAGAGTCGGCACTGGATTGTTCTTCATGAAGATCTTAATTGCGTTAAGGTCAACAAACCCCTAAAAAATTGGAAAGAGAAACACCCCATAGACAAGCAAGGCGAAGATTGCCTCGAATGGATCCTTGTTCATAAAATCAGTATAAAATGAAGCCTTCTCGAATAAAAAATCTGTAGTCAAACCAAAAGTCCCACTTTTAATAACCATGTTGGCCTTAACGTCAGATACCTTGAGATAAAGAGCCTTAGCGATGTCTCTTTCTTCGGGGTCCTTTTCCAAGAAAGGAAAAGGAGATTCTTCTAGAATAGGCAGACCTAACAAAAAAGAGTATTCTTCCAAAGTTGGCAACAACTGATAATCTAGAAAAGTAAAGCAGTGATACATCGGATCATAGAATTGTAATAGAGTGGAAAGGAGGTCTTCATTTGCCTTACGTCTCAACAAAGATAGTAACTTCGCATATTTACTCTTGAACTTCTCTTGGTCTTCAATCAAAGCTCCCAACTCCCTTAGGTCATCCAATTTGGGACTCTTAAAAGTATATTTTAGAGTATTTCGTCTATTGGAATCCATAATGTCCTACAATGTTCATAAATAAAGGGTAAATCCCATGAAGTCCAATGTAGTATGATGCTATATGAATGCAACAAACACAAGTAAGCACATAAGGACACACAAAGATAAACAAACAAAAGTCATAGGTTTGCAACGAGCATGGAGCAAAGGGTATACTCATTCCCAAAGGACAAGGACTAGAGGTGGATGGTACTTGCAGAACAAGGTTCTAAGGAGGTCGCAAAGTCATTAGTCCATCTATTGGATATTATCAATTTCCCAACTAACTCGGGGATTAATAATATTCTCAAGAGAGCTTCTTTTGAGTGTAGCATCGCGTAGCACTATTTTGGGACTTACTCCCTCATAGCCTTGCACTACGTCCTAATAAAGGCTAAAGTGGGGTTAAAGGTAACTACGGTCCTTAGTATCATGGACTCCAATTGAAAGTAGTAAACGTTTTCACGACTAAACTCGTTCAATCGAACTATTTTCAAAAGGGTCTCAACTAAGCGGGATTCTCGAGTCAACTTAGTCGGGACTCACTCCCTATAAGCCTCATCGAATATATCACCATCCTATCATAATTTCTCTCAAGTCCGGGTGTAGGACTTTGTCTCACCACTCAAGGATAATAGCCCAAAAGAAATAAAGAACAAATAAGCAAGTAGGCAAATAAGCAGATATAAAGCCATAAAGAAGCAAGATAAAACAAGATAGGGAAACCCACTGAATAGTCCCCAGTGAAGTCGCCATTTCTGTCGTGGTGAAAATCGGATACCAAACTATTGATTAGTTTGAATCTTTAATTCATTTTGCAACCGAACTTTGATTTGTCCAAAGGAAGGGATAAAGATCGAAATTCCCATAATACAATGCAAATGCAAGGTTTAGAGAGTTTTAGGTTCGGGGGTTGGTTAAACTTAGGGAAGGTACTAGCATCTTAAGTTTCTGTAGTACTCTACAGGAACCTTTTCTTTTATGTTGTTTATTGCTATGTGTTATCTGCTTAAAGGTTGAAAGACCTAGGGGTTTATTTCTAAGTATACTCGATAAGATATCGCATCTTATGCCTACATATCCTTACGGGAGTGGAATCAGAGTATTTGTAGTTCCCCTAAAGGGTTTGAGGAGTTCTTTGACTGTGGTCAAAGTTCCTATGGGTTTAGGGTAGTTGGTTGATTGATTTTAGGAGAAGAGATGAGTCTTCATCTTAAGAGAGATTTAACCGCCACGGGTGTAAGAAATTGTAGGAAAATAGTCTTTGCATCATCTTAAGAGAAGGGCTCAAGTACTCGGATATTGATCGACGAGTACGCCTCTATCTCTCTTAAGGAAAAGTTCCTACGGTATTGATTGTATTAATGTGGGGTGGAGATTCTATCTCGCTTAAGATGATTTGGCATCTTTCTCTAATGTGTTTGAATATTGTTTGATTGAGTTTATTGTTTGTTTCTATGTTGTAAAGAAGCCCTTCCTATGTGTTGCACCCTAAAATTTGCTCAACCTATTTCACTTGGTTTATGTTTCAATTACATTAGCATTTGCATATAGAGTCATGTACATAGTCTAATCATCTGCATAGCATAGCATAGCATAACAAGTCATCCAACAAGGGACCAAGTACTATTCTCATCTCTATGAGCCTATCAAGAGGTTATTGTTCAAATTCAAGCACATCCAAGACATCAGAAAGAATTTGAAAGCTAAGAAGTCAGTGGATCAAGCAGTGAATCTATCTCCTATCTGAGGGTATCTGAAGATCATCAAAGAAGTTGTGAGCTGTGAATTGAGCATGGAGAGTATGTAGACATCATGGAAGACTTAGAAAGTCATTTGGATAAGGAGGCAAGTCATTGAGATGATCAAAAGGGTTGCAGTTGAAGACAGTCAACTAGGGTTTCATCTGGGTCAACCCTGGGTCAACTCTAGGTCAATTGATTGATTGAAGGGCATTAAGGTCTATTTGAGAGATGTGGGGTTCATCATTTGACATGTAGAGAAGGATATGGTGATATGCCAAGAAGAAATCAAGAGAAATCAAGAAGAAGAGGAGTTTCTAAATTAGGGTTTCTGTGTAAAATCCCCTAATTTAGGTCAAACTTCCAAGCAAGATAAGTCAAAATTCAAGCATCAAATGGATCCTTGGTAAACATGAAACTTGTAGAGGATCTCAAGACCTTTAATTTGAGTGGTGGAAGACATCAAGGAGATTTATAGAACTCAAGTTATGGTCCTTGCAAGTTACAGGTCATCTGGGGTATCTGAAATTTTGTCTGTGAAAGTTACTTGTCTTCTAAGCAACTTTTACCCCTCAAGGAGATTTCAAATGAATTTCTGGTCAACATGAGAGTTGTTCCTTATTGTCTTAGATTTCTAGAAAGGTATGGTATGCCTTCATATGATTTGTGGAACTCTACTTATGGTCTTGGCAAGCAAAGGGTATTTTGGTCATTTGGGAATTACAGGTCATTCTTAGCCTATGCCTAAAACTCATACAAGGAAGCTTCAAATGAAAAACTTCACAACATAAAAGTTGCTCAAAATGGCATTTTAAGTCTAGAAAAGTGATCATGAAATATTGGAAAGGCTCATAGCTCAAGGTTTCAAAATTGGTGAATTTAATGAATAAAAAGTGACCTAAAATTGAGATTTTTCATGACTTGGCCAAATGAGGTGAAATTATAGGTCATTTTGATTGGAAAAAATGTTTTAAGAATATTGGCAAAAGTGGATTTTTGAGTTTGGTTCAAGATTTGAAAGTTATGCTTGGTTACTTACAAAAGAAGTTACATAATCCAAAATTCAAGGAAAATGTGCATAGGAAGTTTCTACAAAGATCTAGAGCTTTCCAATCTCATCTATATATTGCATTGAGTAGCTTCATGCATGGGTTGGTGAATCATTTTGTTCAAAACACATAGCTATACATCATTCTTCCATTTTGCAAAAGCATCTCAAACTTCATCAAATCTCCATCAATTTCCAAATTTTTTGATCTCATCATCATCTAGATCATTCAAGGATCAGAATTCACATCAGAATTTGTTTGAATTGAGCAAGGATTCGTGCTACCAACTTCATCATCCAAGGAGCAAGAAGAAGTGGTTACAAGGATCTAAGGCATTGGAGCAAGAACTTTTGCATACAGAACAAAGAATTGAGTGTGTGGATCAAGTCCAGATCATTGCAAGCATTGGATTTGAAGAATTCAGCACCTGTTTTCATCATTTACACCAGGTTAGTTTTCTCTTCAAATTGCTTGAATTAGTTAGCATGTTATAGAATTTTAGGGTTAGAACTGTTAGGTTAGGTTAGATGATGAAATTCAGAAAGTTTGAGAAGGTTTCATGGAGGTTGTTAATGGTGCACCAAATCTGTTAGGGTTTAGAACTCATAGTTTATGGCCCTATAATCGTGGATATGTAGCTTAATTTGATCAGCATGAAGTGTAGATTGTGTTAGGGTAAAGGTTAGCAAGAATTGGAAGGTTTGATATCAGTGAATAATGGTGGAACCGAGTTGTTCTACCTATCGGGTTTGATTATTAGTTGAGTTTTAGAGGAATCCATTGCCATGGCTGTGTAGAGGGGAAGAAGTAGAGCAACTTTGCTCTTTACAGATTGGGATTTCATGGGGAATTGAGGTTGTATGGATGAGTGGAAGATCTGGTCCATGAGCTCGTGCATGGAGCTCCCATGGCTGAAAACCCTAACTTTGGGGAAGATGATGTTCCAAGCGTTGGATTTCTCGTTTGACTTGGACTCAGAACTGGATCTAACGGCCTTCATTCAATTGGAAAACGGAGGGAAATTTGAACACAGATACGCACCGTTTCATTAAAGTCCTTCAGACTGGGCTTTGCAAATGTTGCTATTTCCACCCCCAACGCCAAGCCCAATAACCAAATGAACTGAAATCTTTACTATATGCACCGTTTTCATGTTTTTCTTTTTTTATTTTTTTCTGAGCGTGTGCTGGGCCCAGACGCGCATTGCTAGGCGCGCCCCCCAGTCTGGGCCCATCCTTTTATTTTAACTGATTTTAAATGCTTTCTGCACCCCATTCCCAATTTAATCCATATTATTTTCTTTCATTTTTTTTATTTCTTTGAAAATTCATAACAAATAGAAAAATGCTTATTTTTAATTGGTTGTTTTTGCATATTGTCCATAATTCTGTTAAGAAAATTATCATATAAAAAAATGGCATTTCATTTTATTTTTATATTTTTAGTATATTTTTCTTTTAAATAGGATTAAATAATGTTTAGTTTAATGCATGAATTTGTTGATTTTGGTTTGGTTAGATGCTTTTACTATTTTGATCCATTCTTTTTAGGGTGATTAGCTTAGACCTTTAGCTTGTATATAGAATTTAATGCATGATTTTAGAACTTAATTTTAGATGATTTGTTTAGGCGTAATTAGGAGAACCAGTTCAGGAGATAACATAGGTGGATTAGATCAATTCTTTTAGGAGTTGTAGTTTGAATCTTTGGGGTATGGGAATATAGGGATTATGGGTAGCTAATAGATCCCTTAGAAATTACTAGATTTCCCCTATTCTACTATTACTATCAGTTTACTGCTTGTACTTGCTTGACTGTGTGGTGTGCCCTCTCTAGGGTTATTATTTTGTCTGTGTGGGGTATTGGGTTTGTTTGGGGATTGGGAGAGCTGAAGACTGTGATGATGAAGTCCCTTGGAGATCAAAGAGAATGAAGACCAACTTCCAGAGTTGATGAGGAGTATCTTTTGCAGGCAGCTGTTGAAGGCTATAGGGTTTAGGAGCTAGGCAGAGCTCTAGAGTAGCAACTTGATTCACAAACATGGAAGGTCTTGTTTGCCTCCATTCTTTCTCTATGATTCAAAGTCTCTTTCAAATATCCACCTCCTTCCTTTGGAAGGATTAGTGAATGTGTTTGAAAGATAGAACTTTTGAGAGAAAATTGTCTGTATAATGTTAACAGTTAATGAGCCACCCTTGGTAGGCAGTTTACTGTTTAACATTCATTTCATCTTGTTGACTGATATTCATCTTGGAGATTGAGACTTGAAGAAAAGCCATTGCAGACTGAAGACTGAAGACAAAGACCTTGCTTGAGGAGTTTGAAGATGAAGACTGAGGCTTGCTTGAAGCTGTAGATGGTTGAAGATGACTGGAGGACAGATGATGATGACTTGAAGACAGATGTTGATGCATAGCTGCTGTGGCTGTTTATTCTTTTTTGCTGTTTATATTTCTTGATGTATTGATTGGTTTTCCCTGACTGTATTCTTTGTTGTTTAACCTGTTAGGTTGAAAGTGAATTATGTTCACTTTTGCCTATTGCTTTCTAGGTTCGGGGTTGAGTGGGACTCCCTTGCCTCGCTTGTATTGTTGCATCCATGCATTTTACTGCTTTATTGTATATATGCTATTGTTTCTGTTTCCGTCTATTCCCTTAGGATCTCTGTTTCTCTCTGCGCAAGAGAGGAGCATGATAGACATTAGGTCTTAACCCATGCATGATAACATTAGGTTAGTTTGATTCCCTTTGCAACCATAGGATAGAGTTCTGTCTCTTCTTTCTCAAAACAAACAGAAAAACACAATAAATCTTTCAAACACAATAAAAGAAACTTCTTCCGTAAAAGAATGTGAACTCATCAAAACGTCAATTTTTGTTCGCTTGGACTGTTAATCAGGAAAACCCTTTTTCAGAAGGAATAAAAACAATCAAAACAGACTTGTGTCATACGTGGCCCGAACTACGTTTGCTTTGATCTTTCATGCTGTGTGAAAGTACTTAGGCATAGGATGCGATATCCTGGCGAGCAACCTTCCCCTCCTTTCCAGTAGGTAGGCGAACTACGTTGACTCTGATTTCTCGTTCCAGACGGGAATACGTAGGCATAAAGTGCGATACTTTGCCGAGTCATTTTCTTTTCTTTTTAACCCTTAACCCTTAGTTTAGATAGAAATAACAATCCGTACTAGAAAACAAGCGTGGATCCCGTCGAGTACGACGGACGTGAGGGGTGCTAATACCTTCCCCTTGCGTAACCGACTCCTGAATCCAGGATTTGGTTGCGATGACCATTCCTTTCCCCGTTTTGCGGTAGGTTTACCTCGAGCGTTTCCTTTCCCTCCTTTGGAATAAATAACGCACGGTGGCGACTCTTCTGTTCAGCCGGCGCCGATTTTCGCAGTAGCGATAGCTGGCGACTCTGCTGGGGATCCAACATCCCCTAGCTGCTAAGGACTGCGATAGTTCCTTATGCATTTGGGATCCAACGTCCCTTAAGAGAGTCAATCCTAGCGCTTGTTTTCCCGTCGAGGATTTCGTATGGATTTATATTTCTGACCTTTATTTTCAGCATTATATATATGATTATTATTGCTGTATTGGGGTGTTACGGGTGTTCTATGATTGAGAGATAAGCCGGACCTGGGCTTGAGTGCACCTAGAATTAGATTAGAAATTAGTGGACGTGTGCCGGCTTTGCTTGCATTAGTGTCCCACGAAATCTACACTCGGACGAGGTTCTTCTGGTTGGCTTCTTTTTCTACCCTTTGGGTCGAAGGGGTTGTTGGTCAGCTGAATTGTCGACTCCGGGAACCGATCATTTGGAAGTTGGCTAAGTGAGGCCTCTTCAGGAATTGATGATGCCACTCCTTTTGGGAATCGTATCATCAATCCTGAAAGTCTGTGACGCCGACGACCGCATAGGATGCCATACCTTTGTTAGTTACTAGGACATCCACCTGTGATAGGGTTTGGGGTTATGCAGGTAACTAGACCTTCAGATACCGGTTATTTCTTGATCTGAGATCCTGGGTATTTATGGAGAGTTATGAGGTCTGTCAGAGACCAGTTGGAGTTATGATTTGAGGTCTATCAGAGACTAGTCAGAGTTATGTTGTGGGGTCTATCAGAGACCAGTGTTGGAGCTTTGTTTTGGGTCTATCTGAGACCAGGGTTTGAGGAATTCTGGAGGGTCTATCTGAGACTTTTGATATGGTTCAGGCTTCTCAGCTACGGCATTTGGTCCCTGTTGCATGTTACTTGCATTGCATTGTCTGCATAACCATTATCATTGCATCCCATTAACGTGTGTCTGTGCTGCAGGTGCATTTGCATATTCCCTGGTTCTAGTGCCCGGACTTCTGCTTATTGATCATGGCTGGTTTGAGGAAGACAGTTGCGTACAAGTTGCCTACACCTGACATTACTCATTTGCTTGGTCTGATGTCCCTTGCTGATGAGGAGGTTAGGAGAAGTTTCAGGATGAGTCATGGAAGATTGCTGAGACTAGTCTGCAAGCCAACTGCTGTTGAGATGAATGGGCTGTACACCTTGATGCAGTTCTATGACCCTGCATTGAGATGTTTCACGTTTGCTGACTTTATTTTGGGGCCTACCATTGAAGAGTATGTAGAGTTTACTGAGCTACCAGTACAGAACAAGGTTCCCTTCATTCACTCTGCCGCTAAGCCCAAGTTGGAGGACTTAGCTAAGGCCTTGCACATGAACGCTGCTGAACTATTAGTGACTTCTTGGCTTGGGGTTCCAGGTTTCTCCCTTGATTTTCTGGTCGGCAAAGCTCAAGAGTATGCCAAGAACGGGTGCTGGGTAGTTTTTAATGCTATTTTGGCTCTATGCATTTACGGAATAGTGCTATTTCCCAACTTACCCAATTTTGTGGACTTGGACGCTTTCCATCTGTTTGCTGCTGGCAACCCGGTGCCCACTCTGATCGGAGACTTCTATCATTCATTGCACTACAAAAATGAAAACAGAAGGGGAAAGACTGTTTATTGTTGTGCGCCGTTGTTGAACACGTGGTTTAAGAGCCATCTTCCTCTGAAGGGACCTTTTGTGGATAGTGCAACTACAGCTAGCTGGCCAGAGCGCCTGATGAGGCTATCTTCTGAAGACATTGAGTGGTTTGACCGAGACTTGCTGGGGTCGGAGCTTATTTTCAGTTGTTCTGGGTACCCTAATGTTCCGTTGATAGGAAGAAAAGGGTGTATCAATTACAACCCTTCTCTGTTCGTTCGCCAGTTTGGATACGCGTTAAAGAACCCACCTCAGGAGGAAGAAGTACAGGAATCTCTGTACTTCACCGGTGATTTGAATGGAGAGTTACTCGCCAAGCTTCAGCATGCCTGGACGCGTATTAACAGAAGAGGGAAGCCACTGTTAGGGAAGAATGATTGTCAGGCTTATGTACCTTACAGAGTTTGGATCCAGGAGAGAGCAAGACAATTACTGATGCCGTTTCCAGCTGCACCAGTCCCTGTTCATATTCCGGTAGAAGAACCAACTACTGTTACTATGGAGGTCTACGAGCAAGTTGTGAAAGAAAAAGAAGCCTTGATGAAGATCAATGAAGGGTTAGAAGAGGAGCTGGCTCAGATACGCAGTGAGAAAAACAAGGTTGTGCATACTTTCCAACAGCAGATCGAGCTAGTAAACAGGCTAGGTGCTGAGCTGACTAAAGAGAAGAAGAAGCGCGAACGTCTGGGTCAAGAGTTTAGAAGCTCCCATGACATGTTGGAATCCAAAAAGAAAGCACTCGACGCCGCTCACCGAGAAATCTCTTCTTGTAATAAGACCTGGAATGCTACGCTAACCAACAATAAAAAGAGGGAAGATAAATTGAAGCAGCGAGTTTCTGACCTCGAAGAGCAGTTGAAGGCTAGCATTAAGAAGTATGAAGAAGAGGTGATGACCAGATATAGTCTCCAGAATGCATTGAACAAGGCCATCGAAGGCAGGAACGAAGCTGTGTCTCAGAAGCGGAAGCTAGAGGATCGCTTCGGAGAAGGGGCATGGGAGGAAACCGCTGGTGATGTGTGACGTGTTCTCAAGAGAAGAAACCAACTTGTCGAGGGTCTGCTTACCCGACCAGGTCATCCAGAGACTAAGAAGTTACTAGAGGAGTACCAGGCTTATGAGCGTATTTGACTGTTGCATGTATTAGCTTGTATGCTTTATTTGCATAGCGCTGACCATCACCAGGATTGTTGGTTGAGGTCATGCCTTCTTATTGCACTCAGTGATGTTGTATTCTTGGCTTAATGGATTTCTCGGCAATATATGAGGTGTTTTCTATGATTCAGCTCCGATCACCGTATTGCTAGCACTGTCACTGCATTGGCACATTCGCACTAGAATCGGGGAATGACATTCCCTAATGCACAGACACACATTGCATTGCATTCATATTCATATTGCATTACAGGTGATTACTGGATGGTATCTTATTTCCTTGCACTGAACCAGGTCTTTTCAGGATTGAAGATCAGCGCCCGCACCGATACTCCACTCGCACCAACTGCCGAAGAATCATGGATCAAATGCAGAACGAGATGCAAGATATGCGTGAGAAGATGGCACTCTTCATGCAGACCATGGAGACTATTGCAAAAGGTCAGGAGAATTTGCAAGCTCTGGTGCAGCCTCTGTTGGTTAGAAATGCTAGGCACGGGAATGAGGATCATCAGTCTGTGCGAGTCGACACTATTCATGGGGATGGTACTCCCACACCAGTGGCCTCACCTGTAGTCAACATACCTGCTGTCAATGTCAACAACGGTACTGCTGCTGGGAACGGTAACGTTGGAATTAGGAATGAGATTATCGTTAACCATGTTGGGCTTGGAGATGTCAACCTGGGTGATAATATGGGAGGCAATGGTTTCGGTAATGCTGGATTCGGCTTCAATGACCAGGGGTTCGATAATACTGGGAAATATGGTTTCAATGCTCAAGGCTTTGGGCAGGACGGTTATGGTATGACTAATCAGGGTTACAGAGGATTCGGAAATGGAAATGGCGTTGGGTTAATGACTTTTGGACCTGCTGGGGTCGCTCCGGGATACGGCAACAGAGGGCGAGGCCCGGTAATGAATCAGATTAGAGCTGGCCGTAACAACGGATACGATGGGTATGGAGCTGGTAATGGCAAATGGCAAGAAGATCAGCAAGAGGACGCTTTCTCCGGTGGAGGTTTCGAGGGGCCTGTGGATGACTCTCAGAGGATCAGAATGCTAGAAGAGCAGATGAGGGGGGTCGTGAATCAAAGTGCTGTGGGATTGGATATGTCAACGATGGGTCTGGTGCCTGGCCTGAGGGTGCCAATCAAATTCAAAGCTCCCACATTTGATAAGTATAAAGGGGACACCTGTCCGAAGGTGCACGTGCGGTCATATTACAGAAGGATGTCGGCGTATTCTAATGATGAGAGGATGCTAATGCATTTCTTTCAAGATAGTTTGTCGGGCCCTTCCCTCGAGTGGTATATGGGATTGGAACCAACTCATATAAAGACATGGAAGCAGCTGGCAGAGGCATTTGTAGCTCACTATAAGTATAACAGCGACTTGGCACCCAACCGGGTCCAATTGCAAGGGTTGTCTCAGAAGAAGGGTGAGAGCTTTAAAGAGTATGTGCAGAGATGGCGCGACATGGCTGCTAGGGTCCATCCTCCTCTAGAAGACAAGGAAATGAATGACATGTTCATAGGAACATTCACCGGCATGTTTTATGACAAGTTGTTTCACACATCTTTGGGCAGTTTCTCAGACTTAATTCTGATGGGAGAAAAGATCGAAAGCAACATTAAACATGGAAGATTCCAAGCTGAGGAATCTACTGCATCTGGCAGTAACCAAAAGGCTTTTGGTGGGCGCCGTCAGGGTGATGCAAGCGCAGTGTTTGGGGGCCGAGGCCGAGGCCGGGGCAGAGGTCGAAACCAGTATAATCAGCCGCCGCAGGTGGCAAGCGTTACTATTCCGTTTCAGCAACAACCATTTCAACAACAACAACAGCAACAACAGCCACAACAGGGGGCACAACCTGCCCAGCGCAGATTCCAGGGGGGCAAACCAAGGAGGGTGTTTGAAAACCCTCCTTCAACGTATGCAGATTTGCTACAGACGTTATTGGGTTTGAATCTGGTGGAGAAAAGAACTCTGGCACCAATAACGGGAACTCCTCCGTATGGTTACGATGCAAGCAGGCACTGTGAATTCCACTCTGGGGCTCCGGGCCACGATGTAGAGGGTTGCCATGCGTTTAAGCATGTAGTGCAGGATCTATTGGATAGTAAAGCTATCAACTTTGGAACGACGGGTCCGAATATAGTGCAGAAGCCCATGCCCAATCATGGGGCAAACGCCATTTTAACTGAAGAGGATTTGAATTTGATTATGCATGTCGACGATCTAAAGACACCATTGTGCGAGATAAAGAGCCGATTATTGCAAGGGGGTGTCTATCCAGGATGTGACGAGTATTGTTTAGAGTGCTGGACCCGAGCTGGGGGGTGTGATGACTTAAAGAAGGGTATTCAGGCGTTAATAGATGGCGGCACATTGCAATTTGACTGAGCAGCAGTTGAAGAACCTGCAGGGGCATTAGCAGACAAGCAAAGTGATGTGGCTACTGTGACGATTCCTCGAAAGACAATCACTATAACAGCACCGGCCAAGCGACCGCCGATCACCATAACCAAGGCAGGACCAATCCCGTACGAGAGCACTAAGGCGGTCCCATGGTCTTATGGGTTGGAAGTGTATTGTGATGGGATAAAGATTGATGTTAATAAGCAGCCAGCTGAGACTGTAGATAATGCCGTTGGTACCGGAGGCATGACAAGGAGTGGGAGAATCTTCATCTTGCCTGAGGTAGAGGCCGAAAGATTGGCGAAGGGAAAGGGAAAGATGATTGAGAACGTCCCTGTGCAGGCAAGCGACAAAGAAGCGGCATCGAAGGATGTGGAAGAGTTCATGCGCTTGATCCGTAAAAGTGATTATAAGATTGTTGAGCATCTGCAACAGACGCCGTCAAAGATATCTATACTGTCGTTGATATTGTGTTCTGAAGCTCACAGAAATGCATTGCTGAAAGTCCTGGATACTTCCTTCGTACCCCAAGATGTTTCCGTGAATCAGCTGGAGGGGGTGTTAGCGCATGTGAATGCAGGCCATAGCTTGGGCTTTACAGATTTTGATTTAACCCCGAAGGGAAGAGAGCATAATATGGCATTGCACGTCTCTGTGGAGTGTAGAGGATCGGTCATGTCTCATGTACTGGTAGACACCGGATCGTCTTTGAATGTGCTGCCCAAGAAAACGATGATGAAACTAGATGTCAGAGGAATCCTGTGCACGCCCAGTGACTTGGTGGTCAGGGCATTCGATGGTACGCGAAGAACAGTTTTTGGATCTATAACATTACCTCTACAGGTGGGGCCGGAGGTTTACGCGACTGAATTTTATATCATGGACATCCAGCCTGCATACAGCTGCCTTCTTGGACGACCCTGGATCCATGGGGCTGGGGCAGTCACGTCTACCTTGCATCAAAAGTTGAAATATATGGTAGGAGACAACGTGGTTACAGTCTGCGGAGAAGAAGACATCCTAGTCAGCCATCTGTCGTCATTTAAGTATATGGAGGTCGACGGAGAGATTCACGAAACACCCTGCCAGGCATTTGAAGGGTTGCGCATCAAAGACAAAGGTCCCGGGCCGAGTAAAGCGTCGGAGGTAGCGGTCTCGTCGTATAAAGAAGCTCAAGCTCTAGTAGAGACAGGAGAAACAAAGGGCTGGGGCAAAGTGCTAGATATTCCCGTAAAGATGGATCGGTTTGGGCTGGGGTATCAACCGTCGTCATCTACACCTGCTGTGGGGCCACCCCGTTTCAGAGGACCAATAACCATCATTGCTGGTGGAGTGTGTCACGAGACCATCAACGCTGCTTCAGAGTCTGACGAAGGAGACAGCGACTGCGATATGGACGCCTGGATTCAGCCGAGCGTGCCAGGACAGGGATTGTGCAATTGGTCTATTCAGGAGATTGTTCCTGTGACTCTTAAACAGTAATGCTTTGTTTTTTTAATTGTTGAACAATCTGGTGTCTTGCCCGGGGCATCATGATTCGCTTAGGGTTGTGCTGTTATGAACATTGCGTGTTAATCATTAAATAAAAGGCGTTTTTTCATGTGCAAATATTGTGATCTCTGTTTTTCCTGTTTTATGTTTTACAATAAAATGGCAACGTGGTTATTCGCTTTATACGCATTTTGAAGCATTTAACCATTCCTTTTGCAGGATAAAACTTTCAGATGACATCATTGAACCACCTATGACTCGTATCGACTTTAAGCACCCGGTATTTCAGGCCGAAGAAGAGATTGTTGAAGATGGCGACGTGCCCGAAGAATTGTCTTGGTTGGTGAAGCAAGAAGAGCGAGTCATTCTGCCTCATGAGGAGGTCATCGAAATCATTAACCTGGGATCGAAAGGGGTTGAAAAGAACATCCATATAGGAGCCGTGCTGCAGAGCGACGTCAAGCGAAGACTGGTTGAAATGCTCAGAGAGTATAGTGATGTGTTCGCTTGGTCGTATGAAGACATGCCGGGGCTCGATACAGATATGGTTGTGCACCGTCTGCCGTTGAAAGAAGAATGCCCGCCGGTCAAGCAAAAGCTTCGCAGAACTAGACCCGATATGGCAGTGAAAATTAAAGAAGAGGTTCAAAAGCAGTGGGATGCTAGGTTCCTAGCTGTGACGAAATATCCCTCATGGGTCGCTAACATTGTACCAGTGCCAAAGAAAGACGGTAAAGTAAGAATGTGCGTAGATTACCGTGATTTAAATAAAGCGAGCCCGAAAGACGATTTTCCGCTTCCTCACATCGATGTGCTAGTTGACAACACTGCTCAATTCTCTGTATTCTCCTTCATGGATGGCTTCTCGGGCTATAATCAGATTAAAATGGCACCAGAGGACATGGAGAAGACTACTTTCATAACGCCTTGGGGAACATTTTGTTACAAAGTGATGCCCTTCGGATTGAAGAATGTTGGGGCAACGTATCAGCATGCAATGACGACTCTTTTTCATGATATGATGCATAAGGAGATCGAAGTTTATGTTGACGATATGATTGCCAAATCCCAGACGGAGGAAGAGCATTTGGTGAATCTGCTGAAGTTATTCAAAAGGCTTAGGAAGTTCAGGCTGAGACTGAACCCTAACAAGTGCACCTTCGGGGTGAGATCGGGTAAACTGCTGGGGTTTATCGTGAGCGAAAGAGGAATAGAGGTTGATCCTGCAAAAATAAAGGCAATACAAGAGATGCCGACGCCTAAAACAGAGAAGGAGGTGCGCGGGTTTTTAGGGAGGTTGAACTACATCGCTCGGTTCATATCTCACCTAACTGCTACGTGTGAACCGTTATTCAAGCTGTTGAAAAAAGACCAAGCCGTAATGTGGAATGAAAATTGTCAAAAGGCGTTCGATAAAATAAAGCAGTATTTGCAGGAGCCTCCTATTTTGATACCCCCAGTGGCAGGGAGACCCTTGATTATGTATTTGACAGTTCTTGAGGGAAGCATGGGTTGTGTTCTTGGTCAACACGACGAGACAGGAAGAAAAGAGCATGCGATCTATTACTTGAGTAAGAAATTTACTGAATGTGAATCTCGATATTCAATGCTTGAGAAAACTTGTTGCGCGCTAGCCTGGGCCGCCAAGCGTTTGAGGCAATACATGCTGAATCATACAACCATGCTCATCTCGAAGATGGATCCTATCAAATATGTATTCGAAAGGCAGGCATTATCAGGGAGAATTGCCCGGTGGCAGATGGTCCTGACTGAATATGACATCCAATATGTCTCGCAGAAGGCTATAAAGGGGAGTGTACTGTCTGAGTACTTGGCGGAGCAGCCTATTGAAGATTACCAATCGATGAGGTTTGATTTTCCTGACGAGGATATCATGTACCTAAAGATGAAAGATTGTGAAGAGCCGTTGCCAGACGAAGGACCAGAATTGGGTTCCAAATGGAAGTTGATCTTTGACGGAGCTGTAAACGCTTACGGCAGCGGAATAGGGGCAATCATCACTACTCCACACGGGTCGCACATCCCATTTACTGCTCGATTGACCTTTCCAGTTACCAACAATGAAGCCGAATACGAAGCTTGCATCATAGGGCTTGAAGAAGCCATTGATTTGCGAATCAAAAATTTGGACGTATACGGAGACTCAGCGCTGATGGTGAATCAGATAAAAGGGGAATGGGAGACACGTCAGCCCAACTTGATACCGTACATGAATTATGCGAGGAGATTGTTGCCTTTCTTTGACAAGGTTGAATTGCATCATGTACCGCGAGCGGAGAATCAGATGGCTGACGCCCTGGCCACTTTGTCTTCCATGTACAAAGTCAACTTCTGGAACGAGGCTCCCAACATTGTTATCTCCCGGCTTGACAGACCTGCCTTCGTATTTGCTATTGACGAAGCTTCTGACGACAAACCATGGTATTTTGATATCCTTAATTTCCTGAAGAACAAAGAGTATCCGGCTGGGGCATCCAGTCAAGATCAGAAGACTCTCAGGAGATTGGCGGGTAATTTCTATTTGAATCCGGATGGTGTCTTATACAGAAGAAATCACGACTTGGTGTTGCTGCGTTGCGTAGATGAAAAAGAGGCAAAGTTGCTCATGGAGGAAATGCATGAAGGTACCTTTGGTACACATGCTGGTGGGCATGCTATGACGAGGAAGCTGCTGCGAGCAGGTTATTTTTGGCTGACTATGGAAACTGATTGTTTCAAGTTTGCGAGGAAGTGCCACAAGTGCCAAATATATGCTGATAAGATCCATGTGCCTCCGAGTCCTCTGAATGTGATGTCATCGCCATGGTCATTCTCGATGTGGGGAATCGATATGATTGGAAAGATCGAGCCGACAGCTTCTAATGGGCATCGGTTCATTCTAGTAGCAATTGATTACTTCACCAAGTGGGTGGAAGCGGCGTCATATGCAAATGTAACTAAGCAGGTGGTAGCCAGATTCATCAAGAGAGATATCATTTGCAAATATGGAATCCCCGAGCGGATAATCACTGACAACGGTTCAAACCTGAATAACAAAATGATGAAGGAGCTTTGTCAGAATTTCAAGATCGAACATCACAACTCCTCCCCTTACCGACCCAAGATGAATGGCGCTGTTGAAGCGGCCAATAAGAATATAAAGAAGATCGTTCAAAAGATGGTGGTGACCTATAAGGATTGGCATGAGATGCTACCTTTTGCTTTGCACGGTTATCGTACGATGGTACGCACATCAACCGGGGCAACCCCGTTCTCGTTGGTATACGGAATTGAAGCAGTGCTACCTCTGGAGGTTGAGATTCCTTCGCTGAGAGTATTGTGAGATGTCCGATTAGA
The DNA here is from genome assembly GCA_963859935.3 of Lathyrus sativus. NCBI lineage: Eukaryota > Viridiplantae > Streptophyta > Magnoliopsida > Fabales > Fabaceae > Lathyrus > Lathyrus sativus. Next base: position 474,569,197 of record OZ012741.1, on the reverse strand, counting down.
TGAGGCAGAATGGGTAAAAGATAGGTTGAACCATCTGAGTTTAATGGATGAGAAGAGGATAGCTTCTCTAGCATACGGTCGTTTGTACCAGAGCCGAATGAAGAAAGCATATGATAAGAAGATACATCCTCGGAGCTTTCAGACGGGCGACCTTGTGCTAAAAAGGATTCTCCCGTCACAGGCAGATCACAGGGGTAAGTGGACCCCCAACTACGAAGGGCCATACGTTGTCAGAAAAGTCTTTTCAGGAGGGGCTTTATTGTTGTCCACCATGGACGGTGAAGACTTTACGTCGCCTGTGAATTCAGACGCAGTAAAAAAATACTTTGCTTGAAATTGACCCGCTGGACAGAAAAAAGAGAGTCCAGGCAAAAATGGGGCATCCTGGCGAACCAAAAAACAGAATGAAAGGTTCGGGAAAAAGTTAGGGATAAATTGAAAAAATGTACACCCGCGAAGTTGAAAACCTACACTGGGCGACTTCGGCAAAAAAGGGTATCCCGGTGAACTGAAAACCCGTAAAGGGCGGTTCACGCAAAAGTTAGGGATTTGAAAGGCAAATGACTGCGGTCCAAATTTGATACTGCAGTGAGCATTGGTGTGGGAGAATATACCTGAGGGGTCGATTATCAAATACAATCTCTTCGGAAGTGTGGATACTGGGAAAACATTAGAGTCGGGCGAGTCATAGGAGGATCAGCTTGTGATGTTCGTCTGCATCCCGTTGCCGACATGTGTATAAATTTGATTTATCATCATATTTATGCTTCTTGTGCATACTTGTGTATTTGTTGTGCGTAGCTTCCTCTTTTCAGGAGTTACATCCCGTGTAGAAAACTCTGCCCATTCAGGGGCCCAATCAATAAAATATGTCATTCAGTATTTGATGATGGTTCTTTACTGTTTTGTGCATGATAAACGCCTAGGTTTAATGAAACTAGCATGTGTATAACGTCACTGGCCCTTGCCAATAATTGCTAAAACTTTGAATTAACTGAAAATGATGTCACTAACGCTAACCTGAATAGATTTGGTTGTGTAGACTTGTCTTGTCTTGTTTGTGGTGTTGCAGGGTTCATAGCCGTATGAAGAGGACGATCAAAGGATTGCAGTATGGATCAGAAGCTCGTAACGAAAGACTCGATCCCCACGCAGGTTATGCTTCCAAGGTAGCAATGTTCCTTACCGAAGAAGGATCGAATTCCCCAGCTAGTCGTAGCTTATCCGAAGGACATTCTCCAGTTAAGTCGTTTATCCTTAGCAGAGTTTGGCGACTCCAAGATTGTAAGCCGTATTCAGACAGTGTGGTGTTCCCCAGAAGGATTCCCCCCATCTCAAGCAGAGTGGTTTAGCCTCAGAAGATTAACATTTCCGACTCGTGAGCTGTATTCAGACAGTCTACCCTTCTCAGTAGGGTCATTTACTCTCCCCCAGCGGAGTCAGTTGATTTTCCCCAAGAGAATTGGTTCGTCCTCAGCGGAGTTATCTTTTCAGCAAGTGTTTTCCTTCCTCCCAGTGGAACTCGAAGATTAAGACTCTCACCGGCAGAGTTGGTTGGGTGTCTTGGCATTTATTTTGCCAGAATATCGTGTGATACCTGTTCATTCCCCAGCAGAAGTCCAATCATACCGGGCGCATCTGCTATTCCCCAGCAGAGTTATATTCCCCAGCAGGGATGACTTCACTATTCCAGCATTTATTTTGTCGGAATAATTCTGTAGCACCTGGCTATCCACAGCGGAGTCGGCATTGTCTTCAGCATTTATTTTGCTGAAGCGGTTTCTGTATCCCAGCAGTTCGAGTCTGCATTTGCATTGGCACATAGTGTCATACTTGCATCCACCAAATAAAAACGCGTAGCATTTTCATGTCGAATGGAGCATTGCGTCATTGTCAAACATATGCATTTTTGAAACATAAGCCAGGTTGGCTAACCGTTTGTTTCAAGTGTTGTTTCCCATGCAGGTAGAGAGAGCTCTTGCTCAAGTGAATTACCTAACATTCGAGGTCTCGACGTGAGACATTCAATGATAATGTCAGTTTCGGCAGTGTTCCCCACAGAGTTATTAGGTTAAGTTCTCTTTGTCTCCGAGCAAAGTTATTTGTGTAGATTTCTCTTGTTTTCCCCGCCAGAGTTAGTAGGCAGAATCTCTCCTTGTCCCCAAGCAGAGTCATTTGTCATCGAAGGGTTTCATGAATCAGAATTTCAGAGGCTGCCGCCGGTTATCAGAACAGGCGTCCGGTAGCTTGGTTTCCAAATATCCTCAGTAGAGTCCGCCTCAAAGTCGCTGTCACGTCAGTGCTAAGAAGTTTGTGGTTTGGGACCAATGGAGAAATGAGCCCTGACGTGGGCAATTTTATTGGTGGATTTTCTTCGTGCTGGAGAAGTGGGGGTCCTAACGTGGACAGATTTGTTTCCCCGCATTGATGAGGTGTGCTAGTCCTAACGTGGACAGATTTGATTTCTTGGCATTGATTGAATGAGAAGTCCTGACGTGGACAAAGTTGATTACTCTTCGGGTTGGTGTCCTGACGCGGACCATTTATTTCCAGCAGATATATTTATTCGTAATGGTGAAATGTGCGTCCTGACGTGGACAAGTTTATAGTTTTTCGTGATGATAAGAGGCGCAAGTCCTGACGTGGACAAGGTTATCTCTCTTCGTGTTAGTGAAGCGTGGGTCCTGACGTGGACAAGTTTTATTTCCCCAGCAGGTCGAAGATGCGCGAGTCCTGACGTGGACAAATTTATCTTTCTTCGTGTTGGTGAAGCGGGAGTCCTGACGTGGACAAATTTTATTTCCTCAGCAAGAAGAGATGTGAGTCCTGACGTGGACAAATCAAGACGAAACGTGAGTCCTGACGCGGACAAGTTCATTCCTTACGTGGACAAATCGAGATAAGATGGTTTCCTTACGTGGAAAGATGGATTCCTTACGTGGAAAGATGGTAATTCCTTACGTGGAAAGATGGTTTCCTTACGTGGAAAGAGGTGATTCCTTACGTGGAAAGATGGTTTCCTTACGTGGAAAGAGGTTATTCCTTACGTGGAAAGAAGTTTATTCCTAATGTGGAAAGGGGAGTCCTAACGTGGACGGTGTTATTCCTAACGTGGAAGAGTTTATTCCTAACATGGAAAGTTTATTCCTAATGTGGACGATTTATTTCTGACAAGATGTGCTAGTCCTAACGTGGACAATGTATTCCTATGTTGGTAGAATCCCCTCGGGCTGATGAAATGCAGACGAGTTATCTCCAGCGAAGTCGCCGAGATTTCTTCCGGGTTGACGGCAAATGAGAGTCCTAACGTGGACAAATTTAGTTGAGATTTCTTCGTGTTGATGACACAGGGGTCCTAACATGGACAAAGTTCTATCCCTGTGATGATAGAATCTTTTTCAGGATGATGAAAATAATTCCCAGCACGGTCGCGAATGGATCAGTTGGTTGCTGTAACAGTTAGATTCAGTTGATGAATGTCATCCCCCAAGCAGTGGTGCAGTTTATTTCTGCGGTTGGCAAATTTCCAGGTTCTTAGTATTCAACCGTCTCGTACCTCGAATGTTTGAAGGCCGTTCGCTCTTCACCCAATTGGGTCCAAGTCGCTTGAATAGGGGCAGCTGTTGCACCCTAAAATTTGCTCAACCTATTTCACTTGGTTTATGTTTCAATTACATTAGCATTTGCATATAGAGTCATGTACATAATCTAATCATCTGCATAGCATAGCATAGCAAGTCATCCAACAATGGACCAAGTACTATTCTCATCTTTATGAGCCTATCAAGAGGTTATTGTTCAAATTCAAGCACATCCAAGTCATCAGAAAGAATTTGAAAGCTAAGAAGTCAGTGGATCAAGCAGTGAATCTATCTCCTATCTGAGGGTATCTGAAGATCATCAAAGAAGTTGTGAGTTGTGAATTGAGCATGGAGAGTATGTAGACATCATGGAAGACTTAGAAAGTCATTTGGATAAGGAGGCAATTCATTGAGATGATCACAAGGGTTGCAGTTGAAGACAGTCAACTAGGGTTTCATTTGGGTCAACCCTGGGTCAACTCTAGGTCAATTGATTGATTGAAGGGCATTAAGGTCTATTTGAGAGATGTGGGGTTCATCATTTGACATGTAGAGAAGGATATGGTGATATGCCAAGAAGAAATAAAGAGAAATCAAGAAGAAGAGGAGTTTCTAAATTAGGGTTTTTGTGTAAAATCCCTTGATTTAGGTCAAACGTCCAAGCAAGATAAGTCAAAATGAAAGCTTCAAATGGATCCTTGGTCAACATGAAATTTGTAGAGGATCTCAAGACCTTTAATTTGAGTGGTTGAAGACATCAAGGAGATTTATAGAACTCAAGTTATGGTCCTTGCAAGTTACAGGTCATCTGGGGTATCTGAAATTTTGTCTGTGAAAGTTACTTGTCTTCTAAGCAACTTTTACCCCTCAAGGCGATTTCAAATGAATTTCTGGTCAACATGAGAGTTGTTCCTTATTGTCTTAGCTTTCTATAAAGGTATGGTATGCCTTCATATGATTTGTGGAACTCTACTTATGGTCTTGGCAAGCAAAGGGTATTTTGGTCATTTGGGAATTACAGGTCATTCTTAGCCTATGCCTAAAACTCATACAAGGAAGCTTCAAATGAAAAACTTCACAACATCAAAGTTGCTCAAAATGGCATTTTAAGTCTATAAAAGTGATCATGAAAGATTGGAAAGGCTCATAGCTCAAGGTTTCAAAATTGGTGAATTTAATGAATAAAAAGTGACCTAAAATTGAGATTTTTCATGACTTGGCCAAATGAGGTGAAATTATAGGTCATTTTGATTGGAAAAAATGTTTTAAGAATATTGGCAAAAGTGTATTTTTGAGTTTGGTTCAAGATTTGAAAGTTATGCTTGGTTACTTACAAAAGAAGTTACATAATCCAAAATTCAAGGAAAGTGTGCATGGGAAGTTTCTACAAAGATCTAGAGCTTTCCAATCTCATCTATATATTGCATTGAGTAGATTCATGCATGGGTTGGTGAATCATTTTGTTCAAAACACATAGCTATACATCATTCTTCCATTTTGCAAAAGCATCTCAAACTTCATCAAATCTCCATCAATTTCCAAATTTTTTGATCTCATCATCATCTAGATCATTCAAGGATCAGAATTCACATCAGAATTTGTTTAAATTGAGCAAGGATTCGTGCTACCAACTTCATCATCCAAGGAGCAAGAAGAAGTGGTTACAAGGATCTAAGGCATTGGAGCAAGAACTTTTGCATACAGAACAAAGAATTGAGTGTGTGGATCAAGTCCAGATCATTGCAAGCATTGGATTTGAAGAATTCAGCACCTGTTTTCATCATTTACACCAGGTTAGTTTTCTCTTCGAATTGCTTGAATTAGTTAGCATGTTATAGAATTTTAGGGTTAGAACTGTTAGGTTAGGTTAGATGATGAAATTCAGAAAGTTTGAGAAGGTTTCATGGAGGTTGTTAATGGTGCACCAAATCTGTTAGGGTTTAGAACTCATAGTTTATGGCCCTATAATCGTGGATATGTAGCTTAATTTGATCAGCATGAAGTGTAGATTGTGTTAGGGTAAAGGTTAGCAAGAATTGGAAGGTTTGATATCAATAAATAATGGTGGAACCGAGTTGTTCTACCTATCGGGTTTGATTATTAGTTGAGTTTTAGAGGAATCCATTGACATGGCTGTGTAGAGGGGAAGAAGTAGAGCAACTTTGCTCTTTACAGATTGGGATTTCATGGGGAATTGAGGTTGTATGGATGAGTGGAAGATCTGGTCCATGAGCTCGTGCATGGAGCTCCCATGGCTGAAAACCCTAACTTTGGGGAAGATGATGTTCCGAGCGTTGGATTTCTCGTTTGACTTGGACTCAGAACTGGATCTAACGGCCTTCATTCAATTGGAAAACGGAGGGAAATTTGAACACAGATACGCACCGTTTCATTAAAGTCCTTCAGATTGGGCTTTGCAAATGTTGCTATTTCCACCCCCAACGCCAAGCCCAATAACCAAATGAACTGAAATCTTTACTATATGCACCGTTTTCATGTTTTTATTTTTTTATTTTTTTCTGAGCGTGTGCTGGGCCCAGACGCGCATTGCTAGGCGCGCCCCCCAGTCTGGGCCCATCCTTTCATTTTAACTGATTTTAAATGCTTTCTGCACCCCATTCCCAATTTAATCCATATTATTTTCTTTCATTTTTTTATTTCTTTGAAAATTCATAACAAATAGAAAAATGCTTCTTTTTAATTGGTTGTTTTTGCATATTGTCCATAATTCTGTTAAGAAAATTATCATATAAAAAAATGGCATTTCATTTTATTTTTATATTTTTAGTATATTTTTCTTTTAAATAGGATTAAATAATGTTTAGTTTAATGCATGAATTTGTTGATTTTAGTTTGGTTAGATGCTTTTACTATTTTGATCCATTCTTTTTAGGGTGATTAGCTTAGACCTTTAGCTTGTATATAGAATTTAATGCATGATTTTAGAACTTAATTTTAGATGATTTGTTTAGGCGTAATTAGGAGAACCAGTTCAGGAGATAACATAGGTGGATTAGATCAATTCTTTTAGGAGTTATAGTTTGAATCTTTGGGGTATGGGAATATAGGGATTATGGGTAGCTAATAGATCCCTTAGAAATTACTAGATTTCCCCTATTCTATTATTACTATCAGTTTACTGCTTGTACTTGCTTGACTGTGTGGTGTGCCCTCTCTAGGGTTATTATTTTGTCTGTGTGGGGTATTGGGTTTGTTTGGGGATTGGGAGAGCTGAAGACTGTGATGATGAAGTCCCTTGGAGATCAAAGAGAATGAAGACCAACTTCCAGAGTTGATGAGGAGTATCTTTTGCAGGCAGCTGTTGAAGGCTATAGGGTTTAGGAGCTAGGCAGAGCTCTAGAGTAGCAACTTGATTCACAAACATGGAAGGTCTTGTTTGCCTCCATTCTTTCTCTATGATTCAAAGTCTCTTTCAAATATCCACCTCCTTCCTTTGGAAGGATTAGTGAATGTGTTTGAAAGATAGAACTTTTGAGAGAAAATTGTTTGTATAATGTTAACAGTTAATGAGCCACCCTTGGTAGGCAGTTTACTGTTTAACATTCATTTCATCTTGTTGACTGATATTCATCTTGGAGATTGAGACTTGAAGAAAAGCCATTGCAGACTGAAGACAAAGACCTTGCTTGAGGAGTTTGAAGATGAAGACTGAGGCTTGCTTGAAGCTGTAGATGGTTGAAGATGACTGGAGGACAGATGATGATGACTTGAAGACAGATGTTGATGCATAGCTGCTGTGGCTGTTTATTCTTTTTTGTTGTTTATATTTCTTGATGTATTGATTGGTTTTCCCTGACTGTATTGTTTGCTGTTTAACCTGTTAGGTTGAAAGTGAATTCTGTTCACTTTTGCCTATTGCTTTCTAGATTCGAGGTTGAGTGGGACTCCCTTGCCTCGCTTGTATTGTTGCATCCATGCATTTTACTGCTTTATTGTATATATGCTATTGTTTCTGTTTCCGTCTATTCCCTTAGGATCTCTGTTTCCCTCTGCGCAAGAGAGGAGCATGATAGACATTAGGTCTTAACCCATGCATGATAACATTAGGTTAGTTTGATTACCTTTGCAACCATAGGATAGAGTTTTGTCTCTTCTTTCTCAAAAAAAACAGAAAAACACAATAAATCTTTCAAACACAATAAAAGACACTTCTTCCGTAAAAGAATGTGAACTCATCAAAACGTCAATTTTTGTCCGCTTGGACTGTTAATCAGGAAAACCCTTTTTCAGAAGGAATAAAAACAATCAAAACAGACTTGTGTCATACGTGGCCCGAACTACGTTTGCTCTGATCTTTCATGCTGTGTGAAAGTACGTAGGCATAAGATGCGATATCCTAGCGAGCAACCTTCCCCTCCTTTCCAGTAGGTAGGCGAACTACGTTGACTCTGATTTCTCGTTCCAGACGGGAATACGTAGGCATAAAGTGCGATACTTTGCCGAGTCATTTTCTTTTCTTTTTAACCCTTAACCCTTAGTTTAGATAGAAATAACAATCCGTACTAGAAAACAAGCGTGGATCCCGTCGAGTACGACGGACGTGAGGGGTGCTAATACCTTCCCCTTGCGTAACCGACTCCCGAATCCAGGATTTGGTTGCGATGACCATTCCTTTCCCGTTTTGCGGTAGGTTTACCTCGAGCGTTTCCTTTCCCTCCTTTGGGATAAATAACGCACGGTGGCGACTCTTCTGTTCAGCCGGCGCCGATTTTCGCAGTAGCGACACTATGGGGTAGGATCTATCCTAGAGATCAACTTGAATGGGATCAAGGATCATAGGGAATACGATGCAAATGATGTGCACTACACATAAGTGTTGACTCATGTGTAGGTTTTTCCTTTGGACGGAATGCAATGCGAGAATATAAATTGTGATAATGTAAAGGCAGATAAATAAAACATACACAGATGCATGAAAGCGCTAAAGTGTAAATGAGAATTGTGTATGTGAATGTGGTTGCGCGAGCGTGCACGATTGATTACGATTTTAGTCGAGATTGATTTTAGGGGGGAGAGGTGAAGTAGTTTAGTGAGTCGATTTTAATGGTTAGTTTGAGGAAAAAATATTAGATTAATTGATGAGGTTGATTTTAGAAGATGTTAATTTAAGAGTGAATTAATTTATAAGAAAATTACATTGACTTTGATCGTGAATTATAAATTGATTATTATTATTATTTATTTCTTAACAAAAGTACGTTTGGTGATTATTATAATAAACAACAGTTATTTAAATAAAGGGTTATTAGTTTTATTTATTTATTATTAATAAAGGTTAATTTAACATTATCTTTTGAAAAACAGATTATAGGTTAATTAGCTTGTTAATATGAAGTAAGGCGTAAATCCAGCGTTATGTGGTGAATTAGTCTACCATGGACGTGTAGTGTGGTCCACGTGATAAGGAGATAAGTGGATCGTGTGGTGATAACAGTGAGGGACCATGGTACTGCCGTGGTCGTGCAGGCACGTAAATCATTAGGTTACAAACAGTGTAAACATACAAGACACGAGAAACCCAAACGCAAACGGCGAACAACGAAAACCCTAGCGGAGCCGGTCGTTCACTCACTTCCTCTCCTCGATTCCCTTCTCTCCTTCATTTGCTTCTCTCTTCTGCTTCGTCTACCCCCTTTCTTCTTTTCTTTATTCTAACTGAAACACAAACAACATAATCAAACAAAAAATGACGAGATCAAAACAATCCTTACCACTTGATGGTTTTCTCCGGATTCAACAAGGGGACTTTCGTGGCGAGGAATATTGGCGATTGGTGGCTTCGACGGTTGAGCAGATAAGTCCTCTTTCGCTTCTCGCTTAGACTTACTTAGGGTTTTGTATTTTTCTTTTTTTCCGAGTTTCCAATTTCACCCCGAGATCCCTTCTGCGCTCCAAGTTCCCCTCTCTTTATAGACGATTTTTGGGCCTTGGATTTTAAAAATATGATTGAACCCTTGATTGCTAGCATTAAGACCTTCCATTCTTGTTTGGTCAGGATTGGAAACATTTCCATTCTCTTCTGGTTGAATTAATATCGCTGATGAGGGTTAATTGTTGTATGATTTGTTTTTTTTTTTAAGAATCTTCTGATTGATGCTGAGGGATCTAATAGGATCTGAATAGGATATATTTTTGAACAAGGTATATTCCTTGATTGGTTTACTAACTTTGATTTGCGTTTTGGCAGGTGTAGAAAGCGAATGAGTTGGGCCAGTAGGTGGATTAGAAACCCAGGGGGGAGGCTTCGTGTTTGGGGAGGTTTGTAAGATTGGGTATGATGTAACTTTCTAGGGCCATTTGGATCAATTTTATGGTTATCTTGGAATGTAAGCCTAGCCTGTAATGTTTGTAATGTTTGAAGCTCAGAATGATCTTGTAATTCCAAACTTTTGTACCTTTTGAACCTTGACAGTTATTGCTTGGATTTAGCATTCTCACAACTGGTCTTATGTCTTACTGCAGGTGTTGTGTATCAGCTATTTCTTGGGTTGAAACGCAGGTTGTGTAGACATTTGTCGTAGTTCTGCCTTCGTGTTAACCAATTCCGTCACTGCTTATATTGACAGCACCCTTCTTCCAATCGGTGCTTATTGCTGTTAATTATTGAGTTTTGTCTGGTGGACTCCTTTCTGCTTCAGCTTCTTTGAAGATCGAATATTGGTGGAACTTGCTTTACCGTGTATTTGTTATGGAAACTGAATGCTTGTTTGGTGTGATATTTGCAGAATTATCCTTGTAACAGTGAAATTGAAGCACGTTTAGGAACAGCAGTCACAACACCATCTATCATAAATTCAAAGGATTCACTCGCTGCGTAACACTTGGAAACTAATGGCGGAGCTCGCACCTCACTCAAGCTTTGAAACGAACAGGGTGAGTAACAGCTTTGAGTCCTTTGATATGTATGATTGAGATAGAGGAGTCCATAATCTTGTTTCCAGGATGTCTTAGTTGTAGGAATTTTAGTGTTAAATGGCTTTCTTTTGTACTCCCCCTAGAACCCATCTCTGTAATGGGTGGCATTGGGAATTTGAATGAATAAAGACCACATGCCAAAACTCTTTCAAGGTTAAATTTAGATTTCCTTTGGGTGTAATTCCTTAATCTCATTAGTCAAAATGTGGTCCTCTTTCATTCGAATGCCCTCCCGACTAATCTCCCGTTGATGTTCGAGATTTTATAGTTCCTTACTAGAAAGTCCTTTACCCACTAATTGCTTGCTATGGCTTTCTTGCAGGTACTGCAGTTGTTGTCTCAGTCCAGCTGCTTCAGTCAGCCAAAACTTGCAGGTTTTGGGTATGGGAAGGTAGTGTCGGTTTTGTTTTCGTAGTCATGGATTATCTTTCCTTAGTGATAATATTTTGATTGAACGAGATCGGGACTGACTGTTATCACCATAAGGACCACAGGTCGAAGCGGTAACTGGAATGGAGTGAGGGACTCATAGGCGTTTCTTGTGGTAGGGTTGATTATGGTGGGAGCGGATGGGTATTGACTATGAAGTTCTCCCTAATGTTGGGAGTGTTCCGTATTTCACAAGTGCAGATGGCTCTTCTTTTACTTAATGTCTGTTACTGCTATTATTTGTTGGATTTCAAATGGTAGGCTTTTCACCTGTTTTAGCTCCAACCTTCTCAGCTGGTTTCGCCATTTTTAGTGTATGGCCTGTCATGGTCTAGGAGGAGCAATATTGCGGCACAAGCGTGTACGGTACGAGTTTTTCTTCTTTTCTTTTCGAGTATAGTTTACCGTTTTATTGCTATCCCGTGATGAGTCTTGACCGAATTACTTTTGCAGGATACTTGATGTTAGCTTGAAGCTTGAGAGGTCTTTGGATTGAATTCTTTCCCATAACGATTGCCGACATTCCGCAAGGTATAATTCTCCAATTTTTACGAAGTTAAACTAATTGGCTAAGTGTTGTTTGAAAACTCTGAGTGTTCTCTATGTTTCGATTGTTCTTGACTAGTGAACTCAACCTTTTCTGCCGCTAACTCGGTTTTGGTTTGCACAACTGGCTTTTCGAAGATTGACGACACTCTTGTAGGTGCGGTAAGTTGACACCAGTCGCATTTCCCTTTTGGCCAGGTTTCGTTGTGTGTGCTTCTAATTCTGTTTCCTCGTGCATGGAATATGTTGGTTTGGTTGTGGTTATGTTCTTAGTCATAATTCTTCTTCTTTTGCAGCCAAAACAGGATTGTCATTACTACAATGACTCAATAATTTTGAGATCAAGATACCGTAACAGTCGGCGAATCAAGCTTGTCCGGAGAATATCTATTTCCTAGTTAAACACGGCAGCCTTAAGTTTGAAAAAACGTAGGTAATGCTCTTTGGTTTTATCTGGTCAGTGGATGATGTTCTGAGTCCTCTTAATCTTCATTTCGCCAGGTTATTGATTCTGTTAACGTCGAATGCAGGTCGAATGTCTCACTGTCAGTTTTGCCGCGCAGCACATTGCGACAGAAGGTCGACAGTAGCTTATGAGGCCGGGTAAACAAAACCTTCTTCCAAGTATTTGCCGTGGCCGCGTGGATTGGAAATAACGAGGCCTGTTCTTCCTCGTTTTGGCGCCTATGTAGAACTCTCACCTGTAGTTTTTTATTTATGAAAGTGTTCTTCTTTTATTAGTGCATTGTAACAACTTTGTCCATTTGGAAATGAACTTGTACTTATCGTGTTGAGAGATCTTGCGAATGTTAATGAATGTATGATACTTTTTGAATTGGCTTCAAATGACTGTAGCTTGGTCGTAGTGACATATTCTAATGAAAACCCTGCATCCAAACATTGATGCTCTATGTTAGAAATGGCAAATGGGAGTAATTAAGCCCACTGTGATATAATTTCATGTAGTCATGTAATCTCTAGGATCCAGGTGCCTTTGTGTTGGAAACAAGACATACGCTGTTGTAACTTAATTAAACTTGAATTGGTAATGATAAAACATTGACCCAAACTTGTCAAGTATCCACATGACTTGTCTTGAAATTGAAACAAAATGGATGCAATTCAATCTTCCTCATCATGTAAATCATCCTTATCTAAAATGGGCCTTGTGATTTGGAACTTAATTTGTACTTAAATTTGTGATGGTCCTTGAAATAAAAGTCTTGAGTGACTTTACACTTTGCATTTTGGCATCAAAATTCGGTACAATCACATGAAGACCTCCTTGAACTTGGTACTTGGCTACTCAAATGATGAAATCTTCATAAGCATAAACTTGTCATTTGGATTTACTTTGTCATCCTTGAGCTTGTGGCCATGAGAGATAGTTATGAAAGTGGCCCAACCCAACTTGAAACCTTAGGACCATCTTGAATAAGAACCAACTGACCATGTCCAGAAGGATTGGATTATGAGTGTTATCTCCACTTGAAACTAATACACCTGCACACACTTGTTAGTCACAGTAAACGCAAGTACGACAGCAAAAAGGAAACACGTAAAAATGAAGGAGGTGGAATCTTAAGGTCAAAAATTAGGGTGTGACAGATAGAACTGGTAATATTCCATACTGCACATGTATAAGGTTGTTCATGTTTAAATTTATATTTAAGAAAAGGGGAATTGATCTACCTACAAACTTATGACTATTTACCTACCTAATATATATCATATTATGTTTCTACAAATTTACATGCTTTATAACATTTTAACTTACAAATTATAGAATTATATGTTTCTACAAATATTATGTACGTAATATGTTATTAAAGTATAAAATATTTTACAACTTTAAAATAAAATTATAACATATTTTTACAAATTTACATAGTTTTTACAAGAATATTATGTTTCTTATAAATATATTACTAAATTATATTAATATTTTAAAAAATAAATATTTTTATGAAAATGTATATATTATATTTTAGAAAGTGTATTACAAATTATATTAATATTTTAGAAAATGTATATATTACAAATTATATACTTTATATAAAAAGTTTGTATATGTAACTTAAATATATTATAAATTATATATTTTTATGATTTAACTCATACTTTTTAAATAAAACTGTATATTAATATATATAATCTATTCTTTTATAAAAAATATATCATATGTTTTCAAATTTAAATAAATAAATATTCTGTTTTTAAAAATAATATATAATATGTTTTAATATTCTGTTTTAAATATGTTTATAAATAAATAAATATTCTGTTTTAAATAAATATTCTGTTTTAAATAAATTAAATATAATATAAATCTGTTTTATATTCAGTTTAATATTTAATATAATATAAATAAATAATATTCTGTTTTAATATAATATAATATAAATATTCTGTTTTAAATATTCTATTTTATATAATATAAATAATATATTCTGTTTAATTATATAATCTATTTAATATTTAATAAATAAACATTCTGTTTTATATAAATAAATAATATATAATATATAATATTCTGCTTTAAATAAATATTCAGTTTTAAATAATAAATATTTTGTTTTAAATAAATAAATAAATAAATATTCTATTTTAAATAAATAATATATAATACAAATATGTTTTATAATATTCTGTTTATATTATGTTTATAAATATGTTTATAATATATGTTTATAATATATGTTTTAAATCTGTTTATAATATAAATTTGAATATATTTTATATTATCTGTTCTAATATCTTAATTAAAATCTGTTTGCTAAATATGTTTTTTATATATATATATATATATATATATATATATATATATATATATATATATATATATATATATATATATATATATATATATATATATATATATATATATATATATATATATATATATATATATATATATATATATATATATATATATATATATATATAATACTAATATTTTAATTAAAATATATTTTATAATATAAATATTAAAATCTGTTTTATAGTTAAATATATATATTTGTTATATTCATAAAAATATACATAATTTTCAACAGCCACCAACACATAATTTATTTCATAAAAATATACATAAATATGTTATGTTAAAATTTGTTTTATCAACGGCCACCAACACACATAATTTTCGAAATAAATATTCATCTAAAATTTTAAGAAAAAACAAAAGTGTGTACCTTTTGATCTTCTTCCAAATTTCTAGTTCCTCTTGACAAAAATTTGATGGCTTATATTATCCACAGTACATGCAACACAACAAATAAATAAAAAATAATAATTTATAAATCTAAACAATAAAATAAACTATAAATACGAAAATAATATACATAAATAAAATAACCTACTTTTATCAAATGGAATAAAAATGTTAGAACATGAAGGAGGAAGAAGAAGAATAGGGAAGAAAAACTTTGAAAATGAAATGGGAAAGAAGAAGATTGTGGGAGAAATGGAGAAGAAAGAAGGAATAAACGTATAAATGTGTGGGCTGTGAAATAAATTTGGCATTTAATATTTTATTTTGCGAGGGGCAACTCCACGCAATGCTCAACGGTCACATGACGTGGCATCATTTGCGAGGGGCCACTCCACGCAGGATATTAGTAAGCAATTTGCGAGGGGCATCCCCTAGCCACCTTTTGCGTGTGGCAGACCGTTTTGCAGAGAAATGCAGAGGAATAAATGCTTTTCCAGTGGGATTTGACTAAAGTAGGACAATTGGTGAGGGGCTGCCCCTTGCAAATTGTGAACGTGACGTGGTGAGGGGCTACCTCCTCGCAAATTGTTCAGCTTTTCCACCAAAAACTGCGCTGAACCCTAGTAAAAGTACATTTCAAAATTCAAAAAAATTTCCCTCCTTCATTGCGAGGGGTATCCCCTAGCTAAATGTTTATATTTTTTTCTCTCCTATTTTGCATTTTGCGAGGGGTTTAACCCCAAGCAAATGGTTTTATTTTAGTGAGGGGTTTTCCCCTAGCCCATGCCCCTAGCTAATTCAATATTTTCTTGTAGTGGATACAATGTCTAAGGCATCTATTGTAAGTCATACCCTTAGCCGACCATCTAAACCAAAAACAGTTCAAACTCAATTAGTTAGAAATAATGATTATTAAGTGAAATAACCAAAGATTAAGTGATAAACTTACTTTTGTGCATATGGGAAGGAAAAGTCGTTGTGGTCGACGGGCGCTAGAGATGGCAATCTAGACCAACCCCATGCTTGGAGCAAAATAGCGCATCCAGAAAAAGTAAATGTGTTTTTTTTTGCACACTTACATAAAGAGATATATAAATAAGACAGACAAGCGGAGCCCCAACTATACTCTCTTGTTTTAGTCAGGTCTCTCAATAAAGGTAAATACATTATGTCCATAGAAGAACCAATGCCCTAGGGAAATAAAAATAAACCAATTAAAAGCATTAGATAACATCTGGTTTTTATTATTTTCATTTTCTCTGTAGAATCTTCATCTAATATAAAACCGACATACCATGATTTTAGGCGCAAAAGTAAGATACCTTGGCCTCTCGAGTTCTCATCTAGCAAGTCGGCACCCAAAAGTTCCTCACAAATTGAACCATTAAGGTTTGTTGTTCCATTGACCTCCTTGCCATCAATATGTAAACCGAGTAACATGTATACATCCTCTAAGGTCACGGTACATTCACCGGTTGGAAAAAAAGAAGGTGTGTGTCTCTGGGCGTCATCTCTCTTGCAAAGCTTGTATAAACTTTGCATCAACGAAATAAGACATGATTTTGCTTACATGTCCAAAGCCGGCGAGCTCAATATATGGTTGAATTAATTAGTCGGGTGCAACATATTCATGGGCACGACACCGAAACTTAGAGACTTCCTACATAATAGTAAAAAAAAATATTAGACTTAAAAATTAGAAGAGTCAAAAAAATTATAAGAGTAAAAAAAAAATTAACAGAATCACTAAAAATTAACATATACAAGAAACAATGAACACTTACATAAGTCGTGATATTTGCGAAAGTGCCTCTATGTGTTTCACCCATTGTCAACAATGGCATTACAACTTATTATATGTAAATCAGATAACTAGTATACTGACACAAATAGACTTGATATTACCTCTCTGCAACAAGTAAGAATCAGATGGTGCATTTTACCCATGCTTGTATCACCCTTTTATAGAGAATTCATCTGAACATGCAATTCAGAGGAGTTGGCGACTCCATTGAACATTTACAAAGGAGCGCCAATCCAATTGGCGACCCCTGCTAGGGAATCTAGCTCAGCAACGTAGCCTGAGCCTTGTTACATGCATGCAAGGCATGCTGTCAGCCACATGGCGACAGACAACATTAAAGATGTACCATGTCGCCAATGTAGGTGGTGACTCCATTAAATGCATGTTAGATGTCGCCAATTGAGTTGGCATCTTTAATTAATTAATTTATCTTTGTCGCCAATTAATATGGCGCCTTAATGGATGTCCAAAAAACATAAATATGTTCCCATGCATGCAGACACTCATAGAAATAATTTTACTAGTCCATTACTAGTTATTTTAGTAGGTCATTTGTACCCAGATATATTGTGAACACCCACTATAACGGAGAGACATATGTCTCCGATGTATCTGGGTTTGGTTTTCAAAACACTGACACTGTCTGTTTCATAATAAATAGAAACACAAGTTTCTTGCATTTCAGAGAAAGATAGGAATCGAAATTAGGGCTCGGTCCTATAGCACAAATAATATTTCAAAACCCGGTTTATTTTGAAACCAACCACGTTAAATTTTATCCACTTAAAGTGCGAGACGACGAAGATGTAGAAAATATGTTCCTAAGTCATGAACATTCTGGTTTCAACTACATTGAGTTGTATATGTTCATCCAACAAAATATTCCATCTCAACAGTCTCAGATTATCGATCAATCAACAGTTTTTGACTCAGATGAAACTGAATCACAATACTCAGATGAAACAGAACCAGAGGTCAACGTCGTTGATGCAGAAGAAGAAGGAAGTGAAACGCTAGTAGATGAATTGTTGAACGACAACGTTGAAGATGAAGAACAAGTACCAATACCTCCAGGTCATGCATACTATCCACCTCAACATATGAAAGACTTGGACTTGCAAGACGATTAGAGATCCGCAGCTATGTTTCACAACTCGTATATATGGTCAGAGAATGAGTTAAAAATTGAAGACCAGTTTCGTACCAAGGCGGATTGTGTACGATCCATTAAAAAATATCACATGGATAACTATGTTGATTTCAATGTACAACGAAGTGATTCGAGAAGGTATGTCATTATTTGTCGTAATCCATTTTGCAAGTTTCGGCTTGCTGCATCTTACAGTAAGAGAAGCGATTCTTGGATGATAGCTTCAATAGAGCCAACTCACTGTTGCATTGCCACAAATATTGTTCAGGATCACCAAAAGCTAAACGCAAAATTGATAGGTCAAGACATTTTTCCGCTTGTTAACAAGGATCCTTCAGTCAAAGCGAGTATAATAATCTCTCATATCGTAACGTGGTATAATTATACTTCATCATACAAGAAGGCATGGATTGCAAGGAAAAAGGTCGTTGAACAAGTCTTTGGCAACTGGGAGGATTCATACAAAGAATTACCGTGATTTTTGGTAGCACTAAAGACATACGCACCAGGAACTATTGCAATCATGCAGACAGTGCCTGCATGTAGGTCAGATGGAACAACTGTTGATGGAAATGTCATATTTCACATTCTTTTTTGGTTGTTTCAACCATGCATAAGAGGTTTTGCATTCTGCAAACCTGTTATTCAAATTGATGGAACATGGCTCTACGGAAAGTACAAGGGCATCTTGATTATGGCAGTTGCACAAGATGGTAACAATAATATCTTTCCCATAGCCTTTGCTCTGGTTGAGGGTGAGACAACTTTTGCTTGGAGTTTCTTCCTTAAGAATCTCATAACACATGTCGCTCCACAAGCCAACCTCTGTTTGATTTCAGACAGGCATGCTGCTATAGAGAGTGCGTACAATTACCATGATAACGGGTGGCATAATCCTCCTTCTACCCATGTGTATTGCATTAGACATATTGCACAAAACTTCATGCGTGCAATCAAAGACAAGAACCTTCACACAAAAATTGTGAATGTCGGGTATGCTCTAACTCAACCAACATTTCTATACTACCTTAATGAAATTAGGATGTCAAATGCAGATGCAGGAAGCTGATTAGACAACATTCCACTTGAAAAGTGGACAAGGGCTTTTGATGGTGGATGTCATTGGGGCCACATGACGGCAAACCTTGTGGAATCCATGAACAGGGTATTCAAAGGAATTAGAAACCTTCCAATCACCGCTTTGGTGAGATCAACATATTATAGGTTGACATCACTTTTCGCAACAAGAGGAGAGAGATGGAGTTCAGTGTTAACGTCCGGTCAGGTATTCAGTGAAAGCATTATAAAATTGATGAAAGAGGATACTATCAAAGCCAACACACATGCAGTTACAGTCTTCGATCGTCATAGGCAAACATTCAATGTACAAGAAACAATGGAACGTAATGAGGGGAGACCCAATTTATTCTATGCCGTCAGACTAAACAGATGTTGGTGTGATTGTGGCAAGTACCAGGCCTTTCGTGTACCTTGCTGACATGTCATTGCGGTATGCGCACATGCTCGTCAGGATGCTTATGGCTATCTATCTGATGTTTACAAAGCGGTTAATGTTATAAAAGTATACAGCGAAGGCTTTGCAGTGCTACCAATGGAGGATTATTGGCCTCCATACCAAGGTGACATAGTTTGGCACAATGATGACATGAGAAGAAAGAAAAAGGGACGCCCAAACAGTAAGCGTATAAGAACCGAAATGGATGCGGCTGATAAAATGATAAGATTGTGCAATATATGTCGTTAGCCCGGACACAAATGAAAAAAATGTCCCAATGTCGGAGGTACATCTGCATCATGATTTAGCTTATCGTTTCATTTGTTGTAACAAAATATTTTCATATATTGACGAGTCTTTGCTACAACGGTGTTAACAAACAAGACTAACAACACACAACACATACTAATTTCATAAAACTTAAAACATTAACAAGATGATTACGACATTCCTAACTGATTATAAAAATCAAACTAATTTCATTCGGTCCAAACATGACTTCCCTCGCATCTTTGTTTGTCTTAACACAAACTCATCCACGCAGCCGATCAAGTCTCTCGATACTACAGATCTTTTCCCCTTCACTAATGTCTCCTTCCAACCACCGATCCAGCTCCCTCTTAAGTTGATTGAAACTTTGTATGTTCCAAAACAACATGTCCATCAGAGGCTTCTCTCTCGAATAGACGACTTTTCTCCACCGGCGACGATACATGTTATTAGCAGAAAAAAGATATCAGATGAAATATGGAAGTAAATGATCAGAAAACCTCTATTTATAGAAAAAAATTCAAAATACAAGGGGTCTCCAGATGAATTGGCGACTCCCTTGTAAGTTCAACACCAAGTCGCCAATTGGATTGGAGACTGCATGAGGAGTCTCCAAAGCAATTGGCGACTCCCTTGTAGCTTTAACAAGGTGTCGCTAACCCATCTGGCACCCTTGTGTAATCCCAAACCCTAATTGAAGTACTTTGAAAATAATTTTGAAAGGTGGGTTATTTTGGGATTTTTTTTTGAAAGTTAGGTTATTTGAATAAAAAATTCTCATTATTATTATTATTATTATTATTATTATTATTATTATTATTATTATTATTATTATTATTATTATTATTATTATTATTATTATTATTATTATTACTTTTAATATTTTTTCTCTGCATCGTAATTCCGACGTACAAATATAATATTATCTTTTTTATAAAAAATTAAAATAAATGAGTAATAGTTTACTATTAAACTTATATACATGACAAATGAATTATTCTTTTCCATATTATTTTATATAAATGAATCAATCAAAATGATTATTGAAAGATAAAATTCGTAATATAAATATTATTTATTTTTAATCAATTCATCAAGTTTATTTGTATATTTAATATAAAACGAAAATAAAAAATATTATTATTATTATTAATTATAAATTGTAAATCGGACAAATATATATCATTAAAAAAATTACTTATCTTTAAAATATAATATTCTCAACATATAAGTAAAGAACAGTTATAATGCACATATTACAAATATTTTCACTTCATTATCTTAACATTATTTTATTTTTTCAAATGAGTCATTAAATGTTGATTTTGAGACATGCCGTTTATATACGGGAGAACTATTTGTCACTAATCAATTAGATAAATTCAACTTTTATATCTTTTAAATAATAAAATAATTTGAATATATGAACTATAATTTATCATAAAAATTATATACATGACACATATTTGTGACAAAAGAGTAAAGTTAGTGTTTTTTTTATCGCCAACATAAATATTAAAATAACCATAATACATTAACTACAATATTTTACACATTAATCTTTTTTTGTCACTAATCAATTTGTTTAATTTAATATTTTAATATCTTTGAATTAAAAATGAGAATCATTAAAATATATATTTATTATAACTTATTATAAAATATACACGAGACAAATAAGAATTAAAAATGAATTATAATTATTATTTTTTTAATACTCTTAAAATAAAAATGAGAATAATTATAGTAGAGTCAATATACATTTTTATACTTCAATTTCACCCAAGTTATTTTTTAGATTTTTTTTAAATAACCATAATTATCGGATAAAATATCAAAAAAACATAAAATTCAAAAAAAAAATACGAAATTGACCAGGTTTCAACCTTGAGTCGCTATATGAAATGGCTGATCAAGGTCACCTTAACCTGAGTCACCATTTCATATGGCGTAAGGGTATAATTTGCAAACTCTACCCTATAGAGTAGTCGCCATTTCATATGGCACATCTCTTCTGTAGGTTTTTTTATTTTGCTTTTTTTTCTTTGTTTTTTTAGTTAAATTTTTTTTAGGTTTTAATTTTTGTTTTAAGTTTTAATATTTATTGAAAAAATATATAATTGATAATATTTGATATATTTGTTTAAATTTTAAAACATAATAAATATATATTTGTTTAAATTTTAAAACATAATAAATATATAATTTTAAAACATAATAAATATATATTTGTTTAAATTTTAAAACATAATAAATATATAATTGTAGGTCACCTTTGATTTTTGATATTTTTAAAACATAATAAATATAATTGATGATATTTTAAATTTTTTATTTTGTATATTTGTTTAAACCATACGTTGTTAATTTTTTATATTTGTTGAAAAAAATATATAAATTTTGCAAGGGTATTTAAGGCATATCATAGGCGTCCGTACTATTTTATTTTTCTATAAATAAGACTCCACACTTATATAGTTTTTCACAACAATATATACCAAAAGACTAAAGTCTTCATAATTTTGAATGCAGTCTAGAATGTCTGCATTTCTAAATCAATGTTCATCGTCGTCGTCATCATCATCGGAGGAACCGTTTCCAACATTTCCTCTAATGAAAAGAAATGTCGTAGTTTATTTTTCAGCAACAAAGCCTCCGATGAAGGTGCTATTGTGGAACACGCAGACGTTGGAGCATTTGCATAGGAAACTGAACCGCTGGCTAGAAAGAGATATTGCTACAGGTGAAAAGATTAGGAAAATTAAGAGGTTGGTCAAGGAGTAAAGGAGAAACGGAGTTACTCGTGAATGGAGAAAAGTGAAAAATGATGTTGGTGTCCTTGTGATGATGTTAACACCAAAGAAGCACTATGCCAAAAAAGATCTTTAGCAGCGCTTAAAAGCGCTGCCAAAATTGGCGCTGCTAAAGGTAAAGGCAGCGCTTTTTTTAAGGAAAAAGCGTTGCTAAAGGATCCCTTCAGCAACACTTTTAGCAGCGTTTTTTTCACCCTATAGCAGCGCTTTAAAAGCGCTGCCTATTCCCCCTTCCCCTCCCTTCAGCAACGCTTTTAGCAGCTCTTTTTCAACCCTATAGCAGCGCTTTTAAAAGCGCTGTCTTAGGCCCCCTTTAGCAGCGCTTTTTTAAAGCGCTTTCTTAGACCCCCCCTTTTCCAACATATAGCAGCGCTTTTTTGGCATCTCTTTGCCCCCTTTAGCAGCGCTTTTTTTAAGAGCGCTGTCTATTCTTCACGATTTTTAAAATATTTTTTTTTAAATAATCACATTTTTTATATATTTTTCGATAAACCTGCTTATAACAATTACATTCCCTGCTTATAATTCAGGCCTTTAATTCAATAGTTTGGCCTTATATATAACAATTACTTTGGCCTTATTTATGTGTATTTATCACTTTGCCCATAACCATTTTAATACACATAAACCTGCTTAAATATATTACAACATCACAAAATACATTCAATTTACAAGATCACAAATACATTCAATTTACATATAATTACAAATCCGATAACTTTACAAATAGATACGTTATACAATTCTCAACTCAAGAATAAATTGACACCAGTCCTCCTTAATTTCTTCCAATCTTGCTTTCGAGTAAGTACCACACTTGTATTCATTAAAGTACTACATAATATAACAGAACATGCACGGTTTAATTTTAAAACTAATTACTCAGATGAAATATCGGTTAATTATCAAAATGAATCATATAACTTATGAATTGATCCATACCATGATTGGAATCTCTATTTGACCTGAAAGAATAATTTCCTTCATAAAGCGCAATACAAAATATCCGCAGTCAATCCCATTGCGCTGACGAGGACACTGTAAATGGAAAAAACAAACGAACATTTATCAGGATATATAGTTTAAATAGTTTTATCAAGTAGAACCACTATAACAGTCAAACATGGGAAAATATACCTTCACTCAGATCCAGCTGATGTTGTTAGCCTTCCTTTTTGGCACTGTTGCATCTCTTTGTGCTCTGAATATTTGTATAGCTCTAACATAATATAAACGCATATTTAGAACAATGTCACATAATAAATAAAGATATATAACTATTCAGAACAGTATATCTCATCACTTACGTATCAACCATGTTCTTCAGATCGGGATATTTTGTTGTATCGCCATCCAATGAATCTATATAATACACTATTTCTTTCATCGGATTAATCGCGACCAACAACTAGTGTCCACTATAAAATAAGACAACGGTTTAGACAGAAATGTTATATAGATTAATGACAAAAATCGAATAATTATAATAAATGAATTTATAATAAAATCTAACCCATGGCCAGTATTATATGGAAATAAGAACAACTTCTCTGTAGTCGCGACCATAAATCTTTGGACTATGTAATCTTTGATTGTATCTGGTGTGTGCTCTATTGCCCGTGCGTTGATACAACTAGCAGATAAGAATGTGAATATGGAAGTCAAATCATGCGGGACCAACAACTTGTCATACAGGAGCCTAAAAGAAAAACATAATCAACATTAGAATATTCAGTTAAATGAGCAAATTTTAAAATGTTCAATTATTTAATTAAAATGGATCGGAGTACCTGATGTAGGAATGCATAACACCGACGCCCAATTCAGAATGTTGGAAAACCTGGTTAAAATCCTCCTTAGCAAGTGTTTCGGGATATTCAAAACCGAAAATACCTTCCTCCATAGGTATTTGACGGATGCCACCCTCAACCACATTTGTTGTTCCTATATATGTTTCAAGGCACATCCTAAATTGAGGAACAAATGCTTTTTTTGACTCGGTCTTTTTTTTGTTGGGCACCTTGGAAGTTTCAGGCACCTTACCCTTGCTGACTTGTTGCAACTGTTGATCATGAACCTAAAAGTCATATATAAGTTCAGTAATTAAAGTATAATAAGATAACCATGTAACTGTATTAGTACTTGTTTCTTTGATGCAGCTGAATCGGTATCCCGCACAATAATTCTATCATCTTTTGATTTGGATTTTGTAGGAGTCTAAGATCATCATGTAAATAAGAAAATAAGAAAATAAGAAAATGTAAATGTAAATAAGAAAATAAGAAAATCGAGGAACATTTGAATATTACAAGCTAGGTTCATAATGGTGTTCAACATACCTCATCATCTATGTAAATGAGATTTGCCGGCCATGCAACATACGTTCCTATTGCGTCTCCCACCACTGTTGCATCTGAAACTTCATATGGTATAGGCAACAACGCACCCCCCTCTAACGCAATATCAACCGATACTTTTAAATATCCAGGAGGGAGCGGTTTATGGTGAAGTAATTCTCCCACATTGTTATGCACCTTTCCCTTGCCAACCAAGCGATAAGTCGGTGACGATAAATATAGCCGACAAGGTGAAATGCCCTAAAAAAATAATGATGTCGATTAATGTGTCAATTAAGAAAATTGTGATAAATTAATTTCAATGTAATATATACAATTACCTCTGGAAGCTTCTGCGAACAACCAATACTATCTTTTTCACTAGCATCTTTACCCTCTGGACCGCGCCTTTCCGACATGTATCTTTCTTTATCCTTCTGTAATTCCCGAATCTGCGCTTTCAATTCCTCCAAGGTATCCATCACTTCTTTATTGCTAGAATTTTTTTTCTTTGGCTTCTTATACAGCTGTGATGGAGTGACGCCAAATCCCTTACCCCTCACACGCTTAGAATACTCAGGGATATTTAACACCCGACTTAGTATGCTCCTGCAATCCTCGTCCTCAGCTGGAGTTATACTCTGGGATAGAGTCTCCTGAAATATAGATAAAAGCATATATAAATATATTATACACTTTTGATCAGTTACTGACAAAACTAATGTTGTACTTACACATCGTTCAAACACTTGTTGAACTTCTTCCTGAACGACTCCATCTCTTCCTACACGGGCAGCCTTCCATACAACATGGTCCGGAAGAGATGTCGCATCACTTTTCTCCTCTTCTATCTGCGTATTAAGACGGATAATAAACCATTCATATCCTATTATATATACTTACTAATTTTGGTAACTATATCATATTAAAACATTTATATATACTTACTATTTTTTGTTCTAAGCATGCATATCCCAAACGCCCTTTTTTGTATAGATACGCGGGTTTTGATGCCTGTTGCCGATTAACGCCACTCACAACCTGAAAAAACAAGTTTAAGTCATATCAGAACTCTTCTGGAAGAAGTATATATGTTATACATTATTCATGATAAATTGTACTTACTAAAAATTCTTTGGTTCTTCGCTTTGCAACAAATGTCTCCCATTCTTCTTCCGAAATCAGTTCAGCGCACTTCTTTGGATGCTCCGAGTCAACAAAGTTTCCATCAGAATCTTTGAGAAACTTGTTCGTTAAAAAAGCTCTGAATCCCCTCAGTCGTTTACCGGCCAATTGAAGACAATATTTTCTTCTGCAATCATCAATATTAAAAGATCTCTGTAAACAAATACAGATACATATAACATGTTAGTATAATTAATTTAAAGATGTAACCGTCAACATAATTAAAAATAATCAAGTATCATACCTGTATCTCGCTCCAAATTTTGTCTTTAGCCGGTTGTAGCGACTGAATTCTCCAATTATTGCAAGTAATCGGAATTTGCGAACGTACAAGTGCTCCAATGTAACTTGTCAGCATCGCACTGTTAGGCTCCACTAATTAATCTCTTTCATTCCAATGCACATCATACTTAACACCCTTATCTCTCGCACAAATGATTTTTTTCATAATCGTTATTCCTCTTTTGATATCGCCTTCAATGTCTTTTGTTGTTTCATTTCCATCATGTGGTGTTTCCTCATTGTTGGCCATAATACCTGTAATTCAGAAAAACCAAAGTATCAAATGAATGACATGCAAATATGTAAATAAGAAATATATACATAAGAAATGTATAAATAATAGAAACACATACATAATTTTATTGAATGACATAATATGTAATTGTATTGCATGATAGAAATATCTAATTTTATTCAATGAGACAATATGTAATTTAACAAGTACCTTTGTCACTAAGATCTCTTTCTTTTCTTAGTTGGAACGTGTTTTACTTGTCTCTTAACAACACGGACGGGTGGATTGATCCAAATTCACTCGTTATGATCATTTCTAATATATGATTCATCCGCTCTAATATTCTCATCTGGATCATCTATAATATAAGATTCCTTCTCAACATCAACATCCCCCTTGTCTCCAATGTTATCATCGATTACTTTGTTGAAAAAAAGAACTATAGACCATTTCGTACTTGTCGGATTAGTGACATAGAACACTTGTTTAGCTTGCGTGGCTAGAATAAAAGGCTCATCTTTGTACCCCACCTTATTAAGATCCACTTGAAAAAATCCTGACTTATCCATTCGTATGCCACTATTATTTTCAACCCACTTGCATCCAAAGATAGGAATCTGAAACTTTTCATAATCAAACACCCAAATGCGCTCGATAACACAAAAATACGACAGATTCGCATATTTGGGGTTTAAGTCCTTCACACTTGAAATGTGCATTGCTTCAGCAAGCACGGTGACACCACTATTTTGCATTGTACTCTTATCATCTTGTTCTTTGGTATAAAATGTGTATACTTTAATTGCGTATGCGCTATAAGAAAACACATGCAAACTTGGACCATATGCTAAATATCTCAACCTTTCTGTTATTGAAGCGGGATCAGAATAAAACTTTGAAAAAAATATGATCCTTGAACCATATTATAAAACATCGATTATGCTCACGTACTATCCAATTTTCATTTCGATTCAGATTTAAACCTCGGAGAACGTCCTTGTGCATTTCAACATACGACTCAACCTCAATGTCATTGTGCAGAACATACAAATGCACTTGCTCCCGTTCATCCCTTGAAACTGTCACAACTTTATTTCCAATTAACTGTTTACCTACTATTTTTTCAACAACATTAGATTTTGGGAGGCCAATTGATTGAACGTTGGACAAATATTCAGTACAAAACTCAATAGCTTCTTCAACAATGTATCGTTCAACAATACATCCCTCTGGTCGGCTTCGGTTTTTCACATACCCTTTCAATATTTTCATATAACGTTCAACAGGGTACATCCATCTCATATAAGCTGGTCCACACAATTGTGTCTCTTTCACAAGATGGACAACTAGATGTACCATTATGTCAAAAAATGATGGAGGAAAATACATTTCAAGCTGACACAAAGTAATAACTATTTCTTTTTGCAATGATGGTAAGATCGCAGGATCGATCACCTTACTACAAATTGACCTGAAGAAAAACTACAATTTAGTTATTGCGCCTCTCACTTTTTCTGGCAAAATAGAACGTATACCTATTGGTAGAAAGTGTTCCATTATAACATGGCAATCATGTGTCTTTAAACTCTTTAACTTTAGGTCTTTCATAGAAACAAGTCTTCTAATATCTGAAGAGTATCCTTCTGGAACTTTAACTTCACTCAGAAACTTACACAATATCTTTTTCTCCTTTCTAGATAAAGTATAAGCAGCAGGTGGTAAATATGTGCGATTTCCTTTCTTCAAGAGTCCTAATTCATTTCTTATTCCCATTGCTTCCAAGTTCTTTCTTGCTTTAAGGCCATCCTTAGACTTTCCTTGTATATTGAGTAACGTACCAATAACACTTTCAAATACATTTTTTTCAATATGCATAACATCAAGAAAATGTCTTACATACAACGACTTCCAATACGGCAACTCAAACAAAATTGACCTCTTATTCCACCCACGTGTGACAATAGTATGTGCAAAAGGCTTACCAAACTGAGTACTGTTGAAGACGTAAAGCAGAAAGCAAAAATATTATTTTCGGAAGAATTTCCTCCGGGATTTATCGTCTCCACAGGGATCAGTGTGAGGGAAAGAATTCCGTTCAACAATCTCTACGTCTCTAAGCTTGGGTTTGAATGGTTTGGGATAAAAATTCAAAAGGAAAAACATAAAACAAGAAAATAAGTACATTCTTAAGAAATGAGAAAACTCGTCAGGAGTTGTATTTCGTTCTACCCATCATGTACTAAAAAATATATGGATCAAATGCACGCAACCTAATTTGCTCGTCAATATCATCACGTATCACTCACAACAGAGCTTATCTCTAACGCAAAGTCGAGAGATAAACCGTATCGTCTCATTGTTGATCTCTCACACAACTCGACAACACGGAGCATTAAGAATCGATACCCACGTGAATATTAGTCCTAAATCTATCTCTAGCATTTAGAATCTACAGATGTTCATCTTAGATCGAGTTTGAACCATATATCTCTATAGCAATCCAAACCCATTAAGTAAAAAATTAAGATAACCATCGATAAAGAGTTGTAAAAGAGATTTTATACAAAGATCCATAAATATACATACAATCAAGATAAACTTACATACAAAACCCCAACAAATGAAAAATACATAAAGAGGAAGGAAGAAGAACACAAATCTCACGGTCTGTCAACTCCGATTGAAGTGGATTCGACTTTGGATCGTTAAGATGCACCCTCCAATGTTGTTTCTAAGCTAAATCTACTCAAGAATGTGTTTGATGAAGTTGGGGTAAAAAGTTCCCAAACAACATCCTCTAAAAAATGCTGAAAAATCACTTAAATAGACAAAAATGGGTCCCAGTATTCGCCTGGCGAAGTCCTGTTCGCCTAGCGAACATATGCAATTTTTTCTACTGCCAAAACAGTGTTTTTCACACGTTTTAGAACTTTATGTTCGCCTGGCGAACATGACAGCAAACCAACACTTGTTTCGACCATAACTTCTGAACCGTAACTCCGTTTTACGCGCGGTCGGAAGCGTTGGAAAGCTTATCCAATGCTCTATAAGATAATGACAAAATATAATTGCTTATATACCTACCAAAAATTAGAAAAAATCAATTAAACTCAATGAAATTTACGCGGCACTCAATATATACACTATAATTTAAACTATACAACATATGCACAAAAGTTGAGGTTTATTGGGTGAATCAAGCCAATAAGTACCAATTATTTACACTCTAAATCAGTACATTTTAGCACTTATCAACTCTTATACCGAGATACACCGCATTTAGGACACTCGTTTAATGATGCATATTCATTTCGAAACAAAATGCAATCATTTGGACAAGCATGTATCTTATCATAACTCATGCCAATAGAGCATAACATTTTTTTATCTTCATAGGTTCGACTGGGAAGAACATTATCCTCCGGAAGCATCTCTTGAAGTAGGGCTAACAACTCAGTGAAACTTTTATCCGACCATTCATTACCCGCCTTTAAGTTGTACAACTTTAATACCGCAGACAATCTTGTGAAAGTAGTGCAACCTTTATACAACGGTGTTGCACCCTGAAATTTGCTCAACCTTTTCTTGCCTGATTTGTGTTTCATTGCATTTCATTTGCATAGTTACATCATGTACATAATCCAATCATTTGCATATCATAGCATAGAATGCATCCAACAAGGGATCAAGGGTGCCTACCAAGAGAAGAGCCTAGAAATATGTGTTATCCAAGATGAGAAGTCATCCAGGCCATCAAGAAATGATTTGAAGCCTTGAGAAGTTTGAGTGCCTACATGTGGGTTTTGCTCTTATCTTGAGGAATATTGAGAATCATCAGTGGGATGTGAAACATGGAATGTGAATTTGAGGTGTGTATGGATCTCATGGAGTGCCTAGAGGGCCATATTGAAGCTGAGACAGGCCATTGATTCAAGTATGAGAGCCACAGTTGAAGTGCAGTCAACTAGGGTTTCATCTGGGTCAACCCTAATTCGATTGAGTAATTGGAGAGCATCAAGGCCTACCTTGAGGTCATGGGATTCATGTATGGGTATGTTGATACATGTGTGGTGTTGTGCCAAGGTTAAGCAAAGAAAGATCAAGAATGTGGGAAGTTGCTAAATTAGGGTTTCAGTGTAAAATCCCCTGTTTAGTGCCTACCTTCAAAACCACATAAGTCAAAATACAAGTTTCAAATGGATTTTTGGCCAACATGAAACTTGTAGAGCTTCTCAATACCTTTAATTTGAGTACTGGAAGTCTTCAAGAAGATTTGTAGAACTCAAGTTATGGTCTTTGCAAATTACAGGTCACCAGAGGACACTGAAATTTATCTGTGAAAGTCACTTGACTTCCAAGCAACTTTTGCCCCTCAAGGAGTTTTCAAATGGATTCTTGGCCAACATAAGAGTTGTAGGTCTTGATCTTAGATTTAATTTGAGTACTATAAGTCCTCTAGGGGATTTGTGGAACTCAAGTTATGATCTTTGCAATCCAGGGGTATTTTGGGCATTTGTGATTATAGGTCATTTTCAAGCATGTGCCAAAATCTCCATCTTCCACTCCTCAAATGGAAACTTGTTCAACTAGAAAGTTGCTCAAAATAGGGTTTTAACCTTGACCGTGCATCAAGGAGGGTTTGAATTGGATCATATGAGAAGTTGGTTTGAAATGGTCTTTTAATGAAGAATTTAAAGTCCTTTAAAAAGTCAAAATTGCAATTTCATGATTTATGGCCAAAACAAGTCCATGTGATATACCATTTTGATCAGAAAATGTATTTTGAGAATGATGGCATTATTACATTTTGCAAATGAGGCCATTTTCAAGCACTTTCCTTTTGTTGCTTAAGATTGAAGAAACATAATCATCCAATGCCTTAAGATCAAATGCAAGGGAATTACCATTCCAATTCAATTCTAAATACCATGAGGAGAGAAATTCAAAGGAGATGGTGAGCTGAAACAGAGCCAGGCATGGTTTTGGCATGTGAGATTTTCAAGGGAGATGAGAAATTGAAAATCTCATTTGAGCCATTCCAGAACTTTCTAGATTGATCTAACACACTCTATATAAGATGTATAACTGATTCAGTTGCTTTTTTGGGAAGGGTTGAGTCAGAAACGAGAAGGAGCCATTGGAATTTCTTCATCTGCAACAGAAATTGGGTTTGAAGATTGGTGAGGATTCAAGGCAAATCATCTATTTCAGAAGCTTGAGGAAGTGTTATTGAGTGATTCTGGAAGGAATTGGAGGCTGAATTGAAGGATTTCTCACTCTGTTCATCCACTTTTACCAGGTATGCAACTTTTAATCTATAGCTTAGGTTAGAAGAAATTGATCACATTTGGAGGTGTAGATAGGTTGTAGATCGTGCCTAGGTGGATTATGGTAGGAAAAATGGAGGTTTAGAGACAAAATTAGGGTGTTGCCTTTTTCTGTTGGAGCTTGAATCTCCTTGTTCTTGAAGCTTTAATCATGTTTGAAGGTTGAGAATTGATCAGGGAGAGGTGTAGTACACAATAGGATCTTTAATTTTAGAGTTTGAGGTGATTCAAGAATTGTGTTTTTTCTGCAACTACCATCGGGTTTGAAGTTGTAGTGAGAATCAATGGAAATGGAGTTGATATTCGTGATCAGGGTGAAAAACTAGGTGAAATAGGGTATTTGGTTGCACAAATTGGTGAGGTTTTGAAGTTGGCTCGCCGGAGAAGATGGTGGTTTCCACCGTGGACCACCACCTGAAAATCTCCCTCTCATATTTGAATTTTGGGGAATATGATGATTCAACCATTAGATCTAGGTTTGACTTTGAATGGAACCTCAAACCAATGGCCTGGATTCGTGTTTCAATCTAAAGAGAGTTGAGTTTAAATCAAAACTCTGCGTTTCATTTAAGTTTCGTTTGGGCTTAATGATTTGTTTGCTAACCACACCTCCATCTAGGCCCAAGTCTGAATTACAACATGAATTACTTGCTATTTGACACGAGCTTCTTCCATTTTTCATTTGGTTTTCTGAATTGTTTTAATGGGGGTTTGGGCTTAAGGATCATTTGCTACACACACCCCTCTTTGGGCCCAGTCTGGAGAAGTAACTGGTTTAAATTGCTATTTGCAACGTAGTTTTATCATTTTCTTATTGTTTTTTATTATTTTATGTTTTGCATATAATTAGAAAATAAATCATAATAAATAGAAAAATAATCATTTTTAGGCTAGATTTTTTTCCCTAACTCCTTAAAAAATGTAG
The DNA here is from genome assembly GCA_963859935.3 of Lathyrus sativus. NCBI lineage: Eukaryota > Viridiplantae > Streptophyta > Magnoliopsida > Fabales > Fabaceae > Lathyrus > Lathyrus sativus. The sequence continues at coordinate 474,536,648 of OZ012741.1, read as the reverse complement.
AATTTAATAGGATTTAGAAATAGTTAATTCATGCATTTTTTATTTTGTTTGCATTTTTTATATTTTAATTGGCTTTATTTTTAATTTGTTTGACATGTGTTTTTGCTGATTTTATTGTGAATAATTGGTTATGAATTTAGAGTTGATTCCTTTTGGGCTAGATAGCTTAGATATGTATGTACCCATAGTAATTTTCTCATATTTTTGTGAGAGAATTTTAGGCTAGTTTGAGCATTGGACATTATAAGTGTTAGATTTAGGGTTTCAATACAACTATCTTTAGTTCAGAGCATAGTTTGAGGACTTAGTGATTGATTTAGGTCCTGGGATTTACATGGGATAATGGGTATAGGTTTAGGTTCCCTTATAAAGTTAATAAGGATTTTATGATTCCATTTAGCATTTTATTTGGATTTTACAACTTGTGTGTTGTTTTTGGATTTCTCCTTTGCGTGTTTGGCTTGTTCATCTTGGTTAGCCATTTTGCTTTGGCTTTTGGCTTGGTTTCTTCTTGGTGGAGCTGTGGGAGGCATTGAAGGTGCTTTGGAGAGCTTGAAGGAGCTTGGAGTTAAAGATTTCTCATCTGTTGGAATGCTTGTCAGGAGCTTAGGGAATTAGGATATGTAGGGAGAGCATTAGAATAGTTTTGTTTCTTCTTTCAAACATAGAGAGCTTCTTGTGCCTCTATTCAATCCTATGACACAAGGTCCTCCCAAAGAAGTTCTATCTCTCCTTAGGAGGGATGCAGAGCATGCTTTGGTTGAGTAGAACCTTGAGGACATCTTTCAATTATCATGTTAAGACCTTAGTGGTTTCCCTTGGTAGCCATTAAGCCTTTTTAACATATCAAATTGATCCTGTTGAATGATTCTCCCTTGGAGGTGCTTATTGAAGTTTGGAAAAGGAAGATGAGGTAGCTTGTTGAAGCTAGGGTTTTACTGCTAGTTGAGGTTGAGGTCAGGAGCTTGTTGAAGCTGGTTACTGGCTAGGGTTTGAGCTTGCTTAAGCTGGGAGCTTGTTGAAGTTTGGTGTCTATTGAAGATTGAAATTTTATTGAAGCTTGAGGATATGAGCTATTCATGAAGATGAGGATGGTTGCTGTCAACCTTTTTTGCTGGTTAATCATCTATTGCTGTCAGAGCTGCTGTTTGCTGTAGGAGTTTGGTGCTGCTGCTTGGGCTGCCTCCTCTGCTTTGGGGTTTTGTTTTCTGTTGGCTTGTATAGCTTGCCCCCTAGGTTTGAGGTGAATGTTGATTTACTTTGCCTTTTGTTTTCCCAGGTTCGAGGTTGAGTGGGACTCCCTTGCCTCGCTTGTATTGCTGCATTGCATGCATTTTACTGTATTTGCTTGCTTTCTTTTCTGTTCATCCCCTAGGATCTCTGATTTCCTCTGTGCAGGAGGGAATTATGACAGACATTAGGATTCTTATCCATGCATGACAACATTAGGTTAGTTTTATCCCCCTTTTCAACCCTAGGCTTTTTTAGAGTTTCTTTCTCTTCTTATCTCAAAACAATTCAAAAATACAGTAATAAGGTTAATCGATGTCGTACGTCACGAGCCTTAAGCTATTTGAGAAAAGGTTGCTGGAGGGTCACTCTTCAGTAATCTGACTGCTTAGTGTGGTACCCTTAGGGTGACATGCGACGTAGTCACTCTTAAATCATAGTCTCTAGTGCGTCAGAGATTGTAAACAAACTAAAAAACACTTCTTTTGTAAAAGATTCAAAACAAACATCAAAGTGTCATTTTGTCCGCTTGGACTCTTAATCAAGAAAAACCCTTTCATAAGGTAATAAAAACAGTCAGACAAGCTCGTGTCTTCCGTAGCCCGAACTACGTTTGCTCTGATCTTTCATGCTGTATGAAAGTACGTAGGCATAGGATGTCGTATCCTAGCGAGCAACCTTCCCCTCCTTTCCCGTAGGTAGGCGAACTACGTTGACTCTGATTTCTTGTTCCAGACGGGAATACGTAGGCATAAAGTGTGATACTTTGTCGAGTCATTTTCTTTTCTTCTTAACCCAGACCCATAGAGTATATAGAATAACAATTCGTACTAGAAAATAAGCATGGATCCCGTCGAGTACAACGGACGTGAGGGGTGCTAATACCTTCCCCTTGCGTAATCGACTCCCGAATCCAGGATTTGGTTGCGATGACCATTCCTTTCTCTCTTTGCGTTAGGTTTACTCTGAGCGTTTCCTTTCCCTCTTGTGGGATAAATAACGCGTGGTGGCGACTCTTCTGTCATAGCCGGCGCCGATTTTCGCAGTAGCGACAGCTGGCGACTCTGCTGGGGATTCCAACGGTTCCCTATGCGAGTTGATCCTAGCGCTTGTTTTCCCGTCTGGGGTTTTGAATGTATTTACCTTTATTCCTTTACTTTCAGTACTATATTATCATTGTTATGCTGGGTAGAGGGTTAGATTGAGAGATAAGCCGGACCTGGGCTTGAGTTTGTACATAGACTTAGAAGTAGAGAGTAGTGGTTAGCCTGCTTGCTTAGCTCGCACCAGCTAGCCGCGAAATCTATGCTCGGATGAGATTCTCTTTGATGCTTCTTGCCTGGCCCTTAGGGCTCGACAAGTTGTCTGACCCGAGGATTGTCGACTCTGGGGACCTATCATTTAGGATTCAACTAAGTGAGGCCGCTTCAAGGGATGATGATGCCACACCTCCTGGGTATCGTATCATCGCTCTTGAAAGTCTGTGATGTTGAACCCGCATAGGATGTTGTACCTCGTCTGCGAGTTAAGTACATACCTGTGAGGGGTAGGTAGGTCTGTTTGCAGGAAACCTTTGACCTCAGAGTACCTGGTTTATCTCTGTCAGTGAGATGTGGTTACAAGGTTCATTTGAGTGGTTGGTTTGGTTTGAGATGAAGATTTGATGGTTCTCGGGCTTCAGTACAAAGCAGCACAGTTCATCAGCATTGCCCTTGATCTCCTATTTGCATATGCATGTGCATTTTCATGTTTGCATTTCATTAACGTGTATTTATGTTGCAGGTGCGATCATTCCCCAATGATTATAGTGTATCTTCTAGCCAGACATGGAGTCCATGAAGAGGACAGTTGCTTACCGGTTGCATTCGCTAGATATTAGTGCCTTGCTGGGATTAGTTGCTCTAGCAGATGAGAGAGTGAGGGCTGAGTTCAGAGTATCTTATGGGAGATTGCTTAGTTTGTTGTACAGGCATTCGGCATTTGAGACGACTGGGGTGTATACTTTGATGCAGTTTTATGAGCCTCAGCTGAGATGCTTCCTGTTCCCCGACTATATTCTGGCACCCACTTTGAAGGAGTATTCTGCTATGTTGGGGGTTCCTGTGTTAGACCAGATGCCCTTTATACATGTTGATGCTGAGCTTGAGTTGGCTACACTTGCTGAGATTGTCAGTTTAGGCGCTTCTGAGTTTCCTGGAGGATTGGTCAAGCTGAACGGAGCCTATGGTTTTCACTTGTCTGTCCTGGTTGAGAAGGCTACACAGTGCGCGAAGAGTGGATGTTGGGTTGCCTTCAGTGCCATTCTAGCTGTCTGTATCTATGGGACTGTCTTGTTTCCTAATGTGCCAGATTTTGTTGACTCAGATGCCTTCTTGATTCTTGCCTCGAAGAATCCAGTTCCTACTCTCTTGGGCGATGTTTATCATTCTATTCACTATAAGAATGAGAAACGTCATGGCAAGAATGTTTCCTGCTGTCTTCCTCTTTTGTACAGGTGGTTCTAGGGACATCTTCCAAAGACAGGGCCTTTTGTTGATGTTGTTGATACTTTGGATTGGTCTTCCCGGTTGATGGGGCTGTCTGCTGAGAACATCATTTGGTTTGATCGAAACATGCTTGGCACTGATATTATATATATTTGCAGTGGCTTTCCGAATGTCCCCTTGATTGGACGGAAAGGCTGTATCAACTATAACCCTTCTCTGCTGGTGAGACAGTTTGGTTATGCCTTGAGAGATGCTCCTATTGAGGTTGAGATACAGGAATCTCTGTATCTCACGGGCTCATTAGACGAGGCTGTTTTGATCAGGTTGAGACGTGCATGGGCTAACATCCATAGGAGAGGGAAAGCTTTGCTTGGTAAGAGCAACAGCAAAGCTTATGATCCCTATTTGGCTTGGATCCACGAGAGAGCTAGGACTTCCTTGATGCCATATCCTGTTGTGGAACCTCTGTATCTTCTAGTGATTGAGGCACCTACTTCGGTAGAGATTGAGAAGTATAACAAATTATTGGCTGAAAATGAAGAATTGAAGAAAGCCAATGACGAGTTAGAGAAAGAGATCTTCCAGTTGCGCCATGAGAAGAATGAAGCTACCTTCACTGTGAAGGAACAGATTGAGTTGATTAATAAGTTGGGTTCAGATTTGACTGAAGAGACCAACAAGAGGGAAAAGGTGGGAGCAGCCTTGAACGGTGTTAGCAAGGTACTTGCTTCCAAGAAGGAACTCTTAAACAAAGCTTATTCCCGACTCGGAAAGTGGGAAACATTATGGAATACCACGCTTACCAAGCGGAAGGAGCGTGAAGATAAGCTGAAGCTGCAGATTGCCACGCTAGAGGCGTAGAAGAGCCCAGGATGCAAAGATTTCTGAAGAGACATCACTTAGGAGCGCTGTTGAGCTTAGAGTAAGTGACCTTGGCGAGAAGCTGAGAGGTTGTGAATTGAAGGCCGGCTCCAAGAGATGCAGACTCGACGAGTGTTTTGGCGAAGGAACCTGCAAGGACGACGCCAAAAAGCTGAGATCCACTGCTGAGCGACATGCATTACTGATACAAGAGCTAATCTCCAGACTAGGTCATTCGGAGACGTTGAGGATATTGGAAGATGTCAGGGCGCGCCATTTGGCTTGAGTTATCTTTGCCTTGCTTTTGTTATCTGTACTTGTATTTTGACCATCGCCAGGCTTGTTGGCCGAGGTCTCTTCAGTTGTATTTAGTTGTACTCTTGTACTCTGCCTCTTGGCATTTGTTTATGAATGAGGGTTTTCTGATTCCTTGCTTGCTTGATGGGGACTCCATTGTCGTGATGGCCTTTTCTCTGAAACTAGAATCGGGGGGGGGGGGGGGGATATAACCTGTAGCATATTTATACATTTGCATCTGCATCCTCATGTTGCATGACCGGTATTTTTGAATCTGTATCTTATTTCCTGCATCTCATAGGTTTTTCGGGATTGACGACCAGAGAGTCCACCGCTATTCAACCAGAAACAACTTCAAGAAGATAATGGATCAAGTTCAGGTCGAGATGCAGGAAATCCGCGAGAAGTTGACTCTGTTCATGCAGGCTATGGAGAGCATGGCCAAGGGCCAGGAGAATCTTCAGACCTTGGTGCAGCCGCTGTTGATGCGGGCAAACGGAAATGGTAACACTGACCACATTTCTGTTGAAACTCCTCGCCGGGAGGATGAGATACCGGAAGTTGTTACTCCACCTGTTGTGACTGTCAACGGAAACATGGGTACTGGTGCAGGTGCTGGCGCTGGTAATGGTAATACTGGAAATGGTGGTGATGGGCATGTTGTTAACAACAAAGGCAACACTGTGGATGCCGATCAAGGATTCGTTGATAATGTTGGCTTTGGAAACAATGGGTATGGCAATGTCAATCAGGAAGGGAACTTCGGGTTCAACAATCAAGGCTTCGGTAATGACGGTTACGGCAACAATCAGGGGTATAGCTACGGTAAAGGTGGATTCGGTAATGTGAACGGCGCTGGAGCATTTCCTTTCAACAATGGTTTTGGACTTGTTGGGGTCAATCTAGGGTTCGGCAACCGAGGACAGGGTCCTGTGTTCAATCAGCAAGGATTTGGCGGTAACATGGGTTACGATGGGTATGGCAATGGTTGGAATGTGGATCAACAGGAGGACGCTTTTTCAGGAAGAGGTATGGAGCCTGAAGGCCCTATTGACCCTGTTCAGAGGATCAGAATGCTAGAAGAGCAGATGAAAGGTGTGGTTGATCAGAACCCCGCTGGGTTAGATATGACTACTATGGGGTTGGTACCAGGGCTGAGGGTGCCATTGAAATTCAAGGCTCCAACATTCGACAAATACAAAGGGGATACCTGCCCAAAGGTCCATGTACGTTCTTACTATAGAAGGATGTCTGCATATTACAATGATGAAAGGATGCTCATGCATTTCTTTCAGGATAGCTTATCTGGACCATCATTGGAATGGTACATGGGGCTGGAGCCCACTCAGATTAGAAGCTGGAAGCAGTTGGCTGATGCTTTCGTTATGCATTACAAATACAATAGTGATTTGGCGCCAAACAAAGTTCAGTTGCAGAGTCTGTCATAGAAAAGCGGTGAAAGTTTCAAAGAGTACGCGTAGCGGTGGCGCGATATGGCAGCTCGGGTGCACCCTCCTTTGGTTGAAATGGAGATGAATGACATGTTTGTGGGGACATTTACAGGAATGTACTATGACAAGTTACTCAATGTTTCAATGGGTAGCTTCTTCGATATGATCCTTATGGGAGAAAGGATCGAGAATGGAATTAAAATTGGGAAGATTCAGGCAGGTGAATCTACTTCAGCTGGGGGCGCGAGAAAAGCATTCGGTGGAAGACGACAAGGTGATACAAGCGCTGTATTTGGTGGCAGAGGCCGGGGCAGAGGTAGAAATCAGTATAATCAACCTCAACAAATAGCCAGTGTTACTATTCCGATTCCTCAACAACAACAACGCAGCAGCAACCGCCGCAGTAGCAGCAAAAGCAGAATCAGGGGCAGAGAAGGTTTCAGAATGAAAAGCCGAAGAGGGTATTTGATAAGCCTCCGTCAACATATGCAGAGCTTCTTCAGACATTGTTGGGGTTGAATTTGGTTGAGAAAAGAACTTTGGAACCGCCTACAGGACCGGTACTTCCTTATGGGTATGACGCTAATAAGCACTGCGAATTCCATTCCGGGGCGCCCGGACATGATGTAGAATCTTGTCATGCTTTCAAGCATAAAGTTCAAGACTTGTTGGACAGTAAAGCCATCAATTTTGGTCAAACCGGGCCTAATATTGTACAACAGCCTATGCCTAATCATGGGGCAAATACTATCTTGACAGAAGAAAATTTGAACTTGGTGATGGATGTTCACGAACTGAAGACACCATTGAGTGAAGTGAAAAGCAGGTTGCTCAGAGGGGGAGTATTCCCTAGTTGTGATGAATACTGTTTAAAGTGTTGGACCCAGCCCGAGGATTGTACTGATTTGAAGCAGGGCATTCAGGCCATGATCGACGAAGGGACCTTGCAATTTGATCGAACTGCGGTTGAAAGGCCTGTGGAGGCATTATGTGAAGAGCAGAATGATATTGCGACGGTGACGATCCCAAGAAAGACTATAACGATAACGGCGCCTGCCAAGCGGCCAACTATTACGATTACCAAGGCCAGGCATGTTCCCTTTGAGAGTACGAAAGCTGTCCCTTGGACATATGGATTAGAAGCGTATTGCAACGGGGAAAAGATTGTGGTGAATAGCCAGCCAGCTGGGACTGTTGATAACGTTGTTGGAACGGGGGGCATGACCTGTAGCGGAAGGATCTTCACCTCACCTGAAATAAAATCAGAGAGGTTGGCCAAAGGCAAAGCCAAAGTAGATGAAAGCGGGCCTACTCAGTCGAAAGAAAAAGATACGTCGCTCAAGGACGTAGAGGAGTTCATGAGACTGATTCGCAAAAGCGACTACAAAATTGTTGAACATCTACAGCAGACGCCGTCGAAGATTTCTATCTTGTCGTTGTTTTTATGTTCCGAGGCCCACCGGAACGCCTTGCTGAAGATACTGGATACGTCATTCGTACCCCAAGAAGTTTCTGTAAATCTGTTAGAGGGGGTAATGGCACATGTCAATGCTGGACATAGCCTGGGTTTCACAGATTTTGACCTAACACCCAGGGGTCGAGAGCACAACATGGCCTTGCATATATCGGTGGAATGTCGGGGCACTGTACTGTCGCGTGTATTAGTGGATACTGGATCGTCGTTGAACGTATTGCCAAAGAAAGCCATGATGAAATTGTACGTACGGGGAATTATCTGCACGCCCAACGATTTGGTTGTGAGGGCGTTTGACGGGACGAAAAGATCGGTGTTTGGGTCAATAACATTACCGCTTCAGGTGGGGCCGAAAATTTTCGATACCGAATTCTACATCATGGATATCCACCCAGCTTATAGCTGCCTTCTTGGGCGACCATGGATCCACGCTGCAGGGGCCGTAATGTCCACACTGCATCAGAAGTTGAAGTATATGGTGGGTGATAGTGTTGTTACCGTTTGCGGGGAGGAGGATATTTTGGTCAGTCACCTGTCATCATTCAGATATGTGGAGGTCGACGGAGAAGTACACGAGACACCTTGTCAAGCCTTCGAAGGGTTGTGGATTAAAGACAAAGCTCAGGGTTCTAGCAAAATATCAAATGTGGCAGTGTCATCTTACAAAGAGGCTCAGGCTTTAGTGCAGACTGGTGAGACTAAAGGCTGGGGGCAGGTACTGGAGATTCCCGTGAAGAATGACAAGTTTGGGCTAGGGTATCGACCGACGTCGTCAGCGTCATCTTCAGGAGCGCCCAGGTTCAAGGGACCGGTCACGATTACGCCAAGCGGGGTGTGCTTTGAGACTATCAACGATATTTCCGATGCTGAGGACAGGGATAGCGACTACGATATGGACGCGTGGATCAAGCCAAGCGTGCCAGGACAAAGTCTCTGCAACTGGTCCATCCGGGAAACTGTTCCTGTGACTTTTAAACAGTAATGATTTGTTTTATCAATTGTTGAATAATCCTATGTCCTACCCGGGGCATAGTGATGTTATGTTAGGGCTACTTGATTATGTGTATTGCACTGTTTTAATCATGAAATGAAGGCGTTTTTCATATTCAAATGTTGTGATCCCTGTTTTTTTTCTTGTTTTTACTTTAACAATAAATGGCAACGTGGTTATTTGCTTTGTTTGCATGTTGAAGCGTTTAACCATTTCCTTTGCAGGACTAATATTTCAGATGACATCTCCTACGAACCGCCTATGACTCGTCTCGACTTCGAGCACCCGGTATTCCAAGCAGAGGAAGAGATTGTTGAGTATAGCGACTTGCCAGAGGAGCTGACTCGTTGGTTGAAACAGGAAGAGAGAATCATTCTGCCTCATCAGGAGGAAATTGAGATTATCAACTTGGGGTCGGAAGAAGTTGTGAGAAACATCCGTATAGGGGCTGCGCTGCAGAGCGACGTCAAGCAAAGGCTGATTGAGATACTGCGAGAGTATAGTGATATATTTGCTTGGTCGTACAAGGATATGCCTGGGTTGGATACGGACATGGTTGTGCACCGTCTGCCGTTGCGAGAGGAATGTCCGCCTGTTAAGCAGAAACTCAGAAGAACCAGACCAGACATGGCTGTGAAAATCAAGGAGGAAGTTCAAAAACAATGGGATGCTGGTTTCCTAGCTGTTACAACTTATCCGTCGTGGGTCGCTAACGTAGTACCAGTGCCGAAGAAAGACGGTAAAGTGCGAATGTGTGTAGATTACCGTGATCTGAATAGGGTGAGCCCGAAAGATGACTTTCCACTTTCTCACATTGATGTGCTGGTTGATAACACTGCTCAGTTCTCTGTATTCTCCTTCATGGACGGTTTCTCAGGCTATAATCAGATCAAAATGGCGCCGGAAGACATGGAGAAGACTACCTTCATTACTCCCTAGGGAACATTTTGCTATAAAGTGATGCCCTTCGGACTGAAGAACGCTGGGGAAACATATCAACGTGTTATGACGACTCTCTTTCATGACATGATGCACAAAGATATCGAGGTTTATGTTGATGATATGATTGCCAAATCCCAGACGGAGGACGAGCATTTGGTTAATCTGCTGAAACTGTTCAAAAGACTTAGGAAGTTCAGGTTGAGACTGAACCCTAACAAGTGCACCTTTGGGGTGAGATCGGGTAAATTGCTGGGGTTTATTATAAGCGAAAAAGGAATAGAGGTTGATCCTGCTAAAATAAAAGCAATACAAGAAATGCCGACGTCTAAAACAGAAAAAGAAGTGCGTGGGTTTTTAGGGAGGTTGAACTACATCGCTCGGTTCATATCTCACCTAACTTCGACATGGAAGCCGTTATTCAAGTTGTTGAAAAAGGATCAGGTTTTGACCTGGAATGAAAATTGTCAAAAGGCGTTCGACAAGATAAAAGAATACTTGCAGGAACCTCCTGTTTTGATACCCCCGGTGGTCGGGAGACCGTTGATTATGTATTTGACGGTTCTTGAGGAAAGTATGGGTTGTGTTCTCGGTCAACACGACGAGACCGGACGTAAAGAGCATGCGATCTACTATTTGAGTAAGAAGTTCACAGACTGTGAGTCCAGATACTCAATGCTCAAGAAGACGTGTTGCGCGCTAGCCTGGGCCGCCAAACGTTTGAGGCAATACATGTTGAATCATACAACCATGCTAATTTCAAAGATGGATCCAATCAAATATGAGTTTGATAAGCAAGCACTCTCTGGAAGAATTGCCCGATGGCAGATGGTGTTAACCGAATACGATATCCAATATGTCTCGCAAAAGGCTATTAAAGGTAGCGTTCTGGCAGAATACCTTACGGAGCAGCCAGTTGAGGACTACCAATCGATGAGGTTTGATTTTCCTGACGAGGATATCACGTACCTGAAAATGAAGGATTGTGAAGAACCGTTGTCGGACGAAGGACCAGAGTTGGGCTCCAAATGGCAGTTGATATTTGACGGAGCTGTAAATTCCTATGGTAGCGGAATAGGGGCAATTATCACCACTCTTCAGGGGTCGCACATCCCCTTTACTGCCCGATTGACCTTTCCGGTTACCAATAATGAGGCTGAATATGAGGCTTGCATCATGGGTCTGGAAGAAGTTATTGATTTGCGAATCAAACATCTGGAGGTATATGGAGACTCAACTTTAGTGGTGAACCAGATTAAAGGAGAATGGGAAACACGTCAGCCCAATTTGATACCATATATGAATTATGCAAGGAGATTGTTGCCTTTCTTTGACAAGGTGGAATTACATCACGTGCCAAGAGCAGAAAATCAAATGGTTGACGCCCTTGCGACATTGTCTTCAATGTATAAAGTTAACTTCTAGAACGAGGCTCCCCGGATTGTTATCTCTCGGCTCGATAGGCATGCCTTCATATTCGCCATTGAAGAGGCTCCTGATGGTAAACCCTGGTACTTTGACATCCAGAATTTCCTGAAGAACAAGGAGTACCTGGCTGGGGAATCCAGTCAAGATCAGAAGACTCTCAGGAGATTGGCTGGCAATTTCTATCTGAATTCGGACGGTGTCCTATACAAAAGAAACCACGACTTGGTGTTGTTACGTTGTGTAGATGAGAAAGAGGCGAAGTTGCTCATGGAAGAGATACATGAGGGTACATTTGGTACACATGCTGGTGGGCATGCTATGACGAGAAAACTGTTGCGGGCAGGTTATTATTGGCTAACTATGGAAACAGACTGTTTCAAGTTTGCAAAGAGGTGTCATAAATGCCAGATTTATGCGGAAAAAATCCATGTGCTTCAAAGTCCCCTGAATGTGATGTGGGGAATTGATATGATTGGCAAGATTGAGCCTACATCATCAAACGGACACCGGTTCATTTTGGTGGCAATTGATTACTTCACCAAATGGGTGGAAGCAGCGTCATATGCCAACGTGACCAAACAAGTGGTAGCCAGATTTATCAAGCGAGATATTATCTGCAGATATGGAATCCCCGAGCGGATTATCACCGACAACGGTTCGAATTTAAATAATAAAATGATGAAAGAGTTGTGTCAGAATTTTAAGATTGAGCATCACAACTCTTCTCCTTACCGGCCCAAGATGAATGGCGTTGTCGAAGCGGCCAATAAGAACATAAAGAAGATTGTTCAGAAGATGGTTGTGACGTATAAGGACTGACACGAGATGCTACCTTTCGCTTTGCACGGTTATCGTACGACGGTACGCACATCAACCGGGGCAACCCCTTTTTCATTGGTATACGGGATGGAGGCAGTATTACCATTGGAGGTCGGAATTCCTTCCGTGAGGGTTTTACGTGATGTCCAACTTGACGAGGCAGAATGGGTTAAAGATAGACTAAATCAGCTCAGCTTAATGGACGAGAAGAGATTGGCTTCTTTAGCCTACGGTCGATTATATCAGAGCCAGATGAAGAAAGCTTACGACAAGAAGGTGTGCCCTCGAAGCTTTCAGACGGGCGATCTTGTTTTGAAAAAGATTCTCCCACCACAAACAGATCACAGGGGCAAGTGGACTCCTAATTACAAAGGTCCCTACATTGTCAGAAAAGTCTTCTCTGGAGAAGCCTTGTTACTATCCACCATGGATGGTGAAGACATTACGTCTCCTGTGAATTCGGATGCAGTTAAAAAATACTTTGCTTGAAAGTGATCCGCTGGACAGTAAAAAGAGAGTCCAGGCAAAAATGGGGCATCCCGGCGAACCCTAAAAAATGAATAAAAGGTTCAGGCAAAAATTAGGGATAAAATTGAAAAAAATGTACACCCGCGAAGTCGAAAACCTGAAAAAGGCGATTTCGGCAAAAAAGGGTATCCCGGTGAATTGAAAACCCGCAAAGGGCGATTCACACAAAAGTTAGGGATTGAAAGAGCAAATGATTGCGGTCCAGATTTGATACGACATTTCTTAGTGGTGTGGGAGTACCTGGGGGCCGTCTATCCAAAAACAATCTCTTCCGAAGGTCGAGTACCGGGAAAGTGCAGAGTCAGGCGAGTCATAGGAGGATCAGCTTATGGTGTTTGTCTGTACCACGTCGCCGACATGTATAGAAATATTATTTTGTATTTTATTTATGCTTCTTGTGCATATATGTATGTATGTGTGTGCGTAACTTCCTCTTTTCAGGAGTTGCATCCAGTGTACAAAACTTTGCCTATTCAGAGGCCCATTATCAATAAAACATGTTATTCAGTACTTGATGCTTGTTCTTTACTGTTTTGTTTGTGAAAGACGCCGATGTTTTTGATAAACTTGCACTTATATAATCTTGTTGTCCCTTGCCAATAATTGCTAAAACTTCGAATTGACTGAAGCAAGGTCACAGATGCTAACCCGAATAGATTCTGTTGTATAAGCATGTTGTGTCTCGTTTGTGTTTTGCAGGTTTCTTACCTTTGGAGCAAACGGTCAGGAATTGTACTCCCCCAGCCAAAGTCGCTTGACATAAGACCTGACTCCAGTTGATGTCATTCCCCAGCTAGTCGCAGCTTATTCCCAGAGAGTTGGAATGATTTTATCCCTTCCCGAGGGAGGAAATTATTTTCCCCAAGAGAGGGTCCTCATGGAAAGCCGTCCATAGGATGTGGAGTCCTGAGGTGGACAAAATTGGTTACTCTTCGTGGACCATTTATTCCCAGCAGATATCTTTCTTCATAATGGTAAAATGTGTGTCCTGACGTGGACAAAGTTATAGTTCTTCGTGTTGACAAGATGCACGAGTCCTAACAGACACAAGTTTATCTTTCTTCGTGTTAGCGAGGCGTGAGTCCTGACGTGAACAAGGTTTATTTCCTAACGGGGAAAGGTTTATTTCCTAACGGGGAAAAGTTTATTTCCTAACGGGGAAAAGTTTATTCCTAACATGGACGATTTATTCTTGAAGTGGACAATTTATTCCTATGTTGATAGGATCCCCTCGTGCTGATGAAATACAGACGAGTCATCCCCAGCGAAGTTGCCGGGATTTTTCCGTGTTGACGGCGGGTGGAGTCCTGACGTGGACAAGTGTATGATGAGATTTCTTCATGTTGATGAAACAAGCGTCCTAACATGGGCAAGGTTCTATTCTTGGGTTGTTGAGATGTGAGTCATGACGTGGACAGATTTGTGTTTATTCGTGATTTGACGAAATTCGGGGTCCAGATGTGTACAAGGTTACTCCTGTGGTGACAGAATCACTATTCGTGTTGATGAATTTGTTTCCCTTCTTGGGCTGACAAGGTTGGTCCAGTTGTGGACGGAGGTATTTTGCGAAAATTGTTCAGTACCTGTGGCGTTGCAAAGGTGGTTGGGGTTGAAATCAGAATTATTATCAGACGATGGATCAGTTGTTGCCGTGACAACCAGATTCAGTCGGTGGATGTCGTTCCTCAAGCAAGGCAATTTATTGCTGCGGTTGGCAAATTTCCGGGTTTCTTGGTATTCAACCGTCTTGTACCTCGATTGTTTAAAGGTCGTTCGCTCTTCCCCCAGTCGGGTCCAAGCCGTTTGAATAGGGGCAGCTGTTGCACCCCAAAATTTGCTCAACCTTTTCTTGCCTGATTTGTGTTTCATTGCATTTCATTTGCATAGTTACATCATGTACATAATCCAATCATTTGCATATCATAGCATAGAATGCATCCAACAAGGGATCAAGGGTGCCTACCAAGAGAAGAGCCTAGCAAGATGTGTTATCCAAGATGAGAAGTCATCCAGGCCATCAAGAAATGATTTGAAGCCTTGAGAAGTTTGAGTGCCTACATGTGGGTTTTGCTCCTATCTTGAGGAATATTGAGAATCATCAGTGGGATGTGAAACATGGAATGTGAATTTGAGGTGTGTATGGATCTCATGGAGTGCCTAGAGGGCCATATTGAAGCTGAGACAGACCATTGATTCAAGTATGAGAGCCACAGTTGAAGTGCAGTCAACTAGGGTTTCATCTGGGTCAACCCTAATTCCATTGAGTAATTGGAGAGCATCAAGGCCTACCTTGAGGTCATGGGATTCATGGATTGGTATGTTGATACATGTGTGGTGTTGTGCCAAGGTTAAGCAAAGAAAGATCAAGAATGTGGGAAGTTGCTAAATTAGGGTTTCAGTGTAAAATCCCCTGTTTAGTGCCTACCTTCAAAACCACATAAGTCAAAATACAAGTTTCAAATGGATTCTTGGCCAACATAAGAGTCACCAGAGGTCACCAGAGGACACCAGAGGACACTGAAATTTATCTGTGAAAGTCACTTGACTTCCAAGCAACTTTTGCCTCTCAAGGAGTTTTCAAATGGATTCTTGGCCAACATAAGAGTTGTAGGTCTTGATCTTAGATTTAATTTGAGTACTATAAGTCCTCAAGGGGATTTGTGGAACTCAAGTTATGATCTTGGCAATCCAGGGGTATTTTGGGCAGTTGTGATTATAGGTCATTTTCAAGCATGTGCCAAAATCTCCATCTTCCACTCCTCAAATGGAAAATTTTTCAACTAGAAAGTTGCTCAAAATAGGGTTTTAACCTTGACCATGCATCAAGGAGGGTTTGAATTGGATCATATGAGAAGTTGGTTTGAAATGGTCTTTTAATGAAGAATTTAAACTCCTTTAAAAAGTCAAAATTGCAATTTCATGATTTATGGCCAAAACAAGTCCATGTGATATACCATTTTGATCAGAAAATGTATTTTGAGAATGATGGCAATATTACATTTTGCAAATGAGGCCATTTTCAAGCACTTTCCTTTTGTTGCTTAAGATTGAAGAAACATAATCATCCAATGCCTTAAGATCAAATGCAAGGGAATTACCATTCCAATTCAGTTCTAAATACCATGAGGAGAGAAATTCAAAGGAGATGGTGAGATGAAGTAGAGCCAGGCATGGTTTTGGCATGTGTGGTTTTCAAGGGAGATGAGAAATTGAAAATCTCATTTGAGCCACTCCAGAACTTTCTAGATTGATCTAACACACTCTATATAAGATGTATAACTGATTCAGTTGGTTTTTTGGGAAGGGTTGAGTCAGAAACGAGAAGGAGCCATTGGAATTTCTTCATCTGCAACAGAAATCGGGTTTGAAGATTGGTGAGGATTCAAGGCAAATCATCTGTTTCAGAAGCTTGACGAAGTGTATTGAGTGATTCTGGAAGGAATTGGAGGCTGAAATGAAGGATTTCTCACTCTGTTCATCCACTTTTACCAGGTATGCAACTTTCAATCTATAGCTTAGGTTAGAAGAAATTAATCACATTTGGAGGTGTAGATAGGTTGTAGATCGTGCCTAGGTGGATTCTGGTAGGAAAAATGGAGGTTTAGAGACAAAATTAGGGTGTTGCCTTTTTCTGTTGGAGCTTGAATCTCCTTGTTCTTGAAGCTTTAATCTTGTTTGAAGGTTGAGAGTTGATCAGGGAGAGGTGTAGTACACAATAGGATCTCTAATTTTAGAGTTTGAGGTGATTCAAGAATTGTGTTTTTTCTGCAACTACCATCGGGTTTGAAGTTGTAGTGAGAATCAATGGAAATGGAGTTGATATTCGTGATCAGGGTGAAAAACTTGGTGAAATAGGGTATTTGGTTGCACAGATTGGTGAGGTTTTGAAGTTGGCTCGCCGGAGAAGATGGTGGTTTCCACCGTGGACCACCACCTGAAAATCTCCCTCTCATATTTGAATTTTGGGGAAGATGATGATTCAACCATTAGATCTAGGTTTGACTTTGACTGGAACCTCAAACCAATGGCCAGGATTCGCGTTTCAATCTGAAGAGAGTTGAGTTTAAATCAAAACTCTGCGTTTCATTTAAGTTTCGTTTGGGCTTAATGATTTGTTTGCTAACCACACCTCCATCCAGGCCCAAGTCTGAATTACAACATGAATTACTTGCTATTTGACACGAGCTTCTTCCATTTTTCATTTGGTTTTCTGAATTATTTTAATGGGGGTTTGGGCTTAAGGATCATTTGCTACGCACACCCCTCTTTGGGCCCAGTCTGGAGAAGTAACTGGTTTAAATTGCTATTTGCAACGTAGTTTTATCATTTTCTTATTGTTTTTTATTATTTTATGTTTTGCATATAGTTAGAAAATAAATCATAATAAATAGAAAAATAATCATTTTTAGGCTAGATTTTTTTTCCCTAACTTCTTAAAAAATTTAGAATTTAATAGGATTGAAAAATAGTTAATTCATGCATTTTTTATTTTGTTTGCATTTTTTGTATTTTAATTGGCTTTATTTTTAATTTGTTTGACGTGTGTTTTTGCTGATTTTATTGTGAATAATTGGTGATGAATTTAGAGTTGATTCCTTTTGGGCTAGATAACTTATATATGCATGTACCCATAGTAATTTTCGCATATTTTTGTGAGAGAATTTTAGGCTAGTTTGAGCATTGAACATTATAAGTGTTAGATTTAGGGTTTCAATACAACTATCTTTAGTTCAGAGCATAGTTTGAGGACTTAGTGATTGATTTAGGTCCTGGGATTTACATGGGATAATGGGTATAGGTTTAGGTTCCCTTAGAAATTTAATCAGGATTTTATGATTCCATTTAGCATTTTATTTGGATTCTACAACTTGTGTGTTGTTTGTGGATTTCTCCTTTGAGTGTTTGGCTTGTTCATCTTGGTTAGCCATTTTGCTTTGGCTTTTGGCTTGGTTTATTCTTGGTGGAGCTATGGGAGGCATTGAAGGTGCTTTGGAGAGCTTGAAGGAGCTTGGAGTTGAAGATTTCTCATTTGTTGGAATGCTTGTCAGGAGCTTAGGGAATTAGGATGTGTAGGGAGAGCATTAGAATAGTTTTGTTTCTTCTTTCAAACATAGAGAGCTTCTTGTGCCTCTATTCAATCCTATGACACAAGGTCCTCCCAAAGAAGTTCCATCTCTCCTTAGGAGGGATGCAGAGCATGCTTTGGTTGAGTAGAACCTTGAGGACATCTTTCAATTATCATGTTAAGACCTTAGTGGTTTCCCTTGGTAGCCATTAAGCCTTTTTAACATATCAAATTGATCCTGTTGAATGATTCTCTCTTGGAGGTGCTTATTGAAGTTTGTAAAAGGAAGATGAGGTACCCTTAGGGTGACATGCGACGTAGTCACTCTCAAATCATAGTCTCTAGTGCGTCAGAGATTGTAAACAAACTAAAAAACACTTCTTTCGTAAAAGATTCAAAACAAACATCAAAGTGTCATTTTGTCCGCTTGGACTCTTAATCAAGAAAAACCCTTTTCATAAGGTAATAAAAACAGTCAGATAAGCTCGTGTCTTCCGTAGCCCGAACTACGTTTGCTATGATCTTTCATGCTGTATGAAAGTACGTAGGCATAGGATGCCGTATCCTAGCGAGCAACCTTCCCCTCCTTTCCCGTAGGTAGGCGAACTACGTTGACTCTGATTTCTCGTTCCAGACGGGAATACGTAGGCATAAAGTGCGATACTTTGCCGAGTCATTTTCTTTTCTTCTTAACCCAGACTCGTAGAGTAGATAGAATAACAATCCGTACTAGAAAACAAGCGTGGATCCCGTCGAGTACGACGGACGTGAGGGGTGCTAATACCTTCCCTTTGCGTAATCGACTCCCAAATCCAGGATTTGGTTGCGATGACCATTCCTTTCTCTCTTTGCGTTAGATTTACTCTGAGCGTTTCCTTTCCCTCTTGTGGGATAAATAAAGCATGGTGGCGACTCTTCTGTCATAGCCGACGCCGATTTTCGCAGTAGCGACAAACGGTTTCTCTGCATAGCTTACCAACCTCTCAAACATCTTGGGACAATCTTGAAGATATTCTTCAAGTGCTTCAGCAATCTGTTCGACTCGATCACCATCATATGTATCTCTGCCATTGTCCTTTGAAGCATAGGTTGTATTATCCCCGGGTTTGACATTCTCGTTACTTATCTCACCATGTAATGTCCAACATGTATAACTTCGATCAATTCCATGTCTCATTAAATGAGATTCCAACTGAACAGCGTCAATTCGACGCCTATAACAGCAACCTAAGCAAGGACATGTGATCCTACTGGGGTCTTTGGCGTGTTCAACAACAAACTTAACGAATTTCGATACCCCATTCCCGTACTCTTTAGACAATCGATTGGAATACATCCATTTTTTATCCATACTAATTGAGTAGTCTAAACTAAACTAAGAAAGTTAAACAAATATACAGAGAATACCTATAAAGAAATCAATAACTTCTAAGAAAGCTACACAGTAGGATGCTTGAAAACGATCACAACCTTGCTCTTCACAGGTAACCCCTATAACAGACAAAATTAATAACATCATCAACATTAAATAATTCTTGCAATAAAATTAATTAATTTGCAATTAATATGAACTCATATACAATTTTTACAATTTTTACTAACATATTAATTATTTAAAATTTTATATAATTTTATATTTATCTAAAATTATCTAAAATTTTATATAACTTGAGTTTATATTTATCTAAAATTTTATACAATTTTTACTAACATATTAATTATTAGTAAAAAGAACTCATATAAAGTGTAAAAATTAGACAATAGTACACTTTATATGTGCTTTAGGATGATAAATGATGTCCTTTGCGTTGAACAAAATTATTTTCTTATACTATTTTGGTAAATTAAATGTTACTAAATTAGCAAGACGGTACAAAATGCAAATCTTCCCACATAATATTATTAATACTCAATATACTTGAGAAAAATTGACTATAACAGGAAGAATATGTGCCACACAATCTTGAGACTCCAACAATTTTCCAAGAGTTGCACAACCCTCAATAGCAAGAAGCCGAACAGAATCTTGATCTACAAGAACAAGAGTCAATAAGTTATTATTTTTATATACATATAGATAGATTCAGTAGGTTACTTCAAAAACAATTTGCTATTCAATAAATGAGCATAACAAACAAAAATTATATTCACTTCAAGATTAACAGAAACTTAAAGCTTTCATCTGAATCACAAATAATGTGAAGCTTCTAAGGCAACATAATCTAAAAAACCATTGAACAAACAAAATTTATCAGAATGCCAATTTCAAATAAGATTTGTAGGCAACAATAATAAAAACTATTAGTAAAAAGAACTCATATAAGGTGTGGCATTTCAACAAACACCTTGTATACGGCTAGATATAATGAAAGTTAACATAAGTAAATTCATTGTGGCATTTCAACAAACACCTTGTATACAAAACTCAAGCCAATATCAAAAGAGTAGTTCTAATCAACGGTATCAACAAAAACAAGTCAATAACTCAGAAAAGAAGTAACACTAACATCATATAATCCAGAAAAATGAAATACTAAGACAATAATCCAGAAAAATGCAAAATGAAAAACTTCAAATACCATAACAATGGTGGAAATGCGCTACAGAGGCTGTCGAAAACGGACGGTCAAATGAAGGAGATATACAACACAGGCCGAACGGAGGTGGGAGACAGAGGCACGACAGTTGGACGGAGGAGGGCGACGGCCGGTCGTGGTGAATAGGGTTCTGGTTCGCAGAGAGGAGAAAGAAAGAATGAAGAACGTATGTGCGCGAGCTAGCAATGTGTTATGTTTCTTTAAAAAATTCTGTGATATTTTAATTTAATTATAATAACACCTATGGCAACGCTTTTTAATACCTACAGCAGCGCTTCTCAAAGCGCTTTCTTTACAAAACCATATAGCAGCGCTTTACAAGGAAAGCGCTTTCTTTAAAATTCTGTGATATTTTATTTTAATAATAATAACACCTATGGCAGCGCTTTTTAATACCTACAACAGCGCTTCAAAAGCGTTGTCTTAGCCCATGGATATAGCAGCGCTTTAGAAGGAAAGCGATTTCTTTGGCACACCCTACAGCAGCGCTTTAGAAAAGCGCTTTCTTAGGACCAATCTACAGCAGCGCTTTAATAAAGCATTGTCTTAGCCCATGCCTTTAGCAGCCCTTTAGCACCGCTTTTCCTAAAAGCGTTGTCTCAGGTATGCTATTTTTTTTCTTTTTTTTTATTACTCTTTAGCAACGCTTTTCTTAAAAGCGCTGTCTTTGTATGCGCTGCTAAAAGTTAATTCTGGCATAGTGAAGATAACTTTGATGGTTGTGATATCGTAGACACCTTCATGCATTGGTCTGTTTTATTCAGTTTGTTGTTGTTATTTTTGGAATGTTGTTGTGATATTAAGTTATGTTTGTTTAATTTATGTTGTTTGCTAATTATAATCGGTTAAGTAAGCTTTAAATGTAATTAAATTTATTGTTGATTTAAAGGAACACGGTTACATTAAGCACTATGATCTTGTGCTTGATCCTACGTTAGGACATTTTGTACGATTGTGTCCTGGTTGTTGACACGAACTACATAATCTTAGCATCTTGTTTGTTGCATCCATCTCCGTTCGAATGCGCGTGCTATTAGGGCGACCCTTTTTATTTCTTCGCATAAAATCATTATGTCAGACAATTTCGCCTTCGTATTGAGGCCAATAGTCCTCATTTGCCACCACCTGAAAGCTACATGTGTAGACATTGCATAAATTTATCACTTGGTGAACTGTAGAAAGATAGTTGGTTGGGTCTTGGCGAGCCTTCGAACATGCTGCTATAACATGAGAGCAAGGCATACGAAATGCCTGAAACTTTCCACAGTCACACCAGATCCTATCCAGTTCAACCCGGTAACATCCCCTAGGCCTTCCTTCGTTGTGATCAATTGACTCGGCAACACTGAACCAACCTTTATTATGGTCAAAGATTGTGACCACATGTGTGTTGGCTTTGGAAGCTTCGTCTTTCATGAATGTTGTTGAACTATTACTGTATAACTGACCAGATTGTAATACTGAACCCTACTTCGTATGTCTGTTATCAAAGAATGCGCCTAGCCTAAAATATGTTGCCTTTACCAAGGCAAATATCTGTAGGTTTCGGATTCCCTTAAAAATAGAATTCATTGATTCAACGAGGTTAGTTGTCATGTGGCCTCATCGCACCCTATTATCATTTGCCCGTGTCCATTTCTCTTTATCAATATTATTAATCCATCTTAATGCATTCGGGTTTGTTAGTCTGATCTTGTCACGGTAGTGTTTGAATGTGGGCTCTATTAGTGCATATCCTGCGTTCACAACCTTCTTCCTTAGTGTTTTGTCTTTGATTTCCAGCATGAAATTTTGGGCGATATGTCTTATGCAATACACATGGGTCGAGGGAAGATCCTGCCAACCGTTATCAAGATTATTGTATGCATTCTCGATTGATGGGTGTCTATCAGAGATCAAACATAAGTTAGTGTTACGGTGGAAATAGGATATCAAACTATTAATTAGTTTGAATCACAATTCTTAATTCACAACCGCTCTTTGATTTATCCGAAGGAAAATGTCAAAAGAGGGAAAACCTATTTTTGTATTGTAAACACAATGCGGGGAGAGACCTAGGTAAGGGGTTGGTTAAATTTAGGGAAGGTAATAGCACCCTAAGCTTCTGTAGTACTCTACAGGAACCTTTTGTTTATTGTATGTTTTTTTATTTTATTATCTATTTGATGTATATATATTGAGCTAAGGGATAAAGTGACCTAAAGACCTAAGGGGTTAGTCCTAAGTTTACTCGGCAAGATTCGCATCTTGTGCCTACGTATCCTGGATAGGGAATGGAATCAGAGTAATCGTAGTTCCCCTCGAAAGGGAGGTTAGAAACTTCTTGACTGTGGTCAAGGTTTCAATGGGGAGTAAACGTATCTTAAGGACACGCTTACGTGGAGTCTTAAAACTCCTATTTCTACGTTGAATTTGTTAATTAAAATTAGGGTTGAAATTAGGGATTCCACGGCGGGAAACCCTAAAACAGAGTACGGCGACTCTTCGACCTAACGCTAGGGTAAAAGGTATTTTCGTCCACGGCGGGACACCTAGGCTATTAGGGTTTTGGAAACGGTCAAGAATTAGGGTTAATGACTCAGCGGTCAACGGTTAAACTAATTCCTTCGGAGGAGAAAATTAACGGTAAAATATGCAAACATGGAAACATATTATATGGCAGAAATTAAAGTGCGGAAAGTAAAGAAAGCGTCGCGACGATCACTCGCGTAAATTACAAACCCCAAAAAAAGGAAAATAAAGTAAAACCGCGACCATGGCCTCGCGTAAATTACATCCATGGACCAACATAAATTGAATAAACTAATCAGAATTTAAGTATAGTCTGAGGAGAAAAACAGAGAACATTTGTGAGAAGGGTTAGACAGAAATATGGCAAAAAATGGAACAGTTAGTATTGAAAGAAAGACAAATTGCAATTTGGAATTTTTATTATTGTTTTATTAGTTTTGAAAAAGGATTTTAGTTTTAATTTTGAAGAAAAGAATTTTAATCTTAGTTTAAAAAAGGTTTAGTTTAAGTTTTAAAAATTTGTTTTAGTTTTAAATTTTAACAAAACTCTAATTTTAATATTTTAGAAAAAACAAAATTTAATTATTATTTTGTGAGGAAGAAAGTTTTAACTTTAATTTTTTTTAAAATGTTTATCAATTTTTAAAAAAAAGTTTTATACTAAAAAAAAACAAAGTTTTAATTTGTATTTAGAAAAAAGGTTTTTATTTTATTATCTAAAAAAAAAATTATTTTAGAAAAGCTTTTAAGAAAAAGCTTTTAATTTGTTTTATAAAAGTAGAACTTTCACTTATTTTTAAAAACAGAATTTTCAATTAAAAATAAATGTACTACTAAAACAACAAAAGAGAAAACAAAAATTGGGTTGGGTTATGGTTACTGCTGCATGCGGCGCCGTTGCCATTGTTGCCTGTTGAAGCTTTTTCTTCTTCTTTGCATGGCCACAATCCCTTCTTCTTTTCCTGCAAAAAAAATATCAAAAGAAAACACCCGTTAGAAACAAGAGTTACTCACCTTTCACGGGTTTGAAGTGGCTTTTCTACGATGGAGTTCGTTGATGATGAAAGATGATGGTTTTTTTCAAAAATCTCTCCTTTTCACGGGTTTGAAGTGGCTTTTCTACGATGGAGTTCGTTGATGATGAAAGATGATGGTTTTTTTTCAAAAATCTCTCCTCTTCTGATAAGTCGTGAGAACGGCCGCCGTTTTTCTCTTTTGTCTCCTTCCCCCTTTTATCAAATGGAAAAAGTGAAAAAATAATATTTTTTAAAAAATAATTTAAATAAAATACGAAAATAATAATTAAATAATAAAAAAAATATTTTTGTTATCTTTTTTTTTATGAAAATAGAAAGTTAGAATAAAAATAAAAGAACCAAAACAAAAAGTGAAGAAGGTGGGATTCGAACTCTCGACCTTTCACACTCACAACTCCTTACACACGGTCTCTTGCCAATTGTGTTATTTTATTCATTCAAGATAAAGTGGCACTAGAAACCCTGTAAACTAAAAGAGCGCGCCACATGATATTTTCTTGCAACAATCAAACAACTGCACAACCCGTTAGTGGTTAGTTTAAACGCAATGCAAAATGAAATGAGATGCAAGCTGAAACGACTAAACTTAGGGGAAAATTTGGGGTATTACAGTTGCCCCTATTTAAAGAGCTTCACCGGATGATTTGAGCGACGAAGGCTCGAGAAATCATGGTGGAGGTATTTAAATATAGATAACCGAAAATTTTGCCCTTAGGTGCAGTGATATGCAATGCTATGGACAAAACGGAACGGACTATAATGCTGGCAATGCCATGAATTTAATATAATGCGTATGATGAGATGGTAAATGCAAAGATGCAGACGACAAGACGACACATGGGACAGACGCGATGAACGAACCACACTGGGGGGTATGACGCACTAAGAGACAGCACGACACTGGGGAATTCTAAGGTGATAGTCAACTGGTGCGAGTGCGACCAATTATCACTTTTAGAAAACGGAATGGTAAGAGCGGGATCCTCAATGGAGATGGCACCGGTGAGACGGCCTCCACTGGAGGAATTTAAGAGTAATTATCAACAAATTCAGGCGTGACCGGCTGATACTCTAGAGTAAGAAAATAAAACTGGATTTGCACGACTGTAGGATCGATTACCAAGATGTTGGAGCATTGAGAAAAAAATAACATCCGAGCTTCTATAAACTTTTCCCCGTGACAGGATCAAACGGAATTTAGGAATCCGTAGAAAATATACAGGGTAAAACTGGCTGTATGCCAAAATAAATGGTCTTAAATGGGAAATGCCCTGATAAGCTTTCTCGAGAGAGAACTGCCACTTATTGTCGGAGGGGGCTTACATGCCAAACTGGATATAAGATTGATTGATAAAATAAACTTCTCCACGTCTCAGGTCTGTGCTCCCTGGACATGATTCAGTTTCTTCTTTTGCTAAAGGATAAAATAAACTTCTTCGTACTTCAAGATCTGTGCTCTCCTGAATATGATTCATCTTCTTCTTTTACTAAAGGGTAAAACGAACTTCTTCATACTTCAAGATTTGTGATCTCTTGAATATGATTCTGCTCAAAACCTCCCCGCACTTCAAAATGAATAGGAAAATGGAAGCCTAGCTACTCGATGGAGATGGCCATTTGCTGCAAGTCATGACGAAGATAGGATAAGCTCCTCAGGGGAGAAATACTGCTTATTTGCAATAGTGGCAATAATAAGCTCCTCGGGTGAGAACTGCTTGTAGAGGTGGTAACAGGTAATGTAAATTGTAATGAAAATTGTAATGAAGGCTGTAATGAAAGTTGTAATGAGCTCCTTGTACGAGAAGATCAATTGTAGAGTGTAATGAAAAATTGTAATGAACATTGTAATGAAGGTTGTAATGAAAGTTGCAGGGTAAATTGTAATGAAGGTGGTGATGAAATTTGAAAGGGAAATTGTAATGAAGGTTGTAATGAAAGCTGCAAGGTAACAGAACTGGGCTAGAAAGAACGGACAAACAAGTCTCCATTAAGGAAACGAACTCGAGTGGGACTATCTTACCTAACGCGAAAAGGTAACTGAAATAACCATCATCCACGAGGGATGAACTCGGTGGGGAAATTGGAAACAAATGAGTATTTTGTGCTTAGGGCTGACGATCTACTTGGAGAGAGCGGACAAACCCAGTTACTCGGTGGTAACGATAAAGGATGACGATAAATAGCAAGCAGGAACATGCTAATGCGTATGTCAATGTGTATGTGAATGTGTATGTTCATGTATATGAAATTGTCATGCAATGAGTATGCTTATGCATATGCTGACAAAACAAACGAGAGAGGAGACATGAGATGAAATAAACATCTCGACGGGAATACCCGGGACCTCTGCAACAGTACATCTATCAGGGGATAAGAAGCGTTAATGGTAGAACCAAATCTTGCTTCAATTGCTTCAAAGTTCTGACTTCCCTGGGGAGAAAATCTCATAAATTCCATATGAGGATACGACCTCACTGGAGAGTACAATATCATGACTTCAATTGGGGATCCATGATCTCCGCCTAGGGATACAATGCCATGACTTCACGGGATGGACTGCTATCATGAACCATAATCAGCCCCAGAACTCTTGGATCAAAGACTCCCGGGGATAAAATAAACATCCGCTTCATGGGGAAGATGAGGAGCTAGGCAGTCTCATGGAGATAGTGTAGCAACTTCCTGGAAATAATACCTCGGCTTCCTGGGGACCGGTACATCCGACTAGGGATAAGATATATGAAGCTTCCCTAGAGAGAGTTCATCAGACTTACTGGGGAGAAATCCACAGCCATTCCTGAGGACAGTATCTTGACTTCTTGGGGAAAAACATGGCAATCTCTTGGGGAAAATTCCGGAGGAAAGTAAGGCAACTTCACTGAGGAACAAATGATTCCACTGAGAATGGGTCTTCCAGAACATATGTCACTTGGAGGATACCGGGATATCTCTGCAGTCTTGAGAGTCACTGGGGATTTATCGGAAGGATCCCAAAAGTGTGGACAGCTTAAAGTCTCACTGGGGACTATCACTGGGAAGATGCTGGTAAGATCTCGAAAGTTACTGGAGATTATCGGCTCGGTCCAAAGGGTTGTCAGCTTATAGTCTCGCTGGGGACTACTTTGAGGCGAAGGTTTAGATGTGTTTCTGCGACGATGAGATTTACTGGGGGATGAAGACAGCCGAGAATAAAATTCATCGGGTGCATGAAGCATGTTGTAAAGCTAATTTTAATCTCAATAGACTTTGTAGTAGTCGCCATTTTGAAAAATATCATGCCCCAGGGTACCTGCTTTGTGAGAAAGTCATCTCGAGAGGATTTTACAGAGAAACATGGAGTTCAATTTGTCCCACTGTTTTCAAACTCTTGGAGAGATCCGTCAAATCTCGACGTAACTGGCACGGATCAACCGTGTTACGACCGAGTCTTTAAGAATAGCTCTTTAAGAAAGTCAGGCTTGCATCGGTAGTAAATTGGAAGCCACCTGCCCCTGCTTAGCAGGATCTTCAAGCTTTGTTGCCGCCATCTATATGTAAGTTTCTAAGGTATCAGGCAAAATCAACACGCGTGAAATGCTAATTCTGAAACTATCAATGCAACAATATTTGTCTTGAGATTTTTGTTTTTGTTTTGAAAAAGATCACCATAACTCGTGATTGAAATCACTAGTTAGGATATGAATTTGATTTACAATGCCAACATTAAATTGAGCCTAGCTCATAGGAGTCAGGAAACGTTATCTCGTCGAGTATGCTTTCAAAAGAAGTCCTACTTCAATTAGGTCTTTTAATGGTTGTATTGTGGCTTCGTTCACGGTTTAAGAAACAAGGGATAAAGGCTCAAAGTTATTTGTACCCACCTATTCTTCGTGATGTTCTCCAATCCTAATTCAGTTAACCGGATACGGGTGCTCATACCTCAATCGGATTTGATAGGGTCGAGAACTCACCAAGGCTTTGGACAATGGCAGTCACTCACCTATTGTCTTTTTTTTTGGGTTAATCACACAACTTTGTTCTTTATTGGGGATTCTTTATGGTAATCCCTTGTTTTTATTATATTTTTTCATTCCCTAACTTTTGCTTGGACGGCGTTTTTTGGATTTCGTTGGAGTCCAGTGGGATGCCCCAGTTTTGCCTAAGTCTCCTTCATAGGTTTTGACTTAGCGGGCTATATATATTTTTTATTTTTGCTGAATAAGTCGTGTGACTCCTTTGAAAGGCTTGTGACTTCCCCAATCTTTAGGTAGTAGAGGTATGGTCATCAACTTCTAACTTTCTAAGATGTTAGGGATAAAATAGATCCTCGAAGGTTCGCTCCTCCTTTGTGAGAGTCTGCACGCTCGATCGGTTTAACTGAAAAACTACCCTGCCCCAGGTTAAAATAAGGGTTTTAATTTGGAAAAGAAGAAAACTCCTACTTCAAGGCTCAAAAGGGTTAAAGAGGGATTATCGTCCTTATGTCTCCATTGTTTGGGATTTGAAACAATGCCTTACATCATCAGCAGGTTTCATTTGAAATCATACGACAAAAGATATGATGTTTTTAGTTCATCATCCTCCTCTTAATTCTCTATCAAAGCAAGAGATCGGGTACCGTTGGCATTATAAGTTTATGAAAAAAATATTTTGAATGAGTGAAACGAATGAATTTATTCAAGACAAATATGCATTGCATTAATTATTCAAAATAAACGAGTTCATACATGCTAATTATGCTTAATCAACGAAAATAACATATAAATAAGCAAAAATGAAATGTCTCAAAGTCCTTCAAAATGTGTTTATGAAGTCTTCGCATCTGCGATCGGTATGGTAGTGGTGGTTTCCTCTGGCGCAACCTCACTGGAATGAGTCGTCTTGCTTGCCCCAGCTAGATCAGTCAATGCTTCAGTATCAGTCTTCGAATCTTCCTTCAGACTAACTTTCCCAGATTCTTGGTCGATCGTGGTCACATCATCTCGAGGACAGTTGAAATGAAGTGGACTAGGCTTCTGAATAAATACCGACTTTGGCAGATTCACAGGAGAAGTAACTGGCTGAGATATGTTGAAAACCTTGAGAGGAGCCTGGATCTTTGGCTGAGGATCATCGAAAGACAATATCTTATGTTCCAACAAATCTCTGACAATGCTCTTGAGCGCATAACAACCTTCTAAATCGTGGCCGGGCGCACCCTCATGAAGTAAACAATGAGCGGTGGCATTGTAGTTGGCTGGCAAAGGATTTGGAGGTGGACCCATTGCTCGGGTAGTGATCAAACCTCGTTGCACTAAGTAAGTATACAACTCGGTGAACATTATTGGAATCAGTGGACAAGGCTTGTATTGTCTCTTCGGAGCATTTTGGCGAGGCGCCTGATTCCTCGGTTGTTGATAATTAGGCAGAGGTTGTTGATAAACCGGAGGCGGATAAACAGGAGCCTGCTGCATAGGCTGATAAATAGGAAACTGTTGATTGACAGGAGTTGCAACAGTAGCCACATAGGGTTGTGGAGCATACTGAACTGGATACCCTTGAACATACTTCTGCGGAGGTTGCCAAGGTTGATGAGTAGCCATCGGGCGATTCCTCGGACGTGTAGGTCCTTTATGGTAGCCAACACTCGGAGTTTTGCACTTTGGAGGAGTAACTCGTCAAACTGGTTGAGCAATGGTAGGATGCACCAAACTGGATTGACGACCTTGAGGCAGTATGTTCTCAACAGTAACAGCTGGTTGAGGATCCACAATAGTGTGGGTGATCTCAGAAACAACAGTAGGTTGATTATCCATCTTCACCTTAAGGGCTTGCAGCATCTCCATAATCTGCCCCACACTTCCTCGAAGATCTTCGAGTTCATTGATGACACGGTCGATCTCTTGAGCTTGTTCTTCCATCCTTTTTCGAGCTTGGGCTCTAGTATTATACTAATGCGGAGGACCCAGGGTGACGAAAATGGCAGGCGAGAGAACCGAGAATAAGAAACCGGGAGACACATGTGATGCAAAAAATGTGAAATGCGAATGAAATGATTTCATGGAATTCAAATATTTACGAATATCACAGAATACCAAAACTTTATTTATTAATTTGAAAATGGATTACAAATAACATTCTTAGAAAAGTCTTGGCATAATAGCTAAATAAAAGCTAATAATGACCCTAAGGAAGCTTCCTGTTCTGCCCTTTGCTCTACTCTTCGAGCTAGGCCTTTTTAAGGATGAGCCTATCTTCAAAAGGTAAATTGAGAGTTAGAGGAAAATAAATCCTTCATCAAAACCAAGCAAGGGTACGTTGGAACAGTCTTCACAATTGTTGGTGATTAGTGTCCTTGATGTCGAATAACTTCGAGCATATGGCTTTAGCAACGGTCTTGTTCTTTAAGGTTCTTCTCCAAGAAAGGGAAAGGAGACTTATCCAGAATAGGTAACCCTACAAGCTGAGAATATTCTTCCAAAGTAGGTAATAGCTGATAATCAGGGAATGTGAAGCAATGATAGTCGGGATCGTAGAACTGTAGCAAAACCGAAAGAAGTTCTTCGTTCATTTTATATTCCAACAGAGATAATAACCTTCCATACCGGTTTCGAAATCCGTCTTGATCTTGGACTAAAGATCCTAGCTTCCTTAGGTCATCTGGCTTAGGAATTTTAAAAGTATATTTCAAAGTTTTCCTTCTATTGTAATCCATACTATCCTGCAATATCCATAAATAATGTTTGAATTCCATGAAATGTGATGCAATGTAATGCTTTATGGATGCAATGCACATATATTCACAAGTCCTAGGTTAAGGTATGTGCAAGGAGTTAGACTCTACCCATCCCCATAAGGTATGTACTAAGGTTAGTTGTACCTGCAGAACAAGGTTCTAAGAAGTGCCCAAAGTCATTGGTCCATCCTTCAGATATTATCAACTTTCCGACTGACTCGGGGGTTGATAATATTCTCGAGAGAACCTCTTTTGAGTGTAGCATCGCGTAGCAACTATTGTAGGACTACTCCCACATAGTTCCCGCACTACGTCCTATATAAGGCCAAAGTGGTGTTAAGGTACTACGGTCCTCAATATCATAGACTCCAATCGAAAATAGTAAAAGTTTTCACGACTAACTCGATCAACCGAACCATTTTCAAAAGGGTCTCAACTAAGCGGTGATTCTCGAGTCAACTTGGTCGGGACTCACTCTCGACAAGCCTCGTCGAATATCTCACCTTCCTATAATAAGGTCACTCAAGTCCGGGTTAGGACTTATCTCACAATAACAGGGTACCCCCAAGCAAGGCACAATAATAATATATACAAGAGAATAAATAATGAAAAATATCATACAATAAACAAAATAGGGATAACCCTTAAAAGTTACGATACTCCCCAGTGAAGTCGCCATTTTCTGTTGCGGTGGAAATAGGATATTAAACTATTAATTAGTTTGAATCACAATTCTTAATTCACAACCGCTCTTTGGTTTATCCGAAGGAAAATGTCAAAAGAGGGAAAACCTATTTTTGCATTGTAAACACAATGCGGGGAGAGACCTAGGTAAGGGGTTGGTTAAATTTAGGGAAGGTACTAGCACCCTAAGCTTCTGTAGTACTCTACAGGAACCTTTTGTTTATTGTATGCTTTTTTATTTTATTATCTGTTTGATGTATATATATTGAGCTAAGAGATAAAGTGACCTAAAGACCTAAGGGGTTAGTCCTAAGTTTACTCGGCAAGATTCGCATCTTGTGCCTACGTATCCTGGATAGGGAATGAAATCAGAGTAATCGTAGTCCCCCTCGAAAGGGAGGTTAGAAACTTCTTGACTGTGGTCAAGGTTTCAATGGGGAGTAAACGTATCTTAAGGACACGCTTACGTGGAGTCTTAAAACTCCTATTTCTACGTTGAATTTGTTAATTAAAATTAGGGTTGAAATTAGGGATTCCACGGCGGGAAACCCTAAAATAGAGTACGGCGACTCTTCGACCTAACGCTAGGGTAAAGGGTATTTTCGTCCATGGCGGGACACCTAGGCTATTAGGGTTTTGTAAACGGTCAAGAATTAGGGTTAATGACTCCGCGGTCAACGGTTAAACCTAATTCCTTCGGAGGAGAAAATTAACGGTAAAACATGCAAATATGGAAAAATATTATATGGCATAAATTAAAGTGTGGAAAGTAAAGAAAGCGTCGCGACGATCACTCGCGTAAATTACAAACTCCAAAAAAAGGAAAATAAAATAAAACCGCGACCATGGCCTCGCGTAAATTACATCCATGGACCAACATAAATTGAATAAACTAATCAGAATTTAAGTATAGTCTGAGGAGAAAAACAGAGAACATTTGTGAGAAGGGTTGGACAGAAATATGGCAAAAAATGGAACAGTTAGTATTGAAAGAAAGACAAACTGCAATTTGGAATTTTTATTATTGTTTTATTAGTTTTGAAAAAGGATTTTAGTTTTAATTTTGAAGAAAAGAATTTTAATCTTAGTTTAAAAAAGGTTTAGTTTAAGTTTTAAAAATTTGTTTTAGTTTTAAATTTTAACAAAACTCTAATTTTAATATTTTAGAAAAAACAAAATTTAATTATTATTTTCGAGGAAGAAAGTTTTAACTTTAATTTTTTAAAAAATGTTTATCAATTTTTTTAAAAAAGTTTTATACTAAAAAAAACAAAGTTTTAATTTGTATTTTAAAAAAAGGTTTTTATTTTATTATCTAAAAAAGTTTTTATTTTAGAAAAGCTTTTAAGAAAAAGTTTTTAATTTGTTTTATAAAAGTAGAACTTTCACTTATTTTTAAAAACAGAATTTTCAATTAAAAATAAATGTATTACTAAAACAATAAAAGGGAAAACAAAAATTGGGTTGGGTTATGGTTACTGTTGCATGCGGCGCTGTTGCCATTGTTGCCTGTTGAAACTTTTTCTTCTTCTTTGCATGGCCACGACCCCTACTTCTTTTCCTACAAAAAAAGTATCAAAAGAAAACATCTGTTAGAAACATGAGTTACTCACTTTTCACGGGTTTGAAGTGACTTTTCTACGATGGAGTTCGGTGATGATGAAAGATGATGGTTTTTTTTCAAAAATCTCTCCTCTTTTGATAAGTCGTGAGAACGGACGCCGTTTTTCTCTTTTGTCTCCTTCCCCCTTTTATCAAATGCAACTCATGTTTATATAGGTAACAAATTAGGGTTAACTCTAACCTAATGCCCACTTTGAAGCCCAACTTAAATAATTAGTCAAAATTAAATACAATTTAAACAAATTAAAACAAACTTAAAACCCTATTTATTTACTAAACATTAAAAATATTATAAAAAGAATAAAATCTTTTCTAATATTTTTAATTTTATGATTTTTGGATGTTTTTATGAATAATATGGAAAAAAGTTAAAAAATAATATTTTTTAAAAAATAATTAAAATAAAATACGAAAATAATAATTAAATAATAAAAAAAACTATTTTTGTTATCTTTTTTTTTATGAAAATAGAAATTTGAATAAAAATAAAAGAACCAAAACAAAAAGTGAAGAAGGTGGGATTCGAACTCTCGACCTTTCACACTCACAACTCCTTACACACGGTCTCTTGCCAATTGTGCTATTTTATTCATTCAAGATAAAGTGGCACTAGAAACCCTGTAAACTAAAAGAGCGCACCACATGATATTTTCTTGCAACAATCAAACAACTGCACAACCCGTTAGTGGTTAGTTTAAACGCAATGCAAAATGAAATGGGATGCAAGCTGAAACGACTAATCTTAGGGCAAAATTTGGGGTATTACAGTTAGGTTAGGGAGAAACGTAAAAGCGGAGATTTTTTAAGAAAAAACTCCAACCCTCAGCAATCTCCCCTTCAACTATAGCGAAGGCTATTGGAAAAATGTTGTTGTTCTTGTCCTGTGCCACAACCATGAGTAGCGTGCCCTTAAATTTCCCGTACAACCATGTGCCATCAACTTGAATTATAGGTTTACAATAAGCAAAGCCTTTGATACATGGTTCAAACGCCTAGAAGATTCTGTGAAAATTTCCATTTCCACTAACACAAGTCTCGTCTGGTGTATATGCTGGCATTATGTCCAATATGGCAACAGTCCCTGGAGAGTATTGTTTAAGAGCCACCAAGAATTTTGGAAGTTCCTTGTAAGACTCCTCCCAATTCCCAAATGCCCTTTCAACCGCTTTAGTCCTAGCTATCCGTGATTTCCAGTATGAAGGAGTGTAATTGGTGTAATTGTACCTTTGAGCCATATGTGAAATTATGGTACTCACCTTCAAAGACGGGTTGTCGCTAATGACTGATAGAATCTCATTGCAAATCAATTGAGAGTTGAGCTTGCGATGGTCCTGCATTGGATTCGTGATTATACAAGTGTGGGCTGGACCCATTGACTCTATCTTCCATGAATCACTTATCTTCCTGAAAGACGCTGTTAATCGGAACGGACACACCTCGTTACAACAATATATCTTATACCGAATCGTATTTGTTCGATCGACTCTATAATCTGCTGATAAGTCCATGTGATATTGTTTAATTGCTCGGACACAATCTTCTTTTGTACGAAACTCGTCACCCTCTTTTAATAGTCCTTCTGTTGCGTAATTAGGGTTATAAAAAACATCTGTTGAGGGTTCATCGTCACCTAAGTCGAGAGTTGTCATGTGTTGAAGTGGGCAATAAACATGACCGGGTGGAACCCCCTCTTCCTCATTGTTTACCATGTCGTCAACAATGACTTCAGCTGCTTCTTCTTCTTCATCAATGACATCGACTTCAGCGTGTTCCTCATCAGATTCTTACTAATAAATGTATACACATGGCTACAGTATCTGTCTGCACTCTGCATGCCTACCGTTTACACTATGCATGTCATCCGTCTACACTCTGATTCTATGCATGCCTACAATATTCTTACTGATAAATGTATACACATGGCTACAGTATCCGTCTGCACTTTGCATGCCTACCGTCTACACTCTGCATGCCTACGGTCTACACTATGCATGGCTACCGTCTACACTCTTATTTTATGCATGCCGACAAGATTCTTACTAATAAATATATACACGTGGCTACAGTATTCGTCTGCACTCTGCGTGCCTACCGTCTACACTATGCATGCCTACCGTCTACACTATGATTCTATGCATGCCTACAAGATTCTTACTAATAAATATATACACATGGCTACAGTATTCGTCTGCACTCTGCATGCCTATCGTCTAAACTATACATGCATTTTCATGTGACTCTTGCACTTAGAAACTTGCACTCTACATGCCTAAACTTGCATGCATGCTTGAAAACACCACACTCTAGCATAAGATATCTTTTTGCTGCACTTTGCATGAATGACAACACTACACTAATGTTTTTTACCTCACATGCATGACAAGACTAAACCTGCACGCTTCCCTTCATCCATGTCACATGCATGCTTGACAATACTCTGCAAGCATGACAACACCACAACATGCATTTTCATGTGACTCATGTACTTAGAAACTTGAACTCTACATGCCTACACTTGCATGCATGCTTGAAAACACCACACTACTCTCATCACATTTGAGGATTATAAATAAATCTTCATCAACTCTCAAACTCTTCTCATCCCATTACCAGCTCTACTCTTCATACGTTCTAGAAATTTTTCTTGTCACCTTGCAAACTTCACTCAGCAAACTTCACCAAGCAAACTTAACACACAATGTCTCTACTCACAATGGGCAACAATCACAGAGGCACAATTGACAACATTGTGGAGTTTGTAAGTATTTTTCATTTTGTTGTCGATATTTACGAAGTTTAATTTTCCTTTAAAACTAATGGAATTTAAATTCTTTTGCAAGATGTATCAAGGTTTCGTTGTCGTGTGCATGACTACATACCACACGGCCCTTTAATAGAGGGATACCTTGAAGCATGTGGGTTTGGTGATTTGATTAAAATCAAATCGTACTCACTGGATCCCAAATTTATTATAGCGTTGTTAGAACGTTGAAGACCAGAAACACACACATTTCACCTACCTTTCGGTGAATGTACCGTAACTTACGGGATGTATACATGTTACTTGGCCTACACATCAACGGTAAGGCCGTCAACAGCAAAGTTGGTGTTAATGACCAACTTTGCGAAGATTTACTAGGCGCCCCTCTATGTGTCGACACACGTCAACCAGAACGTGAGGGTCGACCGAGGGGGAAAGGTATTAATTTGAAATACCTCAGACAACACTACAATAGTATCGTGTTAAATGAGGAGTCCACCGAGTATGAGAAGATACTTAAAACTCGGTGCTATATTATGATATTGTTTGGCCATTTTTTATTTCCAGACAGTACTGGAAATACTGTAAATAATATGTATTTATCGTTGTTGCATAAAATTAACAAAGTGTGCACATATAGTTGGGGATCAGCTGTCCTCGCCCATCTATATAGTGCATTATGTAAAAATGCCAAAAAAAATTCGTTTACTTTTTATGGTTGCGCTTATCTCTTTCAAACGTGGGGTTGGTCTAGGATGCCAACACTTGCTCCAGTCAACCGCAATCTATTCACATTCGAAGTTTATTTTCAAGTAAGTTTATTTTCAAGACAAATTTACAACCGAAGTTTCTTTGTAACTTAATTATTTGTACGATGTGTCTTAGTGCCTAATTTATTTGTGTTTCTTTTTTTTAGGTGGTCTGTTCTGGGGATGAATTACCAAAGATGTCCCAAGAACTCCATAGTCGTGTACCGCAACCTTATTGAACACATTGGTCCAGATGATGTAATTTATCTACCTTTACTTTGTCTAATTGATAAACACAAACTTGTATTTCTCATTGCATATATTGTTAATGTAGTTTGTCTATGTGGACATCTAAAACACCTATCATTAGGTTCACTACAGTGGAGATGCACCAAAGTGACCGGGTGAAACTACAGTTCGGGATGCATCAGGATATTCCAGATGCTCCGACGTTATTGGGACACTGGCATCAGGCTAAGGATGGATACACAATGGAGTGTTGGTCATTGGAAGGACTTTGCGAAAGAGATGTGTCTGCATTGGAAGAATCAACGCCAACACATCTTAACCGACCCTATTGTGGAATGGGCTAGGTCAAGTTATCAATATGTGATTTGGTTTAGGTCAGTTACAACCTCACAAGCATTTCTGTCTGAGCCGACATATTTGATTGACCCGAGACAACGTGCGTCTTCCTCGACTCCACATCAGTAATCCAATGCCGAATATCAAACACCATGTTATACGCAACATCCAACTATGCCCACCCAAACAATCTTCCAAAACTGTAACCCATACATGCCACCAATCCAATCACAACAACAAGAGCCTTACTCATACTGTCAGCGTTTTGAAACCGACACCACTTCTGCATATAGCCCTGATACATCTTTTGACCCTACCCTATCCACCTATAGCCCAGATAACTATTTTGAACCCACACCAGACAATCAATCTTCCTACCAACAAAATACCTATCCACTTTTTGAATACCAAACCCCACAACAACCAATACATCGTTTCCAAACCGATTCGATGTACCAATTCGAACAGCCATACCGCCCATACCCCACCCAACCTCCTGAACAAAATTATGAAAACATTGGCATTGAACTTAATTACGGAAGCGCTGTTGATAGTGGTCCGCCCGGCTATTGGGGTCAAATGCTTCAAAATTTATCTCATACGACGGGGCCATCCGAACAAATACCTCTTCCATGGGTCAACACGCAAAGACCAGATACACCTCAACAACCTCGTGGTAGACCTCGGCACCGCGCGCATCCTCCACAATGTGGTACCGGTAGTCGTTTAGATAGAGCCGACCATTAATTTTCTTTTTTTGATCTGTTGTAATTTTTATTATATTATAAATTATTATATTTTACTATTTCTTCCATTTATATCTTTTTTTTACATTATTTAAATAACAAATATTATTTTTAATTATTTTATAAAACAAAAATTAAAACCTAAAAATATTTAACTAAAAAAACAAAGCAAAAAAAAAACCTACAGAAGAGATGCGTCATATGAAATGGCGACTCCTCTGTAGGGTAGGGTTAGCCAATACACCCTTATGCCATATGAAATGGCGACTCAGGTCAAAGTGACCTTAATCAGCCATTTCATATGGCGACTCAATGTTGAAACCTGGCTAATTTCGTATTATTTTTGAATTTTGTATTTTTTTGGTATTTTAATTAAAAATTATGGTTATTTTAAAAAAAAATCTATTTTTTAACAATTTAGATAAAGTAAAATACTTCAAAAATTCAATTCCTACAGGGAACGGTATATTTTAAAGATTTTTCAAATAAAATTACATATAATTATTATAATAATATATTGATTGGAATCTAATATAGATTTAAGAAAATTAGTTGTCGCACACTTTTCTATTCACTTTGATTTAAAATTATTATATATAATTTTTTTTAGTGTCTTAGACATTGTACAATTGTAATAAAAATAGCGTTTCATATACCTTTTATTTTTTTAATAATACCCAAATATATTTATAAAAAAAAGAAAGGATATAAAAATAAGAGGGTGACGAAACCAATACCTCTAAAAAAACTTATAATAAGGTAAACCGAATATATTTGTTAGAAAGTCAATTCTAATATTAAGGGGAATGGAATAGATTAGATGCATCTCTAAATTACCCACAAACTTTTAAATAAATGGTGTTTACGGAGATGTGATCGCGTGTCAGTGCCTTCCGCAAGTATACAGACTACGTCAGAGTAATATAAAAGATTATTGTTCCCACATAGACCAATGTCAAGCTATCTATAACTATTTTTACGGTGTTTTATTTTAGACTAATCAAACTGGATTGCAAACTGCACACAAAGTAATGAAGATAAAATAAATTCAGAGAAACAATGCTGAAATGCAATTCACATCGATCAGACAATACTCCTATAGTATCTAAATAGAATTACTTATGGGGCAATATTTTCTTCCTTGAAAAAGAGTTAATTAAAAAGGAACGGTCACGTTAACGCAATCAGAACCATATTTGACCTCTAATCTATATTAGTCGCTCACGTTGCACTGGTCGCATCTTGCGTTAAAGTGAAAAATTCTTTTTTATATAACTACCTCTAAGACTTAGTTAAAAAATACTTTTGATTGAAAACTTTTAACACAAAAGGATTTCTGGCATATGCTCGGCCAACCGGATCTTAAACCTATGAACGCGCCCGAAAATAGTTTTAAAATTACTTTCTAATATTAAATTTTCCTAATTGATCAACAAAGTGCTTCCGCTGTGTTTCTTAATCAAAAACTAACCAAATTTTATCTTAAGTGTCGGACGACTTTCGATCTTACCTGACATAATCACTGATCTACTTTCGTATATCCGATCAGATAAATCACAGAAAAATTGTATTAAAACCAAAATAGCCCCTAAAACATTCCTACAGATACAACATACAGAGTATCGTCGAAGCGACAATCCTCATATTCCAGCACTTAAAGATTTAGCTGGACATGATTACGGTAAACAACATAGCATATAGTTGGTTATCAGAATAAGTCATTTAAGGAAAAGTGTGTTAAGTGTGCAATTGGTTTTGAAAACACAACGACAAGAACAATAGGATAAAGTAAACGTGCGAGACAATAAAGAAATTAAAACATAACGATTAAATAAAGGCAGTGCGAGAAATAAAAGAAAGTAAATGCGATGCGAGATAAATAAATAATAAAAATTGTGAATGAATTAAAAACCTGCTCTAAATCGGAGACTTGAATCTAGTACAAGACTGGTAAAGAAAATAACGATAAGCTTCTATTCTGTGATTGCTCCACACTCGCTCACAACAATGGTGCGATAATTCCTTGATGTGACGAATTATCGCTTTTACAAAGTGAATCTATGCCTATGTTGTGACTAAGAGTGGATGCCTACAAAATGAGAAACTAGGTCCTATTTATAGTGCAACATTGCCTTGGACGTCAAGTTGGGGCTTCAGAATTCGTAGGAGACAAATCTTCTGGTTATGACTTCAACCTCTCAACCGCCCTTGACTGACTCCATCTTTGTGAAGATGGTGGCCTCCACTAAGGCATAGCGTCCGCCATGTGTGAAAATGGTGGTGGACATGGTCTTTTGGTCATTTGGTCGTGGAGAAACCCTAAATCTCATGGCTACCCCCATGGCTAACGCCATGTGTGTAATTAACCCTAAAATCTCTTTCGCCCGTTTCGCTTTGTTTCTTTGTGAAAGGCACTTATTGGGAAATGTACATAAAAATAAGATAAAATACAAACATAATGCAAGAAAATAACAATTATATAATAATAAACATGTGCAATCCGTGTCAAATACGTTGTGTGTTTTAGTGTTATCAAATTCTCCCACGCTTAAACTTTTGGTTATTCTCAAGCAAACTTTTATGAGCACAAAAGAAAAACAGCAAAACACAAGTATTCAATTTAGGCTGCAGACTCTTAGTTCAATCAAGGTCACGTTGATAGGTACTAACTAGTGAACCAAGGATATCGTAGTGACACTTTCCGCGAGTTGCGGTCATAAGTTTGCTTCCTATACAAGCCAATATGTATCATATTATTATACCTATGCCTAACTCACCCATCCCTCTTTTATCCTTTTTCATTCAAGCGCAATCACATTAAGCTCGTTATCTTGTACTCGCATGGTGAACAAACCTGTTGGTGATCCTGATACAAAATTGTGTCAAAATTCAATGATTTTTTCCTTTTTAACACAGACACATAAGCATTTTTTTTGAAGTTTCGCTACCGTTGGACTAGGGAACCGGGTGACGGTCACCTAACTTAGGAGGCAGATCCTTTTTCAAAAGAAATTCTTTTTCTACATGTATTTACTTTTTTTTTTCTTTTTATGGGATTATTCACTTATTTGCATCGGTTCGTCCACTTAGCAGTATCTAAGATGGTGCTGACTACTAAAATAAACTACTTAAGGATTAATTCAAGGGTGAGATTTTAATGTTATAGCATAATAAGTATACAGATCTATTTCTATAATTAAGAAACTCACGGTGTCAAGACGATATCGATTTTTCAAAAGTTTTCCTAAGTCTCTGTAAACTATCATAAACTTGTCTAACAACCCAAATTTTCAAAATAAAAATTGTTTTGTTATTCAATTTTTTTTTTGGTATGGCTCAAGAAATGGGGAAATAGATAAACTACACATACGAATCGTCAAGCACATGTACTTAATTAAAATAAACTAAAACAACCTAAAAGCATAATTAAAACAAAGCTAGAAATTAAAAAAAAAAAGCATAATCAAAACTAAACTAGAAAGCAATAAAATGAAAAAAATAAAAGCAATAAATATCTCCTCCCACACTTAAATCAAACATTGTCCCCAATGTTTCGATAAAAGGTGGAAAGAAATAGGTGGAACCTGGACAGTCCTATTGATGGTCACTGGTACTCTCTCCTCCCTGTTCTGAGCGTCGAGGATGACGACTCCTACTGCGGTGACACGCACTCTGTGAAAGTTCAAGCTACTCTACCCACGTTGCTAGTGAGGCATTAGACTCCTGGAGGTGTCTGAGGTTTCCAAGTATGAAACCTTGAGTAGCCGCCACTAGGTTTAAGTTATTGTGCAGATAGGCTTGTTGACGTTGTTGATGGGAGACTATGATGTGTTGGGCCTCCATAATGGTACGTATAGAGTGCTCAGTCTGTCTTTGTCACTCACTGTCGCTACTGCGAAAATCGGCGCCGGCTGACAGGAGAGTCGCCACCGTGCGTTATTTATCCCAACGGAGGGAAAGGAAACGCTCGAAGTAAACCTCGCGAAAAACGGGAAAAGGTATGGTCATCGCAACCAAAACCTGGGTTCGGGAGTCGGTTACGCAAGGGGAAGGTATTAGCACCCCTCACGTCCATCGTACTCGATGGGATCCACGCTTGCTTGGTTGTACGGATTACACTTCTATCTAAACTAAAGGATGAGGTCTGAAAAGAAAAGAAAACATGACTCGGCAAAGCATCGCACTTTATGCCTACGTATTCTCGTCTGGAACGAGAAATCAGAGTCAACGTAGTTCGCCTAACTACGGTTGAAGGTGGGTGAAGGTTGCTCGCTAGGATATCGCATCCTATACCTACGTACTTCCATACTGCATGGAAGATCAGAGCAAACGTAGTTCGGGCTACGCCCGACACAAGCTGTTCAAGTGTTTTTTATGAAAAATCTCACCTTAAACAAGGGTTTTCTTATTGCAAAAAGGTTGATGTCTGTTCAAATCTTTTGACAGAAGAAATGAATTAATCTCTGTTATAACCTTTATTAATGTTTTTCTGTTGTTTTGAAGGAAGAAGAGATGACACTCTACAAATCCTAGGGTTAAAAGGGAATAAAATCTACCCTAATGTTATCATGCATGGGTTAACTCCTATGTCTATCACATCCTCCCTTGAACAAGGAAGAATGGAAGTCCTACGGGAAAGGAAACGAAAGGAAGAAACGGAAATACAAGTAATAACCGCATACAAGTGAACATGAATATAGCAATGGTAAATGCAATGCAAAGGAGGGAGGAAGGTTCATCTCAACCTCAAGCCCATTCATGGATGGAATAAGAAAATATCAAGTGATCATATGCAAAGAATCGAGTGAAAACTCCGAATGAAACGCGTAATCCACTATTTGGAATCGCAACGTGCTATCATGCAAACAAGTCGATAATCGGGCAAGCTACACATACAAATAACAGCCACCTAAGGGGTCTTAAAATACCTCTAACCTATCTATAATAAGAAATATAAACCACGGCGTTCACCACGCAAACACAAATCGGCCGTTGGAGCCTTAACAAAAATAAAGTCCGTTCGGAAGTCCAAATTACAAGTTCGAATACAAAACATAAGAAAAATAGCAAAAGGTGCTAAAAAATTCAAATAAAAATCTACAATGCCCTACATCAAGCCACAAACCAGGGGTGAGAGATACCACAAAAATATCCAAAGATAAATGGTCAAATAAGATGGAAACATTGCAAGATATCTCATGTATACCAAAGGAAAGATTAAAGTGGAGCATGTTAAAGAAAACATCCAAAACCAATTAAAATGGTACAATAAAATTCCCACAAAAATATATCACAATACCTCAACGTGTGTATGAGATCCCTGCAAAAGGATTGACATTTAAATTGTGTTTTGATAGGTCAAAGAAATTCAACAAAATGATAGCACCAGCATTGGCCTTTTTATGACGATCCAAATGTAAAAAATCCAAAGAAAATGTAAAAAAATGGTAAAATTATAATTCCAGTTTTATTAAATCCTAGACATCTTAAATATTCAGCACAAAAAAATGGGGATCAAAAAGACTAATTTTCCTATTTTTTATGATTATTTGAAGTCAGCATATAAAACAGAAAAATAAAAGAAACATTGCAATATGAGGAAATAAGAGGGAATAGCATGAATAAATAAAAGTGCAGCTGCCAAGAATCGAACAGGGGTGTGGGGGCTCCCCGGGATGAGGTGGCGCGCGCGTGGCAGGCTGAAGGGTGAGTTGGAGCGAGGTGGCGAGCAACGTGGCAGCTCGCGTGGATGCATGAGGACGGTCCGATCGGCTTCGCGGTCAAAGATTCCGCCCGATCGGACGGCTGCTGTACCGTCTTCTTCGTCGTGGCCGGAAAACGCAGCAATGGAGGGGGTGGTGGCCAAAATTCTTCAAGTGACCATATCTCCCTCGTTTCTCAACCAAATCCAATAATTTTTAGATGAAACTTGTGGGATTTTTCGAGAGGAATCCAAATATGCCCTTATTTTCTATTGAAATAGCCTCTAACTCAAAAACCGTATATGAATCTCCAACTTTCAAGAATACCAAATTGCCATAAAAAACCATCTTTTTTATACTAGAATCCATGTAGGAGATGAGAGCAATGTAATGCAACAACAATAATGCAAGAAAGGCTCATAAATCATGAGTTATGTCGAATTCTTTATACCTTGAAAAAATGAATTATGGAGCTTTAATGGAGCACGAATTTCTTTGGAAAAAAAGTGTAGAAACCTTCAATAATTCTTGGTAGAGGTATTAGGATCAAAGAAAATGCTTGAATTGGTGAGGAAATGAAAATCACTTTTGCACTTGGAGCTCACTTTTTCATGTTGATACCACCATGGAATTGCACTAAAATCTTCTCAAAAATTGATGAAAAAATCCTATGTAGTATATTGAATTAATTGGTAATGAGAAAGGATCAAAAAATGGAGAGA
The DNA here is from genome assembly GCA_963859935.3 of Lathyrus sativus. Classification (NCBI taxonomy): domain Eukaryota; kingdom Viridiplantae; phylum Streptophyta; class Magnoliopsida; order Fabales; family Fabaceae; genus Lathyrus; species Lathyrus sativus. Next base: position 474,492,668 of record OZ012741.1, on the reverse strand, counting down.
AAAAGGATTGAAAAAAGTGGAAATTCAAACATGTGAAAGTGTGGGAAAATGGAAAAATGATGGAAAGAAAAAAATTCAATATGATTTGCAAAATGGATTCAACATCAACTATCACCAACCTTTACTCTTAATGATCTCAATCCAATATATAGATGATGATTAACAAACTTAGAGGTTTCTAGAATAATCTTGGAGGATTCTAGAAAGTTGTGGAAATTTCATGAACTTCTCATGCCATGATACTTTGAATATCTCTTATCTCATGCTTGCACCTTTCCAAACTTATGTCAAAATCTCCTTACATGAGATATGGGAAGTGTATGTAAGCTCCTTGCCTTGAAAATTCATCTTGTGCCAAGTTTTCTATACTTGCCTTATTATGCAAGTAACAAAAATACAAAGCAAGTCCAATTTTTAAACCCTAACTCAAAAAAGTGGCTGAACCAATGTCTTTAAAATGATGTTTGGAATCAATTTGGTATATTGGATGACCCATATTGGATTTGTAGATCTCCCAAACCAATTTTTCATTTCAACTTTTTCAACTTATAAGCCATTTTCAAGTCATTTGCACCAATTTTAAAATTCCATGCTCTAAGCTTTTCCAAACTTTCACACCTTCTTTTCTAGCCTTAAAATCCCATTTTGAACAACTTTTATGTTGTGAAGTTTTTCATTTGAAGCTTCCTTGTATGAGTTTTAGGCATATACTAAGAATGACCTGTAATCCTCAAATGACCAAAATACCCTTTGCTTGCCAAGACCATAAGTAGAGTTCCATAAATCATATGAAGGCATACCATACCATTCTAGAAAGCTAAGACAATAAGGAACAATTCTCATGTTGGCCATAAATCCATTTGAAGTACCCTTAAAAGTCAAAAGTTGCTTGGAATACAGACAATTTTCACAGACAAATTTCAGTGTCCTCAGATGGCCTGTAACTTGCAAGAGCCATAACTTGAGTTCTACAAATCATCTTGATGACTTCCACCACTCAAATTAAATCTATGAAGATATTCTACAAGTTTCATGTGGACCAAGAATCCATATGAAGCTTGCATCTTGAGTTACACTGCTTTGAAGTTTGACCTAAATCAGGGGATTTTACAATAAAACCCTAATTTGGTAACTCCTCTTCTCCTTGACTCCTTTTGATTTTTCTTGGGCACAACACCACATCCATATCCACATATCAAATAATGAATCCCACATTCTTCAAATGAGCCTTAATGCCTTTCAAATCAAGCCCTTGACATAGGATTGACCTAGATAAAACCCTAGTTGACTGTCTTCAACTGAGGCTCTTGTAATCATTCCAATGACTTGGCTCATCTTTAAAATGATCATCTAGACTTTCCATAACATCCATACACACTCCATGCTCTTGGCTCATAGCTCATACACCCTCTGATGATCCCCAAACAACCTCCAGATATGAGAGAATCCAATGATTGATCTGAGTAATCTTGAATATGAATGAAACCCCTTGAACATACCTCTTGAGACAAGAATAGCACTTGATCCCCTGATTAAGATATCTTTCTTATGCTATGCAATGCAGATGAATACACTATGTACATGATGACAATGCAAATGACTATGCAATTGATACATAAACCTAGGTTAGAAAAGGTTGGGCAAATTTTGGGGTGCAACAGCTGCCCCTATTCAAGCGACTTGGACCCGACTGGACGAAGAGCGCGCAACCTTCAGACATTCGCGGTACGAGACGGTTGAATATGAAAGAACCCGGAAATTTGCCAACCGCAAAAATAAATTGCGAAAACGACTACTGCTTGAGAAAACCCTGGGAACTGGCTTCTGTTGTCACGGAAACAACTAGCCATCCATCTGTCAAATAAACTGATGTTGTCCGCAGACCACTCCATTCCGAAGAAATGAGCATACACCACATAACGAGAAATTGTTGATATCACTTATCAACCTCTGTTGATCTCACTTATCAACCTCTGTTGATCTCACTTATCAACCTCTGCTGATCTCACTTATCAACCTCTGTTGATCTCACTTATCAACCTCTGTTGATCTCACTTATCAACCTTTGCTGATCTCACTTATCAACCTCTGTTGATCTCACTTATCAACCTCTGCTGATCTCACTTATCAACCTCTATTGATCTCACTTATCAACTGAGCACACGCTAACCAGCGGGAGAATATTGACTTCACTTGTCATGTTGACTTCACTGATCAACTTTTCGTATCCTGAAGAAACGAGAGAACGCTTAACCAAACGAGACAAGGTCCGAAGACATGAACAACCGACTCTGCGGGGAAATGAGAAACTTAACCAAGCAACTCTGAGGGGACAAATTCTGACGACTATCGTTAAACACCTGCTGGGGAAAATGGGAACTTAACCAAGCACCCTTGTTGAAAACTACGAGTAATTTAACCAAACAACTCCTGTAGCGAGCTCCCTGCTGGAGACTATGAGGGACTTAACCAAACAACCCATTGAAGTAACACCCTGCTGGAGAACATAACTCTGTTGGGGAATTGCGGGTAACCACCCGAAAATCTGTATTACCACCTTCTAATACTGATACCCCATCCTCCTGAGAAAGACTCAGCTGGGGAGAAAGAGAAGTGCTTGGCCAAGCAACTCTGCTAGGGGAATATGCCATGACGGACACGATCACTGCGTGTCTGGCACAACAAATCCACAAAACTGCGACGAACACGGTCACTGCGTGTCTCACAAACAAAAACCATTTAACGGGACAAACACGACGAACACGATCACTGCATGCTGCGTTACAATCACATCGACCATAAATCCAACCGGATGAGATAAACACGATCACTGCGTGCCAGACGAAATAAATCCACATAGGAGAGGCGAACACGTTCACTGCGTACTTCAACCACCAATATGATAAACACGATCCCTGCGTGTGCTGCAATAGGGCGAATGCGATCACTGCGCATCTCGACCAACAAAACCCCGGAATTATGTCAACACGATCACTGTGTGTGTCACAAAATTAACCCATGTAACAGGACGAATACGATTACTGCGTATGCCGACCAACAACCCACTGATACAATAGCCACGATCACTGCGCGCTTCGCATCATAAGTTCCCATGGTACTAACAACACGATCACTGCATGCTGTACGAATACGATCACTGCGTATCTTGAACACGATCCCTGCGCGTTCGAACACGATCACTGCGCGTTCTGAGCCACGATCCTCTTGACTGGAGAAAAAACATGATCCCTGCGTGTTGCGTGAATACGGTCACTGCGTATCTGGAACACGATCACTGCGTGTTTGAACACGATCACTGCGCGTTCTGAGCCACGATCCTCTTGACTGGAGAAAAACACGATCCCTGCGTGTTGCGTGCCTCAACTAACCCACATAACTGGACGAATACAATCACTGCATATCCTGACCATACATAGGATAAACGCGATCACTGCGCGCTTCATGTCACGACCCTCTTGACTGGAGGAAACACGATCCCTGCGTGCTGTGACACAATTTCAAACATGGGACGAATACGATCACTGCGTACTTCGGCCACCAACAACCCGATGAACACATTCACTGCGTGTCCTACAGCATAATCAAACTACATAACGGACGAATACGGTCACTGCGTATCAATCCATAATCACTGTAACACGGACGAATACGATCACTGCATATATCGACCAACAACTGGATGAACACGATCACTGCGTGCCTTGCTCAATAAAACCCCCGAAACGATACCAACACGATTACTGCGTGCCTTACAAAACAATCTTCTTAGATCGGGACGAATACGATCACTGCGCCATTCGACCACAGATACACATTCCAAGATCAACACAATCCCTGCGTGTCCTACGACATGAACCCCATACTGGCACAAATACAATCACTGCATACTTGGGCAACAAATAAACATCTCGAAATTAACACGATCACTGCGTGCCTTACAATATGAACCCCATAGAGGGTACAAATACGATCACTGCGTACTTTGACCACAAAACCCACATCTTCCTGAATCACGATTTCTCTTATCGGCAAGGAATAACATATCTGAAACTGGAGAGGTAACCACCTGGCTTATGTTTCAAATATGCATGTTTGATAATGACGAAATGCTTCCATACTGCATGGAAATGCTACATACTTGGGTAGAATGCAAATGCTCATGATGCATGCTTATGCAAAGAGTTACTTCAGCAAAATAAATGCTGAAGACACACTGGATCCGCTGGGGATGATCGGAATACCGCCGATACGCTTCCAACAAAATAAATGTTGGAGAGATGAACTAACTCCGCTGGGGATGACCACCCTGATGGGAAAATAGCTCACGAATTCAGAACTCCAAAATCTGCTGATGACGGTCCTCCTGACGAGAAAGAGCGACTTGCTGGGGAAAGAAAGGACAATCCCGCTCGGGAAAACTCCTTTCAGCTGCTCCAACCACCTGATCACACTCTGTGGTGAACCTCTCCTGCTATCACTGAGCTGGGGAAATCATCCCGCCATCACTGCAGCTGGGGACTGAACCACACATTCTGATTTGCACTGCACGAGAACCCTCTGGGAGTTAATCGTATCCATCTCGACCTTCACTGGGGAGGACTCTGCTCTGCTTGATAAGCTAATGCTGAACTGAAGATACATTAATCTTAACTCTCCTGGGGAATTAACATTCAGTTTTGCCCGGGGCGACTTCACTGGGGAAGACACAACATACAATCTCTGGAGAGGGTACCAGCCTGCCATGGATTCTGGCGGGGAACTTTGCGAGCTTTTGAATAGCTTGCCCCAGCGCACTCCACTTGCCCCTATCTAACTCTTGGGAACACCTGCGCTGAACCGCTTGCTATGAGACGACCTCGAGATTACTTGCCCCGGCATCTATACGACGAAAAGATTCAATCTTCGATAAACCCTGATTAACCCAGTTGGTTTCAATGCTCTCTACAGCGACTTTCCCCTGAAGGAGCGTTCTAGCGACTTATCCTGATCTGATTTTCCACCTGAAGTATCTGCTTTCAAATCCCCACGTTCTGTATGACTGCCCCTGATGGGATCTCGAGAAGACTCTCTTCCGATTAGTTGCCTCTCAAGCATACTGCCCCTTAATCAAATGAAGCTTCGGGACTTGTCCTCAGACTAACCGATTCCGAACTCACTGGAAGTCAATGCCCCTGATTCACATGACTTTGCCCCCGATTAGCTGGTCCAGAACAGTACCTCCAACTACGAGAGATTTACTGAATCTCGACCTGATTGCCCCAGAGTAGCTGACTTCTCATGGCTGACCTGACTGGGAATCACGATAATAGCTTGCCCCTGCTCTCGGAACATTCGGGCGCTCTGTATTCTATCCTGACCATACTTTCCATTGCAGAAAACTTTCCTGCTGTCAAGCGCTTACTCGCAAGTAAAACAAGTTGTTCTGCGTAAAAGACATATTAATGTAACACATATGACAGTTTTGACATCCAATCTGTTTGCTGGGAAGAAGGGAAAAACAGTTTATAGCATACACTGCACAAAACATTTATCAACATCAATACCAACATGGTAAGAGGAACCCTTTCAGGAGTCAGAATCGACGCGGCCTTTACCGAAGTATGCTTTCGAAACAACCTGCTTCAATTAGGACTTTTGAAGGTTATAACGTGGTCAGGTTCACGGTTTTGAAGGAAAGGATAAAGGCTCAAAGTTTATTTTAACCCACCCATTCTCCTTGATGTTCTCCGATCCTATGTTCAGCTAATTCGACCTTAGCGCTCACCTCTCAGAGGCTGAAAGATAGGAGTGATAGTTCGAGAACCCATGAACTTTTGGAGTGACAGCCACTCACTTTTCGTCTTTGACACTTAGGGTCACACGACTCGCATTTGATTTGAGGATTTTTCTTTTTGTCCTCCTTTCATCTTTTTTCTTATCCCTAACTTTTGCCTGGACTGACTCCTTTTGAGTTTCTTTTGATTTTTTAAGTCCAGCGGGATGCCCTCATTTTTGCCTAAGTCATTTGTCTTGAAGTTGTGACTTAGCGGGCTTTTGATTCTTCTCACTTTTCGTTTTTTTCGAATAAGTCGTGTGACACTGGTTGTCTGACTCTTTGGGGAATGATGTGACTGTCTCACTCTTGATTTAACCATTGTGGTTTTTTAGGCACGACCTCTAGAGGTGTGATTGATCCTCGAATGGACACTCCTTTTGCAACTTGAACGCTCGGTCAAATTAGCTAACACCTACCCTGCCCCAGGTTAAGATTGAGGGTTTTTCATTCACAGAAAGAAACTCCTACTACAAGGCTCAAAAGGGTCGACAAGGGATTATCTTCCTTATAACTCCGGTGTTTAGGGATTTGAAACAATGCCTGTACATCATCAACAGGTTTTATTTCAAAAGCATACAATATCGGAAGTTGCATGTCATTCATTTTCGTCATCCCCCCCAGATTCCTCTTAACCAGGTGTTGGACATTTATAAAAACAATTAGTGAACACGAATGGATTTAATCAAAACATGCATATTTATTTCATTATCATCAATCGAAATGAAAACAACAAGTTTTACAAACAAGATCGCAATTCAATCATGAAAGAAACTACAAACGTAAAGAAATGACAAGATAAAACAAAGAAAAACGCCAGCTTCTGAGAACCGGACTTTCACATCTGTCCTGCTGCTGAACCAGCTATCTTCACAATCAGTTATGAGAGGCAGCCTGCCGCTGTTCTGATCTACTTTTAACGGCCCACACGAACTATAGAACTCCTCTTTGCCCCCCATATTCCAGCCTATTCATGGTTTGGCATTGGTTTTTGCGTAATGTTGGGACCTTCCTTCCAAAAATTGATGGCTGAGCTATCAAGCAAATCTTGCACTTTGTGCTTGAAAGCTAAACAATTCTCGATGTTGTGCCCGGGTGCACCAGAGTGAAAGTCACAATGCTCGTTGATGTCGTACCCTACTGGTGGCGTGCCAGTCGGCGGCGCCAAGGTTCTCTTTTCAACTAGCTGTAACTTCAATAGGGTCTGAAGGAGCTCTGCGTAAGACATCGGCGGTACCTCAAATACCCTCCTCGGCCTTGGTGCCTGAAACCGCCGCTGATTCTGATTAGGCTGCTGCTGAGCCTGCTGCTGAGGTGGTCCCGGAATAGTCACACTTGCAACTTGAGGCTGTGGACGCCGGTTCTGATTCCTATTTCCCCGCTGAACGTTATACACTGCATTAGCATCACCTTGCCTTTTACCACCGAAGGCTTTCTTGGTGCTTCCAGCTGAAACAGATTCTCCCGGTTGAATCTTACCAATTTTTATCCCGTTCTCTATACGCTCCCCCATCAGGATCAGCTCGGAGAAGGTACTCATTGAGAAGTTAAGCAGCCGGTCGTAGTACATCCCTGAGAATGTCCCTACGAACAAGTCCATCATTTCCCTCTCGACCATAGGTGGTTGTACTCTCGCGGCCAGGTCACGCCATCTCTGGGCGTACTCTTTGAAGCTTTCCTTGGGCTTCTGGGACATGCTTTGCAACTGAACTCTGTTAGGAGCGAGATCGCTGTTGTATTGGTAGTGCTTCACGAAAGCTTCCGCCAATTCCTTCCAAGTTCTGATCTGTGTTGGCTCCAGGCTCATGTACCACTCCAATGACGGCCCTGACAAGCTGTCTTGGAAAAAGTGCATAAGCATCTTTTCGTCGTCCGAATACGCAGACATCCTTCTGTAAAATGAACGGACATGCACCCTCGGGCACGTGTCGCCTCTATACTTATCAAAAGATGGCGCCTTGAATTTCAGAGGTACCCTCAGCCCTGGTACCAACCCCATGTTAGACATATCCAGTCCCACAGCGTTCTGATTAGCCAGACCATTTACCTTTTCTTCCAACAATCTCATGCGGAGGCTGTCCCCTGTAGGCCTCCCGTAGCCTTCATTATGACCTGAGAAAACGTCTTCCTGATGGTCCTCCCAACGAGGTATCTCTTCATATGCAGCATGTCCAGCGTTACGGCCCAGACCTGCTTGGAAGTACCCGGGGTTACCCCTCAGGTTGCCCATATCCTGGCCGTTGTTCATACCCATTCCATATCCTGCGTTACCATAACCATGGTCTCCGTATCCAGTTTTGGTGCCAGCCACATTGCCATATCCCACATTCATACCCTGAAAGCCCTGATTACCATTGCCGCCATTCAGCCCGACGTTCTCCGCACCCAAGTTGAAACCCTGGTTGATGTTCCCTATGAACACTCCTGCAGTATCTCCGTTAGTGTTACCAGTGTTTCCGTTCCCACCAGCAGGACCAGCTTCTCCGTTGTTCAGCCCAGCGACTTGAATGTGATCAGCACTTTGATGATTTTCAACCCCGGGAGAGTTAGCCACATTTTCACCACGCGGGGTGCCGTTGATCTCAGCACGAGCAACCAACGGCTGTACCAGACTCTGCAACTGTTCCTGCCCTTTGGCGATAGTCTCCATGGTTTGCATGAACAGGGCCATCCTGTCACGCATCTCTTGCATTTCAAGCTGCATGGCGTCCATGATCTTCTTCTGGTTGATTCTTGTAAAGTAACGGTGGACCCGCTTTTCTTCAATCCTGAAAATACCTAAAAAAAGCAGGAGATAAGATACACGGATCACAAACCTGTAATGCAAATATGAGTATGTATGCAAAATGCAATGTGCGTCTGTGCATTAGGGATTATCATTCCCCGATTCTAGTGTTAATACGTTTGATACAGGGCAGCACCGTGACAGTGCGGTGATAAACATTTGCAAGAAGTTGAAATTCAATCACAGAAGGGAAAACAACTCATGTATTGAACAGGCCTTCAAAGGCAAAAGTATAACACCAATGTATCACAAGACTAACAAAAGCATGACCTCAACCCACAAACCGGGTGATGGTCAGCGTACAATAAAGCATGAACAAATCAGGTATGCCCATAATCCCTATAATCCCTTAACAACTTCTTTGTCTTGGGATGATCAGGCTGGACAAGCAATCCCTCTATGAGTAGACTCCTCTGCTTAAGAACTCGCCGCAAGTCGTCGATGGACTCTTCCCATACGCCTTCACCAAAGCACTCATCTAGCTTCCTCTTCTGGGACCGAGCTTCCTTTCTGCGGGCCTCTACTTGCTTCAGTGCATCTTGGAGGGCATATCTAGTCATGACTTCTTCTTCGTGCTGCCTCCTAGTGGCTTTCAACTGGCTCTGAAGATCGGCGATCTACTGCTTCAACTTATCTTCCCGTTCCTTGTTGTTAGTAAGAGTGGCATTCCACGTCTTATTGAATGAAGCGATCTCTCGGTGAGCGATGTCCAACGACTTCTTCTTAGCTTCCATCATGTCATGAGAGCTCTTGAAGTCTTGTCCCAGGCGTTCCCGCTTCTCCTTTTCTTTAACCAACTTAGTCTTCAAAAAGGTTACCATCTCAGTTTGTTGTTGAAGGGAGTACGCAGCTTCGTTCTTCTCACTTCGAATCCGGGCCAATTCTCTTTCTAGATCTTCATTAACCACCAACAGAGCTTCCTTTTCCTTCACCACTCGCTCGTAGACCTCCCTGGAAACCGTGGTTGGCTCTTCCACCGGAATATAAACAGGGATCGGAGCAGCTGGAAATGGCATCAATATCTGTCTGGCTCTCTCCTGAATCCAAACTTTGTAGGGTGCATACGCCTGGCAATCACTCTTCCCCAACAGCGGTTTCCCTTTTCGGTTAATACGCGTCCAGGCATGCCGAAGCTTGGCTAGTAGCTCTCCGCTCAAATCACCTGTGAAGTACAGAGATTCCTGTACTTCATCCTCCTGAGGTGGGCTCTTCAGCGCATATCCAAACTGACGGACGAACAAAGATGGGTTGTAGTTGATGCACCCTTTTCTCCCTATCAACGGAACATTAGGATACCCATCACAACTGACAATAAGCTCGGACCCCAGCAGGTCTCGATCAAACCATTCGATATCTGTAGAAGACAGCCTCATCATCCGCTCTGGCCAGTCAGATGTGGTCGCACTATCCACAAAAGGTCCCTTCGAAGGAAGATGGCTCTTGAACCACATATACAGCAGAGGCACGCAACAAGAGACATTCTTGCCTCTCCTGTTCTCATTCCTGTAGTGCATCGAATGATAAAAGTCCCCGATCAGTGTAGGTACTGGGTTACCAGCAGCAAACAGATGAAACGCATCCATGTCCACGAAGTTTGGGAAATTGGGAAACAACACGATCCCGTAAATGCATAGAGCCAAAATAGCGTTAAAGACCACCCAACACCCATTCTTGGCGTACTCTTGAGCCTTACCAACCAGAAACTGAAGAGAGAAACCCAGAACCCCTCGCCAAGAAGTTATCAACAACTCAGAAGCATCCATATGCAAGGCTTTGGCTAGATCCTCCAACTTAGGTTCAGCGGCAGAGTGAATAAAGGGAACCGCATTCTGCACTGGCAGCTCAGTAAACTCCACATACTCCTCCAGGGTTGGTCCCAAAATGAAGTCTGCAAATGTAAAGCATCTCAAAGCCGGGTCATAGAACTGCATCAGCGTGTATAGCCCGTTCAATTCATCGTCGGTGGATCTGCGAACCAAACTCAACAGCCGTCCGTAACTCTGCCTGAAGCTTCTACGGACATCCTCACCTGCCAGAGAAATCAGACCCAGGAGTGGAGTAATATCAGGAATAGGTAGCTTGTAAGCAACTGTCATCCTCAAACCCGCCATGATCAATACTCGGAAGTCCAGATACTAGAACCCGGGGATATGCAAATGCACCTGCAGCACAGACACACGTTAATGGGATGCAATGGTAATGATCATGCAAATAATGCAATGCAAGCAACATGCAACAGGGGCCAAGTGCTATAGCTGAGAAGCCCGAATCATATCGAAGGTCTCAAATCATGGTCTCGGATAGACCCAATACAAAGCTCCACACTGGTCTCTGATAGACCCGTAATATAACCTCAACTGGTCTCTGACAGACCTCAAACCATAACTCGGACCGGTCTCTGATAGACCTCATAATATACCTCCAACCGGTCTCTGACAGACCTCAAACCATAACCCTGATTGGTCTCTGATAGACCTCAAATCAAAACTCAGATAGGTCTCTGATAGACCTCACAAATATCCATAAATACCCAGGATCTCTGATCAAGAAATAACCGGTATCTGAAGGTCTAGTTACCTGCATAACCCCAAACCCTCTCACAGGTGGATGTCTTGGTAACTGACAAAGGTATGGCATCCTATGCGGTCGTCGGCGTCACAGACTTTCAGGAGTGATGATACGATTCCCAGAAGGAGTGGCATCATCAAATCCTAAAGAGGCCTCACTTAGCCAACTTCCAAATGATCGGTCCCCAGAGTCGACAATCCAACTAACCAGCAACCCGAGCCACCCAAAGGGCAGGACAGGAGGCCAACCAGAAGAACCTCGTCTGAGCGTAGATTTCGCGGGACACTAGGACATGCAAAGCACGTGCGCGCCCACTAATCTCTACTCTAAATCTAGGTGCACTCAAGCCCAGGTCCGGCTTATCTCTCAATCAAAGAACACCCGTCACACCCCACAATACAGCAATAATAATGATAATATAATGCTGAAAGGTAAATACAGAAATGTAAATCCATACAAAATCCTCGACGGGCAAACAAACGCTAGGATTGACTCTCTTAAGGGACGTTGGATCCCAAATGCATAAGGACCATCACAGTCCTTAGCAGCCAGGGGACGTTGGGTCCCCAGCAGAGTCGCCAGCTGTCGCTACTGCGAAAATCGGCGCCGGCTGACAGGAGAGTCGCCACCGTGCGTTATTTATCCCAACGGAGAGAAAGGAAACGCTCGAAGTAAACCTCGCGAAAAACGGGAAAAGGTATGGTCATCGCAACCAAAACCTGGGTTTGGGAGTCAGTTACGCAAGGGGAAGGTATTAGCACCCCTCACGTCCATCGTACTCGATGGGATCCACGCTTGCTTGGTTGTACGGATTACACTTCTATCTAAACTAAAGGATGAGGTCTGAAAAGAAAAGAAAACATGACTCGGCAAAGCATCGCACTTTATGCCTACGTATTCTCGTCTGGAACGAGAAATCAGAGTCAACGTAGTTCGCCTAACTACGGGTGAAGGTGGGTGAAGGTTGCTCGCTAGGATATCGCATCCTATGCCTACGTACTTCCATACTGCATAGAAGATCAGAGCAAACGTAGTTCGGGCTACGCCCGACACAAGCTGTTCAAGTGTTTTTTATGAAAAATCTCACCTTAAACAAGGGTTTTCTTATTGCAAAAAGGTTGATGTCTGTTCAAATCTTTTGACGGAAGAAATGAATTAATCTCTGTTATAACCTTTATTAATGTTTTTCTGTTGTTTTGAAGGAAGAAGAGATGACACTCTACAAATCCTAGGGTCAAAAGGGAATAAAATCTACCCTAATGTTATCATGCATGGGTTAACTCCTAATGTCTATCACATCCTCCCTTGAAAAAGGAAGAATGGAAGTCCTACGGGAAAGGAAACGAAAGGATGAAACGGAAATACAAGTAATAACCGCATACAAGTGAACATGAATATAGCAATGGTAAATGCAATGCAAAGGAGGGAGGAAGGTTCATCTCGACCTCAAGCCCATTCATGGATGGAATAAGAAAATATCAAGTGATCATATGCAAAGAATCGAGTGAAAACTCCGAATGAAACGCGTAATCCACTATTTGGAATCGCAACGTGCTATCATGCAAACAAGTCGATAATAGGGCAAGCTACACATACAAATAACAGCCACCTAAGGGGTCTTCAAATACCTCTAACCTATCTATAATAAGAAATATAAACCACGGCGTTCACCACGGAAACACAAATCGGCCGTTGGAGCCTTAACAAAAATAAAGTCTGTTCGGAAGTCCAAATTACAAGTTCGAATACAAAACATAAGAAAAATAGCAAAAGGTGCTAAAAAATTCAAATAAAAATCTCCAATGCCCTACATCAAGCCACAAACAAGAGGTGAGAGATACCACAAAAATATCCAAAGATAAATGGTCAAATAAGATGGAAACATTGCAAGATATCTCATGTACACCAAAGGAAAGATTAAAGTGGAGCATGTTAAAGAAAACATCCAAAACCAATTAAAATGGTACAATAAAATTCCCACAAAAATATATCACAATACCTCAACGTGTGTATGAGATCCCTGCAAAAGGATTGACATTTAAATTGTGTTTTGATAGGTCAAAGAAATTCAACAAAATGATAGCACCAGCATTGGCCTTTTTATGACGACCCAAATGTAAAAAATCCAAAGAAAATTTCAAAAAATGGTAAAATTATAATTCCAGTTTTATTAAATCCAAGACATCTTAAAGATTCAGCACAAAAAAATGGGGATCAAAAAGACTAATTTTCCTATTTTTTATGATTATTTGAAGTCAGCATATAAAACAGAAAAATAAAAGAAACATTGCAATATGAGGAAATAAGAGGAAATAGCATAAATAAATAAAAGTGCAGCTGCCAAGAATCGAACAGGGGTGTGGGGGCTCCCCGGGATGAGGTGGCGCGCGCGTGGCAGGCTGAAGGGTGAGTTGGAGCGAGGTGGCGAGCAACGTGGCAGCTCGCGTGGATGCATGAGGACGGTCCGATCGGCTTCGCGGTCAAAGATTCCGCCCGATCGGACGGCTGCTGTACCGTCTTCTTCGTCGTGGCCGGAAAACGCAGCAATGGAGGGGGTGGTGGCCGGAATTCTTCAAGTGACCATATCTCCCTCGTTTCTCAACCAAATCCAATAATTTTTAGATGAAACTTGTGGGATTTTTCGAGAGGAATCCAAATATGCCCTTATTTTCTATTGAAATAGCCTCTAACTCAAAAACCGTATATGAATCTCCAACTTTCAAGAATACCAAATTGCCATAAAAACCATCTTTTTTATACTAGAATCCATGTAGGAGATGAGAGCAATGTAATGCAACAACAATAATGCAAGAAAGGCTCATAAATCATGAGTTATGTCGAATTCTTTATACCTTGGAAAAATGAATTATGGAGCTTTAATGGAGCACGAATTTCTTTGGAAAAAAAGTGTAGAAACCTTCAATAATTCTTGGTAGAGGTATTAGGATCAAAGAAAATGCTTGAATTGGTGAGGAAATGAAAATCACTTTTGCACTTGGAGCTCACTTTTTCATGTTGATACCACCATGAAATTGCACTAAAATCTTCTAAAAAATTGTTGGAAAAATCCTATGTAGTATATTGAATTAATTGGTAATGAGAAAGGATCAAAAAATGGAGAGAAAAAGGATTGAAAAAAGTGGAAATTCAAACATGTGAAAGTGTAGGAAAATGGAAAAATGATGGAAAGAAAAAAATTCAATATGATTTGCAAAATGGATTCAACATCAACTATCACCAACCTTTACTCTTAATGATCTCAATCCAATATATAGATGATGATTAACAAACTTAGAGGTTTCTAGAATAATCTTGGAGGATTCTAGAAAGTTGTGGAAATTTCATGAACTTCTCATGCCATGATACTTTGAATATCTCTTATCTCATGCTTGCACCTTTCCAAACTTATGTCAAAATATCCTTACATGAGATATGGGAAGTGTATGTAAGCTCCTTGCCTTGAAAATTCATCTTGTGCCAAGTTTTCTATACTTGCCTTATTATGCAAGTAACAAAAATACAAAGCAAGTCCAATTTTTAAACCCTAACTCAAAAAAGTGGCTGAACCAATGTCTTTAAAATGATATTTGGAATCAATTTGGTATATTGGATGACCCATATTGGATTTGTAGATCTCCCAAACCAATTTTTCATTTCAACTTTTTCAACTTATAAGCCATTTTCAAGTCATTTGCACCAATTTTAAAATTCCATGCTCTAAGCTTTTCCAAAATTTCACACCTTCTTTTCTAGCCTTAAAATCCCATTTTGAACAACTTTGATGTTGTGAAGTTTTTCATTTGAAGCTTCCTTGTATGAGTTTTAGGCATATACTAAGAATGACCTGTAATCCTCAAATGACCAAAATACCCTTTGTTTGCCAAGACCATAAGTAGAGTTACATAAATCATATGAAGGCATACCATACCATTCTAGAAAGCTAAGACAATAAGGAACAATTATCATGTTGTCCAGAAATCCATTTGAAGTACCCTTGAAAGTCAAAAGTTGCTTGGAATACAGACAATTTTCACAGACAAATTTCAGTGCCCTCAGATGGCCTGTAACTTGCAAGAGCCATAACTTGAGTTCTACAAATCATCTTGATGACTTCCACCACTCAAATTAAAGCTATGAAGATATTCTACAAGTTTCATGTGGACCAAGAATCCATATGAAGCTTGCATCTTGAGTTACACTGCTTTGAAGTTTGACCTAAATCAGGGGATTTTACAATAAAACCCTAATTTGGTAACTCCTCTTCTCCTTGACTCCTTTTGATTTTTCTTGGGCACAACACCACATCCATATCCACATATCAAATAATGAATCCCACATTCTTCAAATGAGCCTTAATGCCTTTCAAATCAAGCCCTTGACATAGGATTGACCTAGATAAAACCCTAGTTGACTGTCTTCAACTGAGGCTCTTGTAATCATTCCAATGACTTGGCTCATCTTTAAAATGATCATCTAGACTTTCCATAACATCCATACACACTCCATGCTCTTGGCTCATAGCTCATACACCCTCTGATGATCCCCAAACAACCTCCAGATATGAGAGAATCCAATGATTGATCTGAGTAATCTTGAATATGAATGAAACCCCTTGAACATACCTCTTGAGACAAGAATAACACTTGATCCCCTGATTAAGATATCTTGCTTATGCTATGCAATGCAGATGAATACACTATGTACATGATGACAATGCAAATGACTATGCAATTGATACATAAACCTAGGTTAGAAAAGGTTGGGCAAATTTTGGGGTGCAACACTCACGCATGAAGTTCATCGCGTCCTGTTGTTACACGAAGAACATGATCTTAATATTTAATTTAATATAAATAAGGAAAATAAAATAAAATAAGTTTTTTTTTTTAAATTCGAGATTTTTGCAGTTCTTGAAAATCTGAAATTTCACCGACAAAAATAATTGAAATAATTGCAAAATATCCAGATAAACTTGGTAACGGAAAATTTAGTAAAATTTAGTGACAGAGAGTGAAAACTGCAGTAAATTTCTCACACATAATGTGAGCAGTGTCCTCAGTGCTTCTAGTAACTCCTCAAGGGTGATTTGCACCGGGCCTCTGCTAATTGGCGTTAGAGACTATTGATTTCCTAGTAAATTAAATCGGTCTCTAAAGCATGTGTGGCATCAACAACCTCCATATGCAAGTTTAATTCAGTAAGATATTCACGGAGAGAGAACATCTCTTTACGCATGGTATCCAACTCGGAGTAAATATTGCACTTCTACAAATTAGCATTAGAAGAATAAATTGTGGTCCTATCCGAAAGAGGTGTAGGATGATATTTTGTGAATGCAGCCTTTTGATAAATCTTTGCAACTAACTCTATCATTTAATACAAACAAAATCATATAAAATATTTTTAACTTGCCTTCTCAATTATCCATTGATGCAAATTTATTAAATTCAATTCAATTCAAATTCAAAAATCTTAAAATAAAATTATTTTATTTTTAATATTAAAAACTAGCAATGATTGATGAAATAAATTATTTAATCAAACATCTTTTAATGAAGACATTAAATAAAATATAATGTCTTCATTAAAAGTATTTAAGCTTGGAATTCATTTTTGTCTCATAATCTTAAAAGTATTTATATTAGTTTTTAATTTTTCAAAAATATAATATATTAGTATTTTTTTAATTAACAATAAATTTAATAATCTATTTTTGAATATTTTATTGGCTAACAAAATAAAAAAGACTTAGTATGTTTTTAAGTGTTAAGTGATCTTTAGATCAAATGATCAAAATTAACTTGAAACTATGATATCTAATATATATATATATATATATATATATATATATATATATATATATATATATATATATATATATATATATATATATATATATATATATATATATATATATATATATATATATATATATATATATATATATATATATATATATATATATATATATATATATATATATATATATATATATATATATATATATATATATATATATATATATATATATATATATATATATATATATATATATATATATATATATATATATATATATATATATATATATATTCAACTTCTATTTCTTTTTTATTTAATTAATTAATTAATATTTTTATATAGTTTACTATAAAACTTATATACATGACAAATGAATAATTCTTTTCCATATTATTATTATTATTATTATTATTATTATTATTATTGTTATTATTATTATTATTATTATTATTATTATTATTATTATTATTATTATGTTATTATTATTATTGTTATTATTATTATTATTATTATTATTATTATTATTATTATTATTATTATTATTATTATTATTATTATTATTATTATTATTATTATTACTATTATTAGTTTAATGTTGTTTTTTTAGGCTTCATAATCTCATTGGATCATAAATATGTAATTATGAATTATTATTATGAGTTTAATGTCGTTCTATTTTTCTGCTTCATAATCTCATTGACATATATAAATCCACTTTAACATAAGCCGAATTGAATAGAATATAACGGATAAATTTGATAAAATAAGAGAAATTGTTTTAGTGAAAAAAGTACCATACATGTTATGATAATTTTTAGAATTTAAAATATTTTGTGTTAACTTTTTTATATTATGATTATTATAATGTTAAAGATCATAATTTATAAATGTTATAAAAATTTTAAATATTTTTTTATTAATTTAACAACTAAATTAATGGTTTCTTTTTTAATATTTTAAAGATATTATTTAAGAATTTACTTCTAATTTCTTTGAATTATTGTGTTTTTACTTGTGGTTTTACCTCTAATTTCTTTTACTTCAAAAGAAAACGTTCGAATAAGATGTTTCTGAACGAATACTTTTGAAGAAAAAAAGAAAAGGTTAAATTAGCTTATTATGGATTACTTAAAAATATACATGTAGATTAAATGAGTTACATGTAGTCAATAAAATATATCCATACGGGTGAGAATAGGTTGAGTCAAGTAGATTTTGTTTAACTTTAAGTTTAATTTGTTAAAAATTTTAAAATTTAATTCTAATTTATAGTTTGTTATAAATTTATTTTTAGGTCTGAATTTAATATTTTTAAATGTTTGATTGATCTGTTAATCTATTTAAAAACTTATTTTATTTAAACATATATAAATAAGAAATTTAATTAATGTTTATATAGACTAAAAAATTAAAAGATAAATAATATTAAATATTTATTTACATTAACTTATTTGAGCTTACTAAGTTTTATGAAATTATTTATTTAAGAAAACTTATGAAATAAACTTATAACATTATTTATAAAGAGTTTGTCTTCACGAGAATCTTTGTGATTTCTCCTCAGGACGTGATTGTCTATTTGGAAGTCTCGTCGTATGACTTTATGCCTGATTGCAATTTTTTGTTTCAACGAGGCCTCGCGGAGGACTGTCTCTGATCGGACCTCTTCGACGAGGTCGAGCTCCTCCTTTAGTGTCTCGTCGTTCGCCTCTTCGTTCAGGGGAGCTTCAGTCCGCCTAGAGGGCACATGTATTTCGATAGGGATCACTGTCTCGGTTCCGTATGCTAAACGGAAAGGGGTTTCCCTGTTTATTGAGTGGGGCGTGGTTCGGTAGGCCCAGAGCACACTGTGTAGCTCCTCGACCCACTATTTTTTTTTATTTTGTCCAGTCTTCGACTGCTTCAGCTTGCCCGTTTGTCTACAGGTGTTCGACAGATGCAAAGTATTGTTTGGTGCCCACTTTGGCGATGAATTCTTGGAAAATTTTGTCTGTGCACTGTGTCCCATTGTCGGTGACGATTATCTGGGGAATGCCAAAGCAGGCAAGAGTGTTTCGTTTGTAGAAACGAAGTATGTTTTGGGTCGTTATTTTGGCTAGGGCCTCTACTTCTATCCATTTAATAAAATAATCCACGCCCACTATTAGGTATTTATTCTGATGCGATCCTACGAAAAATGGTCCTAGGATGTCCAAGCCCCACCATGGGAAAGGCCACGGGGAGAACATTATTTTGAGCTTGTTGGACGGTACCAGGTGCATGTCCCCGTGACGTTGGCATTTGTCACATTTTTTCACATGCTCTTTCACGTCATGTTGAGTGGTCGACCAATAATATCATGCTTGTAGAGCTTTCCTAGCGAGGGATCTTTCTCTAAGGTTCTAGGCGTTGATTCCCTCGTAGATTTCGTGTAGGATATGGGCAACCATGTTTTCCTTGACGCATTTGTGGAGAGGAATGGAGAACCCTCGCATGTAAAGCTTATTGTCGACCAGGACATAGGAACAAGCTCGGTGCCTGACCACGCTAGCCTCCTTTGGGTCGAATGGTAGTTCATCCTTGGCATGGTAGTTGTAGACGGGGGTCATCCAGCAGTCGCTGTCGCTAATGACATTTACGTCGAGGGTTGGGGAAGTTCTTTCATTGCTTGGTCGAGAAAGTATCTCCTGGATGACAAATTTGTTCTCTCCTTTATTTTTTGTGCTTGCTAGCTTTAACAGGACATCTGCCCGAACATTGTGTTCGGAGGAACGTGTTTTACTTCCATGGACGTGAACTTCGTCATTTTTTCTTTGACCAAGGTCAAGTATTCAGAGAGACTATCGTTCTTGACTTGATACTCTCCCCGTACCTGGAGGGCTTCGAGCTGGGAATCTATGCAAATTACGACTTCCTCGACTCTCAGGTCCTTAGCGAGACGTAGACCCATAAGAAAAGCTTCATACTCTACCTGATTGTTGGAGGTGGGAAAAGACAGGGTGAGTGAGACCTCGACGAGGATACCTTCCTCGTTTTCCAAGATGACGCCTGCCTTGCTCCCCATCGAGTTGGACGCTCCGTTAACGAAGATTCTCCACTTGCGAGCTGCACAAGTCGGGGAGGCAAGCAAGATCATCTCTGCCACAAAGTCGAACAACACCTGGGCTTTGAGGGCTTTTCTGCTCTCGTACTTGATGTCAAAATTGGACAGCTCCAACAACCATTTAAGCATCCTGTCGGCCATGTATGGGCGGCCCAACAGTTGCCTCACGGGATGGTCAGTGTGCACCACGAAGGTGTGGACTAGAAAATAGTGCCTCAGCCTTCTTTCTGCGTTGATGAGAGCCAGGGCTACTTTTTTGATCTGTTGATATCTAAGTTCTGGCCCTTGCAACGCCTTGCTCGTGAAGTATATGGGCTTCTGCCCTTCTGGGGTTTCAGGAATGAGGGTTGGGCTGACAGCTTTGGTTGCCACGGCGAGATAGAGATAAAGGTTCTCCCTGTTATCTGGTCGGGAGAGGACTGGAGGTTCCGACATTGCTTGCTTTTGGTGGAGGAGGGCGTTGTCACATTCCTCCGTCCACTCAAAACCCGCCTCTTTGCGGAGGAGTTTGAAAAAGAGGAGTGCGTGTTGAGAAGATTTTTCCACGAAGCGGGACAATGAGGTGAGCATCCTATTCAGAGATTGGATCAATTTTTGAACTCAGCATGGAGAATTCGGAGAAGGCTCTGCATTTGTCAGGGTTGGCTTTGATTCCTCTTTCTATCAAGTAGAAATCAAGGAAAATTTCTGCCCATACCCCGAACGTGCACTTCTCCGAATTGAAGCACATCATATACTTCCTGGCCTGGTCAAAGACCTTCTTTAGCTGAAGCGTATGGTCGAATTCATCATGGGATTTCACGATCATGTCATCCATGTAGACCTCGAGCATATCCTAGATCACTCCCCAAAAGACTTTGTTCATCATCCTCTAGTAGGTAGCGCCAGCGTTTTCAAGCTGAAGGGCATTATGTTATAGTAATAGCTTCCCGATTCGGTCATGAAAGCTGTATACCTTTTATCGCTTTTGGCCATGGGTATTTGGTTGTAGCCCGAATATGCATCCATGAAAGACAATAATTTAAAATCGACAGAATTATCAACTAATTTGTCTATGTTGAGGAGGGGATAAGCGTCTTTAGGGCATACCCTATTAAGATCAGTATAGTCAACACACATATGCCACTTTCTATTAGATTTCTTTACAAGTACAATGTTGAATAGCCAAGTAGTGTACTTGGCTTCCGAAATGAAATTTTCCTCCAGGAGGTCTTTTACAGCTTGCTCGGCAGCCTCCATTTTTTTCGGGGACTGCTTGCGCCATGCTAGGCTACTGCCCTTATAGTGGGGTCGATTGTAAGCTAGTGGCAGACCACCTCTGGATCCAGCTCGAGCATCTTCGAAGTGCTCCACGCGAACAGGTCAGCATTCTCCCTAAGGCATGCCTTCAGCTATTTCACTCCCTTGTGGGGTTCTTCACTGACGAGGACTAGCTCAAATTCACCATCCAGGATTGGCCGCAAAGGATGGGCAGGCTCGCCGCTGTTTATTGATGTGGAGGGGATGCTCGAGTTTGACCGAGTCTCTATCCCCTTCTTCTCTGGTCCCGCAGGTCTTCTTTGAAGAAACGACTGTCGAGGTTGATGGAGTCGACGCAAGGCATTGGTCTCGCCTCGTTAGAGCTGCAGGGTAGAGCAGGCTTGCTGGACATCTTTGGTCGAGTGGTGATGGTGCTCAGCCCTTTTGAGGCTACCTCCAAGCACCTTCTCGCGGCCTCTATGTCTCCGTGTAGGGTGGCGACGAGCCCTTTGGAAGTGTAATACTTCATATTCAAGTGCACTGTATATGGCACATCTATTAATTCGGCCAGCATTGGTCGTCCGAAGATCCATTAGTAGAGGGATGGGCAATCGATTACCAGAAACTGGACCTTGATGGATCTGGCCGTCTCCACTGCCCCAAAGGTGACAATCAGCTTCATGTATCCCCAATGCTGCATGACTGAACCGTTGAAACCTTGTAGGTATGAAGCTACATAGGGTGTCAAGTGCGTCTCGTCCAGCTGAAGTGTGAAGAACAATTGGGAATACATAATGTCGACCAAACTTACCTGGTTGACCAGAATTCGCCGAACATCGAAGTTGGCCATCTTCACCCTTATGAACAAGGGAATACTGGAGTTGGGGACTCCGTCGAGGAGTTCCTCGCGATAGAAGGTGATGGGGACTGAATCTCCCCAAACCCTGTCGAGGGTAGAACTTTGGCTCGAGCTTGTGTTGATGAGGTGCTCGAACTTTCTCTTCACTGACCCCACAGTCACCTTGTTGAACCCTCCTCCCGATATGACCATGGTGGAGGGGAATGTTTCCCAGGGGATGTGTGTGGCGAAGTAAAGAGGAACGTTGAGCCCATTGGGGACATAGAAATCTTTTGGTCGTGAGATGCTCATGGCGACCTGAAGGTAAACGTCGTCCGCGGATGACACTTCTTCTTTGACCTTCTTTGACTCCTGGGCGTCTTATCGAGGAGCGTCTTTCCTCTTCGCAAACTGCTTCAGGTGTCCTTCTTTAATCAAGATTTCAATCGCATCCTTGAGGTGGATACAGTCATCAGTCGTGTGCACGTAGCTCTTGTGGAACCGACAGTACTATGTTTTATCTGTGTTTGACTTGGTAGGTATCTGCTTTGAGAAATGGACCCTTGCGTACTCGAACTCCAAATTCACGCACTCCGAGAAAATCTTCTCACGCGACGTGGTCAGCAGCGTGTACTCGTGGAAACGGCCAGATGCCCCTTATTTTCCAGATCACTTGTTGTGAGTACCTTCTTGATTTTCTAGATGGCCCTTAAGAGAGTTTTATCATATGTCATTTGGTTTGTACAGCCACTGTCAATCAACTAACATTATAAACTACTTTTAGTTTAAAAAACACATTGCTATAAAAAAATATGATCTTCTCATCTTGATCTATAACATGGGAGTTTGATAACCATGAAACGTATCACGTTTCTAACTCGATACACATGTCATTTTAGTTCATTTTATATTCTTTTTGTAGTGTTATGCTGGTAGTTTGTCTTTGTTTGAGGTGTTTTCCAAGTAGGAGTCAGTGCATGAGAAAACGAGAAAAAAAAACAACCAAAAACAAAAAAGAAGTGGAGAAAGTGAACTGGTGGCGTCCTCCATGTCGTTCACCATGACATGGCACCCATGGGGTGCCACCCACGTTGAAGAGCAAGCAAAAATTAAAGTCTGAAGTTTGTGGCGTTCACCACAGGGATATGGCGTTCACCACGACCCCTCCACCAACCACGTCCACCACTTAGTACTCATGGCGTTCGCCATGGGCTTCGTGACTAGAAAAGTAGCAATAGCATTGCCCAGTCTTTTCCCACTTCAACATTATTTTGTCACACGACCCCTACACGACTTGACTTACTTTTCAACATCTATATTTTCTAGATTTTCCATATCCAAGTCTTTATAATTCACTTAGGTAGAGAAAAATACTTATTGAGAAACACTTACTTGCTCATATTGAGTGATAAGTGTACCCTAGAGTTAGGCTTTTGAAGAATTGTTGATGTCACTTGAATCGTTTGTTTTATAATCGTGCCGCCATATTAATTCCAGAATTTTATTTATAAGTTTTTTTTTTTCCAATTCTGCAATTATCTTATTTATGATATGTATTTTTTTTTACTATTTTAATTCTGCACTTTATTATTTCGGTCTTTAATATTATAATTGTTAATCTTCATTGTTGTCATTTTGTTGCTACTGTTTTTAATCACAAATATCATATACATTATTGTTGGATTGGTTACTAATATCATTTACATATATCAATTAAAATCAACACGTATTGTTGGATTGGTTACTAATATCATAAACTAATAACTGAGATGAAATATTAAAATTCAGTTATCATTTCATTATGCAGCATTACACTTAAGAGTGTTTTGAATTCAAAAGCAAAACATTACTATTGTTCAAAAAGAAAAGAAAAAAATAGTAACGTGGACTAACAATCTACTTGTTCCTAAAGTTTAGAAGGCGTTTATTTACTAAATCCAACAAAATAAAAATAAATAAATAATAAAAATAATAAAATAGCTAGTTCTAAAATTTAGGAGCCAATTATTAACAAACTCCAACAAAATAAAAACAAATAATAAATAATAAAACAACCTGTCCTAAAATAAGTGATTCACAAGATATGCAAAATAGAATATTAAGGAAACTCAATTAATCATGTCTTGGCAACAAAATATGCGGATGTTAGTGAAATTGGGATGGTGAGTTGACACATTTGTTTAGCTAGTGATTGGCATAATAACATATATTTTCAAAGGGATAAAAGAATATAGCAAATGCATTGAAACTAACTTCAAACCGGAAACAAAATAGAAACTTCAAAAACACTAATCAATTGAAAATTTAAAACAAAAATTGTCTACAACACCTATCAAATTATAAAGAATATTGTTCTGTCTCTAAACAATAACATCAAGATAGATGTTTTAGAAATAATGAAAAACCCTAAAACTTGAATATTAAACAAATAATATCAGTTGTTATCACGCCTACGAAGAACTGAAAAATCAAATCTCTTGTTGTCTTGATCCCATTTAAAACCAATTTCATCTCCCGCTATTAAATTTCTTTTATCTACAAATTCCTTTATCCATGTATTGTTGAAAACATGACTGTTATTCGAAGGCTGTATCTTAAAAACAAGAGAGCGAAGGCTTTGAGTATCAACATCAAAAACCGGAACTTCAACTCCATCTTTCTCAGCTTTGTCTTTATCCAAAAAAGGAACGACCCATTTCCTAGCCAATTCTTTCTTCACCAAAAGTCTGCTATTATTTTTCAGATCACTTGTTGTGAGTACCTTCTTGATTTTCCATGGATCATCATTGCTGATTGAAGAGTCAGAACTTGTTCCAACAACATCAACATTAGTTTCTTGGTGAGCAAGTTTCTGTTTCTTGGCAATTTGAATGCAATTACAAAAATATAGAGACAGATGAAGACAAACATTAGTTTCATTAGGATATGAAGACAAATCCAACAATGATGAACTATTGTTAGTTTCTTGTTGCGGACATTTTCGTTTGGATCCAGAAGAACGAGAAGTAAGATCACCAACATTAAGAATGGAAAAAGAGTGATAAGATGAAGAATTTGAAGCATGAACATTGAAGAGAGACATTGTGTGTTGAAGTGGAAACTTAATTGACTCTACAGTTTAAAGTGGATTGTTTGTATTTTTAGGGTAAACTATATATCATAAATCTTTTATATCATAAATCTTAGTTTGTTTTCATTCAATTTGTTTCCTTATTTTATGGATTTATCAAATCTTACTAAATACTAATAGATTTGCCTACATATCATTTTGTTAGAATTTTACGTTTCTCAGAGGAATTTGTTTTTTCATTATTTTATTATTTATTTTATTTTGAGAATATATCTTTTTGTTATAAGACTTTGCAACTAAATCTATTTTAATATGACCTTTTCAATTATCTAATGATGCAAGTCTATTAAATTGAATTCAATTCAAATTATTATTATTATTATTATTATTATTATTATTATTATTATTATTATTATTATTATTATTAATTATGAATTATTACTATGAGTTTAATGTTGTTCTTTTTTTAGGCTTCATAATCTCATTGGCGCATAATATGTAACTATGAATTATTACTATGAGTTTAATGTCGTTCTATTTTTCTGCTTCATAATCTCATTGACATATATGTAATATAACCTAGTTAAAATCTAAATCCACTTTAACATAAGCCAGATTGAATAGAATATAATGGATAAATTTGATGAAATAAGAGAAATTGTTTTAGTGAAAAATCATACATGTTATGATAATTTATAGAATTTAAAATATCTTATGTTAACTTTTTTTATATTATGATTATTATGATGTTAAAGATCATAATTTATAAATGTTATAAAAATTTTAAATATTTTTTTTATTAATTTAACAACTAAATTAATTATTTAATTTTTTTTTAATATTTTGAAGATATTATTTAAGAATTTACTTCTAATTTCATTGAAATTATTTATTTAAGAAAACTTATGAAATAAATTTGCGACATTGTTTATAAGGAGTTTCAAACCATTTTTATTTGTTATTTAATATAATTTTTTAATTTTAATTCAAAGTACAAAATATTATTAATATAATAAAATTAATCAATGTTTATTTAAATAGATCGGTGTGATAGCTTTAAAATTATTTTTTAATTTTAAAAAATGGGGCATAAATGTGAAGACCGACGACAGACTCAACAATGAAAACCAAAACCCAAGCCACCAGAAACATCCAAGAATATCACGCCCATAAAACAACCAGAAAGAGAGGAAACAACAGGGCAAGCAGGTGAATCATGGACAAGAGTGAGAAAATCTGTACGAGATAAAGGTAAGAGCATTTTGATTGATACTAATAGCAACATCAACTATAACAATGGTTTTGAAGCTCTTGAGGTTTTGAATGACCATCAAGTGGTCACAAACCTTGAACCATGTTAGTCTCGTGGAACATAAGGGGACTCAATAAAGTAGGCAAAATTCGTGATATTAGGTCCTGTCTCCAAGAGCTAAAGCATGCTATTATCATTTTGATTGAAACTAGAGTTAAAGAAGCTAAAGCCAAGGTCATTCGTGAGAAATTGATGATATATGATAAGCACATGGATAATTACAAAGACCATACAAATGGTAGAATATGGATTCACTGGGATAGTAACAGGCTGGATGTGAGGTTCATACAAAGTAGTAGCCAATTTATACATTGTGGTATCTATGATAACCTTGGAGATTTCAAGCACTGGTTAATTGCTGTATATGCTCATAACCAACTAAACAAGAGAAGAATCCTATGGAAAGAAATAGAACACCTGTCTGGTAACATCCAAGGACCTTGGTGTGCTGTTGGAGATTACAATAATGTAACAAAAGTCCAGGACAAAATGGGAGGAAATCTAGTGACTGAAAAGGAATATGAAGACCTGCAAAAAATGATGAGGAATGCAGGTTTAAGTGAAATGGATAGCATTGGTGATCATTTCACATGGTCCAATAAACAAGCAGCTGGACCCATCTACTCAAGGATTGACAGAGTTTTGGGCAATACTAACTAGTTTCTCAACAATATGGAGACTATATTGAAAATTCTCCCACCTAATATTTCTGATCATGCCCTGCTATATCTGGAATATAAACAAGAACAGAGGAAACCATCCAAACACTTTAAGTTTAGCAATTGCCTTACTGAACTGCCAGGTTATGATACTTTGATCAAGAAGAATTGGGATGGTCATATTAGGGGTAGCCCAATGTATGTTCTTTGGCACAAACCTCTGTCTGATGTTAATAACAAGCTGATATCAGCTAGGGCCAACCTTAAAGAAACACAAGGAAAACTGAGTGAGGACAGAATGAACAACACCTTGATTGAGGAGACAAAAGAACTGACTGAGGAAGTGATTTCCCTGAACGAGCTGGAATGGAAAATACTATAGCAAAGGACAAAGATTGACTGGATTAGAAAAGGAGATGGAAACAATCAATATTTCTATACTGCTATCAAAGGAAGACATCACTCCAACTGCCTTACCAATCTGAGGAAGAGTGATGGCAGGCAGATAACAACCAAAACAGACATTGAAGCGGAAGTGATTAATTTCTACAGAAACTTGATGGGCAAAGATATTAACAGCATTAGCCATATTGATATTGAAGCCATGAGGATGGGAAGGTGTCGCGGTGAAAATCGGATACCAAACTATTGATTAGTTTGAATCTTTAATTCATTTTGCAACCGAACTTTGATTTGTTCAAAGGAAGGGATAAAGATCGAAATTCCCACAATGCAATGCAAATGCAAGGTTTAGAGAGTTATAGGTTCGGGAGTTGGTTAAACTTAGGGAAGGTACTAGCATCCTAAATTTCTGTAGTACTCTACAGGAACCTCTTGTTTTATGTTTGTTTATTGCTAAGTGTTTATCTGCTTAAGGTTTAAAGACCTAGGGGTTTATTTCTAAGTATACTCGATAAGATGTCGCATCTTATGCCTACATATCCTTACGGGAGTGGAATCAGAGTACTTGTAGTTCTCCTAAAGGGTATGAGTGTTGGTGTAAGCCCTAGAGGCCAATACTTTTTGGTACTTGTATCGGATTATTCGTTTAATAATAAAAGGCATTTCTTTATTATGTTTGTCTTTCAGAATAATAAAGTCCCTAGAATAGTTAGTCTGTTTAATGAAATGTTAAGTGTGACTTAATCATGAGATCCCATTAAACATAAAGACATTATTCTTAAAATATCCGTAGTCAAGCTTTATTGCAAAGTGGGATAACATTAAAAGCATTGAGACTATTATGAAGATAGACTGATGATCACATCTCATGGATCATGGATAAAGAGTTATCAAGTCTTGACATAGGTATAAATATTAGGAGTAATATTTATACCGGATTGACCCGCTATGAGAATACTACATAGTATGTTATGCAAAGTGTCATAAGTTATTCTCATGGTGATAATGGTGTATTACCACCCTTCGACCTGAAACCACTATGGACCCTAGATGTAGAGTCGGGTGCTTTATTGCTGATCAAACATTATCCGTAACTGGATGATCATAAAGACAGTTGATGGGCACTCCACGAAGCATGCTGAGGGACATGAGTGTCCTAGATGGAATTTGCCAATCCTGCATAACAGGAGAAATGTCTAAGGGCCCAATATTGAACTGGACAAGGATGACACAGTGTATGCCTTGTGTTCAATATAGACATAGGGGCAAAAGGGTAATTGTACAAACATATATTATCACGAAAAAGGTTTTGTCAGATCACATGACATTTTCGTGACTTGGGTAGCAGTGATGTGTTGCTAGATACCGCTTACTGTTTATTATGTTAAATA
Organism: Lathyrus sativus; assembly: GCA_963859935.3. NCBI lineage: Eukaryota > Viridiplantae > Streptophyta > Magnoliopsida > Fabales > Fabaceae > Lathyrus > Lathyrus sativus. Next base: position 474,463,687 of record OZ012741.1, on the reverse strand, counting down.
TATATAATTTAATATAATTACCAACGTTACGAAATCCTACAGGGTCACACACATAAGGACAGTTTGATGAGAGATAGAGAAATCAAAGGAACACCGTAAGGTACGGTGCACTTAAGTGAAAAATAGAAATTCGGATAATATAATAATAATTATTGTTATTTTATAATGGTTATAAAATAATAATAAAATAAATATATTTATTATAATAATAGTTATTATAATAATATATAATATTATTATGGATCATGTGAATTAGGGTTTTAGCCCGCAGCCCACAAGAGAGTCTATAAAAGGAACCCTTGTGATGAAGCTTTCACTTGATGCAATTTCGTTTTTGATTCTCTTTTCTCACTCAAATAATTCCGTTCGTAAGCAGCTAGCACTGTGACCGGAAGCTGTTCGTGTGGACTGAGTAGAGGCGTTGCACTTCATCAACGCTTGTGATCGCTGCATCAAAGATCTGAATCGCCACAAAGAGGTAACGATTCTATCACTGACCATGCTCATTCGTGAGGATCACTAAAGGAAAATTTTTGTTTTCCGCTGCGTTTAGATCGCAATTTTCCTTCAGTGGTATCAGAGCCACTTACGAAACCATGGATCTGATAGCTGTTAAATTTCCGTCTTTTCTGTATTTGATTCGATTAAAACACAGAATGAATTTAACAATAAACGATTAATTAAATTTGGCATCTGTTGTGTACGATTTGGATGATTGATGTTGATTATGCTTCGGAATCCGACATTAGTATGGTGAAGTTGTGCGATACATTGATCATCCATAGGTTACACAATTAGATCGATCACTTTTATATAAGATATAAGAAATTCTGATGCAAAGATGGTATATGGGATATACTGTTTTGATTTCATCCATTCAATCACATAAGGATTGTAATTCTTTTTGAAAGATCATCAATTTCATTCGCTTCGGAATCCGACATTAGTATGGTGAAGCAATGACATATTGATCTATCATATTGAGTTATCAATCGAGTTGTGTTTGACGGCATGAAATTGTTGCATTAGGATTAATGGCAGTACAAGTGTTGTATTGCCGCAGACTTTTCCGGTTGGGGTTGTAAATGCACAAAAGTTGTGCAGGAAACGACGTGAAATACAATGAAGTGTTCATAAAAATTTTCGCTGGGGCGCTGCCCCTAACAACCCCGCAAGGGGGCGCTGCCCCCTTGAACCCCGTCCGCTGAACGGTCAGCGGAACCACCGTCCGCTGACCGGGCAGCGGAACCCCCGGCTAAGTCTGCAAAGTGTGATCAATCAGTCGAAATTTAATTTAGTTTATTTAATTATCGGAATTTTAAACTAATAATAAAAGTGTGTTTATTATTATTTATTTGTGGTGATCAGTTATGGCCTTAGTTTTGTTTTGGGATTTTTGAATACGGCCTGCGTGTCGTGCCTCTCTCTCAATCTCTTTATGTAACTTCTTTTCTCATCTCACTCCCTCGTATGTAAAACGAGTTTTCTTATATGTAATGTAATATTATGTTATGAAAAAAAAAAAAAAAAAGGAAGTATTCAATATTAAAGGAGGATAACCTTGGAGATCATGCTTGGAGAAGCTTAGATCGTTATTAGGTTAGCTTAGGTTCTCTCATTGGCTTGAGAGAACAATTGCGTTAGGGGCCATAATTGTATCTTTTTATATGTATGTTTATGCATGTAATTGTATGTTGATGCATGTGAGAGACGTTTTGCATGTGAAGCCGGTGAGATCAAACTAATAACAAATTCCCTCAAAATTAAATATTAAGTTTATGCTTTCCAATTTTTAGCACTCATCAAGACTAGTATCGAGCATTGTAGGTTTCGCCTACGCGAGGTGCATGTTCTATATTAGTAAGGTGTGATGGGATAATTGTAATATCCAATTGCTAAAACAATGGGTCAAACTTAACTAAACAAATTATAATAAGATTATATATGTTTAGAAGCAAGAATTGGGAATGATTCATGTGATGGATCAGAATAAGGAGTTATTCACCCAATTGAAAATATTCGAGAGTTGTATGAGATACAATTGGAAGGAGTTCCTACCTAAATAACTTAGTTTTGTGTAATCAGCCTAACGCTGACTTAAAACAAAGTGAAACATGGATCTCGACCCACTAGAAAGTCTTCCAACGGGATTTTCTGAATCAAATGATGAGGGTCATTTGTTTTGAATAAAATAGTGGGAGCATATTTGATTAAAGGCCTAATTAAATATGTTGTTTTAATGATACTTATATTTTCATATTTCTCTTGTAGATTACCATGACAACAAACACATCGAACAATATTTTGCGATCCATCCTAGATAAGGAAAAATTGTCTGGGACAAATTTCCTGGATTGGCACCGTAATCTGAGGATTGTCCTCAAGCACGATAAGAAGCTGTATGTCTTGGAGACACCAGTTCCTGAGGAGGAACCTCCTAGTTCTGCACCAAAGGTAGAAAGAGATGCTTATAAGAAGCATTTCGATGATGCCAATGAAACCGCTTGCCTCATGCTTGCTACCATGAACTCTGAGTTGCAAAAGCAACACGAGAACATGTCTGCGTTCGATATGATCGGACATCTGAAAACGCTTTATCAAGAGCAAGCAAGAAATGAGAGGTTTCAGGTTTCAAAGTCCCTTTTTAACAGCAAGTTAGCTGAGGGAGCCCCTGTAAGTCCCCATGTACTCAAGATGATTGGGTATGTGGAGAACCTTGACAGATTAGGGTTTCCCCTTGGAAAGGAACTTGCGATTGATCTGATCTTGCAATCGTTGCCAGAGAGCTTCAGTCAGTTTGTCCTGAATTTCAATATGAATGACTTGGACAAAAGTCTTCCAGAACTGCTAGGCATGTTGAGAACTGCTGAGCAGAATATGAAGACAAAAGGGAAATCCATTCTGATGGTCAGTAATGGAAAGAAACAGAACAAGAGGCCCATCAAACAGGGTGGTAGAGGGAAAGGCAAGGAAGTTGCCAAACCCAAACCCACTCCTCCTGTTTTGAAGCCTAGTGGAGGAATAGCAAAGGAGGGCACTTGCTTCCATTGCGGTAAGACCGGACATTGGAAGAGAAATTGCCCAAAGTACCTGGAAGATAAGAATAATGGAGTAGAGACTTCAAATTCAGGTATTTTTGTTATTGAAATTAATTTATCTACTTCTGCATCATGGGTATTAGATACTGGATGCGGTTCTCACATTTGTACTAATGTGCAGGGACTAAAAAGGAGTAAAAATTTGGCAAAAGGTGAAGTTGACCTACGAGTTGGCAATGGAGCAAAGGTTGCTGCTTTAGCTGTAGGAACTTATGTTTTAACTTTACCTAGTGGTTTAATAATTCAGTTAGAGAACTGTTATTATGTACCTGCAATTAGCAGGAATATTATTTCCGTTTCTTGTTTGGACAAGTTTGGTTTTTCATTCATAATAAGGAACAATTGTTGCTCCATTTATTTGAATGATATATTCTATGCTACTGCAAAAATGAATAATGGACTATATGTCCTTGATCTTGAAATGCCAATTTATAACATTAATACTAAAAGGTTGAAACCTAATGAGTTGAATCCAACTTACCTTTGGCACTGTCGATTAGGCCACATAAATGAGAAACGCATTTCCAAACTCCATAAAGATGGACTCTTGGACTCTTTTGATTATGAATCATATGAGACATGCAGATCTTGTTTAATTGGAAAGATGACAAAGTCCCCATTCACAGGAAAAGGTGAAAGGGCTAATGATCTTTTGGCACTCATACATACTGATGTATGTGGACCACTGAACATACCAGCCAGAGGAGGTTTTCAGTACTTCATCACTTTTACTGATGACTTCAGTAGATACGGATATGTGTATTTAATGAAACACAAATCTGAGTCCTTTGAAAAGTTCAAGGAATTCAAGAATGAAGTACAAAACCAACTAGGTAAGAATATTAAAGTTCTTCGATCAGATCGAGGCGGTGAATATTTAAGCCTAGAATTTGATGACCATCTAAAAGAGTATGGGATTCTATCCCAACTTACTCCTCCTGGAACACCACAATGGAATGGTGTATCTGAGAGAAGAAATCGAACCTTGTTAGACATGGTCCGATCCATGATGAGTCACGTCGATCTTCCAAACTCCTTTTGGGGACATGCATTATTAACAGCAGCTTACACACTTAACCGTGTTCCATCCAAAAAGGTTGATAAGACACCATATGAGATATGGAGTGGTAAGAAACCACATATGTCTTACATGAAGATTTGGGGTTGCGAGGTTTACGTCAAACGACAAATTTCAACCAAGCTTGAGCCCAAATCTGACAAATGCTTATTTGTGGGGTATCCTAAAGAAACAAGAGGATATTACTTCTACAATCCTTCTGAGGGCAAAGTGTTTGTCGCTCGAACTGGAGTCTTTCTGGAAAGGGATTTTATTTCCAAAGGAAACAGTGGGAGGAAAATAGAGCTTGAAGAAATTCAAGAATCACAAAACATTGAAACACCTATGGAGGAACTAGAGCGGGAAACACAAGTAGTTGTGGAAGAGCAACCTGCTCAAGAAGAACAAGACCAGCGTAGGTCAAGCAGGATACGTCACCAACCTGAGAGATATGGATATCTCATAAGTGATCAGGGTGATGTATTACTCATGGATCAAGATGAGCCTGTGACCTACAAAGAGGCCATAACTGGTCCTGAGTCTGAGAAGTGGCTAGAAGCCATGAAATCTGAAATGGATTCCATGTACACAAACCAGGTTTGGACCTTGGTAGAACCTCCTATAGGAGTTAACCCTATAGGATGCAAGTGGGTCTTCAAGAAGAAGACTGACATGGATGGTAAGGTACATACCTATAAAGCAAGACTGGTTGCAAAAGGCTATAAACAAATTCATGGGGTTGACTATGATGAAACCTTTTCACCAGTTGCAATGCTTAAATCTGTTCGGATTTTACTTGCCATCGCTGCATATCATGATTATGAAATATGGCAGATGGATGTCAAAACTGCTTTCCTTAATGGGAATCTTCTTGAGGATGTGTACATGACACAACCTGAAGGATTTGACATACCACAAGATGCCCAAAAGATATGCAAGTTACAGCGATCAATCTATGGATTGAAGCAAGCTTCCAGAAGCTGGAATCTTCGTTTTGATGAAACCGTAAAACAATATGGATTCATCAAAAATGAAGATGAACCTTGTGTCTACAAGAAGGTTAGTGGGAGCATGATCGTGTTTCTGGTATTATATGTAGATGACATATTACTCATTGGAAACGATGTCCCTACCTTGCAACAAGTGAAAACTTGGTTAGGGAATTGTTTTTCTATGAAAGACCTAGGTGAAGCAGCCTATATATTAGGAATTAGGATCTATAGAGATAGATCACAAAAACTGCTTGGCCTAAGTCAGAGTACATACATAGATAAAGTGTTGAGATGCTTTAATATGCATGATTCCAAGAAAGGATTCATACCTATGCAACATGGTCTGTATTTATCAAAAACACAATCCCCTTCAACTAAGGAAGAAAGGGATCGCATGAATAAGATTCCATATGCATCTGCAATAGGATCTATCATGTATGCCATGTTATGTACTCGACCAGATGTCTCGTATGCATTAAGTGCAACGAGTAGGTACCAATCTGATCCCGGTGATGCTCACTGGGTAGCTGTCAAGAATATCCTTAAGTACTTGAGAAGGACTAAGGATTCATTCTTGATATATGGAGGTCAGGAAGAGCTTGATGTAATTGGTTACACTGATGCTAGCTTCCAGACAGATAAGGATGATTTTAGATCACAATCTGGTTATGTGTTATGTCTCAATGGTGGCGCTGTGAGCTGGAAAAGTTCAAAGCAAGAAACAGTTGCTGATTCTACAACTGAGGCCGAGTATATTGCTGCCTCAAATGCAGCAAAGGAAGCTGTTTGGATCAAGAAGTTCATTAGTGAACTTGGCATAGTCCCTAGCATTGTGGATCCCATTGGTTTATATTGTGATAACAATGGTGCTATCGCACAAGCTAAGGAGCCTAGATCTCACCAACGATCCAAACACATACTTAGGCGTTATCACCTCATTCGAGAGATAATCGATCGGGGAGATGTGAAGATATGCAGAGTACCTACACTTGACAATATCGCTGACCCATTAACAAAGCCTCTTGCGCAACAGAAGCATGATGGTCATACTAGATCTATGGGTATTAAGGGTATGCCTAATTGGCTCTAGTGCTAGTGGGAGATTGTTGGTGTAAGCCCTAGAGGCCAATACTTTTTGGTACTTGTATCGGATTATTCGTTTAATAATAAAAGGCATTTCTTTATTATGTTTGTCTTTCAGAATAATAAAGTCCCTAGAATAGTTAGTCTGTTTAATGAAATGTTAAGTGTGACTTAATCATGAGATCCCATTAAACATAAAGACATTATTCTTAAAATATCCGTAGTCAAGCTTTATTGCAAAGTGGGATAACATTAAAAGCATTGAGACTGTTATGAAGATAGACTGATGATCACATCTCATGGATCATGGATAAAGAGTTATCAAGTCTTGACATAGGTATAAATATTAGGAGTAATATTTATACCGGATTGACCCGCTATGAGAATACTACATAGTATGTTATGCAAAGTGTCATAAGTTATTCTCATGGTGATAATGGTGTATTACCACCCTTCGACCTGAAACCACTATGGACCCTAGATGTAGAGTCGGGTGCTTTATTGCTGATCAAACATTATCCGTAACTGGATGATCATAAAGACAGTTGATGGGCACTCCACGAAGCATGCTGAGGGACATGAGTGTCCTAGATGGAATTTGCCAATCCTGCATAACAGGAGAAATGTCTAAGGGCCCAATATTGAACTGGACAAGGATGACACAGTGTATGCCTTGTGTTCAATATAGACATAGGGGCAAAAGGGTAATTGTACAAACATATATTATCACGAAAAAGGTTTTGTCAGATCACATGACATTTTCGTGACTTGGGTAGCAGTGATGTGTTGCTAGATACCGCTTACTGTTTATTATGTTAAATATATATAATTTAATATAATTACCAACGTTACGAAATCCTACAGGGTCACACACATAAGGACAGTTTGATGAGAGATAGAGAAATCAAAGGAACACCGTAAGGTACGGTGCACTTAAGTGAAAAATAGAAATTCGGATAATATAATAATAATTATTGTTATTTTATAATGGTTATAAAATAATAATAAAATAAATATATTTATTATAATAATAGTTATTATAATAATATATAATATTATTATGGATCATGTGAATTAGGGTTTTAGCCCGCAGCCCACAAGAGAGTCTATAAAAGGAACCCTTGTGATGAAGCTTTCACTTGATGCAATTTCGTTTTTGATTCTCTTTTCTCACTCAAATAATTCCGTTCGTAAGCAGCTAGCACTGTGACCGGAAGCTGTTCGTGTGGACTGAGTAGAGGCGTTGCACTTCATCAACGCTTGTGATCGCTGCATCAAAGATCTGAATCGCCACAAAGAGGTAACGATTCTATCACTGACCATGCTCATTCGTGAGGATCACTAAAGGAAAATTTTTGTTTTCCGCTGCGTTTAGATCGCAATTTTCCTTCAATGAGGAGTTCTTTGACTGTGGTCAAAGTTCCTACGGGTTTAGGGTAGTTGTTTTGATTGGGTTTAGGAGAAGAGATGAGTCTTCATGTTAAGGGAGATGTAACCACCACAAGTGTAAAGGGGGTTGTAGGAAAATAGTCTTTGCATCGTCTTAAGAAAAGGGCTTAAGTACTCGAATTGTTTGACGAGTATGCCTTTATCACTCTTAAGGCAAAGTTCCTACATGTTTGATTGTATTATTGTGGGGGTGGAGATTATATCTCACTTAAGATGATTAACATCTATTCTCTATTGTGTTTGAAAAAGTTGTATAGTGTTGTTTGTTTGTCTAAGTTGTAAAGATAAAAACAAGGTCCTTCCTATGGGGTAGGTCCTGTCCTAAAATGATCGACTTGAATGGGATCAAGGATCGGAGGGAGTATGATGCAAATGATGTGCACTACACATAAGTGTTTGACTCATGTGTAGGGTTTTCCTTTGGACGGAATGCGATGCGATGCAATGATGATAGATATAAATTGCGGAAATGTAAATCATACACACGCATGAAAGCGCTAAGTGCAGATGAAAGTGAATGTGTTGTGAAGTGGTTGTGTGTGATCGAATTGAGTTTTACGATGTTGATTGATTAATTTGAAATTGATTAATTCGAGAGATTGATTTTTATGAGTTGATTGGTTAAATTTAGTCGGATTAGGGAAGTGGTTGAATTAATTTGGCGAGATTATCAATTTTAGTTGAATTGTGCTTATGAGAAAATACGTTATTGATTTAACAGATTTGAGATGAATTTGATTTTAAGGAAATGCAGACTTAATTTTAAAAAAGGGTTGCATTGCAATTTTTGTAAAAAAGTTATATTAGTTATTGAGTTAATTTGCAAGAAAACGTATTCTTTTAGTGAAAAAAGGTTATATCAATTATATTAATAAAGGGTTTTATTATTAAAAATATTTTAGCCGTTAATACAAATTAGATTATTTAGAGAAAAGTTTTAAAAGTATAATAGGATAATTTATTTGTTTAAAAAAAGATTTATTTAGAAGATGAGGAAAGAGGATTATTAATTGAATTGCTAAAATATGTAAATTAATAATTAATAAAAATTGAGAGTTGATTATAAAAATATTGGTTTTTTAGTTACTTAAATATAAAATATAAATTAATTTGACTTAATGATTAATTATGAGGTTAACTTAAAAGTTATTATTTAAAAAAAGATTAAAGGTTGATTAATTAAAATGTTATTATTATATTAACAGATTATTGGTTAAAAAAAGGATTAATTAAGACTAATTAAGGGAGGGGCGTTGGATATGGTGTTATGCAGGCGTACGGTTTACCGTGGGCTGCGCGGTACGATCCGCGTGATGGGATCTGTTGGAGATCCAGAGGCTCGTGTGCAAAGGTGCATCATAGTGTCTGTGGGTAGTGTGCATGTGATTAGAGATTACAACAAAATAAAAAAAAACACAGAAAAAACCCTAATTCCCAAAGCAAACCCTCCCCTGCGCCGCTTTCTCGTTGCGATCTCTCTTCATCGCGATTTGTATCGCGCTCCGCCTTACTTTCATTTCTCTGATCTTCTTCTCCTCCGATACACCATCTCTTCACCGTTTTTGATTCCTTTTCTCTGTTCCAGAAAGAAAAAACCAACGCGAAGTGAATCAACAAAAAATCATCCAGATTAAACTTACGGTAGTATGGGTTTCTGCAGGTCTAGATGGCGATTGACGGAGGATTCACGATGGAGCGGTTTGAAGTTCGTTGACGGATTGGTGGAGGTGATGGAGATTCCGGCTTCGAATGGTTAGCTTCGACGTCGAGCTTTTGAAAGGGGCCTCCGACGGTTTTGGATGACGGGCGATGAGGATAAGTTCTCTTCTTCACTTTCTAGGTTATGTAATTTCACGGTTTTTTCGATTTGGGATTTTTATGAATATCGTGGCCTCTCTGAACATCCTGTGTGGTATCTTTTTATAGTCGTAAGCTCTTTATTCTAATTAAGCCTTCATCAATTCCTTTTCAAAATCATCAATTCCTTTCCTTTTTGAATTGATTTGCTAAAAAACCTTTTATTTTGGTCTTGTACACATTAACGATACCTGCTGAATAAGGGGATGTGTCCTGATTTCTTTCCGAGTTTAACATATGATTTCAGAAAGAGGTTGAACTGGCATTAAACACGTTGCGATGCGTTGTCATGTGAGATTCTATTTTCCCAATTCGAAATACAATTCAAATTCTTATTGATTGTTTCAAAACTTATGCAGGTGTTTCCTCTTTTGGGATTCTGAACAAATACGGTAATTGCGACTTGGGCGCGAAGAGCAGGCCAAATGTTGACTTGTGCAAAATGAAGGTTGCAGCTGATCAGTTCAGGATCTACTGGTCTTGGCTTTGGCATCGAGAAAAGTATAGCGGTGATGATGACTCAAGGAGCCTGCACCGCGTTGGCGCTGTTGAATGCAGTTGTTGCTTGCGAACTATGTTGAGCTGTTTGAAATAGTTTCCTTTTATTCAGTTTTTCGATGCTCGGTAGGGAGTCGGCGACAACCTCGGTTGTTATCCTCCCGGCCGCTAGAACTTCAGCCCGAGGATGAAGTAAAACTGAGGGCTAAGAGAATCATATCTTTTCAAATCTTAATCTTTACTTTGATTTCTGTTAATGGTAATTTGATTTCAGGTGTGTTTCTCTTCGCGTCACTGCCATCAAATGGGCCGCATTACTATACTGCAATGAGGTGTTCATGACGAGGTTTGCCCACCATCCTTGAACTGGGGCAGAAAAGGACAAGACTTTGTAGGGAAAACTTCATAAGGTTCTATTCTTCCACTTGGTTTTGGATTGCATGGTTCACTTTGAATAGACGCCGGTGGCTCTGATTATTGTTGTGTCATGTCTTGCAGGTGAAGATATCTCAAGGAAGGAAATTCGAAGTTGTGCTTTAAACCCCTCCAAAACTAAAGGTCGAAGTACTTCCACATAGTGTTCAGCTGATCGGGAAATTGGTTAACAGCTAGGCTTTTATTTCTCTTGCAGACGACAAGCCGACCACTGCAAGATAATCTACTTCAAGGATAGGTTTAAATCATCCAGACTTGGTAGCTTGAAACTATTGCGACAGAAGAAGTGGAGAGTCTCGATGGTGTCATCAAATGAGTTGGGGATCATCTGTTCATCCTTGAATCCTTTTATCGGATATGATTTGCGATAATTGAGGATTACAGCTCCGTTGATGATTTGAGTTGGCCTAAATGCAAGGATAACAACATTGTTGGCCTCTTAAAATGAGGAAAGACGGTGGCGACTTCCCGCAATGCAGAACAGTTTTGTTGCGTCTCGAGCTGATGCTGTCACTAGTGAGAATCAAGGAGGTCGTTAGCTTATTGGTCTCTATGAATATTGGCTCGTTGGTTCTCATTTGGTTTGAATCTGCTCGAAACAAGCTACCCGATTTGGAAACTAACTGAGTTTAATTTGGTTGCAGGGACAAATATGAGTGGCATTCTTGCTTGTTTGGACCGGGTTGGCCAACCTCCCTTTTAAATTGGTGAGTTGATAATCTGCTTTCGAACTGTATACTTGACGATTTTTAGATCCCGTTGGCTTAAATTACTTTCCTCTTCCTTCATTCATGGAAACATTAGTGTTCACGTCACTTGATGCTGTGATGTCAGGAAGTACGTTTGGTGCATTGTCGTCCTTTCAAGGAGAAACGGAGGTGCTTATGGATTCAAATAGCGGTTCTATCAATAATGCTTCGATTAGGTTTTCTATGACCTCTGATACTCTTGGCATTTGAATCGTGAGTTTCTCAAGGCCATTACCAGCGTCAGGAGCTTTTGCGTGGGTAAGCACTAAAATATGTTTGCTTTGATAGCTTGTTTTCCTTTCCAAATAAAACAAGTTCTGTTGATCATATCCTGTTTTCAACTTGCGTTAATATGGTTGTGTATATGCAGGTACTTCCTTTCAAACTTAACTTAGTGAACTTGAATCAGGATTGTTAACTCTTTATTGACACTCTTATCTCTTGCAGCAATCCCTCGATGACGGTATCGTGATCTCCCACCTGGCGACAAGGAAGAGCTGTGTGCTTGCCGACATTGCGGTGCCTTTGTCGTCCATGGCCGCTTACTCACGAACAGTTTTGACATTTAGTTGTTTTGAAGCGTGGTAAAGGTCAATAACGTAAGGTAGCTGCTCTGTTGTATGCTGGTTTGTCGCCGTATTCAATATCTTTACAAACATATCCAACACTCTCTTTTTGCACAGGAATTCTGGTTTTGGTTTTGATGAGTTTCCAGTTGATTTACCATGTGGATTGCCTGGGTGTGTTGCAGGATTGGCGAGTTATGAGGACGGCCCATAAGATGCAAGTTCATACACTGATTCTGTCTAAGCCGACTCGGTGCATGATCGTATTCTTCCTTGTGAAGCACTGAAGACGCCCTGGTTGAAATGTTATGTCATCCTCACCTACGGGTATGTCGACGAAGCAAGTTGGGGAAAGCAACGTCTCTAAGTCATGGTGTGAATTCAAAAGGAAAGGAAAAGGTCAGGCTGCGGATGGACTGGGGAAATTTGAAGAATAGAATACCACTTTAGTTGCAGAATTTGAAAGACTGTGTAACTTGCATTTGGAGTGAGCTGGGAATGGTGGCCCCTTTAAATCTTATTTTGTAGCATCTTTTGAACCCTGGCGCCTTATTGTAGGGTGATAATGCAAAAAAAGTAAAAGTGTATGCCTTGTAGGGTGATAATGCAAAAAAAGTAAAAGTGTATGCCTTGATATTGTACTTTGAAGTTTTATGTGAGGCCTAACGGTCCAATCACTTAAATATCATCAAAAACTCAATCTGTTTTATTTTATTAACGCCATCGTCATCTTTAATTGTTTTTCGCCTTCTATGTGTTTGTAATCTTACTAATATTCCCACACAATGATTGTTATCATAAGAAGGCACCTTAGGACAATGAAGCCTTCATGGCTTAGTTTGTAAACTCTCAAAGAGCATGAACATAGGTTGAGGAAACATCACTTAGTTAACCACTTTAATCTGTCCACGTCGAATCTTTGCCACCACATCCAATAGCACCACTTGATATAAGTCGTAACACGTAGAATCTAAAACTCGCGTGGATGGTCTCCACATCTTGAATCCAAGTTATAAAGGTTTTAATTACCACGAGCCCATGACCCTATTTCCCAATACGAACTCGTCTTGACAAGCCCTTTGTGTTTGGCGGAGAATAAACTCAATAGAACCTGCCAGGGACATCCTTAAAGCAGAAGTGACCCTTCACATACTCGTTAGTTGTAAATAAAAAAAAAAGAGATAAAATGCGCGCAAACCAAAAGGAGGCGGAATCTTAAGGTCAAAAATTAGGGTGCAACAGAAGGCAACTTAACATGGAGCAAAGGGAATACCTCACCAGAACCATATTAGAAGCTGACATCACCAAAACCCTTAGAGGGATAGGAGACCTAAAAGCACCAGGACTGGATGGCTATGGAGCCAAATTCTTCAAGACCAGCTGGACAACTATAAAAACTGATGTGATAGCAGCTGTTAAGGAATATTTTGAAATAGGTAAAATATACAAAGCTTTCAACAGTGTTGTAGTTTCCCTGATTCCAAAAGGCCATAATGCTTGTGAAATAAAAGACTACAGACCTATAGTTGTTTGTACCACTTTCTATAAAATCATCTCCAAGATTCTGAATGACAGACTAGGATATGTCCTTCCTAGCATGGTAAGTCACAATCAGGCAGCTTTCGTACTAGGTAAGAACATACATAACCACATCATGCTTGCAACTGAGCTTCTTAAGGGATACACCAGAAAAGGGGCACACCTAGAATCATGCTACAAATAGATCTGCAAAAAGCATATGATATGGTTAATTGGAGTGCTTTAGAATGTATCATGAAGGAAATGGGCTTCCCTAACAAATTCATTCAATGGACTATGCTAGGCATCACCACTGTGTCCTACAGATTTAACATCATGGGGGAATACGCTGATATTTTGCAGGCCAAAAGGGGGATTCGACAGGGTGATCCTTTATCACCTATGCTCTTTGTCCTCATAATGGAATACATGAGCAGGCTGTTGGTGAAAATGCAAAGAGATCCTAATTTCAACTACCATGCCAAATGCGAGAAGTTGAAAATCACCAACCTCACTTTTGCGGATGATGTGCTGCTATTTTGTAGAGGAGATGACATATCAATGCAAATGATTTTAAATGCATTCAGAGATTTCTCCAATTCCACAGGTTTGATAATGAACCCTAACAAGTGCAAAATCTATTTTGGAGGGTTGGATAATGAGAGCAGAAAGACCTTGAAAGAACTGTCGGGTTTCCAAGAAGGAACGTTGCCGTTCAAATATCTAGGAATCCCACTGTCTAGCAAGAAGCTAACCATCAACCATTTTATGCATTTGGTGGATAAAATAGTGGCTAGAATCCATCATTGGTCCTCTAGACTCCTAAGCTATGCAGGAAGAATACAGTTAGTGAAAAGTATATCTGCTGCAATGGTGCAATACTGGATGCAATGCCTCCCTATGCCCAAATCTGTGATCAGAAAAATAGACTCCATGTATCGAAGCTTCGTCTGGACCGGTAAGGATACGATAAGCAGAAAATGCCCCGTGGCATGGAAACGCACCTGCTGCCCGACTACACAAGGTGGGATGAATCTGCTGAATCTTCAGGTATGGAACAATGTGCTGCTCCTGAAATGTTTATGGAATCTGTGCAACAAAACTGATACTTTGTGGGTTAAATGGGTCCATACTCACTACCTGAAGGATAAAAGTGTGATGAATTATGAAACCAAAGCACACAATTCTTGGATCATACGCGGTATTTTGAAACAACAAGATAACATGGAGGTAATCCGGAATGAATGGGACCAAGTCATGAATGCGCACAAGTTTAAAGCTTCGGTATTTTATAAAGTGTTGATTGATGATGGCACAAGGGTGCTTTGGGGAAAATTGATAAAATCCAACTGGGGACGTCTGCAAGCAGTGCTTTGCTTATGGCAAGCTTGTCATGGGACACTACTACAAAACTTCATTTTAGCTGCGAATTTAGCCTCGGCCACCGACACCAAGGCTAACTAGCCTTGACAAAACCCAAGCTATTCAAACGCAAAAAAGGCCATTTTAAAGTTCTCTTTTACAATTATTTTTATTTAATTCATTAGACATGGCTTGGCCGAGGCTAGATATTTTTTAATTTTTAAATTATTTTTTTAAATATTAGACACGGATGAGCCGAGGCTAATCATTCATAATTATTTTTATTATATAATAGACACGGTTTTGTTGAGGCTAAAAAAAAAATACAATATGCCTGAAGACGGATTTGAACACAGGACCTTCTAAATACTAAACAATACTTCAACCAACTCAGCTATCAAATTCAATTGAGAATTTTATTCGTAAATTTTATTTATTAATGATTTTGCTCCAATAATATCTCAAAATTCATTTTCCCACTCTTATTTTTCCTGTTTCCCTCTTAATTCCTTTATCCTCTTTCTTTCTATTATACGAATTGAAATGTTTAGAATGAAGAACCCTAAAATTAAACCAAATAGATTTTCAGAAGAAAAAAACCCCTAAAATCAAACAAAATCGATTTTGTATGGTCCTTGAGAGATCATCTCTTCGTTTTCATCTTCAAGATCATCGATTCCCATCTGCAAGATCATCTCTTTGTTTTCATCTGTTGAAGGAAGTTTAGAAGATAGAGCTGCAAGTGCTTCCAAGAGTCATAATCAAGCAGAGAAAAGACGCAGGGATATAATCAATACTCAGCTTGCTAATCTCAAAAAACTTATTCCTAAGTCTGATAAGGTAGAATAATTTGTTTGTGTTATTTGCCATTTTAAGGTTAGATTTTGTTATGTTTTTCATGCAAGAAAATGGAATTAGCCACTTAGGGAAAAGCTATGTGATTATGATGTTTTGCATTCAACTCATAGATTTGAAGTTTATTGTTTGTTTGTCTTTTATTTTTATATAAACTTTATTGCATCCAACCCTAACTGAGATTTAACACAATCCTCGCTCTCAACTGAATTGAACTTGGATTAATTAATAGAGCCTAAAATTCGGTGCGAAGGTGTTGGTTAGAGACTACAGCGAGGCAATCAGAGAGAAGAATGTTTGCTGAACTCATGTTTGTTGCTGTTAAAAACTCATCACCATGCTAAATGTTTGGTTGTTAAATGGAAGACTGCCATTAGGGCAGTATGTGCATGTTATTGCTTTTTTGTATAAATGTTGATATATGCCTTTGAAACATAGGGTGAGTTGAAAATTAACATTGTCATGTTGAACTCATGTTTGTTACTGTCAAAAGTATTTCTCTTACTAACCTGTTAGTGAAAGAACAGCTACCCCATCATGTAGGTTTTGACTAGTTTGAGTGATTTGGACATTGTAATTCACAATGTGCTTTCATTTTGATTTGAGGTGTGAGTTTGTTCAATTCATGACAGTTGCTTTTAGATTGTCTCTAGGGTAATCACTACTAGAAAACTGCATTTTAGCTTCGAATTATTGCATCATGACTGTTGTTATTCTAAACTGCTCAGGGGAAAAATCATGACTTGTTATTCTCCCCCTGCTGTTAGAATTAGTGGATGTTGTTAGTGTAGTACTTAGTGCATTGTGATTGTCTAGACCTGAGAAAGATTCAAGTCTAAAATGTTGTGTGAATTTTTTGTTTTTATTAGCACAAAAATTTACATAGATATAGCTTGTAAAATCAGAAACAATTGCAGAATAAAAAATATGGTTACTAGTAGTGATGATTCTTATTACATGTGATATGTATTTTCATCTCTGATTCCTAAGTTTTTACCAAATAAGTTAATATGATTCAATAATGACAGTAGGATATTGTCCCCCTCAAGTTAGATAAATTCATTTAAGTGTTATTATTTCAATTAATTTCTAGATCATGGTTGATTAGTTACCAATAGTACTTCTTTTTAGACTTGAATTTACTAAAAGTGTTATTTCAATTGAATGGCAGCAAGATATTGTCCCCCTCAACTTAGTACTTCTTTTTAGTCAATTTCTAGATTAAATCTACTGACAGTGTTATTTTAGAGAATTTTTCACTCATATGATAACTACTTCTTTCTAGATTAAACCAATAGAAAATTTTTCACTCATATGATAACTACTTCTCTTTATTTGATGATCTTGTAGAATTTTGAATCGGAAATTTGATGAATTTTCAATTTTGATTATGAAATTGAGACTAATATGTGTAAAGTATGGTTTTTGAAGATTGTAGATTGTTTATCAGGTTAAACTGTGTGTGAGTGAGAGATGGAATCACATCATGTGGCTGAATGGAATGAAGTGCAAAAGATTGCTATAAGTGTTGACCTTGTTGATTGTTTTTTTGGTTAATGTCTCTCACTTAGTAAACATCAGTTATGTGTTAAATGTGGGTCATGTTCTATTCAAATAGTTACTACCAATGACATTTAGCCTCTCAGTCCAGTTCTTGGATTGTCTTGTACTCTTGTTGTATAAAATTTGTTTACCTATCAAATTGAAATTTATTTACCTAACAAAGGGAGTTTGTCTTATTGATAATAAGTTAAAAGGAACCTATCATGCAACCTGCCTGCTTTGTTTAGAAAATTATTTGACAGCTTTATACAACTTATTATCAAACACATGGTTGTGTTGTTTCATTGGATCTTGTTATTTTAAAATCTTTTTACATAATCCTATGTGGTGTATTATATTGAGTTGTGTGTTTCTATAATGTCTTCACTTTAATTAGTTAAGGAAAATGGTAGTTATTTATTGTGAATTTATTCAATGTGCCACTAAATTGCATTTTACTGACTTTGTGATGCTATCCCACTATTTATATTTCAAAAAAGTGGACTCCTACAGGTCGGTGTCTCATTACCGGCTCACAGACCGGAGAATTTACTCTTTGGAATGGACATTCTTTTAATTTTGAAATGATACTTCAGATACATAACTTTAATTATTGTCTTGATGTTATTACCATAGTGTTCAGTAACTAAAGATTGTAAGAAGCCGACGTTTGGATTCCAAACATGTGCAGGCTCATGATCAAGCAATCAAATCCATGGTCTGGAGTCACAATGACAACTAGATGGTCTCTGGTGATGATGGGGGAGCAATAAAGTAAATATTTAATTTCATATACCATGTGATTTCTTATAAGCTTCATATTTACATATATTGAATTAGATTTTGTGTTTAAAGGCACAAATCTAATTATAAATATTGATATTTGTGGGTCAACTTTCTAGGTATTGGCAGAACAACATGAACAATGTTAAAGCCAACAAATCTGCTCATAAAGAATCAGTCTGTAACTTGAGGTAGATTTTTTTTTATATTTTAAAATATTATCTATAAAAGTAAATTTTATAACATTGTGTGGAGGAAAGGTGCTGTAATTCTTTCATAAACAGTTTTTGTAGGACATATTTGAAGTTCAGTTCGTGTTCTGATGATACCACAGTTAAAGTTTGGGATTTTGCACGCTGTCAAGAAGAGTGTTCATTCACCGGTAATGTGCTTTGAATGGACCAAATATGAGAATGGGTTTTCTGTCTCTGATCTGTACAGGCCAGATGGCGGGAAAGGTTTCCCGTCTCTTCTCTTATCTGTTCAGCTTATTATTATTACTTGTCTCTTGTAAATAGTTAGATTTTTTTGTGCAAATTTTTTACATATTTCTATTTTCCATGATTATTCCTCTTGAATTTTATACTTTTATTTTTTATTTTAAGCCAATCAATTTGATGAGTATGATTATGCAAATTTCTTGTAAAATAAGTTCATAAATATAATTTTTGAATTCCTTGAATCTATATGCTTTGTTTATATTTTAGTTTCCCCATTTTTATGAACTAACCTTAGAGTTATTGTTGTGGCATTTGAACTCAGCCAGGCCATGGTTGGGATGTGAAGAGTGTTGACTGGCATCCAACAAAATCTCTATTAGTATCAGGTGTTTTAAATATCTGTTAATAAAATTTATTGTGGTTGTGAGATTCAATAATATGAAATAATTATCCAATGAGATTTTCACGATGCAGGTCGAAAAAACAATCTTGTGAAACTTTGGGATGCTAAAAGTGGGAAAGAGCTTTGCTCATTGTAAGTGTTAACTTAAGATCTGATGTCTAATGTGTAATATGTTGTGTTTATATATTCATATTTATTTTTTATCTTACAGTCATGGCCACAATATCAAACACGTGTCACATGAAATCTGAAAAGGTGGAGTGTACCAAGTGAGACACCGTTTGAGGTACTGTTTGAATTATTACATTTCTCGTTTTCCCCCACTTTTGTCAAATCTCATTAAATGCTTGAAATCATTTTATTTTTTAATTAATGTGATTAACTGCTAAGTGTTGGTTGTGTTTTTTTGTGCCCTAATTTTTCTCTATATATTCCACAATCTCACACGATTTCACACTTTCACTCTCTCTCACACCTTTTATGCATTTTGGCCTTCTCCATTGTTTTCTCTTCTCCGCTAAATCTAAAAAAAAGATCAGTTTATCTCAAAAGTTCGTCAATGGCAACTTCATCTTCTTCATCTCAAAAGTTAGCATCAACAATGGCTGGGGTATCAACATCTGAAAAGGGTAATGAAACCTACAAAGCACCAGAACGAACTCTTCTAACACCAGTGGATGATTTAGAAGTTCTTTGTGAGTTCATGATGAACTTTGAATGCATGGCGAAGAATGGTTTTGATCTTCGTACAACGGTATCGTCTCAAGGATGGATGAAGTATTTTGATAGGCTGTTTGGTCCAGTTTATCCTTACTTGGTTAAAGAATTCTGGATTCACGTAAAGGTTTGCCCCAAGTTCATAATTTCATATGTTTTGGGAAAAGAAATCATCATCATTGAGGAGTTGATTCGAAAGCTGATAGGGTATGAAGAAGTGGATGGTGTTACTCTTCTTTTTGCAGGACGGGTAGACATGGAAGAAGTCTACAGAGAAGTTTTCACTTATGGGTTGTCTTCTAGCAAGATCAAGGATTTGAAGACACACTATAAAATCTGGGCAAAAATCTTTCTGGGATGTATTCACCATAAAAAAGCATCCAACTCTCCAGATTACATCAACGCAGAACAGCTGTAATTTATGTATTGTTTGGAAAACAATATTAAGGTGGATCTGCCACACTTGCTATTTGCTCATCTGTGGAACCACGTCAAAATGTCCAGAGAAGAGATCAGAACAAAACATCAGAAGATCAGAAATTGGATCCCAATGGGAAGATTGATTTATGATATTCTCACAGAGAATGGATTAGTTGCACATCTAACAGAGGCAGGTCAGACAACAGAATTGGAAACAAGTCTGGGAAAGCCTCTGGGTGGGAAAACTTTGCAAAGGATGAAGCTGGTGGAGGAACTTTCTTCTGATCCTGTTAAGGTTAACTCAGATGAAGTTTGCAGAAGAAGAGTCCCAGTGGAAGACTTCCCACTGTTTACTGCAGAGGAGCCCAAGGAAGCTCTGCTCTTCTATATTAAATCATGTCTAGCAGATGGCACTACCATACCGGCAGATTTGATAAAAAGAGCATCTAAACCTGCTCCAGAAATAATTGAGAAGAAGAGAAGGAAAAAGAGAAAGGTTTCAGAAGAAGGTTCTGCACGCACCAAGAGGAAAGCCTCTGAAGAAGTCTCTTCTGTGAAGGCTAAGCGTTCCAAACTTTCAGGTAACACTTCTGTTGTTCCTGTTTTAGAAACTATAACAGAAATTCCAACATCTGAACCTTCTCCTCCTCCCTATGACCCAATTCCCACTCCTTCTCCCCCTCACACCACTTCTGAACACTTTTCATCTGAAAATGTTCATGACTCTGTTCCCTCTGAACCACAAACATCACTACTCTCTGAACCACAAACATCTGAACCACAAATATCTGAACCTCAACCTTCTGAACCACAATCAGATGAACCAAACCCCTCTAAACCAAACCATTATGAACCTAACCCATCTGACCCTGTTCATGAAATCCTTGATATCTAACCTCTCATGACAGTACACCCTATATCATCTAGATCATCTGACTCGTCAGATTCATCTGATTCATCTGACTTTGACCTATCAGATGTTAACTCACCAACACATAACTCCCTAAACCATCCTGATGATATTCCTACTCCCATTCCCACTCCTACTCCAATTCCCTTTCCTATTTCCATTACCATTCTTACTCCCCTTCCTCCTCTTTCCTCAGAACAACCCTCATCTTCTGATAAACAATCACCTTCTGTTAACCCTAAGGAATCCTTCTTAGAGGCTCTCCTTAAACCTAAACCTAGATCAGATGTTGGGACACGGTTATATGGTTTCGAGACAGAAATGCATATATGGTTATCTGTTTTTAGGGAAAGGTGCCTGAATAGAGTGAATCCTCATGATTCTGAAGTATTTTGGACTACTTTCAGAAGAAGGTTCCACTCTGTGGCTGAGAACCTTCAAGTTGCTTGTTCTGCAGATGCTCAAGAGAATTTTTCTAAAGCTATAAAATTTGCTCTTATGGGTGTACGCAGAACTCCTACTCAGTTTTTGGAAAACACACCTGCAGAGGCTGTGTGTTCAGCATCTGAAGAAACTGCTGCACTTTAGATTAGTGTAATTCCCCAGCCTGAAGAAATTTTCACAGAGGCTGCTATCTCTGAAGAGACTCCTGCTTCTGATAGGCCTTTTGAT
Organism: Lathyrus sativus; assembly: GCA_963859935.3. Lineage (NCBI taxonomy): Eukaryota > Viridiplantae > Streptophyta > Magnoliopsida > Fabales > Fabaceae > Lathyrus > Lathyrus sativus. Next base: position 474,442,281 of record OZ012741.1, on the reverse strand, counting down.
ATGGATTTAGAGACAACATCTGCTTCAGTGGTCATTCCAGAATCAACAGTTTTGAAGTCAGCTTCTGAAGATGTAAGAGTTTCCGAAGACGTGAGGGAAAAGTTTGCTCAGCAAGAGGCTGCAACAAGTGAGATAAAAACCTGGATGGTTAAGCAAGAGAAGACAATAGAAGAGATCAAGAATTGGATGGCTAAGCAAGATGAATCTGCTTCTGAGATTAAGACTTGGGTGGCGAAGCAGGAAGCACAAACTTCTGAGATAACTGAGCTTCTGAAGATTATAGCCTCTCGACCAACTTAATTGTCTTGTCTGTGCACATCTATGTTTATTTGCTTATTTTTGTTATCTTTTGAGTACTTTAAATGAATGCATCTGACTGTTTTTTCTTCTGCTTATCTATTAATTGTTTTCTTGCTCTGATATTTTTTGTCTTAAATGATTTTTTTTCAAAATCACTTTTTGATATGACAAAAAGGGGGAGAAAATGGAAATTTTGATTATTCATATAAACAGATACAAAATGGTAACTCATACATGATAAAATATAACTAATGTTGAATTAAGTGTTTCAGAGCTAAAAACTTCTCATCTGATAATATCCTTAGAAGTAACTTTGAACAATCTCTGAGAAAGTCTACAAAGCTAACTCTGACTCTGGAAAGAATACAAGTGCTGAAAGGGAAGTATTTATTTTTCTCTAAGTATTCATTTTAGGGGGAGATTCTTTATCTCAGGGGGAGATATATATTTTTTCTTGTTTTTGAACAAAATTTCGTATAGTTTTTGTCATCATCAAAAAGGGGGAGATTGTTAGAACACAGATTGGTTCTTAATATATCTCAATGTTTTTATGATAACATTAATGAAATTTTGTATAAGAAAATATATACTCAAATTTTGTTCAAGTGTTTTTGTTTCAGATATCAAATAAATATTCATCTGAAGAGAAAAAGAATTCCTCTGAACATTATAACGCAAGGCTCTGAGCGTAGGAAGTGCAGCTGGAGAAGACTCTGAAGCGCTAGCTGAAGACTCTGAAGTGCAAGCTGCAGAAGACTCTGAAGTGCAAGCTGCAGAAGACTCTGAAGTGCCAGCAATATAGAAGACTCTGAGTGCAGAGTATAAAGACTCATAAGATTCAGAAGACTCTGAGAACTAAACGCTGCAAGTACAGAGGCTCTGAGAATTAAGTCAACTCTGATCAAACATTCACACTAAGCACTTTGCTGCAAAACTCTGGATAGAGTGACTCTAATAAGAAGAACAAGGAACAACATCAGAGGATCTAATGCAAGATTACTTTTCATATCTATTCATTTAAAAAGGAAGTGTTCAAGAAAGATATATTGCTAACCACTACCAACGATACTATTTCTCATTCATGTATGACACAGGAATTCAGGCAAAAAGGGAATGCCAAATCAAGATGAAAAGTATTTGTCCTTTCTGTCTACATCCTACAGTACTTTCATCTACACAATATTTGAGAAAGTGGAGTATATAAAGAAGTCTTCATCAACACTTCAAGGTTAAGAATTTGATAAACATTTTGAGAAGAATTCAAAAAGAAACAACCAAAGTAGAAACTCATACAAACAAACACTAAGTTTTATTTGTTCTTCAGTTTGTGTAAAAATCACAGTTGTGATATTAGCTTTTTAGAAGCACCTTAAACACATTGTAATTTATCTTGTAAAAGTTCCTTGAGAGACCAAGTTGTGGTCAGGATTCTTGAGAAGACTAAGACAGTTGTCTTAATGATATCACTGTAATCATGTTTTGATTTAGTGGATTAAGTCCTCATTTGAGAGAGGCGAAATCACCTTGGCCGGGTGGACTGGAGTAGTTTGAGTTCAAACGAACCAGGATAAAAATAACTTGTTATTTTCTATTGTCATAATTGTTTTTGAAAACCCTTATTCAACCCCCCCCCCCTCTAAATGTTTTTCCTACCTTCATGGATAAGTTTGATTGATATTTGATCACTGATTTTTGGTGTTAAATTCGTGCATAATGGATTACATGATCATTTGGATGTTTGCATAATTAATTAATTGCTAGAACTGCTTTTGAATTATTGATTTTCTACTCCTGGTGCAGTGTTAATTGATTAACCAGTTGCAGTACAAAACTGGTTAATCAATTAACCAGTGTATTTTCAGCCAATTTCAATTGGTTAATTGATTAACCACATTTGCACTGCAAATGGTTAATCGATTAAAACTGGACCAGAATGCCATTTTTGGTTGTTTTCAAGCATGTTTTGATTTCTTTCCACCTCTAACCTTCATGGATTAATATGATACATTTGTGTGGACTATTTTTAACATGTTTCATCCTTTAATAAATGCTTGAAATGCTTATGTTGTTGCTTGATGTGATGATCATGTGCTTTGCTCGTTTGTATCATGTTAATTGTTGATTATTGATGATTATCTTGCTGGACCTGTGATGCATATTCGTATTTGCTTCCGTTTCTGTTTGTCGCATGATCGTTTGAATTTGAAATTCTGGCAACCACACAGTGGATGTTATCACGGATGTCATGACATCCACTGTAACACAGACTACTGGACTTGATAATAAGCAGTAAATGGAAAGCAGTAAATAACACAAGTAATTGTTTACCCAGTTCAGTGTCAACCACACCTACATCTGAGGGCTACCAAGCCAGGGAGGAAATTCACTATTAGTAGAATTAATTCAGAGTCAAACAATCAGTTTGCACTCTTCACTTAAGACCTACCCAATGACACTTCAGCCTAATACTAGACCAGAGTTTCCCACTCACTCCCCCTCAATCACCTCAGTGATATCAATACACAATTACAATTGGAAAATGAAGTTACACTTCAAACACACCTTGATCTTGTGTCACAGCTTTGATCAAGAGACACATCACTCTTGCTTAAAAGCTTTGAGTGACACAATGAACACAACAGTTCACTAACACTAAACTAGAGCAATCATACAGCAGACAATTGCTTGGCCTACAAGGAATCCTAAGACTCCTAAACATACGTGAAGAACATAGTTCTTCACTCACAAAACAAACTCTCCAATCTCTCTTTAGAAGCTCTACCCTATTAGGAATGATCCTTCTGTTATTTATAGCAGCAGACTTGCTTTGAGCCTTGATGGAGAAATTAGGTTTACCCAAGATAAACCTCTCTTCATGAAGCTGCGCCTTTCCAATTAGTTCAGGGGTCTTCTATGTTATCCTCAGCCATGCCTAACATGTCGCCTGAGATAACTAGGCTTCCTAGAATGTTTCCTGAAGTATAGCCTGAGCTAATAACAGAAAACTAAAACCTGCGCGCCCTGATGTCATACGCTTGATGTCATAACATCCAGCATGACATTCTGTTTCACTTACTCTTAGCTCTCCCTGCAGAACACTCTTCGTATATGTCATAACATCAGTTATGACATTCACACATACTCCAATGTTTTTCCATAAAATGCAGCCAATCAAAAGTATCTACAAACTCCCCCTTTGGCAAATTTTTTGATAAAACATTTTGTTACCATATCAGAGTTTTCAAGCAGCAGAAATCATACCATATAACCTATCATGCAGGAAAGCTGGCTAAAACACACTCACACTGTTAGATCTAAGCTTCTCAGGGTCCATCTGTTCACATACAATCATCTGTTAGTCAACCATACAGATGTCACAATGTTTTGAGTAACATTCTGAGTTACTCCCCCTCCACTGATGCATACCACATCAGTTGTACACAACCTGCAGACAACCTGCAGTCACACATATTTATCCAGACTAGATTCTGGATGTCAGGACATTCAGGATGACATCCTGAAAAACACAATCACCTGTGAAGCATAACATCCTATGCTACTCCCCCTGAAAAGATACACAACCACACACATTCTACAAACATCCTGCAGATACACACAACTACTAGGTTCCATCAAGGAAAACACACACATCTTAGCACCTTCAGCAACACAACACAAACTTCTAACATACATTCCTACTATTAGGAACTCACACAGTAGTAGCAACATATCATCAACTCATGCAAACCTGCATAACAGCCTCAACATACAAGTCTTCCACCTGTAAGATGCAGACATACACATCTAGCCCTGCTGTTACTACCACTTCTCCCCCTTTTTATCCACAAACTAGGATCAAAACTAACTAAGTAGTATAGATCAAAAATATAGAAGTGCAGATGTTAGGGATCATTACAACATAAAGCTCATGAAGAGAAACACACAAATTTCAGCTGGAAAGAAAACATAATCTAAGCAAGGAAAAAAACATCACTAGCCACACCAGCACCAGCAGCACACCCACATCAGCCTAGGCACACCAGCAAGCCACCAACACCACCATATTAATCTTCCTCCTCAGAGGAGCTGGAGTCACTGTCATCACTATCCTCCTCAGAACTTGCAGCAACTTCCTTTGATGCAGCATCCTGGTCATCAGACCCATCATCCTTGTCCTCATCATTTTGAGTAGACTCATTATCTTCATCTTGCTCAAGAGTCCTGATCATCCTTTCATGTTTTTGCTTCCTTGTTTCCAATTCATTGCAAGTTTCTTTTAGCATGGCAATAACCTCAACCTTTCCTGTCTTAGAGCTCCCTTTGGATGTCTCTGCTGATGTCATGACAATGTCAGGAACATGAGTTCCTTGAAACAACTTGTGATGGAAAGACAAAGGGCTCTCTCTCTTGCTAGCAGAATCATTCTCTTTGAGGATGTTGGGATACTGACTTAATATTATTCCACAAATGAGGGAAGGGAATGCAATGGGGCCTTTGATACTATAGTTGCATGCATTCTTCATAGTTTGATCAAAGATATAGGTCCCATAGTCAAATTTGGCTTTGGTTCCAACAACATAGATAAATCTCCCAAGAATAGTTGCCACAGTTGACTTATGTTTTGTGGGTACCCAATTTGCAGCGCCAATCTTGTGCTGCATAGCATACTTCACACTCAACTTGCTTGCACCCAGCTTTCCTTTTGATGGCCAGCTTTTGACCTGGTTCCTTGTAATCACTTGACATACTTTGTTGTCTAATACAACTATATCTGGTTGTCCTCTATCTGATCTTTCAAGATAGTTGTTGATGGTGGTTGAAGAGAAATTGACACATTTCCCTCTAACATACGCCTTGCCAAACTCATTAGATTTCTTATCAGCACATTCTTCTGATAGATTAACTATGAATTCTTTGACAAGTAGTTCATAGCACTAAGTGAAGTGAGTGACAGTCTTCAGCAAGCCAGCATCATGAATAAGATTCATGATCTCTTTGTTTTCAATAGCATTTTGAGCAAGCTTTCTCTCCAAATCCAGCCTCTTCTGATAAACATATTTCCATCTGTTTACACTAGATGAATAATGGAAGGAGACATTGTCAATGGGGACATATGGAACACTAGCAGCCAGTTTGCTAGTTGTGGGTTTCTTCTTTGGTTGGATGTCATTGACATCACTAGCAGCATCAGACTCAGAGTCTGATTCAGAGCTAGTTTTGGCCTTCCTCTTCTTTGGAACAACCTTGCTCTAAGCTTTGGTAGGGCCAACCAGAGTCCTCTTGGTCCCAGCCTTCTTTGTAGGAGAGTCCTGCACACCAGCCTCCTTCCCTTTCCTAGTCATGAGCCTTTTGGCTATGCTAGGGTTGATAGTGGCAATCAGATCATTGTATGAATACTCATCAAGGTTTACAATATTAATATTGTCCTTCTGAACCTCATCAGCATTGTCTTTATCACTTTGCATGTGATCATCCGGATTTTCAGAGGCTTGACCCTTGTCAGTGTCCTTTTGAGTAGTTGTGTCCAATGTTTCAACATCATGAATGGCATCCGCTTGTTCATCCAGATGAGGAGCATAACCCTCAGTGCTAGAGGGAATAGATTTTCTTGGCAAATCATGAGGCTCACTCAGAACCCTGGTTACCAAATTGGCAATAGTGTTGTGTATTTTCCTAGCTTCTTCCCCATTGATATCATCATTAGGATTGGAGGTTGTAGAGTGAGAGGCCTGACCTGTATCTAGGTCTTTGGGTCTTCTTACATGTGAAGATCGTGGTTTCTTCACTAACGGTCCTTCTGGAGTTAGCATGCGCAAAGGAGCTACCACAAGAACCTCGTTAGGGTTGCTAGAATCAGGTCTAGCATCAGCATCTGTATCAGCGATGATGTTCATCTTTTTGGAAGGGGAGGATTTTGGATGTTGAGACATTCTTGGAAACTTTGATCGCGAGAGAGAGGATTTTCTGTGCTTATTTGAAGAGGTATGAAAGATGAAAACTTTGTATGGGCACCAAATGAAGTAAGTGTAATGTGTGAGGATGCTCGAGGGGTAATATTGCACAAGAGAAGGGAACTTAATATTTTGACCAATCACCATATGATTAATTTTCAAAATACAATTCCCAGTTAACATTAATTGCTATAAACTCTCATAAAGACACGTCCTCAGCTTGCTTTGTGAACTTTTAAATTGAGTGGCCTTAAGACCTCTGGTAGCCATGTCAGCACTATGTAGATCAGTGTTTTGAACCTTTCCAAATTGATGCTGGTTATCCCTATGTCTGAATCTTTTGGATTGATCTGAGTTTATATTTATGTCACAGTACAAAGTCATGACATCCTGAGTGACATTGCTTCTTTTAAGATCATTTGTCATGGACTCTATCAAATTCCAGTATAACAGGTCTAGGTTTCTATAATGTCCTTTCTTGACTTTCCTACCAGCCTGACATTTTATATAACCTGTTCTATCATGTAGAGGCATCTTTGAAGTTTCTCCTACTGTTTCCTTGGATATGGACTTCTTTATCCTTGGAAGCTTTCCACCATTTTTATTCCACAGTTTATTCTCCTTTTCTTCTCTGATGAAGGGACAGATATTCAGGTTACTTTTAGGATCCCACAAGTAGCAATTGTTCTTAGCTCTAGACCCTCTCATGACTTCCACACTTTCTTCATTGGTGACATCACATTTACCTCTAGTAAATTTGACATTGAGCCCTTGATCACAGAGCTGACTGATACTTATAAGATTCCCAGTCAGTCCTTTAACCAACATGACATTCTCCAGTTTTGGAACACCAGGACAATCTAGTTTTCCAGCACCTATGATTTCTCCTCTATCTCCATCACCAAAGGTTACATGACTTGAGGAATGAGGTTTGATGTTTACCAAAAGATTCTCTATTCCAGTCATATGTCTAGAACAACCACTGTCAAAATACCAATCTTCTATGGTTGGCATCCTAAGAGAAGTTTGAGCTACTAGAGCAACATTCTTAGCAACCCATTGTCTTTTCTTGATTGGGGCTTCCCTTTTGGCTTTGTCTTGATTCTATTTCTTGACATAGCCACCCTGTTTGGGTTTGCCTTGATAAGAATGGCTAGGAAAACCATGTAACCTGAAGCAGAGGGGTTTAATGTGTCCAAGTTTTCCATAATAGTAACACTTATACCCTTGTAATTTGTTCTTGGTCTGGTTCCAACTTCTGTTCCTTTGATGTTGTGACATCAGTTGTGACATCCATTTTGACCTCTGATTTTCAGGCTTTGGCCTTTTGAGCTCCAGGATGGGTTTCTGTTCACCAAAAAATCCCAGTCCAGACCTGTTTCCTGATGTCTGACCACTCTGTAGGATTTCTTCTAGAGTGTCAGTCCCAGGTTTTATCATCCTTATGGATTTTGACATTTGCTCCATATTAGATTCCAACAAGCTGACTTTACTTTTGAGAGAGTCTATTGTTGCAAGATGCTCTATCTTATCAGCCTCTAATTCCATTGTGAGTTTCTTCTAATGCTCTCCTTGCTGATATATTTTTGTACTTCTGATGCATAGCTTCTTATATGAATCTGCAAGTTCATCATAAGTCAGCTCATCTTCACTTAAATCACCATTAGATATACATACACTGTTCAGAGCAGTGACATGTTTGGAAGATTCTTCTTCTGATCCACTTTCAGAATCTCCATCAGACCAAGTGACTGCTAGTCCCTTCTTTTGCTTCTTGAGATAGGTGGGACACTCAATTTTAATGTGACCATAACCCTCACATTCATAAAACTGAACACCCTTTCCTTGGGTAGATTTATCTTCAGATTTTTCCCTTTTGTTGGTGTCAGAAGAATTGTTCTTGGCATAAGGTTTAGACTTATGTTCTATTCTCTTGATTAATTTGTTAAATTATCTTCCAAGCAAGGTTATTGCTTCTGACAAATTCTCCTCACTCTCACCATTGTCTTCATCAGAAACTTCTTCAGCCTTTGACACAAAAGTTATGCTTTTCTTCTTTTCAGCCTGATCACACATTCCCATCTCAAAGGTTTGTAGTGAGCCAATGAGTTCCTCCACCTTCATATTGCATATGTCTTGAGCTTCTTCAATGGCAGTGACCTTCATGGCAAACCTTTTAGGCAAAGATCTGAGTATCTTTCTCACAAGCTTTTTTTTAGACATCTTTTCTCCCAAGGCTCCTGAGGTGTTTGCAATCTCAAGAATAATCATGTAGAATTCATGAATAGTCTCATCCTCCCTTATTCTCAGACTTTCAAACTTGGTGGTCAACATTTGTAGTCTTGACATCTTGACTTTAGAGGTTCCCTCATGAGTTGTCTTGAGAGTATCACATACCTCCTTAGCCAGTTCACAATGATGCACCAGTCTGAAAATGTTCTTGTCTATACCATTAAATAAGGCATTCAGAGCCTGAGAATTTCCAAGAGCCAAGGCTTCTTGCTCTTTGGTCCATTCTTCTTCAGGTATAAGCACAGATACTCCATATTTATTAGTCTTCACTGGATGTTCCCTCCATGCCTTGCTGTCTAAAGACTTTAGGAAGGCTATCATCCTAGGTTTCCAGTAGTTATAATTAGAGCCATCCAGAATTGGTGGTCTATTTATGAATCCTATATCTTTATCCATAGTACCAGAATTTATCTTCCCTAGATCTCACCTAGAAAATAAAAGGCAGGGTGCCTGCTCTGGTACCAATTGAAATTCTGGCAACCATACAATGGATGTTATCACGAATGTTATGACATCCACTGTAACACTGACTACTGGAATTGATAATAAGCAGTAAATGGAAAGCAGTAAATAACACAAGTAATTATTTACCCAGTTCAGTGTCAACCACACCTACATCTGGGGGCTACCAAGCCAGGGAGGAAATTCACTATTAGTAGAATTAATTCAGAGTCAAACAACCAGTTTGCACTCTTCACTTAAGACCTACCCAATGACACTTCAGCCTAATACTAGACCAGAGTTTCCCACTCACTCCCCCTCAATCACCTCAGTGATATCAATATACAATTACAATTGGAAAATGAAGTTACACTTCAAACACACCTTGATCTTGCTTCACAGCTTTGATCAAGAGACATAACACTCTTGCTTAAAAGCTTTGAGTGACACAATGAACACAATAGTTCACTAACACTAAACTAGAGCAATCATACAACAGACAATTGCTTGGCCAACAAGGAATCCTAAGACTCCTAAACATACGTGAAGAACATAGTTCTTCACTCACAAAACACACTCTCCAATCTCTCTTCAGAAGCTCTACCCTATTAGGAATGATCCTTCTGTTATTTATAGCAACATACTTGCTTTGGGCCTTGATGGAGAAATTAGGTTTACCCAAGATAAACCTCTCTTCATGAAGCTGCGCCTTTCCAATTAGTTCAAGGGTCTTCTGATCGGGGGATTTTAGTTGTGTTTTCCAAACTATGTTTGTCGTTGGTTTCGCATTGTTTTATCTCTTTTTCTAGTCTTTGGTTTGTTTTGTCATAGTTATTTGCAGTGTTTTCGCATGAGTCTTAGTTTAATAACTTTATTGCTTTTGCCGCCGATGCGTTTGATTTGGTTTCTTTTAGTGTATTTTTGGCAGGAATCGGTGGCCGGACATCCGCACTGTTTCGAAGACAAAGAAAAGCCGAAAAAGCACAAGTCAGAGGCATGACACGGGTGCCCGTGTTGCACAACACGGCCCGTGTCATGAGGGATACGGCCAGGAGGACACGGGTGAAAAGGAGAAAAGAAGAGTTGGAAACAGAAGAGCAACACGGGTGCCCGTGTCACACAACACGGCCCGTGTTGCAATCCCTGATGCTTTTTTCTCAGTTTCGAGTTACAGCAGCCTGACACGGCCACCCGTGTCACACAACACGGCCCGTGTCAGGGCCACTGATGAGGAAAATGTTGTTTTTATTATTTTTCACTATTGAAGCCATTTTGAAGGGCATTTTAGACATTTTATCATGTAATTTGAATTGAGTTATATTAAGCCTTATTTTGGAAAGAAAGGAGGCACGTTTTTTATTAGGATTGAGAGGAGAGAACTGAAGCCGGAGAATTCGGAAGAACAAAGGATCGATCAAGAGCGGAAGCAATTGATGATCCAAGTCCCCCAATTTCAATTGTAATGATCTTCTCCTTTTTAATTCTAATTACTTTTATGTTGACCAAGAACATGAGTAGCTAAACCCCCAAGTTGTTAGGGGGTGGTCCTTAATGCGATGTAATGACATGTATTTAATTATTCTACGAGACTTATGTTTTTACCTTAATATATTTGATTTTGCATTAACCTTATTCGTATTCCTATTGGAAAGTATAATTCGAATAGTGCTTAAGCTTAGTCTGGAAAGTCAACCTAACACTTTTGCAAAATAGTATCACAGTCGATATTGCTTAGGAATGAGGATATCCCGTATCACGTATTTTATGGTCGGAGTTATTGCTTGATGTTTTTCAAGGACACTGAGGAATTAGTGAACAGGAAAATCATCAAAGGGTTGCCATTAAGGAATTAAGGCAACTAAAGTGGCCAACTGATAGATTAAGGTTAATAACGAGTAAAGTAGAATAATCATACAGAGTCTGCACTCGTATTGTCTCCACTCCCCTAACACTGTTCTTAGATTAATTAATTCAGTCCGTCTTTACTGTGAGATTACTCTGCTACCAAACAAACCACTAGACCTTTTGTTCAATTGAATTCTAAAAATTCTGTTAATTACTACGCAGTCCTCGAGATCGATACTTGGGACGTTTCCCTTATTACTACGATTGGTAAAAATAGTACACTTGCTATTTTCCCGATCATCTTCTATGTTATCCTCAGCCATGCCTAACATGTCGCCTGAGATAACTAGGCTTCCTAGAATGTTTCCTGCAGTATAGACTGAGCTAATAATAGAAAACTAAAACATGCGCGCCCTGATGTCATACGCTTGATGTCATAACATCTAGCATGACATTCTGTTTCACTTACTCTTAGCTCTCCCTGCAGAACACTCTTCATATATGTCATAACATCAGTTATGACATTCATACATACTCCAATGTTTTGCCATAAAATGCAGCCAATCAAAAGGATCTACAGAATTGTTTAATTGATGTGAAAAGCATCTTGTCTTGTTAAATTCTTGATGATGCAGCCTTGTTGAACATTTGTGTTTAATTGTTAATTCATGTCCATCTTTGCTTGATACTTGTTCATGATTGATGCTTGTTCATGTTGATTGTGTTGAAGCATGCTTTTTGCCCTGTTTTCTACAGTTATTTTATTCAGAAAATGCATGTTGTTGTATATTATTCTTGCTTGCTACCTGCCTTTTGCACCTGCATTTTATGCTGTATTAGTAGTTGTTAAATGTTGTTGTGCTGCCTTGCTGTTTTTTATAGCTATTATGAGCTGGAAGCGCTGTTGTAGCTGCTGTTTTTGCTTGTTTTCTCTTGTTTTTTGGCTTTTTTCTTGCATGCTCCCTTAAGGCCTCCTAGTCTAACTTAATTTCTAATTAAGCTTGGAGTAGGATAGACATTAGGAGTTTAATCCATGCATGATAATAAGTAGGTTAGTCCCTTTTAACCTCAACCTTAGGTCCATCTTTTTCGTGCTAACAGTAGGATAGAATTCTCTTTCGCATCCCGACCTTAGGGCCACTTTGCATGACAACGTTAGGATCGAGTTTCCCTTAGACCTTTCGTGCGTCTTTCTATCTTCTCATCTAAAAAAAACTTCAACACACTTAATAAAGACGATGAACATTATGCCCACAAGCCTTAAGCATACGAGAAATGATGAGTGAGGGGTCTTCTCTCGTTTGTCTAGAGTGTTTAGTGTACATCCCGTCTGGGGGCAATATGCAACGCATTCGTTCCTATATCATAGTCTTTAGTGCAACGTGAATCACAAATCAAATCAATTCACTTCGTTAAAGCTTATAAACAAACTTCAAACCTTTTTATCCTTCGGGATTTGTCTTTCAAACTCATTTTCAGAAAAAGAGTATGCTACTTTTCCATTCTACCGCAAACAGACATCGACCCTAACTGCTGGAATGGGAACTTAACGTTGCTCATAAAAAACACCTAACCAACCTGTGGTTTCGTTTCCCGAAATAATTTTGCTCTGATTTCTCATATCATATGAGGATACGTAGGCACAAGACGACAATGTCTTGGTGAGAAACCTTCCCCCTTCACCCGTAGTTTTCTGAACTACGTTGACTCTGAATTTCCTATCGCACAAGAGAATACGTAGGCATAGGGCGGTGACATCCTATCGAGTTTCTTTTTTTCTCTTCCCTTTCCCAATTTCGTTTGGTAGTAGCTTTTAGATAACTCACCCTTTGATTAGATAACAAGATTGGATCCCGTTGAGTATAACGGACGTGAGGGATGCTCATACCTTCCCCTTGCGTAACCGACTCCCGAACCCAATATTTGGTTGTGATGGACTTGTCTTCTCCTTTCTTTTAGGTTTTATTTGATCGTTTCCTTTCCCTCTTTGAGATAAATAACGTTCGGTGGTAACTCTTCTATCTGTTTCCGCCGGTTGTTTTTTGCAGTTGCGACAGAGAGCATAACAACTTTCTAGATCATGGCCAGGTGCATCTTCATGAAATAAGCAGTGAGAATTTGGATTGTAATTAGGTGGAAGTGGATTAGAAAGTGGACACAAAGCCCTTGTAGTTATTAAACCTTGTTTCACCAATGAAGGGTACAACTCGATATAAGTCATCGAAATAGGAGGAATTGGAGGCTTATATTGTCTTTTGTTGGGAACATTCTGGAGAGGTGTTTGACTTTTCGGTTGTTAACAGGCAAGAGCGTTGGACGCTCGTTGATAATTAGGTGGAGCTTGGGTAGACTGATAATCAGAGGTGGTTGATAGACATGAGTTGGTTGATAAATAGGAGACGGTTGCACAGGTTGGTATACATGAACTTATTAATTAAATGTGAGTGTAACAGCGGCCACATACGATTGTTGAGCAAACTGGGCAGGGTAACCTTGTTATTGAGCATTGTTTTACAGATATGTCCAAGGTTGATTTCTTTTTCTGCTTGACATTACGATATTAGTTTCCCCCTCTTTTTTCTTGTTGAAACTATTGGAAGGCTTTTTAGCATGGTCTCTGTTAGAGTTTGAAATTCCAGCAGTACTTGACATTTTTCCACTCTTCAAACCCAATTCTACCTTCACACCTACACCAACAATATCAGAAAAATTAGCAGTCACATTCCCAACCATTCTTTCATAAAACTCAGGATGAACAGTGTCGACAAACCAATCAGCCAACTCTTTTTAAGTCAAAGGAGGTTCCACTTGCGAAGCAGTCTCTCTCCATCTATGAGCATACTCTTTAAACGACTCATAATTCTTCTGGGACATACTTAGCAGTTGTCTTCGGTCGGGAGCCAATTCCATGTTAAATTTATAAAGCTTGATAAAAGCATCAAATAGATCTTAGAAACTCTTAATGCAAGACTGATCCAGACTTAAATACCACTTCGACGAAGCACCCTTTAAACTGTCTTAGAAATAGTGAATCATCAGCTTATCATTATCAACATGAGCAGCCATTTTTCAATAGTACATAATCAGATGACTCTTTGGGCATGTAGTTCCTTAATAGTGATCAAAGCTAGAAGTTTTGAACTTTAGAGGGATAACCAGACCAAATACAAGACACACTTCTCTAGTAGCAGCATCGGATACTTGATCTCCTTCCATCACTCTTAACCTTTTATCAATAATTTCCACATTTTCTCTGAGTCTCTCATGACGTTCATTCCCATCTTCCTTCATGTCAGGTGCATCATATACTGGTTGACGCTCATTCAAGTATGGTTGCACATGGGTATGCACAACAGCTGGTGCAAAGGTTGGAATCACATGAGGAGCTTCAGTAACCAAATGAACAACTTGTTGGACTTGTTGAACAATGAGGATTGCAGTAGGTGCAAGTACAAAACCTGGTGGAAAGATCATATGGAGGTACATCTACTATAGTAACAATAGTTGGCTAAGGCTCTACAACGGTATTTTTAATCTTAGAAAAAATAGTGGGTTGAGTATCCATCTTCGTGCATATAACCTGTAGTATATCCGTAGGTCTTCTAATTCATTGTTGACACGATCAAGCTTTTGACTATGTTCTGCCATCCTTCTATGAGCTTGAGCTCTGGTGTTGTATGAGTGCAGAGGATTTAGGGTGAAAGAACTGAATACGAGATAACAGAATAAGCAAAAGGCGAAAGGAAAATGCACATGCAAAAACATGAATGCAATGACTTCAAGGAACTCAAAAAAAAGTTGCAAATATTTTTGGAAAAACTGGAAAAAAAAGGTTTTATTTTAAAATCCATGATCTGTATTAATTTTGAAAAGAACGAGCAATTGAATTCCTTGAAACCAAAGGGTTATTCATGTATGGATGAATGTATGCACAAAGGTACACACACACACACACACACGCACGCACGCACACACACACACACACACACACACACGCACACACACACACACACACACACACACACACACACACACACACACACACACACACACACACACACACACACACACACACACACACACACACACACACACACACACACACACACACACACACACACACACACACACACACACACACACACACACACACACACACACACACACACACACACACACACACACACACACACACACACATATATATATATATATATATATATATATATATATATATATATATATATATATATATATATATATATATATATATATATATATATATATATATATATATATATATATATATATATATATATATATATATATATATATATATATATATATATATATATATATATATATATATATATATATATATATATATATATATATATATATATATATATATATATATATATATATATATATATATATATATATATATATATATATATATATATATATATATATATATATATATATATATATATATATATATATATATATATATATATGCAAACAAACAAGGGCCTAGGTTTGAAGATCACGAGCATGAAGTCATGGTCTACCCATCCCAAAAGGTATGTATTATGGGTTCTTGTATCTACAGGACAAGGTTCTAAGAGGTGCCCAAAGTCATCAGTCCATCTTTCGGATATTATCAATTTCCCAATTACTCGATGGTTAATAATATTCTCAAGAGAACCTCTTTTGAGTGTAGTATCGCATACCAACTATTTTGGGACTACTCCCTCATAGTCATCGCACTACGTCCTAAGAAGGTCAAGTTGAGTTAAGGGTAACTAAAGGTCCTCAGTCTCACAGGCTTCTAGGTCGAAAGTAGTAATTTTTTCATGAATATTCGTTCAACAACACTACCTTCAAGAGGGTCTCAACTGAGTGGTGATTTCTCCAGTCAGCTTGGTCGGGAATCAACACCCTATAAGCCTTCTTGAATATATCACCTTCTTATCATAAGTGCACTCAAGTCCGGGTTAGGACTTGTCTCACAACAATATGTAATAACCCAAGCAGATATAGATATACAGATATACAAATATATAACACAAATCAAATAAGTTAGGGGTAACCCTCCTAAGATACTCCCCAGTGAAGTCGTCATCTCTGTTGCGATAAGAACCAGATATCAAGCTATTGATTAACTTGAATCACAAATCTTTAAATATTCACCATAGAGCTTTGATTTATCCAAAGGAAAGGGTAAAGATCAAAGAAAACCCTAATTGCACTGTAAAAACAATGCATGAGATCTAAGGTTCGGGGGTTGGTTATACCTAGGGAAGGTGTTAACATCCTAAGTATATGTAGTACTCTACAGGAATCTCTTGTAAGTATTTGTGTTGTTTGTTATTTTGTCTGCTATAGGGTGAAAAGGTAAAAGGGAGATCTAAGGTGTTATTTATAAGTATGCTCGCCAAGACATCGCATCTCGTGCCTACGTATCATGACGGGAATGGAATCAGAGCATTCGTAGTTCCCCTTAACGAGGGTGAGGGACTCTTGACTGTGGTCAAGGTTCCAAAGGGAGGAGGTAAATATTCATGGCAAGATACTTACATAGAGTAAGACGACTATAAACCAAAGGTTATATTGAAAGGGAAAGATAAGTAAGTGTCCATGGCTGGAACTTACATAGAGTATGGCAACTCTAATCCTAAGGCTAAGATGAAGGGTAGAAGTTTATGTGGCAGAACGCATATGAAGAGTACGGAAACTCCGATCCTAAGGCTAAGATGAAGGGTAAGGACCTAGAGCTTTCTTGAGTTATGACATAGCAGTCAACAAGAGGGGATCCTTTCCTTCGTAATTAGATTAAAGGAAAATACTAACCTAACCTTATCATGCCAAGAAAAATCCTAACGTTTATGCACCTATCTTGATCCAGTTCAAAGATACCAATAGATTGAGAACTTAAGGGAACATGAGAATCACGTAGATAACCAATAGCACAAAGTATAAAAACAACCCTCAATCAAAATGTGTCAGGACCGAGGCATAAATCAATAACAAAATTTTGTGAAACAAAGTCAACCAGGAAGTATAATCAAGATTTAAATCAATTCGAATCCAAATCGAACAAAACCCAAGGTTATTAAACAAAGTCTACAAAAGATAAATATTTTCAAATCAAACTTAATAACAATATTAATCTTAATTAAAACGAAAAATTATAAAAAAAATCAACTAACAACAAAAAAATCATAAAAAAACGTTGGGCTTTTTTTGAAAGCCCAATAAATTTAAAAAAAAAAATTAAAAAAAATATGGGCCGGTGGTGGTCAATCCCACACGAGCCCTTAAACCTCAACCTAACATGTTAAAAAAACAAAAAAAAATTAAAATCAATATGCTCTCTCTTCCTTTCTCTCTCACGACTATCTTCTTTCCTTTCTTCTTCCTCAAATCCGTTCGCGCGACCACCCTTTCCTCTATGACCTTCATATTCTTACAATCCCTTCCTACCTAAACCAGCAATCTAAAGTCTTCATCAATCAATTTCATCAACGATTAAAAATAAAGTGAAATGGATATACCTTTGATGTCCGACAGCGGTGAGGTGAGTATCATCTGCGACGACGACTGGAGGCGAGCGCAGGGATCTCGTGTCAACTCCAATGATGCATGCGGTTACGGTGGAGCAACTCCGAGGGTGGTTTCTGGAAGAGTGAGGGGATCCTTGATACGTGTCGAAGGTACATGTGTTTGTGATTTCTTCACTAGAATTCGTGTGTGTGTGTGTGTGTGATACTTCTCTGTTGTGTATGTTCGTTTTATCCCCCTGCGTATTGCCTCCAATTTATAGAGTCGTCAGTGAAAATCTGGATTGAGTGTTGTTAATTCTTGTATGATAATCTTCCCATTTTCTCCGCGACATGTTTGAACAAGCTGCAAAACTTTCCTTTTCCATGCAATTGTGTCTGAACCAGGATTAGTATTTCCACTTCCTTTTGATTTTGTCTGTGACATGTTGAAAACATGTTTCAAAAACCAAATCATTTCTGCTTCGAACATGTCGAGAATTTATTTTGGAAAGAATTTGGGCTACTTTGTGATAGTAACACTCTTTTTGCTTTCTTATATTGTAGATACTTGTTCTTTTGCATCAATGTAATAGGGAGTTGCTAGGTTTTGTGTCGTCATTTCTTCTCTTTAGCTCATTGCTATTATTTTGACAGAAAGCAGAACACACTTCACACCTCAATGCTGGGGTGAATCTGGTTTGGTTTGGCGACATTATTGTAGTCCCGTTGCCATAAATTTGATGTGGCCATGTAGTATTCCCTGCAAAAGGTGCAAAAGTCTCATATTATAAAGCAACATGCATCCCAAGATCGTAACCCATGGGTTTGTCATACCCTGAATTTGTCCTATTCTTTTTCAAAATTTTCGCATTTAATTTTATTGTCAGTTTTGCAAGCTTGCATAGGATCGAGTTTTTCTTCCTCAAGAGCATCAAATGTTGGGGGTATCATATATGATATAATTGAGAAGGGTGAGGATTAAGGTCAATGTCGTTGAATAATTCAAGTTAGTTTCTTCATTAGTGTGCATTCAAGGTGACTTAGGGTTTCCTATTCATCTCTAAGCTAGAGGTCTCGTATCAGTTGGGTTTTATTGGATTGAGGGTTTCATGTTAAGGATGTTGTGGTAATCGGGTTTATTTCTACACCCCATGCCACATCTTTATCCTTAAGATCTCCTCAGGGAATTATTCTCGTGACAAGATCATTGGTCATAAAGGTAAGATCCCATGTAGATTGAGTTGTAAATAATTGGGCTACGGTGTAAAAGATCAAGTTGTGAATTCATATTGCGCTCCAGAAATTATTACTCTTTCAAGTGCGCGTTGCTTATGATGCAAGTCACTTTTGGATGGAACTTTAAAGAAGGGATTTTCATTGAGAATGTAAGATGGTTTTCATTAAGAATTGAAGTTTTTGGGGGGAATGGTCATTCAATTGATTACTTGAGGTGGAGTTCAAATTATCCAAGTAGATTAGTTCAAATTTCTTAAGTTTTTGTTCTCTTGAAAGTTTAGGTATAAGTGGAAAGGTTGAAAAGAGCATATTCAATACGATTTCAAGTCCCTTTCTTTTTGTTAATATCTAATTCCCGTTTGAATTATACACCAAATTATCCATTTTTATTATTATTTCTTACCCAAAATCCATAAGAATTGACCAAGAAAACCATGAGTTCATGATACAAATTCACAAAAAAAAAAAAGAGTCTACTCACAACTAAAAAAAATCATCATAAGCCCAATAACCAAAAAAAAATCCAAAGATAGCCCATGACACATATTTTGTTCATGTTACATGAAACTAACATACAAAACTACCAGAACATGCTTTTTCATATTCCAATCCAAACCATCCACATTTTCATTGGTTTTACAAGTAAATTCCAGCAAAAGGGAAAATGGTACAAAACTAAGCCAGGCACATCATACGAAAGCTGCTACAACAATGAGAACAAACCATCATTTTGTACAGGCCATGTTCTAACTAATGCTTGCTGCAAAAACGTCCGCACCAAAATATCTTTCATATGTGGCACATCGTCTTACCATCACGCATCACATTGCCTATTACCACAACAGAAAACATGGCCCTTGTATTCACCATGATCCACGCCATAAAGTTCCCACAAACTGCAACGCAATACACAACAACACTGCAAAGCGAGAAATATGGATCAAACAGATTCGCAGGACCCCACACTAAGTCACATAACAAATCACGACACCAGAGTAACCTCTATGCGTAACAACATAACACGATAAAAACCCATAGCACAAACCGTACAACCACAAAACCTATACCTGCAGATGAATACACACAGAAAACCATATTACAAAGCAGAAGGACATAGCTCGTCTCACAAAAATACCATAACACCATTCCGTTTAGCAAATAAATCTCGCATTGACCCGTACAACTCAGCTCCATCAGCAGAACAAAATGATAAAACAAGATGGTACCTCATTTTTGAAGATCAAAATGCAACAGCAACAACATCAACCTTTCTTCAATACCTCTTACCCTCATATTCTTCTATAAAAAGCCAAGTATATGCGGCCGGAACGGTGGCAGAGGGACAACCGATTTTCTCAAAACCACTCACATCCTTCAGCTTCCCTTTTAAACACCTCTGGTTTTTAACCCCCAAATAAAACAATCCTTAAATCTTCAAATGTTTCTTCCTCGAATCCACAATAACCCAATCTCATTTTGTTTCAATCTCAAATTAAAACCCATCCGAAACCCAAAATTGAGACAAACAATGAGAGAAATTGAACAAATGAAATCTATGGATCTTGAATCAAACCTGAATCCCAAGTGAACCGTATACGGAAAGAAGAAGGTTGGATTTTTTTTCTTCATTTTGTTTCTTCTTGATGTGCGCGATGATGAAGGTTTTCTTCTGATCGAGTTGATTTGTGAGACAGTCGCGACTTCACGGTGGTGATGATGCCACTTTTGTTTTTTTTAAATATGGTTCTGGTTGCTGATGTCGGTTTCAAAATGAGGGCAATAGAGTGTTATTTTCACTGTGTGTGAATTTAAAGATAACGTTGCATTTTAGAGATTTGTTGGTGGTAGGTCTCTGATGACATTAAAATGCACAGACTTAGTTTCCCATTCCACTTTTTTTAAAGGATTGGGGTTTTGTTGTTTCATGACCCGTTTTTTTATTTATGTTATTACCTTTTTTGTGCGTGTGTTTGTTGGGTTAAGGCTGACCGCATGTGGTAATGGTGGGCTCAAAGCCCACGAGATTCACCAACCCCCTCTAATTACTCTCATTTTTCTTAGTTTTTCTCATCATTTGATTGATTTAGCATTTTAAGTTAATATTTTTATTAAGAGTTCTCATTTAACATCTTGATTTAAGGTTTTGTTATTGATTTTATAAAAGCACTTTACTAGGCATCTTGTTAAACTCAATATATTTTTGATTTATTCTTTTCATTTTTACCTTGATTTTCATCTTCGTTTTTATTTATTTTTAATTTCAATCTTGGTTAATGAAACTCAAAGATTATAGATTGTCGAATCATCGACTAATCTTGATTAAGATGAGACTAATTTCAGTTCCATCTCCATTCTCGAACTATCTTACATCTTCTTCTTCTATTTTCATTTTATGGGTCAATGACGAGACATCAAAAATTCACCGTTGGTCAAACTATTGATAAATGGTGACTAATCCGATACCAACCTTCTTTTTCTCCTTTCATTTTCCTCCGTCTCAATTTTATTTTATTTTTATCGATCAATGAAGTCTTTACATTCGTAAACGTCGGCTTATCGAAGTTGATAAGCTTCATTATTTCAAATCTGTAGAAATGATCATTTGGATCATTTTTCTATACTTTAGGATCGTGAGAGGTTACCTTCGATTAATCAACACGAGTTTATGATTAAGACGAGATACCACTCTTTTTGGTCCGTGCGATACGATTTAATCGGAGAATGATCCTCAATATCATTTCTCTATCTTGTTTAGCACAGATATCGATTTACGCAACCTTCTATAGTCCGGATTTCGTCATAAGTCGAGCTACGATGGTTTAACATTACATTTTGACTCAATTCATTCAATCAATCATTAAGTTTTGATTTTAATTTTTGCTCAGTATATTATTGCTTTACCTTTCTGTTAATATATCACTGTTTATATACCTTTGCTCATTTTATTGTTTATATTATTGTTGATATTATCTTGTTTATTATCTTGTTCATTATATCATTCATCTTATTATCATTTTTCATATTCATCCTATCATATTATTCATATATTGTTCATCTAACCTTTTTTCTGTTTATCTCATTCAAAAATACCAAAAACATAATAACACTATTGAAACCCTAAAATGATTAATTGGAGGACTATTGGTCACCATCTTGGGTATTGGAGTTTAGATCTTGTACATAAACTCTAGTTTGGATATTTTGTCCGAGCTTTTTTTCATTGTTTAGTTTAGAACACCTTGCACACGCACGACTTTCTCTTGGGCTACCTGATAATGACCCCAATTATTTCTCACAATCCCGTGTATTTTGCATGTATCCTTCTCCCATTACAGTGTAATAGCTTAGTTTCTTTTTATGCTTCCTTGCTTATTTGTTAAGAAAGATAAAAATGAATTAGGGTAGAACACGTTTTCAAAATAAAGAACAAATGAGGCTTGATTCAACGTCAAGTTATTTTCAAACTCATCTACCACCTTAGGGTTTTCTCTTCTCTCTTCACATATCTTCCATCAAACCACACCAACCTTGTATGTATTGAACCCTTGTAAGTCGATTTCTTCGTGCATCGCCATCAACCTACCTCGATCTATTCACTACCATTTCTTTTCAAAACTTTTTCTCTATTTCTTTTTGTCTCCTTGAGTCTAAAAACCTTGGTCTCGTACCAAGTGCATTTTAAAAACTCTTTTCCTGATAAACTTGGATGGTTGTGGAGTGGTTAGGAGAAGGCCTTGTCCTATCCCGAGTGCTTGACATTACCTTTAGGGTTCACTGTTGTAAAGAGCTTACCATTCAAAATCAAAATATCTTTAATAAGAGAATACGTTTCTCATTGTATTGAACTAAAGAGAGAGGATTGAGTGCAGACTTCTTCCTCTCCGAGTATCAGGATACTCACTTTAGAGTGTGTACTTTCGATACTCGTCTTTCAATACGAAGAAGTGACTATATTCACCACACCATTTTCACAATAAATCTTTTGAGATAAAGAATTGAGTACTACCCGCAAGGAGTTACTATCCGAGGACTTATTTCACCCTTAAAAATAAATTTCACAAATCAAACGTGACATCTTGCCGTGATGGAGAAAATTATCTCTTTTCAAAAAGGATATGTTATGTCCGTTCTACCGCAAACAGGTAACGCGTAAGACTCCGCAAGCGAGCTGCAATACACCTAACTGCTAGAATGCACACACTAACATCATCCATAAAAATACCAGCAAACTGCATGCCGAACTACAACTGCTTTGATTCTTCACTTTTTTTAAGTGAAGGTACATAGGCACAAGGGCCCCAATCCTTGTCGAGCACTCTCCCGCTTTTTATTCGTAGTCCTCCGAACTATGTTGGCTCTAACTTTCTCATATCTGTTGAGAATACATAGACATACGATCATGAGGTCCTACCGAGTCTCTTTTCCCTGTTTCCAACCTTTCTCTCTCCCCTTAGAACACTCTTTAAAGCAATACCCTTTAGCAAATACCTTTACGCATAGACAAGCAAATGGTTCCCATCGAATACGATGGATGCGAGGGGTACTAATACCTTCCCTTTGCATAACCGGCTTCCGAACCCTTTCTCTTGGTTGTGAGACCATCTTATCCATTTCCTTTTGAGGTTTTCTCGATGTTTTCCCTTCCCCTTTTGGGATAAATAAAGTTCGATGGTGACTCTTCTGTTTTTCATTTTCGCCTCTCCGTCGTTGCATTTTCGAGTAGCGACAGCTTGGCGACTCTCCTGGGGACATGCCTAGCAAGCCAAACCTAGTTTTTTTTGCCGCATGTGTGATTTATTTACTTTCGTTGTTTTATTATGTTGTGCTCCTCTTATCTGTTGAGTTTATTGGGGATGGTTTGTGAGGATAAAGGCTTTCTATGTGAGCTTTTCTAGTGTACACTAAGCTAGGAGGTGGTTATTTTCTAATTTGCGAGACTTAGAACTCGTTGATTTGATCTGACTTCCACCGCTCAGATGAGGCCCCTTTGGGATGATTATGTCTTATGAGTAGTCATAATGGCGTCTTTATTTCCAACCTGAGAGTCCATGATTCTGAGGACCTTTTTAGAACCCTATTCTAAAAGTTACTAAAACATAACTCTGTGCTCATCCTTTGAAGGGATTACTGTCTTATGAATCATCGTTATGATGGAAAACTTATGAGAGTTAGTACATGGGACCTTGTTTGAAAACTCTTGGAATTCCCTGTTATAAAACAATATATTGCCCACCCGAGGTTAGGGATATCTCGTTGCATTACCTTGCAGGACCTGTGACCTTGATCCTTGTGTTGTTGTTCTGTTCTCATGTGCATTCATAAAGCATTTCATTGCATAACATTCTTACATATCAAGGGACTTAAGAGACTGTTATTATCTCAGGTATTGTTGAACTCTGACTGATCAAAGAAAAAGAAGCACAAACTCCTTGAAGTTCAGGAAACCAAAATTGGGAGTTATCCAAGATCTTCTGATTGACGTACCGAAGACTGTCAAAATCAACTTTCAAGGAAAGCATGGGAAATTACTTGATCTCCTCTATTCTGGAGTGGACACTTGGGCTTTGTTTGCTATTGCTCAATTCTATGATGCTCCACTCAAATGTTTTACCTTCCAAAATTATCAATTGGCCCCTACTCTTGAAGAATATTCCCACCTGCTGAATATTAAGATTAAGGACCAACCCATTTACACTGGTCTGGAAGAAGAACCAAAGTCTCCTGCCATTGCTCTTGCTTTCTGTATGACCAAGGAAGAGGTAGATGCTGGTTTAACCAACAAGGGAGGTACTCAGGGATTCCTTTTGAAGTTTCTGCTCGACAAGGCCGTCCAGTACAAGACTAATGAGGATTGGGAAAGATTTGGTGTCACCGTTGCTTTGATGATCTATGGGATTGTTCTCTTTCCAAATATAGATAACTTCATAGATATCACTGCCATCACTCTCTTCATTCAGAAGAATCCTATTCTTACCCTCCTTGTTGATACTTACCACTCCATTTATTGGAGGAGTGAGAAGAAGACAGGGATGGTCCAGTGTTGTTCTCACCTATTGTTCAAGTGGTATGCCTCCCATTTGTCAAAGGAAGGATCGTTTGTGGAGAACAAAGAGAAGCTGAAATGGTATAGGCGCATTATGTTTTTGGTAGTCGATGACATTGCTTGGTATTCCCATGAATACTACAACGTGGAAGTTATTTTTAGTTGTGGAGAATTTGGTAATGTGCCTCTGATTGAGAGAGCTGGCTGCATTAGTTACAACCCAGTTATGGCATTGCATCAATTGGGTTATGTTATGGAAGACGAGCCTGAGGCAGAAAAGATCCAAAGCTTTTTCTTGCTCACCAAAATAGAAGATCCTGGGTTTGTGAGGAAAGTTGCTAGGGCATGGACCAAGATCCATACAAAGGGGAGGAAAGAGCTGAAAGCGAAAAACTGTGTGGCTAAAGAGCCATATAACAGATGGTTGTTGGCTAGAGTGGCTGAAAAGTTGTTACCATTTCCTCCATAATATCTCATGCAAGAGAAACCTCCTGCTCCCACTCATGTATCCAAGGAAGAATATGAGAACTAAAGCTAGTAGTGGAAAGGTTGACCAAAGAAAACCAAGATCTTCGAGCTGAAACCCACCAAGCTGGTGTGGAAAATGGCCAATTCAAGAGGAAACTAGAGGTTGAGCAAGACCAAGTAGTTGAAAGCAGCAAGAAATTGAAGCTAGAGACAGATCTAAGAGTCATGTATCAAAATGGCTTTGAAGGGGCTGATGCGTTAGTAAAGACTCTCCGACAATGCTTGAAGGAAGCCAAGGAATCTTGTAAGAGAGCGTGACATTTTTGTGAGCTAGCTTCTGCTGAAAAGAAGAAGACTAGAGAAAAACTTGAGGCTGACATTGATGATCTCAAAGAGAAATTGAGAAGTGCCTTGACTCTAGCTGAAGACAAACGAAAACTCAAAGAAGAAGCGTTAAGAGCTTCATATGTCACTCCTAGCATGTGGAACAAAAACTTCTTAGAGTTAGAGACTGCTCAAGAAACCGCCACTCTATGGAAGGATCACTTTGACACTCTGAAAAGGGATAATTCACAATGGCTCAAGAAGGAAGCTCAACTCAATAAATTGTTGGATACTCATGTGGATTCCCTTAGGTATTATCAGCCGACTCTAGACATGTATTGTGCTAAGTATAATGATCTAGTAGAGCATTGCAACCTCATGATTCGTGATATCCCATGGAGGTTGGAAAGTGAGATTCAAGACTTGGATGGGAACAATGTCCCTCCTTCAGTCCATCACTTCATCCAACTCTGTGATTAGATGGTTGGCAGATTCATGTTTGAGTCGAAGAAGCTTGAAGAGCACCTCCGAAAGAAGACCTTTTAGTTGCTCAGTTCTTTCTTTGTTGCATAAAATTTTGTATTCAGCTTGTTGAGCAATGGTTAAATCATTTTATTGGAGTTTTCCTTGAATTAATGAAAAAGTTGCTTTTGGACTCAATTGTGAATTTTTACTGTTCATTCACAATTCTATAATACAAATGATAATCACAAGGTCTCGAAAGTCTCTTAAACATCATTCGAACATTGCATATACCTGCGCATCATTTTGCATTTCCTAAAACCTGACCTCACAAACCCCTTGCCCTTTTTGTAGTAGATCAAGTTGACTTCTCGACATCCATACAATACAAGGAGTAATCAAAGAAGAATCATGGATCAGCTAGAATAGAATCAAGCTGCTATGAGGGAGGAGATGCAAAGCATGAAGACGTAAATCACCCAGCTGATGGAGGTGATTCAGAATTTGGCCAGAAGCCAAGAAGAAATGAGACAAGCAGCAGAAAGAAATACTAATGATAACCCTGTTGGCGTGGTTCCAAACACAGATGGTGCGATCCCAATTCCTGCTGGCGCAGTTCCAACCCCCATTGGTGCAATTTATATCCCTGTTGGCACAGTTCATCCACCATTTGGTGCAGTCTGTCCTCCTGGCGGTACGCTTCCACCTCTAGTTCATTACGATGATCATGAGGATTTCTATGAGGATTCAATGGTAGATGCGTCTGGGCCACAAAACTCTGATTTGGAAAAGAAATTCAATGCTCTGTAGGAAACTGTTAGAGAGATGCAAGGTCTTGATGCCCTAGGATTGAACGCTGCAGAAATATGCCTTGTACCTGGAGTTAAGATACCTCCAAAATTCACTATTCCAACTTTCGAGAAGTACAAAGGTCATAGCTGTCCCAAGACCCACATAAGGTCTTATTGCAGGAAAATGGCCGCTTACTCAGGTGATGAGAAGCTCATAATCCATTTCTTCCAAGATAGTCTTACTGAGGCTTCTCTGGAGTGGTACATGCAGCTTGAACGCTCCCATGTTAAAAGCTGGAAAGAGTTAGCGGATGCTTTTGTAAAGCATTATCAGTACAACACTGATATGGCTCCAAACCGTATGCAACTACAAAGTCTGACCCAAAAGCCTAATGAGTCTTTCAAAGACTTCGCACAAAGGTGGAGGGGATTAGCTGCAAAAGTACAACTCCCATTGCTAGAGAGAGAGCTGACCAATATCTTCATGGGGACTTAGCAAGGTCCAATTCTTGAACGTCTGACATCTACTACTTCCACAGTATTCTTCGAACTTGTCATGGCCGGGGAAAGATTAGAGAGCTTGATGAAAGCTAGAAAGATTCAAAATTCTTATGGGTCCTCGAGCGGGCCCAAAAACCGTATCAAGGATTCATTAAGAAGAAGGAAGGAGAAGCTAGTGCCACTTCTACGGAAAGAGGGAAAACTCATCAGGGTTATCACCATATTATTGTTGTTACTCCTCAACAATCACTTTCTATTCCCGCTAGCCATCCTGTAGCTCAACAACTAAATTGATAATAACAACCATACCAATCGCGACAAAACCAGTATCAAGGCCAACAAAGACAAAGAAGGTCAGAGAGAAGATTTGATATGATCTCATCGACGTATGGAAGACTACTTCCATACCTGTTAAAAGGAGGTTTAGTGAAATTGAGGGAAATGAGGGCCCCTCCAGTTGTCCTTCCCCCCGGTTATGATGTTAATGCATGCTGTAAATTTCATTCTGGCGCCCTAGGCCACAGTATTGAAAACTGTAAGACTTTGAAGTATGTCGTCCAAGACCTTATTGATTCAAAAGCAATTAATTTCACCAGAAACACTCCAAATATCAAAACAAATCTGATGTCGTCTCATCATCACTCCACAAATATGATTGAGAGCTCTAGAGGGATTTGATTAATTTTGAACATTGATAAACTGAAGACACCTCTCTCCATTGTTAAAGAGCAGCTCTTATTGAAAAATATTTATCGTGGTTGTCCAGCTGATTGTTACATTTGTGCGAGTAAATCTCAAGAATGCACTGAACTGAAGAAAGCCATCTAATGTCTGATCGATCGAGGCATATTAGTGGCAGAACAAACTTCGAAGGCTGAAGAAGTTGCTACTCTGGATATTCCTTTTGAGGCGTTGGAAATATCGTATGACGATGAAAGTGAATTATGGAACCCTTCCAATAATTTGACTCGTATTCCATTAAAAATTTCGTGTGATGAAGAAGATTGGGATAATATGTATGGACAGACTGATATCCCTCTGCAGATCCCTTATGATGAATCATATGTGCTTCCTCGTGGTCGAGATGGAAAACCTCTAAGTATACCTTATGATCCAATTGAGATACCTATGTCTCCACCCTCAATGAACCAGCTCGACATCTCAACTCCAACTCCATTTCATTACGAGAGCACGAACGTTGTTCCTTGGTTATATGACGAGGCTGTTTTTCTCAACGGATGGAAGGTTAGAGAGGAGGATATTCTAGAGGAAAAGAAGACTGTGGAAAATATTGTGGGAACTGGTGGCGTCACCAGAAGCGGTAGAATTTTTTCACCAACAACATCACCCGTGAACAAGAATGGTAATGCTAACAAAGACACTGGGAAACAAATCACCATTGAACAGGGGCAGTCTTCCAAATAGAAGGTTGTCTCTCATGATGAAGCATAAGAGTTTTTAAGGATCATACAAAAAAGTGATTACAAAGTGATTGACCAGCTCAATCAAACCCCTTCAAAAATCTTCATGTTGTCGTTGTTGATGTGCTCGAAAGTCCATCAGGAGACATTATTAAAATTCTTGAAAGCCGCTCACGTGCCTCAAGAAATATCGATGGTACAGTTTGAAGAAGTGGTAGGGAACATAGCTTCAGGTCATATTATGAGCTTCATTGATAGTGAATTACCCCCCTGAGGGTAAGAATCACAACATGGACTTGCACATCTCTATGGAATGTGTAGATGTTGTGTTCTCTCGAGTTCTAGTAGATACTGGGTCCTCGCTGAATGTATTACATAAAAGCTCATTGTATAAGTTGTCAATTGAAGGGCTTGTGATGAAGCCAAGTCAGACTATTGTGAAGGCTTTTGACGGAGCCAGGAGAACTGTAATTGGCGAGGTTAATCTCCCAACTAAGATTGGGCCACATACTTTTATCATTACATCTTATGTAATGGACATATATCCCGCCTACAATTGCCTTCTTGGCCGCCCGTGGATCCATTCAGCTGGTGCTGTAACGTTGACCCTTCATCAAAGGCTCAAGTTCATGATTAACAACTAGATGGTTATCATTGAAGGCGAAGAAGATATTCTCGTGAGTGATCTTGCTTCTTTCTGCTATGTTGAGGTAGGAGACAAAGTGCATGAGACTCCGTTCCAAGCCTTTGAAGTGATCAACGTTGAAATGATTCATGAGAAGCTTGTGTCTTCAATTGTAACATGGAAAGACGCAAAGACAGTCATAGAAGAAGGTCACCCTCGAGGATGGGGTAGGGTGTTGGAGCTTCCTGTCAACAAGAATGGAGCCGGTCTAGGTTATAAGCAGAAAGTACAAGAGAAGAACACATCTCATAGAGCTAAATGACTTGCAACTCCGTTAGTTTTTACTAGTGGGGGCCATCTCGATAATGGTCAAGTCACATTTCTGGAAGCTAAAGATGATGGGCATGAAGAACTGTGTATGGTGTATCCGAGAGCACCCAATCAAACATTGAACAACTAGAGTATCGTTGAAATTCCCAAAGTTATTATAGTAGACGAGTAATTCCCTATTTTTCTGTTTTTCCTAAAAATCCTATGCTTTGCCCAAGGCATATGGATCATGTTGTAGGGCCTTTTATTTTAAAAGCACAGACTTATCATCAATAAATGACTTATGCATTCAATTGCGCTCCCTTTCTTTCATTTTTACCTTTTGCACATAAAAATATTTTTAGAGAGGCATTGTTTTTATTTTCTTCTTCATTTTTCTTAAAATAAAAGCATGAAATCATTCATCGTGTAGATCTTCCCCTATTCCTGTTGATAACGATACTGCTATGGTCCGATATGACTTTGATAACCCAATCTACCACGCTGACGAAGACTGCGAGGAAGATTGTGATCTCCTAGAAGAATTGGCTATATTGTTAAAGCAAGAGTCAAAGGTCATTCAACCGTATCAAGAAGAGATCGAAGTCATCAACTTGGGAACTGAAGAGGATGCCAAGGAGATCAAGATAAGTCTCGCCTTGGAAGCAGCGGTTAAGACAAAATTGGTCACATTGCTGCAAGAGTATGTTGATGTGTTTACTTGGTCTTACAAAGACATGCCCGATCTGGATGAAGACATTGTGGTGCACAAGTTACCCCTCAAAGAATATTTCTCGTCGGTGAAGCAAAAGTTGAGGAGGACGAAACTAGAGATGTACTTCAAGATCAAAGAGGAAGTTCAGAAGCAGCTAGACGCTGGTTTCCTGGCAGTATCCAGCTATCCGCAATGGGTAGCAAATATTGTTCCAGTACCGAAGAAGGATGGGAAGGTGTGAATGTGTGTTGATTATAGAGACCTCAACAGAGCAAGTCCAAAGGACGATTTTCTACTGCCGCATATTGTCGTACTAGTGGATAATACAACCCAGTTCTCTGTCTTCTTGTTCATGGATGGGTTTTCTGGCTATAATCAGATCAAAATGGCGCCAGAAGATATGGAGAAAACAACTTTCATCACCCCATGGGGAACCTTCTGCTACAAGGTCATGCTGTTTGGACTTAAGAACGTAGGCGCGACATATCAGCGGGCTATGGTCACTCTCTGTCATGATATGATACATAAAGAGATTGAATTCTATGTAGACGATATGATCGCAAAATCCCAGACTGAGGATGAACACCTCATTCATTTGGAAAATCTTTTTGCAAGACTGAGAAAATTCAAACTGAGATTAAATCCGAACAAATGCACTTTTGGTGTAAGATCTAGTAAACTACTAGGTTTTATTGTAAGCCAAAAGGGGATTGAAGTCGACCAAGGTAAAGTCAAAGCGATCCAAGACATGTCGGCGCCTAAAACCGAAAAAGAAGTTCGAGGTTTCCTGGGGAGATTGAATTACATTTCCAGATTCATATCTCATCTAACAACCACTTGTGAACCCATTTTCAAACTGCTTAGAAAAGATCAAATTGTTGTGTGGAACGATAATTTTCAGAAAGCCTTTGAGAAAATAAAGGACTATCTACAAGAACCACCTATCTTGGTGCCTACAGTACCCGGACGACCTCTGATCATGTACTTAATTATGCTAGAAGGATCCATGGGATGCGTGTTGAGCCAGCATGATGAAACCGACAGGAAGGAGCATGCAACTACTACCTCAACAAGCTATTTAATGACCATGAAACAAGATACTCAACCCTCGAGAAGACATGATGTGCATTAGCTTGGGCGGCAAAGCGCCTAAGGCAATATATGCTCACCCATACAACCCTGCTGATTTCCAAGATGGATCCTTTCAAATACATATTTGAAAAGCCTGCTCTCACTGGACGAGTGGCTCGTTGGAAAATGGTACTAACAGAGTATGATATCCAGTATGTCACGCAGAAGGCGATCAAAGGGAGTGTACTCTCTGATTATCTTGCCCACCAACCTGTGGACGACTACCAATTTATGCGCTTCGATTTTCTTGACGAAGACGTCATGTTTGCCAGAGACTATACAACACTAGACCCGAACGATGGACCTGAACCAGGATCGCGATGAACGCTCGTGTTCGATGGTGCCGCAAACACTAAAGGATGTGGAATTGGGGCAATCATTACTTCCCCAGCTGGATTTCATCTACCATTCACTTCTAGACTGTGCTTCAAGTGTACTAATAATATGGCCGAGTATGAAGCCCGTATATTCGGAATTGAAGCTACTATTGATAATAGGATCAAGATTCTAGAAGTCTATGGAGATTCTGCGCTTATCATATGCCAAATTAAAGGAGAATACGAAATACTTGATGTCAAGTTGATTCCTTATAGAGATCATGTCTTTAAGCTAATCCCACACTTTAATGAGATCATTTTTCATCACATTCCCAGGGCAGAAAACCAATTGGCAGATGCTCTAGCAACGTTAGCATCCATGTTTCAAGTCAAGTGGAAGAATGATGCACCGTCCATCCGTTTATAATACCTCGACGAACCTGCTTATTTCCTGGCAACTGATGTAGCAGAACTTAAAGTTGATGATCATCCTTGTGTTAGCGATGGCACGGATCTAAAAGGGGGGGGGGGGGGGTTGAATAGATCCCTTGTTAAAAAATGAGTCGGCGCTACCAATAAAATGGTTTTAAAAAATTTGTTTAATTTGCGGAAGCGGCCGTGGAAAATTACCGTCTATAACAAACGGTTACTAGAAAACCGGATATGCGTTTTAGCCGATGGAATCAGATAACGAGTAATGAGAATCACTACGCTAGTCACACTCTCAATTTGATTTAGCTTACAGTGTGGTACGACTAGTTCCAATGCCTTAAAATATTACCACAATAAATGGACAACACACAAGGCTTTTTGTTCAGGAAATTTATCAAACACTTGGAGTGCAGAGCATTACAAGTGAGCTCAACTTTGAGTAATTTGCTCTAATTTCCTTGTAAAATCAACGATTGTACTAGAGTCAAAAATAGTCTAGCACTTACTCAAAACAATCCTAAATTTGATATAATTGCTTGTACTAAAACCACACAAATATTAAGCAATGTAAAAACAAAAGGTAAAAGGCACAAGGATTTGTTGAGGCAGTTCCTCCGTCGTCCTCGCTTCGGGGTACGTCTGCCCTCAATTCTAACAATAGAATTGAGCTCTTATAATATAAATTTAACCTGTTGTGGAATCGTATATACAAGAATGAAATAGCAATCAAACAAACGAACTCCCTTGTTGTTGTAGAAGCTATCTCCTCTTGTCCCTTGATTCGAGTCGAATCAAGTCCTTCGATAGCTTCTGTATGAACCTCCGATTACAGCTCTATGTTTGAACAACCTTCCGTATTCAAACCCTAGCCCGACTGATCTCAAACACTCACGTGTCGAACCCAAACTTCTCCTTCACAATTCGTCGATTACCGCTACTAGATCGACGGAACCCACCGCTCTCGATCACCTTCACTCGGCCGAATATATGTTGAGAAGACTCGTCCAAAAACCCCTCAAATTCAGAGAATCTTGGAGGACAAAGCCCTAGAGGTTTTATTCAAGAAAAACCTGTCAATTCCTCAACCCGAACCGGATTACCCAATCACGACTTCAAACGTTATCACCTTAGACAATCCATAATGCACAACAAAGATTATTGTGTGTGATTGTTGTGGTATGAAATGTAGAAGATGAAGATGATGAGATCTTGAATTGACACCTCTTTCACTTTTCTTGTTTTTGTAAATGATTCAATTGATATGAAATGAATAAAGCAACTGAGTATTTATACCAAACAAAACTGTTATAACTGATACAACCAACTTTCAAAAATAATAGACACCTCAAAAAATATGCAGCAAAAAGCGAGCGGTCGACCCATGTATATTGCAGGGTCGACCTGAGCTAACCCGAGGCAACATATTGTGCAAAACACACAGTTATGCGTCGACCGGAACAAGGCATGTATCAATGCAAAGCCTGAATTTTTAGACAAATACAAATGACAATAGTATGCGTCGACCAGTAGGTCGACCATACCTAACTTGAGGAAAATGCATTTCTAGGACACTTGCCATGAGTCGACCGGAGCAGAGTTTAGATCGACTCAAAGACCTGAAACATCAAAATACATTTCTAGGACACTTGCCATGAGTCGACTGGAGCAGAGTTTAGGTCGACTCAAAGACTTGAAACATCAACAAATGCCTAAAGTCATATTTTTTATTCTCTTAGATGAAATCTATGATAGACCAATTGAGTTTGACTCGTATGATGCATATTTTGAAAGCTCTAAATGCAGTACTCGAGATATTTAGTGCAAGCAAATAAACATGAGAAATAAGGTATGCTTATGCATCATGGTGATAACGCCAAATGTCTATTCTTCCATGCGGCTCGGTTTTGATATCATCGAAACACGCATATCAAGTATCTGAGGCTTTGCCCTTAAACCTTGGTTCTACGATATCAAACGGTATCTAGAAACACAGTAATATCCAGAAGGCATTACCATCACTGACAAGAAATATCTTAGGAAGCTCTCGTCAAAGTTCTTCCTCAGTGGTGATGTGTTATACAAAAGGAATTATGATTCGGTTCAGCTCAAATGCGTGGATAGACACAAAGTCGAACGCATCATAAATGAAGTGCATGAAGGGTATTTTGGGACACACGCCAATGGCCACACAATGGTTAAGAAGATCTTGAGGGCAGGATATTACTGGATGACAATGGAAACAAACTGTTATCATCATGTCCAGACATGTCACAAGTGCCAGATTTACGCAGACAAAGTTCATGCGTCACCGTTTCTTTTGAATGTGTTGACTTTGCCTTGGCCTTTCGCCATGTGGGGCATAGATGTAATCAGACGCATCGAGCCAACTGCCTCCAACAGACACCGTTTCATCTTAGTGGCCACTGACTACTTCACCAAATGGGTGGAAGCCGTATCTTATGCCAATGTCACCAAACAGGTGGTGACTCGCTTCATCAAGAAAGAAATCATTTGCCGATATGGGGTTCCGAATAAGATCATTATTGATAATGGTTTGAACCTCAACAATAATATGATGAAGGAGATTTGTGAAAGCTTCAAGATTGAACGCCACAACTCGACCCCATATCGCCCCAAAATGAATAGAGCTTTGGAGGCGGAAAATAAAAACATCAAGAAGATCGTCAAGAAGATGGTAAAAACTTATAAAGATTGGCACGAGATGTTCCCATTTGACCTGCATGGCTACCGCACTTCAGTACACACTTCCACTGGGAAATCCCGTTTTCTCTCGTGTATGGCATGGAAGCAATGTTGTCTATTGAAGTAAAGATTCCTTCCCTAAGGGTTTTAGTAGACGTCGAGCTAGACGAAGCTGAGTGAATACAAGCAAGACTCGACCAATTTAATCTCATCAATGAGAAGCGCATGACGACCATCTACCACGACCAACTATACCAGAAACAGTTGAAGAGAGCCTTTGACAAGAAATTTTGCCAGTGACACACCAAAGCAGGAGATTTGGTCTTGAGAAAAATTCAGCCAACTCACATTGACCAAAGGGGCAAATGGACACCGAACTATGAGGGTCCATATATAGTGAAGAAGGTTTTCTCTGGAGGAGCCTTGATTCTCTCGACCATGGACGGTGATGATCTTCCATCCCCTGTGAATTCAGATGCAGTTAAAAAATATTATGCCTAAAAGATAGACCTGGTGGACCAAAAAGAAAATCCACGCAAAAATGGGCGTCCTGGTGGACCATGTAAAAAGAAAAGGCCCAGATCGAAGTCATCAACTTGGGAACCCAAAAGGGCGGCCTAGGAAAAATTTAGAGATTCAAAAGGCTAAGATGCATCCTGAAAAGACGCATGAACTTTCCCCCATGATCACTGAGTTCTGTCTGGAAGAGATCAATTTAATCGTTGCGCTCAAAAGCAAGGCATAACGGGTCTTCAGAGATATATGGGTCATAGAAAAACTAAAATTCGACAGAAACTAATTTCAACATTGCCATTGTATCTTCATTTCTCTTTCAAAGCAATTACCTCTTTTAGGAATTGCCTCTTTTTGTAATTTTCCCATTAATGGGTCTTCATCAATAAAGATTACTTTCATCAAAAGTTTCTCTTCTATTTTCTTACCATGTGTTTGCAAGATTTGTTTAATTGGTGATAAGTATTGCACATAATAGCATTGTGGTGGAAATGAATTAAGGGATTACTTCTTCTCTTAGGGTAATTATAGGGTGATCACGACTCCGAGAAACATGCAGGAACACCGTTTGAGATCCTGAAGTGACTTGGCCAAGACAAATCATCTAGCCTAGAAGAAATTGGCACTAAATTGGGAGTTTTAGCATCCCTAAAACTTGATTGCATCATGAAGAAATGATGTCGAGAGGTCGAGCTTGTTCCCCATCCGGTCCAAAATCCAATCATATTTGACACCTTTTTGTTTTGAAGCCACTTTTGGCTGGCACTTCTTTGTAAAACCATCTCTGATTGGTACCTTTCAACTTACATATCTCTGTTCTCCAGCGAGCCCAACCACGTTTGGCGCAACTGTCATTCCAAACACTCTCATATCCCTAGCATTCCGCATACATCTTGCATCATATGCACACATAAACCATATCATACTTCCCTAGCTCTTGCATCTCCGCGCGTCAGCATTTGTATTTGCATTTCCATTCGTTATGGAACATCATTATCGTCAAGCATTCACATGTGCAAATCAAGGTCTAGGATCAATCTTGCAGATTTCCAAGACGATCTTCTGCCCAGTCAGGGGCATCTTCTTCAAGACCATGGGCGTTCCCCACGAAGTTGTTCAACCTTTTGTTGGGCAAATTCAAGAGTTTCAAAGCGACATTCAGCCCAGCCAAGGGAGTCTCCTTTGAAACTGTGAGCGTTCCTCACAAAGTTGTTCAACCTTTTGTTGACCAAGATCAAGAGTTTTAAAGCAAAGCTCAGCCCAGTCAGGGGCATCTTCTCAAAAGTTCATGGGCGTTCCTCATGAATTTTATTTCAACTTTTTGTTGTCAAAACTATGACCTTCAAGCAAGTTAGTAGGTATTCCCCATTGATTTATCTCAATCCAATCTTCCTCTTGGGCATCCCCAGTGATTTGTCTCCAACAAACTTGACCTTTTGTCAAGTGTCTTACTATCATCCTTCCGGTGATAGCTGAACCCCGTCAGTTCAACCTAGCCTGCATCCTTTTGGTGTTGTTTTCCTCCAAGATTGAGAAGTTATTATCATCCTTTTGGTGGTAATAACTTATAAGTTTTGTTCCATCATCCTTTTGGTGATAGGTCTATCATCCTTTTGGTGCCAGATTGCACGGATGTTGCGCTACCATCCTTTTGATGGTAACGGTTTGTGTGTGTGTAACTATCATTCTTTTGGTGATAGGCTTGTCATTATGTTGGTGTCAGATTGCCTCTGTTATAATTCTTTAGGCGGTAACGACCGTTGCAAAATATCCAGTATTCCACTTTCCAAACACTTTCTTTCTTTTCAGAAAAATTTGGGGTTTTCTTCATATCTAATTGTCTCCTACCTTGAACGAAAGAACGCCACAGCAGTTCATCTTACTCGATTTAAGCCAATCAAATAGGAGCATCTTTCATACCCTGAATTTGTCATATTCTTTTTCAAAATGTTCGCATTCAATTTTATTGTCAATTTTGTAAGCCTGCATAGGATCGAGTCTGTCTTCCTCAAGAGCATCAAATGTTGGGGGTATCATCTATGATATAATTAAGAAGGGTGATGATTGAGGTTGATACCGTTGAATAATTCAAGTTAGTTTCTTCATCAGTGTGAATTCAAGGTGACTGAGGGTTTTCTATTCATCTCTGAGCTGGTGGTGTCCTATCAGTTGAGTTTTATTGGATTGAGGGTTTCATGTTAAAGATGTTGTGGTAATCTGGTTTATTTCTACACCCCATGCCACATCTTTATCCTCAAGATCTCCTCAGGGAATTATTCTTGTGACAAGATCATTGGTCATAAAGGCAAGATCCCTTGTAGATTGAGTTGTAAAGCATTGGGCTACGGTGCAAAAGATCAGGTTGTAAATTCATATTGCGCTCCAGAAATTATTACTCTTTCAAGTGTGTGTTACTTATGATACAAGTCACTTGTGGCTGGAACTTTAAAGAAAGGATTTTCATTGAGAATGCAAGATGGTTTTCATTAAGAATTGAAGATTTTGGGGGAATGTTCATTCAATAGGTTACTTCAGGTGGAGTTCAAATTATCCAAGTAGATCAGTTCAAAGTTCTTAAGCTTTTGTTCTCTTGAAAGTTAAGGTATAAGTGGAAAGGTTGAAAAAAAGCATGTTCCATACGATTTCAAGTCCATTTCTTTTTGTTAATATCCAATTCCTGTTTGAATTATACACCAAATTATCCATTTTTATTATTATTTATTACCCAAAATCCATTAAAATTGACCAAAAAAACCATGAGTTCATGATACAAATTCATAAAAAAAAAAAGAGTCTACTCACAACTCAAAAAAAATCATCATAACCCCAATAACCAAAATAAAAAAAATAAATCCAAAGATAGCCCATGATACATATTTTGTCCATGTTACAAGAAACTAACATACAAAACTACCAGAACATGCTTTTTCATATTCTAATCCAAACCATCCACATTTTCATTGGTTTTACAAACAAATTCCAGCAAAAGGGAAAATGGTACAAAACTAAGCCAGGTACATCATACGAAAGCTACTACAACAATGAGAACAAACCATTATTTTGTACGGGCCATGTTTTAACTAATGCTTGCTGCAAAAACGTCCACACATCTTTCATATGTAGCACATTGTCTTACCATCACGCATCACTTTTCCTATTACCACAACACAAAACTTGGCTCGTGCGTTCACTATTACCCACCCCACAAAGTTCCCACAAACTGCAACGCAATATGCAAAAACACTACAAAGCAAGAAATACGGATTCGCAGGACCCCATACTAAGTCACGTAACGAATCACGACACCAGAGTAACCTCTATGCAGAGCAACGTAAAGCAACAAAAACCCACAGCATAAACCGTACAACAACAAAACCTATACCTGCAGATGAATACACACAGAAAAATGTATTACAACACAGAAGGACATAGCTCGTCTCATAAAAATACCATAACACCATTCTGTTTAGCAAATAAATCTCGCACTGACCCGTACGACTCAGCTCCATCAGCAGAACAAAACGACAAAACAAGATGGTACCTCATTTTTTAAAATCAAAACACAACAGCAGCAACAACAACCTTTCTTTAATACCTCTTACCCTCATATTCCTCTATAAAATGCCAAGTATATGCGGCCAGAACAGTGGCAGAGGGATAACCGGTTTCCACAAAACCACTCACATTCTTCAACTTCCCTTTTAAACACCTCCGATTTTTAACCCCTAAATAAAACAATCCTTAAATCTTCAAACATTTCTTCCTCAAATCCACAACAACCTAATCTCATTTTCTTTCAGTCTCAAATTAGAACCCATCTGAAACCTAAAATAGAGAGAAAGAGGGAGAGAAATTGAACAAATGAAACCAATGGATCTTGAATTAAACCTGAAGCCTGAGTGAACCGTATACGGAAAGAAGAAGGTTGGATTTTTTTTCTTTGTTTTATTTCTACTTGATGTGCACGATGATGAAGGTTTTCTTCTGGGCAAGTTGATTTGTGAGATAGCCACGACTTCACGGTGGTGATGATGCCACTTTCATTTTTCTTTAGATCTGATTCTGGTTGCTGATGTCGATTTCAAAACGAGGGCAACAGGGTGTTATTTTTGTTGTGTGTGAATTTAAAGATAACGTTGTGTTTTAGTGATTTGTTGGTGGTAGGTCTCTGATGACATTAAAATGCGCAAACTTAGTTTCCCTTTCCACTTTTTTTTAAGGATTGAGGTTTTATTGTTTCATGACCCGTTTTTTTTTTTATGTTATTACCTTTTTTATGCATGTGTTTATTGGGTTAAGGCTGACCGCATGTGGTAATGGTGGGCTCAAAACCCATGAGGTTCACAACCCCCCCCCCCCCCCCCCCTCTAATTACTCTCATTTTTCTTAGTTTTTCTCATCATTTGATTGATTTAGCATTTTAAGTTAATATTTTTATTAAGAGTTCTCATTTAACATCTTGATTTAAGGTTTTGTTATTGATTCTATTAAAGCACTTTACTAGGCATCTTGTTAAACTCAATATCTTTTTGATTTATTCTTTTCATTTTTACCTTGATTTTCATCTTCGTTTTTATTTATTTTTAATTTCAATCTTGGACAATGAAAGTCAAAGATCATAGACTAATGTTGATTAAGATGAGACTAATTTTAGTTCCATCTCCATTCTCGAACTATCTTAGATTTTCTTCTTCTATTTTCATTTTATGGATTGATGGCGAGACCTCAAAAGTCACCGTTGGTCAATCTATTGATAAATGGTGACTAATCCGAGACCAACCTTTATTTTTATCGGTCAATGAAGTATTTACATTCGATAACCTTCATTATTTTAAATCTATAGAAAATGATTATTTGGATCATTTTTCTATACTTTGGGATCGTGAGAGGTTACCTTCGATTAATCGACACGAGTTTATAATTAAGACGAGATCCCACTCTTTTTGGTCCGTGCGACGCGATTTAATCGAAGAATGATCCTCAATATCATTTCTCTATCTTGTTTAGCACGTATGTCGATTTACGCGACCTCTTATAGTCCGACTTTCTTCATAAGTCGAGCTATGATGGTTTAGCGTTACAT
Organism: Lathyrus sativus; assembly: GCA_963859935.3. Classification (NCBI taxonomy): domain Eukaryota; kingdom Viridiplantae; phylum Streptophyta; class Magnoliopsida; order Fabales; family Fabaceae; genus Lathyrus; species Lathyrus sativus. Next base: position 474,401,833 of record OZ012741.1, on the reverse strand, counting down.
TTCGACTCAATTCATTCAATCAATCATTAACTTTTGATTTTAATTTTTGCTCAGTATATTATTGCTTTACCTTTCTGTTAATATATCACTGTTTATATACCTTTGATCATATTATTGTTTATATTACTATTGATATTATCTTGTTTATTATCTTGCTCATCATATCATTCATCTTATTATCATTATTCATATCCATCCTATCATATTATTCATATATTGTTCATCTAACCCTTTTTTTTGTTTATCTCATTCAAAAATACCAAAAACACAATAATACTATTGAAACCTTAAAAATGATTAATTGGAGGACTGTTGGTCATCATCTTGGGTATTGGAGTTTAGATCTCGTACATAAACCCTAGTTTGGATATTTAGTCCGAGCTCTTTTTCATTGTTTAGTTTAGAACACCTTGTACACACACGACTTCCTCTTGGGCTACCTGACAATGACCCCATTTATTTCTTGCAATCCCGTGTATTTTGCATGTATCCCTCTCCTATTACAATGTAATAACTTAGTTTCTTTTCATGCTTGCTTGCTTCTTTGATTTAATCACAAACTCAAGAAGCAAACAGATTCCATCTGGTAAGATTTTAATCCTAAAATGAAGGCACAATTCTTTTACATCTCTTCTTGAAAGCAAAGTACCAAAATAAAAGCTTGTCCACACCACAAGATACATCATACCCTAAATCACCATGCTTCATACCAATGGGCAAGAAAACCTAATCCTCCTTGGGGAAACCTCTGAGAAATCTTTGAGGAAAATTGACCTTGTATTGGCTAAAGGATCAGAAGAATGAGGACATATCCTTCCTTCATCTTCACAGGAATTCAACACAACTTGCAAGTAACCATGAGCGCACACAAAGCCTCAATGACCTTCAAACCTTCTGCAACAACCCTAACTTCACAAATGAAATAAACAAAATCTAATAGATTGGTTATCTATGCATGGGTGATTTACCTAAGATGATGTGCAAATGATTAAGGAATCTAAGGGTAAAATTTGGGGTATAACATTCTCCATTTCGCACCAAAACACATCCTTCTCAACAAATATCTAAAGAAATACCAAGACACACAATCATAAGCCTTCTCAAAACCAACCTTAACCATCATACAACTCTTCTTGAACCTCTTAGCATAATCCAACAACTTATTGACCATAAGAACTCCGTCCAACATATTCCTATTAGGAATGCAAGGCGATTGACAAGATGATACAAGTTTACCCACACTAACTTTAATCTTGAAGCAAGCAACTTAGCCAAAACTCTATACATACTAGAAATGAAACAAATTGGTTGATAATCACCCAAAGAGCAAGGATTGTCAACTTTTGGAATCAAAGCTAAAAAAGATGCAGTAACCACTTTAGGTAACACAGAAAAAGAGTGAAACTCATTCACAAACGCCAACACATCCACTTTCAAAAAAGTCCACCAAGCCTTGTAAAAAACCAAATTAAACCCATCTGGTTCTGGACTTTTATTGCCTTCGGTGTTCCAAATGACATCTCTCACCTCCTCCTCAGAGAAAGGAAGTTCAAGATCAGAAGCATCTGCTATCGAAAGGGTCTTAAAAGATATCCCGTTCAAAAGAGGTCTAGAAGGCATAATATCTAAGAATCTCTTTTCAAAGTGCAACCTAATCTCCTCTTTAACCAATTCAACCCCGTCAATCCAACCATTAAGGGTATTAATGCCCATAATCGAGTTCCTTCTAATACGCTGCTTTATGGACTTATAAAAAAACCTAGAATTTGAACCACCTTCCGCAAGCCACGAAACACACACTTTTTGACGAAGAAAACTCTGCTTGAAACGAGCCGCCTCCCAAACTCTAGCCAAAGCCAAAGTTATGTTAAGAGCAATGGAATCCGCACTCGAAGAAACTGACTCCGCCGCCTCCAAGTCCAAGTCATTCCACTCATTGAAAGGATTGTCCACCTCAAGATTCATGAAACAAAACACCTCCACATTCCACCTCCATAAACAACCTCTTAACACCTTCAATTTTTCCTTGAAAGAAAAAACCGCCTTTCCCCCTATGTTTGCTAACAATCAAATGAGGCAATGATCCAAAAGATCCCTAGAACCCACCACCAGCCCCCACCTTCCAAGCCTCCGCCAACCCACTCGAGAGTAAAATTCTAACCAAACGACTCATGGAATTTCCATCCAAACTATACTAATTAAAGGTCCTACCAATAGGCAAAGGATCCACTAACTTCAGCTTCTCAATGAAAGTGTTAAATTCATCCATCTCACGCCTATTAACAACACTGCCTCTAGTCTTCCGCTCAGAAACAATCCTAACCACATTGAAGTCTCCCCCCAAAAGCCACTCCCCGACCGAAAACCTACCCTTACAGTTCTCCAACTCCCTCCACAAAATTCTCTTATTACCAAAGGAACAAGAAGAATAGACATTTACCACATAAACAAGCATTTCTTTCTACTTGCAGCAAACACCGACAAATCCCTCACCCGCAAAACTAAAAGAAGAGAAAATACCAAGTTTCCACATAATAATTAACCCACCCGAATTTCCATTAGACAGTTTGAATGTCCACTCTACCTCAGTACCACCCTAAATTTCAAACACCATAGAATCTGAGACCTGTTGTAACTTGGTCTCTTGGATCAAACAAACCTTAAAATTTTCTTTTCTCAGAAAACAACTAAGATGATTCTCTTAACAGAGCTACCCAACCCACGAATATTATAAGAAATCAAATTAATAAAAGTTTAATCTAACCTAAGCATATATAGGTTAGACTATATGTTCATGTTAGTTGATTTGGCATATTCTAATCCATATATACCCTCTAATGAATGACAATTTTTTTTTTTCAAGCTAAAAATCTGTGAAATTTTTTAGTTGAAGTCCTAGATTTTATCACACTTTACGGACTAGACCATAACTTCTAAAAACTATTTTGATCACTTTAATACCATGCATAAGGGAAATCACCATCTTAATTACAACACTTTTTTAAAGTTGACTTTTATAAGTACTTGATCTTTTTGTTATAACTTTAAAAAAAATATTAAAAACAATTACACACAAAAATAAATAAAATGTCATTCGAAATAAGCATAAAAAGAGCTTATAGATAACTGATGATTTCGTAGCCGAAAAAAATTAGAAGAGCTTAAACGTAGTCGAGCGCGACTCAACCTAATATTTCTTAAGTCTACTAGTATTTAATTTGATCATCAATGATCCAGACTTAGTCAAAACTATATTTGGATTGGATAATTAGGGTTTATGAACGTGTTACACATTTTAAAAATATTTATTTTTCAGACGCATTTTTTAACATTTTTCCATTGCAATTCTCAAATTTCTACAAAAATTAATTTTAAAAAATGTCTTCCACATTTTTTTAGTTAACTGCTTGGTATTGTACTCGTAGCTGAACAATTTGTCAATAGCAATATTGAAAATCTAAGAATTTTGAATAATTGTTTTGGCATAAGTAAAAATCTGAAACATTATATCTGAGAAATAGAGTAGAGAGCATCAACATACTTGTAGAAAGGTACACTCTTGTTGCAATGAAAAAATAATTTTTATAAACTTCAATATGTTATGGTGTGAAAGAAACTAACTCCAAATCCTTTAGAGTAAAGTTGACTTGGACTGTCTTATTCCTAATTCTGATTTGTGTAATAACTAATTGCACATCATACCAACTAACAAATCTTTCTTGAATTTTTCATAAATTATTTCCATGAAAGGGTTGAATTTTATAGGTACATTCTGGATTGCATGCTTATTTATATCACTGATGGTTGTTCCTCAATTCCATTTCAGCAAGTAACTATGACTAGAAGCCCTGAACAAAAGTTCATTTTTGACAATATGAAAGTTTGTCATGGTGTATGACTTTGTAACCAAAAGCACTTGGTCAGAAGCAATTGGTGTATGAATTGAAAGAAGGGAGATGCTGAGGAAGATGAGGGAAGATGAGCAAGAGGAAAAAAGTTGAGGGAGATGTTATTAAGGATAGAGATTTAGAGTAAGTGAACGAAGTGAATAGAAATTCAATGATAGAAAAATGGACGATTGATTTAACAATCTTTTTTATTAGCTTAAAGGTTCAATCCGAATCGGTTGGGTGAATGGAATGAGTTTTGTGTTGGAAAAGGGTATCAATTGAAGGCAATTATACGGTAAATGATGAAGAAAAGATGTTTGATCAAGCTTTCAAATTGAACCAACAAAACCATTTAGTTTGGTTTGGAAAAAAATGGACATTATTTACCTTTGAAAATAGGACGTAATAGAATATGAAGTAGAGGCATAATGGGCTTTTCTAGAACAAGGATCTATCTTATGTTATCGGTTTATAAGTTGTTCTTGTTCAAATTGATATATGGTTACAATTTTTATAGTTATATCACAACAAGAAAATTTCCATATAATAATGAAGGAGTTTAGTGACAATCAAAAGCCGTAGAAATAGATGTTGTTTACTTACAGAATTTTGATTCCCCGTTAATATAAATTTCATTTTTCTTCAAATGCCTAACTGGTTAGTGATGGGAAAAAGGAAATAAATAATAACATATTATATTAATCAAAATAAAATTGAACACTAATTGGATTTTTTTTTAATATAACCAAGTATTTTAAATTAATTCCCAAATAAAATAAACTTTCAAAATATTTTCTAAAACAACCAACATTTAACGTTGGATTGCCAATCCAATTAGCGAGAGCACCTCTCATTCAATAGAGTCGCCATTTGGACTGACGAATGAGTGTTGGCCTTCAATGGATTCGACAATTGAATTGGCGACTGTTCCATTTTTTTTTTCTTTTTTTCATTTTCAATTTTTATTTTCTATTTATTTGTTTTTATTTTTATAATTTTTGTTTTATGTGACATATTTAAATTGATTTAGGTTTAAATATATTTAAAATAATAAATATATTTATGATATAGTTTTAAAATATATTTTAAATATATTTGTGATTTAAAATAAAAATTGATTTAAATGATAAATATAGTTTTTAAATTATAAATATATTTAAATTTTTAAATTATAAATTAATTTAAATAATAAATATAGTTTTTGTGATATAGTTTTATAAAATAATAAATATATTTGTATATAATTTTTAAACATAATAAATATAAATAGGTTTAAAATTTAAAACATAATAAATATATGATTAACATATAATTTTAAAACATAATTCGTATATAATTAAATATATAATTTTAAAATATATAATTGTAGGTCACCTTTGAATTTTGATATTTTGATATGTTACATTGAAAAAATTTGGTATTTGTTGAAAAATAGTATATAATTTTGTAAGGGTATTTAAGGCATATCATATGGCGTACGTACTATGTTATTTTTCTATAAATACGACTGCAAACGCATATATTTTTCCACAACATTTTGTACCAAAAGACTGAAGTCTTAATAATTTTGAGTGGAGCGGAGTCTAGAATGTCTGCATTTCTAAATCAACGTTCTTCGTTGTCGTCATCAGTATCGGAGGAACCGTTTCCAACATTTCCTCTAATGAAAAGAAATGCCCTAGTTTATTTTTCAGCAACAAAGCCTCCGATGAAGGTGCTAGACGTTTGAGCATTTGCATAGAGAACTGAACCGCTGGCTAGAAGGAGATATTGTTGCAGGTGAAAAGATTAGGAAAATTGAGAGGTTGGTCGAGGAGGCAGGGATAAATGGAGTTGCTCGTGAATGGAGAAAAGTGGTAAATGACGCTGGTGTCCTTGTGATGATGTTAACACCAAAGAAGATGATGTTGATGGTTGTGATATCGTAGACACCTTGATGCATTGTTATGTTTTATGTTGTTTGTTGTTTTTATTTTTGGAATGTTGTTGTGATATTAAGTTATGTTTGTTTAATTTTTGTTGCATGCTAATTGTAATCAGTTAAGTATGCTTTAAATGGAATGAAATTTGCTTTTGATTTAAAGGGACGCAGTTACATTAGACACTATGATCTTGTGCTTGATCTTATGTTAGGACATTTTGTACGATTGTGTCCTGGTTGTCGACACGAACTACATAATCTTACCATCTTGTTTGTGGTATCCATCTCCGTTCGAATGTGCGTGCTGTTAGGGAGACCTTTTTCTTTCTTCGCATCAAATCATTATGCTAGAAAATTTTGCCTTCGTATTGAGGCCAATAGTCCTTCTTTGCCACCACCTGAAATATACATGTATAGATATTGCATAGACTTAGCACTTGGTGAATTGCAGAAAGAAGGTTGGTTGGGTCCTGGCGCGCCTTTGAACATGTTGCTATAACATGAGAGCAAGGCATACGAAATTCCTGAAACTTCCCACAATCACACCAGCTCCTATCCAGTTCAACACAGTAACATCCCCTAGGCCTTCCTTCGTTGTGATCAATTGACTCGGCAATATTGAACCAACCTTTGTTACGGTTAAAGATTGTGACCATATGTGTGTTGGCTTTAGCAGCTTCGTCTTTCATGAATGTTATTGTAATACTGAACCCCACTTCGTACGTCTGCTATCAAAGAGTGTGTAAGAGCACAGATTGTGTCTTAGTAATATCTCTATGTTTTGATGATAACATTAATGATAATTTGTATACAAGAATTATACTCTCTAAATTTGTTCTAAACTGTTTTCTACAGGCACAAAAGATTTTAATCTTAAAGAGCAAATTTGATGTGAACAATAAATTCTGAATGGCTCAAGAGCATCTGAAGATTAGAAGAATCTGAAGTATAAGAGCTTAGTCATCAAGATTCTGAAGATACAACACGCTGCATATATTATCAAGAATCTGAATGAAAGAAGACTCTGAGTGAAGAGACTCTGAATGAGAGAAGACTCTGATCTGAGTGAAGACTCTGATCTAAGAGCATGTTACGCTTCAAGCACACAGCTGCACCAGACTCTGATTCATCAACATCTGAAGAACATCTTAGGCTCTGAAGTTTCCAGAAGATTCTGAAGACTGAAGACTCTGATATTGATTGTTGATCTGAACTATCTGAAGAATTATTTGAAGAAGATTATTTTAATATATCCGTTGGAATATGCCAGCAAATCTTTCCTTAATTGGGATAGACAAAATTCTCTGCAAGAATATTATTCCTCTGATACATTCCATATATGGTATATTCACAGCTCAGCAGACAATTGCTACACCCACATTTTGTGCGCCGTCTCTCTGCTGCAATAGTACAAAGGACAGTACTATTTGATATTGGAAATATCTTCTCCAACGGTATTATATTCTCTCCAATATTCAAGTGGCTATATAAAGGATATCATAGCACTTTCTTCAGTGACTAATTTTGACAAACTTATTCTCAAGCGAAGAAACTCTCAAGCTCTCATATTCTTCATACATTGTTCTAAACTTAGAGAAATAACACAGTTGTGTTTATAGCTTTCATAGAAGCATTTTATTACTCTTACATTGTATTACATTAATTTGTAAAGGAAGTTTTCCTTAAGAGGATCTAGGTTAGATCAGTAGCTCTTGAGAAGACTAAGAACAGTTGTTCTTAGGTGTTGCTATTTGTAATCAGTTGATTTGAATAGTGGATTAAGTCCTTGTTGAGAAAGGCAAATCACTCTTGAAAAGGGTGGACTGGAGTAGTTGAGTTCAACGAACCAGGATAAAAATACTTGAGTTTTTATCTTTGATTATTTTCTGTCATACTTATTCAACCCCCCCTTCTAAGTATTTTCTCACCTTCAGTTGGTATCAGAGCCTGGTTCTGAGTGTGCATTCACTTAACCGTGACAGATAAAGATCCAGTGAGAAGAATACTCTGTTATTTATTTGGTTGCTAATATGGGTGATATTCCTACATCAAGCAACAAATATGAAGGAGACAGAATCAGCACCAAACCTCCAATGTTTGATGGAGAAAAATTTGATTATTGGAAAGATAGACTTGAAAGTTTTTTCTTGGGGTATGATGCTGATCTCTGGGATTTAGTCATTGATGGATATGAACATCCTACTAAGGATGGCAAAAAGATTGATAGAAAATCAATGACTGAGGAGCAGAAGAAAGAATTCAAGAATCATCACAAAGCCAGAACCATACTTCTTAATGCAATATCTCATACAGAATATGAGAAGATTACCAACAGAGACACTGCTCATGATATGTTTGAGTCTCTCAAAATGACTCATGAGGGAAACTCTCAGGTGAAAGAAACAAAGGCTCTGGCGCTGATACAGAAGTATGAAGCGTTCAAGATGGAAGAATCTGAGAACATTGAGACTATGTTTTCCAGATTTCAGATTCTAACAGCTGGGTTGAAAGTTCTGGACAAGGGCTACTCAACATCTGATCATGTCAAGAAGATCATCAGAAGTCTTCCTACCAGATGGAGACCTATGGTGACTGCATTGAAGCTGGCCAAGGATCTGAACAATATCTCATTAGAAGAACTCATCAGTTCTTTGAGAAGTCATGAGATTGAGCTGGAGGAAGATGAACCCCAGAAGAAAGATAAAGGTAAATCCTTAGCTTTTAAATCTAACAAATCTGTTAAAGCTTTGCAGGTAAATGAAGAAAGCTCTGAGGAATCTTCTTCTGAAGAAGAAGATGAACTATCCATGCTGTCCAGAAGGATCAACAAACTCTGGAAGCACAAAGGGAAGAAGTTCAACAACTTCAGAAGATCTGATCAAAAGAGAGAATCTTCTGGACACAGAAGATCTGGCAAGAAAGAGGTCACTTGCTTTGAATGTAAAGAACCTGGACACTACAAGAGTGAATGTCCCAAACTTCAAAAGGAAAAACCCAAAAGGAAGTTTGATAAAAAGAAAAAGGTTCTGATGGCTACATGGGATGACTCAGATGAATCTGAATCATCTTCTGAATCTGAGGAAGAATGTGCAAATGTTGCGCTGATGGCCAACACAAATGATCAAGATGAAGGAACGTCATCATCTGAATCTGAGTCAGAATCAGACTCTGACTCTGAAGAGGTATTTTCTGAACTCTCCAGAGCTGAACTTGTTGAAAGTTTATCTGACATGTTGGAAAGCTACAACAAGATTAAACTCAAATACAAGAAGCTGAAAAGCAATCTTGAATCTGAGATTGATCTTCTGAGAACAGAACTTGTTGAGCAGAAAGAAATAAATTTAAAACTCAAAAATGATTTAGAAACAACTCAACAAGAATCTGATACTGAAACAGAGTCAAGTGAAAATATTTTAGAAAAATATGACTCCAGTTTTAAAAGATTCCTCACTAAAAGCATAGACAGAAGCAAAATGGCTTCTATGATCTATGGTGTTAGTGGGAACAACAGAAGAGGCATTGGATGTGAATCTTCCTCTGGAAGCAATCCAAAATCTGTTGATAAACTCTTCATCAAGAAGACTCCTCTGTATTCTCATTTTAAGTTTGGTCATCTGAATGATATTAAACATACAAGCTCTGAAAAGAGTACTTATATGTTTAAGCCAAGGGCTAGCCAGAATAAACACTATGTTGAAAAACAGAAGTTTAGGCAAAACCACAGAACATCTAACCCCAAAGGACCCAAGATGATCTGGGTACCTAAAAGTAAAATAATACCTGTTGCAGATGTTCTTAGCAGCAAAATCCAGACACCAATCATGGTACCTGGACTCTGGATGCTCACGACATATGACGGGCGAAAGGTCTATGTTCCAAAGCCTGGAACTTAGATCTGGAGGGGACGTGAAATTTGGAGGGAACCAGAAGGGCAAGATCATTGGCTCTGGTACAATAGGTAATGGTAACCTACCCTCTATTTCTAATGTTCTGTTAGTTGAAGGATTGAAACATAATCTATTGTCCATAAGTCAATTAAGTGACAATGGTTATGATATCATCTTTAATCAAAAATGTTGCAAAGCTGTATGTCAAAAGAATGGTTCAATCCTATTCAGTGGAAAGAGGAAAAACAACATTTACAAAATTAACCTTTCAGAACTTAAAGTTCAAAATGTAAAATGCCTTTTATCTGTGAATGATGAGCAATGGGTCTGGCATAGAAGATTGGGACATATTAATATGAGACGTATATCTCAGATTAATAAACTCAATCTGGTCAGAGGACTCCCTAATCTGAAGTCCAATTCAGATGCTCTGTGTGGCGCATGTCAAAAGGGTAAATTTTCAAAATCTCATTTTAAACCAAAAAATGTTGTTTCCACTTCTAGACCATTGGAATTACTTCATATTGATCTGTTTGGACCAGTGAAAACTGCATCCATCAGAGGCAAGAAGTATGGGTTAGTCATTGTAGATGACTACAGCAGATGGACATGGGTAAAGTTTCTAAAACACAAGGATGAGTCTCATTCTGTGTTCATTGACTTCTGCAATCAAGTCCAGACTGAAAAAGAATGCAAAATTATTAAAGTCAGAAGTGATCATGGTGGTGAATTTGAAAACAAATATTTTGAAAAATATTTTTCTGAAAAAGGAATTGCACATGATTTCTCCTGTCCTAGAACTCCACAACAAAATGGAGTTGTAGAGAGGAAAAATAGAACATTGCAAGAAATGGCCAGAACCATGATCAACGAGACAAATCTGGCAAAATACTTTTGGGCAGAAGCAATAAATACAGCATGTTATATTCAGAACAGAGTGTCTGTAAGACCTCTTCTGGAAAAGACTCCCTATGAATTGTGGAGAAACAGAAAGCCCAACATTGCTTATTTTCATCCATTTGGATGTATTTGTTATATGCTTAACACTAAAGATCATCTGAACAAGTTTGATTCCAAAGCACAGAAGTGTTTCATGCTTGGTTATTCTGAACGCTCTAAAGGCTACAGAGTATTCAATACTGAAACACAGATTGTGGAAGAATCTATTCATGTTAGATTTGATGATAAGGTTGGCTCTGAAAAGCCAAAGCAAGTTGAAAGTTCTGCAGATAGAGAAGTTATTCTCACAGACTCTGAAGGCTCAGAGGCAGACAAGACTGAAGACAAAGACTCTGAAGCAAACCCAGATGCTACGCCTCTAACTTCCCAACTTGACAATCTGCATATTTCTGAAAGACCAACAGTCAGAGGATCTTCTTCCAGAATGAAAGCTTCTCATCCAGAGGATGTGATAATTGGAAAGAAAGATGATCCAATAAGGACAAGAGCATTTCTCAGAACTTCTGAATCTTCCTTCTGTGGCTTAGTGTCAATTATAGAACCAACATCTGTTGATGAGGCTCTGGAAGATAATGAATGGATTTTAGCTATGCAAGAGGAGCTGAATCAATTCACAAGGAATGAAGTCTGGGATCTGGTTCCAAGACCTAAAGGTTTCAATGTCATTGGAACAAAATGGGTTTTCAGAAATAAACTTAATGAGAAAGGAGAAGTTGAAAGGAACAAAGCAAGACTGGTTGCTCAAGGCTACAGTCAACAAGAAGGCATAGACTACACAGAAACATATGCTCCTGTTGCAAGGTTAGAGTCTATACGCTTGCTTATTTCATTTGCTGCACAACATAACATCACTCTTTATCAGATGGATGTTAAAAGTGCTTTTCTTAATGGAATTATAGAAGAGGAAGTGTATGTCCACCAACCTCCTGGTTTTGAAAATGAAAATTTTCCAGATCATGTTTACAAACTGAAAAAATCTCTTTATGGACTAAAACAAGCTCCCAGAGCTTGGTATGAGAGGTTGAGTAATTTTCTTCTGAAGAAAAATTTCATCAGAGGAAAAGTGGATACCACACTATTTTGTAAAACCATTAAGAAAGATTTGTTGATTTGTAAAATTTATGTAGATGATATTATTTTTGGATCAACAAATATTATGCTTGGAAAGGAGTTTGCTAAATGTATGCAGGCAGAATTTGAGATGAGCATGATGGGAGAATTGAGATTCTTTCTGGGAATCCAAGTAAATCAGACTCCAGAGTGCACCTACATACATCAGACCAAGTATGTTAAAGAGCTTCTGAAGAAGTTTAACATGCTGGATAGCAAAATGGCAAAGACTCCAATGCATCCTACAAGCACTCTAGGTAAGGAAGAGGTAAGTAAGAAGGTAGATCAGAAACTCTACAGAGGTATGATAGGATCTCTTCTTTATTTGACTGCTTCTAGACCAGACATTCTGTTTAGTGTTTGTTTATGTGCTAGATTCCAATCAGATCCTAGAGAATCACACTTAACTGCTTTTAAGAGGATTCTAAGGTATCTGAAAGGTACTGCTAATGTTGGTTTGTGTTACAGAAGATCTGACAAATATTCACTAGTTGGATTCTGTGATGCTGACTATGCTGGAGATAGAGTTGAGCGCAAAAGTACTTCTGGAAGCTGTCAGTTTCTTGGAAGTCATCTGATCTCGTGGTACAGCAAGAAGCAACCAACAATTGCACTATCAACCACAGAGGCAGAATACATTGCTGCTGCTGGATGTTCCACTCAGATGCTCTGGATGAAGAGTCAACTAGAAGATTATCAAATCTATGAGAGTAATCTTTCTATCTTCTGTGATAATACTTCTGCTATATGTTTATCCAAAAATCCAATTTTACACTCTAAGGCCAAACATATAGAGATTAAACATCATTTCATCAGAGACTATGTTCAGAAGGGTGTAATAAATTTAGCTTTTGTTGATACAGATCATCAATGGGCAGATATTTTCACAAAACCCCTTGCTGAAGATAGGTTTAAGTTTATTCTGAAAAATATTTGTATGGATTTTTGTCCAGAGTAATATTTCTCAGAGTCAACTTCTCAGATGCTAAGTGTTTAACACTCTGAAGTATTTCATCTGTTTTGCTTGTTTAATTTATTTATGAATTATTTTTTTTGTGTGAAACTCTGAACTGACCATCTCAGAGGATCTGAATGTTGAAAACGTTTCATTTCTTAAGAGTTATAGAATCACATGCAAGCAAACACGTGTCACTCAGAATCTGAAAAGATGGAGTACACCTACTGATTATGACGTTTAAGGTATTGCTTTGAAAATCTCAATCTGTCTTGATTTTCCCCCAAATGTCATATCATAATTAAAAATGATTACTTTTCATTTAATGCAAACGTGCGTATGTGTCCTATGTGTGTCTGTTGTGTTTCCCATGCTTGCTTTATTTGTCTATATAAACCACTCTCATTACACATTCACACTTTTCACATTCTCAAACACATATGCGTTTTTGTTTGTTGTTCTCTCTCTTTGCAAACCCTAAAAGAACTCAGAAACCTTCATCTTCTTCATCATCGTCAACAATGGCATCTACTTCAAACGCTGTTACTACCAAGAATGCTACCACTGTCATTGAACCAGTACGCACTCTCCTAACTGCTGTTGATTCACTAGAAGTACTGTGTGAAAGTTTCGTGGACTTAGAAGATCTTGCTGAAAATGGGTTTGATCTGATTTCTTCAATCAAAGCACAAGGCTGGGACGGTTACTTTGACAGGCTTATGGGTCCTGTGTATCCAAAGTTAGTGAAGGAGTTCTGGATCCATGCATATGCTACTCCAAAGTTCATTCACTCCTCTGTGCTGGGAAAAAAGATAGTTATCACTGAAAACCTGATAAGGAAACTCATAGGTTTTAAGGCAACTGATGGAGTAACCTCTCTGTCTTCTGCGCGTGAAGACCTGAAAGATGTATGTCAAGAAATCTGTACTACTGGTGAACCTTGTAAGAAGGTTAAGTTCTTGAAACCCACTTACAAGATATGGGCTAAGATTTTCATGAACACCATCTTTCACAGACCCCCTTCAAACTCTTCTGATTATGTTAATGCTGAACAACTTTACTTCATGTATTGTTTACACCAAAACATTCAGATTGATCTTCCATATTTGTTGTTTAATCATCTGGTGTCTCACGTCAAAGAAACAAGGGAAACAGCCAGAGATAAATCTGGAAAAGTCAGAACAGGGATCCCTATGGGAAGGCTGATTTCAGATATTCTGATAGAAAACCAACTTGTGGCGCATCTGCAAGAGGCTGGGTTGACAGAAGATCTGACTTATATCATTGGCTCTGAAATAAACGGTTTAACCTTGAGAAGGATGAAACTGGTTGATGATTTATCTGAGAAACCAAGGAAAACTAACTCTGAAGAAGTTAGGAAAAGAAGGATTCCTGTTAAGGATTTTCCCTTATTCACCTCAGATGAACCTAGAGAAATTATTGCTGAGTATGTTGCTCGCTGCATAAGAGATGGTGTTGAGATTCCTGCCAATCTTGTGCAGAAGGAAGGCCAAGTTCTTCCTGATTTGACAAGGGAAAGAAGACGTAAGAGAAAAGCTGATAGTGAAGGTCATCAGAAGAAAAGGAAGCATTCAGATGCTGAAAAGAAGAAGAAAAGGAAGAAGCTGAAGAAGGTTCAACCAAATCCTCCTGCAGCAACTTTTGAAGAAATTAGAGATACTCTGAAACAGGTATTTAACACTGATTCTAATCCTGTTCATCATTCTGATACCCCCACACCCTCCAGACCGTCTAAAACTTTTATCTCTAAACCATCTTCTGTCCCCCCTCATGCACCACAATCCAAGCAACCAACAATCATACAAACAGAAATTCCACAACAAACTCAACAAACAACACCACAACCACAAAACACTATCCCAGAATATACCATTCCAGAGGATGTTCACCCTGAACACTCTGACCAACCTGAAAATCTCATTGATTCTAATGAGATATTAGATGTCACACCTTTAAACCAGTCTGTCATTTTATCTTCAACTTCTGAAAAATCTAACCACTCTGATACATCATCTGATGATGAATCTTCTGGTTACATTAATGAATGCTTGAATGATCTCAAACAACCTCGTTCTGAGAGTGTTTGGAAACAGCTGTTTAAATCTCCAACTTCTGAACATCCACCTTCTCCACAAAATTCCCCAACTCAAACTCTCACTCCACAACCTCTTGAAATCCAAAACACTCCACAACCAACAGAAACCCAACCAATTCCCTCAATACCTCAACCACAACATTCTGACCAACAAACATCTGAACCACAAACCAACCAACCAACATCTGAACCACAAATCAATCCTCAACCTTCTGAACCACAAACATCTGAACATCCATCCTCACAACCTCAACCTTCTGAACAAACACCACAAACACAACCAACCCAACCCAGAATCCCTGATGAAGCAGAATTGGGATCAAGTGTTTATACTCTGTTAAGAGATTTTGATAAGGATAATGTCTCAGACTTTGCTGACATTATGGATGTTTGCATGACTACTATGGACAAAGAGGCTGCTAACGCTGTTTGGAAGAAATATCTTTACAGACTGAATAGGGAGGCTTTGAAAATCAGGACTCAATGTCTTAGATTGTCAAAAGTAAGGTTTGCTGCTTATCAAAAACGGATTAAGAGAAACACTCCTCCTATTCTTCTTCTAGAAGCTCCTCCACCTCCAGAAATTCCTGCACCTGATGTTACTCAGATTGTTCCAGAATCTATTGTTTCAGAATCTACTGTTTCAGAATCTACAGATCTTCAGAAGGATGTCAAAGAACTTAAGGATTTTATGGTTGATCAAAAGAAAACAAATGAAGAAATGAAAACTTGGATGGCTAAGCAAGATGAAAATTCAGAAAGGATTACAGCACTGCTGCAACTCATTGCTTCTCAACAAGCCTCATCTGCTAAACCTACTTGATGTTTTGCACAAGTTTTTCATGTTTTGCTTTGTTTTGATTTTCTTCTGATATGTTTTGTTGCTTTTATCTGAATCTGCATGTTCTCTTGACTTAATGACAATGATCTTTTTGCTTATCTGGATATGTGTTTCTTCTGCATCTTTACTGTCTTTTAAAATTCTTTTTGATTATGACAAAAAGGGGGAGAAACAAAATAGAATCTGATTGTTCAAATCTATAAGCAATTATCTGAACTAAGTCAGACATGTTACTAACATTCTTTGAATTTAAGTGTCCCAGATATTATTAAAAAAAATCTGACAAATTTCATTGAAGTTTTTCCTGAGATCTATCTTTTCAGAACCTGATCAAAAATAGCTAAATCTGAGTAGACCAGACTCTGATATCTAACCTTGAGGACTATGATCTAAAAGATAACTCAAGACAGGAAATGGCAAGATAAACAACCAGGTGTTCTGAAGTTGTTCATCTGGCATCAAGCTTTAATATGGCATCAAGCTTTGACTCTAGAAGTCAAACATATGTCAACCAGGCTTCAATCAGGCTCTGAATCTGAAATGTAATCAGGCTCTGAATCTGAAATGTACTCAACCAGAAAGGGAAGTATCTAATTCCATTAGAGTATTCATTTCAGGGGGAGATTGTTAATCTCAGGGGGAGTAATTTTAATTCATATTTTTATTGAACAAATTTCTCATGTTTTGTCATCATCAAAAAGGGGGAGATTGTAAGAGCACAGATTGTGTCTTAGTAATATCTCTATGTTTTGATGATAACATTAATGATAATTTGTATACAAGAATTATACTCTCTAAATTTGTTCTAAACTGTTTTCTACAGGCACAAAAGATTTTAATCTTAAAGAGCAAATTTGATGTGAACAATAAATTCTGAATGGCTCAAGAGCATCTGAAGATTAGAAGAATCTGAAGTATAAGAGCTTAGTCATCAAGATTCTGAAGATACAACACGCTGCATATATTATCAAGAATCTGAATGAAAGAAGACTCTGAGTGAAGAGACTCTGAATGAGAGAAGACTCTGATCTGAGTGAAGACTCTGATCTAAGAGCATGTTACGCTTCAAGCACACAGCTGCACCAGACTCTGATTCATCAACATCTGAAGAACATCTTAGGCTCTGAAGTTTCCAGAAGATTCTGAAGACTGAAGACTCTGATATTGATTGTTGATCTGAACTATCTGAAGAATTATTTGAAGAAGATTATTTTAATATATCCGTTGGAATATGCCAGCAAATCTTTCCTTAATTGGGATAGACAAAATTCTCTGCAAGAATATTATTCCTCTGATACATTCCATATATGGTATATTCACAGCTCAGCAGACAATTGCTACACCCACATTTTGTGCGCCGTCTCTCTGCTGCAATAGTACAAAGGACAGTACTATTTGATATTGGAAATATCTTCTCCAACGGTATTATATTCTCTCCAATATTCAAGTGGCTATATAAAGGATATCATAGCACTTTCTTCAGTGACTAATTTTGACAAACTTATTCTCAAGCGAAGAAACTCTCAAGCTCTCATATTCTTCATACATTGTTCTAAACTTAGAGAAATAACACAGTTGTGTTTATAGCTTTCATAGAAGCATTTTATTACTCTTACATTGTATTACATTAATTTGTAAAGGAAGTTTTCCTTAAGAGGATCTAGGTTAGATCAGTAGCTCTTGAGAAGACTAAGAACAGTTGTTCTTAGGTGTTGCTATTTGTAATCAGTTGATTTGAATAGTGGATTAAGTCCTTGTTGAGAAAGGCAAATCACTCTTGAAAAGGGTGGACTGGAGTAGTTGAGTTCAACGAACCAGGATAAAAATACTTGAGTTTTTATCTTTGATTATTTTCTGTCATACTTATTCAACCCCCCCTTCTAAGTATTTTCTCACCTTCAGAGTGCGCCTAGCCTAAAATATGTTGCCTTTACCAAGGCAGTTATCGGTAGGTTTCGGATTCCCTTGAAAACAAAATTCATTGATTCAATGAGGTTAGTTGTCATGTGGCCCCATCGCACCCCATTGTCGTATGTCCGTGTTTGTTAGTTTGATCTCGTTATGGTAGTGTTTGAATATGGGCTCTGTTAGTGCATATCATGCATTCACAACCTTCTTCCATAGTGTTTTGTCTTTGATTTCCCGCATGAAATTTTGGGTGATATGTCTTATGCAATACATGGGTCGAGGGAGGATCCTGCCAACCGTTATCAAGGTTATTGTATGCACTCTTGATTTACGGGTGTCTATCAGAGATCAAACATAAGTTAGGTTGGGGAGAAACGTAAAAGCGGAGATTTTTTAAGAAAAAACTCTAAACCTGGCAGTCTCCCCTTCAACTATAGCGAAGGCTATTGGAAAAATTTTGTTGTTCCCGTCCTGTGCCACAACCATGAGTAGGGTGCCCTTATATTTCTCGTATAACCATGTGCCGTCAACTTGAATTATAGGTTTACAAATATGCAAACCCTTTGATGCATGGTTCAAATGCCCAAAAGAGTCTGTGAAAAATTCCATTTCCACCCACGCAAGTCCCGTGTGGTGTACACGCTGGCATTGTCTCTAATATGGCAACAATCCCTGGAGAGTATTGTTTAAGACCCACCAAGAATTTTGGAAGTTCCTTGTAAGAATCCTCCCAATTTCTAAGCACCCTTTCAACCACTTTAGTCCTAGCAATCCATGCTTTTCGGTATGAAGGAGTGTAATTGTACCTTTGAACCATATGTGTTATTATGGTACTCACCTTCAAAGACGGGTTTTCGCTAATGACTGAAAGAATCTCATCGCAAATCAATAGAGAGCTGAGCTTGCGATGGTCCTGCATCGAATTCGAGATTATACAAGTGTGGGTTGGAACCATTAACCCTATCTTCCAGGAATCACTTCTCTTTTTGAAAGACGCTGTTAATCGGAACGGACACACCTCGTTACGATAATAGATAGTATACCGAGTTGGATTTGTCGGATCGACTCTATAATCTGCAGATAATTCCATGTGATATTGTTTAATTGCTCGGACACAATCTTCTTTGGTACGAAACTCGTCACCTTCTTTTATTTGCACTTCTGTTGCGTAGTTCGGGTTGTAAAAAACATCTATTGAGGGTTCATCGTCACCTAATTCGAGAGTTGTCATGTGTTAAGGTGGGCAATAATCATGGTCGGGTGGAACCCCCTCTTCCTCGTTGTTCACCATCTCGTCAACAGTGACTTCTGCTGCTTCTTCTTCTTCGTCAATGACATTGACTTCAGCGTGTTTCTCATCAGATTCGCAAAAAACTTGAGAAGAATCAAGTTGTTGAGACAGTTATTGTTGTTGTAACATAACGCATAACACGATATCTGAGAAATCAGAATACTCGTGACTGCGGAACATGTTACACACATCTTCATCGTCTCGAACCTTTAATGAGAAAAATTTGCATTCATTAATCCCGCCAAAAAACACTGGATTTTTGTATATTATTTGGCCAACTGGACCTCATTGTAGTTTTTTTTCTAATCTTGACTTCAAGTGTAAAAAATTTGACCTTCTGTCAATTAAAAATCTTGTAACATTAGTGTTTCTGAAATTGTAACCGGCTATGTCACATTCAAAAACTTCACCATTAAGATGTGAACTAATCATGTATTGTGGTGTTTGAGACATAGCGAAAATTGTGTTTGGAAGGACTATTTTACTAATTGATATGATAATAATTCAGATCTCTCTACTGTATTAATAACAATTTGGTGAGCTGCATGACAAGACAACACACTGCGTGTCTACTGAGGGAGCTGCATGACAAGACAACACTCAGTGTGACTACTGAGTGAGCTGCATGACAAGACAACACTCTGCGCGCCACAGTGAACTACTTGATAAGTCAACACTCTGGCTACCATCTGCACTCTGTCTATAGTAACTGATTCCCTGCATGCCTACCAATTCTATGCAGGCCTACGAGATTCTTACTAAAAAGAATAATAACATTAAAAGTATTATGTTTACATTTATTAAACCAATATTATTATTAAAATATTGTAATTAAAAATATATTAAACCTAATAACGAGTAAGTTTTAATAGAAGACGCAACTGAGTTTATTTGCCCTAATAACGAGTAAACCTAAAACTTTTGCTATGAAAATAAAAAAAAAACAGGAGAAATAAGAAGAAGAGGTTGAAAATTAGACAGAAGATTGTAGAATAAAAAAACACTTGAATGTGTACAACAAACGGGAAAAAGAATTAGTTTGTGTGAGTCGCCTGCAGCATGCTTGACAAGACAACACTCTAGCTACCATCTGCACTCTGTCTACAGTAACCGATTCCCTGCATGCCTACCAATTCTATGCAGAACTATGAGATTCTTACTAATAAATGTATGTCGCATGGATACAGTAACCGTTTGTACTCTGCATGCATGACAAGACTGAACACCATATCATGCATTTTTGAAATTAAATGTTGAATATATTTGTTGCTGCGTTATTTGTAATATCATGTTTGTCGTTAAATAAAATAGTAACATTAAAAATATCATGTTTACATTTATTAACCCAATATTATTATTAAAATATTATTATTAAAATATTATAATTAAAAATATATGAAACCTAATAACGAGTAAGTTTTAATAGAAGACGCAACTGAGTTTATTTGAGTCGCCTGCAACATGCTTGACAAGACTAAACCTGCACGTCTCCCTTAATGCATGTCACATGCATGCCTGACGACACTCTGCATGCATGACAACACCACAACATGCACTTCCAAGATAAGACTAAACCTGCAGGCCTCACATGCATGCTTGACACTTGCTCTGCATGCATTTACAGGTCACATGCATTATTAACACTTGCTATGCATGCATTTACAGGTCACATGCATTTGTGGATTATAAATAGAGGTTCTTTAACTCTCAAACTCCTCTCATCCCAACAAATTCTTCTCATCCTCATACCAGCATACTTTTCTCATCTTCATACTCTCAAACTCTTCTCATCCCAGCAAACTCTTCTCATCCTCATACTCTCAAACTCTTCCCATCCCAGCAAACTCTTCTCATCCCAACTCTCAAATTCTTCACCCAACAAACTCTTCTCACCCCAACTCTTAAACTCTTCTTCACCCAGCAAATTTTTAAACCACAATGTCTCTACTCACAATGGGCAACTCTCACAGAGGCATAGTTGAGAACATCGCGGAGTTTGTAAGTATTTTTTTTGTCTATGTTTACGATCTTTAGTTCTCATTTAAAACTAACGGCATTTAATTTCTTTTGCAGGATGCATCAAGGTTTCGCTGTCGTGTGCATGACTACATACCACACCACCCTTTCATAGAGGGATACCTTGAAGCATGTAGGTTTAGTGATTTGATTAAAATAAAATCGTACTCACTTGATGCTAAGTTTATTCTAGCGTTGTTATAACGCTGGAGACCAGAGACACATACATTTCACCTACCTTTCGGTGAGTGTGTAACTCTTCAGGATGTTTACATGTTGCTCGACCTACACATCAATGATAAGACCGTCAATGGAAAAGTTGGTGTTAACGACCAACTTTGTGAAGATGTACTGGCCACCCTTCTTTATGTGGACACAACTAAAGCAGAACGCGAGGGTCGCCCAAGGGGTCAAGGTATAAATCTTAAATACCTCAGACAACACTACAACAGTATTATCTTAAGTGAGGAGTCCACCGAGTATGAGAAAATACTCAAAACTCGGTGCTATATTATGATTTTGTTTGGTCATTTTTTATTTCCAGAGGGCACTGGAAATACTGTAAATATTATGTATTTCCCGTTGCTACATAACATAAACAAAGTGTGCAAATATAGTTGTTGATCAGCTGTCCTCGCCCATCTATATAGTGCACTGTGTAAAAATGCAAAAACAAATTCCTGTACTTTTTATGGTTGCGCCTATCTCCTTCAAGCGTGGGGTTGGTCAAGGATGTCAACGCTTGCTCCAGTGAACCGTAATCCGTTTACATTCCCATATGCTAACAAGTAAGTTTATTTTATTTTCAAGACTATTTTACAACCAAAGTTTCTTTGTAACTTAATAATTTGTAAGATGTGTCTTAGAGTCTAACTTATCTGTGTTTCTTTTTTTTAGGTGGTATGTTCCAGGGATAAATTATCAAAGATGTCCCAGGAACTCCATAATCGTGTACCGCAACCTCATCGAACACATTGGGCCAAATGATGTAATTTATTTGCCTTTACTTTGTCTAACTTATATGCATAAACTTGTATTTCTCATTGCGTATATTGTTATTGTAGTTTGTTTGGATGTCGTACGAGGGTCTCGACCACCAGCCCAACGCTGATGATGCTGCTGTGTGGACATCCAAAACACCCATCATTAGGTTTACTATGGTGGAGATGCACCAAAGTGACCGGGTGAAGCTACAGTTTGGGATGCATCAGGATATTCCAGATGCTCCGACGTCATTGGGACAGTGGCATCAGCAACGGGTGGATTCACAATGGAGTGTCGTTCATTGGAAGGAGTTTGCGAAGGAGATGTGTCAGCATTGGAAGAACAGAAGGCAACACATCTTAACCGACCGTATTGTGGAAGGGGCTAGGCCAAGTTATCAATATATGACTTGGTTTAGGTCGGTTACAACATCATAACCATTTTTATCTGATCTGACCTATTTGATTGATCCAAGGCAACGTGCTTCTTCCTCAAACGCACATCAATAATCCAATGCCCAACATCCATAGCAACAGCCTTACCATAACCCATATATGCCACCAAATGCCCAACATCAACAACAACAGCCTTACCATGACCCGTACATGCCACCAACCCAATCACAACAACAACAACCTTACCAATATAGCCCTGATACGTCTTTTGACCCTACCCCTCCACCTATAGCCCAGATAACTCATTTGACCCTACCCCTTCCACATATCCACTGTTTGACTAGCAAACCCCACAACAATCAACACACCATTTCCAACCCGATTCGATGTACGAATTCGGACAGCCATACCATTCATACTCCACCCAACCTCCCCGACAATCCTATGAACACATGTGCATTGGACTTAACTATGGAAGCGTCGTTGATAGTGGACCTGCCGGCTATTGGGGTCGAATGCTTCAAAATTTATCTGATACGCTGGGGTCGTCCCAACAAATACCTCTTCCATAACTCAACACCCAAAGACCGGACACACCTCAGCAACCTCGTGGTAGACTTCGTCGTCGTGCGCATCCTCCACAATGTGGCATTGGTGGTCGTTTAGATAGAGTCGGCCATTAGTTTTTTTTTATCAATTGTAATTTATATTCTATTATAAATTAATATATTTTGATATTTCTTCCATTTGTTTTTTTAGATTATTTAGATTATTTAAATTATGTCCATTTTTTTTATATAAATTATAAAAAACAAAAAATATAAAAATATGAAATAATTAAATAAAAAAGTTTTTATATAAATTATGAAAAACAAAAAATATAAAAATAATAAACAAATAAAATGAAAAGAAAAATGGCAAAACGAAAAAAAAACACATTTTGGGCTGATTTGCCAATCCAATTGGCGAATCCATTGGCCCATTAAACCAACTCGCCAATCCAAATGGCGACAGACTTGATTTTTGGGTGCATTTTCCATTCCAAATAGCGACCCAAGGTTCAATGCTGGTTAGTTTGAGAAAATTTTGAAATGTTATTTTGTTTGGTAATTATTTTTAAAATATTGGTTATATTAAAAAAAATTACATTAATACCATTAAATTTATAAAAAATTAATAGAACTCAACCTATCAAATAAAATGTAATTTAGAGTTCATATAGATCAATAATTTAAGTGATTTTCGAAAACTCTCTATTAATTTAATAAAGGTTAAATTTCAGTTTTGGTCTCCCTATTAGGTCATATTTATGAAATCAACTTCTATTTTAGATTTAAATAGTTTTGGTACCCCATCTCTATCTTTTATCCAATAAATGTTGTGGTGTAAAAAAAATTGGCTTAATTGCAACTTTGGTCCCTCTATTTTGTGTTTTTTTTAGTTTTGATCCCTCCATTTTAAAAACCCCGATTTTGGTCCCTTTTTTAGGTTTCAAGATTAATATTAGTTCCCTTGTCATTTTAAGTCATGGTTTTAATGAGGTGGCGCGTTGAATGCTGATGTGGCATTTCCATGTCAGTTAAAATGGTCTTTTTAAATTTAATATAATTTCCATGTCATTAACTTAAATATTATTTCATTTTCACAAATTTAATAAAATAAAACTTAAATAAAAAAAAACCCCATTAACTTAAATATTATTTCATTTTCATCTTCAACCCATTGTAACCATTTTCATCTTCCCATTTCTTCACGAACGAATCAAACCGCAACTCACACCTTCTTCCCATTGTAACCCATTTTCATCTTCTCATTTCTTCAAACCCAGTTCTATATCAAACCACAACTCATATTTCTTCTTCCCATTTTAACCCATTTTCATCTTCCCATTTCTTCAAACCCAGTTCTATATCAAACCGCAGCTCGCTTCAAATCAAACCGCAAATCGCTTCCCGTCGACTCTGAAATGGCAAACCAAAGTTACGTGTCGAGGTATGTTTCGTAACTCACCTCTGAATACAAAAACCTTAAACATGCAAATGGCGTTTGTGTTCTGTCATAGCATATGATTTGTTAATACCAACTCCCGATTTTATCTATGGTTTAATTCAGAAACTGTCGTTTGTGTTTTGTAGGCCCTCTGATACCCAAGCTGTCAGATTTAGAGTACACCATAGGGGACATTTAATTCAGAATCCAGTTCTGTTGTATGATGATGGGCTTGTAACTGAAATGAATTGGGATTGGGATGTGGACTTGATGTCCTACATGTAAATTGAAGATTTGATCAAGAGTGAGGGGTATCGTAATATAAAGTGTTTATGGTAATGGAATTCTAATTTTTCCTTTTCTCGTGGACTTCGACCTCTTAACAATGATAATGATGTCTTAAGGTTAATGGAGGATGTTAGAGGATTTAAGGTAGTTTATCTTTATGTTGAACACAAAGTTGAAGAAATAAGTATTGAGGATGTTATTTTTGAGGAGGATAATGGTGAAAAAGGCAATGGTGAAGGAGCAAACGGTGAAGGAGCAAATGATGAAGTTAATGTCGAGGGAGCAAATGATGAAGTTAATGTCGAGGGAGCAAACGATGAAGTTAATATTGAGGGAGAAAATGATGAAGTTAATGTTGAGAGAGCAAACGATGAAGTTAATGTCGAGGGAGCAAACGATGAAGAGGTTAGTGTTGATGGAGTAGATGAAGAGGTTAGCGTTAATGTTGATGACGTAGATGAAGAGAGTGAAATAGATCCAGATTATAACATGGGAGGTGAGGATGACAAGGAAGAGGATGAAGATTTGGAAGATGAAATTAATGTGATGAATTTAGGTGTTGATGCTAGTATAAATTGGAAGACCGTTTTACCTAATGCTATAGCAGAAAAACCTTCAAAGTTGGATGATAATTCTGATAATGGTAGTGATTCAGATGTGCTTCAAACTCCACCCGGTAGTGATGCTGAAGGTTTATGACAAAGTTTCCAATCTTTAGGGAACCCACAAAATTTGAAGTAGGAATGATGTTCAAGGATAAACAACAAATCAAAGATGCCATAAAGGAGTATGCAATGGAGAACAAGAAGAATCTTGTATTTAAGAAAAATTACAAGAAGAGAATGGTTGTCAAGTGTGTAGATGGTTGTCCATTTCATATTAGGTTTAGCATGAGGACTACCAATCAATATTGGCAACTTGTTAGGTTAACTGATCGTCATGGCTGTCATAGAACAACCAAAAATAGACAAGCAAAAACAAATTGGTTGGGTCGCCAATTTGTGTACACCATAAGACACACTCCTGAAATAAAAACCAAAGGGCTGATTGCAGAAGCTATTAAGAAGTGGAGGGTGAAGTTGTCAAAGGATCAAGCTTATAGAGCCAAGAAAAAGGCAATGGAATTGATTCAAGGTGTTGGTCGTGAACAATTCACACATCTTAGAAGCTATGTTGAGGAGTTGTTAAAGTCAAATCCAAACTCCACTATTAAAATTAAGTGTGCTAATTCAGATGGTGGTCCTGTCTTTGAAAGAATATATGTATGCTTAGAAGCTTGTAAGGCAGCATTTGCAATGACGTGTAGGCCTCTAATAGGACTGGATGCTTGTTTTCTTAAAGGGGACTTTGGAGGTCAGTTAATAGGTGCTGTTTGTAAGGATGGAAATAACAAGATTTATCCAATCGCTTATCCCGTAGTGGAAGCTGAAACGAAAGACTCATGGAAATGGTTCCTTAATTTGTTATTAGAAGACTTGCAATCTATACAAGGCAACAAATATGGATTTATATCAGATCAACAGAAGGTTAGTTTTACAGTGCTGCTATTTGTTACAATGCTGTTTGATATGTGATGCTTTTCTGTGTTGACATGTTGTTTGTTGTACAGTACTGATATGTGATGTTGTTGTTTGCTGTGTTGATATGTTGTTTGGTGTACATTACTGATATGTTGATTTGTTTTGGTGAAACTTTATACAATGCTAAGACTGCTATATACTGTTGTTAAAAGGTGAATTTGCATTAATGATATGCTGATGTTTGTGGAATTTTAATGTAAAAAACAAAATGTTCAATGAACTAGTTGTGTGCATCTTCATGCTGTTAGTTAAGACTCACATGTGTCCTGCCTGCTGCCTGTTGCCTGCTGAGATGTTGGTGTTGTGCTATTAATTACCTTTGGAATGTCAATTGGAAATGTTGACAGTAGTTAGAACTTGCAATTAGAATGGATAGTTGTAGTTAAAATAAATGGTTCAGTTGTAGTCTTTGGTTTAATGCCCTTGAATTTACTTCAGTTATACCTAACATGTTTGAACTATAGTTAGTTGTTAGTAGTGGCTAGAATGGAACTTGCCTAATCATGAAATGTGAACCGCTATGACTGATTTTTCCATTTGAACTGATATGAAATAATGCTATATAGAATACTTATAATTGGTACCTATATGCTGCTAGAATGTTAGTACTTATAATTGGTACTTAATATGCTGTTAGAATGTTAATACTTATATGCTGCTAGAATGGAACTTGGCTAGAATGTTAGTACTTATAATTGGTACTTATATGTTGCTCATGGTTGATTTGGTACTTATAATTTGGTACTTATATATTGCTATACAAGATTTATATACTGTTATATACAATACTTATATACAATGCTTATAATTTATTCATTTGATAATTACATATAATTTGTACTTATAATTGGTACTTATAATTTGGTACTTATAATTAGTACTATATGCTGCTCATGGTTGATTTGGTACTTATAATTTGGTACTTATAATTGGTACTTATATACTGCTATATACAATGCTTAGAAGTTATACACAATGTTGCTATATATAATGATGCTGCTATATACAATGATGTTGCTATTATATATTGATATGTGCTGTTATTTCAGGGATTGGTACCGGCTATTCTTGAGACAAGCCAACGTGTTGAACACAGACTATGTGTTAAACACGTGTATGGCAATTGGAGAAAGAAATATCCTGGGATATTTATGAAGGAGGCTTTATGGCGGGCAGTTAGAGTCAGAACAATTCCTGCATGGGAAAGAGCAATGAATCATATGAAAGAGCTCAATGTCAATGCTTGGAAAGACATGATGGGTGTCCCAGCTGCATGTTGGACTCGGTCTCATTTCAAAACAGACACACAATGTGATTTTCAAGTCAACAATATGTGTGAGGTTTTTAATCATGCAATCTTGGAGTATAGAGATAAGCCGATCATTTCACTACTTGAAGGAATTAAACATTACATAACAGTGCGAATATCTGCTCAAAAGGAGAAATTAAGCAGGTACATAGGTGTTACAAGTCCTAGCATTCAAAAAGTCTTGGAAAGAAACAAAGACGGCAGCAGAAGGAAGGATTGCAACATGGCATGCAGATGATGACTTTGCTATATTCGGAGTTTCAAACGGTGTTGAGACATATGTTGTGAACTTGCTTCAACAGAAATGTGGTTGTAGGAAGTGGGATTTAAGTGGAATACCATGTTGTCATGTTATTGCATGCATATGGTATAACAAGAAGGAGCCCGAAGATTACGTTTCATCATTCTATAGGTATCACCTACTCGTATATTATGTTCATTTACATTCATCTTTTTTGTACGTTAACTAAAATCATTGTGTCATATTGTCTAGGAAATCTACTGTTCTGGCTACTTATAGCCATATCATCATGCCAACCAATGGCCCACAACTATGGCCTGTTAATGTTGCTAACCCAATCAGCCCTTCAGTCATGCGATGATCTATCGGTCGTCCTAAGAAGAATCGTAACAAGGTGAATGATGAACCGAGGATAAGAAATACACTGCCTAGAACTCTTCAAACTGTCAAGTGCAAGAAATGTGGGAGTTTTGGCCATAACAAACGAACGTGTAAAGGGAAGCAAGCTGCGGAGAGAGCGATTCCTAAAGGTGGCAACAAAAAATCTAAAAAAAGGGTGACAAGTCGGGCAAGGAAGCGGGAGAAACTATTGTAGACGGAGGGTCGCAAGCACCGCCACCAACCCAAGAATAGTTCTATGTTTTGCTTTACTTTTTGTGATGCTGCTATAGCATATGTTATGACCAAAAACCTCAATGTCTTTTTGTTAAAATATGTTGTCTTTAATGCTGCCGTCAATGTAATGATACATCAGCCTTCAATGTTATGTTATGTAGTGTTGTTATATAATGCTGCTGTTTGATACATCAGTCTACCAACAGGTTTTTGATCCATTAATTCCTTAATAGGTTTTTCTGTTGCAAGAGCCAAAGCACCTAATGTATCCATAATCAAATTGACCCATAATAATTGAACTGCTGTTAATGGAACTTCACCTGCTGAAACTGCTGCTACAAAATTAATAATAAGTGCAGCTACATTCACTGTTAATTGAAAATGAATGAATTTTTGAATGTAGTTGTAAAGAATAAAAAAAACAATACAGTATGCAGTAATATGTACCAATTTTTGAATGAATGAATTTTTGAATGTAGTTCGAAAACGTGAGATTGTGTATTTTTTTCAACTACCACCAAGTTTTATAGCTCAATACTAACATACTTTAATAACTACCTGTGTTGTTTTTTTGTGTAAAATAACATGAAGTACTTTCAATATGCATAGAGGAGTCATAACATTACACAATCGATCATAGCATCTCCATGAACAGATGGTAAAACAGCTTGATGGTTCATACAATATGTTTCCAACATAAATCTGTTTCAAACTGTTTCAACACAAATCTGTTTTCAATCTGTTCCCATAACATTACACAATTTTTTCTCACATCAAAGTAACTACAACATTTGATATTACATCAATTGAGTACATGTGTTGCAACTAATGCAAACACAACTAAAAAGACAAACATCAAAGATAACCCCACAAAATAATACATAAACCTAATTTTCATCTTCAACAAATCTTCATTTTTCTTGATGTCCTTAATCACATCCATGAGCTCCTTATTCTTGTCTTTCAAAGATCTTATCACATCTTTAGCACGACTGCTCATGTCTTCATCAATCCACTGAAAGTAATTACATCCTTTTTTCCTCATCACCTTAAAATTACCACACCCATGAAATCTTCTTCCGAGATTATCGTATGTCCATGACGTCATCAACGGTGACTCAAGCTCACACCAACATCTATTACCTCTTCTTCTTATACCAGACCCAGACTGGTTTGTTGAGGAATCATCTTGGTGGCTATCGATTACTTCACCAAATGGGTCGAAGCCGCGTCTTACGCTAATGTTACCAAGCAAGTAGTAGCCCGGTTTATCAAAAAGGACATTATATGTCGTTACGGCATTCCTGAAAGAATCATTACTGACAATGGTTCGAACCTGAATAACAAGATGATGAACGAATTATGCCAGAATTTTAAGATTGAGCATCATAATTCATCTCCCTATCGGCCCAAGATGAATGGCGCTATCGAAGCGGCCAATAAGAACATCAAGAAGATAGTTCAGAAGATGGTTGTGACATATAAAGACTGGTACGAGATGTTGCCATTCGCTTTA
This sequence comes from Lathyrus sativus, assembly GCA_963859935.3. Lineage (NCBI taxonomy): Eukaryota > Viridiplantae > Streptophyta > Magnoliopsida > Fabales > Fabaceae > Lathyrus > Lathyrus sativus. Next base: position 474,372,021 of record OZ012741.1, on the reverse strand, counting down.
CACGGTTATCGTACGACGATACGCACATCAATCGGGGCAACACCTTTCTCACTGGTGTATGGTATGGAGGTTGTCCTACCATTAGAAGTTGAGATTCCTTCCTTAAGGGTTTTGCTTGATGTCCAACTAGATGAGGCAGAGTGGATAAAGAATAGGCTGAATCAGCTCAGTTTGATGGACGAGAAGATACTTGCATCTATTGCATATGGTCGGTTATACCAGAGCCAGATGAAGAAAGCTTGCAACAAGAAGGTGCGCCCTCGAAGCTTTCAGACGGGCGATCTTGTGCTGAAGAAGATTCTCCCACCATAATCAAATCACAGGGGCAAATGGACTCCTAACTATGAAGGTCCATATACTGTTCGAAAGGTCTTCTCCGGAGGAGCCTTATTGTTGTCCACCATGGATGGCGAAGATTTTACATCCCCTGTGAACTCGGACGCAGTTAAAAATTACTTTGCTTAAAAAATGGGGCATCCCGGCGAACCAAAAAAAGAAAAATAAAAGGTTCGGGCAAAAATTAGGGATAAAACTGAAAAGATGTACACCCGCAAAGTCGAAAACCTGAAAAGGCGACTTTGGCAAAAAAAGGGTATCCCGGTGAATTGAAAACCCGCAAAGGGCGATTCAGGCAAAAGTTAGGGATTGAAAAAGCAAATGACTGTCGTCCGAGTTTGATACTGCATTGCTTAGTGGTTTGGGAGTACCTGAGGGTCGATTATCCAAGTCAATCTCTTCCAAGGATGGAGTATCGGGAAAGCATCGGAGTCAGGCGAGTCATAGGAGGATCAGCTCATGGTGTTTGTCTGTACCACGTTGCCAACATGTATACAAATTTCTTTGTACCTCTATACATATTTGTATTTATCTTGTAGCTTCCTCTTTTCAGGAGTTGCATCCATTGTACAAAACTTTGCCTATTTACAGGGCCGTTATCAATAAACGCATATTATTCAGTACTTGATGTTTGTTTCTTATTTTAACTTTTACTGCTTTGTTTGTGGAAAACGCCGATGTTTTTGATAAACTTGCACATGCATAAACTTGCAGGCCTCGACCAATAATTGTTAAAACTTTGAATTGACTGAGCGATTGTCACGGCTATTGACCTGGATATTTCCTTTTGTATAGGGTATCTTGTCGTTGCTCATATTTTGCAGGGTCGTTACCTTCGCAGCAAACAGATAAGTGATCGTGTTTCCCCAATCAGAGTCCCTTAACGTAGGAGCAGGCTCTAAGTGATCTTATTCCTCCCCAGCAGATGGAAGTCGTATTTTTTGATCCCCACAGGAGTCGTATGCGAGTTAGCAAGTGGTCAGGAAGTGATGTGCATCCCAGAGGTGGTCGTGTGTACATTTAATCCTCAGTGAAGTCCTCACAGGGCACAACCAGGTTGTCAATGGTTTGAAAAGTTCATCCCCGCGCAGGATTATTCTTTTTTGTTTCTCCAGCAGGTTGTCTTTCCTCCAATAGGTTGATCACCCTCTGCGGAGTTCGTAACTACATATTTGTTAAACTATCCCCCAGCAGGATTGTTTCTTTCCCCAGCGGAGTTGGCTTTGTCTTCAGCATTTATTTTGCTGAAGCGGTTCTGTATCCAGTCATTCCCCGGCAGTCCGGGCTTGCATTTGCATCATATCTGCATTGCATAGCAATTTACCCAAACACGTAGCATTTCCATCTTATGTGGAGCATTACGCTATTTTCAAACATGTGCATTTTGAAACATAAGCCAGGTTGGTTACCTCTTTGTTTTCAGGTGTTCTTCCCTGCAGGTAATTGGAATTCTTGTGCAGGATGGTTTTCGAATATTCAAATTTGTGGCATGAGATATGTAATGATAACGTTTGTCCTATCATGTGTTCCCTCATCAGAGTTGCTTGGTTAAGTTTCTTTTCTTCCCCAGCGGATTTTTCTTTACACGGCTTCATGATTAGACTTTGGAGTTGTTGTCAAAAATTCCCCAGTGGAGTTTTCCTCGGGTTGCTGTCACGTAAGCATTTCAAAAGAAAATTTCAGGGATTAGATGGTTGAGATCAGTACTCGTTGTCAAGGTTAATGTCTAGCAGTTGATGTCAGAATTTCCCCGGCAGAGTTCTCCTCAGGTGGCTGTTACGTCAGCAATACAACGAATTCATAATTAGACCTTGAATTTCTTGTCAGAATTTCCCCGGAAGAGTTCTGGAGGACTTCATAATTAGACTTTGGAGTTCGACAGAGTTTTCCTTGAGTTGTTGTTACGTCAGCATTAAACAGCTTCATAATTAGACTTTGGAGTTGTTATCAGAATTGAACAGCTTCATAATTAGACCTTGATGTTGTAACCAGCACTGAACGGCTTCATGATTAGACTTTGAAGTTGTTATCAACATTATACGGCTTCATAATTAGACTTTGGAGTTGTCATCCGCATTCAACGGCTTCATAATTAGACTTTGAAGTTTGTTGTCAGAATTTCCTCGGAAGAGTTCTGGAGGGCTTCATAATTAGACTTTGGAGTTCGGCAGAGTTTCTTCGAGTAGCTGTTACGTCAGTGTTAAGTGGCTTCATAATTAGACTTTGGAGTTCGGCAGAGTTTCCTCGAGTAGCTGTTACGTCAGCGTTAAGCGGCTTCATAATTAGACTTTGGAGTTCGGCAGAGTCTCCTCGAGTAGCTGTTACGTCAGTGTTAAGCGGCTTCATGATTAGACTGTGGAGTTCAGCAGAGTTCCCTCGAGTAGCTGTTACGTCAGCATTGGACGGCTTCATAATTAGACTTTGGAGTTGTCATCTGCAATTGAACGACTTCATAATTAGACTTTGAAGTTGTTGTCAGAAATTCCCCGACAGAATGGTTGTCGTCAGCATTCAATGGCTTCATAATTAGACCTTGAAGTTGTTACGGCAGCGTTACACGGCTTCATAATTAGACTTTGGAGTTTTCGCCAGTATTAAACAGCTTCATAATTAGACTTTGGAGTTATCGTCAGCATTGAATGGCTTCAAAATTAGACTTTGGAGTTGTTGTCCGCATTAAACGGCTTCATAATTAGACTTTGGAGTTGTTGCCATATTTTCCCCGCAGATTTGCTTGTTCAAGTCTTCGGAGGGATACCGCGCTTTTATTTAGTGCCATGCTCGATCCCGGATAGTACAGGAATGACGCGCTTTACGTAGTACCCGCTTATTGTAGCGTATTTTGAAGTTGATTGTTTGGATTCAATGCCTGTGGCGTCACACAGGTGGTTGATGTTGAAATCAGTTTCTTTATCAGATGATTGATCAGTTGTTTCCGTGACAACCAGATTCAATTGTCTGGATGTGTTGTTCCCCCAGGCAGTTTGTGTAGTTTATTTTGCTTCGGTTAGCAAATTTCCGGGTTCTCTGGTATTCAACCGTCTTCTACCTCGATTTTTCGAAAGTCGTTCGCTTTTCATCCATTCGGGTCCAAGCCGCTTGAATAGGGGCAGCTGTTGCACCCTAAAATTTGCCTAACCTTGTCTCACTTGATTTATGTTTCATTGCATTAACATATCATTGATCTAACATTTGCATAGCATAGCATTGTGCATTTAACAGGGGATCAAGTGTGGTTTATATCAAGAGGAGCCTATCTAGAGGTCTTATTCAAGCTTGAGAAGTCACCATAGTCATCAGGAAGAGGGTTGGGTTCTTGAGAGGTTCAGTTGTTTGTATGTGTTTAATCTTGAAGGTGAGAAAAACACTTAGAGGGGGGGGGGGGGGGAAGGGGTTGAATAAGAGTTTTAAATAATATGAAAATAAAAACAACTCAAGATTTTTATCCTGGTTCGTTGAACTCAACTACTCCAGTCCACCTTATCAAAGATGATTTGCCTTTCTCCACAAGGACTTAATCCACTATTAATCAACTGATTACAATAGCAAGCACTAAGAACAACTGTCTTAGTCTTCTCAAGAACTACTGACCACACCTTGGTCTTCTCAAGGAACTTCTTACAAATTAATGTAAACTAAACAAGCGTTTAAATGCTTCTAATAAGTTGTATCACAACTGTGATATTTACACTTAAGATTAAGACAAATAAAACTATACAGTTTTATGAAAGAACAAATGTATATGAGCTTCGAGAGATTTTCACTGATGCTTCAAGCGTGTGTATAAAATGTTTCTTCAGAGATTGAGCAACTTCTAAATGTTGTAGAAGTTCTCCTTTTATAGCTTTTTCCAAATACTTTGAGTAATGTGCAGCTGAGTATTATATTAAGATATACGACTTTTCATCACCAAAAGGTATGGGCAGAGACATGCTTCTTGTCAGAAAAAGTATGGTTGTAGAAGCTTTGGGATTTGCACCACGTCTCTTCATTGGACAAAATAGTCGTTGGTTACTTTGGAAGTAGCACCACGTCTAATCAAGTTTACAGCTTCTTCAACAAGCTTCCTTCAGAATGAAGTCTTCATAATCTGCACTTCAGAACTTGTAACAAGCTTAAAAGGAATGAAATACTTGAGATGATCAGAGACAAATGTTTAAGATGATCAGAGCTTGATAGATGATCAGAACTTGATATATCAGAGTCTCAATCTTTATCAGAGTCTTCATCTGAGTATGCAGCAGAAAGTGCTTTGAGCGTGAATATTAATTTGATCAGAGTCTGATTACCAGAGCCTCTGTTCTTGCAGTGAAATAAGCTCCAGAGTTTGATTGATCAAAACTTTCAACTCTTTATACAATTCTTTCAAAAGCGTTTCAAATCATTCTGCAGCTTCTGCTTCAGATTCTTCTGGCAGAGCTTCAGAGTCTTCTGATAGTCTTGCATCTGATGCTTTAGAGCCTTGCGTAGTTGCTTGTACTCATGTATATTGCTTCTTTGAGAGTATTCAATTTAATACCTGAAACAATAATACTTGAACAAATTTAGAGTATATATTTTCTTAATACAAAATTCCATAAGAGTTATCATCAAAACATAGAGATATAAGAAACACCAATCTGTGTTCTAACAATCTCCCCCTTTTTGATGATGACAAAAACAAAGGAAATTTTGTTCAATAAAGAGAGTAAAATATATAACTCCCCCTGAAATGAATACTCTAATAGAAGAGAACACTTCCCTTTTTGCTTGAGTATATTTCAGAACCTGTTAAGAATCCTTGTTAAAATAAAGATTTAGAGCTTGGATGCTTTCTAGAATCGAGCCTGATGAATTCTTTCAAGTAGAGAGTCTGGTTTATCTTCCAGAATCAGAGTCAAATTTTCTTCAAGGATCAGAACCTTGGTTGGGTAATTCTCAGGGTAACTTCAAAGAATTTTTGTCAGATGAAATAATAAAATCTGAAAGTCTTAAAATTCAATGATAGTTAATACTATGTCTGAATTTTATTTTAGTATTGCTTATGGATTAAACAATCAGATTCTTTTTCTCCCCCTTTTTGTCATAATCAAAAAGATTTTAAAAGACAGAAAAGATAACAGAAGAAAAGAAAATAAGACAAATAACAGAACATCCAGATTCATTCAAAAGGAAGATGTTCAGACAACAGATAAGCAAAACAACATAAAGCAGAGAAAAACAAACAACAGAAAACAGGTGCAAACAAGAATGCAAAAACATGGAAAGGAAAACTAGGGCTGGCGAGATGCAATCAGGGTCAGAAGATCAGTAATCTTTGCAGTAGACTCTTCTTGCTTAGCCATCCAAGTTTTGATCTCCCCAGTAGTTTGTTCTTGTTTTACCATCCATGATCTAATTTCCTTAACTTCTTGGACAAGATCTGGAGTCTTAGTCTTCATCTCAGATGCAGAGGGTGCAGAAGCAGATGCAGTTGCCTTAGGATGATCAATCTCCATGTCAGATGCAGCCTGAGGACTAGAAGCAGATGATTGTTCCACAATCATCAAAGCATATTGATTGGGCACCAGAGGCTCTGCAAGAGTTTCTACTATCATTGGATCAGTATCTTTAGATGAAGAGTCTTAAGCAGGAGCATCTTCCAGAAGTAGCACTAGTTTTCTGGGAATGCTCAACAGAGTCTGTCTGACCATTTCAGCAAACTTTTCCTTTGAATCATCAGTGCAAACAGCTCTGAGATTAGAGGCAGCAGTGTTGAACTTTGAGATGAATCTGTTCCAAGAAGCTTCAGATTCAGTAGGATCCATACTAAACAGACATTTTTCTTCTACAGCAGCAATCCTCATACGCATTTCCTTCTTGAAATTCTTAAACTGAGTATAAACATATGATCTGGGTTTGGGGTACAGATAGTCTTCTAGGGTGACTTTTTGTGAAGGTTCATGGCTTGTTTGAGTTTGTTCAGGGGGTATTTGATCAGATGGTGGTTGTTCAGATGGTTGAGGTATGGTTAGATGAGGTGTAGTGGGTGTTGAGGTATCAACATCAGATGGTGTTGGTGTAACAACATCAGATGAAGATGGTAGAAAGTCTGTGAAGTGAAATTTGGAATGAAGAGCAAGCTGATGATGGTGATGTTCAGAAGCAGGTAGGTCATATGGTAGTGGTTTATAGGGGTCCAGAATTTGTAAACAGGATGGTGAGGGAACTTCAGATTCATCAGAATCAGTTGATTCAGTTGAATGACATGAAGTGGAAGATAAGACATACATGGTTGCAAGGGGTTGCACATCCATAATGTCTTCAGATGGTTGTGGGATAGAGGGTTCAGGAATTGGGATGGTTGGTTCTTCTGGTGGTTGAGTAGAAGAGGGTGGTTCAGATGGTATTTGTTGTTGTGGTTCAGATGCTGTTTGTTGTTGTGGTTGTTGTTCAAATGATTTTTGTTGAGGGGGTTCAGATGGTTGTTGAACAAAAGATGGTTGAGAATGTGTATGAGGAGATGAAATGGGTTCAGATGTATGAGGTTCAAATGGTTGAGGAGGAGATGGTGGAGGTGAAGGTGAGGGTGAAGGGACATATGGTTTTGGATCAGATGTTAATACCTGGTTAATTGTTTCTCTTATTTCCTCGAAACTAGCTTCTGAAGGAGTTTCCTTTAGCTTCTTGTCCTTCTCAAGCTTGTCAGCAGCATCAAAGGCTTTCCTCTTAGGTTGTGCAACAGATCCTTCCTCAGCTTTCCTTTTCTTGCGCCTTTCTCTCAGAAGATTTGGCAACACTTCTCCTTCCTTCTGTACAATGTTGGCAGGCAGAGGAATACCATTTCTCAAACAGTCAGCAATGTATGACAGAATGATTTCCCTAGGTTCATCTGCATTGAACATGGGAAATTTTTTTATAGGAATCCTCCTTTTGGTGACTTCTTCAGAGTCAATTTTCTTAGGTTTTCCAGCAAGCTCTGAGATGACCTTCATCCTTTTCAGAGTACTCCCATTAATGACAGATCCTACAATGTAAGATAGATCATCTGTCACCCCAGCATCAGTCAGATGCTTTACAAGACCATTCTCTGTCAGAATGTCTGATATTAGCCTTCCCATAGGGATCCAATTTCTGATTTTCCAGCCTTAGCTCTTACTTCTTCTCTTGTTTCCTTTATGTGATTTAGAAGATGACTGAACAGAAGATAAGGCATATCCACCTTCTTGCCTTGTCTCATATAGAGCATGAAGTACAGTTGTTTTGTGTTGACATAATCTGGAGAGTTTGAAGATTTTCTGTGAAATATAGAGCTCATGAAAATCTTAGCCCAGTTTCTGTAAACAGGCTTCAGATCTCTGACTTTGTTGGTTGGTTCCCCAAAAACACAGACCTCTTGAAAAACATTAGCCAAGTCCACACGAGCAGTTGCCATACTTGCGATTCCATCAGTTTCTTTGTACTCAATCAACTGTCTGATTAACTTCTCAGTAATAACAATCTCCTTTCCAAGAACAGAAGAGTGAATGAACTTAGAGCAAACTTGGGCGTGAATCCATAACTCTTTCACTAATGTTGGATAAACAGGACCCATCAACCTGTCAAAGTACTTTGCCCAGTTTTGAGTTTTAATGGTTGGTTTGAGATCAAAACCATTTTCTTCAATGGAAGCAAAATCCACAAAGTTTTCACAAAGAACTTCAAGATCCTTCTTTGGAGTGAGAAGAGTTCTTACTGGTTCCTTGTACACAGCAACATTTGGAGTTGACACAGCAGCACTAGTGGATTGCATCTGAGCAGATGTTGAAGATGATGATGCCATTGAAGTTCTTGAGATACGTCTGGGTTTATGTGAGGGTTTGGGTTTTGAAAAGAGATGGAAGCAATGAAGAAGACAGAAATGCATATGAGAGAAAGTGATAGATAGTGTAAAGTGTGAAATATGAAGTGTTGTGGGAATATATAGAACAAATTAGGGCAAGCAAAGGTCACACAGAATCTCACGCGTACACTTAAGCATTAATGAAGTGAAAAATAATCATATCAAGCAATTAATGCAAAGAATAAAATCATTTCAAGCATTTATGATTCTGACAGATGGGGGGAAAATCAAGAGATTTAGATTTTCAAAGCAATACCTCAATCGTCAATTCAGTATGATGCACTCTACCTTTCCAGATTTTGAGATACACGTGTTTTCTTGCATGTGCCTCTGAAACTTCTTGAGAAATGAAACGTTAGCCAACATTCAGATCCTCTAAGCCTTGTTAGTTCAGATTTACACACAAATAAATAAACACATAATTGAGATGAAGAAATACTTCAGAGTTTAGGCATTTATCATCTGAGTAAAAATTTCATCTGATGAATATTTTATTCTGGACAGAAATCCATACTTATATTTTTCAGAATAAATTTAAATCTATCTTCAGCAAGGGGTTTTGTAAAGATATCAGCCCACTGATGATATGTATCCACAAAGTTTAAACGAATAATTCCCTTCTGAACATAGTCTCTGATGAAATGATGTTCAATCTCTATATGCTTAGCTTTAGAGTGTAAAATAGGGTTTTTAGATAAGCATATAGCAGAAGTATTATCACAGAAGATAGAAATGTTACTCTCAAAAATCTGATAATCTTCCAGCTGACTTTTCATCCAGAGCATCTGGATGCTACAACTAGCAGCAACAATATATTTTGCCTCTGTTGTTGAAAGTGCAATTGTGGGTTGCTTCTTGCTGAACTATGAGATCAGATGACTTCCAAGAAATTGACAGCTTCCAGAAGTACTTTTACGTTCTACTCTGTCTCCAGCATAGTCAGCATCACAGAATCCAACTAATTTATAATCATCAGATCTTCTGTAACACAGACCCACGTTAGTAGTACCTTTCAGATACCTTAGAATCCTCTTAACAGCTGTTAAGTGAGATTCTCTAGGATCTGATTGGAATCTAGCACACAGACAAACACTGAATAAAATATCAGGTCTTGAAGCAGTCAAATATAAGAGAGATCCAATCATACCTCTGTAAAGTTTTTGATCAACTTTCTTACTTACCTCTTGCTTACCAAGTGTGCTTGTAGGATGCATTGGAGTCTTTGCCAATTTGTTTTCATTCAGATTGAACTTCTTCAGAAGCTCTTTGACATATTTAGTCTGGTGAATATACATGCATTCTGGAGTCTGATTTACTTGGATTCCCAGAAAGAATCTAAGTTCTCCCATCATGCTCATTTCAAATTCAGCCTGCATAGACAAAACAAACTCCTTTCCCAACATAATATTGGTAGATCCAAAAATAATATCATCCACATAAATTTGACAAATTAGTAAATCTTTCTTAAATGTTTTACAGAAAAGAGTTGTGTCCACTTTGCCTCTGATAAAGTTCTTTTCCAGAAGAAAGTTACTTAATCTTTCATACCAAGCTCTGGGAGCTTGTTTCAAACCATAAAGAGATTTTTTGAGTTTGAAAACATGATCTGGAAATTTTTCACTTTCAAAACCAGGAGGTTGATGGACATAAACTTCTTCTTCTATAATACCATTTAAGAAGGCACTCTTAACATCCATCTGATATAGAGTGATGTTATGCTGTGCAACAAATGAAATAAGAAGGCGTATAGATTCTAACTTTGCCACTGGAGCATAAGTCTCAGTGTAATCAATTCCTTCTTGTTGACTGTATCCTTGAGCTACTAGCCTTGCTTTGTTCCTAACAACTTCTCCTTGCTCATTTAGTTTATTTCTGAATACCCACTTTGTTCCAATAATGTTGAAGCCTTTTGGTCTTGAAACCAGATCCCAAACATCATTTCTTGTAAATTGATTCAGCTCATCTTGCATTGCAAATATCCAATCATTATCACTCAGATCCTCATCCACAGATGTTGGTTCAATAATAGACACCAACCCACAGAGTGATGTTCCAGATGATCTGATAAACGACCTTGTTCTTATAGGGTCATCTTTCTTTCAAATAATCATTTCTTCTGGGTGAGAAGCTTTGATTATGGATGGTCCTTTAACTGTTGGTTCTTCAGAAATATTCATGTTATTCATCTGAGTAGCCAATGGAGTTGCATCTGGCATAGCTTCTTCTTGAGCTTTCTCTACTTCTGGTTTCTCAGATTCTGTGAGAATAACTTCTCCATCTGCAGAGTTTTCAAGCTGCTTTGGCTTTTGTTTGCCAAGCTTATCATCAAATCTAACATGTATAGATTCCTCCACAATCTGTGTCTCAGTATTGTATACTCTGTAGCCTTTAGAGCGTTCAGAATATCCAAGCATGAAACACTTTTGTGCTTTAGAATCAAACTTGTTAAGATTCTATTTAGTGTTCAACATAAAACATATACATCCAAATGAATGGAAATAAGAAATGTTTGGCTTTCTATTCCTCCACAATTCATAAGGAGTCTTTTCCAGAAGAGGTCTAACAGACACTCTGTTCTGAATGTAACATGCTGTGTTAATTGCTTCTGCCCAAAAATGTTTTGCCATGTTAGTCTCATTGATCATGGTTCTGCCCATCTCTTGCAATGTTCTATTTTTCCTCTCTACAACTCCATATGTTGTGGAGTTCTAGGACAGGAGAAATCATGAGCAATGCCATTTTCATTAAAATATTTTTCAAAATGTTTGTTTTCAAATTCACCACCATGATCACTTCTGACTTTAACAATTTTGAAACCTTTTTCAGTTTGGACTTGTTTGCAGAAGTCAAAGAACATAGAATGTGACTCATCCTTGTGCTTTAGGAATTTTACCCATGTCCATCTGCTGTAGTCATCAACAATGACTAATCTATACTTCTTGCCTCTGATGGATGCAGTTTTCACTGGTCCAAACAGATCAATGTGAAGTAACTCTAATGGTTTTGAAGTTGAAACAACATTTTTGGATTTGAAAGAAGATTTTGAAAATTTTCCTTTCTGACATGCTTCACAAAGAGCATCTGAGTTGAACTTCAAATTAGGAAGTCCTCTGACCAGATTAAGTTTATTAATCTGAGATATACGTCTCATATTAATATGACCCAATCTTCTGTGCCAGACCCGTTGCTCATCATTAACAGACATAAGGCATTTAACATTCTGAACCTTAAGTTCTGAAAGACTAATTTTATAAATGTTGTTTTTCCTTTTACCATTAAAGAGGATTGAGCCATCCTTTTGACTAACAGCTTTGCAACACTTTTGATTAAATATTATGTCATAACCATTGTTACTTAATTGACTTATGGACAATAGATTATGAGTTAATCCTTCAACAAGCAAGACATTAGTTATGAAAGGAAGTTTACCATTACCAATGGTTCCAGAGCCAATTATCTTGCCCTTTTGATTCCCTCCAAACTTGACGTCTCCTCCAAATCTAAGCTCCAGACTTTGGAACATAGACCTTTTTCCCGTCATATGTCGTGAGCATCCAGAGTCCAGGTACCATGACTAGAGTCTTGACTTCGCTGCTAAGGATGTCTGCAACATAGATTATCTTATCCTTAGGTACCCAGATTTTATTGGGTCCTTTTTGGTTAGTTACTTTAAAGCTTTTTCTGAACTTATGTCTTTCAACATAAGACTTGTTCTGATTAGCTTTAGATTTATTAAACACAGGTTTGTTCTGATTAGAACTTGTGTGTTTAATATCATTTAAGTGACCAAATGTAAACTGAGAGTATAATGGAGGATACTTGATATCCAGTTTATCTACAGATTTTGGATTTGAATCCTCATAAGAAAAAGATTTATATCCAACACCTTTTCTATAGTTTCTGCTAATACCATAGATCATTGAAGCCATCTTGCTTCTATCTAGGCTTTTAGTTAGAAACTTCCTGAAGCTATAGTCATACTCTTGTAAAATATTCTTAGAGCATGGTTCAAACTTTGGATCAGAGTTTAGTTGAGCAGATTCTAAATTATTTTTCAAATGAAGATTTTCAGCTTTTAGCTCATCTATTTCTGATTCAAACTTATTACTCTTAAATTCAACATGCTTTAGAAGCTTTTTGTATTTGAGTTTAACTTTGCTATAGTTTTCAAGAATATCAGATAGACTTTCAACAAGTTCTTGTCTAGAAAGTTCAGCAAATACCTCCTCAGAATCAGATTCAGATTCTGATCCAGATGATTCAGCATTGTCTTCTATGTCAGCCATGAATGCTACATTAGCACATTCTTCTTCTGACTCTGATGACGAATCAGATGCATCTGAGTCATCCCAGGTAGCCATCAGAACTTTCTTTTTGTGATCTGACTTTTTCTTTGGCTTCTCCTTCTGAAGCTTTGGGCATTCACTCTTGTAGTGCCCAGGTTCTTTGCATTCATAGCAAACAACCTCTCTTTTTCCAGATCGCCTGTGTCCAGAGGATTCTCCAGATCTTCTGTATCCAGAGGGTTCTCCAGATCTTCTGTATCTAGAAGATTCTTTGTGTTGATCTGGTTTTCTGAAGTTCTTGAACTTCCTTTGCTTATTCTTCCAGAGTTTGTTGATTCTTCTGGACAACAAGGATAGTTCTTCTTCATCTTCAGAAGAGGACTCTTCAGAGCTTTCTTCTATTACCTGCAATGCTTTAACAAATTTATTAGATTTTAAAGCAATTGACTTACCTTTCTTTAGAGGCTCATCTTCCTCTAGTTCAATCTCATGACTCCTTAGAGAACTGATTAGTTCCTCCAGCGTAATCTTATCCAGATCCTTTGCCAGCTTCAGAGCAGTGACCATGGGTCTCTATCTGATTGGTAAACTTCTGACTATTTTCTTGACATGATCTGTTGTAGAGTAACCCTTGTCCAGAACCTTTAAGCCAGCAGTGAGGATTTGGAATCTGGAAAACATGGCTTCAATAGACTCAGATTCTTCCATTTTGAAAGCTTCATACTTCTGGATCAGCGCCAGAGCCTTGGTTTCTTTGACTTGAGAGTTCCCTTCATGAGTCATCTTCATGGATTCAAATATATCAAAGGCAGTTTCTCTGTTGGTTATTTTCTCATACTCAGTATGAGATATAGCATTTAGCAATATAGTTCTAGCCTTGTGGTGATTTCTGAATTCCTTCTTTTGCGCCTCAGTCATTGATTTCCTGTCAATCTTCTTTCCATCCCCATCAGTGGGATGAAGATATCCATCAATAACTAAGTCCTAAAGATCAGCATCAAATCCTAGAAAGAAAATTTCTAGTTTATCTTTCCAATAGTCAAATTTCTCTCCATCAAACATGGGAGGTTTTGTGCTGACTCTTTCTTCATATTTGTTGTTGTTGGATGTTGAAGATTCAGTAGCCATAATGTATATCAACCAAGAATATCAAGATTTTTTCCCACTGGATCTTTTCTGGTCACGGTTAAGTGATAGCACAAACAGAACCGGAGCTCTGATGCCAACTGAAGGTGAGAAAAACACTTAGATGGGGGGGGGGGGGGTTGAATAAGAGTTTTAAATAATAAGACAATAAAAACAACTCAAGATTTTTATCCTGGTTCGTTGAAATCAACTACTCCAGTCCACCTTATCAAAGATGATTTGCCTTTCTCCACAAGGACTTAATCCACTATTAATCAACTGATTACAATAGCAAGCACTAAGAACAACTGTCTTAGTCTTCTCAAGAACTACTGACCACACCTTGGTCTTCTCAAGGAACTTCTTACAAATTAATGTAAACTAAACAAGTGTTTAAATGCATCTAATAAGCTGTATCACAACTGTGATATTTACACTTAAGATTAAGTACAAATAAAACTATACAGTTTTATGAAAGAACAAATGTATATGAGCTTTGAGAGATTTTCACTGATGCTTCAAGCGTGTGTATAAAATGTTTCTTTAGAGATTGAGCAACTTCTAAATGTTGTAGAAGTTCTCCTTTTATATCTTTTTCCAAATACTTTGAGTAATGTGCAGCTAAGTATTATATTAAGATATAAGACTTTTCATCACCAAAAGGTATGGGCAGAGACATGCTTCTTGTCAGGAAAAGTATGGTTATAGAAGCTTTGGGATTTGCACCGCGTCTCTTCATTGGACAAAATAGTCGTTGGTTACTTTGGAAGTAGCACCCCGTCCAATCAAGTTTACAGCTTCTTCAACAAGCTTCCTTCAGAATGAAGTCTTTATAATCTGCACTTCAGAACTTGTAACAAGCTTAAAAGGAATGACATACTTGAGATGATCAGAGCCAAATGTTTAAGATGATCAGAGCTTGATAGATGATCAGAACTTGATATATCAAATTCTCAATCTTGATCAGAGTCTTTATCAGAGTATGCAGCAGAAAGTGCTTTGAGCATGAATATTAATTTGATCAGAGTCTGATTACCAAAGCCTATTTTCTTGTAGTGAATTAAGCTCCAGAGTCTGATTGATCAAAACTTTCAACTCTTTATACAATTCTTTCAAAAGCGCTTCAGATCATTCTGCAGCTTCTGCTTCAGATTCTTCTGGCAGAGCTTCAGAGTCTTCTGATAGTCTTGCATCTGATGCTTCAGAGCCTTGCGTAGTTGCTTGTACTCATGTATATTGCTTCTTTGAGAGTATTCAATTTAATACCTAATACAATAATACTTGAACACATTTAGAGTATATATTTTCTTAATACAAAATTCCATAAGAGTTATCATCAAAACATAGAGATATAAGAAACACCAATATATGTTCTAACAAATCTCCTAACCTGAGGACCAATTGAAGACCACCAGTGGGTTGTGGAGCCTTGATCAAGGAGAGAGTGAATGGATAGATCTCATAGAGTGCCTTGAGGGTCATGGTGGAGCTCAATCAATTCATTGTGCCAAGTGTGAAGAGCCACAGTTGAGGGTGTTGCAATTAGGGTTTTTATCTGAGTAACCCTAAGTCAATTGTGCAGTTGAAGAGGGTTAAAGCCTATTTCTAAGTCCTTGTGACCATGGAAAGTTGTGTTGAGATACATGAGGTGATATTCCAAGATCAATCCAAGAAGAGTTCAAAGTGTGAGGATTTGCTAAATTAGGGTTCTCAGGGTAAAATCCCCTATTTAGTGCCTAACTCCAAGACCACTTATCTCAAGATACAAGTTTCATCTCCACTTTTGGCCAACATGAAACTTTTATATCATGTTCTTAGCTTTAATTTGAGTACTATAAGTCCTCCATTGGATTTATAGAACTCAAGTTATGGTTCAGACAAGTTACAGGTCATCTGAGGAATGTGAAATTTGTCTGTGAAAGTTCACCAACTTCCAAGGAACGTTTGACCTAGAAGGGTGTTTCTCCTAAACTTTTGTCCAACATGAAAGTTGTAGGTCTTGATCTTAGCTTTCCAAATTGTATTAGAAGTCTTCCATCTGATTTGTAGAACTGGTGTTATGAGGTTTACAAGTTAGGGGTATTTTGGGAAAAGTGAGATTATAGGTCATTTGGCATTATAGGTCATTTTCACCATCTTGCAAGCTTCAATTGAAATTTTTTTCAACACAAAACTTTCTGAAAATGATGTTTTTAGGTCAACCATATCTTCATGATGAATTGATTTGGCTTATGGCGAGACTTGGTTTGAGAAATTTGGCAAAAGGGAGAATTTAAAGGCATTTAAGTGAAAAATTCTCAAATTAATTCTTTGTGTTCAAAATAGGCCAAGTGAGTACTCATTTTAATCAGAAAATGCATTCTAAATACTTTGGCGTTATTATAATTTTCACTTGAGGCTTATTTCATGGTGGTTTGACTTGTAACTTCACAAATAAGTAACATATCATAACTTGGTCATAAGAGGAGTTCAAGCTCTCTAATCACTCTCTACACTTTCCGCAGACCATAGGCAATTGAATTGAAACTTCTTGGAGAAGATTTGAGGGCCAATGCGTGTTTACCATGTTTGAATTTTTCAAAGGAAATTGAAAATTGGATATTCTAATTTGGGTCTCCATTGGATCAAAAAAGCCCACAAATCATTTCTATTTAAGTTCTATGATTGATTCAGAACAATTTTGGTGATTGATTTGTGCCATAACCAGAGATTGAAGTTGGAGTTTCAAGAGGAGAAGTGGAAATCGTGATTTCAATTTCAGACCAATTCAAAGCAAATTGAGGCTACAAACACCTTTAGCATACTTCCTTGAGTAGATCTGCACAGTTTGAAGCTGAGAATCGTGTTCTAGATACCTCAATTTCAAGCTCTAACACAGGTATGTAGTTTTCAAAATTTCTGAAGTTTCATCATGATCTAGCATATGTTAGCATGCGGTTAGGCTTTAGGAGGTTACTTAAATGGATTTTGGATCATTATTTGGAAGATTAGAGACAAATTAGGTTGACATGTGATTTCTGTTTGGAGTTGGTTTGGCCTGATCTTGAGGTTTCCATACGATCTAATTAGTTGAGGATGATCAGTGAAGCATAAGGAAGAGATCTATGGTTTTAGATTAAGGTTTGGTGATGATCAGAGTTGTGGTGTATTTTCGGTTTGAATTCGTGTTTATGAATCCATGAGGAATTAGGGAAAATGAGTAGGATATTTGAGTTCAACATGAGATTTGGAGTGGATCCGTGTCAAGTTTGTTGAGGTTCTATGACCTGTAACTTTGGAACCACCGGAGAAGATGTCCGGAAGTCATCTTCGGCCACCGCTGCAAGTTCCCCCCTTTCTGAGTTTCAAATGAGGAAGATGAATTAATCACCCTTGGATCTGACTTGAGTCTTGACTTTGTATTCAAATCCAGTGGCCACGACTTGTTTTCAGAACTTGAGTTTTGGTTATGAAACGTTGCGTTTCATTTTTGAGGTGGCAGCGCATGAGACCTTAGATCAGCTTACTTAGTCATTCCATCCTACGCTCCTCATTTAATTCAGCATTTTATTTTTGTTTATTTGATTTTCCTTTTATTTTAATTCCATTTACATTCTAAAATTCATTTTAATTTCATTATTCATCAGAAAAATAAAATAAAAATATGTCCATGCTCCTCATTTCATTTGTGATTTTTCTGTGATTTTACATTTGATTTTTTTTCCTGATTTTCAATTTATTTGGCATTTTCTCATTTTATTAATTTCTTTAATTTTGCATATTTGATCCATGTTTTTGCTAATTTTTGTTCTTGCAATTGTTATTGAATTTGGGGCTGATTTTTTGCTAGCTGGTAGATTAGAGATGCATGATCACCTATGATTTAATTTATATTTTTTAGACAAAATTAGGTTCTGTTTTGGATTAGGATCATTAGACCTTCCATTTTAGGGTTTTAATTTGGTACCTTGTGATTTAAGTTTTTTTTAGGTGACCTTCCCTTTTGATTTGATCCCTGACCTTTCCATTATAGGTCCTTAACATGTTTAGGTTCCCTTAGAAAATTTCTTAGGGTTTTAGACGTAGTTTTAGTATTTTAATTTGATTTAATACTTAGACTAGTTTTAAGTTGCTTTCAACACAACACTTGCTTTAGAATGACCCTAATGGTAGCCTTTAGCTCATAATAGGTTTGCTAATCTTCTTTTATGGTGTTTTAGACACGTATAAGCTTCTGTTTGATTGTTGGTGATGTTTGATTTGGTGTTTAGACCTCCCTTTAGAAGCTTTCTTTGAGCTTGTTCAATTAGGGTTTAGGAAGAGCTTAGTTGTTCTATCTTTCTTCAAATAAACATGGATTGCTTTGATTTCTTTCCATTCTCATCCCATGATTCAAGGTACCTATGTGAAAGCCTCATCTTTTCTTTGGAAGGATGTGTGGAATTTTACAAGAGGTAGAACCTTTGAGGATGCCTGTCTCAGATGACTGGTTGAGTGTCAGGTTGGATTCCTTTGGATTCCATCCTTCTTCCCATCATCAATCAATAATCTTGATGTTAATTCTCTTCTATTTTATTAGAGCTTTTTTGAAGCATGAGGATGAAGACTTCTCTTGAGGTTGGCTTGGGCTTGAAGTTGTTTGTTTGCTGACTGTTTAATTGTTTGCTGTTTATTTGCTTTGCTGTTGAGCTGTTTGTCTGCTGTTTCTCTTACTGCTCTGCTTTGCTTGTGTGACTGATTGACTGTGTGTTGCATTAGACTAGGTTTCTCATATAATGATCTAGGCTTAAGATCATCCTAAAGGTTGAGAATAGCTCCCTTTGCTTGTCTACATCTAGAGGTTGAGTTTCTCCCTCTGCTTGACTGTTATTGATTGGCTTTGGTTGATGGCTTAAGGTTGAGTCTGTCTCCCTTGCCTGTGCTTTGTGTGTTGCCTCTGGGCTTGCTTGCTATAGAAGTTGAGCTTGGCTCCTTCTGTTTGTGTGATGCATTGCATGCATTTTAATTACAGTAATTTCTGTACAGTTTATCTGCTTTACTGTTGTTTTCCTTTGCCATGTTCCCCTAGGAACTCTGATTTCTCTTGTTCAAGAGAAGTTATGACAGACATTAGGGTTCTAACCATGCATGATAACATTAGTTAGCTTCCCTCTTAACCTCAACCATAGGATCATTTTGCATGACAACTTTAGGTTTGGATCAGTTCCCCTTTAGTGCGTCCGTTCTCTTCTCATCTTCAAACAAAATCAAAATACAGTAATAAAGGTTAATTGACGTCGTACGCTACGAGCCTTAAGCTACTTGAGAAAGGATTGTTGGAGAGTTTCTTTTCAACAGTCTGGATGTTTAGTATGGTACCCTTTGGGTGACATGCGATGCATTCACTCTCAGGTCATAATCTCTAGTGCGGTATCAGTTGCAAACATCCATAAAAGATACTTCTCAACAGAAAACAAAGATCAAACTCTTTTTGTCCTCTTGGACCTTTAATTCTTGGAAACCCTTTTCAGAAGGAGAGTTCTGTTAACTCTTGATTCTACTGCAAACGGTAAACGCCTAAGTCTCCAAAGGTCAAGCTGCATACACCAAACTGCTGGAACCGTCTGTTAACCCTACTCGGATAAAAAAGACAAACTTGTGTCTCTTGTGTCCCGAACTACGTTTGCTCTGATCTTTCACGCTGTGTGAAAGTATGTAGGCACGAGATGCGATATCTCGACGAGCAACCTTCCCCCGTAGTTAGGCGAACTCATTGACTCTGATTTCTCATTCCAGAGGGGAATACGTAGGCATAAAGTGCGATACTTTGCCGAGTCATTTTTTTTCTTTTCAGACCAGACCTTTAGTGTAGATAGATGTAACAAACCCGTCAGATAAACACAACAAGCTTGGATCCCATCGAGTACGATGGACGTGAGGGGTGCTAATACCTTCCCCTTGCGTAACCGACTCCCGAATCCAGACAATGGTTGCGATGACCTTGTCTTATACCTTTTCGTCAGGTTTTTCCGTTCGTTTCCTTTCCCTTTCTGTGGGATAAATAACGAAAGGTGGCGACTCTTCTGTCTTGCCGGCCTCATTTTTCGCAGTAGCGACACCCACGCGAGTAGCATACAAGCGTAATCACATACAACTAAAGCAACAAACGTGACCCCAACCAACAATCCTGGTGGTGATCAGCATATCAATGCATAAAAGGTACAAGGAAATACAAAGAAATCAAGTGAGGCTACGGGCACGAAAATCCTCTAGTAACTTCTTCGTAGTGGGATGATCAGGCTGGGTGAGCAGACCCCGGATTAGAAGATCCCTATGCCTGATGGCATCTTGGAGATCTTGGGAAACATTCCCACAAGCCCTTTCTCCAGAGCGGTCTTCGACTCTACTTCTCTTAGCATCAGCTCTGAGTTGACAATCCTGTAGGTTTGCCTTGGTCTCAACCAATCTGTACTGGACGTCTCGTCGAAGTGAGGCTTCAGCCTCTATCTTCTTGTCTTTGATCTCAATCTGAGCCTCCAACTGGGCTATTTGTTGCTTCAACTTTTCTTCCCGTTCTTTGTGGCTAGTCAAAGTGTTGTTCCACAATTTCTCGTACTTGGATAACTTCAGTACACTCTATCTAGGTCTTGCTTCTTAGTGATCAACACACTATGCACAACCTTCATGTCCAATCCAAGACGTTCTCTAGAATCAGTCTCCTTGGTCAAATTGGCGCCCAAGTGGTTTATCAGTTCCGTCTGTTTCTTGCAGGTGTATACGGCTTCGCTCTTCTCGCTTCAGAGTTGAGAGATTTCTTTTTCCAATTCTTCATTGGCTTTGATCAGCTCTTCATTCTTAGCTTGAAGCTGATTATACTTCTGGATTTTAATCATGGTAGGCTCTGAATGGCAGTCCTGTTTGACGGGAGGAAAGGGCATCATCACCTTTTCTGCCCTGCTATGAATCTAGTCCACATAAGGAGCATAAGCCTGACTATTGCTCTTCCCCAATGAGGTCTTTCCTTTTCGGTGAACGTTATTCCAGGCATGTTCAAATATGGCCAAATCATCCCATTCCAATGCGCCAGTGAGGTACAGAGATTCCTGTACCTCCTCGTCTTTAGGAGGGCCCCTCAAGGCATACCCGAACTGTCTGATAGCGATGGATGGATTATAATTGATGCAGCCTTTCATACCCACCAGAGGGACATTAGGAAAGTTCCCACAACTGTAAATGATTTCACTCCCCAAGCGATCTCTGTCAAACCAATCAATATCTTTGGCAGACAAACTCATCAGGCGCTCAGACCACTCCTTCGTCTCTGCAGTCTCTATAAAAACACCAGCCTTAGGTTAATGAGTGACAAACCATCTATAGAATAGTGAAGCACAGCAGGACACACTTTTGCCTCTTCTATTCTCGTTCTTATAGTGCACCGAATGATACACGTCTCCGAGCAAGGTAGGGATGGGATTCCTTGAAACGAAAATACGAAGAGCATCCACATCCACAAAGTCCGGGATATTGGGGAACAACATGATGCCATATATGCATAGTGCCAAAATAGTTTGAATGCCACCCAACATTCCTTATTGGCGAAGTGTCGGGCTTTATCAGCCAGAAAAGGTAATGGGAATCCATAAGCTCCGTTTCTCCTGGCTGTTCTCCCTTTCAACTCAGAAACCTCCATATGCAAAGTTGTAGCAATACTAGCCAGATCTGGATCATGGTCAATAGGACAAAAGGGTACCTGAGCAAGAATGGGTAGTTCCAATATGGCAGAAAACTCTTCCAATGTAGGGGCCAGCACATAACTTGGAAACGTGAAACAACGCAACTAAGGATCATAAAACTGAAGCAGAGTCTGAAGTCCATTCAATTTATACAAGGATGGCTTGCACACAACACTCAGAAGCTTCCAATAGGTTCCCTTGAAATCCTTCATCACTTCCTTACCATAGTCGACAACCCTTAGATCTGAAATCCTTTCAACGGCCCACTGGGCTGGAAATGGAAATCCTTTCAAAGAATCTCGTCTGAGCGCAGATTTTGTGGGAACTAGTGCATGCCTAACATACAGGTTCACCATTAATCTGCTTCTAGTGCTATGTACATACTCAAGCTTGGGTCTGGCTTATCACTCATCAAATCCCCCCTCCCACAACAGCACAAATAATCATATTATACTGAAAATAAAATGCAAAAAGTAAAATGCGATAAATAAATGCAAACCTAATAGATAAACACGCAAGCGCTAGGATTGACTCGCATAGGGGACGTTGGATCCCCAGCAGAGTCGCCAGCTGTCGCTACCGCGAAAATAAGGTGTCGGCAAAATAGAAGAGTCGTCACCTTTTGTTATTTATCCCACATAGAGGGAAAGGAAATGATCGAAAAAACCTGACGAAAAGGTATAAGACAAGGCCATCGCAACCATGTCTGGGTTCGGGAGTCGATTACGCAAGGAGAAGGTATTAGCACCCCTCACATCCATCGTACTCAATGTGATCCATGCTTGTTGTGTTTATCTGATGGGTTGGTTTAACTATCTACCTATCAAGGCTGGCTCAAAAGAAAAGAAAACTGACTCGGCAAAGCATCGCGCTTCGTGCCTACGTATTCTCGTCAGAGAACGAGAAATCAGAGTCAACGTAGTTCGGCTAACTACGGGTAAACGGATGGGGGAAGGTGGCTCGCCAATACGTTAGTATTGTGCCTACGTACTCTCAACAGATATGAGAGATCAGAGCTTACGTAGTTCGGGATACGACGGCTTACGGGGTTTAGATTCATCTGTTTTTCCGAGTAGGGTTAACAAACAGTTCCAGCAGTTTGGTGTATGCAGCTCGCTCGTCGGAGACTCGTGCGTTACCGTTTGCGGTTGAACTGAGAGTTAACGACACTCTTTTTCTGAAAACGTTTCCTTGAGTTATGGGCCCACGGGGCAAAAGAGGTTTGAAGTTTGTTTTCTGTCTTTTACGGAAGAAGTGTTTTTTTATGGTTGTTTGTAGTCCGTACAGCTCTAGAGACTATGACTTAGGAGCGAATGTGTCGCATATCGTCCAAAGGACATGTACTAAACACTCTAGATGATTGAGAGGAGACCGCTCAATTATCATTTCCCAAGTAGCTTAAGGCTCGTAACGCCCTGTACTAACTTGCCTTTATTATGTTTTTTACTGTTGTTTTGGAGATGAGAAGAGAACGAACTCTACGGGGAACTATCAAGCCCTAATGTTGTCATGCCAAGGATTCATCCTATGGTTGAGGTTTAAAACAGGGAACTCCTAGACGTTATCATGCAAAGGTTTCAACCTAAAATTCTATCATCACTTCCTTATCAAAGGAAGTGAGAGTCCTAGGGGATCATGTCAATGGGATACAGAAAACAGACAAAGCATTAGCTAAACATCAGAAAAATAGATAAACAGAACATAAAACAGTAAAGATGCAAATGCAATGCAGCAATACAAGTATAGGGAGACTCACTCAACCTCTAAGCAACCAAGCAAAGAAAATAAGCGAAAAACATGCAAGTAAAGGGAGCTCAGCTTAACCTTTATATGCAAATACATCAATTAGAAAATAGAAAAACAGCACACGAGCAAGGGGAGGATCACCTCAACACTTAAGGCAAGCAAGCAGAGGGAGACCCACTCAACCTCTTAATGCAGTCATGCACCTACACTTAGACTATCCAAAACATGAACAATCCTAATGCAACACACCACTCAATCATGAATGAAGGCAAGGGATTATGACAAATAAGGAATTCATTCCACAAGTAATCACACAAGGCATTTATCCTAAGGAAAGGAATTGAATGTTGGGAAGCAAGGGTAAGGTCTACAGGAACTTACCACAGACACTCAACCAACTAAAAGGGACTTGGAGAATCTTAGAGGTTTGACTCCTTCAGGAGATGTGCAAAATTCCCCCCACAGGAGGGACTATGCTACCCCAAGAAGGTTCCTAAAATGATTGGATAAGAGAAGATTAGGAGAATAAAGATAGGAAGCAAGGTAAAGTCCACAGGAACTTACCACAGACACTCAACCAACTCCATTTCCTTAGAAAGCTTGCATAGATTCAACTCCTTTATGAAAATGCAATGAATTCCTCCACAGGAGGAAACATGCTCACAAGAAGGATCCTAATTAAGCAAGGAAGATTTTGAGGGAAGCTAAACCTATAGGAAGAATCATCCACCTAATTTCTATTCTATCAAGAAAAGATTTGAAACTTAGAGTTATATGGTGTTCATTCTAAGGACTAATCTATGAAGTTAACCTAGTTAGGGTCACCTAAACCAAAGCCAACTTGCAAAATGGGGGAATAATAGAAAATCAATTCTAAAAATCTTAAGGAAAATCCTAGATTATCCTACATGGGACAAGAATCTATGGTAGAAAAACCAGGGGTAAAACCTAATCCTAAAGGTTCCAATAAAATCTAAACTCAAAGGGTGTGCTAAAGGGAATCCATCATGGAATGCTCCTAAATATCTATCTCAAACTCCTACTTAGAATCATCTAAAAAATACAAAAAAAATCACACCAACCTATCAAGGAGTCTATAACAAGCATGCAATTTTTCAGGCTCCAATTCCAAAGCATGAACTAGTAATAAAATCAGCAAGTAAACTAGTGATAAATGCCAAATTAAAAGAACTAATGAAAATAGAAAAACGGATATTAAATTGAAAACAACACCAAAATAAAATCCAAAAGTATAGAAAAATCAGAAATTAATCAAGGATCACTCACATATTTTTTCCATAATTTTCTGATCAATAAAACTATTTAAAATGAATTAAAAATGATGAATGTTATAAAAGAAAATGAAAACTGAATTAAAAGAAATAAAAAACTCAGGAAATGCCACAGCCCTTGGATCAGATTACCAGTCTACACATCCTAAGGTTAAGCGCGCGCCACCTTAATTAATTAAATGCTGCATTTTGGGATAGGCACGGTGTGGTTCAGTTGACTGAGGTATATGGTATGTTCTAATCACGTGTGTTGGCTGGAAAAGTATGAGGATCTTAGGGTTTAGAAGGTGACACCTAAGCTGGTCAAAGTCTAAACTTCCAAGAACGAATATCACACACACGATCTGGTGACTTAGTCAGCTAATTCAAACCAATCTAACGGCTAGAGTGCATCATCCTCATTCAAACCTGGAAAAAGAGAGGGAAGTGGGACGGTGGCCAGAGAAGACCTCCGGTTGTCTTCTCTGGTGGCTCTACAGTGATAAAACATGAGATCCTCACCAAAACGCATGAAACCTATACTGTTCTTCTCGGATTTTCTCACTGATCATGAATCTCTCATCCATTTACCCTAATTCTCCATGAATAACTAGTTTCGAAGGCCAACAGAAAATTCTCCATTTCAACAATTGTCATCAAACTCCAAATTATCTACACAGAACTCTTCCTCACCTCTCAAGGATCATCCTGACCTATCTAATTCTTGCTAACTCTCAAAGAACAACCATATATGATGCTCAACAGGAATGTCATCCAATCCTAAATCACCTCTAAACCTCAAGATTCCAATTCTGAAACGATCTAGGTTCCTCCCTAAGCCTAGCCACATGCTCAATTCATTCTAAATCAGCCTAGAACTAGAGGAATTTTGAAGTTAACAAACCTGAAAAGAAGCTTGAAATTGAAGGTGTTTGCGTGCGAATCTTGATGCCAAAATGTGCAGAAACCTTCACTAAAGCTTGTTGGTGCTATGGAAATCCACAACTCTTCTTAACATGCTCTGGATTGCAAAAACGATTTCTCACTTTGGAAGCTTCACTCTCAAACTGCCATAACCGTTTTCTTCACCAAATGCCAACCAAAAACGATCTGAAATGGATCCTGAACTTAAATAGAGTGTGTTTAGATAATTCCCAGGCCCAATGGAAGCCCAATTTGATCAATCCAATTTTCAATTTTTTCTTCAATGTGCAACTATGGCAGACACGGGTTCTGTGTAGTTTCAGCCTCAATTCTCTTCAAACTCATTACTTATGACTTGGTGAAGGTGAATGGATCATATTGCACCCTTAATTTCATCCAATGGTCAATCTTTGATGTGTAACTTCATCATGAAGCAACCAAAAGAAAGCCCATGAATCGATGAAATTGACTCATAACCAAAAATGACCTATAATTCCAAATTCCCAAAATACCCTTGTCTGGCAAAGCTTGTAACTTGAGTTCTACAAATCCAATCATGGACTTCTAGTACTTTCTATAAATCTAAGAAGATAAGGAACAACATTCATGTTGGCCAAAAGTTCATGAGAATCATCCTTCTAGGGAAAAAGTGTCATGCAAGTTGGTTGACTTTCAAGCTCCAAATTCACATTCCTCTGATGACCTGTAACTTGTCTGGCTCATAACTTGAGTTCTATAAACCCTATCAAGGACTTCTAGTACTCAAATTAAAGATATGAACATGTTCTACAACAATCATGTTGGGGTCAAGGTGAGATATGTTGCACCCCAAAATTTTCCTAACCTTTTCTTACTTGGTTTATGTTTCATTGCATTAGCATATCATTGATCTAACATTTGCATAGCATAGTATTGTTCATTTAACAGGGGATCAAGTGTGGTTTATATCAAGAGGAGATTTTCTAGAGGTCTTATGCAAGCTTGAGAAGTTCAGTTTTTTGTATGTTGTTAATCTCCTAACTTGAGGACCAATTGAAGATCATCAGTGGGTTGTAGAGCCTTGAGCAAGAAGAGAGTGTGTGGATAGAGCTCATAGAGTGCCTTGAGGGTCATGGTGGGGCTCAGACAAGTCATTATGCCAAGTGTTAAGAGCCACAGTTGAGGATGTAGCAAGTAGGGTTTTCATCTGAGTAATCCTAAGCCAACTGTGTAATTGAAGATGGTTAAAGCCCAATTCTAAGTCTTTGTAATCATGGATAGTTATGTTGAGATACATGAGATGATATTCCAAGATAAATCTAAGAAAAGTTCACAGTGTGAGGAGTTGCTAAATTAGGATTCTCAAGGTAAAATCCCCTATTTAGTGCCTAACTTCAAGACCACTTATCTCAAGATACAAGTTTCATCTCCACTTTTGGCCCACATGAAACTTCTAGAGCATGCTCTTAGATTTAATTTGAGTACTAGAAGTCCTCCATTGGATTTATAGAACTCAATATATGGTCCAGACAAGTTACTGGTCATCTGAGGAATGTGAAATTTGTCTATGAAAGTTCACCAACTTCCAAGGAACTTTTGACCTAGAAGGGTGTTTCTCCTAAACTTTTTTTCAACATGAAAGTTATAGGTATTGATCTTAGCTTTCCAAATTGTACTAGAAGTCTTCCATCTGATTTGTAGAACTCAAGTTATGAGGTTTAAAAGTTAGGGGTATTTTGGGAAAGTAAGATTATAGGTCATTTGGCATTAGAGGTCATTTTATCCATCTTGCAAGCTTCAAATGCAATTTTGTTCAACACAAAACTTGCTCAAAATGATGTTTTTAGGTCAACCATATACTCATGATGATTTGTTTTGGCTTATGATGAGACTTGGTTTGAGAAATTTTGCAAAAGGAAGAATTTAAAGGCATTTAATTGAAAAATTCATGATTAATTCATTTGTGTTCAAAATAGGCCATATGAATACTCATTTTGATCAGGAAAAACATTCTAAACACATTGGCAATATTGGATTTTTCATTTGAGGTCAATTTCATAGCTTTATGGTTTGTTACTTCACAAGTAAGCAACATATCCAAATTTGTTCATATGATGAATTCAAGCACTATAATCACTCTAGACTCCCTCAATAGGCCACAAGGAGTTAAATGAAAGCTTCCAAGAGAAGTTTCTGGCCAGAATTCATACTCTTCATTGTTGAAGTTTTGAAAGAAAATTGAAAAGTGGATTTTCTCATTTGGGCCTCAATTGGACCTCAAAAGCCCATAAACCTTCTCTATTTAAGTTCAGAAGAAGGTTTTGCTCTATTTTGGTGATCAATTCGTGCTGGAAGCAGAGATAGAAAGTTGAGTTTCAAGAGCTCCAAGTGAAATCGTGAATTTTGATTGAGAGGGATTCAAGCCAAATCAAGGTTCCTAGAAGCTTCATCACACTTCATTGAAGAGATCTGCAGTGTTTGGAAGCTAGAATCGTGCCCTAGATACCTCAACTCAAAGCTCAAAGTCAGGTATGTAACTTTCAAATTTACACTGATTATAGCATGATCTAGGCATGATTAGTATGTGGATAGGTTTTGG
Source organism: Lathyrus sativus (assembly GCA_963859935.3). Taxonomy (NCBI): domain Eukaryota; kingdom Viridiplantae; phylum Streptophyta; class Magnoliopsida; order Fabales; family Fabaceae; genus Lathyrus; species Lathyrus sativus. Next base: position 474,344,224 of record OZ012741.1, on the reverse strand, counting down.
ATTGAAACATAGATGAAATCTGGATAAGAATTTGGTTGATTAGAGACAATTTAAGAGGTGATGTAATTTTTATTGAGAGTTAGATTGATCTGATCTTGAGGTTTTAACATGATCTATTTAGTTAAGGATGATTAGTGTGACATGAGAAGTAGATCTATGGTTTTAGTTTGAAGTTTGGTGAAGATACATAATTCTGCATATTTTGAGATCTTCTTCGTGTTTTGTAATCTAGTAGTATTTAGAGGAATTGGATGTCATATTTGAGACCAGGACGAAATTTGGAGTGGAATCACATAATATTTGTTGAGAATTGGTTGCCTGTAATCACCTGCCTACCGGAGAAGATGACCGGAGGTCGTCTCCGGCCATCGTGCTGGACTTCCCTCCCTTTCCCCATTCAAACAAGGAAGACAATGTCTGAACCCTTGGATCTGGCTGAAACATTGACAAAGTCCCCTCATCGTGTGGTTATGACTTGTTCTCAGGATTTGATTTTTGGATATGAAACGAAGTTGTTTCATTAATTGACGTGGCGTTTACGTGGCGTGTGAGTTGGATAGCCTGAGAGCCCTTGGATGCATAAACTGAGTCCCTTGATCCTACGCCTGTGACATTTTCTTCCATTTGATTTTCTTTTATTCAATTTCATTTTATTTTAATTGCATTTTCATTCTAAAATCAATATTAATTTCATAAATCATCAGAAAAATAAAACCAAAATATGCTCATGCTCCTCTTTTAATGTGTGATTTTTCTGTGTTGTTTTATTTCTGGTTTGCTCATTTTTCAATTTAATTTGATTTTTCTCATTTTATTAATTTCTTTAATTTTGTATATTTGATACATGTTTTTGCTGATTTGTTTTCTTGCAATTGGTATGGAATCATGACTTAATTTTTTTCTAGATTGTAGATTAGACATGTATGTTCCCTCAGGAATTTTCTCTTGATTTTTAGATAACGTAGATTCTGTTTTGGATTAGGTTTTTAGAGTCTTCCCTTTCATGGTTTCCCTTTGACACTTTATAATTTAGGATTTTATTAGTTGCCTTAGAAATTGAGTTAGGCTCTGATATTTGGACTATAGGTTCCTAACATTTGCATGTTCGCTTAGGAAAATATATAGATTTTTAGAATCTAGTTTGCTATTTTAGATAGAATTTACAATTAGGTTGTTCAATTGGTGCTCCTAACTTGGTGCTTGCTTTGTTTTGCCTTCAGTGGTGGCTTTTGGTGCATGAGGAGCTTGTGATTCTTCTTGGGTGATGTTATGGGCATGTTTTAGCTTCTGTGGAGTTGATTGTGGAGCTTGGCTTGGAGTTTTCCTTTCCTTTTGATAGCTTTCTTGTAGCTTATAGGAATTAGGGTTTAGGAAAGAGCTTAGAAGTAGTTTTCTTTCTTCCTCAAACATGGATTGCTTTGATTGCTTTCCATTCTCATCTTATGATTCAAGGTCCCTATGTGAAAGCTTCATCCTTCCTTTGGAAGGATGTGTGGCATTTTACAAGAGGTAGAACCTTTGAGGATGCCTTTCTCAGATGAGTGGTTGAGTGTCAGGTTGGATTCCTTTGGTTTCCTTCCTGCTTCCCTTCATCATCTAATATTCTTGATGTCATTTCTCTTCTCTCGTGTTGGAGCTTGTTGAAGCATGATGTTGAAGAATTCTCTTGAAGATGGCTTAAAGTCTGTTTGCTGTTTATCTGCTTTACTGTTTGCTGTTTATTTGCTTTGCTGGTGAGCTGTTTTGCCTGCTGTTTTTCTGACTCCTCTGCTTTGTTGTGATTGATTGACTATGTGTTGCACTAGACTAGGCTCTCATATAGATTTTTCTAGGCTAAGAGCATTGAAAGGTTGAGAATAACTCCCTTTGCTTGTCTGCATTTAGAGGTTGAGGCTGTCCCATCTGCTTGATTGTTATTGATTGGCTTTGCTTGCTGGCTTAAGGTTGAGTCTGTCTCCCTTGCCTGTGCTTTGTGTGTTGCCTCTGGGCTTTTTTGTTCTAGAAGTTGAGCTTGTCTCCTTCTGCTTGTTTGTTGCATTGCATGCATTTTATTTACAGTTGTTTCTGTACAATTATTTCTTTTGCTGCTTGTTTCATGTGCCATGTTCCCCTAGGAACTCTGACTTCTCTTGTTTAAGAGAAGTTATGACAGACATTACGGTTCTAACCATGCATGATAACATTAGTTAGCTTCCCTCCTAACCTCAACCATAGGATCAATTTTGCATGACAACTTTAGGATTGGATCAGTTCCCCTTTAGTGCGTCGTTTCTCTTCTCATCTTCAAACAAAATCAAGATACAGTAATAAAGGTTAATTGACATCGTACGCTATGAGCCTTAAGCTACTTGAGAAAGGGTTGTTAGAGAGTTTCTTTCCAACAGTCTGGATGTTTAGTATGGTACCCTTTGGGTGGCATGCGACGCATTCACTCTCAGGTCATAGTCTCTAGTGCGGTATCAGTTGCAAACATCCATAAAAAGACACTTCTCTAAAAAACAGAAAACAAAGATCAATCTCTTTTTGTCCTCTTGGACCTTTAATTCTTGGAAACCCTTTTCAGAAGGATAGTTTTGTTAACTCCCGGTTCTACCGCAAACGGTAAACGCCTAAGTCTCCATCGAGCGAGCTGCATACACCGACTGCTGGAACTGTCTGTTAACCCTACTCAGATAAAAAAGACAAACATGTGTTTGTCGTGTCCCGAACTACGTTTGCTCTGATCTTTCGCGCTGTGTGAAAGTGGGTAGGCACGAGATGCGATATCTCGGTGAGCAACCTTTCCCCATAGTTAGGCAAACTACGTTGACTCTGATTTCTCGTTCCCGACGGGAATACGTAAGCATAAAGTGCGATGCTTTGCCGAGTCATTTTCTTTTCTTTTCAGACCAGACCTTTAGTGTAGATAGATGTAACAAACCCATCAAATAAACACAACAAGTATGGATTCCATCGAGTACGATGGACGTGAGGGGTGCTAATACCTTCCCCTTGCGTAACCGACTCCCGAATCCAGACATGGTTGCGATGACCTTGTCTTATACCTTTGCGTCAGGTTTTTTTCGATCGTTTCCTTTCCCGTTCTGAGGGATAAATAATGAAAGGTGGAGAATCTTCTGTCTTGCCGGCCTTGTTTTTCGCAGTAGCGACAAGATGAAGATCACATCTTGAGTTATGTTGTCTTGAAGTAGGGGATTTTACACTGTCAAGCACAACAACCATAGTTTAGGAACTCCTCACACTCTTGATTCATGATGAGTTGGCCTTGGAATCATCCCTTGGGCATCTTAAGGCATCAATCCATGATCACATGGCTTTGGAATTAGGTCTCAACCTTCTTCAAATCATCAGTCATCCTAGGGTTAACTAGATGAAACCCTAGTGGTACCAATCTTGGTGGTTACTTCTTATCCTTCACATGATGACATGTCCAGGCTTCAATATGATCTTTAATACTTCTCATTAGCTCTCTCAAGGTCTCAAGTCCTTCTTCAAGGCTTCAGAATCATCTGATGACTTCCCACAACTCTCAAGTTAGAAGATGTATACTCTTGGCTTCAACCACTTCTCTGAGAATCTTTGGCTTCATTGATGAGGATATCAACCCTTGAGAACTTGACTAACCCTTTTAGCTAGATTCATAGTCTCGTGTAGCCCTTTCTTGGTAGTCATACCTCTTAATCTCCTGCCTACATGTCAATGCAATGCAGATGATAATGCTAGAATGAATGCAATGAAACACAAGCCAGGTAAAGAAAGGTTAGGAAAATTTTGTGTTGCTAGAGATTACATGAGTGCTTCTTATCAAGCAGATTACTCCTAATTAAAGTACATGGCAAGTATTGAGCAACAACTCCTTGCTTCCTAATACAGAAACTAATCTAAGGATAAATCTCTACGAGATTAATAGAACACTAGTTTCCATATTGCTTAAAAGCTTTCTTATGTGAGCACTGCAGCTTCTTAGCATAAAGCTTTTCTTGTTAATCAACTAGCTTGCTAACATGCTTGTCAACCAACTACGTTGCTAACATTGCTACGTATTGGCTCAGCTGTCTTTCTCGTTGACTATCTAACATTTGATGAATCAAATGTTCTTCTTTTATAGTGCATCCAAGAGATTCGTTGTGAGGGTAGAGATGTCCTTTCAATATTCCAACGGTTATTTCCAATGGATAGAATAAGCATGTGTTGGATAGTACAGTGACATCACTTTCTTTATCCTTTTCTTGTAACGTTAATATATCATTGTGGTAGACAACTCTTATCCACAAATGATGTGATCTTCATTTATCAGTTTGGACAGATCAGCTTCTGGCTTTGGTTCTTCTTCTGATGTATCTGATGAGTAGTTCAGAAACTACTTTGGTATGATAGCATAATAACATCAGAGTTGTTTGACTTCAACACCTTGTTTATCAGAGTGGATAGCAACAACTTATCTTATTAACACGTCTTTGTCTAGGTGAAGCTATATAATCTTCTACTTCATAATCTAGTCTTCAGAGTCTTTCTGCACTTGGTCTTTAGAGCCTTAAGCCTTCAGAGCTTCAAGTTATCAGAGTCTTCAGCATGTAGATCTTCAGAGGATTATATCTTCAGAGTCTTGATCTTTAGAACCCTTGAGTCTTCAGAGTCTTGATCTTCAGAACCCTTGAGTCTTCAGAGTCTTTCTGCACTTGGTCTTTAGAGCATTCAGCCTTCAGAGCTTCAATTCATCAGAGTCTTCAGAGCTTGGTTCTTCAGAGGACTATATCTTAGATGCGTTGTTAGCTTCCAGATCAGATACACATCTCAGAGCAGAATCCACAAGAGCATTGCAACTGCAATATACAACATCTTTGGATCTTACTGATCATGATCAGATACAGAGGCAAACTTGCTTCTTCAATATGCTTTGTTTGCTTTCAGATCAGATGCGCTTCTCAGAGCAGAATCCACAGGAGCATTGCAACAACAATATACAGCATCCTTGGATCTTTCTGATCGTGATCAGATGCAGATGCAAACTTGCTTCTTCAATAAGCGCTATATGAAACGTCACACATAGTAACTCTCATATTGTATTAAATGCACATCTTGATATTGTTTGTTTGATCTGATATCTATAATTAACGTGATCTGTACACAACAAACATTAGAACATAAAATGATTCTTTCACAAATACTTAATTGTTATCATTAAAACATAGAGATAACTTGCAGAAACAATTCTTGTTCTTACACATAATCCTAAGGTCATAAAGAAAATAACAATAAATAAACCCTTAAGCACTTCGTCCTAAGGATTCACTGGTTAATCCTGCTAGTAAACCATACATTTGGAGACCAACGGTTGTTTACCATTTTTCAGGGTAAACAAATTGGCACACTCGGTGGGACCTGTGCTAAGTGTGTTTTATTTATATCATCCCTTGTTTTTTCTTACTTTAGAAGAATTAAGTTATGTTTGTAGGAACCTTTTCTGGACATTTTTTTGCATGCGTTTAAGGAGTGGTAAAGCGTTATCCAGTATGTCGCATCCTCCTCCAGAAAATAGAAATTCCCAGAGTAACTGGTCAGTGGTTTTATATGTTATTTTACCATGAGTTATAGTTAATTGTCTTATATGTTTAGTTGCATTTTATTTCCTTTTATCGAAATATATGCGTTGGTTTGGTATTTCTATTGTTTTTAGGTTCAGGTAAGCAATCAAGAAGAACCAGAGCAAAAATTGGAGCAGGAATTCAGAAGATTTTTTGAAGGGAAAAGTGGCCTGACACGACCACCCGTGTTGCTTGACACGGCCCGTGCCAGGAGGATGCCAAGAGATAAATTTATGTAGAAAAGTAATGGGCTGACACGGGTGCCCGTGTCACCTGACACGACCCATGTCAGCAAGTCTGGAGCAGACAGTGTTTTCATCAAGCATCCAGGGGGCCAACACGATAGCCCGAATCAGCTAACACGGCCCGTGTTGGTTGAAGCGCTTCATCTTCCAATTTTCTTGTTTTTGTGACCTTTGTGATCCCTAAGGGTATTTTGGGTATTTTCCTATTACTGTGTTGGACCTGGGAGTATTTAAGACGTGTTTTGAGAAGGAAAAAAAAAGACTTTTTTTTTTGCCAAAGAAGAATTACGCGATCAAGATTGGAGAGATCAAGGTGATTGGGGAACTGAAGGTTTTCATGAGCAGAAGCAATTGAAGATAAATGAATCCTATTATCTTGTAATGTTTAGTTTTTACTTTGTATTTTCTTCGAATATTATGAGTAGCTAAACCCCCAATGCTAGGGGTGACCCTGATTTGAATCTGTAATGACTCTGATATTAGTATTGCAATAACAATTTCTTTGTTGTCATAATTAATTTGATCTGTAGCTATTCTTCATTCTTGCCCTATCAGACCAATAGGGTTTAATTTTCGATTAACGATTAGGATGGAATGCTGTTGTTAATGCTTTGATTTTGATCATTCTGTAGTAGATATCACCTAGGACTATGGATACCCTATAAGAACCAGAATATTCTTGATAATTGATTGCTTAATTTCATTTATAGTTCTCTACGGACATAGGAATTAGGGTGGATGATTAAAGGTTTTCTCACTAAAGACTTAGGATTAAATAATCTAAAGAATCGGTAATTAGTTAGTTACAATAAGTTGTTGCAGTGTTAATTCAGAGTTGTTACTGAGTCGGATCACACACTTCCCCTAGCATGTGACTCATATCTGTTTAAACCACTTAGTCAATTTCCCTCTTTTACTTGCAAATATTTTTATAATTAAACCAAACAATTTTAAAACTCCAAGTGCTTTTGTTCTATTAAATTATTATAGAGCTTGTATTTCGTATGCAGTCCTCGAGATCGATATTCGGGGAATTTCCCTCGTATTACTACATTAGCATAATAGTACACTTGCTATTTTACCGATCAGTAACCCACAAGACGTGGTGCAATAGCCGATTGCATCGGCCAATGAAGAGCCAGTTCTTTCTACACTAGTTAGAACGATGGCTCCATCAGCATCAGTCGCACCAGTCACAACAATGTCGTCCCAGGGGAATACACCCCTTCCACCAGGAAATTTTTGTAATAATCCTGCGCTGACGAGACCTTTATTTGGATTCTCAATGCCACCCCCTTGGGAGAGATTATCCATATGGAATGCTAACATCCATGATGGCATGCTTGCAACCAAATATGTCAACTTTTAGTGACAATGTAATGACCATAGTGCCATTACATAACTCTTACAATGCCTTAATGTCAACCATCAATAATATGGCATAACCAACAGGGATAAATTATATCCCTCAGAATTTGCCATCACTAAACACTACTTATATGACAGCTATGAGGCAACAAATATACGAGAGTAACTTGGAAATGGTAAACACTCTCACCCAACAAATGGGGACCATCTTCAATCCATTAATTGCTAACACAAACCAAACTTATGAAGTGTTGGCAAGCCAGATGGGGCATATTGCTTATTTCTTTGGCACACCCCTAGTACCAATTTGACCAACTCCACAAATATCTAACGTAGGAACGGTCGTAACCCCAAGAACACGACAACATAGCCCAAAAACCAAGGGTTGCAACAAAATCCTCCTTTAAATGAGGATCAAATAGTGAAAAACAGTCCTACCCCTCTGATAGTTCAAAGGAATCAAAATGTTGATCTAGTACTTAGGCATGTCCAGCAAAATAATTTTGGAGGATAAAACAATATAATGAATGTGGTCGAGCAGATCCTGGCCCAAAATAGATTGAGTATAGGACTCCATCGATCAAATTTTATTTCCCCACTTCCTGAATATATTCGACAGTCAGAGGTTCCCAAGGGATTGAAGATCCTAACATTCACTAAGTTCGCTGAAGACACCAATGAGTCGACAGTAGAACATGTATCCAGGTATCAAACTGAGGCTGGTGACTTAGCTAATAACGAGAACTTAAAACTAAAATAATTCCCAAGTTCTTTAACCAAAAATGCCTTTACAGGGTTTACGACTCTTCCTCCCTAGTCTATATAAACATGGAGCCAGTTAGAAAGGCTATTTCATAAGCAATTTTATATGGAGAATTTAAAGATTAGCCTCAAAGAATTAGCAAGTGTTAGGAGAAAGGTCCCTGAGTTAATAGAGGACTACCTGAATAGGCTTAGACTTCTCAAAGCGAAAAGCCAGGTGCTTTATGCAAGTATCAGAGCACGAGTTAGTCGAAATGGTCGTGCGTGGCCTAGACTATTCTATTAGAAAGAAATTGGATACCCAATATCTAAGGGATATGGTACAACTTGAAAATAGGGTTCGTCAAGTCGAACGCTTGAAAGCTGAGAAAGCCATAACTAGTGAGTATCATAAGAAAGAGAATGTCGCCTACATAGACGCAAACAAGTACGTCTCCGACGTAGGCGAAGATAGTCTAGATGAAAACAAAGTCAATGTGGCTGAGTTGAAGCCAGGACCCCCATACACTTGTAAACTTTTAAAACCATCCAATGGGAAGAACTCTGTTGTTGCGGTTAGAATAGGATATCGAATTATTAATTAATTTGACTCACAATCTTTGATTCACAATCGATCTTTGATTTATCCGAAGTAATAGGTCAAAAGAAGGAAAACCTAATTTTGCATTGTAAACAATGCGGGCAGAGATCTAGGTAAGGGGTTGGTTAAGCTTAGGGAAGGTATTAGCACCCTAAACTTCTGTAGTACTCTACAGGAGCCTTTTGTTTAAATTTACTATTTGATTTAATTATTTGCTTGAAGATATATACTGAGCTAAAGGGTTAGAGAGTGACATAGAAAGACCTAAGGGTTAGTCCTAAGTTTACTCGGCAAGATTCGCATCTTGTGCCTACGTATCCTGGGTAGGGAATGAAATCAGAGTAATCGTAGTTCCCCTTGAAAGAAAGGTTAGAAACTTCTTGACTATGGTCAAGGTTTCAAAGGGGAGTAAGCGTTATTAATGAAGCGCTTACGTGGAGTTCGGAGACTCTTGTTTCTACATTGAAAAACAGTTGAATTAAAAAGGGTTAAAGAGGTATTCCACGACGGGAAACCCTAAAACGGAGTGCGGCGACTCCTTAACCTAATGCTAGGGTAAAGGGTATTTTCGTCCACGGCAGGACACCTAGGCAAAATTAGGGTTTTGAAATGGTCAAAGATTAGGGTTATTGACTCGGCGGTCAAACGGCTAGACCTAATCCTTCGGAAGGACGTTAACGGTAAAAATGATGCAAATGACAAATTACTACAATGACGATAATTGAAATACGGGGAAATAATGAAAGCAGTAAAACAGAGGTGCAAAGCGACGATCACTCGCATAAATTACAACCATGAAAAAAATGCAAAAATTAAAAAATAAAAAAATAAAAACGGAATAAAAGCGACGATAGCCTCACATAATTACAACCGAAAAAGGAAAATACAGTAAAAATGTGAAATTACTAACAAAGTACAAACAAGAGATATGAAAGTCAGATAATAATTAGCGGAAATATTAAGCCTTTTTTTTATTTTAGCATTTTTTAGTTAGAAAATTAGAAATGAAAGTGTGAAATGTTAGAAATTTAAAAATAAATAGTGTTAGAAATTTATTAAGAAAAAATTTAAGTTAAATTAAACATAATGATTTAAAAAAATTTTGTTTTTAAAAGAGGGTTTTAAATTTTAATTTGGAAAGAGTTTAATTTTTATTAAAAAAAAGTTTAACTTTTACTTAGCGTTTTACTAAAAAAGTGATCCAATTTTAATCTTTAAAAAAAATGAGTTTCTAATTCTAATTAATGATTTTACTTTTGAAAGAAAGATCTAAATTTTAATAAATTCTAATCCCAATGTTTAATTAAATTCTTTGTTAAATAGTTTAATTAAAACTTTAATCCTCATTATTAATTACCAATAAATAAAACTAAAAGAAAATTAAAATAATAAAAAGAAAGAAAAATAAACAGTAATAATAAAGGGGGAGGGGTGGATTGTGTTACTGTGTTGTTTTTTTAGGGTTTGGGAAAAAACTCTTTCCTGTCTTTAGGGTTTGGGAAAAAACCCTTTCCCTTCTTCTTCTTCCCAACCGGCAGCGGCTCCACCATGTCTCCTTTTTGAAACTTTCCTCTTCTCTCCTGCTTCGCCTTCGTCTGTTCATACCTGAAACCAAATAAAATCAAACCTATTAATGTCATAATCTTACGTTTTGGGTGTTTAAACGGCGAGGTGGTGGTGTTCTTGGCCGGTGATGAAGCTTCTTCTGAGACTCTTTGCTTGGTTGTTGTTCGCCAGTGGTAATGAGACTATAAAGGATCAACGGCCGCCGTTGGATGATCCTTGTTGGTGGATCTTCTGAGTTTTTCTCAAAACTCTCTTCTTCCTCTTTCTGATGACCAGTTCTTGGTTTCTGATGTTGATGAAGTTTTCTCCCCCTTTTCTCAAATACAACTTATGTTTATATAGGTATCAAACTAGGGTTAACTCTAACCTAATGCCCATTTTAAAGTCCAACTTAAATAATTATTTAAAACTAAATAAAATAAAAATAAAATTAAAACTAATAATTCTATTTATTTATTTATTCTAACTATTTAGACAAAAAATAAAAATAACCGAAATTCAAATAAATAAAAGTCGGACGCCCAAGTGCTCGAAAAAATAAACCAAGTACACTAAAATGATCAGCGCAAAATATATGACTCAGAAAAATACCGTTTGGCCAGATTTTGAAATAAATTTTACTCGATAAAATGACTTAAACTGTCCAAAACGCGACCGACAAGTGGTCGAAAAATTTAATTGAACACGCCAGGTTAAACTACGGAAAACGTAGATTAATATGACTGACATTTGCAGGCTCGACTTTAAAATTTTCCGACCGTTGATTTTTCACAAAGTTGACTTTTAGTTTGACCGATTTGGCTGTAATTTCGACAAGTTTATTTCAGCTGATAAATTGGGTATTATGAAAAATGACAGGCATGATATGCTATACAGGCAATGCAAGAAAAATATGAGGGTAAAATTTGGGGTGCAACACCTGTCAAAACTAACAAGAATGAAAAGTTCACCACTAGAACTTATACCTTCGGTATCACGAAATGTGATGAAATCTTTGATATGTTAGTTAAAGATGGTCAAATACTAGTGCCTCCTGGTTTGAAAACCCCTCCTTTAGAACAAAGGAAGAAAAGAGGTTTTTGCAAATATCATAATTTCTTGGGTCATAAGACTTCTCAATGTTTTTTTTTTCCAGGGACTTGGTTCAGAAATCTTTGAACGAGGGAAGTATCCAATTTGGCAAGAAGCCAAAATCAACAATGAAAGTGGATGTCGACCCCATGCAAATGGAGGAAGCACATTATGTTGAGCCTCTTGAAATCCTGATGGTGGATGCTACTGATGGCTCCAACGTGGATGTCGACAAGGAAGAATGGATCCATGCTGTTGATGACTCTAATTTCCAAGAAGTTTACCCACAGGCTGAAGAGGGATTAATCGACTTCCTGGAGCGTTGCAAGCTAAATGAATCCAAAATGATGTTGTGTCTATGCTGCAGCGCGATCTTTGATGAAGAGGCTGTGAAGAAAGTGGAAAGATCCCAAAGGACTAATTCAGAACGTGGATGTGGTGGAGGTCGAACGACAAGGTTCACTCCTAACAGTGGGGGCAGGTCTCGTCGAAATGAGGATTACATGAGGCAGTTCCTACAACCTCGACAAAAGACCTTCAAGTCGTCTACAGGTGCACCAAAAGACAAATGGGTGAAACCTACTAACCATAAGGGGGCAAGTAACCTGAAGTGGAAAGAGGTTGACCCAAAACCTAGGATGCCAAAAACCAAGACCCAGAAGGAGGCATCCTAGGTTTTTTTCCTCTTATCTACAAGGAAAAAAAACCCATGACATACACTCAATAGAGGCGCTATCAAAGAAGGAAGAAAGATGAAAGGGAGGCTCAAGCCAATGGGCATGGGGCGCCAGCAGAGAAGCATGATGCGAATACGAAAAAGCCAAACCAAAAGCCCTATTCTAAGAAGATTAGTAAAGATGCAAAACCATAATCTGTCCCAAAAATGGTGCACAAATCCCCTGTCATATGAGGACTGAGGATGAGGGAGAAGACCCCTGAGTAATCTCTTTAGTCAGAGGACGAGGCTGTAGATTACTGTTCACTATGAAAATTGGCGAACAACCGCTGGTCTAACAAATCGAAAGAGATATGTGTTGCTTGTAGGACCGACCACACAAATCCTAGGACATGTGCTAATTGGTCTTTTAAATGAAGTGAATGAAAATTATAAACACTTCAGCGAGTTTCATGGTAAGACAACTTATTTCAAGTATAAATAAATTTGAATAACGGTAAAAGGAATTAAAGTGCTGATAAATGACAAGGATAATAACTTGCATAAAGAAAAACAAACTTTTAAGTAAAAGAAGTGCTAAATTGCATTGAAATAAAAACTGGTGTTTAGCCAACGTACATTCTCACGAATCGTTTCTCTCAATCACACGAAACTTAGAGTAAATAGAGATTTTGTACACAATTGGATACACCATCTTAATACTAAGACCTGCTATTTATAACCATCGAACATAACCGCTATTAGCGGCTAACAAATAAGATCAAGACAAGTGTCACTATGCATGCCTTCGAACCACCGGGATGCTCCCCATGTCTTTATTAAAACAGACTTTCCCTCTTTCATTTGAATTTAAATGAACTCTTGTCGAAAACTCCCTTGAACAACGCTTCTGTCGAATTGGGTCTTCAACTATTGAGGAATATCTTTAAGTCTAAAACATAGAACCTCCCAACAAAAAAACCATCTTCGACTCTTATTCCATAAAGCAAAGTTTTAGTCGAAGTAATTAAATTTCCCAAGAAACCTCTATTTTCTATTTTTAACTCTGTTCAGGCGTCGAAATTAGGAGCTAACAATTTGTCCCCCAAAAATGTCATTTTTGACATTAATGAAGAACAAGACATTTTTTGATAGTATTATTCCATGCCTCAAACAATTCTTGCACGTCTCTTACTATTCCAAAGGTCTATGATGTCAGACTCATCATGGAACTTTCAGTAACACGTCTCCTCAAAGGACGCCATTACCTCTAGCCATCATCATAATCCCTAGATACTAGGAAATCATGCACTAGGCATTACTAACCATGTTTTGTCAAACGGTCATTGTGGGACATGTGCCCCACTAACTTTCAGCTCTTTAATGCTGATTTGAGGCCTTTTGATCTTCCATAAGCCTATAAATTCCCCAAAAATACTTGTTGCAACTTTTATGCTTCTCAGAAATTTCCAAACAACTTTCAGTTTCTCCAATTCCAAACTTCCAAACCCAAATTCTCCAAGAAATCTCAACAATGGCATCTCCCATTACCAACGTCAAGGACTATAAGAAAAATCTAAAGTCTAAAGATCTGAAGAAAATTTCTCAACTCCCTGCTTTTGACACGCTGTCAGCACCAATGATGATGGAGAACCAACAATTTCTCCCTGAGCCGCTTGCAGAAGAGAAAAGTAGAATATACAAATCCCAGGTACTTATTCCTCTTGTTGTATCTGGTAAAATGTATGCCCTATGTGGGCCTTTGCCGTCATCTGGTTTTGACCATAATAAAGCTAGGGACTTCTTCCCCTCCTATCACAAATCTAAACCCATAGGACAAGCCAACAATGCTAAGGACGAGAAAACCTCCACTCATGCAGTAGTGTTGAACAATATAAATTTAAGATATATGAACAACAACTTTAGGATTTTTAGAGCCACACCCTCCTTCAAGGAATCAGATGATTATATGAATTGGATGGCAAAGATAGAGAAAGTAAAAGCTCAAACCTGAAAAAAAACTAGGAATTTATGGCTTGATCATGTTGTTGAAAACAAGCCTCGACTATTGTCAAACCATGCTAGTCTCTTCCTTATATTTCTGGGACAATACCCATTACACCTTCCATCTCCCTTGTGGAATGATGACACCTACTCTTTTTGATGCAACCGCTATTAAAGGGCTTAAACTCACTAGAAACCCATACGATCCTGACTTAGAATCTGACGATTCCATAGGTTTTAATTCCACAAAGGCCACCTACTCTCATTTTATATCGCACTTTTTCGACAAGACCACTGCTAATGTTTCGTATCAGGAACATATAGCCTTTTTAACCGTATGGTTATCCCACTGCATTTTCTACTCGAAGTCCCTACAAGTGGCTAGGAGGTACTTGACTCTGGCCACTCAACTCCATATAGGCCACGACATATGCCTAAGTAAAATGATTCTGGGTAACCTTTACGAGTCTCTAAGTAAAGGGGTATCCCAACTCAAAAACTTGGGAGCGAAAGGAAACTTGCTATTGTCTAGTCCTTTCTGGCTTTTGCAACTTTGGTTGAATGCCTCGTTCAAAGCTAGCCTTCCCAACAAGAGTTCAATTGACGAAGCCACTGATAAGATCAAAAATAGGAGAATCGAAGGAACACGCTTGGTCCAGCTTACTCCCCACGAAGAAGGATAAACCCTCAGACCAATGTTCTTAAGCTACGTCATGATGTTTGCAAAAAGTCATGAATTTACTTCGAACATGGTCCCATTCGCTGCAAGAAAATATGGTCCTGAGTGGTTTACCAGACCTTTCCCAACTCTAAACAAAACTCTATAGTTAAAATCTTCACAAATCTGGGAAGCCTTTCTGATCCCAAGGTTGATAACACTTCGACTAAATCTGTCGAAGTCTCAAGTTGCTTTGGTTTCCTATCAACCAAAATTGGTGGATCGACAGTTTGGTCTAGTCTAAACACTCCCCAAATGCCTCTTCGAAAAGAAAAGTGCCTTATTACTTCACGATGTGAAGTATACTGAGGAAATGGCTACGAAACATCTTCTTCACTACTCCAGCAAAGTTCAACTCGTCCCTATCAGCTTCGACCCCTACTTCTACTGTACCCCAAAGTTAAACCACTGGTGGTCATCATACTATGCCGAGGAATTCTTCGATGCACCTTCTTTCACTCGGCTTATTAATTAAGCTTTTCTCTCTGTGCAGGAGAAGATAAAGAAAGGTAATATGACACACATCAAAGAAATCCAAGCATTCCATAAGTACTTTGAAACTATTTATCGACCAAATGACCTTAGTTGAACCTTCTGCGAATAAGCTGTTACTTTAAAGGAAAAGTTTTTAAAGAAAATGGAAAATTTGGAACTCCCTTCGTACGTTCCTCCCAAGGAACGATACGCACTGGCTTTCAAACAATTTCCTATGAAATTTCCTCGACTACCAAATGTTGATTTTGGAGTGGCTCTTTCCCTTCCATTCCCATACTGGTTTATCTGTGGGGATTCCATAAAGATTCTTCGCCAACAGTCAAAACCAAAGGCTCAGCGGGTGGTTGCGACTAAGCACACTTTAGACAGTTTCAAAGGTCCTCTTCATATTAGTATCGAAGATGTTCGTATCGAATCCTAAATATTTGAAGGTGCGGAATAGGAGGTTTTCGAAATATTTTCCCCTATTTGATTTTTTTATCATCTTACTTGTATTATTTTGTTTGACTTTCAGCTGTTAAAGTTGCCCCAAAAAAGAAGAAGCAAATCGAAGAACAAACAGAGCAAAGTCCTCCATTTGCTAAGGTAAATTTCTTACTTAATTTTCCTTGACTGCAAAGTCTTCTGTCGTCGGATGCCACAAGTTTTTTTCCCAGAGCTCACGAAGGCCTCCCCTTACTCCCAAGAAACAAAATACTAGGGGGACTTCTGTTGCACCCCAAATTTTGACCCCTTAGATCCTCATCATCATTGTAGGATCATATTCATTTGATTAACTAACCTTAACCAATTTCATGTTTATCTTTGTTAAGATGCAGATGAATTAGGGTTCTGTACCGTCAAAATCGAAATTTTGGTGGTCTGATCAATCAATATTCTAGATTGATTCAATTTCAAATAAGTCTCCACAAGATCAAACATAATGCATTGGATCAAGAATGAGTGCAATTTGAGGTGGTCACCCGGGGATTGAGAATAGTGCAATTTAAGGTACCCGATTAGGGTTTTCGACGAGAAAAAGTCAACTGTAGTTTGACTTTTGGTTTAAAAATTATTTCAATGGTGGGATCTTGATCCATTAAGCTCCTATGGCTTATTAAAGTCCATCCAAAGAGTTTCAAGTCCTCAGGGTGTTCGGATCATCAACGGTCGACTCGGTAGGCACCGATTGGTCGAACGGTTGACCGAAAAGTTAACTCTTCAAACAATAAGGAATTTGACTTCAAGATGTGAATAAAAAATGTTCCTTATGTCATATTACACCTCCCCATAAAATTTCATGACCATTGGATCAAGGGTTAATAAGTAATTGCAAAAATCGAGAGTTAGGGTTTCGAAAGGGGCAAGACCATGACTCCTCAACCACACATCCAAATGAAGTGGTTCAAAGCTCATTAGAAATCTCTTGACAAATCCTACAAAAGCCTCAAAGTGGTCCATGATCAAAAAATGCATAGAATTGGAGTTATAGCAAAATTCATTTTTGAAGGGGAAATAACTTAGAAAAATTCTAAGTTATTTAGCACTTTTAAGTGGTTTTTTCAGAAACTTTGAAGGGTTTTTCAACCTAGTTCCATCAAGAATTTGTAAATTCCCAAAACATGAAAGTTATAGAGCTACTTGAGGGCTTTCCAAATTATAGTAGAACTCCTCAATAGCATGATTGAGCAGGAAGTTATGCACCATAGAAGTTGGGTCTGTCACACTTGAAATCACTTTGTCAAGAATTCTGAAATTTGGATTTTCACAACTTAAGCTACTCTCAACCCTTGGATCTTGATCCAAACTGATAATGTGAGGCATGGATAGAGAGAAAACCAGAAAAAAGGATGGTTTTGGTGAACATAGCAAGTTGTTGCAACTTGGCAATATAATAATCAAATGTAAGAAGGAGAGAGAAACTTTAATGCTAGGACTGTTGCAGCTGGTTTACTCTACCCTCACAGATCATCTCAGTAACTTCATGTCCATTTTCACTTGAGTTTTCTGATCTCCTTTGAACATTGGAGCTGATAGGAGAAGATCTTGCAAGATTCATTTGAAAATCTCATGAAAACTCCCTCCAAAAGTGGTAAAATACCAAGGCTGCCCTCACTCTTGTTTGGCTATAAATAGAGGCCTCTTCTATGAGTTTAAACACACCATAGAAATCTCAAAAAACCAGAGAAAACATAGCTCTCATTCTCCTCTCATTCCTCAAGAATTTCAAAAACCTCAAAATCTCCATTTTCACCAAAAAGTTGTCTTGAGCAAAACTCTGCTCAAGACCAGTTCCATCATTTCTAAACCTCTAAAAATCACCCTGACAAACCCTAAACATAATATAGAAGGTGTCTATACCCTCAAATCTCTCAAAACTACCATTTTGCAAAAAGTCAACTTTCAAACCAAGAAGGTTTGACCACCATACTCAAAACTTGCCAAATCCTTGTCTAGGTTTGTTCTAACCATCCACACACCTCACATATGTCATATTACAACTGTCCAAAGCATTGAAAATCAACTGGAAATCACCTAACTTCAACTGTCTTGAGGTTTGGTTTTGTTGCTTCAAGAGGAAGTAAGATTCATCTCATTGCAAAGGAAGGTTTATCTCTGGGTTTCTAAGCTTTTTATCTTGTTCAAGGCTGGTCAACAAGAGGTATGTGATGTTCTAACTATCTCTAAGTCATACATTGTCATGTATTGTCATTTTGTGATGATTTGTGTGAAAACATACCGTGGCTTCCCTATTGTGCTTCTTTGTCAAGAATCCTAGTTTTATTATCATAATGCTTATTTTAACAAATATATTGTCATTTGTAAATGATATGTGGATGATAGGTTACAAGTTTGTGCCTTGATATCATGTTTAGACTTGTTAGTGAGGTTTTGGTCATTTGGTAGATTTAGGATCTAACCTTGAAAAAGTGATATACTTATTAGTGAGATATGTAGATAGCTTGTAAGTTGCTCATAGATCCCCCATTTGCCCTTGATCATGTGTGAATCAAGATGGCCTTTTGTTTTCATTATGATGATTTCATGTTTGTCTTTCCTATCATTGCTTTGAAGTGGTTCTTAAGTGGTTATGCTTGCTATGCCTTAAGTCTTTGGTCAATGTTTGATTTTGTTCATGATGTGTGTCTTGGTGGAAATATGAAAGATGTGAATGTTGTTACATTTTGTTGTTTTGAAGTCTTATGTGTTTTTGCTGTCAATTTGGAATCAACATGTCATTCCTAGCTTGGTGTGCTTTTGCTTGACCTTATGTTTAGAGACTCACTTATTTACCTATTTCAAGAATATGTATGATATCTTTGTGCTCAAAATCTACCTAAGTGTTCAAATTACCATATCATGTCTCAACTGTTGCATTCTTCAAAATATCATGAGGTCAACATCTCATATTCCGTTCCAAGCATTGTCTACATGATTTATGTGCATTAAATCTTTATCATATCCATTTAAAACTTGTGCATGATCTCAATTTCCCCAACTGTCATGGTTATGGCTTATTGTACATTCAAATTGTTGTTCTTGTATGACATGAGCTTCAAATGCTAATTTCTGTTTTGGTGAAGATTTTACTCCTTTTCTGAGTTGTATCTCATCTGTTAGCATCATTATAATGTGTATATAACCTCCTTTTCATGAAAGAAATCATTGCCTTAAAATTGCCCTGTTGGGGTTGAATGTCTTGCCTAGGCATATTTTTCATCTTTTGCACCAATACACCAATCTTCATTCTACTTGATACATGCTCTTACTTGAACCTCAAACACCTTCATGATGACTTTTTTGGTGTGTGCATATTGATTACTTGTGCTATCCTGGCTTATTTTCACATTTCACATTCCAATCACACTTACACACTAAATCTGCCACAACATGCTCAAGTTATTTTTTCTGTTTGTGTATACATGATTTTAGAGTTGTAACTCACTCACATGTTTGATTCTAAGGTGTGTATATGTTTGGTTTGGTCTGAGATTACCTATATTTGCATTTCACCACTTAATTGCATTTTGAGCCAAAACTGTCATGACCACATACCAAAACCATGTTTACTTACATAATGATCAATCTCAGAGTGGTAACTCATTTTGCTCTATACTTGTGGTGTGTGTATGTATTTGTTTGTTAATGAGAGATCTTTTTTTTTGCACTTGAACTATGTTTGCATACCATAGCTGTCAAACCTGTTTTAAAAAGAAGAACACTTGTGCTCCTTATGTTGCCTATTGCCCTATGTTAGTAAACTTGCATTGGAGTTGGTATTTAAGTGATTGATGTAGGCCTTATCATGCTAAGTTACATTTGTGTCAATGGCCTGTTTAGGATCAGCTGTAGGTTTGTTAGCCTTAATTCAAGTGACAGGTTTGGTTTGATTTTGGTGTGGTACTGCTGTCTAGACCAGTTGTGAATTTGATTAAGGAGCCTATTGGTATTCAATTCGTGTTGTTCAAATCATAGTGATTGTTTGATGTGTATCTGCTCAAACTGTTTTGAAACTTATTTTTTTGCAACTCATGTCATAAATTTCAAAACCACAAGTCACTTTGTGTTCAAGTTGGAATTTGAGCTTCATATGTTTTAGAACTTCATATATGTTGTATTTGGAGTGTGTGAGGACTTTCAATTTGTTTTAAACATGAGTAAATGGAGTCGTAGCTTTGAAACTGCACTTCACTCACTAATTTTGCAGCTGTCATGTATTTTTCGAATCCATGTGGTTTGTGAGCTTTCTCAAGGTTTAGACACACTCTATATGTTATTTTGAGGATGTTTGTGTGATTCATTCACTTTATTTTGGCCTGTCTCATAATCTCACTATCTCACTTGCAATGTCTTGATTTTCCTCTCATTTCCACATGACAGTTGGAATTTTACCTCATAAGTAGTTTGTTTGAATGCACGAACTTGTTGCATATGATATTTGAATTGTGTTTGAGCCCTTTTCCTGACCATAGCATGACTGGTTTGACCTTTTGCTTTATAAATGCATTTTCATCCAAAATTGCAACTACTATCGTGTTTTCATTTCAAAGCATCTTTTCAAAATTCTAGTTGGACCATTGTTTTCCTTGTTTAAAAACACCCAAGTTTGATCTAAGGTTTGTTTGATTTGGTTAAGAAATGAATAAGTTTGACATCAAAACGCATTTGGAACATTGCCTTGTTTTTGCTTCATGTTTTGCCCAGAATGTCATGTAAACTTGCCATATATATTTATGGGGGTGGCTATATCAACAAATTTATAGCCACCCCAGTGGTAGAAGCATGCGCGCATATCTCTCCTTTCACTAGCCAAACCTGGGTTCGACCCGTGTGGAGGTCGAATCATTTATTTCCTTTGTTTTTTTTTATGCTTCATCATGTTTTTTTCACCTTGGTAGCACGCGCCATGCGTCCAAGTGGCTAAATCCTGAGTTTGTGAGCATAGGGGCCTGGGTTCAACTCCCAGCGTGGCCCCTTTCCTTTCATTTCATTTTTTTGCTTGTTATTATTTGTTTGATTTATTGTCATAATTCATCAAATCTTCAAAAAGTCACAACTTTCTCATTTTTCACCCTTTTTGATCCATTCTTTTTGCATTGTGTTTGTTATATGTCTATTTTTAGGTGATATGGGGATATTACTTGTTGTTATAAATTATGATGCATTTTTCCCATGTGGAAATTTGTTCCTTTATTGTGATTGTGATCTTACTTGCAGTTGAATTCCGTTGAGCATGCTTGATTTTCTTGTGAGATCTGTATTCCCCTAGTTAGTTAACATTCTAGGTGTTGCGGTGAAATTTGGATCACAAACTATTAATGAGTTTGAATCGCAATTCAATTCACAACCGCTCTTTGATTTATCCGAAGGAAAAGGTCAAAAAGGGAAAACCTATTTTGCATCGTAAACACAATGCGGGGAAAGATCTAGGGTTCGGGGGTTGGTTAAATTTAGGGAAGGTATTAGCACCCTAAACTTCTGTAGTACTCTACAGGAACCTTTTGTTCAGATGTTTACTATTTGCTTTATTTATTTGCTTAAGGTATATGTACAAAAGGATTAAAAGTGAGAAAAGAGACCTAAGGGGTTAATTCTAAGTTTACTCGGCAAGACATCGCATCTTGGGCCTACGTATCCTTACGGGAATGGAATCAGAGTAATCGTAGTTCCCCTCAAAAGGGAGGTTAGAAACGTCTTGACTGTGGCCAAGGTTTCAATGGGGAATAAACGCATCTTAAGGACACGCTTACGCGGAGTGTAGAAACTCCAAATCTCTACGTTGAATTGTTAAGTTGTAATTAGGGTTAAATTAGGGATTCCACAGCGGGAAACCCTAAAATGAGCGCGGCGGATCTTTGACCTAATGCTAGGGGTAAAATTATAATCTTGCCTGCGGCGAGGCATTTATGGAAAATTAGGGTTTGTAAGGTGAAAGGGTTTGAAGTTGAGGACTATTGGCGCGGTGACCAAAAGCTAGACCTAACCTTCGGATGTGCAGTGTGACAGAATAATTGATGAATGTGTGAGAAATTGAATCATGCAAACAGCAAAATTTTAAAAGCAGAAGCGTAAACGCGATTATTGGTTCGCGAGGTTACAACCGAGAAGCAATTACAATAATGAAGAAACATAAATAAAACATAATGTAATAAACTGCAAAATGAACACACGCGTTAATGAGCACAGTCAGACGGTAACTGGACAAGAGTGCAACGGTGAAGGTTTGTTGTTTTTTAAAGAAAAGGTGTTAATTGAATTTGTAAAAAGAAAGAGTAATGTTAATTTAAAAAATATTTTAAATTTAATCTAAAAAAGGTTTTAATTTTTATATTAAAAAAAATATTTTAAGTTATTTATTAAAAAAAGGTTTTTATTTTTATTATATGAAAAAAAAGTTTCTAATTTTATTTATTTACAAAAACAGTTTTAAATACTTAATATAATATTAATTATAAGAACAAATAATAAAATTAAAAAAAAATGAGAAAACTAAAAGGGGTTGGGCCGGTAATCACCTCCGGACCCAACTCGGTTGACGTTAATTGTAACAAAATGAATTTAGGGTTTCATAACCCTAATATCT
This sequence comes from Lathyrus sativus, assembly GCA_963859935.3. Classification (NCBI taxonomy): domain Eukaryota; kingdom Viridiplantae; phylum Streptophyta; class Magnoliopsida; order Fabales; family Fabaceae; genus Lathyrus; species Lathyrus sativus. Next base: position 474,322,112 of record OZ012741.1, on the reverse strand, counting down.
TCTCCGCGGCGCCCTTGTTCCTTCGTCTTCTTCCTTCGTTTTGCTGCGATTCTCTCTTCGTTTTGCATGTTTCGTTCTTCTCATTCACTTTTCTCTTCTCATAATATGCTGAAAAAACAAAACAAAGAAACTCAGCAGAAATAAATGTCCATGCGATGGCTTACGTTTGCGATAATGATCCGTGTTGAAGGGCCTATGATGGAAACTGAGGCTGGCTGTTGATTGCCCGCCATTGATGAATGGTGAAGGCGGTCTTGCTTGCGGTTGATTTGTTTCGATCTCTCTCCCTCTCGCGGTCGCTAGGGTTTTGTGTTCTTTGCCGTTTTTCGTCTAGGGTTTCAACGAGGTGATCTCACCCCTTTTTATATCTCTCTGATTTTCTCTTTTGGGCCTTTGATACCAGTGGATTCGCGTTACTATTGGATTTTTCGATCTGATACGATTTGCTGTGATTTTTGATTTGATTTGAACACTTTTTCGGATTCACTTTTGCTTGATCATTTTTCTGATACACTGATTGGATTTTGTTTCCTTTTTTAGGATTTGATTGGGGTTTACCTTGATGCACTATAACGGATTGGATTTTGATTCGATTCTAAAGACGACTTCCGTTTTAGTCCTCACGGCTTTTGGATTTTTCCTCTGATAGTTCTCTTTACTCTTCTGGTTTTCTGTCATGAGCTCTGTTAACTTCTTTCTCTTCATCTTTCAAGGAGGACACTATACTTCGAATGGATCGACGCCGCTGGGAAGGGTATGCGGCGATGATGACGCTCTGTCTGAGCCATCGGAAAATGACACTATAATTCCTATGTTGTTGCTTGTGTTGCGAGCAGGATAGCATCTGGTTTGGTAACTGATATGCTGTAACTGATATGGTTTACTCTCGTGACTTTGAACTGTGATTTTCGTGACTTGTTTGTTGGGCAATGATGTTTTCCGCGCTGAGCCCGGCTTCTTGCATTTGTGGTAACACATGTGCTGGCTTATTTCTGAATTGAATTACCGATGTTATGTGAACTGATATGATGGTGATATTTCATGAACCAAACCTGCCAAATTTTGGATTTCAATTGCGGGCCGGCTTATCCTTGTGTCCGCTGTTCCAGTGTCATATGAATTCCATGATGTTATTTCCTTTGTTATTTTCAGACTTTGCCCCTTTGAGATTCGTTGCGGGATTGGCTATCAAAGCTGGATGTAGTTAATTGGGATTCTCTGTTATTCATCTGTGTCTATTATGAGCTTGGTTCTCTGATTCTCATTAATTTTCTTTTTCTTCTTTCAGAGTTGGTGCTAACACTTTGGTTGAATCCAAACTGCCGAGAAGGTTACGCGGTAATGATGATACTCGTCTGAACCGTTGGAACTTCACCTTGCCGTTTCTGTCACGAGATTGCAACATTCGGTACTGCATTTGATTGCAAAACAATTTGCGACTTATCCTGGAGCTGTGAACTTAGGGCAATGATGCTCTGACTGAGCCCATGTCCTTTTCGTGCGCGCCTCGAGCTTGACTGGTATGATCCAAACTTTGGATCTTAACCTAGGTTTGATGTTTTACTGAACTGCCATGTTTCTGGTCTTTCTGCTGAACTTGTTTTCTGAACTGATGCCGTCTGCTTTTCTGTTGATCTTGTTGGATACTCTTTCTGTTAGTAGGAACTGAACTTTGTGATTACTTGCCCGTGACAGATTTGTTGGATGTGTTTTCTTGCTCTTGCGCATTGAGTTTGCTACTCATGACTTATTGGTCCCGCTTTTCCTTTCTGAGTTTGGGCCAGTTTTGCATTTATGATGTTTGTTCAACTTTGGTGTAGTTTACGAATTGCTTTGGTTTTGAGTTCTGAATTCTGAACCTGGTACTGATGTTGTTGTGGATTTCAGGTGTTGGATAACCTTGAAGGCAAAGCGATTCAGACCCGCCGGCATCCGGGTCTGAATCCGGATTGACTATGTTGTTTTACTCTCGTATCAGTTTGGAAAGTAAATCGGGATTTACATGATTTTGAAATGAATCCAATTGCGGCAAAAGCGAATCAGTCCCGCTTCTTTTATCTCTTTTATCTCTCGGTTGCCCCTCAGATAAGAACAAACGTTACCTGATCTGATGCCAACGGCGCGGGTCGGTAACGGGGGTAGGACGCAGCTTCAGTTGTGCCACTCCCGGCACTCGATGATGACATCGTTCTGAGAGTGTCGAAAATCACCGTTAACCCTTTCTTGCTTCTGTTTTGTTTTGTTTCTCTTTGTGCAGGTTAATCAGAGGAGCATGGAGTAATGTCCAATGGATGAACATCCTGAAGACACCAAGGGATCTTTAGGACTTAGGATTTTTAGGATAGAAGTAACGTCTGTAAATGTAATTTTACAGCAATTCAAAATGTGAAATGATTTACTCCTTTTTGTATAATGATATCCTTTATGAAATAAAAATTCCAGAACTTCATTTATATATCCATGACTGTTCAGCTTTGAATTTATTTATATTTATTTCTAGTTATAAATTATAAACGTTTGTGAATAAATCCACAAATATTTAAATTCATTAACCTAGTCATAAACCATAAATACTCCCGAATGATATTCTTGCCTATGTACTTGTCTCGCCCGTAGTCCTAATCTCATCACCTGATTAAATTCCCTTGCATTCCAACTTAAATGCTAACCAACAATTATAACCAAACACGGATGTGCGCCGTAATCACAACAGATTCAGTATCAACGATAACATTTCCCGTAATTGAATTCCACTGACCAAATGCTAAGAGCAACAATCCAATAATACCCAATTAATTTGTGCCTTATTAACAGAAACGGAAGGGTTCTGGAAATAAACCATGAGCGATGAAATAGGTCTTAAATCCAGTTGTGCTCGACAAATTTCAATACCAAACACATCGAATTGGCGCCTTGATATAATCAAACCAGGTGATAAATAAAGGCCTCAGAAATAGCGTCTAAAGTGTCTCAAAGCTTAGTAACAGCCCGTCTTCAAAGGATTAACGGAATCCACGTAAAATGACCAAAATACCCCTGGAACCAATCCTGCAAAAACAAACACCTCCATGACTTGATAGTGGTTAGCAGATGCACAAATGAGATGCTATGCGAAATGACTGACTAAATATAAGGGTAAATTTTGGGGTATTACAGTTGCCCCTATTTAAATATCTACACCAGATGATTTGAGTGACGGAGACTCGAGAAATCATGGTGGAGGGATTTAAATATAGATAACCAAAAATTTTGCCCTTATATGCGGCGATATGCAACGCTATGGACAAAGCGATAACAGATTAATGCAGATGATGCCATGAATATGATGTGATGCGTATGCTGGAATGATGAATGCGAAAATGATGACGAACACGACGACACAGGGACAGACGCTACGAGAAGAAACACACTGGGGAAAGCGACGCGCTGGGACACAGTACAACCCTGGGGAATTCTAAAATGATGGTCAACTGGTGCGAACACGACCAATTGTCATTTTTAGAACGGGAACGAGATTCTCAAATGGAGATGGCACCTATGAGACGGCCTCCACTGGGGAATCTAAAAGTAAAACTGGATCCGTACGATTGCAAGATCGATCACATAGTGCATGGAGCATTGAGCAAAGAATAACATCCAGGCTTCTGTAACCTATCCCTCGTGACAGGATCAAACGGATTTTTTTCGGGAATCCGTAGCAAATATACAGGGTAAAAACCGGTTGTATGCCAAAATAAATGGACTTTAAGAATAAGATCCTTAAATGGAGATGGCACCTATGAGATGACCTCCACTTGGGAATGTCTAATAATAACTGGATCTACACGGTTGCAAAATCGATTACAGAATGCTGGAGCATTGAGCAAAGAATAACATCCAAGCTTCTATAAACTATCCTTCGTGATGGGATCGGACGGACTTTTCGGAAATCCGTATCAAATATACAGGGTAAAGACCGGCTGTATGCCAAAATAAATGGACTTTGATAGGAAATGCCCTGATAAGCTTCTCGAGGGAGAACTGTCACTTATCGTTGGAAGGGACTTACATGCCAAAATGGATAAGCACTCAAATAAAGAGGCTGCTGCTTATATAAATCTTCTCATATTTAAGGTCGGCGCCTGGAATACGATTCTGATTCTTCTTTTATTAAAGGACAAATGAACTTCTTCATACTTCAAGATCGTGCTCTCCTGAATATGATTCCGCTCCTTCTTTTACTAAAGGGTAAATGAACTTCTTCATACTTCAAGATCGTGCTCTCCTGAATATGATTCGGCTCCTTCTTTTACTAAAGGGTAAATGAACTTCTTCATACTTCAAGATCGTGCTCTCCTGAATATGATTCGGCTCCTTCTTTTACTAAAGGGTAAATGAACTTCTTCATATTTCAAGATCGTGCTCTCCTGAATATGATTCCGCTCAAACCTCCCCGTACTTCAAGATCGTGCTCTCCTGAATACGATTTGGTCCAAACCTCCCTATACTTCAAGACGACAAGGAAAATGGAAGCCCAACTACTCAAAGGAGATGGCCATTTGCTGTGAGTCATAACGAAGATAGGATCAGCTTCTTAGGCGAGAAATGGTGTTGATCGATGATAAGCTTCTCAGGTGAGAACAGGCGCGTATCGTGTTGTGTAAGGTTGTTATATCGATAGGCTTCTCAGGCGAAAAATGTCGCATACCAATGCTGCAAGATGTACTGATTGTTATATCGATAGGCTTCTCAGGCGAGAACAGTCGCATACCGATGCTGTAAGATGTAAAGTGTTGTACTGATAGATTTTCCAGGCATGAACTGGCGTGTATCTGTAAAGGATTGTGGTTGATTTTCTTGAAAGATAGTGCAAAATAAATGCACATCCGGGTACAGTGATAAGCTTCTCTGGCGAGAACAGTCGCGAATCTGCCATGGTATGGTGAAAATCTTTAAACGGTGCAAAATAAATGCACGTCCGGTTGGGCTCGGCGACCGACAAGACTGAGATTCAATCTAGGATCGAGCTAGAAAGAAGACTGGTAATCAAGACTCCATCGAGGGAATGATCTCGAAGGGTAAATATCTTATCCTGGTGAGGAAAGATAGCTGAAGTAACCGTCATCTACGAGGAACGAGCTCTGTGGGGAAACTGGAAACAAGTAAGTATTTTATGCTTATGGTTGCCAATCCATTTGGAGAGAATGGACCAACCCAGTTACTCGGCGGTAACGACCAATGACGGCGAAACACAATGAACCTGTGAACGCTAATGCATATGTCACTGCGTATGTTAATGTGAATGTATGTCAATGAATGGATGTTAGTGTCTATGTATGTAAGATGTTATGAAATGAGTATGCAATGAGTATGTGTATGAAATAGGCATGTGATGCTTATGCCCCTGCGTATGCTGACGAAACTGACTATAGACAGGACGAGAGATGAAATAGCACTTCGACGGGGATACCCTGCGTTCTCTGCAACCAATACGTCAATCATGGGTGAGAAGGATCAATGGTAGAACCAAATCTGGTTTTAAAGTTCTGAATTCTCTGGGGAGAAGGTAATCTGCTTGGGTGCACAGTATCATGTATTCAGATGGGAGAAGAGAAACTGAGGGACACTTTCGAGTTACCCAAGAAAAAGTTGTCAGCTTATAGTCTCGCTGGGGACTGTGATGAGGCAATAGTTTAGGAGCCTGTTGCAGCATTGAGATTTACTGGGGAATGAAGGCCGCTGTGAGTAAAATCCCTCGGGTGCACGAAGAAAAGTTGTGAAACCCCATGGTTTTGATCTTGAAGGACCTTATAGTAGTTGCCATTTGTTTCTTCAAAAACACGGCGCCCCAGGATACTTGTGTTGTGAGGTATAGTCATCTCAAGAGGATTTTATAGAGAACACGGAGTCTGGTTGCCCCACTGTTTTCAAACTCTCTGAGAGGTTTGTCAGGTCCCGACGTAACTGGCACAAATTAATCGTGTCACGACGAAATCTTTGAGAAATAGCTCTTAAGAACGTCAGCCTCGCGTTGGTAAGCGAATTGGGAAACTGCCTGCCCCTGTTTAGCAGGATCTTCAAGTTCCACGGGTTATGTCCATATATAAATCTCTAAGATATCAAGCAAAGTCGTCATGCCTGAAATGCCTATCCTGAGCTTGTCAATGTACACATATATTTGTCTTGAATTTTTGTTTTGAAAAAGATATCGCAAAACTTGTGACCGAAATCACTAGTCAGGATATAAGTTTTAATTATAATGCCAACATGAAATTTTTCTGAGCATAGCTCGTAGGAGTCAGGAAACGTGATCTCGTCGAGTATGCTTTCAACCGAAGTCCTACTTCAATTAGGTCCTTTAAAGGTTGTATCGTGGCTCAGTTCATGGTTTAAGAAACAAAGGATATAGGCTCCAAGTTATATTTGTACCCACCCCTTCTTCGTGATGTTCTCCAATCCTAATTCAGTTAATCGGATGCGAGCGCTCATATCCCAAGTGGATTTGCTATGGTCGAGAACTTATCAAGGCTTTGGACATGGCAGTCACTCACCTATTTTTAATGGCAATTGGTCACACGACTAGGGATTATTTATAGTACCCTCTTGTTTTGCTTTTATTCCCTAACTTTTGCCTGGACAATGTCTTTTGATCTGACTTTGGAGTCCAGCGGGATGCCCCAGTTTTGCCTAAGTCTCCTTCATAGGTTTTGACTTAGCGGGCTCTTATTTTTTTTGAATATTCTTTTATGCACAAGTCATGTAAATCTTTCGAAAGGCTCGTGACTGCCCCACTCCTTAGGTAACCGAGAGATAGTCATTGTATTGGACTTCCTAAGATTCTAAGGATAAATTCTCGAAGGTTTGCTCTTCCTTTTTGAGGATCTAAGTACTCGATCGGTTTAACTGAAACCTACCCTGCCCCAGGTTAGGATGAGGGTTATTAGAAAAAAAACTCCTACTTCAAGGCTCAAAGAGGTTAACGAGGGATTAACATCCTTATATCTCCAGTGTTTGGGATTTGAAACAATGCCTTACATCATCGGCGGGTTTCAATCGAAAGCATACGACAAGAAATCTGCCGTTTTGGGTTCGTCATCCTCCCTCCAATTCTCCATCAGCACAAGAGATCGGGTAAAGTGGGCATTATAATTTATGAAAAAATATATTTTGAATGAGTGAAACGAATGGATTTATTCAAGACAAACATATGCATTGCATTAATTAATCAAAGATAAACAAGTTCGTGCATGCTAAATATGCTTAATCAAAGAGAAATACATATAAATAAACAAATGAACTGTCGGAAAATCCTTCTAAATGTTTATGAAATCTTGCATTCAAGAGTGACAATTTCCTTTGACGGAGCCTCAATGGATTTACGATCACTGTGAGTCGTCATGGCTTGCCCCAGTTATGCTGGTCACATCTTCAACAGTTTTCAGTCGTTGCTTCAAAATAACTTTCCCAGATTCTTTGTTGATCCCGGTCATATCATCTTGAGGGTTACTGAAATGAAGCGAGCTAGGCCTTTGAATAATTATTGGATTCGGCTGATTTGCCACAGGAGTAGCATGCTTTGCAGAATTCGAACTCGACAAGTGAGGGACCCCGAGAGGAGTCTCGATCTTCATCTGAGCATCGCTAAAAGACAACTTCTTCGTTTCTAGCAAATTTCTGACAACTTTCTTAAGAGCATAGCAATTCTCTAGATCATGGCCGGGCGCACCCTCATGAAATAAACAATGAGCGACAGCGTTGTAACCTGCAGGTAACGGATTAGGCGGAGGACCCAAAGCACGGGTGGTAATCAGACCCTGTTGTACCAAATGGGGGTATAATTCAGTGAAAGCCATCGGAATTGGAGGACAAGGCTTATACTGACTCTTACGGGGATAAGGAACCTGATCCTGTGATTGCTGATGAACAGGAGCGTTGGGCACTCGTTGACTGTTGACAGGAACTTGCATGGGCGGATAACCGGAAGGTTGTTGATAAACCGGTGCTTGATATACCGGAGCTGACTGCACAGGCTGGTATGTAGGAAACTGCTGATCGAAAGGAGCTGCAATAGTAGCTACATAGGGTTGTTGGACATATGGAAACAGATGACCTTGAACATAACTCTGCTGATGTTGCCAAGGTTGAGATGTAGCTGTTTTGCGGTTCCTCGAACGTGCAGGTCCTTTACCATGGTCGGAGTTAGGAGTTTTGCACTTTGGAGGGGTAGCTTGTCGAACTGGTTGAGCACTGGGAGGCACCAAACCGGATTGAAGACCGTGAGGAGGTACATTCTCGACAATAACAGCTGGTTGGCGTTCCATAACGGTATTAGTAGTCTTAGAAACAACAGTAGACTCAGCATCCACCTTCACACTAAGAGCTCGTAGCGTCTCCAAAATCTGCCCCACACTTCCTCGAAGATCTTCGAGTTCATGGCTGACACGCTTGATCTCTTGGTTTTGATCTTCCATCCTTTTGAAGGGTCGTATTGATGCAGAGAACTCAGGGTGACAAAACTGGAAGGTGAGAGAACCGAGTATGAGAAATCGGGAGACACATGCAATACAAAAGTATGATGCTAAAATGTGAATGTAAATGAAGATTTCATGGAATTCAAATATTTACGAATATTGCGGAATACCAAGGAAACTTTTAATTCACTGAAGACCAATTACAAATAATATTCTTGCAACCAAAATAGCTAAATAAAAGCCTAGAAAATCCTAGAGAAGCATCTTCCGCAACTTCAGTGAGCAGACGGAGATCCGGAGGAAAATAAATATTCGTAGAGCCTTCTCTTCTTGTAGGATTGTATCTCATCATTCTTCGACTGAATCTGCTTTTGAAGTTCTTCGTACTCGCTGACCATCCAATGGTATTTGTTCTTCCATGATTCTGTTTCGCGTTGTGATCTCTTCAAAGTGATCTTCAAAGTCTCAACTTCAGTCATGAAATACTGGACAGGTTCTTCTCTTTGAGGTAAAGGATCTTGGCGAGAGTAAGGCATCTTCAACTCAATAGCTCTCCCTCGGACCCATTGAAGGTATGGTTCCATAGACACACAATTAGGCCTTCCCAAACTTTCTTTGTCTTTCCTATGCAGACGATTCCAAGAGGATAGAATCTGATCTTGAAGCTTTTTGTCGTCTTTGAAAAAGATTTTCTCCACATCAATACCTTTAGGCGGTTCTTTCAAGGGATATCCCAACTGTCGGCGAGCTAGGACTGGATTGTAGCTAATTCCTCCATTGAAACTGAGCAAAGGCACATTGTTGAAGTTTCCACAACTATCAATGATCGATACCCCATCGTACATGCGATTATACCAATCAATATCAGAGTGAGTTATAGCCATAACTTTTTGCTACCAACGTTCTTGGTTAGGTTTCCAGAACGGACCGAACTTGGGTAAGTGAGAAACAAACCACTTGTATAATAATGACACACAACATGTAATCATTCCTCCATCATGAAAGTTTCGGAGATGTACTGAATGATAAGTATTACCCAATAGCGTTGGAACTGGATTTCTCCTCATGAAGGTCTTGATTGCATTAAGGTCCACAAACCCCTCAAAACTAGGAAAAAGCAGCAACCCATAAATAAGCAAAGCAAATATTGTCTCAAAGGCAAACATGTCTTTATGATCGGAATAAAATTGGGCCTTCTTAATTAGGAAGTCCCTGAGAAAACCGGAGGTCCCCCCTTTGGTGATCATATTGTTTTTGACATCGGATATCCTTAGACAAATGGCTTTAGCAATATCTCGTTCTTTAGGGTCTTCCTCCAGGAAAGGGAATGGAGACTTATCCAAGATAGGTAATCCCACCAACTGAGAGTACTCTTCTAAGGTAGGTAAAAGCTGATAATCTGGAAAGGTGAAGCAGTGATAATCTGGATCATAAAACAGTAGCAAAGTCACAAGAAGTCCTTCGTTTACTTGAAACTTCAACAAAGACAATAGCCTTCCATATCTGTTTTGGAACTTTTCTTGATCTTGAACCAAATCTCTTAGCTTCTCTAGGACTTCCAAATTAAAACCCTTAAAAGTAAATTTCAAAGTATGCTTCCTAGAGTGATCCATGGTATCCTGCAATGTTCATAAATAGAGTTTGAATTCCATGAAGTCTTAATGTAATATGATGCTTTATGGATGCAATGCATGAAAACACACAAAGTCCTAGGTATAAGGACCGTGAGTGGAGTTAAGGTCTACCCATCCCAGAAAGGAGTGTACTATAGGTTAGTTGTACCTGCAGAACAAGGTTCTAAAAGGTGCCCAAAGTCATCAGCCCATCTTTCGGATATTATCAACTTTCCGATTGACTCGGGGGTTAATAATATTCTCAAGAGAACCTCTTTTGAGTGTAGCATCGCGTAGCAACCATTGTAGGACTACTCCCACATAGTTCCCGCACTACGTCCTAAATAAGGCCGAGGTGGTGTAAAGGTACTACGGTCCCCAGTATCACAGACTCCAATCGACCATGGAAAAAGTCTTCACAATTATTCGTTCAACCGAACCATTTTCGAAAAGGTCTCAACTGAGCGGTGATTCTCGAATCAGCTTGGTCGGGATTCAACTCCCTATAAGCCTCATCGAATATATCCCCATCCTATAATAATGTCACTAGTCCGGGCGTAGGACTTATCTCACAACACAAGGAACATTCCCAAAAATCAGAGCACAAATATATACATGCAAATGAATAATAACACAGATAGTAATAAAGATGAACAAGTTAGGGATAACCCTCAAAAGTTAAGAATTCCCCAGTGAAGTCGCCATTTTCTGTTGCGGTGAAATTTGGATCACAAACTATTAATGAGTTTGAATCGCAATTCAATTCACAACCGCTCTTTGATTTATCCTAAGGAAAAGGTCAAAAAGGGAAAACCTATTTTGCATCGTAAACACAATGCGGGGAAAGATCTAGGGTTCGGGGGTTGGTTAAATTTAGGGAAGGTATTAGCACCCTAAACTTCTGTAGTACTCTACAGGAACCTTTTGTTCAGATGTTTACTATTTGCTTTATTTATTTGCTTAAGGTATATGTACAAAAGGATTAAAAGTGAGAAAAGAGACCTAAGGGGTTAATTCTAAGTTTACTCGGCAAGACATCGCATCTTGGGCCTACGTATCCTTACGGGAATGGAATCAGAGTAATCGTAGTTCCCCTCAAAAGGGAGGTTAGAAACGTCTTGACTGTGGCCAAGGTTTCAATGGGGAATAAACGCATCTTAAGGACACGCTTACGCGGAGTGTAGAAACTCCAAATCTCTACGTTGAATTGTTAAGTTGTAATTAGGGTTAAATTAGGGATTCCACGGCGGGAAACCCTAAAATGAGCGCGGCGGCTCTTTGACCTAATGCTAGGGGTAAAATTATAATCTTGCCTGCGGCGAGGCATTTATGGAAAATTAGGGTTTGTAAGGTGAAAGGGTTTGAAGTTGAGGACTATTGGCGCGGCGACCAAAAGCTAGACCTAACCTTCGGATGTGCAGTGTGACAGAATAATTGATGAATGTGTGAGAAATTGAATCATGCAAACAGCAAAATTTTAAAAGCAGAAGCGTAAACGCGATTATTGGTTCGCGAGGTTACAACCGAGAAGCAATTACAATAATGAAGAAACTTAAATAAAACATAATGTAATAAACTGCAAAATGAACACACGCGTTAATGAGCACAGTCAGACGGTAAGTGGACAAGAGTGCAACGGTGAAGGTTTATTGTTTTTTAAAGAAAAGGTGTTAATTGAATTTGTAAAAAGAAAGAGTAATGTTAATTTAAAAAATATTTTAAATTTAATCTAAAAAAGGTTTTAATTTTTATATTAAAAAAAATATTTTAAGTTATTTATTAAAAAAAGGTTTTTATTTTTATTATATGAAAAAAAAGTTTCTAATTTTATTTATTTACAAAAACAGTTTTAAATACTTAATATAATATTAATTATAAGAACAAATAATAAAATAAAAAAAAATGAGAAAACTAAAAGGGGTTGGGCCGGTAATCACCTCCGGACCCAACTCGGTTGACGTTAATTGTAACAAAATGAATTTAGGGTTTCATAACCCTAATATCTTCTCCGCGGCGCCCTTGTTCATTCGTCTTCTTCCTTCGTTTTGCTGCGATTCTCTCTTCGTTTTGCATGTTTCGTTCTTCTCATTCACTTTTCTCTTCTCATAATATGCTGAAAAAACAAAACAAAGAAACTCAGCAGAAATAAATGTCCATGCGATGGCTTACGTTTGCGATAATGATCCGTGTTGAAGGACCTATGATGGAAACTGAGGCTGGCTGTTGATTGCCCGCCATTGATGAATGGTGAAGGCGGTCTTGCTCGCGGTTGATTTGTTTCGATCTCTCTCCCTCTCGCGGTCGCTAGGGTTTTGTGTTCTTTGCCATTTTTCGTCTAGGGTTTCAACGAGGTGATCTCACCCTTTTTTATATCTCTCTGATTTTCTCTTTTGGGCCTTTGATACCAGTGGATTCGCGTTACTATTGGATTTTTCGATCTGATACGATTTGCTGTGATTTTTGATTTGATTTGAACACTTTTTCGGATTCACTTTTGCTTGATCATTTTTCTGATACACTGATTGGATTTTGTTTCCTTTTTTAGGATTTGATTGGGGTTTACCTTGATGCACTATAACGGATTGGATTTTGATTCGATTCTAAAGACGACTTCTGTTTTAGTCCTCACAGCTTTTGGATTTTTCCTCTGATAGTTCTCTTTACTCTTCTGGTTTTCTGTCATGAGCTCTGTTAACTTCTTTCTCTTCATCTTTCAGGGAGGACACTATACTTCGAATGGATCGACGCCGCTGGGAAGGGTATGCGGCGATGATGACGCTCTGTCTGAGCCATCGGAAAATGACACTATAATTCCTATGTTGTTGCTTGTGTTGCAAGCAGGATAGCATCTGGTTTGGTAACTGATATGCTGTAACTGATATGGTTTACTCTCGTGACTTTGAACTGTGATTTTCGTGACTTGTTTGTTGGGCAATGATGTTTTCCGCGCTGAGCCCGACTTCTTGCATTTGTGGTAACACATGTGCTGGCTTATTTCTGAATTGAATTACCAATGTTATGTGAACTGATATGATGGTGATATTTCATGAACCAAACCTGCCAATTTTTGGATTTCAATTGCGGGCCGGCTTATCCTTGTGTCCGCTGTTCCAGTGACATATGAATTCCATGATGTTATTTCCTTTGTTATTTTCAGACTTTGCCCCTTTGAGATTCGTTGCGGGATTGGCTATCAAAGCTGGATGTAGTTAATTGGGATTCTCTGTTATTCATCTGTGTCTATTATGAGCTTGGTTCTCTGATTCTCATTAATTTTCTTTTTCTTCTTTCAGAGTTGGTGCTAACACTTTGGTTGAATCCAAACTGCCGAGAAGGTTACGCGGTAATGATGATACTCGTCTGAACCGTTGGAACTTCACCTTGCCGTTTCTGTCACGAGATTGCAACATTCGGTACTGCATTTGATTGCAAAACAATTTGCGACTTATCCTGGAGCTGTGAACTTAGGGCAATGATGCTCTGACTGAGCCCATGTCCTTTTCGTGCGCGCCTCGAGCTTGACTGGTATGATCCAAACTTTGGATCTTAACCTAGGTTTGATGTTTTACTGAACTGCCATGTTTCTGGTCTTTCTGCTGAACTTGTTTTCTGAACTGATGCCGTCTGCTTTTCTGTTGATCTTATTGGATACTCTTTCTGTTAGTAGGAACTGAACTTTGTGATTACTTGCCCGTGACAGATTTGTTGGATGTGTTTTCTTGCTCTTGCGCATTGAGTTTGCTACTCATGACTTATTGGTCCCGCTTTTCCTTTCTGAGTTTGGGCCAGTTTTGCATTTATGATGTTTGTTCAACTTTGGTGTAGTTTACGAATTGCTTTGGTTTTGAGTTCTGAATTCTGAACCTGGTACTGATGCTGTTGTGGATTTCAGGTGTTGGATAACCTTGAAGGCAAAGCGATTCAGACCCGCCGGCATCCGGGTCTGAATTCGGATTGACTATGTTGTTTTACTCTCGTATCAGTTTGGAAAGTAAATCGGGATTTACATGATTTTGAAATGAATCCAATTGCGGCAAAAGCGAATCAGTCCCGCTTCTTTTATCTCTTTTATCTCTCGGTTGCCCCTCAGATAAGAACAAACGTTACCTGATCTGATGCCAACGGCGCGGGTCGGTAACGGGGGTAGGACGCAGCTTCGGTTGTGCCACTCCCGGCACTCGATGATGACATCGTTCTGAGAGTGTCGAAAATCATCGTTAACCCTTTCTTGCTTCTGTTTTGTTTTGTTTCTCTTTGTGCAGGTTAATCGGAGGAGCATGGAGTAATGTCCAATGGATGAACATCCTGAAGACACCAAGGGATCTTTAGGACTTAGGATTTTTAGGATAGAAGTAACGTCTGTAAATGTAATTTTACAGCAATTCAAAATGTGAAACGATTTACTCCTTTTTGTATAATGATATCCTTTATGAAATAAAAATTCCAGAACTTCATTTATATATCCATGACTGTTCAGCTTTGAATTTATTTATATTTATTTCTAGTTATAAATTATAAATGTTTGTGAATAAATCCACAAATATTTAAATTCATTAACCTAGTCATAAACCATAAATACTCCCGAATGATATTCTTGCCTATGTACTTGTCTCGCCCGTAGTCCTAATCTCATCACCTGATTAAATTCCCTTGCATTCCAACTTAAATGCTAACCAACAATTATAACCAAACACGGATGTGCGCCGTAATCACAACAGATTCAGTATCAACGATAACATTGCCCGTAATTGAATTCCACTGACCAAATGTTAAGAGCAACAATCCAATAATACCCAATTAAATTGTGCCTTATTAACAGAAACGGAAGGGTTCTGGAAATAAACCATGAGCGATGAAATAGGTCTTAAATCCAGTTGTGCTCGACAAATTTCAATACCAAACACATCGAATTGGCGCCTTGATATAATCAAACCAGGTGATAAATAAATGCCTCAGAAATAGCGTCTCAAGTGTCTCAAAGCTTAGTAACAGCCCGTCTTCAAAGGATTAACGGAATCCACGTAAAATGACCAAAATACCCCTGGAACCAATCCTGCAAAAACAAACACCTCCATGACTTGATAGTGGTTAGCAGATGCACAGATGAGATGCTATGCGAAATGACTGACTAAATATAAGGGTAAAATTTGGGGTATTACACTAGGGTACTCCCCTTTGGTAGTCACCATGATCTTATTTTATTTTCCTCCTAAATTATGAGGTTTAAACTGATTTACCTATGTTTAATTATCATCTATGCATTTTGTTGTTACATTTGGTATGCTTTGAACCTGTGACTTGCCTACTTTCAAATTGTGATTTGTTTATGTGGTAGTGACCTTCATCATGTTTCAATCTTTGTTAAGATATGTCCTCAATCTTTGTTAAGATATGCTCCAATCTATGTTAAGATGATTGATTATTGGTTGTAACCATTGGTATCATTTGAAGTATCTGCTTATTGTAATATGCATGCTTACTTGTCTTAATCTTATTTCATCTTTCTCAATTGTTTATTGCTTTGTTAAGTACTTCTTCCCCCAAGTGATGGAACTTTTTAGTTCTCATCCAAGTTGTCTCTCTCTCTCTCTCTCTCTCTCTCTCTCTCTCTCTCTCTCTCTCTCTCTCTCTCTCTCTCTCTCTCTCTCTCTCTCTCTCTCTCTCTCTCTCTCTCTCTCTCCTTCCAAAGGAAAAGTCTTTCCCTTGACCCTTGTGTCATTGGATAGCTCATTTATCCCTCACTTGACTTTGTGAAGTTATCCTAACCCAAGCTTGGTTAAGTATAGAACATGTAAGCCTTAGACTTTGCTTTAAGTCTAGAAAACCTACCTATACTAGGAGTGCTTTTTCAACTAGAACTTTAGGATAGAGTTTGTAAACTCTAGGTAAGAATCATGGATATGATTACTTACTTCCCTCTTGAGTGTTATAACTTAGATATAGAGAGTTTTTTAAAAAACTCTACACAAGCATTGAAATGCTTGTTCCCTTTAGAACCTTGATCATAATCAAGTGTTCTTTAACCCTAGTAAGGTGAACTACGATTGCTCTGATTCTATCCTAGTTAGGATACATAGGCAGAGGACGCAACGTCTTTGCGAGCAAACTTAGAAAATATCTTTAGGTTTTAACCTACACCTTTACCCAATCCCAATCCATAGCAAACATTTAGCAAACTTAGCATACAAACAAACAAAAGGTTCCTGTAGAGTACTACAAATGTTTAGGATGTGAAATACCTACCCTATGCATAACCAACCCCCGATCCCCGAATATCTTAGCATTGTTGTTACATCGCGAAAAGGGTTCTTTCTTTCTTTAGACCTTTCCTTTGGATAAATTAAAGTCCGGTTGTGAATTTAAGAATTAAAGATTCAAGTTAATCTATAGCTTGGTATCACGATTCTCACCGCAACAACTTCCCACCAAATCATCATCGAGTCAGACGAGGAGGACCGATCTCCTCTTGAAGAACAAACATTGAAGAGGAGGAGGAAGAAAACCAAGATAACTGAAGCCTTCAACCAACCAAAACCAAAGGTTGGAAAACTCTCAATAACGACAACTCCTGCTAGTCACATAACACAAGATGAAAGCGACAATTCTAGTCTTGGGGCTGATGAGCCCAAGGTAAACACTTCTTCTATAACTTTGTAGCGCTTCTTTATCATTGACTCTTCTAATCTTCTCCATTTTTTCTTTATAGATTATTACCGACACCAGGGGTCATCCCATGATTAAGCAACTTATCCCCACAACCAGCAGTGACCCAAGATACCATCCAACAACCCATATGGGGCCTCTGCGAGAGGCTCGAAAAAAGGTTCTGAGGAGGGAATCCATTCTACCGACACCCTTAAAAAGAAACCGGTTGTTCCTGTGGTGGAGTCTCCCCATTTCAAAGCATATGCTCAAAAGGAGGACCCTGTCAAGAAAGAGGTTGTTGACCTTTCTGAAGATATCGTGATACTTGATATAGAGCAACTTGCTGAGGGTAATTTCGAGGAAAAGATAAGTGAGGATGACAATCCCGTCTAAGAGGAAGAAGAAAACAAAGAGGATGGTGATGAGAAAGAAGACGAAGAAGAAAAAGAAGAAGAGAATGAAGAAAGAAAAGAAGAAGAAAAGGAAGAAGAGGAAGGAGAGAAAATTGCATCTAATGCAAAGATTAGGGTAAAGGCTTTAGAAGGCAAAGTGAACCAAGACAATCAGTCTAAGGATCCTCCACCCAACACTTCGACTGGAACTCAATCGACCAGTCTTTCCCATGAAGAACTGGAATCTCTAAAAGTTCAGCAACCACTGGAGTACTTGAAGGCTATGCTTAGTTCTAAATACAGCTTTGGCGACAAAAGTACTACTACTTCGACTACCTCAGGAAACACCTTGACTGGGAAAACTGATAGTGACTTGCTGGCGCAGATAAAAGAGAAAGTATATGCAAAAGACTTATTTCAAATCCTAGAGCAAGATGTTTCTGCCAATTTTAACCTTAAGAAACTCCTGAAACAAATTAATGTCTTGGAGGTTTCTCCTAAAGTAGCTGATGCCATTATGGAGCTAAGCATAATGATTGACCTGGTTGCCGCTAATCTCAACCGCCTTCGAGATTTCTCGAGCAACTTTTCTAAGAAAAGCAACAGTTAAAAAGCTGCATAGGAGGCTGTCTATGCATCCACTGAAAAAGTCTCAACACTTGAGAAACTCTCTGAGAAAAATAAGAAGGAGATCGAGAGGTGTGACAAGAGCATTGCAGAATGGGAAAGACAGATTGCCATTCTACAAAACAAAATCTCTCAAGCTAAGTAATGCAAAACTAATCTGCTCAGCTCTGTCGAAGATGAGGTGGCGAAAGAGATCCAGAACGGCCTTCCGCACCTTGAGACAGCTCAGCAACTTGGGAAAGATATCGAAGCTCTCTCCACTAACAAAACTCTATGTGAATGCCGCCTGCTCCTTCAGAAGTCAAAGTATGAAAAAATGAAAAGCTCCCTTCCATTCTAGATTTTCTTTGTAGTGTTTTATTTCTTAGCAGATTATAACTTTTGGGCCTTTATGGCATTTTTGTAACGGATAAAGCCTATTTTGGCAAATTTATTGACCATTTTAGCTTCGCTTTTCTCGCATCGTTATTCTCTAGTGATCTTTATTTCTTGAAGTGTAGGCTTATATTTTTTCAAATATTTCCCATTTATCTTCAAGATTCTTTTATCTTTATCTAATTCCTCAATTTCATATGCACTGTTAGAAAATACCTGTATAACTTGAAAAAGTCCTTACCATTTAGGGGACCATTTACCCAGGGCTCTATCTTTTCAATCCATTGGCAAAGTTACTTTCCAAACCAATTCTTCTGGGGAAAAAGTTTTGACCTTAACTATTTTGTTATACGATTTCTCGACTCTTTTCTTATGTCTTCTTAAAAATTTTAAAGCATTAAGTCCCTCTTCATCCAAATCTACCAATTAGTTCAACATCATGTTCCAATAGGCTTCTGATGGAATCTCATGGTGCCTTTGAATCCTTGTTGATTGTAAGTAGATTTCCACTGGCAACACTGCATCATGGCCAAACATTAGTCGAAACGAAGTTGCGTTGGTTGATTCCTTGGGAGAAGTTTGACATGCCCATAGTACTTGATCTAAAGTCTTGTGCCAATTTTTGGGCTTCTTCCCCACATGTTCGTGTCGTATTTTCCGATTCTTCTTAACATGAAGTGCGACATTAGATTCACTGTGGCACCACAATCCACTAAAATCTTGTTGACTGTGACATTCTCCACCTTTCCTGTGATGAATAGAGGCTTAAGATGACTTTTCATTGCCTCGTTTGGTCGTTCGAAGAATACGTTCTGCTCTTCGACGCACCCATTGTTTATGACATAGTAGCAGACTGGTTTGTGTGTCGCCATTTCTAATTCCGTATAAATATCTAGATCTTTGACCTCAGTAATTTGGTATAATTCCCTGGGTAGAATTGATACCACATTTACTATGATATGTATAAGGTATCCTTTGACCCAGAGTCAAAGTTATCTGTAAGCATTTCATCTTCTTCTTGATTGTGCCTCTCTTTAGCCTCCTTCCCCTAGGTAGTAAATAGTTTCCTTCCCATAGGATGTTTGTCAAAAGGCTTTAGTTCTTCATATTTTTCTTTCACAAAAGGCAGGTTAGTACTGGTATCAGGCTTAACTTCAGCCTCTCTTTGGGCTTTCCTCTTACGTTGTTCTCTTATCCATTGAGATCGAGATATTGGATTCTTTCCCTTGTAATTTTATGAGACATAGACCATCTTCTTCGAAACTTCAAACTACTTACAGTAGGCTATTAATGAGCCTCTATCAACGTCAAATTTCTACCATTTTTTTCTTTCCCAGCTATTTTCCCTCAACTGGCCTTATCCAACTCCCTTTGGAAGTTTCTGTTGTGGGTTTGAATGTGGATGGCCTAACCCCAGGCACCCTCGGCCTAGTTTCGTCCTGTCTATAAGCGGATCTTCGTGGGTCAAAACCTCATTGGTCATAAGTGGCCCTTTGCTCACACCTCTCTTTTTCTTTTCTGACACCATCTATGTTGCATGCCACTTTTTTGTCGAACACGACACTACACCTGTGGCATGACATTACCTCAGACTTTTTATTTTGGCACCTATGGAGGAAGTCGATAAGGCTTTCTTCCTTCTTCGGGTAGGCCACTTTATTGTATTCCTCTTGTCGACACTCTTGGTCGACATCCATTGGAGTTTCATGCAAAACCTCCACCATGTTATTGTTCATATTGATACCATCAGTGATATCTAACTTGCAGAACTGCATCTGAAGGTCATCAATAGCCTTATCTATTTGAATGAAACTGTCAGCAGTTTCCTTTGTCACTATCATTCAGTTAGAGTCTTCAGCAACCCCTTTAGCTAAATTATTAGTGACTTCGCTGTTGGAACCATTAGTAGTCTCCTTGGTGAAACCTTTAGTAGCTTCCTGAACAAAATTCGTCAAACTTTTTTGACCAAGTTCTTCAGTGACTCGAACTAGAATAACCTTATTAAGGAAATCCTCAATGACTTCCTTCATGTTTACAGCACCATCCAGATCCTGAGTAACCCCGACCATGTTAGCCTCTTTAGGCTCAGTATAGTGCGCATCAGCGATTTGGTGAGGCTTGGCATCCATCTTTTTCTGGCTTTTGAGCTTCTCCAAATTTCAATCTCCCCTCCAGGATAGCATTTTGCACAAGATCCCTGAAAAGAAAACATTGAAAGGTTTTATGACCCAAAAAATTATGGTATTTGCAAAATCCTCTTTTCTTTCTTTAATCTAAAGGAGGTATCTTAGCACCCGGAGGTACTATCATTTGCCAATTTTTAACTAGTAAATCGAAGATTTCATCACACTTGGTGACATCGAGTGTATAAGTTCTCTTAGGGAACCTATCATTCTTATCTGACTTAGTAGGGTTTTTCCCATTTGAAGGTGTTAACACCTTGCAAGAATAGGGTGAACCCATTTTTAATTCGACGAGATCTATTTCATTTTCGTCGAAACTTATAGACTCATGGCATGGCCCTTCGTCGTCTTGGTCGGAATCGACATAGGCTATCCTTTTACTCTTATTTGCCCTCACTTTATCTTCTTTCAAACATTCCAACTGTCGAACTCTACCGGCCAACTGGGCCATATCCCTTAGGTACTAAGTGTCTAATTTCTTTCTGATGGAATAATCTAGGCCACCAGCAGCTATTTTGACCAGCTCATGCTCTGGTATTTGTGTGAAATACCTTGCCTTGAGGAGTCGAAATCTATTTAAATAATCATCAATTGGCTCAGTAAAATTTCGTTTTATACTAGCCAATTCCTTCAAACTAATATTCGTCTATTCCATATAGAATTTTTCATGAAATAGACGTTCTAACTAGGCCCAAGTGTGAATTGAATTTGGGGGTAACGTTGTGAACCAGGTAAAAGCATTTTTTGTAAGAGAACTTGGGAATTACTTGACCCTAAGATTCTCATCATTCGAAATGACTCCCGCTTCTATCAGATACCTAGCCACGTGTTCGACAGTAGACTCAGTAGTATCCCCAGAAAATTTATTGAACTTAGGGACTTTTGTTATGGGGGGAAAGTCTACCTGGAGGACGTATTTCGAAAAAAGTGACATGTAATTTGGCCATCGAAGGACAATATTTACTCTGTTACGTGCCATGAGTCTTTCGACCATGGCAACCAAGTTATTGTCTGTGGCTAGATTGTTACGTCGAACCTGTTGTACGACGTTCTCAGCATCCTGGTTCCTATTAACCAACATTACCCTTGGTTCTTCCTCTCTAGGAACTTGTGGTTGATTCCTAAGAGTTCGATTCTAGGTTGTTCGATCATTCCCTGGTTATTTTTATTTGCCTAGGCCTAGTTTTGTGGAATTTGATTGATGGTGTTGTCTTCATCGAAGACTACTTGGTTTTCTCTAAAATACTCCCCTAGTGGTTGTTGAGGAGGATTTGGTACAACCAAGAATTCCGTCATGCATGTCATTTGTGCTGCCAATTGTTGATTGACTTGTGTAGTGTTCCGGATGAGAGGCTGAAAGATTTCCCCCATAGTTTGAGACATCATTTGAACCATTAGATGGTTACTTTCATCCATTTGTTATCTCAAATAAGATGCAGAATTAGTCGTCAAACCTGGCATCTGGGCTGAATACCCTATACCTAAATTCTAGCTATTTTGACCCATATTTACCCCAGTACCAGATCCCTGTAATGGGGAAATCATTACGGGTTCTGTATATAATGGAGGAGAATTTTGTAAATTTGCCATCAACAAAGTTGGCGTGCCATAGGGCGGGTCTCGCGGCAAAGGCATTGAAAATTCCGGGGGAGAAATGCCTTTATACGTCGACGTCCCTATTGGTGGTGGGGTCTGAGGAGGACCCCTTCGCCCAATGTATGTCAAAATAGGCTGCTTATAGGAAATCGAATGTGTGGGAATCAAACTTCCCATAGATGATATTGCCTCTGAAACAGATGCTGAGATCATTGGTCCCCTTCTCGAAGCTCCTATGGGTTGTTCTACATTGTCGTTCGGGACATCATGAGGGTTATTTGGCTGGTTTAGATTCGTCGCCATTTTGCTATTATATCTCCTTTTTGGTCTATCTTCGTTAACAATGGCTACCTTACCACTTCTCAATAACATGCAACAAAGTTTTTTTCCCTCACAAGAAAACTTTCTTACCACAAAACTAATAGAGTTTTTCCAAAGAGAATTTTTTCTAAAAAATGATTTTCGTAACCGCTTAGCACGATCCCACTAGCGTGCCAATTTGTTCACCGTGAAAATTGGCGAACAACCGCTGGTCTAACAAATCGAAAGAGATTTGTGGTGCTTGCATGATCGACCACACAAATCCTAGGACATGTGCTAATTGGTCTTTTAAA
Source organism: Lathyrus sativus (assembly GCA_963859935.3). Lineage (NCBI taxonomy): Eukaryota > Viridiplantae > Streptophyta > Magnoliopsida > Fabales > Fabaceae > Lathyrus > Lathyrus sativus. The sequence continues at coordinate 474,299,617 of OZ012741.1, read as the reverse complement.
TGAAGTGAATGAAAATTATAAACACTTAGATGAGTTCCATGGTAAGACAACTTATTTCAAGTATGAATAAATTTGAATAACGGTAATAGGAAGTAAAGTGCTGATAAATGACAAGGATAATAACTTGCATAAAGAAAAACAAACTTTTAAGTAAATAGACATTTTGTACACAATTGGACACACCCATCTTAATACTAAGACATTGTATTTATAACCATATAACATAACCACTATTAACGACTAACAAGTAAGATCAAGACAAGTTTCACTACGCATGCCTTCGAACCACCAAGATGCTCCACGTGTCTTTCTCAAAACAAACTTTCTGTCTTTCATTTGAATTCAAATGAACTCTCGTCGAAAACTTCCCTGATCAACGCTTCTATCGAATTGGGTCTTCAACTATTGAGGAATATCTCTAAGTCCAAAACATTGAACCTGATGACAAAAAAAACATCTTTGACTCTTATTCCATAAAGTAAAGTTTCAGACGAAGTAATTAAATTTCCCCAGGAAACTTTATTTGCTATTTTTAACACTGTTCAGACATCGAAGTTATGAGCTAACAATTACACCCTTCAACCAGACAAGGAGGACCTTCATCATGATGATCTTGAGTACTCTCTTGAGATTGAAGACACATATGTTCCCTTTCAGGAGCCTCGACCAAGGCACAAAGAGTTTGAGTATACCCCTAGTTCGGACGATGAGATGGTTGAAGACAATTTTAGCGAAGAGCCGGAGGGAGATCTCCATATTAACTGTGGTATTATATTAGTGCCGCCATTCGAGTACGACCGAGTGTCAGAGGTTGAGGAGGACTTTGCCAATCAGAAGCCTTTATGCTACTATGTTATAAATAACTAAGTAGTCGAGGAGAAGCAGACAGTGTTTGAAAGGCCAGACCCTAGTATGATGTACTATTTAAAACCACTCTTTATTAGGGCTAAGGTGGATGCTAAACCTGTCAATAAGGTGTTCGTAGATGGTGGCACAACAGTTAATCTAATGCCACACTCTGTGTTTAAGAAGCTAGGGAAGGCTGATGAAGATTTGAGACTCCACAACATGGTATTATCGAACTATGAAGGTAAAACCAACAACATCTTAGGGGTAATCTAAGTCGATATGTCTATAGGATCAATCTCCAAGCCAACCTTGTTCATGGTTATTATATCCAATGCAAATTACAAAAGGAAAGATTATGCAGTTTCAAACAAGAAGAGATTATGTGGTTTCAAATATCCAGAACAATGTGGCTTGTGGACGGTGATCACAATACGAAGTAATACCATCTTAAGACTATCAATAGAAGGAGAAAGAATAGAATTACCACGTTGAAGAATGATGATGGCCAATGGATAGAGGACAATGTCCAGCTCCAAATAATGCTAATAGATTACTACAAAAATATCTTTAGCACTAATGCCATGTGGACTGAATGGAAGAGAACGAAAGTTACATTACAAATCTCAATAAGCCTCTTAGTGATGCTGAGATTAAACTTGCAATGTTTTCCACGAAACCTTAAAAAGCTCCTGGACCGGACGATTTTCCTACCGGTTTTTACCATAAGTTTTTGGATATCGTAGGGTATAATGTTTGTAAATTTGTGCATGTGGTCTAGAATATCTGTTTGATTCCCAAGCCTGGTGATATTGCTACCATTAATCAGAAGAATATCTGTTTGATTCCCAAGCGCGGCCTGCCCTAACTCATGGACCACTTTTTCCCCATTTCGTTATGCAATTCAATATATAAGGTTATTAGTAAGATTATTGTTGAAGGAATAAAAGTCTGCATGCTAAATCTAATATCCCTTTTCCAAGCAGGTTTTATGCCAAGCAGATCCATTCATGAAAACATAATCATTACTAGAGAGAGTGTGCAGCTTATACATCAAAAGAAAGGAAAGAAGAGATTGTTTGCTATCAAGATTGATTTGTCCAAGGCTTATGACAAAATTAGTTGGGAATGTATTTGGCAAGTTCTCCATGAAGCTAATATGCCAAATGAGCTTATTAACATCATCATGCACTCGGTCACCAATATAGAATTGAATGTGAATTGGCAAGGAGCTCGTGGTGAGTTTTTTCCTCCTCATCGTGGTATTAGCCAAGGAGACCCCATTTCGCCTTACGTATTTATGTTGTGCGTGGGAAAGTTGTCTCACCTTATTAAATTAGAGGTTGGTAAAGGAAATTGGAAAGCCACCAAAATGGGAGCCAGTGGACCCAAAATCTCCCATTTAATGTTCGCTGACGACTTACTTCTACTTTGAGATGCAACAGAATCCCAAATGAATTGTGTTATGAACACTCTTAGGAGATTTTTCAACTTAACTGGCCAAGAGATTAGTGAGGAAAATCTAGTATTCTTTTCTCCAGGAATGTTACGCACTGCATGAAACAAAAGTTGCTTCATGTTTCCAAGTTTGGAGAAACTTCTCAATTTGGAAAATATCTTAGGGTCCCTTTAATTGGGAAGAATTTGAGAAGAGGAGACTTCCAATACATATTTGATCAGGTTGCTGCAAAGCTTTCAAATCGGAAGGCTAACTCTTTGTCATTGGTTGACAGCATAACTCTGGCTAAGAGTGTTTTAGATGCCATACCAATTTACCCGATGATGACAAATCTCCTCCTTAAGGCTTGCATTGATGAGATTCAGAGATTGCAAAGAGGGTTCATTTGGGGAGATACCAGCAGTAGTAAGAAAAGCCATGCCATCAATTGGAATATTGTTACCCGCCTCAAAGATCTTAGAGGATTAGGGATATGAGATCTTTATAAAATGAATGTTGCTTGCATAATGAAGCTCACCTGGAAGATGATCAATAATAATGATGACCATTGCTGTAAAGTTTTGATAGGAATCTATAAGGAAATGAATCTAAACCAAAAATCTTCGAAGAACTGCCATGGTTCTACGCTTTGGAAATCCATAAATAGAGTTACTCCTATTTTGGTGAAGCATGGAAAATGGATCATTGGTGATGGGGGGAGTATAGATGCTTGGGATGATAGTTGGCTTGAGGCTGGTCTGTGTATTTGTGACCACTGTCAGTATATTCCAGAGGTTCTTCATGGTGTTAAGGTGTGAGACCTTTTAAATGAGGAGGGTACGTGGAACTTGGCGGTATGCATCAGTGGATTCCAGTTGAGGTTAGGGACAAGATCAACATTTTTCAATTCCGTAATGTTAATATGGACACTAGAAGTGATATGCTTGAAATGGAAGGAGCAGTCTTTGTTGATGGCACAGTAACAAAATTTTACAAGCTTCTTGTGAATCATGATCAATATGAAATGGATAACGACTTGAAGGTTGTTTGGAGGCTTAAAGTTCCAGAGAGATTTAAGTATTTTACTTGGTAATTGAAACATGATCACCTTCTTACAAACTTAAGTAAGGATACGTGAGGGTTAAGAGTTGCTGCTTATAAGTTGTATGGTTGTGCTATTGAATCCACTATGCATGTTGTTGTACCCCAAAATTTGACCAACCACTTCTTTTACTTGGCTTATGTTTCATTTCATTTTCGCATTTCTGCATATCATAGCATTTGTTCTTGAGGCATGGGATCAAGGTATTTTTGTGGCTCAGGGTTCTCTTTTGGGTGCAAGAGTCTAAACAACGAGCATCAGAGGCTCCGACATTTATATTGCTCAGCGATCGAGCAGTCGATTTCATTTTATTCACCAGGATAATTTTCAGATCAAGAGACAACACCCAGGCTATGTCAGGCGTCCTTACAGTTATAATACGCAAAGGCAAGTTTCAGAGGCTTAACGGGGCTCAGAACGGGTAAAAGCGGGCAAATATGCAAGATTCCCTCTAAAAGGCGCCAAAATTAAAAATTTCAAGGCGTTAAACGATTAACCAAAATGGTTAACCGGTTAACCATAGTAAATTTTGCCATGTACGTGAGTTTTCAAGGCTGCCACTTTTTGGGGTCCATTTTGATCACTTGTAAATTTGATTTTACACCAAAAGAAGGATCTAGAATCACTCTAATTTGGATTAACATTCAAAATCAATTCAAATTCCCTCCAATTTTCCATTCATAATCCCATTCCAATTTTCATAACCTCACTCCAAACCATATTTTTATCCCAAACCTAGAGCATATTTAAGGGAATTTGCTCCAAACCACAAAAAGAAAATTCTCACAATTACATTTCATTTTCAGATTTCACTCTCACTCTTGAAATTTTCTCTCCACTTTTTTACTCCCAAAACCTCCATTACAACTCTCACTTGAGTTCTTTGATTCTTCATTGGAATCATAGAATTCTAGAGCTAAACCTCCATCATTCATCTCTATTATCTCCAATTCACCATTCAATTTTAGTTTGGATTTGGATCTGAATTTGGAAGCTAATTTGGAAGTGCTTATTTGGATTGTTTTTGCTTTATCTTGCTTGATCTTCATTTCTACAACAATAAACCTCTTAGATCTTGAAGAATCTCTGGGTTTCTTGCTTGGATCTGTTCATTTCAAGTGAATCAACACTCACCAAAGCAAATCTCCGCTTTGTAGGTTGGCAATTCTAGATCTAAATTTGTTTTGAGCTTATTTGGATAATCATAATGTAGATCTATGGCTTTTGTTGCTTTTTGATCCATTTTGTTGATTTCGATCTTGGTGATTCGCAATTTTGATGCTTTATTATGTTCGCATGATGTTTGATCACTGATTTTTGGTGTTAAATTCGTGCATAATTGATTACATGATCATTTGGATGATTACACATTGAGTTAATTGCTGAAAGTGCTTTTGAATTTCTGTTTTTCTACTTCTGGTCCAGTGTTAACCGGTTAACCAGTTGCAGTGTAAATTGGTTAACGGGTTAACCAGTATAATTTCTAACATTTTCAAGTGGTTAACCGGGGTTAGCTGGTTAACACTGGACCAGAATGTAACTTTTGGTTGTTTTTAAGCATGTTTTGTTTTCTTTTCACATGTAACCTTTCATGTATTGATATGATGCATTTGTGTGGACTATTTTGGACATGTTTCACTATTCTTGATTGTTTAATTTTGATTCTTCAACACGTAATGCTTGGCTTCCGCTTGAATGCATATCATGTGGTTGTGGTTGTTTGGTCATTTGCATTTCTTTGTTTGATCTTAAGAATTGTATGGTTGAGATGCGCTTGTGGTGGTGGCTGCCCCACACTTTTTCCTCCCTCTTTTCTTTGTGCGTGCTTCTTAGGATAGCACCATTCTTTTGTGATGATTGATGGTTGATGATTGTAGGAGCTTGCTTCTCCCATTTCATCTCATCTTTTGGTAGACTTGTTTAAGTCATTCTCTTGTTGCCTTCTTGCATTTGTGTTTGAATTTCATGTTTGCATATTTTATTGCATTGACTTGTTTAAGTCAGTTTCATCGTTCATCTATTTTCATTTGTGATTGAATTTCTATGTGTTTACTTGGTCTTTTGCCATGATCCCTTAGGATTCCTAGACCCTCTGTTTAAGATGGGAGTAGGAGAGACATTAGGTGTTCAATCCTTTGCATGATAACATTAGGATAGATTTCCCCTTTCAATCCCAACTTTAGGAGCATTTTGCATGATAACATTAGAGTTGATTAGTTTCCCGTTAGAGTTTGTGTCTTCTCTTCTCATCTCATAACATCTTAAGACACCTAATAAAGGATAATAAATGTTTTACGCTACGAGCCTTAAGTACTTGAGGAATGATAGATTGGGGGCCTCCTTTCATACCGTCTAGAGTGTTTAGTGTATGCCCTTTGGGTGATATGCGACGCATTCGCTCTCAAGTCATAGTCTTTAGTGCAACATGAGTTACAAACTTAACTCAATTCACTTCTTGTTTAAAAAACACAAAACAAAACATCAAACCTTTTTATCCTTCGGGATTGTTTGAAAATCATTTTCAGAAAGAGTGTGTTAAGTCTTGGTTCTACCGCAAACAGGCGTCGTCCCTAACTGCTAGAACAAAGGTTTAACCCTACTCAGTTAAAACACTTGAACCAACCGGTGGTCGTGTCAGCCCGAACTACGTTTGCTTTGATTTCTCGTACCAGACGAGGATACGTAGGCACAAGACAACGATGTCTTGGCGAGCAACCTTTCTCCACCTTCACCCCGTAGTTTTTTGAACTACGTTGACTCTGACTTTCCCATTGCACGAGGGAGTATGTAAGCATAGAGCGGCGATGCTCCATCGAGTCTATTTTATTGTCTTTTGTCCCTGAGAGCCATCCTTTTGATAGATTAACACCCTTTTAGATAGACAACAAGCGTGGATCCCATTGAGTACAACGGACGTGAGGGGTGCTCATACCTTCCCCTTGCGTAACCGACTCCTGAACCCAAGATTTGGTTGCGATGACCTGTCTTTTCCCTTTTCCATAGGGTTTCTCTGATCGTTTCCTTTCCCTCTCTTTGGGATAAATAACAAACGGTGGCGACTCTTCTGTCTTTGTCGGCCTCTTTTTTCGCAGTAGCGACAACTGGTGACTCTGCTGGGGACTTTTCCCATCCCCTATGCGAGTGAATCGTAACTTGTTTATTTATGTTTATGGGTGTGTATATGTGTATATGTGTTGCATTTGTAGAGTATTACATTTGCATTTTACTTTCAACACTTTACATCATGATATTGTTGTGTTGTTGGGTGACACTGTTCCATTGAGTGATAAGCCAAAACCCAGGCTTGAGTATACACATAGCATTAGAGTGGAAAGTAGTAAGGACCTGCACGTTAAGCGCGCACTAGTCCTCATGAAATTCGCGTCCAGACAAGGTTTTGTTTGAAGACATCCTATCATGTGCATTGGTCAGGAGGGGGTGTTGGATCTAAAAACTGTCGACTTTGGAGACCGATCATTTGGGAGTCAGCTAAGTGAGGCCGCTTCGTTAGACCATGATGCCAAACTAGAAATGGTAAATGTATCATCGTTTCTCGAAAGTCTGTGACACTGATGACCACATAGGATGCCAAACCTTATCAGAGATTAGGTCCATACCTGTGAGGGGAGGGTTATGTAGGAAAATTGACCTTCAACCAACCCAGATTTCTTATCAGTGTGAACCGTTGATCCTGAGTATTATGGGTTTTCGGTTTCTCAGTGCTGTGATTTTGGGTATTTTCTCACCGAAGTGAAGCTCTGGTTCAACTTATTCAGTAGCACAACAATCTTGATCCCCTGTTGCATCTGCATATTCATTTGCATCCTAACATTTGCATGTATTTGTGTTTTAGGTGCATATTTTCTTCTTGATTCTAGTAATCTAATCCACTGTCATCATGGAGCATGGTCTCAAGAAAGCTTTTTTTTACAAGTTCCCAATACCAGATGTAGGACCTTTGGTTGGCCTCATTTATGTGGTTGAGCGTGGAGTTATGGAGGATTTCAAAAAGGAATATGGGAGGATTCTGAGCCTTGTCTGCAAGATCTCTAAATATGAGTTAGAAGGTATCCACACGTTGCTACAATTTTATGATCCCCAATTGCGTTGTTTCACATTCCTTGAATATGTTCTGTTACCCACCTTGGAAGAATTTGTTCAGTTGCTAGGAATTCCAATCTTAGAAGAGACGCCTTTTGTGCATTCTGAAGAGGAGCCTAATCTGACCAAGCTAGTCAATGCTCTTCATTTGGATATATCTGAACTAGATGGAAAGATGGTACAGAGGAATGGGGTGCCTGGTTTCCCATTGCCATTCTTAGTAAGTAGGGCTCAGTACTTTACAAAGGTGGGATGTTGGGTGGTTTTCAATGCTACCTTGGCGCTCTGCATCTATGGAATAGTACTATTCCCCAATATACCTGTGCTTCCAAGAATCCCGTGCCAACTCTTTTAGGTGATGTATACCATTCCATGCACTACAAGAATGAGAATAGGCGAGGGAAGAATGTCTCCTGTTGTGCTCCACTACTATACAGATGGTTTATTTCGCATCTGCCTAAGTCTGGACCTTTTGTTGACATTGCAGACACAATTGGTTGGCCAGAAAGACTTATGGGTTTGACCTCGGAGGATATGGTGTCATTTAACAGGGACCTTTTGGGTATGGAGATTGTTTACAACTGTGGAAGTTTCCCCAATGTCCCTTTGATTGGAACAAAAGGTGGCATTAATTACAATCCAGCTCTCGCTGTTAGACAGTTTGACTATGCTTTAAGAGAACCCCCCCCCCCCCCCCCCGAAGGAGGAGGAAGTACAGGAATCTCTATATTTCATAGGGTTAGCTGATGACGTTACTTTGACTAGTTTGCAGCAGGCTTGGAATAGCATTCATCAGAGAGGGAAGCTTTATTTGGGCAAAAGTGATTGCAGAGCTTATGGACCGTATTTTGAATGGATCCAAGAAAGGGTTGAGAGGTTATTGCTACCATTTCCAGTCTGGGAGCCTTTGTATCCTCTGGTAGTGGAAGAACTAATGGCAGTTGACGTCCAGAAGTATAATCAACTGTGGGTTGAAAAAGAAGAACTACGCAGGGTGAATGAAGAGTTGGAGAAAGAGATCATTCAGCTTAGAAGTGAGAAGAACCAAGCCACTCACTTGTCCAAGAAGAAGATAGATACTCTGAACAAGATATAGATACTCTGAACAAGATGGGTAGACTGAAGAAATCCGCATCAGAGAGCATCTTGGTCAAGACATGTGAAGCTTGGGTAATGCCCTCAAAGGGAAAAAGAAAGAGTTAGAGAAAGCGCGTATGGAAATATCAAAATTCAACGCTCAATGGAATGCCATCTTGACTAACAACAAAGAGAGAGAAGATGAGCTTCGTCAGCAAATTATCAAGTTAAAGACTCAACTCCGGGTAAAAAGTGAGAAGGATTTAGGTGAATCCTCGCGCCAATACGAAAGCGGCCGCAAGCTCCGAGAAGATCTTGCAAGATGCTCAAGGCTTGCAAGCTACCATCAGCAGGAGAGAATTGCTTATTCAAGAGTTGATTGCCCGACCCGATCATCCTGATACGAAGGAGTTATTGGAAGAGTTCCAGACTCGCTGTCGTACTTGACACATTTTCTCTTTTGTAAGGTGTCGCTAACGATCAGGAACAGTTGAGGACGCTGGTGCAACCTTTGATTGCAAGAGTTGATGGAAGTGGAGTTCTCCATGGTGGGGCCAATGTTGTTCCTCCTTAGGCTGATGTGGGTACTCCACATGCAAACATTATTCCAACGGTCGTTGTTCCTCCTGGCGGAGGTAATCAGAACGGAGTTTATGATGCAGCGGGCGCTGTGCATGGTAATACTGGTCCTATTGGGAGGAGGACTATCGCATCGCTGCGAAAAAAGGGGCCGACAAAGACAGAAGATTCACCACCCTTCGTTATTTATCCCAAAGAGAGGGAAAGGAAACGAGCAAAGAAAAACTACGAAAAAGGGAAAAGACAAGGTCATCGCAACCAAATCTTGGGTTCGGGAGTCGATTACGCAAGAGGAAGGTATGAGCACCATTCACGTCCATTGTACTTAGCGGATCCATGCTTGTTGTCTAATCTATGGGTGAAAAACTATCTAATGCTACTATTAAACAGGGATGACCAGAAAGAATTGACTCGATAGGACATCGTCGCCCTATGCCTACGTATTCCCTCGTGCAATGGGAAAGTCAGAGTCAACGTATTTCGGGAAACTACGGGGGAGGTTGCTCACCAAGACATCGCGTCTTGTGCCTATGTATCCTCATGTGGTATGAGAAATCAGAGCAAAACGTAGTTCAAAAAACTACAAGAAAAGATCTCGATCGCACTGGGGCGATAGAAAAGGATTTGGATAACAGGTTAATCTCGATTGCACGGGGGCAAGAGAAAGGGAAGTTAGTTGTTAACGGGAAAGTCTCGATCACACAAAGGCGAGAGAAAAGGGAAATTAGTCGTTAGTGTGCTCGCCAAGACATCCCGTATTTAGCCTACGTATTCTCATCTGGTATGAGAAATCAGAGTAAAACGTAGTTCAGGCAACTATAGGACAAGATCTCGATCACACGGGGGCAAGAGAAATGGAAGTTAGTTGTTAGCGAGAAAGTATCCATCGCACGGAGGCGAGAGAAAAGGGAAATTAGTCGTTAGTGTGCTCGCCAAGACATCGCGTCTTGTGCCTACTTATTCTCATCTGGTATGAGAAATTAGAGCAGTTGTAGTTCGACTAACTACGGAAAAACGGGTCTCGGTCGCACGGGGCGAGAGAAAAGGAGTCTTGATCGCACAGGGGCAAGAGAAAAGGAGGTCTCAATTGTACGGGGGAGAGAGAAAAGGGGCCTAGGCCTGAAACACCTAAATGGAAGGAACCGGAACGGGACGCACACGCTAAATCCTAAGACGTAGGAGCGAGCGTGTTGCATATCGTCCAAAGGGCATATGCTAAACACTCTATATGAAGTGAGAAGAGGCTCCCCACTCATCATTTCCTACGTATCTAACGCTAACAGCTCACAACACTCATCACGGTTGATTAAAAGATTGAAGTAAGGAAAGTTACCGAACAGAATGGTTTCGTTGACCCTTGAAATTGCGTGCAAGCTCCATTTCTAAGCTTCTAATCTCGTTTTTGATCCTCGGTGATGATGTTTTGAAATCAAATCGGGACCAATGTGATGCTAAATCTTTGTAGCTCAACTTATAAGGGAAGTCAATCTATAGGAGGTCGCGTATTGATATTCGTGCTATGGACAAGATAAAGTTATGATATTGAGGATCATTCTCCGATTTAATCGTGTCGCGCTGGCCACAAGAAGTGGGAACTCGTCTTAATCGCAAACATAATATCGATTAATCGAAGGTATCCTATCGCAATCGCAAAGTAGAGAAAATGACCCAAATGGTCATCTTCCATAGATTTGAAATCGGGAAGGTTATCAACTCTGATAAATCCGACGCTTACGGATACAAGACTTCATCGATCCAAGAGAGTCAAAATAAAATGGAGATGGACAAGAAATGAGGAGAGAAGGAGGTGGTCTCGGATTCAACATTATTCATCAATAATTTGACTGGTAATGGATTACGGAAGTCTTGTCATAGACCAAAAAGCGGTGAAAATAAAATAAGATGAATAAAAAGTCGAAAATGGAAAGTGAAGAGAAAAGTCGCTCTCGGACTTGTCGTTTCCATCAATAATTTGACGTATAACAACTTGGAGGTCTCGTCATCGACCAAAACAGAGCAAAAGTGGAATAAAATGCTCTAAAATAAAATTAAAGTTCTAAAAGATGAAAAGAAAATATTATAAACTAAAACCTAGAAAATAATATATTAACAATCCTTTTCAAAAACTATATATATATATATATATATATATATATATATATATATATATATATATATATATATATATATATATATATATATATATATATATATATATATATATATATATATATATATATATATATATATATATATATATATATATATATATATATATATATATATATATATATATATATATATATATATATATATATATATATATATATATATATATATATATATATATATATATATATATATATATATATATATATATATATATATATATATATATATATATATATATATATATATATATATATATATATATATATATATATATATATATATATATATATATATATATATAAACAGTCTGTTCATAAAAATTAACAAAACTTAAAACTAAATTATATAAAAAGTAATTTACAATTTTTCCTAAAAACTCAAAGAAGAACTGGGGGTTTGCCTAGAAAAATGAGGGTGCAGTCTAAATTTAAAAGAGATGGGTCGTGAGGCCCAGTCAACCAACAACAAATAAAATAAAAAAAAGGAGGTCCAAACGACCCTCTTCTTCGTAACAGATCATCACTCCCTCTATTCACTTTCATTTCATGCTCAGCTCAACCCTCTCCGTCCATGTCCATTTTCGGCTCTTGTTTCAATAGCTTGGAATCTCTCTCTCCTTCTATTTAACTTCAAAATTCATCTTAAGTTTGATTATAGAAATATGGGTTTGATTTAAGTTTTGAAAAAGGGTTTTCGAAGGAGGTTAAATGGGTCTGGTTTGAAGATTTCTGGTGATTTGAAGTTTGTTTAGGTTTTCGAAGGTGGCGAATGGGTTGTTGATGGAGAGTTTAATGAAGTTCTGAATTGTTTGGTTGTTGTTGAAATGGATTGAAGGGTTAATGGAGGGTGGTGAGGTTTTGAAGGTTGAAGAAGTTGAGGTTGGAAGAGATTGAAGAACAATTTGGGTTGTTGGAGGTTTCGATGAATACTTGGGTGTTTGAAGAGGGTTAAGATGGGTTACGGTGGTTTTGTTCGAATAGGTTTCGGATGATGATGACATTTGGGAGATGTTGTGGTTCTGCTTTGGATTATGAAGTTGGTTAATGGAGATGAAGTTTATGAGGAAGATGAAGACGGTTCGAAAGGGTTTGGAAATATGGGTTTTAGTGAAGAACAAGATGTTGAGATTTTGGAATTATTCGAAGGATAATGATGATGGTTTCCGAAAATGGGTTAGTGAGGTTTAATGTTTCTGGGCGAGTTTTGAAGTTTGTTGTTTGAAGAAGGTGAAGATCGGGTTTGTTGGTTTTGTTGTGAAGAAGAAGATTATGGTGTATGTTTCTTGAAATAGGTTTGATGATGGAAAGGAAAGGTTTATGAAGTTGAAGGAGATGGTTCGTGTGGAGGTTCAACAATGGTGGTTTGAGGATGGGTTGGGAATGGTGATTGAAGAAAGTTGTATTGTTGAAATTTGGAGGTGGAAGCTTGATGATGAATGATGTTGAAGATGATGGTGGGCGGCGGAGCTCCCTAGGGTTCCGTGTAGAGAAGAAAATGAATAGTGGTTATATACCACTAGGGAATGACACGTGGCTCTGTTTAATGCTGATCTGCTGATTAAATTGTTAATTCTGGTTAAAAAAACTGCTAATGATAAACGATGATAATTAATGAATAAAAATGTTGATGCTGCTAGATTAATAACACTTAGAAACTAATTCCTAATTAAATCTATCTAATCTAAGTCTAATTACCTAATTAATCTAAACTAAATAATTCTGACTATTGATAATAAAATCAAATTAAACCTATTAATTCTAATAAAATTCTAACAAATAAAATTCTATATCTAAATTAACAATCTATTTTCTATTTAAAACAAAAATCTAATAAAACTCTATTATCTATTAAAAAGCTATTTTCTAAAGAACAAATATATTTTATTTTTATTTCTAAAAAGAACTAATAACATAAGAATTTTAAGTCTAATATTCTAAAACACTACTTAAAAATCTAGTAAAATCTATTTAAAAACTATATTCTAAAATTCTAACCAAAATCTAAAGAAAAGGGCTATGAAAAAAATCTAATAAAAATAGCAATAAAATCACACAATGCCATGGAAAGAGAAACGGAAAAACGGGCGAACACCGAAATGCGCAAAAATTATCAGCACGGACTGAGTCACCAAGAAGAGAGCGACTTTCGCTCAATTTCAACATGGAACTTCTCATTTGAATTGATTTGAATCGCCTGAAACACGAGCAAAACGGCTAAACTCTTGATAAATTCAATCTGGCTGATAACACTGGCAGTATACGAGAAATGATCTACCTAAATGATATGCAGATGAAATGCGAAGCAAAAGGCCAGTCAAAGCTAGAAAAAGGTTGGCAAATTTTGGGGTGCAACAAGGACGAGCAAGATGACGTCTTTTCTATGGGAGGCCTTGGTGCGGGTTTGCAGTCTGATGCAGACAAGAGGTTCAGGATGATAGAAGAGAAGATGAAGAGCTTTGAAAATCAGAATTCTCTTGGTCTAGACATGTCTAACTTGGGGCTGATCCTAGGTCTGAAGATCCCTCCAAAGTTCAAGGTGCCAGACTTTGACAAATACAAGGGGACAACCTGTCCCAGGGTGCACCTCCGTTCATACTACAGAAAGATGTCTGCTTATTCTGACGACGAGAAGCTTTTGATGCACTTCTTTCAGGACAGCCAGTCTGGCCCATCATTGGAGTGGTACATGGGTTTGGATCCAACCAATGTTAGAAGCTGGAGAGACCTTACGAAAGCTTTCGTCCGACACTATCAATACAATAGTGATCTAGCGCCCAACCATTTGCAGCTGCAGAATCTGTCGCAATGGAGTAATGATGGATTCAAAGAATACGCACAGAGGTGGCGTGAGTTGGCTGCAAGGGTTCAACCTCCAATGGTGGAGAGAGAACTCATTGATATGTTCGTAGCTACATTGTCAGGAGTGTACTATGAAAAGCTGATAGGAAATATGTCTGGTAGTTTCTCAGATTTAATCATCACTAGCGAACGAGTTGTGAATGGTAATAACTAGGAAAAATTCAAGCGGGTGAGGGATCCTCATCTGAAGGAGGAAGGAAGAATTTTGGTAACAAGAAGAGGGAAGGAGAAACGAACGCGGTTTCAGGATACAGGAATAAGAACAGGAATAGGGCTCCACAATAACAGTATCATCAACAACAACCTCAGGTTGCGAGTATTGCTATTCCAGCTGTACAACAACAACAACAGTAGAATTACGCACCACAGCAGTTTCAAGATCATAGAAGGACAATAAATAGACAGTTTGATGCGCCACCAATCCCGTATTCACAATTCTTACAACATTTTTTGTAGCTTCAGTTGGTTCAAAAAAGGACAATGGCACCCTTGACTGGCGCACCACCTCCGGGATATGATGCAAACGCCAGCTGTGACTTTCACTCAGGCGCCCCTGGTCATCATATAGACATCTGTAAGGCTTTCAAACATAAGGTACATGACCTTATTGATAGCAAAGCAATCAATTTTACAAATGATGCGCCTAATGTTGTTCAAAACCCTATGCCCAACCACAGAGCGGCTGGTGTCAATGCTATTGTTGAAGAGGATAGTCTGAATTTAGTATTGGACGTTGCAGAGTTGAGAACTCCTTTGAGTTTTTTCAAAAGTAGGTTGTTGAAAGGCGAAGTTTTTCTGGGATGTACTAAAGACTGTGAAGGTTGTTTGGCTCATCCTGAGGGATGTGAAGATTTGAAGGGTGGCGTTCAGAGTTTAATGAATGGAGGTGTGTTACAATTTGACAGAATTGTTGAAGAGGTGATGGATCCAGAGCAGGATGAGATTGCCACAATCTCAATTCCTTTTAGAACGATTAACATACCTACGCCGCCGAGGCCAGCAACTGTTATAATCACCAAAGTAGGACCATTACCTTACGAAAGTACTAAAGCAATCCCGTGGAGCTATGGTGCGGAGGTCTTTTGTAATGGCCAAAAACAAGATTTGAGGGGAACGTTGTCGGATAGCTCATCCATTGATAATTTGATTGGAACCAGTGGGATGACAAGAAGTGGGAGGGTGTTTTCACCTCCGGAAGCTAATGTTGAGAGACCAGACAAAGGCAAAGGGAAAGTTGTTGTAGAGGAAAGTTCCCGACAAGGTGAGAAGGACGCTTTGTTGAAAGATGTTGAGGAATTCATGCGTCTGATTAGAAAAGGCGATTACAAAATTGTTGATCACCTACAACAAACCCCGTCCAAAATATCCATTTTATCACTGCTACTGTGCTCCGAGGCACACCAGAATGCCCTTTTGAGGATTCTAAATACAGCGTATGTGCCACAAGATATTTCAGTGAACTAACTTGAGGGGGTTGTGGCTCATGTGAATGTGCGAAATGGATTGGGTTTATAGATTTAGATCTGACACCTAAAGGAAGAAATCACAATCACGCATTGCACATTTCCATTGAGTGCAGAGGGTCTGCATTATCACATGTTTTAGTGGATACTGGGTCTTTCCTCAATGTGTTGCCCAAGAAGGCATTGATGAAGCTTGATAACCAAGGCGTGATGTGCACTCCTAGTGATTTGATTGTGCGAGCGTTCGACAGAACAAGGAGGTCTATTTTCGGCAAAGTTACTCTCCCCATACAGGTTGGCCCGGAGATTTTTGATGTTGTCTTTTATATAATGGATATTCAACCTTCATATAGTTGCTTGTTAGGTCGACCCTGGATTCACTCAGCAGGGGAAGTGACGTCAACCCTACATCAGAAGTTAAAGTACACGGTAAGAGGTAACATCGTCACCATCTGTGGTGAAGAAGACATCAAGGTCATCCAGTTATCCTCGTTCAAGTATGTTGAAGTTGATGGGGAAATTCACGAGACTCTGTGCTAGGCATTTGAAGCTGTCAAACTCAAGGAAAAGTCTGTTGTGGTGGATAGAATTCATGAGGTCTTCATATCGTCTTTCAAGGAAGCACGTGCGATGGTGGAGTCAGGTTCATCTCAAGGATGGGGCCAGATGCTGAGTATCCCTAATAAGCAGGATAAGTTCGGATTGGGGTACAACCCATCATCTTCTTCCTCACAGACCGCTCCATGTTACAGAGGACCAGTTCAGTTTACAAGTGGTGGGGCGATCTTCGACCGAATCAACGCTGTGTCCGAGGATGAAGGGGATAATGATTGCGATATAGACGCATGGATCCAGCCATGCATTCCTGGCCAAAGCCTGAGCAACTGGACTATCGAAGAAATTATCCAAGTGACATGTGAAGAGTAATTGTCTTATTCTCTGATTATGTGTAGCCCTATGTTCTACCCGGAGCATAGCGGTCTTTCTTTGTAAGGCCTTATCTTTTTTATGTTTTGAACATTTGCTTTTATCATTAATCAAAAGGAGATTTTGCATTCAAATATTGTGATCCTTGTTTTTCTTGTTTTGTTTTAACAATAAAATGGCAATGTGGTTTGTGCTTGTTTACATATCGTTTTAAGCACCAAATCATCATCATTGCAGGTTTCACATCGCAGATGCCACCGATTCAGACTTGTCTATGACTCGGTATGACTTTCATAATCCAATCTTTCAAGCTGAAGAAGAGATTGAAGAAGACGAAGACATGCCTGAAGAACTCGTCTGATTGCTTAAATAAGAGGAGAAGGTCATTCAGCCTCATCAGGAAGAGATTAAAATCATCAACCTGGGTACAGAGAAAGCCAAGAAAGAGGTCAGAGTAGTGTCTGCTTTAGAAGATGATGTCAAGAGAAGACTTTTTGAGATGCTCCGAGAGTACAAAGACGTCATTGCTTGGTCATATGAAGATATGCCCGGATTAGACATGGATATTATGGTTCATTGCTTACCTCTTCGAGAAGAATGTCCACCAGTGAAACAGGAGTTAAGGAGAACCAGACCAGACATGGTGGTAAAGATTAAAGAAGAGGTCCAGAAGAGTCGCCACCGTTCTTTATTTATCCCAAAGAGAGGGAAAGGAAACGATAAGAGAAAACCTATGAAAAATGGAAAAGACAAGGTCATCGCAACCAAATCTTGGGTTCGGGAGTCAGTTACGCAAGGGGAAGGTATTAGCACCCCCCATGTCCGTTGTACTCGACGGGATCCATGCTTGTTGTCTAATCAAAGGGTGTGTTTATCTATCTAAGCTACAGGCTCACATGACAAAAGAAAATAAAAGAGACTCGATAGAGCATCACCGCTCTATGCCTATGTATTCCCTCGTGCAATGGGAAAGTCAGAGTCAACGTAGTTCGGAAAACTACGGGTGAAGGTGGGGGAAGGTTGCTCGTCAAGAAATCACCGTCTTGTGCCTACGTATCCTCATCTAGTATGATAAATCAGAGCAAACATAGTTCAGGCTAACAAGATCACAGGTTGGTTCAAAATGTTTTACCTGAGTGGGGTTAAAACTTAGTTCTAGTAGTTAGGTGTATGCAGCTCGACCATTGGAGACTTAGGCGTTACCTGTTTGCGATTGAACCAAGAGTTAACAAAACTCTCCTTGTGAAAAAGGTTTTCCAAATTAAGATCCCGAAGGATAAAAAGTTTAAATTTTTTTTTTTGTTTTTTAGAGAAGAAGTGCATTGATTATTGTTTGTAATTCATGTTGCACTAAAGACTATGACCTAGGAGCAAATGCGTCGCATATTGTCCAAAGGACATACGCTAAACACTCTAGATAATTGAGAGGAGGCCCCCCAATCACCATTTCTCGAGTACTTAAGGCTCGTAATGTACAACAATCTTTAACCTTTATTATATGTTTTGAGAAAGTTTGAAGATGAGAAGAGAAAGACAATCTAAAGGAAGACTAATACTCAACCTAATGTTCTCATGCAAAGTGAACATATGATTGGGATAAAAGGGAATGTTACCTAATGTTATCATGCATGGATTCAAACTTAAGTTCTATTATAATCTCTCTTGAACAAGAGAGATTAGAGGTCCTAAGGGAACATGGCAAAGGAAGACAAAAAGAAGAAGAGGAAAGCAAGCACAAATGAGACAAGAAAAGAATGCAAACATGCAATGCCACACAAAGATGAAGAGAGAGGAAAAAAATAGGGTAAGAACCACCACAAGCACATCTCAACCTCATCAAGCAAATAAGAACATGCAAAACAAATATGAGAAGAGAGGGAGGAACAAAGTGTAGAGCAGTAGCCACCACAAGCACATCTCAACCTCAAGCAATGCAAGCAAAGGAAACAATGCAAATGGTCATCATTTTTAACCACATCCATAAGCATGCATTCAAATGGAAATCGAACACGAGTGTCGATAAAATCATGATTAAACAATCAAGAACAACGAAATATATCCAAAGCATCTCACTCGTAATGCATCACATTGATTCGTGAAGATTCGAAGTGAAACTATACCAAACAAGCATGAAAAATAGCAAAACAGGCCTGCTGGCACAATATTAATCGATTAACACCAGGGGTTAATCGGTTAACCATTGAAAAATGTTTGAAAATATAAATATTTGTACTGGTTAATCGATTAACTAATTGGTTAACCGATTAACACTGTATCAGCAGTAGAAAACAACAGTCCAAAAGCACTTTTAAGCAACTTATCCAATGTGCAATCACTCCAATAATCATACAACCAATTAAGCACGAACTTAAACCAGAAAACAGGGATTCAATCCACATGTAAACGCATTTAAATAGCACAATCACAGTTCACTTGAATCAAATCAACCAAAAGTCAATCAAAAACAAAGATCCCTATGATAATGCACAATAAGCTCGAAATAATAATGGATATAGAATTCCAACCTTCGAAGCAGAGAATTACTTTGGTTGATGTTGATTCAACCTCAATTGCACAGATCCGAGCAAGAAATCCGGAAATCCTTCAAGATCCAATTGAGTTCTTGTAGTAGAAATGAAGATCCACCAAAATTAAGCAAGAATACACCAAATAAGCGCTTCTAGATCCACTTTGAAATTCAGATCCAAACTTGCACGAAAATTGAATGGAGAATTTGAGATGATGAGGATGATGGATGAAGGTTTGAGCTCTAGAACTCAATGATTCCAATGGAGAATCAAGGAATTCCAAGAAAGAGCTTTAATGGAGTTTTGGTGTGAAAAAGTTGAGAGAAACTAGAGACAATGAGAGTGAATTTTGAAATGAGAATGAAATTATGAGGATTGTCTTTGTGAGGTTTGGAGCAAATCAATTAAATACCCTTTAGGTTTGGATCCAAATGAGGTTTGGAATGTGGTTTGTGAAAACATGGAATGGGATTAGGAATGGGAATTTGGAGGGAAAAAGAAATTAACCAAAATTTGAAGTGGTTCTAGATCCTTCCTAAGGTGTAAAATCAATTTTACAAGTGATCAAAATGGACCCCAAAGTGACTTCCCTTGAAAATTCACGTACAGAGCTGAAATTGCCTTGGTTAATCGGTTAACACCTTCGAAAATTCAAATTTAGCCTGATTTTGCTTTGGTTAATCGGTTAACCATATGGTTAATCGATTAGCACCTTGAAAATTTAAATTTTGGCGCCTTCTGAAGGGAAAAGTGCACAATTGCCGGCTTTTATCCGTTTTGAGCCCTGTTAAGACTTTGAAAATTGCTTTCGAATATCAAAACTGTGAGAATGCATGAGATAGCTTGAGTGTTGCCTCTTGAGATGAAAATAACCCTGCAAAACAAAATAAAATCGACCCCTCGATCGCCGGGCAAAATAAATGTCCGAACTGATGATGCTTGTTGTTCAGTCTCTTGCACTAAAAGAGCCTTGAGCCACAGAAAAACCTTGATCCCATGCCTCAAGAACAAATGCTATGATATTCAGAAATGCAAAAATGCAAAGAAACAAAAGCCAGTTAAGGTTAAAACAGAAAGGAAAATTTTGGGGTGCAACAGCTGCCCCTATTCAATCGACTTAGACCTGAAGGGATGAAAAGCGAACGAATTTCAAACGTTCAAGGTAGAAGGTGATTGAATACAAAAAGAACCCGAAAATTTGCAGTCTGATTGGGATGTATGCAATTGGAGCCCAGTCACATGTCGCTGGAAAGAAAACATACCCAAAGTAAACACATCGTTAATAGGAATCGACGAAACCAACGATACATAAAACTCACATCATCTAATGGTAGATAGGAAGAAATATTGTATCCAAAAGAATCACATCGTCTAATTGTAGACAGGAAGACATATCCAAAGTTCACATCGTCTAATGGTAGACAGGAAGAAATATCCACAGTTCACATCGTCTAGTGGTAGAAGGAAGAAATATCGTATCCAGAACAATCACATCGTCTAAAGGTAGACAAGAAGAAATATCCAAAGTTCACATCGTCTAATGGTAGACATGAAGAAATATCCAAAGTTCACATCGTCTAATGGTAGACAGGAAGAAATATCGTAACTCACATTGTCTAAGGGCAGACGGAGAGAAATGTCCATATCCAACAAACCAACTTCGTCAATAGGAATTGACAGACGGAAAACTATATCCACAACTCACATCGTCGAAGGATAGACGGAGAGAAATACCACCCGAAGTTCATATCGTCAATAGGAATTGACAAAAATAAAATCATCCAGAATATTACCTCGTCTAATGGTAGACGGAAAGCAAACATCATATCCAAAACAGTCACATCAGCGAACTTTAGAACTCTTTCGTCAATAGGAATCGACAGAAAGAAATGCCAAATCCACAGATCACGCCAAAGAACTTCAGAATCTTTTCGTCAATAGGAATTGACGGAAAGAAAACCATCTTCAAAGAACCACATCGTCTAAGGGTAAACGGAGAGAAAACCAAATCCAAATCTCGCATCGTCTAAGGATAGACGGAGAGAAAACCATCCAAATCTCGCATCGTCTAAAGATAGACGGAGAGAAAACCACACAGAATAATCACATCGTTAATAGGAATTGACAAAAATAAAATCATGTCCAAAATATCACCTCGTCTAATGGTAGACGGAAAGAAAATCCATATCCAAAATATCACTCCGTCAATAGGAATTAACAGAAAGAGAATCATATCCAAAATATCTCGGCGAACCTCAGAACCCCTTCGTCAATAGGAATCGACAAAAGGAAAACCATCCAGAATACCTCGGTGAATCTCAACACCCCTTCGTCAATAGGAATCGACAGAAGGAAAACCATATCCACAACTCACATCGTTTAAGGATAGACGGAGAGAAATACCATTCGGAGATCCTATCGTCAATAGGAATTGACAAAAAGAAAATCATCTAGAACATTACCTCGTCTAATGGTAGACAGAAAGCAAACATCATATCCGAAACAATCACCTCAATAAACTTTAGAACTCTTTTGTCGATAGGAATCAACAGAAAGAAATGCCAAATCCACAGATCACGTCAAAGAACTTCAGAATCTTTTCATTAATAGGACTCTACGGAAACAAAACCATCTTCAAAGAACCACATCGTCTAAGGGTAGACGGAGAGAAAACCAAATCCAAAGCTCACATCATCTAAGGATAGACGGAGAGAAAACCATCCAAATCTCGCATAGCCTAAGGATAGACGGAGAGAATACCAAACAGAATAATCACATCGTCAATAGGAATTGACAGAAAGAAAATCATGTCCAAAATATCACCTCGTCTAATGGTAGACGGAAAGAAAACCCATATCCAAAATATCACTCCATCAATAGGAATTGATAGAATGAAAATCATATAAATAATATCACTTCGTCAATAGGAATTGATAGAAGGAAAACCTGCTGGGAGATGTCATCATCAGAGGGATGAGGGACAAAGTACGACCGACGTATGATCTGGAACCCAAGAGTAAGCAAGCAACTGAGCTTACTGAACCAGGCTGCTGAAGATATACCACTGTCTTAGCTGAAGAGTGATTCAGGTTGCCACGCAAGGCTAACAAAAACTGGCTTATGCTTCGCATGCACATGTTTGAAATGGCATAATGCTCCATACAAAATAAAAATTATATGCATTTGAGGATGCAATGCAAATATGATATCTACATGCAAAAATGCATATGCAGGCTCGGGCTGTCGGGGTAAGCTGGACACAAAAGAACCACTCCAGCAAAATAAATGCTGAAGAGGCGAAGCCAACTCCGTTGGGGATGACACACTGAAATGTCTCTGGGATCACAACCCTGCTCAATATCCCAACCAAACTTCCATTCTGCGAGACAGAAGGAACAACAGAAGACTTCTGGGGAAGATCACTAAGATTTGATATTCCACCTCTCCATGAGGAATTACCTTTATTGAGGAAACACCAAGGACGATTAGGTTGTGACTTGCTGGGGAAACCTACTATTTCTGGCGACTTCAGTGGGGAGAGAGAAATAATAACCCAAGATGACACCCACTCCATTAGGGGATAGCCTCACTTCTCTGTTGGGGAAATGATCACATATGCCAT
The DNA here is from genome assembly GCA_963859935.3 of Lathyrus sativus. Classification (NCBI taxonomy): domain Eukaryota; kingdom Viridiplantae; phylum Streptophyta; class Magnoliopsida; order Fabales; family Fabaceae; genus Lathyrus; species Lathyrus sativus. The sequence goes on along the minus strand of OZ012741.1, from coordinate 474,276,904 downwards.
CTTGTTGGGGGACTTCGTGTTCTTGAAATGATCTGTTTCAAAATGAGCCTTCAAAGTAACTTTGCCCGTGTATGATTGATCTTCGAAAAGATTTGCTGACTCTCGACTTGGTTTCCTCACACTAACCAATCCTTAGAGAGACTTCTCAACATAACCGCCCCATACTAACTGAATTTTAGGGGAATTCCCTGACATAGCTGCCCCAGATCAAATGAACTTTGGGGGAACTTCTTTACGTAACTGCCCCAGATTGGCATTTTCTGACTGAGCTCATTAGCCTCACGCTTCTCAACATATTTGTCCAGGAATTTCCTCTTGACAGGATAAGACTTCTTGACTGACATTCATTATGTAAACCTCATTGATGCCAAATACCTGTATGCAAGCAGAAAATGTTTATTCAGAGAATGAAAATTCTAATGCAACGCACATGCTACTCTTGAAGTTTTTGTTGAAAAGGTATCGCCAAACTTAGTGAACAAGTCACTAGTTAAAATGCAATATTGATTTTTTGAAATGATAATATGCGCATGCAATACCAACGAAGTCTTTTACCACAACTCATGGGAGTCAGGAACGCTACCTCATTTAAGTACGCCTTCAAAATAGGAATCGACAAAAGGAAAACCATCCAGAATACCTCGGTGAATCTCAACACCCCTTCGTCAATAGGAATCGACAGAAGGAAAACCATATCCACAACTCACATCGTCTAAGGATAGACGGAGAGAAATACCGTCCGAAGATCCTATCGTCAATAGGAATTGACAAAAAGAAAATCATCTAGAACATTACCTCGTCTAATGGTAGACAGAAAGCAAACATCATATCCGAAACAATCACCTCAATAAACTTTAGAACTCTTTTGTCGATAGGAATCAACAGAAAGAAATGCCAAATCCACAGATCACGTCAAAGAACTTCAGAATCTTTTCATTAATAGGACTCTACGGAAACAAAACCATCTTCAAAGAACCACATCGTCTAAGGGTAGACGGAGAGAAAACCAAATCCAAAGCTCACATCATCTAAGGATAGACGGAGAGAAAACCATCCAAATCTCGCATAGCCTAAGGATAGACGGAGAGAATACCACACAGAATAATCACATCGTCAATAGGAATTGACAGAAAGAAAATCATGTCCAAAATATCACCTCGTCTAATGGTAGACGGAAAGAAAACCCATATCCAAAATATCACTCTGTCAATAGGAATTGATAGAATGAAAATCATATAAATAATATCACTTCGTCAATAGGAATTGATAGAAGGAAAACCTGCTGGGAGATGTCATCATCAGAGGGATGAGGGACAAAGTACGACCGACGTATGATCTGGAACCCAAGAGTAAGCAAGCAACTGAGCTGACTGAACCAGACTGCTGAAGATATACCACTGTCTTAGCTGAAGAGTGATTCAGGTTGCCACGCAAGGCTAACAAAAACTGGCTTATGCTTCGCATGCACATGTTTGAAATGGCATAATGCTCCATACAAAATAAAAATTATATGCATTTGAGGATGCAATGCAAATATGATATCTACATGCAAAAATGCATATGCAGGCTCGGGCTGTCGGGGTAAGCTGGACACAAAAGAACCACTCCAGCAAAATAAATGTTGAAGAGGCGAAGCCAACTCCGTTGGGGATGACACACTGAAATGTCTCTGGGATCACAACCCTGCTCAATATCCCAACCAAACTTCCATTCTGCGAGACAGAAGGAACAACAGAAGACTTCTGGGGAAGATCACTAAGATTTGATATTCCACCTCTCCATGAGGAATTACCTTTATTGAGGAAACACCAAGGACGATTAGGTTGTGACTTGCTGGGGAAACCTACTATTTCTGGCGACTTCAGTGGGGAGAGAGAAATAATAACCCAAGATGACACCCACTCCATTAGGGGATAGCCTCACTTCTCTGTTGGGGAAATGATCACATATGCCATCTTGTTGGGGGACTTCGTGTTCTTGAAATGATCTGTTTCAAAATGAGCCTTCAAAGTAACTTTGCCCGTGTATGATTGATCTTCGAAAAGATTTGCTGACTCTCGACTTGGTTTCCTCACACTAACCAATCCTTAGAGAGACTTCTCAACATAACCGCCCCATACTAACTGAATTTTGGGGGAATTCCCTGACATAGCTGCCCCAGATCAAATGAACTTTGGGGGAACTTCTTTACGTAACTGCCCCAGATTGGCATTTTCTGACTGAGCTCATTAGCCTCACGCTTCTCAACATATTTGTCCAGGAATTTCCTCTTGACAGGATAAGACTTCTTGACTGACATTCATTATGTAAACCTCATTGATGCCAAATGCCTGTATGCAAGCAGAAAATGTTTATTAAGAGAATGAAAATTCTAATGCAACGCACATGCTACTCTTGAAGTTTTTGTTGAAAAGGTATCGCCAAACTTAGTGAACAAGTCACTAGTTAAAATGCAATATTGATTTTTTGAAATGATAATATGCGCATGCAATACCAACGAAGTCTTTTACCACAACTCATGGGAGTCAGGAACGCTACCTCATTTAAGTACGCCTTCAAAATAAACCCTGCTTCAATTAGGACTTTTGAGGGTTGTAACATGGTCAGGTTCACGATTTGAAAGAAAGGATCTAAGGCTCAAAATTTATTTTAACCTACCCACTCTCCTTGATATTCTCCATTCCTACATTCAGCTAATTTGAGACAAGCGCTCACCTCTTAAAGGTTGAATGATAGGAGTGATGGTTAAGGAATCCACAAGTTCTCGGAGTGACAGTCACTCGCTTTTCGTCTTTTGGTGCCTGGAATCACACGACTTGTTCTTCGTCATTTTTTCTGATTTCTCTATTTTTTTCTGGACTGACTCTTAGGAGTATATCCTTTGATTTCAAAGTCCAGCGGGATGCCCCAATTTTTGCCTAAGCCACTTGTTTTCAAGTTATCGACTTAGCGGGCTTCTTATTTTTTTCATTTTCTTTTGATTCTCCCTCTTTTTTTTAGAACAAATCGTGTGACATCGGCTTGTCTGACTTGTTGAAGGGATTGTGACTGTTTCACTCCTTGATCGGCGAGGGATAACCATTGTGGTTTTTTAGGTGCGACCTATAGAGGTGCGATTGGTCCTCGAACGGGAACACTCCTTTTACAATTTGGACGCTCGGTCAAAGTAACTGACACCTACCCTGCCCCGGGTTAAGATTGAGGGTTTTTTCATTTTCAGAAAGAAACTCCTACTACTAGGCTCAAAGGGGTTGACAAAGGATTATCTTTCTTATATCTCCAGTGTTTAGGAATTTGAAACAATGTCTGTACATCCTCAGCAGGATTTTATCCGAAGGCGTACAACTAGAAAGTTTGGGTTTTCGCTTCGTCATCCTCCCTCAAAGAGTTTAAGTAAGAAAGTTGGTATTGCAATGCAGAGATATATATATGAGTGAACACGAATGGATTACTTCAAGAGAACATACTCATTGCATTAAAATTATCATTCAAACAAACAAGTTTTTACATGCAAACAAAGCATTAACAGACAATGAAAAATACAAATGAACAATGCAACAAAGAAATGATAATTGCCATGACAGAAAGGACGGCCCTTGCAGTTTTCAATTTAAACATCTGAGAAGTTGACGTGCATCCTCAACTTTCCTCCCGGAAAGGATATGTACCTCTTGTTGATCAACTGTTGCACTTTGGCTTGAAAGGCTTCGTAATCTTCATTTGAGTGCCCCATAGATCCTCCATGATATCCACATTGTGCAGTGGGATTATACCTAGGAGGGTGTGGCTCCAACACTGGCTTGAGAGTCTTGGGCTCCACCAATGAGTGTTGAATCAGATGTGGCAGAAGCTGGCTGAATGACATAGGAACTGGATGAAGAGTGGCATTCCTTCTTTCCAAATTGTTGCGAGGCCTATTCTGATTCTGGCGTCGATAGTATCGTTGCTGAGGAACATGAGGTTGTTGGCAGTGATTAAGGCATTCCTCACGTTCGGGCACTTCCATTCTCAGACTTGGCCTAGGAACAGGCAACAGCTGTGGGCATGGAGATTCTGAAACCATAAATTGCAAGATATACTCCTGACCTGATGTAGCTTCAGGGGAGAGAATAGGAACACCTGGTACGCTTACGCCACCCGACACGAATTCAACTGCCTTTGAATCAATTAAGTCCTGAACTTGGTGCTTAAAAGCTTTGCAGTTCTCGACATTATGCCCCGGTGCCCCATAATGGAAATCACAATGGGCCCTTACATCATAGCCTGGTGGTGGCTCACCAGTCAATGGAGACAGAGTCCGAAGTTCAACCAATCGAAGTTGAAGCAAGAGTTGCAACAATTAAGCATAAGTCATAGGGATCTGGTCGAAGATTTTGTCGGGCTGCTTTGGCCTCTGAGCATACCTCCTAGTCTTAAGATTGTCTCGAGGAACAGGAGGTAGCTGCTGACGGGCTAGTCCTGGAACCTCAGGTCGTGCAGAAGATCTTTGAAGGACATCACACTTTGGGAGAGATTCCACGGGAAAAGGTGGAATAACCATTTCTACTGCAGCTTCGGGCACCTAATCTCCCTCCTTTCTTAGCATATTTCTTATCACTTTTGTGATCAGGCCCATCTGAGTCTTCAGTTGATGAACTTCCTCCCTAAGCATCTTCTGATCCTGACACAAGGCTTGCATGTCCACCATGAATTGTCCCATCTGGCTTCGGGCTTCCCTCAACTCCGCTTGCATCTGCTCCATAGCCATTTTCTGTCTTCTCTACAAGTTAAAGTCTGAAATTCTGAAGAAAAACCAGATCAGGATCATGAAACCCAGCCTCGAGCACCTGCTATGCAAATGAAATGCAAATGTCATGTTCGAGTATTTCCAAGGAATCTGTCTACTATGATTCATGTTTTACATAGACGAATCACAAGAAAAATATTTAATGCTCAACAACGAGTCTCAAAGTTAAGATCCTTGGAATTATAAGAACATGTATGTCAAAATGCGAACATGTTATGATGATGCAGATGTAAAAACATGGGATCAAGGCTCCCACAAAGCTCTGAATAACTACTGTACTGCGGACTGGACGAGCTCAAAGGTCCGCTCTGAAGAGAAAACCAAAATACCGGGTTGGTTAAAAGTCAAAGTTTCCTGCATAACCCAATCCCTCTCATAGGTATGGACCTAATCTCTGATAAGGTTCGACATCACATGCATTCGTCACCATCACAGACTTTTAAGAAACGATGATACATTCACCATTTCTGGTTTGGCATCATAGTCTAACGAAGCAGCCTCACTTAGCTGACTCCCAAGTGATCGGTCTCTAGAGTCGACAGTTTTCAAATCCAACATCCCGGACCTGACCAGCAGGGAGTGATGTCTTCAAAGAAAACCTTGTCTGAATGTGAATTTCATGAGGATTAGTGCATGTCAAACATACAATTCCTAACTACTCTCCACTCTAATGTTAAGGTTATTCTCAAGCCTGGGTTATGGCTTTTCACTCAATGGAGCATTCCCACCCAACAACATAGCAAAACTGATATATACAATGCTGAAAAATAAAATGCGAATACACATAAAGTACAACACATATATACACACCCAAAGATAAACAAACAATCGCTAGGATTGACTTGCATAGGGGATCGAGAAGGGTCCCCAGCAGAGTCGCCAGCTATCGCAACTGCGAAAACACCCGGTGGAAAAATAAAAGAGTCGCCACCAATCGTTATTTATCCCAAAGAGAGGGAAAGGAAACGATCAGAGAAAACCTACGAAAAAGGGAAAAGACAAGGTCATCGTAACCAAATCTTGGGTTCAGGAGTCGGTTACGCAAGGGGAAGGTATTAACACCCCTCACGTCCGTTGTACTCGACGGGATCCACGCTTGTTATCTAATCAAAGGGTGTGTTTATCTATCTAAGCTACAGGCTCACAGGACAAAAGAAAAGGAAAGAGACTCGATAGAGCATCGCCGCTCTATGCCTACGTATTCCCTCGTGCAATGGGAAAGTCAGAGTCAACGTAGTTCGGAAAACTACGGGTGAAGGTGGGGGAAGGTTGCTCGCCAAGATGTCACCGTCTTGTGCCTACATATCCTCATTTAGTATGAGAAATCATAGCAAACTTAGTTCAGGCTAACAAGACCACGGGTTGGTTCAAAATGTTTTACCCGAGTAGGGTTAAAACATAGTTCTAGCAGTTAGGTGTATGCAGCTCGACCATTGGAGACTTAGGCGTTACCTGTTTGTGGTAGAACCAAGAGTTAACAAAACTCTCCTTATGAAAAAGTTTTTCCAAATTAAGATCCCGAAGGATAAAAAGTTTGAAGTTTGTTTTTGTGTTTTTTAGAGAAGAAGTGCATTGATTATTGTTTGTAATTCATGTTGCACTAAATAATATGACCTAGGAGCGAATGCGTTGCATATCGTCCAAAGGACATACGCTAAACACTCTAGATAATCGAGAGGAGGCCCCCCAATCACCATTTCTCGAGTAATTAAGGCCCGTAGTGTATAATAATCCTTAACCTTTATTAGATGTTTTGAGAAAGTTTGAAGATGAGAAGAGAAAGACACTCTAAAGGGAGACTAAGACTCAACCTAATGTTCTCATGCAAAGTGCACCTATGATTAGGATAAAAGGGAATTCTACCTAATGTTATCATACATGGATTCAAACCTAAGGTCTATTATAATCTCTCTTGAACAAGAGAGATTAGAGTTCCTAAGGGAACATGGCAAAGGAAGACAAAAAGAAGAAGAGGAAAGCAAGCACAAATGAGACAAGAAAAGAATGCAAACATGCAATGCCACACAAAGATGAAGAGGGAGGAAAAAAGTAGGGTAACAACCACCACAAGCACATCTCAACCTCATCAAGCAAATAAGAACATGCAAAACAAATATGAGAAGAGAGGGAGGAACAAAGTGTAGAGCAGTAGCCACCACAAGCACATCTCAACCTCAAGATATGCAAGCAAAGGCAACAATGCAAATGGTCATCATTTTTAACCACATCCATAAGCATGCATTCAAATGGAAATCGAACACGAGTGTCGACAAAATCATGATTAAATAATCAAGAACAACGACATATATCCAAAGCATCTCACTCGTAATGCATCATACTGATCCGTGAAGATTCGAAGTGAAACTATACCAAACAAGCATGAAAAATAGCAAAACAGGCCTGCTGGCACAATGTTAATCGATTAACACCAGGGGTTAATCGGTTAACCATTGAAAAATGTTTGAAAATATGAATATTTGTACTGGTTAATCGATTAACTAATTGGTTAACCGATTAACACTGTATCAGCAGTAGAAAACAACAGCCCAAAAGCACTTTTAAGCAACTTATCCAATGTGCAATCACTCCAATAATCATACAACCAATTAAGCACGAACTTAAACCAGAAAACAGGGATTCAATCCACATGTAAACGCATTTAAACAGCACAATCACAATTCACATGAATCAAATCAACCAAAAGTCAATCAAAAACAAAGATCCCCATGATAATGCACAATAAGCTCGAAAGAACAATGGATCTAGAATTCCAACCTTCGAAGCAGAGAATTACTTCGGTTAATGTTGATTCAACCTCAATTGCACAGATCCGAGCAAGAAATCCAGAAATCCTTCAAGATCCAATTGAGTTCTTGTAGTAGAAATGAAGAACCACCAAAATTAAGCAAGAATACACCAAATAAGCTCTTCTAGATCCACTTCAAAATTTAGATCCAAACTTGCACGAAAATTGAATGGAGAATTTGAGATGATGAGGATGATGAATGAAGGTTTGAGCTCTAGAACTCAATGATTTCAATGGAGAATCAAGGAATTCCAAGAAAGAGCTTTAACGGAGTTTGGGTGTGAAAAAGTTGAGAGAAACTAAAGAGAATGGGAGTGAATTTTGAAATAAGAATGAAATTATGAGGATTGTCCTTGTGAGGTTTAGAGCAAATCAATTAAATACCCCTTAGGTTTGGATCCAAATGAGGTTTGGAATGTGGTTTGTGAAAACATGGAATGGGATTAGGAATGGGAATTTGGAGGGAAAATGAAATTAACCAAAATTTGAAGTGGTTCTAGATCCTTTCTAAGGTGTAAAATCAATTTCACATGTGATCAAAATGGACCCCAAAGTGACTTCACTTGAAAATTCACGTACATAGCTGAAATTGCCTTGGTTAATTGGTTAACCATTTGGTTAATCGGTTAACACCTTCAAAAATTCAAATTTGGCCTGATTTTGCTTTGGTTAATCGGTTAACCATATGGTTAATCGATTAACACCTTGAAAATTTAAATTTTGGCGCCTTCTGGAGGAAAAAGAGCACAATTGCCCACTTTCATCCGTTTTGAGCCATGTTAAGCCTTTAAAACTTGCTTTCGAATATCAAAACTGTGAGAATTTCTGAGATAGCTTGAGTGTTGCCTCCTGAGATGAAAATAACCCTGCAAAACAAAATAAAATCGCCCGCTCGATTGCTGGGCAAAATAAATGTCGAAACTGATGATGCTTGTTGTTCAGTCTCTTACACTAAAAGAGCCCTGAGCCACAGAAAAACCTTGATCCCATGCCTCAAGAACAGATGCTATGATATGCAGAAATGCAAAAATTCAAAGAAACAAAAGTCAGTTAAGGTTAAAATAGAAGGGCAAGTTTTGGGGTGCAACACTGTGATCTAAATAGAGCGAGCCTGAAAGACGATTTCCCGCTCCCCCACATTGATGTCTTAGTTGATAATACGGCCCAATATTTAATGTTTTCCTTCATGGATGGTTTCTCCGGATATAACCAGATTAAGATGGCCCCGGAGGACATGGAGAAAACGGCCTTTATCACTCCTTGGGGGACTTTTTGCTACAAGGTAATGCCTTTTGGATTGAAGAATGCAGAGGCAACCTATCATCGGGCAATGGTGACTCTCTTTCATGATATGATTCATCATGAGATCGAGGTCTATGTGGATGACATGATCGCGAAGTCACAAATAGAGGAAGAGCATCTGGTGAATTTGTTGAAGCTGTTTGAAAGGTTAAGGAAGTTCAGACTAAGGTTGAATCTAAACAAATTCACTTTTGGTGTACGGTCAGGAAAGTTATTGGGGTTCATAGTTAGTGAAAAAGGATTCAAGGTTGATCCTTCAAAAATAAAATCTATACAGGAAATGCTAGCGCCGAAGACAGAAAAAGAGGCTCGTTGTTTTCTGGGTAGATTGAACTATTTTGTAAGGTTCATATCTCACCTTACCGCCACGTGTGAACCGTTATTCAAGCTGTTAAACAAAGATCAGGCGGTTGTCTGGAATGGAAATTGCCAAAGGGCGTTTGAAAAAATAAAAGAATATTTGCAGGAGCCTCCGATACTGATGCCTCCAATGGCTGGAAGACCATTGATAATGTGCTTGACGGTTCTTGAGAACTTCATGGGTTGTGTTCTCGGTCAACACGACGAGACAGGAAGAAAAGAACATGCCATCTACTACTTGAGTAAGAAGTTCACAGATTGTGAGTCTAGATACTCAATGTTAGAGAAGACGTGTCGTGCACTTGCTTGGGTCGCCAAACGCCTAAGGCAGTACATGCTAAATCACACAACCATGCTGATTTTGAAGATGGATCCGATTAAGTATGTGTTTGAGAAGCAAGCGCTTTCTGGAAGGATATCTAGGTGGCAGATGGTCCTGACAGAATACGATATTCAATATGTATCCCCAAAAGCCATTAAGGGGAGTGTTATGTCAGAATATCTCGCAGAGTAACCAATTGATGATTATCAGTCGATGAAGTTTAAATTCCCTGATGAGGATATCATGTTCTTGAAGATGAAATATTGCGATGATATGTTACCTGACGAAGGTCCTGAGCTAGGCTCCCAATGGCAGATGATTTTTGACGGTGTTGTTAACTCCTACGACAGCAGAATTGGGGCAATCATTACTACTCCCCATGGTTCCCACATGCCATTTACTGCCAGGTTAACTTTTCCTTGCACCAACAACGAAGCTGAGTATGAAGCATGTATCATAGGTATTGAAAAAGCGATTGATTTGAGAATCAAGCACCTTGATATTTATGGTGATTCAGCTTTGGTAGTCAACCAGATTAAAGGAGAGTGGGAGACTCGTCAGCCTAATCTGATACCATATATGAACTATGAAAGGAGGTTGTTACCTTTCTTCGATAGGGTAGAGTTTCATCATGTGACAAGAGCTGAGAATCAGATGGCAGATGCCTTGGCTACATTATCTTTGATCTATAAGGTGAACTATTGGAACGATACTCCAAGAATCTTCATCTCGCGCCTCGATAGGCCAACGTTCGTGTTTGCAATAGAAGAAGCTTCAGATGGGAAGCCATGGTATTATGATATCCGAAGATGAATGGTGTTGTCGAAGCAGCCAATAAGAACATAAAGAAGATAATGCAGAAGATGGTTGTGACCTATAAAGATTGGCACGAGATGTTGCCCTTTGCATTACACGGATATCGTACTTTGGTACGTACTTCAACTAGGGAAACTCCTTTTTCGCTAGTATATGGTATGGAAGTTGTCCTGCTATTGGAAGTCGAGATTCCTTCCTTGAGGGTCGTGGTTGACGTCAAATTGGATGAGGCAGAATGGGTGAGGAACAGATCAAATCAACTCAGCTTGATGGACTAGAAGAGGTTGGCATACATTGCATATGGTCGTTTGTATCAAAGTAGGATGATGAAAGCTTTTGATCAGAAGGTGCACCCTCGAAGCTTTCAGGCAGGTGACTTAGTGTTGAAGCGGATTCTCCCTCCACAGACAGATCACAGGGGCAAACAGGCTCCCAATTACGAAGGTCCATATGTCGTAAGGAAAGTCTTCTCCGGAGGAGCTTTATTATTTTCAACTATGGATGGCGAAGATTTCACATCTCCTGTGAATGCAGACGCAGTTAAAAAATACTTTGCTTAAAATAGACCCGCTGAAAATAAAAAGAAAATGCAGGCAAAAATGGGGCATCCCGACGAACCATAAAAAAGAATGGGTTCGGGCAAAAATTAGGGATAAAAGAAAAAAATGTAAACCCGCAAAGTTGAAAACCTGAAAAGGCGACTTTGGCAAAAATGGGTATCCCGGTGAATTGAAAACCCGAAAAGGCGATTCAGGAAAAAGTTAGGGATTTGAAAAGCAAACGACTGCGGTTTGCGTCTGATCCTATGAGCGTAGTGGATTCTGGGAGAACCCGAGGGTCAATTAATCAGTGGTGTACACCTATCCCTTAACAGGTAGATGCGGGATTGTCCCCAGCAGTGGAGCGAGTTCAGAGTTTTGGTTCCCCACAGAGTCTAATTCTTTGACTCCTTTCCCCTCAGAATCTAGGTTATTGACTCATTCCCTAAGCAGAGGCTGATATTATTGAGTTTTATTTCTCACTTTTCCCCACGCAGAGGTTGATGCTGATTCCCTTATTGCCTAATCCCCAGCGAAGTCGGCAGAGTAGTTTTCTTCCCCGCGGAGAGAGATTGACCCAGAGATTGCTATTCTCCATTCTCAGCAGAGAAGGTTTGGGACGGAGCCCCAGTAAATCTTATTCATTATCCCTAGCAGATAGCAGGCTCGACCTTCAGTAGAACATAAATCTCCGGCAGAGAAGAGCCATTCCTCAGCAGTTTACTTCACTCCCCGGTAGAGTCGTATTTTGAAAGGACATCTAGGGCTAGTTTCCCCAGTAGAGCGGATTTTTTTCCCTAGTCGAGTCATTTGTTCCCCAAAAGAGTTGTATTCTGAAAGGCCGTTCAGGGCGTTTTCCTCAGTAGAGTTGATTTGATCCCCAGCAGAGTGGATTTTATTCTCAGCAAAGTTGTTTTACACAGGAGAGTTCATTTCCAGGAAGCCATCCAGGGATTGTTTTCCCAGCAAAAGTTTAATCATACTTGGAACGCCTGATCGTCCCCGGCGGAGTTGGTTTTGTCTCTTCAACATTTGTTTTTCCGGAGTGGTTCCTTTGCATTTGTATTGTGCATAGCATCCTCCCAAACACGTAGCATTTCCATTTCGTATGGAGCATTACACCATATTCAAACATGCACATTTGAAACATAATCCAGGTTGTTACCTCTTGTTTCCAGTTGTATCTCCAACAGACAGTGGTGTTTTATTGGGTCTGTGTGGTATCCAGACCCCGGCTCACACCAGTTTATTTCATTGGGCCCGTGTGGTTTCCAAACCCCGGCTCACACTGGTTTATTTCATTGGCATGTGCGGTATCCAGACCATAGCTGATGTTGGTTCCATTAGCATGTGAGGCATCTAGACCTTGGCTAGTGATGGTTTATTTCATTGGCATGTGCGGTATCCAGACCCTGGATGATGTTTGTTCCATTGGCATGTGCAGTATCCAGACCGTGGCTAATGACGGATTGTCCCATTAGCATGTGCGATATCCTGACCCTGGCTAGTGGTGGTTTATTGAGCCCGTGCGGTATCTAGACCCCGACTCACAACAGTGATTATTCCATTGGCATGTACGGTATCCAGACCCTGGCTGATGTTGGTTCCATTAGCATGTGAGGTATCCTTACCTTGGCTAGTGTTGGTTTATTGAGCCCGTGCGGTATCTAGACCTCGGCTCACAACAGTGATTATTCCATTGGCATGTGCGGTATCCAGACCCTGGCTGATGTTTGTTCCATTAGCATGTGCGGTATCCAGACTCTGGCTAATGATGGATTGTCCCATTAGCATATGCGGTATCCAGACCCTGGCTAGTGATGGTTTATTGAGCCCGTGCGGTATCCAGACCCCAGATCACAACAGTGATTGTTCCATTGGAATGTGCAGTATCCAGACCATGGCTGATGTTGGTTCCATTAGCATGTGAGGTATCCAGACCTTGGCTAGTGATGGTTTATTTCATTAGAATGTGTGGTATCCAGACCCCGACTAGTGTTGGTTTATTGAGCCTGCGCGGTGTCCAGACCCCGGTTAGATTTCTGATGGATGCGTTCATCTTATCACGTTCTTCCCAACAGAACTTCTACAGTTTAATTCGGCGGTTGGCAAATTTTCGGGTTCTTTGGTATTCAACCATCTTTTACCTTGAATGTTTGAAAGTCGTTCACTTTTCATCCCTCCAGGTGCAAGTTGATTGAATAGGGGCAGCTGTTGTACCCTAAAATTTGACCAACCATTTCTTGTACTTGGCTTATGTTTCATTTCATTTTCGCATTTCTGCATATCATAGCATTTGTTCTTGAGGCATGAGATCAAAGTATTTTTGTGGCTCAAGGTTCTCTTTTGGGTGAAAGAGTCTAAACAGCGAGCATCAGTGGCTCCGACATTTATATTGCCCAGCGATTGAGCGGTCGATTTTATTTTATTCACCAAGATAATTTTCAGATCAAGAGACAACACCCAGGCTATGTTAAGCATCCTTACAATTATAATATGCAAAGGCAAGTTTCAGAGGCTTAATGGGGCTCAGAACGGGTAAAAGCGGGCAAATGTGCAAGATTTCCTCCAAAAGGCGCCAAAATTCAAAATTTTAAGGCGTTAACTGATTAAGCAAAATGGTTAACCGATTAACCATAGTAAATTTTGCCATGTACGTGAGTTTTCAAGGCTGCCACTTTTTGGGGTCCATTTTGATCACTTGTGAATTTGATTTTACACCAAAAGAAGGATCTAGAATCACTCTAATTTGGATTAACATTCAAAATCAATTCAAGTTCCCTCCAATTTTCCATTCCTAATCTGATTCCAATTTTCATAACCTCACTCCAAACCACATTTTTATCCCAAACCTAGAGCATATTTAAGAGAATTTGCTCCAAACCACAAAAAGAAAATCCTCACAATTACATTTCATTTTCAGATTTCACTCTCACTCTTGAAATTTTCTCTCCATTTTTTCACTCTCAAAACCTCCACTAGAGCTCTTACTTGAGTTCTTTGATTCTTCATTGGAATTATAGAAGTCTAGAGCAAAACCTCCATCATTCATCTCTATTATATCCAATTCACCACTTAATTTTTGTTTGGATTTAGATTTGAATTTGGAAGCTAATTAGGAAGTGCTTATTTTGATCGTTTTTGCTTGATCTTGCTTGATCTTCATTTCTACAACAAGAAAGCTTTTGGATCTTGAAGAAACTCTGAGTTTCTTGCTTGGATCTGCTCATTTCAAGTGAATCAACACTCACCAAAGCAAATCTCCACTTTGTAGGTTGGCAATTCTATATCTAAATCTGTTTTGAGCTTATTTGGATAATCATAATGTAGATCTATGGCTTTTGTTGCTTTTTGATCCATTTTGTTGATTTTGATCTTTGTGATTCGTGATTTTGATGCATGATTATGTTTGCATGATGTTTGATCACGGACGTTTGGTGTTAAATTCATGCACAATTGATTACGTGATCATTTGGATGATTGCACATTGAATTAATTGCTGGAAGTGCTTTTGAATTGTTGTTTTTCTGCTTCTGGTCCAGCGTTAACCTGTTAACCATTTGCAGTGTAAATTGGTTAACGGGTTAACCAGTGCAATTTCTAACATTTTCAAGTGGTTAACTGGTTAACCAACCAATAGGGTTAACCGGTTAACACTGGACCAGAATGTAACTTTTGGTTGTTTTAAGCATGTTTTCTTTTCTTTTCACATGTAACCTTCATGTATTGATATGATGCATTTGTGTGGACTGTTTTGGACATGTTTCACTGTTCTTGATTGTCTAATTTTGATTCTTCGACACGTAATGCTTGGCTTCCGCTTGAATGCATATCATGTGGTTGTGTTTGTTTGGTTATTTGCATTTCTTTGTTTGATCTTAAGAATTGTATGGTTGAGATGCGCTTGTGGTGGTGGCTACCCCACACTTTTTCCTCCCTCTTTTCTTTGTGCGTGCTTCTTAGGATAGCACCATTCTTTTGTGATGATTGATGGTTGATGGTTGTAGGAGCTTGCTTCTCCCATTTCATCTCATCTTTTGGTTGACTTGTTTAAGTCATTCTCTTGTTGCCTTCTTGCATTTGTGTTTGCATTTCATGTTTGCATATTTTATTGCATTGACTTGTTTAAGTCACTTTCATCGTTCATCTCTTTTCATTTGTGATTGAATTGTTATGTGTTTACTTGGTCTTTTGCCATGATCCCTTTGGGTTCCTAGTCCTTCTATTTAAGATGGGAGTAGGAGAGACATTAGGTGTTCAATCCTTTTCATGATAACATTAGGATAGATTTCCCCTTTCTATCCCAACTTTAGGAGCATTTTGCATGATAACATTAGGGTTGATTAGTTTCCCCTTAGAGTTTATGTCTTCTCTTCTCATCTCAAAACATCTTAAGACACCTAATAAAGGATAATAAATGTTGTACGCTACGAGCCTTAAGTACTTGAGGAATGATAGATGGGGGGCCTCCTCTCATACCGTCTAGAGTGTTTAGCGTATGCCCTTTGGGCGATATGCAACACATTCGCTCTCAAGTCATAGTCTTTAGTGCAACATGATTTACAAACTTAACTCAATTCACTTCTTGTTTAAAAAACACAAAATAAAACATCAAACCTTTTTATCCTTCGGGATTGTTTGAAAATCATTTTCAGAAAGAGTGTGTTAAGTCTTGGTTCTAACGCACACAAGCGTCATCCCTAACTGCTAGAATGAAGGTTTAACCCTACTTTGTTAAAACACTTGAACCAACCGGTGGTCGTGTCAGCCCGAACTATGTTTGTCTGATTTCTCGTACCAGACGAGGATATGTAGGTGTCTTTACTGGGAAAAAGGTGCCGACAATGACAGATGAGTCGCCACCGTTCGTTATTTATCCCAAAAGAGGGAAAGGAAACAATCAGAGAAAACCTAACGAATTCGGGAGAAGACAGGTCATCGCAACCATGTCTCGGGTTCGGGAATCGGTTACCCAAGGGGAAGGTATTAGCACCCCTCACGTTCGTCGTACTCCACGGGATCCACGCTTTGTTGTCTATCTAAAAGGGTGTTTACTATCTAACTAAAGGTCTCAGGGAGAAAAGAAAAGAAAAGATACTCGGCAGAGCATCGCCGCTCTGTGCCTACGTATTCCCTCGTGCAATGGAAAAGTCAGAGTCAACGTAGTTCGGCTAACTACGGGTGAAAGGGGGAAGGTTGCTCGCTGAGACATCTCCGTCTCGTGCCTACGTATTCTCATATGGTATGAGAAACCAGAGACAACGTAGTTTGGGCTAACAAGACCACAGGTTGGTTCAAGTGTTTTACCCGAGTAGGGTTAAACCTTAGTTCTAGCAGTTAGGTGTATGCAGCTCGACCATTGGAGACTTAGGCGTTACCGGTTTGCGGTAGAACCAAGAGTTAACAACACTCTCTTTATGAAAATGGTATTCCAAATAAAATCTCGGAGGATAAAAGATTTGATGTTTGTTTTGTGTTTTTTAGAGAAGAAGTGCATTGATTATTGTTTGTAATTTATGTTGCACTAAAGATTATGACCTAGGAGCGAATGTGTTGCATATCGTCTAAAGGACATACGCTAAACACTCTAGATAATTGAGAGGAGGCCCCCAATCACCATTTACCAAGTACATAAGGCTTGTAACGTACAACAATCCTTAACCTTTATTAAGTGTTTTGAGAGAATTTGAAGATGAGAAGAGAGAGGAAACACTAAAGGGAGACTAACTCAAACCTAGTAGTTGTCATGCAAAGTGTACCTATAGTTCAGGTAAAAGGGAATGCTACCTAATGTTGTCATGCATGCATTCAAGCCTAAGGTCTATCATAATCATCTCTTCAACACGAGAGATTAGAGATCCTAAGGGAACATGGCAAAGAAGAAAGAAGAAGAAAGAAGCATGAAATAAGAAATATGCAAGTATGCATATGCAATGCAACGCACAAGCAAAGGGAGGAAAAAGTGTGGGGTAAGCACTGAAGGTGAGAGAAATACACAAGAAAGGGGGGGGTTTGAATTGGGTATTCACTCTATTAAAACTTTTTCTGGGTTTCTTCAATTGTTGCTTTCTATAGAGTTCTATAAGATGCATTGCGGAAGCATAAATAATAAAGTATAACACAAGTAAAGAACACATGATATATCCTGGTTAACTTGAGAAAATCTCAAGCTAATCCAGTCCACCCTTCCAAGGTGATTTTGCCTCACTCATACAAGGACTTAATCCACTATAACCAAACTGATTACAGTTTCACAAGCTAACTGCAGGTGACTAACAAATAGACAATGACATGTTCAGGGATCCCTTAGGATATAACGTTCATTGACACCTAATAGAATCCGATCACAAAAGATATCCTATTAGGATACCACAAATGACAACTGTTACTTGTCATCTAAAGTATTCTAATCTTCACAAGATCACTTGAGGAACCACTAATTCTAAGTAGAATTTGTGTTGCCGGAGATTACAAGAGTGCTTCTTATCAAGAAGATTACTCCTAATTAAGTACATAGCAAGTATTAAGCAACAGCTCCTTGCTTCCTAATACAGAAACTAATCTAAAAATAAATCTCTATGAGATTATTAGAACAGTAGTTTCCATATTGCTTAAAAGCTTTCTTATGTAAGCACTGCGGCTTCTTAGCATAAAGCTTTTCTTGTTAATCAACTATGTTGCTAACTTCACTCGTCAGCATCATTGCTTTGTAACAAGCTGGTTTGCTTATTAATGAGCTAACATTTGAATGAATCAAATGTTCTTCTTTTACAGTGCATTCAAAAGAGACGTTGTGAGGGTAGAGATGTCCATTCAAATATTCCAACGGTCATTTCCCAACGGATAGAATACTCACGTGTTGTATAGTACTGACATCACTTTCTTTTCCTTTTCTTGCAACGTTAATATATCATTGTGGGAGACAGCTCTTATCCACAAATGATGTGATCTTCATTTATCAGCTAGGACATATTATCTTCTGGCTTTGGTTCTTCTGATGATGTATCAGATGAATAGTTCAGAGATTACTTTGGTATGATAGCGTAATAACATCAGAGTCTGACTTCAGCACCTGTGTTTATCAGAGTTGATAGCAACAGCTTATCTGATTAACACGTCCTTTTCTGGGTGAAGCTACATAATCTTTATCTTCAGAATCTAGTCTTCAGAGTCTTTCTGCACATGGTCTTCATAGCCTTCAGCCTTCAGAGCTTCAAGTCATCAGAGTCTTCAGCACGTAATTCTTCAGAGTCTTGATCTTCAGAACCCTTAAGTCTTCAGAGTCTTTCTGCACTTGGTCTTCCGAGCCTTCAGCCTTCAGAACTTCAAGTCATCAGAGTCTTCAGAGCTTAGTTCTTCAGAGGACTATATCTCAGATGCGTTGATAGCTTCCAGATCAGATACACTTCTCAGAGTAGAATCCACAAGAGCATTGCAACTGCAATATACAACATCTTTGGATCTTTCTGATTATGATCAGATACAGAGCCATACTTGCTTCTTCAATAAGCTTTGTTTGCTTTCAGATCAGATGCACTTCACAGAACAGAATCCACTAGAGCATTGCAACAGCAATATCCAGCATCCTTGGATCTTTCTGATTGTGAACAGATACAGAGGCAAACTTGCTTCTTTAATAAGCACTTTATGTCACGTCACACAAAGTAACTCCATATTGTATTTAATGCACTTCTTGATATTGTTTGTTTGATCTGATATCTTTATTTAACAATCTGCACACAACAGACATTAGAACATTAAATGGTTCTTTCAGAAATACTTAATTGTTATCATCAAAACATAGAGATAACATGCAGAGACAATTCTTGCTCTTACAATCTCCCCCTTTTTGATGATGACAAAAACATGTATTTTGATAGAACATTTTATATAGGGTAATCACCAAGCATTAACATATTCAGAGTTTCAAGCAACAACTTCCTCTGAATGTGTTAACCTTAAAAATTCTTTTTATGCTTGTTCAGAGACTTTCTCTGATCCCAAGACTCACAAAATAGAAATATTTAAAAAACAAAAATAAATAGAAGAGAAGGAATACTTCCCTACGATATAAGAGAGCATAAGTCTTCAGCATCTGGACTAGTTCAGCAGAACTTCCATCTTCAGATATTTAGAACTTGTTTTCTCTAAACATCGTATCAGAGCCGTATAACTTCAGAGCCTTCTAAAGCATTTAGATCTATAGCATAGATACAAAACAGTTCTTTTCTAATAACTTAGCCACGCTGTTTATCAGAAGCAGAACTAGCTTTTCTTCAAATGAGAAGCTCCCCCTGAGTTTCAGACTAGGTGAAAATCAAATATTCTGACATGTGAACCTTTCTGGGTGAACTCCCCTGGCTACAATAGGTCAGATATTTAGATCTACAGAACTCCCCCTGAATCTGATACTGGTTCTTGTTTTTGAGTCTGAGACCAATTCTTGCTTTTATGAAGATTTCTGATTCTTATGCTCTGATTATCATATTCATAGACAGTTTACATCTTCTGAACATTATGATACCAAAATCAAGATGACTTTAACTTTCTCTTGAACAGTATTGGGTCCATCTGATTCTGAACATATGTTCACGAAGTGTATAACTTATAATGCCTAGGGAACTTTTTCAGAGTTCCTCGGTAAAACATCAAACATACAGTTAGAAGTAAACGCAATTTATATCAAAGTTGATGTTTTGCATTCTCTTTAGGTTATATCAAACATATTCTATTTCTCCAGGTTATATCAAAATCATTTTCTATTTCTCCCTCTTTTTGACATCATCAAAAAGGTGAGTTTTCATTAAAAACAAGATTTAAAATATATTCTTTTTTTTTTTTAATAACAGAATTGCAAAAACTTAAAATATTAGAGTCAAGAAATAATACCTGAGTACCTAATTCTTATAGGTTGACATCTTTTCCAGAATTTGTTGAAGCATGCACAGAAGAGAGTTGTTGACAATTTTCTGTTCAGCAAAGCTTTCTCTGAAAACTTATTGTTCTTTCTTCATAGCTTGTTGATCTTCTTGAATCTCACTATCGTCACGTTCTCAACGTACAAGAGTAGTTTCAGAAGAAGAACCAACTACAACAACTTGCTTAGCCTTCTCAGCATCTTCAGCTTCTTGTGTCAATCTGACAGTTTGTTTTCTTGAATCTTCCTCTGCTAGAATTCTCACTTCTTCAGCAGCTCTTTCTTCAGCTTCTTTTTGCTTCTCAATAAAAAGTTTTAAGTTTCTTATCCTTTCTAGCTTGTCTTCTCTTTCCTTAACCAGTTGAACTTCAGCTTCTAGTGACTTTGAAAAGCGTCCAGATTCAAAGTTTAACCACTTCTGAAAGACGTTCCAGAAAGTCTCAAACTCTAGAGGATGAAGGTTCAAAAGAGGATGAAGGTTTATTGAGTGTGAGGAGAGGTTTCAGAAACCTGAACATACCCAGAGAAATGAATAATGCTCAGAGGTGTGAATGGTAAAGTGATGAGGGGACAGAGGATAAGGTTCAGATGTGGTAAAGGTTTCAGAAGGAAGATGGGGTTTAGCATATGATTTATCAGAAGAGGAATCAGATGAGACAGATGAGATAGGAAAACCAGTTAGGCTGTGAGGAATGAAACATTTTCAGGTTCAAAGGGGTTTGCATCATCTGTTTTTTTTGTTGAGGAGGGGATTTCATCAGAATTGGTTTCTTGAGGAATACCAATTGAAGGAGGTGTAGGAATTGTTGAAAACATATTCTCTTTTAACGGAGTAGATGCATATGATGAGAGGAGCTCTCAGATTCAAAACTTTCATTTTTTAGAGACCTCATATTCCTTTGAGATTATGAGATCTTCAAAGTTATTTTTTTCTGAGAGCTTTCCATTCTGACTTTTATCTTTCTTCTTTCTACTGTAGTCTTCATCTGAATCATACCTTGATCAATAGTTATGAATTTCAGATTCTTCCTTTGTTCTTCATTTCCTGATCTCCCATCTTTTTATCTTTACAAATGATCACGCCTCTTTTCCAGACGACTTGTTTCCAAATGAACGCTAGTTTCTCAGCAAAAGCATAAGCTTCAAAAAAATGGTTATGTGTTTGAGGAAACTTGTTGACTTCTTGCATCAAGAATTTATTCTTTGAATAGACGCAATCGATCATCACAAATTGTCATCAAACCAAGACGTATTTCTTGAATCGATTTGAATGACAATCTTGTTCTTATCAATCAGTATCAGTTCATCTGAGGGTGACTTCTTCTGCTAAAATTCTCGTACCAATTGAAGGTGTGAGAACTTGTGCTAATCCATCTTTGGTTTCCCCGCCTTTGGTTTCTTATTCCAAGCTTGTTATCAAATCAATCATGACTTGAATCTTAGTAACCGTGCTATAATTGATTCCTTGATACCAATTTGGACTTCCAGAAACACTATACATCATGACAGACACTAATTACATTCGGTTCTGAGTAATCATTCTGATTACTGTATAGAATGCTTTTATTCTTCATGATTACATACATTTCTTTTGAAGTTTGTTCTTTCTTCAATATCTGTACTTGATTTTGAAGAACTAGGGCTTTAGATACTTCTGCTTTATCTACTGGAGATATTCTCTACCTTAGACATTCAGTCTTTGCCCAGAAGAGCTTTATCGACAGATGTTAACTCAATGAATAACACCAAGCCCAGAAGAGTTTGTCCAGAGGGTTTGGGACTGATGTGGTTCAGATACTAGATTTCATTAATTTCCATAATAGATTCTTCTGACTGTGAAGTTGCAATTCTACTTATCTTGAACAACGTCTATTGAGTGAACAAATATGGAAATGTTTCCTTGCATCACATCCTATGATGAAGTTTCGTCTTCTTCTTATCAGAATAAGCTTCAGATCTTCTGATGAAGTTCTAGAGTAAGCTTCAGATTTATGCAGCTTAGCTCTAGAGAAAGTTTCAGTAAACTGTTCATCCAGAGGAACGCTTATGATCAGAGCAAATCTTCGTTCTTCAAATGTCCTTGTTATCCAGATGTAGGCTTTGTTGCTGACGGTTCAGAGCCATGCGTAATCTGATTCTCAGAGCCTCTGCAGTTGTAGCCTTTTAGATAAGTGCGCTCAGAGTCTTCTGAAACTATGCTTTATACTCTTCGCTCAGAGTTTTCTAAAACGATGCTTTCAACCAACCGCTCAGAGTCTTCTGTAGAGTTGCTTCCTCAAAGTCTTCTGTAGTTTTGCTTCTTGTTAGACACTTAGAATCTTCTGAAGTGTTGTGGCTTAATGTTCAGAGGAATCTGTAGCTTAATGTTCAATTCATTCTGTAGCTTAATTTTAACTTCAGCAAAATCAGCGTCACAGAAACCTCTTCTTTTCCCAGAGTGCTAGTTGAATGCATGGAAGTCTTAGCTGGCTTATTTTCTGTCAAGTTAAAACTTCTTCAGAAGCTCCTTCACATACTTCATCTGATGTATGTAGATGCCTTCTGGAGTCTGAATAACTTGAATGCCCAGAAAGTATCTTAGCTTTCCCATCATGCTTATTTCAGCTTCTGCCTGCATACACTTAGCAAACTCCTTTCCAAGTGAAATATTTGGTTCCAAAGAAAAATATCATCAACATAAATCTGACAGATTAAAATATCTTTCTTAATTGATTTATGAAGAAGAGTGTTATCAATCTTTCCTCTGATAAAATTATTTTCCAAAAGAAAACTACTCAGCCTTTCACACCAAGCTCTGAGAGCTTGTTTTAGGCTATAAAATGATTTCTTTAATTTATATAATGTGTTCTGGAAATATTTCATTTTCAAAACCAGGAGGTTGATGAACACATATTTTTCAATTAAACCATTTAGAAAGTATTTTTAATATTTATCTGATTTAGATTGATGTTATTCTGAGCAACAAAGGAAATTAACAAGAGTAAGGATTCTAACCTTCCCACAAAAGCATATGTCTCTGTGTAGTCAAAACCTTCTTGCTGACTAGACTTAAAGATATGAGGAAGGATCTTGTTCTTATGAGATCTTTCTTCTTTCCACAAAAAAACATCTCCTCTGGAAGAGAAGATTTGATTCTGGAGGATCCTTTCAGAGTAGGTTCTCCAAAGACAGCTAATGGAGTGGCATCTGAGGTAGCTTCTGATTCTTTAGCTGGAACATAGTCTTCCTCTGATTCTTCAAAGTCTCTTGAGAGGAGCCAGTAACAACATCTGAAGTAGGATCTTCTGAATTTCTCTTCTGAGCTGATTTCATATCCTTTGGTTGTGTTCTACAGTATCTTCATCAACACATCATCCATCTGATTTCTGAGAGACATCTTCAGAGCACAGATAATCTGATCTTCATGATTTAGAGCATCTAACTTCTTTTAGGCTTCATCTTCTGATTTTGTTTGCTAGAATCAAACACAGATCCAGTCTTGATACAATTCTGAGCTGACTTGTATAGAGTTAGTTCAACAAGAGTTGACATTTCATCTGCTTCTGAAAGAGGATGTCTACTTACTTATTCATTCTGAATAACACCAGAGACTTAAATCTCTTTTAAGTCAGACTTAATGACTTCTGTCAATGTATTTTTCCAAACAATCTTGATTTCAGGAATCAATCATAATGAATTTCTGAGAATAATATCTGAATCATTAGACCAATCACAGTTTGTTCAACTGAGATACATTCTCAAGTTAACAGAACTTAATTGTCCATGCTACTTCTATTAAGATCTTAGAATTCATCTTTCATCAAATCCCTGATGAGTTAATGATCTTCCTTTCTTGAAACCTCTACAGATTTCTTTGAAGCTTTTCAAGGAAAGCAACTTTCAAATGCCTTGAATTAGAAGGATCATTTCTTCAAGATTTGAACTTTCTCTGTTCTTGCCCTTTTCTGCAGACTTCATTATGAAGTTCTTAAGAATCAAATTCATTAGTCAACAATATTTCTTTTCTAACTTAAGATAATTCCCAATGAGCTTTTCATGAGAAAGTCAAGAGTGGACTAATTCGTTTCTTGAAAACATCTCATACTCACATAAAATTAATCTTCAGCAAAATAAGATTTCTGGCTTTTTGATGATATGATCTTTGAGCGAATACGTTGTTTATCCACGCGTATTTTAAGATATGCATTCAACAGATATAACTTCTTATCTGATAAGTCTATCTTGTCAGCTGATTCTTCAATCTTCTTCCAAGATTTAATGGAGGAGATTTTTTTGTTGATAACTTCAAACTTCAAACTTCAAGGAATCAGTGACTTGCTCAAGGTAACCCAATAGATTACAATTTTAGTACTCATCTTCATCAATATCTGATATGAGACTGAAATTGTAAGAGAAGTGAAAAATCCCCAAGAGTATTTCTTCACATAGCTTTTGGATCTTTATCTAAAACTGTTAGGTGTTTGATATCCATCAATAACAGAACCAGAGCTCAGATACCAATTGAAGGTGAGAGAAATACACAAGAAAGGGGGGGGGGGGTTGAATTGGGTATTCACTCTATTAAAACTTTTTCTGGGTTTCTTCACTTGTTGCTTTCTATAGAGTTCTATAAGATGCATTGCGGAAGCATAAATAATAAAGCATAACACAAGTAAAGAACACATGATATATCCTGGTTCACTTGAGCAACTCTCAAGCTAATCCAGTCCACCCTTCCAAGGTTATTTCGCCTCACTCAAGCAAGGACTTAATCCATTATAACCAAACTGATTACAGTTGCACAAGATAACTACAGGTGACTAATAAATAGACAACGACACGTTCAGGGATCCCTTGGGATATAACATTCATTAACACCTAATAGAATCCGATCACAAAAGATCTCCTATTAGGATACCACAAATGACAACTGTCACTTGTCATCTCAAGTATTCTAATCTTCACAAGATCACTTGAGGAACCACTAATTCAAAGTAGAATTTGTTTTGCCGGAGATTACAAGAGTGCTTCTTATCAAGAAGATTACTCCTAATTAAGTACATAACAAGTATTGAGCAACAACTCCTTGCTTCCTAATACAGAAACTAATCTAAAGATAAATCTCTATAAGATTATTAGAACAGTAGTTTCCATATTGATTAAAAGATTTCTTATGTGAGCACTGCGGCTTCTTAGCATAAAGCTTTTCTTGTTAATCAACTATGTTGCTAACTTCACTCTCAGCATCATTGCTTTGTAACAAGCTGGCTTGCTTTGTAATGAGCTAACATTTGAATGAATCAAATGTTCTTCTTTTACAGTGCATTCAAAAGAGACGTTGTGAGGGTAGAGATGTCCATTCAAATATTTCAACGGTCATTTCCCAACGGATAGAATACTCACGTGTGGTATAGTACTGACATCACTTTCTTTTCCATTTCTTGCAACGTTAATATATCATTGTGGGAGACAACTCTTATCCAAAAATGATGTGATATTCATTTATCACCTAGGACATATTAGCTTCTGGCTTTGGTTCTTCTGATGATGTATCAGATGAGTAGTTCAGAGATTACTTTGGTATGATAGTGTAATAACATCAGAGTCTGACTTCAGCACCTGTGTTTATCAGAGTTGATAGCAACAACTTATTTGATTAACACGTCCTTTTCTAAGTGAAGCTACTTAATCTTTATCTTCAGAATCTAGTCTTCAGAGTCTTTCTGCACTTGGTCTTCAGAGCCTTCAGCCTTCAAAGCTTCAAGTTATCAGAGTCTTCAGCATGTAATTCTTCAGAGGATTATATCTTCAGAGTCTTGATCTTCAGAATCCTTAAGTCTTCAGAGTCTTTCTGCACTTGGTCTTCCAAGCCTTCAGCCTTCAGAACTTCAAGTCATCAGAGTCTTCAGAGCTTGGTTCTTCAGAGGACTATATCTCAGATGCGTTGATAGCTCCCAGATCAGATACACTTCTCAGAGTAGAATCCATAAGAGCATTGCAACTGCAATATACAACATCTTTGGATCTTTCTGATTATGATCAGATACAGAGCCATACTTGTTTCTTCAATAAGCTTTGTTTTCTTTCAGATCAGATGCACTTCACAGAACAGAATCCACAAGAGCATTGCAACAGCAATATCCAGCATCCTTGGATCTTTTTTATTGTGAACAGATACAGAGGCAAACTTGCTTCTTTAATAAGCGCTTTATGTCACGTCACATAAAGTAACTCCATATTATATTTAATGCACTTCTTGATATTGTTTGTTTGATCTGATATCTTTATTTAACAATCTGCACACAACAGACATTAGAACATCAAATGGTTCTTTCACAAATACTTAATTGTTATCATCAAAACATAAAGATAACATGCAGAGACAATTATTGCTTTTACAAGCACCTCCACAAGCACATCTCAACCTTTATTAATTCAAGAAGAAGTGCAATAGCAAAGAAGAAAGCAATCCAAAAGAAAGCACACAATTGCACACAAATTTGGGATGAAAATGGGAGAATGAATCCTACAACTATGCACACATTAACCACAATGCCCAAAGGCAAACCAAATGAAAAGAAATAGAACTAAGAGCAAATAAGAGAATGGGAGGCAATGTGAGTACAACAAGGAACTCACATGGGCAACTCAACCATAAGCAATCACCAAAATATGCCAAGCACACCAAAAGAAGTCCTCAAAGAACCATCATTCAAGGCATGCTTCAAGTACCTCCTAAGGAGGGACTAAGCCATCTCAAATGGGATTCCAAAGTCATTGGACATAAGTGGGGAAGAGAAGAGAAGATGCACAAAACAAAAAGCACATACATCAAAAGAGAATGCAAGCAAAGGCATGGAAGAAGACCTAAGTCATTCAACACATTCAACATTTGAAGCATAAATGGAAAGCCTAAAAAGAATGCAAACTCAACAAGCAATGAACATATTTATGACCTAAAAATGAACATCCAAACACATCAATATGTTAGAAATATGAATCAACAAAGGTTAAGAGTCCAATGGATCCATAAAGGTCATTTCCAAATCAAACTAGGTCAAGTACTTGTGTGAACCTCCCTTATGTTACACCCTAATTTTGACCCTGAATTGTCGGATGTACATATCATTGCATTTTCATCATTTATGCATTATTCATATCATCTACCATTGTGCATGTAGGATTTGTGCCTTTTTTTGTTGTCTAAGCTCAGGTCTTACAGGATTGAATCAAGGATCGGGTCAGGTTATCAAGACAAGCATGTGTGTGGTGTGGTGTGAAATCCTGCATAGTATAGCATGCATTTTATCGTGAACAGTTCACAAAGTGATTAGCCAGAATACATTTTTTAGATATACAGACGGATTGGCTAAGTTGTGTCTCGAATATGTAGGAAAGATTAATGTTTGAAAAGTCTTGAATATAAGCTTACAGGCGCTAGTTTTTAACCTACTTTCCCTTTAAACTTGACCTAGCGTACTCGCTTTATTTCTTGACGAACTTTCAATCACTTTTGACCAGTATGAACCTTTTTACCGGTCCCGGTCGATTCTCAAAATTGACTGACTGCTGTATCTTTTCAAGATATTTCATTTTTGCGCATATTCAGTTTATTTCTTTTAAGCATCTCTGTTGCTCGATTTATATTTGTTTTCAACCGATTTTATTTCTATATTTTCATCAAAAACAACAAAATAATTAATGTGAATTTTTCATGATTTGCATTTCATTTTTAGCATATTTATTTAATAAATGGTGAATTTTCAAATTTTTTCATCCAGGCCCAATAAGAGCATGACATATGGCATTGTTTTAATTTATCATTATTTTGTTTTATAATTTCATTTTAGTTTTAATTAATTAGAATTTTATTTAAAAAATAGAATTAATGTATTTAATTAATTAGAATTTCAGTTAGAAAATAGATTTTAGTTTTAATTAATTAGATTTTAATTAGGAAATATAATTTAGATTTTTAATATTAATTAATTAGGATTAAAAGTTAATTTAGAATTAATTAGAAATAAAAAAAATAGTAAGAGTTGTTAGTTAAATGAAAATTAAAAGCAGAAAAATTTAAAAAATGTATAGAAAAGAAAATAGAATTAATTAATTATTAATTAAAAAAATTAATTAAAAAAAGTAAAGAAAAATAAAAGAAAAAGGAAAGGAATTTAGAGGCAGGGAAAAGTTGGGGTTTAGGGTTAGAAATTTGGGAATAAATAGAAGGAATAGGGTTTGTCACTGTTCATGATCTTTCTCCTTAACCCTAGCCGCCGAACATACAGCTCTCCCCTCTCAACTTTTGTCTTCCTCCTTCATACAATTCCTCTTACCTTTCATCTTCTCCTTCCCCAACCTTCAATCACCGAAATAACCTTTTCTCCCTCAACTTTCTGTCTCTCCTTCGCCGATAATCCTTCAGCCGCCATCCACCCTCTCTCCTTCTTCTTCCATCCGAAAACTCTCTTTTACCCTTCTCTGGCCATCCGCGATCCCTCATCTCTTCTTCAAAATACCAGCCAACGAACCCTGTTTTCCTCCTTCTTTCGCCTTCATTTCTTACAACACACCCTTCAAATCTCCAAACCCCAGCTCTACAACCATGAAGTTCCACCGTTTCAACCCAAATCCCTCAATAACAACACAAACTATTAGCCTCAACTCACAAATTTGCTGACAAATTGCAATATGGCCTTCACCATCATCGTGGCGATTTAAATTTGGTGGCTCTGTCTGGTTTTATTTCGGTGTTATTGATTTTCAGGGTCAACCATGGGTTCAATGATGCGTTTCGAACAGACTTATTCTGATAGTGGTGTGTTGCTGCCGATATTCGCTCTATTACGAAGATGTTGGAGAAGATACCGTCGCGAGAGTTATCATTGTTGAAACATTGAAAGAGTTTAAAGCCCCCACTGATAGAGCTTCAATAACTAGAACGCTAGTTACACTGCAATTTGATAACAACAATTCCAAACAACTCCCAGTGGCTGCGACAACAACAGTATATCCCGCAGCGCATCGCGATGATAAGTCGATGGTAACCTCAAGATAATATAGTTAAAGATTTTACTCTGTTGTTAAGTTTCGGTTCGAACAAATGTTCACAGTTCAAGTTATACACCATCTCCATCTAGTAAAAGTAAAACGGAAGCAGAAGCAGACGAAGATTGGAGTGACGTCGGTGAATGGGTAGCTTGATCGATGTGGGATTCCACAGTTGCTCCATTTGAGCTAGTAAGATTCCTGATTCTGTAGAAAGCAGCAAGCAGCAACTTTAACAATTCACCATAGCCTCAACAACATAGTTCAAACAGACAGCCACTCAAATGGTGTTTCCAATTCAATCCTATTTTTTTTTGTTTTTTGTGTTTACTACGTTTGTTTTGCCTGTTGTTTCTGTTAATTTTTTGTGCAGATCATGAGTCCCATCCACGGTTTACGTCTAAACACAAACTCCAAACGCCGTTATGTTCGATTCTCACACTACCACGACAATTGAGATGCAGGTAGCAGCAAGTTGGGACAATAACAGTTCGTGTTCGGTCGCAAGATTTTGTTACAGTTTAGCACGACAACAAACCTGCTCCGCTGAAGGTAACTCATAAAGAAATCAAACAACATATAACAGATTTAGGTATCAGCATCTCTGTCGCAGTAGCTGTAACGGTTAGGAAGGCTGTTGAAGTTGCCGAAGCCACCATTAAGCAGCAGGACGGCAGGGATCCGATGATGAAAACTGTTTCTAATCAACAACCAGCAACAATCCGATGGAGATGCGAACGTCAGCACCGAAGAAACCGAAGCTGCTTCCTGGCTCCTCCAAACTCCCTACAACCCAAGAACCGATCTCGGCTCATCTCACTACTCATTCATCGCGACTCAACATCTGTTTAATGCTCGTCCGCATTCGGTTTACTTCTGTCGACGGTAAGATCAAGTTAATTTAGTTGGTACATTATCTTGAGCTTGCATTATACTGATACAGCGTGTTCTCGACTTCAAATTTTCATTGCGTTTTTTTCATTTCGTCTCACATTTTGGTTAATATTGAAATTAGTTGTTGTTTATTTGAGTTTGGTTTCGATTATCCACTACTGTTTACATACAAGTTCGGCTTATTGAAGACTAATTTGGTTTTTTTAAGCTATTTGATTTTGAAAAGAATTCTGAAAAGCTTTCGATTGACCATTAATTTGTACATAATATTGAACTTACATGTTGATAAATTGGCTGATGTGAGTTTGTGAATGTTTGTACACCGTAATATTGCTACAATTTCAGTTATTATTTGAAGCTAGCAGGTATGGGTATACGGGTACTGCTACTGAATAAATATGGTAGGTATCAACCAATCAACACTACAACTACATCCATTGAACTCAGGAGCAACAACAGTTTGCAAATCACGATTTTCTGCAGTCCTCGGTTTCTGTCTTTGAGTACCATAACAACAACTCAAAGATGAATTTTTGCGGTCCTCAGTTTTGTTTTCGAAGGTTTCGCGTTTGTATTGCCTATGGTTTGGGTTTGCTGTCAATTTTCGTGCAGGGTGCGGTGTCACTGGATTTTGTTGGTGTTACAAATAGGTTAAGTTTGTTTACATGTTGTGGCCCACTGATTGAAGTGTGAACTTGTTTTTGCAGTTAGCAGGAAGGCGGCATTTCTTACGAATCGAATCAAGAGGTTCCCGTTGAGTACAACGGACGTGAGGGGTGCTAATACCTTCCCCTCATGTAAGCGACTCCTGAACCTAGAACTTGGTTACGATGACCATGTTCTTTCCTTAAAGGTTTTATCGATATTTTCCTTTCCCTCTTTGGGATAAATAAAGTTTGGTGGCGACTCTGTGTTTTCCGCGACCATTCGCGAAGGATCGTGCTTTTTTTTAGGTACGGCACCTTAGAAGTGACTTAACTTGTAAATCATCTCAAAAATAGGCTAACATTTTTTTAGGTGACTTTGTGGTTTACGAATCGAATCAAGAGGTTTCCGTTGAGTACAACAGACATGAGGGGTACTAATACCTTCCCCTCATGTAACCGACTCCCGAACCTAGAACTTAGTTGCGATGACCATGTTCTTTCCTTAATGGTTTAATCGATATTTTCCTTTTCCTCTTTGGGATAAATAAAGTTCGGTGGCGACTCTGTGTTTTCTGCGACCATTCGCGAAGGATCGTGCTTTTTTTTAGGTACGACACCTTAGAAGTGACTTAACTTGTAAATCATCTCAAAAATAGGAAAAAGGCTCAATTAAATGACTTAACTTGTAAATCATCTCAAAAATAGGAAAAAGGCTCAATTAAATCCAAATAAAATTTCAAATTATCACAAATGAGTTGGAAACCAGAGGCCAAAAACATAAGGGCAATGTCTCCCCAAAGCACCACCAAAAGAAATAAATCCCTAAGGTGTACCACTTTGGAATGGAGGAATCGAGGGTCAACAAAAATGCCATAAAAGTCAAACCAAAATGACCTAAACCAGGGGAAAAATTGTCCTATAAAATTCTTCAACTCATCATGGATATGAGGAAAAAGTTTCAATCATTGGAGAGAAAGAATGATCAAGAAACAAATCAAGAACAAACAAGAGGCAATTTTAAATCAACTAAAAACACTTCCAAGCATTAATTCCCTTTTTAATTGAAAAATAAAAGGAAAATAAAAATAAAAAATACCAAAAATTATTTAACATCCTAAAGTATCTAAAAATATTTTTCTAGGGATTTTACAACATTTGGAAGTATTTTTGTTGAATTAAAAGTAAAATAGAAAATGAAAAGAAAAAGAAAAAGAAAAGAGTAAAAGATGTGTGCTGAATAGCAAAAGTTTTAGTTCATTTCAGTGGGCCACAAGGGGAGGGGGTGTGATTAGCGTATTAGGCCCAAGATTGACTCAAAGCTGAGCCCATAATGAAACGATGTGCTCCATTTATGCACTGGCAGTCAAAGGTCAAACTTAAGCGAGTCAAAGTGATCACAACCGTAGATCATTTCCAGTCAAATGGTCAGCGCGTACAAGTGGCAAGCCATGTCATCTCAACAGAGGAAAGACCAGACACCGGAGCCTCTATGCTCCGGTCGTCTTCTCTGATTGCCTCACCGAAATAACAAGTCAAAAACTGAACCAAATCAAGTGAAACCTTATACCAAATGAAAGCTCTCACTACGTAGATCATGAATCTAGGTTTGGATTTTATTTATCATGCAAGAACAGAGAGAAACGAAGCATCAAAGATTCAAGCACCATAACTTAATTGCATCAAATAACAATCTAATCTATCTAGAATCTGCCTACATTCATAGGACTTCAATATGCAACAAAAATGGCGTGCAATAGATGCGCATTAAGAGTGAATTCTTGAAAAGAAATTTACCTAACGGAGCCTCTCCGTTGGGGCTTCTAATGGAGTCAAGCTTGCACAAAACTTTGCAGAAACGTTCAATGAAGAGAATGCTGATCTTGAATTACTCTGAATTTGCTTGATTATGAGATTTATGATTTCACTTTCTCCTTGAATGCTCAAACTGTAATTGAGCTCCTCTTGCATGAAATTGCATGAATGAAGCTTCAAAATTGATCAAAAGCTTTTATATTTTGGATCCATGATAGTTTGGAGGCTCAATTTGGCCTGTTATGGTGAATCGGAGAAATCCAAAGTTTGAAGTTCAAGCTTCATGTTCATGTGCAAAATTGGCTCCAATTGCCTTGTTTCTGATTCAAATCAATTGCTAGGATTGTACTTTGATCTTGTGGACTGAAATTGATCCTTGAATTGATCCAATGGTTGGAACTGAATGTGAAGCTTCACCATGAAGTAACTTGAAATTCCATGAATTCTATCTTGCATAACTCAAAAATCCTTGGTGCATTGTGTTTAGTTTGATGAAGTGAATCAAAATATGCATAAATATGGTATAAAAGGAATTAAAATCATTTCAATTCAATTCATCACCTTAAGTTCAAATTTCCATGAAATTCCTTCACCAATCTTCACAACCAAGAAAAATTCATGACAAGTGAGTGCTCAATGATGGAATTGAGTTTCTTTGAAGCAAGTTTCATGCTGGGAAAAGTTTCATTTGAAGTGAACAAAATCATGTAATGAACCTATAATGAAAATGACCTGTAATCCTACTTTCCCAAAATACACTTGCCTTCCAAGCCTCATAACTTGAGTTATACAAGTCAGATGAAGGACTTCTATAACTTTTGGAAAGCTAAGATCATAAGGAACAACTTTCATGTTCATCAAAAGTTGAGGTGAAACATGATTCTAGGTCAAAAATGCCTTGGAAGTTGGTTGACTGAAAACATATTCATTTGAGGACCCATAACTTGTCAGCATTATAAATTGAGTTCTAGAAATCCAATGGATGAGTTCTAGTACTCAAAAGAAAGATCAGAACATGCTCTACAAGTCTCATGTTTACATCAAAGTGAGATGAAACTTGTACCTTGAGATATGTGGTCTTGAAGTTAGGCATTAAACAAGGGATTTTACACTGACAAGCTTAGAAACCCTAATTTAGCAACTTCTCACACCTTTGATTCTTCTTAAATTGATCTTAAAATAACATCTTGTATGCTTCAACGCAACTATCCATGACTCAAATGACTTAGAACTAAGCCTCAAACAACTTCAATTCCTCAATGGATCTTACACTAGGTAGATGAAACCCTAGGTGTGCAATCCTTTGACTGCAACCTCTTTCACATGATATAACAACTTGGATAAGCTCCACAATGGCTCTCAAAACACTCAATGAGCTTCCCTAACATTCTTCATCCATAACCATAGACACATGATCCTCAGATGATCTTCAATTGGCCTCCAAGATAGGAGATAAACCACAACTATCCATCCACTCCCCCGGAGAGCTTTGACCTTCTCCTAATGATGATAAGAATTTGATAATTTGAGTAAACACTCTTGCTTAGGCTTAGGCCTCTTGGTAACCTTCTCTTACTATGCACACTTCTCTTGATCCCCTGCAAGTGACCAATGATATGCAAATGCAAATGCTAGAAGATGCAATGAAACATAAGCCAAGTGAAGAAAAGGTTGGGCAAATTTTGGGGTACAACAGTAGGCACAAGACGGCGATGTCTTGGCGAGCAACCTTTTCCCACCTTCACCCGTAGTTTTCCTAACTACGTTGACTCTGACTTTCCCATTACACGAGGGAATACGTAGGCATAGAGCGGCGATGCTCTATCGAGACTCTTTTCTTTTCTTTTGTCCCTGAGAGCCAGCCTTTTGATAGATTAACACCCTCTTAGATAGACAACAAGCGTGGATCCTGTTGAGTACAATGGACGTGAGTGATGCTCATACCTTCCCCTTGCGTAACCGACTCCCGAACCTAAGATTTGGTTGCGATGACCTGTCTTTTCCCTTTTCCGTTGGTTTCCTATGATTGTTTCCTTTCCCTCTCTTTAGGATAAATAACGAATGGTGCGACTCTTCTGTCTTTGCCGACCTCTTTTTTTGCAGTAGCGACACATGTGATGCAAGATTGTCCTAAAGCTTTGAAGGTTTGGCATTCGAAAATCCCTATGGATATTTATCATGACTTCTTCAACCTTGAGTTAAACGATTGGTGGACCTTGAATATTAATTGGAGAATTCATAAAGATGGTGAGTGGAATCATTATTGGGCAATGGCGTGTCATTTGTTTTGGTTTTGGCGAAACAAATAGGAGCACATTGAGGACTTTGATAGACCGTGGAATTTGAGTTTACATGTTTCGTTATGATCGAAAGAGTATGGTGATGCCTTGGACATGAATAAAAAGGTTGCTCAGGGGTCTAAAAAGATCATGTTGGTCAAGTGCATGAAGGTTGAGAAACACGAGAAATGAGGGTTTGAATTGAGTTTCACATTTTGTCCCTTTTTGAGAAATTATAATAATACATGTAAAAATGATAATAAAAATAAATAAAACAATTATTTTTATCCTGCTTCACTATTAACGAAGTTACTCCAGACACCCCTCAAGGTGATTTCGCATTATCACAAGGACTTAGTCTACTAATCATCAACATGATTACAACCATAATGGATACCTTTCATTGCCTTCTTAAAATCCTGTAATTCATTTGGCTCTCAAGGAATAAACCTCCAAGCCATTCAACAACGACATGGCCCTCTCAAGCATCCTGGTCATCACTTGACTGCTCAAGGAACAACGCCCACTAAGTTGTTAGAAACATACATAGTCATCTCAAGCTTTCTGGTCTTTACTCGATCGCTCAATATTGCACCATAAAATTTGCCTTAGTTCTTTCTAATATTTGACTGGTTTTTGCTTCGCGTTCATCTGCATCTTTTTTTAGTTCATACTTCATAATCATATAGTGCACTGATCTTTTTAGACATGGGATCAAAGTTTTCTTGTGATATTGGTTTTCACCGTATTCAGAGGAAGCTCAGCTGGTTATTTCACTCAAGTTGAGGCAAGAGTGTGCATTCAAGGATGAGTTTATGGATAGTTATCAGTTGAAGATCATGAGATTAGGGTTTCATGTTAAGATCAGTGAGGATTAGGAAAAAGTGTTTGCGGATTGAATTACAAGGCATTGGGTTATGGAAAGGATCCTGTTATGGACCTATATTATGTTGCTCTCTTGATTATCTATTGTTTGAAGTTGGTATGGATTCATTCCAGATATTTCATAATTTTAACTGGGTAAAAGCTGTCGAGGTTTGTTTGAGTTTGTTTCAAGGAGTGTTCATGGCATTCAAGTTCATCGTCTCTTCGTCATTTAAGTTCAAAATCGATATCCATACCCATTACTAGAATGAATTCATGAACTGCTTTTGGGTATCCATTTCCAAACCATATACCAAACTTCTAAATCCAAGTCAAATATCCACTTTTACATCTGTTTGTTAAACCCAAAAACCACTCTCACCTACACTACACACACCATACAACTTTTTTGTTGCAAAAATTACCAAACCAGATTAAATTTTTGGATTCATTTCTCAATAAAATTTCTTCAAGTTCATTTTCCTTTTACGTATGCCAGAAGTTTCTTTAACTCGTTGGAATCAGCCACTCTCAACGTGATTTTTCAGCTTCATCACTGAGTTAACTCGCTCACTTGCTCGCTCTATATGTTATAGTGCACTTTTGAGGTGCATGTGGTTGATATTCAATGGAAACAATGATTTGGATTGAGGATTATGATGAGGGGATAAATTCACGAAAACATGTTCAAGCAAGTTAACAACTGGTGCAACTAGTGTGCATGGAGATAGATTGGGGTGCTTTTAGTGTTGTAAATATTACCAAATTATCAGGCTTCAAAAATGAAACAAAAATTAAGTTCTGAACTTCTTTAAACCAATCCTCTTTCAACATACATGATGAGTGTGGCAATGTTGTGGGCGGTTGAGAGACTAATCATATGTTTAATGCACTAAAAAAAACGTTTAATTCTTGTTTGTTCTTCATTATAGTTGTTTGGTTGCTATAAATCATGGTAAGATCAACTTGGATAAACAAACTGTTAGTGTGTATGGTGGCACAATTGGCCACCATGATTGTCCCGTTTTTTCTATCAAATGATGTCCCGAGTTGGGAGAACAAAAGAAGACTGCCATGCTACCGTGTTCATGCTGCAAAGTTTCATGAAACAATAAATCATACAATAGCAATGTTTTGCTGATAACAAAATTCACTACAAAAAAAAGACAGAAAAAGTATAGCAGAGGCTGAGTTTTTCACGACAGAAAAAATTTTCTTAACAAAAACCCTTTAAATCCATGACCTGCAAACTTCAGTGTTACAACTTGTACAATTTTTCTTACCATCCACAAGCCACAACAAATCAATACCATCATTCACAGCAGGCACACAGTTCAGTGCTAACATAATGCAAATTGAAAATCCTATTCTACCCCTCCCAATCTCTAATATAAAAATCAGCAATAGTGAACATAGCACAGAGAACTTTCCTTGTCTTTCTCTCCATCTTCATAATAGGTTTCAACCCTTACCGATTTTCCCTTTAAATTTTTTTTCTGCTTCACAAGAAAGTCTTCTTTACACTCCCGCGTCCATCTTCAATATTCCTCTTTAAAACTCCAATAACGTTTCGACTGCTAGATTTCACCCTCATCACCATCATTTCCATTCTTCTCACATTATCGTATCATCATCAATTTATCTACCTGTAAGAGAATCCAACGTAGCAGTTTCACCAGTAGAGGTCAAAGAAGGAGAATGAGATGCGATAATCACAAAATAGAAATAAGGGAGTTCATATAGAATGAACGTAGTTTAGCAAAAGAAGATTAAAAGAGGAAGAAGAAACTAAAATACACAGACCTCAATTCACGTTCGATTCATCTTGCAGGTTGGTTATCTCCTCCGTTAATCTTGTGTAGCTCGCACTTCATTAACATAGACTGTTGTGGAATGACGCATATTGTCATTGGATTTGGGTGTGGGTTTCCTTTGCTTTGGACCTTGGTCGTAGATTAGGAGTGAGCAGAGGAGCAGCCTCCTGTGATTTTGAGCGAGATGAGTGTGAGTCTGAGCAAGAGAGTTTCCGTGTTGGTGTATTTTTTCTCGTTTTGGTGAGGAAGAACACGAGGAAGGATTTGGGAAGCTGCGACTGAGGAGTCTTAGCCTGTTTTTATCTCAATTCTAGGGTTGGCTTGAGGCTTTCCTGTAGTAAACCGGATCTTGTGCTTTAGGCCCATCTCCCTTCTCTTCACCACCAGCAGCACTGATCTGCACCCTTTTGTTACCTAATTTAATCACCTTTTTTAGTTAATGTTAACTTTTTTTTAATTGGGTTTTAGTTTTTTTAATTAGATAATTTTAGGATTATTTAGTTTTAGTTTAACTAACTTAGATTTAATTAATTTAGAATTTAGTTAACTTTAGAGATTAATTAGTTTAGTTATAATTTTAACTTAGTTTTTTTTAATGTATTTGTTTTAATTTTAGTTAATTTAGAATTAGATTTTAATTAATATTAGAAATTAATTTTAATCCTAGAATTTAACTTTAAGTTAGAATTAGATTAGAAATTAACTTTTGAATCAACTTAGGATTAACCTTTTGTTTAGAATCTAATTAACTTAACTTTGACTATTTTTGTTCTTAATTTTGGTTTTAGTTTCAATTAATTCTCGAGTGCGTTTGTAAATATTTCTTTAATGATACTCGCACATACTTTTTCCGCAAATATCAAGTTAAGTTTCAATATTCAATGTTTTTTGTGATTGCGATGCTTCGTGTTTACTTTTCGTTTACCCTAATATCCACACGATCCCTTAGGATTCCTAGCTCGACTTAATTTTCGATTAAGTTAGAGTTAGGAGATACATTAGGTTTTCAATCAAAGCATGACAACATTAAGTTAACTCCCTTCCTAATCCTTATTTTAGGGCCACTTTGTATGATAATAGTTAGGGTTCAGTTCCCCCTAGACCTTCCGTGCGTCTCTCTTTTCTCATCTCAAATTTCTTCAAGACACTTAATAAAGAACAATAAACTTTGTACGCTACGAGCCTTAAGTACATGGGGAATAATGAGCGGGGGGTTTCTCCTTGCTTGCCTAGAGTGTTTAGTGTATGCCCTTTGGGCGATATGTGACGCATTCGCTCTCGTGTCATAGTCTTTATGCGACGTGAGCCTCAAGCTAACTCTAATTCACTTCACTAAAACTCACAAACAAAACTCAAACTTTTTATCCTTCGGAATTGTCTTTCAAAACTCATTTTCAGAAAGGAATACGTTGTTTTTTTTCGTTCTACCACAAATAGGCATCGTCCCTAACTGCTAGAATAGAAACTCAACATCGCTCATAGAAAAATGCTTAATCAATTAGTGGTCTAGTTTCCCGAACTACGTTTACTTTGATTTCTCATAACAGATGAGGATACGTAGGCACAAGACGACGATGTCTTGGCGAGCAATCTTTCCCCCATCACCCGTAGTTTCCCGAACTACATTGACTCTAACTTTCCCATTGCAGGAGGGAATACGTAGGCATAGGGCGACAATGTCCTATCGAGTCTCTTCTTTCCTTTCCACCACCCATTTAGCAGTAGCTTTTAGATAACTCGCCCTTTGATTAGACAACAAGCATGGATCCCGTTGAGTACAATGGACGTGAGAGGTGCTCATACCTTCCCCTTGCGTAACTGACTCTCGAACCCAACATTTGGTTGTGATGACCTCGCCTTTTCCCGTTCTTCATGTTTTCTTCGATCGTTTCCTTTCCATCTCTTTGGGATAAATAACGTTCGGTGGCGACTCTTCTGGTTGTTTCTACCGGCCTCTTTCGCTTTTGCGACAGCTGGCGACTCTGTTGGGGACTTCTGGTTCCCTATGTGAGTCACTCCTAGCGCTTGTCTGTTTTATATTTTTGAGTGTTTATATTTGTGTATATGTGTGTTGTATTTGTATGATTTTTGTACATTGCATTTTATTTTCCGCATTTTATCCTTATTATTATATTGTTGTTGTGCTGTTGGGTGGGGTGTTCCATTGAGAGATAAGCCCAATACCCAGGCTTGAGTGCACACCTAGTATTAGTGGGGAGAGTAGTGCAAGCTTGCATGTTTGGCATGCACGAGCCCTCATGAAATTCGCGTCCAGACGAGGTTTTCATTGAAGACTATTGCACCCCAAAATTTGACCAACAATTATTCATCCATCAAGTGTTTGAAGGTTGATACCTTCACCAGAAAGTTCAGGAGATCCTCAGAAGAATTGGTTGAAACCAGGGTTGTGTGCTTCATAACTTGAGAGTTGTGGGTGCTCCTCAGATGATTATGAGACTTTGAGAATGAACTTTATGCTTTGAGAAAGCCTATGAGATGTCTTGAGAGCCATCATGAAGCCCAAAGAAGTCATTGTGCAAGAATTCAGAAGATTCAACCATGAATGGTAGAACTAGGGTTTTGACTGGGTCGACCCTGGGATAACTGGAGATTTGGACCTAATCCAAGGGCCATGTGATCATGGAATGAGGTATTGAGATACTATAAAGATGATTCCTAGACCAACTCATCATGATTGAGGAGTTTGAGAAGTTTTGAGTTGGGGTTTCCAGGGATTGTCAGTGAAAAAACCCTAATTTGATCCCTATTTTCCAGGCAGTTTTAGCTCAAGATGTGATTGATATCTCATATTCCCCACAACATGAATGTTGTAGAGCTTGTTCTTAGCTTTAATTTGAGTGGTAGAAGTCCTTGATAGGAGTTGCAGAGCTCAAGTTATGGTTTTGACAAATTACAGGTCAGCTGAGGTGTGTGAATCTGGGTCCTTGAAAGTCGCCCAACTTGCAGACAACTTTTGCCCTAGCAGGATGATTCCTAGGATTTCTTGGTCAACATGAATGTTGAATAGCATCTTCTTAGCTTTCTAGAGAGTACTATAAGTCCTTGATAGGATTTGTAGAACTCAACTTATGGTTTGAACAAGACAGGGGTATTTTGGTCATTTGGAAGTTATAGGTCATTTTAAGCAAAGGCCATATCTCCTATTTCCAAGCCTCAAATGAAAAAACTCAAAACATCAAAGTTGTTCAAAATGTCATTTTAAGCTTAGAAAAGAGGTCATGAGTTATTGAAAGAGCCTGTAGCAAGGATTTTCATGATTGGGTAAAAATGACCTAAAAATGGCTTATAAGTTGAAAAAGTTGAAATGGAATTTTGGTTTAGGAGATGTACAAATCCAAAATGGGTCATCCAATATGTCATTTTGACTCCAAACATTATTTTAAAAACAATGGTTCAAGTAGAATTTTGATTTGAGGTCTCAAAATGGGGGTTGCTTTGTAATTTTCATTCTTGCATAATAAGGCAACTTGCAAATCTTCACATAAGGCAGAACCAAGGCTTGTTTTTTCACTCATTCTCTTTCAACATCTCACAAGGGGAGATTTTAAAGCCAAGTTGAAAGCCTTAAGGCATGAGATAAGGGATATACAATGTATCATTTCATGAGAAATTCCATAACATTCTAGCACTTTCCATGAGTTTCTAGACTCTTCTTTTGATTGTTATAAAAAGGATGCATCACCATGAGAGCATGGTTGGTGAAAGTTGCTGAGTTCATTGGGGAGAGTAAGAGAGAAAGTGACATTCCAAGATTCCTTCAAAATCAAGCAAGCTTCAATTTCTTCTTCTACAAGCCTCATCCATCCCAATTCTTGCAAACAGAAAGGTATCCACCATTGGAGGAGCATTTGGAGAAGATTTCAAGCCTTGAATCAAGCTTTAGCACCACTCACCATTGATCTTTAGCAGGTTGGTAACTTGATCCGTAAGTCCTTATTTAGGTGCATTCTGTTAGAATTTTAGGTGGAAAGATAGCATGCTAGGTTAGAGGAAGGTTTTCTGAAAGTTTGAGAGGGATCCGTGGAGTTCCATGGCAGGTCACCAATTCTTTGATTTCCAACAACAAGCTGTGTACTGAGTTCTAATGGATATGATATAGTGTAGTTTGGTTAGGGTAGCATGTAGAACAAGTTGGGATCATTAGTTTGAAGTTCCATCAAGGTTGATAGCAGAGGAAAAGATTGAAACCCTAATGTTGGAGCTTTCTGTTTGAACGATTTAAGGGGTTTCAGTGAGAAGTATGGGCATAGTCGTGTTCTTGATGATTCATAGAACATTTTTGCCTTTGGAAGATTGGGATTTCATTGAGTAATCATGGAGAACGAAGGACCTGAAATTCATGCATGGATTATGTTTTGGGATGAAACCCTAGCATGCATTTGGGGACGATGAACTCCCACCGTTGGATTGCCCCAGATATTTGACTATTTCAGTTGATCGCACAGTCCAAGTTTAAACAAGAAACGGAGGGAAATTCCAAAACCAAAACGCAGCGTTTGGTTTAATGAGAAGTTCTGGGCTTAATGGAAAGTTGATATTCACACCCTACTCAGAGGCCCAACCCAGATTTCAACGTGAAAATGTTGCTATTCTCACCGTATCCTTTCCATTTTCCTGATGATTTTTTCTTATTTTTCTGAGCGCATGGGCCTACCAGATTGCTACGCGCACCCCCAGGTCCTCAGCCCATCATGATATTGAACTGGGCGTGTTTACTTTTCTCACCCCCATCCCCTTTATTTCACTTTCTTTTATTTTTTATTTCTTTTATATTTTCTTGCATATTAAAAATTCATATAAAATTCAAAAATTAATATTTTTCACTTTTTGTTTTTTTCACATATTCATAACCATGTCTAGAAAAATATAAATAAATAAAATTCCATTTTATTTTTCTTTTAATATTTTTAGCATATTTTCTTGTAAATAGTCTTTTTAATTGATTTTAGTTAATACTTGATTTTGTATAATTTCTTTTAGGACTTTCCCTTAGGATTTTTGAGCCATTCTTTTTGGCATAGTTAGACATTGAACCATAGATCATATAGGATTTAATTCACAATTTGTAGATTAAAATTTGATTAGTTTGTTAAGCATAGACTTAGGGTAACAAAATTAGGGTTTTAGGTTGCATAAGTAGACTTGAACAACTTTGTTTTGGGTTGTTAGGTCAAGATTAGTGTATGGGGAATATATGGGTCAAGGGTAAGTATGTGTAGAGTCCCCTAGAATTTTGCTAGAGTATTATATAGCATTTTAGTATTTTTAATTGATTTTTGAATGTATGGTTAGTATGTGTGTTGCTTGAAGGCATAGTTTGTATTGTTGTGCTTGTTTTTCTTCTCCTTTGAGTGTGCGAGCTTTGAAGATTGAGTTGAAGGCCTTGTGGATCATCATTGAAGCTTTGAAGACCTTGCAGTGGAGCTTAGTTAGCTTTTGTTTGTTCTGTTTATAGGATCATAAGTGTATAGGAAGAGCCTTAAGTAGAATAATTCCATTCAATAAACAAGGAGTGTCTTGTTCACCTCCTTCCTTCTCTATGACATAAAGTCCCTTAAGGGTATTCACCTCTCTCCTTTGGAGGGATTAGTGACCTTGCCCTCTGAGGTAGAACTTTGAGAGAGCCTTTCCCTTTGATGTTAGGTCCTTAATGGCATCCTTTGGAAGTCAGTGAGCACTGTAACATCCTCACCTCTCCTTGTTGACTAACTCTTGTTTGCTGAAGCATCTGGGTTGTTGAAGATAGCAATGAAAAGCCATTGAAGACTTTGTGAAGATCAAGTTGATACTTGAAGATCCCTGAAGATAGTGAAGCCTGAAGGTGGAGCTGATCAAGGAAGCTGAAGCTTAAGGGAGAAGATGAGTTGATACTCATGTTGTAAGGTTGATACCTGGAAGGCAAGTGATCTTTGAAGTCTGAAGACTGAGTTGCTGCTGGAGGAGCTGAGGCTTTCTTCTGTTTTTCTTTTCTGTATTGTGTGTTTTGTTTGATTGGTCTGTTGCATTAGAATAAGTTCATCTAGAATAGGTAGAATCTAGGAGCATGATTGCATTAGAGGTTGAGTTGCTCCCTCTGATTGTATTGTTATTGTGTGTCTTTGCTTGCGGGCATTCGGTAGAGCCCGGCTCCCTTGCCCATGTGGTTTGTTTGCTTGATAGCATATTTTCATTTTTATCTGTATGATTGCAGTTTACTGTTTATTGCTTGATAGCATGTTGTTTATTTTCCAGTATGATTACTGTTATTTCATGACTGGCTTGAGGTTGAGACGAGCTTGTGGAGGCTGAAGCCCCACACACATTTCCTCCCTCACTTGCATTGCATGCATTTTACTGTTAAGCTGATGCTTTGTCTGTTTGGTGTATCATTGACATGATCCCTTAGGACTCTCATTTCCTTGGATAAGGATTTGATGATAGACTTTTAGGTTGAAACCTATGCACGACAGCTTCTAGGAGTTCCCTGTTCCAACCTCAACCATAGGATGAATCCATGGCATGATCACAGTAGGACTTGATAGTCTCCCTCCTAGTTGGGCCTGTTCTCTTCTCATCTCAAACAGTTTAAGATACAGTAATCATGAATGATTTCTTTCGTACGTTACGAGCCTTAAGCTATCTGAGAAAGGATTGTGGGAGAGTTTCTTTTCCATAGTATGGATGTTTAGTATGGTACCCTTTGGGTGACATGCGACGCATCCACTCTCAGGTCATAGTCTCTAGTGCGGTTGAAATCGCAAACACCATAAAAAACACTTCTTTCAAAACAGGAAATAAACCGTAGTTTCCCGAACTACGTGAGCTCTAATCTCTCATGCCTGTTGAGAGTACGTAGGCACAAGATGGTGAAGTCTTGGCGAGCTACCTTCCCCCACAATCCTTCGTAGGCCGAACTACGTTGACTCTGATTTCTCATTCTCTGATGAGAATACGTAGGCATAAAGTGCGACGCTTTGCCGAGTCATTTTTCTTTTCTTTTTCAGCCAGCCTTGATAGGTAGATAGAATAAAACCAACCCGTCCAAGTAAACAAACAAGCGTGGATCCCGTCGAGTACGACGGACGTGAGGGGTGCTAATACCTTCCCCTTGCGTAACCGACTCCCGAACCCAGACAATGGTTGCGATGACCTTGTCTTACCCTTTTTCGTCAGGTTTTTCCGATCGTTTCCTTTCCCGCTCTGAGGGATAAATAACGAAAGGTGGCGACTCTTCTGTCATGCTGGCACCTTATTTTCGCGCAAGCGACAGCTGGCGACTCTGCTGGGGACTTGATAGTTTCCTAGGGATCCAACGCCCGAAAGCGAGTCAGTTTTGGGATCCAACGTCCCTTAAGAGAGTCAGTCCTACCGCTTGTGTGTTTGCTTGTTGGGTTGCATTTATTCATCGCGTTTTTACTTCTCGCACTTTATTTCCCGCATTTTATTTTCAGTATAATATGATTATTTGTGCTGTTGTGGGAGGGGAGTTCTGATGAGTGAGAAGCCAGACCCAGGCTTGAGTGCACCATAGACTTAGAGTGGAAATTAGTGGGCGCGTGCTTGCTTTGCAGGCACTAGTGTCTCATGAAATCCACACTCAGACGAGGTTCATCCGGTTGGCTTCACTTTCAACCCTTTGGGTTGAGACGGTTGCTGGTTTGGTG
This sequence comes from Lathyrus sativus, assembly GCA_963859935.3. Taxonomy (NCBI): domain Eukaryota; kingdom Viridiplantae; phylum Streptophyta; class Magnoliopsida; order Fabales; family Fabaceae; genus Lathyrus; species Lathyrus sativus. The sequence continues at coordinate 474,232,055 of OZ012741.1, read as the reverse complement.
GATTGTCGACTCTGGGGACCGATCATTTGTGATTCAGCTAAGTGAGGCCTCTTCAAGACTTGATGATGCCACTCCTTCTGGGAATCGTATCGTCAGTTTTGAAAGTCTGTGACGCTGATGAACGCATAGGATGTCGTACCTTGAGTCAGTTTAGGTTCATACCTGTGAGCAGGCTGGGTTTATTGCAGGAAACTTAGACCTTCAGACTACCTGGTTTTCTCGACAGTGAATCAGTTATGTTGGTACCAGGGTTCTCAGTTGCAGATATGTTTGTCCTTGATAGAGCAAGTTTTTGATCAGAGGATCTTATCGTCGGGTGTTTGTCTGTTCTTGATAGAGCAGGTTTTGGTCAGAATATTGTTATCAGTGATTTGTTCTTGATAGGGCAGATTTTGAGTGGGGTCTGAAGATCTCATCAGCAGATGTTATTTGTTCTTGATAGGGCAGATCTTGAGTGGGGTCTGAAGATCTCATCAGCAGCTGTGTGTTTGTTCTTGATAGGTCAGATTTTGAGTGGGGTCTGAAGATCTCATCAGCAGATGTTATTTGTTCTTGATAGGGCAGATCTTGAGTGGGGTCTGAAGATCTCATCAGCAGCTGTGTTTTTGTTCTTGATTGGGCAGATTCTTTGATTTGGGGTCTGAAGACTTCATCAGCAGATATCTCTTGATCATACACCCGGGGTCCTTATTGTCAGCCATTTGTTCTAGGCAGAGCAGAATTTCGATCTTGGTCCTATCAGATGGTTATTCTCAGCAGATCAGATCAGTGGTTTTACACCGGGGTTTTCTTCTCATCAGTGATTGTTGATGCAGAACCTCCGCAGCAGCTATCCGAATATATTATTGCATGCCTGCATTTTGCATTAGTTTGCATGTTCATTTGCATTCCATTAACGTGTGTCTGTGTTGCAGGTACCGTTTCCCCGATCCAGGATTTCTCGCCTCCTACTGTTATTATGGCCTTTCTCAGGAAGACTGTTGCGTACAAGTTCCCGACCCCTGATGTGTCGAAGCTGACTGGTTTGATAGCCCTGGCAGGAGATTCTGTGAAGGATAGGTTCAGGAAGTCTTATGGCAGGTTGCTCAGTCTGGTTTGCAAACCTTCTACGTCCGAGTTGAATGGGTTACATGCTCTTCTGCAGTTCTATGACCCTCCTTTGAGGTGTTTCACTTTTCACGACTTCGTTCTCGCGCCGACGCTGGAAGAGTATGCTGATATGCTGGGTGTGCCTATCAAAAGGCAGATGCCTTTTGTCCACATGGACGCTGAGCCTGATCTGGCTGGGTTAGCTTCTTCACTCCATGTGAGCGCCTCTGAGTTAGTAGTGACGAGTTGGAACAAGGTTCCTGGGTTCTCCCTGTAGTTTTTGGTGGCTAAGGCTCAGCAGTGTGCTAAGGACAAATGTTGGGACGCATTCAATGCCATCCTTGCGTTATGCATATATGGCATTATCCTCTTCCCCAACATGCCTGATTTTGCGGACTTTGATGCATTCCACATCTTCGCCTCAGGGAACCCAGTCCCTACTCTGATTGGGGACGTATATCACTCAGTGCATTACAAGAATGAGAACCGGCGAGGGAAGAATGTCTCATACTGCGTACCGTTGTTGTACAGGTGGTTTGATAGTCATTTGCCCAAGAGGGGTTCTTCCGTCTTGTCTGCAGCCACAGTTGAGTGGCCTGAGCGTCTGATGAGTTTGTCGGCAGAAGACATTAATTGGTTCGTTGACAGAGACAGGTTAGGCACCGAGGTGATCTTCAGTTGTAGTGGGTTTCCTAATGTACCTCTGATAGGTAGGAAGGGTTGCATCAACTACAATCCGCCATTGCTAGTTCGTCAGTTCGCATATGCTTTGAGGACTCCACCGAAGGAGGAGGAGGTACAGGAATCTCTGTACCTCACGGGTACTCTAGAGGGGGATTTGTTGTCCAAACTTCAGCATGCGTGGAACAGCATCAGCAAGAGGGGAAAGCCTTTGTTAGGAAAGAGCAACAGTCAAGCCTACCCTCCTTATTCATCTTGGATCAGAGCCAGAGCCAACACCATAGGGATGTCATTCCCTCATGTCAGACCAGAGAGTCCTCCACCAGTTGAAGAGCCTACCACTGTGTCCATTCATCAGCACAGCCAGGTACTAGCCGAGCGGGATGACCTGAAGCGAGCGAATGTAGAGTTAGAGAAGGAGTTAGCTCAGCTTCGAAGTGAGAGGAACGAAGCCGTGCATGCTCTCAAAAAGCAAACAGAGTCGGTAAACCAACTGGGTGCAGACTTGGCAAAGCAGATTGCTGATCGGGAACGCTTGGGTCAAGACTTCAGGGCTGTTAATGATGTACTAGCTACGAAGAAGCAGCATTTGGAGGAGGCATATCGGAGGATATCTAAGTTCGACCAGCATTGGAAAACCTCCATGGCCACCAGGAAGGAGCGAGAGGACAAACTGATGCTGCAAATTTCTAAGCTGGAAGCCGAAGTAAAGGACAGTGAGCGGAGGTTTGATGAAGAGACCGCCCACAGATACGCCGCCGAAAGCCGACTCAACAAAGCCCTTGCTAACCTGAAGGAGCATAAGCTGATGTTTGAGTCTAAGAAGCGGAAACTGGAGGATTGCTTTGGCGAAGGAGCTTGGGAGAGTTCAGTTCAGGGGCTTCAGCATACCATCAGGCAGAGGGAACTACTCGTCGAGGGGTTGCTCACTTTGCCAGATCATCCAGAGACGAAGGAATTATTAGCAGAATATCACGCCCGTGGCCGTACTTGACTAGTTGTATTCCTGTTGTTTTGATCTTTGATGTAGGCTGACCATCACCAGACTTGTTGGCTGAGGTCATGCTGTTGATTTGTTTTGTACTCGCTGATACTGTGTACTGCCTTGACAGGCCTTTCCATATATATATGAGATTGATGTTTCCATGATTGGGCTCGGATTTCTTCGTCTTCTTATTATTATCAGCACTGGCACTAAGGCACTAGGATCGGGGAAAATCTCCCACGCACACAGACACACGCATGCATCTGCATGAAGCATATCTGCATGGCGTATGTTTTGTTATTCTTCCTAACCTTTAATGTTGACAGGTTTTTCAGGTTCCGAGCTGTTTCCGGTCTCCAGGATTGATCAAAGACTCATCCACCGTTACTCAACTCGCGCTAATCAAACAAGGATCATGGACCAGGTGCAGTCAGATGTTCAAGAGCTCCGTGAACGGATGGATCGTTTCATGGAACTGATGCAGGTGGTCGCTAATGGTCAGGACCAGCTTCGTACTTTGGTTCAACCTCTGATCTCCAGGGTTGATAGTAATGGCATACTTCACGGCGGGGCCGTGCCTACTCCTCCTCCAGTGGATGCTCCACAGAATGTTGTTCCTGTTGCCAGGGGCAACGGCAGTGCTAACGGCAATCTGATGACTAATATCGGACTCAATGCGGCAGGCGTCGGCAATGGTAGTCTGGGAGCCAATGTTAACATAGGGCCGGTCCACGGCAATGCTGGTGTCGGAAATCTGTTGGTGCCTCAACCGTGGCTTGAGGACCATCAGGATGACGTATTCTCTCAGAGAGGTGTGGAAGCAGAGTTGAATGCTGAAGCTCGACTCAGGTTCAAAGCGCTGGAAGACAAGATGAGAGACATTGAAAATCAGAATACATTGGGCGTTGATATGTCCAAGCTCGGGTTAGTTGCTGATTTCAAGGTGCCTCATAAGTTCAAGGTGCCTGTCTTTGAGAAGTATAAGGGTACTACTTGCCCCCGTGTCCACCTTCGATCTTATTACAGAAAGATGTCTGCTTATTCTGACGATGAGAGGTTGCTGATGCACTTCTTTCAAGATAGTCTTTCTGGTCCATCACTCGAATGGTATATGGGCCTGGAGCCCGCTACTGTGCGCACCTGGAAAGACCTCGCTGAAGCGTTCGTCCTCCACTACCAATACAATAGCGACTTGGCTCCCAACCGAGTTCAGCTTCAGAATCTTTCACAGCGGAATAATGAAAGCTTTAAAGAGTACGCCCAGCGGTGGCGTGAATTGGCTGCTCGGGTTCAACCGCCGATGGTTGAGCGCGAGCTAGTGCAAATGTTTGTGGCTACCCTTCCTGGAATCTACTATGAAAAGCTGGTCAGTGGCATGTCTGGGACATTCTCGGCTCTCATCACTATGGGCGAGCATGTCGAGAACGGTATAAAGATTGGAAAAATTCAAGGCGAATCATCCTCAGCTGGAGGAGGTGGTAAGAAACCCTACGCTGGCAAGCGTCGAGAAGGAGATGCCAGTGCTGTCACTAATGCTCGGAGAAAGGGCAAGGGCCCTCAGCAGCAGATTGCTAGCATAAATATCCCAGCTGCTCCGCCGCAGCAGCAGCAGCAGCAACAGCCTCAGCAGCAGAATCAGCAGGGATATAGAAGATATCAGAATCGGGCTCCTCTGACAAACCGTCACTTCGAGGCGCCGTCTATGTCGTATGCACAGCTCTTGCAAACGTTGCTTCAGCTTCAGTTAACTCAAAAGAGGACAATGGCTCCCTTAACAGGGGCACCACCACCGGGGTATGACGCAAATGCTACTTGTGATTTCCATACTGGGGCACCAGGCCATACGATTGAGAATTGCAAAGCTTTTAAGCACAAAGTGCAGGACTTGGTGGACGCCAAAGTTATTAACTTTTCTGACAGTGTGCCCAATGTCACCAAAAACCCTATGCTTCATCATAAGGGAGGCGGAGTGAACGCCATCATCACTGAGGAGAGTGCAGACTTGCTGACTGACGTCAAAGACTTGAAAACGCCGCTTAGTTTTGTCAAGGCTAAGTTGCTGAAGAAGGGCTTCTTCCCTGGATGTGGAGAGTTATGTATGGCTTGTGCTACACTTCCTGATGGGTGTGAACAGCTGGTCGAAGGTATCCAAAGTCTTATGTCTAAGGGTATTTTGCAGTTCAGCCGGAGCGTTGAAAGTGCACCAGGGGAAGTCGTGCTGAAGCAGGCAGATGAAGTTGCCACCATCACCATTCCTTGTCAACCTATTACTATTTCTGCGCCCCGACCGCCTACAATCACTATTACCAGGGCCGGGCCAATCCCATTCGAAAGCACTAACGCCGTTCCATGGCATTATGAGGCCGAAGTCTATTGCAATGGTCAGAAGTTAGAGCTGGAGCCATACGGATCGACTGTGCAGAATCTTGCCGGAGTCAGTGGCATTACTCGAAGCGGTAGAGTGTTCGCACCAGCAAAGGTGGCAGCAGAGAAAGTGGTCAGAGCTGACGCTGCGGATAAAGGTAAAGGCAGAGCTGTCGAAGAGGTCCCTTCTGGGGCAGAGCAAGATTTGCTAGTTAAAGATGCTGAAGAATTCATGCGGTTAATCAAGAAGAGCGACTATAAGATTGTAGATCATCTTCACCAGACTCCGTCAAAGATCTCTATTCTCAACTTGTTGTTGTGTTCTGAAGCGCACCACAACGCGTTACTGAAGGTATTGAACGCTGCCTACGTGCCGCAGGAGATATCAGTAAATCAGCTAGAAGAGGTGGTAGCCCATGTCAAAGCTGGCAATGGGCTGGGGTTCACAGATTTAGAGCTGACTCCTAAAGGAAGAGATCACAACAGCGCCTTGCACGTCTCAATAGAGTGCAGAGGCACGATCATGTCGCATGTCCTGGTGGATACGGGCTCGTCGCTTAATGTGCTTCCGAAGAAGGCACTAATGAAATTGGATACCCGTGGATTGCTCTGCACGCCCAGTGATCTGGTGGTGAAAGCATTTGACGGAACTAAGCGCCACGTTTTCGGAGAGTTGACCCTGCCGATCCAAGTTGGTCTGGAGACGTTTGATACGGTTTTCTATATCATGGATATCATGCCGGCCTACAGTTGCCTCTTAGGTCGGCCATGGATCCATGCTGCTGGTGCCGTGACGTCCACGCTGCATCAAAAGCTCAAATATGTTGTCGGGGGAAGCATAGTAACCGTCTGTGGTGAGGAGGACATTATGGTGAGCCATTTGTCATCCTTTAAATATGTTGAGATGGATGGCGAGATCCATGAAACTCTCTGCCAAGCATTTGAAACCGTCAAGGTGAAAGAGGTAGCTCCTGTCGTCGCAGAGAAGCAAGAGATGAATCTCTCCTCGTTTAAAGAAGCTCGGGCCGTTGTCGAAGCCGGTTCCACCCCAGGCTGGGGGCATGTTTTGGATATACCAATCAAGCAGGATAAGTTTGGATTGGGATATTCTCCTGAAGCTGAAGCTTCATCTTCTTCTAGCAGTTCGTCTCGTGGGAAGGGGCCGATCCTATTCACCAAAGGCGGAGTAATTTTCGAGAGCATCAACGCAGCGTCTGAGGACAGCGGGGATAGCGATTGTGATCTGGACGCCTGGATTCAGCCAAGCAAGCCGGGCGAGCGCCTCAACAATTGGACCATCAAGGAGATTATCCAGCTGACAAGTGAAGAGTAATGATTTGCTTTTTACAATCTTTGTACAACCCTATGTCCTGACCGGGGCATAGTGGTTTTATTGTCAGGGCCCTGTTGGATTATGTACATGCATTTTGTCAATAAATAAAAGGCGTTTTCCTCGTACTCAAATATTGTGTTCTCTGTTATTCCTGTTTTATGTTTATTTCGAAAAACAATAAAATGGCAACGGGGTTTGTGCTAACCTGCATATTCTTGCTTTAAACTTAACCCTTGTTATTGCAGGATCCACATAACAGACGACATCGACTATGGACCCTCTACGGCTCACTACGACTTTGATTGCCCGATCTATCAAGCCGAGGATGAGATTGATGAAGACGAGGACCTTCCGGAAGAGTTGGCCCGCTTGTTGAGACAAGAGGAAAAAGTTATTCTGCCTCATGAGGAGGATATTGAGATCGTAAACCTGGGTTCTGAAGAGCTCGTCAGAAATGTCAGAGTAGGGGCTGCGCTGCAGAAGGATGTCAAGCATAGACTGGTCGAGATGCTTCGAGAGTATAGTGATGTCTTTGCTTGGTCATACGAAGATATGCCCGGACTTGACACAGACATCGTGGTTCATCGCTTGCCGTTGCGAGAAGATTGCCCTCCAATCAAGCAGAAGCTTAGGAGGACGAGACCAGATATGGCTGTAAAAATCAAAGAGGAAGTCCAGAAGCAGTTGGATGCAGGATTTCTAGCCGTTACCACTTACCCTCCGTGGGTCGCCAATATAGTGCCTGTACCGAAGAAGGACGGTAAGGTACGCATGTGCGTCGATTATCGGGATTTGAATAGGGCGAGCCCTAAGGATGATTTCCCATTGCCTCATATCGATGTGCTGGTCGACAACACAGCCCAGTTTTCTGTGTTTTCGTTCATGGATGGCTTCTCCGGTTACAATCAGATTAAGATGGCACCGGAGGACATGGAGAAAACGACGTTTATCACCCCCTGGGGAACATTTTGCTATAAGGTAATGCCCTTCGGTCTGAAGAACGCAGGGGCCACTTACCAGCGAGCAATGGTAACTTTGTTTCATGATATGATTCATCATGAGATCGAGGTCTATGTTGATGACATGATTGCAAAGTCCCAAACGGAGGAAGAGCATCTGGTCAACTTATTGAAGCTTTTTGAAAGGCTTAGGAAGTTCAGGCTGAGGCTGAATCCTAACAAGTGCACTTTCGGGGTGCGGTCCGGAAAGTTATTGGGGTTTATCGTTAGTGAACGAGGTATTGAAGTTGATCCTGCGAAAATAAAAGCTATTCAAGAAATGCCAGCGCCGAAAACAGAAAAAGAAGTTCGTGGTTTCTTGGTCCGAATAAACTACATTGCGAGGTTTATCTCTCAGCTCACGGCCACTTGTGAACCGATGTTCAAGCTTTTAAAGAAAGATCAGGCGATTACTTGGAATGAGGATTGCCAGAAGGCATTCGACAAAATAAAGCAGTATCTTCAAGAACCTCCAATCTTGATACCCCCAGTGGCTGGACGGCCATTGATCATGTACCTGACGGTTCTGGAGAATAGTATGGGGTGTGTTCTCGGTCAGCACGACGAGACGGGCAGAAAAGAGCATGCCATCTACTACTTGAGTAAAAAGTTCACTGACTGTAAATCTCGATACTCGATGCTGGAGAAGACGTGTTGTGCACTAGCTTGGGCTGCCAAACGTCTACGACAGTACATGCTCAATCACACCACTATGCTAATTTCGAAGATGGATCCGATCAAGTACGTCTTCGAGAAGCAGGCTCTTTCGGGCAGGATTGCCAGATGGCAAATGGTGTTAACAGAATATGATATTCAGTACGTCTCCCAGAAGGCCATTAAGGGAAGCGTATTGTCGGATTATCTTGCCGAACAGCCAATCAAAGACTACCAGCCGATGAAGTTCGAATTCCCTGACGAGGATATTATGTTTCTCAAAGCGAAGGATTGCAATGAGCCATTGCCCGATGAGGGGCCAGATAGGAAGTCTCAGTGGAAGTTGATATTCGACGGAGCGGTTAATTCCTATGGAAGTGGTATCGGGGCTATCATCACGACTCCTCACGGATCCCACATCCCGTTTACTGCAAGACTGACGTTTCCAGTTACCAACAATGAAGCAGAGTATGAAGCATGTATTATGGGTCTAGAAGAGGCAATTGATTTGAGAATCAAGAATCTAGACGTATATGGGGACTCAGCGCTCGTAATCAACCAGATTAAAGGGGAGTGGGAAACTCGTCAAGCGAATTTGGTGCCGTACATGAATTATGCCAGGAGGCTGCTTCCTTTCTTCGATCGAGTGGAACTCCATCATGTACCCAGGGCTGAAAATCAGATGGCTGATGCCTTAGCCACGTTGGCTTCAATGTATAAGGTCAATTTTTGGAATGAGGCTCCAAGAATTGTGCTTTCGCGTCTTGACAGACCTGCATTTGTCTTTGCAATCGAGGATGCCAATGACGGCAAGCCATGGTTCCACGACATCCAGACCTTCCTTATGACTAAGGAGTATCCTGCGGGTGCGTCTACCCAGGATAAGAAGACTCTGAGGAGGCTATCCGGAAACTTTTATCTCAATCCTGACGGAGTGTTGTATAAGAGAAACCATGATCTCGTACTACTCAGATGTGTAGATGAGAAAGAGGCGAGTATGCTCATGGAAGAAGTCCATGAGGGCACATTTGGTACGCACGCCGGCGGGCATGCCATAACGAGAAAGATCCTGAGAGCAGGGTATTACTGGCTGACTCTGGAGTCGGATTGCTTCAGATTCGCGAAGAGATGTCATAAATGCCAGATTTATGCTGATAAAGTTCATGTGCCGCCGTGCCCATTGAATGTCATGTCCTCCCCTTGGCCGTTCTCCATGTGGGGCATCGACATGATAGGCAAGATCGAACCCACTGCATCCAATGGTCATCGTTTCATTCTGGTAGCTATCGACTACTTCACCAAATGGGTGGAGGCAGCCTCGTACGCCAATGTGACCAAGCAGGTGGTAGCTAAATTCATAAAGAGGGACATCATCTGTCGCTATGGAATTCCCGAGCGGATCATTACTGATAATGGTTCGAATCTGAATAACAAGATGATGAAGGAGCTGTGCCAGAGCTTCAAGATTGAACACCACAACTCATCCCCTTACCGGCCAAAGATGAATGGCGCCGTCAAAGCCGCCAACAAGAACATCAAGAAGATTGTTCAGAAGATGGTTGTGACGTACAAAGATTGGCACGAGATGCTGCCGTTTGCCTTGCACGGTTATCGTACGACGGTGCGTACGTCGACCGGGGCAACTCCTTTCTCCTTGGTGTACGGTATGGAAGCTGTCCTACCGTTAGAAGTGGAGATCCCGTCTTTGCGAGTTTTGGTTGATGTGAAACTCGACGAGGCAGAATGGATTACGAATCGTTTGAACCAACTCATCCTGATGGACGAGAAGAGGTTAGCATCGATTGCATTTGGTCGCCTGTACCAAAGTCGGATGAAGAAAGCTTATGATAAGAAGGTGCGCCCTAGAAGCTTTCAGACGGGTGATCTCGTCCTGAAGAAGATTCTTCCGCCACACTCCGATCACCGGGGCAAGTGGACTCCGAATTATGAAGGGCCGTATGTCGTCAGCAAGGTCTTCTCGGGAGGAGCTTTGTTGTTATCCACGATGGATGGTGAAGATTTCGCATCCCCGGTGAACGCGGACGCAATTAAAAAATACTTTGCTTGAAAAAGACCCGCTGGACAAAAAAGAAAGAGTCCAGGCAAAAAAGGGGCATCCTGGCGAACCAAAAACAGAATAAAAGGTTCGGGCAAAAATTAGGGATATATTGAAAAAATGTATACCCGCGAAGTCGAAAACCTACACTGGGCGGCTTCGGCAAAAAAGGGTATCCCGGTGAACTGAAAACCCGTAAAGGGCGGTTCACGCAAAAGTTAGGGATTTGAATAAGCAAATGACTGCGTTCCGCGTGTGGACTTTCATTGTTTGGTGGACCTGAGGGCCGTTTATCCGAATCAATCTCGTCCGAAGCTGAAGCGTCGGAGAAGTATCGAGGTCGAGTGGATCTTAGAGGGATCAACTCATGGTGTTCGTCTACGCCTCGTTGCCGACATTTGTATATACTGATGTATATTTATATTTTCTTTTGGCGTGGCTTTCTCATTCCAGGAGCTTGCCTCTGTTGTAAAACATTTTTGCCCATTCAGGGGTTCACCATCAATAAAATGCATGTTATTCAGCAATTCCGTTTGCCTATTTTAGCATTTATCTGTTTTGTTTGCGAATGAAAACGCCGATGTTTTTTGATAAAATGCGCATACATAAACTTGTGGGCCTGGGCCCATTGATTGTTGAAACAATTAATTACCTAAATATTGTCACGAGATAATAACCTTGATAGGCCCCTTTGAGGAGGGTATCTTGTCTGTTTGTTTGTGTTGTTGCAGGTGTAGCACCTCCCAGAAGATGTGTCGTGCGCATCCCCGAAGCTGGGCGAGTCCTCCTTCTCCAGCAGAGTTCAGTGGTCTCTCCACCGCAGAATCTGAACGCAAGATAGTGAGCATTGATATGTCTCCCCAAGCAGAGAGGATTCTCTTCCCCCAAGCAGACGCATCCTGAAGGAACGTCACCTCATCAGCTGAGTCAAGCACCGAAGAATGAAGCTCATTCCCCCAGCACCGGGTCACAAGTGCAGATGTCGTAGAAATGTTCGGGTGTCGAAGCTCGTGCTTTCCCCAGTAAAGTCGCCGAAGCAGGTGTCTTCCCCAGCACCGAGTCACAAGTGCAGGATTCGTAGGAAATGATTCGTACACCGGAATATGCAGTAACTAATGGTGCCAGACTGGAGTCTCCAGCGGAATTGAGATTCCCCACCAGAGCTGTATTCTCTCCTGAAGTTGGATGATTCCCTCTCCCCCAGTAAAGTGTTGGAACAACCGATGTTGTATTCCCCTGCAGAGTCGTGTTCTCTCCAGCAAAGCAGAATGATTTCTCCTTCCCCAGCCGAGTTTGCAGATTCCCAAGAAAGCCGAATCCCTGGAAGTGGATCAGATCATGATTGGTTTTCCCCAGTGGAGTGTTGAGCAGCTGAAGTTGTTTCCCCACAGAGTGGTTATCCCCAGAAGAGTAGCCGAGAAGGCCACGCAGTTTATTGACATCGCTTTCCCTCAGTAGGTTCGGGTTCTCGTAGAGCTTCGTTCCCCTGCAGCAGTCAACTGAAGTTGTTTCCCCTGCAGCAGTCCGCGGAAGATCAATTCCCCAGGCAGAGTCCGATTGATATTGGCATGTCCACATGACTCCTCTATCGGAGTAGTTCCTTTCTCCTTGACAGGAGAACTTCCCCCCGGCATTTATTTTGCTGACGGAATCGCATCATTGTGCATGATTGCATAGCATTATGCATGATTGCATAGCACTGTGCATGATTGCATGGCATTTAGCATAAACGCATAGCATTCCCACCATGTGGAGCATGGCGCAGAAGCATACGCATCATAAGCATGATCTAGGTTACTATCATTCTTGTTTTACAGGTGTTCCACCAAAGGACCAGTTGCTCAGGACGATTCCTGATATTCTCCCTAACGAGGTCGCTTCCTTAAGATGATTCTTAAGACCCCGGTGTGATCCCCACAGTCGCTCGCTCAAGATGATTTTTGAGATCCCCAGTGAAGTCTTCAGTTCAAGACGATTCTTGAATTCCTCAGCAGGGCCGTTTGCTTAAGGTGACTCTTAAGACCTCTGCGCAGTTTCCCGAGTTGGTTGCCTAGGATAATTCTTGAGCTCACCAGTAGCGTCCCCAGCAAGAGTTTCCCAGGAAGATTCCTGGAATACCCAGTAGAATAAAGTCTCCAGAAAGGTTATCAGTTCAGGATGATTCCCGGAGGTACCCGACAGGAGTTGTTGGTTCAAGATGATTCTTGAAGTCCCTAGCAGCGTGAAATGTTTGCTCCAACAGCGATGTCTAATCTGAAGACTGACTTCGTAAACGCCTGAAGGCGGTATCAGAATGTTCCTGTGGATTCAGATTTCCTTGTTGATGAATCAACGTGTGTCTGAAGACAGAGTTCAGAAGTTGGTAGGTCCAATTTTTGTATGCAAGGTGATCCGCGTTGGCCTGAAGACCAAGTCGGTTGTATTGAGGTGATGATTGATCGCGATCCAGTGAATAGTGTTTCTTCTGATTGAAGTCGAAGATGTTTCTCCAGCTGAAGCGGAGTTTGCCTGAAGACAAAGTGTTTGAATCCCCGTAGAGTCATGAATGGCTCAGGATACCATTTCTCTGACTGAAGTCATAGATTTCCCAAGCTGAAGCGAAGGTGCCTGAAGGCAAAGTTACCCCCAAGGGTATGAATGACCTAGGATTCATTTTTCGGACTGAAGGCCGAAGTATATCCCTGACTGAAGTCTCGGAAACTCTATAGCAGAGGCGGAGTCGCCTGAAGGCAGATCCAGGTATCCTTGAAGGCCAAGCATCATTTCTTTAGACTGAAGTCAAAGATACCTCCTGCAGAGTTGTCGTCCTTGAAGGCCAAGGAGGCTTATCTTCAGAAGTACTTGAAGATCTTTTCTAGCTGAAGCTGGAAGTGGCCAGGGGCCAGGGTTTCATATAGTTCTGATGTTGAAGTTCTACGATGGGCAGTATGCAGTAGTATTCGGATGTTCGTTATGGTTCTGAGGGTGAACCCCAGGTCAGAGTATGTTTGTGTTTGACGGCGAGGTCAGATTAGGTTTGTGTTCGACGGCGAGGTTGAATGCTTGTTTGACGGCGAGGTCAGATTATGATTGGTTCGACGGCGATGTTGAATGTGTTCGACGGCGAGGTTGGATGTTTGTTTGATGGCGAGGTCAGATCAGGTTTGTGTTCGACGGCGAGGTTGAATGTTTGTTTGACGGCGAGGTCAGATTATGATTGGTTCGACGGCGATGTTGAATGTGTTCGACGGCGAGGTTGGATGTTTGTTTGACGGCGAGGTCAGATCAGGTTTGTGTTTGACGGCGAGGTTGAATGTTTGTTTGACGGCGAGGTCAGATTATGATTGGTTCGACGGCGATGTTGAATGTGTTCGACTGCGAGGTTGGATGTTTGTTTTGACGGCGAGGTCAGATTAGGTTTGTTTCGACGGCGAGGTCAGATTATGTTGGTTTCCGGCGGCGATGTTGGAGGTTTATGTTCGACGGAGATGTCAGACTCGTTAAATCCCCAGCAGAGATGATGTTTGTACGACGGCGATGTCGAGTGTCTCTCAGAGCGATGTTTGTTTCCGACGGCGATGTCAGATTCAGTTTTCCAGCGGTGATGCTGGGCATGTCAAGTTGATCCAGTCTTCTGACGGCGATGTTAGGTGATGCAGATCCTTTAGTTCTCCAGCGGTGATGCGGGGTATTTTGTCAGATGTAGTTCTCCAGCGGCGATGCGGGGTATTTTGTCAGATTTAGTTCTCCAGCGGCGAGGCGGGGTGTTTTGGGTGATCGACGGCGATGTCAGAATTAGTTTTCCGGCGGCGATGCTGGATGTTTGTTTCCCCGAGTTATGGTTGTTCCTGACGGTGATGTCAGGTGGTTTGGCCTCCCCGCGGCGATGTTGGGTGTTCCTCAGAATTTTGGCTGCTTCTGACGGTGATGTCAGGTGGTTTAGTCTTCCAGCGGCGATTTTGGGTGTTTGGTTGCCTGAAGATGATGTCAGAAGAAGTTAACGTGGATAACTAACGGCGACGTCAGATCGATATTTCTCCAGTTAGTTGCCGTGCAGCTAGTATTGCAGTATTCGAAGGTTTGTTCCCCGCAGAGTGTCGTGTGCTCGTGCAGTTGGCAAATTTTCGGGTTTACCGGTATTCAATCGTCTCGCACCTTGATCGGTTGAGAGCCGTTCGCTTCTCACCCAGTCAGGTTCAAGCCGTTTGAATAGGGGCAGCTGTTGCACCCCAAAATTTGACCAACAATTATTCATCCATCAAGTGTTTGAAGGTTGATACCTTCACCAGAAAGTTCAGGAGATCCTCAGAAGAATTGGTTGAAACCAGGGTTGTGTGCTTCATAACTTGAGAGTTGTGGGTGCTCCTCAGATGATTCTGAGACTTTGAGAATGAACTTGATGCTTTGAGAAAGCCTATGAGATGTCTTGAGAGCCATCATGAAGCCCAAAGAAGTCATTGTGCAAGAATTCAGAAGATTCAACCATGAATGGTAGAACTAGGGTTTTGACTGGGTCGACCCTGGGATAACTGAAGATTTGGACCTAATCCAAGGGCCATGTGATCATGGAATGAGGTATTGAGATACTATAAAGATGATTCCTAGACCAACTCATCATGATTGAGGAGTTTGAGAAGTTTTGAGTTGGGGTTTCCAGGGATTGTCAGTGAAAAAACCCTAATTTGATCCCTATTTTCCAGGCAGTTTTAGCTCAAGATGTGATTGATATCTCATATTCCTCACAACATGAATGTTGTAGAGCTTGTTCTTATCTTTAATTTGAGTGGTAGAAGTCCTTGATAGGAGTTGCAGAGCTCAAGTTATGGTTTTGACAAATTACAGGTCAGCTGAGGTGTGTGAATCTGGGTCCTTGAAAGTCACCCAACTTGCAGACAACTTTTGCCCTAGCAGGATGATTCCTAGGATTTCTTGGTCAACATTAATGTTGAATAGCATCTTCTTAGCTTTCTAGAGAGTACTATAAGTCCTTGATAGGATTTGTAGAACTCAACTTATGGTTTGAACAAGACAGGGGTATTTTGGTCATTTGGAAGTTATAGGTCATTTTAAGCAAAGGCCATATCTCCTATTTCCAAGCCTCAAATGAAAAAACTCAAAACATCAAAGTTGTTCAAAATGGCATTTTAAGCTTAGAAAAGAGGTCATGAGTTATTGAAAGAGCTTGTAGCAAGGATTTTCATGATTGGGTAAAAATGACCTAAAAATGGCTTATAAGTTGAAAAAGTTGAAATGGAATTTTGGTTTAGGAGATGTACAAATCCAAAATGGGTCATCCAATATGTCATTTTGACTCCAAACATTATTTTAAAAACAATGGTTCAAGTATAATTTTTATTTGAGGTCTCAAAATGGGGGTTGCTTTGTAATTTTCATTCTTGCATAATAAGGCAACTTGCAAATCTTCACATAAGGCAGAACCAAGGCTTGTTTTTTCACTCATTCTCTTTCAACATCTCACAAGGGGAGATTTTAAAGCCAAGTTGAAAGCCTTAAGGCATGAGATAAGGGATATACAATGTATCATTTCATGAGAAATTCCATAACATTCTAGCACTTTCCATGAGTTTCTAGACTCTTCTTTTGATTGTTATAAAAAGGATGCATCACCATGAGAGCATGGTTGGTGAAAGTTGCTGAGTTCATTGGGGAGAGTAAGAGAGAAAGTGACATTCCAATATTCCTTCAAAATCAAGCAAGCTTCAATTTCTTCTTCTACAAGCCTCATCCATCCCAATTCTTGCAAACAGAAAGGTATCCACCATTGGAGGAGCATTTGGAGAAGATTTCAAGCCTTGAATCAAGCTTTAGCACCACTCACCATTGATCTTTAGCAGGTTGGTAACTTGATCCATAAGTCCTTATTTAGGTGCATTCTGTTAGAATTTTAGGTGGAAAGATAACATGCTAGGTTAGAGGAAGGTTTTCTGAAAGTTTGAGAGGGATCCGTGGAGTTCCATGGCAGGTCACCAATTCTTTGATTTCCAACAACAAGCTGTGTACTGAGTTCTAATGGATATGATATAGTGTAGTTTGGTTAGGGTAGCATGTAAAACAAGTTGGGATCATTAGTTTGAAGTTCCATCAAGGTTGATAGCAGAGGAAAAGATTGAAACCCTAATGTTGGAGCTTTCTGTTTGAACGATTTAAGGGGTTTCAGTGAGAAGTATGGGCATAGTCGTGTTCTTGATGATTCATAGAACATTTTTGCCTTTGTAAGATTGGGATTTCATTGAGTAATCATGGAGAACGAAGGACCTGAAATTCATGCATGGATTATGTTTTGGGATGAAACCCTAGCATGCATTTGGGGACGATGAACTCTCACCGTTGGATTGCCCCAGATATTTGACTATTTCAGTTGATCGCACGGTCCAAGTTTAAACAAGAAACGGAGGGAAATTCCAAAACCAAAACGCAGCGTTTGGTTTAATGAGAAGTTCTGGGCTTAATGGAAAGTTGATATTCACACCCTACTCAGAGGCCCAACCCAGATTTCAACGTGAAAATGTTGCTATTCTCACCGTATCCTTTCCATTTTCCTGATGATTTTTTCTTATTTTTCTAAGCGCATGGGCCTACCAGATTGCTACGCGCACCCCCAGGTCCTCAGCCCATCATGATATTGAACTGGGCGTGTTTACTTTTCTCACCCCCATCCCCTTTATTTCACTTTCTTTTATTTTTTATTTCTTTTATATTTTCTTGCATATTAAAAATTCATATAAAATTCAAAAATTAATATTTTTCACTTTTTGTTTTTTTCACATATTCATAACCATGTCTAGAAAAATATAAATAAATAAAATTCCATTTTATTTTTCTTTTAATATTTTTAGCATATTTTCTTGTAAATAGTCTTTTTAATTGATTTTAGTTAATACTTGATTTTGTATAATTTCTTTTAGGACTTTCCCTTAGGATTTTTGAGCCATTCTTTTTGGCATAGTTAGACATTGAACCATAGATCATATAGGATTTAATTCACAATTTGTAGATTAAAATTTGATTAGTTTGTTAAGCATAGACTTAGGGTAACAAAATTAGGGTTTTAGGTTGCATAAGTAGACTTGAACAACTTTGTTTTGGGTTGTTAGGTCAAGATTAGTGTATGGGGAATATATGGGTCAAGGGTAAGTATGTGTAGAGTCCCCTAGAATTTTGCTAGAGTATTATATAGCATTTTAGTATTTTTAATTGATTTTTGAATGTATGGTTAGTATGTGTGTTGCTTGAAGGCATAGTTTGTATTGTTGTGCTTGTTTTTCTTCTCCTTTGAGTGTGTGAGCTTTGAAGATTGAGTTGAAGGCCTTGTGGATCATCATTGAAGCTTTGAAGACCTTGCAGTGGAGCTTAGTTAGCTTTTGTTTGTTCTGTTTATAGGATCATAAGTGTATAGGAAGAGCCTTAAGTAGAATAATTCCATTCAATAAACAAGGAGTGTCTTGTTCACCTCCTTCCTTCTCTATGACATAAAGTCCCTTAAGGGTATTCACCTCTCTCCTTTGGAGGGATTAGTGACCTTGCCCTCTAAGGTAGAACTTTGAGAGAGCCTTTCCCTTTGATGTTAGGTCCTTAATGGCATCCTTTGGAAGTCAGTGAGCACTGTAACATCCTCACCTCTCCTTGTTGACTAACTCTTGTTTGCTGAAGCATCTGGGTTGTTGAAGATAGCAATGAAAAGCCATTGAAGATAGAAGCTGAAGCTTTGAAGAGGATGATTCCTTGGAGATTGTTGAAGTCTGAAAACTTTGTGAAGATCAAGTTGATACTTGAAGATCCCTGAAGATAGTGAAGCCTGAAGGTGGAGCTGATCAAGGAAGCTGAAGCTTAAGGGAGAAGATGAGTTGATACTCATGTTGTAAGGTTGATACCTGGAAGGCAAGTGATCTTTGAAGTCTGAAGACTGAGTTGCTGCTGGAGGAGCTGAGGCTTTCTTCTGTTTTTCTTTTCTGTATTGTGTGTTTTGTTTGATTGGTCTGTTGCATTAGAATAAGTTCATCTAGAATAGGTAGAATCTAGGAGCATGATTGCATTAGAGGTTGAGTTGCTCCCTCTGATTGTATTGTTATTGTGTGTCTTTGCTTGCGGGCATTCGGTAGAGCCCGGCTCCCTTGCCCATGTGGTTTGTTTGCTTGATAGCATATTTTCATTTTTATCTGTATGATTGCAGTTTACTGTTTATTGCTTGATAGCATGTTGTTTATTTTCCAGTATGATTACTGTTATTTCATGACTGGCTTGAGGTTGAGACGAGCTTGTGGAGGCTGAAGCCCCACACACATTTCCTCCCTCACTTGCATTGCATGCATTTTACTGTTAAGCTGATGCTTTGTCTGTTTGGTGTATCATTGACATGATCCCTTAGGACTCTCATTTCCTTGGATAAGGATTTGATGATAGACTTTTAGGTTGAAACCTATGCACGACAGCTTCTAGGAGTTCCCTGTTCCAACCTCAACCATAGGATGAATCCATGGCATGATCACAGTAGGACTTGATAGTCTCCCTCCTAGTTGGGCCTGTTCTCTTCTCATCTCAAACAGTTTAAGATACAGTAATCATGAATGATTTCTTTCGTACGTTACGAGCCTTAAGCTATCTGAGAAAGGATTGTGGGAGAGTTTCTTTTCCATAGTATGGATGTTTAGTATGGTACCCTTTGGGTGACATGCGACGCATCCACTCTCAGGTCATAGTCTCTAGTGCGGTTGAAATCGCAAACACCATAAAAAACACTTCTTTTAAAACAGGAAATAAACCGTAGTTTCCCGAACTACGTGAGCTCTGATCTCTCATGCCTGTTGAGAGTACGTAGGCACAAGATGGTGAAGTCTTGGCGAGCTACCTTCCCCCACAATCCTTCGTAGGCCGAACTACGTTGACTCTGATTTCTCATTCTCTGATGAGAATACGTAGGCATAAAGTGCGACGCTTTGCCGAGTCATTTTTCTTTTCTTTTTCAGCCAGCCTTGATAGGTAGATAGAATAAAACCAACCCGTCCAAGTAAACAAACAAGCGTGGATCCCGTCGAGTACGACGGACGTGAGGGGTGCTAATACCTTCCCCTTGCGTAACCGACTCCCGAACCCAGACAATGGTTGCGATGACCTTGTCTTACCCTTTTTCGTCAGGTTTTTCCGATCGTTTCCTTTCCCGCTCTGAGGGATAAATAACGAAAGGTGGCGACTCTTCTGTCATGCCGGCACCTTATTTTCGCGCAAGCGACAGCTGGCGACTCTGCTGGGGACTTGATAGTTTCCTAGGGATCCAACGCCCGAAAGCGAGTCAGTTTTGGGATCCAACGTCCCTTAAGAGAGTCAGTCCTACCGCTTGTGTGTTTGCTTGTTGGGTTGCGTTTATTCATCGCGTTTTTACTTCTCGCACTTTATTTCCCGCATTTTATTTTCAGTATAATATGATTATTTGTGCTGTTGTGGGAGGGGAGTTCTGATGAGTGAGAAGCCAGACCCAGGCTTGAGTGCACCATAGACTTAGAGTGGAAATTAGTGGGCGCGTGCTTGCTTTGCAGGCACTAGTGTCTCATGAAATCCACACTCAGACGAGGTTCATCCGGTTGGCTTCACTTTCAACCCTTTGGGTTGAGACGGTTGCTGGTTTGGTGGATTGTCGACTCTGGGGACCGATCATTTGTGATTCAGCTAAGTGAGGCCTCTTCAAGACTTGATGATGCCACTCCTTCTGGGAATCGTATCGTCAGTTTTGAAAGTCTGTGACGCTGATGAACGCATAGGATGTCGTACCTTGAGTCAGTTTAGGTTCATACCTGTGAGCAGGCTGGGTTTATTGCAGGAAACTTAGACCTTCAGACTACCTGGTTTTCTCGACAGTGAATCAGTTATGTTGGTACCAGGGTTCTCAGTTGCAGATATGTTTGTCCTTGATAGAGCAAGTTTTTGATCAGAGGATCTTATCGTCGGGTGTTTGTCTGTTCTTGATAGAGCAGGTTTTGGTCAGAATATTGTTATCAGTGATTTGTTCTTGATAGGGCAGATTTTGAGTGGGGTCTGAAGATCTCATCAGCAGATGTTATTTGTTCTTGATAGGGCAGATCTTGAGTGGGGTCTGAAGATCTCATCAGCAGCTGTGTGTTTGTTCTTGATAGGGCAGATTTTGAGTGGGGTCTGAAGATCTCATCAGCAGATGTTATTTGTTCTTGATAGGGCAGATCTTGAGTGGGGTCTGAAGATCTCATCAGCAGCTGTGTGTTTGTTCTTGATTGGGCAGATTCTTTGATTTGGGGTCTGAAGACTTCATCAGCAGATATCTCTTGATCATACACCCGGGGTCCTTATTGTCAGCCATTTGTTCTAGGCAGAGCAGAATTTCGATCTTGGTCCTATCAGATGGTTATTCTCAACAGATCAGATCAGTGGTTTTACACCGGGGTTTTCTTCTCATCAGTGATTGTTGATGCAGAACCTCCGCAGCAGCTATCCGAATATATTATTGCATGCCTGCATTTTGCATTAGTTTGCATGTTCATTTGCATTCCATTAACGTGTGTCTGTGTTGCAGGTACCGTTTCCCCGATCCAGGATTTCTCGCCTCCTACTGTTATTATGGCCTTTCTCAGGAAGACTGTTGCGTACAAGTTCCCGACCCCTGATGTGTCGAAGCTGACTGGTTTGATAGCCCTGGCAGGAGATTCTGTGAAGGATAGGTTCAGGAAGTCTTATGGCAGGTTGCTCAGTCTGGTTTGCAAACCTTCTACGTCCGAGTTGAATGGGTTACATGCTCTTCTGCAGTTCTATGACCCTCCTTTGAGGTGTTTCACTTTTCACGACTTCGTTCTCGCGCCGACGCTGGAAGAGTATGCTGATATGCTGGGTGTGCCTATCAAAAGGCAGATGCCTTTTGTCCACATGGACGCTGAGCCTGATCTGGCTGGGTTAGCTTCTTCACTCCATGTGAGCGCCTCTGAGTTAGTAGTGACGAGTTGGAACAAGGTTCCTGGGTTCTCCCTGTAGTTTCTGGTGGCTAAGGCTCAGCAGTGTGCTAAGGACAAATGTTGGGACGCATTCAATGCCATCCTTGCGTTATGCATATATGGCATTATCCTCTTCCCCAACATGCCTGATTTTGCGGACTTTGATGCATTCCACATCTTCGCCTCAGGGAACCCAGTCCCTACTCTGATTGGGGACGTATATCACTCAGTGCATTACAAGAATGAGAACCGGCGAGGGAAGAATGTCTCATGCTGCGTACCGTTGTTGTACAGGTGGTTTGATAGTCATTTGCCCAAGAGGGGTTCTTCCGTCTTGTCTGCAGCCACAGTTGAGTGGCCTGAGCGTCTGATGAGTTTGTCGGCAGAAGACATTGATTGGTTCGTTGACAGAGACAGGTTAGGCACCGAGGTGATCTTCAGTTGTAGTGGGTTTCCTAATGTACCTCTGATAGGTAGGAAGGGTTGCATCAACTACAATCCGTCATTGCTAGTTCGTCAGTTCGCATATGCTTTGAGGACTCCACCGAAGGAGGAGGAGGTACAGGAATCTCTGTACCTCACGGGTACTCTAGAGGGGGATTTGTTGTCCAAACTTCAGCATGCGTGGAACAACATCAGCAAGAGGGGAAAGCCTTTGTTAGGAAAGAGCAACAGTCAAGCCTACCCTCCTTATTCAGCTTGGATCAGAGCCAGAGCCAACACCATAGGGATGTCATTCCCTCATGTCAGACCAGAGAGTCCTCCACCAGTTGAAGAGCCTACCACTGTGTCCATTCATCAGCACAGCCAGGTACTAGCCGAGCGGGATGACCTGAAGCGAGCGAATGTAAAATTAGAGAAGGAGTTAGCTCAGCTTCGAAGTGAGAGGAACGAAGCCGTGCATGCTCTCAAAAAGCAAACAGAGTCGGTAAACCAACTGGGTGCAGACTTGGCAAAGCAGATTGCTGATCGGGAACGCTTGGGTCAAGACTTCAGGGCTGTTAATGATGTACTAGCTACGAAGAAGCAGCATTTGGAGGAGGCATATCGGAGGATATCTAAGTTCGACCAGCATTGGAAAACCTCCATGGCCACCAGGAAGGAGCGAGAGGACAAACTGATGCTGCAAATTTCTAAGCTGGAAGCCGAAGTAAAGGACAGTGAGCGGAGGTTTGATGAAGAGACCGCCCACAAATACGCCGCCGAAAGCCGACTCAACAAAGCCCTTGCTAACCTGAAGGAGCATAAGCTGATGTTTGAGTCTAAGAAGCGGAAACTGGAGGATTGCTTTGGCGAAGGAGCTTGGGAGAGTTCAGTTCAGGGGCTTCAGCATACCATCAGGCAGAGGGAACTACTCGTCGAGGGGTTGCTCACTTTGCCAGATCATCCAGAGACGAAGGAATTATTAGCAGAATATCGCGCCCGTGGCCGTACTTGACTAGTTGTATTCCTGTTGTTTTGATCTTTGATGTAGGCTGACCATCACCAGACTTGTTGGCTGAGGTCATGCTGTTGATTTGTTTTGTACTCGCTGATACTGTGTACTGCCTTGACAGGCCTTTCCATATATATATGAGATTGATGTTTCCATGATTGGGCTCGGATTTCTTCGTCTTCTTATTATTATCAGCACTGGCACTAAGGCACTAGGATCGGGGAAAATCTCCCACGCACACAGACACACGCATGCATCTGCATGGCGTATGTTTTGTTATTCTTCCTAACCTTTAATGTTGACAGGTTTTTCAGGTTCCGAGCTGTTTCCGGTCTCCAGGATTGATCAAAGACTCATCCACCGTTACTCAACTCGCGCTAATCAGACAAGGATCATGGACCAGGTGCAGTCAGATGTTCAAGAGCTCCGTGAACGGATGGATCGTTTCATGGAACTGATGCAGGTAGTCGCTAATGGTCAGGACCAGCTTCGTACTTTGGTTCAACCTCTGATCTCCAGAGTTGATAGTAATGGCATACTTCACGGCGGGGCCGTGCCTACTCCTCCTCTAGTGGATGCTCCACAGAATGTTGTTCCTGTTGCCAGGGGCAACGGCAGTGCTAACGGCAATCTGATGACTAATATCGGACTCAATGCGGCAGGCGTCGGCAATGGTAGTCTGGGAGCCAATGTTAACATAGGGCCGGTCCACGGCAATGCTGGTGTCGGAAATCTGTTGGTGCCTCAACCGTGGCTTGAGGACCATCAGGATGACGTATTCTCTCAGAGAGGTGTGGAAGCAGAGTTGAATGCTGAAGCTCGACTCAGGTTCAAAGCGCTGGAAGACAAGATGAGAGACATTGAAAATCAGAATACATTGGGCGTTGATATGTCCAAGCTCGGGTTAATTGCTGATTTCAAGGTGCCTCATAAGTTCAAGGTGCCTGTCTTTGAGAAGTATAAGGGTACTACTTGCCCCCGTGTCCACCTTCGATCTTATTACAGAAAGATGTCTGCTTATTCTGACGATGAGAGGTTGCTGATGCACTTCTTTCAAGATAGTCTTTCTGGTCCATCACTCGAATGGTATATGGGCCTGGAGCCCGCTACTGTGCGCACCTGGAAAGACCTCGCTGAAGCGTTCGTCCTCCACTATCAATACAATAGCGACTTGGCTCCCAACCGAGTTCAGCTTCAGAATCTTTCACAGCGGAATAATGAAAGCTTTAAAGAGTACGCCCAGCGGTGGCGTGAATTGGCTGCTCGGGTTCAACCGCCGATGGTTGAGCGCGAGCTAGTGCAAATGTTCGTGGCTACCCTTCCTGGAATCTACTATGAAAAGCTGGTCAGTGGCTTGTCTGGGACATTCTCGGCTCTCATCACTATGGGCGAGCATGTCGAGAACGGTATAAAGATTGGAAAAATTCAAGGCGAATCATCCTCAGCTGGAGGAGGTGGTAAGAAACCCTACGCTGGCAAGCATCGAGAAGGAGATGCCAGTGTTGTCACTAATGCTCGGAGAAAGGGCAAGGGCCCTCAGGAGCAGATTGCTAGCATAAATATCCCAGCTGCTCCGCCGCAGCAGCAGCAGCAGCAGCCTCAGCAGCAGAATCAGCAGGGATATAGAAGATATCAGAATCGGGCTCCTCTGACAAACCGTCACTTCGAGGCGCCGTCTATGTCGTATGCACAGCTCTTGCAAACGTTGCTTCAGCTTCAGTTAACTCAAAAGAGGACAATGGCTCCCTTAACAGGGGCACCACCACCGGGGTATGACGCAAATGCTACTTGTGATTTCCATACTGGGGCACCAGGCCATACGATTGAGAATTGCAAAGCTTTTAAGCACAAAGTGCAGGACTTGGTGGACGCCAAAGTTATTAACTTTTCTGACAGTGTGCCCAATGTCACCAAAAACCCTATGCTTCATCATAAGGGAGGCGGAGTGAACGCCATCATCACTGAGGAGAGTGCAGACTTGCTGACTGACGTCAAAGACTTGAAAACGCCGCTTAGTTTTGTCAAGGCTAAGTTGCTGAAGAAGGGCTTCTTCCCTGGATGTGGAGAGTTATGTATGGCTTGTGCTACACTTCCTGATGGGTGTGAACAGCTGGTCGAAGGTATCCAAAGTCTGATGTCTGAGGGTATTTTGCAGTTCAGCCGGAGCGTTGAAAGTGCACCAGGGGAAGTCGTGCTGAAGCAGGCAGATGAAGTTGCCACCATCACCATTCCTCGTCAACCTATTACTATTTCTGCGCCCCGACCGCCTACAATCACTATTACCAGGGCCGGGCCAATCCCATTCGAAAGCACTAACGCCGTTCCATGGCATTATGGCGCCGAAGTCTATTGCAATGGTCAGAAGTTAGAGCTGGAGCCATACGGATCGACTGTGCAGAATCTTGCCGGAGTCAGTGGCATTACTCGAAGCGGTAGAGTGTTCGCACCAGCAAAGGTGGCAGCAGAGAAAGTGGTCAGAGCTGACGCTGCGGATAAAGGTAAAGGCAGAGCTGTCGAAGAGGTCCCTTCTGGGGCAGAGAAAGATTTGCTAGTTAAAGATGCTGAAGAATTCATGCGGTTAATCAAGAAGAGCGACTACAAGATTGTAGATCATCTTCACCAGACTCCGTCAAAGATCTCTATTCTCAACTTGTTGCTGTGTTCTGAAGCGCACCACAACGCGTTACTGAAGGTATTGAACGCTGCCTACGTGCCGCAGGAGATATCAGTAAATCAGCTAGAAGAGGTGGTAGCCCATGTCAACGCTGGCAATGGGCTGGGGTTCACAGATTTAGAGCTGACTCCTAAAGGAAGAGATCACAACAGCGCCTTGCACGTCTCAATAGAGTGCAGAGGCACGATCATGTCGCATGTCCTGGTGGATACGGGCTCGTCGCTTAATGTGCTTCCGAAGAAGGCACTAATGAAATTGGATACCCGTGGATTGCTCTGCACGCCCAGTGATCTGGTGGTGAAAGCATTTGACGGAACTAAGCGCCACGTTTTCGGAGAGTTGACCCTGCCGATCCAAGTTGGTCCGGAGACGTTTGATACGGTTTTCTATATCATGGATATCATGTCGACCTACAGTTGCCTCTTAGGTCGGCCATGGATCCATGCTGCTGGTGCCGTGACGTCCACGCTGCATCAAAAGCTCAAATATGCTGTCGGGGGAAGCATAGTAACCGTCTGTGGTGAGGAGGACATTATGGTGAGCCATTTGTCATCCTTTAAATATGTTGAGATGGATGGCGAGATCCATGAAACTCTCTGCCAAGCATTTGAAACCGTCAAGGTGAAAGAGGTAGCTCCTGTCGTCGCAGAGAAGCAAGAGATGAATCTCTCCTCGTTTAAAGAAGCTCGGGCCGTTGTCGAAGCCGGTTCCACCCCAGGCTGGGGGCATGTTTTGGATATACCAATCAAGCAGGATAAGTTTGGATTGGGATATTCTCCTGAAGCTGAAGCTTCATCTTCTTCTAGCAGTTCGTCTCGTGGGAAGGGGCCGATCCTATTCACCAAAGGCGGAGTAATTTTCGAGAGCATCAACGCAGCGTCTGAGGACAGCGGGGATAGCGATTGTGATCTGGACGCCTGGATTCAGCCAAGCAAGCCGGGCGAGCGCCTCAACAATTGGACCATCAAGGAGATTATCCAGCTGACAAGTGAAGAGTAATGATTTGCTTTTTACAATCTTTGTACAACCCTATGTCCTGCCCGGGGCATAGTGGTTTTATTGTCACGGCCCTGTTGGATTATGTACATGCATTTTGTCAATAAATAAAAGGCGTTTTCCTCGTACTCAAATATTGTGTTCTCTGTTATTCCTGTTTTATGTTTATTTCGAAAAACAATAAAATGGCAACGGGGTTTGTGCTAACCTGCATATTCTTGCTTTAAACTTAACCCTTGTTATTGCAGGATCCACATAACAGACGACATCGACTATGGACCCTCTACGGCTCATTACGACTTTGATTGCCCGATCTATCAAGCCGAGGATGAGATTGATGAAGACGAGGACCTTCCGGAAGAGTTGGCCCGCTTGTTGAGACAAGAGGAAAAAGTTATTCTGCCTCATGAGGAGGATATTGAGATCGTAAACCTGGGTTCTGAAGAGCTCGTCAGAAATGTCAGAGTAGGGGCTGCGCTGCAGAAGGATGTCAAGCATAGACTGGTCGAGATGCTTCGAGAGTATAGTGATGTCTTTGCTTGGTCATACGAAGATATGCCCGGACTTGACACAGACATCGTGGTTCATCGCTTGCCGTTGCGAGAAGATTGCCCTCCAATCAAGCAGAAGCTTAGGAGGACGAGACCAGATATGGCTGTAAAAATCAAAGAGGAAGTCCAGAAGCAGTTGGATGCAGGATTTCTAGCCGTTACCACTTACCCTCCGTGGGTCGCCAATATAGTGCCTGTACCGAAGAAGGACGGTAAGGTACGCATGTGCGTCGATTATCGGGATTTGAATAGGGCGAGCCCTAAGGATGATTTCCCATTGCCTCATATCGATGTGTTGGTCGACAACACAACCCAGTTTTCTGTGTTTTCGTTCATGGATGGCTTCTCCGGTTACAATCAGATTAAGATGGCACCGGAGGACATGGAGAAAACGACGTTTATCACCCCCTGGGGAACATTTTGCTATAAGGTAATGCCCTTCGGTCTGAAGAACGCAGGGGCCACTTACCAGCGAGCAATGGTAACTTTGTTTCATGATATGATTCATCATGAGATCGAGGTCTATGTTGATGACATGATTGCAAAGTCCCAAACGGAGGAAGAGCATCTGGTCAACTTATTGAAGCTTTTTGAAAGGCTTAGGAAGTTCAGGCTGAGGCTGAATTCTAACAAGTGCACTTTCGGGGTGCGGTCCGGAAAGTTATTGGGGTTTATCGTTAGTGAACGAGGTATTGAAGTTGATCCTGCGAAAATAAAAGCTATTCAAGAAATGCCAGCGCCGAAAACAGAAAAAGAAGTTCGTGGTTTCTTGGTCCGAATAAACTACATTGCGAGGTTTATCTCTCAGCTCACGACCACTTGTGAACCGATGTTCAAGCTTTTAAAGAAAGATCAGGCGATTACTTGGAATGAGGATTGCCAGAAGGCATTCGACAAAATAAAGCAGTATCTTCAAGAACCTCCAATCTTGATACCCCCAGTGGCTGGACGGCCATTGATCATGTACCTGACGGTTCTGGAGAATAGTATGGGGTGTGTTCTCGGTCAGCACGACGAGACGGGCAGAAAAGAGCATGCCATCTACTACTTGAGTAAAAAGTTCACTGACTGTGAATCTCGATACACGATGCTGGAGAAGACGTGTTGTGCACTAGCTTGGGCTGCCAAACGTCTACGACAGTACATGCTCAATCCCACCACTATGCTAATTTCGAAGATGGATCCGATCAAGTACGTCTTCGAGAAGCAGGCTCTTTCGGGCAGGATTGCCAGATGGCAAATGGTGTTAACAGAATATGATATTCAGTACGTCTCCCAGAAGGCCATTAAGGGAAGCGTATTGTCGGATTATCTTGCCGAACAGCCAATCAAAGACTACCAGCCGATGAAGTTCGAATTCCCTGACGAGGATATTATGTTTCTCAAAGCGAAGGATTGCAATGAGCCATTGCCCGATGAGGGGCCAGATAGGAAGTCTCAGTGGAAGTTGATATTCGACGGAGCGGTTAATTCCTATGGAAGTGGTATCGGGGCTATCATCACGACTCCTCACGGATCCCACATCCCGTTTACTGCAAGACTGACGTTTCCAGTTACCAACAATGAAGCAGAGTATGAAGCATGTATTATGGGTCTAGAAGAGGCAATTGATTTGAGAATCAAGAATCTAGACGTATATGGGGACTCAGCGCTCGTAATCAACCAGATTAAAGGGGAGTGGGAAACTCGTCAAGCGAATTTAGTGTCGTACATGAATTATGCCAGGAGGCTGCTTCCTTTCTTCGATCGAGTGGAACTCCATCATGTACCCAGGGCTGAAAATCAGATGGCTGATGCCTTAGCCACGTTGGCTTCAATGTATAAGGTCAATTTTTGGAATGAGGCTCCAAGAATTGTGCTTTCGCGTCTTGACAGACCTGCATTTGTCTTTGCAATCGAGGATGCCAATGACGGCAAGCCATGGTTCCACGACATCCAGACCTTCCTTATGACTAAGGAGTATCCTGCGGGTGCGTCTACCCAGGATAAGAAGACTCTGAGGAGGCTATCCGGAAACTTTTATCTCAATCTTGACGGAGTGTTGTATAAGAGAAACCATGATCTCGTGCTACTCAGATGTGTAGATGAGAAAGAGGCGAGTATGCTCATGGAAGAAGTCCATGAGGGCACATTTGGTACGCACGCCGGCGGGCATGCCATGACGAGAAAGATCCTGAGAGCAGGGTATTACTGGCTGACTCTGGAGTCGGATTGCTTCAAATTCGCGAAGAGATGTCATAAATGCCAGATTTATGCTGATAAAGTTCATGTGCCGCCGTGCCCATTGAATGTCATGTCCTCCCCTTGGCCGTTCTCCATGTGGGGCATCGACATGATAGGCAAGATCGAACCCACTGCATCCAATGGTCATCGTTTCATTCTGGTAGCTATCGACTACTTCACCAAATGGGTGGAGGCAGCCTCGTACGCCAATGTGACCAAGCAGGTGGTAGCTAAATTCATAAAGAGGGACATCATCTGTCGCTATGGAATTCCCGAGCGGATCATTACTGATAATGGTTCGAATCTGAATAACAAGATGATGAAGGAGCTGTGCCAGAGCTTCAAGATTGAACACCACAACTCATCCCCTTACCGGCCAAAGATGAATGGCGCCGTCGAAGCCGCCAACAAGAACATCAAGAAGATTGTTCAGAAGATGGTTGTGACGTACAAAGATTGGCACGAGATGCTGTCGTTTGCCTTGCACGGTTATCGTACGACGGTGCGTACGTCGACCGGGGCAACTCCTTTCTCCTTGGTGTACGGTATGGAAGTTGTCCTACCGTTAGAAGTGGAGATCCCGTCTTTGCGAGTTTTGGTTGATGTGAAACTCGACGAGGCAGAATGGATTACGAATCGTTTGAACCAACTCATCCTGATGGACGAGAAGAGGTTAGCATCGATTGCATTTGGTCGCCTGTACCAAAGCCGAATGAAGAAAGCTTATGATAAGAAGGTGCGCCCTAGAAGCTTTCAGACGGGTGATCTCGTCCTGAAGAAGATTCTTCCGCCACACTCCGATCACCGGGGCAAGTGGACTCTAAATTATGAAGGGCCGTATGTCGTCAGCAAGGTCTTCTCGGGAGGAGCTTTGTTGTTATCCACGATGGATGGTGAAGATTTCGCATCCCCGGTGAACGCGGACGCAATTAAAAAATACTTTGCTTGAAAAAGACCCGCTGGACAAAAAAGAAAGAGTCCAGGCAAAAAAGGGGCATCCTGGCGAACCAAAAACAGAATAAAAGGTTCGGGCAAAAATTAGGGATATATTGAAAAAATGTATACCCGCGAAGTCGAAAACCTACACTGGGCGGCTTCGGCAAAAAAGGGTATCCCGGTGAACTGAAAACCCGTAAAGGGCGGTTCACGCAAAAGTTAGGGATTTGAATAAGCAAATGACTGCGTTCCGCGTGTGGACTTTCATTGTTTGGTGGACCTGAGGGCCGTTTATCCGAATCAATCTCGTCCGAAGCTGAAGCGTCGGAGAAGTATCGAGGTCGAGTGGGTCTTAGAGGGATCAACTCATGGTGTTCGTCTACGCCTCGTTGCCGACATTTGTATATACTGATGTATATTTATATTTTCTTTTGGCGTGGCTTTCTCATTCCAGGAGCTTGCCTCTGTTGTAAAACATTTTTGCCCATTCAGGGGTTCACCATCAATAAAATGCATGTTATTCAGCAATTCCGTTTGCCTATTTTAGCATTTATCTGTTTTGTTTGCGAATGAAAACGCCGATGTTTTTTGATAAAATGCGCATACATAAACTTGTGGGCCTGGGCCCATTGATTGTTGAAACAATTAATTACCTAAATATTGTCACGAGATAATAACCTTGATAGGCCCCTTTGAGGAGGGTATCTTGTCTGTTTGTTTGTGTTGTTGCAGGTGTAGCACCTCCCAGAAGATGTGTCGTGCGCATCCCCGAAGCTGGGCGAGTCCTCCTTCTCCAGCAGAGTTCAGTGGTCTCTCCACCGCAGAATCTGAACGCAAGATAGTGAGCATTGATATGTCTCCCCAAGCAGAGAGGATTCTCTTCCCCCAAGCAGACGCATCCTGAAGGAACGTCACCTCATCAGCTGAGTCAAGCACCGAAGAATGAAGATCATTCCCCCAGCACCGGGTCACAAGTGCAGATGTCGTAGAAATGTTTGGGTGTCGAAGCTCGTGCTTTCCCCAGTAAAGTCGCCGAAGCAGGTGTCTTCCCCAGCACCGGGTCACAAGTGCAGGATTCGTAGGAAATGATTCGTACACCGGAATATGCAGTAACTAATGGTGCCAGACTGGAGTCTCCAGCGGAATTGAGATTCCCCACCAGAGCTGTATTCTCTCCTGAAGTTGGATGATTCCCTCTCCCCCAGTAAAGTGTTGGAACAGCCGATGTTGTATTCCTCTGCAGAGTCGTGTTCTCTCCAGCAAAGCAGAATGATTTCTCCTTCCCCAGCCGAGTTTGCAGATTCCCAAGAAAGCCGAATCCCTGGAAGTGGATCAGATCATGATTGGTTTTCCCCAGTGGAGTGTTGAGCAGCTGAAGTTGTTTCCCCACAGAGTGGTTATCCCCAGAAGAGTAGCCGAGAAGGCCACGCAGTTTATTGACATCGCTTTCCCTCAGTAGGTTCGGATTCTCGTAGAGCTTCGTTCCCCTGCAGCAGTCAACTGAAGTTGTTTCCCCTGCAGCAGTCCGCGGAAGATCAATTCCCCAGGCAGAGTCCGATTGATATTGGCATGTCCACATGACTCCTCTATCGGAGTAGTTCCTTTCTCCTTGACAGGAGAACTTCCCCCCGACATTTATTTTGCTGACGGAATCGCATCATTGTGCATGATTGCATAGCATTATGCATGATTGCATAGCACTGTGCATGATTGCATGGCATTTAGCATAAACGCATAGCATTCCCACCATGTGGAGCATGGCGCAGAAGCATACGCATCATAAGCATGATCTAGGTTACTATCATTCTTGTTTTACAGGTGTTCCACCAAAGGACCAGTTGCTCAGGACGATTCCTGATATTCTCCCTAACGAGGTCGCTTCCTTAAGATGATTCTTAAGACCCCGGTGTGATCCCCACAGTCGCTCGCTCAAGATGATTTTTGAGATCCCCAGTGAAGTCTTCAGTTCAAGACGATTCTTGAATTCCTCAGCAGGGTCGTTTGCTTAAGGTGACTCTTAAGACCTCTGCGCAGTTTCCCGAGTTGGTTGCCTAGGATAATTCTTGAGCTCACCAGTAGCGTCCCCAGCAAGAGTTGCCCAGGAAGATTCCTGGAATACCCAGTAGAATAAAGTCTCCAGAAAGGTTATCAGTTCAGGATGATTCCCGGAGGTACCCGACAGGAGTTGTTGGTTCAAGATGATTCTTGAAGTCCCTAGCAGCGTGAAATGTTTGCTCCAACAGCGATGTCTAATCTGAAGACTGACTTCGTAAACGCCTGAAGGCGGTATCAGAATGTTCCTGTGGATTCAGATTTCCTTGTTGATGAATCAACGTGTGTCTGAAGACAGAGTTCAGAAGTTGGTAGGTCCAATTTTTGTATGCAAGGTGATCCGCGTTGGCCTGAAGACCAAGTCGGTTGTATTGAGGTGATGATTGATCGCGATCCAGTGAATAGTGTTTCTTCTGATTGAAGTCGAAGATGTTTCTCCAGCTGAAGCGGAGTTTGCCTGAAGACAAAGTGTTTGAATCCCCGTAGAGTCATGAATGGCTCAGGATACCATTTCTCTGACTGAAGTCATAGATTTCCCAAGCTGAAGCGAAGGTGCCTGAAGGCAAAGTTACCCCCAAGGGTATGAATGACCTAGGATTCATTTTTCAGACTGAAGGCCGAAGTATATCCCTGACTGAAGTCTCGGACACTCTATAGCAGAGGCGGAGTCGCCTGAAGGCAGATCCAGGTATCCTTGAAGGCCAAGGATCATTTCTTTAGACTGAAGTCAAAGATACCTCCTGTAGAGTTGTCGTCCTTGAAGGCCAAGGAGGCTTATCTTCAGAAGTACTTGAAGATCTTTTCTAGCTGAAGCTGGAAGTGGCCAGGGGCCAGGGTTTCATATAGTTCTGATGTTGAAGTTCTACGATGGGCAGTATGCAGTAGTATTCGGATGTTCGTTATGGTTCTGAGGGTGAACCCCAGGTCAGAGTATGTTTGTGTTTGACGGCGAGGTCAGATCAGGTTTGTGTTCGACGGCGAGGTTGAATGCTTGTTTGACGGCGAGGTCAGATTATGATTGGTTCGACGGCGATGTTGAATGTGTTCGACGGCGAGGTTGGATGTTTGTTTGATGGCGAGGTCAGATCAGGTTTGTGTTCGACGGCGAGGTTGAATGTTTGTTTGACGGCGAGGTCAGATTATGATTGGTTCGACGGCGATGTTGAATGTGTTCGACGGCGAGGTTGGATGTTTGTTTGACGGCGAGGTCAGATCAGGTTTGTGTTTGACGGCGAGGTTGAATGTTTGTTTGACGGCGAGGTCAGATTATGATTGGTTCGACGGCGATGTTGAATGTGTTCGACTGCGAGGTTGGATGTTTGTTTTGACGGCGAGGTCAGATTAGGTTTGTTTCGACGGCGAGGTCAGATTATGTTGGTTTCCGGCGGCGATGTTGGAGGTTTATGTTCGACGGAGATGTCAGACTCGTTAAATCCCCAGCAGAGATGATGTTTGTACGACGGCGACGTCGAGTGTCTCTCAGAGCGATGTTTGTTTCCGACGGCGATGTCAGATTCAGTTTTCCAGCGGTGATGCTGGGCATGTCAAGTTGATCCAGTCTTCTGACGGCGATGTTAGGTGATGCAGATCCTTTAGTTCTCCAGCGGCGATGCGGGGTATTTTGTCAGATGTAGTTCTCCAGCGGCGATGCGGGGTATTTTGTCAGATTTAGTTCTCCAGCGGCGAGGCGGGGTGTTTTGGGTGATCGACGGCGATGTCAGAATTAGTTTTCCGGCGGCGATGCTGGATGTTTGTTTCCCCGAGTTATGGTTGTTCCTGACGGTGATGTCAGGTGGTTTGGCCTCCCCGCGGCGATGTTGGGTGTTCCTCAGAATTTTGGCTGCTTCTGACGGTGATGTCAGGTGGTTTAGTCTTCCAGCGGCGATTTTGGGTGTTTGGTTGCCTGAAGATGATGTCAGAAGAAGTTAACGTGGATAACTAACGGCGACGTCAGATCGATATTTCTCCAGTTAGTTGCCGTGCAGCTAGTATTGCAGTATTCGAAGGTTTGTTCCCCGCAGAGTGTCGTGTGCTCGTGCAGTTGGCAAATTTTCGGGTTTACCGGTATTCAATCGTCTCGCACCTTGATCGGTTGAGAGCCGTTCGCTTCTCACCCAGTCAGGTTCAAGCCGTTTGAATAGGGGCAGCTGTTGCACCCCAAAATTTGACCAACAATTATTCATCCATCAAGTGTTTGAAGGTTGATACCTTCACCAGAAAGTTCAGGAGATCCTCAGAAGAATTGGTTGAAACCAGGGTTGTGTGCTTCATAACTTGAGAGTTGTGGGTGCTCCTCAGATGATTCTGAGACTTTGAGAATGAACTTGATGCTTTGAGAAAGCCTATGAGATGTCTTGAGAGCCATCATGAAGCCCAAAGAAGTCATTGTGCAAGAATTCAGAAGATTCAACCATGAATGGTAGAACTAGGGTTTTGACTGGGTCGACCCTGGGATAACTGAAGATTTGGACCTAATCCAAGGGCCATGTGATCATGGAATGAGGTATTGAGATACTATAAAGATGATTCCTAGACCAACTCATCATGATTGAGGAGTTTGAGAAGTTTTGAGTTGGGGTTTCCAGGGATTGTCAGTGAAAAAACCCTAATTTGATCCCTATTTTCCAGGCAGTTTTAGCTCAAGATGTGATTGATATCTCATATTCCCCAAAACATGAATGTTGTAGAGCTTGTTCTTAGCTTTAATTTGAGTGGTAGAAGTCCTTGATAGGAGTTGCAGAGCTCAAGTTATGGTTTTGACAAATTACAGGTCAGCTGAGGTGTGTGAATCTGGGTCCTTGAAAGTCACCCAACTTGCAGACAACTTTTGCCCTAGCAGGATGATTCCTAGGATTTCTTGGTCTACATTAATGTTGAATAGCATCTTCTTAGCTTTCTAGAGAGTACTAGAAGTCCTTGATAGGTGTTGCGGTGGAAATAGGATCACAAACTATTAATTAGTTTGAATCGCAATTCAATTCACAACCGCTCTTTGATTTATCCAAAGGAAAAGGTCAAAAGAGGGAAAACCTATTTTGCATCGTAAACACAATGCGGGGAAAGATCTAGGGTTCGGGGGTTGGTTAAGATTAGGGAAGGTATTAGCACCCTAAACTTCTGTAGTACTCTACAGGAACCTTTTGTTCAAATGTTTACTATTTGCTTTATTTATTTGCTTAAGATATATGTACATAAGGATTAAAAGTGAGAAAATAAACCTAAGGGGTTAATTCTAAGTTTACTCGGCAAGACATCGCGTCTTGTGCCTACGTATCCTTACGGGAGTGGAATCAGAGTAATCGTAGTTCCCCTCAAAAGGGAGGTTAGAGACTTCTTGACTGTGGTCAAGGTCTCAAGGGGAATAAACATGTCTTAAGGACACGCTTACGCGGAGTGTAGAAACTCCAAATCTCTACGTTGAATTGTTAAGTTGTAGTTAGGGTTAAATTAGGTTAGGGATTCCGCGGCGGGAAACCCTAAAATGAGCGCGGCGGCTCTTTGACCTAATGCTAGGGGTAAAATTGTAATCTTGCATGCGGCGAGGCATTTGTGAAAATTAGGGTTTGGTTAGGGATTCCGCGGCGGGAAACCCTAAAATGAGTGCGGCGACCCTTTTGGCATAACACTAGGATAAAAGCAATTTTGCCCACGGCGGGACACCTAGGCTAAACAGGGTTTGATCCATTAAAGGGGTAAGGCTATTGACTCGGCGGCCAAAAGGCTGGACCTAATCCTTCGGAAGGATAAAACTGTAAAAAAAATGTGAAAATATGACAAATCATTATATGGAGGAATAATTAAGGTACAAAAATAAGAAAAGTAATAACGGCAGAGGGTATAAAGAAACAAAGAAACATTTCTGAAAACATGAAGAATATGAAAATATGTAATGACACTTAGAATGAAGTGAGGGAGGAAAATAGTGTGGGGTTGTGGCCACCACAAGCACATCTCAACCTCAAGCATGCAAATGAAATGC
Organism: Lathyrus sativus; assembly: GCA_963859935.3. Classification (NCBI taxonomy): domain Eukaryota; kingdom Viridiplantae; phylum Streptophyta; class Magnoliopsida; order Fabales; family Fabaceae; genus Lathyrus; species Lathyrus sativus. The sequence goes on along the minus strand of OZ012741.1, from coordinate 474,196,100 downwards.
AGGAATAAAGAAAATAAAAGGTACACAAAATGACACGGCAAACATAAGGAGTTCCTTACGAAAAGGTTTTAATTTTTTAATATTTTAATTATGTAAAAAAAATGTTTTAATTTTTTTAATATTTTAATTATATATATAAAAAGGTTTTGATTTTAAAATGGAATTACTTAGTTAAAAAAAATTTAAGTTTAAATTATAAAAAAATGTTAAGTTTAAATTATATATATAAAAAAAAAATGTTTTTTGGGAACAAAAAGGTTTTTTTGGAAAAAAATGTTTACGGGAACAAAAAAAAGGCTTTTTTTTGGAAAAAAATGTTTACGGGAACAAAAAAAGGTTTTTTTTGGAAAAAAATGTTTACGGGAACAAAAAAAGGTTTTTTTTTGGGAAAAAAATGTTTACGGGAACAAAAAAGGTTTTTTTTGGGAAAAAAATGTTTACGGGAACAAAAAAGGTTTTTTTTTGGGAAAAAAATGTTTACGGGAACAAAAAAGGTTTTTTTTGGGAAAAAAATATTTACGGGAACAAAAAAGGTTTTTTTTGGGAAAAAAATGTTTTGATAAAAAAAAAAAATAACAATAGAATTGCAAATGCAAACAGACAAATAATGGACATGCAAACAATCCTATACGACACAATCATGGTTCATACATATCAAAATCTACGGATCTAAACAACAATGAAGGTTAACATGGCAAGGATGCAAATAAATATGAAAAATGCAAAAGACTTAGTAATTTAACGGACCTAAACACATTAACATGGCAAAATATGCACATAAACATGAAAAGGCAAAAGGTTTAGTAATTTAACCTACGAAGCGGAGGTTTGCTTCGGTAAATGTGAAAAAGGTTTGAATAAGGGAACACTGGAGAGCTCCAATCCTTCTAACGAGTTGTGGGAACGACCGCCTTTCTTCTCTGGGGATCTCCTTTGTTTCTCCCTCTCTCTCCTCTTTTCTGAAGAAAACCTTCTGACCCCTCTTAGGTTTTTTTTTCATTCTCTCCCTTTTCCAACAAGGCAACACATGTATATATAGGGAACAAATTAGGGTTAACACCAAATTGTCAATAATGTCCCTAAAGCCCATTTTAAAGCCCAAACTAAATAATTAGTTAAGAAAAAATAAAATTTAAATAATTTAAAATAATTAAAATAAACTTAAAATAAAAACTAATAATCCTATTGATTCCTAAAATCAAAAATATTATAAAAAGAACAAAATTTTTTTCAATATATTTTATTTTATGATTTTTTTTGGATATTTTTATGAATAATTTAGAAAAAAGTGAAAAAAATAATATTTTAAAAAATGATTTAATTAAAATACGAAAATAATAATTAAATAATAATAAAAAACTATTTTTGTTATTTTTTAATGAAAGATAGAAAAATTTAGAGTAAAAATAATAAAGAACAAAAAAAGTGACAAAGGTGAGATTTAATTTTTAAAATAGTTAGAAAAAAAAAGATTTAATTTTAAAAAGAAATTAGAAAAAAATATTTAACTTTAAAAAAGTTAGAAAAAAGATTTAATTTTAAAAAGAAGTTAGATTTTTATTTAAAAAAAAGTATTAGATTTTTATTTAAAAAAAAAAAGTATTAGAATTTGATTAAAAAAAAAGTGTTAGAAATTAATTTAAAAAAGGTTATGAAAAATTTACTCTTTAAAGAAAAGAAAAAAAAAGTTAAATTTTAATCTAAATCCTAAAAGTTAGTAAGAAGAGCTTAAAATGACTTAAATAAATAAACTAAATAGAAAAAAAAAAAAGTTAATAAAAAACATTAGTAAAGTTATAAAAAAGGTTAATTAAATTATTATTAGTTAAAAAAACAAGATTTAAAAAAAAGGTTAATTTATTAAATAAGAATTTAAAATAAAATAAAAAAAGAAAGGGTAAAATTTGGGGTATTACAGTTGCCCCTATTTAAATGGCTACACCAGATGATTTGAGTGACGGAGACTCAAGGAATCATGGTGGAGGGATTTAAATATAGATAACCGAAAATTTTGCCCTTATATGCGACGATATGCAATGCTATGGACAAAACTGGAACGACTTAATGCAGATGATGCCATGACTATGATATGATGCGTATGCTGGAATAATGAATGCGAAAATGCTGACGAAACATGACGACACCGAGACAGACGCCACGAGAAGAAACACACTGGGGAAAATGACGCGCTGAGACACAGTACATCACTGGGGAATTCTAAAAATGATGGTCAACTGGTGCGAACACGACCAATTGTCATTTTTAGAAAAGGAACGAGATTCTCAAATGGAGATGGTACCTATGAGACGGCCTCCACTGGGGAATCTAAAAATAAAACTGGATCACGTACGATTGTAAGATCGATTACAGAATGCTGGAGCATTGAGCAAGGAATAACATCCAAGCTTCTGTAAACTACCCCTCGTGACAGGATCAAACGGACTTTTCGGAACTCCGTAGCAAATATACAGGGTAAAGACCGACTGTATGCCAAAATAAATGGACTTTGATGGGAATTGCCCTGATAAGCTTCTCGAGGGAGAACTGTCACTTATCGTTGGAAGGGACTTATGTGCAAAAAATGGATAAGCACTCAAATAAAGAGGCTGCTGCTTATCTGATAAATAAATCTTCTCGCATTTAAGGTCGGCGCCTGGAATACGATTCTGATTCTTCTCTTACTGAAGGATAAATAAACTTCTTCATGCTTCAAGATTATGTTCTCCTGAACATGAAAAGGGTAAACTGAACTTCCTCATACTTCAGGATCGTGCTCTCCTGAATATGAAACTGGATGACTGAATATACTCATATTTCAGAATCGTGCTCTCCTGAATATGAAACTGGATGACTGAATTTACTCATATTTCAGAATAGTGCTCTCCTGAATATGATTTGGTTGTAAATGAATTTTTCCATACTTCAGAATCGTGCTCTCCTGAATATGAAACTGGATAATCGAACTTCCTCATAACTCAGAATCGTGCTCTCCTGAATATGATTCGGCTCCTGAAATTTCTTCATTCTTCAGAATCGTGCTCTCCTGAAAAACGGCCAACTGAACTTCCTCATAACTCAGAATCGGGCTCTCCTGAATATGATTTCGTTCCTTCTTTTACTAAAGGATAAATGAACTTCTTCATAACTCAGAATCGTGCTCTTCTGAATATGATTTCGCTCAAACCTTCTCGTAACTCAAGATCGTGCTCTCCTGAATACGAATTGGTTCGTACCTCAAGACGACAGGTAAATGGAAGCCCAACTGCTCCATGGAGATGGCCATTTGCTGCGAGTCATAACGAGGATATGATCGACTTCTTAGGTGAGAAATGTCGTATGTTGATGCTGTAAAATGTAAAGTGTAAAAGGTTGTAACATGTAGGATTGTAAAGTGTTGTACTGATATATTTTCCAGGCGTGAACTGGCGTGTATCTGTAAAGGCTTGTGATTAATTTTCTTGAAAGATAGTGCAAAATAAATGCACGTCCGGGTACAATGATAAACTTCTCAAGCGAGATAGTCGCGTATCTGCCAATGTATGGTGAAAATTTTAGATGGTGCAAAATAAATGCACGTCCGGTTGGGATTGACGACCGACAAGACTGAGATTCAATCTAGGATCGAGCTAGAAAGAAGACTGGAAATCAAAACTCCATCGAGGGAATGATCTCGAAGGGTAAATATCTAATCCTGGCGAGGAAAGATAGCTGAAGTAACCGTCATCCACGAGGATCGAGCTCTGTGGGGAAACTGGAAACAAGTAAGCATTTTATGCTTAGGGCTGACAATCTATTTGGAGAGAATGGACAAACCCCAATTACTCGGTGGTAACGACCAATGATGGAGACACGATGAACCTGTGCATGTTATCGCGTATGTTAATGGATATGTTAATATGAATGTATGTTAATGTCTATGTATGTAACTATGCAAGATGTTATGAAATGAGTATGTAATGAGTATGTAATGAATATGTAATGAATATGTAATGAATATGTAATGAATATGTAATGAAATAGGCATGTGATGCTTATGCCCTTGCGTATGCTGACGAAACAGACTAGAGACAGGACGAGAGACGAAATAAACATCTCGACGGAGATACCCTGCGTTCTCTGCAACCAATACGTCAATCATGGGTAAGAAGGATCAATGGTGGAACCAACTCTAGTTTTAAAGTTCTGAATTTTCTGGGGAGAAGGTAATCTGCTTGGGTGCATAGTACCACGTCTTCGCATGGGGAGAAGAAAACCTGAGGGACACTTTCGAGTTACCCAAGAAAAAATTGTCAGCTTATAGTCTCTCTGGGGACTGTGATGAGGCAATAGTTTAGGAGTCTGTTGCAACACTGAGGCTTACTGGGGTATGAAGGCCGCTGTGAGTAAAATCCATCGGGTGCATGAAAAAATTGTGAAATCCCATGGTTTTGATCTTGCAGGACCTTATAGTAGCCGCCATTTGTTACTTCAAAAACATGGTGCCCCAGGATACTTGCGTTGCGAGGTAGGGTCATCTCAAGAGGATTTTATAGAGAACATCGAGTCCGGTTGCCCCATTGTTCTCAAACTCTTTGAGAGATTTGTTAGGTCTCGACGTAACTGGCACAAATTAATCGTGTTACGACGAAATGTTTGGGAAATAGCTCTTAAGAATGTCAGACTCGCGTTGGTAAGCGAATTGGGAAACTGCCTGCCCCTGTTCAGCAGGATCTTCAAGTTCCACGGGTTATGTTCATATGTAAATCTCTAAGATATCAAGCAAAGTTGTCATGCCTGAAATGCCTATCCTGAGCTTGTCAATGTACACATATATTTGTCTTGAATTTTTGTTTTGAAAAAAAGATATCGCAACAACTTGTGACCGAAATCACTAGTCAGGATATAAGTTTTAATTATAATGCCATCATGAATTTTTTCTGAGCATAGCTCGTAGGAGTCAGGAAACGTGATCTTGTCAAGTATGCTTTCAACCGAAGTCCTACTTCAATTAGGTCTTTTAAAGGTTGTATCGTGGCTCAGTTCACGGTTTAAGAAACAAAAGGATAAAGGCTCAAAGTTATATTTGTACCCACCCATTCTTCGTGATGTTCTCCAATCCTAATTCAGTTAACCGGATACGAACGCTCATATCTCAAGCGGATTTGCTATGGTCGAGAACTTATCAAGGCTTTGGACATGGCAGTCGCTCACCTATTACACGATCTTGTTCTTTACTAGGGACTATTTATTGTACCCTCTTGTTTTGCTTTTATTCCCTAACTTTTGCCTGGACAACGTCTTTTGATCTGACTTTGGAGTCCAGCGGGATGCCCCAGTTTTGCCTAAGTCTCCTTCATAGGTTTTTGACTTAGCGGGCTCTTATTTTTTTGAATATTCCTTTATGCACAAGTTGTGTAAATCTTTTGAAAGGCTCGTGACTGCCCCACTCCTTAGGTAACCGAGGGATAATCATTGTATTGGACTTCTTAAGATGCTAAGGATAAATTCTCGAAGGTTTGCTCTTCCTTTTTGAGGATCTAAGCGCTCGATCGGTTTAACTGAAACCTACCCTGCCCCAGGTTAGGATGAAGGTTCTTAAAAAGAAAGAAAAACTCCTACTTCAAGGTTCAAAGGGTTGACTAGGGATTAACATCCTTATATCTCCAGTGTTTGGGATTTGAAACAATGCCTTACATCATCAGCGGGTTTCAATCGAAAGCATACGACAAGAAATCTGACGTTTTGGGTTCGTCATCCTCCCCCCAATTCTCCATCAGAACAAGAGATCGGGTAAAGTTGGCATTATAATTTATGAAAACGTTTTTGAATGAGTGAAGCGAATGGATTTATTCAAGACAAACATATGCGTTGCATTAATTAATCAAAGATAAACAAGTTCGTGCATGCTAAATATGATTAATCGAAGAGAAATACATATAAATAAACAAATGAACTGTCGGAAAAATCCTTCTAAATGTTTATGAAATCTTGCATTCAAGAGTAACAGTTTCCTTTGGCGGAGCCTCAATGGAAAGGACGTCTGGTTCATGATCACTGTGAGTCGTCATGGCTTACCCCAGTTATGCTGGTCACATCTTCAACAGTTTTCAGTCGTTGCTTCAAAATAAATTTCCCAGATCCTTTGTTGATCCCGGTCATATCACCTTGAGGGTTACTGAAATGAAGCGGGCTAGGCCTTTGAATAATGACTGGATTCGGCTGATAGGCGTAGCATGCTTTGCAGAATTTGCACTTGACGAGTGAGGAACCCCGAAAGGAGTCTCGATCTTCAGCTGAGCATCGCCAAAAGACAACTTCTTCGTTTCTAGCAAATTTCTGACAACTTTCTTAAGAGCATAGCAATTCTCTAGATCATGGCCGGGCGCACCCTCATGAAATAAACAATGAGCGGTAGCGTTGTAACTTGCAGGTAATGGATTAGGTGGAGGATTAGGAGGCGGACCCAAAGCCCGAGTAGTGATGAGACCTTGCCTGACCAAAGAGGGACACAACTCGGTAAAAGTCATCGGGATCGGCGGACAAGGTTTATACGTTCTTCTGTTTGGCATATTCTGGCGAGGAGCCGGACTCTTTGGCTGTTGAGGAGCAGGAGTATTGGGTGCCTGTAGGTAGTTGACAGGAGGCGGCTAAACAGGAGGTTGTTGCATAGGTTGATACATGGGAACCTGTTGATTGAAAGAAGGTGTAATAGCTGCCACATAGGGTTGTTGAGCATATTGGACCGGGTACCCTTGAGGTTGAGCATAACCTTGCAGATGCCGATAAAAGCGTTCCCTTGGTTTACCAGAGGATATAGCATTAGTCTCACTCTCCTTCTTTTTCTGGGAGCTATAAGGAGGTTTCTTCGGCTGATCCTTAGAAGCGCCATGATTATTTGTCATTTTACCACTCTTCATACCCAATTCAATCTTGACACCCACAGCAACGATGTCGGAGAAATTTGAAGTCACACTACCCACCATTCTCTCGTAAAATTCTGGACGGACTGTGTCGACAAACCAATCAGCTAACTCTTTCTCGGTCAAAGGAGGTTCTACCTGCGAAGCAGTCTCTCTCCACCTTTGAGCATACTCTTTGAATGACTCAGAATTCTTTTGTGACATACTCAGCAACTGTCTTCTGTCAGGAGCCAGATCCATATTGTACTTGTAGTGTTTGATGAAAGCGTCAGATAAATCCTGGAAACTCTTAATGCGAGACTGGTCTAAAGTTAAATACCACTTGGAGGAAGCACCCTTCAAACTATCTTGGAAGCAATGAATCATCAGTTTATCATTCTCAACATGGGCAGCCATTTTGCGATAATACATGATCAGATGACTCTTAGGACAGGTGGCACCTTCATAACGATCGAAGTTCGGAGTTTTGAACTTTGGGGGAATAACCAAACCTGAAACCAAACAAAACATCCCTTGCAGCAGTCCCAAAAATTTGATCACCCTCTACCTTTTTCAATCTCTGGACGATAGTGTTTACTTCCTCACGAAGCTTATCATGTTTCTCATAACCCTCAACATTCTCATCAAGATTATCAAAAGCTGTCTCATTGAAGTACGGTTGCGCACGAGTGTGTACAACAGGTGGTGCAAAGATAGGAGCCCCCCTAGAAACTTCAGAAAACAAGGGCACGGCTTGCTGAACAGGTTGATTAATCGGAACAGTGGCTTGAGGAGGCACAAAACCCGGAGCAAGACCATAAGGTGGGTCCCTTGCTACGGTCACACTTGGTGGAGGGTCCACGGTAACGCCGGTAATCTCAGAAACAACAGTGGGCTGGGTATCCATCTTAGCATTCATGACATGTAACAATTCCATCATTCGCCCCATACCCCCTCGAAGGTCTTCAAGTTCATTGCTAAGGCGATCAATCTCTTTTGCCTGATCCTCCATTCTTTTCCGAGTTTGAGCTCTGGTGTTGTATTGGTGCCGAGAACTCAGGGTGACGAAACTGGAAGGTGAGAGAACCGAGTGTGAGAAATCGGGAGACACATGCAATGCAAAAGTATGATGCTAAAATGTGAATGTAAATGAAGATTTCATGGAATTCGAAACATTTACTAATGTCGTGGGGTACCAAGGAAATCTTTTTCTTGTTTTTTCATTTTATATCTTTTTTTTACTTATGGTATCCCGCGATATCCATAAATGATGTTTGAACTCCATGAAATACAATGCAATGAGATGCTTTATGGATGCAATGCATGAAAACACACAAAGTCCTAGGTTAAAGGCTTGCATGAGGTTCAAAGGCAAGTACCCTCCCTTGAAGTTAGATGGTTCATCCTGTCCTACAAAAGTAACCAGGTTCTAAGGGATCTCAATATCATTGATCCTTCATAAGGGTGGTTGTTCAGAAGGCAACTTACTTGCCAACCAAAACCCTCCAAGTTTAAGATCTCAATGAGCGTAGTATCGAGTGTCAACCAACTTTAGTCTGCACCAAAGCCGGTTACCTCACTACTTTCTAAAGGCCAAGATGAGTTAACTAGGGTTCTAAAAGTCAGTTAGTGCGTTGACAACATATGGCAGCCTCAATATTATCCTCAACTTGACTTAAGGAATATAAGCACCAACCAAGAAGTCGCACTAACCATGGCCACCAGATCAACCGTATCGATATACGTCGTACAGTTTCCTTGGTCTATTGCCATTTACCTAAGGTACACTAGATCCGGGTTAGGACCTATCTCACAGCACAAGGAACAGTCCCACAATCAAAGCGCAAATATATACATGCAAATGAATAATAACACAGATAGTAATAAATATGAACAAGTTAGGGATAACCCTCAAAAGTTTAGGTCTCCCCAGTGAAGTCGCCATTTTCTGTTGCGGTGGAAATAGGATCACAAACTATTAATTAGTTTGAATCGCAATTCAATTCACAACCGCTCTTTGATTTATCCGAAGGAAAAGGTCAAAAGAGGGAAAACCTATTTTGCATCGTAAACACAATGCGGGGAAAGATCTAGGGTTCGGGGGTTGGTTAAGATTAGGGAAGGTATTAGCACCCTAAACTTCTGTAGTACTCTACAGGAACCTTTTGTTCAAATGTTTACTATTTGCTTTATTTATTTGCTTAAGATATATGTACATAAGGATTAAAAGTGAGAAAATAAACCTAAGGGGTTAATTCTAAGTTTACTCGGCAAGACATCGCGTCTTGTGCCTACGTATCCTTACGGGAGTGGAATCAGAGTAATCGTAGTTCCCCTCAAAAGGGAGGTTAGAGACTTCTTGACTGTGGTCAAGGTCTCAAGGGGAATAAACATGTCTTAAGGACACGCTTACGCGGAGTGTAGAAACTCCAAATCTCTACGTTGAATTGTTAAGTTGTAGTTAGGGTTAAATTAGGTTAGGGATTCCGCGGCGGGAAACCCTAAAATGAGCGCGGCGGCTCTTTGACCTAATGCTAGGGGTAAAATTGTAATCTTGCCTGCGGCGAGGCATTTGTGAAAATTAGGGTTTGGTTAGGGATTCCGCGGCGGGAAACCCTAAAATGAGTGCGGCGACCCTTTTGGCATAACACTAGGATAAAAGCAATTTTGCCCACGGCGGGACACCTAGGCTAAACAGGGTTTGATCCATTAAAGGGGTAAGGCTATTGACTCGGCGGCCAAAAGGCTGGACCTAATCCTTCGGAAGGATAAAACTGTAAAAAAAATGTGAAAATATGACAAATCATTATATGGAGGAATAATTAAGGTACAAAAATAAGAAAAGTAATAACGGCAGAGGGTATAAAGAAACAAAGAAACATTTCTGAAAACATGAAGAATATGAAAATATGTAATGACACTTAGAATGAAGTGAGGGAGGAAAATAGTGTGGGGCTGTGGCCACCACAAGCACATCTCAACCTCAAGCATGCAAATGAAATGCAGGAATAAAGAAAATAAAAGGTACACAAAATGACACGGCAAACATAAGGAGTTCCTTACGAAAAGGTTTTAATTTTTTAATATTTTAATTATGTAAAAAAAATGTTTTAATTTTTTTAATATTTTAATTATATATATAAAAAGGTTTTGATTTTAAAATGGAATTACTTAGTTAAAAAAAATTTAAGTTTAAATTATAAAAAAATGTTAAGTTTAAATTATATATATAAAAAAAATGTTTTTTGGGAACAAAAAGGTTTTTTTGGAAAAAAATGTTTACGGGAACAAAAAAAAGGCTTTTTTTTGGAAAAAAATGTTTACGGGAACAAAAAAAGGTTTTTTTTGGAAAAAAATGTTTACGGGAACAAAAAAAGGTTTTTTTTTGGGAAAAAAATGTTTACGGGAACAAAAAAGGTTTTTTTTGGGAAAAAAATGTTTACGGGAACAAAAAAGGTTTTTTTTTGGGAAAAAAATGTTTACGGGAACAAAAAAGGTTTTTTTTGGGAAAAAAATGTTTACGGGAACAAAAAAGGTTTTTTTTGGGAAAAAAATGTTTTGATAAAAAAAAAAAATAACAATAGAATTGCAAATGCAAACAGACAAATAATGGACATGCAAACAATCCTATACGACACAATCATGGTTCATACATATCAAAATCTACGGATCTAAACAACAATGAAGGTTAACATGGCAAGGATGCAAATAAATATGAAAAATGCAAAAGACTTAGTAATTTAACGGACCTAAACACATTAACATGGCAAAATATGCACATAAACATGAAAAGGCAAAAGGTTTAGTAATTTAACCTACGAAGCGGAGGTTTGCTTCGGTAAATGTGAAAAAGGTTTGAATAAGGGAACACTGGAGAGCTCCAATCCTTCTAACGAGTTGTGGGAACGACCGCCTTTCTTCTCTGGGGATCTCCTTTGTTTCTCCCTCTCTCTCCTCTTTTCTGAAGAAAACCTTCTGACCCCTCTTAGGTTTTTTTTTCATTCTCTCCCTTTTCCAACAAGGCAACACATGTATATATAGGGAACAAATTAGGGTTAACACCAAATTGTCAATAATGTCCCTAAAGCCCATTTTAAAGCCCAAACTAAATAATTAGTTAAGAAAAAATAAAATTTAAATAATTTAAAATAATTAAAATAAACTTAAAATAAAAACTAATAATCCTATTGATTCCTAAAATCAAAAATATTATAAAAAGAACAAAATTTTTTTCAATATATTTTATTTTATGATTTTTTTTGGATATTTTTATGAATAATTTAGAAAAAAGTAAAAAAAATAATATTTTAAAAAATGATTTAATTAAAATACGAAAATAATAATTAAATAATAATAAAAAACTATTTTTGTTATTTTTTAATGAAAGATAGAAAAATTTAGAGTAAAAATAATAAAGAACAAAAAAAGTGACAAAGGTGAGATTTAATTTTTAAAATAGTTAGAAAAAAAAAGATTTAATTTTAAAAAGAAATTAGAAAAAAATATTTAACTTTAAAAAAGTTAGAAAAAAGATTTAATTTTAAAAAGAAGTTAGATTTTTATTTAAAAAAAAGTATTAGATTTTTATTTAAAAAAAAAAAAGTATTAGAATTTGATTAAAAAAAAAGTGTTAGAAATTAATTTAAAAAAGGTTATGAAAAATTTACTCTTTAAAGAAAAGAAAAAAAAAGTTAAATTTTAATCTAAATCCTAAAAGTTAGTAAGAAGAGCTTAAAATGACTTAAATAAATAAACTAAATAGAAAAAAAAAAGTTAATAAAAAACATTAGTAAAGTTATAAAAAAGGTTAATTAAATTATTATTAGTTAAAAAAACAAGATTTAAAAAAAAGGTTAATTTATTAAATAAGAATTTAAAATAAAATAAAAAAAGAAAGGGTAAAATTTGGGGTATTACAATAGGATTTGTAGAACTCAACTTATGGTTTGAACAAGACAGGGGTATTTTGGTCATTTGGAAGTTATAGGTCATTTTAAGCAAAGGCCATATCTCCTATTTCCAAGCCTCAAATGAAAAAACTCAAAACATCAAAGTTGTTCAAAATGGCATTTTAAGCTTAGAAAAGAGGTCATGAGTTATTGAAAGAGCTTGTAGCAAGGATTTTCATGATTGGGTAAAAATGACCTAAAAATGGCTTATAAGTTGAAAAAGTTGAAATGGAATTTTGGTTTAGGAGATGTACAAATCCAAAATGGGTCATCCAATATGTCATTTTGACTCCAAACATTATTTTAAAAACAATGGTTCAAGTATAATTTTGATTTGAGGTCTCAAAATGGGGGTTGCTTTGTAATTTTCATTCTTGCATAATAAGGCAACTTGCAAATCTTCACATAAGGCAGAACCAAGGCTTGTTTTTTCACTCATTCTCTTTCAACATCTCACAAGGGGAGATTTTAAAGCCAAGTTGAAAGCCTTAAGGCATGAGATAAGGGATATACAATGTATCATTTCATGAGAAATTCCATAACATTCTAGCACTTTCCATGAGTTTCTAGACTCTTCTTTTGATTGTTATAAAAAGGATGCATCACCATGAGAGCATGGTTGGTGAAAGTTGCTGAGTTCATTGGGGAGAGTAAGAGAGAAAGTGACATTCCAAGATTCCTTCAAAATCAAGCAAGCTTCAATTTCTTCTTCTACAAGCCTCATCCATCCCAATTCTTGCAAACAGAAAGGTATCCACCATTGGAGGAGCATTTGGAGAAGATTTCAAGCCTTGAATCAAGCTTTAGCACCACTCACCATTGATCTTTAGCAGGTTGGTAACTTGATCCATAAGTCCTTATTTAGGTGCATTCTGTTAGAATTTTAGGTGGAAAGATAGCATGCTAGGTTAGAGGAAGGTTTTCTGAAAGTTTGAGAGGGATCCGTGGAGTTCCATGGCAGGTCACCAATTCTTTGATTTCCAACAACAAGCTGTGTACTGAGTTCTAATGGATATGATATAGTGTAGTTTGGTTAGGGTAGCATGTAGAACAAGTTGGGATCATTAGTTTGAAGTTCCATCAAGGTTGATAGCAGAGGAAAAGATTGAAACCCTAATGTTGGAGCTTTCTGTTTGAACGATTTAAGGGGTTTCAGTGAGAAGTATGGGCATAGTCGTGTTCTTGATGATTCATAGAACATTTTTGCCTTTGGAAGATTGGGATTTCATTGAGTAATCATGGAGAACGAAGGACCTGAAATTCATGCATGGATTATGTTTTGGGATGAAACCCTAGCATGCATTTGGGGACGATGAACTCCCACCGTTGGATTGCCCTAGATATTTGACTATTTCAGTTGATCGCACGGTCCAAGTTTAAACAAGAAACGGAGGGAAATTCCAAAACCAAAACGCAGCGTTTGGTTTAATGAGAAGTTCTGGGCTTAATGGAAAGTTGATATTCACACCCTACTCAGAGGCCCAACCCAGATTTCAACGTGAAAATGTTGCTATTCTCACCGTATCCTTTCCATTTTCCTGATGATTTTTTCTTATTTTTCTGAGCGCATGGGCCTACCAGATTGCTACGCGCACCCCCAGGTCCTCAGCCCATCATGATATTGAACTGGGCGTGTTTACTTTTCTCACCCCCATCCCCTTTATTTCACTTTCTTTTATTTTTTATTTCTTTTATATTTTCTTGCATATTAAAAATTCATATAAAATTCAAAAATTAATATTTTTCACTTTTTGTTTTTTTCACATATTCATAACCATGTCTAGAAAAATATAAATAAATAAAATTCCATTTTATTTTTCTTTTAATATTTTTAGCATATTTTCTTGTAAATAGTCTTTTTAATTGATTTTAGTTAATACTTGATTTTGTATAATTTCTTTTAGGACTTTCCCTTAGGATTTTTGAGCCATTCTTTTTGGCATAGTTAGACATTGAACCATAGATCATATAGGATTTAATTCACAATTTGTAGATTAAAATTTGATTAGTTTGTTAAGCATAGACTTAGGGTAACAAAATTAGGGTTTTAGGTTGCATAAGTAGACTTGAACAACTTTGTTTTGGGTTGTTAGGTCAAGATTAGTGTATGGGGAATATATGGGTCAAGGGTAAGTATGTGTAGAGTCCCCTAGAATTTTGCTAGAGTATTATATAGCATTTTAGTATTTTTTAATTGATTTTTGAATGTATGGTTAGTATGTGTGTTGCTTGAAGGCATAGTTTGTATTGTTGTGCTTGTTTTTCTTCTCCTTTGAGTGTGTGAGCTTTGAAGATTGAGTTGAAGGCCTTGTGGATCATCATTGAAGCTTTGAAGACCTTGCAGTGGAGCTTAGTTAGCTTTTGTTTGTTCTGTTTATAGGATCATAAGTGTATAGGAAGAGCCTTAAGTAGAATAATTCCATTCAATAAACAAGGAGTGTCTTGTTCACCTCCTTCCTTCTCTATGAAATAAAGTCCCTTAAGGGTATCCACCTCTCTCCTTTGGAGGGATTAGTGACCTTGCCCTCTGAGGTAGAACTTTGAGAGAGCCTTTCCCTTTGATGTTAGGTCCTTAATGGCATCCTTTGGAAGTCAGTGAGCATTGTAACATCCTCACCTCTCCTTATTGACTAACTCTTGTTTGCTGAAGCATCTGGGTTGTTGAAGATAGCAATGAAAAGCCATTGAAGATAGAAGCTGAAGCGTTGAAGAGGATGATTCCTTGGAGATTGTTGAAGTCTGAAGACTTTGTGAAGATCAAGTTGATACTTGAAGATCCCTGAAGATAGTGAAGCCTGAAGGTGGAGCTGATCAAGGAAGCTGAAGCTTAAGGGAGAAGATGAGTTGATACTCATGTTGTAAGGTTGATACCTGGAAGGCAAGTGATCTTTGAAGTCTGAAGACTGAGTTTCTGCTGGAGGAGCTGAGGCTTTCTTCTGTTTTTCTTTTCTGTATTGTGTGTTTTGTTTGATTGGTCTGTTGCATTAGAATAAGTTCATCTAGAATAGGTAGAATCTAGGAGCATGATTGCATTAGAGGTTGAGTTGCTCCCTCTGCTTGTATTGTTATTGCGTGGCTTTGCTTGCGGGCATTCGGTAGAGCCCGGCTCCCTTGCCCATGTGGTTTGTTTGCTTGATAGCATATTTTCATTTTTATCTGTATGATTGCAGTTTACTGTTTATTGCTTGATAGCATGTTGTTTATTTTCCAGTATGATTACTGTTATTTCATGACTGGCTTGAGGTTGAGACGAGCTTGTGGAGGCTGAAGCCCCACACACATTTCCTCCCTCACTTGCATTGCATGCATTTTACTGTTAAGCTGATGCTTTGTCTGTTTGGTGTATCATTGACATGATCCCTTAGGACTCTCATTTCCTTGGATAAGGATTTGATGATAGACTTTTAGGTTGAAACCTATGCACGACAGCTTCTAGGAGTTCCCTGTTCCAACCTCAACCATAGGATGAATCCATGGCATGATCACAGTAGGACTTGATAGTCTCCCTCCTAGTTGGGTCTGTTCTCTTCTCATCTCAAACAGTTTAAGATACAGTAATCATGAATGATTTCTTTCGTACGTTACGAGCCTTAAGCTATCTGAGAAAGGATTGTGGGAGAGTTTCTTTTCCATAGTCTGGATGTTTAGTATGGTACCCTTTGGGTGACATGCGACGCGTCCACTCTCAGGTCATAGTCTCTAGTGCGGTTGAAATCGCAAACACCATAAAAAACACTTCTTTCAAAACAGGAAATAAACCGCAGTTTCCCGAACTACGTGAGCTCTGATCTCTCATGCCTGTTGAGAGTACGTAGGCACAAGATGGCGAAGTCTTGGCGAGCTACCTTCCCCCACAATCCTTCGTAGGCCGAACTACGTTGACTCTGATTTCTCATTCTCTGATGAGAATACGTAGGCATAAAGTGCGACGCTTTGCCGAGTCATTTTTCTTTTCTTTTTCAGCCAGCTTTGATAGGTAGATAGAATAAAACCAACCTGTCCAAGTAAACAAACAAGCATGGATCCCGTCGAGTACGACGGACGTGAGGGGTGCTAATACCTTCCCCTTGCGTAACCGACTCCCGAACCCAGACAATGGTTGCGATGACCTTGTCTTACCCTTTTTCGTCAGGTTTTTCCGATCGTTTCCTTTCCCGCTCTGAGGGATAAATAACGAAAGGTGGCGACTCTTCTGTCATGCCGGCACCTTATTTTCGCGCAAGCGACAAAGACATCCTATCCTGTGCATCTTGGACAGTTGAGGGGGTGTTGGATCTGAAAGCTAACGACTCTGGAGACTGTTCATTGGGAAGTCAATTGAGACCTCCTTGATTGACCATGATGCCAAACCAGAAATGGTGAATGTATCATCGTTTCTCGACCTGAGAGTCTGTGATACTGATGACCTGCATATGATGTCGTACCTTTTCAGGGATTAGGTCCTACCTGTAAGTGGGAAGGGTTTTGCAGGAAACCTTGACTTTCAACTAACCCAGTTTGCTGTCAAAGCAGATTTTTGGTCCTAAGTGTTCTGGTATTCTAGGTTTCTTATTAGAGTGAAGTTCTGGTTTAAATCAGTCAACGACACAACAGTTTTGGATGTCTTGATCCCTTATTTGCATTTGCATATTCATTTGCATATTAGCATTTGCATGTATGTATGATCTCAGGTTCTCGTCTTCCCTTTGATTCTGGTAATCTGATTTGATATCAACATCGAGCCTGAATTGAAGAAGACTATCATATATAAGTTCTCGCTTCCAGAGTTAAGACCTTTATTTGGTCTTATTTTCATGGCTGATTCTGGTGTCATGGAGGATTTCAAAAAAGACTATGGGAAGATTCTGAGCTTCGTCCACAAAGTCACAAGTTATGAATAAGGAGCTACCCACACTCTACTGCAGTTTTACGACCCTCAGCTGCGATGTTTCACATTTCCTGATTATGTGTTAGTTCCTACTTTGGAGGAGTTTTTTTTTTCTGATGGGAGTTTCAGTCTTAGAAGAAATGTCTTTCTTTCATTCCGAGGAGGAACCTGATCTGGAGAAGCTAGCCAACGCTCTTTATTTGAGCAAATCTGAATTGGTGGGTAATGTGGTCTGTAGGAATGGAGCTTCTGGTTTTCCTTTGTCTTTCTTGGTGGGTAAGGCCCAGTATTTTGCTAAGAAAGGGTGCTGGATAGTTTTCAATGCTATTCTGGCATTATGCATATACGGTATTGTTCTGTTTCCCAACATACCCGATTTTATTAATATGGATGCTTTTCACATCTTTGCTTCAAAGAACCCCATACCTACTCTTCTGGGAGATTTGTATTATTCAGTGCATTACAAAAATGAAAATAGGAGAGGGAAGAATGTTTCTTGATGTGCACTACTCCTCCACAAGTGGTTCATGGATCATCTTCCTTGCATCGGAGCTTTTGTTGATACAAGGGATACGTATGAATGGTCAGAGAGGCTTATGGGCTTGAAATCTAAGAATATTATCTGTTTTAATCAAGATCTGCTCGGTGTGGAGATCATCTTTAGTTGTGGGAGTTTTCCTAATGTGCCTCTAATAGGAAGAAAAGGTGAGATTAACTACAACCCTTCTCTTGCTATCAGAAAGTTTGGTTATGCCTTGAAGGGGCCCCCGAAGAAGGAGGAAGTACAGGAATCTCTGTACTTCACAGGTGTAGTTGATTTTGATACTTTGGCCAAGATAAAGGAAGCCTGGGGAAGAGTTCATAGAAGAGGGGAGCTTTCGTTGGGTAAAGGGGATTGCAGAGCTTATGGCTCTTATTTGGATTGGATTGGATCCAAAAGAGTGTGGAGAAAATGTTGCTACCTTTCCTTGTCAGAGAGCCTCTATATCCTTTAGTCATTGAAGAGCCTACGACGGTAGATATTCAAAGATACAATAAGTTGTGGGCGGAAAAATAATAATTGCGTAAGGAGAATGAAGAGCTGAAAAAAGAAATTAGTCAATTAAAGAGTGACAAGAACGAAGTTGTTTACTTAGCAAAGACAAAGACAAAAGTTTTGGCTAAGATAGAAAAGGAGTTAGTTGAGGAGATTCGAGTGCGAGGGCGAGTCAGCCAGGATTTGAAAAGTACTGATAATATCCTTAAGCATAAGAAGAAAGAACTGGATAAATCATACCTGGAGATATCTAAGTTCAATGATCAGTGGAACATTGCATTAACTGCTAACAAAGGAAGGGAAGATGAGCTTCGTAGACAGATTGACAGATTGAAGATACAGATCAAAGTCAAAGATGGAGAAATTTCAATGGAATCATCCCGCTGGTATGCAAGCGATCAGAAATTACAAGAAACTCTATTAGCATTGGAGGAGTTCAAGATGAGGGCAGAATTGAAGAAACCGAGACTTGAAGATGCCTTTGGAGAGGATGCTTGGGAAGGCTATGCTCAAAGCGTGAAAGATGTTATCTGCAGAAGAGACCTACTCATACAGGAGTTGATTGCAAGGCCTGAACATCCAAACACGAAGGAGCTTCTAAAGGAAGTTCAGACTCATTATAGTGGCTGAAGAGAGTTATTTGATACAATTTTACTTTAGTTTCTTGTCTTAAATTATGGCCATCACCAGACTTGTTGGATGGGGTCGTAGGATTGTATGCAGTTGTTTTATGTACGCTAATTTCCATTCTCATTTTATTTATGAGAGAAGGCTTGTGATTCTACCTTTTATTCTCTTGTTTTGCTTTTTACTCATGAAACTATAATCAAGGGGAAGATCTCCCTGAATCATATATACATGCTTGCATTTTTCATTATCATTCTCATTTGCAGGATAGGTGTTCTTGGAGCCTTCAATCTTATTCTACAAGAGGGAATCAACAGAGAGTCATGGATCAAGTACAACAAGAGCTGCAGGAAGTCAGGGACAAAATGGCACAATTCATGAAGATGATGCAAGGTGTGGCCAATGGGCAGGAGCAATTGAGAACTTTGGTTCAACCACTGATAGCACGGGTGGATGGCAATGGCATTCTAAATGAAGGGAATAATACTTTCCCTCCTCCATTTGATGGTAGCATTCCTCAGGCCAATGTTGTTCCAACCGTAGTTAACCCTCCAGACGGAGGTCATCAGGGAGGAGTTCATATAGGTAGTGTTGGAGGTAGTGTGGGTGTTGCACACGGAGCTGCAGGCCCTCACTAGGAAGAGGATGATCAGGACGATGTATTTTCAATGAGAGACTTGGATATGGGTCTCACAATAGATGCTGACAAGAGGTTCAAACTGCTTGAAGAGAAGATGAAAAGCCTCGAGAACCAAAATTCTTTGGGACTCGATATGTCGAATTTGGGACTGGTGCCAGGAGTCAAGATTCCCCCTAAATTCAAAGTACCAGATTTTGATAAGTACAAAGGGAAGACTTGTCCTAGAGTACACCTCAGGGCCTATTTTTGGAAAATGTCAGCATACTCGGATGATGAGAAACTTTTGATGCATTTCTTTCAGGACAGTCTGTCGGGTCTTTCTCTTGAATGGTATATGGGTCTGGAAGGGACACATATAAGGAGCTGGAGAGAGTTGGGAGAAGCATTTGTGCGTCACTACCAGTACAACAATGACTTGGCGCCTAATAGGGTGCAATTGCAGAATTTGTCACAAAGGAATAATGGAGGATTCAAGGAGTACGCCCAGAGGTGGCGAGAGTTAGCGGCTAGAGTTCAACCCTCAATGGTGGAACGTGAATTATTGACATGTTCATTGCGAACTTTCCAGGAACATACTATGAGAAATTGATCGGGTGCATGTCCGGAAGCTCTTCAGACTTAGTAATGGTAGGGGAAAGAGCAGAGAATGGAATAAAAATAGGAAAGATACAGAGTGGAGCAAGGCCTTCGTCAGGAGGAATGAAGAAAGCATACAATGGGAATCTGAAGAAAAGGGAAGGGGATATGAATGTTGTATCAGACTACAGAGGTAGAGATCGGGTGCAACGTCAACATCAATATCAACCTCAACCTCAGTATTAACAGCAGTTTGCCAGTATAGCTATTCCGGTTGTACCGCAGCAATAGACTATTGCGCCTCGTCGTTAAGAGGATAGAGGAAGGATGGCCAACAGACAGTTTGACACACCTCTCATGCCTTACTCATAGCTTTTGCAACATTTGTTATAGTTGTAACTTATTCAGAAGAGGACTTTAGCGCCACTCATTGGTACGCCTCCACCAGGTTATGATGCAAACGCTAGGTGTGATTTCCATTCCAGTGCTCCGGGTCATAACATTGATAACTGCAAAGGTTTTAAGCATAAAGTGCAGGATTCGCTTTATTCCAAAGCAATCAATTTCACAAATGAGACCCCAAATGTAAATCAGAACCCGATGACAAATCACGGGGTGGCTAGAACCAATGCTGTTATTGAGGGAGAGAGGTTAAACTTGATAATTAATGTTGCAAAATTGAAGACGCCTTTGAGCTATGTGAGAAACAAATTGCTAAAGGGAGGTGTGTATCCGAGTTGTTTAGAAGGTTATGCAAAATGTGGTGTGCATCTGGAGGGTTGTGCTGCTTTGAGAAGTCATATTCAGAGTTTGATTAATGAAGGTAGTTTACAGTTCAACAGGATTGTGGGAGAAGAAGAAATGAAGGAAGTTAATAATGAGCAGGATGAGGTCACAGCAATTTCAATCCCATACCGGACAATCAACATTTCAGCGCCGCCAAGGAAAACTCCTATTATTATTACTAAGCCAGGACCGATACCCTACGAGAGCACTAAGGCCATTCCTTGGAACTATGGGGCAGAGGTGTTTTGCAACGGGCAAAAACAAGAGTTGGTGGAGTTTGGAGGAACTTCTGTTGAAAATATTGTTGAGTCAGGGGGAATAACTATGAGTGGCAGAGTTTTCTCTCCACCTGAAACTAATGTTGGAAAGAATGACAAGGGTAAAGGTAAAGCTGCGATAGAAGGAGAGATTCAACAGCAAGGGGAGAAAGACTCTTTAACTAAAGATGCTGAAGAATTCATGAGATTCGTAAAAGTGATTACAAAATCGTAGATCACTTGCATCAGACACCTTCTAAAATTTATATCTTATCATTGTTGTTGTGCTCAGAGGCATACAAAAATGCTCTGTTGAAGATCTTGAATATGAAATTTGTGCCATAGGAGATTTCTGTTAATCAATTGGAAGGAGTGGTGGCTCACGTCAATGATGGTAATGGATTGAGTTTTACTGATTTGGACTTGACTCCCGCCCGGAGAAACCATAACCATGCTTTGCACATATCCATAGAGTGCAGGGGAGCTGGTTCTATCCCATGTGCTAGTCGTACGGGATCCTCACTTAATGTGTTTTCAAAGAAAGCACTAATGAAGTTAGACACTCAAGGCTTGATCTGCACTCCAAGTGATTTGGTGGTGAGGGCATTTGATGGAACCAGGAGGTCAGTATTTGGTGAAGTCACATTGCCAATTCAACTGGGTCCAACGATTTTTGATGCAGTCTTCTATATCATGAACATCCAGCTTGCTTATAGTTATTTGCTCGGTCGGCCTTGGATACACTCCGCTAGGTGTCATACCCTAAATTTGTCCTACCCTTTTTGTAAATATTTTCGCATTTTATTGTTTCGTGCCATTTAGACACATGTCCGCTCGCAATTGGTCGATTTTTAAAAGTTTATCTTTATGACCCATTAAGGCGTGACACGTGGCCTAACAACCTTTTTGTGAATTTTATTTTCTTAAACTTTTTCTTTTTTAAAATTTACTAATTATATTTTTAATAATTATTTTTTGTTTTTTTTTTAAAAAAAATTTTCAATCTTTTTTTTATATTCCTTTTAATACTTATTTAATTGTTATTATTAATTTTTATTTTATTACTTAGTTTTGTTAATTAATATTGCAATAATTAAATTATGTCATTAGTATTGGTTTAATATTAACTAATTGATTAGATTGTAAAAAGAATAGAAAAGAGAATTGTAACCAAAGAAAAAAGAAGCAAGTTGGGGGGAGAGAGGCCCAATTGCGACGGCCCGTTAGGGTTTGTCTTGGGGATGAATATTAATAGAAGAGGAAGACTGATGGGAAATGGGGGGAATCTACTGTTCATCGGATCAAAAAACGGCGCCCCTTTTCTAAAAGAAAACCTAATTTGGGGGCACTGTTCATGCTTCCTTTTCGAGCCGCCATCGCAACCCTCCTTCTCCCGCTTTGTAAACCTTCTCCATCACCATATAACACCTCCTCCTCTTTCTTTCTTCCCGTTTCTTTTCCGTTACACCATTATCAGCCCCATCAAAACCCCAACTCCCACCTCAAGAACGGTCTCCGATATTAAAACACCACTACCCTCTGCGCCGTTGTCATCCATCACCAAATTTCAATTACACAAACATCAATACAACATCGCCTTATCTCGCGCATTTTTGATTTGGCAAAGATGACGATGACGTCGCGCCCCAGTTCATAGCAGCGGTGAAGCGATGATTTCATTCGTTCCTTTTAACTTAACTTTGATTTCAATACAGGTGATGACGTTGCGAGGTTTCTCCTCGATCTGATTTTCGGTCGCGACTCAGCAAGACTACGAGCAGTATCGCAATCAACGTTTGGTCTTAACAACATCACATCATAAGCTCTTATTCGGCAACAATCCAAATCTGTGGTAGTTTCTGTGGCAAGTTATTTCATGTCGCGATAATATGTTTCGGTGTCGATTTGTTGAAGATCATGTTTAGTCATTCAGTCTTTATTTTGTGTGTACATGTTATTACTAGATACGTTTGCTCCTAGGATTTGTTTATACTGGTTTTATTGCTTTTGGATTTTACCCTATTCTTCATTTGCTTCTAGATATGTGCATCTGCAGAAGCTTAGGTTTCGTGGGACGGAGTCTGCTGACGCACTGCTTCACCTTCGAGCTAAGAACTTGCGTGAAATAAGTGGGGAGAGTGGTAGGAAGATGACCGATGCAACTCTTGCTGTCGTTGCAGCCCAACATGAGTTGCCTGAGAGTCTTCAGCTTGGACCAGATTTTTGTGTTAAAGTCACATGTGATGCTGTGAGATCAATAGCCCATTGCTGTCTTAATTTGAATGAACTCAAGCTCTCAGGCGTTAGGGGTGTAAATGCTGATGCTATTAATGCATTGGCTAACTATTGTCCTAAGCTGACTGATATCGGGTTCATGGACTGCCTGAGTGTTGATGAGCTTGCATTGGAAATGTGCAATCAGTTCGTTTCTTTTCTGTTGCAGGGACACCAAATATGAAATGGAGTACGGTTTCACATCTTTGGCATAAGCTTCTTAATCTGATTGGATTAGATGTTTCAAGAATCGATATTGGTCCCTCCTTTGATTGTTTCAAGTTTACGGAGGCAAAGAGGGTGGAGAATGGGTTGTATAGGCTTATCTCTTTATTTTTTTTTCATTTTTGCAACTTTGGTATTGTTTGCTGCTCTGTTTGTTTGCGTGCATGTTGAGGGGGAATTAATGACATTGGTTCGATTCAAACACCAACAACAACATTGTCACAACTGCAGCAATACGGTAACGACGGAAGCTACACGCTAGGATGCGACATCCCCGGCTTGCGTGGCTCCAGTCAGTGGCGTGACAGCAATGTAAGCTTCGGTTCTGCGGCAAAGACTTCACAACAAACTTCAACAACCTTAACTCCGAAAGAAAACGGCTTCGCCGACAAGCTCCTGCAGCTATTACCTATTGTTGTATGTGAATCGATGGTGCTATGTTCTACTGATGAACATCAGTACGTAACATGTTGCGGATTCATCAGAGAAAGAGAGCATAGGTCATGAATATGCTAGGACTGCTCTATTTAATTTCAATCTTTGTTTTGGTTTCTCGTATTGCTTGTTGGTGTGCCTATTTATGTATAGGTTAACAGGGGATTAACGACATCGCACCGACAATATTCAACAACAATAACAGGGCTCGCATATGATTCCATCTTTGTCTGTCGCAATTTGGTAAAAATTGTGCTGCCGTCATCTTCATGAGCAAGCTTTGAATCAGATGTGAGACTGGAAGGGATTTTTCCCTAGCAATAACACGCCGCTACAACTCTGTGCGTGGAAACGGGTTCGAGTTCGAGGGCGCCATATTGTTATTTCTGTTTGCAGGTTTCCGTTGGTGCCGAGTCTAGCTAATTATGTTCTATTGGTGTTAATTTTTAGTATAGACTTTTTGTTACTAATGTGGTTACGGAATGAAGGATGTCGGTTTAAGCTTATACAAGTTGTATGGCTTGTTGTTGACACAATATAATTATTTTGTTTTCAATTTGAGCATGTGTTGGACTGACAGTTTCAAGTTTCTCTTGGAAAAAACATATAACATTTCTTTGCAGAATTTGCCTTGCAGAATTCACGTGATGATGTTGTTATCATTATGTACCACAGCAGCATGGTTCTCGATAAGGTGTATGTCAAGACATTAGTTGTAAAAGAGTTCTTCCACAGAATGCGCAGCAGCCGCGATTTCAAAATCCCATTCGACTTGACTACAACCTAGCTCGGTAGCAACAAGTTTCACGCAACCGATAACGCCACGTTTCAACAATAACGGGATATCAGACGGTTTCAACTTCATGACGATACAATGTGAACGCCATTTCTTTCAGAGTTAAGGCAGAGAGCAGCAGCATACTTTTTTGTTCTATTTATGTGTTCATCACAAATACTGAGTGGTCAACTCATATGGTTGGTATATTCTTTTTTTCTTTGCAGCCAATGTTTCTGTTCGATTGTTGTTGTGAGTTTTGTCACATTTCGATCGTGGTCTTTGAAGTTGGTGATCATCTAATGTCGGTTTTTCTTTATTTTTATCTCTGTCATGGTTAGCTGGTGAATGCTTGTTGAAATAGTATAATATTGCGTGTTGTTAGAATCTCACAAAATGTGCGGTTTAGATTATGCGAAATGTTTGATTATAATGCGCTGTCGTTATTGTTCACATATGTTGTTTTGCAGTAAAGTGTTTTGAAGTAAGACTGATGAAATGGGATTGTGATGAGTGATAAATGCATTTTTTTTCCAGGATTGTTAGCTCACTCCAAGTTAAGTGATGATGTTTCTATCCGAGAGGATACATTGATGTTTGTTTGTTTATCAAGATATGTCAAACTTAAAATAGAGTTTGTTTCTATCTTATTGTGGTGTTTCATTTCTGCTTTGGTAAGCCTCGCGTGGCTTTGAGATAATGGTTGATTGGGTGTTTAAAATTACCTTATGCAAAATCATTTTTTTTATGCTTGTTTAAATTTTAAACTGTGGAAATTTGAGTCTCGGCATTATGTTGTTTTGCGGCCATAGCTGTAGTAATCACAGCATCGTGGCAGAAGTGGGTCAGTTGGGAGCAAGCTGTTCTTTAGCAATTGTAAATATTTTTGTATGTTTAACTTTGTTAGGTTAATTTGGTTAACTAAATTGAAATCTTTCATTTGTTTGAGATTAGTTACATAAAATAAATTTCTAACCAATTTCTTTTATCTAAAATATCTTCTTGGCTTTTTTTTCATTAGTTCTAATTTAAGAATTATGTGATATCTTGTGGGTTCAACTTATTTAATGTATTTTTTCCATTTGATAATAAGGTATCCCTCTCCCTCCAAATGTAATAGTTATTTTCTCACCTATGCTTTAAATGCTTCAAAATCATTTTCGAAACAATAAACTCTCGATTTATCGAGTCATTTTTACCCATGTAAGTCGAGTGCTTTAAAAGCCTTGCCATCGACCTCGACTCACCTTGAGTATTTTTCAAAGCAAATTAAATTCTTGAAGTCTAACACTTCTTGAATTTTTGGACAAATATTATTGGGGTGTACACCTTAAATAATATGTCATTCAACTATTCGTTTAGTACGCAATTTAGAACAAAAAATATCATAGGAATCTAGCATTCTGTGTGATATTTCCGCTGTTCATCCAAATATTTTTCAAATAAAAATGGTGTTATTGGAATCTAGCATTTCGGTAATACCCCGATTATTTAGTTGTGGGGCCGACGTCTCATTTATTAAATAATCGATATTTTCAAATTCAATCTCGCGTTCTCATTTCTCATACATTCACAAATTATTTTCATACCCCATTTTGCTTCAAATCATTTTTAAAATATTTTTCTCGATCAAACCTCGAAAGAAAGAGGCACTTGGAATCTAGCATTCCTTGTGTCTTCAAGTGAATAATTCTCGAAGCACGCCTTTGAGTTGTTATTCACTCAACTTTCGACTCTTTCAGATTCGATCACTTTCAAACATTTACCTAAGTCGAATGCTCGTCCGCATTCGCAACCCACTTCATTCACAATTTCTCGTGGTCTCGATATTAGGAGCACCCTCAGGGACTAATATCGTTTCTCACAATCCTAACACTTGACATGTCGTCAAGTCGGTTCCATTTTCAAACAAAATCTTCGACACGTCGTCGAGCCGTCTTCAGGTCAACTTCCTTTGGCCCCGCATGCCGTTCTTCGATTCGATCCTTCCACAAACATTTTTTTTAAACTTACGAAAGAGGGATATTCTCAGAATCAAGCATTCTTTGAATATTTGAATGAGTAACTCTCGAGGCGTGCCCTTGAGTTGTTATTAGTTCGTTCTTTCGTTTTCAAAACATCCAACTCTTTATCTCCAACCTATTCAGTCAATTCCCGAAAGAACTGAGTTCTTGGAATCTCGCATTCTTTGAATTCTTGAGTGACAAGCTCTCGAGGCACGCTCTTGGGTTGCTTGTCAGTCACCCTTTCGTCTCAAACTCAAACTTCAACCCTTTTCAACCTCATCTTTTCGTGGTTGTTACCACGAACTACGACTGCTCTGATTCTTTATTCATCCTTGAATATAAGATACGTAGGCACAAGATTGCGATGATCTTGGCGAGCACACTTCTATCCATCTTCCGTTTTCCCCCATCCTTTCCTGTAGTCGAACTACGATGCTCTGATTTCTCATTCTCGTCCGAATGAGCATACGTAGGCACAAGGGCCCCAATCCTTGGCGAGCACCCTATCCTCTAACCACCCATCTCTCCTTTGCGTCTTTAACCTTTTACCCTACCAATTCTACCTTTAACAACGAGAAGAAAGCAGGTAAACCTAAACAACACTCCCCACAATTACCTTAAGAGGTTCCCGTCGAGTACGACGGACGTGAGGGGTGCTAATACCTTCCCCTCACGTAACCGACTCCCGAACCTGGAACATGGTTGCGACAGCCCTGTTCCTATCCTTTCGTTTTAAGAGGTTTTCTCGATATTTTCCTCTCCCGTTTATTCGGGAAAAATAAAGTTCGGTGGCGACTCTGTCGAACCGCATTTCCGCGCCTTTCGCGCGAGGGTCGTATGTTCGAATGAATTTTCGAGGTGCGACAGGTGGCGACTCTGCTGGGGAAATTTTTGCTCCATGCAAAGAGAG
Source organism: Lathyrus sativus (assembly GCA_963859935.3). NCBI lineage: Eukaryota > Viridiplantae > Streptophyta > Magnoliopsida > Fabales > Fabaceae > Lathyrus > Lathyrus sativus. The sequence goes on along the minus strand of OZ012741.1, from coordinate 474,168,859 downwards.
AGTCGAGCCTATCTTTTGGTTTGTGAGGAGTGTTTGTTTTTTGTTTCCTTCTTGTTTGTATATTTGTTCTCTTGTAGATTTTATTTGTGCTTGTTATCTTGGTCGCCTTTTGGTTCTTGGGATGACATCATGAGTAAGGCTCTACGCCCGAGCTTTGGTAAAAGCAGAGAGAACACATAATTTAGAATTGGTAGTCGAGTAGTGTTAGTCTCCAAGGATTTTCTCCTTTTGGGCCTAGCATGAAAGCTCCTCCAGAGGAGACCTATTCGTAGATCTCGTTGTAACGCAGCTAGCCTGTTGCACGACTTGATTAGTGAAGGGTCCGTGATTCTGGGAACCTTTTATTAGCACCAGTTTCGATATTGGTGGTCGTGTAGTGTTAGTCTCCAAGGACTCGCTCCTTGTGCGCCTAGCATGAGGACCCCGCTCAGGAGAGACCTTATCGTCATTATCGTCATAATACAGCCAGCCTGTTGCGTGACGCTAATACGACTAGTGTCCGTGATCCTGGGAACCAAACGTAGAAACCATCCCGTAAGAGGGTCTATTGGTAGAATCTTTGGATCTTCCCACATAGGTCGTACCTGTCAGTTTTTTTCTTTGAGCAGGAATTATGGTTACTTATCTATTACGGTTATCAGCTCCAAAATCGTTTGATTGTGATCCTGTGATCCTGGATCTTGTATCTTGTATTGCATCTTGCATATCATTTGCATTGCATTTCATATGTTGTGCATTTTGCATTTCCAGTCCTTCAACAGAATCTTATGTCTTCGTTCCTTCCTCTCCAGTAAATCAAGCTGATTCCCTGACACCAGTACGCAACTAGAGCCAATACCAGACGAATGATGGAGCAGATTCAACAGGAGCAAGTCGCCTTCAGGGAAGAATTGGATTCTATGAAAGGAAAGATCGACCAGATCCTCGAAGCCATCCTCGCAGCCAGGAGAGAAGAAGAACAGCGTGAAGCCGCTGCTGTCAACAACAATGGTCAAGGACAAGGGTCTACTGCCATCCCTTTGGTTCCAATCCCAAATTCTCATGGGATGCCGTTGAACTTCAACAACGCAGTCGAGGGAAACACTTCTCAGCCAATCCCAGCGCCTGGAATTACTGTTGGAGTTATCCCGCACGCCCAGCCTGCTGCTGTGCAAATCCCGGTTCCTCATGTCGAAGATACTCTGATGGATCAGTATGACGACGTTCAGAACTATCATGCTGCTATCCCCATTGCCAGTCCTGTTGCTGCTCAGGATTCTGAAGCCGTGAAGATGTGCCGAGATCTAGCCGAGAAACTCCGAGCCATGGAGGGGCACAATTCAAATTCTTTCAGTGCTTTGGAATTATGCTTGGTGCCTGATGTTGTCATTCCTCCCAAGTTCAAAGTTCCCGAATTTTCGAAGTACAAAGGTATCAGTTGCCCAAACATTCATCTGAAGATGTACTGTCGCAAGATGGCTGCCTATGCCAGAGACGAAAAGCTCATGATCCATTGCTTCCAAGACAACTTGTCTGGAGCATCACTCGAATGGTATATGCAGCTGGAGCGTAATAGTGTGCGCACTTGGGCCGAGCTAGCCGATGCATTCGTCAAGCAGTACAAATACAACACCGATCTTGCTCCAAATCGTACTCAGCTTCAGAGTATGACTCAGAAGGACAACGAATCCTTCAAGGAGTACGCGCAACGATGGAGAGAGCTAGCCGCAAGGGTGCATCCACCTCTTGTTGATCGTGAATTGATTGACATCTTCATGGGTACCTTGCAAGGCCAGTACTACGAAAAGCTGATCGGTAGTGTCTCCGCTGGATTCTCTGACTTGGTGATCGTCGGCGAGAGAATTGAAGAAGGGTTGAAGAGTGGAAAGATCCCAGGAGGTTCCAACAACCAGGCCAATTCCAAGAAGCCTTTCAATGGATACAAAAAGAAGGAGGGCGAAACAAATGCCATCTTTTTGCAGAAAGGGCAAGCTTCTCAACAAGCTCCTGCTCCTATGCCTTATCAAGTTCCCTATTATCAGTATCTGTATGTTGCTGCTGCGCAATATGCTCCAATGCCTTATCAGCCAGCTGTTCAAGCAGCGCAAGCTCAGATGCCACGGCAACAAGCTCCTCCGCAATAAGCCTACAATCAGCAAGGATATCATTATCCTCCTCAGCAACAGCAGATGCAAGCTACTCAGCAACGACAAGGTGCTCGCTCGCAGCGTCCGCAGAGAACATGGAGACCAGATAGAGTCTTTGATCGTCTACCAATGTCATATGCCAAAATCATTGCTCAGTTGATGGAGAAGAAAGCTGTTGTTCCGAGAGATTTAGCTCCTCCAACCATCATTCCTGCCGATTACGATGCAAATGCTCATTGTGAGTTTCATAAGGGCGCTCCATGTCACACCATTGAGGACTGCAGGGCTTTCAAACACATAATTCAAGACATGATCGATAGGGATGCTATCAACTTCAATGGGAAGTCTCCAAATATCATCAACAATCCGATGCCACCAGTCAACTAGCGCCAACGTCAGATTGATTCCAGTCAAGTCCATTCTCTGAAGAAGGCTGTCATGCTGCCATTTAATCTTTCGCATTTCTTATGTTTTGTCTTTGTTTGTTTAAGTACTGTATGCTTTGAACAATTGCCATTCGTATTTGGTTTTCATTAATGTATCGTTTATGCATGTTTTGAATTAGTTATGTCGTATTCACTCATTTTTCATTTATCACCGACACATTTATTCACTCCACTCTATCCACTGTTGTTTAGCATAATTTGAGGGAGGATGATGAAAACAAGATACCCATAATTGCAAACTGTATGCTTTCAGACCGAATCTCGTCAATGATGTACAGGCATTGTTTCAATTCCCCAAACACCGGAGATATAAGGAGTTAATCCCTAGTAAACCACTTCGAGCCTAGAAGTAGCAGTTTCCTTCGGATATTCAAACCTTTACACTCAACCTGGGGCAGGGTAGTGTTCAGTTAATTCAACCTCGCACTCGAATCAACAAACAAAATCCAGAGGACGGTTGTTCTTCAATGACCCATGCTATGGCAGTCACAATCCTCTAACAAAATTCAAAAAGAAAAAATCAAAAGCCTGCTAAGTCAAACACCTCAGAGGGGACTTAGGCAAGATCAAGGCAATCCCGATGGATATGACAAACGAAGTCAATCCATGCAAAAGTTAGGGATCAAAACAAAAGCAAAAGAGGACCCCGAAATCCTCAACAAAAACAAAGTGAGATACAGTGGCCACCCAAATCAAAAGGGGCACTGATATCCATCAAAAACCAAAATAAGGTGACTGCCATGTCGAGCAAACCTTGAACCCTCAAGCTCACACCGTCCAGACAAGTGTAGAATTAACTGAGCGTAGGACTGGAGGTCATTAAGAAGAAGGGGTGGGTACAAATCATACTTTGAGCCTAATATCCTTTGTTTCATAACCATGAACCAGACCACGTTACAACCCTCGAAAGACCTAATTGAGACGAGGTTTATTCTGAAAGCATACTATCGCAAGGTTGCGTAACCTGACTCCTCACAGGATTGTTAATCATTAACATTGGTGTCAGTATTCTTGCAAACATCTTTTCGCACCAAGCAAATAGCACAACGTCTGGGCTAGCAGTCCATTCGTCTCACAATCACGACACTTCAATAAAACGATACTTGTTCAAATCTTGCATCGAACTTTTCATTAATATTACCATTTGTGAATGTACAATGTTAATTGCAAATCAGTGCTAGGTATTCAAGGACATCTCAACAATGGACAATCAAGGAGGAACTTGACTTCCAGTGGTTGGCACAAAGCAAGGTTATTTCAAAACCCACAGGCTAAAGCAAATCACTCAACAGCTCGAGCAGGGGCAGGCCATTACCACATTCAAATTGGGGCAAGACTAGGTCGCCTTAACCATCAAGCAGAGTTGCAACACTCTCTGAAGGAAATTCACAACAAGTCGCCAAGTACCCAGACTTGGGACATCCAGAGTATCTTCGCCTATGTCGATCCTGGCGTCTTCAGCAAACTGTGTGTCGAGGAAGCCTATCCCTCCCACCACCCAAAGTCCAATCCCCATTGGCAGCTACCATAGTCCGCCGCGCTGGCGCCTCCCTGCATTTCTAATTACCCGTCTGCGTCATGTGTATCATAAGCATCGCATTCAACATCATAAGCATCTTGCATACTTTATATCATACCACACTTCCCCAGCTCTTGCATCTCCGCACGTCAGCATTTGCATTCGCACGTCCACTCGTAGGGAATATCATTTATCATCCAGCATTCATATATGCAAGTCAAGGTCCAAGATCAATCTCGAAGATTTCCAAGACCGTCGACCGCCCAGTCAGGGGCATCTTCCGCAAGATGGTGGGTTTGTCCCACGATTTTCAAGAGCTTCAAAGCAATCATCAACCCAGTCAGGGGCAATCTTCTGCAATTGTGGGTCTCTCCCATCAAAATTCGAAGTTATTCAAACCAAGATTCAGCCCAGTCAGGGGCATTCTTTTCAAGACCATGGGCGTCTCCCGTGACGAATTTCAACCTCGTGGTTGATCAAAAATGCAAATCAACGTTCATCCCAGCCAGGGGCATACCATTCAAGACCGTGGGCGTTCTCCACGAAGTTGTTCAACCTTTTGTCGAGCAAGACAAGACATCAAGACAAACTCAGCCCAGTCAGGGGCATCCTCTTCAAAATTCATGGGCGTAACCATGAAATCATTTCAGCAAACTATGATTTCCAAGCGAAGACGGTGGGCGTACCCTGTTGACTCATTTCAAATTCAATTTTCCTCTTGGGGGTTCCCCATTGAGTTGTACCCAGCAAGCGTGACCGTTTTCAATTGCCTTACTATCATCCTTTTGGTGATAGCCGAACTTCGTCGGTTAAGCATAGCCTGCGTCCTTTCGATGTTGGTTACCTTCAATTTGTGTCGTTCTATCATTCTTTTGGTGATAGCAACCTGTGTGTGTGAGTTTCGCTCCGTCATCCTTTTGGTGGTGGGTCTGACATTTCGTCGATGTCAGATTGTGCGATATTTCTTTTATGTTTTCGCTCCATCATCCTTTTGGTGGTGGCTCTGACATTTCGTCGATGTCAGATTGTGCGATATTTCTTTTATGTTTTCGCTCTATCATCCTTTTGGTGGTGGGTCTGGCATTTCGTCGATGTCAGATTGCGCGATATTTTGTTTGTGTTTTCGCTCTACCATCCTTTTGGTGGTAGGTCTGGTATTTCGTCGATATCAGATTGTGCGATGTTTTGTTTGTGTTTTCGCTCCATCATCCTTTTGGTGTTGGGTCTGGCATTTCGTCGATGTCAGATTGTGCGATGTTTTGTTTATGTTTTTGCTCCATCATCCTTTTGGTGGTGGGTCTGGCATTTCGTCGATGTCAGATTGCGCGATGTTTTGTTTATGTTTTCGCTCCATCATCCTTTTGGTGGTGGGTCTTGTCGCTACTGCGAAAATCGGCGCCGGCTTGACAGGAGAGTCGCCACCGTGCGTTATTCATCCCTCAGAGCGGGAAAGGAAACGCTCGAAGTAAACCTCGCAAAGACGGGAAAAGGTATGGTCATCGCAACCAAAACCTGGATTCGGGAGTCGGTTACGCAAGGGGAAGGTATTAGCACCCCTCACGTCCATCGTACTCGATGGGATCCACGCTTGGTGTTTATAGGTAACAGGGTGTATTATCTATCTACGCTAATGGCTGGTCTGAAAAGAAAATAAAAGGACAGGACTCGACAGAACATACGATGTTCTGGGCCTACGTATTCCCTCGTGCAATGGGAAAGTCAGAGTCAACGTAGTTCGACTTCCTACATCTAAACGGGGGAAAGGTTGCTCGCCAGGACATCGCGTCCTGTGCCTACGTACTTTCATCTGGTATGAAAGATCAGAGCAAACGTAGTTCGACTAACTACGGGTAAACAGGGACTCTCACACAGCAGTGAGAAAACAAACTGATCCTAAAGGCTCGGGAACCTACAAATACGATCTGGTCTCAAATGCACTCGGGCAAGAGAAAGGGGTAACAATCAATCGTTAGCGGGAAAGTCTCGATCGCACAGCCGCGAGAGAACTAAAGGTTAGTCGTTAGTGTGCTCGCTAGGATATCGCATCCTATGCCTACATATCTTCGTCTGGAACGAAGAATCAGAGCAGCTGTAGTTCAGCTAACTACGGATCAAGCTACTCAAAAGCTCCTACAGAAAGGAAAGGGAAACCCTAAAACTATAGCTGAGAAACAGGGGAATCTACCTACTGCTATCACACCTGGTTGACCATCATAATGTCTATCATAACAACTCCGCAGCGGAGAAGTCAGAGCTCCTAAGGGATCATGGCAACAGGACTAAACCACAAACAAGAAACTGCAAAGTAAATGAATACTGAAAATATGCATGAATGCAACAACTAGACAAACAAGGCACAGAGGCCGCAAACCACAAAGGCAAGGGAGCTCAGCTCCACCAAATACCAACAAGCAAAGCCACGCAATAACAAACAAGCAGAAGGAGGACCACCTCAACTTCTCATGCACACAAAGTCTACTTCTAATATGCACCTACTCAGAACTATCTAGATGAACCCCTAAGTCTAATGCAACATAACATCACACAAGTCAAACAATACAAAGAGACTAACCCTGAGCAGAGCCTCTAACAAACCTGAAACAAGCTCCTAATCCATCCTTAAACAAAGCTCTATACAACACCCTAAGCAAAGATCTAAGCATCAACTCTAATCAAAACCTAAGCAAGAGGAATCAATCCCAGTCTCCAAGCTTCAGAACAAGCTTACCAGAGAAAGGAAGCTAAGCAGACAAGCCCATAGTGCTTTCCTCAGGAAAGTACCAGGAAGTTACTACTCAGGAGTCATATCCTATGCGGCTCGACAACTGTGATCAGTTTACATTCCTCCTCAGGAGAAATTAAACTCACATGAAGGCTCCGGCGTCACTGGATATTTGAGAAAACCTATATGCACTATGGGAACTAAGTGAACAGACTCATAGGACCTTCCTCAGGAAAGTACTAGGAGGCTGACACTTAGGAATTGTACCCTACGTGGCTCGACAACTGTGATCAGTTTACATTCCTCCTCAGGAGAAATTAAACTCACAAGTTGGCTCCAACATCACTGGATACTTAAGAAATCCTAGATAAACTAATGGAACTAAGTGAATAGACCCATAGGACCTTCCTCAGGAAAGTACTAGGGGACTTCCACTTAGGAATCGTATCCCATGTGGCTCAACAACATGTGATCAGTTTACATTCCTCCTCAGGAGAAATTAAACTCACAAGTTGGCTCCAACATCATTGGATACTTAAGAAAGAGGTGAGAAGAAAGAATGAAAGTCATTCATAGTGCCTTCCTCAGGAAAGTACCATAAACTCCTTTCAAACTTCAGGGTCTCGAACCTCACAAACAGACAACAAGCTCCTAGACTAAGCCTCAATCCACTGCATCCTTGCAAGCTCCAGCAGGACCTCAATCAGCTCCCACCTTCAAGAAGAACCCACAGGCCAACAAGCCACAAGAGACTATCTCTGAAGTTCAACCACAGTTGAACTTCAAAGTCAGAAGTCATTAAGACTTCCCCTATCTTCAGACTCAGACAAATCAGATCAGAACATCCTACAAAAATCTATCAAAAATCTAATGGGAGACCTACATGGCTCTAGGACAACATACTGAAAAATCAGAACAAAATTCAACACCAGATGGAAGAACTAAAATCAGCAACACAGACATATCCACAAACCAATTTATTCAACATCAATAACAGTGGAAAAATGCAATTAAAATGAAAATGCATGATTAAGCTAATGTTTCTGCATTATAAAATTCTACACTGAACCACGAGTCTACAGAAAAAAGAACGGAATTATTCGACCAAATCTACTATTTTTTATTAATTTTCTAATGATATGCATGCATTGAAAATATTAAAAAGAAATCAATTAATTGGAAAATATGCAAAAAATAGCAAACAAAAATAAAATGTCATTTTTATTTTTATTTAATTTTCTTAACATTTTCATGAAATGGTAGAAAAAAGAATTATTAAAAAAACAATTATTTACATTTATTTATGAGTTATTTATAAAGCATGGAAAAATATAAAAGAAAAAAAACAAAATAAAGGAAAATGGAATAAAGCTGGGGGTTTAAACAGCAAGGTTCATTGGGTTATTATTGCATTGGGCTCACATTGGGGGTGTTAACAGCAAAAGGGCGTAGGCCCAAACTCAGAAATCAAACAGCCAGAGAAAAAAAAACGTAAAGGGGGTGCAGCACTAGCAAGTTTCAGTTCATACTATTACTGGGCTTACGCCCAGGGGGTGCTATTAGCAATTAGGGCCTAAGGCCCAAATCAATCCATTCTGATCTCACACGCCAGGGGGGTGGGACGAGCAATTGAGGGGGCAGTGTCAGTAAAACGTTTGGGCCTAAGCCCAATACGCCAACCCTAATCCAATCACTCAGTTAGACAAAACTGATCACTCTCCCCAAACCCTAACACTGTTCACTCACCTCTCTAGCCGTCTCCTTCATTCGTCTCCCTCAATTCACTCTCTCTGCAACTCAATCAATCCAACAAACCCTAAACGAAACAACTCCTCACAAACCCAAACACCTCAATCTCTCACAAGAAACTTACCTCAACTAAACATGGCCTAGCTTCATAAGTATGGTCACATTGAAGTTCTTACGCTAAATGTCCTCAAGATCCTGAGTCTACAGAATCTAACACGTGCATGCAAATGAAGGAGTTTAAGGAAGAAGGCTATAGAAACCTGGAACGACGAACGATAGTTGATGCTCTTTGAAGAGGTGGCTCGTTTGCTGAAGATCTTCGAACGGAGACGATTTCTGATGGTGGATCCGACGCTTGCTGAAGAATTTGACGAGATTCTGGGAATCTTGAAGGTTATCTGAGAAATTATGCGTGACAATGCTCTCGGAGGACGAAGATCTTTGGAGAAGACGAAGACGAAGACGAACTGAGCTCTCACGATCTGGAAACGGAGGAAGATTGAAGGTGTTGCTGGAGAGTTTCTGGAAATCTTCTTGAAGATTGAACGCCGTTTGAAGCTTCTGGAAATATTGCTTGAAGATGGATGAATGTCTGAGGATGATTTCTGGGGATTTTGACGAGGAATGATGAAGATTGATGATGTTCTGGAAAAAGGTTGTATGAAGGTATGAAGATTCCGGCGACGATGATGTTTCCGGCGAGGGATCAGATGAAGGTGACGGAGGAGGAAGGGGGAGAACGAAGAAGATAGGATGATTCTGGGTTTTCTGGTGGTTCAGGTGGTGGTCGGAGTTGGTTGGGGCTGCCGGCGGTGGGGGTTCACCGGTTTTGCATGCCGGTCAGGGGAGTTTCCGGTGAGGAGGTGAGGGGTGCTGGGAGGTGGACGCGTGTCACAGTTGGTGGAGGGAGTTGGTGCATGCGTGCCACGTGTGGTGGCGTGAAGAGAGAGGGAGAGATAGTGGAAAATGAGGTGGGGCCGTTCTGAGTGTGGTGGCGTGATTACCGTGAAACGCGTGGGACCCCTTCTTCCATCAACACGTGGCGGACAATATTTATATCACTGAAATTTGCTGGCAGCTTCCAGAAGCTTCTGGTCTGCGCTGGACTTTTTTGGACTATTGGATCATTTTTCTGGACTTTTTTTTGCTGATGAGAATTGGGCCTCAAAAAGAGTACCCCTGGGCCCATACGAATCATAGAAAAGACTGTAAAAAAACTGAATAACAAACAAAAACAATTAAATCTAATCAATACCAATTAAACTAATGATTAATCCTAATAAAATCTAACAAATCCAATTAAATCCTAAACAAAAAGATTTAAATCCTAATTAATTCTATATCAACCTAATTAAATCTAAAAAATGATTAAGAACCTAATTAACTCTAAAAGAAACAATTAACCTAATTAAACTCTAAAAAGCGATTAAAAGTCTAATTAATTCTATATTATACTAATTCTATTAAACTTCTACCATTATTTAATACTAGTAAGTCTATTATTAATAAAAGAAAAACTATATTATTTTCTATATTATCTAAAAACAATTAAAACTCTACTAATCCAAATTTATCATTCTATTTAATATGCTAAGAAAAATTCACTAATATTCTAAAAATGATAAAAGCTATTTAAATTCTATTAAAAATTCTACAAATGATTAAAATCTATTTAAAATATTCTATAAAATTCTAAAAAGAGGATTAAGCTATTAAAATATTCAAAAACCCTATTTAAATTCCAGAAAAATCTATAAAGCCTGTTAAAAATTCACAAAAGCCTATTAAACCCTAAAAATGCAGATGAATGCACATGACCCCCGTAAAAGAGCGCACGAGACCAGATCGAATCGAACAGAGATCCCCGGGCATCAGAATATCATCAAAATCACTGTGCAAGCTAAAAATCACCGTGGATCGCACAATTTCCCGAAAATAAAACCCTGGTGATCTGGACTGGATCTGTCGTATCTGATAGACGAAAGTCAAGCTGTAAACTCTGATATCCCCTGTTTTGCACAAAAATCATCTGTCTGATTTGCGGATATGAATTTAAACCATGAGTCAGATAGGAGAATCGGTTGGTCAAATTTTAGGGTGCAACAGCTGCCCCTATTCAAGCGACTTGGACCTGAAGGGTTTGAAGAGCACTCAGCCTTCAAACATTCAGAGGTACGAGACGGTTGAATACAAATAAAACCCGAAAATTTGCCAACCGCGAGCATATACTGTAAACTGCTTGGGGAATAAAGTCCAGAAAACCGAGTCCAGTCATTATGGCACCAAACTGATTAATCATCTGATAAAGAACTCCTGATTTGAATACCCGTCGCTTGTGATACCCCATATAACAAACCCTGAGGGTTGCAACAAAACACGTGATCCTTTCACATTGCCTACTGATAGGCAGGAAGAGAAATATACTCACATCGCCCAAAGATGGACGGGAAGACACCCTGATTGAATACTCACCTCGTCTAAAGATAGACAGAAAGACAACCTTAATCTCCCCATTCACATCGTCTAAGGATAGACGGAAAGACACCATAATCTCCATATTCACATCGTCTAAGGGTAGACGGGATCATCCTGATTGATGAAACAAATCAATATTCACATCGTCTAAGAGTAGACGGGATCATCCTGATTGATGAAACAAATCAATATTCTCATCGTCTAAGGGTAGACGGGAAGAAATTCTTAATCTCCATACTCACATCGTCTAAGGATAGACGGATACAAAGCCTGAATCTCCATACTCACATCGTCTAAAGATAGACGGAAAGAAATAATTCTCCGTACTCACATCGTCTAAGGGTAGACGGATACAAAGCCTGAATCTCCATACTCACATCGTCTAAAGATAGACGGAAAGTCACCATAATCTCCATATTCACATCGTCTAAGGATAGACGGAAAGTCACCATAATCTCCATATTCACATCGTCTAAGGGTAGACGGGATCATCCTGATTGATGAACAAATCAATATTCTCATCGTCTAAGGGTAGACGGGATCATCCTGATTGATGAACAAATCAATATTCTCATCGTCTAAGGGTAGACGGCATCATCCTGATTGATGAAACAAAACAATTCACATCGTCTAAGGATAGACGGAAAGACATTCTTAATCTCCATACACACATCGTCTAAGGGTAGACGGAAAGACACCATTGCGCAATTCAACACCATCCCTTGAATTTCAGAATTCTTCTGTTTACGGGAATTGATGGAAAGATCAATATCCTTGAAGGGGCCACATCGTCAGTATGGACTGACGGGAAGAAAACCACCTTTTAAAGAATCATGCCGTCAATAAGAATCAACGATCACGCAAACTGAACATTCTTCGAAGAGCCTCGCCATCAATAAGGATTGACAGTCAGAAACGTACCTCTTGAAACGTCATCTCATCCAATAAACAGAAAGAGAACCAACATTCAAAATCATTTTGAAACCCCTCAACAACTAAGGATAGCCGGAGAAGACTCGCTGGGGAAACACCTCATCATATGTATGATCTGGCAATAAGAAACCCGTTGGACGGTAACTCGACACTTCACATCGTCTGCTGACAGACGGGAAGAAAAGCTACTTACTAGAGAAGCTCTGTTTTGAACCTTATTGAAAATCAACCAAAACTTCACATCGTCTACTGATAGACGGGAAGGAAGGCATATCCTGGGGGAAACCCCTTCTTGAAACCTTACTGCGACCACCCGCAACTTCACATCGTCTATGGATAGACGGAAAGAAAACCACATTCGTACTCAAGACGTTTAATGATAGACGGAGAAGTCCATTTATTGGAGGAACACATCGCCAATATGAATTGACGGGAAAAAAAGCTTGTCGACATCAGATGACTGCTTGATCAAAGCATAATTGTTGTATGATCTGAGATACAAATAATCTGCTGAAATGTCTGAATACTGTTGCTGGATAAATGTCCCTGAACTGATCAAAGAGTAATTCCCACGCCATATGAGGCTGATAGAAAACCTGACTTATGCTTCGTATGCATATGCATATGCTTTAATCTTTCTATGGCGTAATGCTCTATTCTGGATGGAAATGCTACGCATTTTGACAGTGATATGCAAGTATGATGCAAATATGATGCATGCAATATGCTAGTGCAGGCTCGAGCTGCTGGAGAGAGCCGGGTACAGAACCACTTCATCAAAATAAATGCTGAAGGCGAGGCCAACTCTGTTAGGGATAAACTGGATATCACTGAATCGTCCTAGCAAAATAAATGCTGGGAGAGTGAAATCAACTCTGCTGGGGATATTGGGAACTTAACCGGACACCTCGACGAAGTAATACCCTGCTAGGGAATGTAACTCCGCTGTGAAATAGCAGACGTGCTGAATATGATTAGACTCTTCTGGGAATAACTTACCCATACCAATGACAAATTGGTCTTTGCTGGCAAAATGTAGGGAGTCTTCCACGTGCTGATGAAGCTTGGATTCGGAAATTGATGCGCCAACACGGATGGGCTTCACAGTAATCGCAAACATGGATTTGAACTTTTAAGCTATCTTACTGGGTCAGATACAACTGCCGCTGGGAAACATTCTTCCTGAATACACAGCCTTTTAGTGAAGAGTCAAGGGATAGTGACACGACTTCCCGCATTCATCTCACTCTCAAAAATCGACTGCATCTGCTCGAATAACTCTGTATGGCCCTGTAGGTACGGAAAACAACAATCCTTTTGCTTCTGATATGCCCCAGCTTATAGGACATCTGTGGGGATAGTCCCTGAAAGGAAATCTGCAAATCTGTTGCCTCGATGGTCTGATATAACATGCCTCAGCGTTCTGAACTTCTGAGAGATACTTCACCTTACCTGCTTCTCGCACAACCTTTGCATGCTTAAGATGGTCTGCCCCTGAATGCAATGACCTTGCCCCTGATTATCTAATTCAGAGTAGTGCCCTCTGACTGCGGCGTATTTGCCGAACCTCAACCTGATTGCCCCAGAATAACTGACTTCGAAAAGCTGACCTGACTGGGGATCACAATAAAGCTTGCCCCTGCTCTCGGAACATTCGGGCGTTCTGTATTCTATCTTGACCATACTTTCCATTGTAGGAAGCTTTTCTGCTGTCAAGCGCTTACTCGCAAGTAAAACAAGTTGTTCTGCATAAAAGATGTATTAATGCAACACATATGACAGCTTTGACATCCAATCTGTTCACTGGGAAAAGGAAAAACAGTTTATAGCATATAATGCACAAAACATTTATCAACATCAGTACCATCATGGTAAGAGGAACCTTTTTAGGAGTCAGAATCGACGCGACCTTTACCGGAGTATGCTTTCGAAACAACCTGCTTCAATTAGGACTTTTGAAGGTTGTAACATGGTCAGGTTCATGGTTTTGAAAGGAAAGGATAAAGGCTCGAAGTTTATTTTGGCCCACCCGTTCTCCTTGATGTTCTCCCATCCTACGTTCAGCTAATTTGACCTTAGCGCTCACCTCTCAGAGGTTAAAAGATAGGAGTGATAGTTCGAGAAACTTTTGGATTTTGGGGTGACAGCCACTCACTTTTCATCTTTGACATTTGAGATCACACGACTCGTATTTCCATCGAGGATTTTTCTCTTGATCCTTTTCATCTTTCTCTTTTTCATATCCCTAACTTTTGCCTGGACTGACTCCTTTGGAGTTTCTTTGATTTTTTAAGTCCAGCGGGATGCCCTCATTTTTGCCTAAGTCATTTGTTTTGAAGTTTTCTTGACTTAGCAGGCTTTTGATTCTTTTTTTCTCTCTTTTTTCTTTCGAACAAGTCGTGTGACACTGGTTGTCTGACTCTTTGGGAAGTGATGTGGCTGTCCCACTCTTGATTGAACCATTGTGGTCTTTTAGGCACGACCTCTAGGGACGTGATTGATCCTTGAACGGACACTCCTTTGGCAGTTTGGACGCTCAGTCAAATTAGCTAACACCTACCCTGCCCCAGGTTAAAGATCGAGGGTTTTTTTCATTCACAGAAAGAAACTCCTACTACAAGGCTCGAAGGGGTTGACAAGGGATTATCTTCCTTATATCTCCGGTGTTTAGGGATTTGAAACAATGCCTGTACATCATCAGCAGGTTTTATTTCAAAAGCATACAATATCGGTAGTTGCATGTCGGTCATTTTCGTCATCCTCCCCAAATTCTTCTTAACCAAGTGTTGTACATTTGTAAAAACAATTAGTGAACACGACTGGATTCAATCAAAACATGCATATTTATTTCATTATCATCAATTTGAATGAAAACAACAAGTTTTACAAACAAGCTTACAAATTCAAACAGGAAAGCAACTACAAATGTAGAGAAATGACAAGCTAAAACAAAGAAAATATGCTAGCTTCTGAGAACTGGGCTTTTGCATCTGCCCTGCTGCTGAACCAGCTATCTTTATTAGAGGCAATTCGATGCTGCCTTGATCTGCTTTCAACGACTTAACCTCTTGGCCCGAAGCTGATTGCTGCACTATCAAGCAGATCCTGCACTTTGTGCTTAAAAGCGTGGCAGCCTTCTATATCGTGACCCGGGGCTCCAGAATGAAACTCACAGTGCTTGCTTGCATCATAACCAAACGGGGGAGTTCCCGTTATTGGTGCCAGATTTCTCTTCTCTACCAGATTCAATCCCAACAATGTCTGCAGCAACTCGGCATATGTTGAGGGAGGCTTCTCGAACACTCTTCTCGGTTTGCTACCCTGGAATCTTCGTTGAGTTTGCTGTGCCCCCTGCTGAGGCTGCTGCTGCTGGTATCGGGTTGACCCTTGAACACCCTTTGTATCAAATGCAACATTGGTTTCTTGACCTTCAATGTACTGATTAGCGCTCTCCTTATGCTTAACCATTTTCTTTCTCAGATCTGCCCCAGGAATAGGCAACAGTTGTGGGCCTGGAGATTCTGACACCATGGAGTCCAGGATGCGCTTCTGACCCACTGCAGCTTTAGAAACATCTGTCATCTTAGCATCGACTGAGACAGGAGCAATATGCACCGATACGCCGCCCGGCGTGAATTCAATATCGTGCGAGTCAATCAAGTCTTGAACATTGTGCTTAAAAGCATGACAACCCTCGATGTCGTGCCCGAATGCCCCAGAATGAAATTCACATTGCTTACTGGCATCATACCCTTGAGGAAACGCTCTCGTTGGTGGTGTCAATGTTCTTTTCTCAACCAGATTAAACCTCAATAAGATCTGCAAGAGCTCAGCATAGGTCATAGGTGGTGCCTCAAACATTCTCCTTGGCTTTCCTTCCTGGATCTTCCGCTGAGCCGGATGTATCCTCGGTTGCTGCTGCGCAGGTTCCACATGCACAGGTGGCACGAGCTTCTTCATTGTGGCTTCAAATAGCTGATCGTCTTCTTTCCTAAGCACATTCTTGACTACCTCCATGATCAAGCTCATTTGGGTCTTCAGCTGACTGTTTTCCTCTTTGAGGATCTTCTGCTCCAGACGCATCTCTTGCATGTCTCTCATCATCTGCCCCAGCTGGCTTTGGACTTCAGTCAATTCAAACTGATTCTGTTCCATATCTCTGAAGGAGTTCCTGCAACAAACTGGATGACGATGAAATAAGGCCCACGGTTCTGATATACCTGCTAAATGATAATGCAGCGCAGAAAGCAAACACATATTCACAACGAGACAAAGAGAAACTCAAGCTATAAGCACACAGACAAACATCTCCCATACATGTACAACCAACAAAATCAGCAGGTAAGCACAAATGAGTATGAATATAACGACCCCAGCCAACAATCCTGGTGGTGGTCAGCAGACACTAGTGCACAAAAAGCTAAACGGATTAGGCAGAGAAAACAGATGCGGCATCCGGCATAGAAACCTCTAGAAACTTCCCCCATATTCAACTGAACTCTCTGATGGACAATCTTCAGAGCACACACTTCCTGTGGAGTCTTCCGTGACATTAACTGACGAACCCCCACAACTGGAAGATGGAAAATCATTAATCTGAACAAAACCCTGAGGCGTGATGCAAGCACGGCTAGAGTCTAACAGATCCTGAATCTGACTTCTAAGCACTTTACAATCATTTGTTGAATGCCCCTGTGCCCCAACATGGTACTCACAGCGGGCGCTGGCATCAAAACCTGGAGGATATGGTGGAATCACCGGCTTAGTCTCTTTCGGCACTATCAATCCACTTCTGACCAGATCTGGCAACAACTGACTGTACGACACCGGTAGCTGAGTAAACTGCCTTTCAGGTTTCCTTGGTCTTCGTGGAGCATGCTGACGCGATCGGCGGTAAGATGACCGTT
Organism: Lathyrus sativus; assembly: GCA_963859935.3. NCBI lineage: Eukaryota > Viridiplantae > Streptophyta > Magnoliopsida > Fabales > Fabaceae > Lathyrus > Lathyrus sativus. Next base: position 474,151,982 of record OZ012741.1, on the reverse strand, counting down.
GACTTGAAGTGTCTGAAAACTGATCCTGAGATGCTAGAGATTCTGAGGTGGCATCATCTCCTTCCCACTCTTCTTGAGAACTGACAACTGACTCAATCTTATTAACTGGGACGTAAGGAACACCTCGAAACTTTCCACTCCTGAGTCCTCGCTCAACAATCTCTCCCAGCCTCATCAGGCCCACAAAGTTTGTGCAACTGAACAATTTGTCAAAATAATGGCCTTTCAGGGTACCCAAGAAGATGTCAACCAGTTCTCTTTCCGGAAGCGGTGGTCGAACACTAGCAGCCAATTCCTTCCATCTTCGCAAATACGCTCTGAATGATTCATTCTCCGCTTGAGACAATTCTTGCAGGTCTACGAGACTAGGAGTCAAATCCAGGTTGTAATCGTATTGCTTCATGAAAGCTCTGGCTAAATCTACCCATGATCGAATCTGATTACTCTCTAATTGCACATACCATCTCAACGATGCCCCAGTCAGGCTATACTGGAAGCAATGGATCATCAATTTGTCATCTCGCACAAACGAAGTCATCCTTCGGCAGAACATCATCAAATGCAGCTTTGGACAGCTATCTCCTGTGTATTTTTCAAATTCCGGCACTTTGAACTTGTACGGCAACACCAGGTCGGGGACCAAGCACATGGCTACAGCATCCAGGTTAACGGCATCTTTCGCTTCCAAGGCTTTCATTTGCTCTTCCAACACTCGGACTCTTCTACCATCGTCAAGAGCTCTTGGATCTACTAACCCGGTCACTGGAATATCTCTCCGGTAATTCATCACAGGGAAAGCAACACATTGATTGTTAACAGGAGGATAGCGTTCATTTTGGACAAGAAACTGCTCATGTCGGCCTCTGTTCTCAACAGCAGGCTGCACAACTTGGGCTGCAGTAAGATTGTTTGCTTGCGGGAAGCCTTCCATAGAATCATACTGATGGTTGGGCGCCGTGGCGAACCTTGCCAAAGTGTTAGGAGCCTGGAAATTGCCTTCAGACATAGCCACCAATTACCTGTAACCGACTATGCTGCTTGATTCTGCTCAAATCTGCTTCAGCCCCTTGGTCGTCTCCACTCTTGCCTCAAACAATTCCCCGAGAATCACCTTCTGGTGAAAACAAAGGTTGGATAAGTGCTCTGACCTGCTAGAGAAATGCTATGCAGTATGATTTATGCAAACAGAAATACAAAAATGCTAACGTGCATGTGTGCATTGGAGATATTTTCCCTCCAATTCCAGTGTCAGTGGTAGCGAGACGAGATGAACCATAAAGACAATATTTGGAAAAACCCTCATATATTGATTAGAATAACTGTCTTGTCAAGAGGTTACATAACTATGCTCCATACAGCTGATATGATAAGGAGGATCCCAGCCAACATGCCTGGTGGTGATCTCAACATACAGAATACAAGAGAGAAATCAAATACGGGTACGGTTGCGGAAGTCTTCGACCATCTTCTTTGTCTCTGCATGATCTGGTTGATAAATCAAACCTTCTATCAGTCGATCCCTCTTCCTGACCGTCCCCTGGATGTCTCTGACAAAGTCTTCCCAAGCCTTATCATTGGCACCACCCCCAGGTTTGGGTCTCTTGGCATCTGCTCTATGCTGGAAATCTTCCAAATTCTTCATGGCATCTGTTAGCTTGCGCTCGGCCTCGTATCGGCGACAGGCTTCTTCTTCAAGCTCTTCGTTCTTCACCTTGACCTGTTCTTCCAACTGAGCAATCTGTGTCTTCAGCTCTTCTTCTCGCTCCTTGCGCTTGGTCATAGTGAGATCCCAGTGTTCTCTGAACTTGGCTAGTTTTGTGTAGGCCCTTTCCAGCTCTTGCTTCTTAGTGGCCAACACACTACTAACGGAGTCTACATCTAACTCTAGACGCTTCTTGGTTTTAGTCAATTCCAATAACGTAGTCTTCAGATGTTTCAGAGTTTCAGCCTGTTGCTTAGAAACATATCCTGTTTCAATCTTTTCATGCCGAAGCTGGGCATTCTCCTGCTCTAAAGCCTCTTTAGCCCTTGCTAGCTCTTCTTTCTCAGCCATCATCTGCTTGTAGACCTGCATGTCCACAGTGGTAGGCTCCTCTACCGGAGGAGGATGCAATGGCTGAACTGCTGGATACGGCATAAGGAATTTCACAGCTCGCTCCCGAATCCATTCTTCATATGGGCCAGGAACTCGAGTATCCCTTCTGCTACCTGAAAGCTTCCCTCTCTTGTGCAAGTTTTTCCAGGCTTTCTCGAGTTTGGTCAGCATTTCTTTCCCTATTGCCCCAGTGAGATACAGAGATTCCTGTATCTCCTCGGGCTTTGGCGCTCCTTGAGGTATGTACCCAAATTGCTTGATCAATAAGGAAGGGTTATAGTTGACACAACCTTTCCTTCCTATTAACGGAACATTCGGGAATCCTTCGCCTTTGAGTATGACTTCAGCTCCAAATACCTCTTTATTGGCCCATACCACGTTCTCAGCAGTCAATCCCATTAAGTGCTCGGGCCATCCTAGAGAATTGATAGATGTGACAAACGGGCCTGACTTAGGCATATGACTGGTGAACCACCTGCATAGGAGAGGTACACAGCAAGACACATTCCTTCCTCGTCGCTTTTCATTCTGGTAATGGGTTGAATGGTGGATATCTCCCAGCAAAGTAGGAACTGGGTTCTTCGCAGCCAAAATATAGAAGGCATCAGAATCAACAAAATCAGGAATGTTCGGGAATAACACGATGCCATACACACATACAACAAGGATGACGTCAAAAACACCCCAGCTACCCTTCTGGGCATACTCTCGAGCCTTCTCCACTAAGACATCCAATGGAAATCCCCATACGTCTCCTCTTCTGATCATCTTCCCAGACAGCTCAGACTCTTTCAAGCACAGGATGGTAGAAAGCTCAGCCAGCTTAGGCTCAGCGTCCGTACGATAAAAAGGTATCTGCTCACGAATCGGTATATCCAGAAGTGCAGAGTACTCCTCCAGGGTAGGAGCCAAAACGAAGTCGGGAAATACAAAACACCTGAGCTCCGCGTCGTAAAACTGTAACAAAGTATAGATGCCGCTGGTCTCGTAGGCAGATGGCTGATAAACGTAGGTCAGAATCCTCCCATATCTCTTTCTGAAGTCACCCATTCCCCTCTTCTTAGCAATAGCAATCAACTCTAACAATAGACTGATATTCGGTGACGGAAACTTATAGGGCAATACTCTCTTCAGGTTTTCCATGTCTTGCTAGGAACAAACACCAGAACTGGAAGGGAAAATATGTACCTGCAATACACACACGTTAGTTGAATGCAGATGGTGATGCAATGATGCAATATGATAAATAATGCAATCTGCGAACACAGGGGCTATGCTGTAGCCTGAAGAGGAATATCTCTGTGATCAAGAACAGAAAACCATCACGGTCATCAGAATCCCATGCCACTAACTACCAGCTGATACTCAAAATATCAATCCCCTAGTAAGAAAACCATCTGAACCTCTGTATCTGACGAGAATACCATCTGATAATAGCCTCAACCTCAGATAAGAAACCCATCTGACCCAGACAACACACCTGGAGACGAATCAAGAACACCATCTGACAAAGGTACTGAATCATGGTTTCTGAAGGCCAGTTTTCCTGCAATAACCCAGTCCCTCTCACAGGTAGGATAGACCTAATCCACGGACACAGGTACGGCATCCTATGCGGTCATCAGCGTCACAGACTTTCATGAATGACGATACGATTCCCAGAAGGAGTGGCATCATCAAATCATGAAGAGGCCTCACTTAGCTGACTTCCAAATGATCGGTCCCCAGAGTCGACAATCCTCACGTCTGGACTCCTCTCAGATCCTCAGGACCGGAAAGGAGCACCTCTGCAAGAATCTCGTCTGAGCGCAGATTTTCGTAGGGAACTGTGCCTGCTCAGCAGACAGGTTCGTCTACTACTTCTCCGCAACTATATCTAGGTGTGTACTCAAGCCCAGGTCCGGCTTTTCACTCACAGTAACATCCCTTTGCCCACAGCAATAATCATAATAATATAATGCTGGAAAATAAATGCGGAAAGGTAAAGGTACAGATAAGTAAAGTGCAGAAAAGTAAAACACAATATGCACAACACCCAACCAATAAACACCCAAGCGCTAGGATTGACTCGCGTAGGGGATGGGAAACGGTCCCAGCATAAGGGATGGGAAAAGTCCCTAGATGCTATAGATCCCCAGCAGAGTCGCCAGCTGTCGCTACTGCGAAAATCGGCGCCGGCTTGACAGGAGAGTCGCCACCGTGCGTTATTCATCCCTCAGAGCGGGAAAGGAAACGCTCGAAGTAAACCTCGCAAAGACGGGAAACGGTATGGTCATCGCAACCAAAACCTGGATTCGGGAGTCGGTTACGCAAGGGGAAGGTATTAGCACCCCTCACGTCCATCGTACTCGATGGGATCCACGCTTGGTGTTTATAGGTAACAGGGTGTATTATCTATCTACGCTAATGGCTGGTCTGAAAAGAAAATAAAAGGACAGGACTCGACAGAACATACGATGTTCTGGGCCTACGTATTCCCTCGTGCAATGGGAAAGTCAGAGTCAACGTAGTTCGACTTCCTACATCTAAACGGGGGAAAGGTTGCTCGCCAGGACATCGCGTCCTGTGCCTACGTACTTTCATCTGGTATGAAAGATCAGAGCAAACGTAGTTCGACTAACTACGGGTAAACAGGGACTCTCACACAGCAGTGAGAAAACAAACTGATCCTAAAGGCTCGGGAACCTACAAATACGATCTGGTCTCAAATGCACTCGGGCAAGAGAAAGGGGTAACAATCAATCGTTAGCGGGAAAGTCTCGATCGCACAGCCGCGAGAGAACTAAAGGTTAGTCGTTAGTGTGCTCGCTAGGATATCGCATCCTATGCCTACATATCTTCGTCTGGAACGAAGAATCAGAGCAGCTGTAGTTCAGCTAACTACGGATCAAGCTACTCAAAAGCTCCTACAGAAAGGAAAGGGAAACCCTAAAACTATAGCTGAGAAACAGGGGAATCTACCTATTGCTATCACACCTGGTTGACCATCCTAATGTCTATCATAACAACTCCGCAGCGGAGAAGTCAGAGCTCCTAAGGGATCATGGCAACAGGACTAAACCACAAACAAGAAACTGCAAAGTAAAGGAATACTGAAAATATGCATGAATGCAACAACTAGACAAACAAGGCACAGAGGCCGCAAACCACAAAGGCAAGGGAGCTCAGCTCCACCAAATACCAACAAGCAAAGCCACGCAATAACAAACAAGCAGAAGGAGGACCACCTCAACTTCTCATGCACACAAAGTCTACTTCTAATATGCACCTACTCAGAACTATCTAGATGAACCCCTAAGTCTAATGCAACATAACATCACACAAGTCAAACAATACAAAGAGACTAACCCTGAGCAGAGCCTCTAACAAACCTGAAACAAGCTCCTAATCCATCCTTAAACAAAGCTCTATACAGCACCCTAAGCAAAGATCTAAGCATCAACTCTAATCAAAACCTAAGCAAGAGGAATCAATCCCAGTCTCCAAGCTTCAGAACAAGCTTACCAGAGAAAGGAAGCTAAGCAGACAAGCCCATAGTGCTTTCCTCAGGAAAGTACCAGGAAGTTACTACTCAGGAGTCATATCCTATGCGGCTCGACAACTGTGATCAGTTTACATTCCTCCTCAGGAGAAATTAAACTCACATGAAGGCTCCGGCGTCACTGGATATTTGAGAAAACCTATATGCACTATGGGAACTAAGTGAACAGACTCATAGGACCTTCCTCAGGAAAGTACTAGGAGGCTGACACTTAGGAATTGTACCCTACGTGGCTCGACAACTGTGATCAGTTTACATTCCTCCTCAGGAGAAATTAAACTCACAAGTTGGCTCCAACATCACTGGATACTTAAGAAATCCTAGATAAACTAATGGAACTAAGTGAATAGACCCATAGGACCTTCCTCAGGAAAGTACTAGGGGACTTCCACTTAGGAATCGTATCCCATGTGGCTCAACAACATGTGATCAGTTTACATTCCTCCTCAGGAGAAATTAAACTCACAAGTTGGCTCCAACATCATTGGATACTTAAGAAAGAGGTGAGAAGAAAGAATGAAAGTCATTCATAGTGCCTTCCTCAGGAAAGTACCATAAACTCCTTTCAAACTTCAGGGTCTCGAACCTCACAAACAGACAACAAGCTCCTAGACTAAGCCTCAATCCACTGCATCCTTGCAAGCTCCAGCAGGACCTCAATCAGCTCCCACCTTCAAGAAGAACCCACAGGCCAACAAGCCACAAGAGACTATCTCTGAAGTTCAACCACAGTTGAACTTCAAAGTCAGAAGTCATTAAGACTTCCCCTATCTTCAGACTCAGACAAATCAGATCAGAACATCCTACAAAAATCTATCAAAAATCTAATGGGAGACCTACATGGCTCTAGGACAACATACTGAAAAATCAGAACAAAATTCAACACCAGATGGAAGAACTAAAATCAGCAACACAGACATATCCACAAACCAATTTATTCAACATCAATAACAGTGGAAAAATGCAATTAAAATGAAAATGCATGATTAAGCTAATGTTTCTGCATTATAAAATTCTACACTGAACCACGAGTCTACAGAAAAAAGAACGGAATTATTCGACCAAATCTACTATTTTTTATTAATTTTCTAATGATATGCATGCATTGAAAATATTAAAAAGAAATCAATTAATTGGAAAATATGCAAAAAATAGCAAACAAAAATAAAATGTCATTTTTATTTTTATTTAATTTTCTTAACATTTTCATGAAATGGTAGAAAAAAGAATTATTAAAAAAACAATTATTTACATTTATTTATGAGTTATTTATAAAGCATGGAAAAATATAAAAGAAAAAAAACAAAATAAAGGAAAATGGAATAAAGCTGGGGGTTTAAACAGCAAGGTTCATTGGGTTATTATTGCATTGGGCTCACATTGGGGGTGTTAACAGCAAAAGGGCGTAGGCCCAAACTCAGAAATCAAACAGCCAGAGAAAAAAAAACGTAAAGGGGGTGCAGCACTAGCAAGTTTCAGTTCATACTATTACTGGGCTTACGCCCAGGGGGTGCTATTAGCAATTAGGGCCTAAGGCCCAAATCAATCCATTCTGATCTCACACGCCAGGGGGGTGGGACGAGCAATTGAGGGGGCAGTGTCAGTAAAACGTTTGGGCCTAAGCCCAATACGCCAACCCTAATCCAATCACTCAGTTAGACAAAACTGATCACTCTCCCCAAACCCTAACACTGTTCACTCACCTCTCTAGCCGTCTCCTTCATTCGTCTCCCTCAATTCACTCTCTCTGCAACTCAATCAATCCAACAAACCCTAAACGAAACAACTCCTCACAAACCCAAACACCTCAATCTCTCACAAGAAACTAACCTCAACTAAACATGGCCTAGCTTCATAAGTATGGTCACATTGAAGTTCTTACGCTAAATGTCCTCAAGATCCTGAGTCTACAGAATCTAACACGCGCATGCAAATGAAGGAGTTTAAGGAAGAAGGCTATAGAAACCTGGAACGACGAACGATAGTTGATGCTCTTTGAAGAGGTGGCTCGTTTGCTGAAGATCTTCGAACGGAGACGATTTCTGATGGTGGATCCGACGCTTGCTGAAGAATTTGACGAGATTCTGGGAATCTTGAAGGTTATCTGAGAAATTATGCGTGACAATGCTCTCGGAGGACGAAGATCTTTGGAGAAGACGAAGACGAAGACGAACTGAGCTCTCACGATCTGGAAACGGAGGAAGATTGAAGGTGTTGCTGGAGAGTTTCTGGAAATCTTCTTGAAGATTGAACGCCGTTTGAAGCTTCTGGAAATATTGCTTGAAGATGGATGAATGTCTGAGGATGATTTCTGGGGATTTTGACGAGGAATGATGAAGATTGATGATGTTCTGGAAAAAGGTTGTATGAAGGTATGAAGATTCCGGCGACGATGATGTTTCCGGCGAGGGATCAGATGAAGGTGACGGAGGAGGAAGGGGGAGAACGAAGAAGATAGGATGATTATGGGTTTTCTGGTGGTTCAAGTGGTGGTCGGAGTTGGTTGGGGCTGCCGGCGGTGGGGGTTCACCGGTTTTGCATGCCGGTCAGGGGAGTTTCCGGTGAGGAGGTGAGGGGTGCTGGGAGGTGGACGCGTGTCACAGTTGGTGGAGGGAGTTGGTGCATGCGTGCCACGTGTGGTGGCGTGAAGAGAGAGGGAGAGATAGTGGAAAATGAGGTGGGGCCGTTCTGAGTGTGGTGGCGTGATTACCGTGAAACGCGTGGGACCCCTTCTTCCATCAACACGTGGCGGACAATATTTATATCACTGAAATTTGCTGGCAGCTTCCAGAAGCTTCTGGTCTGCGCTGGACTTTTTTGGACTATTGGATCATTTTTCTGGACTTTTTTTTGCTGATGAGAATTGGGCCTCAAAAAGAGTACCCCTGGGCCCATACGAATCATAGAAAAGACTGTAAAAAAACTGAATAACAAACAAAAACAATTAAATCTAATCAATACCAATTAAACTAATGATTAATCCTAATAAAATCTAACAAATCCAATTAAATCCTAAACAAAAAGATTTAAATCCTAATTAATTCTATATCAACCTAATTAAATCTAAAAAATGATTAAGAACCTAATTAACTCTAAAAGAAACAATTAACCTAATTAAACTCTAAAAAGCGATTAAAAGTCTAATTAATTCTATATTATACTAATTCTATTAAACTTCTACCATTATTTAATACTAGTAAGTCTATTATTAATAAAAGAAAAACTATATTATTTTCTATATTATCTAAAAACAATTAAAACTCTACTAATCCAAATTTATCATTCTATTTAATATGCTAAGAAAAATTCACTAATATTCTAAAAATGATAAAAGCTATTTAAATTCTATTAAAAATTCTACAAATGATTAAAATCTATTTAAAATATTCTATAAAATTCTAAAAAGAGGATTAAGCTATTAAAATATTCAAAAACCCTATTTAAATTCCAGAAAAATCTATAAAGCCTGTTAAAAATTCACAAAAGCCTATTAAACCCTAAAAATGCAGATGAATGCACATGACCCCCGTAAAAGAGCGCACGAGACCAGATCGAATCGAACAGAGATCCCCGGGCATCAGAATATCATCAAAATCACTGTGCAAGCTAAAAATCACCGTGGAGCGCACAATTTCCCGAAAATAAAACCCTGGTGATCTGGACTGGATCTTCCGTATCTGATAGACGAAAGTCAAGCTGTAAACTCTGATATCCCCTGTTTTGCACAAAAATCATCTGTCTGATTTGCGGATATGAATTTAAACCATGAGTCAGATAGGAGAATCGGTTGGTCAAATTTTAGGGTGCAATAGGTCTGGCATTTCGTCGATGTCAGATTGCGCGATGTTTTGTTTGTGTTTTCGCTCCATCATCCTTTTGGTGGTGGGTCTGGTATTTCGTCGATATCAGATTGTGCGATGTTTTGTTTATGTTTTCGCTCTACCATCCTTTTGGTGGTAGGTCTGGCATTTCGTCGATGTCAGATTGTGCGATATTTTGTTCGTGTTTTCGCTCTACCATCCTTTTGGTGGTAGGTCTGGCATTTCGTCGATGTCAGATTGCGCGTTGTTTTGTTTATGTTTTCGCTCTACCATCCTTTTGTTGGTAGGTCTGGCATTTCGTCGATGTCAGATTGCGCGTTATTTTGTTTGTGTTTTCGCTCTACCATCCTTTTGTTGGTAGGTCTGGCATTTCGTCGATGTCAGATTGCGCGGTGTTTTGTTTGTGTTTTCGCTCTACCATCCTTTTGGTGGTAGGTCTGGCATTTCGTCGATGTCAGATTGCGCGATGTTTTGTTTATGTTTTCGCTCTACCATCCTTTTGTTGGTAGGTCTGGCATTTCGTCGATGTCAGATTGCGCGGTGTTTTGTTTGTGTTTTTGCTCCGTCATCCTTTTGGTGGTGGGTCTGGCATTTCGTCGATGTCAGATTGCGCGATATTTTGATTGTGTTTTGCTTTGCCATCCTTTTGGTGGTGGTGGTCGTGTGTGTTTCATTCCCTCATCCCTTTTGGTGATGATGGCTGTTTGCCAGTTATTTACAGTTTACTCAGAAGTTTACATTTATCAGTATTTGCAATTCTCAAACATCTCTTTATCTTTCGGACAAATTCAGGGTCTTCTTCATATCTAATTGACTTCTACCTCAGGAATATGAACGCTAATGCAGTTCATTTTCCTATGTTTAAGCCGATTAGATAGGGGCATCTGTCATACCCTAAATTTGTCCTACCCTTTTTGTAAATATTTTCGCATTTTATTTTTTCGTGCCATTTAGACACATGTCCGCTCGCAATTGGTCGATTTTTAAAAGTTTATCTTTATGACCCATTAAGGCGTGACACGTGGCCTAACAACCTTTTTGTGAATTTTATTTTCTTAAACTTTTTCTTTTTTAAAATTTACTAATTATATTTTTAATAATTATTTTTTGTTTTTTTTTTAAAAAAAATTTCAATCTTTTTTTTATATTCCTTTTAATACTTATTTAATTGTTATTATTAATTTTTATTTTATTACTTAGTTTTGTTAATTAATATTGCAATAATTAAATTATGTCATTAGTATTGGTTTAATATTAACTAATTGATTAGATTGTAAAAAGAATAGAAAAGAGAATTGTAACCAAAGAAAAAAGAAGCAAGTTGGGGGGAGAGAGGCCCAATTGCGACGGCCCGTTAGGGTTTGTCTTGGGGATGAATATTAATAGAAGAGGAAGACTGATGGGAAATGGGGGGAATCTACTGTTCATCGGATCAAAAAACGGCGCCCCTTTTCTAAAAGAAAACCTAATTTGGGGGCACTGTTCATGCTTCCTTTTCGAGCCGCCATCGCAACCCTCCTTCTCCCGCTTCGTAAACCTTCTCCATCACCATATAACACCTCCTCCTCTTTCTTTCTTCCCGTTTCTTTTCCGTTACACCATTATCAGCCCCATCAAAACCCCAACTCCCACCTCAAGAACGGTCTCTGATATTAAAACACCACTACCCTCTGCGCCGTTGTCATCCATCACCAAATTTCAATTACACCAACATCAATACAACATCGCCTTATCTCGCGCATTTTTGATTTGGCAAAGATGACGATGACGCCGCGCCCCAGTTCATAGCAGCGGTGAAGCGATGATTTCATTCGTTCCTTTTAACTTAACTTTGATTTCAATACAGGTGATGACGTTGCGAGGTTTCTCCTCGATCTGATTTTCGGTCGCAACTCAGCAAGACTACGAGCAGTATCGCAATCAACGTTTGGTCTTAACAACATCACATCATAAGCTTTTATTCGGCAACAATCCAAATCTGTGGTAGTTTCTGTGGCAAGTTATTTCATGTCGCGATAATATGTTTCGGTGTCGATTTGTTGAAGATCATGTTTAGTCATTCAATCTTTATTTTGTGTGTACATGTTATTACTAGATACGTTTGCTCCTAGGATTTGTTTATACTGGTTTTATTGCTTTTGGATTTTACCCTGTTCTTCGTTTGCTTCTAGATATGTGCATCTGCAGAAGCTTAGGTTTCGTGGGGCGGAGTCTGCTGACGCACTGCTTCACCTTCGAGCTAAGAACTTGCGTGAAACAAGTGGGGAGAGTGGTAGGAAGATGACCGATGCAACTCTTGCTGTCGTTGCAGCCCAACATGAGTTGCCTGAGAGTCTTCAGCTTGGACCAGATTTTTGTGTTAAAGTCACATGTGATGCTGTGAGATCAATAGCCCATTGTTGTCTTAATTTGAATGAACTCAAGCTCTCAGGCGTTAGGGGTGTAAATGCTGATGTTATTAATGCATTGGCTAACTATTGTCCTAAGCTGACTGATATCGGGTTCATGGACTGCCTGAGTGTTGATGAGCTTGCATTGGAAATGTGCAATCAGTTTGTTTCTTTTCTGTTGCAGGGACACCAAATATGAAATGGAGTATGGTTTCACATCTTTGGCATAAGCTTCTTAATCTGATTGGATTAGATGTTTCAAGAATCGATATTGGTCCCTCCTTTGATTGTTTCAAGTTTACGGAGGCAAAGAGGGTGGAGAATGGGTTGTATAGGCTTATTTCTTTATTTATTTTTTTCATTTTTGCAACTTTGGTATTGTTTGCTGCTCTATTTGTTTGCGTGCAGGTTGAGGGGGAATTAATGACATTGGTTCGATTCAAACAACAACAACAACATTGTCACAACTGCAGCAATACGGTAACGACGGATGCTACACGCTAGGATGCGACATCCCCGGCTTGCGTGGCTCCAGTCAGTGGCGTGACAGCAATGTAAGCTTCGGTTCTGCGGCAAAGACTTCACAACAAACTTCAACAACCTTAACTCTGAAAGAAAACGGCTTCGCCGACAAGCTCCTGCAGCTATTACCTATTGTTGTATGTGAATCGATGATGCTATGTTCTACTGATGAACATCAGTACGTAACATGTTGCGGATTCATCAGAGAAAGAGAGCATAGGTCATGAATATGCTAGGACTGCTCTATTTAATTTCAATCTTTGTTTTGGTTTCTCGTATTGCTTGTTGGTGTGCCTATTTATGTACAGGTTAACAGGGGATTAACGACATCGCACCGATAATATTCAACAACAATAACAGGGCTCGCATATGATTCCATCTTTGTCTGTCGCAATTTGGTAAAAATTATGCTGCCGTCATCTTCATGAGCAAGCTTTGAATCAGATGTGAGACTGGAAGGGATTTTGCCCTAGCAATAACACGCCGCTACAACTCTGTGCGTGGAAACGGGTTCGAGTTCGAGGGCGCCATATTGTTATTTCTGTTTGCAGGTTTCCGTTGGTGCCGAGTCTAGCTAATTATGTTCTATTGGTGTTAATTTTTAGTATAGACTTTTTGTTACTAATGTGGTTACGGAATGAAGGATGTCGGTTTAAGCTTATACAAGTTGTATGGCTTGTTGTTGACACAATATAATTATTTTGTTTTCAATTTGAGCATGTGTTGGACTGACAGTTTCAAGTTTCTCTTGGAAAAAACATATAACATTTCTTTGCAGAATTTGCCTTGCAGAATTCACGTGATGATGTTGTTATCATTATGTACCACAGCAGCATGGTTCTCGATAAGGTGTATGTCAAGACATTAGTTGTAAAAGAGTTCTTCCACAGAATGCGCAGCAGCCGCGATTTCAAAATCCCATTCGACTTGACTACAACCTAGCTCGGTAGCAGCAAGTTTCACGCAACCGATAACGCCACGTTTCAACAATAACGGGATATCAGACGGTTTCAACTTCATGACGATACAATGTGAACGCCATTTCTTTCAGAGTTAAGGCAGAGAGCAGCAGCATACTTTTTTGTTCTATTTATGTGTTCATCACAAATACTGAGTGGTCAACTCATATGGTTGGTATAATCTTTTTTTCTTTGCAGCCAATGTTTCTGTTCGATTGTTGTTGTGAGTTTTGTCACATTTCGATCGTGGTCTTTGAAGTTGGTGATCATCTAATGTCGGTTTTTCTTTATTTTTATCTCTGTCATGGTTAGCTGGTGAATGCTTGTTGAAATAGTATAATATTGCGTGTTGTTAGAATCTCACAAAATGTGCGGTTTAGATTATGCGAAATGTTTGATTATAATGCACTGTCGTTATTGTTCACATATGTTGTTTTGCAGTAAAGTGTTTTGAAGTAAGACTGATGAAATGGGATTGTGATGAGTGATAAATGCATTTTTTTTCAGGATTGTTAGCTCACTCCAAGTTAAGTGATGATGTTTCTATCCGAGAGGATACATTGATGTTTGTTTGTTTATCAAGATATGTCAAACTTAAAATAGAGTTTGTTTCTATCTTATTGTGGTGTTTCATTTCTGCTTTGGTAAGCCTCACGTGGCTTTGAGATAATGGTTGATTGGGTGTTTAAAATTACCTTATGCAAAATCATTTTTTTTATGCTTGTTTAAATTTTAAACTGTGGAAATTTGAGTCTCGGCATTATGTTGTTTTGCGGCCATAGCTGTAGTAATCACAGCATCGTGGCAGAAGTGGGTCAGTTGGGAGCAAGCTGTTCTTTAGCAATTGTAAATATTTTTGTATGTTTAACTTTGTTAGGTTAATTTGGTTAACTAAATTGAAATCTTTCATTTGTTTGAGATTAGTTACATAAAATAAATTTCTAACCAATTTCTTTTATCTAAAATATCTTCTTGGCTTTTTTTTCATTAGTTCTAATTTAAGAATTATGTGATATCTTGTGGGTTCAACTTATTTAATGTATTTTTTTCCATTTGATAATAAGGTATCCCTCTCCCTCCAAATGTAATAGTTATTTTCTCACTTATGCTTTAAATGCTTCAAAATCATTTTCGAAACAATAAACTCTCGATTTATCGAGTCATTTTTACCCATGTAAGTCGAGTGCTTTAAAAGCCTTGCCATCGACCTCGACTCACCTTGAGTATTTTTCAAAGCAAATTAAATTCTTGAAGTCTAGCACTTCTTGAATTTTTGGACAAATATTATTGGGGTGTACACCTTAAATAATATGTCATTCAACTATTCGTTTAGTACGCAATTTAGAACAAAAAATATCATAGGAATCTAGCATTCTGTGTGATATTTCCGCTGTTCATCCAAACATTTTTCAAATAAAAATGGTGTTATTGGAATCTAGCATTTCGGTAATACCCCGATTATTTAGTTGTGGGGCCGACGTCTCATTTATTAAATAATCGATATTTTCAAATTCAATCTCGCGTTCTCACTTCTCATACATTCACAAATTATTTTCATACCCCATTTTGCTTCAAATCATTTTTAAAATATTTTTCTCGATCAAACCTCGAAAGAAAGAGGCACTTGGAATCTAGCATTCCTTGTGTCTTCAAGTGAATAATTCTCGAAGCACGCCTTTGAGTTGTTATTCACTCAACTTTCGACTCTTTCAGATTCGATCACTTTCAAACATTTACCTAAGTCGAATGCTCGTCCGCATTCGCAACCCACTTCATTCACAATTTCTCGTGGTCTCGATATTAGGAGCACCCTCAGGGACTAATATCGTTTCTCACAATCCTAACACTTGACACGTCGTCAAGTCGGTTCCATTTTCAAACAAAATCTTCGACACGTCGTCGAGCCGTCTTCAGGTCAACTTCCTTTGGCCCCGCATGCCGTTCTTCGATTCGATCCTTCCACAAACATTTTTTTTAAACTTACGAAAGAGGGATATTCTCAGAATCAAGCATTCTTTGAATATTTGAATGAGTAACTCTCGAGGCGTGCCCTTGAGTTGTTATTAGTTCGTTCTTTCGTTTTCAAAACATCCAACTCTTTATCTCCAACCTATTCAGTCAATTCCCGAAAGAACTGAGTTCTTGGAATCTCGCATTCTTTGAATTCTTGAGTGACAAGCTCTCGAGGCACGCTCTTGGGTTGCTTGTCAGTCACCCTTTCGTCTCAAACTCAAACTTCAACCCTTTTCAACCTCATCTTTTCGTTGTTGTTACCACGAACTACGACTGCTCTGATTCTTTATTCATCCTTGAATATAAGATACGTAGGCACAAGATTGCGATGATCTTGGCGAGCACACTTCTATCCATCTTCCGTTTTCCCCCATCCTTTCCTGTAGTCGAACTACGACGCTCTGATTTCTCATTCTCGTCTGAATGAGCATACGTAGGCACAAGGGCCCCAATCCTTGGCGAGCATCCTATCCTCTAACCACCCATCTCTCCTTTGCGTCTTTAACCTTTTACCCTACCAATTCCACCTTTAACAACGAGAAGAAAGCAAGTAAACCTAAACAACACTCCCCACAATTACCTTAAGAGGTTCCCGTCGAGTACGACGGACGTGAGGGGTGCTAATACCTTCCCCTCACGTAACCGACTCCCGAACCTGGAACATGGTTGCGACAGCCCTGTTCCTATCCTTTCGTTTAAAGAGGTTTTCTCGATATTTTCCTCTCCCGTTTATTCGGGAAAAATAAAATTCGGTGGAGACTCTGTCGAACCGCATTTCCGCGCCTTTCACGCGAGGGTCGTATGTTCGAATGAATTTTCAAGGTGCGACACTAGGGCAGTCACCTCGACTTTGCATCAGAAATTGAAGTATATGGGGGAGGGGAAGGTCGTTACAGTCTATAGAGAGGAGGACATCATGATCAGTCATATGTAATCCCTTAAATATGTGGAAGTGGATGGTGAGATCCATGAGACGCTTTTCCAAGATTTTGAAACTGTGAAAATCCAGGAGAAGCCTCTTATAGAAGCTAAAGTGCCAGAGGTCTCGATGTCATCATTCAAGGAAGCCCGTGCCAAAGTGGAATCTGGGTCTTCTCAGAAATGGGGCCAAGGGCTCGATGTTCCTATTAAACAAGACAAGTTTGGTCTGGGGTATAACCCATCTTCTTCAAGGGATCTTCCAAAGTACAGAGGACCTGTTCAGTTTACCAACGGTGGGGTTATTTTTGACATGATCAATGTTGTTGAGGATGATGAAGGAGATAGTGATTGCGATATGGATGCTTGGATCCGTCCATGTGTCCCCGGATAGAAACTTTGCAACTGGACTGTGGAAGAAATCATCCAAGTTACATCAGAAGAGTAATTTCCATTTGTTTTTTATTATGTCTGGTCCTACATTCTGCCCAAGACGTAGTGGCTTTTCCTTGTAGGGCCCCTCTGTTTATTTTCAATTTTTTATCATGAATGAAAGACGTCCTTTTTGCATTCAAAGGTTTTGATCCTTGTTTTTGTTCTTTATATTTTTTTAACAAAACAGAAAAATGGCAATGCGTTTGTGTCTGTTTGCATATCATAATAAGCATAAAACATCAATCATGCAGGTTTCACATCTCAGATACCATCGATTCAGATTTGGCTATGGCTCGATATGACTTTGATAATCCTATTTATCAAGCCGAAGAAGAGACTGATGAAGATTGTGACCTACCTGAAGAACTGACCAGACTTTTGAAACAAGAGGAAAGGGTTATTCTGCCTCATCAGGAAGATGTTGAAGTCGTCAATCTAGGCACTGAAGACGACAAGAAAGAAGTCAGAGTTGGGGCTGCATTGGAAGATGATGCCAAGAAAAGATTGGTAGAAATGCTCTGTGAGTATAGAGATGTCTTCGCTTGGTCGTATGAAGATATGCCAGGGTTGGATACCGATATAGTGATGCACCGTCTACCTCTTCGAGAAGAATGTCCGTCTATGAAGAAAAAGTTAAGAACCAGACCTGATATGGCAATCAAGATCAAAGAAGAGGTCCAAAAGCAGCTGGATGCCAGTTTTCTTGCCGTCACTAATTACCCTTCATGGGTCGCTAATATTGTTCTTGTACCTAAGAAATATGGGAAGGTCAGAATGTGTGTAATACCCCACTTTCCCAAATTAAATAAAATATGAATATTAAAATATTAATCAGAGTTTTCACCAAAAAGTGGGATATCACATCTCCAAATTTTATAAAAATACTTTATTCATTCTTTTCAAAATAATAGAGCGGAATTTGTTTCATAAAGTAAAATACATCAAATTCATGATACGACACAGGAAAAAGAAATAAGTTCAACATAGACACAACAAAACGCCCAAGTCCCGTGCTACGTATCAGAGCATCCTAGACTCGACTGGCACACCACCATCCAAGTTATCTAAGTACCTGGATTATCTGTACTTTCGGAGAAGCACAGACACAACAACAGCAAAGGGGTGAGAAATCATGATCAAAATATAATGGTAATGTAATACATGTAAATAAGGCAGTAAAACACACCAACACATCAACTATTCACCCCAACAACACCATCTAACGAACCTACTGTTCAAATTACAATATAACATATTATAATGCAATTATGCAACACAACACCATGCATGCGGTACCGACTCATTGGTTCATTCAATCGAACCTGGATAGATCACTTACGCTCCTCCTGAGACATGATCTATCCCTCACCATTCTCCACAAAGGAGTACGGATGAATCACTTACGCTCCTCCTGAGACATGATTCATCCCACCAAAACACCATGATATGCACACACCAATGCATAACTATCATAATTAGGCACTCAAAGTGCACACGATCCTCCTGATCATATCATCATACATCAATGCATATATGTACAGATATAACATACACCAACATCGTATAGATCAATCAGATAGTAAACAACTTCATATTATAACACCAGATATAACCACATCCCAACACTCGGGAACGCACGATCCTACTGATCACTACATATATATACATTAACTAATTGTTCACCAACAATATCAAGGAAAACGAGTACCATCACCAAGTAAACAAGTTCATACTTTATCACCAAGATATAAACACGTCCCACCACTCGGGAATACATGATCCTACTGATCACTACACCATGCTCCGCATGATTCATACACCAACTAATTATCCATTTAAATAATTAGTAACGGAAATCACATACTATCACCGAGTACTCACTCTATAACACTCAATCACCTCCCCTATAATCAACAAAGTCCAAGGGCACTACACTCTTAGCGCACACAGCATAACAGCATAGAAAAACCACATTCTGCTACGCTCGCTACACCCTCGCTAGGCGAGCTCCCAGCGAATGCTCGCTACCTGTTCGCTTAGCGAACCTCCTCGCGAATGACAGCAGTGGCTACTGTAATGATTCGCTATCCAACTCGCCACAGCGAATACCCAGCAAATACTCGCTACCTGTTCGCTTAGCGAACCTCCTCGCGAAGGCAAACAGAACCTACTGGACTCACTCGCTACCTCACTCGCTAGGCGAGCACCTAGCGAACGCTCGCTGCCTTCTCGCTAAGCGAAGTGCTAGCGAGTTGCCTGCGACTTCTCAAGTTCTCACAGTTCAGAATTCTCACTCTTCTCCGATTCAAGCCTATTCTATAACATCCACTTCCTATACTATCCTTATTACGACCAATGCATATTAGGCTTATCAATCTTCCTATAATTCTACTCCAGATCAACATTACGGCACACTACCGGCACTTTAGAGTTACTCTGAACCTTACTCAAACCAAACCAACACCAACAGTCAATCAACAATGGCAACATCAAACATCCGTACATCATCATATACATATTATTCCAAAGTCATCACTTAAACAATCTATCGACACATCAAAAAGGTCACACAGAACTTCCCTAAAACCGTAAACCCAACCTATACGCCAAATTAACCAAAAACAACAATTCATCAACCATCAACATATTTCAATCCATCAACATCAACATAACTCAACAATCAATAGCATGTCAATATAAAACTTCATCAACGATACATTCCTACGGGGTTAAGGAATACCCACTACCCTATACATGTATATACCATTCCCAATCAAGTTTCTCCCCCTTACCTTGTTAATCGGTTGATCGATAAAATTCTTCCTGGATTTGGTCTCTTGGCCTCCTCTTTTCTTTCCATTCTTCATTCCCTTTTTTCTTCGTTCTTCTCACTTCTCTCGTTCTTTCCTCTTCTCTCTTTCTATCGCTCTTTCTCTCTTCCCTCTTTCTATCGTGTTATTTTCTCTAATACTTCCCCCACCCCTTCGTATTCTATTTTCCTTTTTATTTCCTATCCCAATAATAATAATAACTAATAAAAATAACATAATAATAATAATAATAATAATAATAATAATAATAAAAATAATAATAATAATAATAATAATAATAATAATAATAATAATAATAATAATAATAATAATAATATTATTATTATTATCACACCAATTTCCCACGATCTATGGTAATCCCTTTTCTCTCTATTCCAACTTTTCTAATATCTCCTTGCTACCCCTTCATATTTCCTTCCTCACGGTTTCTATCATGACTTTTCATATTTCCATTCTAACTTCCCAATAACTCTTCCACCTCTTATTTTACTTATTCCAACCACTAATATTCCCAATAATAATTCTAATATAATAATTATAATAATCATTATAATAATAATAATAATAATATAATATAATACTATTATAATATTATAGTAATATTCAACATAATAATAATAATAGTAAGACACCCAACAATAATTATAATTATAATAATAATAATATTATCACACCTATAATAATAATAATATTAATAAGAATAATATAATAATAATAATAATAAATATAATAAATCTAATAATAATAAATATAATAAATATAATAATAATAAATATAATAAATATAATAATAATAGTAATACCCCCACCAATATTACTATTATTCATTATATTATCATATTCACACCAAAGCACCACCAATATTACCATTAGTTATTATATTATTATATCTACACCAATTCACCACCAATAATTCTCCCATATCAGAGACACCCACCAATAATAATATTCATACTAATGATAATAATCATAATAATAATAATAATAATAATAATAATAATAATAATAATAATAATAATAATAATAATAATAATAATAATAATACCACCAATATTACTATTATCTATTATATTATTATCTCCACACCACCAATGATCCTTACATATCAAGGGTACTCACCAATTATATACCAACACACCCCACCTAAGGGCACACCAACATAAAATATTTAAAATAATAATAAAATGACTAAATAATTAAAATGAGTGTTACAATGTGCGTCGATTACCGAGATCATAATAGAGCGAGCCCAAAAGATGATTTCCCTCTCCCTCACATTGATGTTTTGGTTGATAACACTGCTCAATAATCTGTGTTTTCCTTCATGGATGGCTTCTCTGGGTACAACTAAATCAAAATGGCCCTAGAGGACATGGAGAAAACTACTTTTATCACACCATGGGGGACTTTTTGCTACAAAGTTATGCCTTTTGGATTGAAAAATGCAGGGACAACTTATCAGCGGGCGATGGTGACTCTCTTTCATGATATGATTCATCATGAGATCGAAGTATATGTTGATGACATGATTGTGAAGTCACAGACGGAGGAAGGACACCTGGTCAATCTTTTAAAGTTGTTTGAAAGGTTAAGGAAGTTCAAGCTGAGGATGAATCCTAACAAGTGAAACTTTGGGGTGAGACCAGGGAAGTTGTTGGGTTTTATTGTCAACGAAAGAGGAATCGAGGTGGATCCTGCAAAGATAAAAGCAATTCAAGAGATGCCTGAGCTGAGAACAGAGAAAGAAGTTTGTGGTTTTCTCGGAAGACTAAATTACATTGCGAGATTCATATCTCACTTTATAGCTACTTAAGAGCCTATTTTCAAGTTGTTGAGAAAAGATCAACTGATTGTTTGGAATGAACACTGTCAGAAGGCTTTCGAAAGATAAAAAGGTATTTGCAGAAACCTCCGATATTGATGCCTCCAGTTGCAGGGAGACCTCTGATTATGTATTTGACAGTTCTTGAGAATTCAATGGGTTGTGTGCTCGGTCAACACGACGAGACAGGTAGAAAAGAGCATGCTATCTACTACCTGAGTAAAAAGTTCACAGATTATGAGTCAAGATACTCGATGCTAGAGAAGACATGTTGCACACTTTCTTAGGCAGCTAAACACTTAAGGCAGTACATGTTACACCATACAACCATGTTGATTTCAATGATGGATTCGATCAAATATATTTTTGAAAAGCAAGCGCTTTCCGGGAGAATTTCTAGATGGAAGATGGTTCTGACAGAGCATGACATTCAATATGTTTCTCAAAAGGCTGTTAAAGGGAGTGTTTTGTCAGAATATCTTGCTGAGCAGGCAATTGAGGATTATCAGCCAATGAGATTTGAGTTTCTGGATGAAGATGTAGTGTTTTTGAAGATGAAGGAATGTGACGAGCCTCTACCTGACGAGGGTCCTGAGATTGGGTCTTAGTGGAAGTTGGTTTTCGACGGTGCTGTTAATTCATACGGCAGCGGAATCGGGGCAATTATTACAACTCCTCACGATTCTCACATACCATTCACTGCCCGATTAGTGTTCACTTGCACCAACAATAAAGCTGAATATGAAGCATGCATCATGGGTCTAAAAGAAGCTATCGATCTGAGAATCAAGAATTTAGATATGTATGGTGATTCGGCCTTAGTCATCAATCAGATTAAAGGAGAGTGGGAAACCTGTCAAACCAACTTGGTGCCTTATAAGAACTATGCAAGAAGACTGTTGCCTTTCTTCGACAGGGTTGAATTTCATCATGTACCGAGGGCTGAAAATCAGATGGCAGATGCTTTGGCAACATTATCATCAATGTATAAAGTGAATTTTTGGAATGACGCTCCAACAATCACTATCATGCGCCTTAATAGGCCAGCTTTTATATTTGTAGTAGAAAAAGCGCCAGACAGGAAGCCTTGGTATTTTGACGTCAGACATTTCTTCAAAACTCAAGAGTATCCACCTCGGGCATCAATTAGAGACAAGAAGACTCTGAGGAGGTTGTCGGGTAATTTTACTTGAACAAGGATGATGTGTTGTACAAGAGAAACTTCGACATGGTGTTGCTGCATTGTGTGGATGAGAATGAAGCAAGTTTGTTGATGGAAGTGGTCCACGAAGGTTGTTTTAGTACTCATGCTGGAGGGCCTGCGATGTCTAGAAAACTATTAAGAGTAGGGTATTACTGGATGACCATGGAGTCCGACTGTTTTAAGTATGCCAGGAAATGCCATCAGTCTCAAATTTATGCCGACAAGATGCATGTTCCACCGAGTCCTCTAAATGTATTGACATCTCCTTGGCCTTTTGCAATGTGGGGCATCAACATGATTGGGAAGATTGAACCGACTGCCTCCAATGGGCATCACTTTATCTTGGTAGAAATTGATTATTTCACCAAGTGGGTAACTTCCTTTGCCAATGTGACCAGGAAAGTAGTTGCTCATTTTATAAAGAAAGACATCATTTGCCGGTATGGTATACCAGAACGAATAATTACTGACAATGGTTCGAATTTGAATAATAAGATGATGAAAGAATTGTGCTAGATTTTTAAAATTGAACACCACAACTCTTCTCCATACCGTCCAAAGATGAATGGTGCTGTTGAGGCAATAAATAAGAATATCAAGAGGATCGTGCAAAAAATGGTGGTTGTCGCTTGCGCGAAAATAAGGTGCCGGCATGACAGAAGAGTCGCCACCTTTCGTTATTTATCCCTCCGAGCGGGAAAGGAAACGATCGGAAAAACCTGACGAATAAGGGTAAGACAAGGTCATCGCAACCATTGTCTGGATTCGGGAGTCGGTTACGCAAGGGGAAGGTATTAGCACCCCTCACGTCCGTCGTACTCGACGGGATCCTCGCTTGTTTGTTTACTTGGACGGGTTGGTTATAATCTATCTACCTATCAAGGCTGGCTGAAAAAGAAAAGAAAAATGACTCGGCAAAGCGTCGCACTTTATGCCTACGTATTCCCATCAGAGAATGAGAAATCAGAGTCAACGTAGTTCGGCTAACTACGGGGGATTATGGGGAAGGTTGCTCGCTAGGATGTCGCATCCTATGCCTACGTACTTTCATCTGGTATGAAAGATCAGAGCAAACGTAGTTCGGGAAACTACGGGAAAGAAAATGGCTCAACTGGGAGACTATCAAGTCCTACTGTTATCATGCATAGGTTTCAACCTAAAAGTCTATCATCAAATCCTTATCAAAGGAAGTGAGAGTCCTAAGGGATCATGTCAATGATACACCGAAACAGACAAAAGCATCAGCTTTAAACAGTAAAATGCATGCAATGCAAGTGAGGGAGGAAATGTGTGTGGGGTTTCAGCCTCCACAAGCTCGTCTCGACCTCAAGCCAGTCATGAAATAACAGTAATCATACTGAAAATAATCAACATGCTATCAAGCAATATACAGATAAGGGAAATGAAGTGCCAGCAGGCAAACAAACACACATGCTTGGGAAAGAAAGAATCTACTCTCTAATCCTAACCCTAACACAGAATCTGAACAAATCTAAGCACTAAAGCAAGACCTAAACAAAAGAAATCAATCCCAGTCTCCAAGCTTCAAAACAAGCTTACCAAAGAAAGGGAGCTAAGTAAGCAGACTCATAGTGTCTTCCTCAGGAAAGCACTAGGAGGTGTATACTCAGGAATCATATCCTATGTGGCTCAACCACTGTGATCAGTTTATATTCCTCCTCAGGAGAAATTAAACTCACAAGCAGGCTCCAACATCACTGGATATTTAGGAAATCCTATCTGAACTAGTGGAACTAAATGAACAGACTCATAGGACCTTCCTCAGGAAAGTACTAGGAGGCTTCCACTTAGGAGTTGTATCCTATGTGGCTCAACAACTGTGATCAGTTTACATTCCTCCTCAGGAGAAATTAAACTCACAAGTTGGCTCCAACATCATTGGATACTTAAGAAATCCTAGACAAACTAATGGAACTAAGTGAATAGACCCATAGGACCTTCCTCAGGAAAGTACTAGGAGGCTTACACTTAGGAGTTGTATCCCATGTGGCTCAACAACATGTGATCAGTTTACATTCCTCCTCAGGAGAAATTAAACTCACAAGTTGGCTCCAACATCATTGGATACTTGAGAAAGAGGTGAGAAGAAAGGATGAAAGTCATTCATAGTGCCTTCCTCAGGAAAGTACCATGAACTTCCCTCAAACTTCAGGATCTCAAACCTCACAGACAGGGGGCAATCCAAGCTCTGGGTCTCTGAATCTTGATCTACAATCTTCTCTTCATGATGCTCTCCATCAAGATCTTCAAGGCAACACAATCCCCACAACAAATTCCCCACAATGAACCCCAAAGATGAACAGATAACCACAGGGTACACAAAATCAATAGGCAACTTCAGAAAATACCTAAAAATACTAAACTAATGGGGAAAAATCTAACAAATATTCACAAGGGTCCTCAACACCTACTCATAACATCTACATAGGCCTCTACCTAAAAATCAAGACAAAACTTAATCAAAGAAAGATGAATCTTCACCTATGCACAATCTAAACCCTAATCAGGATACCCTACATCTACCCTAATTAAACTAATCAAAATTTAATTCTAAAAATCTAGAAAAAATCCTATGGGGAACTATGATTCATCATCTAATTGCACAAAAAAGAATGGATTAAAAACCCTAAGGGAAGGTCCTAAAACAATTCCTACAAAATCAAATACCAACTTAAGACTATTTAAAAGCTATTTAAAAGAAAAATCTATTAAAAATATTAGACTTAAAAATAAAATCCCATTTTTATTTTTATAATTTTCTACACATTTTCATCTAATCATAGAAAAAAGAAGAATTAAAAAATCATTTTTTATCAATTTTTAATGAATTAATCAAAACAGAAAAATAAAAAGAAGAAAATTAAAACAATTAAATGAATTAAAAGGGAGGGGGGTTAGAATAGCAACTCACGCTAGTTAAAATGATTGGGCCAGAAAAAAGGGGGGGGGGCGGATAGAAAACTAAGCCCAGAACCGGTTTAATGAAACGGCCGCGTTTCATTCCATTTGAATCTTCCCTCCAATTCTCAGACTTAACCACAGCCACTGGATCAGATTAATTGGTCAATCTTTGAAACGAATCCAAGGGCTCTCCCTCATCGTCCCAAACGCGAATTAGGGTTTGTAGAACCCTCCCTCCATACACCAAGATTCGAGCTCCTCTATCTCTCTACTCAGGCCATGGTTTCACACGATCCAAACACGAAAATTGCTCTACTACTCAAGAGCAACACAACCATACGTACACTTTCCCCTAACTCGCCCTAGATAGCCCTAACAGAAGACTTAAACATCCTGGTACCACCATGCTCACCTGAGATCGACCATGGTGAAACTTCCACCTAAGGATCTGAACCTTCTCTACACGCCACCCTAGTCATTCTAACCTAATTCGTGTTACCTAAAACTCATTAAACAGCCAGTTATTGAAGATTAAAGAACCATGGCTCTGGTGTGAAACCTCACAAATCTTGCTCTAACTCTTAGGGTTACATCAACTAACCTAATGCATCAATTATATACCTAGGAAACTACTGAAAAGTGCATAAATTAGGGGAATCATAGAGAAAAACCAACCTGTCAAAGAGAGGTGGTAGATGCTCGTGGAGATGGTTCCAAGGCTTGAAATGGCTTCAATGAGATCCTCTGAGGATGTACAAGTTTCTGTTTGCACTTGTTGTGAAAGAGAAGACTTGTGGTGGAAGAATTCTTGAGTTGCTTGAACTTGAAGAAATTGCTTCAATGGCTATCTCTCCCTCTCTCTCCCCTCTGAAAATGCTCTCTATCACCAACCCTCATCACTTTCTGATGCACTCTCTATATAATAATCATTGGATGTTTCTAGATTCATCTAGAATGTGATGGAAACTTCTTGAAATTCTCATGTGGTGACAAGTTGGTTATCTCATATCTCATATGTTATGCCTTGCCATTTAGTCTTAAAATGTCCTTATGTGAGATATTGAGAAGGGATGAGTGAAAAACAAGTTCATTTTTGGCTTGTGTAGGGTTTTTCAACATTGCCTTCTTTTTCAAGTAATGACTTTTCAAAGCATCACCCATTTTTAGACCTCAAATGAAAATTCTAGATAAACCAATGTTCTCAAAATGGTTTTTCCAATCAAAATGATATATTGGATGACCTATTTTGGATTTGTGGATCTCCCAAATCACTTTTCAATTTCAACTTTTCAAAGTTATAAGCCTTTTTTAGTTCATTTTTGACCAATCATGTAATCTTGTGCCATGAGCTTTTCCAACAATTTGTGACCTTCTTTCTAGACTTAAAATCACATTTTGAGCAACTTTCATGTTTTGAGTTTTTCCATTTGAGGCTTGGAAATAGGAGTTTTAGGCATTGGCTAAAATGACCTATAACTGACAAATGACCAAAATACCCCTGTCTTGTTCAAACCATAAGTTGAGTTCCACAAATACAATCAAGGACTTCTACAACTCAAATTAAAGCTAAGAAGATCCTCTTCAACATTCATGTTGACCAAGAAATCATAGGAATCATCCTACTAGGGCAAAAGTTGTCTGCAAGTTGGGTGACTTTCAAGGACCCAGATTCACACACCTCTGCTGACCTGTAATTTGTCAAAACCATAACTTGAGCTCTGTAACTCCTATCAAGGACTTCCACCACTCAAATTAAAGCTTAGAACAAGCTCTACAACATTCATGTTGTGGGGAGGATGAGATATCAATCACATCTAGAGCTAAAACTGCCTGGAAGATAGGGATCAAATTAGGGTTTTTCCACTGACAAACCTTAGAAACCCTAACTCAAAACTTCTCAAACTCCTCAATCATGATGAGTTGGTCTAGGAATCATATTTATAACATCTTTATGAATCCTTCCATGATCTCATGGCCCTTGGATTAGGTCTCAACCTTCTCCAAATCTTCAGCTGATCTAGGGTTGACCCAGTCAAAACCCTAATTCTGTCATTCATGGTTGAATCTTCTGAACTCTTGCATAATGACTTCTCTGGGCTTCATGATGGCTATCAAGACATCTCATAGGCTTTCTCAAAACATCAAGTTCATTCTCAAAGTCTCAGAATCATCTGAGGAGCACCCACAACTCTCAAGTTAGGAGGCACACAACCCTGGTTTCAACCAATTCCTCTGAGGATCTCTTGAACTTTCTGATGAAGGTATCAACTTTCAAACACTCAATGAATGAATAATTGTTGGTCAAATTTTGGGGTGCAACAGCTGCCCCTATTCAAACGGCTTGAACCTGACTGGGTGAGAAGCGAACGGCTCTCAACCAATCAAGGTACGAGACGGTTGAATATCGGTAAACCCGAAAATTTGCCAACTGCACGAGCACACGGTACTCTGCGGGGAACAAATCTTTGAATACTGCAACACTAGCTGCTCAACAACTAGCTGGAGACATATCGACCTGACATCACCGTCAGTTATCCACATTAAATTCTTCTGACGTTGCCTTCAGACAACCACAACACCCAACATCACCGCTGGAAGACTAAACCCGATATCGCCGTCGAACAATCAAAATACCCTGCATCACCGCTGGAGAACTAAATCTGACATCACCGTCGGACAAACATCATCTCTACTGGGGATTTAAAGAGTCTGACCTCGCCGTCAAACAAACATCCAACTTCGCCGCCGAACAAATGATGATCTTAAACATCTCTGACCTGGGGTTCACCCCTGGTAAATGGAACAAAAGGTACGTTTGCGTATTTGAAACTACTCCGCTGGGAATGAGAGACTTAACCGAGCACACTCTGATCTGGGGTTCACCCTCAGAACCATAACGAACATCGGAATACTGCTGCACACTGCCCGCCGTAGAACTTCAACATTAGAACTATATGAAACCCTGGCCCCTGGCCACTTCCAGCTTCAGCTAGAAAAGATCTTCAAGTACTTCTGAAGATAAGCATCCTTGGCCTTCAAGGATATAAGCTTTGCCCGTCGGCAACTCTGCAGGAGGTATCTTCGACTTCAGTCTAAAGAAATGGTCCTTGGCCTTCAAGGATACATGGATCTACCTTCAGGCAACTCCTCCTCTGCTATATAGTATCCGTGACTTCAGTCAGGGATATACTTCGGCCTTCAGTCCGAAAAATGAATCCTAGGTCATTCATGACCTTGGGGGATAACCTTGCCCTTAGGCACCCTCGCTTCAGCTTAGGATATCTGTGACTTTAGTCAAAGAAGTGGTATCCTGAGCCATTCATGACTCTACGGGGATTCAAACACTTTGCCTTCAGGCAAAACTCCGCTTCAGCTGGAGAAACATCTTCGACTTCAGTCAGAAGAAAAACCATTCACTTGATCGCAATCAATCATCTCCTCAGGACAACTGACTTGGTCTTCAGACTCGCACGAATCACTCTGTTGTATCTACAACCTCTGGAACCTTATCTTCATTCACCCGTTGAATCTTCAACACGGAAATCTGGACCTGTAGGAACCTTCTGATATCGCCTTCGGGCGCTTACGAAATCCATCTTCAGATTAGACATCGCTGCTGGAGAAACATCTTCGACTTCAATCAGAAGACGTATCATTCTCTTGATCGCGCTCAATCATCACCTCAGGATAACTGACTTGGTCTTCAGACTCACACGAATTACTCTGTTGTATCTACAACTTCTGGAACCTCGTCCTCATCCACCCGTTGATTCTTCAACACGGAAATATGAGCACACAGGACCCTTCTGATACCACCTTCAGGCGCTTACGAAGTCAATCTTCAGATTGGACATCATTGTCGGGGCAGACATATCACGCTGCTGAGGACTTCAAGAATCATCTTGAACAAACAGATCCGTCGAGCATCTTCAAGAATCGTCCTGAACTGATAACCTTTCCGGAGCAAACATTCTGGTTGGGAATTCCAGAAATCCCCCTGGGCAACTCTTGCTGGAGACGCTATTGGGGAGCTCAAGAATCGTCCTGAGCAAACTATTCGGGAACCTGCACTGGAGTCTTAAGAATCGTCTTAAGCAAACGGCTCTGCTGAGGAGTTCGAGAATCATCTTGAACTGAAGACTTTGCTGGGGATCTCAAAAATCATCTTGAGCGAGCGACTGCGGGGATCACACCGGGGTCTTTAAGAATCATCTCGCAAGCGGTCTTGCTGGGGAGAACATCAAGAATCGTCCTGAGCAACCGGTCTTTTGGTAGTACACCTGTACAACGAGGATGATAATGACCTAGATCATGCTTATGATGTGTATGCTTCTGCACTATGCCCCACGCGGTGGGAATGATATGTATTTATGCTAAATGCCATGCAATCCTGCATAATTCTATGCAGCGTTAAATGCTATGCAGTCATGCACAATGCTATGCAATCATGCACAAAGATGCGATCCCATCAGCAAAATAAATGCCGAAGGGGAAATCCTCCTGTCAAGGAGAAAGAACCACTCAGGTAGAGGAGTCATCCTGCTGAGGAGAACGTGAATACGCCAATATCAATCAGGCTCTGTCTGGGGAATTGATCTTCCGCGAACTGCTGCAGGGAAAACAACTTCAGCTGACTGCTGCAGGGGACGAAGCTCTACGAGAACTTGGATCTGCTGATATCAATCGCGAGAATGAACTGTGCGGCCGTCCCGGATACTCTTCTGGGGGTGACCACTCTGTGGGGGAACCAACTTCAGCTGCTTAACACTCCACTGGGGAAAAACCAATCATGATCTGATCCACTTCCAAGGATTCGGATCCCTTGGATATCTGCAAACTCGGCTGAGGAAGGAGAAATCATTCTGCTTTGCTGGAGAGAGTGCGACTCAGGGGGAAATACAGCATCGGCTGTTCTACGCTCTGCTGGGGAAAATTGATCATGACCTGATCAGCTTCCAAGGATTCGGCTTTTCTGCGGACTCAGCCGGGGAGAGAAATCATTCTACTTCACTGGAGAGTACGACTCTGGTGGGGAATTTCAATTCCGCTGGGGAAGAAAGAATCATCTGACTTCGGGGGAGAGAGTACAACTCTGCAAGGGAATACAACATCAGCTGTTCCAACACTCTACTGGGGAAGAGGGAAACGTCCAACTTCAGGAGAGAATACGGCTCTGGTGGGGAATCTCAATTCCGCTGGAGACTTCAGTCTGGCATCATCAGTTACTGCATACTTCGGTATACGACTGGCTTCCTACGAAACCTGCACTTGTGACCCGGTGCGGGGGAAAATCCTGCTTTAGTGACTTTACTGG
This sequence comes from Lathyrus sativus, assembly GCA_963859935.3. Taxonomy (NCBI): domain Eukaryota; kingdom Viridiplantae; phylum Streptophyta; class Magnoliopsida; order Fabales; family Fabaceae; genus Lathyrus; species Lathyrus sativus. The sequence continues at coordinate 474,121,196 of OZ012741.1, read as the reverse complement.
GGGAAAACACGAGCTTCGGTGCTCAATCATTTCTATGAACTCTGCACTTGTGACCCGGTGCTGGGGATAACATCATGCTTCAGCGCTTGACTCAGCCGATGAGGTGACATTCCTTCAGGATGCGTCTGCTTGGGGAAGAGAATCACCTCTACCTGGGGGATACATATCAATGCTCACTATTCTGATTCTGATTCTGCGGAGGAGAGACTACTGAACTCTGCTGGAGAAAGAGGACTCGTCCTGCTTCGGGGATACGCACGGCACAGCTTCTGGCGAGGCGCTACACCTGCAACAACGCAAACAAACAGACAAGATACCCTCCTCAAAGGGGCCTATCCAGGTTATTATCTCGTGACAATGTTCAGTTAATTAGTTGTTTCAACAATCGATGGGCTTAGGCCCGCAAGTTTATGTATGCGCATTTTATCCAAAACACATCGGCGTTATCATTCGCAAACAAAACAGATAAATGCTAAACAGACAAGTAGAATTGCTGAATAATGTGCATTTTATTGATGATGAACCCCTGAATGGGCAAAAATGTTTTACAACAGAGGCAAGCTCCTGGAATGAGGAAGCCGCGCAAAAAGAAAACATAAATATACATCAGTATATACAAATGTCGGCAATCGAGGCGTAGACGAACACCATGAGTTGATCCCTCTAAGACCCACTCGACTTCGATACTTCTCCGATGCTTCAGCTTTGGAAGAGATTGATTCAGATAAACGGCCCTCTGGTCTTCCGAACCACTAAACAATGAAAGTCCATACGCGGAACGCAGTCATTTGCTTATTCAAATCCCTAACTTTTGCGTGAACCGCCCTTCCGGGTTTTCAGTTCACCGGGATACCCCTTTTTGCCGAAGCCGCCCAGTGTAGGTTTTCGACTTCGCGGGTGTACATTTTTTCAATATATCCCTAATTTTTGCCCGAACCTTTTATTCTGTTTTTGGTTCGCCGGGATGCCCCTTTTTTGCCTGGACTCTTTCCTTTTTTGTCCAGCGGGTCGCTTTCAAGCAAAGTATTTTTTAACTGCGCCCGCGTTCACCGGGGATGCAAAATCTTCACCATCCATCGTGGATAACAACAAAGCTCCTCCTGAGAAGACCTTGCTGACGACATACGGCCCTTCGTAATTCGGAGTCCACTTGCCCCGGTGATCGGAGTGTGGCGGAAGAATCTTCTTCAGGACGAGATCACCCGTCTGAAAGCTTCGAGGACGCACCTTCTTATCATAAGCTTTCTTCATTCGGCTTTGGTACAGGCGACCAAATGCAATCGATGCTAGCCTCTTCTCGTCCATCAGGCTGAGCTGGTTCAAACGATTTGTAATCCATTCTGCCTCATCGAGTTTTACATCAACCAAAACTCGCAAAGAGGGAATCTCCACTTCTAGCGGTAGGACAGCTTCCATACCGTACACCAAGGAGAAAGGAGTTGCCCCGGTCGACGTACGCACCGTCGTACGATAACCGTGCAAGGCAAACGGCAGCATCTCGTGCCAATCTTTGTACGTCACAACCATCTTCTGAACAATCTTCTTGATGTTCTTATTGGCCGCTTCAACGGCGCCATTCATCTTCGGCCGGTAAGGAGATGAGTTGTGGTGTTCAATCTTGAAGCTCTGGCACAGCTCCTTCATCATCTTATTATTCAAATTCGAACCATTATCGGTAATGACCCGCTCGGGAATTCCATAGCGACAGATGATGTCCCTCTTTATGAACTTAGCTACCACCTGCCTGGTCACATTAGCGTACGAGGCTGCCTCCACCCACTTGGTGAAGTAGTCGATAGCTACCAGAATAAAGCGATGACCATTGGATGCGGTGGGCTCTATCTTGCCTATCATGTCGATGCCCCACATGGAGAACGGCCAAGGGGAGGACATGACATTCAATGGGCACGGCGGCACATGAACTTTATCAGCATAAATCTGGCATTTGTGACATTTCTTCGCGAATCTGAAGCAATCCGACTCCATAGTCAACCAGTAATATCCTGCTCTCAGGATCTTTCTCGTCATGGCATGCCCGCCGGCGTGCGTACCAAATGTGCCCTCATGGACTTCTTCCATGAGCATACTTGCTTCTTTCTCATCTACACATCTGAGTAGCACGAGATCGTGGTTTCTCTTATACAGCACTCCATCAGGATTGAGGTAAAAGTTTCCAGATAGCCTCCTCAGAGTCTTCTTATCTTGGGTTGACGCACCCACAGGATACTCCTTAGTCATAAGGAAGGTCTGAATATCGTGGAACCATGGCTTGCCGTCAGCGGCATCCTCGATTGCGAACACATATGCTGGTCTATCAAGACGCGAAAGAACAATGCTTGGAGCTTCATTCCAAAGATTGACCTTATACATTGAAGCCAACGTGGCTAAAGCATCAGCCATTTGATTTTCAGCCCGGGGTACATGATGAAGTTCTACTCGGTCGAAGAACGGAAGCAGCCTCCTGGCATAATTCATGTACGGCACTAGATTCGGTTGACGAGTTTCCCACTCCCCTTTGATCTGATTGATTACAAGCGCTGAGTCACCATATATGTCTAGATTCTTGATTCTCAAATCAATTGCCTCTTCTAGACCCATAATACACGCTTCGTACTCGGCTTCGTTGTTGGTAACTGAAAACGTCAGTCTTGCAGTAAAAGGGATGTGGGATCCGTGAGGAGTCGTGATGATAGCCCCGATACCACTTCCATAGGAATTAACCGCTCCGTCGAATATCAACTTCCACTGAGACTTCCTATCTGGCCCCTCATCGGGCAATGGCTCATCGCAATCCTTTACTTTGAGAAACATAATGTCCTCGTCAGGGAATTCGAACTTCATCGGCTGATAGTCTTCGATTGGCTGTTCGGCAAGGTAATCAGACAATACGCTTCCCTTGATGGCTTTCTGAGAGACGTACTGAATGTCATATTCTGTTAACACCATCTGCCATCTGGCAATCCTGCCCGAAAGAGCCTGCTTCTCGAAGACGTACTTGATCGGATCCATCTTCGAAATCAGCATAGTGGTGTGATTGAGCATATACTGTCGTAGACGTTTGGCGGCCCAAGCTAGTGCACAACACGTCTTCTCCAGCATCGAGTATCGAGATTCACACTCAGTGAACTTTTTACTCAAATAATAAATGGCATGCTCTTTTCTGCCCGTCTCGTCGTGCTGACCGAGAACACACCCCATACTATTCTCCAGAACTGTCAAGTACATGATTAATGGCCGTCCAGCCACTGGGGGTATCAAGATTGGAGGTTCTTGAAGATACTGCTTTATCTTATCGAATGCCTTCTGGCAATCTTCATTCCAAGTAATCGCCTGATTTTTCTTTAATAACTTGAACATCGGTTCGCAAGTGGCCGTGAGCTGAGAGATAAACCTTGCAATGTAGTTTATTCGGCCCAAGAAACGACGAACTTCTTTTTCTGTTTTCGGCGCTGGCATCTCTTGGATAGCTTTTACCTTCGCAGGATCAACTTCAATACCTCGTTCACTAACGATAAACCCCAATAACTTTCCGGACCGCACTCCGAAAGTGCACTTGTTAGGATTCAGCCTCAGCTTGAACTTCCTAAGCCTTTCAAACAGCTTCAGCAAATTGACCAGATGCTCCTCCTCCGTTTGGGATTTTGCAATCATGTCATCAACATAGACCTCGATCTCATGATGAATCATATCATGAAACAAAGTTACCATTGCTCGCTGGTAAGTGGCCCCTGCGTTCTTCAGACCGAAGGGCATTACCTTGTAGCAAAACGTGCCCCAGGGGGTAATAAACGTCGTTTTCTCCATGTCCTCCGGCGCCATCTTAATCTGATTGTAACCGGAGAAGCCATCCATGAACGAAAACACGGAAAACTGGGCTGTATTGTCGACCAACACATCGATATGAGGCAACGGGAAATCATCCTTAGGGCTCGCCCTATTCAAATCCCGATAATCGACGCACCTACGTACCTTACCGTCCTTCTTCGGTACAGGCACTATGTTGGCGACCCACGGAGGGTAGGTGGTAACGGCTAGAAATCCTGCGTCCAACTGCTTCTGGACTTCTTCCTTGATTTTTACAGCCATGTCTGGTCTCGTCCTCCTGAGCTTCTGCTTGACCGGAGGGCAATCTTCTCGCAACGGCAAGCGATGAACCACGATATCAGTGTCAAGTCCGGGCATATCCTCATATGACCAAGCAAAGACGTCACTATACTCTCGAAGCATCTCAACCAGTCTATGCTTGACATCACTCTGCAGCGCAGCCCCAACTCTGACATTCCTGATAAGCTCCTCAGAAACCAGATTTATGATCTCAATATCCTCCTCGTGAGGCAGAATAACCTTCTCCTCTTGTCTCAACAAGCGGGCCAACTCTTCCGGAAGGTCTTCATCTTCATCAATCTCATCCTCGGCTTGATAGATCGGGCAATCAAAGTCGTAGTGAGCCGTAGAGGGTCCAGAGTCGATGTCATCTGTTACGTGGATCCTGCAATAACAAGGGTTAAGTTTAAAGCAGGAATATGCAGGTTAGCACGAACCTCGTTGCCATTTTGCTGTTTTTCAAAACAAACATAAAATATGAATAACAGAGAACACAATATTTGATTACGAAGAAAACGCCTTTTATTTATTAACAAAATGCATACACATAATCCGACAAGGCCCTGACAGTAAAACCACTATGCCCCGGGCAGGACATAGGGTTGTACAAAGATTGTAAAAAGCAAATCATTACTCTTCACTTGTCAGTTCGATGATCTCCTTGATGGTCCAATTGTGGAGGCGCTCGCCTGGCTTGCTCGGTTGAATCCAGGCATCAAGATCACAATCACTGTCCCCGCTGTCCTCTGACGTAGCGTTGATACTCTCGAAGATTACTCCTCCCTTGGTGAATAAGATCGGCCCTTTCCCACGAGACGAGCTACCAGAAGAAGATGAAGCTTCAGCTTCCGGAGAATATCCCAATCCAAACTTATCCTGTTTGATTGGTATATCCAAGACATGCCCCCAGCCTGGGGTGGAACCGGCTTCGACAGCGGCCCGAGCTTCCTTAAACGAGGAGAGGTTCAACTCTTGCTTCTCTGCAACAACGGGAGCTACCTCCTTCACCCTGACGGTTTCAAACGCCTGGCAAAGAGTCTCATGGATCTCACCATCCATTTCGACATATTTGAAGGACGACAGGTGGCTTACCATGATGTCCTCTTCTCCACAGACTGTCACTATGCTGCCCCCAACAGCATATTTAAGCTTCTGATGCAGCGTGGATGTTACGGCACCAGCAGAATGGATCCACGGCCGACCTAAGAGACAACTATAGGCAGGCATGATATCCATAATATAGAAAACCGCATTAAACGTCTCTGGTCCAACTTGAATTGGCAGGGTCAATTCTCCGAAGACGTGGCGCTTGGTTCCGTCAAAGGCCTTCACGACCAGATCACTGGGCGTGCACAGCAGTCCACGGGTATCCAACTTCATCAGTGCCTTCTTCGGAAGCACATTAAGCGAGGAACCCGTATCTACTAGGACATGTGACATAATCGTGCCTCTGCACTCTATCGAGACGTGCAAGGCATTGTTGTGATCTCTTCCCTTGGGCGTTAGCTCCAGATCTGTAAAACCCAGCCCATTACCAGCATTGACATGGGCTACTACTTCCTCAAGTTGATTCACCGATATCTCCTGCGGCACGTATGCAGCATTCAATACTTTCAGCAACGCGTTGCGGTGCGCTTCAGAACACAGCAACAGGTTAAGAATCGAGATCTTCGACGGAGTCTGGTGAAGATGATCTACAATCTTGTAGTCACTTTTCCTGATCAGTCGCATGAACTCTTCAGCATCTTTAACCAACAAGTCTTTCTCTGCCCCTGCAGGAACCTCTTCAACAGCTTTACCTTTGCCCTTGTCCACAGCGTCAGCCCGGACTACTTTCTCTGCTGCAACCTCCGCCGGTGCGAATACTCTACCACTTCTGGTGATACCACTGACCTCAGTAAGATTCTGCGCAGTCGATCCGGACGACTCAATCTCTATCTTCTGACCATTACAATACACTTCGGCGCCGTAATGCCATGGAACGGCATTGGTGCTCTCGAACGGGATCGGTCCGGCCCTGGTGATGGTGATAGTAGGCGGACGAGGTGCAGAAATAGTGATAGGGTGGCGAGGAATGGTAATAGTAGCAACTTCGTCCGCCTGCTTCAGCACGACTTCCCCTGACGCATTCTCAACGCTTCGACTGAACTGCAAAATACCCTCGGTCATCAGACTTTGGATACCTTCGATCAACTGCTCACACCCATCAGGAAGTGTAGCACAAGCCATGCAAAACTCTCCACATCCGGGAAAGAAGCCTTTCTTTAGCAACTTAGCTTTAACAAAACTCAACGGCGTCTTCAGATCTCTGACATCAGTCAGCAAGTCTGAATTCTCTTCAGTGATAACAGCATTTACTCCGCCTCCCCTATGATGAGGCATTGGATTCTTGGTGACGTTGGGCATGCTGTCAGAAAAGTTGATCACCTTGGCGTCGACCAAGTCCTGGACTTTGTGCTTAAAAGCTTTGCAATTCTCAACTGTATGGCCAGGTGCCCCAGAATGAAATTCACAAGTAGCATTAGCATCATACCCGGGAGGTGGTGCCCCTGTCAAGGGAGCCAATGTCCTCTTCTGAACTAATTGGAGCTGAAGCAGCGTCTGCAGAAGCTGTGCATATGACATAGGAGGAGTTTCCAAATGACGGTTTGCGAGGGGACCCCGATTCTGATATCTCTTATATCCCGGATTATTCTGTTGCTGGGGCTGCTGCTGCGGCTGCGGGGGAACAGCTGGGATGTTTATGCTAGCGATCTGAGACTGAGGGCCCTTGCCCTTTCTCCTAGCATTGGTGACAGCACTGGCATCGCCCTCTCGACGCTTGCCAGTATAGGGTTTCTTGCTAGCTCCTCCAGCTGAGGATGACTCGCCCTGAATCTTGCCGATCTTTATACCATTTTCAACATGCTCGCCCAGAGTGATGAGGGCCGAGAACGTTCCGGACATGCCACTGATCAGCTTCTCATAATAGACTCCGGGAAGGGTAGCCACGAACAGTTGTACCAACTCACGCTCAGCCATCGGCGGTTGAACCCGAGCAGCCAATTCACGCCACCGCTGGGCGTACTCTTTGAAGCTTTCATTGCTCCGCTGCGAGAGATTCTGAAGCTGAACTCGGTTGGGAGCCAAGTCGCTATTATATTGATAGTGGAGAACAAACGCTTCAGCGAGATCTTTCCACGTGCGCACAGCAGCGGGTTCCAAACCCATATACCATTCGAGCGATGGGCCAGAAAGACTATCCTGAAAGAAGTGCATCAGCAACTTCTCATCATCAGAATAAGCGGACATCTTTCTGTAATAAGATCGGAGGTGAACACGGGGACAAGTAGTGCCCCTATACTTCTCAAAGATAGGCACCTTAAACTTGTGAGGTACTTTAAAGTCAGCAATCAACCCGAGTTTGGACATGTCAACGCCCAATGTGTTCTGATTTTCTATATCTCTCATTTTATCTTCCAGCGCCTTGAATCTGAGTCGAGCCTCAGCAGTCAACTCAGCCTCTGCACCTCTCTGAGAAAAAATGTCATCCTGATGGTCCTCCAGCCACGGTTGAGGCACCACCATATTTCCTGCACCAACATTAACATTGGCTCCCAAACCACCATTGACGGCGCCCGCCGTGTTAAGTCCGAGATTAGTCATGAGATTGCCGTTAGCACTACCGTTGCCTCCGGCAGCAGGAACAACGTTCTGTGGAGTATCCCCTTGAGGAGGAGTGGGTACGGCCCCGCCGTGAAGTATTCCATTACTATCAACCCTGGAGATGAGAGGTTGAACCAAAGTACGAAGCTGGTCTTGCCCATTCGCAACTACTTGCATCAGCTCCATAAAACGATCCATCCTTTCACGAAGCTCCTGAACGTCTGACTGTACCTGGTCCATGATTCTCGTTTGATTGGCGCGAGTTGAGTAGCGGTGGATGAATCTTTGATCAATCCTGGAGATCGAAAGCAGCTCGGAACCTGAGTACCTGAAAAACCTGTCAAAATCAAAGGTTAGGAAAAGGTAACAGAATGTATGTCATGCAAGAATGCTTCATGCAAATGCATGCGTGAGTCTGTGTGCTTGAGAGATTTCCCCCGATCTTGGCACCTGCTGACAATAATAAGGAGAGGAATCCAGGCCCAATCATGGAAACAGTAACCTCACATAGCAATAGTCAGATCCGACACATCAAGGACCGAGAACTCGTACGCAACAGTCTTTCTGAGAACGGCTGCAGTAACACAATAAGAGGCGAGAGATCCTGGATCGGGGAAATGGTACCTGTCACAGACACACGCTAATGGAATGATTATGCAAGCTAATGCAAAATGCAGGCATGCAACAATATATCCAGGTGGCTGCTGTGGAGATTTGATGTCAATAGTCACTGATGAGAAGGAAACCCCGATGTAAAACCACTGATCTGATCTGCTGTGAATAACCATCTGGTAGGATCGAGATCAAAATTCTGCCCTGACAAGAACGAAGGCCTGATAATAAAGACCCCGGATGCAAGATCAAGGAATATCTGTTGATGAAGTCTTCAGACCCCAAATCACAAATCTGCCCTCTCAAGAACAAAAATACAGCTGCTGATGAGATCTTCAAACCCCACTCAAAATCTGCCCTGTCAAGAACAAAATAACAACTGCTGACGAGATCCTCAGACCCCATTCAAAAATCTGCTCCATCCAGAACAAACCTCTGATAACAATACCCTGATCAAAGCCTGCTCTATCAAGAACAGACAAACACCCGATGATAATATCCTTTGGTCAAACCCTTGCTCTATCAAGAACATATCTGCAACTGAGAACCCAACATAACTGATTCACTGTCAAGAAAACCAGGTGTTCTGGAGGTCAAAGTTTCCTGCAATATCCCAACCCCACTCACAGGTATGATGGACCTAATCCACGGACAAAGGTACGGCATCCTATGCGGTCGTCAGCGTCACAGACTTTCATGAGTGACAATACGATTCCCAGAAGGAGTGGCATCGTCAAGTCATGAAGAGGCCTCTCTTAGCTGACTTCCAAATGATCGGTCCCCAGAGTCGACAATCCTCACGTCTGGACTCCCCTCAGATCCTCAGGACCGGAAAGGAGCACCTCTGCAAGAATCTCGTCTGAGCGCAGATTTTCGTAGGGAACTGTGCCTGCTCAGCAGACAGGTTCGTCTACTACTTCTCCGCAACTATATCTAGGTGTGTACTCAAGCCCGGGTCCGGCTTTTCACTCACAGTAACATCCCTCTCCCACAGCAGCACAGATAATCATATCGAACTGGAAATAAAATGCGGGAAATAAAATGCGGGAAGTAAAAATGCGATAAATAAACGCAACCCAACAAGCAAACACACAAACGATAGGATTGACTCGCGTAGGGGATGGGAAACGGTCCCAGCATAAGGGATGGGAAAAGTCCCTAGATGCTATAAGTCCCCAGCAGAGTCGCCAGCTGTCGCTTGTGCGAAAATAAGGTGCCGGCATGACAGAAGAGTCGCCACCTTTCGTTATTTATCCCTCCGAGCGGGAAAGGAAACGATCGGAAAAACCTGACGAATAAGGGTAAGACAAGGTCATCGCAACCATTGTCTGGATTCGGGAGTCGGTTACGCAAGGGGAAGGTATTAGCACCCCTCACGTCCGTCGTACTCGACGGGATCCTCGCTTGTTTGTTTACTTGGACGGGTTGGTTATAATCTATCTACCTATCAAGGCTGGCTGAAAAAGAAAAGAAAAATGACTCGGCAAAGCGTCACACTTTATGCCTACGTATTCCCATCAGAGAATGAGAAATCAGAGTCAACGTAGTTCGGCTAACTACGGGGGATTATGGGGAAGGTTGCTCGCTAGGATGTCGCATCCTATGCCTACGTACTTTCATCTGGTATGAAAGATCAGAGCAAACGTAGTTCGGGAAACTACGGGAAAGAAAATGGCTCAACTGGGAGACTATCAAGTCCTACTGTTATCATGCATAGGTTTCAACCTAAAAGTCTATCATCAAATCCTTATCAAAGGAAGTGAGAGTCCTAAGGGATCATGTCAATGATACACCGAAACAGACAAAAGCATCAGCTTTAAACAGTAAAATGCATGCAATGCAAGTGAGGGAGGAAATGTGTGTGGGGTTTCAGCCTCCACAAGCTCGTCTCGACCTCAAGCCAGTCATGAAATAACAGTAATCATACTGAAAATAATCAACATGCTATCAAGCAATATACAGATAAGGGAAATGAAGTGCCAGCAGGCAAACAAACACACATGCTTGGGAAAGAAAGAATCTACTCTCTAATCCTAACCCTAACACAGAATCTGAACAAATCTAAGCACTAAAGCAAGACCTAAACAAAAGAAATCAATCCCAGTCTCCAAGCTTCAGAACAAGCTTACCAAAGAAAGGGAGCTAAGTAAGCAGACTCATAGTGTCTTCCTCAGGAAAGCACTAGGAGGTGTATACTCAGGAATCATATCCTATGTGGCTCAACCACTGTGATCAGTTTATATTCCTCCTCAGGAGAAATTAAACTCACAAGCAGGCTCCAACATCACTGGATATTTAGGAAATCCTATCTGAACTAGTAGAACTAAATGAACAGACTCATAGGACCTTCCTCAGGAAAGTACTAGGAGGCTTCCACTTAGGAGTTGTATCCTATGTGGCTCAACAACTGTGATCAGTTTACATTCCTCCTCAGGAGAAATTAAACTCACAAGTTGGCTCCAACATCATTGGATACTTAAGAAATCCTAGACAAACTAATGGAACTAAGTGAATAGACCCATAGGACCTTCCTCAGGAAAGTACTAGGAGGCTTACACTTAGGAGTTGTATCCCATGTGGCTCAACAACATGTGATCAGTTTACATTCCTCCTCAGGAGAAATTAAACTCACAAGTTGGCTCCAACATTATTGGATACTTGAGAAAGAGGTGAGAAGAAAGGATGAAAGTCATTCATAGTGCCTTCCTCAGGAAAGTACCATGAACTTCCCTCAAACTTCAGGATCTCAAACCTCACAGACAGGGGGCAATCCAAGCTTTGGGTCTCTGAATCTTGATCTACAATCTTCTCTTCATGATGCTCTCCATCAAGATCTTCAAGGCAACACAATCCCCACAACAAATTCCCCACAATGAACCCCAAAGATGAACAGATAACCACAGGGTACACAAAATCAATAGGCAACTTCAGAAAATACCTAAAAATACTAAACTAATGGGGAAAAATCTAACAAATATTCACAAGGGTCCTCAACACCTACTCATAACATCTACATAGGCCTCTACCTAAAAATCAAGACAAAACTTAATCAAAGAAAGATGAATCTTCACCTATGCACAATCTAAACCCTAATCAGGATACCCTACATCTACCCTAATTAAACTAATCAAAATTTAATTCTAAAAATCTAGAAAAAATCCTATGGGGAACTATGATTCATCATCTAATTGCACAAAAAAGAATGGATTAAAAACCCTAAGGGAAGGTCCTAAAACAATTCCTACAAAATCAAATACCAACTTAAGACTATTTAAAAGCTATTTAAAAGAAAAATCTATTAAAAATATTAGACTTAAAAATAAAATCCCATTTTTATTTTTATAATTTTCTACACATTTTCATCTAATCATAGAAAAAAGAAGAATTAAAAAATCATTTTTTATCAATTTTTAATGAATTAATCAAAACAGAAAAATAAAAAGAAGAAAATTAAAACAATTAAATGAATTAAAAGGGAGGGGGGGTTAGAATAGCAACTCACGCTAGTTAAAATGATTGGGCCAGAAAAAAAGGGGGGGGGGGGGGGCGGATAGAAAACTAAGCCCAGAACCGGTTTAATGAAACGGCCGCGTTTCATTCCATTTGAATCTTCCCTCCAATTCTCAGACTTAACCACAGCCACTGGATCAGATTAATTGGTCAATCTTTGAAACGAATCCAAGGGCTCTCCCTCATCGTCCCAAACGCGAATTAGGGTTTGCAGAACCCTCCCTCCATACACCAAGATTCGAGCTCCTCTATCTCTCTACTCAGGCCATGGTTTCACACGATCCAAACACGAAAATTGCTCTACTACTCAAGAGCAACACAACCATACGTACACTTTCCCCTAACTCGCCCTAGATAGCCCTAACAGAAGACTTAAACATCCTGGTACCACCATGCTCACCTGAGATCGACCATGGTGAAACTTCCACCTAAGGATCTGAACCTTCTCTACACGCCACCCTAGTCATTCTAACCTAATTCGTGTTACCTAAAACTCATTAAACAGCCAGTTATTGAAGATTAAAGAACCATGGCTCTGGTGTGAAACCTCACAAATCTTGCTCTAACTCTTAGGGTTACATCAACTAACCTAATGCATCAATTATATACCTAGGAAACTACTGAAAAGTGCATAAATTAGGGGAATCATAGAGAAAAACCAACCTGTCAAAGAGAGGTGGTAGATGCTCGTGGAGATGGTTCCAAGGCTTGAAATGGCTTCAATGAGATCCTCTGAGGATGTACAAGTTTCTGTTTGCACTTGTTGTGAAAGAGAAGACTTGTGGTGGAAGAATTCTTGAGTTGCTTGAACTTGAAGAAATTGCTTCAATGGCTATCTCTCCCTCTCTCTCCCCTCTGAAAATGCTCTCTATCACCAACCCTCATCACTTTCTGATGCACTCTCTATATAATAATCATTGGATGTTTCTAGATTCATCTAGAATGTGATGGAAACTTCTTGAAATTCTCATGTGGTGACAAGTTGGTTATCTCATATCTCATATGTTATGCCTTGCCATTTAGTCTTAAAATGTCCTTATGTGAGATATTGAGAAGGGATGAGTGAAAAACAAGTTCATTTTTGGCTTGTGTAGGGTTTTTCAACATTGCCTTCTTTTTCAAGTAATGACTTTTCAAAGCATCACCCATTTTTAGACCTCAAATGAAAATTCTAGCTAAACCAATGTTCTCAAAATGGTTTTTCCAATCAAAATGATATATTGGATGACCTATTTTGGATTTGTGGATCTCCCAAATCACTTTTCAATTTCAACTTTTCAAAGTTATAAGCCTTTTTTAGTTCATTTTTGACCAATCATGTAATCTTGTGCCATGAGCTTTTCCAACAATTTGTGACCTTCTTTCTAGACTTAAAATCACATTTTGAGCAACTTTCATGTTTTGAGTTTTTCCATTTGAGGCTTGGAAATAGGAGTTTTAGGCATTGGCTAAAATGACCTATAACTGACAAATGACCAAAATACCCCTGTCTTGTTCAAACCATAAGTTGAGTTCCACAAATCCAATCAAGGACTTCTACCACTCAAATTAAAGCTAAGAAGATCCTCTTCAACATTCATGTTGACCAAGAAATCATAGGAATCATCCTACTAGGGCAAAAGTTGTCTGCAAGTTGGGTGACTTTCAAGGACCCAGATTCACACACCTCTGCTGACCTGTAATTTGTCAAAACCATAACTTGAGCTCTGTAACTCCTATCAAGGACTTCCACCACTCAAATTAAAGCTTAGAACAAGCTCTACAACATTCATGTTGTGGGGAGGATGAGATATCAATCACATCTAGAGCTAAAACTGCCTGGAAGATAGGGATCAAATTAGGGTTTTTCCACTGACAAACCTTAGAAACCCTAACTCAAAACTTCTCAAACTCCTCAATCATGATGAGTTGGTCTAGGAATCATCTTTATAACATCTTTATGAATCCTTCCATGATCTCATGGCCCTTGGATTAGGTCTCAACCTTCTCCAAATCTTCAGCTGATCTAGGGTTGACCCAGTCAAAACCCTAATTCTGTCATTCATGGTTGAATCTTCTGAACTCTTGCATAATGACTTCTCTGGGCTTCATGATGGCTATCAAGACATCTCATAGGCTTTCTCAAAACATCAAGTTCATTCTCAAAGTCTCATAATCATCTGAGGAGCACCCACAACTCTCAAGTTAGGAGGCACACAACCCTGGTTTCAACCAATTCCTCTGAGGATCTCTTGAACTTTCTGATGAAGGTATCAACTTTCAAACACTCAATGAATGAATAATTGTTGGTCAAATTTTGGGGTGCAACAGTGGTGACTTATAAAGATTGGCATGAGATATTGCCTTTTGCTTTACATGGTTATCGTACTTCGGTGCGTACATCTACTAGGGAAACAACTTTCTCGTTGGTATACGGTACGGAAGTCGTTATACCATTAGAAGTCGAAGTTCTTTCTCTGAGGGTATTGTCCGATGTGAAGCTCGATGAAGCAGAGTGGGTAAAGGCTAGGTTGAATCAGCTTATTTTGATTGATGAAAAGATATTTGCAGCTATCGCCCATGGACGGCTATATCAGAGCAGAATGAAGAAGGCATTTGATCAGAAAGTGCGCCCTCGGCATTTCCAGGTAGGTGACTTGGTGTTGAAGAGGATCCTCCCACCGCAAACAGATTACAGGGGCAAATGGACTCCCAATTATGAAGGTTTATATGTATTAAGGAAGGTTTTCTCTAGAGGAGCCTTATTTCTATCAACCATGGACGGTGAAGATTTTACGTCCCCTGTAAAGGCATACGTAGTCAAAAAATACTTTGCTTGAAAAGAGACCCGCTAGGCAAAAAAAGAAAAGTCCAGGCAAAAATGGGGCATCCCAGTGAACCATAAAAAGAATAGGTTCGGGAAAAAGTTAGGGATAAAAGGAAAATGAATAAACCCACAAAGTTGAAAACCTGAAAAGGCGACTTTGGCAAAAATGGGCATCCCGGTGGATAGAAAACCCGCGAGGGTGATCCAGGAAAAAGTTAGGGATTTAAGAGCAAATTACTACGGTCTGCATCAGACTTGTAAACTTAGTTGGATCCTTGGAGATCTCGAGGGTTAATAAATCAGTCTTTTCAGAAGGTAGAGCATTGGTGAAGCATCGAAGACATACGGGTCATAAATGAATCGACCCATGGTGGTTGTCTATTTCCATATTGCTGACATTTGTATACTTTGTCATTTGTAATTTTTTGCGCAATTTCCTCTTTTCAGGAGTTACATCCGTTGTAATTTTCCTATTTACAGGATCTTTTAATCAAAGAAGTATTTTCCACAAAAAGCTTTCCATTTCTTGTTTTTGCTTTTATGTTTTGTTTGCGAAAAGACGTCTGATATTTTTGATAAACTTTGCATACGAAAAATTGGGGCTTTGCTAATCATATTAAAAACAACAATTTACTTGAATGATGTCATGGATGGTGACCAAAATATCCATTTTTTCATACAGGACACACTTCTTGTTTATTTATCGTTTACAGGATAATTGATATTTTCCTAGTAGGACTCTCTCCACGGGGTACTATTTTCAGATCAGAAATGTCTTATTAGCAATAATGTGTACTTATCCCCATCAGGGTAAGGTTGGGATTATTCCCCAGCAGCAGGGCAAACTCAGTGTTGTTCCCCGACAGGATCTGTGTCATTGGTTTCTCTCCTCAAGCAGAGATTAATGTTAATTCCCTCGATGAATAAATCATCAATGGTGGATATCCTCAACATAGTCCAAAGGTCTTTGATATTATTCAAAGTAAGATCTTTGGGACAACTTCCCGGTAGATGTTATTCTCGGTTCCCAGCAAATTGGATTTCTTCCCAGAAGAGTTCTATTTACAAAGGTCGTTCATGGCATATTCCTCAACTAAGTTTGCTTGCTTTTTCTCCCAGCACCTTTTCTTGGTGGTGCTCCTTTATTTTCATTTTGCATAGCATCCTCCCAAACGCGTAGCATTTCCATTTCATATGGAGCATTACGCCATGTTCAAACATGTGCATGCGAAGCATAAGCCAGGTTTGATATATTTTGTTGTCGGACATCTCTCCAGGTTTGATATAATTCATGGGGCTTTATGGTACCTGATCCTAGCAAAATCATCGGTAGATGTTTTCACCTTACTTTTACTCCCCAGCTGAGTTTGCTTGTTTGAGTTTCTCTTTCCCCAACGGAGTTTTCTTTACAGGTTGTAGATTGGTCGCTTCTACTTCCTGCCTATCTCGGGTGTGCTATTCCGACTTTTGGTTGGTAATCCCTAGCTCATCCATTTCGTAGCTTTCATTTCAACTTTTGGTTGGTATTCTCCTTTCCCGGTGATTCTATCTTTTGATTAGTAGCTTTCATCCCGAATTTTGGTTGGTATATCTTCTTTTATTCCCGGCAGAGTCGTTATCCCGACTTTTGGTTGGTAGACCTCGTTTTTGGGTAAGTTCGCATTCAGTAGACGTCCTGGTGATTTCGACTTTTGGTTTTTAGCTATCCATTTATTTATTTGACAATCCTGACTTTTGGTTGGTGGTATCGTTTCTGGCGATCCTAACTTTTGGTTAGTAGCTTTCATCCCAACTTTTGGTTGGTAATCTGTGTTGATCATCCCAACTTTTGGTTGGTAGTCTCCTTTCCCGGTGATCCTAACTCTTGGTTAGTAACCTCGTTTCTCTTAACTTTTGGATGTAACTCTCTGGTGATCCTGACTTTTGGTTAGTAGCCATTGTTATCTTCCTGATCAGTTACCGTGTCGGTTATCCCAACTTTTGGTTGGTACCCTTTGTTTTTAAGTCAACCTTTGGCTAAAAATCTTGGCCATTGTGAATATCATCGCAGTTTGCAAATTTATGGCTTTTTTTTAGTATTCAATCACCTTTCACCTCGAATTTTTAAAAGCGGTTGCTTTTCATTCCTTCAGGTCTAAGTCGATTGAACAGGGGCAGTTGTTGCACCCTAAAACTTGCCTTAGTTCTTTCTAATCTTTGACTGGTTTTTGCTTCACGTTCATCTGCATCTTTTTTTAGTTCATACTTCATAATCATATAGTGCACTGATCTTTTTAGACATGGGATCAAAGTTTTCTTGTGATATTGGTGTTCACCGTATTCAGAGGAAGCTCGGCTGGTTATTTCACTCAAGTTGAGACAAGAGTGTGTGTTCAAGGATGAGTTTATGGATAGTCATCAGTTGAAGATCATGAGATTAGGGTTTCATGTTAAGATCAACGGCGATTAGGACAAAGTGTTTGTGGATTGAATTACAAGGCATTGGGTTATAGAAAGGATCCTGTTATGGACCCATATTATGTTGCTCTCTTGATTATCTGTTGTTTGAAGTTGGTATGGATTCATTCCAGATATTTCATAATTTTAACTGGGTAAAAGCTGTCGAGGTTTGTTTGAGTTTGTTTCAAGGAGTGTTCATGGCATTCAAGTTCATCGTCTCTTTGTCATTTAAGTTCAAAATCGATATCCATACCCATTACTAGAATGAATTCATGAACTGCTTTTGGGTATCCATTTCTAAACCATATCCCAAGCTTCAATATCCAAGTCAAATATCCACTTTTACATCCGTTTACTAAACCCAAAAACCACTCTAACCTACACTACACACACCATACAACTTTTTTTTTGCAAAAATTACCAAACCAGATTAAATTTTTGGATTCATTTCTCAATAAAATTTCTTCAAGATCATTTTCCTTTTACGTATGCCAGAAGTTTCTTCATGTCATTGGAACCAGTCACTCTCAACGTGATTTTTCAGCTTCATCACTGAGTTAACTCGCTGACTTGCTCGCTCTATATGTTATAGTGTACTTTTGAGGTTCATGTGGTTGATATTCAATGGAAAAAGGGATTGGGATTTAGGATTATGATGAGGGGATGAATTCATAAAAACATGCTCAAGCAAGTTAACAACTGGTGCAGCTAGTGTGCATGGAGATAGATTGGGGTACTTGTATTGTTGTAAATATTACCAAATTATCATGCTTCAAAAATGAAATAAAAATTAAGTTCGTCACTTCTTTAAACCAATCCTCTTTCAACATACATGATGAGTGTAGCAATGTTGTGGGCGATTAAGAGACTAATCATATGTTTAATGCACTAAAAGAAAAAATGTTTAATTATGGTATGTTCTTCATTATGGTTGTTTGGTCGCTATAAATCGTTGTAAGATCAACTTGGATAAACAAATTGTTAGTGTGTATGGTGGCACAATTGGCCACCATGATTGTCCCGTTTTTGCTATCAAATGATGTCCTGAGGTGGGAGAACAAAAGAAGACTTCCATGCTACCGTGTTCATGCTGCAAAGTTTCACGAAACAGCAAATCGTACAATAACAACATTTTACTAATAACATAATTCACTACAAAACAAAAGACAGAAAAAGTACAGCAGAGGCAGAGTTTTTCACAGCATAAAAATTTCATAACAAAAACCCTCTAAAGCCATGACCTCCAAACCTCAGTGTCACATTGTGTACAATTTTTCTTACCACCTACAAGCCACAACAAATCAGTACCACCATTCACAGCAGACACACAACTCAGCCCTAACAGAATGCAAATTGAAAATCCTATTCTACCCCCCTCAATCTCTGATATAAAAATCAGCAACAATGAACATAGCACAAAGATTTTTCCTTGTCTTTCTCGTCGTCTTCATAATAGGTTGAAACCCTTACCAAATTTTCCTCTAAAATTTTTTTTCTGCTTCACAAGAAAGTCATCTTTACACTTCCGCGTCCATCTTCAATATTCATCTTTAAAACTCCAATAACGTTTTGACTGCTGAATTTCACCCTCATCAGCATCATTTACATTCTTCTCACATTATCGTATCAACATCAGTTTATCTACCTGTAAGAGAATCCAACATAGCAGTTTCACCACCAAAATCAACAATAACCAGTAGAGGTCAGAGAAGGAGAATGAGATGCAGTAATCACATAATAGAAATAAGGGAGTTCATATAGCATGAACGTAGTTCAGCAAAAGCAGATTAAAAGAGGAAGAATAAACTAAAACGCATAAACCTCAAAACGTGTTCGATTCATCTCGCAGGTTGGTTATCTCCTCCGTTAATCTTGTGTAGCGCGCACTTCATTGACATAGACTTTTTTGGCATGACGCATATTATCGTTGGATTTGGGTGTGGGTTTCCTTTGCTTTGGATCTTGGTCGCAGATTAGGAGTGAGCGGAGGAGCATACTCCATCGATTTTGAGCGAGATGAGTGTGAGTTTGAGCAAGAGAGTTTCCGCGTTGTTTTTTTTCCTCGTTTTGGTAAGGAAGAACACGAGAAAGGATTGGGGAAGATGCGGCTGAGGAGTCTCAGCCAGTTTTTATCTCAATTTTATGGTTGGCTTGAAGATTTGCTGTAGTAAACCGGATCTTGGGCTTTAGGTCCATCTCCCTTCTCTTCACCACCTGCATCACTAATCTGCACCCTTTTGTTACCTAATTTAATCATCTTTTTTAATTAATGTTAACTTTTTTTAATTGGATTTTTGTTTTTTTATTAGATAATTTTAGGATTATTTAGTTTTAGTTTAACTAACTTAGATTTAATTAATTTAGAATTTAGTTAACTTTAGAGATTAATTAGTTTAGTTATAATTTTAACTTAGTTTTCTTTTTATTTTATTTGTTTTAATTTTAGTTAATTTAGAATTAGATTTTAATTAATATTAGAAATTAATTTTAATCCTAGAATTTAACTTTAAGTTAGAAGTATATTAGAAATTAACTTTTGAATCAACTTAGGATTAACCTTTTGTTTAGAATCTAATTAACTTAACTTTGACTAATTTTGTTCTTAATTTTGGTTTTAGTTTTGATTAACTCTCGAGTGCATTTGTAAATATTTCTTTAATGATACCGACACATACTTTTTCTGCAAATATCAATTTAAGTTTCAATACTCGATGTTGTTTGTGATTGCGATGCTTCGTGTTTACTTGTCGTTTACCCCCGTATCCACATGACCCCTTAGGATTCCTAGTTCGACTTAATTTACGATTAAGTTAGAGGTATGAGAGACATTAGGTTTTCAATCCAAGCATGACAACATTAGGTTAGCTCCCCTCCTAATCCTGATTTTAAGGCCACTTTGTATGATATTAGTTAGGGTTCAGTTTCCCCTAGACCTTCCGTGCGGCTATCTTTTCTCATCTCAAATTTCTTCAAGACACTTAATAAAGAACGATAAAGGTCGTACGCTACAAGCCTTAAGTACATGGGGAATGAGGAGTGGGGGGTTTCTCCTTGCTTGTCTAGAGTGTTTAGCGTATGCCCTTTGGGCGATATGCGACACATTCGCTCTCGTGTCATAGTCTTTAGTGCGACGTGAGCCTAAAACTAACTCTATTTCACTTCACTAAAACTCACAAACAAAACTCAAAGTTTTTATCCTTCGGGATTGTCTTTCAAAACTCATTTTCAGAAAGGAATACGTTGTTTTTTTTCGTTCTACTGCAAACAGGCATCGTCCCTAACTGCTGGAATGAGAACTCAACGTCGCTCATAAAAAACACTTAATCAATCAGTGGTTTAGTTTCCCGAACTACGTTTGCTCTGATTTCTCATACCAGATTAGGATACATAGGCACAAGATGATGATGTCTTGGCGAGCAACCGTCCCCCCATCACCCATAGTTTCCCGAACTACGTTGACTCTGACTTTCCCATTGCACAAGGGAATACGTAGGCATAGGGCGGCGATATCCTGTCGATTCTCTTCTTTCCTTTCCACCCCCCGTTTAGAAGTAGCTTTTAGATAACTCACCCTTTGATTAGACAACAAGCATGGATCCCGTTGAGTACAACGGACGTGAGGGGTGCTCATACCTTCCCCTTGCATAACCGACCCCCGAACCCAAGATTTAGTTGCGATGACCTCGCCTTTTCCTGTTCTTTAGGTTTTCTTTGATTGTTTCCTTTCCCTCTCTTTGGGATAAATAACGTTTGATGGCGACTCTTCTGTTTGTTTTCGCCATCCCTTTTCGCTGTTGCGGAACTCAAGGAATAATACCTTTTTCAAGGATTTTCTTGTGCACTAGTATGCTTCTTACAAGCTGATTACACAGATGAAGTACATAAACACCTAAGTGTTTCTAAGCAAGATATGAGCAACAACTCATTTATTTCTAATATAGAAAACTATCTAAAGAATGAATCTCTAAGAGATTATAAAACACTGGTTTTGTACTACATAGAAGCTTTCTTGATGAGCACTAAGGCTTCTTATCATGAGATTTTAGCTTCTTTTAATTAACTCCTTCTTGAGTGAATAATACTTATTCCAGTTTAACCATCAAGATAAACTAAGTTACTATGTTTCACTTATTGATGTTTTACTTGATTAGTTTCGCATGGCTTCAACATGTTGCATCATTGTACGCACTTCAATTTTGCTTCAGCTTTATCTTCATTGAGCATTCTTCATTTAGGCTTCAGCTTGTAGCATTTTCTTCAGCACTTTGGCAATTTGCTTTAGCAGCGTGCTATTACCTGCAACCAGTAACCCACTTACTTCTTCAAGCTTCTTGATCTTCAATTTATAGAGCTTGAGATAATAGATCCATTAAAGGGTATTCTTGGAAACATATTCCAATAGCAATATCCCAATGTTCAAGTGAAGGAATGGTCACCATCATTGTATAAAAAGTTGCTCCTGCGCCATCTTTTCGAGGTATAGGTAACAAAGTCTTAGTACTATTATATTCAGCTTAAAAACCATTCTTATCTTCAGTTTTCTAGCATCTTCAGAGGCTTCAGATATTAACTTGATGAAACTTATTGTAGAAGAGTTTTTCTTTGTGTAATCTTCAGAAACCCAGTCTTTAGAATTCCAAGATCTTTGTTCAGAAGAATCTATCTTGAGAATCTTCAGCACTCGTTCTTTTAGAAGCATTATCTGCATAACCTGTACCTTCAAAGTCTTCAGATTTCATTAAGCACGTTCTTTGTCTTCAGAGTCTTCAACACTTCTTTCATTCAGAATCTTGTCTACAGAAACTCTTCAGAACTTGATCTTCATAAATTGTTTCTTCAGAATCTTCAGACCTTTGTTCACCAGAAGCATGTCTTCAGAATCTTCAAAATTGTATCAATGTAAAGCACACTTCTTGTAAAGCCTTCTAGGCTTACTTATAAAGTATAAATTACGAACCTCGTTACTAACGTTCCTTAGAACCGTTGCATTAGAAGTATTTCTGAATCTTAACTTTATCTTGTACATACATATATTTTTCTTCCAGAGTGTTGATAACAGAGTCTAAAGACATCACACATCTTCTTATCAGAGTCATAATCATATTGACAACAGTCACACACTAGACAAAAACCATATCATATAAAATTGTTCTTTTAGATAACTTGTGAAGTTATCATCAAAACTTAAAGGCCAGATGTATAACCAAATATTATTCTTACAGTGGATTGTAAGGGCAAAGCCTCATATACTAGATATACGTGTTTCGATGATGTCAAAACTTAGCCGCATGGAAGAATAGATGTTTGGCGTTATCACCATGTTGCATGAGTATACCTTATTTCTCATGACTTGTTTGCTTGCATAAAATCTCTCGAGTATTGCACTTAGAGTTGTCAAAATATGCGTCATACAAGTTAAACTTCATTGGTCTATCATAGGTATCGTCCAAGAGAGTCAAAAATATGAATTGAGGCATTTTTCTGAATTTCCAGGTCTTTGAGTTGACCAAAACTCTGCTCCGGTCGACTCATGATAGGTGTCTTAAAAATACATTTTCCTCGGGTTAGGTATGGTTGACCTACCGTTCGACGCATTCTATTAGTATTTCCATTTGTCAAAAAATTCAGGCTATACGTCGACGCATGCCTTGTTCTGGTCGACGCATGGCTGTGTGTTTTGCACAATCTGTTTCCTCGAGTTAGCTCAGGTCGACCCTGCACTCTGCATAGGTCGACCTTGCACTCTACATAGGTCGACTGCTCGATGTTTTATGCATATTTTCTGATTTGTCTATTACTTTTAAAAAGTGGTTTTATCAGTTATAACAATTTTGTTTGGTATAAATATTCAGTTGCTCTTTTCACTTCACATACATTGAATCATTCAGAAAAACAAAAAAAGTGAAAAAGGTGTCAATTCAAGTTCTCATCATCTTCATCTTCTACATTTCATACCACAACAATCACACACAATAATCTTTGTTGTGCATTATGGATTGTCAAAGGTGATAAGTTCGAAGCCGCTGATTGGGTAATCCGGTTCGGGTTGAGGAATTGACAGGTTTTTCTTGAATAAAACCTCTAGGGTTTTGTCCTCCAAGATTCTCTACGACACTACTTCCTGGACCACACGATCATGGTCAGGACATATTAGCCTATAAAACAGCTACTCGGACGCCCAGACATGGCGGGCAGTATGCTCAGATGATTGCTCAAACTCTCAGAGTTCAACATCTAATACGAGAGCAGAAAGACCCTTAAAGCCTAGGCTCTGGACGACTTCGTCGCAGAGATGACTGCTGCATTTTCCCCAACACTAGGAGCCCACAAGTGAACCATCTTCGTCGATGGGGCCTCCAGCTCGATAGGAAGCGGTGTGGGCATCATCCTGGAGAATAAAGATGGTATCCTAATAGAGGTCTCCCTCGCCTTAGCCTTCTCGATGTCAAACAACCAAGCCGAGTATGAGGTCTTTCTCGCAGAACTTCTCCTGGTGGAGGACCTTAGCGTGAAGGAAATAAGGATATTTACCGACTCCCAGCTCGTAGTTTCTCAAGTACGGGGAGAATACCAGGCCAAGAATGACAACCTCGTCGAGTACCTCGCCCTGGTCAAAGAGAGGATGAGAAAATTTGACTCTGCAAAAGTTAGACACGTTCCTCAAGAACACAACACTAGGGAATACATCCTCTTAAGGCTGGCAAGCACAAAGAAGAAAGGCGAGAACAAGTTTGTCATCTAAGAAGTGCTCTCTAGATTGAGTATCAAAAAGCCTATTTCAATCGTCAACGTGAACTCCATAGATGATAGCAACTGTTGGATGACCTCGGTGTATGCATACCTCAGGACGGGCGAACTGTACAACGACCCCAAGAAGGCGGGCATAGTCATACGTCGAGCTTGCTCGTACATCTTGGTTGATGATAAATTATACCGGAGAGGATTCTCCATTTCCCTCCTCAAATGCGTCGGGGAGTCTAAAATCCATAACATACTCCAAGAGATCCACGAAGAGATCAACGCTTAGTACCTCGACGAGAGATCCCTCACCCGTAAAGCTCTATGGGCAGGATACTATTGGCCCACCATGCAACAAGACACCAAGGAACACGTCAAAAAGTGTGACAAGTGACAACGACACGGCGACATGCACCTGGCACCATCCAACAAGCTCAAAACGATCTCGTCCCCGTGGCCCTTCGCGTGGTGGGCGATGGATATCCTTGGACCCTTCACCATAAGTTTGTACCAGAATAAATATTTGATAGTTAGGGTCGACTATTTTATGAAGTGGATCGAGGCTGAAGCCCTCGCCAAAATCACGATGCACACTATACTTTGTTTATACAAACGGAACATCCTTGCCCGGTTCGACGTACCTCAAGAAATCGTCACCGATAAGAACTTCTAGGACTTCGTCACCAAGCTGGGCACGAAGCAACACTTCACATATATTGAGCACCCGCAAACGAACGAGTAGGCTGAAGCTGCGAACAGAGTGATCCTACGTGGCTTGAAGAAGAGACTGGGTGAAGCCAAAAAGAGGTGGATCGAGGAGCTACACAGTATGCTCTGGGCCTATAGAACGAACCCGCACTCGACAACCGGGGAGACCCCATTCTGACTGACCTATGGAACCGAGGCAGTAATCTCGGTGGAAATTAGGGAACCCTCCAGGAGGACCGAATCTCCTCTTGATAAAGAGGCAAATGATGAGGCCCTAAGGGAGGAGCTCGACTTGGTCGAAGAAATTCGGTCGGGGGCGTCCCTCCGTGAAGCCTCACTCAAGCAAAGGATAACTCTGCACCATGACTTCAAAGTCATCAAACGCGAGTTCCAGGTAGGAAGCCTAGTCCTACGAAGGAACCAGAAAGACTCATGCAAGGGCAAACTCGCCGCAAACTGAGAAGGCCCCTATCGCGTCCATGCAAGAATAGAAAACAAGGCCTACTACCTCAAAAACCTACACGGGAAGGAACTTTCTCGACCATGGAACGCTGAAAAGCTTAAATAGTACTACAATTAAACACTACCAGCAATGTACTCGTGTCGCGACCACAGGGGCGCGCTAGGGTACAAACGCAACTCCTAAACTTGGGATAAAAAGACAATAACCCACCTTTGTGTGTGTGCAGGCGGACTCTTGATCCAGCGGGGACGCCTCAATCGAGCTCCACCATTCTCGTACCAATTAGGTAAAACGCCTAACTCGTGATAGGAAATTCATGCCACGAGGCAAAGACCTCGATCGAGCTCTTAGCCTCGTCGACGGTTGGAAACATACTCTGGCCTCTCGGCCAGTTCCCTCCACGGCCGAGGATCAACTACGTCGAGCAAAAGCCCCAATCACTTAGTAAAAATACAATACAAAGAAAGCATATATTAAGCACATAGCAACATACACAAAATACGAATATATCAAATGGACAAAGCCCTTTATTCAAATATTACACTTCAAAGCCCATGGCACGCAGGTCGGGCAAAGTCAAACCAAAACTACGGCACACAAGCCGAACTAAACAAGAATTCAAATGGTGTGCATGACGAACAACTAAAAGAACTAGGTAGCAGCTTCCTCATCGGGTCGATCCTCCCCGTCTCCCTGGTCAGCTTCAT
This sequence comes from Lathyrus sativus, assembly GCA_963859935.3. Classification (NCBI taxonomy): domain Eukaryota; kingdom Viridiplantae; phylum Streptophyta; class Magnoliopsida; order Fabales; family Fabaceae; genus Lathyrus; species Lathyrus sativus. Next base: position 474,095,464 of record OZ012741.1, on the reverse strand, counting down.
CCTCGAGCATCTTGGGAGTAACCACCCGACCATCCACCACCCCTTGAGGACAAGCTGGACCTCAGGGTTCACAACCTGGAGTTGCTCCAAGGCACCACTAAACCCAACCATAAGAGCTCCCAAGCAATCTTGCTCGAGCTCCCAGATTTGGGCGATCAAGGCACCTCGGGAGGCGAGGCCCTTCTCCTCGCCTTGGTAGCATCCTCCAGCTCGATGACCCTTGGTAGCATCTTCCAGCTCGACGACCCTTGTCCGGAGTCGATCCCTTTCCTCCTCAATTCCCTTTAGCATTTTTTGCAGCTCGGTCATTTCCTGGAGGAGACGCGCATGATTTTCATACCTCGTCTGCACTTCTAGGAGGTCATTCTTCGCCTTATTTTTCTCATTCCAAAGGGTAGCGTTCTCGACCTGCAGATTTTTGAGCTCGGAGTTTGGAATGGTTTCATCATTGAGGACCAAGGCCATCTCAAAGATCCTCATCATAGCAGCCATTTCCTCTGATAAAGTTGTCCTCCTGGCCACCCTGTCGAGCCCCATGATCGCCTTGCTATCTGCCTCGGCCATATTTAAAGAATTTTCCCCTTGGAAGTAAGCCCGATTGAGGTAGGAAGGAGACAACACAAACTTCTCCCCGTACACGTCCTCAGAAGGGCCGACAGGTACCGGGTCTTTAGTATGTCGCCTTTTGGATGAAGTCTCCTGCGAGGGAGGAGATTGACTGCACTGCAGGGAGGAGGAACTGCCAGCTGGTTGGTCGGGCTTTAGCATCTGCTGGACCTGAGAGACTCTGCACTTAGCAACCTTCTTCGCGCCCTTGGTGGCAGCGAGCTTCAGCACGCGCTCTTGGATGTTCGACATTTGACATGCAATAGAGAAAAAGGAAAACAAGTTAATATGATGAAGGAAAACGAGCGAGAGAAAGAGAAGAAAAAACTCACTACCTAGGAACCTCAAGGCCGCCTCGTCGGACCCGCACTCGAGGAGGGCCTTGTGTTAATCAATTGAGGCTCACAGTGAACCTCCCCATGTTCATCCAGAATAAAACTATCGTCCTTGTTGACGTATTTGACGGGAATAAAATTGGAGACAAACTCGACTATCTTTTCGTAAGAAAGCTGGTCATCGATATCCAGGTCGGCATGCTTGATGATGTAGCTGTCTCTGCCCTACTTGAAGTGGTCCTCCTCTCACTCAAGGGGAAACTTCAACTCCAACGACTCCTCTCGCTGCCTGTCTTCCTCTTTGACCACGAGGTCGTATAAGGAGTCGACCGCCACATGCGACACGGGCTTCATGATAAAGTACATGTCCTTAAAGGAAAGGGAATAATCCATATATGCTCGAAACATCTTCCTCGGCTGTTTCAGGGACACCCAGCTATGTCGGCCCTGGAAAGTTTGTCATTGTAGATGAAAAGTACGAAAGAATAAGGGGAGCGTGGCTCCAATATAAAGGTGTCGACACACAAGTTTGAACGCTCGTACGAACGCGATGGCGTTGGGGTGGAGTTGCGAAAGCGACAGATGCAGCCACTGAAACATTCCTTTTTGAAAGTCACTAAAGGGCAAACGAAACCCCGCTTCACGAAACACAAACTCATACATAGGGAACCTCATCCCTTTGAAATTTGACCATATGTGGTGCTTCTCTTTGGGCTTATAGACCATCCAATTTGGAGAAGAGCCCTCAGCAAGGTCCTCGACAATGGCGAATGTGGCAGTGTCGTCGACGGCGAAGCGCGACGAGATGCTGAGGGGTTCCTTCCCAGTCCAATCTTTGGGTGTGCGAGCTCGCTCAGCTCCAACTTACTTGACTAGGGTGTCGGACTAGGATCTGTCATCAATCATAATAACACCCTCAATCCCCGTGGCCATTTATCTGAAAAGTAGAGGAAAATGGTGAATTCGACATCTAAGATCAAATCCACCCTTCCACCGAAAATCAAGTGAAAGGGCGAAGAGAGGGGCGAGGAACTCCTTGACAAACTCTCCCCGAAGCAAAGCAGCAAGCCTCCCTCCTCAACAAAAAGGCTCATCTACGAGGAGAGTCTCCTCGACACGAGACAACGAGCCTCCCTTCTTGACAGAAAGGATCGTCTACAAGGTGTCTCTCCTTGACGCGAGACAACGAGCCTCTCTTCCCAACGGAAAGACTCATCAACGTGTGAGATCTCTCCATTGGAACACGGGAAGCCTCATCGAACCTCCCCAACAAGAGGCTTCCTCGCAACGTTCACACATTCGAGGGAAGCAAGGCTCCCCGGGACCTCCATCGTAGGTCCTCGAGACCTTCATCAGAAACTTCATAGAGTTTTCCAAAATCCTCATGAACTTCCCGGCGACTTCACCGGAAACTTCATAGGAGCGCCAGAAATTTCATGAGTTTGCCGGAAATTTCATGAATGTCGCCGAAATCTTCATGCGTTCCTTGGGAACTTCATGAGCTCCCCGAAGAAACCGCCGAAAAAGATAAAAGTTTTAGTTAAAAAATTTGTGGAAAAAGAGCTCACGACGTGTTACTGATCATTTTCTAACCCGATAAGATTAAAAAGAAAAGGTAAAAGTTTTAGTTAAAATATTTGTTTTTTAATTTGACAGTAAACATATATTAGTGTTAAATTTCTTTAGTGTTACCATTTTTTTTTTCAATTTGAAGAATTTGATTTATTGAAAATAATATTTAGAATAGTTAAACTGATATATATATATATATATATATATATATATATATATATATATATATATATATATATATATATATATATATATATATATATATATATATATATATATATATATATATATATATATATATATATATATATATATATATATATATATATATATATATATATATATATATATATATATATATATATATATATATATATATATATATATATATATATATATATATATATATATATATATATATATATATATATATATATATATATATATATATATATATATATATATATATATATATATATATATATATATATATATATATATATATATATTAGTTGAGTTAAATGATTAATTTTTAATAATAGTATTTATTTATATTTTTATATTAGTTTAAAAATTATTAATATTTATAAATTAACAATTTTTAATTAAAAAATAAATTTTTATAATTTTATATATTCAATAATTATAATGACTTGTGAATCATATCCGACTACCAAAACAAATATTATTAAACATACTAGTGGCCAAACCACCAGAGATGCCAACCATAAAGTCTCATACCCATTATGACATGGAAAAGAAGTACTGAAGTCACGCTTTCTTTAACTACAAAAACTACGCATTGGTTTAATAGGTGGAATACATTCAAAATAACAAAGATTCGACTACATACCCCCAAACTACAAGAGGCAAGGCCAAGAGAGTCGCAAGTAAAACCGTTTTTTAAAAAATTATTTTAATAGTATAATTTTAAATTTTAAATTCGTTATAAATTAGTTTTATAATATTTTGTTATAAATATTTTACTATTTTATTATGATTTTTTAATATTAAAATATTAAAAAAAAATATTTATACTTGCAAAAAGTATTAAACAAGCTACCTTTCTTGCAATTTGTTTTTTTCTCACACATACACAAACGGCAGTTTCATATCAGTTACACCCATACCACTTAATAAATAAACTGCTATCACACTCAACAAACTACTATACTCCTTAAATGAACAGTAAAAACACCAAAATCAATATGCGTTAGAAAAAGAAAATATAACCGCAAAACCACACCTATGACGAGAATTCTTGAGGATGAAAGGATTTTCTTCCCATTAACAACAGTGCACACAATGGACGCAAGAAATCTTAAATGGGAAATTGCTGGAAGATATCTTTACATTCAACCGGAACTGCATTAGATAGACAACAATACATGCCTACTGTAAGTAACCTATAATTTTTAATTTGATATGTTTTTAAGTTTACTTTTAATTCTTTTCAATTTCATGATAGCATATTGTTGTGAATATGATACATTCAAACAAAATATATATATATATATATATATATATATATATATATATATATATATATATATATATATATATATATATATATATATATATATATATATATATATATATATATATATATATATATATATATATATTGTTTGAATGTATCATATTCACAACAATATGCTATCATGAAATTGAAAAGAATTAAAAGTAAACTTAAAAACATATCAAATTAAAAATTATAGGTTACTTACAGTAGGCATGTATTTTTATAGACAAGAAACACACCAGCGTTAGGTTAACAAAGAAAACAAGAAAAAAATAACAAGGATTAATTGTAAACAGCTATTCTTTCATTTATCTTCCAAACAAGATTGTTAGTATACAAGAATAATAAATAACCTCTCTCTTGAATTATGATTTTATCTTCCTATTTTTTCTTATGCAAAATGAGAGACTAACTCACTATTTATAAGGAAACTAGCACACTAATTTAATGAACTTTTTTACAATTACACATTACAAGCTAACTTAAGGTACAAGCTAACTTAAATGATTGGGCTTACAAGAAAGGTTCAATTCAACATTCTAATAACCTTAGTAATATTGACTAATGCATGTTAGAACAAATTTCGACTACAACACGCATTACTCGCGAACAGACTTCGACCATACTAGAGTTCGATCCAATATCGCACAAATCTCCACCCCGGATCTAACTCTATAACATCAAGAAACTAGTTTTCTTCATGCAGCTTTATCAACTGCATACATTGGAAAAACTTGCAACTGGCAAACGTCTTGGTGATCATATCAGCAACATTATGATCTGTCGAAACTTTCAACACTTGGACTTCTCCACGCTCGATTACCCCTCTGACGAAATGCAGCCTCACATCTATGTGATTGGTTCGCTCATGATAGGCTGAATTCTTCGACATGTGTATTACACTTTGAATATCACATTTATTAGTGATATCTCGACCTTGAAGTTTCAGCTCCTTTGCAAAATCTTCAAGCCACAATGTTTCCTTCACAACTTCAGTTAGGGCGATATATTCCACTTTAATGGTAGATAAGGAAACAACTTTCTGAAGTGTTGCTTTCCAACTGATTACTGTCCCAAACATAGTGAACACATATTCATAAATAGATTTTCTAGAATCCATACAACCTGCATAATCAGAGTCGACATATCCTTCAATTGTTGTTTTATTATCTTCACCCAAGGCTTCACCATAAATTAGGACTCTACTCAGAGACTCATTTATGTATCTTAGAACCACTTCAATGCTTGTCAGTGAGCCTTTCCAGGATTCGTCATGTACCTGCTTACAAAACTTAGTGCATGTGCTATGTCGGGTCTGTAACACCCTTCTAAACCCCACGGAAAATATGTGAATAATCAGAGTAAATTTTCATGCATTCACAAAAGGGCGTCACACCTAACTTCGAAACATCAAAATCACCTGTCATGCTCATTAACACTTATAATAAATAATCATGCTTCTCACAATTTCACTTTGCATGTAGTAGCGGATTCATTTTATAACATAATTCTCTTAACAGAATATTCAGATTCATCACATACTACAACATTACATAGGCACCAAGGCCAACATCATAATATTCCAATGAATATAAAAACATAACATAGAATATATAATGTATCTCTAAGATACAAACCAAACGATTCCAGTGTTACATGACCAGAGCATGACTCGACCCAACATAATTAAATTACTAAACAGCTACACCAATAGCGACTTCGCAACTACAAGCAGCTCTACTCTTGATACCTGCACGATGCCAGATAGGACATCATTCCGGCAGAAGGGTGAGAACTATTATCATAATAACAATTCATATAATCATCTATTCAGTTTGCTATATATATATATATATATATATATATATATATATATATATATATATATATATATATATATATATATATATATATATATATATATATATATATATATATATATATATATATATATATATATATATATATATATATATATATATATATATATATATATATATATATATATATATATATATATATATATATATATAAACACAAGCATAGAAAACACTTATTCCACATTTCTCACCATAATTTATCATAACTCATCATATACATCACAATATATAGATATAACAAATATGGATAATCACCAAGCATATTCATCATGCACACATCCATAGTTTCAATCAATCCACATAAACATACAATTCATATATTTGCCAAAATGCCACATTTCCTAATCGATTCCATAATCTAGGATTCACATCATACGACTACCCACAACATAACATATAACAGCACACAAGCTACATATTATATATCTAAAGCATACAGTATGATAACACATCAAATGCACCCGTTTACGACGGTAAAAGTTGACAAAATGACACGTTTCGAATATTCTGCTATAATTGGATCGTATACTGACATCAAAACCATTTTTCCTAGAAAGAATATCTCTTTAGCTTTCCAACGCTTCGAACAGGGACTAAAACCGACTTACGGATCAAGAGATATGAATTTTCGAAGTTTTCCAAAAAACCAGAATTTTGCCTAAACACGACTACGAGATTTTGCATTTTCGTCCAAAAATACGACCGATTTAATTCTTTTCTCCCGATTAAATACCTATTCATCATTACCAATCATATAGTAACATTTTAGGATCATAAAACGTAAATTCTACGACTTCCGATTTTCATCCAAAATCTTAACCCCCAATTGTCCAAAAATGTCAAAACTCACAAACTCAACCAAATTCGATCAAACGAAGTCCAATAATCACGGCTAAGCATTACCCGACTAAACTACGAAATTTATTTTCGATTCTAATCGTTCAAAACTCGATTCTACCGATTAAACTCATATATACCCTAGAATGGGAAAATGGTAGAAACTCTCCAACAATCTCAATCAAACCAACAAACACATACATAATCATAAACATTGATAGAATAACAACATTTCACACCCTTACCTTGATTAAATCGAAGCTAGGAGTTGTTCTTGAGTTTTCCTCTCTTTTCTCCTCTTCCTATTTCTCTTCTCTTTCTCTTATGTTTTCTATTCATTTTTTCCTTCCACTTTTCCTTATATATCTTTCCAATATATTTCTTCTCTCAAAATATTTACCAATTCATTTTCTCATGAAATATTTCATCTCATCATTAATTAGAGAATATCTAGTAAACCCACATTATTCTACCAAATAGATTAAATAAGTTAAATCCAATAATTCATTTAATCAAATAAACCACATAAACCAATTAATTAGTATAATTAATCAATTATTGAAAATTGGGCTATTACAGGGTCTAGTACAAACCATATCATACATCAAAGAACCCACTATATTAGCATATGGAATGCTATTCATATAAGTTCTTTCAACATTAGTGTTGGGACACTGATCTATACTCAGCTTGAATTGAGGGTTTGTTGGAGTCACAACAGACTTTGAATTCGACATACCATACTTTTTGAGAATCTTCCATAGGTACGTCTTTTGAGATAATCATAATTTCGACTGCTTTCTATCTCTTTGGATGTCAATCCCAAGAATCCTAGACGCAACTCACAAATCCTTCATGTCGAACTCCTTATTGAGTTCAGCCTTCACCCACATTACATCTTCGACATTATTGCTTGCTATTAGAATATCATCCACATAAAGAAACAAAATAACAAATGAATTACCAGGTCAAAATCTGAAGTAAACACAATGATCAAACTGACTTCTAATGAAACTTATGTGTGCCATGAACTTGTCGAATCTCCTATTCCATTGTCGAGGAGATTGTTTTAGTTCATATAAAGATCTATTCAGTTTGCACACATGATTTTCCTTCCCTTCTTCGACATACCTTTCAGGTTGCCTGATAAGGTTTGTTTCATCTAGATCACCATACAAGAACATAGTCTTCACATCCATCTGTTACAGTTCAACGTTGAAATGTGCCACCATGGCAAGCAACATTCAAATGGAAATGTGCTTCACAACAAAAGAGAACACATCATTGAAGTCGACACCTTCTTTATAAGCGAACCCCTTAGTGACCAATCTTATCTTGTATCTCTTCGACGTCATTCCTTCGATTCCTCTTAACTTTGAAAATCCATTTACAGCTGACTAACCTGGCTCCAATAGGTTTCTTGATCAGTTCTCAGGTGTTGTTATCATGAAGATATTTCATCTCATCATCCATGGCCTTCAGTCGTTCAGTTTTCTTTTGACACCTCGTAACTTCCTTATAGTCTCTAGGTTCTTCGTTTAGAATATCTCTTGCAGAGATTAAGGCATAAGCTATAAGATCTACATACCCAAGTCTCTAAGGTGGCTTGATGACTCTCCTCGACCTGTCTCTTGCTAGCAGGTAGTCATTATCAGTATCCCTATCTTCGACAACATCTTCTTCGACTTTATCTGGGGTACACAATTCAGTATCAACATGCTCCACCTCAACATGAATCTCTCCATGTTTCAGCTCTCCGTCAACATCATCAGTTTTCTTGAAAGTCATCTCTACTTCATTGAAAACTACATCTCAACTGGTGATACACCTTCTGTGATCTGGCTCTAGGCACCATAGCCTATAAGTTTTGACTCCTTCAGGGTATCTCATGAACATGTATTTCAGAGCTCTAGGTTCGACCTTATCTTGCCTAGTATGAGCATATGCCACGCAGCCAAATAGTCTCAGTCTGTCGAGACTAGGTGGATGTCTCGACCAAACTTCTTCATGTGTCTTCATTCCCAAGGCAGTCGAGAGACATCTATTTATCAGATTGGCTATTGTCGAAACAGCCTCCACCCAAAACACCTTCAATCCAACACTAACCAACATGCATATAACTCTTTTAAGGATTGTTCAATTGAATCTCTCAGTTAAGCCATTTTGTTGAGGAGTACCTGCTACAGTCTTATGCCTTGAAATCTCATACTCAATATAATAACTATCGAACTCTTTGTTACAGAACTCAAGGCCATTGTCGATTCTCAACCTCTTAACCTTTCTCCCAATTTGAGTTTCGACCAGAACCTTCCAACTTTTGAAATTCTCAAAAGTTTCATCCTTCGTCTTTTGGATGAATACCCATAGCTTTTTGGAATATTCATCAACGATGGATAGAAAATACCTTGAGCTTGAGTGTGAAGGATTCCTTACAGGCCCCCAAAGATTAGCATAAATGTAATCTAGGGATCCATGTGTTCTTTGCTTGACTTTGTTAAACTTAATCCTACATGATTCACCAAATACACAAGATTCACAAAACTCCAACTTTTCGACTTTGTCACCTCCTAGCAGGCTCTGCTTCCCCAATTCGAACATGCCTCTTTCACTGACATGACCCAATCTCATGTGCCATAATTCTATCTTCAACACAGGTTTCGTAGATGCAACATTTGTCGAACCACTTACAACCTCAGCCTCAAGGGTATACAAGCCTTGTTTCTTCACACCTCTCAAGACTTCCTTCGACCCCTTCATGACTCTTAGGATACTTTTCTCTCCTTAAAAAACACATCCCTTCCTGTCGAATTCACCAAGTGAAATCAAATTTCTCTTCAAATTAGGTACATACCTGAGTTTAGTCAATAACCTTATTGACTTATCATGGAGCTTGAATCTCACAGATCCAATACCTGCAATTTTGCAAGATTTGTTTTTTCTCAGCAGCACCGATCCACCATCTTGATCACATAGCTCATCGAACAATTCTCTATCTGGAGTCATGTTCCAAGTGCAACCTGAATCCATAATCCAATAGTTTCTTGAGTCGCCACTTGAAACCACAAGAACATCAGATGAGTCGAAGTCATCTTGAATAATGGATATGTTGCCATTATCCTTACCTCCATGATCTTTTAGGCATTCAAGGCACACCTTTCTTGTGTGACCCTCCTTCTTATAGTGATAACATTGAATACCAGATGTTTTTCCACTATAAGACTTCTACTGACTTTTACCTTTCTTCTTGTCGAACTTACCATCCTTTCGCAAGAATTTTCCCTTAACGGCCAAACCTTCGCCCACCGTCGAAGGTTTATGCTCCTTTCATTCGTTTAAGTCCTTAGAATACAAGGATGATTGAACTTCTTCAAAGCTTAGGGACCCCCTTCAATACAAGAGAGTTTCTTTGAAGTGAGCATGTTGTCGCTACTGCGAAAAAAGGCGCCGACAATGACAGAAGAGTCGCCAACGTTCGTTATTTATCCCAAAGAAGGGAAAGGAAACGACCGGAGAAAACCTGACGAAAACGGGAGAAGACAGGTCATCGCAACCATGTCTTGGGTTCGGGAGTCGGTTACGCAAGGGGAAGGTATTAGCACCCCTCACGTCCTTCGTACTCGACGAGATCCACGCTTGGTTATCTATCTAAGAGGGTGTTTACTATCTAACTAATGGTCTTAGGGACAAGAGAAAAGAAAAGTGACTCGACAGAGCATCGCCGCTCTGTGCCTATGTATTCCCTCGTGCAATGGGAAAGTCAGAGTCAACGTAGTTCAGCTAACTACGAGTGAAAGATGGGGGGAAGGTTGCTCGCCAAGACGTTGCAGTCTTGTGCCTACGTATTCTCATATGGTATGAGAAATCATAGAAAATGTAATTCGGGCTAACGAGAACACCGGTCGGTTCAAATGTTTTTACCCGAGTAGGGTTAACAACTAGTTCTAGCAGTTAGGTGTATGCGGCTCGACCATTGGAGACTTAGGCGTTACCTATTTGCGGTAGAACCAAGAGTTAACAAAACTCTCCTTAGGAAAAAGGTTTTTCCATTATTAAGATCCCAAAGGATAAAAAGGGTTTGAACTTTGTTTTTTGAAGTCTTTTAGAGAAGAAGTGTTTTGAGTTTAATTTGTAACTCATATTGCACTAAAGACTATATCCTAGGAGCGAATGCGTCGCATATCACCCAAAGGGTGTACACTAAACACTCTAGGCCATTGAGTTGAAGCCCCCAATCACCATTTCCCACGTACTTAATGTTAGAACACAGATTGGTTCTTAATAATAACTCTTTGTTTTGATGATAACTGTTAGGAAATTTTATATTTAAGAATTATATACTCTAAAATTTGTTTGAGAGTTTTACTGCAGATTGAAATGAAATTAACTCTCTAGGAGCAAATTTGTATTGTATACAAGAAGTTATCCTGACTCTGAAGCGCCAGATGCATCTTACAAAAGATTCTGATTGCTCTTTACAGAAGATCCTAAGCGTAGTCTCCAGAAGGATCTGAAGCAAGAAGCTCTAGAACATTCTGAGTCAGAAGCATCTGAAGCTAGTCAGAAGAATCTGAAGCTGAAGCATCTGAAGCAAAGAAGAATATTGTTTGAAGAGTTTCTCAAAGCATAATTCTACAGAAGTTTCTGAAAGTACTAACGCTGCCAAGTACTGAAGTTTTGTGTCAAATATGCTCTGATGATCAACACGCTGAAAGCACACATGCTGCAGAAGACTCTGATACAGCAAAGTTCTGAATATCATTAGAAGACTCTGATCCATTCAGACTCTGAAGAACTTGCTGAAAACTGAAGAAGAAATATTCAAGAATATATCCGTTGGAGTAAATCAACGTCTCTTTCCTCTTTTGTGCTAGACACAATTACACAGACAAAAAGGATTTTTCTGTGTTATCTACTTCAAGGAAAGGTCACTTGATGTGAAGACAAAAAGGCTCAGACCTTTTTGGGACTCTCTTTTCAACGCTCAGCATCCTTGGATCAGCTGCCTATAAAAGGAGAACTCCACCACATTCTTCAGTTACACAATTTGCTGAAAAGAAATCATATTATTCTAAGCTCTCATTCTTTCATATTCTTCTTAGAATTTCTTGTACTTAAACTGAAGAGAAAAATCACTGTTGTGATAAAAGCTTTATAGAAGCATTAATACTTTTGTATTTAATTTACATTGATTGTAAAGGTTTTTCCTTAAGAGGATTCAGTTGGAATCAGTAGCTCTTGAGAAGACTAAGAACAGTTGTTCTTAGGTGTTACTATTGTAATCAGTTTGATTTAATAGTGGATTAAGTCCTTGTTGAGAAAGGCAAATCACTCTAGAAAGGGTGGACTGGAGTAGTTGTTTAAACGAACCAGGATAAAAATAATTGTGTGATTATTTTTTAAGTCTTAATCTTTCATACTTATTCAACCCCCCTTCTAAGTATTATCTCACCTTCAGTTGGCATCAGAGCTCCGGTTCTGAGTGTGCTACCACTTAACAGTGTCAGTAAAGATCCAGAGAGAAATACTTTGATATATATTTATTTGTTACCATGGCTGATAATTCAATGTCCAATATTAACAATAAATATGAAGAAAGGGATAGGATCAGCACCAAACCCCCAATGTTTGATGGGGAGAAATTTGACTACTGGAAAGACAGAATTGAGAGTTTTTTCCTAGGATATGATGCTGATCTATGGGATCTAGTCATAGATGGATATGTCCATCCCACAGATGGGAATGACAAGAAGATTGACAGAAAATCTATGACAGATGCTCAGAAGAAAGATTTCAGAAATCACCACAAAGCCAGGACTATATTATTGAATGCAATTTCACATACAGAGTATGAGAAAATCACAAACAGAGAAACTGCTTTTGATATGTTTGAATCCCTAAAAATGACTCATGAGGGAAATTCTCAAGTTAAGGAGACAAAAGCTCTGGCTCTGATCCAGAAGTATGAGGCCTTCAAAATGGAAGACTCTGAATCTGTTAAAGCCATGTCCTCCAGATTTCAGATACTCACTGCTGGGCTGAAAGTTCTAGACAAGGGATACTCTACATCAGATCACGTAAAGAAAATCATCAGAAGTCTGCCTACCAGATGGAGACCAATGGTGACTGCCTTGAAGATGGCTAAAGATCTGAACAAGATCTCTCTAGAAGAACTCATCAGCTCATTGAGGAGCCATGAGATTGAGCTTGAGGAAGATGAACCTCAGAAGAAAGAAAAAGGTAAATCTGTTGCATTAAAATCTAACAAAACTGCTAAAGCTTTGCAGGTCATTCAAGAAAGCTCTGAAGAATCTTCTTCTGAAGAAGAAGATGAGTTATCCATGCTGTCTAGAAGGATCAACAGACTCTGGAAGCACAAGGGAAAGAAGTTCAATAACTTCAGAAGATCTGATAATAGAAAGGAATCTTCTGGACACAGAAGATCTGCCAAGAAAGAAGTTGTGTGCTATGAGTGCAAAGAACCTGGGCACTACAAGAATGATTGCCCCAAACTTCAGAAAGAAAAACCCAAGAAGAAGTTTAACAAAAAGAAGAAGGTTCTGATGGCAACATGGGATGACTCAGATGAATCTGAATCATCTTCTGAATCAGAAGAAGAATGTGTCAATGTTGCACTGATGGCCAGCACAGAGGATCAAGAGGAGGGTACCTCAGGATATGAATCAGATTCTGAATCTGATGATGACGCAGAAGAGGTAATGGCTAAACTTACCAAAGAAGAACTCATAAAAGTTTTAACAGAAGTTCTTAAAAGTTATAACAATATCAAACTCAAATACAAGAAGCTGAAAAGCAATCTTGAATCTGAGATTGATCTTCTGAAGACAGAACTTGTTGAGCAAAAAGAAATTAATCTGAAAATCAAAAATGACTTTGAAATATCTCAACAAGAATCTGAATCTGAGACTAAGTCATGTGAAAACATTTTAGAAAAATATGACTCTAGCTTTCAGAGATTTCTTACTAAGAGCATAGACAGAAGCAAGATGGCTTCCATGATCTATGGTGTTAGTGGAAACAACAGAAGAGGTATTGGATATGAATCTTCATCTGGAAGCAATCCAAAACCTGTTGACAAACTTTTCATCAAGAAGACACCTTTGTATTCTCAATTTAAATTTGGTCACTTAAATGACATTAAACACACAAGCTCTGAGAAGAATACTTATGTGTTTAAACCCAAGGCAAGTCAGAATAAACATTATGTTGAAAAACAAAAGTTTAGACAAACCTACAAACCAACTAACCCCAAAGAACCCAAGAAGATCTAGGTACCTAAAAACAAAATAATTCCTGTTGTAGATGTTCTTAGCAGCAAGGTCAGGACACCAATCATGGTACCTGAACTCTGGATGCTCACGACACATGACAGGAGAAAAGTCTATGTTCCAAAGCCTGGAACTTAGATCTGGAGGTGACGTGAAGTTTGAAGGGAACCAGAAGGGCAAGATCATTGGATCTGGCACTATTGGAAATGGTAAACTTCCCTCTATTACTAATGTTTTACTTGTTGAAGGGTTAAAGCATAACTTATTGTCCATAAGTCAATTAAGTGACAATGGTTATGATATTACCTTTAACCAAAAATGTTGTAAAGCTATTAGTCAAAAGGATGGCTTTATCCTATTTAGTGGTAAGAGGAAAAACAACATTTATAAAATAAATCTTTCAGAACTTAAAGTTCAAAATGTTAAATGCCTCTTGTCTGTTAATGAAGAGCAATGGGTCTGGCACAGAAGATTGGACCATATTAATATGAGACGTATATCTCAGATTAATAAACTTAATCTTGTTAGAGGACTCCCTAATCTGAAGTTCACTTCAGATGCTCTTTGTGAAGCATGCCAGAAAGGGAAGTTTTCAAAAACATCTTTCAAATCAAAAAATGTTGTTTCTACTTCTAAACCACTAGAACTACTTCATATTGATCTGTTTGGACCAGTGAAAACTGCATCCATCAGAGGCAAGAAGTATGGATTAGTCATTGTTGATGACTTTAGCAGATGGACATGGGTAAAGTTCTTAAAACACAAGGATGAGTCACATTCTGTGTTCTTGGACTTCTGCAAGCAAGTCCAGAATGAAAAGAATTTCAAAATTATAAAAGTCAGAAGTGATCATGGTGGTGAATTTGAAAATAAATATTTTGAAAAATATTTTTCTGAAAATGGCATTGCTCATGATTTTTCCTGTCCTAGAAATCCACAACAGAATGGGGTTGTAGAGAGGAAAAACAGAACTTTGCAAGAAATGGCCAGAACCATGATCAATGAGACAAATCTGGCAAAACATTTTTGGGCAGAAGCAATCAATACAGCATGTTACATTCAGAACAGAGTGTCTGTTAGACCTCTTCTGAAGAAGACTCCTTATGAACTGTGGAAGAACAAAAAGCCCAACATTTCATATTTTCATCCTTTTGGATTTATTTGCTATATATTACACACTAAGGAAAATCTGAGCAAGTTTGATTCTAAAGCACAGAAGTGTTTCATGCTTGGATATTTTGAACGCTCTAAAGGCTACAGAGTATACAACACTGAGACACAGATTGTGGAAGAATCCATTCATGTCAGATTTGATGATAAGCTTGGCTCTGAAAAGCCAAAGCAGGTTGATAACTCTGCAGATAGGGAAGTAGTCTTTATTGACTTTGAAGTTCCAGAAGCAGACAAAATTCAAGTGAAGGAACCAGAAGCAACTCCAGATGCTACTCCCTTAACTTCTCAGATGAATAATCTAAACATTTCTGAAGAGTCAACTATCAGAGGATCATCATCCAGAATTAAAGCTTCTCATCCAGAGGATGTCATTATTGGAAAGAAGGATGATCCCATCAGAACAAGATCCTTTCTAAGATCATCTGAAGTATCACTATTTGGACTAGTGTCAGAAATTGAACCATCTTCTGTAGAAGAAGCTCTGCAAGACAATGATTGGATTATTGCCATGCAAGAAGAGCTAAATCAATTCAGCAGAAATGATGTATGGGATCTAGTTTAGAGACCTCAAGGGTTCAATATAATTGGTACAAAATGGGTCTTCAGAAATAAGCTAAATGAGAAAGGAGAAGTTAAGAGGAATAAGGCAAGGCTGGTTGCTCAAGGGTACAGTCAGCAAGAAGGTATTGATTACACTGAGACATATGCTCCAGTGGCAAGGTTAGAATCTATACGCCTTCTTATTTCCTTTGCTGCACAAAATAACATCACTCTGTATCAGATGGATGTTAAAAGTGCCTTTCTTAATGGTATTATAGAAGAAGAAGTTTATGTCCACCAACCTCCTGGTTTTGAAAATGAAAAATTTCCAGATCATGTTTTCAAATTAAAGAAATCTCTATATGGATTAAAACAAGCTCCCAGAGCTTGGTATGAGAGATTGAGCAATTTTCTTCTGGAGAAGAATTTCATCAGAGGCAAAGTGGATACAACACTATTCTGTAAAACAATTAAGAAAGATCTTCTAATTTGCCAAATTTATGAAGATGATATTATTTTTGGATGAACAAATATTATGCTTAGAAAGGAGTTTGCTACATGTATGCAGGCAGAATTTGAAATGAGCATGATGGGAGAACTCATATTCTTTCTAGGAATCCAAGTTAATCAAACTCCAGAATGCACCTACATACATCAGACAAAGTATGTTAAAGAACTTCTGAAGAAATTCAACATGTCTGACAGCAAGCTGGCAAAGACTCCAATGCATCCTACTAGCTCACTTGGCAAAGAAGAGGTAAGTAAGAAAGTAGACTCAGAAGCTCTACAGAGGTATGATTGGCTCTCTTCTTTATCTTACTGCTTCTAGACCTGACATATTGTTTAGTGTTTGTCTGTGTGCTAGATTCCAATCAGATCCTAGAGAATCACACTTGACAGCTGTCAACAGGATTCTAAGGTATCTGAAAGGTACTTCTAATGTGGGTTTGTGTTATAGAAAATCTGATGATTTCAAATTAGTTGGATTCTATGATGCTGACTACGCTGGAGACCGAGTGGAAAGAAAAAGTACTTCTGGAAGTTGTCAATTTCTAGGAAGAAATCTAATCTCCTAGTACAGCAAGAAGCAACCCACAATTGCACTTTCAACCACAGAGGCTGAATACATTGTTGTTGCTGGATGTAGCACGCAGATGCTCTGGATGAAGAGTCAACTAGAAGATTATCAAATTTTTGAAAGTAACATTTCTATCTTTTGTGATAATACTTCTGCTATATGTTTGTCCAAGAATCCCATTTTACATTCTAAGGCAAAACATATAGAAATTAAGCATCATTTCATCAGAGACTATGTTCAGAAGGGAATCATAAATTTAGCCTTTGTTGATACAGATCATCAATGGGCAGATATTTTTACAAAACCCCTTGTTGAAGATAGATTCAATTTTATTTTGAAAAATATTGGTATGGATTTTTGTCCAGAATGATATTTATCAGAAGCAAATTGTTACAGATGCAAAAATGCTTAAATGCTCTGAAGTATTTCTTCTGTTTGTTTATTCTATTCTGATCAATATTTCTGTTGTGAAACTCTGAACTAACAATCTTTAGAAGATCTGAACGTTGGCTAACGTTTCATTTCTTAAGAGAATTCAGAACAGCATGCAAGTAAACACGTGTCACACAAAATCTGAAGAGGTGGCGTGAACATAACTGAAGAGACGTTTGAGGTGAAGTTTGAATAGTAAGAATCTTGGTTTTCCCCCCAAATTGTCAGAAGCATTTAATGTTTTGAAATGATTTTTATTCTCTTCATTTAATGCTTGTTCAAACGTGCATTTTTCTGACTGTTGATGTGCCTAAGTGTTTTAGTATAAATACTTGTCTTGTATTCACTTTCACACTTTTCACTCTCTCAAAATTTACATGCGTTTTCATCTCCTATTTTCTCTGCATAAAAATCCAAAACCTAAGTGTTTGACTAAGCATTCTTCAATGACGTCTTCATCATCAACAACTGCTCAATTCCAATATACTATGGCTGCTGTGACTTCAGAAAACTTGGGTGTTTCTCCATATTCTCCTCCCAAAAGAACACTTCTAACGCCTGTTGATAAACTGGAAGTTCTATGTGAATCTATGGTTGAGTTTGATTCTCTGGAAGATAATGGGTTTGAGTTTCGTTCCATAATTAGAGCTCAAGGATGGGTTAAGTACTTTGATAGGCTTTTTGGACCAGTTTACCCTCTCCTTGTGAAAGAATTCTGGATTCATGCATCAGTTTACCCCAAGTTCATCTTATCTTCTGTGCTGGGAAAAGAGATTATTATCACAGAAGATCTGATAAGAAGATTGATAGGATATGAAGAAACAGATGGTGTTTCCCACTTGCCAGCTGGGCGTGTGGACATGGATGAGGTTTATGAAGAAGTAATGACTGCTGGTCAAGCTTCTAACAAATTCAAAGATCTGAAACCTGATTACAAGATCTGGGCCAAGATCTTCATGGGATGCATCCACCACAGGAAGTCAACCAATTCTCCAGACTATGTCAATAATGAACAGCTCTATTTCATGTATTGCCTTAGTCAGAGCACCAAGGTAGATCTTCCATACATTCTGTTTATGCATCTGTGGAACCATATCAATGCATCTAGAGAATATGTGAAAGAGAAAGGACAGAAGATCAGACCTTGGATCCCCTTTGGAAGACTGCTCTCAGATCTTCTTACTGAAAATGGCTTGGTAACTGCTCTGTACGCTGCTGGAGTTACAGAGGAATTAGAGTTTATAATGGGAAAACCTCTGAATGCTAAAAGTCTTCTGAGACTCAAAATTGTTGATGAACTCACTACAGCTCCCAAGAAGCTGAATATGTCTGAATTGAATAAGAGGGTTCCTGTAGATGACTTTCCTCTATTCTTTGCTGAAGAACCTAGACATATAGTGCTTATGTATATTGAAGAATGCAAGAAGGAAGAAATACCTGTTCCTGCTAATGTGTTTCAGCTAGTTAAACAACCACTACCAGATGCAGGAGAAGAAGAAGCACCACTTCAGAGGAAAAGGACTCAGCCTGTAGAAGAATCTGAACCTGTCCAGAAGAAGGTCAAGATTGCTGAGAAGCCCAAGAAGCTCTTGAAGAGAAAATATTCTGAAGAAGCTGCCTATGTACCTGCCAAGAGGATTAAAGTAAAAGGTACTAAATCATCTGTAACTTCTGCAAATCTTGTTATTAATGATTCAAATGTTAAGTCTGTTCCAAAACCACCTGCTACACAAACCACTTCTGTTACTGCTCCCAGTTCTGTTTCACCTCAAAAACAAACAATTGTTTCTGTATCAAAACCATCTCAACCCAAAATACATATCAAACACTTTGTTCCACGTCAACAACCATCAGATCCACAACCAACAGATCATCAACCATCAGATCAACAACCATCAGAACAACAACCATCTGAAAAACAAACATCTGTTCAACAACAAACCTCTGAACATCCAGAAAACCAACCAAAAGAAGTTCAACCAGAAAAAGCCTCTGACAATCCACCATCAAATAATCCACCTTCTGAACCCATTGCACCTGTTACTTCTGAACCTACAAAAGTAACTTCTGCTCTTGTTTCATCAGAACCACCATCCAAACAATCTGACATTCCTTCAGAACCTACCAACACTTCTGAACCTCACATCCCTGAGACAGAAGTTCTTGATGTCACACCTTTAAAAACAGTGTTTCAAGTATCTTCTACCTCTTGTACACCTACAACATCCTCCAACTCATTAGAATCAGAAATCCACCCAGATTTTCTAATCTCTCCATTTGACAAATACTCTGAGATAAACCAACATGAACCTGAACCTGAACCTGAACCTGAACCTGAACCTACCATACCTTCTAAAACTCCCGTTCTAGATCCTATGCCTCCTCCTGCACCATCATCTGAGATATTAATCCCCAATTCCAATCCAACATCATCTGGTATATCTTGTGCCCAAGTTTCTTCTCTTTTTCATAATCTATCTTATGGTTTCAAACTGAAAGATTTTTATGATAGAGTTGAACCTTCTGAACCCCTCAACCCTCTGAAACCAAAACTCAGACAGGCTCTTCCATCTGTGATTCTATCATATATTCAATCAATGACCAATGTGGGATCTTTAGCAACAATATCTGTAACATCTGGTAAAGCTGTTGTTTCAGCTCTGCAACTTGCATCTGATAACACAGTTGCATCTGCTGAACCACCAAAATCTGCTTTTAAACCCTACTCAAATGAACCTTTTGATGTTGTTTACCTTCACACAAGACCAAAACCTCACTTGCTTAATGCTTTAGTCAGATCTAAAGAAAAAGCTCCTGAGATACCCTTCATTCCATATTATCCTCCTCCTCTGATTTCCATCCAAAAATCACTTTTTCCACCAACTCCCCAACCTAAACCTATCACTCTGGAAACATTGCTACGACCATTGCCCAGACTTAATATTGATCATTTATTTCAAACATTTTTGCAAGAAATACAGATGTCTTTAGGTACTGTTTAGAAGAAATGCTCAGAAACAATGGATGCCAATGAATCTGACATCATTTGGAACAGATTCATCAACAGATTCAACACTGTAGCTTCAAATCTGAAGAACGTCTGTTCTGATGAGGCAAAGCTCAGAGCTGAAAGGACTCTATTCTGGACTGTCAACAAAACTGAACCTCTGCTTCGTTTAGATGTTCCTCCACCTTCAACAGAATCTACTGCTAATGCATTGACTATGACTCTAGTAGAACCCTCTTTAGGATCTACAGAACCAATGGCAATTGACTCTGTTCAGGCTACAGAACCTCCAAATTCTTCATCTGAAATAAAGACAGAACATCCAGACTTTGAAGACAAGATTGCTGCTCTGGAGGCTGGACAGTCAGAGATAAAATTCTGGATGGCTAAGAAGGATAAGAAGTCTGAGGATATGACAGAATGGATGTCAAATCAAGATGAGAAAAATGAAACTATGACTAAGTGGATGTCCAAGCAAGAGCAATCCTCCTCTGAGATTACAGATCTATTGAAGATGCTTTTGTCCAAACACTCTTAGATTTTTTTTCATTCTAATGTTTTTGCATCTGTTGTTTGCATCTGAACTTTATTGCTATATCTTCTGATGATTATCTATGTACTCTTGCTCTTATATTTTGTATGAATCAAAGTTTTCTCCATTGAATTATCTTATTTATTGTTCCTTTTATTTGTCTTTTTAAAAAGTTTTTACTTTTTGCTTATGACAAAAAAGGGGGAGAAAATATAGATCTGAACTGTTTAATATAACTTCACCAGAATGAATCTTCAGACATATCTATTCTATCTAACATTTAACTTGACTATTTCAGAACATTTGATAAGTATACTCTATAAAAGAAACTCTGAGTCTCTCAGATCATTTGTCTATTATCAAACTCTGAATCTTATATCTGCAAGACATTCTGACCCTAAAATGTTATAAGAACAAACAAGATCTAACTCTGAAGATTACTCAAAACAAAAGGGAAGTTTCTATTCCTTTTTCATATTTAACTCAGGGGGAGATTTATCATCTCAGGGGGAGTTATAATTCTATATGTTCAGTTAAATAAAATTTCTGATACTTTTTGTCATCATCAAAAAGGGGGAGATTGTTAGAACACAGATTGGTTCTTAATAATAACTCTTTGTTTTGATGATAACTGTTAGGAAATTTTATATTTAAGAATTATATACTCTAAAATTTGTTTGAGAGTTTTACTGCAGATTGAAATGAAATTAACTCTCTAGAAGCAAATTTGTATTGTATACAAGAAGTTATCCTGACTCTGAAGCGCCAGATGCATCTTACAGAAGATTCTGATTGCTCTTTACAGAAGATCCTGAGCGTAGTCTCCAGAAGGATCTGAAGCAAGAAGCTCCAGAACATTCTGAGTCAGAAGCATCTAAAGCTAGTCAGAAGCATCTGAAGGTGAAGCATCTGAAGCAAAGAAGAATATTGTTTGAAGAGTTTCTCAAAGCATAATTCTACAGAAGTTTTTGAAAGTACTAACGCTGCCAAGTACTGAAGTTCTGTGTCAAATATGCTCTGATGATCAACACGCTGAAAGCACACATGCTGTAGAAGACTCTGATACAACAAAGTTCTGAATATCATTAGAAGACTCTGATCCATTCAGACTCTGAAGAACTTGCTGAAAACTGAAGAAGAAATATTCAAGAATATATCCGTTGGAGTAAATCAACGTCTCTTTCCTCTTTTGTGCTAGACACAATTACACAGACAAAAAGGATTTTTCTGTGTTATCTACTTCAAGGAAAGGTCACTTGATGTGAAGACAAAAAGGCTCAGACCTTTTTGGGACTCTCTTTTCGACGCTCAGCATCCTTGGATCAGCTGCCTATAAATGGAGAACTCCACCACATTCTTCAGTTACACAATTTGCTGAAAAGAAATCATATTATTCTAAGCTCTCATTCTTTCATATTCTTCTTAGAATTTCTTGTACTTAAACTTAAGAGAAAAATCACTGTTGTGATAAAAGCTTTATAGAAGCATTAATACTCTTGTATTTAATTTACATTGATTGTAAAGGTTTTTCCTTAAGAGGATTCAGTTGGAATCAGTAGCTCTTGAGAAAACTAAGAACAGTTGTTCTTAGGTGTTACTATTGTAATCAATTTGATTTAATAGTGGATTAAGTCCTTGTTGAGAAAGGCAAATCACTCTAGAAAGGGTGGACTGGAGTAGTTGTTTAAACGAACCAGGATAAAAATCATTGTGTGATTATTTTTTAAGTCTTAATCTTTCATACTTATTCAACCCCCCTTCTAAGTATTATCTCACCTTCACTTAAGGCTCGTAATGCACAACATTCGTTAACCTTTATTAAGTATTTTAGAAATGATTTGAAGATGAGAAAGAGAGAGGACAAACTAAAGGGAGACTAACTCAAACCTAGTAGTTGTCATGCAAAATGGTCCTATGATTGATGTTAGGGGGATGCTACCTAATGTTCTTATGCATGTTTCAAGTCCTAAGTGAAGGTGAGAAAATACTTAGAAAGGGGGTTGAATAAGTATGAAAGATTACGACTTAAAAAATAATCACACAATTATTTTTATCCTGGTTCGTTTAAACAATTACTCCAGTCCACCCTTCCTAGAGTGATTTGCCTTTCTCAACAAGGACTTAATCCACTATTAAATCAAACTGATTACAATAGTAACACCTAAGAACAATTGTTCTTAGTCTTCTCAAGAGCTACTGATTCCAACTGAATCCTCTTAAGGAAAAACCTTTACAATCAATGTAAATTAAATACAAGAGTATTAATGCTTCTATAAAGCTTTTATCACAACAGTGATTTTTCTCTTAAGTTTAAGTACAAGAAATTCTAAGAAGAATATGAAAGAATGAGAGCTTATTATAATATGATTTCTTTTCAGCAAATTGTGTAACTGAAGAATGTGGTGGAGTTCTCCTTTTATAGGCAGCTGATCCAAGGATGCTGAGCGTTGAAAAGAGAGTCCCAAAAAGGTCTGAGCCTTTTTGTCTTCACATCAAGTGACCTTTCCTTGAAGTAGATAACACAGAAAAATCCTTTTTGTCTGTGTAATTGTGTCTAGCACAAAAGAGGAAAGAGACGTTGATTTACTCTAACGGATATATTCTTGAATATTTCTTCTTCAGTTTTCAGCAAGTTCTTCAGAGTCTGAATGGATCAGAGTCTTCTAATGATATTCAGAACTTTGTTGTATCAAAGTCTTCTGCAGTATGTGTGCTTTCAGCGTGTTGATCATCAGAGTATATTTGACACAGAACTTCAGTACTTGGCAGCGTTAGTACTTTCAGAAACTTCTGTAGAATTATGCTTTTGAGAAACTCTTCAAACAATATTCTTCTTTGCTTCAGATGCTTCAGCTTCAGATGCTTCTGACTAGCTTCAGATGCTTCTGACTCACAATGTTCTGGAGCTTCTTGATTCAGATATTTCTGGAGACTACGCTCAGGATCTTCTGTAAAGAGCAATCAGAATCTTCTGTAAGATGCATCTGGCGCTTCAGAGTCAGGATAACTTCTTGTATACAATACAAATTTGCTTCTAGAGAGTTAGTTTCATTTCAATCTGCAGTAAAACTCTCAAACAAATTTTAGAGTATATAATTCTTAAATATAAAATTTCCTAACAGTTATCATCAAAACAAAGAGTTATTATTAAGAATCAATCTGTGTTCTAACAATCTCCCCCTTTTTGATGATGACAAAAAGTATCAGAAATATTATTTAACTGAACATATAGAATTATAACTCCCCCTGAGATGATGAATCTCCCCCTGAGTTAAATATGAAAAAGGAGTAGAAACTTCCCTTTTGTCTTGAGTAATCTTCAGAGTTAGATCTTGTTTGTTCTTATGACATTTTAGGGTCAGAATGTCTTGCAGATATAAGATTCAGAGTTTGATAATAGACAAATGATATGAGAGACTCAGAGTTTCTTTTATAGAGTGTTCTTATCAAATGTTCTGAAATAGTCAAGTTAAATGTTAGATAGAATAGATATGTCTGAAGATTCATTCTGGTGAAGTTATATTAAACAGTTCAAATCTTTATTTTCTCCCCCTTTTTTGTCATAAGCAAAAAGTAAAAACTTTTAAAAAGACAAATAAAAGGAAACAGTAAATAAGATAATTCAATGGAGAAAACGTTGATTCATTCAAAATATCAGAGCAAGAGTACATAGGTAATCATCAGAAGATATAACAATAAGGTACAGATGCAAACAACAGATGCAAAGACATTAGAATGAAAAAAATTTAAGAGTATTTGGACAAAAGCATCTTCAATAGATCTGTAATCTCAGAGGAGGATTGCTCTTGCTTGGACATCCACTTAGTCATAGTTTCATTCTTCTCATCTAGTTTTGACATTCATTCTGTCATATCCTTAGACTTCTTATCCTGCTTAGCCATCCAGGATTTTATCTCTTACTGTCCAGCCTCTAGAGCAGCAATCTTGTCTTCAAAGTCTGGATGTTCTGTCTTTAACTCAGATGAAGAATTAGGAGGTTCTGTAGCCTGAACAGAGTCAATTACCATTGGTTCTATAGATCCTGAAGAGGGTTCTACCAAAGTCATAGTCAATGCATTAGCAGTAGATTCTGTTGATGGTGGAGGAGCATCTAAACGAAGCAGAGGTTCAGTTTTGTTGACAGTCCAGAATAGAGTCCTTTCAGCTCTGAGCTTTGCATCATTAGAATAGACGTTCTTCAGATTTGAAGCTACAGTGTTGAATCTATTGATGAATCCGTTCCAGATGATGTCAGATTCATTGGCATCCATTGTTTCAGAGCATTTCTTCTGAACAGTACCTAAATACATCTGTATTTCTTGCAAAAATGTTTGAAATAAATGATCAATATTAAGTCTGGGCTGTGGTTTAAGCAAGGTTTCCAGAGTTATATGTTTAGGTTTGGGAGTTGGTGGAAAAAGTGATTTTTGGATGGAAATCAGAGGAGGAGGATAATATGGAATGAAGGATATTTCAGGAGCTTTTTCTTTAGATCTGACTAAAGCATTAAGCAAGTGAGGTTTTGGTCTTATGTGATGGTAAACAACATCAAAAGTTTCATTTGAGTAGGGTTTAAAAGCAGATTTTGGTGGTTCAACAGAGGCAACAGTGTTATCAGATGCAATTTGCAGAGCTGAAACAACAGCTTTATCAGATGTTGCAGATATTGTTGCTAAGGATCCTACATTGGTCATTGATTGAATATATGATAGAATCACAGATGGAAGAGCCTGTCTGAGTTTTGGTTTCAGAGGGCTAAGGGGTTCAGAAGGTTCAACTCTATCATAAAAATCTTTCAGTTTGAAACCATAAGACAGATTATGAAAAAGAGAAGAAACTTGGGCACAAGATATAGAAGATGTTGGATTGGAATTGGGGATTAATATCTCAGATGATGGTGTAGGTGGAGGCATAGGATCTGGAATGGGAGTTTTAGAATGTATGGTAGGTTCAGGTTCAGGTTGGTTTATCTCAGAGTATTTGTCAGATGGGGAGATTAGAAAATCTGGGTGGATTTCTAATTCTGATGAGTTGGAGGATGTTGTAGGTGTACAAGAGGTAGAAGATACTTGAAACACTGTTTTTAAAGGTGTGACATCAAGAACTTCTGTCTCAGGGATATGAGGTTCAGAAGTGTTAGTAGGTTCTGAAGGAATGTCAGATTGTTTGGATGGTGGTTCTGATGAAACAGGAACAGAAGTTACTTTTGTAGGTTCAGAAGTAACAGGTGCAATGGGTTCAGAAGGTGGATTGTCAGAGGCTTTTTCTGGTTGAACTGCTTTTGGTTGGTTCTCTGGATGTTCAGAGGTTTGTTGTTGAACAGATGTTTGTTTTTCAGATGGTTGTGGATCTGATGGTTGTTGATCTGATGGTTGTTGACGTGGAACAAAGTGTTTGATATGAATTTTGGGTTGAGAAGGTTTTGGTACAGAAACTGGTGGAGTTGTTGTTTGTGTTGGAATTTGAGTTGGAGCAGGTGTTTGTTTTTGTGGTGAAACAAAACTGGGAGCAGTAACAGAAGTGGTTTGTGTAGCAGGTGGTTTTGGAACAGACTTAACATTAGAATCATTAATAACAAGATTTGCAGAAGTTACAGATGATTTAGTACCTTTTACTTTAATCCTCTTGGCAGGTACAGAAGCAGCTTCTTCAGAATCTTTTCTCTTCAAGAGCTTTTTGGGCTTCTCAGCAACCTTGACCTTCTTCTGAACAGGTTCAGATTATTCTACAGGCTGAGTCCTTTTCCTCTGGAGTGGTGCTTCTTCTTCCCCTGCATCTGGTAGTGGTTGTTTAACTAGCTGAAACACATTAGCAGGAACATGTATTCCTTGCTTCTTGCATTCTTCAATATACATAAGCACTATATGTCTGGGTTCTTCAGCAAAGAATATAGGAAAGTCATCTACAGGAACCCTCTTATTCAATTCAGACATATTCAGCTTCTTGGGAGCTGTAGTGAGTTCATCAACAATTTTGAGTCTCAGAAGACTTTTAGCGTTCAGAGGTTTTCCCATTATAAACTCTAATTCCTCTGTAACTCCAGCAGCGTACAGAGCAGTTACCAAGCCATTTTCAGTAAGAAGATCTGAGAGCAACCTTCCAAAGGGGATCCAAGGTCTGATCTTCTGTCCTTTCTCTTTCACATATTCTCTATATGCATTGATATGGTTCCACAGATGCATAAACAGAATGTATGGAAGATCTACCTTGGTGCTCTGACTAAGGCAATACATGAAGTAGAGCCGTTCATTATTGACATAGTCTGGAGAATTGGTTGACTTCCTGTGGTGGATGCATCCCATGAAGATCTTGGCCCAGATCTTGTAATCAGGTTTCAGATCTTTGAATTTGTTAGAAGCTTGACCAACAGTCATTACTTCTTCATAAACCTCATCCATGTCCACACGCCCAGCTGGCAAGTGGGAAACACCATTTGTTTCTTCATATCCTATCAATCTTCTTATCAGATCTTCTGTGATAATAATCTCTTTTCCCAGCACAGAAGATAAGATGAACTTGGGGTAAACTGATGCATGAATCCAGAATTCTTTCACAAGGAGAGGGTAAACTGGTCCAAAAATCCTATCAAAGTACTTAACCCATCCTTGAGCTCTAATTATGGAACGAAACTCAAACCCATTATCTGCCAGAGAATAAAAACTCAACCATAGATTCACATAGAACTTCCAGTTTATCAACAGGCGTTAGAAGTGTTCTTTTAGGAGGAGAATATGGAGCAACACCCAAGTTTTCTGAAGTCACAACAGCCATAGTAGATTGGAATTGAGCAGTTGTTGATGATGAAGTTGCCATTGAAGAATGCTTTGTCAAACACTTAGGTTTTGGGTTTTTATGCAAAGAAAATAGGAGATGAAAACCCATGTAAATTCAGAGAGAGTGAAAAGTGTGAAAGTGAATACAAGACAAGTATTTATACTAAAACACTTAGGCACATCAACAGTCAGAAAAATGCACGTTTGAACAAGCATTAAATGAAGAGAATAAAAATCATTTCAAAACATTAAATGCTTCTGACAATTTGGGGGGAAAACCAAGATTCTTACTATTCAAACTTCACCTCAAATGTCTCTTAAGTTATGTTCACGCCCCCTCTTTAGATTTTGTGTGACACGTGTTTACTTGCATGCTGTTCCGAATTCTCTTAAGAAATGAAACATTAGCCAACGTTCAGATCTTCTAAAGATTGTTAGTTCAGAGTTTCACAACAGAAATATTGATCAGAATAGAATAAACAAACAGAAGAAATACTTCAGAGCATTTAAGCATTTTTGCATCTGTAACAATTTGCTTCTGATAAATATCATTCTGGACAAAAATCCATACCAATATTTTTCAGAATAAAATTGAATCTATCTTCAACAAGGGGTTTTGTAAAAATATCTGCCCATTGATGATCTGTATCAACAAAGGCTAAATTTATGATTCCCTTCTGAACATAGTCTCTGATGAAATGATGCTTAATTTCTATATGTTTTTCCTTAGAATGTAAAATGGGATTCTTGGACAAACATATAGCAGAAGTATTATCACAAAAGATAGAAATGTTACTTTCAAAAATTCGATAATCTTCTAGTTGACTCTTCATCCAGAGCATCTGCGTGCTACATCCAGCAGCAGCAATGTATTCAGCCTCTGTGGTTGAAAGTGCAATTGTGGGTTGCTTCTTGCTGTACCAGGAGATTAGATTTCTTCCTAGAAATTGACAACTTCCAGAAGTACTTTTTCTTTCCACTCTGTCTCCAGCGTAGTCAGCATCACAGAATCCAACTAATTTGAAATCATCAGATTTTCTGTAACACAAACCCACATTAGAAGTACCTTTCAGATACCTTAGAATCCTCTTGACAGCTGTCAAGTGTGATTCTCTAGGATCTGATTGGAATCTAGCACACAGACAAACATTGAACAATATGTCAGGTCTAGAAGCAGTAAGATAAAGAAGAGTGCCAATCATACCTCTGTAGAGCTTCTGGTCTACTTTCTTACTTACCTCTTCTTTGCCAAGTGAGCTAGTAGGATGCATTGGATTCTTTGCCAGCTTACTATCAGACATGTTGAATTTCTTCAGAAGTTCTTTAACATACTTTGTCTGATGTATGTAGGTGCATTTTGGGGTTTGATTAACTTGGATTCCTAGAAAGAATCTGAGTTCTCCCATCATGCTCATTTCAAATTCTGCCTGCATACAAGTAGCAAACTCCTTTCCAAGCATAATATTTGTTGATCCAAAAATAATATCATCTACATAAATTTGGCAAATTAGAAGATCTTTCTTAATTGTTTTATAGAATAGTGTTGTATCCACTTTGCCTCTGATAAAATTCTTCTCCAGAAGAAAATTGCTCAATCTCTCATACCAAGCTCTGGGAGCTTGTTTTAATCCATATAGAGATTTCTTTAATTTGAAAACATGATCTGGAAATTTTTCATTTTCAAAACCAGGAGGTTGGTGGACATAAACTTCTTCTTCTATAATACCATTAAGAAAGACACTTTTAACATCCGTCTGATATAGAGTGATGTTATTTTGTGCAGCAAAGGAAATAAGAAGGCGTATAGATTCTAACCTTGCCACTGGAGCATATGTCTCAGTGTAATCAATACCTTCTTGCTGACTGTACCCTTGAGCAACCAGCCTTGCCTTATTCCTCTCAACTTCTCCTTTCTCATTTAGCTTATTTCTGAAGACCCATTTTGTACCAATTATATTGAACCCATGAGGTCTCTGAACTAGATCCCATACATCATTTATGCTGAATTGATTTAGCTCTTCTTGCATGGCAATAATCCAATCATTGTCTTGCAGGGCTTCTTCTACAGAAGATGGTTCAATTTCTGACACTAGTCCAAATAGTGATGCTTCAGATGATCTTAGAAAGGATATTGTTCTGATGGGATCATCCTTCTTTCCAATAATGACATCCTCTGGATGAGAAGCTTTAATTCTGGATGATGATCCTCTGATAGTTGACTCTTCAGAAATGTTTAGATTATTCATCTGAGAAGTTAAGGGAGTAGCATCTGGAGTTGCTTCTGGTTCCTTCACTTGAATATTGTCTGCTTCTAGAACTTCAGAGTCAATAAAGACTACTTCCCTATCTGCAGAGTTATCAACCTGCTTTGGCTTTTCAGAGCCAAGCTTATCATCAAATCTGACATGAATGGATTCTTCCACAATCTGTGTCTCAGTGTTGTATACTCTGTAGCCTTTGGAGCGTTCAAAATATCCAAGCATGAAACACTTCTATGCTTTGGAATCAAACTTGCTCAGATTTTCCTTAGTGTTTAACATATAGCAAATACATCCAAAAGGATGAAAATAAGAAATGTTGGGCTTTTTGTTCTTCCACAGTTCATAAGGAGTCTTCTTCAGAAGAGGTCTAACAGACACTCTGTTCTGAATGTAACATGCTGTATTGATTGCTTCTGCCCAAAAATGTTTGGCCAGATTTGTCTCATTGATCATGGTTCTGGCCATTTCTTGCAAAGTTCTGTTTTTCCTCTCTACAACCCCATTCTGTTGTGGAGTTCTAGGACAGGAAAAATCATGAGCAATGCCATTTTCAGAAATATATTTTTCAAAAAAATTTATTTTTAAATTCACCTCCATGATCACTTCTGACTTTTATAATTTTGAAATTCTTTTCATTCTGGACTTGCTTGCAGAAGTCAAAGAACACAGAATGTGACTTATCCTTGTGTTTTAAGAACTTTACCCATGTCCATCTACTAAAGTCATCAACAATGACTAATCCATACTTCTTACCTCTGATGGATGCAGTTTTCACTGGTCCAAACAGATCAATATGAAGTAGTTCTAGTGGTTTAGAAGTAGAAACAATATTTTTTGATTTGAAAGATGTTTTTGAAAACTTCCCTTTCTGGCATGCTTCACAAAGAGCATCTGAAGTGAACTTCAGATTAGGGAGTCTTCTGACAAGATTAAGTTTATTAATCTGAGATATACGTCTCATATTAATATGGCCCAATCTTTTGTGCCAGACCCATTGCTCTTCATTAACAGACAAGAGGCATTTAACATTTTGAACTTTAAGTTCTGAAAGATTTATTTTATAAATGTTGTTTTTCCTCTTACCACTAAATAGGATAGAGCCATCCTTTTGACTAATAGCTTTACAACATTTTTGATTAAAGGTAATATCATAACCATTGTCACTTAATTGACTTATGGACAATAAGTTATGCTTTAACCCTTCAACAAGTAAAACATTAGTAATAGAAGGAAGTTTACCATTTCCAATAGTGCCAGATCCAATGATCTTGCCCTTCTTGTTCCCTCCAAACTTCACGTCACCTCCAGATCTAAGTTCCAGGCTTTGGAACATAGACTTTTCTCCTGTCATGTGTCGTGAGCATCCAGAGTCCAGGTACCATGATTGGTGTCCTGACCTTGCTGCTAAGAACATCTGCAACAGGAATTATTTTGTTTTTAGGTACCCAGATCTTCTTGGGTCCTTTGGGGTTAGTTGGTTTGTAGGTTTGTCTAAACTTCTGTTTTTCAACATAATGTTTATTCTGACTTGCCTTGGGTTTAAACACATAAGTATTCTTCTCAGAGCTTGTGTGTTTAATGTCATTTAAGTGACCAAATTTAAATTGAGAATACAGAGGTGTCTTCTTGATGAAAAGTTTGTCAACAGGTTTTGGATTGCTTCCAGATGAAAATTCATATCCAATACCTCTTCTGTTGTTTCCACTAACACCATAGATCATGGAAGCCATCTTGCTTTTGTCTATGCTCTTAGTAAGAAATCTCTGAAAGTTAGAGTCATATTTTTCTAAAATGTTTTCACATGACTTAGTCTCAGATTTAGATTCTTGTTGAGTTATTTCAAAGTCATTTTTGATTTTCAGATTAATTTCTTTTTGCTCAACAAGTTCTGTCTTCAGAAGATCAATCTCAGATTCAAGATTTCTTTTCAGCTTCTTGTATTTGAGTTTGATATTGTTATAACTTTAAAGAACTTCTGTTAAAACTTTTATGAGTTCTTCTTTGGTAAGTTTAGCCATTACCTCTTCTGCATCATCATCAGATTCAGAATCTGATTCATATCCTGAGGTACCTTCCTCTTGATCCTCTGTGCTGGCCATCAGTGCAACATTGGCACATTCTTCTTCTGATTCAGAAGATGATTCAGATTCATCTGAGTCATCCCATGTTGCCATCAGAACCTTCTTCTTTTTGTTAAACTTCTTCTTGGGTTTTTCTTTCTGAAGTTTGGGGCAATCATTCTTGTAGTGCCCAGGTTCTTTGCACTCATAGCACACAACTTCTTTCTTGGCAGATCTTCTGTGTCCAGAAGATTCCTTTCTATTATCAGATCTTCTGAAGTTGTTGAACTTCTTTCCCTTGTGCTTCCAGAGTCTGTTGATCCTTCTGAACAGCATGGATAACTCATCTTCTTCTTCAGAAGAAGATTCTTCAGAGCTTTCTTGAATGACCTGCAAAGCTTTAGCAGTTTTGTTAGATTTTAATGCAACATATTTACCTTTTTCTTTCTTCTGAGGTTCATCTTCCTCAAGCTCAATCTCATGGCTCCTTAGTGAGCTGATGAGTTCTTCTAGAGAGATCTTGTTCAGATCTTTAGCCATCTTCAAGGCAGTCACCATTGGTCTCCATCTGGTAGGCAGACTTCTGATGATTTTCTTTACGTGATCTAATGTAGAGTATCCCTTATCCAGAACTTTCAGCCCAGCAGTGAGTATCTGAAATCTGGAGAACATGGCTTCAACAGATTCAGAGTCTTCCATTTTGAAGGCCTCATACTTCTGGATCAGAGCCAGAGCTTTTGTCTCTTTAACTTGAGAATTTCCCTCATGAGTCATTTTTAGGGATTCAAACATATCAAAAGCAGTTTCCCTGTTTGTAATTTTCTCATACTCTGTATGTGAAATTGCATTCAATAATATAGTCCTGGCTTTGTGGTGATTTCTGAAATCTTTCTTCTGAGCATCTGTCATAGATTTTCTGTCAATCTTCTTGCCATTCCCATCTGTGGGATGGACATATCCATCTATGACTAGATCCCATAGACCAGCATCATATCCTAGGAAGAAACTCTCAATTCTGTCTTTCCAGTAGTCAAATTTCTCCCCATCAAACATTGGGGGTTTGGTGCTGATCCTATCCCTTTCTTCATATTTATTGTTAATATTGGACATTGAATTATCAGCCATGGTAACAAATAAATATATATCAAAGTATTTCTCTCTGGATCTTTACTGACACTGTTAAGTGGTAGCACACTCAGAACCGGAGCTCTGATGCCAACTGAAGGTGAGAAAATACTTAGAAGGGGGGTTGAATAAGTATGAAAGATTACGACTTAAAAAATAATCACACAATTATTTTTATCCTGGTTCGTTTAAACAACTACTCCAGTCCACCCTTCCTAGAGTGATTTGCCTTTCTCAACAAGGACTTAATCCACTATTAAATCAAACTGATTACAATAGTAACACCTAAGAACAACTGTTCTTAGTCTTCTCAAGAGCTACTGATTCCAACTGAATCCTCTTAAGGAAAAACCTTTACAATCAATGTAAATTAAATACAAGAGTATTAATGCTTCTATAAAGCTTTTATCACAACAGTGATTTTTCTCTTAAGTTTAAGTACAAGAAATTCTAAGAAGAATATGAAAGAATGAGAGCTTAGAATAATATGGTTTCTTTTCAGCAAATTGTGTAACTGAAGAATGTGGTGGAGTTCTCCTTTTATAGGCAGCTGATCCAAGGATGCTGAGCGTTGAAAAGAGAGTCCCAAAAAGGTCTGAGCCTTTTTGTCTTCACATCAAGTGACCTTTCCTTGAAGTAGATAACACAGAAAAATCATTTTTGTCTGTGTAATTGTGTCTAGCACAAAAGAGGAAAGAGACATTGATTTACTCCAACGGATATATTCTTG
Source organism: Lathyrus sativus (assembly GCA_963859935.3). Classification (NCBI taxonomy): domain Eukaryota; kingdom Viridiplantae; phylum Streptophyta; class Magnoliopsida; order Fabales; family Fabaceae; genus Lathyrus; species Lathyrus sativus. The sequence continues at coordinate 474,061,715 of OZ012741.1, read as the reverse complement.
AATATTTCTTCTTCAGTTTTCAGCAAGTTCTTCAGAGTCTGAATGGATCAGAGTCTTCTAATGATATTCAGAACTTTGCTGTATCAGAGTCTTCTGAAGCATGTGTGCTTTCAGCGTGTTGATCATCAGAGTATATTTGACACAAAACTTCAGTACTTGGCAGCGTTAGTACTTTCAGAAACTTTTGTAGAATTATGCTTTTGAGAAACTCTTCAAACAATATTCTTCTTTGCTTCAGATGCTTCAGCTTCATATGCTTCTGACTAGCTTCAGATGCTTCTGACTCACAATGTTCTGGAGCTTCTTGCTTCAGATATTTCTGGAGACTACGCTCAGGATCTTCTGTAAAAAGCAATCAGAATCTTTTGTAAGATGCATCTGGCGCTTCAGAGTCAGGATAACTTCTTGTATACAATACATATTTGCTTCTAGAGAGTTAGTTTCATTTCAATCTGCAGTAAAACTCTCAAACAAATTTTAGAGTATATAATTCTTAAATATAAAATTTCCTAACAGTTATCATCAAAACAAAGAGTTATTATTAAGAACCAATATGTGTTATAACACTAAGGTCTATCATAATCTCGAAGAGATTAGAGATCCTAAGGGAACATGGCAAAGAAAGCAAAAGAAGAAAGTATAATCAAAGCATAAGATATGAAAGATGCAAATATGCATATGCAATGCAACACACAAGCAAAGGGAGGAAAAAGTACGGGGTAAACACCTCCACAAGCACGTCTCAACCTTTATTAATGCAAGAAAGAAATGTGAAAAGAAGAGAAAGAAAGTATGAATCTTACAACATTCAAACATCAATCCTAATGCATAAAAGCACACCAAGTGAAAAGGAAAGAGGGAAATAATTGAATGAGAAGATGGGAGGAAAAATGAGAACCTAAGGAACCCATAAGGGCACTCAACCAAACATACCACATTCAATATGCCAGCAAATCAAACAAAGGGTCCTCAAAGGCTCACTATTTATGACATGCTTCAAGTTCCTCCAAAGGAGGGACTAAGCCTTCATAAATAGGATCCTTAAGTCATGGGACAGAGGTATAGATGAGGATAGAATATGCTCAAAGTAAATAAAGAGAAACACATAAGGTAATGCAAACAAAAGCATGTAAAAGATTGAGAACATTCACACATATTCACCATTAGAAACCCTAATGTAAGGCCTAAAAGACAAGCATGCTTCAACAAGTTATAAACCAAATTATGACCTATAATTGAACCTACACACACTTCAATATGTCTACAACATGAATCTACAAGAGCTAGAGGTTCAATCAATTCACAAAAACCAATTACAAAGCAAACTAGTTCACTAACTAGTGTAAACATCACACAAGGATAACCTAAATTAGAAATTACACTAAAAATAGGAAACAGAATCAAAAAATACCAAATAAAATCCTAGATGACCCCTAAGGTGTTAGCAACCAGGGATCAAAAGTATGGGGACAAAGTCTTACCAAAACTATGCAAACATAAATGAAACCCTAATGGTACACCAAAGGGAAAGGGTGAATCGAGGGTCACTAAAACTAGCCTAAAACCCAAAATCAATCAAACCAGGGGTAAAATGGTCGTAAAAAATCTATTAACATAACATGAACATGAGAAACAATTATCAGCCATTGGAATGGAAAATTACTCAAGAAATAAAATCAAGATCATGAAGGTATCAATTTTACATCAACAAAAACACCTCAAGTGTAAAAATCTACATTTAATTGAAAAATAACCCAAAAAATAAAAATGAAAATTCCTAAAATCAGTTAACTTCCCAAAATGTGTAAAAAATATTTTTGCAAGATTTTTAGGTCAGTTGAGGTGTTTTTCCTTGAATTAAAATCAAACAGAAAAATAAAATGCAAAAGAAATAAAGGAAAATAAAAATGGAAAACCAGCGTGTCAAATAGCAAGGAAACTCAGTTGGTTTTATTGGGCTTATTGAAAGGGAGGTGCAAATAAGAATGGGAGCCCAAGTCCAAAACTCAATCAGAGTTAATGAAACGGCGCGTTTAGCCAAAACACGTTGGCAGGTCAAATGGTCAAGGGACGATCTCATCCATTCATCTAATCTCAGTCAAAGGGTCCAATGCTTACATGGCATCCACGTATGCAAAACGGAGGGGCGAGCCAGACAGTGGCTCTATATTTTCCGGTCGTCTTCTTCGATGGTTCGCCAGAGAAGACAATGTGAAACTAAACCAAAATTAGTGAAATCTTATACCATTTTATTCCTCTCAAGGCGTACATCAAGAATCCAGTGTTTGTTTTCATTTTTCACTCATAAATAAAGAAACACGAAGCCATGAAGTTTTGAGCATGATTAAAAAATTATCAAGAACAAGAACCAAATCAATCCAGAAATGGCCTACAAGAGTATGTAGAAGCACACTTCAATCTCAAGGTTTTGATGATGTCAACAAAGACTTAAGTTCATTCCATGATTGCAAAAAGTCAAGCTTTCAAAACTGATCAAGATCAAGACTATGGAATGTTGTCAAGCAAATCAAGCTTCATGTGCAAATGTTCTACAACTTTCAAGACTTGGACTCAAAGTTTCGGTATATCAATATTCACTCCTTTAATTGATATACAAGTGTTCAAATAATTTATCATATCAACATTTTGCATATGCATGGTTTTAAAATCATTTGGAATTGGAATAACACTTTTAACTCAAGTATTTTTCTGAGTTTTAACAGTGTTAACCGATTAACCATATGGGTTAATCGGTTAACGGCCTTAAATTTTGAATTCTCAGAGATAACGTTCAAGTGTTAACCGATTAACCTATATGGTTAACAGATTAACACTGAACGAATTTTAAAAAATTGTTTCTTTTTAAATTCAAATCTTGTTTGAATGTTATACCTTTTCATTATTTGATTCATACTCAATTATACCTTTTTGAAATGGTGTTTTGACTCATATAAATTCTGAAAATTTCAAATTGAAAAACACCTCCAATAATTTTCAAAATAATATTTAAATCAAATTCACTACTTTTCAAATATTTTCAAATATTTTCAAAAAGTGTTCATATTGTTCATACCATTTCATATCCAGAATTTTTGAACACTTGTATTAATATTGAAAAGTGAATTTTGATCAAAAGGAGAAGATCAATCTTTGTATTGATATTATTATTGTAACACTCTCAAATTACAAAATTACTAGAATTATTTCTTTGTGACTTGTGATCTAGGATTGTTGGACACAAGGGTTAGTGTTTGCAAGAGGATTGTTCTTGCACACTAAGTTGTTGAAATAGTTGTTAGATTGTAGGCCTCACCGGTTGATGGTGTGATAGGTTGTACATTCTAAAACTATAGTGAAAACTCTTTTTCATGTGGAAAGAGGAGTGGAGTACCTTTGGATTGTGAAGGGAACCACTATAAATCTCTGTGTCCATTTTCATTCTGCTTTTACTGCTTTCATCATCAAGAACATAACCAAGTAAAATTCAAGAATCTCAAAAAACCGGAAAAAGTTTCTAAAGCCTAATTCACCCTCTCTTAGGCATACTCTGAACTTACAATTGGCATCAGAGCAGGTTAAGGTAACCTGTTCCTAACGATTCAGTATGGCTTTCGCTAGCACCAACCCGGTTTTCAAAGACGGTGAAAGTAGCAATAAACCACCACTGTTTTTTGGAGAATATTTCGATTTCTGGAAAATTAGAATGAAGGCATATCTTGAAGCCCAAGGAGAAGGTATATGGGAAGCAACCGAAGAAGGATCACACAATCCAGTAAATGTGGTCAATGGCGTTGGAACCGCAAAGTTGAAAAGCACGTATGATGAAGACGATAAGAAAAAGATTCTTAATGAAAAGAAAGCAATCAACATACTCCAAAGCGCTCTTAGTATGGACGAGTTCTTCCGTGTATCACAATGTAGATCGGCAAAGGAGATTTGGGACACCTTGGTGGAAACGCATGAAGGAACTGCAGAAGTAAAAAGATCAAGGCTCAACACATTAAGCCAAGAATATGAGATATTCCGTATGCAGCCTGGTGAATCTATTGTTGCCTTACAAAAAAGATTCGTTCATCTAAAAAATTACTTGATTGCTCTCGGAAAGACCTTCACCAATGATGATCTCAACCTAAAAGTCCTAAGATCCTTAACAAGAGAATGACAACCAAAAGTGACCGCTATTTTGGAAAAGAAGAGTCTCTCAACGATGACATCCGCATCCTTATTTGGCAAACTTCAAGAGCATGAATTGGAACTTGGAAGGCTCGAGAAGCACGAAAGTCAAGAAAAGAAGTCCAAAGGAATTTCCTTGAAGATTGACACAAAGGATGACAAAGACGACGAGACTTCCGAAGATGAAAATTTCATGCTTCTTGTAAAGAATCTTGGTAAGTTTTTTAATAATAATAAAAATTCCTCTTTTCCTAAAAAGAATAGACATTTCAGGAAAAAGGATGCATCCACATCGAATCAAGAAGTCACATGTTACGAATGTGGGAAGCAAGGTCACATAAAGCCGGATTGCCCGAAACTTGCAAAGAAAGGAGGATTCAAAGGCAAGAAGGATTTCAAAAATAAAAAGGCTTATGTTGCTTGGGACGATAACGAGATAAGTTCATCATCAGAATCGGAAAGCGATGAATGTGCAAATATGGCTCTTATGGCGTCACATCATTCCGATGAAGAAATTGATGAGGTTAGTAATGATTTTTCTATTTATTAAAATGATGCACAAGAAGTCATAGATGAACTTCTAAAAGAATGCAAGACTTTGTATAAAAGCATCTCATCCCAAAAGAAAAGAATTTCATTTTTAGAAGAACAAAATACTGCTTTTATAAAAAATATTGAAAATGAAAAACAAAAATTGGTGGATGAAAAACAAAGTCTTGTATGCAAAAATTGTGAATCCTTATCTTTTCAAACTGTTCAACTTAAAAGAGTTTCAGAAAGATACGAAAAAGGTCAAATTGGCTTGGAGGAAATTCTTAGGCACCAAAGATATTCTAATGATAAAAGTGGATTAGAATATTCTAAGTTTTCCAAACCAAGCACAAATGAAACCATTTTTGTGAAAGCAAGTGAACAAGTTGTTAAAGAAAAGGCAAACAATTCTAAAACTATGCATCAAAGTCATAAAAAGAAAAGAATTGTGAAGAAAAAGAGTTATGTTCCTAGATATAGAAGTCATTTTCAACCTACTTATTTTTATTGTGGAATCAAAGGCCATACACCTAATGCTTGCTATGTACGCAACATTGGTGTTGCTAAAGGGCATTATGTGTGGGTTGAAAAGGGTACTAACTACCAAGGACCCAAAGCAATTTTGATACCTAATAATACTTGATTTTGTGTTGTAGGTATGCTTGAAAACAACTTCTAATCAATGGTATCTTGATAGCGGTTGTTCTAAGCATATGACGGGAGACATAAACAAATTTTCAAGTCTATCATTAAAGGCCAAAGGATACGTTACTTAGGGTGATGATAATAAAGGAAAAATTCTTGGAGTTGGAACCGTTGGTGCACCTCCATGTACAATCATCAAAGACGTTCTTTATGTGGAAGGCCTTAAACACAACCTACTTAGCATAAGTCAATTGTGTGACAAAGGGTTCTGAATCAACTTCACAAAGAATGAATGTTTGATAGAACATGAAGTCACCCATGACATCTTGCTAAAAGGTAAAAGATTTAATAATATTTTTATGATCTCTTTTGATGACTCTTCCTTGAAGGTAAAATGTCTAATGGCGAACAACAACGAGGCGTGGCTTTGGTATAAAAGATTTGCTCACATTCACATGGAGCATTTAAATAAGTTGATAAAGCATGATCTAGTTGTTGGTCTTCTGAAGATAAAATTCATCAAGGATAAATTATGCGATGCATGTCAAAAGGGGAAACAGACCAAGACAACTTTCAAATCTAAGCAAGTAGTTTCTACATCAAGACCACTTCAATTGTTGCATATGGATCTTTTTGGTCTATCAAGAACGAAAAGCTTCGGAGGTAGTATTTATGTTTTAGTTATTGTTGATGATTTCTCTCGATACACATGGACATTGTTTTTAGTGCAGAAAAATGATGTTTTCAAAGCACTCAAGAAGTATGCGAAGCAAATTTAAAACGAGAAGTCACTCACCATAGCCTCCATAAAAAGCGACCATGGTGGAGAATTCCAAAATTCAGATTTTGAAGATTTTTGCGAAGAGCATGGAATTTCTCACAACTTTTCTGCACCAAGGACTCCTCAAAAAGATGGTGTCGTAGAACGGAAGAATAGGTCACTGGTGGAGCTTGCAAGAACAATGCTTAGCGACTCAAATCTTCCTAAGTATTTTTGGGCGGAGGCGGTTAGCACGGCGTGTTTCGTAAGAAACCGTGTCAATATTCGACCAATTCTCAAGAAGACTCCGTATGAGCTGTTCAAGGGTAGGAAACCAAACATAACATTTTTCCACATATTTGGATGCAAATGTTTTGTTCTCAACAACAATAAGGACAATCTCGGTAAGTTTGATGAGAAGTCCGACGAAGGTATATTTCTTGGTTACTCTCTTTCTAGTAGAGCTTTTAGAATTTTTAATAAAAGAACTCTTACTATTGAATAATCCATTCATGTTTCTTTTGATGAGACTAACCCCTCGAAAGAGGATAATATTATTGTAGATGATGATGATGATATAGTAGGTTCTTCACAATAAAAAGAAGAGACTTCAAAGAATCAAGCAATACCACAAGAAGATGTCACTCAAATCATCGAAGAACATCAAGATCTTTCGAAGGAATGGAGAACGCATAGAGATCACCCGATAGATAAAGTTATTGGTGATATTAGCCAAGGCGTTGCAACTCGACTAAATCTTAAGGATGCTTGTCTCAACATGGCTTTTGTGTCTCAAATTGAACCAACCAAGATTGATGAAGCCTTAGGCAACGACCAATGGATTGTAGCGATGCAAGAAGAACTTAACCAATTCGAAAGGAATCAAGTTTGGAGTCTCGTACCAAGACCGGATAACAAACACATCATAGGAGATGGGTGTTTAAGAAAAACTTGACGAGAATGGGATCATAGTTCGTAACAAAGCAAGATTGGTCGCACAAGGCTACAACCAGGAGGAAGGAATTGATTTTGATGAAACGTTCGCTCCGGTATCAAGGTTAGAAGCAATTAGATTATTACTTGCTTATGCTTGTTCTATGAATTTTCAGTTGTTCCAGATGGATGTCAAAAGCGCTTTCCTGAATGGATACATCAATGAAGAAGTCTATGTCAAACAACCTCTGAGTTTTGAAGACTTCAAGAATCCCTCGCATGTTTACAAACTGAAAAAGGCATTCTACGGACTAAAACAAGCACCAAGAGCATGGTATGGCCGCCTTAGCAATTTCTTATGTGAAAAGGGATTTATAAAAGGAAAGGTTGACAAGACACTGTTCATAAAGAAAATCAAGGGTAACACCTTATTGGTTCAAGTCTATGTCGACAACATCATCTTCGGATCAACAAACAAAGAGCTTTGCGAAGAATTTTCACTTATGATGCAAGGAGAATTCGAGATGTCCATGATGGGAAAATTGAACTATTTTCTTGGACTACAAATCAAGCAAACAAAGGATGGCATCTTCCTTAACCAATCCAAGTATTGCAAGGAATTGTTGAAGAAGTTCGATATGGATAGTTGCAATATGATGTCCACTCCTATGGGATCCGGAACGTACGTTGATCAAGATGAATGCGGTACTCCAATTGATATTACAAAATATCGAGGTATGATCAGTTCATTATTATATTTGACGGCAAGCCGTCCTGATATTATGTTTAGCGTTTGTTTGTGTGCACGCTTTCAAGCAAGTCCGAAGGAATCGCATCTCACCGCCGTGAAGAGAATCATAAAGTATCTCAAAGGGACAACGAATGTCGGATTATGGTATCCAAAAGGTAGTACTTGTTCTTTAATTGGTTTTTCTGACGCTGATTATGCAGGATGTAAGACCGATAGAAAAAGCACGAGTGGTACGTGTCACATTCTCGGGAATGCACTAGTGTCATGGGCCTGCAAGAAGCAAGCGTGTGTGGCACTCAGTACAACCGAAGCAGAATATATTGCAGCAGGAAGTTGTTGTGCACAAATTATGTGGCTCAAGAAACAACTCCTCGATTACGGTGTAGATCTCGGTTGCATTCCTCTTCGATGTGATAATACAAGTGCCATCAATATTATAAAGAACCCGGTCATGCATTCAAGGACAAAGCATATAGATATCCGGCATCACTTCCTTCGAGATCACGTACTTAATGGAGATGTAGATGTTACTTTCGTCGATACACACAATCAACGCGCCGACATCTTTACCAAACCATTGGCGAAAGAACCGTTCTTCAAAATTCGACGAGAACTTGGGATTCTCGATGAAGGTGATATCTGATCTCTTCTCTGGTTTATGTATGCATAATATATGTTTTCCAATGTTTGTGCATTCTGTTTTAAGCATTTTTCCAAAATTCACGTGTGTTAATCGATTAACCTATAGGGTTAACCGATTAACACTGTTAATTTTTCAATTCTGACTTAGGTTTTTAATGTGTTAACCGATTAACATATATGGTTAACCGATTAACACTGATACTTTTTATTTTGGAAATTAAATTTTTAATGTGTTAACCGATTAACCTATATGGTTAACCGATTAACACTGTTAAAATGTTCAAAAATCAGAAACAAAAAATTAATTCAAATTTTGGAAAATTAAGTGTGGTAAATGTGTTATTTATGTGTGGTCAATATTTTCTTAAACATCCAAATCACTATCCAAAGAACTCTTCTTCTTCTTTGACTACAATTTTGTACTTTAAAACCCACTCAAATAACTCTCCATATATATTGCCTCTTCTTTACCCTCTCCTCCATCTCTCAAAACCCTAACTCCTTCAAGAACCCAGAACCCTCAACATCTCTCAAACTTCATCCATGGCTTCATCTCACAAAGGCAAGGGAAAGATACTAGAATATGACTCTGCATCAGAGGAAGACAACATTCCTATGGAAATGACCAAGAAGCGCCGTATGGATTTCAAGGTTCGGGTCCGTCATATTCTACCGGTAAAGTATGTAAACCTTAAGGCTTTTTCTGCATCATCTTTTGATTTTCCTGCTCTGCTCAAATATCAAAAGATAGATAAGTTTGTTTCTGATTCTGGAAATTGCTACCATGATTTGATCAAAGCTTTTCTGAATAAGTTATCTGTATACTTGAATGCCGATGATGAGCATATTATGGAAACCTCTGTTCGAGACTGTCTCTTGAAAGAGAATCTGTCAGATATTGCTACGAAGTTGAAAATTCCATCCTCTGGCTACTTTCTCCGGAAAGGGGTTAACCACGTGGAAGGGCCATGGTCTAACTATGACAAGATGGAGTACTACTATCAAATCTATAGGTTCCCAAAGGAGAATGTTGTAGCAAACCAACGGACTGCTCGCATGTTATGTTATGCAAAAAATCTGACGGTTTCTGACCGGATGCTGCATTACGTAATTTGCTATGTGCTGATTCCGAAAGATTCCAATCATGCTCAGATCAATGATTTGGAAATGCAACTCCTTTTCGCAATCAAAAACAAGATAAGGGTAAATTGGATTCTGACGATCATGTACCATCTTCAACAGCAGCTTTCTCTGTCGACACGTCTTCCATATGCAAGGCTGGTTTCTAGAATCCTTGAGTTGACAGATTTGGACCTTAACAGGGAACCATCTACCAAGATGAAACTAACAACCAATGAGATAAATGAAATCACCATTGTTAAGAACACTGGAATTATTAAAGACGTTGACGGCACATATAATTATGCGGGTGAAGGATCAGCCTCCAACCAAGCCTATCCCGTTCCCAAAGGAGGTATCACAAACGAGTTTCTCTACACCATTATGATGACCCAACATCAAGAAACTATGAATTGTCACCGAGAAACCTCCCGGGCCATTGCTTCACTTTGCAACCTTATCCTTACCTCTCATCCTTCCAACCCCAGCATTGTTGAAGAAGAAGATGCAGATGATGAAGGTAGTGAAGAAGAGGAAGCAGAAGACGAGGATATGTCCGATGAAGATGTTTAGAAAATATTTGTTTCTATTGCTTTTATTGCTTTTCTTTCTGGATATTGTTTAAGTTGTTAATTTCTTTTGTAACCGTATAATATTTGCTGCATTTTCTATGTGCTGCATTTTTATTTCGATCTATTATGCTGTGCTTGATTATATGTTGTCTTGTATACCGATATTGCTTGTTTTGGTTTTGAAAGCTCCTTCCTTTTTGCTAATGACAAAGAGGGAGAAGAGCTTGGCTGTCTAATATTTCTCTGTGCAGAATTTTTGCCTCTATTTAAGATAGGGGGAGTTGTTGGACATAGGGGGAGAAGCAAGCCAAGAACGGAACCAAACATCGTCAAGGATATCGCACAGACTCAGTTATTTGTCATCATCAAAAAGGGGGAGAATGTAGAAGCACACTTCAATCTCAAGGTTTTGATGATGTCAACAAAGACTTAAGCTCATTCCATGATTGCAAAAAGTCAAGCTTTCAAAACTGATCAAGAATTTTTGCCTCTGTTTAAGATAGGGGGAGTTGCTGGACATAGGGGGAGAAGCAAGCCAAGAACGAAACCAAACATCGTCAAGAATATCACACAAACTCAGTTGTTTGTCATCATCAAAAAGGGGGAGAATGTAGAAGCACACTTCAATCTCAGAGTATGCCTAAGAGGGGGGGTGAATTAGGCTTTAGAAACTTTTTCCAGTTTTTCGAGATTCTTGAATTTTACTTGGTTATGTTCTTGATGATGAAAGCAGTAAAAGCAGAATGAAAATGGACACAGAGATTTATAGTGGTTCCCTTCACAATCCGAAGGTACTCCACTCCCCTTTCCATATGAAAGAGAGTTTTCACTATAGTTTTAGAATGTACAACATATCACACCATCAACCGGTGAGGCCAACTATCTAACAACTATTTCAACAACTTAGTGTGCAAGAATAATCCTCTTGCAAACACTAACCCTTGTGTCCAACAATCCTGGATCACAAGTCACAAAGAAATAATTCTTGTAATTTCTTAATTTGAGAGTGATACAATAATAATATCAATACAAAGATTGATCTTCTCCTTTTGATTAAAATTCACTTTTCAATATTAATACAAGTGTTCAAAAATTCTGGATATGAAATGGTATGAACAATATGAACACTTTTTGAAAATATTTGAAAAGTAGTGAATTTGATTTAATGATTATTTTGAAAATTATTGGAGGTGTTTTTCAATTTGAAATTTTCAGAATTTATATGAGTCAAAACACCATTTCAAAAAGGTATAATGAGTATGAATCAAATAATGTAAAGGTATAACATTCAAACAAGATTTGAATTTAAAAAGAAACAATTTTTCAAAATTCGTTTAAAAAGAAATAATTTAAAAAGAAAAAATTATTTGAGATTGAAGTGTGCAAGAAAAATTGTTTCTTTTTAAACGAATTTTGAAAAATTGTTTCTTTTTAAATTCAAATCTTGTTTGAATGTTATACATTTTCATTATTTGATTCATACTCAATTATACCTTTTTGAAATGGTGTTTTGACTCATATAAATTCTGAAAATTTCAAATTGAAAAACACCTCCAATAATTTTCAAAATAATCATTAAATCAAATTCACTACTTTTCAAATATTTTCAAATATTTTCAAAAAGTGTTCATATTGTTCATACCATTTCATATCCAGAATTTTTGAACACTTGTATTAATATTGAAAAGTGAATTTTAATCAAAAGGAGAAGATCAATCTTTGTATTGATATTATTATTGTATCACTCTCAAATTAAGAAATTACAAGAATTATTTCTTTGTGACTTGTGATTCAGGATTGTTGGACACAAGGGTTAGTGTTTGCAAGAGGATTATTCTTGCACACTAAGTTGTTGAAATAGTTGTTAGATAGTTGGCCTCACCGGTTGATGGTGTGATATGTTGTACATTCTAAAACTATAGGGGGAGTTGCTGGACATAGGGGGAGAAGCAAGCCAAGAACGGAACCAAACATCGTCAAGGATATCGCACAGACTCAGTTGTTTGTCATCATCAAAAAGGGGGAGAATGTAGAAGCATACTTCAATCTCAAGGTTTTGATGATGTCAACAAAGACTTAAGCTCATTCCATGATTGCAAAAAGTCAAGCTTTCAAAACTGATCAAGAATTTTTGCCTCTGTTTAAGATAGGGGGAGTTGCTGGACATAGGGGGAGAAGCAAGCCAAGAACGAAACCAAACATCGTCAAGGATATCACACAAACTCAGTTGTTTGTCATCATCAAAAAGGGGGAGAATGTAGAAGCACACTTCAATCTCAGAGTATGCCTAAGAGGGGGGGGGGGGGGGTGAATTAGGCTTTAGAAACTTTTTCCAGTTTTTCGAGATTCTTGAATTTTACTTGGTTATGTTCTTGATGATGAAAGCAGTAAAACCAGAATGAAAATGGACACAGAGATTTATAGTGGTTCCCTTCACAATCCGAAGGTACTCCACTCCCCTTTCCATATGAAAGAGAGTTTTCACTATAGTTTTAGAATGTACAACATATCACACCATCAACCGGTGAGGCCAACTATCTAACAACTATTTCAACAACTTAGTGTGCAAGAATAATCCTCTTGCAAACACTAACCCTTGTGTCCAACAATCCTGGATCACAAGTCACAAAGAAATAATTCTTGTAATTTCTTAATTTGAGAGTGATACAATAATAATATCAATACAAAGATTGATCTTCTCCTTTTGATTAAAATTCACTTTTCAATATTAATACAAGTGTTCAAAAATTCTGGATATGAAATGGTATGAACAATATGAACACTTTTTGAAAATATTTGAAAATATTTGAAAAGTAGTGAATTTGATTTAATGATTATTTTGAAAATTATTGGAGGTGTTTTTCAATTTGAAATTTTCAGAATTTATATGAGTCAAAACACCATTTCAAAAAGGTATAATGAGTATGAATCAAATAATGTAAAGGTATAACATTCAAACAAGATTTGAATTTAAAAAGAAACAATTTTTCAAAATTCGTTTAAAAAGAAATAATTTAAAAAGAAAAAATTATTTGAGATTGAAGTGTGCAAGAAAAATTGTTTCTTTTTAAACGAATTTTGAAAAATTGTTTCTTTTTAAATTCAAATCTTGTTTGAATGTTATACATTTTCATTATTTGATTCATACTCAATTATACCTTTTTGAAATGGTGTTTTGACTCATATAAATTCTGAAAATTTCAAATTGAAAAATACCTCCAATAATTTTCAAAATAATCATTAAATCAAATTCACTACTTTTCAAATATTTTCAAATATTTTCAAAAAGTGTTCATATTGTTCATACCATTTCATATCCAGAATTTTTGAACACTTGTATTAATATTGAAAAGTGAATTTTAATCAAAAGGAGAAGATCAATATTTGTATTGATATTATTATTGTATCACTCTCAAATTAAGAAATTACAAGAATTATTTCTTTGTGACTTGTGATCCAGGATTGTTGGACACAAGGGTTAGTGTTTGCAAGAGGATTATTCTTGCACACTAAGTTGTTGAAATAGTTGTTAGATAGTTGGCCTCACCGGTTGATGGTGTGATATGTTGTACATTCTAAAACTATAGTGAAAACTCTCTTTCATGTGGAAAGGGGAGTGGAGTACCTTCGGATTGTGAAGGGAACCACTATAAATCTCTGTGTCCATTTTCATTCTGCTTTTACTGCTTTCATCATCAAGAACATAACCAAGTAAAATTCAAGAATCTCGAAAAACTGAAAAAAGTTTCTAAAGCCTAATTCACCCCCCCCCCCCTCTTAGGCATACTCTGAGATTGAAGTGTGCTTCTACATTCTCCCCCTTTTTGATGATGACAAACAACTGAGTTTGTGTGATATCCTTGACGATGTTTGGTTTCGTTCTTGGCTTGCTTCTCCCCCTATGTCAAGCAACTCCCCCTATCTTAAACAGAGGCAAAAATTCTTGATCAGTTTTGAAAGCTTGACTTTTTGCAATCATGGAATGAGCTTAAGTCTTTGTTGACATCATCAAAACCTTGAGATTGAAGTGTGCTTCTACATTCTCCCCCTTTTTGATGATGACAAACAACTGAGTCTGTGCGATATCCTTGACGATGTTTGGTTCCGTTCTTGGCTTGCTTCTCCCCCTATGTCCAGCAACTCCCCCTATCTTAAATAGAGGCAAAAATTCTGCACAGAGAAATATTAGACAGCCAAGCTCTTCTCCCTCTTTGTCATTAGCAAAAAGGAAGGAGCTTTCAAAACCAAAACAAGCAATATCGGCATACAAGACAGCATATAATCAAGCACAGCATAATAGATCGAAATAAAAATGAAGCACATAGAAAATGCAGCAAATATTGTACAGTTACAAAAGAAATTAACAACTTAAACAACTTAAACAATATCCGGAAAGAAAAGCAATAAAAGCAATAGAAACAAATATTTTCTAAACATCTTCATCGGACATATCCTCGTCTTCTGGTTCCTCTTTTTCACTACCTTCATCATCTGCATCTTCTTCTTCAATAATGCCGGGGTTGGAAGGATGAGAGGTAAGGATAAGGTTGCGACGTGAAGCAATGGCCTGAGAGGTTTCTCGGTGACAATTCATAGTTTCTCGATGTTGGGTCATCATAGTGGTGTAGAGAAACTCGTTTGTGATACCTCCTTCGAGAACGAGATAGGCTTGGTTGGAGGCTGATCCTTCGCCCGCATACTTATATGTGCCATCAACGTCTTTAATAATTCCAGTGTTCTTAACAATGGTGATTTCATTTATCTCATTGGTTGTCGGTTTCATCTTGGTAGATGGTTCCCTGTTAAGGTCAAAATCTGTCAACTCAAGGATTCTAGAAACCAACCTTTCATATAGAAGACGTGTCGACAGAGAAAGCTGCTGTTGAAGATGGTACATGATCGTCAGAATCCAATTTACCCTTATCTTGTTTTTGATTGCGAAAAGGAGTTGCATTTCCAAATCATTGATCTGAGCAAGATTGGGATCCTTCGGAATCAGCACATAGCAAATTACGTAATGCAGCATCCGGTCAGAAACCGTCAGATTTTTCGCATAACATAACATGCGAGCAGTCCGTTGGTTTGCTACAACATTCTTCTTTGGGAACCTACATATTTGATAGTAGTACTCCATCTTGTCATAGTTAGACCACGGCCCTTCCACGTGGTTAACCCCTTTCCGGAGAAAGTAGCCAGAGGATGGAATTTTCAACTTCGTAGCAATATCTGACAGATTCTCTTTCAAGAGACAGTCTCGAACAGAGGTTTCCATAATATGCTCATCATCGGCATTCAAGTATACAAATAACTTATTCAGAAAAGTTTTGATCAAATCATGGTAGCAATTTCCAGAATCAGAAACAAACTTATCTATCTTTTGATATTTGAGCAGAGCAGGAAAATCAAAAGATGATGCAGAAAAAGCCTTAAGGTTTACATACTTTACCGGTAGAATATGACGGACCCGAACCTTGAAATCCATACGACGCTTCTTGGTCATTTCCATAGGAATGTTGTCTTCCTCTGATGCAGAGTCATATTCTAGTATCTTTCCCTTGTCTTTGTGAGATGAAGCCATGGATGAAGTTTGAGAGATGTTGAGGGTTCTGGGTTCTTGAAGGAGTTAGGGTTTTGAGAGATGGAGGAGAGGGTAAAGAAGAGGCAATATATATGGAGAGTTATTTGAGTGGGTTTTAAAGTCCAAAATTGTAGTCAAAGAAGAAGAAGAGTTCTTTGGATAGTGATTTGGATGTTTAAGAAAATATTGACCACACATAAATAACACATTTACCACACTTAATTTTCCAAAATTTGAATTAATTTTTTGTTTCTGATTTTTGAACATTTTAACAGTGTTAATCGGTTAACCATATAGGTTAATTGGTTAACACATTAAAAATTTAATTTCCAAAATAAAAAGTATCAGTGTTAATCGGTTAACCATATATGTTAATCGGTTAACACATTAAAAACTTAAGTCAAAATTGAAAAATTAACAGTGTTAATCGGTTAACCCTATAGGTTAATCGATTAACACACGTGAATTTTGGAAAAATGCTTAAAACAGAATGCACAAACATTGGACAACATATATTATGCATACATAAACCAGAGAAGAGATTAGATATCACCTTCATCGAGAATCCCAAGTTCTCGTCGAATTTTGAAGAACGGTTCTTTCGCCAATGGTTTGGTAAAGATGTCGGCGCGTTGATTGTGTGTATCGACGAAAGTAACATCTACATCTCCATTAAATACGTGATCTCGAAGGAAGTGATGTCGGATATCTATATGCTTTGTCCTTGAATGCATGACCGGGTTCTTTATAATATTGATGGCACTTGTATTATCACATCGAAGAGGAATGCAACCGAGATCTACACCGTAATCGAGGAGTTGTTTCTTGAGCCACATAATTTGTGCACAACAACTTCCTGCTGCAATATATTCTGCTTCGGTTGTACTGAGTGCCACACACGCTTGCTTCTTGCAGGCCCATGACACTAGTGCATTCCCGAGAATGTGACACGTACCACTCGTGCTTTTTCTATCGGTCTTACATCCTGCATAATCAGCGTCAGAAAAACCAATTAAAGAACAAGTACTACCTTTTGGATACCATAATGCGACGTTCGTTGTCCCTTTGAGATACTTTATGATTCTCTTCACGGCGGTGAGATGCGATTCCTTCGGACTTGCTTGAAAGCGTGCACACAAACAAACGCTAAACATAATATCAGGACGGCTTGCCGTCAAATATAATAATGAACCGATCATACCTCGATATTTTGTAATATCAATTGGAGTACCGCATTCATCT
Organism: Lathyrus sativus; assembly: GCA_963859935.3. NCBI lineage: Eukaryota > Viridiplantae > Streptophyta > Magnoliopsida > Fabales > Fabaceae > Lathyrus > Lathyrus sativus. Next base: position 474,044,769 of record OZ012741.1, on the reverse strand, counting down.
TGATCAACGTACGTTCCGGATCCCATAGGAGTGGACATCATATTGCAACTATCCATATCGAACTTCTTCAACAATTCCTTGCAATACTTGGATTGGTTGAGGAAGATGCCATCCTTTGTTTGCTTGATTTGTAGTCCAAGAAAATAGTTCAATTTTCCCATCATGGACATCTCGAATTCTCCTTGCATCATAAGTGAAAATTCTTCGCAAAGCTCTTTGTTTGTTGATCCGAAGATGATGTCGTCGACATAAACTTGAACCAATAAGGTGTTACCCTTGATTTTCTTTATGAACAGTGTCTTGTCAACCTTTCCTTTTATAAATCCCTTTTCACATAAGAAATTGCTAAGGCAGTCATACCATGCTCTTGGTGCTTGTTTCAGTCCGTAGAGTGCCTTTTTCAGTTTGTAAACATGCGAGGGATTCTTGAAGTCTTCAAAACTCAGAGGTTGTTTGACATATACTTCTTCATTGATGTATCCATTCAGGAAAGCGCTTTTGACATCCATCTGGAACAACTGAAAATTCATAGAACAAGCATAAGCAAGTAATAATCTAATTGCTTCTAACCTTGATACCGGAGCGAACGTTTCATCAAAATCAATTCCTTGCTCCTGGTTGTAGCCTTGTGCGACCAATCTTGCTTTGTTACGAACTATGATCCCATTCTCGTCAAGTTTTTTTTAAACACCCATCTCGTTCCTATGATGTGTTTGTTATCCGGTCTTGGTACGAGACTCCAAACTTGATTCCTTTCGAATTGGTTGAGTTCTTCTTGCATCGCTACAATCCATTGGTCATCGCCTAAGGCTTCATCAATCTTGGTTGGTTCAATTTGAGACACAAAAGCCATGTTGAGACAAGCATCCTTAAGATTTAGTCGAGTTGCAACGCCTTGGCTAATATCACCAATAACTTTATCTATCAGGTGATCTCTATGCGTTCTCCATTCCTTCAGAAGATCTTGATGTTCTTCGATGATTTGAGTGACATCTTCTTGTGGTATTGCTTGATTCTTTGAAGTCTCTTCTTTTTGTTGTGAAGAACCTACTATATCATCATCATCATCATCTACAATAATATTATCCTCTTTCGAGGGGTTAGTCTCATCAAAAGAAACATGAATGGATTATTCAATAGTAAGAGTTCTTTTATTAAAAATTCTAAAAGCTCTACTAGAAAGAGAGTAACCAATAAATATACCTTCGTCGGACTTCTCATCAAACTTACCGAGATTGTCCTTATTGTTGTTGAGAATAAAACATTTGCATCCGAATATGTGGAAAAATGCTATGTTTGGTTTCCTACCCTTGAACAGCTCATACGGAGTCTTCTTGAGAATTGGTCGAATATTGACATGATTGCTTACGAAACACGCCGTGCTAACCGCCTCCGCCCAAAAATACTTAGGAAGATTTGAGTCGCTAAGCATTGTTCTTGCAAGCTCCACCAGTGACCTATTCTTCCGTTCTTCATCAAAACCTTATATACTTTGGACCTGGAATCAAATGGAGGCCCAATTGTGGCTGGATAATGAGAATTGAAAAATCCAAAGTTATAAATTAATGCTTCAAATTCCACGTTCATTTTGGCTCCAATGGCTCTGATTTCAGTTCAAACAGCTTGTTTGTGATGTAGAGTGATCTAATGGAGGAGAATGATCCCTTGAAATGATCCTATGGTGGATTTTGTATATGTGACTTACACATGAAGCAACTTGGAATCTTGACATGTTTTTCTCATCATAGCTCAATTCTGATTTGTGCAATGTGCTTGGTATGTTTAAGTGACTCAAAAAATGCACAAATATGGCATGAAATGTTTTAAATCCATTCAATTCAAATCATGGCCTTTAATGCCTTTTTCCATGAAAATCCTTCACCAATCTTCACATACAAGCCATACCCATGACAAGTGAATGTTCCATGATGAAATTGATGTCATTTTATGCAAGTTTGATGTTGTAGAAAGTTCCATTTGAAGTGTACAAAGTCATGAAAAGGACCTATAATGAAAATGACCTATAATCTCACTTTTCTAAAATACCCTTGCCTTGCAAGCTTCATAACTTGAGTTCTAGAAATCAGATGGAGGACTTCTAGTACTTTTTGGAAAGCTAAGATCCTAAGGAACAACTTTCGTGTTCATAACAAGTTGAGGTGAAATATGATTCTATCTCAAAAATGCCTTGGAAGTTGGTTGACTTTGGTTGACTGAAAATACATTCATCTGAGGACCTATAACTTGTCAGCATCATAACTTGCGTTCTAAAAATCCAATGGATGAGTTCTAGTACTCAAAAGAAAGATAAGAACATGCTCTACAAGTTCCATGTTGGCATCAAAGTGAGATGAAACTTGTATCTTGAGATATGTGGTTTTGAGGTTAGGCACTAAAGAGGGGATTTTACACTGACAAGCTTAGAAACCCTAATTTTGTAACTTCTCACACTCTTGATTCTTCTTAAATTGATCTTGAAATAACATCTTGGATGCTTCAATATAACTTTCCATGATCACAATGACTTGGAATTAAGTCTCAAACCTCTTCAAATCCACAGTGGATCTTGTACTAGGCAGATGAAACCCTAGGTGTGCAATCCTCTGATTGCAACCTCTTGCACATGATATAATCACTTGGGATAAGCTCCACAATGGCTTCAAAGCATTCAATAAGCTTCCCCAATATCTCCCATTCATAACCATGGACTCATGATCCTCTGATGACCTTCACTTGGCCTCCAAGATAGGAGCTATACCACAACTGTCCAGTTATTCTTTCAAAGAGCTTTGACTTTCTCCTGATGATGATAAGCACTTGACCACTTGAATAAACCTCTTGCTTAGGCTTAGAATCTGGGTAACCCTCTCTTGCTATGCACACCTCTCCTGATCCCCTATAAATGAACAATGTTATGCAAATTCTAGAATAATGAAATGAAACACAAACCAAGTAAAGAAAAGGTTAGGCAAATTTTGGGGTACAACACATGTATTCTGGGCAAAGCACACAACACCAACAATGCTTGATCTTCACATTAATATTTTCAAGATGAAGAATCAACTTGTTGAACATATCCAACTGCTCATCCAACACTTTGTCTTCACTCATCTTGAATGAATACAAAGCTTTCTTTAGGTAGAGCCGATTCACCAGAGATTTTTTCATGTACAAACTTTCAGTTTTACCCATAACCCCGATGTTGTAGTCTCCTTTGATACATGTCGAAGAACCTTATCACCAAGGCTCAACAATATTGCGCTGTGGGCTTTCTCAATCATGGTCGTCTTTTCTTTTGTCGTTAACGCAACGTCCATGATTGTCTTTCCCTTCAACGCTTCCAAACAACCATGTTGAACCAGTAGGGCTTTCATCTTCAAGCGCCACAGACCGAAGTCGTTCACTCCGATGAACTTTTCAGTCTCATACTTTGTTGAAGGCATCTTCTCCATGCTCACCGCACCAATTTGTTGTGAATAGGATGCCTTGGAACAAAATATACACAATTTCTTTATAGACAAGAAACACACAAGGGTTAGGGTTAACAAAGAAAAGAAGGGAAAACAACAAGGGTTGGTTATAAATTGTTATTCTTTCCTTTCACTTTCAAACAAGATTACAAGTATACAAGAATAACAAATAACCTCTCTCTCTTGAATTAAGATTTTATTTTACTATTTTTCCTTATTCAAGATGAGATACTAACATACTATTTATAAGAAAACTAACACATTAACCTAATGGGCTTTTAAACAATTATCCATTACAAACTAATTTAGGGTACACGCTAACTTAAACAATTGGGCTTACAAGTAATGCCCAATTCAACATGCTAACAACCCTAGTAATATTGACTAATGAACGTTAGAACAAATTTCGACTACAACACGTATTACTTGCGAACAGACTTTGACTATATTAGAGTTCGGTCCAATATTTCTTACACATACATATCATTATTGATTTGCAAGAAAGATGAAGAGTTGAAGAAATATGAGAAAAAGAATGAATTGTGACTATAGGTTGAAACTTTTTAGTGAATATGAGTTTGAATTTATTTGGATTCAAAGTGAAATGAGAAATCTTATCACGGAAAATTGGAAGAAAAAAAATTATGACAAATTAGTATTAGTTTAGTATAGAGTTTGGGGATGAATAATTAAAATAATTAAAAAATAAATAAAAAGGAAGATAAATTTTGTTGTGTGTTATTGTGTTGGCCTTAAGGATGTTTTTAAATTTGATTTTTTGTTTCAATTTCATACTAACAAAAGGAAGAAGACAAAACATGAAGAATAAAAAACAAGGCATGCATCAGGGAAGAATGATTTTGTAGGGATGACAGTGCAATATTTTTCGACAAAATGGAAATGCTAGCATGTCTTTAAGATGAACAAAGGTTACAAATCTGTGAAGAATTTGTTCAAATTGAACAAATGTTACAAATGTTACAAATTCCTTATTTCATGTTTTAAAGAATATAAATGTGTATTATATATATATATATATATATATATATATATATATATATATATATATATATATATATATATATATATATATATATATATATATATATATATATATATATATATATATATATATATAAAATGATGTATAGAATGTAGGTTTCAATTTGAAATACTGTGATGTTGGATTGTTGGTAAACATTGTCGACGAGAATTGAAGATATCGTCAAAAGGAGAAGTTTGTTATTGAATCTTCTACAAAACCCATCAACGTCAAACTTGAGAGAAAACTCTTCATATAAATAAATACATGTTTATTTCACTCTTTGCCTTATTTCATTGATGTTTATTTTATACAGTTATATAACTAATTTAAATTATGACTAAAATTAAATAAAAAAATATTCATTTGATGCGTATCCCGTTGAGTATAAAACCACTGCATGCCCCAAAACTACAAGAGGCAGGCCAAGAGAGTCGCGAGTAAAACCGTTTAAATTTAAAAAAAAAGTTTTTGTTTTAATTTTTAAAAAAATAATTTTTAAAGTATAATATATATCTCAAAAATTTTTAATTAAAAAATTACTTAAATTGTTTTTATATATAACTATTTTAAATATTTCATTTTATTAAAATTTTAAAAAATCACTTGCATTGCAAAAATACTATATATGTGACCTTACTTGCGACTAACAAACAAAGCGTAAAATGCAGAATAATTGAAATAAACTTATAATTCTGAAATGCAAAAATAAGTTTGCGAAAAGTAAAATTAACTTGAAAAGCAGTAAAAAGATGAAAGAAAGTATTATCGATTACATGGATTAATGTCTAACAAGTGATGAAAGCATAGTAAAAATGGTGACTGATCAGCAGTCATGACAAGGTCAGAGACAAGGTACATTTTGTCTGCATCAACACTGAAGAAATCAGTACCTTCCACGGCTCAAAGTCTCTTGTCTATAGTCTGAAACTGTTCATGGACAACTTCAGGTTCATCAAAGTCTTCACGGTCTTCACCTTGAGCACTAGCAGCATTGTTATCAAAGAGAGGATTCTCAAAGGAAGCTCAGTCAGTCTAGACAACAGTATGAACCACTGGTCTGGGCTCGGTGAAAACGGGAGCTTGAAACACTAGACTGACAGTTTGATAAATTATAGCAGTAGATGCAAGAGGTAGAGAGTAGTTATGGGGTAACCCAAACTCTGGCCATGTAGAAGGTGGCATCTGGATAGACTGAGGATTAATAGTAACATCTGAGACTTCCTAGATAATAGTTCTTTGAGATTGCTCTTATCTGGAAATCAAGACTTGGAGCATCTCAGTAAGCTTAGTCATGTTTGACTTCAGATAATCAATCTTCATTCGAATCTCTGCATTTTTTTGTTCTTGCTATAACATTCTGCGTCTAAAGTTATAGTCCTGTATCGGTGACGGGGAATCACCTTGACGACTGACAGATGAAGCTGGAAGATGGAGACAGCTAGAATGAGTTATTGGACTAACTGGATGCTTACAATGAATTATGAAAAGGATGCAAATGATATGCAATGCGATGCAAGACAGGATGCAGATAACAGGCAATAGGATTAAAGGATCAGGATCACAAGCATGGAGTATGGGTGAAGAACCAACCATAAGGTGTGTACTAAGGATAAAACACCTGCACAACGGGTTCTAAAAAGGTTCCTAGAGTCTACAATCCTCTTTTGGATATTACTAGCACACCGATTACTCAGAAATCAGTAATATTCTTAAGAGAACCTCGTCTGAGTGTAGTATCGCGTATCAACTAATTCAGGTTTACACCTTCATAGTCAGCGCACTACATCCTAAAAGGCCAAGTGGGGTAAAGGGGATCTAAAGGTCCTCAGCTTCTCGGGCTCCCAGGTCGAAAGTAGTAATGCCTTCAAGATTACTCGTTCAACAAATACTACCCTCAAAAGGGCCTCCACTGAGTGTGGTTACATCATATGTTAGTCATGTCCAGATTACTCTGGACATGCAACTTTTGATCATACCACAATCTTATCTCATGGTGCACTCAAGTCCAGGTTAGCACTTATCTCACACACATAGATCAACCTGAAAAATAGAAAAACTTAAGCAACATCAAATAATAATAGCAACACAAATATAGCAAGTTAGGCTCAACCCACTGAATAATGATCTCCAGTGAAGTCGCCATTTTCTGTCGCAGTGAGAATCAGATAGCAAAGCTATATGATTAGCTTGGCTCGCAAAAACAATGATATCACCACCAAACTTTTATTTTTCCAAGGGAAGGGACAAAATATCGAACAAAAAACCTAAGTAAAAATGAAAAGGAAAAAAGCAAGGCCTAAAGCTAAGCAAAGAGAGATCAAAGGTACGAGGGTTGGTTATACTAAGGGAAGATACTAGCACCCTAAATATCTACAATACTCTACACGAACCTCTTGAAATATTTGTGTTTTGGCTAAAATTGTTTGCTAAAGGATAAAATATGGGAAAAGTAAAAAGAAAAGAGGAAAAAAGAAAAAGGTAGCTCGCTAGGATCTCACAATCCTATGCTTACGTATCCTTAATAGGAAGTCAGGGCAATCGTAGTTCAGAACTACGAGTTAGGTTTTAAGAACCAAGTACAACAGTAAAGACAAGTAAAGAAACAAACATGCAAGGAACGTGCACAATGACAATAAGTCAACATACAATCCCTTCCCTTGGATTAGGTCAACAAGGATAAAAGAAAGCAACAGATACATGGAAAAAGCAACATGTAAATGACATCAAATAAAGACATAGACATAGTACATGGCAAGAACATCATGTATGGTCAATCAAACAAAACTACCCAGAGTACACATGGCAAAACATCATGGTAATCGAGATAAATGAAATCAACAACAAAAGTTATACGACAAAGTATCCCGTAAAACAGATGAGAAATACACGTGACAAAGCATCACGGTATGAAGGTAACATATACATGAAAAGAACATCATGTAAAAGCTAACAAAGAATCGACAATAATCACGACAAAATATCGTGAGAAAGCAAAAAACAGTCACGACAAAACATCGTGATAATCCACAAACACAAAGTACAATCACGGCAAAACATTGTGAGAAAGAAACAAACAGGAAGTACACGGCAAAACATCGTGTGATCATCAAATGTAATTAGCAAGGCATACATGAAAAAACATCACGTGAATAAACAAAAAGTACACGGAAAAACATCGTGTAGACAAAGAGAATTAATGACATACATAGAAAAGCATCATGCATAAACATCAATACAAGCACGTGGCAAAATATCACGTAATCAATAACTAACATTCACGAGAAAGCATCATGTAAAATCCTCAAACAGTCACGGCAAAAAATTGTGAAATAGATTAAGCATGGAAAACATCAGAATTAATCGACAGATAAAACTCAAAGTAAAGAATCAAACAATCATGAAATAGAATCGGGCAACAAAAAAATTATTAACCAATTTAAGTAAAAATATTTAATAAGATTAATTAATAATTTAACTAATCAATATTAAATAAAAATATTTAAAAAGATTAATAATTATGACACAATTTTTGGTATTTTTCAATATTACAAAATAATAATAATTAAATTTTTTTTTTATATTTTTCAAATATATTCCTAATTTTCAAAAAAAAAACTAGAAAATGAGAACATAAAAAAATTATAATGAAATGTTTTTTTGGTATTTTTATAATGTACAAATAATTAAACTATAAATAAAATATTAAAGAAAGTGATTAACATGTTTTTTATCCTTTTTAGAATTAAACAAATAAAAGAAAAGATTATTAACAACAAAAGATTAAGACATTAAAAAAAGGAGGTGTTAAAACACTTAATGGGCCATGCGGAATGAATGTTCCATCTATTTATCAAAATAAATAAATAAATAAATAAATAAATAAATAAATAAATAAATAAATAAATAAATAAATAAAATTTCAAACAAGTCAAAACTAATGAACATCTCCCTCTGCTCACGCTAATTTTCAGCAATCAACAACAAGGATCAACTTCAACTCTCTAGTTTACATTTTGTTTTCACACCGAACCAAAATGATCAATAAACTACAGACCAGTAAAAAACAATTGGAAATTAAACTTCAATGCCAACACCTCATTACCCAAAAAAAAATACGCCACATATTTATGTTCCAAGTAGCAAGGGTATGTTTTTTTAAATCAAAATACAACAACAACAATCCAACAGTCTCATATTGATACTAATTTCTAACATTAAAAACACAAGCAAAAATCATCAGTAACTAAGAAGTAAAATCCATCATTGACTCAGAAAATAGATAAACAAAAGCAAAAGTTACGAAACGTAAACTCAAACTTCATGTTGCCACATTTGTGCAATACTGATTGGAGCGTCGAAATTCCTCACCAAAGTTGATTTACTGGTGGTGGTGAAGTACTCTAAAAGGTGCGGTTAAAGATGTTTTTGTTGTCGCTGAATTTCGAGAAAGGGTCCAGATTCATGTTGACCGCCGTTTAAGAGATAAGGTGGTGGTTGCGGTTGAGATATGGTGAATGCTATTGAGGTGGATGGGTGTGATGCAGGAATTGAAAATGTTTTTTTTTTCAAGTGTGTATCGCAGGTTTTTTTCTTTTGAGATGGAGAGAGTTCTTATGTCATGTGGGGTCTTACTTACATGGTCATGGAATGTTGAAAGTGAGAGAGTTATGTCAAGGGAGCAAGAAAAAGTTGCAGGTTTGTGTTGGAGTGGTTTTTTTTGTTTCTATTGTGTGTAATGTATGGAAGAAGAATTAGAGGAATGGTGATGGAGGCTCGAGGTTATGGGATGGTGGTGGATATGTGAGGAAAGTGGTTGTCTTCTATGGTGTTATGAGGTAGTAATTTTTGTTGTGAGAGTATGGAGATGGAATTGAGTGGTTTTTGAATATAGTGAGTATGGACTGTTTTCAATGGAGTCAAAATTTCAAGTGTTATCCGCCGACCCCCTTTTTCAATGTGTACTGCACGTGAGGGTCCTTTTAGGGTCCGTTTGAATCAACGGAGGGGAGGGGAGGAATTTTAATAAAGGTGAGGGGAGGGGAGGGGATGTATTTTAACTAATATTTGTTTGGTTCAAAGAAAGGGAGGAGAGAGGAGGGATTTTTAACTACATATATGTTTGGTTCACAAGGGGAGGGGAGGGATTTTAAAACCAAATTACATTTTTATCCTTATGAATATTATCACTTGTGTTTAGTAACACTAAAAACAATACTAGATAAAAATAGTTTTGAGTAAATTTCACCAAATAAAAACTTGTTCATTCATAAACACCACAAATTAAAACAAAATATTCAAAAATATATTAAAATGTAAGCAAAATATTCAGAACATATTAAATTGTAAACAAAATATTCATAAAATTCATAAGACTATTATTAGATGATCAATCCAATGAACCAAATACCATTTGCATTATCACTGCTTTGCGTGCTTCAAGTGGACACTGGTGAATCATTCTAAGTTTGTCAGCGTCTTTCATGACTGTGCAGTATATTTGAGGCAATGACTTTGCATCACATCCACACTCTTTTATTAAATTCCATGTTTCTTCCCCTGAAATTGGAGGCAACTCATATTTTTGACGTTATCTCATTATTTCATTTCCTTCTCGTATTGCAGCATTTCCTTCTGTTAGTGCATTTGCAACTAAGACAAATGATTCTTGGAGTTCAGCAATATCGTTGTTTATATCTTTGTTTTTAACCACTTTCATTTTCTTCCTTTTACTACCACTTAAAGGATCTGAGGATTTTGTTTGGGTACAGAAAAATCATAAGTAGCATCAAAACTTTCCAAGTTCACCTCATTCCGGACAACATGGTCATCAATGTCTTGGATAGTTTCAACGAAGTCTTCATTGGTGACCGATAACTTTTGTTTTCTTGTCTCTTTTAAAGTTCCAGATTCCTCCCCATCAACTCGGTTAGGTCCATAAAGTATCACCATTTTCTCATCATTTGGAAGTGGTACATTCTTCCAATTTAATGTTTTTGGTTTTGACTGAAAAGTATGATAAATAAAAGATATAAGATTAATAAAAGTTATACAATTATTGATTAATAAAATATTTTAAAATAAAATAAAAAGTTCATCAAAGTCACCTCAATTAGAGCATCCCAAACTTCTGACTCGACATCCCATAATTGTGTAGTTGAATTCCAAGAAAATCCACTCATACCACCTTTAAAAATGTCATAATATTCAGTGAAGTTTTTCTTCAAAGTTTTCCAACGGTTTTTCATCTTCACCTTATCAACTTTGTTTCCAAACAATGTACGGAGTTCAGCTGCAATATTTTCATATGCTGATGTAGTGAATGTACCATTAACTTTGTTACCTTTTTTATATTCATGCATAAAAGCATCAACAAGAGCATCATCCATGACTTTATTCCAAGTCAAAGTTCCAGAATTACCACCATTAACTGGTAGTTGATTTTTCGATGTCATAAACTATGAATATGAAGAATTATAACACAACAAAAATAATAAATATAATTATCAAGAAGTCTCAATATCACAATACACATCATAATAAATTTGGTACTACTTCATCAAAGAACAATAAACATAAAAGTAATAATATAAAATACAAGTCAGACTTTTTAAGCTAAATCGTTATTTTGATAATTTAACCACATTTGATGTGCTACACCATCTTTTATAACCCCGCCCAAAGCAAGTTCATCTCTATCACTTCTTGAACCTTGATGATTGTCATGAGATACATTTTGATTTGCAATTTCAGCATCTACTTCAGCTATAAGGTCTTCATCCGGGTCCACACTCATTAGATGATTGTGAAGAATGCAACATGCAAAAATGATTAACTTTTGAGCTTTAACTCCATAATTTGGCTCTGTTGAATTAGATAAAATCTCAAATCTTTTTTTCAATACACCAAAGGCTCTTTCAATTGCATTGCGTAAAGACGAATGTCGAAGATTAAACAATTCTTTAGAATTTTGGGGTGGATTTCTAGCCGAATATTCTTTCAGGTGATACCGAACTCCTCTATAAGGTGTAATTAATCCACTTGTCAACATGAATCCAGCATCAACAAGATAATATTTTCCTATAGTAAAGGTAAATGATAAATGTGATGGTTTAATATATATATATATATATATATATATATATATATATATATATATATATATATATATATATATATATATATATATATATATATATATATATATATATATATATATATATATATATATATATATATATATATATATATATATATATATATATATATATATATATATATATATATATATATATATATATATATATAATATAAATAACTATAACTCTAGGTTACTCTTATATTACCTTGAGGAATTTTAAGTTTATCTTCACGTGTTAATGCATTCTTTATTATTCTCGAATCAGAGGCAGACCCTTCCCATCCCGCGAGCACATAAGTGAACTTTAAATCAAAAGTACATGCTGCTAAAATATTTTGTGTTGGGTAGTCTTTCCTACCGCGATATCTAGGAGCATCTTTTGCTGATACTTTGACACGTATATGTGTTTCATCTATTGCACCAACACAATCCTAACACAATATTATATATTTTTATCAATAAAATCTATGACTACTAAAAAATTTAGTAATTTTGTGTAGGAAATATAATTTATTAATAAAAAAGTTTACCTTAAAATACGGGTAGAATCTATAATTACTAGAAATTTCAGGAGGGACCGTTGAGCTATCGGGTTGGATAAGAAATTTTTCTTCCAATTCAAGAATAGCTCTCAAAACTTGATGAAAATTTTTCTTCCAATTTAAGAAATTATAATAGTCTCCCCAGAACGACGAAACCAAAAGTTGACTTCACGATTTTTAGCATTATGTGTTAATATGTAGATTGATTTTGCAACTTGCTCTTCCACACTTGACCATCGAGTAGCTTGTAATCCCCCCTCTCTTTCTAACAGACCACATAAGTTCATAAAAGTTTTAGGACACATTCTTAATATATTTCTACTAGTTTCACTATTACTAATTCGATACATTATTTCTTCGCGAACCCTTTCTCTCTCAGAGCTCATACTATAACATAATTTTCTCTTACAAGACATTCGGACATAATAGTAAACAATAGCACACAGTAGTTGAACTATAGCTCTTCGACGTAAATCAAACCATTTGTTGATAACAATTCTCTGATCTTGATGATCCATCTAATCTAAAAAATAAATTTTTATAATTAAAAATAAATAAAATAATGTTAGAGTTAATTTTAAAACTAAAATAAATAAAAATAATGTTAGAACTAAAATTCAATTGACGCTGTGGTTGTGAATGGGCTTACAGTGAGGTTGAGAAGCTGCTGAAGTTCTACAAGGTGGAAGTGTTTTTTTCAACGCACAATTTTGTCCTCCTTTTAACTTTTATTGTTGTGTTTCTCTTTACACGTTTCTACTAGGGGTTAGATTAGATGAGTAGATAGAGTAAAATATAAAATTGATGTTTAAATCATCCATCACTATTCTTTTGAATTTAAGAAATTTTTAACAAAATTCTATGGAGTTTATTAAAAATAACATATATTTTAGATCCTTTCATTTTTATTGTAAAAGAAATAATTGTGCATGAAAAACTGTTTTTTTGTGTCACTATTATTAGCTTCCATAGATAGAATTTTACACCTCTCATTATGCAAGGAGACTACTCTACAAATTTAACTGTTTAAATTTCATAATATCAAATACATATTAGAGGAATATCCATGGTGATGTCATTTGTTACAGGATTAATAGCTACAATAGAGTAAACGGAAGAAATTATATTGTGTTAAAGAACTATCATAATTCATATGAAATAAGCCATGAAAATGATGAATTGTAAATTAACATAAAGCAATGAAACAACCCTATCATAATTCATATGAAATGATTGAATGATTATAATGATTACGAAAACAACGATAATTGACATAATGAAAAATTGTAGAGAATGAATTTGAAGAAAACAAACCTGCAAGAGCAACAAAGGAAGCCAAAAATGCAAGCTTCAACTACAAGAGAGAGAGAGAGAAAGAGAGAAAAATTCAGTAAAAACAAATAGCAGCCGCACAATTAAATGAAACGTGAAACAACATAAAGAAAAACCCTAATATTTTATTACTCAATAAGGCCAATCATTGAATTAAAAAAATAATTAAGGTTAAATTAGAGAATATAATAAAATTGTAAATAATGAATCTTCCCTCCCCTCCAAATCCCCCCAATTTGAGGGGGAGCAAAATATGAGTCTACGAGGGATTTTGCTCCCCTCCCCTCCCCTCCCCTTATAAAAAATGAACCAAACACAAATATTTATAAATATCCCCTCCCCTCCCCTCCCATCCATCTACCTCCAACCAAACAGACCCTTAATGTTACTTTTTTTAAACCAAAGAGAGAGAGAAAGAGAGAGAGTATTAGAAAGTATGGTATGTGTGGCGTCAAAAATGAAAACTGGAGGAGACGAGTCTCTAAAAAAATGCAGGTGGGTTGTTTTTTAAAACTAGTGTGAAGAAAAGTGAATATTATGAAGGGGGTCAAAGTCAACAATGAAGATGGGAGTATATTGTGCACGGGTCCCGTGTGAGAATAAATGGCGAGAGTAGGGGTGTGTATGAATTATAAACTAAACCAAACCAAACCACATATATGGTTTGGTTTGGATCTTAAAACCATTTATATAAAACCAGTTTATTTTTTAAAACCGGTTTACAAGTGAATCGGTTCGGTTTCAAACCGGTTTTTTAAATAAAAATACTTTTTTTAAAAACCAGTTTTAAATCGGTTTCTCTCAAAACCAGTTTTTTATTTTTTTAAAAAAATCAGTTTTAAAACCAACTTTTTTCATACTTGAAGTGCTTTTTTTAGTTTCAATTTGTAAAACCAATTTCTAAAAAAAGAAAGTGAAAAGTCTAAAGCAGAAAACAAGTAAGACTATAGCTTGCGCCATCTATTGCTTTTTTCATACTTGAAGTGCTTTTTTTAGTTTCAATTTGTTAGGATCTTTCATTGAGTCGCCATAACTAATAAAGTAGTAATCCTGATGAGGGAAAAGAAGTTTTGCATAAAACATGAAAAAGCTTGTTGAAGAACTTAAACAAAAATAAGTTGAAAACAGATTATAAACATGTCTGATGAGTAACTTATGTCAGTGAATAATCTGAAATAAGTTAATCCAAACATTCTCAAGTCATTACAGTAGCTAATCTTCTAATAAAATATCAATTTGTCTAGAAATTCAATACAATCCATTTTCAAGTCAAATAGGTATCAGCTATTTGTTTTGCCATGTTAGCTTGCTACTTTAACATAATTAATAAAATATAATTGTCCCTAAACAGACACTTAGAAACATAATTACTACTAAATGAAAAGTCTTAACAATTTCTTCACATTCTTGGTATACAACCATTATGTTTAGTTTGTATAAAACTTAGAACTTAGAACTTACAACCATTTTGATTTAGAGAATTAAGATACAAATGAGATTAAGGTTTGAAATTTAAAAAATGATGAAGAAGAAAGAGATGAATAAAATTTGGATTTTGAGGATTAGGGTTTCTGAAATTTGTGTTGATCTTGATTTTCCCAAACTATTTTACTTTTGTTTTTGAAGCTTATTGAAAAATGGTTACCGAATCTCAATCCAGTTTGAAACAAATGGTTACCGGTTTTTTTTTTAATTTGATAAATGGGCCACCAAATTTAAAATATAAATTTGGATTGAATTTTAAAATTTTGATTAATTTGGGTAGGAATTTGGTTTATGGTTATTGATATGTGATAAAGGGCATGCAAGTACAAGTATTTCACAAATAAGGTTAAAAACAAATGCCCATTTTCTAAACTTAATTACTAAGTTATGCTAACAATAGATAAAAACAAAATTAATATATTGAAAAAAAAAGATAAACAAATTAAAAAAAAAAGTAAAATAAACAAATTAAAATAAAAATCTGAATTAAAACTAATTAACTAAAATTAAAATAAAAATCAGTAAAAACGAGTAATTGGACCGGTATCGAAGTGCTCGAAAAAATAAATTGAATACACCAAAATGATCAGCACGAAATAAACGACTCGGGAAAAATATAGCATTTGGTCAGATTTCGAAATAAAATTTTCGTGGTTAAATGGCTTAAACTGGCCAAAATGCGACTGAAAAGCAGTCGAAAAATTCAAACGAGCACGACATGTTAAACTATGCAAAACATAGATTAATATGACTGACATTTGCCAGCTCGATTTTGAAATTTTCTGTCAACTGGTTTTACACACAGTTGACTTTTAGTTTGACCAATTTAGCTGTAAATCCAACAAGTTTATTCCAGCTGATAAATTGGGCATTATGCGAGATGAAATGCTTGATAGGCTATGCAGATGATGCAAAAATATGCGGAATCTTAGGGTTAAAAATTAGAGTATGACAAGGTGGTTGATTAATTTCTAGTTAAGCCGCGACAGAGGCAGCGACATTAGCTTCTCGTGCAGTGGCATAGAAAGTGGATTTAGACCCGGTCATTATTCGAAAGCATAGGAGTCAGAGATCTATAAATTTGAAGAATCGAAGCTAAAATAATTCTTAAGTGGATCAAACGCAACAAATCTTCACGTTCAATTTTGAAGGCTCTTGATTCGGTGACCTGAGAAGGTTGCAGACTGGTGAATTGAAGAGCAAACGAGAAATTATAGATAACGTAGGAATCAGAAGTCAATTTCCACAAATGATGCCACTATTCCATATTGGAACCAAAAATGGATTGAAGATCAGAAGTAATGGTAGTTCTAAGCTTTTGATGCGGTGTAGAAATGGTTGACCTGCAATGTTAGCACTCCAATGCTCAAGTCAATATGTGAGGGAGAAGAGTAAAAGTGAAGTTAAATTTAAGATATGTTACCTAAATTTGGTGCCTTATCTATCTATAGTAGAGAGAGGGAATAAATAACTCATTATTTTTTAGGGGAAAAGTGTGGGAACCGTTGGATGTGAATACAATTGAGATTCTTTTTTATCATCAAGATGAAAGTCCTTGTTTGTTGAAAAGATTCTAAAAAAATACAATTCTTCTAGGGTGGTCGGTTGGGGTTGTAATAGGCCGACCCCAAATATTGGGATAATCTATATAGCCCACAAGTTTATGAATATTTATTAATGCATCCTTTATGTTTCTTAGCCACCACACAAAATTATTTAAATGCTCCCAAATTCTAGTGATGCATCTCCGAACGCACCAATTTCTGAATAAACATTGAAATATTCTGGAGATGCATCTTTGTAACAATTTAAAACATATAATACATCACACACAAAAGCCATTATACACTTGAATTGGACCAGAGATGCATCTTCGTGAATATTCCAGAGATACATCTCCGTAACGTATCAGAACTTGGTCTTTCATGTTATATTTTGTTTATCTATATTCATATGAAGATTTAAACCATACCATACAATCAAAAATAAAAAATAGACGTACATAATTCTATATAGTCCAAAAATTCCATATCTAAATAAAATACTAATAAATGTAAAAATGCCATACAATCGAGATCAATACAGTAGCATGATGTCAAAAATAAAATACAGAACATAGTACTACTACTATATACTAAGACACAACTGTGTATGTCTGACTACCTCTCATATACCTCCTATGTCTTCTCTGCCTTATCTACCTCCTTTTCCATCAACCCCCTTCCCTCTGGCAATGTCTCTGAGATAATAATGCCCTTTGTGCCTTTGTCACTATGGCATCTAGGATCGACCTCACATCAGACCCATCAAGGAAGATACCTCTGTCAATGTCTGCCAACACAATCTCCATTATGCAACGACATCTAGACAAGACATCCTCAACATGATCTAACAGTGCCTACTTCTCCTCTAATATCTCTTGACGAGCTAGCCTTGGTGGGTCTCCTATAGAAGCATGCATCATGTATGAGTGTGACACCCTAAAGAACCATCTGATATACCTTTCGATGTAGCTCCAATCACTTTCAGATATGGTACTTTGTGCTTCCTCTGGTACCAGATGACTCTCATAATCATTAAACATGCCATTTATCTGTCTACGTGTCAAGGCAGGAGGAGCAGAGACAACAAGGTGTCTGGGAATGGTCTGAGCGTAGCCGAACTTCCGCATGACGTGCTCAGGGGATTAAGGAGCATTGAAATGCGATTTATCGGCCAACCATCAAAAGGATAACACTATCTCGTCAAATGGATGCGTTTCACGGTGATTAACATAGTTATTGAAGCGCATATCCTCAGCAACCAAATAGTTAAGATAGACTCTGTAAGGGGTGAAAAAGTAGTAGCACGCAGCATATCCTCAATGTAAAATGGTACACTCTCCTAGCCAGAGATGCGTGGGAAGTGTTGGTGGATCCAAGTCCGAAATGAAATTTTTGGAACACACAAATCATTAGTAATGACTTTGCAAAGATGAAATGTAAATGACAAAGAAACATTCAAAGGCCAATAATTATTACTTCAGTAGTGTGACGTTGTTTGTGACCTACTTTGTCTTCCATATACAACCATCTCTTAACTTCGAGTACAGGTAGACCAAACAAGCGCCCCCATTTGTACTCATGGATTCGCTCGAAGTCTATGAAGTACCATAGGTAGACGACTTCTATATAAATGGCACTCTTGTCCATAAAAATCACATTGCCAACTAAATAAAGTAGGTATTCTCTCATAGCATGCGATATATGGAACCCACCTGCTCATCATCACCTTCATCCTGTTGTGCTCTTAAGATCTCATCCTCTTGTATCTTCTTTAGGTATTCAAATTTAGCATGAACATCCCTGGTCTTATCCAACTCCTCCTTCGCCTCCCCTGGATAAGCCTCTAGATAGTCTACCATCATCTCGAGTGCATTGCTTTTGGTAATCTTTGCATGATCTAGAATTTCTCCTTGATCAGAAAATGTAGCAGACACGAGACATCGTCGAGTGTGATAGACATCTCACCATACTATAGATGAAACGACGGGGTCTCAGAGTGCCATTTTTTCACGAATGCATTAAGCATCCTATGGTTGATCGTGGTATAACTAGTCATTCACAAGTCTTCAAAGCCAGATAAGGACAAAACTTCATGAAACCAATCCTCATTCGGCTGAGGCAAGCCATCAATCTTCTGCCTGTGGTTAATAAACTTCTGGGGATCAGCTCCTGAAAAAATAATAATCAATATCAGAAATTTGTCAATTAAAACTAATGTAAAAATGAATCCAACTAATGCCACATCTCCGTCCCAGATATGTCTGGTAGTATGGTTTAGATATAGAGGCAGTAATGACAAATCAACTGGGCCTCCTCCAAATGCCTCTAGCTCAGCATTCGCAGCAGCTTCGCCCTCTAGAGGTGACACTGAATCATCAGTATCAACAGTAAGAGGTAGGACTGGATCATTAGCATCTACAGTAGGAGGTGCTGCGAGAGGATGAAGGGAGTGATGCACTAGATGGTGAATCTCATCTCCTACGAGAAGAAGAAGATGGAGTGACATGTGGAGAAGCACGGGCTCTAGAAGTAGATGACTCTGCCTGGCCAGAGGGATCAGGAGTCTCTGGAACCTGCTGACCCATCTTCTGTCACACTGATGGGTGCTGAGCAACCCTATAGTGCCTCAGTTTATCATGTATATCAGTCATTATACCTGTAAGTTAAAATAATGCAGACAGTTAGTGCAGGCAAACAACACACAAACAAGAAAATAAAATAAAAAATACTGTAGAAAATTTCGAAGATGTATCTTCGAAATCCGAAAAATTAAAACGTTGAAATATTATAGAGATGCATCTCCATAATTTTCTGCAACTCAGAAGTTGCGTCAATGGCGTCAAAGCACCCCATCCAATCTAAAAAAACATGTGTTTGATCATTATTTTCTGGTGACAAACGTCTAATACACTATGTCTAAACTATCTTAAATGTTATTTCTACTCATTTCTAACCCTAATCATTGGTTTCTACTCATTTAAACTCAAAAATTTATCGAAAACTAAAAAAACATGCAAGAAATAGATGTTTTAAATGTTGTTTCTAATGTTAGAGATAATGATTGAAGTTCCGTTAAGCCTTGTTGTGTAGAAAATTTTTTTGAGAAAGTTTGAAGTAGAGTTTGAGTAAAATAAGAAATGAGGAAGGAAAAATGTCTGGCACGAATTAACTTTTAAAATATTTTCAAAATATTTTAACGTTAACTAACCTTTTGATTTATCCAAAAATATATCTTTAAAATTTAAAAACACTTTTGTATTTTTTGCATGATGACTAAAAAATTTATAGGATGTATTAAAAAATCTTCAAATTTATTCGTGCATAATGGATAGATAAATAGATGGACCACTAATATATTGTGTTCACTCATTTGACAGCCAACATAAATATGCTCTTTTTTTTTTGTGAATTTTCCCAAAAAAAAAACTTCAATCAACAAAGTTTATAAGAAAAGTTCTTTATTATAATTTCATGGCATATATAAACACACATCAAAGTACACACATATTCAGACAGATTGCCCAAAGACACAAAATCCATTGTTGACAACGGTAAATCCTCCATCAACAACAAGATTGTGACCACTAACATACTTAGATTCATCACTTCCCAAGTACAGATTAGCTTCAGCCACATCATTTGGCATAAGATTAGTACCCTTTAGATTTGAATAAACCCCTAGAATCCCATCATCATCTACCTTCAAGTATTTCTTAGCCGTCGGCGTGAGAACCACATAAGGCGACACACAATTCACCCGAATACCGAACGGACCAAGCTCGACAGCCGTGTTTCTTGTCAGCCCCACAATGGCGTGCTTTGTACTTGTGTAAGCATGATTCATTGTACCACCTATGCTTCCAGAAACACTTGCTGTGTTA
The DNA here is from genome assembly GCA_963859935.3 of Lathyrus sativus. Classification (NCBI taxonomy): domain Eukaryota; kingdom Viridiplantae; phylum Streptophyta; class Magnoliopsida; order Fabales; family Fabaceae; genus Lathyrus; species Lathyrus sativus. The sequence goes on along the minus strand of OZ012741.1, from coordinate 474,024,332 downwards.
ATTATGCTACCTCGTTGAGCAGGGATCATTACTCTCGAAGCGTGTTTTGTTCCAAGAAAGACACCAACCAAGTTCACGTTAATCACTTGTTGAAATTCAGATAAAGTATATTCAAGTATGTTGGTATTATTCGCACCGGTTATGCCAGCGTTGTTTAACATGATGTCAAGTTTACCGTACTTGGAAACCGTCGTGTTCACGGCGGTTTCAATGTCTTTTTCCTTTGTGACGTCGCAGTGAACATAAGACGCTGATGATTTGTGTAACTCTTGGCAAATGGAGTGACCTTTGTCGTCTTGGATGTCAGCTATAACGACTTTAGCTCCGTTTTGATGAAAGAGTCTTGCGGTAGCTTCGCCGATGCCATCCGCACCACCGGTGATCAGGGCCACCTTACCCTCAAGCCTTGTAAATGAATTGAGCATGACAGAATATATAAAAAACTAAACTTGTCTAATATGAGCAATCAAAGAAAAAGAAGCCCAAAACTACAAGTCTTTTTTTTATTACTAGGCTAAGAAAAAGAAACAGAATAACAGAAAAGTATTACCATTTATATTTTCGTGTGTGTGCAAATTAAACGTGGTGAAGTTGCAATCTGTTTACCTTCTTAGAACAGCTGATGCCAGAGAAAAGGTTGCCATGGGTGAGATTTTTACGTTTCTTGATAAACGAAGAGAATCAAAAATCGGAGTCCTTCACTTCACCTTATCTCATCGTGCAATATGAAAGCTTTAGTTTTTCCAATTTACTAAGTTATAGGTTGATGCTGATTTTTTACGTAGCCGCCTCCGGGGATTAGTCAACTGCATAATATTATTTAGGATCCTTTGTTTTGCCTTTTTAAAAAACAATGATTTTTGTTTTGTCTTTTAAAAAGAAATTTTTAAAGTATAACATAATTTGTGTATACAATTTATAAAGAAAATTTTGTTTGAATTGTTATTTTTATATTGTGATTTTAGATATTTTATTAATTTATAAAAAAAAATTATATCAAAATTTTAAAAAATTCTTTAATTTTAAAACTATTTCAAATAAATTTTTATAAATATTATTTTTGAAATATATATTTTTTTAAATTGTGATTTCGATAATGTTTTAATGTTCAATAATATAAATATGTTTAAAATTATAAACAAAAATATTTATTTATTAAACGTAAAGCAAAGAAGTCCTCAATAATTGAATTGCAATGAAAAGTATTCATCCCTTTCAACAAATATTCAACATTGGACTCACGAATGCGATGCATTTCAACCTTGAGCCCACCACTAGTACAATGCACTTTGCTGATTTTCACGAAAACTTTACTCTACATCCCTATATTTATACCTTTACTCTTATACTTGAAAAAAAAATACTTGTTTTAACTTTTTTACATAGTAATTATTTATCTTTTAATATTTTACTTTCTCAATTAATATTTTTGAATTTAGTGAAAGTGTATCCTTACATAGATGTTTACCGAATTACTTCATTATCAAATTCTCATCAAAATTTAAAGAAAGAGAATGAGAAGCGACAAAATAATATTTAATTGTAATAGTTGTGACAAATTCAAGAAAAATGATAGTGCAACATAAAGTGTTATCAAAAAGGTGATAGTTCATTCAAAACCAAATCAACACATCCGAAGATGATTTAAGATAGAAGATTGATGTAAAGTAGAGATTTTACTACCACTTCATAGATTTGAATGCCGTGTATTTGTTGGAGGTTTAACTGCATATACTACAAAATTAAAAAAATGCGTTTAATTACTATGGTTATTTTAAGAGAAGTTTCAAAAATCCTTCTAAATTAGAATAAAAGTTGATATTATATATCTTAAAAAAAATAATAGAGTAATTTACAAAAGCCCCATAATTTTGGCGTTTTTATACTCCAATTTTACTCTTGTGCACTTTTTTTAATTAAGTTCATTAAATTAAATATGTTGACGTCATATACTTTTTACAAAAATTGGCGGGATTTATTTTAATAAATAGTATTTGTTTTATTTATCTTTTAATATATATTAATTGTTAATTATAATAATATATAATATAAGTATAAACATAATTAATATAGTAAATTATAAACATAGGTATTAAATTAAAAGAGAAATAGAGGGAAAAAAACACCTTCAGTTCCACCGCTTCTCACACGATGGCATGCTTCTCACAAGACAGTTGCCGCTTCTGCTCACCACCGTCAGCATTCCACCCCCGTTTGCTGTTAACAATAGTTATTTATTACTTACAGAGAGCGTCTTCCTCGCTAAAGTTAACTTATCATTCTTTATCTTTTCTCTATTATATTTAGGGTTTTTCTCAATCTTTAAAATCTTGTTTGCAAAACCCTCATAAAGATGTGGTCTTCTCTCTCCCCTATTTCAATTAAAGCAATTACAGAATAGATTAGAGATTTGATTTAGGAATTTAGGATTCATTAGTTACATGTTCAATTTAGTTTTAAAATTTTAATTTTGTATGGAAGTAATACACTTTACATTATATAAGGAATTATCTCCTATATGCTTAAAAGATAGTGAGACAATTATCTCCCCCACCACCACCACCCACACACAAATTATATAAGGAATGACACAATTTTAGGTATCAAGTTTCAGACATAATTTGAATATTTTATACTCTTTCACATACAGACTTGAGCGTCAAAGTCCTAACATTGCAAGTACACTCCCGTTACGCCGCATCGAAAGCCCCACTTCGTTGCAGCTTTCGCATCTATCGCTATTTTTGGTTCTAAAACATAACAATACCGTCATCTTTGGGAATAGTGTAATGGGATCACTGACAGTCTAGAGAAAATCTATCCCGATAAGTTGTGACTTTAGCTAGCTAAACAAATCATCAAAGTTGTCAAGTTGACCACGATATGAGTTGGGAGATAGATCAGAAAAGGCCTTTTGGTTCTCAACGATTCTCTTGAAGGCCTCGACTATATTCTCTGGTTTCTTAGCAGCTGTCAAGACCCTGGAGTTGGAGAGGAGTGTGTTGAAGGTGAGAAAATACGTAGAAGGGGGGGTTGAATAAGTATGACAAGTAATCAAAGATACAAACACAGTTATTTTTATCCTGGTTCGTTGAACTCAACTACTCCGGTCCACCCTCTCAAGAGTGATTTGCCTTTCTCAGTCAAGGACTTAATCCACTATTTAATCAAACAGATTACAATAGTAACACCTAAGAACAACTGTTCTTAGTCTTCTCAAGAGCTACTGATCCCAACTGGATCCTCTTAAGGAAACCTTTTACAATCAATGTAAAACTATTACAAGAGTAAGAATGCTTCTAAAAAGTTATTATCACAACTGTGATATTTCTCTTAAGTTTAAGAACAATGTTACAACAAATAGAATATAAGAGCTTTTGAGAGATTAGCTTTGATAAGTGATTTTTGCAAGAAGTTCGTCACTTGAAGAAGATGGAGTGGACTTCTTTATATAGGCACTTAGATCCATGAAGTCTTCTCAACGTTGGAGGATGTGCTGAAAAAGCCTGATGCCCTTTGTCTTTACGTTGGAGGCTGTGTTGAAAAAGCATGATGCCTTTTGTCTTCACGTTGCAGAAACTTTCCTTAGAATGGAATGCACAGATAAAACCTTTTTGTTTTGTGTTCTTGTGTCTAGCTTAAAAGAGGAAAGAGCTGTTAAGATATGCCAACGGACATATTCAAATCTTCTTCATTAAGTAAGTTCAGCTATCAACATCAGAGTCTGGATCTTCAGAATCTCCAGAGTAGAGATCTTCTGGATCTTCAGAGTCTTGGGATGTTCTTCAGATTATGCTGAATCAGAGTATATGCAGCTTGTGTGCTTGAGCGTGTAGTCCTGTCAGAGCAGAGTCTTCTATATCAGATTCTCAATACTATGCAGCGCAGTATCTTCAGAGTCTTCTGATGACTAAGCTTCTGAACTCTCAGAGTCTTCTATTCTTTAGAGGCTTCTGCTTCAGAATCTTCAGTAGACAACACTCAGATTCTTCTGGAGACAGCGTTCAGATCTTCATTTAAGATGCTCTTGAACCTTTGAAGCCTTTCATAATATCATTGTTCAGATCCAAATTTGCTCTTTAAGAATATTTTCTTTAGTACCTGTAGCAAACAGTCTAGAACAAATTTAGAGTACATAATTCTTGAATACAAAATTCATAAGTGTTATCATCAAAACATAGAGATATTACTAAGAAACAATCTGTGTTATTACAATCTCCCCCTTTTTTATGATGACAAAACATGAGAAATTTTGTTCAATAAAAAGTATGAATTATAACTCCCCCTGAGATTAACAATCTCCCCCTGAAATGAATACTGTAATAGAAGAAAACACTTCCCTTTTTTATTAAGTATATTTCAGATTCAGAGCGTGATGCAAGAGGTTTGATTTTCAGAATCAAATCTTGATGCCAGATAATTATGACTTCCTTCAGTCAGAGCGCCTGGTTATCATCTTGCTTGAATTATCTTTCAGAGTAAAGGTATCAGAGTAAGATATCAGAGTTGATTGAATACTCAGATTTGCTTTGGAAGATCAGGTTCTGGTTGGAAAAGTCTCAAGGTAACTTCAATGAATTATGTCAGATATATCAATGTAATCTGAAAGACTTAAATTCAAAGTAAGTTAATAAAATGTCTGAATTTCAGTTTTAGTAATTGCTTATAGGTTGAACAATCAGATTCTTTTTTTCTCCCCCTTTTTGTCATAATCAAAAAGATTTTTAAAGACATAAAGATACAGAAGAAAAGAAGCATATAGAAGCAAAAACATCAACTTTCATTTAAACAGATCAGAGTTCACAAATAAACAGAGTCACAAAAGAACAGATAGATGTCAAAAAGCATAACAAAACAATAAGAAAACAACAGAAGCAATAACATGTGCAAAAACACATCAAATAAAACTAAGTCTGGCGTGAGGCAATAAGGGTCAAAAGCTCTGTCATTTTGGCAGTTGACTCTTCTTGCTTAGACATCCAGGTCTTGATCTCATCAGTTGTCTTCTCTTGTTTTACCATCCAATCTTTTATTTCCTTGACATCATTCACAAGCTCTGTGACCACGAATGAAGAAGAAGCAGATGCAGTAGCAGCAGTGTTCTTCTCAGACTGGTTCTCTTCAGAAGCTTGTTCAACCAATTCAGATGCAGGAGCCTCTGGAGGAGCAGCTTCCAGAAGCAACACAGGAGGAGGAGGATGAATGTTCATCAGATTATCTTGATTAACTCTGCAAACTGAGTCTTTGCAAGCTTAGAACATTTAGCTCTAACTTTTAAAGCAGCTTTGTTGAACATCCAGATGAAGCGTTTCCAAGAAGCATTTGAAATAGCCGGATCCACACTTGACAATCACACTTCCTTAACACGAGCATACTCAGAATCTATCTCCTTCTTGAATATTTCAAACATAGTATTAACACATGATCCTAGATCTGACTGTTCAGAGGGTTTAGGATTAGGAGTGTTAACAGGAGTAGGTTCAGATGGTGTAGGTTCAGATGGTTGTTGTTGAGGTTGTGTTGGTTGAGATGTTTGGGTGTCAGACTGAGGGAGTTCAGTTGGTTGAGGAATGGTTTGTGTTTCAGATAGATGGGTTTCAGATGGTTGAGGGATGGTTTGGGTTTCAGATAGATGAGTTTCAGATGGTTGAGGGATGGTTATCTGAGGTGGGGAGTTGGGTGGAGTATGAAACATAGAAATGTTAACGTGTTCCTTCATAGCAATGTCAGAACAAGCTTGTTTGAGAGACTCTGGTTCAAAATCAGATGATTCAAAATCAGATGATTCACAATCAGAAGATTCTTCTGAGTGAACAGATGTTGAAGAAATGTTAATGGATTGATTCTGGGGTTGGATATCCAGAATATCTTCAGAAATATTTGAATCTTCTGGTGGAGCTGGTTGTTTAGAGTGTTCAGATTGAACAGTCTCTGATTGGTTTGGTTCTGAGATGATTATATCTGGTTGGGGAATTTCTGGTTGTGGAATGTCTGGTGAAGTAGGTTGAGGGGGTTTGGATGTAGTATGAGTTTGGGGGTCAGAGGTTGGTGGTACAAAAGATGGTTGTGAATGTACTGGGGGAGATGAAGGTGGTTCAGATGAAAGGTTTGCAGATGGTTAGGGTTTAAAAGTTCTATGTCTAAGGGTTGGAGAGAGTTGAGGTGATGGAAGGGGTGAATGAACAGAAGGGGTAGGATCAGATGTTAATACCTGATGAATAGTGTCTCTTATCTCTTCCAGAGTAGCATCTCTAGAATTGATTTTGACTTTCTTTACTCCTTTCTTCTTCTTCCTTGGAACTTCAGATTCTTTCCTTTTCTTCTGAACATAGCCTTCTTCATCTTTTCTCTTACTACGCCTTTCCTTCATCAGATTGGGCAATTCTCCTTCTTGTTTCTGAACAAGGTTAGCAGGTAGAGGAATTCCATTCTTCAGACAATCTGTAATGTAAGCCCAGACAATACCTTTTGGTTCATCTGCGCTGAACATTGGAAAATCTGCTACTGGTATCCTTCTGCCATTGACCTCCTCAGAGTTTATCTTCCTTAGTTTACCATTCAGCTCTGAAATGATCTTCATTCTTTTCAGAGTAAGTCCGTTTATCTCAGATCCAATGATGTAGGACAGATCCTCTATCACTTTTGCATCTGTCAGATGCTTCACCAACTGATTCTCTGTAAGGATGTCTGAAATAAGTCTTCCCAGAGGTATCCAAGTTCTAACTTTCCTAGCTTTAGCTCTGACCTCTTCTCTAGTCTCTTTGACATGAGTTAGAAGATGACTGAAAATCAGATAGGGCAGATCCACCTTAATATTCTTGCTGATGCAGTACATGAAGTACAGATGCTCTGTACTCACATAGTCTGGTGAGTTGGATGACTTTCTGTGAAAGATTGTACTCATAAATATCATCGCCCAGATCCTATAGATAGGTTTCAGATCTTTAACCTTGCTTGTTGGTGTTCCAGATACAGTAATCTCTTCATACACCTTAGCCATATCAATACGTGAAGAGGCTAGGTTTGTAACACCATCAGATTCTTTATAACTAAACAGCTGCCTGATCAGTTTCTCAGTGATCACTATCTCCTTCCCAAGGACAAATGAGTGAATGAACTTAGGACCAGCATGAGCGTGAATCTAGAATTCCTTCACAAGAGTTGGGTACACAGGACCCATCAATCTCTCAAAATACTTCTCCCAGCCTTGAGCTTTAATGGCAGTTGTTAGGTCAAACCCATTTTCTTCTATTGATTCAAGATCAATGAAACTCTCGCACAGAACCTCAAGATCCACAACTGGAGTAAATAGAGTGCATACTGGTTTCTTGTACATTATATTTTTGTTGGATATTTCAGCAGCATTTGATGAAGGAGCCATTGATGAAGATGAAGATTTTGATTGGGTTTAGGGTTTTGGTAGAGGTTGAAGAGTAAGCAAAGACGCATAAGTGTAATGAGTGTGAAAAGTGTGAAAATACTGTGATAGGTGGTATTTATAGAAAACTAAAAAAAATCAAACATTGGGCACATCAATAGACACATACGCACGTTTACACATAGCATTTAATGAAAATAATCATTTCAATTTAAAGATATGACAAATGGGGGGAAATCCAAGAAAACAGAGATTTTCAAAGCAGTACCTCACACGTCAATTCAGTAGAGCACTCCATCTTTTCAGATCCTGAGTGACACGTGTTTGCTTTGTATGTGCATCTGATGTCTCTCAAGAAATGAAATGTTTCCAACGTTCAGATCTTCTGAGTTTGTTAGTTCAGAGTTTCACACAAATAAATCAATCAAAGATAAATGAATCAAATAATCAGATGAAATACTTCAGATCTTTAAACATTTTGCATTTGATAAGTTGCCTCTGATGAATATTACTCTGGACAAAAATCCATACAAATATTTTTCAGAATGAACTTAAACCTATCTTCAGCAAGGGGTTTTGTAAAAATATCAGCCCATTGATGATTTGTATCAACAAAAGCTAGATTTATTACACCCTTCTGAACATAGTCTCTGATGAAGTGATTTTAATTTCTATATGTTTAGCCTTAGAGTGTAAGATTGGATTTTTTGACAAACATATAGCAGAAGTATTATCACAGAAGATAGAAAGATTACTCTCATAGATCTGATAATCTTCTAACTGACTCTTCATCCAGAGCATCTGCGTACAACATCCAGCAGCAGCAATGTATTCTGCCTCTGTAGTTGATAGTGCAATAGTGGGTTGCTTCTTGCTGTACCATGAGATCAGATGACTTCCAAGAAACTGACAGCTTCCAGAAGTGCTTTTACGTTCAACTCTGTCTCCAACATAATCAGCATCACAGAATCCAACTAATGAAAATTCATCAGATCTTCTGTAACACAGACTGTTGCACCCCAAAATTTGACCAACTTTTCTTTACCTAGCTTATGGTTCATTTCATTCACCTTAACATCATCATTTGCATTTCATTGACATGTATGCAGGAGATCAAGAGGTAGGAGTACCAATCAAGAACTTTGAAGCTAGCTAAGAAGGTTATTCAAGTGCTCAAGGGTAGATATCTTTGTCAGAGAAGTCAAAAGATCCTCAGAGAGAATGGTTGAAACCAAGAGTGTAGGTCTCCTAACTTGAGAGTTGTGGGAAGCCATCAGATGATTCTGAAGCCAGGAATGTGGACTGGAAGCCTTGAGAGAGCCTATGAGATGCCTTGAAATCCATCATGAAGCCTAGACAGGTCATTGTGCAAGATTAAGAAGACTCAGCCATGAGTGGTGCAGTTAGGGTTTGACTAGGTCAACCCTAGGTCAACTGATGACTTGGAGAGGGTTGAGACCTAATTTAAGGGCCATGTGATCATGGGTTGATGCATTGAGATGTTATAAGGATGATTCCAAGGTCAACTCATCATGATTGAAGGGTTTGAGAAGTTTCAAGCTAGGGTTGCTAAGGCTTGACAGTGTAAAATCCCCTAGTTTGACCCCTATCTTCAAGGTAGTTTAGCTCAAGATGTGACTATCATCTCATCTTGCCAACAACATGAATGTTGTAGAGCTTGATATTAGCTTTAATTTGAGTACTATAAGTCCTTGATAGGATTTATAGAGCTCAAGTTATGACTTTGACAAGTTACAGGTCATCTGAGGTATGTGAATCTGGGGCCTTGAAAGTCACCCAACTTGCATCAAACTTTTGCCATAGAAGGACGATTACTATGAACCCTTGGTAAACATGAATGTTTTTCCTTATCTTCTTATCTTTCTAGAGAGTACTATAAGTCCTTGATAGGATTTGTAGAACTCAACTTATGACTTTGACAAGTCAAGGGCATTTTGGTCATTTGAAGATTATAGGTCATTTCAAGCATAAGGCCATAACTCCTATTTCCAAGCTTCAAATGGAAAAATGTTAAACATCAAACTTGTTTAAAATGATGTTTTAAGGCTAGTTAAAAGGTCATGAGATGTTGAAAAGGCTTGTAGCTCAAAGTGGTAAAAATGACCTAAAATGAAGGCATAAGTTAAATAAGTCAAAGTTGGAAATTGAAATTTTCAAGCTACACATCCAAACCATGGCATGTAATATATCATTTTGACTCTAGAAAACATTTTAGAAACAATGGTTTAGCCACATTTTTGATTTGAGGTCTAAATCATGGACTTGCTTTGGAAAATGGTTACTTGCATATTAAGCAACATATGCAAAACATAAGGAAGATCAATGCACAAGCTAGCAAAGCATCCTAACATCTCATGCATCTCATCTAAGGAGATTTTCAAAGGAGAACAAGCTGCTGCAAAAGGTATAGCATGGACTGGTGTAGGCTTGGCTTGAATTCAAAAACTCATGACATGAGAATCTCAAATTCTCATTGGATGCTTCCAGAAAGTTCTGGGTGGTTCAGAACCATCCTATATATTGATTAGAAGCTACTCAGATGCAAGGTTGGTGAGAGTTGAGAGAGGAGAGTGAGATTGCCATTTCATTTCTTCCATTGCAAGTAAAAATCAATTTCCATATTCTGCATCAATTCCATTGTTTCTTTTAATCCTAACACCTTCCATTGATCATACTGAGTGTGTGCATACCAATTTGGAAGCAAGATCATGAGGAATTGAGAAGATAGCATTTGGATTTGGCAAGAAGCAAGTCACCATCGGATTCTGAGATTCAAGCTCCTTTGATCAAAACTTTTGCAAACAGAAGCATTAATACCAATCAAGGAGTGATTCTGGAAGGTTTGAGGTGCTGAAGTGGAGTCTTGCTACTACTGTTATTCAGAAATTTCCAGGTTTGCAACTTTTACTCTACACCTTAATTTAAGCGCATTTAGTTAGATTTGTTAGGTTAGAATGGTTAGAGATGAGTAGGAGATGGATTCTGGAGACTTTGAGATCATTTGGAGAGGATCAAGATGATGACACCATTTCTTTATTAATCAAGAACATGAGGTGTAGTGAGATATAACATGAATTCTATATCAAGTTTTAATCAGGGTAATATGGTGAGTATGCTGGTATAATCAATTTCAAGAATAGTCAGAACTGAGATTTGAGCATAATTTGGATTCACTATCGGGTTTAGAGATTGAGGATGATTCTTTAAATTCTAAGACGATGGTTATGATAAGTATGGAATTTAGAGTAGATTAGTGTTTTGAAAGATGAATTTCGAGTGATATTCGAGGCTCTGCGAATGGAGGGAGGTGATACTATGAAACTCTGTTTCCGTGGATTCTTGCTTCCAAAACCCTGGCTGAAGGTAGGTGATGACTCAATGGTCGTTGGATCATGCAAAGAATCATTGACTGGGCTTGGATCTAAAGGCCGAGATTTGATTTCACGCTTTGAAGAGGGAAAGTCTGAAACGATGAAACAAGGCGTTTCATTAATTGGAGTCTTGGGCTTTAATGGATTGATAGCTATACACACCCCCATCCACGGCCCAGTGATGATTTGAACTAGATATCTCTACTTTCTGCACCGTGTTTATTTCTTTTTTCTTTATATTTTTTTTATTTGTTTTCTGAGTTAAATATGGGCCTAGCGCGTTTACTGATGACACCCCCATTTGAAGCCCATCTGGTTAATGCACTGCATATCATTGCTAAATACACCAACTGTTTTCACATTTTATTTTCTTTTTCTTTATTTTTCTTTAAGCTTTAGAAAATCATATTAAATAGAAAAATAATGATTTTGGCATGGGGATTTTTCCTCCTATTTCACATTTATGTCTAAAAAATTATAAAATCAAAACATTTGTATTTCATGCATTTTTAATATTTTTTGTATATTTTCTCTTTTAATAGCATTTTAATTCATTTTATGTTGATACATAGTTTTGTAGAATTTTGTTTAGCTAGTTCCCTTTATATTTTTGCACCATTCTTTTTAGGATAGTTAGATTAGGACTTTAGCTCCCCTCTGGATTTATTCCATAATTTTGTGATTAGATTTTGATTATTTTTTATTAGATGACTTTAGGTTGTGTAGATTTAGGTCAATCCTTAACATAGGTCCACAATAACACTAGAATTTTGGGTTTTTAGGTCAAGTTAGATATTGGGACATATAGGGCATTAAGGGTAGTTATATAGGATCCCCTAGAAATTATATTAGATTTTAATATAATAGTATACTATTTTTAATTGATTTTTGTAATTGATTGTTGTTTGTGTTGCCCTTGTGGGCTTGTATTTTGTTTGCTTTGCTTTGTGGGCTTTTGCTTTGCTTGGTGGGCTTGGTCTTGCTTTGTGGAGCACGGAGGAGCATAGTGGAAGACTTGAAGATTGAAGAAGGAGCTTGAGAGCTTGAAGACTTGTTTGTTTTGTTGTTGTTTTAGGGTTAGGAATTAAGTAGAGCTTAGACTTAGTTAATTTCTTTCTTAAACATGGATGGTATCTTTCACCTCCATTCTTCCCCATGATTCAAGGTCCTTCCATGGTATTCACCTCCCTCCTTTGGAGGGATAAGTGATGGTACCTAGGAAGTAGAACTTTTGAGGGAGCCATTCTTTTGATGTTAAAACCTCATAGGCCTCCTTTGGTGGTCAATAAGCAGTTTAATATCCTAGCTTATCCAGTTAAGTGATTTCTTCTGGTTTGAGTATCTTGAAGATGTTGGGCTTGAGTGTGAAGATGAAGACTTCATTGAAGAGTATGGAAGAGGATGATTCCCTGAGCATTTCCATTGCAGCTGAGGCTTGAAGAGCAAGAAGAAACAAGTTGATACTTGAAGACCCAATGAAGATCCAGTAAAGACTGAATGAAGAGCTGAGGCTTAAAGACTGAAGGATGAAGTTGACATTCCCAGGTGATTGAGGACTATTCTGAGAAGCTGAAGCTTGTAGGAAGAGAAGACCAAGTTGGGACTGGTAAAGTAAGAGAGCTGAAGCTTGAAGACTAAGTTGATACTTATGAAGAGGATTCAATTGGGATTGAGTGTAGAGCTGAGGCTTGAAGAACAGAGGATGAGTTGATACTTACTTTGAAGCTTGGAGATCCTGAAGGAATCAAGTTAATACTTGTGGTTAAGAGTGAAGCCTGAAGGTGGAATTGACTAAGGAGCTGAAGCTTGAAGAAGAAGATTAGGTTGAAACTTATGTTGAAGGGTTAAAGCCTGGGGAGACAAATTGATATTTGTCATGGAATATGATAGCCTTGAAGGGTGGTTGAAGTCTGAAGACTGGATTGATGTCAGAAGAGCTGAGGCTTGGAGTTGGAAGAAGGAGTTGTTGATCTGCTTTCTTTCTTGTCTGTTTTCTTTTCTGTATTGATGTGCCTTGTTTGACTTGCTTGATGCATTAGAATAAGTCCATATCTAGACTGACTTTAAGCTAGGAGCATGATTGCATAGAGGTTGAGTTGCTCCCTCTGCTTGTATTGTTACTGTATGGCTTTGCTTGCGGGTATTCGGTAGAGCCCTGCTCCCTTGCCCATGTGGTTTCTGTTTGCTTTATAGCATATTCTTATGTATGATTGCAGTTTATTGTATTTTGCTTGATAGCATGTTGTTATTTCCTCAGTATGAATACTGTTATTCATTCTGGCTTGAGGTTGAGATGAGCTTGTGGAGGCTGCTGCCCCACACACATTTCCTCCCTCACTTGCATTGCATGCATTTTACTGTATAACCGTTTACTGTTTAAGCTGATGCTTTATCTGTTTCTGTTTATCATTGACATGATCCCTTAGGACTCTCATTTCCTTTGATAAGGAAGTGATGATAGAACTTTAGATTGAAACCTATGCATGATAACTTCTAGGAGATCCCTGTTTCAAACCTCAACCATAGGACGAATCCTTGGCATGACAACAGTAGGACTTGATAGTCTCCCCGTAGTTGGGCCTGTTCTCTTCTCATCTCAAAACAGCTTAAGATACAGTAATCATGAATGATTTCTTTCGTATGTTACGAGCCTTAAGCTATCTGAGAAAGGATTGTTGGAGAGCTTCTTTTCAACATTCTGGATGTTTAGTATGGCACTCTTTGGGTGACATGCTGTCGCTACTGCGAAAATCGGCGCCGGCTGAACAGAAGAGTCTCCACCGTGCGTTATTTATCCCACGGGAGGGAAAGGAAACGCTCAGAGTAAACCTCGCACAACATGGGAAAGGTATGGTCGTCGCAACCAAAACCTGGATTCGGGAGTCGGTTACGCAAGGGGAAGGTATTAGCACCCCTCACGTTCGTCGTACTCGACGGGATCCACGCTTGTTTTCGGGTATGGATTGTTATTCTATCTAAACTATAGGTCAAGGGTTAAAAGAAAATAAAATGAAAATAAAAATGACTCGGCAAAGTATCGTACTTTATGCCTACGTATTCCCGTCTGGAACGAGAAATCAGAGTCAACGTAGTTCGCCTACCTACGGGAAAGGAGGGGAAGGTTGCTCGCTAGGATATCGTATCCTATGCCTACGTACTTTCATACAGCATGAAAGATCAGAGCAAACGTAGTTCGGGCCACGTACGACACAAGTCTTTCTTGGTTGATTTTATTCCTTCTGAAAAAGGTTTTCCTGATTAAAAGTCCACGGCAGACAAAATGACTCTTTTGATTTGTTCAACTTCTTTTACGCCAGAAGTGCCTTTTATTGATGTTAGAAATCTTTATTATGTTTTTCTGTTTGTTTTAAGATGAGAAGAGACAGAACTCTATCCCATGGTTGCGAAGGGAATCAAACTAACCTAATGTTATCATGCATGGGTTAAGACCTAATGTCTATCATGCTCCTCTCTTGCGCAGAGAGAAACAGAGATCCTAAGGGACAAACGGAAACAGAAACGATAGCATATATACAATAAAGCAGTAAAATGCATGAATGCAACAGTACAAGCGAGGCAAGGGAGTCCCACTCAACCTCGAACCTAGAAAACAACTGGCAAAAGCGAACAAAATTCGCTTTCAACCTAACAGGTCAATTAGCAAGCAATACAGTCAGGGAAATTCAAACAATCCATCAAAAGCTCTAAACAGCAACAGCAGCTCTAAACAGCAAAGCTTCAAACATCATCCATCTTCATCTTCAAGGAAATGAAATCTATCTTCAAATCTCCAAGGGCTTTTCTTCAAACCAAGCACTCCTAAATGAGCAATAATTCACAAGATGAGTTTGGATGTTTCATAGTCAGTAAACCACCAAAGGTGGCACACAAACTGTTAACATTATACAGACTGTTTTCTCTCAAAAGTTCTATCTCTTAAATATATTCACTAATCCTTCCAAAGGAAGGAGGTGAGTATTCAAGAGAGACTTTGAATCATAGAGAAGGGATAGAGGCAAACAAAGCCATCTATGTTTGTGAATCAAGTTGCTAGACTAGGCTCTTCCTAACCCTAAATCCAATAGTCTTCAACAGTCTTCTAGCAAACACAGCATCTTCAATGAATTTGAACTCGATCTTCCATCTTGAGTCTTCAATGTGCTTCTTCCACAAGGTCTTCACAAGGTCCTCAAATCAATCTTCAAAGCTCCACACCGAAAGGAGAAGAAAAGAAAGCAAAACAATACAAACTATGCCCTAAGAGCCACACAAATGATCAATCAATTCAAAAATCAACCAAAAATAGCATATAGTAATATAAATTCCTAATATAAATTCTAGGGGATCCTATTTAACTACCCTTAAGTCCCATATATTCCCCATAGGCTAACTTGTCCTAAAAACCCCAAAAATAAAATGTTGAAGTTCAAGTATACTACTTAAAAACCCTAATTAAACTATACTAAGTTCAATTATCTAAACTAATCAAATTTTATTCTAAAAAATCTAGTAATAAATTCTGGGAATACTACAATTCAATATTAATCACCACAAAAAAGAATGGGCAAAAAATCTTTTTCTAAATGTAAGAACAAAAATCTACAAGATCATGTATGAAATAAAACCTTCAAAATATGCATTTATTTGTAAAATATGGAAAAAATATCAATTAAAATATAAAATGCAATTTTTATATTTTTTAATTTTCTAGACATTTTAATGAAAATGTTAAAAAAAGAATGAGTTAAAAATATGCATTTTCCATTTAGTTATGAATTTTTGAAGATGAATGAAACAAAAAGGAAAATGAATACGAAATAGAAAGAAATAAGTGGAAGGGGTGCAAATAGAAAGAAATGATAGTTGAAATCATTGGGCCTGGAAATGAGGGGGGTGCGGATAGCTAACGAGCCCAAGGAGCTCCCACTTAACCAAACGACAGCGTTTCAGCCATTTGAAGTTCCCTCCTTTTTTTTCTGTTTCGAATGTGGGCCGTCTGATCCAAGTCTTGGTCAACATGTGCATGAGATCCAACGGCTCTCCCTTTTCTTCTTCATGTAAAACCCTAACCATACCAGAATTTCCACTCCATGTCATGATCTTCTACTCCCTCTAGCTCACTCGTTTCTCCATGAAAACGTACGAAATAAAAACCAAAAACGATCCTCTTCTTGCCCTCTATCCAACCATGTCCATAGTTTCACTTGAAACCCGCTACAATGTGCAAACCGAAAGTACAAATCCATGGTTCCACCATGAACACATGTTCTTCAACCTCAACAAACCTTGAAAACCTTGATGCTAGCTTGTTCTATATGTTGCACTGAGTACACTATACCATTCCACATGCATTAAAACCTCATATTCCAAGTTCTTTTGGTCTTGCAAGAATGAACACCACATTTCGAAACTTCATGAAATGGTCTTAAACTACTCATGGATGATCCCTAGATTGTCTCTATTGCTAATAACTCAAGATCTAACCCTAACAGTGGCTAATCACGGTGATTGGAATCAAAACGTATTCTTACCAATTGGATATGGTGATGGTGGTTATCCCTCGTTTCAGCCCTTGCCGCTTGTGCCAATTGATCCTTGGATGATGGTGATGATGCTGGTGAAGAGAAATCGTGTTTACACCTCTTGAAAATGCCAATTCGAAGCTTCACGCCACTTGGAGTGATGGAGAAGAACTCATGATCCAGCCACGATTTGAGGTGCCTTTTTCTTGCTTTTCAATCCACAACAATGGAGAATGATGATGATGATGATAGCTAGCACAAACAATGGAGTTTGGGAGAGATGGGAATCAAAATGCAATTTTGGAGTTATGAGATGAAAGTATGGTTTGCAAGCAACTAGAATCACCAACCATGGCATGATCTCACCCTTGGGTATTTATGGAAGTGGAAGGAAAGATCTAGAACATATGAGAAGCTTCCAAGGAAGTTCTAGAACTTCTCACGTAATGAGAAATTCAAAAATACTATTTTTAGTAAATCTCATAAAACTCATGATAAGTCTTCAAAATACCCTTATATGAGATATACATGTGAGAACAAGGCATTTTATGCAAAATTAAGGCTTTGGCAAACAATTTCTCATGGTACCTTAAAGTGCAAGAAACAAAATTACAAAGGAAGTCCAATTTTTAAGCCTAAACTCAAAAATGTGGATAAACCATTTTTTCCAAAATATTGATTCCAATCAAAATCATCTATCATATGCCCCATTTTGGATTTGTAGATCTCTCAAACCAAAATCCAATTTCAACTTTTTTAACTTATAAGCCTTTTTCAAGTCATTTTGACCATTTTAAAATATCCATGCTCCATGCATTTTCAAACTCTCATAACATCTTATCTAGCCTTAAAATGCCATTTTGAGCAACTTTGATGTTGGACATTTTTCCATTTGAAGCTCCCTCGTAGGAGTTTTGGGCATTGGCTAAAAATGACCTGTAATTCCAAATGACCAAAATACCCCTGTCTTGCACAAGCCATAAGTAGAGTTCCCTAAATCATATGAAGGCATACCATACCTTTTTGGAAAGGGGAGACAATGAGGAACAACTCTCATGCTTGTCAAAAGTCCATTTGAATTATCCTTGAGGGCCAAAAGTTTGTCAGAAGACAGTCAACTTTCATAGACAAATTTCAGTGTCATCTGGTGACCCCTAACTTGCAAGAGCCATAACTTGAGTTCTAGAAATCTCCTTGATGTCTTCCACCACTCAAATTAAAGGTCTTGAGATCCTATACAAGTTTCATGTTGGCCAAGGATCCATTTGAAGCTTGCATTTTGACTTATTTTGCTTGGAAGTTTGACCTAAACCAGGGAATTTTACCTAGAAACCCTAATTTAGAACCTCCTCTTCTCCTTGATTTCTCTTGATTTCTTCTTAGCATAACAACATATCTTTATTCTCCATGTCAAATGATGAACCCCACATCTCTCCAATAGCCCTTAATGCCTTTCAATCAGTCAATTGACCTAGAGTTGACCCAGATGAAACCCTAGTTGACTGTCTTCAACTGCAATACTTGTGATCACACCAATGACTTGTCTCCTTCTCCAAATGACTTTCTAAGTACTCCAAGATGTCTAGATACTCCCCATGCCTTCAATTCACAGCTCATACTTTCCTTGATGATCCCCAGATACCCTCAGCCAGGAGATAGATGAACTGCTTGACCCATTGACTTGATAGCTTTCAAATTCTTTTCTGATGACTTGAATGAGATTGAATCAGGATAATAACCTCTTGATAGGCCTCTAGAGATGAGAATAATGATTGGTCCCCCTGTTGTATGACTTGCTATGCTTATGCTATGCAAATGAGTAACCTATGTACATGACTCTATATGCAAATGCTAATGACATTGAAACATAAACCAAGTGAATAAGGTTGGGCAAATTTTAGGGTGCAACAGCTGCCCCTATTCAAGCGACTTGGACCCGATTGGGTGAAGAGCCCGGAGCCTTCAGACATTCGCGGTACGAGATGGTTGAATACTAGGAACCCAGAAATTTGCCAACCGCAGAAATAAACTGCGCCACTGCTTGGGGAACGACATTCATCAGCTGAATTTAACTGTTACGGCAACCCACTGATCTCGTGCGACCGTGCTGGGGATTCTTCTCATCATCCTGAAAAATATTGAATCATCGGAAACTTCGTCCTTTGCTTGTCCACGTCAGGACTCTATCTGCTGTCAACTCGGAAAAAACTTCAACAACTTTGCTGGGGACGACTCGTCTGCCTTCTCGTCAGAGATAAATCGTCCACGTTAGGAATAAACTCTTCCACGTTAGGAATACCACCGTCCACGTCAGGACTCACCTTTCCACGTAAGGAATAACCGTTCCACGTTAGGAATAACATTGTCCACGTTAGGACTCACCTTTCCACGTAAGGAATAATCGTTCCACGTTAGGAATAATACTGTCCATGTTAGGAATCACCTTTCCACGTAAGGAATAATCGTTCCACGTTAGGAATAATACTGTCCACGTTAGGACTCACCTTTCCACGTAAGGAATACATCGCTTTTCCCCGTCAGGGGTGACTTTTCTCTGCTTTGTCAAACTCTTCCACGTAAGGAATACGTCTTCTTTTGCTTTGTCCATGTAAGGACTCTTTCTTTTTCCACGTTAGGAATCACAAATTTTCCACGTAAGGAACCCCAATCTTTCCACGTGAGGAATACTATATCAATCTTTCTTTCCACGTTAGGAATGCTTCTTCTTTCCTCGTAAGGAATACCGTTTCTTCTTTCCGTCCACGTCAGGACTAAACTTTCCACGTAAGGAATCTATCTTCTTCTTCCATGTTAGGAATAACTTCTTTGATCTGTCCGCGTCAGGACTAAACTCTTCCACGTCAGGAATAATCTCTTTCTTTCCACGTCAGGAATCAATCTTGATATGTCCGCGTGAGGACTCAATCTTTCCACGTAAGGAATAAACTCGTCTTTCCACGTAAGGAAACCATTTTTCTTCCACGTAAGGAATGCTCTTGATATGTCCACGTAAGGACTCTGATCTTTCCACGTTAGGAATCAAACCTTGATCTGTCCACGTCAGGACTAAACTTTTCCACGTAAGGAAACACCTTCTCTTTCCACGTCAGGAATCAACTTCTTTTCCATCTGTCCGCGTCAGGACTAAACTTTCCACGTAAGGAATCAATCTCTTTTCCACGTAAGGAATCACCATTTTTCCACGTAAGGAATCACCATTTTTCCACGTAAGGAATAAGACTTCGTCTGGATCTGTTCGCGTCAGGACTAAATTCTTCCACGTTAGGAATGCACTTGTCTCCCCGTAAGGAATCCGTCTCGATATGTCCGCGTAAGGACTCAATCTTTCCACGTAAGGAATACCAACTTCTTTCCACGTAAGGAATAAATTCGTCTTTCCACGTAAGGAAACCATCTTCTTTCCACGTAAGGAAACATTGTCTTTCCACGTAAGGAGAACATCGTCCACGTTAGGACCCACCTTTCCACGTCAGGAACACCATCTTAATCTGTCCACGTAAGGACTCCAATCTTTCCACGTAAGGAATGATCTTGATCTGAATCTGTCCATGTCAGGACTAAACTTTCCACGTAAGGAATCTACCTTCTTTCCACGTTAGGAATCTCCTCTTGATATGTCCGCGTAAGGACTCTAATCTTTCCACGTAAGGAATCAATCTTGATATGTCCGCGTGAGGACTCAAATCTTTCTACGTAAGGAATCTCCATCTTTCCATGTTAGGAACACAATCTTAATCTGTCCACGTAAGGACTCCAATCTTTCCACGTAAGGAATATGATCTTTTTCCACGTAATGAATACGTTATCAATCTGTCCATGTAAGGACTCTGGCTTGATATGTCCACGTAAGGACTCAATCTTTCCACGTAAGGAAACAACTTCGTTCCACGTCAGGACCCATGTTTCGTCTTGATTTGTCCACGTCAGGACTCAGGCATCTTCGACCCGCTGGGGAAATACAACTTGTCCACGTCAGGACTCACTTCTTCATTGGTCCCGACCCACAAACTTCTTAGCACTGACGTGACAGCGACTTTGAGGCGGACTCTACTGGGGATATCTGGAAACCAAACTACCGGATGCCTGTTCTGATGCCCGGAGGCCACTTCTGAAATTCTGGTTCATGAAACCTTTTGATGACAAATAACTCTGCTTGGGAATAAAGAGAGACTTATCCTGGTAACTCTGTGGGGAATACTGCCGAAACTGACATTATCATTGAATATCTCATGCCGAGATCTTGAGTGTTTGGTAGTTCATTTGAGCAAGTGCTCTCCCCACCTGCTGGGATACAGGAACCGCTTCAGCAAAATAAATGCTGAAGATAATGCCAACTCCGCTGGGGATAGCCAGGTGCTACAGAATTATTCCAGCAAAATAAATGCTGTAAGAGTGAAGTCGACTCAGCTGGGAAATTAGGAACTTAAACCAAACACCTTGTTGAAGTAGCATCCTGCTGGGGAATATAACTCTTCTGGGGAATAGCAGATGTGCACAGTACGATTGGATTTCTGCTGGAGAGTGAACAGTATAAATGCCAGGACCCACAACCAACTCTGCTGGGG
This sequence comes from Lathyrus sativus, assembly GCA_963859935.3. Lineage (NCBI taxonomy): Eukaryota > Viridiplantae > Streptophyta > Magnoliopsida > Fabales > Fabaceae > Lathyrus > Lathyrus sativus. Next base: position 474,003,454 of record OZ012741.1, on the reverse strand, counting down.
AGAGTCTTAATCTTCGAGTTCTACTGGGAGGAAAGAACACTTGCTGAAAGGAGAGAACTCCGCTTCGGGGATACTAACATGCCCAGCTTGCCCCTGAATCTGCAACAGTTTTGGAATGGACCCTACAGTCTTTGTATCCTGACGACCAGACATGGACGGCTTCTACATTTCGGACCTCGAAGGGGTGTTTCAAGAACATAACTTTCGTGCTTCTAGGGTGACATACCCCGGTCTCGCAACAATCTTTTGTCTCTGATCGACTGTGTCGTGGAGCACTACCCATAGCTATGAGAGATTTGCCAAATCTTGACCTGACTGCCCCGGATTTACTGATTCTAGGATGACCGACTCTACCTGAATTAATCAGTATAGCTTGCCCCAGTTCACGAAATATTTGGGCATTCTGCATTTTATCCTGATCATACCTTCCACTGTAGGAATCTTTCCTGTCGGCATGCGCTTACTCGCAGGTAACACAAGTTGTTCTGCATAAAAGATATATTAAACGCAATGCATATGACAGTTTCAAAATCCAAGTCTGTTCACTAAAAAATTTTGTGACATGTAATGAATCAATTATCAAAATGTCAATATGAAAGCTGGTAAGAGGAACCCTTTTAGGAGTCAGAATCGACGAGATCTTTACTGACGTATGCCCTCGGACAAAACCTGTTTCAATTAGGACTTTTGCGGGTTGTAACATGGTCAGGTTCACGGTTAACAAGGAAAGATATAGGCTCAAAATTTATTTCGACCCACCCATTCTTCGTGATGTTCTCCAATCCTATGTTCAGCTAATCTGACTTCAGCGTTCACCTATTAGAGGTGGAATGATAGGAGTGATGATTCAGGATACCACGCGTTTTTCTTTTTTGAGTGACGGTCATTTGCTTTTCGTCTTTGGGTGCCTAGAATCACACGACTTTTGTCCTTTTCGAGGATTTGTTCTTTTCTTTGACAATCCTTTTCGTCTTTCGTTTTTTTTCGTTCCCTAACTTTTGCCTGGACTGAGTATCTTTTGAGATTCTTTTGATTTTCCAGTCCAGCGGGATGCCCCTGTTTTTGCCTAAGTCATTTGTTTTCAAGTTTTGACTTAGCGGGCTCTTGATTCTTTTCACTTTTCGTTCTCTTTTTTTTTTTGAACAAGTCGTGTGACACTGGTTTGTCTGACTTCTTGTGGAGTAATGTGACTATTTCACTCTTTGTCGGCAAGGTTTAACCATTGCGGTTCTTTAGGCACGACTTATACAAGTGTGATTTATCCTCAACCGGACACTCTTTCCACGATTCGAACGCTTGGTCAAACTAACTGACACCTACCCTGCCCCGGGTTAAGATTTGGGGTTTTTTCATTTTCGAAAAGAACCTCCTACTACTGGCTCGAAAGGGGTTATCAAGGGATTACCTTCCTTATATCTCCAGTGTTTATGGATTGAAACAATGCCTGTATTTCATCAACAAGTTTTTTATCCAAAAGCATACGATCGGAATATTATTCGTCATCTGTTTTCGTCATCCTCCCCAGATTCCTGCTAAAACAAGCATTAAGCATTAAAGCAAAACAAAGAGTGAACACGACTGGATTAATTCAAAACATGCATATTCATTTCGTTTATTAATATCAATTGAAAAACAACAAGTTTTAAGAGCGAAATTTGCAATTACACAGAAAAGAAACTACAAATGCGCGGACATGAACAAGATAACATGAAAAATGTCGGTGTCTCAGAACTGGACTTCCTACACTTTGACTTATTGGCGAGTCAACCATTCTCAGAAGCTATCATCAGGGGTAGTCTACTGCTGTCTCGATCTTCTTTCACCGGTCCGATCAAATCTGGGAAACCTTTTCATCACCCCGGCTTTTGCTTGTCTATGGCTTTGCACCACCTTGGGGACCCTATCGGAGAAGTTAATGACCCTGCTGTCGATTAAATCTTGGACGTTATGCTTGAACGCGTGGCAACCTTCAATATCATGTCCGGGAGCCCCAGAGTGGAATTCACAGTGCCTGCTCGCATCATAGCCATCCGGCAGAGTGCCGGTTATTGGCGCCAGAGTTCTTTTCTCCACCAAGTTCAATCTTAGTAGTGTCTGTAACAAATCTGCGTACGTTGAGGGAGGCTTCTCAAACACCCTCCTTGGCTTTTTTTCCCGAATTCTTTGCTGAGTCGTATACTGGCATCTTGTAGGCTGCTGGCTTTGCTCGGACGTTTCCTTAGGCTCACGCGTTATCATCCTTAAGTTCAACCCTGGCATTGGCAACTGTTGTGGACATGGAGACTTAGCTTCCAGTGGCTCTGGGATATACCTCGATTCATCTGCAACCTCTGGCGGAGAAATGGGAATATCAGTCCTTGCAACTTTTATGCCCCCCGGTACAAACTCAATTATTTTCTCATCCAGCAAATCTTGAATCTTATGCTTAAAAGCTTTGCAGTTTGCAATGCTATGCCCCGGTGCTCCGGAGTGGAAGGCACAATGGGCGTTCAGGTCATAGTCTAGTGGCGGCTGCCCTGTCAGTGGAACCAAAATGCGGGGCTCAACCAGTTGAAGTTGGAACAAGAGTTGCACCAGCTGATCATAATCCACAGGGATCTCATCAAATACTCTGTTAGAAAACCTCATTCTCTTACCCCACCTCCTTGAGTTATCCTGTAAAATCAATTGCGACTGCTGACGAGGAGACTCCTGAGCTTCGAACCGCGGAGAGGGTCTCTTAAGCCTATCCTGCGTGGGTAATGGTTCTTCAGACCCCTGAGGAACAGATAAGCCAGCCGCGTCTTCCAACATTTTCCCTCCTTCTCTCCTGAGTATGTTCCTTAATACTTCAGCCATCAACCCTATCTGTGCCTTCAGTCGGCAGTTCTCTTCTTCTAGCGTCTCTTGATTCGAGCACAACTCTTGCATATCTTTCGTGAACTGCCCCAGCTGGCCTCGAACATCCGTTAATTCTGCTTGAACCTGTTTGATGGCTACCCCCACAAGTTGGCGTATGCGGCCTGGGAGAAAACCTTGATTCTCTAGCTGAGCAAAGTCGGCAGCCCTATCATCAGCCCACGCAATCAGAGGCTGCACCATGTTCTGCAACTGTTTCTGACTCTCGGCCATGGCTTCCATTACCTGTATGAGCCGCATTATGTTGTCGTGCACCTCTTGCATCTCAGTCGGATCCTGACTCATGACTTCCTTGCTGCTGCTTCTGGTTGAATGCTAGGGAATTCTTCAGTCGATAATCCTGGGGGACCTGAGAGATACAGGAGATGAGCTACAGTTTAATAATTACCTGTAATGTAATATGAATATGAATGCAATGCAATGTGTGTGTCTGTGCATTAGGGAAATTCATTCCCCGATTCTAGTGTGGAGGTGCCGGTGCAGTGACAGTGCTAGCAATACAAAGATCGGAGCTGAATCATAGAAAGCCTCATATATTGCTGAGAAAACTAATAGGCCAAGAATACAATATCACTGAGTATAATAAGAAGGCATGACCTCAACCAACAATCCTGGTGATGGTCAGCACTATGCAAATAAAGCATACAAGCTACTACATGAAGTGATCAAATCCTCCCAGAAGTCTGGTACTCTTCTAGCAATTTCTTGGTCTCCGGATGACTTGGTCGATCACGCAGCCCTTCAACAAGTTGGTTTCTCTTCTTAAGAACACGACGCACGTCTTCAGCAGTTTCTTCCCATGCCCCGTCTCTGAAGCGATCCTCTAGTTTACGCTTCTGAGACACGGCTTCATCTCTGCCTTTGATGGCCTTGTTCAGTGCGTTCTGGAGACTATACCTGGACATCGTTTCTTCTTCGCACTTATCGATGCTGGACTTCAACTGCTCTTCGAGGTCGGAGATTTGCTGCTTCAACTTATCCTCCCTTTTCTTATTGTTGGTGAGCGTGGCATTCCAGGTCTTATTGCAAGAAGAGATCTCTCGGTGAGCGATGTCAAGCGCCTTCTTCTTGGATTCAAGCATGTCATGGGAACTTCTGAACTCTTGTCCCAGACGTTCGCGCTTCTTCTTCTCCTCAGTCAACTCAGCCCCTAGTCTGTTTATTAGCTCAATCTGCTGTTGGAAAGCATGGACGGCCTTGTTTTTCTCACTGCGTATCTGGGCTAGCTCCTGCTCTAACCCTTCGTTGATCTTCAATAAGGCTTCTTTTTCTCTCACAACTTGCTCGTAGGCTTCCCGAGAAACCGTAGTTGGCTCTGCTACCGGAATAGGATCAAGAACTGGTGCATCTGGAAATGGCATCCTCAATTGACTAGCTCTCTCCCGGATCCAAACCCTGTAAGGTTCATAGGCCTGACAGTCATTCTTCCCTAGCAACGGCTTTCCCCTTCGGATAATACGCGTCCAGGCATGCTGTAGCTTGGCTAGTAACTCCCCCTTCACGTCTCCGGTGAAGTACAGAGATTCCTGTACTTCCTCCTCCTTTGGCGGGTTCTTCAGCGCATATCCGAACTGACGGACGAACAGAGATGGGTTGTAGTTGATACACCCTTTCCTTCCAATCAACGGGACGTTAGGGTACCCCGAACAACTGAAGATAAGTTCAGATCCCAGTAGGTCTCTGTCAAACCATCTAATGTCTTCGGAAGATAGCCTCATCAGGCGTTCAGACCAGCTAGCAGTGGTTGCACTTCCCACAAAGGACCCCTTCATTGGAAGATGACTTTTAAACCACATATTCAATAAAGGAGCACAGCAGTAAACAACCTTTCCCCTTCTATTTTCGTTCTTGTAGTGCAATGAGTGGTATAAGTCTCCTATCAACGTTGGCACTGGATTGCCGGCAGCAAATAGATGAAAAGCGTCCAAGTCTACGAAATTGGGCAAGTTAGGGAACAACACAATCCCATAAATACAGAGAGCCAAAATAGCATTGAAAACCACCCAACATCCGCTCTTGGCATACTCCTGCGCTTTGCCAACCAAGAAATCAAGAGAGAAACCTGATACCCCAAGCCAAGAAGTCAATAACAGTTCTGCAGCATCCATATGTAAGGCTTTGGCTAAGTCCTCCAACTTGGGCTCAGCAGCAGAGTGAATAAAGGGAACCTTGTTCTGCACCGGTAACTCAGTAAACTCCACATACTCCTCAATGGTAGGTCCTAGAGTGAAGTCAGCAAACGTAAAACATCTCAATGCGGGGTCATAGAAATGCATCAAGGTGTACAGCCCGTTCATCTCATCAGTAGTGGGCTTGCAGACTAATCTCAGTAACCTCCCATGACTCATTCTGAAGCTTCTCCTAACCTCCTCATCGGCAAGAGATATCAGACCAAGCAAAGAAGTAATATCAGGTGAAGGCAGCTTATACGCAATTGTTTTCCTCAAACCAGCCATACTCAATACTCAGAAGTCTGGGCACTAGAATCGGAGGATATGCAAATGCACCTGCAGCACAGACACACGTTAATGGGATGCAATGATAATGGGTATGTAAACAATGCAATGCAAGTAACATGCAACAGGGACCATCTGCCGTAGCTGAATAGCCTGAACCATATCAAGAAGTCTCAGATAGACTCCATAGAAGTCCTCAAACCCTGGTCTCAGATAGACCTAAAACGAAGCTTCAACAATGGTCTCTGACAGACCTCAAACCATAACTCCAACTGGTCTCTGACAGACCTCCTAACTCTCCATAAATACCCAGGATCTCTGATCAAGAAATAACCGGTAGTCTGAAGGTCTAGTTACCTGCATAACCCCAAACCCTCTCACAGGTGGATGTCCTAGTAACTGACAAAGGTATGGCATCCTATGCGGTCGTCGGCGTCACAGACTTTCAGGGTTGATGATACGATTCCCAGAAGGAGTGGCATCATCAAATCCTGAAGAGGCCTCACTTAGCCAACTTCCAAATGACCGGTTCCCGGAGTCGACAATTCAGCTGACCAACAACCCCTTCGACCCAAAGGGTAGAAAAAGAAGCCAACCAGAAGAACCTCGTCCGAGTGTAGATTTCATGAGACACTAATGCAAGCAAAGCCGGCACGCGCCCACTACTTTCTACTCTAATTCTAGGTGCACTCAAGCCCAGGTCCGGCTTATCTCTCAATCATAGAACCACCCATCACCCCCAATACAGCAATAACAATCAATATATATAATGCTGAGAATAAAGGTCAGAAATATAAATCCATACAAAATCCTCGACGGGAAAACAAGCGTTAGGATTGACTCTCTTAAGGGACGTTGGATCCCAAATGCATAAGAACCATCGCAGTCCTTAGCAGCCAGGGGACGTTGGATCCCCAGCAGAGTCGCCAGTTGTCGCTACTGCGAAAATCGGCGTCGGCTGAACAGAAGAGTCGCCACCGTGCGTTATTTATCCCACGGGAGGGAAAGGAAACGCTCAGAGTAAACCTCGCACAACATGGGAAAGGTATGGTCGTCGCAACCAAAACCTGGATTCGGGAGTCGGTTACGCAAGGGGAAGGTATTAGCACCCCTCACGTCCGTCGTACTCGACGGGATCCACGCTTGTTTTCGGGTATGGATTGTTATTCTATCTAAACTATAGGTCAAGGGTTAAAAGAAAATAAAATGAAAATAAAAATGACTCGGCAAAGTATCGCACTTTATGCCTACGTATTCCCGTCTGGAACGAGAAATCAGAGTCAACGTAGTTCGCCTACCTACAGGAAAGGAGGGGAAGGTTGCTCGCTAGGATATCGCATCCTATGCCTACGTACTTTCATACAGCATGAAAGATCAGAGCAAACGTAGTTCGGGCCACGTACGACACAAGTCTGTCTTGGTTGATTTTATTCCTTCTGAAAAAGGTTTTCCTGATTAAAAGTCCACGGCGGACAAAATGACTCTTTTGATTTGTTCAACTTCTTTTACGCCAGAAGTGCCTTTTATTGATGTTAGAAATCTTTATTATGTTTTTCTGTTTGTTTTAAGATGAGAAGAGACAGAACTCTATCCTATGGTTGCGAAGGGAATCAAACTAACCTAATGTTATCATGCATGGGTTAAGACCTAATGTCTATCATGCTCCTCTCTTGCGCAGAGAGAAACAGAGATCCTAAGGGACAAACGGAAACAGAAACGATAGCATATATACAATAAAGCAGTAAAATGCATGAATGCAACAGTACAAGCGAGGCAAGGGAGTCCCACTCAACCTCGAACCTAGAAAACAACAGGCAAAAGCGAACAAAATTCGCTTTCAACCTAACAGGTCAATTAGCAAGCAATACAGTCAGGGAAATTCAAACAATCCATCAAAAGCTCTAAACAGCAACAGCAGCTCTAAACAGCAAAGCTTCAAACAGCATCCATCTTCATCTTCAAGGAAATGAAATATATCTTCAAATCTCCAAGGGCTTTTCTTCAAACCAAGCACTCCTAAATGAGCAATAATTCACAAGATGAGTTTGGATGTTTCATAGTCAGTAAACCACCAAAGGTGGCACACAAACTGTTAACATTATACAGACTGTTTTCTCTCAAAAGTTCTATCTCTTAAATATATTCACTAATCCTTCCAAAGGAAGGAGGTGAGTATTCAAGAGAGACTTTGAATCATAGAGAAGGGATAGAGGCAAACAAAGCCATCTATGTTTGTGAATCAAGTTGCTAGACTAGGCTCTTCCTAACCCTAAATCCTATAGTCTTCAACAGTCTTCTAGCAAACACAGCATCTTCAATGAATTTGAACTCGATCTTCCATCTTGAGTCTTCAATGTGCTTCGTCCACAAGGTCTTCACAAGGTCCTCAAATCAATCTTCAAAGCTCCACACCGAAAGGAGAAGAAAAGAAAGCAAAACAATACAAAATATGCCCTAAGAGCCACACAAATGATCAATCAATTCAAAAATCAACCAAAAATAGCATATAGTAATATAAATTCCTAATATAAATTCTAGGGGATCCTATTTAACTATCCTTAAGTCCCATATATTCCCCATAGGCTAACTTGTCCTAAAAACCCCAAAAATAAAATGTTGAAGTTCAAGTATACTACTTAAAAACCCTAATTAAACTATACTAAGTTCAATTATCTAAACTAATCAAATTTTATTCTAAAAAATCTAGTAATAAATTCTGGGAATACTACAATTCAATATTAATCACCACAAAAAAAAATGGGCAAAAAATCTATTTCTAAATGTAAGAACAAAAATCTACAAGATCATGTATGAAATAAAACCTTCAAAATATGCATTTATTTGTAAAATATGGAAAAAATATCAATTAAAATATAAAATGCAATTTTTATATTTTGTAATTTTCTAGACATTTTAATGAAAATGTTAAAAAAAGAATGAGTTAAAAATATGCATTTTCCATTTAGTTATGAATTTTTGAAGATGAATGAAACAAAAAGGAAAATGAATACGAAATAGAAAGAAATAAGTGGAAGGGGTGCAAATAGAAAGAAATGATAGTTGAAATCATTGGGCCTGGAAATGAGGGGGGTGCGGATAGCTAACGAGCCCAAGGAGCTCCCACTTAACCAAACGACGGCGTTTCAGCCATTTGAAGTTCCCTCCTTTTTTTTTCTGTTTCGAATGTGGGTCGTCTGATCCAAGTCTTGGTCAACATGTGCATGAGATCCAACGGCTCTCCCTTTTCTTCTTCATGTAAAACCCTAACCATACCAGAATTTCCACTCCATGTCATGATCTTCTACTCCCTCTAGCTCACTCGTTTCTCCATGAAAACGTACGAAATAAAAACCAAAAACGATCCTCTTCTTGCCCTCTATCCAACCATGTCCATAGTTTCACTTGAAACCCGCTACAATGTGCAAACCGAAAGTACCAATCCATGGTTCCACCATGAACACATGTTCTTCAACCTCAACAAACCTTGAAAACCTTGATGCTAGCTAGTTCTATATGTTGCACTGAGTACACTATACCATTCCACATGCATTAAAACCTCATATTCCAAGTTCTTTTGGTCTTGCAAGAATGAACACCACATTTCGAAACTTCATGAAATGGTCTTAAACTACTCATGGATGATCCCTAGATTGTCTCTATTGCTAATAACTCAAGATCTAACCCTAACAGTGGCTAATCATGGTGATTGGAATCAAAACGTATTCTTACCAATTGGATATGGTGATGGTGGTTATCCCTCGTTTCAGCCCTTGCCGCTTGTGCCAATTGATCCTTGGATGATGGTGATGATGCTGGTGAAGAGAAATCGTGTTTACACCTCTTGAAAATGCCAATTCGAAGCTTCACGCCACTTGGAGTGATGGAGAAGAACTCATGATCCAGCCACGATTTGAGGTGCCTTTTTCTTGCTTTTCAATCCACAACAATGGAGAATGATGATGATGATGATAGCTAGCACAAACAATGGAGTTTGGGAGAGATGGGAATCAAAATGCAATTTTGGAGTTATGAGATGAAAGTATGGTTTGCAAGCAACTAGAATCACCAACCATGGCATGATCTCACCCTTGGGTATTTATGGAAGTGGAAGGAAAGATCTAGAACATATGAGAAGCTTCCAAGGAAGTTCTAGAACTTCTCACGTAATGAGAAATTCAAAAATACTATTTTTAGTAAATCTCATAAAACTCATGATAAGTCTTCAAAATACCCTTATATGAGATATACATGTGAGAACAAGGCATTTTATGCAAAATTAAGGCTTTGGCAAACAATTTCTCATGGTACCTTAAAGTGCAAGAAACAAAATTACAAAGGAAGTCCAATTTTTAAGCCTAAACTCAAAAATGTGGATAAACCATTGTTTCCAAAATATTGATTCCAATCAAAATCATCTATCATATGCCCCATTTTGGATTTGTAGATCTCTCAAACCAAAATCCAATTTCAACTTTTTTAACTTATAAGCCTTTTTCAAGTCATTTTGACCATTTTAAAATATCCATGCTCCATGCATTTTCAAACTCTCACAACATCTTATCTAGCCTTAAAATGCCATTTTGAGCAACTTTGATGTTGGACATTTTTCCATTTGAAGCTCCCTTGTAGGAGTTTTGGGCATTGGCTAAAAATGACCTGTAATTCCAAATGACCAAAATACCCCTGTCTTGCACAAGCCATAAGTAGAGTTCCCTAAATCATATGAAGGCATACCATACCTTTTTGGAAAGGGGAGACAATGAGGAACAACTCTCATGCTTGTCCAAAGTCTATTTGAATTATCCTTGAGGGCCAAAAGTTTGTCAGAAGACAGTCAACTTTCACAGACAAATTTCAGTGTCATCTGGTGACCCCTAACTTGCAAGAGCCATAACTTGAGTTCTAGAAATCTCCTTGATGTCTTCCACCACTAAAATTAAAGGTCTTGAGATCCTATACAAGTTTCATGTTGGCCAAGGATCCATTTGAAGCTTGCATTTTGACTTATTTTGCTTGGAAGTTTGACCTAAACCAGGGAATTTTACATAGAAACCCTAATTTAGAACCTCCTCTTCTCCTTGATTTCTCTTGATTTCTTCTTAGCATAACAACATATCTTTATTCTCCATGTCAAATGATGAACCCCACATCTCTCCAATAGCCCTTAATGCCTTTCAATCAGTCAATTGACCTAGAGTTGACCCAGATGAAACCCTAGTTGACTGTCTTCAACTGCAATACTTGTGATCACACCAATGACTTGTCTCCTTCTCCAAATGACTTTCTAAGTCCTCCAAGATGTCTAGATACTCCCCATGCCTTCAATTCACAGCTCATACTTTCCTTGATGATCCCCAGATACCCTCAGCCAAGAGATAGATGAACTGCTTGACCCATTGACTTGATAGCTTTCAAATTCTTTTCTGATGACTTGAATGAGATTGAATCAGGATAATAACCTCTTGATAGGCCTCTAGAGATGAGAATAATGATTGGTCCCCCTGTTGTATGACTTGCTATGCTTATGCTATGCAGATGAGTAACCTATGTACATGACTCTATATGCAAATGCTAATGACATTGAAACATAAACCAAGTGAATAAGGTTGGGCAAATTTTAGGGTGCAACACATGCGACGCATTCACTCTCAGGTCATAGTCTCTAGTGCGATTGAAATTGCAAACACAATAAAAAACACTTCTTTCGTAAAAGACAGAAAACAAATTTCAAACCTTTTTGCCCCGTGGCCCCATAATTCAAAGGAAGCTTTTCTAAAGAAAAGAGTGTCGTTAAACTTCAGCGCCAACGCAAACAGGCTTTGTCCCTAACTGCTGGAACTACTGTTTAACCCTACTCGATAAAACAGATGAATCTGAACCCCCGTAATCCGTAGTATCCCGAACTACGTAAGCTCTGATCTCTCATACCCGTTGAGAGTACGTAGGCACAATACTGACGTATTGGAGAGCTACCTTCCCCGTAACCCGTAGTAGGTCGAACTACGTTGACTCTGATTTCTCATTCTCTGATGAGAATACGTAGGCATAAAGTGTGACGCTTTGCCGAGTCATTTTCTTTTCTTTTTAAGCCAGCCTTGATAGGTAGATAGATAAACCAACTCGTCCAGTAAACACAACAAGCGTGGATCCCGTCGAGTACGACGGACGTGAGGGGTGCTAATACCTTCCCCTTGCGTAACCGACTCCCAAACCCAAACAATGGTTGCGACGACCTTGTCTTACCCTTTTCGTCAGGTTTTTCCGATCGTTTCGTTTCCCGTTCTGAGGGATAAATAACGAAAGGTGGCGACTCTTCTGTTTTGCCGGCACCTTATTTTCGCGAAAGCGACAGCTGGCGACTCTGCTGGGGACTCTGATAGTTTCCTGGGATCCAACGTCCTGAATGCGAGTCAGTTTGGGGATCCGACGTCCCCTGCGAGAGTCAATCCTAGCGCTTGTATGATTACTTGATGGGTTGTGTTTATTTATCGCATTTTTATTTCCCGCACTTTATTTTCAGTATGATATGATTATCTGTGCTGTTGTGGGGGGGGGGGCATTCTGATGAGTGAGAAGCCAGACCTTGACTTGAGTGAACATAACATTAGTTGTGGAAATTAGTGGGCGCGTGCTTGCTTGGCAGGCACTAGTGTCTCATGAAATCCACGCTCAGACGAGGTTCTCCCGGTTGGCTTCTTTTTCAACCCTTTGGGTTGAGGGGGTTGTTGGTTTGGAGGATTGTCGGCTCTGGGGACCGGTCATTTGTGATTCAGCCGAGTGAGGCCGCTTCATGAGCTGGTGATGCCACACCTTCTAGGTATCGTATCACCCCTCTTGAATGTCTGTGACGCTGATGAACGCATATGATGCCGAACTTGAGTCAATTTAGGTCCATACCTGTGAGCAGGGTTGGGTTTATTGCAGGAAACTTTGACCTTCAGACCACCTGGTTTTCTTGATAGTGGATCAGTTTTGTTGGGATCTGAGGATCTCATCTGCAGATATATGATTGTTCTTGACATATCAGGTTTTTGATTGGGATCAGAGGATCTTATCATCAGATGTGTATTTGTTCTTGATAGAGCAGGTTTTAATCAGAGGTCTTATTATCAGATGTTTGTTCTTGATAGAGCAGAGCTTTGGTCCTGTATCAGAGGACCTTATATTCAGAGATATATATGTGTGTTCTTGACAGAGCAGATTTATGATTGGGGTCTGAGGATCTTATCAGCAGATGTATGGTTATTCTTGCCAGAGCAGAGTTTTGGTCATCAGATGTGTGTTCTTGACAGAGCAGATTTTTGGTCCTGTATCAGAGGTCCTTATTATCAGATGTTTGTTCTTGACAGAGCAGAGTTAGGGTCCTGTATCAGAGGTCCTTATTATCAGATGTTTGTTCTTGACAGAGCAGGTTTATAGTCCTATATGTGTGTGTTCTTGACAGAGCAGATTTGTGGTCCGATACCAGGGTTTTCTTCTTATCAGAGAAAGTGGTCGTTCTTGACAGAGCGGCAGCATGGTTTTGTTGATACAGAATCTGCACCTTCATATCTTCAACAGCACAGTCGTCTTGATCTCCTGCTGCATGATTGCATTTTACATTGTTTTGCATACTCATTTGCATTTCATTAACGTGTGTCTGTGTTGCAGGTACCGTTTTCCCCGATTCAGGATTTCTTGCCTCCTATTGTATTGTTATGGGTTCTCTGAGGAAGTCCGCGGCTTACAAGCTCCCTGCCCCTGATGTGGTTCAGCTGACTGGTTTGATTGCTTTAGCAGATGATTCTGTGAGAGATGAACTCAGAAAGTCTTACGGCAAATTGCTCAGTTTGGTTCGGAAACCCTCTGTGTTTGAGTTGAACGGGTTACACGCTCTACTGCAGTTCTATGATCCTCCGTTGAGATGCTTTACTTTCCAGGATTTTGTTCTCGCGCCCACACTAGAGGAATATGCTGATTTGTTAGGTGTGCCTATCAGGAGGCAGATGCCTTTTATGCATATGGATGTTGAGCCTGATCTGGCTAGTCTAGCTCCTTCACTTCATCTGGATGCCTCCGAGTTGGTATTATCTAGTTGGAACAAGGTTCCCGGGTTCTCCTTGCAGTTTTTAGTGGGAAAGGCTCAGCAGTGCACCAAAGACGGATGTTGGGTCGTGTTCAACGCCATCCTCGCTCTGTGCATATATGGCATTATTTTGTTCCCTAATATGCCCGATTTTGTAGACCTCGACGCATTTCACATCTTTGCATCAGGGAATCCAGTCCCTACCTTGATAGGAGATGTCTACCATTCTGCCCACTACAAAAACGAGAACAGAAGGGGCAAGAATGTCTCATGCTGTGTACCCTTGCTTTATAAATGGCTTGATAGTCATCTGCCCAAGAGGGGTCCCTTTGTTTCATCTGCAGCCACAGCTGAGTGGTCCGAGCGTTTGATGAATCTATCTGCAGAGGATATTGACTGGTTTGACAGAGATAGGTTGGGTACCGAGATCATCTTCAGCTGCATCGGGTTTTCGAACGTGCCTTTGATAGGCAAGAAGGGCTGTATAAACTATAATCCGTCTTTGCTGGTCCGACAGTTCGCGTATGCTTTGAGAGCTCCGCTGAAGGATGAAGAGGTGCAGGAATCTCTGTACCTCACTGGTCTTCTAGAGGGGGATCTGTTATCTAAGCTTCAGCGCGCTTGGAATGGTATCAGTAAGCGAGGAAAACCATTTCTAGGGAGAAGCAATAATCAAGCCTACCCTCCGTATGTGACTTGGATCAGAGCCAGAGCAGATGCTATAGGGATGCCGTTTCCTCAGGCCAAGCCAGAAAGCCCTCCAATGATTGAAGAGCCTACTACCGTGCCCATTCAGCAGCATAATCAGGTGTTAGCTGAGCGAGATGAATTGAAGAGGGAAAATGAAGAAGTGGAGAAAGAATTGGCTCAGCTCCGGAGCGAGAGAAACGAAGCCGTTCATTCCTTCAAGAGGCAGACAGAGCTGGTGAACCAGCTGGGGACAGATTTGACTAAGCAGATAGCCGAGCGTGAGCGCATGGGTCAGGACTTCAAAGCTGTCAATGACGTACTGGCTACGAAGAAGCAACACTTAGACGAAGCGTATCGGAGGATATCCAAGTTCAACCAGCACTGGAAGGCCTCCCTAGCCACCAGGAAAGAGCGGGAGGATAAGCTGATGCTACAGATCTCCAAGATGGAAGCCCAGGTGAAGGCTAGTGAGAAGAGGTTTGATGAAGAAACCGCTCGCAGATACGCCGCCGAAGGCCAGCTCAATAGGGCTCTTGCTAACCTGAAGAAGCACAAACTGATGTTTGAATCCAAGAAGCGAAAGTTAGAAGATTGTTTCGGCGAAGGAGCATGGGAAGATTCGGTCGAAGGACTTCAGTACACCATTATGCAGAGAGAGCTACTCGTCGAAGGGTTGCTCACTCGGCCTGATCATCCAGAAACGAAGGGGTTGTTAGAAGAGTTTCGCGCCTGCGGCCGCGTTTGACTGTTTGTATTCCTTTTGTTTTGATCATTGTTGTAGGCTGACCATCACCAGGCTTGTTGGCTAGGGTCATGCTATTAATTCTTCTTGTACTCGCTGATATTGTGTACTGCCTTGATGGGCTTACTTTATATATGAGATTGTTATTTCCATGACTGGACTCGGACTTCTTATTATTATCAGCTCTGGCACTCAGGCACTAGGATTGGGGGGAAATCTCCCTAACGCACAGACACACGTTTGCATTTGCATGAAGCATTTACATAACTAGCACTTTGTCGTTTTTCCTAACCCTCTTGAATTTCCAGGTTGTTTCAGGTGGTTCCAGGATTGATCAGAGACCTATTCACCGCTATCTGACCAGAGCTAATCAAACCAGGATCATGGAGCAAGTGCAAACTGATGTTCAAGAACTCCGCAAAAGAATGGATCGCTTCATGGAGCTCATGCAAGCGGTCGCCAATGGCCAGGATCAGCTCAGAACCTTGGTTCAGCCCCTGATTTCAAGGGTCGATAGCAATGGCGTACTCCATGGTGGGACTGTGCCTACTCCTCCACCAGTTGAAACTCCACAGAATGGTGTTCCCGTGACCGGGGGAAACGGTAGTGCCAACGGAAATGTGATGGCCAACATGGGACTCAATACGACGGGCGTTAGTAATGGGAGTCTGGGAGCTAATGTCAATGTCGGGCTGGGCAACGGCAATGCCGGTGTTGGGAATCTATTTAGGCCTCAGCCATGGCTAGAGGATCGTCAGGACGATGTGTTCTCTCAGAGAGGTGCTCAAAGGGAGCTGAATGCTGAAGCACGTCTAAGGTTCAAGGCACTTGAGGATAAGATGAGAAATATCGAGAACCAGAACACCCTGGGCGTTGATATATCCAAGTTGGGACTAATTGCTGATTTCAAGGTGCCTCCTAAGTTCAAGGTGCCTGACTTTGAAAAATATAAGGGCACCACTTGCCCTCGTGTCCACCTGAGATCGTATTATAGGAAAAATGTCAGCTCATTCTGATGACGAGAAGTTACTGATGCACTTCTTTCAGGATAGTCTGTTCGGGCCATCCCTCGAATGGTACATGAGTCTGGAGCCTACTAGTGTGCGCACGTGGAAGGATCTTGCTGAAGCATTTGTGCACCACTACCAATACAACAACGACTTGGTGTCATACCCCTAATTTGTCCTACTTCGGTATTTAAAGGACATCTTACTTCTTTACTACTTTTGGCCATGATTCTCTAAAATTTCCGTTTATAAAGACCAGGTGTACACATTGTGGTTATAATCCCTAACAGTTTATGTTGAATCCTTGTGGGAAGAGCGCGCCTCCAGACCCTTATACCCAAAATCATGTTCGTCCTCGTTTTCACGATCAGACAGACGTGATATGGTCAAATACATTGTTTAAACTTCACTACAAACTGCTCGTTATGATATGCACTTGATTCAAGCTGTTCAAAGCTTACAAATTTCAGGACCATATTTCTGCATTTTGTTCTGAGTATTACAACGGCCAAAATTATGGAGTTTAGCTTCATACCGTAGGTGTATTACCTTCAGGTCATATGGTGGCAATCCATCAACATCTTGCAACTGTTTACAACGATTTGGGGAAGAAGTCCCGTCATGGTAGTAGTACCTATTGAACTTCTTTCTAAAGAAGTTATAACACATTAATGAAATACGAATTGATGCTCTAGACTCCAATAGTTTTTCTGATTCAAAAAATGATGATTTTCGTAATCTGCAGTCTACTGCTTCAGTTCAATTCAATTTTGCCATAATAATATGGATAGTCACATTGTAGTACTATGGCGGAAAAAATAAATCAAGGCTATGACAGGAAATTACAAGAGAAGTTAACAAGGTTTTTTTGTATTCTGTTAACGAAATCTTAAAACTAGCCTCTAACAGACTTCACTCAGAAAATGCTATCCTACACTTCAGTGTCTCTTCACGTTTGGAGGGCTCCGGCTTAGTCCCGTTTGACCGTTGGTTTGTTTGCGAGGAACCAAGACAATGCATTAGGAAATCCCAAGAGTTCTATCTCTCAATAACAGCAAGAAAGCAATAAAGAGAACGCCGGGACTCCGATTACCAAGAAGATGTCCAAGCCAATACCTTTAATCACCTCCAAGCTTCTCACGCCTACATCTCATAACGGGAATCTGCAGAAATTCAAAGTGACTGAGTTGGTGAAACAAACACAATGAGAGATACCACAAACGATCCAATAACTACCTCTGCTAAAATTATGCTTGCCTCATGTGTTGCAGCATATGAATCGAAGAAGTCAATAATACTGTTGTCACATGAGCCCAGAATTCTCAGCATACCGAATTGTTCCTTTGAGCCAACCATGTGCTAGTGGCATGCGTAAAATAAGAATTGGAAGAGTGTCAAGAGCGTATGCAATTTTCAGTTATATTACTTAAGAAAATTCAGATGCAGAAGCAAGATTGCATACCCGCAAATACGCCACAGATAGTAAGGGCTGGCTAACAAGAAAGATCCCTGCACCGAATTTACATTGCAGAAGTCATAGTTGCATCAAATTCTTATGACAAAGATCTGCAAATGCACACAGACCACTCTGCACAAGCCAGTTAGCTTCGTCGAGGAGGCAAGCGATGCACATTACAACTCAATAGTTTCCGGAGACAGCCCGGGCGATGACGCTTCAAGGTGTTGAGATTTTTGTTTTATCAAGTTGCAATCAGATACTAAACCTGCATTGATAAAACACAAGCAAAATGTCAAGTTATTGTTGTTTGATATGTACACACATGACATGAGAGAAGCCACGGCAACATACAATGACATGTCCCCGCATACACCGACATCATGCTTTTTACCACAAGTTGCTGGGTCACGCAACCAATAATACAACCATGCGCCATAACCTGCAGCAGATAGGATTAGTCATTTCAAATGCCAATTGCAATTCACACAATTGAAGAACAAATTTGATTAAAGAAAGAGGAACCACTCAATCAATAATTACCCTGTTGCTAACAACTTTCAGTTATAGCAGTTCTCATGTCATCAAGCTAAGAAGAGAAAGAAAGTGAACATGATTGAAGTTGTTCACAACAGCAGCTCCAGCGTATTCTGCCGAACAAGGAAGACCGCACATCTTAGCATCAGTCTGCCGCAGACATCGCTGATTGAGATATTTTTGTACAAGAGGTGTGTTATCTACAGCAAGTTTGACTTTGAAGTAAATACTTGCCGTTGGATTAGATGTGATTTGCGTTCTCATTGGACTCACACTGATTGTGCCATTCGGAAGTAACTTGTTTGCATGGGTCCTTCTGTTAAGATGATCAGACAGTTATTCGTCGTGTTTCGAGTGCAGACATAATTAATCTTCAGGATATTGCTAGAGAAAGAATGGATGTATACACTGTCTACCTGATGAGTCTTTAGATGAGCTGAAAGTGGACTTCGAGCTATCCTTGAGGATGAAAATGCCACCTATGTTTACAATGAACTTCAGAAGCATGAATCTACTGATGACCTGCAAATTTCGTCAGGAAGGTTCTGGTATAAATGACATTGCCGCATTACCAAATTTGATCCCTGCACGTTTCAACTAGCCAAGCAGCAAGAGTCAGCAGGTAGCTATAAGAGAAATGAAGGTTCAGGAAAATACAAGTTGTGAAGCTTTCGTACAGTCACGGACCAAAGCCTCCCACCTCAAGCTGGAGCGGTGAACTACAATCGATCAAAGCCTGTTCTGTGCAAATGACACCACTGGCTGCAACCTGCAAAAGAAGAACAACATAACAAGCCATAAAACTTGTTTTTACCTACATGAAAAGAAACGAAAAAACACAATTAGCAACAACACTTCAACAAAACATAAAGCACATATGCTGTTCATTCACAGAATACCACAAGACAATAGCAAAAGGGTCGTCATTTTATACGGAGCTGCCAAACCCAGAATCTTATCTTGGAAAGACATATGCCCTTGCATCATCGGCATGGGCTGTTTTGGACCGTTCATTGCGTAAAAAGAAGCTGCCAACACCGAAGAATAATGTATGATGATGCATTGGACTCATCAATGTTGTGTAGTAGCGGTTGTTGCACTTTATACACCAAACACCCAGGAGGAGGTTTTAGGAATGTGTTCAGGTTACTAACATGAATGATTTGTGCCAGATACAAGCTCCAAACTGATTCAACACCAGTATCAATCATGCTCCATCAATTCTCTAATCAACAACATCACCATCAACCTGTGGAAGAACAACGACAGGGATGTGCAAGAACGCTTCTATCAGCACAGGGTTACATACCAAAACTAATAAACAGAAGATTATGGCTCATGTATATTACCTCAGGCTGCTACCTAACCCAAGTATCAATTTTAACATAATACATTACCTAGTGACCGAGCGCTGTGGATCCAATACAAGACATGAACTTACAATGGACCAAGCTCAGTGTAAGAACAGGAGCCATATGGCTGCCTTTCTAGCAAGGTGCATGGAAAGAGATACAAAAGAATGCCTTTGCCAGCATAGAGATGTATGAGGTTCATGACCTACAAAACAAATCAAAGACCATCAATGAGTATACACAGGACAGAAGAAAGAGGTTCATGTGAGCATGAAAACAATTCATACCTTCATTATGATTGTCATCATTGTGTGACAAGTTGTTGTCTAAAAATTCCAAACATGTTTTCCAAACCAGCAAAGCAATGTTTCGCCAAGTCTTCATGATTTCAAAGACAACGTCACAGTCCCCACCAATTAAAGGCTTTATCATTGTATTGATTTCTTCATATAAAAACCGACATAAGAAGTGGGGAGTTAGTACAAATGATCACAAATTAATAAGAAATAGGGGGAAGAGCATAAGCAGGCCATTTTTATAAACAAACCTTCAACAGGATTCTAAGCTTGACTCTATCTGTTTCCACTTGGTTCCTTCGACATTTCCCTTCTTGCAACATGTGACCTCACTTCAACAAAATAACAGACAAAAACTCAGTCACCGCAGTAAAACAATGAATTGATGGTAGAAAACTTATAAATTTACCAGCTCATGATAAAGACAGACTTGTACCTTTGGTCCCCTCCAAAATCGTACTAGCTGCAACCACTCGTCAAAAGGACAACAGCAGCTCCCATCCCACTAACAAAGCAGCACAACAAAAGGGTATTAACACACTGTAAAACAGGACAAAATGGATTGAAAAGAATATGCCAAGAATAATAAAAACGACCTACCACAAGTATCAAAACGGTAGCAAAATCCCTCGGAGCTCTCTTTCAAGCATACCCTTCATATATCTTATAAGAGGACCTGGAGGAGAGGAAAAAAGAAAGTGAGCCGCCACCTTCTTGGTTCCAACCTCTCATCAAAGCTTTCCTCAAAATCACCTCCTAACATCTCTCCAACCTTCCAAGAATTTCAACAATAAACCTCAACCCCTAATCCTCGACAGAACCTCACTCAAACCATTCATCCACTTTCAATCTTCCCACAGCCAAAACTTTCACCCTCTTCTTCAACCTTTCTTCAAACCCCAAATCCCTTTTTCTTCTCATAAACCAAAATCAACCTAAAACAAAAATAATGAAGAAGTAAAAGGAGAATAAATCAAACCAGAAGAGAGGGAGATTTATCGAACCAGATCCAATCTTCTAATTCCCTTCATTTTTTTCGTTTTCCTTAGCTCTCCCCTCAACCTCCAACACAGTTATTCTTTCGCCAACCTTCAAACCCATAAACCCTTTTTTTCCTCTTCAACACCCCCTAACCTTCAAACTTCTCAACCCACGTAACATTTCCCTATTTTTCTTCCTCATCCTCAAACTCCCAACTTCAACCAACTCAAACCCGCAACGAACCTGTATCGGACCCAGAATAGAGACGGAAGGAGATGAGAAACTCAAAACAAAGCGTGAATAAGGGTGCAAACCAAAGCGAATGAAGGTGAAGTCGAATCGTGAAGGGAGTCGGGGTTTGTCGCCATGTCATTGTCGTAATCTTCCATTAGTCGATAACTCGGGTTCCACTTTGAGGAAGATTAAGGTTTCAATTCATCAGCATTTTTAGCATTTTCTCTTGTTTTGAATATGGTTCTGAACTTGTGGTGGGTTTGACCAGATCTTTTGTTTCGGTGGCTCTAATTCGTCTGTATTTTTAGCAATGATGTAGGCGTGTTTATCTTATTTGATGAGGCATTGATAGTTGTACCTTTAGTTTTTTTTTTTTTTAATATTTTAGAGTCTTGGTGATTTTTTCTGATGGCTGAGGGGCCTTGTTGCCCACAGTGGACTGTTGGGATCCACACATGCCCAACATGATATCACGCAACCCCTTCCTCTATTTTTGGTTTTTTTCATAAAATTTTTGTCAATATTACATTTAGTTAATGTATATTCATTTTGTAAATTATCTTTTATTTCTATAATCTTTTTAATATTTCTTTAGAGTATTATATATATATATATATATATATATATATATATATATATATATATATATATATATATATATATATATATATATATATATATATATATATATATATATATATATATATATATATATATATATTCTAAAAAATTTTAAGTTTATTTTTTTTAGAGATTATGTCAATATTATTTTCTTAGAAGCTAGATTCTTTTTCTTATTTGTTATTGGATATTTTGTTCCATTTTTGTTTTTGGGTCGATGACGATACCCCAAGTTATAACTTTGTCAATTTATTGACGAGTAGTGACAAACCCGAGACCATTTTCTCTTTAACTTCTTTCATTTTCGATCTTTATTGATTTCTTGCTTATTTTAGTCAATGATGACTGTAATAATTATTATCGGTCAAATTATTGATAGATGATAATTTTAGTCGAGACTACTTCACTTACACTTCAAATCTTTCTTCAAACTTTTTCTCGATCAAACTTCGAAAGAAGAAGGTTCTTGGAGTCTAGCATTCCTTGAATTTTCGAGTGAATAATTCTCGAGGCACGCCCTTTGAGTTATTATTCACTCAATCTTTCGACCTTTTTAAATATTTTTTTTCGATTCACACTTCGAAAGAAGGAGGTTCTTGGAGTCTAGCATTCCTTGAATTTTCGAGTGAATAGCTCTCGAAGCACGCCCTTTGGGTTGTTATTCACTCAACCTTTCGACTTTTTTCAAACTCAACCGTCCTTTATATTCTCCTGAGTCGATTGCTCGTCCGCATTCGCAACCCTTTTCTTTCACAATTCCTCGTGGTCTCGATATTAGGAGCACCCTCAGGGACTAATATCGTTTCTCACAACCTTAACCCTTGGCACGTCGTCAAGCCGGTTCCATCTTCAATCAAATCCTCGACACGTCGTCGAGCCATTTCAAAATAACTTCCTTTTGGCCTCGCATGCCATTCTTCGATTCAATCCTTTCGCAAACTTACGAAAGAAGGATATTCTTAGGATCTAGCATTCTTTGAATATTCGAACGAGTAATTCTTGGGCACGCCCCCGAGTTGTTATTAGTTCATTCTTTCGATTTCAAAACATCTAATTCTTATCTCCAACTTACGAAAGAACTGAGTTCTTGGGATCTCGCATTCCTTGAATTCTTGAATGACAAGCTCTTGAGGCACGCCCTTAGGTTGTTTGTCAGTCACTCTTTCGTTCCCAACTCAACGTCAAACCAATTCAAACTTCATCTTTTCGTGGTTGTTACCACGAACTACGGACGCTCTGATTCTTTATTCATTCTTGAATATAAGATACGTAGGCACAAGATTGCGATGATCTTGGCGAGCACACTTCTATCCATCTCCCGTTTCCCCCCATCATTTCCCGTAGTCGAACTACGACGCTCTGATTTCTCATTCTCGTCCGAATGAGCATACGTAGGCACAAGGGCCCCAATCCTTGGCGAGCACCTTATCCTTCATCCACCCATCTCCCCTTTGCGTCTCTAACCTTTTACCCTACCAATTCTACCTTTATCAACGAGAAGAAAACCAGTAAACCTAAACAACACTCCCCGCAATTACCTTAAGAGGTTCCCGTCGAGTACGACGGACGTGAGGGGTGCTAATACCTTCCCCTCACGTAACCGACTCCCGAACCCGGAACTTGGTTGCGACAGCCCTGTTCCTATCCTTTCGTTTTCAAGAGGTTTTCTCGATATTTTCCTCTCCCGTTTGTTCGGGAAAAATAAAGTTCGGTGGCGACTCTGTCGAACCGCATTTCCGCGCCTTTCGCGCGAGGGTCGTATTTCCGAAATGTCTCCGTGATTTTTCGAGGTGCGACAGGTGGCGACTCTGCTGGGGAAATACGACCCTCGAAAAATCACGGAGACATTTCGGAAATACGACCCTCGCGCGAAAGGCGCGGAAATGCGGTTCGACAGAGTCGCCACCGAACTTTATTTTTCCCGAACAAACGGGAGAGGAAAATATCGAGAAAACCTCTTGAAAACGAAAGGATAGGAACAGGGCTGTCGCAACCAAGTTCCGGGTTCGGGAGTCGGTTACGTGAGGGGAAGGTATTAGCACCCCTCACGTCCGTCGTACTCGACGGGAACCTCTTAAGGTAATTGCGGGGAGTGTTGTTTAGGTTTACTGGTTTTCTTCTCGTTGATAAAGGTAGAATTGGTAGGGTAAAAGGTTAGAGACGCAAAGGGGAGATGGGTGGATGAAGGATAAGGTGCTCGCCAAGGATTGGGGCCCTTGTGCCTACGTATGCTCATTCGGACGAGAATGAGAAATCAGAGCGTCGTAGTTCGACTACGGGAAATGATGGGGGGAAACGGGAGATGGATAGAAGTGTGCTCGCCAAGATCATCGCAATCTTGTGCCTACGTATCTTATATTCAAGAATGAATAAAGAATCAGAGCGTCCGTAGTTCGTGGTAACAACCACGAAAAGATGAAGTTTGAATTGGTTTGACGTTGAGTTGGGAACGAAAGAGTGACTGACAAACAACCTAAGGGCGTGCCTCAAGAGCTTGTCATTCAAGAATTCAAGGAATGCGAGATCCCAAGAACTCAGTTCTTTCGTAAGTTGGAGATAAGAATTAGATGTTTTGAAATCGAAAGAATGAACTAATAACAACTCGGGGGCGTGCCCAAGAATTACTCGTTCGAATATTCAAAGAATGCTAGATCCTAAGAATATCCTTCTTTCGTAAGTTTGCGAAAGGATTGAATCGAAGAATGGCATGCGAGGCCAAAAGGAAGTTATTTTGAAATGGCTCGACGACGTGTCGAGGATTTGATTGAAGATGGAACCGGCTTGACGACGTGCCAAGGGTTAAGGTTGTGAGAAACGATATTAGTCCCTGAGGGTGCTCCTAATATCGAGACCACGAGGAATTGTGAAAGAAAAGGGTTGCGAATGCGGACGAGCAATCGACTCAGGAGAATATAAAGGACGGTTGAGTTTGAAAAAAGTCGAAAGGTTGAGTGAATAACAACCCAAAGGGCGTGCTTCGAGAGCTATTCACTCGAAAATTCAAGGAATGCTAGACTCCAAGAACCTCCTTCTTTCGAAGTGTGAATCGAAAAAAAATATTTAAAAAGGTCGAAAGATTGAGTGAATAATAACTCAAAGGGCGTGCCTCGAGAATTATTCACTCGAAAATTCAAGGAATGCTAGACTCCAAGAACCTTCTTCTTTCGAAGTTTGATCGAGAAAAAGTTTGAAGAAAGATTTGAAGTGTAAGTGAAGTAGTCTCGACTAAAATTATCATCTATCAATAATTTGACCGATAATAATTATTACAGTCATCATTGACTAAAATAAGCAAGAAATCAATAAAGATCGAAAATGAAAGAAGTTAAAGAGAAAATGGTCTCGGGTTTGTCACTACTCGTCAATAAATTGACAAAGTTATAACTTGGGGTATCGTCATCGACCCAAAAACAAAAATGGAACAAAATATCCAATAACAAATAAGAAAAAGAATCTAGCTTCTAAGAAAATAATATTGACATAATCTCTAAAAAAAATAAACTTAAAATTTTTTAGAATATATATATATATATATATATATATATATATATATATATATATATATATATATATATATATATATATATATATAATACTCTAAAGAAATATTAAAAAGATTATAGAAATAAAAGATAATTTACAAAATGAATATACATTAACTAAATGTAATATTGACAAAAATTTTATGAAAAAAACCAAAAATAGAGGAAGGGGTTGCGTGATATCATGTTGGGCATGTGTGGATCCCAACAGTCCACTGTGGGCAACAAGGCCCCTCAGCCATCAGAAAAAATCACCAAGACTCTAAAATATTAAAAAAAAAAAAAACTAAAGGTACAACTATCAATGCCTCATCAAATAAGATAAACACGCCTACATCATTGCTAAAAATACAGACGAATTAGAGCCACCGAAACAAAAGATCTGGTCAAACCCACCACAAGTTCAGAACCATATTCAAAACAAGAGAAAATGCTAAAAATGCTGATGAATTGAAACCTTAATCTTCCTCAAAGTGGAACCCGAGTTATCGACTAATGGAAGATTACGACAATGACATGGCGACAAACCCCGACTCCCTTCACGATTCGACTTCACCTTCATTCGCTTTGGTTTGCACCCTTATTCACGCTTTGTTTTGAGTTTCTCATCTCCTTCCGTCTCTATTCTGGGTCCGATACGGGTTCGTTGCGGGTTTGAGTTGGTTGAAGTTGGGAGTTTGAGGATGAGGAAGAAAAATAGGGAAATGTTACGTGGGTTGAGAAGTTTGAAGGTTAGGGGGTGTTGAAGAGGAAAAAAAGGGTTTATGGGTTTGAAGGTTGGCGAAAGAATAACTGTGTTGGAGGTTGAGGGGAGAGCTAAGGAAAACGAAAAAAATGAAGGGAATTAGAAGATTGGATCTGGTTCGATAAATCTCCCTCTCTTCTGGTTTGATTTATTCTCCTTTTACTTCTTCATTATTTTTGTTTTAGGTTGATTTTGGTTTATGAGAAGAAAAAGGGATTTGGGGTTTGAAGAAAGGTTGAAGAAGAGGGTGAAAGTTTTGGCTGTGGGAAGATTGAAAGTGGATGAATGGTTTGAGTGAGGTTCTGTCGAGGATTAGGGGTTGAGGTTTATTGTTGAAATTCTTGGAAGGTTGGAGAGATGTTAGGAGGTGATTTTGAGGAAAGCTTTGATGAGAGGTTGGAACCAAGAAGGTGGCGGCTCACTTTCTTTTTTCCTCTCCTCCAGGTCCTCTTATAAGATATATGAAGGGTATGCTTGAAAGAGAGCTCCGAGGGATTTTGCTACCGTTTTGATACTTGTGGTAGGTCGTTTTTATTATTCTTGGCATATTCTTTTCAATCCATTTTGTCCTGTTTTACAGTGTGTTAATACCCTTTTGTTGTGCTGCTTTGTTAGTGGGATGGGAGCTGCTGTTGTCCTTTTGACGAGTGGTTGCAGCTAGTACGATTTTGGAGGGGACCAAAGGTACAAGTCTGTCTTTATCATGAGCTGGTAAATTTATAAGTTTTCTACCATCAATTCATTGTTTTACTGCGGTGACTGAGTTTTTGTCTGTTATTTTGTTGAAGTGAGGTCACATGTTGCAAGAAGGGAAATGTCGAAGGAACCAAGTGGAAACAGATAGAGTCAAGCTTAGAATCCTGTTGAAGGTTTGTTTATAAAAATGGCCTGCTTATGCTCTTCCCCCTATTTCTTATTAATTTGTGATCATTTGTACTAACTCCCCACTTCTTATGTCGGTTTTTATATGAAGAAATCAATACAATGATAAAGCCTTTAATTGGTGGGGACTGTGACGTTGTCTTTGAAATCATGAAGACTTGGCGAAACGTTGCTTTGCTGGTTTGGAAAACATGTTTGGAATTTTTAGACAACAACTTGTCACACAATGATGACAATCATAATGAAGGTATGAATTGTTTTCATGCTCACATGAACCTCTTTCTTCTGTCCTGTGTATACTCATTGATGGTCTTTGATTTGTTTTGTAGGTCATGAACCTCATACATCTCTATGCTGGCAAAGGCATTCTTTTGTATCTCTTTCCATGCACCTTGCTAGAAAGGCAGCCATATGGCTCATGTTCTTACACTGAGCTTGGTCCATTGTAAGTTCATGTCTTGTATTGGATCCACAGCGCTCGGTCACTAGGTAATGTATTATGTTAAAATTGATACTTGGGTTAGGTAGCAGCCTGAGGTAATATACATGAGCCATAATCTTCTGTTTATTAGTTTTGGTATGTAACCCTGTGCTGATAGAAGCGTTCTTGCACATCCCTGTCGTTGTTCTTCCACAGGTTGATGGTGATGTTGTTGATTAGAGAATTGATGGAGCATGATTGATACTGGTGTTGAATCAGTTTGGAGCTTGTATCTGGCACAAATCATTCATGTTAGTAACCTGAACACATTCCTAAAACCTCCTCCTGGGTGTTTGGTGTATAAAGTGCAACAACCGCTACTACACAACATTGATGAGTCCAATGCATCATCATACATTATTCTTCGGTGTTGGCAGCTTCTTTTTACGCAATGAACGGTCCAAAACAGCCCATGCCGATGATGCAAGGGCATATGTCTTTCCAAGATAAGATTCTGGGTTTGGCAGCTCCGTATAAAATGACGACCCTTTTGCTATTGTCTTGTGGTATTCTGTGAATGAACAGCATATGTGCTTTATGTTTTGTTGAAGTGTTGTTGCTAATTGTGTTTTTTCGTTTCTTTTCATGTAGGTAAAAACAAGTTTTATGGCTTGTTATGTTGTTCTTCTTTTGCAGGTTGCAGCCAGTGGTGTCATTTGCACAGAACAGGCTTTGATCGATTGTAGTTCACCGCTCCAGCTTGAGGTGGGAGGCTTTGGTCCGTGACTGTACGAAAGCTTCACAACTTGTATTTTCCTGAACCTTCATTTCTCTTATAGCTACCTGCTGACTCTTGCTGCTTGGCTAGTTGAAACGTGCAGGGATCAAATTTGGTAATGCGGCAATGTCATTTATACCAGAACCTTCCTGACGAAATTTGCAGGTCATCAGTAGATTCATGCTTCTGAAGTTCATTGTAAACATAGGTGGCATTTTCCTCCTCAAGGATAGCTCGAAGTCCACTTTCAGCTCATCTAAAGACTCATCAGGTAGACAGTGTATACATCCATTCTTTCTCTAGCAATATCCTGAAGATTAATTATGTCTGCACTCGAAACACGACGAATAACTGTCTGATCATCTTAACAGAAGGACCCATGCAAACAAGTTACTTCCGAATGGCACAATCAGTGTGAGTCCAATGAGAACGCAAATCACATCTAATCCAACGACAAGTATTTACTTCAAAGTCAAACTTGCTGTAGATAACACACCTCTTGTACAAAAATATCTCAATCAGCGATGTCTGCGGCAGACTGATGCTAAGATGTGCGGTCTTCCTTGTTCGGCAGAATACGCTGGAGCTGCTGTTGTGAACAACTTCAATCATGTTCACTTTCTTTCTCTTCTTAGCTTGATGACATGAGAACTGCTATAACTGAAAGTTGTTAGCAACAGGGTAATTATTGATTGAGTGGTTCCTCTTTCTTTAATCAAATTTGTTCTTCAATTGTGTGAATTGCAATTGGCATTTGAAATGACTAATCCTATCTGCTGCAGGTTATGGCGCATGGTTGTATTATTGGTTGCGTGACCCAGCAACTTGTGGTAAAAAGCATGATGTCGGTGTATGCGGGGACATGTCATTGTATGTTGCCGTGGCTTCTCTCATGTCATGTGTGTACATATCAAACAACAATAACTTGACATTTTGCTTGTGTTTTATCAATGCAGGTTTAGTATCTGATTGCAACTTGATAAAACAAAAATCTCAACACCTTGAAGCGTCATCGCCCGGGCTGTCTCCGGAAACTATTGAGTTGTAATGTGCATCGCTTGCCTCCTCGACGAAGCTAACTGGCTTGTGCAGAGTGGTCTGTGTGCATTTGCAGATCTTTGTCATAAGAATTTGATGCAACTATGACTTGTGCAATGTAAATTCTGTGCAGGGATCTTTCTTGTTAGCCAGCCCTTACTATCTGTGGCGTATTTGCGGGTATGCAATCTTGCTTCTGCATCTGAATTTTCTTAAGTAATATAACTGAAAATTGCATACGCTCTTGACACTCTTCCAATTCTTATTTTACGCATGCCACTAGCACATGGTTGGCTCAAAGGAACAATTCGGTATGCTGAGAATTCTGGGCTCATGTGACAACAGTATTATTGACTTCTTCGATTCATATGCTGCAACACATGAGGCAAGCATAATTTTAGCAGAGGTAGTTATTGGATCGTTTGTGGTATCTCTCATTGTGTTTGTTTCACCAACTCAGTCACTTTGAATTTCTGCAGATTCCCGTTATGAGATGTAGGCGTGAGAAGCTTGGAGGTGATTAAAGGTATTGGCTTGGACATCTTCTTGGTAATCGGAGTCCCGGCGTTCTCTTTATTGCTTTCTTGCTGTTATTGAGAGATAGAACTCTTGGGATTTCCTAATGCATTGTCTTGGTTCCTCGCAAACAAACCAACGGTCAAACGGGACTAAGCCGGAGCCCTCCAAACGTGAAGAGACACTGAAGTGTAGGATAGCATTTTCTGAGTGAAGTCTGTTAGAGGCTAGTTTTAAGATTTCGTTAACAGAATACAAAAAAAACCTTGTTAACTTCTCTTGTAATTTCCTGTCATAGCCTTGATTTATTTTTTCCGCCATAGTACTACAATGTGACTATCCATATTATTATGGCAAAATTGAATTGAACTGAAGCAGTAGACTGCAGATTACGAAAATCATCATTTTTTGAATCAGAAAAACTATTGGAGTCTAGAGCATCAATTCGTATTTCATTAATGTGTTATAACTTCTTTAGAAAGAAGTTCAATAGGTACTACTACCATGACGGGACTTCTTCCCCAAATCGTTGTAAACAGTTGCAAGATGTTGATGGATTGCCACCATATGACCTGAAGGTAATACACCTACGGTATGAAGCTAAACTCCATAATTTTGGCCGTTGTAATACTCAGAACAAAATGCAGAAATATGGTCCTGAAATTTGTAAGCTTTGAACAGCTTGAATCAAGTGCATATCATAACGAGCAGTTTGTAGTGAAGTTTAAACAATGTATTTGACCATATCACGTCTGTCTGATCGTGAAAACGAGGACGAACATGATTTTGGGTATAAGGGTCTGGAGGCGCGCTCTTCCCACAAGGATTCAACATAAACTGTTAGGGATTATAACCACAATGTGTACACCTGGTCTTTATAAACGGAAATTTTAGAGAATCATGGCCAAAAGTAGTAAAGAAGTAAGATGTCCTTTAAATACCGAAGTAGGACAAATTAGGGGTATGACAGATGCCCCTATCTAATTGACTTAAACCGAGTAAGATGAACGGCTATGGTGCTCACTCTTTCAAGGTAGAAGACAATTAGATATGAAGAAAACCCTGAATTTGTCCGAAAAGAGAAGGAATGCCTGGGAAAAGAATAATATCACCAAAAAGATGATGGGAAGAGACACACACTGCTACTACCACCAAAAAGATGGTAGAGCAAACACAGTATCGCGTAATCTATCATTAATGACCATGATAGACCCCCCCCCCCGCCAAAAGGATGACAGAGCGAAATACAAGTAAACGATCGCACAATCTGACATCGACGAAATGTCAGACCCACCACCAAAAGGATAAGGGAGCGAAACTCACACCAAAACATCGCACAATCTGATATCGACGAAATACCAGACCTACCACCAAAAGGATGGTAGAGCGAAAACACAAACAAAACATCGCGCAATCTGATACCGACGAAGTACCAGACCTACCACCAAAAGGATGGTAGAGCGAAAACACAGAAGAAAACATCGCGCAATCTGATACCGACGAAGTATCAGACCTACCATCAAAAGGATGGTAGAGCGAAAACATAAGAGAAACGTCGCACAATCTGATATCGACGAAATATCAGACCTACCACCAAAAGGATGGTAGAGCGAAAACGCACATAAAACATCGCGCAATCTGATACCGACGAAGTACCAGACCCACCACCAAAAGGATGACGGAGCGAGACAAGCAAAATTCGCACAATCTATCACTAATGACCATGATAGACCCCCCACCAAAAGGATGATGGAGCGAAACACAAAACAAATCGCACAATCTATCATTAATGACCATGATAGACCCAAAGCAAAACGCGCAATCTATCATTAATGACCATGATAGACCCCTCCATCAAAGGATGACGGAGCGAAATACAAAACAAAATGCACAATCTATCACTAATGACCATGATAGACCTCTCCATCAAAAGGATGATGGAGCGAAATACAAAACAAAATGCACAATCTATCACTAATGACCATGATAGACCTCTCCATCAAAAGGATGATGGAGCGAAATACAAAACAAAATGCACAATCTATCACTAATGACCATGATAGACGCAAACACAAATAAACACAATCTATCACTAATGACCATGATAGACGCAAACACAAATAAACACAATCTATCACTAATGACCATGATAGACGCAAACACAAATAAAATCTATCACTAATGACCATGATAGACGCAAACACAAATAAACACAATCTATCACTAATGACCATGATAGACGCAAACACAATCTATCACTAATGACCATGATAGACCCCTCCATCAAAAGGAAGACGGAGTGGGACACAACGCAAACACAATCTATCACTAATGACCATGATAGACGTAAACACAAATAAACACAATCTATCACTAATGACTATGATAGACGCAAACACAAATAAACACAATCTATCACTAATGACCATGATAGACCCCTCCATCAAAAGGATGACGGAGCGAGATAAACAAAATTCGCACAATCTATCATTAATGACCATGATAGACCCTCACCGAAAGGATGACGGAGCGAAACACACGCGAACGGGTCGCTATCACCAAAAGGATGATAGGACAATACAGATTTGAAGTTTACCAACATCAAAAGGATGCGGGCTAGGTTGAACTGATGAAGTTCGACTATCACCGAAAGGATGATAGTAAGGCAATTGACAACGGTCACGCTTGCTGGGTACAACTCATTGGGGAATCCCTGAGAGGAAGATCGGATTTGAAATGAGTTGACGGGGTACGCCCACCGTCTTTGCTTGGAGGTCATAATTTGCTGAAATAATTTCATGGTTACGCCCATGAATCCTGAAGAGGATGCCCCTGACTGGGCTGAATTTGTCTGGATGTCTTGGTTTGCTCAACAAAAGGTTGAACAACTTCATGAGGAACGCTCATGATTTTGCTGAAGATGCCCCTGTTCGGGCTGGATCTTGCACTGAACTTCTTGGGTTTGCCCAACAAAAGGTTGAACAACTTTGTGAGGAACGCTCACGGTCTTGAATGGTATGCCCCTAGCTGGGCTGAATGTTGGTTTGCATATTTGATCAACCACGAGGTTGAAATTCGTCACGGGAGACGCCCATGGTCTTGAAAAAGATGCCCTTGACTGGGCTGAGTCTTGCTTTGAATAACTTCAAATTTTGTGGGAGAAACCCACAATTGCAGAGGGTTGCCCCTGACTGGGCTTGATGATTGCTTTGAAGCTCTTGAAAATCGTGGGGTAAACCCACCACCTTGTGGAAGATGTACCTGACTGGGCGGTCGACGGTCTTGGAAATCTTCGAGATTGATCCTGGACCTTGACTTGCATACATGAATGCCGGATGATAAATGATATTCCCTATGAGTGGACGCGTAAATGCAAATGCTGACGAGCGGAGATGCTAGAGCTTGGGGAAGTATGGTATGATTGGGGTATGCATATGATGCGGGATACTTATGATAATGAATGTCATGCGTATGATGCGCATGATGCAGACGGGAAATTTGCAGGTGGAGACGCCAGCGTGGTGGACTTTGGGTAGTTGCCAATGCGGATTGGACTTTGGGTGGTGGGAGGGATTGATTTCCTCGACACGCAGTTTGTTGAAGATGCCATGATTGAAGCGGAAGATGTCCTTGATGCCCCAAGTCTGGGATATTTGGATGACTGTGAATTTGCTTCAGAGAAGGTTGCAACTCTGCTTGATGGTCAGGACGACCTGGTCTTGCCCCAGTTTGAACATGGTAGTGGCCTGCCCCACCCAATTCTGACGTATGGAGATTGAACTCGGATGACTTGCCCCTGCTCGAGCTGTTGAATGCTTTGCCCCAGCCTGTGGGTTCTGAAATTATCTTGCTCCGTGTACGCCAATGAAAGTCAAGTTTCTCCCTGATTGCCTCTTGCTGGAGTTTCTTTGAATACCTAGCACTGATTTGCAATTAAAATTGTACATTCATAAATGGTAATAATTAATGCAAAGTTCGATGCAAGTTTGAAAAAGTATTGTTTATTTGGAAGTGTCGTGATAGTGAGACAAATGGACTACTAGCCCAGATGCCGTGCTAATTTGATTGGTATGAAAGATATATCAAGAGAAATGCCACCAATGCTGGTGATTAGAAATCATGTGAGGAGTCAGGTTACGCAACCTTGCGATAATATGCTTTCAGAATGAAACTCGCCTCAATTAGGTCTTTCAAGGGTTGTAACGTGGTCTGGTTCACGGTTATAAAACAAAGGATATTGGGCTCAAAGTATGATTTGTACCCACCCCTTCTTCTTAATGATCTCCAGTCCTACGCTCAGTTAATCCTACACTCGTTTGGACGGTGTAAGCTTGAAGGTTCAAGGTTCGCTCAACGTGGCAGTCACCTTATTTTGGCTTTGATGGATGTCAGTGCCCCTTTGACTTGGGTGGCCACTAAATCTTATTTTATTTTTGTTGAGGATTTCGGGGTCCTCTTTTGCTTTTGTTTTGGTCCCTAACTTTTGCATGGATTGACTTCGTTTGTCAGATCCATCGGGATTGCCTTGATTTTGCCTAAGTCCCCTCTAAGGTGTCTGACTTAGCAGGCTTTTGATTTTTTTGGATTTTGTTGTGACTGCCATAGCATGGGTCATTGATGAACGACCGTCTTCGGGATTTTGCTGAGTTGAATTAACTGAACACTACCCTGCCCCAGATTGAGCGTAAAGGGTTTAAGTATCCGAAGGAAACTGCTACTTCTAGGCTCGAAGTGGTTTACTAGGGATTAACTCCTTATATCTCCGGTGTTTGGGGAATTGAAGCAATGCCTGTACATCATTGACGAGATTCGGTCTGAAAGCATACAGTTTGCAATTATGGGTATCTCGTTCTCATCATCCTCCCTCAAATCATGCTAAACAATAGTGAGTAGAGTGGAGTAAATAAATGTGTCGGTGATAAGCGAAAAATGAGTGAATACGACATAACTAATTCAAAACATGCATAAACGATACATTAATGAAAACCGAATACGAATGGCAATTGTTCAAAGCATACAATACTTAAATACACAAAGACAAAACATAAGAAACTGCGAATAATGAAATGGCCACATGACTGCCTTCTTCGGGGAATGAACTTGACTGGAAGTGATTGTTGGCACTAGTTGACTGGTGGCATCGGATTGTTGATGATGTTTGGAGACTTCCCATTAAAGTTGATAGCATCTCTATCGATCATGTCTTGAATTATGTGCTTGAAAGCCCTGCAGTCCTCAATGGTGTGACCTGGAGCGCCCTTATGAAACTCACAATGGGCATTTGCATCATAATCGGCAGGAATGATAGTTGGAGGAGCTAAATCTCTCGGAACGATAGCTTTCTTCTCCATCAACTGAGCAAAGATTTTGGCATATGGCATTGGTAGACGATCAAAGACTCTATCTGGTCTTCATGTTCTCTGCGGACGCTGTGGGCGAGCACCTTGTCGTTGCTGAGTTGCTTGCATCTGCTGTTGCTGAGGAGGATACTGATATCCTTGTTGGTTGTAGGCTTGTTGCTGAGGAGCCTGTTGCCGTGGCATCTGAGCTTGCGTTGCATGAACAGCTGGCTGATAAGGCATTGGAGCATATTGCGTAGCAGCAACATATGGATACTGATAGTAGGGAACTTGATAAGGCATAGGAGGAGCTTGTTGAGAAGCTTGCCCTTTCTGCGCGAAGATGGCATTTGTTTCGCCTTCCTTCTTCTTGTATCCATTAAAAGGCCTCTTGGCATTAGCCTGGCTGTTAGAACCTCCTGGGATCTTTCCACTCTTCAGCCCTTCCTCAATTCTCTCACCGACGATCACCAAGTCAGAGAATCCAGCGGAGACGCTACCAATCAGCTTTTCGTAGTACTGGCCTTGCAAGGTACCCATGAAGATGTCAATCAATTCACGGTCAACAAGAGGTGGATGCACCCTTGCGGCTAGCTCTCTCCATCGTTGTGCGTACTCCTTGAAGGATTCGTTGTCCTTCTGAGTCATACTCTGAAGCTGAGTACGATTAGGAGCAAGGTCAGTGTTGTACTTGTACTGCTTGACAAATGCATCGGCTAGCTCGGCCCAAGTACGCACACTATTACGCTCCAGCTGCATATACCATTCAAGTGATGCCCCGGACAGGCTGTCCTGGAAGCAATGGATCATGAGCTTCTCGTCTCTGGCATAGGCAGCCATCTTGCGACAGTACATCTTCAGATGGATGTTTGGGCAACTGAGACCCTTGTACTTTGAAAATTCGGGCACCTTGAACTTTGGAGGAATGACAACATCCGGCACCAAGCACAATTCCAGAGCACTGAAAGAATTTGAGTTATGCCCCTCCATGGCGCGGAGTTTCTCGGCTAGGTCTCGGCACATCTTCATGGCTTCTGAATCCTGAGCAGCGACAGGACTGGCGATGGGGATAGCAGCATGATAGTTCTGGACATCATCATACTGATCCATCAGAGTATCTTCGACATGAGGAACCGGGATTTGCACAGCAGCAGGCTGGGCGTGCGGGATAACTCCAACGGTAACTCCAGGCGCTGGGATTGGTTGAGAAGTGTTTCCCTCGGCTGTGTTGTTGAAGTTCAGCGGCATCCCATGAGAACTTGGAATTTGAACCAAAGGAATGGCGGTAGACCCTTGTCCATTGTGGTTGACGACAGCGGCGGCTTCACGCTGTTCTTCCTCTCTCCTGGCTGTGAGGATGGCTTCGAGGATCTGGTCGATCTTTCCTTTCATGGAATCCAACTCTTCCCTGAAGGCGACTTGCTCCCGTTGAATCTGCTCCATCACTCGTCTGGTGTTGGCTCTAGTTGCGTACTGGTGTCGAGGAATCAGCTTGATTTACTGGAGAAGAAGGAACGGAGACATAAGATTCTGTTGAAGGACTGGAGATGCAAAATGCACAACATATGAAATGCAATGCAAATGATATGCAAGATGCAATGCAAGATACAAGATCCAGGATCACAGGATCACAACTCCAACAACTCCTGAAGCTGGTAACCGTAACAGATAAGTAACCATAATTCCTGCTCAAAGAAAACTGACAGGTACAACCTATACGGGAAGGTCTAAACATTCTACCCATAACCCCACTCACGGGATGGTTTCTACGTTTGGTTCCCAGGATCACGGACACTAATCGTATCAGCGTCACGCAACAGGCTGGCTGCATTACGACGATAATGACGATAAGGTCTCTCCTGAGCGGGGTCCTCGTGCTAGGCACACAAGGAGCGAGTCCTTGGAGACTAACATTACACGACCACCAATATCGGAACTGGTGCTAAATAGGGTCCCAGAATCATGGACCCTTCATGAATCAAGTCATGCAACAGGCTAGCTGCGTTACAACAAGATCTACGAATAGGTCTCCTCTGGAGGAGCTTTCATGCTAGGCCCACAAGGAGCGAGTCCTTGGAGACTAACACTACTCGACTACCAATTCTAAACTATGTGTTCTCTCTGCTTTTACCAAAGCTCGGGTGCAGAGCTTTACTCATGATGTCATCCCAGTAACCAACAGGCGACAAAGCACAAATAAAATCTATAAGAGAACAAAAACAAAAAAGAAAACAAATAAAAACAAACACTCCTCACAAACCAAAAGATAGGCTCGACTCTCTCTTTGCATGGAGCAATGAGTCCCCAGCAGAGTCGCCACCTGTCGCACCTCGAAAAATCACGGAGACATTTCGGAAATACGACCCTCGCGCGAAAGGCGCGGAAATGCGGTTCGACAGAGTCGCCACCGAACTTTATTTTTCCCGAACAAACGGGAGAGGAAAATATCGAGAAAACCTCTTGAAAACGAAAGGATAGGAACAGGGCTGTCGCAACCAAGTTCCGGGTTCGGGAGTCGGTTACGTGAGGGGAAGGTATTAGCACCCCTCACGTCCGTCGTACTCGACGGGAACCTCTTAAGGTAATTGCGGGGAGTGTTGTTTAGGTTTACTGGTTTTCTTCTCGTTGATAAAGGTAGAATTGGTAGGGTAAAAGGTTAGAGACGCAAAGGGGAGATGGGTGGATGAAGGATAAGGTGCTCGCCAAGGATTGGGGCCCTTGTGCCTACGTATGCTCATTCGGACGAGAATGAGAAATCAGAGCGTCGTAGTTCGACTACGGGAAATGATGGGGGGAAACGGGAGATGGATAGAAGTGTGCTCGCCAAGATCATCGCAATCTTGTGCCTACGTATCTTATATTCAAGAATGAATAAAGAATCAGAGCGTCCGTAGTTCGTGGTAACAACCACGAAAAGATGAAGTTTGAATTGGTTTGACGTTGAGTTGGGAACGAAAGAGTGACTGACAAACAACCTAAGGGCGTGCCTCAAGAGCTTGTCATTCAAGAATTCAAGGAATGCGAGATCCCAAGAACTCAGTTCTTTCGTAAGTTGGAGATAAGAATTAGATGTTTTGAAATCGAAAGAATGAACTAATAACAACTCGGGGGCGTGCCCAAGAATTACTCGTTCGAATATTCAAAGAATGCTAGATCCTAAGAATATCCTTCTTTCGTAAGTTTGCGAAAGGATTGAATCGAAGAATGGCATGCGAGGCCAAAAGGAAGTTATTTTGAAATGGCTCGACGACGTGTCGAGGATTTGATTGAAGATGGAACCGGCTTGACGACGTGCCAAGGGTTAAGGTTGTGAGAAACGATATTAGTCCCTGAGGGTGCTCCTAATATCGAGACCACGAGGAATTGTGAAAGAAAAGGGTTGCGAATGCGGACGAGCAATCGACTCAGGAGAATATAAAGGACGGTTGAGTTTGAAAAAAGTCGAAAGGTTGAGTGAATAACAACCCAAAGGGCGTGCTTCGAGAGCTATTCACTCGAAAATTCAAGGAATGCTAGACTCCAAGAACCTCCTTCTTTCGAAGTGTGAATCGAAAAAAAATATTTAAAAAGGTCGAAAGATTGAGTGAATAATAACTCAAAGGGCGTGCCTCGAGAATTATTCACTCGAAAATTCAAGAAAGCTAGCCGCCACCTTCTTGGTTCCAACCTCTCATCAAAGCTTTCCTCAAAATCACCTCCTAACATCTCTCCAACCTTCCAAGAATTTCAACAATAAACCTCAACCCCTAATCCTCGACAGAACCTCACTCAAACCATTCATCCACTTTCAATCTTCCCACAGCCAAAACTTTCACCCTCTTCTTCAACCTTTCTTCAAACCCCAAATCCCTTTTTCTTCTCATAAACCAAAATCAACCTAAAACAAAAATAATGAAGAAGTAAAAGGAGAATAAATCAAACCAGAAGAGAGAGAGATTTATCGAACCAGATCCAATCTTCTAATTCCCTTCATTTTTTTCGTTTTCCTTAGCTCTCCCCTCAACCTCCAACACAGTTATTCTTTCGCCAACCTTCAAACCCATAAACCCTTTTTTTCCTCTTCAACACCCCCTAACCTTCAAACTTCTCAACCCACGTAACATTTCCCTATTTTTCTTCCTCATCCTCAAACTCCCAACTTCAACCAACTCAAACCCGCAACGAACCCGTATCGGACCCAGAATAGAGACGGAAGGAGATGAGAAACTCAAAACAAAGCGTGAATAAGGGTGCAAACCAAAGCGAATGAAGGTGAAGTCGAATCGTGAAGGGAGTCGGGGTTTGTCGCCATGTCATTGTCGTAATCTTCCATTAGTCGATAACTCGGGTTCCACTTTGAGGAAGATTAAGGTTTCAATTCATCAGCATTTTTAGCATTTTCTCTTGTTTTGAATATGGTTCTGAACTTGTGGTTGGTTTGACCAGATCTTTTGTTTCGGTGGCTCTAATTCGTCTGTATTTTTAGCAATGATGTAGGCGTGTTTATCTTATTTGATGAGGCATTGATAGTTGTACCTTTAGTTTTTTTTTTTTTAATATTTTAGAGTCTTGGTGATTTTTTCTGATGGCTGA
The DNA here is from genome assembly GCA_963859935.3 of Lathyrus sativus. NCBI lineage: Eukaryota > Viridiplantae > Streptophyta > Magnoliopsida > Fabales > Fabaceae > Lathyrus > Lathyrus sativus. Next base: position 473,964,286 of record OZ012741.1, on the reverse strand, counting down.
GGGGCCTTGTTGCCCACAGTGGACTGTTGGGATCCACACATGCCCAACATGATATCACGCAACCCCTTCCTCTATTTTTGGTTTTTTTTCATAAAATTTTTGTCAATATTACATTTAGTTAATGTATATTCATTTTGTAAATTATCTTTTATTTCTATAATCTTTTTAATATTTCTTTAGAGTATTATATATATTATATATATATATATATATTGACGAGTAGTGACAAACCCGAGACCATTTTCTCTTTAACTTCTTTCATTTTCGATCTTTATTGATTTCTTGCTTATTTTAGTCAATGATGACTGTAATAATTATTATCGGTCAAATTATTGATAGATGATAATTTTAGTCGAGACTACTTCACTTACACTTCAAATCTTTCTTCAAACTTTTTCTCGATCAAACTTCGAAAGAAGAAGGTTCTTGGAGTCTAGCTTTCTTGAATTTTCGAGTGAATAATTCTCGAGGCACGCCCTTTGAGTTATTATTCACTCAATCTTTCGACCTTTTTAAATATTTTTTTTCGATTCACACTTCGAAAGAAGGAGGTTCTTGGAGTCTAGCATTCCTTGAATTTTCGAGTGAATAGCTCTCGAAGCACGCCCTTTGGGTTGTTATTCACTCAACCTTTCGACTTTTTTCAAACTCAACCGTCCTTTATATTCTCCTGAGTCGATTGCTCGTCCGCATTCGCAACCCTTTTCTTTCACAATTCCTCGTGGTCTCGATATTAGGAGCACCCTCAGGGACTAATATCGTTTCTCACAACCTTAACCCTTGGCACGTCGTCAAGCCGGTTCCATCTTCAATCAAATCCTCGACACGTCGTCGAGCCATTTCAAAATAACTTCCTTTTGGCCTCGCATGCCATTCTTCGATTCAATCCTTTCGCAAACTTACGAAAGAAGGATATTCTTAGGATCTAGCATTCTTTGAATATTCGAACGAGTAATTCTTGGGCACGCCCCCGAGTTGTTATTAGTTCATTCTTTCGATTTCAAAACATCTAATTCTTATCTCCAACTTACGAAAGAACTGAGTTCTTGGGATCTCGCATTCCTTGAATTCTTGAATGACAAGCTCTTGAGGCACGCCCTTAGGTTGTTTGTCAGTCACTCTTTCGTTCCCAACTCAACGTCAAACCAATTCAAACTTCATCTTTTCGTGGTTGTTACCACGAACTACGGACGCTCTGATTCTTTATTCATTCTTGAATATAAGATACGTAGGCACAAGATTACGATGATCTTGGCGAGCACACTTCTATCCATCTCCCGTTTCCCCCCATCATTTCCCGTAGTCGAACTACGACGCTCTGATTTCTCATTCTCGTCCGAATGAGCATACGTAGGCACAAGGGCCCCAATCCTTGGCGAGCACCTTATCCTTCATCCACCCATCTCCCCTTTGCGTCTCTAACCTTTTACCCTACCAATTCTACCTTTATCAACGAGAAGAAAACCAGTAAACCTAAACAACACTCCCCGCAATTACCTTAAGAGGTTCCCGTCGAGTACGACGGACGTGAGGGGTGCTAATACCTTCCCCTCACGTAACCGACTCCCGAACCCGGAACTTGGTTGCGACAGCCCTGTTCCTATCCTTTCGTTTTCAAGAGGTTTTCTCGATATTTTCCTCTCCCGTTTGTTCGGGAAAAATAAAGTTCGGTGGCGACTCTGTCGAACCGCATTTCCGCGCCTTTCGCGCGAGGGTCGTATTTCCGAAATGTCTCCGTGATTTTTCGAGGTGCGACACTTGGCCCCGAACCGAGTCCAACTGCAGAATCTGTCGCAAAGGAACAATGAAAGTTTCAAGGAATACGCCCAGCGGTGGCGTGAGTTGGCAGCTAGGGTTCAGCCGCCGATGGTTGAACGTGAGCTCGTGCAGATGTTCGTAGCCACCCTCCCAGGGGTTTACTATGAGAAGTTGGTCAGCGGTATGTCCAGAACCTTCTCAGATCTCATTATCACGGGTGAGCACATCGAAAATGGGATCAAACTCGGGAAAATTCAAGGTGATTCGTCCTCAGGAGGAGGCGGAAGGAAACCTTATAGTGGCAAAAGACGGGAAGGAGAAAAGAGCGCTGTGACCAACGCTCGAAGGAAGGGTAAAGGTCCTCACCAGCAGGTGGCCAGTATAACTATCCCGGCAGTTTAACAGCCACAGCAGCAGCAGCAACCGAATCAACAAGGGTACAGAAAGTATCAGAATCGGGCACCTCTGTCGAGCCGTCACCTCGAGACACCGCCCATGTCGTACGCGCAACTATTGCAGACCTTGCTTCAGCTACAGTTGATCCAGAAGAGAACACTGGCTCCCTTGACAGGGGCACCTCCGCCAGGGTACGACGCGAATGCAACTTGTGAGTTTCACTCAGGGGCACCAGGCCACACAATAGAGAACTGCAAAGCCTTCAAGCATAAGGTGCAGGACATGGTGGACGCTAAGATCATCAACTTCTCGGATAATGTGCCAAATGTCACGAAGAATCCTATGCCGAATCATAGGGGAGGTGGAGTAAACGCCATTATCGAAGACGAGAGCTTAGATTTGTTGACTGACGTCAGAGATTTGAAGACGCCGCTTAGCTTCGTTAAAGCTAAGTTGATGAAAAGAGGTTTCTTTCCAGGTTGCGGAGAGCTGTGTATGGGCTGTGCAACAAGTCCTGATGGATGTGAACATTTGATAGAGGGGATTCAAAGTCTGATGACTGAGGGAATCCTGCAGTTCAGCCGAAGGGCCGAAAGTGGATCGGGAGAGGTAATGCTGAAGCAAGATGATGAGGTTGCCACCATCACCATCCCTCGCCAGACGATAACTATTTCTGCACCCACACCACCCACGATTACCATCACCAAAGCTGGGCCGATACCCTTCGAAAGCACTAATGTCGTCCCGTGGCATTATGAGGCTGAAGTCTACTGCAACAGACAGAAGTTGGAGCTAGAACCGTTTGGGTCATCTGTGGAGAACCTTGCGGGAATCAGTGGTATTACTCGCAGCGGAAGAGTGTTTGCACCACCAGAGGTCGTGGCGGATAGAGCAGTCAGAGCTGATGCGGCTGATAGAGGTAAAAGTAAAGTCGTTGAGGAGATCCCGCGTGGGGTAGAGAAAGACTTACTTGTTAAAGACGCCGAGGAGTTTATGAGGTTGATTAAAAAGAGCGACTACAAGATTGTGGATCATCTCCATCAGACACCCTCGAAGATTTCCATCCTGAACTTATTGCTGTGTTCTGAAGCACACCGCAACGCGCTGCTGAAGGTGTTGAACGCCACATATGCACCGCAGGAAATATTGGTAAATCAGCTAGAGGAAGTCGTAGCCCACGTGAATGCTGGAAATGGGTTAGGGTTCACTGACCTAGAGCTGACGCCGAAGGGGAGGAACCACAATAGCACTCTGCACGTCTCGATAGAGTGTAGGGGCACGATTATGTCACACGTGTTGGTGGACACGGGTTCGTCACTCAATGTTCTTCCGAAGAAGGCATTAATGAAGTTAGATACTCGCGGAGTGATCTGCACACCCAGTGATCTGGTGGTGAAGGCGTTCGATGGAACCAAACGCCATGTTTTCGGGGAGGTGACCCTGCCAATCCAAGTTGGTCCGGAAACGTTCGACGCAGTCTTTTATATTATGGACATCATGCCTGCCTACAGCTGTCTCTTGGGTCGACCGTGGATCCATGCTGCTGGTGCCGTGACCTCCACGTTGCACCAAAAACTCAAATATGCTGTCGGGGGTAGCATCGTAATGGTATGTGGCGAGGAAGACATAATGGTGAGCCATTTGTCGTCCTTCAAATATGTTGAGATGGATGGAGAAATCCATGAGACTCTATGCCAAGCGTTCGAAGCTGTCAAAGTGAGGGACGTAGCTCCTGTAGTCACGGAAAAGCCAGAGATGAATCTCTCCTCATTCAAGGAAGCTCGGGCCGTTGTCCAAGCCGGATCTACCCCAGGCTGGGGGCAAATCTTGGAGATACCTAACAAGCAAGATAAGTTTGGGTTGGGATATTCTCCTGGAGCTGAAGCTTCTTCTTCTAGGAGTGCGTCGCGAGGTAAGGGGCCAATCCAGTTTACCAGTGGTGGAGTGATTTTCGAAAGCATCAACGCGGTGTCTGAAGACAGCGGAGATAGCGACTGTGACCTCGACTCTTGGATCTAGCCAAGCAAGCCAGGCGAGGGCCTCAACAATTGGTCCGTCAAGGATATCATCCAGATGGCAAGCGAAGAGTAATGATTTACTTTTTCCAATCATTGTACAACCCTATGTCCTACCCGGGGCATGGTGGTTTTATTGTCAGGGCCTTGTTGGATTATGTACATGCATTTTGTTAATAAATCAAAGGCGTTTTTCTTCGTATTCAAATATTGTGATCTCTGTTATTCCTGTTTTCTATTTGTTTTGAAAAACAATAAAATGGCAATGGGGTTTGTGCTAACCTGCACATCCTTGTTTTAAACTTAACCCTTGTTATTGCAGGATCCACATAGCAGATGACATCGACTCTGGACCTTCTACGACTCACTTCGACTTCGATTGCCCGATCTATCAAGCCGAAGAAGAGATTGATGAAGACGAAGACCTTCCCGAAGAGTTGGCCCGCTTGTTGAAACAAGAAGAGAAAGTTATTCTGCCTCATGAAGAGGAGATCGAGATTGTGAATTTGGGTTCTGAAGAACTAGTCAGGAACATTAGGATAGGGGCCGCATTGCAGAGCGATGTCAAGCAGAGATTAGTCAAGATGCTGAGAGAGTATAGTGACGTCTTTGCTTGGTCATACGAAGATATGCCCGGACTTGACACTGACATCGTGGTCCACCACTTACCGCTGCGAGAAGATTGTCCTCCCGTTAAGCAGAAGCTTAGAAGGACGCGACCAGATATGGCCGTTAAGATCAAAGAAGAAGTGCAAAAGCATCTTGACGCTGGCTTCTTAGCGATCACTACTTACCCTCCGTGGGTCGCCAACATAGTGCCTGTATCGAAGAAGGATGGCAAGGTATGAATGTGCGTCGATTATCGGGATTTGAATAGGGCGAGCCCTAAAGATGATTTCCCGCTGCCTCATATTGATGTGTTGGTCGACAATACAGCTCAGTTCTCCGTATTTTCGTTCATGGATGGCTTCTCCGGCTACAATCAGATCAAGATGGCGCCGGAGGACATGGAGAAAACTACGTTTATCACTCATTGGGGAACATTTTGCTACAAGGTAATGTCTTTCGGTCTGAAGAACGCAGGGGCCACTTACCAACAAGCAATGGTTACTTTGTTTCATGACATGATTCATCATGAGATTGAAGTCTATGTTGCTGACATGATTGCGAAGTCCCAAACGGAGGAGGGACATATGGTCAATTTGCTGAAGCTTTTTGAGAGGCTTAGGAAGTTGAGGTTGAGGCTGAATCCTAACAAGTGTACTTTTGGAGTACGGTCCGGAAAGTTAATGGGGTTTATCGTGAGTGAAAGAGGCATCGAGGTTGATCCTGCGAAGATTAAAGTGATACAAGAAATGCCAGTGCCGAAAATAGAAAAAGAAGTTTGTGGTTTCCTGGGCAGAATAAACTACATTGCAAGGTTTATTTCTCAGCTCACAGCCACGTGTGAACCGATGTTCAAACTATTAAAGAAAGATCAGGCGATTACCTGGAATGAGGATTGCCAGAAGGCATTCGACAAGATAAAGCAGTATCTTCAGGAACCTCCAATCTTGATACCCCCAGTGGCTGGACGACCTCTAATCATGTACCTGACAATTCTGGAGAATAGTATGGGGTGTGTTCTCGGTCAGCACGACGAGACGGGCAGAAAGGAGCATGCCATTTACTATTTGAGTAAAAAGTTCACAGACTGTGAATCTCGTTACTCGATGCTGGAGAAGACGTGTTGCGCACTAGCCTGGGCTGCCAAACGTTTGCGACAGTACATGCTCAATCACACCACTATGCTAATTTCGAAGATGGATCCGATCAAGTACGTCTTCGAGAAGCAAGCACTTTCGGATAGGATTGCCAGATGGCAAATGGTGTTGACGGAATATGATATTCAGTACGTGTCCCAGAAGGCCATCAAGGGAAGCGTATTGTCTGTATACCTTGCCGAACAACCAATCGAGGATTACCAGCCGATGAAATTTGAATTCCCTGATGAGGATATCATGTTTCTCAAAGCGAAGGATTGCGATGAGTCGTTGCCCGACGAGGGGCTGGATAGGAAATCCCAGTGGAAGTTGATATTCGACGGGGCGGTTAATTCTTATGGAAGTGGTATCGGGGCGATCATCACGACTCCCCACGGATCCCATATCCCGTTCACTGTGAGATTGACGTTTCCAGTCACCAATAACAAGGCGGAGTACGAAGCATGCATTATGGGTCTAGAAGAAGCAATTGATTTGAGAATTAAGAACCTAGACGTGTATGGTAACTCGGCGCTTGTGATCAACCAGATTAAAGGGGAGTGGGAGACTCGTCAATCGAATTTGGTGCCGTACATGAACTATGCCAGAAGGCTGCTTCCGTTCTTTGATCGAGTGGAACTCCATCATGTGCCCAGGGCCGAAAACCAGATGGATGATGCCTTAGCCACGTTAGCTTCGATGTATAAAGTCAATTTTTGGAATGAAGCTCCAAGAATTGTCCTTTCTCGTCTTGATAGACCTGCATTCGTCTTTGCGATCGAAGAAGCCTCTGACGGCAAGCCATGGTTCCATGATATCCATACCTTCCTTATGACTAAGGAGTATCCTGCGGGAGCGTCAGCCCAGGATAAGAAGACTCTGAGGAGGCTATCTGGGAATTTTTATCTCAATCCTGATGGAGTTTTGTATAAAAGAAACCACGATCTCGTGCTACTCAGATGTGTAGATGAGAAAGAAGCGAGTATGCTCATGGAAGAAGTCCATGAAGGCACATTTGGTACGCACGCCGGCGGGCATGCTATGACGAGAAAGATCCTGAGAACAGGATACTACTGGCTGACGATGGAATCGGATTGCTTTAAATTCGCGAAGAGATGTCATAAATGCCAGATTTATGCTGATAAGATTCATGTGCAGCCGTGCCCGTTAAATGTCATGTCCTCCCCGTGGCCGTTCTCCTTGTGGGGCATCAACATGATAGGCAAGATCGAGCCCACTGCATCTAACGGTCATCGCTTCATTCTAGTAGCTATTGACTACTTCACCAAGTGGGTGGAGGCAGCCTCATATGCTAATGTGACCAAGCAGGTGGTGGCTAAATTCATAAAGAGGGACATCATCTATCGTTACGGAATTCCCGAGCGGATCATTACTGATAATGGTTCGAATTTGAATAACAAGATGATGAAGGAGCTGTGCCAGAGTTTCAAGATTGAACACCACAACTCGTCTCCTTACCGGCCGAAGATGAATGGCGTCGTTGAAGCAGCCAATAAGAACATAAAGAAGATTGTTCAGAAGATGGTTGTGACCTACAAAGATTGACACGAGATGCTGCCATTTGCACTGCACGGTTATCGTACAACGGTACGTACATCAACTGGGGCAACTCCTTTCTCCTTAGTGTACGGTATGGAAGTTGTCCTACCGTTAGAAGTGGAGATCCCTTCTTTACGAGTTTTGGTTGACGTGAAACTCGACGAGGCAGAATGGATTGAAAACCGACTAAACCAACTCAGCCTGATGGACGAGAAGAGGTTAGCATCGATTGCGCATGGTCGTTTATACCAAAGCCGAATGAAGAAAGCTTATGATAAGAAGGTGCGCCCTAGAAGCTTTCAGACGGGTGATCTCGTCCTGAAGAAGATTCTTCCTCCACACTCCGATCACCGGGGTAAGTGGACTCCTAATTACGAAGGTCTGTATGTTGTCAGCAAGGTCTTCTCGGGAGGAGCTTTATTGTTATCCACGATGGATGGTGAAGATTTCGCATCCCCGGTGAACACGGACGCAGTTAAAAAATACTTTGCTTGAAAGCGACCCGCTGGACAGTAAAAAGAGAGTCCAGGCAAAAATGGGGCATCCCGGCGAACCATAAAAAAGGGAAAAAGGTTCGGGCAAAAATTAGGGATATAAATTGAAAAAATGTACACCCGCAAAGTCAAAAACCCGGATGGGCGACTTTGGCAAAAAAGGGTATCCCGGTGAACTGAAAACTCGCAAAGGGCGGTTCACGCAAAAGTTAGGGATTTGAAAAAGCAAATGACTACGTTCCATGTATGGACTTTCATTGTTTAGTGGTTTGGAAGACCTGAGGGCCGTTTATCCGAATCAATCTCTTCTGAAGCTGAAGCATCGGAGAAGTATCGAAGTCGAGTGGGTCATAGAGGGATCAACTCATGGTGTTCGTCTACGCCTCGTTGCCGACATTTGTATATACTGATGTATATTTATGTTTTATTTTTGCACGGCTTCCTCATTCCAGGAGCTTGCATCTGTTGTAAAATATTTTTACCCATTCAAGGTTTCGTTATCAATAAAATGTATACTATTCAGCAATTCTGTTTGCCTGTTTAGCATTTATCTGCTTTGTTTGCGAAAAAGAACGCCGATGTTTTTGATAAAATGCGCATACATAAACTTACTGGCCTAGGCCACTGATTGTTGAAACAATGAATTACTCGAACATTGTCACAAGATAATAACCTTGATTGGTCCCTTTGAGAGGGGCATCTTGTCTGTTTGTTTGTGTTGTTACAGGTGTAGCATATTCCAGACAGTGCGCCGTGCGCATCCCCAAGCAGGATGGTTCCTCCTTCTCCAGCAAGGTTCAGCAGTCTCTCCCTGCAGAGTCCGAACATGAGATCGTGAGCATTGATATGTCTCCCCGGGCAGAGAAGATTCTCTCCCCAGCCAAGTACATCCTGAAGGAACGACATCTCCCCATCTGAGTCATGCGCTGAAGTATGCAGCAGTTGATAGCTCCAGACGGAAGTCTCCGTCGGAATTGCGATTCCCCACAGAGTCGTACTCTCCCCTGTAAGCAGGATGATTCCTTCTTCCCCAGCCGAGTTTGCAGATCCCCAAGAGAGCCGAGTCCTTGGAAGCCGTTCGGGCCATGATTGGTTTTCCCCAGTAGAGTGTTGAATAGCTAATGCCGTATTTCCCCGCCGGAGTCGTTATCTCCAGGGAAGTGGCCGTGAAGGTCGTGCAGTTTATTTCTGCGATTTACATCGCTTTCCTCAAGAGGGCCAGGTTCTCGCAGAGCTTCATCCCCCGCAGCAGTCAACTGAAGTTTGTTTCCCCTTGTGGAGTCCGATCGAGATTGGCGTGACCTTTTTCTCCTCGGCAGGATGATTCCTTCCTCCACCAGAGTGGTTCCTTCTCCTTGACAGGAAGATTCTCTCGTCGGCATTTATTTTGCTGACGGGGCCGTAGCATTCTGCACGATTGCATAGCATCTATCATAAACGCATAGCACTGCCACCACGTGGAATATTACGCCATTGTCGATCATATGCATACTAGACATGAGCTAGGGCGTTACTGTTCTTGTTTTGCAGGTGTTCCTCCGCAGAATGGTTTGCTCAAGATGATTCTTGAATTCCCTCAGCGAAGTGTTTGCTTAAGATGATTCTTAAAATCCCCTGTGAAGTCGCCAGAGAGGGTTGCTCAAGGTGATGCTTAGAGTCCCCGACAGAGTGTTTGCTCAGGACGATTCCTGAAATCTCCAACAGAGTTATTGGTTCAAGATGATTCTTGAAGTCTCCGGCAGAGTTATTTGTCCAAGATGATTCTTAATGTCCTCAGCAGAGATGATTTGCCCAGAATGATTTTTGGATCCCCGAAGCAGAGTTACTTGATAGTTCTCCAGAATCCCCCAGCGGAGATGCGCCATCCCCAGCAGGTTTCTAAATAGCAAAGTTGAAACTTCCCTCGAGGACTTGACGATTGAAGTCCAACCGTTCTCCCAGCTGATTCAGAGTGCCTGATGGTAGAAGTTGGATATCCCCAATTGGTTCATGATTGACCGCGAATTCTATTCCCGACTTACTGATGAAGTCCAGCTGATGCCCGAAAGTCCTCTTTGAATGCCCGGTGGCACGATTAACTTGATTGTTGACCTGACGAGTCCCGAGGAATCTTGATGCCTGACGGCATGATCGACCATGTATCACCGGTTACCGCGTGACCAATTCTCCAGCTAGTTGCCGTGCAGCTAATATTTCAGTTTTCGAAGATTCGTTCCCGTTAGAGTATCGTGTACTCGGGCAGTTGGCAAATTTTTGGGTTTGTCGGTATTCAACCATCTCGCACCTTGATTGGTTGAGAGCAGTTCGCTTCTCACCCAGTCAGGTTTAAGCCGTTTGAATAGGGGCAGCTGTTGCACCCCAAAATTTGACCAACTTTTCGTTACCTAGCTTATGGTTCATTTCATTCACCTTAGCATCATCATTTGCATTTCATTTACATGTATGCAGGAGATCAAGAGGTAGGAGTACCAATCAAGAACTTTGAAGCTAGCTAAGAAGGTTATTCAAGTGCTCAAGGGTAGATATCTTTGTCAGAGAAGTCAAAAGATCCTCAGAGAGAATGGTTGAAACCAAGGGTGTGTCTCCTAACTTGAGAGTTGTGGAAAGACCTCAGATGATTCTGAAGCCATGAATGTGGACTGGAAGCCTTAAGAGAGCCTATGAGATGCCTTGAAAGCCATCATGAAGCCTAGACAGGTCATTATGCAAGATTAAGAAGACTCAGCCATGAGTGGTGCAGTTAGGGTTTGACTAGGTCAACCCTAGGTCAACTGATGACTTGGAGAGGGTTGAGACCTAATTCAAGGGCCATGTGATCATGGGTTGATGCATTGAGAGGTTATAAGGATGATTCCAAGGTCAACTCATCATGATTGAAGGGTTTGAGAAGTTTCAAGCTAGGGTTGCTAAGGCTTGACAGTGTAAAATCCCCTAGTTTGACCCCTATCTTCAAGGCAGTTTAGCACAAGATGTGACTGTCATCTCATCTTGCCCCCAACATGAATATTGTAGAGCTTGCTCTTAGCTTTAATTTGAGTACTAGAAGTCCTTGATAGGATTTGTAGAGCTCAAGTTATGACTTTGACAAATTACAGGTCATCTGAGGTATGTGAATCTGGGGCCTTGAAAGTCACCCAACTTGCATCAAACTTTTGCCATAGAAGGATGATTCCTATGAACCCTTGTGTCGCTACTGTGAAAATCGGCGCTGCCTGACAGAAGAGTCGCCACCGTGCGTTATTTATCCCAACGGAGGGAAAGGAAACGCTCGAAGTAAACCTCACAAAAAACGGGGAAAGGCATGGTCATCGCAACCAAAACCTGGGTTCGGGAGTCGGTTACGCAAGGGGAAGGTATTAGCACCCCTCACGTCCATCGTACTCGATGGGATTCATGCTTGCTTGGGTTGTCTACGGGATGCAAAAACAATCTATCCTACGGCTGCTAAATCTAAAAGGAAGGGGAACTGACTCGATAGAGCGTCGCACTCTATGCCTACGTATTCTCAAGAGAGAAAGTCAGAGTCAACGTAGTTCAGGACTACAGGGAAAATGGCTCGCCAAGACCTCGCGTCTTGTGCCTACGTCATTCCACACTGCATGGAAGATCAGAGCTTTACGTAGTTCAGGCTAACTACGGCTAAACAGGGTATTCTCACACAACAGTGAGAAATTAATCTGGTTTCAAAGGTACGGGAACCTATGGGAAAAACTACGGTCTGGTCTCAAATGCACTCGGGCAAGAGAAAAAAAGGGTAACATCAGTCGTCAGCGGGAAAGTCTCGATCGCACAACAGCGAGAGAACAAAAGGTCAGTTGTTAGTGTGCTCGCTAGGATATCGCATCCTATGCCTACATATTCTCGTCTGGTACGAGAAATCAGAGCAGCTGTAGTTCGGCTACTTCGGGACCACAACTCAAATCTCATTTTATTAACATTCTGAAAAATGATTACAATGGTGGCATACTGAAAATAAACTCCTAGGAAATACTATCCTATCCTATGAAAAATCAAATGGAAAAATAGTCCCCTAACAAGTGGACTTCTAAAATTACCTCTAAAAAGGCATAAAAGAATTCTATGAAGAAAAAATATATCCTAAAGAAATATTAAAATCTATAAACTATTATCTTTTTATTTCTTTATTTTTCACAAATTCTTTTTCAAGTATTCTTCTATTTTTTTCTCAAACTATTCTTTTTTCCATTTTTTCATAATATTTTTTTGTATATTTTTCTCTCTATTTCTCTCTATTTTTCTCACTATTTTTCTCTATTTTTCTCACTATTTTTCCACATTCTTTTCAATATATTTTCTTCTTTTCTCATTTCCTTTCTTTTCATATATTTTCTTTTCTTTTTTCATTTCTTAATATTTCTTTTTTCTCAACATATATTTTTTTATTGTATTTCTTTTCCTCCTTTTTCCCTTAAAACTAATCAAATGTTTACACAAGAAATAATAAAAAAGAAAAAAAAAACACAAGAGGGGAGGGGGGTTAGTTACAGTTATAGGAGTATACAGGCAGTAACACATTGGGCCCAACCCAATAGACATTTGCAGCCAAAAAACGGATGGGGGGTGCAGCTAATGAACATGGAGGTGGTGCGTTGGGCTTGGCCCATAGTCCCTCAAAAAAATTCACGCGGGGAGGGGGTGGACGAAGAAAACGCAGGTGTATGCTGGGATTGGCTTTGGGCCCAAGAAGGTCAGCCCAATCCCTGGCCACGTATCACTCAGGCTAACCAAAACCCTAGATGCCTCTCCTCTCTCAGTTCACTGTTCACCGCCGCTATCGTCACCCCTATCCTCCCTCTCGCAAACTTCTCACAACACCTTACTACCAAACTTCGTTCAAATCTCACCAAAGAACAAATGAATCAAAACTACAACGTCATAAGAAATGCAAATCGCTGGAATCAACACCCATCCTTGACGTTCTTGAGGACCGGTAGTTGCTGAGGGCTCTGAAGAATCTTTTGAAGACGTAATGAAGGATATTGCTGGAGATTTCTGGAGATGAAGTCGTTCGTTGAGGATCTGGAAGGATCCACATGCACGAAGTTGCTTGATGAACTTACAATATCGGATGAAATTGATGAACGATGCTAAACGTTTTGGAAAATGCATGAAGATCTGGAGGATTTGTGATGTTTGTTGAAGAAATCTGGAGATCTTTGAGTTTCGGAAAAATCACTGGAGATTCTTGAAGGTGATGATTGCGAAGGAATCTTGATGCATGCTGAAGGTTTCTGGAAGCGGATGAAGGCTGGATGATGATGAATGATGAAATTCTTTGAAGATCTGGAAATTCTTGAGGATGAATTTCTGGAAAATTATTGACGAAGGTCACTTGAAGGAAGTTTGTCGAAACTTTTGGATGAACACGGCGTTCTTGAAGCTTGTTGAAGATCTGGAATCTTGTGAAGAACAATGGTGATATTCTTGAAGATCTGGGAAAAAGGACGAACACGATGAAGAATCGCTGGGAACTGGATGAACACGCGATGGTGATTGAAGCTGATGATTGTGCTTCTTGATGACTTGATGAGCGTTGATGGAGATTTGGAGATTTGATGAATCCACGACGGTTTCTGGAAAAAACGAGACGGATGAACGATCTGAAGATTTGTTGGTGAAGATCTTGAAGGACGAACACGAAGGTGAACAGATCTTGAAGCAACTGAAATAACTTCTGGGAACTGATGAATCTGATGAACAAATTGTTGATGAGGGTTGATGATGATTGTGGATGATGTTAATCGGTTGAATCTGGAGATGATTGTGGATGATGTTGATTGGAGGAAGATGAAGTTTGATCGAAATTCTGGGGATTTTTTGGGTGTTTTAGGGTTTCCGGTGATGGGTAGGGCGACCGGAGTAGGTTGAGGGTCGCCGGAGTTGGTTGGGGGCGGGGGTTGCATGGCCGCCGACCATGCAACCGGTGAGTCTCCGGTGGTTGCCGCGTGGTGAGGTGAGTGGAGGGGGAGTTTGCATGGACGCCACGTGTGTGTGCGTGGCAGAGAGATGGGAAGTGGTGAAAACGCGTGGCGTGATGATAATGTGTAACGTGGGTCCCCTCCTTTGCTTACACGTGGAGCTGAATTATTTATAGGACTTGGAACTTTCTGGACCTTTCTGGACTGAAAATGCATGAATTGGGCTTTGCATGAATTGGGCCCACACGAAAATGAATTAACATGGACTCTGTACAGGACGATTAAGACTTAATCAAAAACTAATGCCTAATTACAACTGACTAATTAAAATCTAACTAACCAATTAAAATTCTAAAAACAACAAAATCTAATAAAACAAACGATCAAGACCTGATTAAGCTAATTAAATCGCAATTAAACCAAAAAGGAGAATCATCCTAAAAATTCTATTAACTCTAATTAAATCTATAAAAAAAAAGATTAACTGCTAATTAATATCTATTATAAAAACTATTAATCCCTATATCTATATTAAAATCTATATTAAACCTATTAAAATCCTATTAATAAAATCCATAATATCTATTAAACCATTATTCTATTTAATATGCTAAAAGATTTTAAAATCTATTAAACTTCTATTAAAAAACAACTATATTATTTCTAAAATAAAATCTATATTATTCTATTATTCTAAAATGATTAAAGATCTATCTAAAAAGAATTAAAACCATTAAAAATATATTTTCCTATTAATATTCTATATCTAAAAAATATATTCAAAATTCAATTAATATTCTAAAAGAAAAATCTATTAATATTCTATATTAATCTAAAAATGATTTTAAAGCTATAAAAAAATCTAAAAATAGCTAATAAATTCTAGAAAAATCACAATAATTCCCGAAGGAACAAAAATAGCACTGAACGACAAAAAACACTGCGAGAGCGCACCAAAATAGCCGGTAAAAATAAACGGGCACCGAAATATCCCTAAAAACCACAGCACGAGCTGAAAACACCAGGAATAGCACGACTTCCCAAAAAAATACGATTCTACCTATCTGAACTGATTAAAAACACCTGAGACGCGAGACGAGAGCTGTGATCCTGATAAAATCAAAACAACTGAAAAATGCATTGTATGCGATATGCAGATGCGAATGCGGTCATGCGTCGAAACATAGGACCAAATACAGGACCCGGTTGGTCAAATTTTAGGGTGCAACAGCTGCCCCTATTCAAGCGGCTTCGACCTGAATGGTTGAAGAGCGCTCAGCCTTCAAACATTCAAGGTAGATGACGGTTGAATACAAATGAAACCCTGAAATTTGCCAACCGCGGGAATATACTGCAAACTGCTTGAGGAATAGCCTCCAATGAACTGAAGTTTGGTTGTCACGGCAACAACTGGTCAATTTTCTGATAAATTTTCTTCTCCTTGTCACCAATCACCTGTGCGACGCCACAAGTATTGGAATAATGCTTCGAAAAGCAAACGACTTGATTTCCATCTCTCTTATGGGATCAAATCCTGTCAACTCACAGTTCACTGCGAACTTGAGGACAAATCTCCTGGGGAACTTCTGAATCGACTGCTCGACACCCATTCTGTCAACAGGTCGCAGCTTCAGAAACTTGATATATGTCAATCTTTTTTTTCAGTGCCGACGTAACAACCAAATGAAGAATCATTCCGCTGGGGAAGACGAGAAGCTTAACGACACAACTCTGCGGGGAAACAAATTCGAAATCCAATAGGTAACCAACCTGGTCCATGTTTAGAAATGCGTATGCTTGAGAATGATGCAATGCCCTATATGACACGAATATGCTATGCATTCTGTTTGAAAATGCGATACCCATACGGCATGGAAATACTATATGCTTAATAGATGCAAATCTTAACAATATATGCAAATGCTAATGCAGGCTCGAGCTGCCAGAGAACACCAGGTCTGAAAACCACTTGGCAAAATAAATGCCGAAGGCAACGTCAAATCTACTGGGGATGAACCGAAGTCACAGAACCATCTCAGCAAAATAAATGCTGGAAAAGGGAAACCAAATCCGCTAGGGATAACCGTCCTGCTGGAGAAATGAAAAGGCAACCCTGCTTGGCGATTTCACTGGGGAAAGAAAAAACAACTCTGCTTGGGGATGCTCTCTTCAAACCAACGGCAACTGAATGTGCTCTGCGGGGATTGATCAAAACTGGGGTTGATTGCGCGCAGCACGCTGCTGGAAATTCCCCTACTATCAAGGATATCAATCTTAATCTGCCTGGGATACTCCGAATCCTACTCTGATACGGGGTAAAATACAATCTCGACTCTTCCGAGGATAATACGCAACTTTCATCTGCTGAAGAGTAACAAATCTGATTTAACAACATCCACAAGGAACCCAAACATTAATCGGAGCACTGGTATCCGTCGAGCTTCGTATCGGGGAACATGACAACATGCGAGTCATTGGGAACTACTGTGTCAGATACCTTTAGGTTTTTGTTTTTTAAGATAAACATGGACTATGTACACAGTGGAAGATATGGAAAATACTAGACGAGAACTAGCATTCAGAGGTAGACTACCAGAATAGAACTGATAGCAAAATAGGTTATCAAACGAGAATTGATTTGGCTTGGACATCAGACAGGGCTGACTGGATAACAGACTGATGCATAGACAACCAGGCGAGAACTGGCTGAAAGCTGACGCATACCAGGCGAGAACTGGTATAACACATAGATTAAAACAGACGATGATCAGACGAGAACTGATTACGCGACGACATGTACCAGACGAGAACTGATACAACACTTGAAGAAACGGCGACCAGACGAGAACTGGTTACAATAAACTACACTAGACGGGAACTGATGCTTACAATAAACTACACCAGACGGGAACTGATGTTTACGGAAGGGTGGGCCAGACGAGAACTGGTAACCGGTTTGCCAGGCGAGAACTGGACTTTGGAAACGACTGGTTACTGACACGTAACAGGTTTAACTGCAGGTCAATGATCCAACGACAGCAAGGCCTTTTTTGGAATGTTAAGGGTTTTGATAAGGGTAATGACACGATTCCCCGATACTCAACTCTGGCTGGGGATAAACAGACTGGCTTGAACAACTTGCCCCAGTACACTCAGCTGGGGATAAAAAGACTGGCTTGAACAACTTGCCCCGGTACACTCAACTTGCCCCAATCTAACTCTTGGGAGTACTTGCTCTGAACAGCTCTCTACGAGACGACCTCGAGATTACTTGCCCCGGTATCTATACGACAACAGAATTCAATCTCCATTAGACATTCCTGCAGTAACTTGCCCCTGAATGAACGTTCTAGCGACTTAACCCGATCTGATTTTCCACCTGAAGTATCTGCTTTCAAATCTCCACGCTCTGAATGATTGCCCCTGATTAGCTCTCGAGAAGACTCACTTCTGATCAACTGCTTCTCAAGCATACTGCCCCTGATCAACTGAAGCTTCGGGACTTGTCCTCAGACTAACTGATTACGAACTCACTGGAAGTCAATGCCCCTGATTCACAAGGCTTCACAACATACACCATTCTGGTTCAGACTGCTGAATTACTCATTCCTGCTCGATTATTCCCTGTTGGAATTTCTTTCATGCCAGCTACTAACCTGCAATTAAAAACTGTCTGTTCACGAATGGTAATTTTAATGCAGTGTTTATGCAGATTTTGAAAAAATTTGAGCTGTCACTCATTTACATGTCATGATTGTGAGTGACGAATGAACCTAAGTTCAAACGTGGTGCTTACGTGGTCAGTGAAAAATACAACAAGGATGTGACTAGCAAGTCAAGAAGGAGTCAGGTTACTCAACCTTATCGTAATGCGCTTTCGGAATAAACCCTACCTCAATTAGGTCTTTTAAGGGTTGTATCGTGGTCGGGTTCACGGTTCGTGAAACAAAGGATATTTGGCTCAAATTTTGCTTTGTACCCACCCCTTCTACGTGATGATCTCCAATCCTAAGGTTCAGTTAACCTGACACGAGCGCTCGCCTCTTTGAGAGGTATGTTGAATGGTAAGAACCGCAGTTAAGGAACTCACAAGGTTTTTCCGGAGTGATAGTTACTCCTTCTTCGCTTTCGGTGTCTGTGTACACGACTTTGTGACTCGTTGGGGAAAATTTTTTTATTGATATCCCCTCTTTTTCGTTCTTTTGATTCCCTAATTTTTGCCTGGACTGACTCATTTTGAGTTCTTTTCGATTTTTTTCTTTTGAAGTCCAGCGGGATGCCCTGATTTTTGCCTAAGTATTAGCTTTCCAGCTTTTTCGTTTCTTTTTTACTTAGCGGGCTTTCTTTCTTCTTTCTTTTGGAACAAAGTCGTGTGACACTGGTTGTCCTGATTGCTCCGAAAGGATTGTAACTGTCTCACTCCTGGTTGGTGAGGTATGACCTCTTGAAAGGCATAAACTGATTGGTCCTCGAAAGACAACACTCCTCTGTAAGACTTGAACGCTCGGTCAAGCTAACCGACAACTACCCTGCCCCGGGTTAAGATGTGAGGGTTTAAAAAAATTCCGAAAAAACTTCTACTTCCTGGCTCGAAGTGGTTAACAAGGGACTAACTCCTTATATCTCCAGTGTTTGGGGAATTTGCAACAATGCCTTGTACGTCATCGGTAAGGTCTTATCTGAAAGCATACGATCATCGGTTATGAGTTTATTTCATCATCCTCCCTCCAATCTTTGCTAGTCACAGTGATAAAGCGGAGTGAATAAAATGCAAGTGTCAGTGCAATGCAGTAAATGAGCGACAGTGACATGATTAATTCAGAAAAATGCAAGGTCACTTTATTAATATCACCATTCGAAACATACAATGCTTAAAAGCAGGTAGTAACTAACAGAAAAGAAACTACAAATGCAAATGATCTAAAAGTCTGAGGACGGCCAATGCTGAGGGCGCCTGCCTGTCTGAATCACTGGCTTCTTTGCTGGGGAATACCTTCCGAATCTACGAGCTTAGACAGCTGAGCGGTTGGGATGAACAAACAGAAATCCTTCTCGAAAGGAAATGCGATCTTTGTCGATCAACTGCTGTACCTTCGCCTGAAACGCTTTACAATCTTCAGTCGAATGCCCTGGAGATCCACCATGGTAACCACACTGAACATGGAGATTATACCCAGGAGGGTAAGGTTCTGGAACTGGCTTAAGAGCTTTAGGTTCCACCAAAGATCTCTAGATCAAAGATGGTAGCAACTGGCTATACGGCATAGGCACTGGGTGAAAAGGAGCTTTCCTTCGTTCCAAATTGCTACGAGGTCGATTCTGATTCTAACGTTGATTCTGATAACCTCGACCACGAGTTTGCTGCCTTGCAATGGAAGCGACATAAGATTCTTGACATGGTGCCCTAGGCACGGCTGTCTGTTCAGTATAACAAGCCACAGGAGGTACTGATCTCTGATAAGATGAAGAACCAACAAAATTCACTGATTCGCTTCGAGGATATCCAGCCTTTGGCATGACTGCATTGATCACAACTCTTTATTCACTCTGATAGTCACAAGGGTATTCAGTTTCACCAGCTTGATCGTTTGAAGTAATCTGAATTTTCCCGATTCTTATGGCATACTCAAGGCGTTCTCCTAATGCTATCACGTCAGAGAAACTTAACGGAAGTCCGAGCAATCTTTCGAAGTACAGATCTTGCAGGGAATCTACAAACATGCTAGTCAGCTCTCGGTCTAACAGCGGTGGATGCACTCTAGCAGCAAATTCTCTCCATCTCTGAGCATACTTCCTGATAGGTTCATTGTTCTCTTGAGACAGTTCTTGCAACTGCATGCGATGGGGAGCTATGTCTAGGTTATAATCGTACTGCTTCAGAAAAGCTCTGGCTAAATCCATCCATGACTGGATCTGATTTCTCTCTAACTGCATATACCACCTCAAAGATTCCCCAGTCAGACTATCTTGAAAGCAATGGATCATCAATTTGTCATCTCGCACAAACGAAGTCATCCTTCGACAGAACATCATCAAATGTTGCTTCGGACAGCTGTCTCCCGTGTACTTTTCAAATTTCGGCACTTTGAACTTATAAGGCAACACCAGGTCAGGAATCAAACACATGCCTACAGCATCCAGGTTAACAGCATCTTTGACTTTCAGAGCTTCAACTTTCTCTTCCAATGCTCGGAGTCTTCTATCCTTTTCAAGAGCTCTTGGATCTACGGTCCTGGCAATTGGAATATCTCTTCGGTAATTCATCCCAGGGAAAACAACACCTTGATTGTTAACAGGAGGAGGACGCTCATTTCGGGCAACAAACTGCTCATGTCGACCTTGGTTCTTGACAGAAGGTTGTACAACTTGGTCTGCAGTAACATTGTTCACTTGCGGGAAGTCTTCCATAGAATCATACAGAGGGTTGGACGTCATAGTGAACCCTGTCAAGGTGTTAGGAGACTGGAAATTGCCTTCAGACATAGCCACCAATAGTCTTCAGCTGACTTCAATGCTCGATTCTGCTCAGATCTGCTTCAACCCCTTGGTCGGTCTTCTGATAATCAACAGTTGCTCAATCCAAACTCCGAGTAATCACCTTCAGGAAACAAAGGCTGGATCAGAACTCTGGCCAACTGGAGGATGATATGCAATATGATGCAACACTGATATGCACATGATATGCAAGATGCAGCAAACAATGGGACCACAGCCCCCACACAATCTGAATACTGCTGCGCTGCTGACGGAGTACGTTCGCTCTGAAGAGGAGACCAAAATAACGGGTAGGTTGGAAGTCAAGTTTCCTGCAAAAAAAAAACCCCACTCACAGGTATGAACCTATATCTGACAAGGTACGGCATCCTATGCGGTCGTTAGCGTCACAGACTTTCAAAACTGACGATACGATTCCCAGAAGGAGTGGCATCATCAAGTCTTGAAGAGGCCTCACTTAGCTAACTTCCAAATGATCGGTTCCCAGAGTCGACAATCCAACTAACCAGCAACCCGAGCCACCCAAAGGGTGGGACAAGAGGCCAACCAGAAGAACCTCGTCTGAGTGTAGATTTCGCGGGACACTAATACAAGCAAAGCCGGTAGGCGCCCACTAATCTCTACTCTAAGTGTAAGGTGCACTCAAGCCCAGGTCCGGCTTATCTCTCAATCATAGAACACCCGTCACACCCCAACAGCAACAGATAATATCAATAAATAAACCCCAATAGAAAAGCAAACAAGCGCTAGGATTGACTCTCTCTTAGGGGACGTTGGATCCCACACGCATAAGGAACTATCGCAGTCCTTAGCAGCCAGGGGACGTTAGATCCCCAGCAGACTCACATAGGGAACTATCGCAGTCCCCAGCAGAGTCGCCAGCTGTCGCTACTGCGAAAATCGGCGCCGGCTGACAGAAGAGTCGCCACCGTGCGTTATTTATCCCAACGGAGGGAAAGGAAACGCTCGAAGTAAACCTCGCAAAAAACGGGGAAAGGCATGGTCATCGCAACCAAAACCTGGGTTCGGGAGTCGGTTACGCAAGGGGAAGGTATTAGCACCCCTCACGTCCATCGTACTCGATGGGATCCACGCTTGCTTGGGTTGTCTACGGGATGCAAAAACAATCTATCCTACGGCTTCTAAATCTAAAAGGAAGGGGAACTGACTCGATAGAGCATCGCACTCTATGCCTACGTATTCTCAAGAGAGAAAGTCAGAGTCAACGTAGTTCGGGACTACAGGGAAAATGGCTCGCCAAGACCTCGCGTCTTGTGCCTACGTACTTCCACACTGCATGGAAGATCAGAGCTTTACGTAGTTCAGGCTAACTACGGCTAAACAGGGTATTCTCACACAGCAGTGAGAAATTAATCTGGTTTCAAAGGTACGGGAACCTATGGGAAAAACTACGGTCTGGTCTCAAATACACTCGGGCAAGAGAAAAAAAGGGTAACATCAGTCGTCAGCGGGAAAGTCTCGATCGCACAGCAGCGAGAGAACAAAAGGTCAGTTGTTAGTGTGCTTGCTAGGATATCGCATCCTATGCCTACATATTCTCGTATGGTACGAGAAATCAGAGCAGCTGTAGTTCGGCTACTTCGGGACCACAGCTCAAATCTCATTTTATTAACATTCTGAAAAATGATTACAATGGTGGCATACTGAAAATAAACTCCTAGGAAATACTATCCTATCCTATGAAAAATCAAATGGAAAAATAGTCCCCTAACAAGTGGACTTCTAAAATTACCTCTAAAAAGGCATAAAAGAATTCTATGAAGAAAAAATATATCCTAAAGAAATATTAAAATCTATAAACTATTATCTTTTTATTTCTTTATTTTTCACAAATTCTTTTTCAAGTATTCTTCTATTTTTTTCTCAAACTATTCTTTTTTTCATTTTTTCATAATATTTCTTTGTATATTTCTCTCTCTATTTCTCTCTATTTTTCTCACTATTTTTCTCTATTTTTCTCACTATTTTTCCACATTCTTTTCAATATATTTTCTTCTTTTCTCATTTCCTTTCTTTTCATATATTTTCTTTTCTTTTTTCATTTCTTAATATTTCTTTTTTCTCAACATATATTTTTTTATTGTATTTCTTTTCCTCCTTTTTCCCTTAAAACTAATCAAATGTTTACACAAGAAATAATAAAAAAGAAAAAAAAACACAAGAGGGGAGGGGGGTTAGTTACCGTTATAGGAGTATACAGGCAGTAACACATTGGGCCCAGCCCAATAGACATTTGCAGCCAAAAAACGGATGGGGGGTGCAGCTAATGAACATGGAGGTGGTGCGTTGGGCTTGGCCCATAATCCCTCAAAAAAATTCACGCGGGGAGGGGGTGGACGAAGAAAACGCAGGTGTATGCTGGGATTGGCTTTGGGCCCAAGAAGGTCAGCCCAATCCCTGGCCACGTATCACTCAGACTAACCAAAACCCTAGATGCCTCTCCTCTCTCAGTTCACTGTTCACCGCCGCTACCGTCACCCCTATCCTCCCTCTCGCAAACTTCTCACAACACCTTACTACCAAACTTTGTTCAAATCTCACCAAAGAACAAATGAATCAAAACTACAACGTCATAAGAAATGCAAATCGCTGGAATCAACACCCATCCTTGACGTTCTTGAGGACCGGTAGTTGCTGAGGGCTCTGAAGAATCTTTTGAAGATGTAATGAAGGATATTGCTGGAGATTTCTGGAGATGAAGTCGTTCGTTGAGGATCTGGAAGGATCTACATGCACGAAGTTGCTTGATGAACTTACAAGATCGGATGAAATTGATGAACGATGCTAAACGTTTTGGAAAATGCATGAAGATCTGGAGGATTTGTGATGTTTGTTGAAGAAATCTGGAGATCTTTGAGTTTCGGAAAAATCACTGGAGATTCTTGAAGGTGATGATCGCGAAGGAATCTTGATGCATGCTGAAGGTTTCTGGAAGCGGATGAAGGCTGGATGATGATGAATGATGAAATTCTTTGAAGATCTGGAAATTCTTGAGGATGAATTTCTGGAAAATTATTGACGAAGGTCACTTGAAGGAAGTTTGTCGAAGCTTTTGGATGAACACGGCGTTCTTGAAGCTTGTTGAAGATCTGGAATCTTGTGAAGAACAATGGTGATATTCTTGAAGATCTGGGAAAAAGGACGAACACGATGAAGAATCGCTAGGAACTGGATGAACACGCGATGGTGATTGAAGCTGATGATTGTGCTTCTTGATGACTTGATGAGCGTTGATGGAGATTTGGAGATTTGATGAATCCACGGCGATTTCTGGAAAAAACGAGATGGATGAACGATCTGAAGATTTGTTGGTGAAGATCTTGAAGGACGAACACGAAGGTGAACGGATCTTGAAGCAACTGAAATAACTTCTGGGAACTGATGAATCTGATGAACAAATTGTTGATGAGGGTTGATGATGATTGTGGATGATGTTAATCGGTTGAATCTGGAGATGATTGTGGATGATGTTGATTGGAGGAAGATGAAGTTTGATCGGAATTCTGGGGATTTTTTTGGGTGTTTTAGGGTTTCCGGTGACGGGTAGGGCGGCCGGAGTAGGTTGAGGGTCGCCGGAGTTGGTTGGGGGTGGGGGTTGCATGGCCGCCGACCATGCAACCGGTGAGTCTCCGGTGGTTGCCGCGTGGTGAGGTGAGTGGAGGGGGAGTTTGCATGGACGCCACGTGTGTGTGCGTGGCAGAGAGATGGGAAGAGGTGAAAACGCGTGGCGTGATGATAGTGTGTAACGTGGGTCCCCTCCTTTGCTTACACGTGGAGCTGAATTATTTATAGGACTTGGAACTTTCTGGACCTTTCTGGACTGAAAATGCATGAATTGGGCTTTGCATGAATTGGGCCCACACGAAAATGAATTAACATGGACTCTGTACAGGACGATTAAGACTTAATCAAAAACTAATGCCTAATTACAACTGACTAATTAAAATCTAACTAACCAATTAAAATTCTAAAAACAACAAAATCTAATAAAACAAACGATCAAGACCTGATTAAGCTAATTAAATCGCAATTAAACCAAAAAGGAGAATCATCCTAAAAATTCTATTAACTCTAATTAAATCTAAAAAAAAAAGATTAACTGCTAATTAATATCTATTATAAAAACTATTAATCCCTATATCTATATTAAAATCTATATTAAACCTATTAAAACCCTATTAATAAAATCCATAATATCTATTAAACCATTATTCTATTTAATATGCTAAAAGATTTTAAAATCTATTAAACTTCTATTAAAAAACAACTATATTATTTCTAAAATAAAATCTATATTATTCTATTATTCTAAAATGATTAAAGATCTATCTAAAAAGAATTAAAACCATTAAAAATATATTTTCCTATTAATATTCTATATCTAAAAAATATATTCAAAATTCAATTAATATTCTAAAAGAAAAATCTATTAATATTCTATATTAATCTAAAAATGATTTTAAAGCTATAAAAAAATCTAAAAATAGCTAATAATTTCTAGAAAAATCACAATAATTCCCGAAGGAACAAAAATAGCACTGAACGACAAAAAACACTGCGAGAGCGCACCAAAATAGACGGTAAAAATAAACGGGCACCGAAATATCCCTAAAAACCACAGCACGAGCTGAAAACACCGGGAATAGCACGACTTCCCAAAAAAACATGATTCTACCTATCTGAACTGATTAAAAACACCTGAGACGCGAGACGAGAGCTGTGATCCCGATAAAATCAAAACAACTGAAAAATGCACTGTATGCAATATGCAGATGCGAATGCGGTCATGCGTCGAAACATAGGACCAAATACAGGACCCGGTTGGTCAAATTTTAGGGTGCAACACCTTGGTCAACATGAATGTTGTTCCTTATCTTCTTAGCTTTCTAGAGAGTACTAGAAGTCCTTGATAGGATTTGTAGAACTCAACTTATGGCTTTGACAAGTCAAGGGCATTTTGGTCATTTGGAGATTATAGGTCATTTCAAGCATAAGGCCATAACTCCTATTTCCAAGCTTCAAATGGAAAAATGTTCAACATCAAACTTGTTTAAAATGATGTTTTAAGGCTAGTAAGAAGGTCATGAGATGTTGAAAAGGCTTGTAGCTCAAAGTGCTAAAAATGACCTAAAATGAAGGCATAAGTTAAATAAGTCAAAGTTGGAAATTGAAATTTTCAAGCTACACATCCAAACCATGGCATGTAATATATCATTTTGACTCTAGAAAATATTTTAGAAACAATGGTTTAGCCACATTTTTGATTTGAGGTCTAAATCATGGACTTGCTTTGGAAAATGGTTACTTGCATATTAAGCAACATATGCAAAACATAAGGAAGATCAATGCACAAGCTAGCAAAGCATCCTAACATCTCATGCATCTCATCTAAGGATATTTTCAAAGGAGAACAAGCTTCTGCAAGAGGTATAGCATGGACTGGTGTAGGCTTGGCTTGAATTCAAAAACTCATGACATGAGAATCTCAAATTCTCATTGGATGCTTCCAGAAAGTTCTGGGTGGTTCAGAACCATCCTATATATTGATTAGAAGCTGCTCAGATGCAAGGTTGGTGAGAGTTGAGAGAGGAGAGTGAGATTGCCATTTCATTTCTTCCATTGCAAGTAAAAATCAATTTCCATATTCTGCATCAATTCCATTGTTTCTTTCAATCCTAACACCTTCCATTGATCATACTGAGTGTGTGCATACCAATTTGGAAGCAAGATCATGAGGAATTGAGAAGATAGCATTTGGATTTGGCAAGAAGCAAGTCACCATCGGATTCTGAGATTCAAGCTCCTTTGATCAAAACTTTTGCAAACAGAAGCATTAATACCAATCAAGGAGTGATTCTGGAAGGTTTGAGGTGATGAAGTGGAGTCTTGCTACTACTGTTATTCAGAAATTTCCAGGTTTGCAACTTTTACTCTACACCTTAATTTAAGCGCATTTAGTTAGATTTGTTAGGTTAGAATGGTTAGAGATGAGTAGGAGATGGATTCTGGAGACTTTGAGATCATTTGGAGAGGATCAAGATGATGACACCATTTCTTTATTAATCAAGAACATGAGGTGTAGTGAGATATAACATGAGTTCTATAGCAAGTCTTAATCAGGGTAATATGGTGAGTATGCTGGTATAATCAATTTCAAGAATAGTCAGAACTGAGATTTGAGCATAATTTGGATTCACTATCGGGTTTAGAGATTGAGGATGATTCTTTGAATTCTAAGACTATGGTTATGATCAGTATGGAATTTAGAGTAGATTAGTGTTTTAATAGATGAAATTCGAGTGAGATTTGAGGTTCTGCGAATGGAGGGAGGTGATACTATGAAACTCTGTTTCCATGGATTCTTGCTTCCAAAACCCTGGCTGAAGGTAGGTGATGACTCAATGGCCGTTGGATCATGCAAAGACTCATTGACCGGGCTTGGATCCAAAGGCCGAGATTTGATTACACGTTTTGAAGAGGAAAAGTCTGAAACGATGAAACGAGGCGTTTCATTAATTGGAGTCTTGGGCTTTAATGGATTGATAGCTATACACACCCCCATCCACGACCCAGTGATGATTTGAACTAGATATCTCTACTTTCTGCACTGTGTTTATTTCTTTTTTCTTTATATTTTTGTTATTTGTTTTCTGAGTTAAATATGGGCCTAGCGCGTTTACTGATGACACCCCCATTTGAAGCCCATCTGGTTAATGCACTGCATATCATTGCTAAATACACCAACTGTTTTCACATTTTATTTTCTTTTTCTTTATTTTTCTTTAAACTTTAGAAAATCATATTAAATAGAAAAATAATGATTTTGGCATGGGGATTTTTCCTCCTATTTCACATTTATGTCTAAAAAATTATAAAATCAAAACATTTGTATTTCATGCATTTTTAATATTTTTTGTATATTTTCTCTTTTAATAGCATTTTAATTCATTTTATGTTGATATATAGTTTTGTAGAATTTTGTTTAGCTAGTTCTCTTTATATTTTTTCACCATTCTTTTTAGGATAGTTAGATTAGGACTTTAGCTCCCCTCTGGATTTATTCCATAATTTTGTGATTAGTTTTTGATTAGTTTTTATTAGATGACTTTAGGTTGTGTAGATTTAGGTCAATCCTTAACATAGGTCCACAATAACACTAGAATTTTGGGTTTTTAGGTCAAGTTAGATATTGGGACATATAGGGCATTAAGGGTAGTTATATAGGATCCCCTAGAAATTATATTAGATTTTAATATAATAGTATACTATTTTTAATTGATTTTTGTAATTGATTGTTGTTTGTGTTGCCCTTGTGGGCTTGTATTTTGTTTGCTTTGCTTTATGGGCTTTTGCTTGGCTTGGTGGGCTTGGTCTTGCTTTGTGGAGCACGGAGGAGCATAGTGGAAGACTTGAAGATTGAAGAAGGAGCTTGAGAGCTTGAAGACTTGTTTGTTTTGTTGTTGTTTTAGGGTTAGGAATTAAGTAGAGCTTAGACTTAGTTAATTTCTTTCTTAAACATGGATGGTATCTTTCACCTCCACTCTTCCCCATGATTCAAGGTCCTTCCATGGTATTCACCTCCCTCCTTTGGAGGGATAAGTGATGGTACCTAGGAAGTAGAACGTTTGAGGGAGCCATTCTTTTGATGTTAAAACCTCATAGGCCTCCTTTGGTGGTCCATAAGCAGTTTAATATCCTAGCTTATCTAGTTAAGTGATTTCTTCTGGTTTGAGTATCTTGAAGATGTTGGGCTTGAGTGTGAAGATGAAGACTTCATTAAAGAGTATGGAAGAGGATGATTCCCTGAGCATTGCCATTGCAGCTGAGGCTTGAAGAGCAAGAAGAAACAAGTTGATACTTGAAGACCTAATGAAGATCCAGTAAAGACTGAGTGTAGAGCTGAGGCTTGAAGAACAGAGGATGAGTTGATACTTACTTTGAAGCTTTGAGAGCCCGAAGGAATCAAGTTGATACTTGTGGTTAAGAGTGAAGACTGAAGGTGGAATTGACTAAGGAGCTGAAGCTTGAAGAAGAAGATTAGGTTGAAGCTTATGTTGAAGGGTTGAAACCTGGAGAAGCAAATTGATATTTGTCATGGAAGATGATAGCCTTGAAGGGTGGTTGAAGTCTGAAGACTGGATTGCTGTCAGAAGAGCTGAGGCTTGGAGTTGGAAGAAGGAGTTGTTGATCTTCTTTCTTTCTTATCTGTTTTTTTTTCTGTATTGATGTGATTTGTTTGACTTGCTTGATGCATTAGAATAAGTCCATGATTAGACTGACTTTAAGCTAGGAGCATGACTACACTAGAGGTTGAGTTGCTCCCTCTGCTTGTATTGTTACTGTATGGCTTTGCTTGCGGGTATTCGGTAAAGCCCTGCTCCCTTGCCCATCTGGTTTCTGTTTGCTTGATAGCATGTTATTTCTTCTGTATGATTGCAGTTTATTGTATTTTGCTTGATAGCATGTTGTTATTTCCTCAGTATGATTACTATTATTCATTCTGGCTTGAGGTTGAGATGAGCTTGTGGAGGCTGCTGCCCCACACACATTTCCTCCCTCACTTGCATTGCATGCATTTTACTGTATAACCGTTTACTGTTTAAGCTGATGCTTTATCTGTTTCTGTTTATCATTGACATGATCCCTTAGGACTCTCATTTCCTTTGATAAGGAAGTGATGATAGAACTTTAGGTTGAAACCTATGCATGATAACTTCTAGGAGATCCCTGTTTCAAACCTCAACCATAGGACGAATCCTTGGCATGACAACAGTACGACTTAATAGTCTCCCCGTAGTTGGGCCTGTTCTCTTCTCATCTCAAAACAGCTTAAGATACAGTAATCATGAATGATTTCTTTTGTACGTTACGAGCCTTAAGCTATCTGAGAAAGGATTGTTGGAGAGATTCTTTTCAATAGTCTGGATGTTTAGTATGGCACCCTTTGGGTGACATGCGACGCATTCACTCTCAGGTCATAGTCTCTAGTGCGATTGAAATTTGAAACACAATAAAAAACACTTCTTTCGTAAAAGACAGAAAATAGATTTCAAACCTTTTTGCCCCGTGGGCCCATAAGTCAAAGGAAGCTTTTCTGAAGAAAAGAGTGTCGTTAAACTTCAGCGCCAACGCAAACAGGCTTTGTCCCTAACTGCTGGAACTGCTGTTTAACCCTACTCGATAAAACAGATGAATCTGAGTTCCCGTAATCCGTAGTATCCCGAACTACGTAAGCTCTGATCTCTCATACCCGTTGAGAGTACGTAGGCACAATATTGACGTATTGGCGAGCTACCTTCCCCGTAACCCGTAGTAGGTCGAACTACGTTCACTCTGATTTCTCATTCTCTGATGAGAATACGTAGGTGTAAAGTGCGACGCTTTGCCGAGTCATTTTCTTTTCTTTTTAAGCCAGCCTTGATAGGTAGATAGATAAACCAACTCGTCCAGTAAACACAACAAGCCTTGAGTGAACATAGCATCAGACAGAGCAGGTTTATGGTCCTATATGTGTGTGTTCTTGATAGAGCAGATTTGTGGTCCGATACCAGTGCCTGCCTAGCAAGCACGCGCCCACTAATTTCCACAACTAATGCTATGTTCACTCAAGCCTGGGTTTGGCTTTTCACTCATCAGAATGCCCCTCCCACAACAGCACAGATAATCATATCATACTGAAAATAAAGTGCGGGAAATAAAAATGCGATAACTAAACACAACCCAACAAGTAATCATACAAGCGCTAGGATTGACTCTCGCAGGAACGTCAGATCCCCCAAACTGACTCGCATACGGGACGTTGGATCCCAGGAAACTATCAAGTCCCCAGCAGAGTCGCCAGCTGTCGCTTTCGCGAAAATAAGGTGCCGGCAAAACAGAAGAGTCGCCACCTTTCGTTATTTATCCCTCAGAACGGGAAAGGAAACGATCGGAAAAACCTGATGAAAAGGGTAAGACAAGGTCGTCGCAACCATTGTCTGGGTTCGAGAGTCGGTTACGCAAGGGGAAAAGGGTAAGCGTGGAAACTATCGGGATCCACGCTTGTTGTGTTTACTGGACGAGTTGGTTTATCTATCTACCTATCAAGGTTGGCTTAAAAAGAAAAGAAAATGACTCGGCAAAGCGTCACACTTTATGCCTACGTATTCTCATCAGAGAATGAGAAATCAGAGTCAACATAGTTCGACCTACTACGGGTTACGGGGAAGGTAGCTCGCCAATACGTCAGTATTGTGCCTACGTACTCTCAACGGGTATGAGAGATCAGAGCTTACGTAGTTCGGGATACTACGGATTACGGGAACTCATATTCATCTGTTTTATCGAGTAGGGTTGAACAACAGTTCCAGCAGTTAGGGATAAAGCCTATTTGCGTTGGCGCTGAAGTTTAACGACACTCTTTTCTTCAAAAAAAGCTTCCTTTGAATTATGGGCCCACGGGGCAAAAAGGTTTGAAATCTGTTTTCTGTCTTTTACGAAAGAAGTGTTTTTTATTGTGTTTGCAATTTCAATCGCACTAGATACTATGACCTGAGAGTGAATGCGTCTCATGTCACCCAAAGGGTTCCATACTAAACATCCAGACTGTTGAAAAGAAGCTCTCCAACAATACTTTCTCAGATAGCTTAAGGCTCGTAACGTACGAAAGAAATCATTCATGATTACTGTATCTTAAGCTGTTTTGAGATGAGAAGAGAACAGGCCCAACTACGGGGAGACTATTAAGTCCTACTGTTGTCATGCCAAGGATTCGTCCTATGGTTGAGGTTTGAAACAGGGATCTCCTAGAAGTTATCATGCATAGGTTTCAACCTAAAGTTCTATCATCACTTCCTTATCAAAGGAAATGAGAGTCCTAAGGGATCATGTCAATGATAAACAGAAACAGATAAAGCATTAGCTTAAACAGTAAACGGTTATACAGTAAAATGCATGCAATGCAAGTGAGGGAGGAAATGTGTGTGGGGCAGCAGCCTCCACAAGCTCATTTCAACCTCAAGCCAGAATGAATAACAGTAATCATACTGAGGAAATAACAACATGCTATCAAGCAAAATACAATAAACTGCAATCATACAGAAGAAATAACATGCTATCAAGCAAACAGAAACCACATGGGCAAGGGAGCAGGGCTCTACCGAATACCCGCAAGCAAAGCCATACAGTAACAATACAAGCAGAGGGAGCAACTCAACCTCTAGTGCAATCATGCTCCTAGCTTAAAGTCAGTCTAGATATGGACTTATTCTAATGCATCAAGCAAGTCAAACAAGGCACATCAATACAGAAAAGAAAACAGACAAGAAAGAAAGCAGATCAACAACTCCTTCTTCCAACTCCAAGCCTCAGCTCTTCTGACAGCAATCCAGTCTTCAGACTTCAACCACCCTTCAAGGCTATCATCTTCCATGACAAATATCAATTTGTCTCCCCAGGCTTCAACCCTTCAACATAAGTTTCAACCTAATCTTCTTCTTCAAGCTTCAGCTCCTTAGTCAATTCCACCTTCAGGCTTCACTCTTAACCACAAGTATCAACTTGATTCCTCAAGGATCTCCAAGCTTCAAAGTAAGTATCAACTCATCCTCTGTTCTTCAAGCCTCAGCTCTACACTCAATCCCAATTGAATCCTCTTCATAAGTATCAACTCAGTGTTCAAGCTTCAGCTCTCTTACTTTACCAGTCTCAACTTGGTTTTCTCTTCCTACAAGCTTCAGCTTCTCAGAGTAGTCCTCAATCACCTGGGAATGTCAACTTCATCCTTCAGTCTTTAAGCCTCAGCTCTTCATTCAGTATTTACTGGATCTTCATTGGGTCTTCAAGTATCAACTTGTTTCTTCTTGCTCTTCAAGCCTCAGCTGCAATGGCAATGCTCAGGGAATCATCCTCTTCCATACTCTTCAATGAAGTCTTCATCTTCACACTAAAGCCCAACATCTTCAAGATACTCAAACCAGAAGAAATCACTTAACTGGATAAGCTAGGATATTAAACTGCTTATTGACCACCAAAGGAGGCCTATAAGGTTTTAACATCAGAAGAATGGTTCCCTCAAAGGTTCTACTTTCTAGGTACAATCACTTATCCCTCCAAAGGAGGGAGGTGAATACCATGGAAGGACCTTGAATCATGGGGAAGAATGGAGGTGAAAGATACCATCCATGTTTAAGAAAGAAATTAACTAAGTCTAAGCTCTACTTAATTCCTAACCCTAAAACAACAACAAAACAAACAAGTCTTCAAGCTCTCAAGCTCCTTCTTAAATCTTCAAGTCTTCCACTATGCTCCTCCATGCTCCACAAAGCAAGACCAATCCCACCAAGCCAAGAAAAAGCCCACAAAGCAAAGCAAACAAAATACAAGCCCACAAGGGCAACACAAACAACAATCAATTACAAAAATCAATTAAAAATAGTATACTATTATATTAAAATCTAATATAATTTCTAGGGGATCCTATATAACTACCCTTAATGCCCTATATGTCCCAATATCTAACTTGACCTAAAACCCCAAAATTCTAGTGTTATTGTGGACCTATGTTAAGGATTGACCTAAATCTACACAACCTAAAGTCATCTAATCAAAACTAATCAAAAAATAATCACAAAATTATGGAATAAATCCAGAGGGGAGCTAAAGTCCTAATCTAACTATCCTAAAAAGAATGGTGTAAAAATATAAAGGTAACTAGCTAAACAAAATTCTACAAAACTATGTGACCCATGTTAGTAGTACCTTTCAGATACCTTAGAATCCTCTTAACAGCTGTTAAGTGTGATTCTCTAGGATCTGATTGGAATCTTGCATATAAGCAGACACTAAACAGAATATCAGGTCTAAAAACAGTCAAGTATAGAAGAGATCCTATCATACCTCTGTAGAGTTTCTGATCTATCTTCTTACTTACCTCTTCCTTACCAAGAGTGCTTGTAGGGTGCATTGGAGTCTTTTCCATCTTACTATCAACCATGTTGAACTTCTTCAGAAGCTCTTTAACATATTTGGTCTGATGTATGTAAGTGCACTCTGGAGTCTGGTTGACTTGGATTCCCAAAAAGAATCTCAATTCTCCCATCATGCTCATCTCAAACTCTGCCTGCATACATTTAGCAAACTCCTTTCCAAGCATAATATTTGTTGATCCAAAAATAATATCATCTACATATATTTGACAAATCAACAGATCTTTCTTAAGAGTTTTACAGAATAAAGTTGTATCCACTTTTCCTCTGATAAAATTTTCTCCAGAAGGAAATTGCTCAACCTCTCATACCAAGCTCTAGGAGCTTGTTTTAAACCATAAAGAGATTTCTTTAGTTTAAAAACATGATCTGGAAAGTTTTCACTTTCAAAACCAGGAGGTTGGTGTACATATACTTCCTCTTCTATAATACCATTAAGAAAGGCACTTTTAACATCCATCTGATATAGAGTGATGTTATTCTGTGCAGCAAAAGAAATGAGTAAACGTATAGACTCTAACCTGGCAACAGGAGCATAAGTGTCTGTATAGTCAATTCCTTCTTGCTGACTGTAACCTTGAGCAACCAGCCTTGCCTTATTCCTTTCAACTTCTCCCTTTTCATTCAACTTATTCCTGAAGACCCATTTTGTTCCAATAACGTTGAATCCTTTAGGTCTAGGAACCAGATCCCAAACTTTATTTCTGGTGAATTGATTTAGCTCTTCTTGCATGGCAATAATCCATTCATTATCTTTCAGAGCCTCATCCACAGATGTTGGTTCAATTATTGACACTAAGCCAAACAATGAAGATTCAGATGTTCTGAGATAGGATCTTGTCCTGATTGGATCATCTTTCTTTCCAATAATCACATCTTCTGGGTGAGATGCCTTGATTCTGGAAGAAGATCCTCTGACATTTGATCTTTCAGAAATGTGTAAGTTGTCCAATTGAGAAGATAAAGGAATAGCTTTTGGAGTTGCTTCAGATTCCTTCTCTTTAGCCTTTTCTGCCTCTGAGCCTTCAGAGTCTGTGAGAATCACTTCTCTATCTGCAGAATTTTCAATCTGCTTTGGCTTTTCAGAGCCAAGCTTATCATCAAATCTTACATGAATAGATTCTTCCACAATCTGTGTTTCAGTATCGAATACTCTGTAGCCTTTAGAGCGTTCAGAATAACCAAGCATGAAACACTTATGTGCTTTGGAATCAAACTTGTTAAGATTCTCTTTAGTGTTAAGCATATAACAAGTACATCCAAAAGGATGAAAATATGAAATGTTGGGCTTTCTGTTCCTCCACAATTCATAGGGAGTCTTTTTCAGAAGAGGTCTTACAGACACTCTGTTCTGAATATAACAAGCTGTGTTAATTGCTTCTGCCCAAAAGTGTTTTGTCAGATTTGTCTCATTGATCATGGTTCTGGCCATTTCTTACAGAGTTCTGTTTTTCCTCTCTA
Source organism: Lathyrus sativus (assembly GCA_963859935.3). Classification (NCBI taxonomy): domain Eukaryota; kingdom Viridiplantae; phylum Streptophyta; class Magnoliopsida; order Fabales; family Fabaceae; genus Lathyrus; species Lathyrus sativus. Next base: position 473,929,440 of record OZ012741.1, on the reverse strand, counting down.
CAACTCCATTTTGTTGTGGAGTTCTAGGACAGGAGAAATCATGAGCAATGCCATTTTCAAAAAAATATTTTTCAAAATGTTTATTTTCAAATTCGCCACCATGATCACTTCTGACTTTTATAATTTTGAAATCTTTTTCATTCTGGACTTGCTTGCAGAAGTCAAAGAACACAGAATGTGAATCATCCTTGTGTTTTAAGAACTTTACCCATGTCCATCTACTATAGTCATCAACAATGACTAATCCATACTTCTTGCCTCTGATGGATGCATTTTTCACTGGCCCAAACAGATCAAAATGAAGTAATTCTAGTGGTCTGGAAGTAGAAACAACATTTTTTGATTTAAAAGATGATTTTGAAAACTTCCCTTTTTGGCATGCTTCACAAAGAGCATCTGAGGTGAACTTCAGATTAGGAAGTCCTCTGACAAGATTAAGTTTATTAATCTGAGATATACGTCTCATATTAATATGCCCCAATCTTTTGTGCCAGACCCATTGCTCTTCATTAACAGACAAGAGGCATTTAACATTCTAAACTTTAAGTTCTGAAAGATTTATTTTATAAATGTTGTTTTTCCTCTTACCACTAAATAGGATAGAGCCATCCTTCTGACTAATAGCTTTACAACATTTTTGATTAAAGATAATATCATAACCATTGTCACTTAATTGACTTATGGACAATAAGTTATGTTTTAAGCCTTCAACAAGTAAAACATTAGTTATAGAGGGAAGTTTACCATTTCCAATAGTTCCAGATCCAATGATCTTGCCTTTCTGGTTCCCTCTAAACTTCACGTCACCTCCAGATCTAAGTTCCAGGCTTTGGAACATAGACCTTTCTCCTGTCATGTGTCGTGAGCATCCAGAGTCCAGGTACCATGACTGGCATCCTGACCTTGCTGCTAAGAACATCTGCAACAGGGATTATTTTGCTCTTAGGTACCCAGATCTTCTTGGGTCCTTTAGGGTTAGTTGGTATGTAGGTTTGTCTAAACTTCTGTTTTTCAACATAATGTTTATTCTGACTTGCCTTGGGTTTAAACACATAAGTATTCTTCTCAGAGCTTGTGTGTTTAATGTCATTTAAGTGACCAAACTTAAATTGAGAGTACAGAGGTGTCTTCTTGATGAAGAGTTTGTCAACAAATTTTGGATTACTTCCAGAGGAAGATTCATATCCAATACCTCTTCTGTTGTTCCCACTAACACCATAGATCATAGAAGTCATCTTGCTTCTGTCTATGCTCTTAGTAAGGAATCTCTGAAAGCTAGAGTCATATTTTTCTAAAATGTTTTCACATGACTTAGTCTTAGATTCAGATTCTTGTTGAGCTATTTCAAAGTTATTTTTGATTTTCAGATTAATTTCTTTTTGCTCAACAAGTTCTGTCTTCAGAAGATCAATCTCAGATTCAAGACTGCTTTTCAGCTTCTTGTATTTGAGCTTAATATTGTTATAGCTTTTCAGAACTTCTGATAACACTTTGATAAGTTCTTCTTTAGTAAGTTTAGCCATTACCTCTTCAGCGTCAGAGTCAGATTCAGATCCTGAAGTTCCTTCCTCCTGATCTTCTGTGCTGGCCATCAGTGCAACATTAACACATTCTTCTTCTGATTCAGAAGATGATTCAGATTCATCTGAGTCATCCCATGTTGCCATAGAACCTTCTTCTTTTATTTAAACTTCTTCTTGGGTTTTTCTCTTTGAAGTTTGGGGCAATCATTCTTGTAATGCCAGGTTCTTTGCACTCATAGCATACAACTTCTTTCTTGCCAGATCTTCTGTGCCCAGAAGATTCCTTTCTATGATCAGATTTTCTGAAGTTGTTGAACTTTTTTCCCTTGTGCTTCCAGAGTTTGTTGATCCTTCTGGACAGTATGGATAATTCATCTTCTTCTTCAGAAGAAGATCCTTCAGAGCTTTCTTCAATAACCTGCAAAGCTTTAGCAGATTTATTAGATTTTAAAGCAATAGATTTACCTTTCTCTTTCTTTTGAGGTTCATCTTCCTCAAGCTCAATTTCATGATCTGATGTGGAGTATCCCTTGTCCAAAACTTTTAGACCAGCTGTGAGGATCTGAAATCTAGAAAACATAGTTTCTATATTTTCAGATTCTTCCATTTTGAACGCTTCATACTTCTGTATAAGCGCCAGAGCCTTGGTCTCCTTCACTTGAGAATTTCCCTCATGAGTCATTTTAAGTGACTCAAACATTCCATGAGTTGTTTCTTTGTTAGTAATATTTTCATACTCAGTATGAGAGATTGCATTAAGCAATATTGTCCTAGCCTTATGGTGATTTTTGAAATCCTTCTTCTGGGCTTCTGTCATTGATTTTCTATCAATTTTCTTGCCATCCTCATTTGTAGGATGTTCATAGCCATCAATGACCAAGTCCCACAAATCAGCATCATAACCAAGGAAGAAACTTTCTATCCTGTCCTTCCAGTAATCAAATTTCTCTCCATCAAACATAGGAGGCTTTGTGCTGATTCTATCCCCTTCATATTTGTTACAATTGGATGTAGAAGCATCACCCATAATGACAAACAAATATATATCAAAGTAACTTTTCTCACTGGATCTTTACTGAAACGGTTAAGTGGTAGCACACGCAGAACCGGAGCTCTGATGCCAACTGAAGGTGAGAAAATACTTAGAAGGGGGGGTTGAATAAGTATGACAAATACTCAAAGATACAAGCACAGTTATTTTTATCCTGGTTCGTTGAACTCAACTACTCCAGTCCACCCTCTCAAGAGTGATTTGCCTTTCTCAGTCAAGGACTTAATCCACTATTTAATCAAACAGATTACAATAGTAACACCTAAGAACAACTGTTCTTAGTCTTCTCAAGAGCTACTAATCCCAACTGGATCCTCTTAAGGAAACCTTTTACAATCAATGTAAAACTATTACAAGAGTAAGAATGCTTCTAAAAAGCTATTATCACAACTGTGATATTTCTCTTAAGTTTAAGAACAATGTTACAGCAAATAGAATATAAGAGCTTTTGAGAGATTAGCTTTGATAAGTGATTTTTGCAAGAAGTTCGTCACTTGAAGAAGATGGAGTGGACTTCTTTATATAGGCACTTAGATCCATGAAGTCTTCTCAACGTTGGAGGTTGTGCTGAAAAAGCCTGATGCCCTTTGTCTTTACGTTGGAGGCTGTGCTGAAAAAGCCTGATGCCTTTTGTCTTCATGTTGCAGAAACTTTCCTTAGAATGAAATGCACAGATAAAACCTTTTTGTTCTGTGTTCTTGTGTCTATCTTAAAAGAGGAAAGAGCTGTTGAGATATGCCAACGGACATATTCAAATCTTCTTCATTAAGTAAGTTCAGCTATCAACATCAGAGTCTGGATCTTCAGAATCTACAGAGTAGAGATCTTCTGGATCTTCAGAGTCTTGGGATGTTCTTCAGATTATGCTGAATCAGAGTATATGCAGCTTGTGTGCTTGAGCGTGTAGTTCTGTCAGAGCAGAGTCTTCTATATCAGATTCTCAATACTATGCAGCGCAGTATCTTCAGAGTCTTCTGATGACTAAGCTTCTGGACTCTCAGAGTCTTCTATTCTTTAGAGGCTTCTGCTTCAAAATCTTCAGTAGACAGCACTCAGATTCTTCTGGAGACAGCGTTCAGATCTTCATTTAAGATGCTCTTGAACCTTTGAAGCCTTTCATAATATCATTGTTCAGATCCAAATTTGCTCTTTAAGAATATTTTCTTTAGTACTTGTAGCAAACAGTCTAGAACAAATTTAGAGTACATAATTCTTGAATACAAAATTCATAAGTGTTATCATCAAAACATAGAGATATTACTAAGAAACAATATGTGTTCTTACATGTGTGATCTTGCTAACCTTCATGAGGAGGAGACCCTTCAAGTGGCTGCATAAGGCTAGGCCCAACAATGTCGAGAGTCTTCTCGACACGAACACCCATAGGTGTTCCTTGGGGAGGACTGGTACTCATAAGAGTCTCTGGTAGCATAACTTATGTTTGTTGGTTTGTGGGAGTGGAAATAATTACGCTTTGATTATGTCTTCCAGTTGGAGATTGAGTGGTTGGATTGGTAGTATTCACCATAACAAATTCCAAAATCCGACTGCCAACTGGTTGTTTCTTAGTCTATTACACCACTATTACCTACATCACTTTGAAGGTTATTAGAAGGATTGGTTGTCAAAGGAGTATTATATTTGATGCTCCAGTCTTTAGCTCGGTTGTTGGGATTAGTTGGTTAAGGATGGTAACTTTCAGAGGGGTTGTCGATCGGCTGCTAGAAAAACAAGTTAAATTACTATGGCCAAACGTTAAAAAGGAAAAAGAGAAAGGTAAAGTTACTTGTTCGGTTTTAGGTTGAGGATGTGAGGTGGTTCTTTCATCCGCTGGTTGGGGTTGTTCAGAGGTGTTTCCACTCTTTTACTTTTTGTGTAGAAGTGGAAGTTCACTCTCTTTAGTTCCTTCCTCCTCGAGGACTGTAACAACTTCGACTCTTGTTCTTTTTTGCTTAACAGAGGCCTCGCCTGGGTTTGTGTTTACCTCATGGGGATTTGATGTTGATGGTGGAAGAACAGGAGGATTTTCTTGGTCATCACTAATGTCGAATTTGCTCTCCTTCTAGGGAGACTAACGAAGTTAGACAAAATAAGTAAACAATAAATTTAGTAAAAATACCTGTAAGGGGGAAAACATAATATGTTAGCCTAAAAGGATCCAAAGTAAAAGTATAAGTCAATTTAAAAGCTTTCAACAAACGTACTTATTACTCTCAAGGAAGAAAATGTATCAACTAAAGATTGTGTTATGAGGGTATGATCAGGCACAATAGCCTAATGTTGCACCCACCACTATTCAAATTCCTGAGTGCAGTGGTAGGAGAGGGTGTAGTCGAAAGCATGAAGGAAAACTTCTTATTTTTGTAAAATGAGTGGTTGCCTTTGAGCCACTTCTCACTAGAAGTGTCAAGGGAGCAGAAGAAGAACCTGTGTTTAGGAATGAGGCATTTGGGAAGCAGTTGGCTCAATCCAAACTGCCTGGCTACCAAGTTTGGTTGGTATGGAGCCACCCTCAAACCTATTTTAGAAGTGGTCAGTCTCGTCCACAACACGGTGGGGGTTAAAGCAGGAAAATAAATTTTTTTTATCTCATCTTGCTATTGTCAAGAAGGATTCGGGTAAGGTTTCCTAAACCAGGAAGGGCCGCACTATCAATAGTCAAAGGGGGTCATCTGTTCAGTAAAAGTTTTACACTTGAAGAACATCTGGAAATAATTTTTAAAAGGCTCTAAAGAGATCACTTTTCCTTCATCATGAGTAAGATTAGATAGTCTAAGCCTTTCAACTCCTACCTATGGGTTATGAGAAACTCTAGTTTTCATATAGGGTTCAAAAGTGGCGTTCAGTCACAATTGTAAGAGCTAGGTAAGCCCACCTATTTGGAGGTCGTCGAGGTTCTTTTTCCTTGTCATGTCTACAATAGCCATTCGTAAGGACTCATAAAGTTCCATGAGTATTAATCGACTCAAATTGATTTTTCTCCCTTCATGGAGTTGGATAGAGGGGTATGTATTTCTTGGCCACTTGAGCGGATCGAGCGCAGAAGACTACCTCGAGAGCCAATAAGTGAGAAAGGCAATGTGTTCATCTGCAAAGACTCGATCTGATGATTCTCGATGGTCTTTTATAATGGAGTATCAGACCTCAAATTTGTGCTACCTTTGTAAGCTTTCTCTCTGTAAGATGATCTGGTCTTTGATCATAATCTTATAGGAATTTAGGTCATAGGATCTTGTGCGTGTATTCACCATGACTAACCAATTTGTGTAGATGCATTGATTTCAAGTATGAACAGTATTTGTTCTCACAGCCAAGTGCTTCAAGATACCCTAATTTTGTTCGGGCATTTTAAAATTTTCATTTATCTGACTTTATTTTCACTTTGCATTATATGCGTACATTTCATCCCGTGTAGTGCTTAAAATGTCAGCCGAAATAATTTTTCAAATTTACAGACAGACCGGTCAAATTAAATCTCAACTGTGTGTAAAATCATGACGGAAAATTTCAAAATCGAACTTGCAGACGTCAATTATAGTAATCTACATTTCGTGTAGTTTAACCTGACGTGTTCGTATTAATTTTTTGGACTATTTTTCATCGTATTTTGATTAGTTTGAGCATTTTAACGGGTCAAAATTCATTTAAAAATCTGACCAAACCCTGTATTTTTTCGAGTCTTTTATTTCACACTGATCATTTTAATGTACTCGGTTTATTTTTTTTAGCACTCGGGCGTACGACTTTTATTTATTTGGGTTCCGATTATTTTTACATTTGTGTCTAAATATTTAGAATAAATAAATAGGATAATTAGTGTTTTAATTTTTATTTTAAATATTTATTTTATTTTAAATGTTTATTTTATTTTGGAATTTAAAATTAGGTATTAAGGATATTATTAACAATTTAGAGTTAATCCTAATTTGGTCCTTATATATACATATTACATTGTCGAAAGAGGGACAAAGACAGAGAGGATCAGCACGGCGCATCACATTGAGTTGCCAACTTCTCGATTCAATTAAAAAACTGAATGTGAGGTCCTTTTACGTTTAACATATATTATTACTATTCTTATTGTTTTTAAGATATCGACACTATTTCCTTTTCTTCCTTTAACATATATCAATGTTGTTATGTATGTCTTGTTTTATACTAATATTCTTAATGTATTATTTTAACAGCTAAATACGAGTGTTAAATTAACATTGTTTATAATAAAATAAAAATAGATAATGAACATTGAAAACTTTTTGATCTTGGTTGAATTGTCTAGTAACACGAATACTTGGTTGAATTACCACCACAAAAATTACTCAGTATAGAATTTCAAAACTATTGTTTTTTATTTGGTATTTCTTTAATATATATATATATATATATATATATATATATATATATATATATATATATATATATATATATATATATATATATATATATATATAGTGTTAGTAAGATTTTATGCTTTAGTTATGATTATTCGGACCGAATCGTGTTGATACGTTGTTTGCATATTGATGTGTATTGTAACAAACATTTTAATTATTTAGTCTTTTGGTGTTATTTTATTTTGGTGTGTCCTTTGTGGGGAGTGCATCTGAGCGCGTGGGTGGGTGTCCTTGAGTTATAGGAGTTATTTAATAAAATATAGAGTTTAATAATAATATAATATAATTGATAATGATGATAATCTAATAATTAGTAATATTATTATTATTATTATTATTATTATTACTGGAATAAAATGAAATAAGGATTTAAAGGGGTATTAGAAGAGTTTGGGGAAGAGGGAGAGTTAGAAACACGATAAACCAGTTTTGGAGAGAAGAGGAAAGAGGAAGAACAAGGGGGAAGAGAAGCAGGTTAGGTCTAACAATTCTTCAGAGTTCTTCGTCAATCGGAGCATTACTCGAGGTAAGGGGGGAGAAACGGGTTAAGATTGGTAAATTGCATGAACAGGGTAGAAGGGATTCCTTAACCCCGTAGGAGTTTGGTGAATATGAATGATATATTGAAATGTTGATGATTGTTGTTGTTGTTATGATAAATTGAATGTGTATTTAAGTATTTATGAGCATGGTTGCCATTGATGACTTTGGGTATGTGTTGTTGGGAGATTGGTGAGGTTCTGAGTAACTTCTGTAGTTCTGATGATGAACATAGGTGTGGCTTCTGGAGTTAAAGTTTTTAGAAAATGATAGAGTAGTGTTTATTGGTTGTAGTATTGATAGGTCTAAAGATAGAAGTAGAGTGATAGGCTTGAATTTGAGCAATTTGACAGTTCTGGACTGTGAGGATTTTGAGAGATCGCAGAACTCGCTAAGCGAGTAGCTAGCGAGCGAGTGTTCGCTAGGACTTCGCTAGGCGAGATGGGTAGTGAAGGCTTCCAGTAGCCACTGTCTGCCTTCGCTAGGGAGTTCTATATGCGAGGACCTAGTGAGCGTTCGCTAGGGCTTCGCTAAGCGAATGAGCCAACAAGCATGACAGCAAGTTGTGATTTTGTACGGTGAGAGTGGTTTTGTTGTCCTGTAGTACTCCTTGAGTTGTGACCGGTATAGATATGGTGATTAGTGGTGAAGAGTGTAGACTTGACATTAAGAGGTGAAATTATGTAGTGATTGAACTTAATTAAAACAAGTAGATTGAGGTGTGAGATATGTATGGGGTATGGTGATGGGATCAGGGGGATCGTGTGGATTTAATTAAAATAATTAATTGATGAACAATATGTATGTATGATGTAAGGTGATGTGATCAGGGGATCGTGTACACCTTGTGGGCTTGAGTTTATTTGTTATGCATTTGGTGTTATGCATATCATGGTGTTAGTGGGACGAATCATTTCTCAATAGGAATGTATGTGATTCATCCGTACTCCATTGCGGAGAATGGTGGGGATAGATCATGGCCAAGGACGGTGTATGTGATCTATCCGGGGTTCGATTGAATGAACCAATGAGTCGGTACCGCATGCGTGGTGTTGAGTTGCATATTTGCATTATGGTGTGTTGCGTTGTTGTTGGACAGTAAGTTGTTTTTGGATGAATGTTGGGTGATATTTTATATGATTGCTACCTTTATTTCATGTACTGTATTACCGATAATTTTGATCATGTTTTCTCACCCCTTTGTTGTTGTTGTGGTATGTGCTTCTTCGGAAGTACAGATAATCCAGGTACTTAGCTAGCTTGGATACTGGTGTGCGAGTCGAGTCTTAGGATGCTCTGATACGTAGCACGGGACTTGGGTGTTTATTTATTTTTATGTTGAACTTGTTTTATTTCCTGTGACGTATCATGTTGGTGAACAATTTAATGAATCTCTTTTTATGTAATTCAGCGGATGGCCGAGAATGATGAATTAAGGATTATTTCTGTTGTTTTGTTTTGAAAACCTTCTAATGAAGAGTATTATGGATTATGTGATGTGATATCCCACTTGTTGAGGGAAGAATCTGATGTTTATTTGGATTAATCGCATTTTATTTTAATTTTGGGAAGTGGGGTGTTACATGTATGATACGTGACATTAGTGTTAGTTCGATCCGGTTGCAATGATCACATTTCTTGCGTTAGCAATGTTGTTGAATTGCTTAGCACGTCAAATTTACTTTTTATTTGCAATTTTTGATAAATTTAGATATGCACAATTTTTGGTCTTTCTTGCGATGATCATGTCGAGTGTAGCAAGTTAGGGGCGAGTTTTACCGAAATATATGCAATGTTCTCTATCTATCCTTGTATTTCCGATTTTACACGCGTCTGATGGTTTGGCCTAGTGGCAATCCGCTTGTTGTGAATCGACCTATTCGCGTTTCGACTTGCAATTTGTGATTTTCTTTAATTCTATTATCTCGTTGTTTCTTAATTTAACTTACGATGACCGCTAATGTGGTAGTAATTTTCTATTTCATTAGTATTATTTTTAAATGATTCAACATCGCTATCATTATTATCGGATCTAATTTTTTGTGATAGTCTTTGCACATCTTCGCTTACGCAACTTTGATTTGCGTATTTGCGTCATGATTTTAATCCGTGCAATTTTCGTTTCAATTTACATTTTGATTCATTTGATGTGCGATTTTAATATTGTGTACGCATCTTATTCCTGTTAACACCTAATGAAGAGTATTATAGATTATGTGATGTGATATCCCACTTGTTGAGGGAAGACTCTGATGTTTATTTGGATTAATCGCATTTTGTTTTAATTTTGGGAAGTGGGGTGTTACAATTGGTATCAGAGCAGGTCGGTCCGTCCGGCCAGTGTAGTAGTTGAGTCTGAGTCTGTCCTTAGGATAGAGATTGTGTACCTTGTTAACCTGGTGTTGTTATTGTTGAGCAGTATGGCAGGAAGGAATGGTGCTGCTTTGGTTGCTGCTGTGCAAGCGATGGCGCAGGTGGTTGCTAATCAGAACCAAGCTGCGGTTGTGCAATTTGGAGATTTGGCACAGTTTCGGAGTAACAAGCCGCCGATGTTTGAAGGAGGAATATTGGATCCTGAAGCGGCGCATAAGTGGCTGAAGGCGATTGAGAAAATTTTCAGGACAATGGGTTGTAGTGATGAGCAAAAGGTGAGGTTTGGTACTCGCATGCTAGAAGGTGAAGCTGGGGCTTGGTGGGACAACAGTCGTCAGAGATGGGTGACTGCGGGAACTGTGATCACTTGGGATGTAGTACGAAAGGGTTTCCTGGAGAAGTACTTTTCGGAAGACATACGAAGTGCTAAGGAGATAAAGTTCCTAGAGCTGAAGCAGGGTAATCTGACCGTAGCAGAGTATACTGTGAAGTTTGAAGCGCTGGTGCAGTATTGTCCTTATTACAATACTGAAGATGCAATAACCTCTAAGTGTTAGAAATTTGAGAATGGGCTGCGTCCGGAAGTTAAGTTGGGGATTGCTTGTCAGAATATCAGGAGTTATCCTGAGTTGGTGAGCAGGAGCAGGATTTATGATAATGATAATCGGGCCAGGATTGCACACTATAAAGCTGTGAATGACCGTAAAGGTAAACAGAGATTTGGTGGTACTCCTTACAGTGTTCCTGCAGATAAGGGAAAGCATAAGGTTGCTACTGATAAGAAGTCTAGAGAAGGGAAAACATCTGTTGATTTGAAATGTTTCCGGTGTGGTGGCGCGGGTCATCGTGCTAATGAGTGTCCTAATAAGGTGAAGAAGTGCTTCAGGTGTGGTAAGCCAGGCCATGTGATAGCTGATTACAGATCCACTATGCCTACCTGTTATAACTGTGGTGAGAAATGTCATATCAGTACGCATTGAGAGAAGCCAAAGAAATCTCAGGCGTCTCAGGCCAGCGGTAAAGTGTTTGCTGTAGTAAGAACTCAAGCTGCTGGTGAAGAGCGTTCTATCAAAGGTACTTATTTCATCAATAATATTCCTTTGACTGCTATTGTTGATACGGGTGCAACCCACTCGTTCATTTCTGTTGATTGTGTGAAGAGGTTAGGATTGGTGTCGTCTACTCTTGAGCGACAGATGACTATTGAAACTCCCTCTATTGGTTCAGTGACTACTTCTTTAGTGTGTTTGAAGTGTCCACTGACTATCTTCGGTAGAGACTTTGGGGTAGATCTGATTTGTCTGCCACTTGGTAATTTGGATGTTATTTTGGGTATGAACTGGTTGGAGTTCAACCGAGTCTACATCGATTGTTTTTGAAAGGTGTTGTTGTTTCTTACTCCAGAAGAGGAAGCGTTGGCAAATTCCTTGTCTAATAAGGAATTGAGGACCCTGTTGGAGGACGAAGCTAAGATGTTTGCCTTATTTGTGTCATTGTCTGTTGACAGCAAGACATCAGTGAAAGAGTTGGCGGTGGTGAATGAATTTTCGGAAGTATTTCCTGATGACATTACGGAATTACCTCCGACGAGAGAAGTTGAATTTAGTATTGATCTTGTTCTTGGTACAAGACCTATATCTATGGCGCCGTACAAGATGTCGGCAGTGGAATTGGCTGAATTGAAATCGCAGATTGGAGAATTGTTGGATAGAAAGTTTATCATATCGAGTGTGTCGCCGTGGAGAGCTCCAGTGATGTTGGTAAAAAAGAAGGATGGCAGTATGCGTTTGTGTATCGATTACGTCTGTTGAATAAAGTGACCATTAAGAATAAGTATCCTCTTCCAAGGATTGACGATTTGATGGATCAGTTGGTGGGAGCTAGGGTGTTTAGTAAAATTGACTTGAGGTCGGGTTACCATCAGATCAGAGTGAAAGAAGGTGATATTCAGAAGACGACATTTAGAACTCGGTATGGACATTACGAATATGCTGTAATGCCTTTTGGAGTGTCTAATGCGCCGGGAGTGTTTATGGAGTATATGAACCGAATTTTCCATTCTTATTTGGATCAGTTCATTGTCGTGTTTATTAACGACATATTGATTTATTCTAAGTCTGATGAAGAGCATGCAGGACATTTGAGAATTTCTTTGCAGGTATTGCAAGATAATAAGTTGTTTGCTAAGCTATCAAAGTGTGAGTTCTGGTTAAAGACACTGAGTTTCTTGGGGCATGTAATATCTGGTGATGGTATTGTTGCACCCCAAAATTTGACCAACCGGTTCCCACATCTGGTTTATGTTTCGACTCATTTTGCATTCGCACTCGCATACCGCATACATTGCATTTTTTCAGCCATTTTTGATTTTATCGGGATTACAGCCTTATGTTCACAGTTCAGGCGTTTCAGACCGGTTCGGCTAAGTGGAGTGTATTTTGGGAATTCGTGCCCGTCTCTGTGTTTTCAGCTCTCGCTATTGTTTTGAGGACATTTCGGTGTTCGGTTTTTACTGCTTATTTCGCTATAGTTGCGCCGTTGTTCTCTAATCGATTTAATTGGCTTCCTGGCATTTTTAGAATTTTCCCTTTTATTTTCTAGACTTTTAATAGATTTTGATAGATTTAATTGAATTTTTCTAGATATTAAATAGGTTAATTGAATATTTTCTTATAGATTTAATAGTACTTTCTAGATTTTTTAATAGATTTTAATAGACTTTTCTAGATATTAAATGGTTTTTTAAATATATTCTTATAGATTTTAATAGTTTTTTTTAGAATTTTAAATAGATAATTCTTCTTTTTAATTAGTTAAATAGATTTGTTTCTTTCATTAAATAAATTTTAATAGAGTTTAGTTTAGATATTAATTGAGGTGTTTAGTTTTAATAAGCTTTTCTTTTATTAGGATTAATTAGAGTCAGTTTGCATTAACTAGTGGTTAATCATTTTCGTTTAGCATTAATTGAAGCCATTAGTCCTTTATTTTTCAATATTAATCTGCATTAGTCATTAATTTGTTTTAATTAATGAAGTCTTAGTATCCATTTTTATTAGTTCAATTAATTAGTCTTAAGTGAGTTAATTAGAGTCTTTAATCAGAGTTTTGGCTTTTTCGGTGGGCCAGGTGTGTGTTTTTAGAGGCCCATTCCCAATTCAGCCTGCCACATGTCATATAAAAGAGGGTCCCACGCGTGTACTCTCTCGGACTACCACCTCATTCATCAACTCAGCACTCACCGCCAATGCATCACTCTCTCTCTTGCCACCTCTCTGCATGCAGAGACACGTGGCCTCACCTCCTTCCCCCTCCGCATGCGGCGCCACACGTGTTTCTCCCTGGCTTCACCATTTTCCCCTCGCTTCCGGCCATGCAGCCGCCGTAGCCCTCGCCGTAACAACCCGCCGGAGCCCCTAACGGTCGCCGAAAACTGCGTTTTCCGTCGGATCTTCATCTTCCTCCAACATTCTTCATCTCTTTTCCGGACCTCGCCGGAAAATTGATCATTTCGCCATAATCTTCATCCAACCTCCATCCATTTTCCAGAAATCCAAGAACTCCACCAGAAATTCATCAACCTTCAATCAATTTCCATGAATCCGTTCAAGATCTTGTTCAAGATCTTGATCCTCGTTTTTCTGGATCTCTGCACACATTCACCGTTCACAATCTTTTTTCCAGTTTCTTTTCCAGATTCATCATATTGTTCTTCGCATCTGCATTTTCTTCGTAAAGATCTTCATCATCTGTTCATAGTTCATCAGTTTTACCAGATTCTCCAAGATCTTCGTCAGCTTCAACGTGATGTTCATTGAGAAGCCTGCAAGATCTCCCACCGTCGTGAATCCAGATTTCTTCCAGGTTTATGTTATCATTTTCCGTATTCATCAGAAGATGCATCAATAATTTTCATTATCTTCAATCAACTTCACAATGCAAAGAACTTCATCAGAGATCTCCAGATTTCCTAACCGCCCTTCGTATCATCTTCAACCTCGTTCATCAGTTTATCACTGGATCTTCGTGTTTTCTTCATCGCATCCTTCAAGATCCTCCATGTCTCTCAAGATCTCGGCACGAGTTCTTCAGTTGCCACCAGATCTTCAATTTCCACCATGATTGAACTTCGAATTTCACGATTGCACAGCGGAGACGGTTGGAGGAGGATGACGAAGGTTCTGAGGGAAGATTGAAGGAGCTGAAGAAGGGAATATCATGTGGTGAGGTTTTGCTAGGATCGGGGGTAGCAAGGTTGAGACGGAGAAGTTTGTGGGGTTGACGGCGGCGGCTGGTGAGCAAGGAGGAGAGGGTTAGGGTTTCTGAAGATTGAAGTGGAGGAAGGTGATGAGTCCGTGTGGGGCTCCAAATGGGCTAATGGGCTGGATTGGGCCCAATTTCTCTTCCATACTCCCAATATCTCGTTGCACCCTCTCCACGTATTGTTTTCTTGTGGACATGGGCTAGGCCCAACGAGTCTCCTGGATGTACCCTCCGTTTTTCTTGGTCACCCCCCCCCCCCCCCCTCCGTTTATTGTTTTTGTTGGGCTGGGCCCTTCGTTCTGCTGACCACACCCCCAATTACCAGCGCCTCCCTTTTGTTTATTTATTTTATTTTTCTTTGTATTGTGGGCTGGGCCTAGAGTGTTTTTTTTTTCTGCATACTCCATTTTGCAGATTGTACCCCCCTCCCTTGCAATTTAATTTTTTCCTCTTGTATTGGACATATGACTGTAATAGATATAGTTCTATTTTTTCTTTAGGATTATAGTTTCATTTTCATGGTTAGAATATTAGTGCATAGATTTTAATATAGAATTTATATTCTATTATTTTTAGCATACTATAGGATATATAGATTTAATATAGTTTTTTCCTATTTTTCTTTATAGAATATTATAGTATTTTAGATAGGAATTTTCTATGCTATTTTCATATGCAATTCCCTTTTAATATTTCTTTAGAATATTTTCTAGTAGAATTTAATTGCCTTATTTTAGGAGTAGACTATTATTTCCATTTCGTCGTTGGATTTCTCTCCTATTTTCGTTTCCTATCCGTTTTATCTTCGATTTTATTTCTGGCTGGCCGTGTGACACGATTCAATTGGAGAATGATTTTCGATATCATTTCTCTATCTTGTCTTTGACACAGATATTAATACGCTACCTCTGAGAGTTCGATTTCTCGTATAAGTCGAACCATGACGGTCTAAGCGTTACATTGTTCCTGATTCGAGCGTCCTCATCAAGGATCCAGAGAGGAGAAGATTGGAATGGAGCTTGCGCGCATGTCGAGAGCCAACGGAGCCGCTTCGTTCAACATCATCATCTTATTCAAGTCTTCAGGCAACCGTCGAGTGTTGTGAGTTGCATCGTTAGATACGTAGGGAATGACAGTTGAGGAGTTACTTATCAATCGTCTAGGATGTCTAGTATGGTACCCTTAGGGTGACATACGACGCATTCGCTCCTACGTCTTAGGTTCTTGCGTGTGTGTCCCGAGTTCCTTCCCGTTTAGGCGTAGGACTGCTTCCTCTTTGTTCTCGCCCCGTGCGATCAAACTCCTTTTCTCTCGCGTTCAGGCGATCGAGACCCCTTCTCTTGCCCCCGTGCAATCGAGACTCGTTTTCCCGTCGAACTACGTTTGCTCTGATCTCTCGTACCAGACGAGAGTACGTAGGCATATGATGTGATATCCTAGCGAGCTCCCTTTTCCCTTTTTCCCGTTTAGCTGTAGTAGGCTGAACTACAGCTGCTCTGATTTCTCATACCGAATGAGAATATGTAGGCATATGATGCGATATCCTAGCGAGCACACTAACAACTAACCTCCCTGTTCTCTCATTGTCGTGCAATCGAGACTTTCCCGCTGATGTTTCCCTTTCTCTTGCCCTTGCACATTTGAGACCATACCGTAGTTCTAAGTTCCGTAGGTCCTCGTACCTCTAAGCCAACTTAATCTCTCACTCCTGTGTGATCGAGAACACCCTGTCTAGCCGTAGTTAGCCTGAACTACGTAAGCTCTGATCTTTCACGCTGCGTGGAAGTACGTAGGCACGAGATGCGATATCTCGGCGAGCCAATTCCCTGTAGTTTCCCGAACTACGTTGACTCTGACTTTCTCTCTTGAGAATACGTAGGCATAAAGTGCGACGCTCTACCGAGTCAGTTTCTTTTCGTTTAGCTTTAGCAGCCGTAGATAGATTGTTTTTGCATCCTGTAGACAAACCAACAAGCGTGGATCCCGTCGAGTACGACGGACGTGAGGGGTGCTAATACCTTCCCCTTGCGTAACCGACTCCCGAATCCAGACAATGGTTGCGATGACCTTGTCTTATACCCTTTCGTCAGGTTTACTCTGAGCGTTTCCTTTCCCTCTTGTGGGATAAATAATGCATGGTGGCGACTCTTCTGTTTAGCCGGCGCCGATTTTCGCAGTAGCGACAGCTGGCGACTCTGCTGGGGATCCAACGTCCCCTATGCGAGTCGATCCTAGCGTTTGTTTGTTTGTCTTTGGACGTTTATTTTTGTGCGTTGTATGTTGTATTTTACTGTATTTACAATTTCCATATTTCGTTATTATCTGTTGCTGTTGTGCTGTTGGGTGGTTGTTCCTTTGAGAGAGAAGCCAAAACCCAGGCTTGAGTACACACATAGACTTAGAAGTAGAGAGTAGTGGTTAGCCTGCTTGCTTAGCTCGCACCAGCTAGCCGCGAAATCTGCTCTCGGACGAGATTCTCTTTGATGCTTCTTGCCTGGCCCTTAGGGCTCGACGAGTTGTCTGACCCGAGAATTGTTGACTCTGGGGACCTATCAATTGGGATTCGACTAAGTGAGGCCGCTTCAAGGGATGACGATGCCACACCTTCTGGGTATCGTATCATCGCTCTTGAAAGTCTGTGACATTGATACCCGCATAGGATGCCGTACCTTGTCAGATTAGGTCCATACCCGTAAGTGGGAGGGTTTTTGCAGGAAACTTGACTTCCAGCCTACCCGTCATCTCGGTCTTCTCTTTAGAGCAAACATACTCAGTCAGCAGCGCAGCAGTATTCAGAGATTTGTGGGGGCTGTGATCCCGTGTTTGCTGCATATTGCATTACATTTGCATAAACATTGTTGCATCATGTTGCATATCATTCTCCAGCTAGCCAGAGTCTGATCCAGCCGTTGTTTTGATTCTGAAGGTGATTCTCCGGTGATTGGCCTGAGCAATTGTTGATTGTTAGAAGACGACCAAGGGGTTGAAGCAGATTTGAGCAGAATCAAGCAGTGAAGCCAGTTGAAGGTTATTGGTAGCTATGTCTGAGAGCCACTTCCAGTCTCTTAATACCTTGACAGGTTTCACTATGACGACCAATCCTCTGTATGGCTTTATGTCTGTGGAAGACCTTCCGCAAGTGAACAACGTTATTGCAGACCAATTTGTGCAACCTCTGGTTAGGGACCGAGATCGATGTGAGCAGTTTGTTGTCCGAAATGAACGCCCTCCTCTTATTAACAGTCAAGGTGTTGTTTTCCCTATGGCGAATATCCGAAGAGAGATCCCGGTAGCCAGGACTGAAGACCCAAGAGCTCTTGAGTATGCTAGAAGGCTCCGAGTGTTGGAAGAAGGAGTCAAAGCCTTGAAAGTTAAAGATGCTGTCAACCTCAACGCTGCAGACATGTGTTTGGAACCTGGCCTGGTATTGCCTCCTAAGTTCAGAGCGCCGAGATTTGAGAAGTACAGAGGAGATAGCTGTCCGAAGCAACATTTTGTGATGTTCTGCCGAAGAATGACTTCATTTGTGCAAAACGACAAGTTGATGATTCACTGCTTTCAGGATAGTCTGACTGGGGCATCTCTGAGTTGGTATATGCAGTTAGAGAGTAATCAGATCCGATCATGGGTGGATTTAGCCAGAGCTTTTCTGAAACAGTATGATTATAACCTAGACATGGCTCTGAGTCGCATGCAGTTGCAGGAATTGTCTCAAGAGAACAATGAACCCTTCAGGAAGTATGTTCAGAGATGGAGAGAATTTGCTGCCAGAGTGCACCCACTGCTTCTAGACCGAGAGTTAATGGGCATGTTTTTAGACTCCCTGGAGAGCCCATACTTCGAAAGAATGCTTGGAAATGCGCCAAATTTCTCTGAATTGGTAAGATTAGGAGAATGCATCGAGCATGCCGTAAAAATTAGGAAAATTCAGATTGTTTCGGGCGGTCAGGCTAGTGAAACTGAATCTCTCTGTAGCTACTAAACTAAAGAAGGAGTTGTGATCAATGACTCATGCCAGATGAATCGGTGAAATCTGTTGGTTCTTCATCTTCTGTGTCTTGTTATGCGGGACAGACAATTGTGCCTAGGGCACCACATCGGGAACCTTATGTCGCTCCTCTTGCAAATCCACGAGCCCGTGGCCGAGGTTATCAGAATCAACGCCCAAATCAGAACAGGCCTCGTAACAACTTGGAACAAAGGAATGCTCCTTCTCATATAGTGCCTGTACCGTATAGCCATATTCTACCATCTTTGATCCAGAGTTCTTTGATGGAACCTAAAGCTCTTAAGCCTTTGCCAGAACCTTACCCTCCCGGGTACAATCCCCACGCTCAGTGTGGTTACCATGGTGGATCTCCAGGGCATTCAACTGAAGATTGTAAAGCTTTTCAGGCAAAAGTACAATAGTTGATAGACCAAGAGTGCATTTCCTTTAGAGAAGGAATTCTGGTGGTTCATGACAATTTCTCAGCTGCCTAAGCTCGTAGATGCAGAGGTTTATTTGCAAGAGGCCAGTGGTCCAGACAGGCAGGCGTCCTCAGCATTGGCAGTCCTCGGACTTGTTTATCATTTGCATTTGTAGTTTCTTTTCTGTTAGTTACTACTTGCTGTTAAACATTGTTTGTATCGAATGGTAATATTGATAAAGTGACTATGCATTTTTCTGAATTAATCATGTCGTTGTCACTCATTTATTGCATTGCACTGACACTTGCATTTTATTCACTCCACTTTGTCACTTTGATTAGCAAAGATTGGAGGGAGGATGACGAAATTGAATACTCATAACCGATGATTGTATGCTTTTAGATAAAACCTTGCCGATGACGTACAAGGCATTTTTTCAAATCCCCTAAACACTGGAGATATAAGGAGTTAGTCCCTTGTTAACCACTTCGTGCCAGGAAGTAGAAGTTTTTTCGGACTTTTTAAACCCTCACATCTTAACCCGGGGCAGGGTAGTTGTCAGTTAGCTTGAGCGAGCGTTCAAGTCTTATAGAGGAGTGTTGCCTTTCGAGGACCAATCACATCTTATTTTTTCCCAGAGGTCGCACCTCGTCAACCACAATGGTTAAATCTCACCAATCAGGGGTGAAACAGTTGCAATCCTTTCGGAGCAATCAAGATAATCAGTGTCACACGACTTGTTCCAGGAAAAGAGAAAGAGAAAGCCCGCTAAGTAAAAGAAATGAAAAAAGCTGGAAAGCTAATACTTAGGCAAAAATCAGGGCATCCCGCTGGACTCCGAGAAGGAAAAAATCGAAAAGAACTCAAAAAGAGTCAGTCCAGGCAAAAATTAGGGAATCAAAAGAATAAAACGAAAGGATCTCAAAAGAAAAATCCTCGAACAAGGACAAAGTCGTGTAGATACAGACACCGAAAACGAAAAAGGAGTAACTGTCACTTCGAAAACCTTGTGAATTCTTTAACCACTGTTCCCAATAGTCAACATACCTCCCGAAGAGGCGAGCGCTTGTGCCAAGTTAACTGAACTTTAGGATCGGAGATCATCACGTAGAAGGGGTGGGTACAAATCATAATTTGAGCCAAATATCCTTTGTTTCACGAACCGTGAACCCGACCACGATACAACCCTTAAAAGACCTAATTGAGGCAGGGTTTATTCGGAAAGCGCATTACAATAAGGTTGAGTAACCTGACTCCTTCTTGATTTGCTAGTCATATCCTTGTTGTATTTTTTCACTGATCAAATCAGCACTACGTTTGAACTCTGGTTCATTCGTCACTCACAATCATGACACGTAAATGAGTGACAGCACAATTTTTTCAAAATCTGCATGAACACTGCATTAAAATTACCATTCGGGAATAAACAATTTTATTTGCAGGTCAGCAGCTGACAGGAAGGAAATTCCAACAGGGAATAATCGAACAGGACTGAATGATTCAGCAGTTTGGATCAGAATGGTGTATGTTATGAAACCCTGTAAATCTGGGGCATTGACTTCCAATGAGTTCAGAATTAGTTGGTCCAAGGACAAGTCCCGAAGCATCGGTTGATTATGGGGCAGTTTACTTGAGAAGCAGTTGATCAGAAGTGAATCTTCTCGAGAGCCAATCAGGGGCAATTATCCAGAATGCTGTGATTTGAGGATAGATCCTCCTAGTGTGTGGTCATATCAGGTTAAGTCGCTCAACGCTCATTCAAGGGGAAAATCACTTTAGAGATAGTGAAACCAACTATGTTGATAGTTGTTTAATTGAGGTTGAATCCTTTTGTCGTACAGATACCGGGGCAAGCCATCTCAAGATCGTATTGTAGCAAGCTGCTTTCTAATCAGAGTGAGTCTCCCAAGAGTTAGAGTGGAGCAAGTTGAGTTGCACTAGGGCAAGTTGTTCAAGCAAGTTTGTTCACCCCAGCAAGAGTTGAGTATCGAGGAATCGTGTCATTACCCTCATCAAAAAAACCTGAACCTTCGAAAAAGACCTTGTCGTCATTGGATCATTATCCTATAGTTTAAACCTGTTACTTGACAGAACCTTGTAACCTTGTCATTTCCAAAGCCCAGTTCTCGCCTGGCAAACCGGTAACCAGTTATTGTCTGGCCAACCTTTCCGTAAACACTAGTTCTCGTCTGGTACCTGTTATTTTTCAACCAACCCCGTCTGGTCACCGTCTCTTTAACCTATTTGTTGCATCAGTTCTCGTCTGGTGCATGTCAGCTTCTAAACCAGCCCCGTCTGGTCATCCTTTCTTTAACCTATCATCCGGTCAGCCTTGTCTGATGTTCCAACCGTAAATCCATTCTCGTCCGATAACCTAACCTATTTTTGCTATCAGTTCTCGCCTGGTAGTCCATCTTTGAATGCTAGCCCCGTCTAGTATTTTCCCTTTAAAACCATTTTGTTAATAACCTATTTTCATCTGTAAACTAGAAAAAGCCTAAAAATATCCGACACGATAATTCCCAGTGACTCACATGGTGTCGCGTTCCCCGATACAAAGCTCGATTGATTCCATTTTCCCGATTAATGTTAAATCAGGACTACTCTCCTCAGCAGATAGAAGTCATGTATTGTCCCCAAAATAGTTGAGATCGCAGTTGTTCCTCCTCAGAATAGGATCAGAAGTATCCTCAGCAGGTCAGAATGGATATCCCTGACAGCAGGGGCATTCTCAGCAGTGAGCTGTGCATAATTAACCCCAGCTTGGTTAAGCCCCACAGAGTACAATCAGGTTGTCAAGGGTTTAGAGGGAGCATCCCCGTGCAGGTTCGTCCTCCCCTCCTCTAGCAGGTTGTCATTTCTCCGTCAGGTTGATCATCCTCTACAGAGTTCGTAACGATGAATTTGTGAGCCATCCCTCAGCAGGATTGTTTCTTCCCCATGGAAGTCGGTCCCACTTTTCCAGCATTTATTTTGCTGAGATGATTCTATGATACCCGGTACCCCTCAGTGGAGTTGACGTTGCATTCGGAATTTATTTTTCCAAGCGGCTTTAGTCCCGGTGTTCTCTGGCAGCTCGAGCTTGCATTTGCACTTGCATATATCGTCATATTTGCATCTATGCAAACACATAGCATCTCTATGTCGTATGGGGCATTGCATCTATACAAACGCATAGCATCTCCATGCCGTATGGGGCATTGCATCATTTTCAAACATATGCATTTTGAAACATAAATCAGGTTGGTTAACCTTTTGCTTTCAGGTGTGTTTTCTCAGCAGGAGTATGGAGTTCTAGCTCAGATCTATTACCAGGTATTCGAGGTCTCGCCGTGAGACGTGTAATGATACGGGTCACCTTACTATTTTTCCCACAGAGTTGCTTGTTGAAGTTTCTTTTAACCTGTCAGCGGATTATTTTCTTCATATTTGGTTGTTACGTCAGCATCAAAAGGGTTTCATGAATCAGAATTTCAGAAGCTGCCGCCGGGTATCGAAACAGGCGTTCGGCAGTTTGGTTTCCAAATATCCCCAGTAGAGTCCTCCTCAAAGTCGTTGTCACGTCAACGCTAAAAGGTTTGTGGGTTGGGACCAATGGAGTTAGCTACTGCAGAGATAAGCAGAGAAACTGTATTCAGAGTATCTTCCCGTATGAACAGATGGATGTATTTTCTTACTGGTTGACAAGAGTATTTCCCCGGAGATCGTCAAATTTTTATTGCCTATGTTGATAGGAGTTCCTCGGGTTGACGAGATATGAGTCCCGACGTGGACAATTTATTGATGGGATTTCTTCGTGCTAGTGAAGTGGGTGTCCTAACATGGACAAATTTATTTTCCTCGGGTTGACGGGGTGTGCTAGTCCTAACGTGGACAAATTTGATTTCTCTGTATTGATGGAATGTGAGTCCTGGCGTGGACAAATCAAGACGAGGTGTGAGTCCTAACGGGGACAATGAATTCCTTACATGGATAGTTTATTCCTTACGTGGACAGTTTATTCCTAACATGGACGATTTATTCCTGACGTGGACAATTCATTTCTATGTTGATAGGATCCCCTCGTGCTGATGAAATACAGACGAGTCATCCCCAGCGAAGTCGCCGGGATTTTTCCGTGTTGATGGCAGGTGGAGTCCTGACGTGGACAAGTTAAGTTAAGATTTCTTCGTGTTGACGAAACAAGCGTCCTAACGTGGACAAAGTTCTATTCCTGTGTTGTTGAGATATGAGCCCTGACGTGGACAGATTTGGGTAGTCGTGATTTGACGAAATTTGGGTACAGATGTGGACAAGGTTACTCCTGTAACGACAGAATCTCTATTCGTGTTAACGAATTTGTTTCTCTTCTTGTGCTGACAAGATTAGTCCAATTGTGGACGGAGGTGTTTTTGCAAAGATAGTTCAGTGCCTGTGGCGTCACACAGGTGATTGATGTTAAGACCAAATTTTATCAGATAATTGACCAGTTGTTGCCGTAACAACCAGACTCAGTTCATTGGATGTTGCTTCTTAAGCAGTTTTGCAGTTTATCTCCACGGTTGGCAAATTTCAGGGTTTCTTTGGTATTCAACCGTCTCGTACCTCGATTGTTTGAAGGCCGTTCGCTCTTCACCCAGTCGGGTCCAAGTCGTTTGAATAGGGGCAGCTGTTGCACCCCAAAATTTGACCAACCGATTCCCACATCTGGTTTATGTTTCGACTCATTTTGCATTCGCACTCGCATACCGCATACATTGCATTTTTCAGCCATTTTTGATTTTATCGGGATTACAGCCTTATGTTCACAATTCAGGCGTTTCAGACCGGTTCGGCTAAGCGGAGTGTATTTTGGGAATTCGTGCCCGTCTCGGTGTTTTCAGCTCTCGCTGTTGTTTTGAGGACATTTCGGTGTCCGGTTTTTACCGCTTATTTCGCTATAGTTGCGCCGTTGTTCTCTAATCGATTTAATTGGCTTCCTAGCATTTTTAGAATTTTCCCTTTTATTTTCTAGACTTTTAATAGATTTTGATAGATTTAATTGGATTTTTCTAGATATTAAATAGGTTAATTGAATATTTTCTTATAGATTTAATAGTACTTTCTAGATTTTTTAATAGATTTTAATAGACTTTTCTAGATATTAAATGGTTTTTTAAATATATTCTTATAGATTTTAATAGTTTTTTTTTAGAATTTTAAATAGATAATTCTTCTTTTTAATTAGTTAAATAGATTTGTTTCTTTCATTAAATAAATTTTAATAGAGTTTAGTTTAGATATTAATTGAGGTGTTTAGTTTTAATAAGCTTTTCTTTTATTAGGATTAATTAGAGTCAGCTTGCATTAACTAGTGGTTAATCATTTTCGTTTAGCATTAATTGAAGACATTAGTCCTTTATTTTTCAATATTAATCTGTATTAGTCATTAATTCGTTTTAATTAATGAAGTCTTAGTATCCATTTTTATTAGTTCAATTAATTAGTCTTAAGTGAGTTAATTAGAGTCTTTAATCAGAGTTTTGACTTTTTCGGTGGGCCAGGTGTGTGTTTTTGGAGGCCCATTCCCAATTCAGCCTGCCACATGTCATATAAAAGAGGGTCCCACGCGTGTACTCTCTCGGACTGCCACCTCATTCATCAACTCAGCACTCACCGCCAACGCATCACTCTCTCTCTTGCCACCTCTCTGCATGCAGAGACACGTGGCCTCACCTCCTTCCCCCTGCGCATGCGGCGCCACACGTGTTTCTCCCTGGCTTCATCGTTTTCCCCTCGCCACCGGCCATGCAGCCGCCTTAGCCCTCACCGTAACAACCTGCCGGAGCCCCTAACAGTCGCCGGAAACTGCGTTTTCCGTCGGATCTTCATCTTCCTCCAACATTCTTCAGATGTTCTTCATCTCTTTTCTAGACCTCGCCGGAAAATTGATCATTTCGCCGTAATCTTCATCCAACCTCCATCCATTTTCCAGAAATCCAAGAACTTCACCAGAAATTCATCAACCTTCAATCAATTTCCATGAATCCGTTCAAGATCTTGTTCAAGATCTTGATCCTCGTTTTTCTGGATCTCTGCACGCATTCACCGTTCACAATCTTTTTTCCAGTTTCTTTTCCAGATTCATCGTATTGTTCTTCGCATCTGCATTTCCTTCGTAAAGATCTTCATCATCCGTTCATAGTTCATCAGTTTTACCAGATTTTCCACGATCTTCGTCAGCTTCAACGTGATGTTCATTGAGAAGCCTGCAAGATCTCCCACCGTCGTAAATCCAGATTTCTTCCATGTTTATGTTATCATTTTCCGTATTCATTAGAAGATGCATCAATAATTTTCATTATCTTCAATCAACTTCACAACGCAAAGAACTTCATCAGAGATCTCTAGATTTCCTCACCGCCCTTCGTATCATCTTCAATCTCGTTCATCAGTTTATCACCGTATCTTCGTGTTTTCTTCATCGCCTCCTTCAAGATCCTCCATGTCTCTCAAGATCTCGGCACGAGTTCTTCAGTTGCCACCAGATCTTCAATCTTCACCGCGATTGAACTTTGAATTTCACGATTGCACAGCGGAGACGGTTGGAGGAGGATGGCGAAGGTTCTGAGGGAAGATTGAAGGAGCTGAAGAAGGGAATATCATGTGGTGAGGTTTTGCTAGGATCGGGGGTAGCAAGGTTGAGACGGAGAAGTTTGTGGGGTTGACGGCGGCGGCTGCTGAGCAAGGAGGAGAGGGTTAGGGTTTCTGAAGATTGAAGTGGAGGAAGGTGATGAGTCTGTGTGGGGCTCCAAATGGGCTAATGGGTTGGATTGGGCCCAATTTCTCTTCCATACTCCCAATATCTCGTTGCACCCTCTCCACGTATTGTTTTCTTGTGGACATGGGCTAGGCCCAACGAGTCTCCTGGATGTACCCTCCGTTTTTCTTGGTCATCCCCCCCCCTCCGTTTATTGTTTTTGTTGGGCTGGGCCCTTCGTTCTGCTGACCACACCCCCAATTACCAGCGCCTCCCTTTTATTTATTTATTTTATTTTTCTTTGTATTGTGGGCTGGGCCCAGAGTGTTTTTTTTCCTGCATACTCCATTTTGCAGATTGTACCCCCCTCCCTTGCAATTTAATTTTTTCCTCTTGTATTGGACATATGATTGTAATAGATATAGTTCTATTTTTACTTTAGGATTATAGTTTCATTTTCATGGTTAGAATATTAGTGCATAGATTTTAATATAGAATTTATATTCTATTATTTTTAGCATACTATAGGATATATAGATTTAATATAGTTTTTTCCTATTTTTCTTTATAGAATATTATAGTATTTTAGATAGGAATTTTCTATGCTATTTTCATATGCAATTCCCTTTTAATATTTCTTTAGAATATTTTCTAGTAGAATTTAATTGCCGTATTTTAGGAGTAGACTATTATTTCCATTTCGTCGTTGGATTTCTCTCCTATTTTCGTTTCCTATCCGTTTTATCTTCGATTTTATTTCTGGCTGGCCGTGTGACACGATTCAATTGGAGAATGATTTTCGATATCATTTCTCTATCTTGTCTTTGACACGGATATTAATACGCTACCTCTGAGAGTTCGATTTCTCGTATAAGTCGAACCATGACGGTCTAAGCGTTACATTGTTCCTGATTCGAGCGTCCTCATCAAGGATCCAGAGAGAAGAAGATTGGAATGGAGCTTGCGCGCATGTCGAGAGCCAACGGAGCCGCTTCGTTCAACATCATCATCTTATTCAAGTCTTCAGGCAACCGTCGAGTGTTGTGAGCTGCATCGTTAGATATGTAGGGAATGACAGTTGAGGAGTTACTTCTCAATTGTCTAGGATGTCTAGTATGGTACCCTTAGGGTGATATGCGACGCATTCGCTCCTACGTCTTAGGTTCTTGCGTGTGTGTCCCGAGTTCCTTCCCGTTTAGGCGTATGACTGCTTCCTCTTTGTTCTCGCCCCGTGCGATCGAACTCCTTTTCTCTCGCATTCAGGCGATCGAGACCCCTTCTCTTGCCCCCGTGCAATCGAGACTCGTTTTCCCATCGAACTACGTTTGCTCTGATCTCTCGTACCAGACGAGAGTACGTAGGCATAGGATGCGATATCCTAGCGAGCTCCCTTTTCCCTTTTTCCCGTTTAGCTGTAGTAGGCTGAACTACAGCTGCTCTGATTTCTCATACCGAATGAGAATATGTAGGCATAGGATGCGATATCCTAGCGAGCACACTAACAACTAACCTCCCTGTTCTCACGCTGCCGTGCGATCGAGACTTTCCCGCTGATGTTTCCCTTTCTCTTGCCCTTGCACATTTGAGACCAGACCGTAGTTCTAAGTTCCGTAGGTCCCCGTACCTCTAAGCCAACTTAATCTCTCACTCCTGTGTGATCGAGAACACCCTGTCTAGCCGTAGTTAGCCTGAACTACGTAAGCTCTGATCTTTCACGCTGTGTGGAAGTACGTAGGCACGAGATGCGATATCTCGGCGAGCCAATTCCCTGTAGTTTCCCGAACTACGTTGACTCTGACTTTCTCTCTTGAGAATACGTAGGCATATAGTGTGACGCTCTACCGAGTCAGTTTCTTTCTGTTTAGCTTTAGCAGTCGTAGATAGATTGTTTTTGCATCCTGTAGACAAACCAACAAGCGTGGATCCCGTCGAGTACGACGGACGTGAGGGGTGCTAATACATTCCCCTTGCGTAACCGACTCCCGAATCCAGACAATGGTTGCGATGACCTTGTCTTATACCCTTTCGTCAGGTTTACTCTGAGCGTTTCCTTTCCCTCTTGTGGGATAAATAACGCACAGTGGCAACTCTTCTGTTTAGACGGCGCCGATTTTCGCAGTAGCGACAGGTATATCGGTGGACCCATCAAAAGTAAGTGCAGTGTTGCAGTGGGAACCGCCGAACATAACGACGAAAATTAGAAGCTTTTTGGGTTTGGCAGGATACTACCGAAGGTTTATTGAAGGGTTTTTCTAAGTTGGCGTTGCCATTAACTCAGTTGACGAGAAAGAATCAAGTTTTCGTGTGGGATGCTGCTTATGAAGAGAGCTTTGAGGAACTGAATAAGAAATTGACTACGACACTGGTGTTAGTGTTGCCAACTCCGAGTGAACCTTTTGTGGTGTACTGTGATGCGTCTAAGATGGGATTAGACGGAGTTCTCATGCAAGATGGTAAGGTGGTAGCGTATGCTTCGCGGCAACTGAGAGTGCATGAAAGGAATTACCCTACTCATGACCTTGAGTTGGCTGCGGTAGTTTTCGTGTTAAAGATCTGGAGGCACTACTTGTATGGTTCGAGGTTTGAGGTATTCAGTGACCATAAGAGTCTAAAATATCTGTTTGATCAGAAGGAGCTGAATATGAGACAGAGAAGATGGTTGGAATTCTTGAAAGATTATGATTTCAACTTGAGTTATCATCCAGGAAAGGCGAATGTAGTAACAGATGCCTTGAGCAGGAAATCAATTCACATGTGGGCTTTAATGGTGAAAGAGATGGAACTAATTGAGCAGTTCAGAGGTCTGAGCATGGTTTGTGAGACTACGGCGGATGGTGTGATGTTGGGCAAGTTGCAGGTGAATAATGATTTCTTGGATTTGATTAAGGAAAGCCAAAAGCTAGATATGAAGTTAGTAGATTTGATGCTTGGAGTTGAGAGCGACCCCAGTAGTGATTTTAAGTTGGATAGTACAAGAGTGTTGAGATTCACAGGCAGGATTTATGTGCCGGATAATGATGAACTGAAGAAGTCAATTCTGAATGAGGGACATCGTAGTAGTCTGAGTATCCATCCGGGATCTACGAAGATGTACCATGATTTAAGGAAGTTATTTTGGTGGTCCGGAATGAAAACAGATATAGCTCAATTCGTTTATGCCTGTTTGACATGTTAGAAGTCGAAGGTAGAGCATCAGAGACCTTCTCGATTTATGCAACCGTTAGAAGTTCCAATTTGGAAATGGGATTGTATCACTATGGATTTTGTGACGGGTTTGCCGAATACGGCGAGAGGATTTGACACTATTTGGGTAATTGTGGATTGACTTACTAAGTCTGCACATTTTGTGCCGATCAATATCAGCTTTCCGTTGGTGAAGCTAGCAGAGATTTATATTCGTTTAATTGTGAAGCTACATTGTGTTCCATCGAGTATCGTGTCGGATAGAGATCTGAGGTTTACTTCAGAATTTTGGAGGAGTTTGTAGGAAGCTTTGGGTACTAAGTTGAAGCTGAGTTCAGCTTACCATCCGCAAACTGACGGTTAGTCAGAGAGGAGTATTCAGTCGCTGGAAGATTTGTTGAGAGCTTGTGTGTTGGAAAAGGGTGGTGCGTGGGATACTCATTTACCGTTGATAGAGTTCACGTACAACAACAATTACCATTCTAGTATCGGAATGGCACCATTTGAGGCTTTATACGGTAGGAGGTGTAGAAATCCTCTGTGTTGGCATGAAACAGGTGAGAATGTGGTATTGGGACCGGAAGTTGTGTAGCAGACTACTGAGACCATTCAGATGATTCGTGAGAAAATGAAAGCGTCTCAGAGTAGGCAGAAAAGTTATCATGATAATTGAAGGAAAGAACTGGAATTCAGTGAAGGTGATCATGTGTTTCTAAGAGTTAACCTGGTGACTGGTGTGGGTTGTGCGTTGAAATCCAAGAAGTTGGATCCTAAGTTTATTGGACCATATCAAATTTTGCAGAGAATTGGTGCTATAGCTTATAGAGTGGCGTTACCGCCTGAGCTTTCGAATCTACATGACGTGTTTCATGGGTCGCAACTTCGGAAGTATGTCTCGGACCCATCTCATGTGATTCCGAGAGATGAAGTTCAGGTCCGTGAGAATCTTACTGTTGAGACGATGCCGTTGAGGATCAAAGATTGTAAAACGAAACAACACTGAGAAAAGGAGATATCTTTGGTGAAAGTGGTTTGGGGAGGTGATGCAGGAGGCAGTGTGACCTAGGAATTGGAAAGCAGGATGCGGGAAGCGTATCCGAAATTATTTCCATCAGGTAATTTTCGAGGACGAAAATAATTAAAGTGGAGGAGAGTTGTAACACCCATTTTAATTATTTAGTCTTTTGGTGTTATTTTATTTTGGTGTGTCCTTTGTGGGGGAGTGTATCTGAGCGTGTGGGTGGGTGTCCTTGAGTTATAGAAGTTATTTAATAAAATATAGAGTTTAATAATAATATAATATAATTGATAATGATGATAATCTAATAATAATAATAATAATTATTATTATTATTATTATTATTGGAATAAAATGAAATAAGGATTTAAAGGGGTATTAGAAGAGTTTGGGGAAGACGGAGAGTTAGAAACACGATAAACCAGTTTTGGAGAGAAGAGGAAAGATGAAGAACAAGGGGAAAGAGAAGCATGCTAGGTCTAACAATTCTTCAGAGTTCTTCGTCAATCGGAGCATTAATCGAGGTAAGGGGGGAGAAACGGGTTAATATTGGTAAATTGCATGAACAGGGTAGAGGGGATTCCTTAACCCCGTAGGAGTTTGGTGAATATGAATGATATATTGAAATGTTGATGATTGTTGTTGTTGTTTTGATAAATTGAATGTGTATTGATGTGTTTATGAGCATGGCTGCCATTGATGACTTTGGGTATGTGTTGTTGGGAGATTGGTGAGGTTCTGAGTAACTTCTGTAGTTCTGATGATGAACATAGGTGTGGGTTCTGGAGTTAAAATTGATAGAAAGTGATATAGTAGTGTTTATTGGTTGTAGTATTGATAGGACTGAAGATAGAAGTAGAGTGATAGGCTTGAATTTGAGCAAGTTGACAGTTCTGGACTGTGAGGGTTTTGAGAGATCGCAGAACTTGCTAAGCGAGTAGCTAGCGAGCGAGCGATTCGCTAGGTAGTTTGCTAGGCGAGCTAGTAGCGAGTGTTCACTAGGACTTCGCTAGGCGAGATGGGTAGCGAAGGCTTCCAGTAGCCACTATCTGCCTTCGCTAGGCGAGTAGCTAACGAGCGTTCGCTAGGGCTTCGCTAAGCGAATGAGCCAGCGAGCATGACAACTAGTTGTGATTTTGTACGGTGAGGGTGGTTCTGTTGTCCTATAGTACACCTTGAGTTGTGACCAGTATAAATATGGTGATTAGTGGTGAAGAGTGTAGACTTGACATTAAGAGGTGAAATTATATAGTGATTGAACTTAATTAAAACAAGTAGATTGAGGTGTGAGATATGTATGGGGTATGGTGATGGGATCAGGGGGATCGTGTGGCTTTAATTAAAATAATTAATTGATGAACAATATGTATGTATGATGTAAGGTGATGTGATCAGGGGGTCGTGTGCACCTTGTGTGTTTGAGTTCATTTGTTGTGCATTTGGTGTTATGCATATCATGGTGTTGGTGGGACGAATCATTGTTCAAGAGGAGTGTATGTGATTCATCTGTACTTCATTATGGAGAATGGTGGGGATAGATCATGGCCAAGTATGGGTGTATGTGATCTATCTGGGGTTCGATTGAATGAACCAATGAGTCGGTACCGCATGCATGGTGTTGTGTTGCATATTTTCATTATGGTGTGTTACGTTGTTGTTGGATAGTAAGTCGTTTTTGGATGAATGTTGGGTGATATTTTATATGATTGCTACCTTTATTTCATGTACTGTATTACCGATAATTTTGATCATGTTTTCTCACCCCTTTGTTGTTGTTGTGGTCTGTGCTTCTTCGGAAGTACAGATAATCCAGGTACTTAGCTAGCATGGATAGTGGTGTGCGAGTCGAGTCTTAGGATGCTCTGATACGTAGCACGGAACTTGGGTGTTTATTTGTTTTTATGTTGAACTTGTTTTATTTCCTGTGACGTATCATGTTGGTGAACAATTTAATGAATCTCTTTTTATGTAATTCGGCGGATGGCCGAGAATGATGAATTAAGGATTATTTCTGCTATTTTGTTTTGAAAACCTTCTAATGAAGAGTATTATGGATTATGTGATGTGATATCCCACATGTTGAGGAAAGACTCTGATGTTTATTTGGATTAATCACATTTTATTTTAATTTTGGGAAGTGGGGTGTTACAATTGGTATCAGAGCAGGTCGGTCCATCCGACCAGTGTAGTAGTTGAGTCTGAGTCTGTCCTTAGGATAGAGATTGTGTACCTTGTTAACCTGGTATTGTTATTGTTGAGCAGTATGGCAGGAAGGAATGATGTTGCTTTGGCTGCAGCTATGCAAGCAATGGCGCAGCTGGTTGCTAATCAGAACCAAGCTGCGGGTACGCAATTTGGGGATTTGGTGCAGTTTCGGAGTAACAAGCCGCCGACGTTTGAGGGAGGAATATTGGATCCTGAAGCTGCGCAGAAGTGGCTAAAGGAGATTGAGAAAATTTTCAGGATAATGGGTTGTAGTGATGAGCAAAAGGTGAGGTTTGGAACTCACATGCTAGAAGGTGAAGTTGAGGCTTGGTGGGACAACAGTCGCCAGAGATGGGTGACTGCGGGAACTGCGATCACTTGGGATGTAGTTCGAAAGGGTTTTCCGGAGAAGTACTTTCCGGAAGACATACGAAGTGCTAAGGAGATAGAGTTCCTAGAGCTGAAGCAGGGTAATATGACCGTAGCAGAGTATGCTGTGAAGTTTGAAGCGCTGGTGCAATATTTTCCTCATTACAATACTGAAGATGCAATAACCTCTAAGTGTTAGAAATTTGAGAATGGGCTGCGTTCGGAAGTTAAGTTGGGGATTACTTGTCAGAGGATCAGGAATTATCCTGAGCTGGTGAGCAGGAGCAGGATCTATGATAATGATAATCGGGCCAGGATTGCACACTATAAGGCTGTCAATGACCGTAAAGGTAAACAACGATTTGGTGGTACTCCTTACAGTGTTCCTGCAGATAAGGGAAAGCATAAGGTTGCTACTGATAAGAAGTCTAGAGAAGGGAAAACACCTGCTGATTTAAAATGTTTCCGGTGCGGTGGCGCGGGTCATCGTGCTAATGAGTGTCCTAATGAGATGAAGAAGTGCTTCAGGTGTGGTAAGCCAGGCCATGTGATAGCTGACTGCAGAGCCACTATGCCTACCTGTTATAACTATGGTGAGAAAGGTCATATCAATTTGCATTGCGAGAAGCCGAAGAAATCTCAGGCGTCTCAAGCCAGTGGTAAAGTGTTTGCTGTAGTGGGAACTCAAGCTGCCGGTGAAGAGCATTCTGTCAAAGGTACTTGTTTCATCAATAATATTCCTTTGAATGCTATTGTTGATACGGGTGCAACCCACTCGTTCATTTCTGTTGATTGTGTGAAGAGGTTAGGATTGGTGCCGTCTACTCTTGAGTGACAGATGACTATTGAAACTCCCTCTAGTGGTTCAGTGACTACTTCTTTAGTGTGTTTGAAGTGTCCACTGACTATCTTCGGTAGAGACTTAGGGGTAGATCTGATTTGTCTGCCACTTGGTAATTTGGATATTATTCTGGGTATGAACTGGTTGGAGTTCAACCGAGTCTACATCAATTATTTTCGGAAGGTGTTGTTGTTTCTTACTCCAGAAGAGGAAGCGTTGGCGAATTCCTTGTCTAATAAGGAATTGAGGACCCTGTTGGAGGACGAAGCTAAGATGTTTCAGTGAAAGAGTTGGCGGTGGTGAATGAATTTCCGGAAGTATTTCCTGATGACATTACAGAGTTACCTCCGACGAGAGAAGTTGAATTTAGTATTGATCTTGTTCCTGGTACAAGACCTATATCTATGGTGCCGTACAGGATGTCGGCAGTGGAATTGGCTGAATTGAAATTGCAGATTGGAGAATTGTTGGATAGAAAGTTTATCATACCGAGTGTGTCGCCGTGGAGAGCTCCAGTGATGTTGGTAAAGAAGAAGGATGGCAGTATGCGTCTGTGTATCGATTACGTCAGTTGAATTAAGTGACCATTAAGAATAAGTATCCTCTTCCAAGGATTGACGATTTGATGGATCAGTTGGTGGGAGCTAGGGTGTTCAGTAAAATTGACTTGAGGTCGAGTTACCATCAGATCAGAGTGAAAGAAGGTGATATTCAGAAGACGGCATTTAGAACTCGGTATGGACATTACGAATATGTTGTAATGCCTTTTGGAGTGTCTAATGCGCTGGGAGTGTTTATGGAGTATATGAACCGAATTTTCCATTCTTATTTGGATCAGTTCATTGTCGTGTTTATTGACGACATATGGATTTATTCTAAGTCTGATGAAGAGCATGCAAGACATTTGAGAATTGCTTTGCAGGTATTGAAAGATAATAAGTTGTTTGCTAAGCTATCAAAGTGTGAGTTCTGGTTAAAGACACTGAGTTTCTTGGGGCATGTAATATCTGGTGATGGTATATCGGTGGACCCATCGAAAGTAAGTGCAGTGTTACAGTGGGAACCGCCGAAGACAGCGACAGAAATTATAAGCTTTTTGGGTTTGGCAAAATACTACCGAAGGTTTATTGAAGGGTTTTCTAATTTGGCATTTCCATTAACTCACTTGACGAGAAAGAATCAAGTTTTCATGTGGGATGCTGCTTGTGAAGAGAGCTTTGAGGAATTGAATAAGAAATTGACTACGGCGCCGGTGTTAGTGTTTCCAACTCCGAGTGAACCTTTTGTGGTGTACTGTGATGCGTCTAAGATGGGATTAGGCGGAGTTCTCATGTAAGATGGTAAGGTGGTAGCGTATGCTTCGCGACAACTGAGGGTGCATGAAAGGAATTACCCTACTCATGACCTTGAGTTGGCTGCGGTAGTTTTCGTGTTGAAGATCTGGAGGCACTACTTGTATGGTTCGAGGTTTGAGGTATTCAGTAACCATAAGAGTCTGAAATATATGTTTGGTCAGAAGGAGCTGAATATGAGACAGAGAAGATGGTTGGAATTCTTGAAAGATTATGATTTCAACTTGAGTTATCATCCAGGAAAGGCGAATGTAGTAGCAGATGCCTTGAGCAGGAAAGCAATTTACATGTGGGCTGAAATGGTGAAAGAGATGGAACTAATTGAGTAGTTCAGATATCTGAGCATGGTTTGTGAGACTACGGTCGATGGTGTGATGTTGGGCAAGTTGCAGGTGAATAATGATTTCTTGGATTTGATTAAGCAAATCCAAAAGCTAGATGTGAAGTTAGTAGATTTGATGCCTGGAGTAGAGAGCGACCCTAATAGTGATTTTAAGTTGGATAGTATAGGAGTGTTGAGATTCAGAGGCAGGATTTGCGTGCCGGATAATGATGAACTGAAGAAGTCAATTCTGAATGAGGGACATCGTAGTAGTCTGAGTATCCATCCGGGAGCTACGAAGATGTACCATGATTTAAGGAAGTTATTTTGGTGGTTCGGTATGAAAAGAGATATAGCTCAATTCGTTTATGCCTGTTTGACATGTCAGAAGTCGAAGGTAGAGCATCAGAGACCTTCTGGATTTATGCAACCGTTAGAAGTTCCGATTTGGAAATGGGATTGTATCACTATGGATTTTGTGACGGGTTTGCGGAATACAGCGAGAGGATTTGATGCTATTTGGGTAATTGTGGATCGACTTACGAAGTCTGCATATTTTGTGTCGATTAATATCAGCTTTCCATTGGTGAAGCTAGCAGAGATTTATATTCGTGTAATTGTGAAGCTACATGGTGTTCCATCGAGTATCGTGTCGGATAGAGATCTGAGGTTTACTTCAGAATTTTGGAGGAGTTTGTAGGAAGCTTTGGGTACTATGTTGAAGCTGAGTTCAACTTACCATCCGCAAACTGATGGTCAGTCAGAGAGGACTATTTAGTCGCTGGAAGATTTGCTGAGAGCTTGTGTGTTGGAAAAGGGTGGTGCATGGGATACTCATTTACCGTTGATAGAGTTCACGTACAACAACAGTTACCACTTTAGTATCGGAATGGCACCGTTTGAGGCTTTATACGGTAGGAGGTGTAGAGCTCCTATGTGTTGGCATGAAACAGGTGAAAATATGGTATTGGGACCGGAAATTATGCAGCAGACTACTGAGACCATTCAGATGATTTGTAGTATTGATAGGACTGAAGATAGAAGTAGAGTGATAGGCTTGAATTTGAGCAAGTTGAGAGTTCTGGACTGTGAGGGTTTTGAGAGATCGTAGAATTCACTAAGCGAGTAGCTAGAGAGCGAGCTAGCGAGCGATTCGCTAGGTAGTTCGCTAGGCGAGCTAGTAGCGAGTGTTCTCTAGGACTTCGCTAGGCGAGATGGGTAGCGAAGGCTTCCAGTAGCCACTGTCTGCCTTCGCTAGGGAGTTCGCTAGGCGAGCATCTAGCGAGCGTTCGCTAGGGCTTCGCTAAGCAAATGAGCCAACGAGCATGACAACAAGTTGTGATTTTGTACGGTTAGGGTAGTTCTGTTGTCCTGTAGTACTCTTTGAGTTGTGACCAGTATAGATATGGTGATTAGTGGTGAAGAGTGTAGACTTGACATTAAGAGGTGAAATTATGTAGTGATTGAACTTAATTAAAACAAGTAGGTTGAGGTGTGAGATATGTATGGGGTATGGTGATGGGATCAGGGGGATCGTGTGACTTTAATTAAAATAACTAATTGATGAACAATATGTATGCATGATGTAAGGTGATGTGATCAGGGGATCATGTGCACCTTGTGTGCTTGAGTTCATTTGTTGTGCATTTGGTGTTATGCATATCATGGTGTTGGTGGAACGAATCATTGCTCAAGAGGAGTGTATGTGATTCATCCGTACTCCATTGCGGAGAATGGTGGGGATAGATCATGGCCAAGGACGGGTGTATGTGATCTATCCGGGGTTCGATTGAATGAACCAATGAGTCGGTACCGCATGCATGGTGTTGAGTTACATATTTACATTATGGTGTGTTGCGTTGTTGTTGGACAGTAAGTCGTTTTTGGATGAATGTTGGGTGATATTTTATATAATTGCTACCTTTATTTCATGTACTGTATTACCGATAATTTTGATCATGTTTTCTCACCCCTTTGTCGTTGTTGTGGTCTGTGCTTCTTCGGAAGTACAAATAATCCAGGTACTTAGCTAGTTTAGATAGTGGTGTGTGAGTCGAGTCTTAGGATGCTCAGATATGTAGCACGGGACTTGGGTGTTTATTTGTTTTTATGTTGAACTTGTTTTATTTCCTGTGACGTATCATGTTGGTGAACAATTTAATGAATCTCTTTTTATGTAATTCGGCGGATGGCCGAGAGTGATGAATTAAGGATTATTTCCGCTGTTTTGTTTTGAAAACCTTCTAATGAAGAGTATTTTGGATTATGTGATGTGATATCCCACTTGATGAGGGAAGACTTTGATGTTTATTTGGATTAATCGCATTTTATTTTAATTTTGGGAAGTGGGGTGTTACATGTATGATACGTGACATTAGTGTTAGTTC
Source organism: Lathyrus sativus (assembly GCA_963859935.3). NCBI lineage: Eukaryota > Viridiplantae > Streptophyta > Magnoliopsida > Fabales > Fabaceae > Lathyrus > Lathyrus sativus. Next base: position 473,892,491 of record OZ012741.1, on the reverse strand, counting down.
GATCCGGTTGGAATGATCGCATTTCTTGCGTTAGCAATGTTGTTGAATTGCTTAGCACGTCAAATTTACTTCTTATTTGCATTTTTTGATAAATTTAGATACGCACAAGTTTTGGTCTTTCTTGCGATGATCATGTCGAGTGTAGCAAGTTAGGGGGGAGTTTTACCGAAATATATGCGATGTTCTATATCTATCCTTGTATTTCCGATTTTACACGCGTCTGATGGTTTGGCCTAGTGGCAATCCGCTTGTTGTGAATCGACCTATTCGCGTTTCGACTTGCAATTTGTGATTTTCTTTAATTTTATTATCTCGTTGTTTCTTGATTAAACTTACGATGACCGCTAATGCGGTAGCAATTTTCTATTTCATTAGTATTATTTTTAAATGATTCAACGTCTCTATCATTATTATCGGATCTAATTTTTTGTGATAGTCTTTGCACATCTTCGCTTACGCAACTTTGATTTGCGTATTTGCGTCATGATTTTAATCCGTGCACTTTTTGTTTCAATTTACATTTTGATTCATTTGATGTATGATTTTAATATTGTGTACGCATCTTATTCCTGTTAACACCTAAATTGTTTTAAAACTAATTCTTGAGCTAATCAAGCCATACCCCACTTGTAAGTCGACTGCTTTTTAGCATTGCCGTCAACCTCATGCACACACTTTCCCTATTTCTTTGGTTGTGGTTTCGTTTACTAGGAGCACCCTTAGGGACTAGGAATCTACCTAACTTTTTCGCAAACCCTTGATCCAATGTCAAGCGGTTACTTCAATCATAAGTCAGTCGCTATTTGCAATCGCTATTACACTAATTCAAACCTCGATCTTTCATCGAGTATTTTTTAAAACTAAAATCTCTTTTCTCAAAAAAATCTAAAAATACCTTAACTTATATTTAATCTCTTTTTAAACTCTAAAAAACATTTAACAAATATTAAACCTTTTTGCCTCATGGCTTTTCGTTTAAAACTTTTCAAAAAGGGCATGCTGCCTAGCATCATACATAAAAAATACACAACAAACCAAAGAACATTTTCAACAAGAACTATGGAGTTCTGATTGCCTCTGGGATACGTAGGCACTGGGTTGAAAACTCAGATGAACTCAATAATAAAAAACTTTCATTTTCCCTCAAGTAGTCATCCTCATTTTCCCTCGAGTAGTCATCGTCATTTTCCCTTAGCAAGCAATAAGATTTCAAACACCTTTCATGCCTAGACAATTTAGACGGTTCCCATCGAGTACGATGGATATAGGGAGTGCTAGTACCTTCTCCTTACATAACCGATTTTCGAACCCAACATGGTTGCGATGACCATACCTTATCCTTTTTTCCCCGTGGATTTTCTCGATATTTTCCCTTTCCCTTTATGGAATAAATAAAATTTGGTGGCGAATCTCATAAGTCCATCCGTGATCGTGTAAACCCTAGTTTTACGCATTGCGAAGATCGTATTTTTTGAGGTACGATAGATGACGACTCTCCTGGGGACGTGGTTTACCCCTAAGCAAGTCAGGCCTAATCTAGGTTCCCTTCGCATGTTTGAGTGTTTACTTATCTTTCCTTGCTTGCTTAATTTATTTGTTGCTTTCCATATTATATATTATACTTGTGCTTCTTTGGCCCTTTGAATGGAAATTTTGATTGCAACCTTGTGGAAAAGGCTTTATACCCGAACCTAGAGTAAACACATAAGATAGAAGAGATTGAGTAGTATAGGGCACTGAGGAGTTCTCCTCGCGTAGTCTGATACGAGAACTTCGCTTAGAGTATATTCCAATGAGGATGTGGGAGACCGTCAATTTATTGGCGTGTACGACCAATGTCTTCATTGGGATCCATGACTCTAAGGACCTTTTAGAACCTTGAAAAATTTGGATAAAATTAAGGTTGATAGTCACGTAGTATGGGACACCGAGGTGTACTCCTCGTGTAGTTTGATATGAAGATCTCATTCAGAATAGACTTTCTTGATGGAGTGGTTTTCCTGGAAATTACTGACATACGCAATGAACAGTCAAGAAAGTCCATGACTCAGAAACCCTTGTTTAGAACCCTATGTCGATGGTCGCGTATGTATGGGGCATCGAGGAGTTCTCCTTGTGAAGTTCGATACAAAGACCTCACCCAAAAGAGATTCATATGATGAAGTCATTAACCATCATGCTCATAGCGAGTCTGATGAACAGTCATATGGACCTATGACTTTGGGATTCCTTTAAACTTTAGGGCCTACCTTGCGAGATCCTTGTAAGGAGAGCAATCAATGTATCCTCCATCCGTGTCTCAGAATCTCATAGTTACTTATCTGGAAATCTTATTTGGGAATCATTGTCATCATTTATTCATGCATCCATTCATCATAATAAAAAATAGAAATAAAAAAACAAAACTCTTAGTTTCTTATATTCATTGCAGATTAGAGCATTTGACAAAGTGATCATGACAAGTCAAGATAACAGAAAGATCAATTTCACTTTCAAGTTCAAGGAGCCAAAGATTGACAACTTGAAAGCTCTGAGCTCAAAGATTATTGCCATCAAGCATAAAAAGATCCAAACTAACTTTGGAAGAATTTTAAATGTGCTAGATGAAGATTTCAAGGTTGAAGCTCTCACAACCTTGGCTCAGTATTATGAAACTTCTCTTCATTGCTTCATTTTCTCCGACTTTCAAATTACACCAACCTTGGAAGAGTTTGAAGTGTTATTGAATCGACCTATCAAAGACTTCAACCCCTTTCCGAAGATGGAAGAAAATCGTACTATGCCAAAGGTAGCTACCACTTTAGGTGTTACAACTAAAACTGTGGTGGCCAACTGGACTGACAATGGGGGATTCTCAAGGGCGTTCCTGGAAGATGAAGCTTGGAAGTGTGTCAAGGAAGAAAGGTGGGTATCATGCGGAGCTATCCTAGCACTGCTGGTGTATGGGATTGTTTTGTTCCTAAAGGTAGAGAAATTTGTAGATCGTTCAGCGGTAGAGGTCTTCTTAACCGGTAATCCTGTTCTGTTCCTACTGGCTGAATTCTATCATACCTTCCACACTCATCATGAGAAGAAAGGTGAAACTTTCCTTTGTTGCGCTCCTTTGTTACACATGTGGATGAAAATGCATATGCCTCAGAAGGGTCCTTTTGTAGCCAGACAACTCTGATGGCCTCAAAGATTTTCCTCCCTTACTTCCAATGACATTACTTGGTATAAAAGGGACTGGAACATCAAGGTTGTGATTCTCAGCAGTGGAGAATTCTCTAATGTGACACTAGTAGGGATTTATGAATGCATCAACTATAATCCTTTGCTTCTCAAAAGCCAACTTGGTCTCCCCATGGAAGGCCCGCCTGAAGGAAGACGTTTGGTATCATTCGTCATCAATAATGTATCTCCTACAAACCCATATGTAAGAAGAGTAAGGAGCGCATGGTTAAAAGTGATTAGGAGCAATCCTGATTTGAAGAAGAATATTGTTGTTAAAGAATCCTATGTCAGATGGGTAAAGGAAAGGGCTTTACTTATTAAGTTACCTTTCTCTTTTGATCCATCATCCTTCCCTCTAACTCCAGAGCCCATTCTAGTTTTACCCGAAGATGTAGACAAGCTTAATGACAAAATCATGGAGCTTGAGCAGGAAAATACACAACTACGAGTTCAAATTAATAGGGCCAAACTCAAGAGTGAAGTTTGGGAGGACAGAAGCATAGCGCTAACAGAAAAGGTCGAAAGTAGTAAGAAGAGGATTCGAATCGAAGAAGTCAGAAGGAATTGGGTTGGAGGTGCCCTGGTTGGAGCAAATGCTGACCTGGACCACTGTAATGAAGAGTTGAGCCAAGCTAAACGAAAGATCTAGGAGCTCGAAAGAGATGTGGAAAACTCTAACATCATGAGGGGGGATGCTAGAATAGATTACGAGGCTCATATTCAAGAGTTGAGGGTTACCATCCAAAATCAGAAAGATAGAGTGGAACAAGAAAGGTTGGAAAAGGAGAGACACCACAGAGAATATCTCCAAAAAAAGTTCAGCTAGATAATGCCATCGAACAAGTTGACAATATGAGATCTGGGAAGGCTTACCAAGACTTGTTGAACGTTGGTACTCTGTGGATGACTCAATGCAAGAAAGCTGAAGCTGCTTTAGGTGAAAGAGACGTCATTATTGCTAATCTTCAAGCTTTGTACTCCGAGTGAAAGCAAAAGTTTCTAAATCTGGCTGGTATGATGAACGTAGTGGGTCAAGATCTTCCTAAGAAGCTGATAGAGGCTGACCTGATAATGTGTCTGGAGAACACTCCGCATCAAGTCTAAAATTGTATCAAGTATTGTAAAAGGCTCATGGAAGACCTTGCCTTAGATTTAAAGGCAATTTGTAAAGCTCAAGGAGTCACATTCAGAATGGAGAATTAGCTTGATGTCTTAGACTGCTATTTCTTTTGTTACTTTGAAGTTGTATTTTCATTTTCATTGTACTTGAGTATGAATGAATAAAAGTGGAATCTTTTTGTTTATCTGTGTCTCTTCATGATTTTCAATGTTAAATACTTAATATTCTCAGCAATGGATAATAAGATAACCGCAAGCTCTGTAATATAAAAAACATTCATTCATGCATACATAAAAAAAAATCAAAAAAGTAAACTCATACCTCTCCGTTGACAGACAATCTGACTACTCGACATCGCTACGAAACAAGAAGAAACTACAACATGACATTGGAGCAGATTGAAGCCAATTAGAATACCATGAGGGAAGACATTGATACCCATCGAGCTAAGATGGATCAACTGCTAGAAACTATGCTGACCCTAGCCTGGAAAGAAGACAATGTTGAAACCACTGCTGAAGCTCGGAAACTTGCCAATCAACTGGGTTCACCTAAGGTGACGAAAGAGGCCGAGATCCCAATTCCTGTGATTAACGTGGACACTTCAGGGTTTTCTGCTGCTGCCCAACAGGGTTCCATGGTCGACGGTGATGAACAATATGATGCTTTTGGGGTACCTCAACCATTTGTGCCTGCTGTTGTGACCATGCCAGAATTGTCATTCGAAAGGTTTCGTGCCCTAGAGAAGGAAGTCAAGGCTATCAAGGGTATTAATATCTTTAGATCTTCTACTGCCAACATGAGCCTTGTACCAAACCTGGTCATCCCTACCAATTTCAAAGTTCTTGATTTCGAGAAGTTCAAAGGCAATGCGTGCCCAAGGAGTCATCTGGTCATGTATTTCAGAAAGATGGCTGCCCACACTAATAATGAGAAACTGCTTATCCACTGTTTCTAATATAGTTTAAGTGGTGCCTCACTTAAATGGTACATGAGTCTGGAGCAAAAACAGATCCTGAGTTGGGAAGACTTAGTCGATGCTTTCATCCGCCAGTACAAGTATAACTTGGACATGGCGCCTGATTGCATGCAACTCCAAAGCATGTCAATGAAAGAAAAAGAGTCCTTTAAGGAGTATGCCCAGCGCTGGAGAGAATTGACTGCTTAAGTAGAGCCACAATTATCTGAAAGGGAAATGACTGGAATTTTCGTGAATACGTTGAATGAACCGTTCTTTGATAGGTTGGTAAGTAGCGGGGCTCTGAATTTTGTTAATTTGGTAGTCATTAGTGATTGTGTTGAACAAGGCGTGAAGGAAGGGAAGATTCAAGCTAGCATCGGAGTACCCGGTTTGTCCAAAAAGCCTTATCTCAACTTTCAGAAGAAGAAAGAGGGTGAAGATAATGTCGTATTAAGGGGAACAAGGGGGAAAGCTCTTGTGAACATTCCTTATCAACAGGTAGCAGCATTTGCTCAAATTCTGTATTAACCACCTGCTCAACAAGGCTATCAGCAACATCAACATCAACAAGCTCCTGCATAACAACCTCGACAATACAACAATCAAACTCAGTGACAATTTCGTCTAAGAGCCCCGAGGAAGAAACTGGATCCTTTGCTTATGTCTTACAGTTAAATATTCCCCCTTCTCCTACAAGGAGGCCATTTGACTTTGAGAGACTTGTGTCCCGCTACCCTTCCGTATTCTCCTGGGTACGATGTCAACGCCCACTACGAGTTTCACAAAGGTGCACCAGGACATTCTATTGAAAATTGTTATGCCTTCCAAAATAGAGTTCAAAAGCTATTAGACTCCAAAGATCTGACCCTTACTCCTAGAGGACCGAACGTAAGGAACAATCATATGCCTACACATGGAGGCCCATCTGTTCACGTTGTGGAGGAAGGTAATGAGCGAAGAATAATTATAGGGGTCGAAGAAATATGTACTCCTATGGCAGTTATAGGAGAACAGCTGAAGAAATATGGTATGATCTCTCTGAAGAATAAGACTGATAGTCCTAGTGATGGGAATATATCAGAGCATTTACAAGAATTACTAGACCAGGGTGTGATCCAAATTAAAAGAGTTGGTAAAGATAAGAATGTGAAGTCGGTGTATGTGATCGACATTCCCTATGACTTTCCTTATGATACACCTCCAGCACGAGTTCCGGCCTCTCCTATTGTAATTTACTATCCTGCTTCATTCCCATATGAGAATGATCAAGCAGTCCCATGGAACTACGAGCCCAAAGCTTTTAAGCAGGGGCAAGAGATAAAATCTTCACATGCTGTTGAACCAAATGTAATCTCTATCATAGGACTAGGTGGAATGACCAGGAGCAGAAGAGTGTTCACCCCTCAAAATGTTGACACAAAAAAGAAGACACCCGTTGTGATCCCATTTCCATGTACGAAATCTCAAGAAGGGTCGTCATCACCGAAGGTCGCTGTTACACAAAAGGAGGCTGAGGAATTTTTGAAAATAATAAAGAAAAGTGACTACAAGGTGGTCAATCAGTTGAATCAAACGCCGAATAAGATATCCATGTTGTCATTGTTACTAAGCTCTTAGGCTCACAGGACCTCACTATTGAAGGTTTTAAGTGCAGACCATATCACCAAAGATATCACTGTGGCTCAATTTGATGATGTGATAGTAAATGTTACCACTGGGAAATTTCTTGGTTTCAATGATGAAGAGCTGACTGCGGAAAAGAAAAACCACAACAAGGCTTTGCACATCTCCATAAAATGCATGGACATAGTGCTGTCTAAGGTCTTGGTAGATACCGGTTCATCCTTGAATGTGATCCCAAAGACTACTCTGATGAGGTTACCTCTAGAAGGCTTGAAAATGAAGTCGAGTACTCTGATTGTGAAAGCTTTTGATGGTTCTAGACGCGTTGTTATTGGGGAGGTGGAGTTGCCCATCAAGATAGGCCCAACCGTATTTACCATTACTTTCCATGTAATGGACATCCACCCTGGATATAGTTTTTTACTTGCAAGACCCTGGATACACGATGCAGGCGTCGCGACTTCTACTCTTCACCAAAAATTGAAATTCATCATCAAGGAAAGGATAGTGGTTATTGGTGGAGAGAAAGACATCTTGGTGAGCCACTTAACGTCATTCCGCTACATCTATGTTGAAGGGGAGACCATAGAGACACCATTTTAGTCACTGGAAGTTGTGAGCATACTGGCTGTATACCGGATCCGTGATCAACCTGAGTCCTCCATGACATCTTGGCAGAGGGCTAAAAAATTGATTGAAAGTGGAAACACCTAAAGCTAGGGCAAGCTAGTCGAAGTGAATGAAAAGTTTGACAAGTTTGGACTGGGCTATTAGCCATCTTCTAACTCAACGTTGGTTCCATACGACAAGAAGCAGATTTATCCGTTGGAATAGACGTTCACAAGTGCTGGACACATCTTTGGTCATCGTGTGGCGATGATTGCTAAAGACCTGGGTATCAATGATGAAGTTGCTTCAAGCTGGATCTGTCAAGCAAAGCCTGGAGAGGAGCTCCACAATTGGAAGACCGTTGAAATTCCCCAGTTCTTCCCACACCAAACGTAATTTTCTTAGTTTTATCAAAAACCTTACGTTCTGCACAAGGCGTAGTGGTATATTGTACGGGCCCCCGATGTTTGAAATCATTATTTATCATTAATGAATAAAAATTTGCATTCAATTTTGCTCATTTTCTTTCGCATTTTTCATTTCTGCAATAAATGGCAATATTTTCATACATGCACTTCCTAAAAAACTGCATAAATCATAAACATGGAGAAACACCACTGAGGTCCTCGATATCGACTCTGCTATTGGCTTATATGACTTTGATTTCCCGATCTACCAAGATGAGGATGAGGACGAGGAAGATTATGAACTCTCCGACGAGCCGGCGAGGCTACTCAAGCAAGAATAGAAAGTCATTCAACCGCAACAACAAGAAGTCGAAGTTATCAATCTGGGTACCGATGAAGACAAAAGAGAAGTGAAAATAAGGACCTCTCTTCAAGCTGTAGTTAAGAACAAGATGATAGAGTTCTCCATGAGTACTCTGATGTATTTGCCTGGTCGTATCAAGACATGTCAGGGTTGGACACTGATATTGTTGTACACAAGTTACCACTTAAAGAAGGATGTTCTATTGTCAAACAGAAGTTGAGGAGGACTCGTCCCGACATGGCCCTCAAAATCCGTGAAGAGGTTCGAAAGCAATTTGATGCCGGTTTCTTAGCTGTAGTAAAGTATCTGCAATGGGTTGCCAACATTGTGTCGGTACCAAAGAAAGATGGAAAGGTTCGCATGTGTATGGATTATCATGATCTAAATCGAGCTAATCCTAAAGGTGATTTCCCACTACCTCACATTGATGTATTGGTTGATAACATAGCTCAGTTCTCAGTGTTTTCCTTCATAGATGGTTTCTCTGGATACAATCAGATCAAGATGGACCCAAATAATATGGATAAGACAACCTTTATCACACCACGGGTCACATTCTGCTACAAAGTGATGCCTTTCGGACTAAAGAATGCTGGGGCAACATACCAACATGTGATGGTGACGCTTTTCCATGACATGATTCATAAAGAGATTGAAGTATATGTTGATGATATGATTGCCAAGTCTCAAACCGAGGAGGAACACTTGATCAATTTGTAAAAGCTGTTTGCTCGATTGAGCAAGTTTAGACTAAGACTCAAACCCAACAAGTGTACGTTTGGGGTACGATCTGGAAAGTTATTGGGCTTCATTGTGAGTCAGAAAGGGATTGAAGTGGACCCTGATAAGGTCCGAGCAATTCATAATATGCCAACACCAATAAGAGAGCAAGAGGTTCGTGGTTTTTTAGGGAGACTGAACTACATCGCCAGATTCATCTCACATCTCATCGCCACTTGCAAACCAATATTCAAACTATTAAGAAAGGATCAAGCGATTGAGTGGAACGACAAATGCCAAGAGGCATTCGACAAATTCAAAGAATATTCTTAAGATTCTCCAATTCTGATACCTCTTGTTCCTGAACGACCTCTTATTATGTACCTGACTGTGCTCGATGAGTCCATGGGTTGTATGTTGGGACAAAAAGATGAGTGGTAAGAAAGAGCATACCATCTATTACCCAACAAGAAATTCAACGATTGTGAGACAAGGTATTCCTTACTTTAGAAAACTTGTTGCGCACTTGCATGGGCTGCTAGGCGTCTCAGGAAGTACATGTTGACCCACACTACTTATCTAATTTCCAAGATGGATCCCATTAAATACATCTTTGAGAAACCTGCTCTCACCGGTATAATTGCCCGATGGAAAATGCTTCTATCTGAGTACGACATCCAATATGTTACTCAAAAAGCCATCAAGGGTAGTGTTCTAGCAGATCATCTTGCTCATCAACTGATGGATGACTATCAACCCTTGAAGTTTGATTTTCCAGATGAAGATATCATGGCTTTAAGAGATTATGAAGAGCCCGGACCAGATGAAAGACCCGAATTAGGGGAGCGATGGATTCTCATGTTCGATGGTGCTTCGAATGTTTATGCACAGGGAACTGGGGCAGGGATTACATCCCCAAGAACTTTCACCTACCGTTTACAGCCAAACTTTGCTTTGCTTGCATAAACAATATGGTTGAGTATGAAGCTTGTATATTAGGATTAGAAGAAACCATTGACTTGAGGATCAAGACCCTCGATGTTTTTGGAGATTCAGCCTTGGTAATACATCAAATTAGAGGTGATTGGGACATGAAACACGCCAACTTAGTTCCATATCAAGATTATATGGAAAACTACTCCCTAGATTCGATGACATCACTTTCACTCATGTTCCTCGAGAAGAAAATCAAATGGCTGATGCCTTGGCAACTCTAGCATCCATGTATAAAATGATATGGCCCAACCATCGTCCGTCCATTAATCTCAGGCACTTTGACGAGCCTTCCCACTGCCTAACTACCGCTGAAGAGTCAGATGAAAAGCCATGGTTCCATGGTATCAAACACTACCTAGAAAAGCAAGAATACCTAGAAGGTGCTTTGAGCATAGACAAGAGAAACTTGAGAAGAATGGAGTCCAACTTCTTTCTGAATGGTGATATATTGTACAAGCATAACCATGATACCGTTTTACTCAGGTGTGTCGAAAAACATGAGGCTGAATAGATTTTGAATGAAATTCACGAAGGATCCTTTCGTACCCATGCTAATGGACATACAATGGCAAAGAAGATCTTGAGAGCAGGTTATTGTTAGCTCACCTTAGAGGCTGATTGTTATCATCACACCCAAACTTGTCATAAGTGGCAAATATATGCTGACAAAGTTCACGTGCCGCCCACTCCTTTGAATATCTTGTCTTCACCATGGCCTTTTTCCATGTGGAGGCATAGACATGATTGGGATGATTGAGCCGAAAGCTTCTAAAGGTCACCGTTTCATACTAGTTGCCATAGACTATTTCACCAAATGGGTCAAAGTTGCATCATACGCCCGCTTCTTGAAGAACAACATTATATGCATATATGGGGTTCCCAATCATCACTAATAATGGATCTACTCTCAACAATAAGACGATGAAAGAGTTGTGTGCTAGTTTCAAGATCGAACATCACAACTCAACACCCTACATACCCAAGATGAATGGAGCTGTTGAAGCTGCTAACAAAAATATCAAAAAGATCATTCAGAAGATGGTGGTCACTTATAAAGATTGGCACGAAATGCTACCTTTCACACTACATGGATATCGTACTTCGGTAAGAACTTCCAAAGGGGCAACATCCTATTCATTAGTTTATGGCATGGAAGTAGTACTTCCCATAGAAGTTGAAATTCCCTCACTAAGAGTTTTAATGGAGGCTCAACTTGATGAAGTAGAATGGGTAAAGACAAGGTTTGATGAGCTCAATCTTATTGAGGAAAAGCGTTTGAAAACTTTGTGTCACGGTCAGCTCTATCAGAGACGTATGAAGAAGGTCTTTGACAAGAAGGTGCAACCTCGGACATTCCAAGAAGGAAACTTGGAGCTTAAAAGGATCATGTCCATGTATAATGAAACTAGAGGCAAGTGGACACCGGACTATGAAGGACCATATGTTGTAGTAGGAGCATTCTCTGGGGGAGCCTAAAACTTGTAACTATGGATGGCGATGATTTACCATATCCTGTAAATACAGATTCCGTCAAAAGATACTATGCCTAAAAAAGTGGAATAATAATAAAGCCGCTAAGTTAAAAACCTGAAAAGGCAACTTAGGCAAAAATGGCTATCCTGGTGGACTAAAAACCCTAAAAGGCAGTCCAGGAAAAAATTAGGGGTAAATAAAAAATAATAGTAAAAATAACAATAAATTATCATGCCCGCTGAGTTGAAAACCCGAAAGGGCGGCTCAGGCAAAAAGGGGCGTCCCGGTGGATTGAAAATCCAAAAGGGCGATCCAGGCAAAAATAAGGGATAAATTCCAAGGCTAAGTATCTAGTTTCTACGTCCAATTGATCCTGACACGCTACTAAATTGAGGAATCAATCCAGCCGTCTTCTTACAAAGCAAGGTGTTGAAGTTCTCAGAGCCGTAGGGACCATGGCAGTATTGGAATTCGATGGAACCTTACTTTTATTTGCCATTGTATTTTTCTTGCATATCAATTACCTCATTAAGGGATTGCATCTTTGTACATATTTACCCGTTCAATGGTCAAATAAATAAAAGAGAAATTTCTCATAAAATTGTGCTCACTTTTTACTTTATCTGCTTGTTTGCAAATTAATTTCATTTTTGATAAACTTTGTTTTGAAACTTTGGGTAATATTAATGATTGAGAAACAATAAAATTTATTTTGGTGTTTGGAGAACCTAAAGGAAGATTGATTGTCCCCAATGGCGCTCTCACCACGTGAACTTCAAATCATTCGCTAGCTACCTTGTCTCTTATGCATAAATGGCATAATCCTTCTAGAGGTTTCTATACGTGTAACTCCACCACAATGAATCTTCTGGAGCTTGTTTAGGACACTCATGTTCGATGTCACTCACAATGTTACCACATTTCGGATGTCGAGTAGTTGGATCCATCCTTCAAAGTCCAATATTTTGTTGCAAACTAATTAAAAGTCCACCCTTGTTGGCATCTTCATAATTCCTAAAAATAATCAAATAACGTTTAGCGCATAACCAAAAGTCCAGTTTTCATTGGCAAATACCAAAAGTCCACCCTTATTGGCACCTTCATAAAACCTAAAGTCCAATTTCACTTGGTAAGTCCTAAATCCAATCCCCAGTAAATGAGACATCCTAACATATCAATCATTTGCATTGTCACCTGCATGGCATACATCATACATAACATTCCTGCCAAACAGGAATGACATCATATCACTCATATCAAACATATCAATCATTACCGTGTTTATGCATGATCTTTTTGTCAGGAAAATTTACCAACTAGTCTTGTGCATTCATACATGCATAAGGATCCTCAACAGTTGTATCCTTATATACATCTCCATGCATCATGCAATGCATGGTATTTCCACCCAAAATGGAACATCATATCAAACATAGCATAACAAGATCCTGAATCAATCAACAAGCATCCTGGCCAGTCCCCTTTCAAAGTCAGTAGCATTTTTTTGAAAAAAGTTGATATCCCACGCCTGCTCATGGAATTCCTATCCCTCAACAATTTATTCTTCAACCATGCAGTTGATAGTGATAATCCCCAGCATTCTTGCTATTGTTGCTCCCCAAGCAGAGGTTATCCTAAAAGTTTCTTTTGAACTTTCCCTTGCAGAGTTTTTTCAGTACACTTTTTCCTCCAAGAGGAATCCTTGCTTAAATTGTTTTCCCCAACAGATTTCATGTTCGAGATACCTCTCTAATGTCCGTGAAGAATCTTAAATGCAATTGAGGTATCATTCCCCTTGTTGGAATATCTCGATCAATAAGATACTGCTTCATTGGGCTAGAAAATCTCATTTGTGTTTTGAGATACTGCTTTGGTATCCGCGAAGAGCCTTAATTAATAAGGTATTTCTTTGTCCACCCAAAGAATCTCATGTTTTGGTAAATATACTGTTCTAGTGTTCTCGAAGAGCCTTCACCAACTACTACTTCACACGACCTAGAAAGTCTTATACCAATGTTCGAGACACTACTTCCTCAAATCGAAGAGTCTCATTTGTTTGAGATACTGCTCTAGAGATCCTCAGAGAGCCTTAATCCATAAGGTATTGCTTTGTGCGATATAGAGAGTCTCATATATGTGCTGAGATGTTGTCCTACTGTCCTCGGAAGAGCCATAACTCATAAGGTACTGCTTCGTATGGTCCAGGAAGTCTCGTGCCTTTTATTGAGATATTGTTCTAATATTTTAGAAGAGCCTTAATCCATAAGGTACTGCTTCATAAGAATTAGAAAGTCTCACGTATAGAATTTGAGGTACTACGCTGTTATTCCCAAAGCGCCTTATTCTATAAGGTACTGCTTTGCATGGACCAGAGAATCTCATATGTCTTTGAGGCACTGCTTTGGTTTTTCTCGAAGAGCCTAATTCATAAGGTACTGCTTCGACCCCAAAGAATCTCCTGTTTTGGTAAAGATGTTGTTCTACCACTCCTGAAGAGCCTTCACCAGGTATTTCTTCGCATAATTTAGAAAGTTTTATACCATTGTTTGAGACACTGCTTTGTCAAAATGGAGAGTCTCATTTTATCGAGATATTGCTTTGACATCCTTGAAGAGCCTTAATTTGTAGGGTACTGCTTCATTTGGCCCAAAGAATCTCATGTTTTGGTTGAGATAGTGTTCATGTTTCCCTGGAGAGCCTTAATCAATAAGGTACTGCTTCACATGATTGGAAAGTCTCATACCTCCTCCGAGATACTGTTATATTATTCCCGAAGAGCCTTAATCCATAAGGTACTTCTTCGCGAGACCTAGAGATTTCTATCTATGTTTGAGATACTGCTTTGGCAATCCAAAGAACCTCATGTTGTTCTATTTTTCTCGCCATCATGTTGTTTCCTTTTGGTAGACAAATTTCAGGGTCTTCTTATATCTAATTGACTTTTACCCTATAAACAAACTCTGCAGTAGCTCATTTTCTCGGGATCAAGGCAATTAGATAGGGACATCTGTCATACCCCAAATTTGTCCTACCTTTGTAAGTTTTCTCTCTGTAAGATGATTTGGTCTTTGACCATAATCTTCTGAGAATTTAGGTCATAGGATCTTGTGCGTGTATTCACCATGACTAACTAATTTGTGCAGATGCATTGATTTCAAGTATGGGCAATATTTGTTCTCACATCCAAGTGCTTCAAGATACCCTAATTTTATCCTGGCATTTTAAAATTTTCATTTATCTGACTATATTTTCACTTTGCATTATATGCGTACATTTCATCCAGTGTAGTGCTTAAAATGTCAGCCGAAATAATTTTTCGGATTTACAGACAAATCGGTCAAACTAATTCTCAAATGTGCGTAAAACCAGTGGACGGAAAATATCAAAATCGAGCTTGCAGACGTCAATTATATTAATCTACATTTCGTGTAGTTTAACCTGACGTGTTCGTATTAATTTTTAGACTATTTTTCGTCGTATTTTGATTAGTTTGAGCATTTTAATGGGTCAAAATTTATTTTAAAATCTGACCAAACGCTGTACTTTTCCGAGTTGTATATTTCTCACTGATCATTTTAGTGTACTCGGTTTATTTTTTTGAGCACTCGGGTGCCCGACTTTTATTTATTTGGGTTCCGGTTATTTTTACATTTGTGTCTTGATCGCGACTTTCTGAGTCTAACTGAACTAACTGCAAGTGCACAGTCTATCACGTAGTAATAAAGATATCGATCCCACAGGGACTCGTAATCAATCTAGTGTTATCAAGTTTTACTATGTTTAGCTAGGTCGGGACGATGGTGTTAGGGAATTAAATGCAAAAGTAAAGGCTAGTAAGGAAAATTTATAAGGTTTACATAATACTAATAAGGAACATCGGTATGTAATGCTTTAGTCTTCGGGGGTTCGACAGGTCGCCGGTGCTTTTGATAGTTTTTGCAAATAGTTTTCAAGAGAAAATATTCGTTTAAAGACTTTCGTCTCACGATGGTTATTGACTATAGTCGTAATCCTAAGGCAGAATCTACGCTTTCGCTGTCTCATTCGGGGTTAGAATCATTTTTTTGAAAACAAATAAGTTCTTATTTCTTTTAAAGTGCTTTCGCTGTGTTTAAAATAAATGCCTAGTTTTTACTATCCGGTTCGAACCCCACGCTTTCACGTGCCAGCTTGTACCTTAATAAGTTTTCCACTCTCATGGGAAAACCGTTATAAAATAATTTCTCACTCTCGTGACGAAGGTTTATTTAGAAGATTAGATTAAAAACTACGGCCGGAAAAGTGTTTGTAAAAAGGAAAGACACCGGGTATTATCGAATCCCGTCTTACTAATTTATTACATACCGATTAAAGCGGTTTAGCTAAACATGGTACTTAAAGCATTCATAATTAAATAATGGCAGCAAAATAAATAAACATGCATTTTGACAGAAACAAAATAACAATTCAATTAATAAAAACCTGTAAATAGTACTGCTCTCGGATCCTCGAGTAGTCCTCCACAATGTCGGCAGGATTCTACCTTGGCGAGAGGTAAATATGCAGGAAGGAAATAAAGCAGTACAAATGGAAACAAAGGAAAAGAAACAGGAAAATAATGCTAAAACTTAAGTTCGGCTTCAATGGCAATTTTGGCAGCACTTCGTTATCCTCAATGCAGCTCCCCTTCTTTGGTTTAACCTTCCTCCTTTTATAGCTGAGGCCTCATGAGAAAATGCCGGAGGAAAGGGAGTTGAGGGTGAGAGAACTCAAGTGAAAATGCTTATATTTTCTCTGCTACGTGGGCACATTCAAAATCTGCACGTTATTTTGTTATTGGATGCATGACGACCGTAATGGGGCTGTGACGAACGTGTTGCTCGTGACGAGCGTAATGGAGTGTGACGACCGTGAGGGTCGTGACAGACGTCATGGAGCTGTGACGAGCGTCACACTCACAAAATCTGTCTTCTCTGCTACTTTCTGACTTTTCTCCCGTTTTATGTCTTCTTGTAAGTTTTCTCTGTCTTGCTTGTTTTGAGTGTGAGCGTCGTATACCTGCAAAAAAACTTAACAAAGACACGAAATAATCCGAAATCAGGGTGAAACCATACAGTTAACAGATGAAAAATGTGGCAATTATAGTATACATTTTCGTGTTATCAAACTCCCCTAAACTTGAATCTTTGCTTGTCCTCAAGCAAAAATCGAAAAAATGCAGCAATGCAAGCACACGAGACACTCCTTTTACTGGTCCAAAAGAAAGATTTGAGGCGTTGAGTCGGGACGTCAGAGACTAAATTAAAATAACACGTATACGGTAGTGACATTAAACGGTAAGTACTCGATGGCCTCCTTTTTATGCAAGTCGGTTTCAATCATTCTACTGTAGCTCGGCGTAAAGTTCCTCGCATCAAATTTCACCCAGTTTCGTTCTAGCGCAATCACATTAAGCCATTTGCCTTTGCACGCACGTAGTGGAATAGCCTATTAGTGATTTCGATCTTTCTTAGCATGGGGTCTGGTGCACGAGTGCAGTACCCTTTGATGAGTCCTATTTGTAAGCTGTGGGGGATCGAATCGTAATTCGCCTTACCAGTCCATAACCAGAGACCTATGAACCAACTGACAAAGGATTTCTTTTTCTTTACTTTTCTTTTCGTTATTCCGAAATAGCAGAGGGAGACAATCACTACAAAGTTGCGGAGTGATTTCTTTATGATTTTACACCAATCACTTATTTGCATCGGCTTTCCACGTGGTTTGTGCTTACGATGGTGCCGACTGCTTGTATAAACTACTAGGGGTTACATTTAGGCTAAAACCTGAGGCTTTGATAAAATAGGTAATGAAACTGACTCGCATAAACCGGAGGTCTAAGGTGTCAGGACGATATTGGATTTGTTAGAATTCTTTCTCGAGGTTCCCTAACTCGGCCTTTATTTTGGCGTGTTAAGTGATGCATCGATTAGTAGTGAACAAAATTTTTCGTATAACTGAATAAAGCGGGGGAATTCGCGTAACAGAGAAAAGTACATATAAAAGCTTTATTTTGTTAAATTAAAAATGCTGAAAGGGAAAGTACATAACATAAAGGAATGGAAATAATGCGCTTCTCCCACACTATATCGGGCATTGTCCCCAATGCTTCGATATAAGTGCAGAAGGGAAAATAAGAAAAATACAAATGCGAAAGTACAAAAATGAAAAACAGAAACAAACTACTGGGGTCCATGCTCTCTGCCTCTGCCTCGGGCTCGTCCTCGTCCGAGTCGCGTTGCATGGTCCAGAGCTCCGATGTGATGGATGTATTCGCTGAGGTCTTGCACTCGCACGGTATGGATAGCCACCTCGTCAATGACGTTGTCGAGTCGTTCGCTTTGGGCTATTTGTCCTTGGTGGATTTGTTACAACAGAGCCATCATCTGGTGATGTTGTTCTTGGTGGAGAACTTCCAGCTGCGCGGCCATCTGGTTTTGTTTCCAAATGCCACGTAGGATCTCTTCATTGGTTGGCTCAAGTTCAGGCTCAGAGCGGTGTCGGCGTCGGGAGGATGTACCATCTTCAGCTGTTGGTTGTGTCTCGGTGCGAGCAGCGCGATCCATTTCGTCTTCCATCTCATCTGCAGAAGCGTTGGCTTCAACATGAGGAGCGGTTGCATTTGCTTCAGGGGCATCCAGATCAAAGAGCCAGTTGGCTCGATTCTGGGGATCAGTGTGATCCCTGTATGGCATGATAATGCTGCAGACTGTGCGATTGTGGATCACCGGATGGTATTTTCCATCTCCTCTGAGTTTGATGAGGTGGGAGGAGCGGCAGTAATCAATGTCGAGAAAAACAGGAGGCAGTGATGGAAGATTCTCAAGTCGATCACCAAGGTCGAGGGCTAGAGCGATGGAGGTGATGATGCCTCCGAAATAGAAGGGCTTCGAGCCCCGACCACAGTTGGATTGCATGTCGGCAAGAAGGAACAACGCGACACTCACCAATTCTGGAGTAAATACACAATGGAGAAAAAAAAGTTCTTTGGAGTTCACTTTATGGTTGCTATCTCTGGCGAAGATGGTACTTCTGAGTGCTCGGTGGAAGTACCGTATAACGGGGTTGTGAATGAAGGTTGCGTTGAGATTCTCCCATCCATCAGCAGTAGTACCGGTTAACTTATTCCACAAGGTGAAAGCAGCTTGATAGAATTGGTCGGATGGTACTCGGTGGTGCACATTGTCGCCGTTGTGGAAATTTAGCATCTGAGCAATTTGGTTTTGGTTCAACTGATATTTTGTACCAAACATTCTGAAAGTTGTGACTCCTGTCAGTTGATTCGCGTCGCCTGGTGGTGTGATGTATGAGAATTAACTCAGAAACTCCTGAGTCAGCGCTTCATATGTGGGTTGCGGCGTTGTACAGAGCTGCCATAACCCTGCGTTTTGCAGCATCCACGTGACTCCATCTAGAATACCTAACTCCGTTAACCATGCAACATCGATGTACCGAGTGGGTTGGACGGAGCGTTGATGAAAAGTGATGTAGTTTGCTCGCTGTTGGTCGCCTCGCTCACCCTCTCAGAAGGTTATTGATGAAAGGTCAGGGAGTTGGCGAGTTTGTCGTGCCATTGTTCAAGTAATGAGGAGAATGGAGATGAAGGGAATGTGTCTGTGGAAGGGTTGAAAGAGAAATGGGCGTGATTTATTTGGAGTGATGGGTAGTTGAATGGGTGGAGGGAGTTATGGAGGGATTTTGAAGGAAATGAATGAGGGTTTAGTGGGCGGTTTCTGAATTAAGAGGGAGAGGGAGTTGACACGAGTTCGTGCTGCTGATATAGCAGAACGCATGTTTGAACATCGTGACGGTCATCACAAGGGCGTCACGGTCATAAGACGCGTAACGTTCGTGACAGGGGGGTGACGAGCGTCACAGCAACAATTTCTGTCTGCTACAGAAAACTGCTGATGGGTTCGTGTAAAAGTTCTTGAAATCAGACGTTTTCATTTTAGTACAAAGTGATAAACCAAAAATAAAAATTTGCAAGGTATGAAAAATTAAATTAATAGCAAAATGTGAAAAACATCAATTAATTGAAAGTAATGTAATTGTTTGACAAAATACCAGAACGGAAAAAGTTCAGAAATAAAATACAAAAACCAGAATGTAAAATGTTTTTAAAGGCAGTAAAAATGTAAAATAGCAGTATCAATCCTTCTCCTTCTTCAGGTTATCGAACTCTTGAGTTATGTAGCCGAATTGCTCGACTGCGACGTCCATGAAGTTTATCATGTCCTGGTGCAAGGTCTTCAATTCCTCCTTCAGAGCTGTAATTTCCAACTTAAACTCATCCATGGTCTTCAAAATAGTGTTCAGTTTTTCAGTGTTCTGGTTAGGGTCGGTTTTAGAGAAATCATGGTAATTCGGAGGGGTCTCAGGGTCGGTTTCTGCTTCAGATACATAATCTTCATAATACATATAGTCATGTGCTTCTTCAAGAGGTGATGGGGGACCCATAGGTTCATTAAGTTCGTAAAGCCAATTATCCCTATTGTGGACACTGGTGCACTCATGGTTCGGTAAAGTGAAAATATCGACCACTTCGTTAGCAATGAGGTACTTAAAAGGTGCAGGTCCTAGGTTGCCGATGAGGCGACGATTAAAACAAAACTCAATGTTCATAGGTCTAATGCTTCCTAGCGGAATGACTCTGTTCAACTGATATCTAAGCCCAATTGCATTCGTAATCATGGTGACGAGACCTCCTATTATGATAGGGGTGTGTGGTTCTTGGATAAGTTTGTCAAAGGTTCTCATCATGAAAGACATGGCATTAACAGACCTATTCTATGAAGCGCAGTACATAATGAATAGCTCGTCCTTAGAGATAGAGGTAATGTTTTCCTCCTTTCCAAAGAGGGTGTGGGCTAGCATTTTATGGAAATAACGAATGGCAGGGTTGTGGATCTCGTTAGAGTGCATATCATTCAGGTCAGGGTCGTAGTTTTCTTTAATGGTTCCCTAGAAGTAGTCTAGCTCAATATCTAATTCTTCATCCTGGGCATTGGTGTAGACAAAGGGTTCGCTAGGAAATCCTAAAAGGTCAGCCAACGAGCTACGGGTGAATGTGTGGTCAGTACCAAAGAGTCAAAAGCATATCAGTTCCTTAGTGGATCTGTAACCATATTCGGGCAAGTAAGCTAAAGAGCTAAGGAATTCAAATGTGAGTTCTCTATAGGTAACAAAACGAGTCTTAATGGCAGCCTTTTCCCACCCCAATTGGTTAAGTAAAAATAGGATGCTATCATGAATGCCTAGTTGATACATGGCAGATCCATCATAGTAAATGGACAGGGCTATGTTTCTCTGAGATAAGGCCTCAAATCTATTTCTCCAGGCTATTCCTCTAAAGATAGTTTGCATATAATCTATGTTGTCCATGATGGAAAAGGGGTCAGAAGAGGTTAGTCAGATGAGAGAGGAGAAAGAGTGAAGTCTTTTAGAAAAAATCCTGGAAACAATTTAAAGCAGATTCAATAAAAGTTAACTTTAGAGACAGAAGAGGATACATGGTAGTGTAATAAAAGAAAATTTAAAAATTAGTTAAAGAAAGAAAAGATAAATAAAATGTAAAACATAAAGCAAATAATATAGAAAATAAAATAGTAAAGGAAAAAAAGAACACGAGAAATGGGTTGCCTCCCATTCAGCGCTGTTTTTAACGTTAAAAGCCTGAGGATAGCTTGATGAAAAACTAATTATGGGGATGAGCAGGTGGCTCTAACAGTTTTAGGCTACTCGCGTAGTCTCTGTTTTCAGTGGGATTGTAGTGCTTCAAGCATTGTCCGTTTATTACGAACGGGTCTTTGTTTTTATCTCGAATCTCGACAGCCCCACTTTGAAGAACTTACGCTATCTCAAAAGGGCCGGACCACCTAGACTTTAGTTTTCCTGGGAAGAGTTTTAGTCTTAAATTGAATAGGAGCACGACGTCTCCCACACTGAACCGTTTCCTAACTAAACGCTTATCGTGCAAATTTTTAGTTCTTTCCTTATATATGCAGGAGTTTTCGTATGCGTCTAATCTGAGTTCTTCTAGTTCGTGTATATTCAAGATCCGCTTCTCTCCTGCGGCAGTGTAGTTTAAATTTAATGTTTTGATAGCCCAAAAGGCTTTGTGTTCTAATTCTACCGGTAGGTGGCAGGATTTTCCATAAACTAACTTGAAAGGTGTGGTTCCGATTGGCATTTTGTAAGCAGTCCTATAGGCCCATAAAGCTTCATTTAACTTCGATGACCAATCTTTCCTAGAGGTGGCGACGGTCTTTTCTAGGATTTGCTTTATCTCTCTATTCGAGACCTCCACTTGTCCACTAGTCTGCGGATGATACGGTGTTGTAACACAGTGTTTGACTCCATATTTAGATAAAAGTTTGTCGATGATTTGTGCTATGAAGTGTTAACCACCGTCACTAATGACAAGTCTTGGTACACCGAATCTGGGGAAGATTATGTTCTTGAAGAGTTTGGTGACTACTCGTGTGTCGTTTGTTGGAGAGGCTACAGCCTCTATCCATTTGGATACGTAGTCGACAACGACGAGTATATATTTATTTCCAAAAGAAGATGGGAATGGTCCCATGAAATCGATCCCCCATACATCAAAGACTTCTACTTCCAAAATACCTTTTTAGGGAATCTCATCACGTCTCGAGATGTTACCAGTACGTTGGCACCGATCGCACTTTAGTATTGCGATGTGGACATCTTTCCAAAGTTTGGGCCAGAATAATTCGGACTGTAGGATCTTTGCACAGGTCTTTGAGGTACTTGCACGTCCACCATACGAGGCGAAGTGACAATGAGAGATGATGTCTTCTATTTCTTTCTCTGGGACGCATCGACGGAAAATACCATCGGCTCCTCTCTTGAAAAGTAGAGGTTCATCCCAATAATATTGTTTTAGATCATGGAAGAATTTCTTCTTTTGTTGATAGGTTAAGTCCAGTGGGAGTATGCCTGCGGCTAAGTAGTTGACTATGTCAGCATACCAAGGCAAGGTTGCTTGTGCGTAGACTGATTCCACGGCTTCTTCCAATTTGGGTTCTTCCGAGGTTAGGTTTGGCATATTTCTCTCCAATTTGGCTATCAGACGTTCGTAAGCAAAATCATCATTGATAGGCATTGGTTCTTGTTTAATGCCCTCTATTCGGGACAAGTGATCTGCCACTACGTTCTCGGTTCCTTTCTTGTCTTTAATTTCTAAATCAAACTTTTTTAATAGTAGGATCCATCTTAATTGTCTTGGTTTGGCATCCTTTTTGCTTATCAGGTACCTAATGGCGGCGTGGTCTGTGTAGATGATTATTTTTGCCCCATTACCAAGTAGGAACGAAATTTGTCAAGAGCGAACAAAACCGCTAGAAGTTCTTTTTCCGTTGTTGTGTAGTTCATTTGGGAAGGATCTAAGGTTCTACTAGCGTAGTAGATTGCATGAAGTTTCTTGTCTTTCCTTTGTCCTAGAACTGCGCCTACGACATAATCGCTCGCACTGCATATGATTTCAAATGGCAGTTGCCAGTCTGGTGGCTGCATGATTGGTGCGGTGATAAGGGTTGTTTTTAGTGTTTCAAACGCTTCCAAACAGCTTTCGTCGAAGATGAACTCAGCATCTTTCATTAACAGACGAGTTAGGGGTTTTGTAATTTTCGAGAAATCTTTTATGAATCGTCAGCAGAAACCGACATGTCCTAAAAAGCTTCGTATTTCTCGTACGGTCTTTGGAGGTTGGAGATCTTTTATAATTTCTATTTTGGCTTTATCAACCTCAATCCCCTTGTCAGATATTACGTGTCCTAGCACTATTCCTTGTCTGACCATGAAATGGCATTTTCCCAATTGAGAACAAGATTCACTTTAGCACATCTTTCGAGTACCATCTCTAGGTTTGACAAACATCCTTCGAAACTTTATCCGCATACCGGGAAATCATCCATAAACACTTCCATGATGTCATCTATGAATTCTGCGAAGATTGCCATCATGCATCTCTGGAATGTTGCAGGAGCATTGCATAATCCAAACGACATTCGTCGGTACGCAAAAGTTTCGTAAGGACAGGTAAATGTAGTCTTTTCTTGGTCATCGGGGTGAATAGGAATGGAAAAATCACGATAGCAGAAATAAGAATGTTTTGCAGAAATAAGAATGTTTTTCCAGCCTCTCCAACATCTGATCAATGAAAGGTAAAGGGAAGTGATCTTTTCGAGTGGCCTTGTTCAGTTTTCTATAATCGATGCACATTCTGCTTCTGGTCACAAATCTTTGTGTTATCGATTCACCTTTCGAGTTCTTTACCACCGTGATGCCTCCCTTCTTGGGCACGACATGCACTGGGCTAACCCATTGGTTGTCGGAGATCGGATATATAATTTCTGCATCTAGAAGTTTCTTTACTTCGTCCTTGACTACAGTGCTCAGGATATGATTTATTCTTCTTTGATGTTCTCTAGAGGTCTTACAGTCTTCCTCTAGCATAATTCGATGCATACAGATAGAAGGACTTATTCCTTTAAGGTCAGTTATGTTGTAGCCTAACGCGGTTGGGTATTTTCTCAAGACGTCTAATAGTTTTTCGGTTTCTAGCTGTCCTAAGTCGGCGTTGACTATCACTGGTATTTTGAGTTTGGTGTCTAAGAATTCATATATGAGGGTTTTAGGTAATACTTTGAGTTCTAAAGCTGGGATCTTTGGACCTGGCATGTGATTTGGAGTTAGTTCTAAGCTTTCTCTTAGACTGTCATCTTTATACGGCGTACGCCAATTGTCATCTTCACGAATTTCTGGGATTTGGATTTTCATTATTTCAGAATATGTGGTTTCTTCCTTTTCTAGTTCTCTTATACATTTGTCAATGACGTCAACTAGATATCAGGTGTCTTCTATGGCTGATGCTTGTAAGAATTTGGTGAGGACGAATTCAATTTTCTCTTCTCCTACTTCGATTGTTAGCCTACCTTTCTTCATGTCAATGATAGCTCTGGCTGTGGCTAGGAAGGGTCTTCCTAAGATAATTGGGGTGACTGAATCTTCCTTAATATCCATGATTATAAAGTCGGTTGGGATATAAAATTGACCTATGCATACTGGAATGTTTTCCAGTATACCGACAGGATATTTGACAAATCGGCCAGCTAATTGAAAGGACATTTTGGTTGGTCTTACTTCACTCATATTTAGCTTTTTGCATATAGATAAGGGCATAACACTGATGTTGGCTCCTAAGTCGCATAGAGTTTTGTCTATAACAAACTTTCCAATGACACAAGGTGTGGAGAAGCTACCTGGGTCTTTCAGCTTGTGAGGCATGTTGTTTTGGATTATCGCGCTACACTCGGTAGTGAGTGTAACTATTTCATTATCCTTGATCTTTTTCTTGTTAGACAGGATTTCTTTGAGAAATTTGTCGTATGAAGGCATCTGAGTGATAGCTTCCGTGAACAGGATTGTGATGTTCAATTGCTTCAGAAGTTCTACAAATTTCTTAAACTGCCTTGTAGTTTTTGAGTTTATGAGTCTATGAGGATAAGGAATCGGTGGTTTATACGGCGGTGGAGGCTCATAAGGTTTTTCTTTATCTACGGCCTCCTGGTCGTTATTTTCCTTCTCTTTGGGTTCAGACTCCTTTTCTGCCTATTTGACAGCTTTTTGGTACATAGCTGGCTTTTGGCTCCTAGGATCGATCAGTTCATCCAGTTCTTTTCCACTTTTTAATATGACAGCGTTTGCATGGCCTTTCGAATTAGGTTCTGGCTGTCCAGGAAATGTGCCAGCGGGTGCGGCAGCAGGCGCTTGCTGTTGATCTACTTATGATATATGAGTTTCAAGCATCTTGTTATGGGTAGCTAAAGCATCTAGTTTGTTGGTTAGTTGCTTAATCTGCTCGCTAGTGTGTATGTTTTGATTCATGAACTCCTTGTTCGTCTGAACTTGAGTGGTTATGAATTTTTCCTTCATTAATTCAAGATTGGATTTTCTAGGTGCATTCAGAGCAGCTACGGCTGGTTTCTGATATCCTGGTGGTACAACAGGTGCTTGGTTAGGTGCATACAGTGCGTTATTGCTTTTGTAGGAAAAGTTCAGATGGTTTTTCCAGCCTGGGTTGTAGGTGTTCGCATAAGGATTACCTTGAGCGTAGTTCACTTGGTCTGTGGGGATCCTTATCAATAATTGAAATTCGGGTGCAACGTGACCAGTGATTTCACTCGTAGTTCAGAGTTACAGCAGCTACAGTAGCTAGTGGTGTCATTGTTAGACTATCAATCTTTTGCGTCATGGCATCCACCTTAGCATGGACCTTCTCAAGACTACTGATCTCGTACATCCCACCTTTTGTTGCAGGTTTCTCTGTTGGAGTTCTTTCACCTCTCCATTGGCAGTGGTTCTGAGACATGTTTTCGATTAGTTGAAAGGCTTCATCGTATGGCTTATCCATAAGTGCACCGCCCGCGGCAGCGTCTACTATTGGTCTGGTATTGTACATAAGCCCATTGTAGAAAGTATGGATAGTCACCCAGTCTTCGAGACCATGGTGAGGACATGCTCTCATCGTATCTTTGAATCTTTCCCATGCTTCGTAGAGAGATTCAGAATCTTTCTGTCGAAACTCGTTGATTTGAGCTCTTAACATAGCAGTTTTGCTTGGCGGAAAGTATCTCGCTAAGAAAATGTTCTTCAGCTGTTCCCACGTAGTAACAGAGTTGGATGGAAAGGATTGCAACCAAGCCCAAGCTCTATCTCTAAGAGAGAAAGAGAAAATACGTAATCTTATCGCGTTTGAAGTTACACCATTAGCCTTCACTGTGTCGGCATACTGAACAAACTTCGTTAAGTGTTCATTCGGGTCATCTGTTGCACTTCCCGAGAATTGATGTTGTTGTACGACTGACAGCAATGATGGTTTTATCTCGAAGTCATTTCGATTAATAGCAGGGGCAGCAATGCTACTGTGAGGCTCTAGTTGAGATTGGGTAGTGTAGTCCTTCAGAGGTCTGTTCTGAGGTCCTTCGGCCATTTTTGATTCTTCAACAGATTCAGGAGTATGAGCTAGAAGATCAGGAATATTATGTCTTCATTGATATTCGATTATGCGCCTTCTTAGGTGTAAGAAGCGCTCTAGTTCGGCAATTAGAGGTTGTAAGATGTCGCTTTGTGAGCGAGTACTTGGCATACAATCGATGAACGAGTAAAGGGAAATAAAATAGTGAACCTAGTCTATACTACGTAACAAAGTTCTACACTATTGGCTAAATGGGTCCCCGACAACGGCGCCAAAAACTTGATCGCGACTTTCTGAGTCTAACTGAACTAACTGCAAGTGCACAGTCTATCGCGTAGTAATAAAGATATTGATCCCACAGGGACTCGTAATCAATCTAGTGTTATCGGGTGTTACTATGTTTAGCTAGGTCGGGACGATGGTTTTAGGGAATTAAATGAAAAAGTAAAGGCTAGTAAGGAAAATTTATAAGGTTTAAATAATACTAATAAGGAACATCGGTATGTAATGCTTTAGTCTTCGGGGGTTTGGCAGGTCACTGGTGCTTTTGATAGTTTTTGCAAATAGTTTTCAGGAGAAAAGATTCGTTTAAAGACTTTCGTCTGACGATGGTGATTGGACTCTAGTCGTAATCCTAAGGCAGAATTTACGCTTTCGCTGTCCCATTCGGGGTTAGAATCATTTTTTTGAAAACAAATAAGTCCTGATTTCTTTTAAAGCGCTTTCGTTGGGTTTAAAATAAATGCCTAGTTTTTACTATCCGGTTCGAACCCCACGCTTTCACATGCTGACTCGTACCTTAATACGTTTTCCACTCTCATGGCAAAGCCATTGTAAAATAATTTCTCACTCTCATGACGAAGGTTTATTTAGAAGATTAGATTAAAAACTACGGTCGGAAACAGGTTTGTAAAAAGGAAAGGCACCGGGTATTATCGAATCCCGTCTTACTAATTTATTACATACCAATTAAAGCGGTTTAGCTAGACATGGTACTTAAAGCATTCATAATTAAATAATGGCAGCAAAATAAATAAACATGCAATTTGACGGAAACAAAATAACAATTCAATTAATAAAAACCTGTAAATAGTACTGCTCTCGGATCCTCGAGTGGTCCTCCACAATGTCGGCAGGATTCTACCTTGGCGAGAGGTAAATATGCAGGAAGGAAATAAAGCGGTACAAATGGAAACAAAGGAAAAGAAACTGGAAAATAATGCTAAAACTTAAGTTCGGCTTCAATGGCAATTTTGGCTGAGGCTCATGAGAAAATACCGGAGGAAAGGGAGTTGAGGGTGAGAGAACTCAGGTGAAAATGCCTATATTTGCATTGCTGCGTGGGCACGTTCAAAATCTGCACGTTATTCTGTTATTGAATGCATGATGACCGTAATGGGGCTGTGACGAACGTGTTGCTCATGACGAGCGTAATGGAGTGTGACGACCGTGAGGGTCGTGACGGACGTCATGGAGCTGTGACGAGCATCACACTCACAAAATCTGTCTTCTCTGCTACTTTCTGACTTTTTCTCTCGTTTTATGTCTTCTTCTTGTATGTTTTCTCTGTCTTGCTTGTTTTGAGTGTGAGCATCGTATACCTGCAAAAACACTTAACAAATACGTGAAATAATCCAAAATCGGGGTGAAACCATACAGTTAACAGATGAAAAACGTGGCAATTATAGTATACATTTTCGCGTTATCATGTCTAAATATTTAGAATAAATAAATAGGATAATTAGTGTTTTAATTTTAATTTGATTTTAAATGTTTATTTTATTTTGGGCTTTAAAATTGGGTATTAGGGACATTATTGACAAAATAGAGTTAACCCTAATTTGGTCCCTATATATACATATGTTACATTGTTGAAAGAGGGACAGAGACTGAGAGGATCAGCACGGCATATCGTATTGAGTTGTCAACTTCTCGATTCAATTAAAAAACTGAATGTGAGGTCCTTTTACGTTTAACATATATTGTTACTATTCTTATTGTTTTTAAGATATCGACACTGTTTCTTTTTCTTCCTTTAACATATATTGATGTTGTTCTGTATGTCTTGTTTTATACTAATATTCTTAATGTATTGTTTTAACATCTAAATACGAGTGTTAAATTAACATTGTTTATAATAAAATAAAAATAAGATAATGAACATTGAAAACTTTTTGATCTTGGTTGAATTGTCTAGTAACATGAATACTTGGTTGAATTACCACCACAAAAATTACTCAGTAAAGAATTTCAAAACAATTGTTTTTTATTGTGTTAGTAAGGTTTTATGCTTTAGTTGTGATTATTTAAACTGAATCGTATCGATAAGCTGTTTGCATATTGATGTATATGATGTGTGACGTTAGTGTTAGTTCGATCCGGTTGCAATGATCGCATTTCTTGCGTTAGCAACGTTGTTGATTTGCTTAACACGTCAAATTTACTTTTTATTTGCATTTTTGATAAATTTAGATACACACAATTTTTGGTCTTTCTTGCGATGATCATGTTAAGTGTAGAAAGTTAGGGGCGAGTTTTACCGATTTATATGCGATGTTCTATATTTATCCTTGTATTTCCGATTTTACACGCGTCCGATAGTTTGGCCTAGCGGCAATCCGCTTGTTGTGAATCGACTTATTCATGTTTCGACTTGCAATTTGTGATTTTCTTTAGTTTTATTATCTCATTGTTTCTTGATTTAACTTGCGATGACCGCTAATGCGGTAGCAATTTGTTATTTCATTAGTATTGTTTGTAAATGATTCAACATTGCTATCGTTATTATCGGATCTGATTTTTTGTGATAGTCTTTGCACATCTTCTCTTACACAACTTTGATTTGCGTATTTGCGTCATAATTTTAATCCGTGCACTTTTCGTTTCAATTTACATTTTGATTCATTTGATGTATGATTTCAATATTATGTACGCATCTTATTCCCGTTCACACCTAAATTGTTTTAAAACTAATTCTTGAGCTAATCAAGTCATACCCCAACTTGTAAGTCGACTGCTTTTTAGCATCACCGTCAACCTCATGCACACACTTTCCCTCTTTCTTTGGTTCTGGTTTCGTTTACTAGGAACCGACCTAACTTTTTCTCAAATCCTTGATCCAATGTTAAGTGGTTACTTCCATCATAAGTCAGTCGCCTTTTGCAATCGGTATTACGCTAATTCAAACCTTGATCTTTCATCGAGTATTTTTTTAAACTAAAATCTGTTTTCTTAAAAAAAAATCCAAAAATACCTTAACTTATATTTAATCTCTTTTTAAACTCTAAATTTTTTTAACAAATATTAAACCTTTTTGCCTCTTGACTTTTCGTTAAAAACTTTTCAAAAAGGACATGCTGCCTAGCATTGTCCATAAAAAAATACACAACAAATTAAAAAACATTTTCAACAAGAACTACA
Source organism: Lathyrus sativus (assembly GCA_963859935.3). Taxonomy (NCBI): domain Eukaryota; kingdom Viridiplantae; phylum Streptophyta; class Magnoliopsida; order Fabales; family Fabaceae; genus Lathyrus; species Lathyrus sativus. The sequence continues at coordinate 473,862,566 of OZ012741.1, read as the reverse complement.
GAGTTCTGATTCCCTTTGGGATACGTAGGCACTGGGTTGAAAACTCAGACGAACACAATAATAAAAAACTTTCATTTTCCCTCAAGTAGTCATCCTCATTTTCCCTTAGCAAGCAATAAGATTTCAAACACCTTTCATGCCTAGACAATTTAGACGGTTCCCATCGAGTACGATGGATGTAGGGTGTGCTAGTACCTTCTCCTTACATAACCGACTTCCGAACCCAACATGGTTGCGATGACCATACCTTATCCTTTTTTCCCCGTGGGTTTCTCGATATTTTCCCTTTCCCTTTGTGGAATAAATAAAATTTGGTGGAGACTCTCATAAGTCCATCCGTGATCGTGTAAACCCTAGTTTTGCATATCGTAAAGATCGTATTTTTCGAGGTACGACATGGAGCTATAAGCAGTCCTAGAGAAGTTAAAGGAAAGATCACTCTTTGTTTTCCTTGAGGGATCGAAATCCACCCTAGTTGGTCGAAGGCCAACTATAGCAGCTATGTCAAAAAAGGTAAGAGATAGCATCCCACAAGGTAGGTAGAACGTGTTTGTAGACATGTTATAGAAACACATGGAGGAAATAAACATGTGAGGTTTGTAGGAGGGACCCACTCTGGATAGTTAGATTAGGTAAAAATATCCCTAAATCCTTCTGAAATGTTTCTTGCTTTTCACAACCCTGTCCAGCCATTTCATGTACTCAGCATCCTCAGTTCGAGGAGAGGAACGAAAGACACAGTTCTTAAAAAAGTTGAATTTTAAAGGTTAATCAAGAAACGCTAGTGGTTCATAATCAGGATAAATGGGGAAGAAATCTTGTAGCAGTTGGGGTTGCTTGATGTATTTGGGTAAGGGTCCCATAAAAGCATGCAACTTACCTACAAGGATGTATGGGATGAAAGGGGAAAGATACCATATTATTCTTCTTTATGCATCCACAAGAGGCTTAAGAACATATTTTTAGTCGTTGATGTAGAGAGGAAGCTCAATATCAGCATTAACACCTGGATGATGTTGTTTTGGAAGCATCATTGAAATGGGTGGGTTTATAGTAAAGAGCTTAAGGAAGAAGAAACAAAGGAGATGATCGTTCTTTCTATGCTTAAGTTGCAGAAGGATGGAAGTGAATTAAATATTTTTTGAGTGAATGTATTAAATAGCAAAGAAGAAAAACATTTCACTTTTTTCCCCCAAGTGATTTCAACAACATGTTGCCCGAGTCGACAAATGCCACTATAAATGTCATGGGGAAATATGAAATGGAATTTAGAGCATTTCTTATTGATTTCATTTTCATTTAAAGCTCCTAGGAAATAAAAGGTAATCATCATGGATTTGCACGCACGTCTTGTTAGACGAAGGCGACTTATCTAGAGAGAGGGGGGGGGGGGGGGGGGGTTAAAAAACAATGGCTAGTGGAAGTAACTTGGATCGATTCGTCTAAACTAAACCAACATCGAAAAGCTAGGATATGCGTATGTGAAAACAAATCTAAGGTAATGATAAATTATTCAATCAATAAGTTTCAATCACAATCTCTTGAAAACTGCTCACCAAGAAATATTATATTCAATGATAAATCATACAAAAATACTATTGAGACAAATTATTGAACACCTTGTCCGCAATCGGTTATATTTAGAAATTTGCATAGTTTTGTTGATCTTAAAATCCAACCATAATCTAAAGAATTGTGATCAACTTAACAACACGTTTTTCAAATGATTTTTAAAGAAATTTACCAAATGAATTAATCACACAAATGATGAACTCAATAATTTGCAAATGAAATGTAAAAGATATATATATATATATATATATATATATATATATATATATATATATATATATATATATATATATATATATATATATATATATATATATATATATATATATATATATATATATATATATATATATATATATATATATATATATATATATATATATATATATATATATATATATATATATATATATATATATATATATATATATATATATATATATATATATATATATATATATATATATATATATATATATATATATATATATATATATATATATATATATATATATATATATATATATATATATATATATATATATATATATATATATATATATATATATATATATATATATATATATATATATATATATATATATATATATATATATATATATATATATATATATATATATATATATATATATATATATATATATATATATATATATATATATATATATATATATATATATATATATATATATATATATAGATTGATAGATAGATAGATAGATAGATAGATTGATAGATAGATAGATAGATAGATAGATAGAGAGAGAGAGAGAGAGAGAGAGAGAGAGAGAGAGAGAGAGAGAGAGAGAGAGAGAGAGAGAGAGAGAGAGAGAGAGAGAGAGATACACAATGATTTGTTTAGGTAGTTCCCCAATCGGCCTTGCTATGAGTAAGTCTTCCCTCAATCGAATTCGAATTGAGATCATGAAATTAACCTTACTTTGTAAATGTAGTTTACAATAGAAATGTAGCAATGCAACCCTACAATAAACCTTAAGTTTGATGTTGATCCTAACACTCTCTCTTCCCTTGATCTGAGCTTGATCAAGTCACCCAACAATTCTAATTTGATTCACCGTCTCACACTACTCCTTTCCAAGAACCATAGCCCTTCAAAGCCTTCACTTGATCGAATTCAAATTGCGAATTATTGTAACCCAAGATTTACCACGATGATCCACCGTCTCACGATACTCCTTTACAAGAACTGTAACCCTTCAAAGCCTTCACTCTATTGAATCCAACTTGAGTAATCTTGTCCAAAACCTTCAAATCCACACTTTGATCTTGAAGGAAAAGTCCATATTGGGTTTCTAATTTGAAAACCCCCTAAGAGTAATACCCTAATATCCCACATATCATTTGCATCACAAACAAGATCACCAGCTTTGGTTCTCATGCCCTCCTTTGTAGGTTTGTCTTGAGGGAGATCACCAAGCACCTGTGTGTTTCTTATTTGCTTTTATTTGATTGTTTATGTTTACTAACCCTAATCAAAATATTAAAAAATATGTTTGTTTTTCTTTTACTAATTTTTTCAGGAAAAGGTTGGGATCGAGAATATCAAATACCAGTCCCTCGGCTCGAGTGTAATTCATCTGAACAAACTCAAACTTTGGTCAACATCATTTTCCAAGAATTATTCAATCTCATTTGATCAAGAGTTTCCCAAGATTTGATTAGTTATTACTCAAGAAACTCTAAGGTTCATGTGTTTATTTCCATGCCTTCTTTGACAAGTCTAGAATCGAGTCAGAGCCAGAGAAGTGTAGCCAACAGAGCCAATTTTTACTGTGGTAATCGATTACCACATTTGGTGTAATCGGTTACCACCCTTCAGAAGGTCCATTTTTGGAGTTTTTCAACATGTTAATCGATTACCACATATCTTGTAATCGATTGCAGCTGCGAAAATTTGGCCAGAAAGGGCATTTCAGAGTTCTGCAGTATTTTGACACCTCATTCATTTGCATGACATCATTTTACACCAGGTGGAATATTCTAGAGCATGCACAATCACCCCAATTTAATTTCTCTACCTCATCATGATTAAATCACATCACACACCCTTATTTAATCACACTTTTTAACCACTTGATCTTTGGTTTTGCTTCTAATCCAATTTCCAAGCCTAGATTAAATTCCAAGCTAAGCTCCAAACCACAAAAATTTCCAAGCCTAAACTCTATAAATAGGGCCTTCGTTTCATTCATTCTTCAAGCTTTTGAGAGTCAAATTCACCTTGTCAAAATTCTTCCTCATTCTCAATTTTTTCATCCACCCAAATTCACCAAAGCTCTTTCTTCCATTAAAAGTTAGTAAGCTTTTCATTGAAGCTTACTAACCTTTGAGCTAAACCTCCATTAAAATACTTCATCAACATCAAGTTATGTAGATCAAGGCTTTAGAATGGGGTTCTTTAAGTTGATTTGAAGCATTTTCAGATTTGGAAGTGATAAACTCTTGTTCCACCATTGTTGTGCTTGATCCATCTTCCATAGTGTGATCTCTTGTTGATTCTTTCTACTTATTTTTATTTGAGCAACATTTTGTGATTCCATTGGTGTTAATTGCTCTTAATTTTTTGGAATTTTCGTGCTCAACTAACTCTTTTTTTTATACTTGAAAATAACTTCATTACTGAGAAAACAGAGGGGAGTTAGAATCCTCCCTAGATACAATTGGGTAACCTCCAATCCAAGTATGAGAACCAAAAGATTTCCCCAACCCCACAAGATTATGAGCATCTACATTAAAGTCTCTATTAATGAAAATTAAAGAACTAAAAGAAAAACTACTAAGCAAACTCCTATAATCCGCTGCAATAAGTTCTATGTCAGCATTGGCATCACTGTTGTTAATACAATCCATAGCAATAATGGAGTAAGACTGGATAATAATATTTTCCACCTTAAGATTCAGAGCCAAGCGTAAAGCCCAACGAGTGGCAAGAATTTCCGCCATCACCAGACTCACATTCTTAACCTCTTTCTTACTAGCTATTAGAGAAATAGACTTATTTTCGTCCTTATTGTCCATACCTTTCTCCTTCTTCATATTCTTCTCATACTTTTTCTCATGTTTTTTCAAGAAATTTAGTTCTTGGTCATGTTCTTCTAGCTTGCCAAATAAATTTGTGAGATCAAGTGTTTTAAGATCATTTGTTTCTTTAATCGCAGTGACCTTGGGTTACTATGCCCTATTAAGACAACTCAAAACTTTATTACTAGCTATATCATTGGCGATAGGATTGCCTAGAGCCTTCAAGTGATTTATAAGATGTATGAACCTCATTTGCATTTCGATAATGGTTTGACCATGTTTCATGAAAAATAGTTTAAACTTTTGATTTAATGTATTGATCCTAACTTGTTTGACCTCATTAGTTCCCTCATGGGAAGCTTCTAATGCGTCCCAGATAGCTTTGGCGGTCTCATAATGAGAGACACGATAATATTCATCAATACCGAGTGCAGATGTGAGAATATTTTGTGCCTTTCAATCATGTGACCACAATTTCTTATAATTATCATCCCACTGTACTTCCGATTTTGGTATAATAACACCTTGAGCATTGGTCATTATAATTTCATTAGGACCATTGATGTGAATAGGACCATTGATGGCATCCCATACATCCTTATCAACTGAGTTAATATAAATACGCATATAAGTTTCCCAATAGCCATAGTTTTCATCGGTGAAAATCAGTGCTCTATTGTATGCCCCTTAAGGTTCAGTAGCCATTTTCTAATAAGCTAATATCGAAACACTGAATTAACTAAAGCTCGTGATATCACTTATTAGACGAATGAGACTTATCTAGAGGGCGGGTGAATAGATCCCCAATAAAAAAATTCTTTACAAAAACTATTTTAAAAATCAATGGCTAGCGAAAGTAACTTGGTTTGATTCGTTTAAATCGAACCGCTATCAAAAAGTTCGAATATGCGTATGTGAAAACAAATCAAAGATAATGATCAGTTATTCAATGAATAAGTTTCAATCACAGTCTCTTGAAATCTACTCTCTAAGAACTATTATATCTAATGATAAATTACACAAAAATACTATTGAGACAAATTATTGAATAACTTGAGTGTAATCGATTATGTTTGGAAATTTGTATGGTTTTTTTAGTCTTAAAATCCAACTGTAATCTAAAGAATTGTGATCAACTCAACAAAACGTTTTTCAAATGATTTTCACAGAAATTTACCAAAAAGATTAATCGCACAAATGATGAACTCAATAATTTGAAAACAAAAATGTAAGAGAGAGAGAGAGGATACACAATGATTTGTTTAGGAAATTCCCCAATTGACCTTGCTATGAGTATGTCTGCCCTCAATTCAAATTCGAATTGAAATCATTAAATTAACCTTACTTTGAAAATGTAGCTTATAAGAGAAATGTAGCAATGCAACCATACAAACCCAGAAAATGTTAAGTATGAACTAGACTACGATAGCAAGAAAGGTCGAGCAATGCAGAGATCTAGGAAAGTATCTCCTATAACCCGGACCGATCACATAACCCGACTCCCATCAACCGAACTCCTAGGAAGTCGATTACAGACTCCATCAACTTGTTACTTACGCCGTACATGAGCTCAACCAGCATACCAACAGTTGTAACGACGGCAGCACATCAATATGGACTTTACCAGAGCTTCAAAGCCTACATTCATGGAAGGAGAGTTATAGCAATGATGGCCATGTAACATCAGAAGGTCAAGAGACTTCTCTTAATAGCATATCTTAATGGAAGACTATAAAAGGGGCTCCCACATGAGGGTTAAGCAAGACACAATCATCTTGAGATAATACACAATACAAGTGTAGCTCATAAATCCCCAAATATCCCTCACAATATAGACATTGTAGTTTTTCTTGTCCAGGACAAGAGGAATTATCACTTTTGGTGTATCTAACCATTTTTTGCTAGAACATTTGGCGCCCACCGTGGGGCTTAAGTAAAACTCTTCCAGGCCACACCTTACACTAACAACATTTCCTCTGAAGGAGATCCTCCAAACATGGCTCAACTGCTAGCCATGATGGAGAGGTTATGTGTCAGTAGAATGAGACGCTGCAAGACATCATACAAGTTCTGCAACAATAAAGTTAGGCTAACGATGACCATGAGAAGGAGGTTCTCGAGCCACAACCTTTTCTCAAGAGATATGGGACGACCACATCTCGTAAAACTTTAAAGCACCATCACTAACCTCTTATGATGGGAAGACGGATCCTCAAGAGCATGTTATTGCCATTAGCTCTATGATGGTACACGAGCCTTCCTCGGCTTTCCATAGTAAGCTACCAAGACTTGACAAAGAAGCTAGTATAATAATTCTAGGCAACCAAGCGACGGAAGGTGTCCACGACCACAATATTTAGTGTTTGACAGAAGCATCCAGAATTACTACGTGAGTACCTGTGAGGGAAAAGGGCCTCATACTTGGTTATACTAGTTTTAATGATGTAAAAACATATATAGTTTGAAAAATGTACTTTGGACGGTATCATCGATTCGCATATGCATACGTTATCTTTCTCGTGTCAAAGATTTGTCAAAACATGTCTAGGTACATATAGAAAGAGCATTATGTATGTTCTATATGAGTTTGATCATGTTGAACAAGTTATAGATGCATTAGGATCTCTTAGAAGTAGCTAAATATATGAAAATCTGCATTTTTCAAGTTCTGAGTCTTTGAGTCGACTCATAGCATGCTTAGGTCGACTCATGCAGAAGTCAATTTTCATGTCTTGCTCTTAGGAGAGCTCGCATCGACCCTCCTGTCGATTAATCCTGTGTGCATATGTGTTTGTCAAAATTGGGGTGCTTTGCATCGACACATGGACCTATTCTGGTCGATGCAAAGAGTTGTTTCCTTCATAATCCTGAATTTGGGAGAGCTCAGGTCAACCCTCCCCTTGTTTTAGGTCGACCGCTCGCGCGTTTCTCACAAAATTTCTGTTATGCTTAAAATTCAAAGTGACTGTTATGTTGGTTATTTGGTTTCAAATTTTCATATATATTGAGTTAGTTCATTCTACACAAAAACAACTAGAAAAGTGAAAATATACACTGATTTGGTTCTCATCATCTTCATCCTCTTTCTTGCATTTTCTCAACAACTACACATAATCATTTTTGTTTTGTATTTTGCATCATCGAGGTGATAATGTCCAAACTTAGGATTGGTGTATCGGATTTGGGTTGAGAAATCAAAGGGTTTTTCTTGAATAAAACCTTGAGGGTTTTGTCCTCCAAGAATATTGGATTTTAGGGGTTTTGTTCAAATCGTTCCTTCACAGATTCAGCTGAGTGAAGGTAATTGAAGAACAGGAGGTTTGTCAATTTAGTAGCGTTAACCGGATGATTGTGGTATGAGGGTTTGGGTTCGAATCGTTGGTGTTTGAAATCAACTGGGAAATATTTTAAGACCAGAGGGTTGTTCAAAGGTGGTGCCGTAATCAGAGGTTTACTCATCATGTTCGAAGGACTTAATTCATCTTGAATCAAGGGAACAGAAGGCATAGGCTCGACATCAACATTTGGGTTTGATTGTTTGAATTCTATTGCAACTCTTGTAAAAACAATTTGCAAGAGGTTATATATACAAGTCTCAATTCTATTTTTAGAATTGAGGGCAGATGTACCCCGAGTGAGGACGACGGGGGTACTACCTCAACAAATTGGTTTTCTCTTTTTACTATTTTCATTGCTGAATTTTAAGTTTGTGTGCAAACATATTAGTTGATTAAAATTATGGTGTGTGTTAGTGCTGAAACATTTTTAGAAACCTCATTACAATCTTTTGATTGTAATTGAAAAGCATAGTACTTAATTCACCTATTGAAATTTACTTGAGGTGCTTCGCACTCCAAGTGTTCGACTAATTACGTGAACATAAGCACTTGAGCTGTTTTTCAATTGGTTTATATTTCACACACATTGGAAACTGTCTAACTTTAAGTGAACAAAATCTTATTGATTTGTATTCAAACTATTGATTCTAATTCTTGTCTTTATCGGTATTCCATATAGGCTTTGTGTATATCTGATCTTTTTGGTAACGGTTTGTTAAGACAAGTATAGCTCCTCAGCCGCTTCCGCTTAAAACTTTTTAAAATCCAAATCTTAATAAGCGCCAACACTGTTTTTAATAAGTGATATATTCAATCCCCTTTCTAGATCATTGTTGTCATCTAACAAGTGGTATCAAGAGCATCGGTTCATTCCGTGCTTCGCATATAACTTCTTAGAATATGGCAAACGAACCAAAAGAGGCTTATAATAGAGCAACTGTTCTCAACAGTGAGAACTATAGTTACTTAAAACATTGTATGCACATGCATATAAATTCCATTGATAGAAAGATATGGAACGTTATATTGAACGGTCCTATGGAAATTACCATGACCGATGAAAATAACGCTGTTGTGTCTAAGCCTGAAGCACAATGGAATGATGAAGATGCGAAAAAGTATAATCACGATTGGAAGGCTTGAAATATTTTTATCTCCTTCTTGGGAGTTGATGAATATTATAGAGTTTCACATTGTATGACTGCTATAGCTATGTGGGACTCATTGGAAGTTGCCCATGAGGGAACTAATGATGTCAAACTAGCTAGAATCAACACTTTGACTTAAGCGTTTGATCTCTTTCACATGGAGCAAGGGAAAACCATTGCCGACATGCAAACGAGATTTTCTCATTTAATCAATAGACTAAATTCACTTGGTAGACCAATTTCCAATGATGTTTCTACTAATAAAGTTTTAAGATGTCTTACCAGGGAGTGACAACCAAAGGTCACGACCATAAAGGAAGCAAATGATCTTATGACTTTGGACCTTACAACGCTTTTTGGAAAGCTCCAAGAACATGAGCAAGTGCTTCTTAGTCTCGAGCAATTTGAGAAAAAGGAAAAGACCAAAACTATGGAAAAGAAGTCTATAACTCTAAAAGCTTCTTGTTCAAAGTCCTCCACAAAAGAGATAAGTGATTACGACTCGAGTGATGATGATGATGAAGAAACGAATGAGGATATGGGGCTGTTCGTGAAGCGATGCAATAACTATGTAAAGAAGAATCCTATCCAACATTCTGAAAAGAATCTCATCAATTTTAGAAGACAATCATGGTCTTCCAAGAATGCAGGCAATAAGGGGAGTAAAGCAAGAGGTTCGTGCTTTAATTATGGAAAAGCTGGACACTATAAGTCGGATTGTCCATTGATGAAGAAGGACAAAGGAAAGGAAAGTGATCGCTCATAAAAGAAACAAGGTAAGCCTAGAAGGGCTTACATCACTTGGGAAAGCGATATTGAGTCATCCGTGGATGATAGTTCAAGTGACAAAGAAGAGTTCGTCAACCTTTGTCTCTCTGCTCATCAAAAGAAGAAAAACAAAAAGGTACAACATGCTAAATATGAAAACTCTACTAGATTGTCTCATTTTGAATTACAACTTGCCTTTGATACCTTACACCATGAAGCCAAGGAAGCCTTTAAATGGTTGTCCTTAAACAAACAAATTTTTACTTATTTGGAGTAAAAGATCTCTGATTATGAAAGGGAATTGGAGACTCTAAAGGCATCCACGGTGGAAGTAACAAAGGTAGATGTTGAGGAAGAAAGACATAGATGGGTAAACTTTGGGTGTGATACTTGTCATATTTGGCAAAAAGAGGTTAGAACTCTTAAAGCCAAACTTGAAAAGGCTCTAGAACCAAAAATCATGTTTTCTATTGATAGATCACATTTTAGAAAAAGCATGATTAATCCTTATCAAAAATATACATATGTAATCAAAAATCAAGGTAACAAAAGTGGTACAAAGGTTAACCTTACTTGCATGTATTGTTGCAAAAGGGGTCACACCATTGCTAAATGTCGCTTTAGGAGATTTTTAGTTCCTAAAGGGGTTTATTAATGGTTTCCTAAATGCAACCAATATTTCACTCACAACCAAGGACCTAATAAACAATTGGGTACCTATTGTCCTTGATTATTTTTATAGGTACAAAGTCTTGAGCCTACGGAGAGAAGATGGGTTCTCGATAGTGGATGCTCAAGACATATGACAGGAGACATATCTCTCTTCATTGACTTTGTGGCAAAGAAGAAGGGATTTGTAACCTATGGAGACAACAACAAGGGAGTGATACTTGGAAAAGTTAGTGTAGGTAATCCTTCGTCATCTACTATCTCTGATGTATTGCTAGTTGAGGGCCTTAAACACAATCTTATAAGCATTAGTCAATTATGTGACAAGGGATACAAAGTATCATTTTCAAAATATTATTGCATGATTGAAAATAATGATAAAAAAAGGGGTGTGTTTAATGACTTAAGGGTAAATAATATTTATATGCTAGATTTGAGTGAAGTATCATTGAGTAACGAAAAATGTCTCGTGACTATGAGTAAGGACTTATGATTGTGGCATAGACGTTTCTCACATGTCAATTTTGACTTGCTAAACAAGATAGTTTTTAAGGACCTAGTTATTGGCTTACCCAAAATTAAGTTTTCAAAGGATCACTTATGTGATGCGTGCCAAATGGGGAAGCAAACAAGGATCTCATTTAAATCTAAAAACATTGTATCAATTACGAGACCTTTTGAACTTCTTCATATGGGCCTATTTGGACCATCTAGAATTAAGAGTATAGGTGGTAACTACTATGGTTTTGTTATAGTCGATGATTTCTCTAGGTTTTGTTGGACTATCTTCTTGGCTAGCAAGAGCGATACTTTCTCCGCCTTTGAAAATTTTGCTAAACTTTCTCAAAACAAGTTGAACACAAACATTATGTCAATTAGAAGTGATCATGGAGGTGAGTTTGAAAATCGTCTTTTTGAAGAATGTTGTGGTAGACACGGAATTAATCATAATTTTCTTCTCCATGTACCCCTCAATAAAACAGGATCGTGGAACGTAAAAATAAAATTTTGGAAGAGTTAGGAAGAACTATGATCAATGAAAGTGGACTTCCTAAATATTTTTGTACCGATGCCATTAGTACGGCTTGTTAGGTTTTAAATAGGGTGCCCATCCGTCCTATTCTTAACAAGACTCCATATGAACTTTTAAAAAGGAGGAAGCCAAATGTGTCTCACCGTCATGTTTTTGGTTGTAAGTGTTTTGTGTGAAACAATGGTAAGGAGGGTCTAGGTAAATTTGACTCCAAGGCAGATGAAGGTATCTTTCTCGGATACTCTCAATCAAGTAAAACATATAGAATATACAATAAGAGGTTACTTATAGTTAAAGAATCTGTTCATGTCACTTTTGATGAAACTTATCCGAAAAGTGTCGGAAAAGGTATTTTGTTTCATGGTGCAGGTGTATCTTATGAAGACATATTCAAAGACACTGAGAAAGGAATTGATCAACCTGAATCAATGAAAGTTGAGGAGGAAAAATATCACCATCATGAGGAGATTGAGGAGGTTCATCCGACTAACATCGATGGCCTTCCTCCAGCTTGGAAGTCTTCTAAATACCATCCTATCGACAACATTCTTGGTGATATCTCAAAGAAAGTGATAACTTGATCTAAGCTAAGTAGCTTCTGTTATCACTTTGCTTTCGTCTCTCAAGTTGAGCCTAAAAAACCTAAAGAGGCATTACTCGATGAACATTGGTTCCTATCAATGAAAGAGGAACTGAATCAGTTTAAAATAAATGAGGTTTGGGACCTTGTCCCTCCTCCGCGAGACCATCGAGTAATTGGCACCTGATGAGTGTTTAAGAATAAACTGGACGAAAATAGAGTTATAACATGCAACAAGGCGCGGTTAGTCGTACAAGGGTATAACCAAGAGGAGGGAATCGACTATGAGGAAACTTATGCGTCGGTTGCGCGACTAGAGGCTATACACCTTTTGCTTGCTTTCGCTTGTACGAGAGATTTCAAATTATTTTAGATGGATGTAAAAAGTGCTTTCCTCAACGGGTATATAAACAAAGAGGTTTATGTAGCCCAACCTCCTGGGTTTGAATCCCATGAGTATCCTGATCATGTCTACAAGTTAAAACAAGCTTTGTATAGACTCAAACAAGCCCCTAGGGCTTGGTATGACCGTCTTAGAAAATTTCTTCTTAATCAAGGGTACTCAAGAGGAAAGGTTGACACAACTCTCTTCATTAAACGTCAAGGAAAACACTTAATGTTGATACAAATATATGTTGATGATATCAGTTTTGGATCAACTAACATGAACATGGTCAAGGAGTTTTCTAGATTAATGCAGGGCGAGTTTGAGATGAGCATGATTGGGGATCTTAACTATTTCCTCGAATTTAAAATCAAACAACTTAAAGAGGGTACATTTGTGAGCCAGACAAAATATTGCCTTGAGCTTCTCAAGCATTTTGACATGGCTAACTCCAAGGAGATTGACACTCTAATGCCTACATGTGCAAATCTCACATGAGACAAGAATGGTAAGTATGTGGAGGTGAAGAAGTATAGAGGTATGATTGAATCTCTCCTTTATCTTACCACATCTCAACCCGAAATAACGTTTAGTGTTTGCATGTGCACGAGGTATCAATCATATCCCAAGGAATCTCACTTGAAAGCTGTAAAGCGCATACTTAGATACCTCTCTGGTACTCCAAAGTATGGGCTCTGGTATTCCAAGGGTAATGATTGTTCCTTGGTTGGCTTTTCCGATTCCGACTTTTCCAGTTGCAAATCGGATAGGAAAAGCACAAGTGGCACTTATCATCTGTTTTCAAATTCTTTGGTGAGTTGGCATAGCAAAAAGTAAGTTTCCTATGCTTTGTCAACAGCCGAAGCGGAATACGTTGCGGCCGGTAGTTGTTGCGCTCAAGTCTTATGGCTTAAGGAACAATTACTCGACTTCAATCTAAAGCTTAAGCGTGTTCCAATCTTTTGTGATAACACCAGTGCCATTAATCTAACCAAGAACCCCGTATCACATTCACGAGCCAAGCATATCTAAATACACCATCATTTCCTTAGGGATCGTGTTGAGAAAGGTGATGTGGTATTTGAGCACGTTGATACCAAAAATCAACTTGCGGATATTTTCACAAAACCACTCGCTACATAGCCTTTCTTTCACATCCGTAGGGAACTCGATGTTCTCAAAATTTCGGGTCGTGTGTAGGAGTTCATTATTGCATGCTTTCTATATATGTGATTTGTCTATATCTGTATCTAACAAATGAAGTAACCAAGCCATATGTGAGGGCATCTATCATCGATCGCGGTTGAGGTACTATCTTTCCTTATTATTAAAATTTCGTATTCACTTCATTTGTGTAAGTTGATGTATCAAGTTATCTGTTATTATTGATGTTTATTGCATGATTAAACATGTTTCATCCCTTTGAATGTTTGAAATTTGAGTATGCTATCTATTTATATCATTTTGATGCTTGTATGTTTCAAATTGATGATTTGTGTTGTTTTTAACTGGATGAGTCGACCTACACAAGACTTTGGTTGACTCACAAAATAACAAATTTTCTTGTTTTAAAAGTGGGTCCGCTCAGGTCGACCCTTTGGTCAACTCAAACTTTGAAACTTTCTCACTATGTTTGCTTTCACAGTATGCGTCGACGCAAAACTTGTATAGGTTGATGCGCCGCGCGATTTTGCTAAAAAAACCTCTATTTTTTATGAATCATTCAAATTACTTGACCCATTTAATGCATTCACTTTTTTTGTTATGCATTCAAACAACATCATCATTAGCATTTACATTGGTACTTTGCACCTACTCAAGGCTACTATCTACATCTCCTCTTCCCAAAGTCTCTTTCAAAACCTAATTTCACTATCTAGTCAAGAAGTATAGTGAGTCTCTCTATCAATATCAAAAACTCTGTGTTCACTATTCATCCTCTTCTAGGAATTGCTCTAATGGCTACAAGAAGAGTAACAGGGAAAAGAACAACCAGAGCTCCATCCGCTCAAGCTGGTACTTCTAGAGCTCATCTACTAGTAACCACTATTTCACTTTTACCTCCTGAATACACTAATCTTTATGAGAAAAATCTAAGTAAAAGATCCATAATCAAACAATATGTTTATTATCGAAAAGTTGCTGAGAGAATGCACATTCAAGAAGTGCTTGATATTCTGGATGTGCAAAATTTCAACAACTTCTTGGAATGCGATAATAAATACAATGAAGACTTGGTAAGAATTTTCTACACTGGTCTTTAAGGAAAATTTGAGGGTTTTGAGTTCAGTACTAAGATTAGTAATAACAAGGTATATGTTAATGACTCTGTCTGGAAAAATCTTTTCAATATGTCTCCTCTGTCTGCTGAGCCACTGATTAAGGTAACGAATGCTCGTACTATGAATGGATATGAGTTCAAGGAGGCCTTGAACTCTATGCTGAAGAAACCTTATGCTAACGACATCGTCTCTAGTGACCTTTTTTCGAAATCAGTCACAATTGGCAGGTTGAACCCTGTTGACAGAATTCTACAGTGGATTGTTTCACTCATTCTTCGACCCAAGAAAGGTGGTTATTCTCGGGTTAATCAAGCCGAGGTTCACTTGGTCTACATTCTGAAAAATAAGATCAAGATTAGCTAGCCTCACTATATTGCGAGTAGAATCTCCTCTTTGAAAGATTCTAGTAGAGGAATCACAATGTCTTATGGCTCTTTTATCCAATATGTCCTTAATAATGTAAATGTAGCAGTACCTGGTATTCCTTACACAACCTTGACAACCGACCAGAAGTTTTTCCAAAAGACTCTAACTATGATGAGATATATTTGGGATCCTAGCGAAACTTGCTATAGATTTAATATTAAGGTCACAAGCTCTCATCTGCAGGACTCTAATGAGACTGATGAAAACAAAGAAGAAGAAGAAGAAGAAGAAGAAGAAGAAGAAGAAGAAAAAGAAGAAAAAGAAGGAGAAGAGGGTGGAAATGACATGGAAACTGATGAACAAGATAACAGTGGTTGGCTAGATTAATCACCCCATTTGGAACATGATGACAACCAAAGATGGGGTGCCTGGCAACACATAGGCTGAACTACATTAGGTAAAAACTACATGCCTCAAGCAATGAATTGGGAATATCAAGAGACCCCAGATTAGAGTTACGTGCCTCTATCACCTCCGCATCCCCAACAGAACAATGACGAACTCCTCAAAATAATGAGGAGTATGCAGCTTGAACAACAAAACTTCACCACTGCCCAAGATGAGCGGTTCACACATTTGCAGAACCAGCTTCAAGCTCACACGAAAAATTTCAACTCTTTTGCAATAGAAATGATGGATAGGTTTGATGGCATGGTTGAAACTGCTGCAGGATAACACCGTGCTTTCACTACCAGCTTCAACACCCTTAATCCAGTTGTTCTAGAGTATACGAAATAGATTGATGAGAAACTTCCTCCACCTCAAGAATATCCATTTTGTGGAATAGGCCATTACTTTAGGGGGAGAAGGCCTTGAGGAGTCCTTGTATATCATTGTGCATTTCATTTCATCTATTGTTCATCATATTCTAGTGTTAATCTTTTCTGATGTTTGTTTGTTTTATTAAGACATGAATCATTGTTAATTTGTAATAGCACATATTTCTTTTGATCATATGCGTGGTTATCTATTTATCAGTTTATATCCTTTCATTAACTTTATTATATATGGATGTTTGTTAATGACTATCCTGTTGCAAATTTAGTGAATTTTCTTATCTCATTATAATATGTCTTTTATTGACCTCTATCTTCTTTCTTTTTGATGTTATCAAAGGGGGAAAAGAAAATTAAGCAGAAACAAAATAATTTTACAAGACTGATCAAACGTGCAAATCGTTTCTAGATAAATGCATGGAGTAAGCGGGAGGATGATACAATACATTGTGCTCAAATATGTTTCTACTGTTTTGCCATCACCAAAAAGGGGGAGTATGTAAGGCAAAGTGTATCATACTCGGTTATACTTGTTTTAATGATGTCAAAACATATATAGTTTGAAAAATGTAATTTGGACGGTATCGTCGGGTCGCATATGCATACGTTATCTTTCTCGTGTAAAACATTTGTCAAAAGATGTCAAGGTACATATAGAAAGAGCATTATGTATGTTCTATATGAGTTTGATCATGTTGGTCAAGTTAGCGATGCATTAGGATCTCTTAGAAGTAGCTAAATATATGAAAATATGCATTTTTTCAATTTCTAAGTCTTTGAGTCGACTCATAGCATGCTTAGGTCGATTCATACAGAAGTTAATTTTCATGTCTTGCTCTCAAGAGAGCTCGTGTCGACCCTCTGGTCGACTCGAGCTGTGTGCAATTGTGCTTGTCAAAATTGGGATGCTTTGCATCGACACGTGGACCTGTTCCAGTTAACGCAAAGAGCTGTTTCTAGCACAATCGTGAATTCGGGAGAGCTCAAGTCGACTCTCCCCTTGTTTTAGGTCGACCGCTCACGCATTTCTCACAAAATTTCTGTTATGCTTAACATTTGAAGGGACTGTTATGTTGGTTATTTGGTTTCAACTTTACATATATATTAAGTTAGTTCATTCTACACAAAAACAACAAGAAAAGTGAAAATATACACTGATTTGGTTCTCATCACCTTCATATTCTTTCTTGCATTTTCTCAAATCTATACATAATCATTTTTGTTGTGTATTCTGCATCGTCGAGGTTATAATATTCAAACTTAGGATTGGTGTATCGGGTTTGGGTTGAGAAATCAGGAGGTTTTTATTGAATAAAACCTTGAGGGTTTTGTCCTCCCAGAATCTTGGATTTTGGGGGTTTTGCACAAATCGTTCCTTCATAGATTCAACTGAGCTAAGGTAATTGAAGAATGGGAGGTTCTGTCAATTTAGTAGCGTTAACCCGAGGATTGTGGTATGATGGTTTGGGTTTGAATCGTTGGTGTTTAAAATCAATCGGGAAATATTTGAAGACCACTGGGTTGTTCAAAGGTGGTGCCATAATCGAAGGTTTACTCATCACGTTCGAAGGATTTGATTCATCTTAAATCAAAGGAAGAGAAGACATAGGCTCAACATCAACATTTGGGTTTGATTGTTTGAATTCTATTGCTTCTCTTGTAAAAACAATTTGCAACAGGTTATATATACAGGTCTCAATTCTATTTTTAAAATTGAGGGCAGACGTACCCCGAGCGAGGACGACGACGAAACTGCCTCAACAAATTGGTGTTCTCTCTTTTTACTATTTTCATTGCTGAATTTTGAGTTTGTGTGCAAATGTATTAGTTGATTAAAATTCTGGTGTGTGTTAGTGCTGAAATATTTTTAGAAACCTCATTACAATCTTTTGATTGTAATTGAAAAGCATAGCAATTCATTCACCTATTGAAATTTACTTGAGGTGCTTCGCACACCAAGTGTTTGACTAATTGCATGAACACAAACACTTGAGTTGTTTTTCAATTGGTTTATATTTCACACGCATTGGAAACTGTCCAACTTTAAGTGAACAAAATATGATTGATTTGTGTTTAAACTATTTATTCTAATTCTCGTCTTTATCGGTATTCTATATAGGCTTTGTGTATATCCGATCTTTTTGGTAACGGTTCATTTAGACGAGTATAGTTCCTCGGCCGCTTCCGCTTAAAAATTTAAAAATCCAAATCTTAATAAGCGCTGACTCTGTTTTTAATAAGTGATCTATTAAACCCCCTCCTAGATCATTACTATCGTCTAACAGTACCTGGCTCGATTCAATGAGGAAACCCTCAAAGTATCTCATCCTAACTAGGAACTATTTGTGGATGCTTTTCAACATGGAATATGAGCCGGACAGTTCAATGAGTTGTTAGCTCAGAAGTCGCCTATCAGCATGGACGAGATCACTACTCGGGATGAGTGTTACATAAAAGGAAAAGAAAGTAACCAAGAGAAAAGAGCCCGGGACAACAGTGAAAAGACAAAAAGCAAGGAAGAGGCATCGAATAGGAGAAAGGATCATCCTCGGGTAGCTATGCACGAGAGACATGCTCCCAGACCATACAGACAATTGTATGAGCCGGAAAGAGATCTCTCCCCATTAAATACAAGCAGGAAAGATATCCTTAAAGAAGTCGGCGATATGAACCTATTACCGGAGCCTCGTCGTCCCAAAAGAGAAAATACTATCATGGAAAGGCAACCTGAGGCTTGGTGTAATTACCACTGTATACGAGGACATCAAACCGAGGGCTGTCAACAGCTAAAAAAGGAAATTGAAGCTCTAATCCAGAGAGGTCATCTCTTGGGATATGTTAAGGATTCTTGACCACAAAATAATATGAGAAGTCCTCGCTGAGACGACCCAGGACCAGAAAAGTGAAGCACCCTATAACATCATTATAGGCCAGCCATCATTCAACACCCTAGAAGCTTTACTTTCAACTCTATATTTAACCATGAAATTCCCACTCGGAGATGGCCGGGTTGGTATTGCCAAAGGCGACTAAGGGCTGGCGAGAAAGTGTTATAAGGATAGTGTTGCAGTGAGAATCGGATATCAAGCTATTAACTAACTTGAATCACAAATCATAAAATTCACCATCGAGCTTTGATTTATCCAAAGAAAAGGTTAAAGATCGAAAGAAAAACCCTAAGTACGGTATGTAACAACACAACTAAAAATCTAAGGTTCGGGGGTTGGTTATACCTAGGGAAGGTGTTAGCATCCTAAGTATTTGTAGTACTCTACAGGAACCTCTTGTTAGTATTTGTGTTATGCTAAAGTTTGCTTGCTAAGGTTAATACTAGGGTAAAGACCTAGGGTATATACACTAAGTATGCTCACCAAGACATCGCATCTCGTGCCTACGTATCCTGACTAGGATGGAATCAGAGCAACTGTAGTTCGGCCTACTAAGGACGAGGAACTCTTGATTGTGGTCAAGGTTCCAGAGGGGAAGTAAGTATCCATAGCCATGATACATACACAAAGTTAACCAACTCTCTAAATCTAAGTTGAAAACCTAACCTAACTAGGGTTGACTTTAACCAAAGTCAATGGGGAAAGTGAGTACTCATAACCATGATACTCACATAGAGTTTACCAACTCTATACCTAATTCTAAGTTATAAGGTAAAATGGCTCTAATAAGGCCAAGGGAATATGATCTTACAAGGTCACGTAGCAAGTAAGGAGTAGTCTAAACTATCTTAAATTATGACTTACAAGTCAACATGGGAACATTCCTTTGGGATGAGGGACATACAACTTGTAACAACAAGTGCTTAAATGATGAGCTTCAAGGTAAGGATGATGGCAATCCAAGAGGGGCAGTAGCATATACATCTAATAAAGTTCATATTAAATACTAAGATTTCAACAGAAGCACAAACATGAACCTCATCAAAGCAAGAACAAAAGCCATATGCAAGAGGCAAACTAAAACATCATGAAATGACTCAAACAAACAAGGCATGTATGGAAATTCAAATGGTCAAGCAAGAACACTTTGAACTCATGAATTAAGAAGCTAAAACAAGTTCTCCAAACCACACATAAACATATATTCATCAAGACAAACACTCAATGAAACAAGCCTAAAAACTAGGTCAAAGCAAACACCATGACATGCTCAAAATGAACCCTAAGTAGAGGTACCAACAAAAAAAATTAAAATAGTCCAATAAAATCCAACTCAAAGCTTCAATTTATGTTAAAAAAATAAAGAACGCATGTGCAAAAACTCACAACAAGATTGGTACAAAACTTCCCTCAAAACCCCTTTTAAAACTCATAGTGTCAAAATAAACCGAGGACTCAAAACCAAACCAAAAGTATAGCCAAACCACAACACATATGACCATAAAAAATACCCAAGACTCCCTCAAATATATGTAACAACATGTTAAAAAATCAGGTCAAGAAAACTTATGGAAGGAACTCAAATGAAAAACCCTAATCCAAGGGTGTTTTGGTAAACTCACTACACCAAATGAATTAAATAAAATATGGAAATAAATAATGATAATTAATAAAAATTATCAAATATATGTTAAGACAGTAAAATATCTAAAACTAATTTTTATATGATTTTTTAATAAATGTGAAGCTAAAAATAAAATGCAACTTGGAATAATCAAATAAAGAAAATAAAATACAAGTGGATAGCAAGGGGTGTAGCTAGTAAGATGAAAATGAACTAGAATCAGGTTATGTGCTGATGAGCTTAAAAACAGGGTGGTGCAAATAGTGAAACATGCTAGGTCCAATCCAAATAACCCAAGAGTCATGAAAACGGAATGCCACACAAGCTTGTTAAGTGAGGTGGCTAACACATAAGCGCCACTAGGATGCCACACAATCTATGACTAAATTCAAACATCCAGACAACTCAGACGCTGGAGCTAGGGCTCTGGTCGTCTTCTCCGGCGACGACCGCCGAAGTTCTCTACAACCCTCACCCAAACTCAAAAACAAAACACCCTTCCCAAACGATTTTTCATGTTGAACACATTTCTGGCCTTATTTTCTTCATTTGGTCACTCTAAAGCCATTAAAAATGGCCATGGAAATTCATGTCACAAATTGAACTTCCAAGCAAAAGCACAACAACTACATGAAATTGCTTCTGATGTTCCCAAACCAACAAAAACAACCATCACAGATTAAAACATGCACTGAAAAGGTGAGAAAAGGAAGGAAGAAAATTTACCCACGGTGAGCTTTATGAGCTCCTTTGTCACGTGTAGGAAAGCTCACAAACCTGTCTTCTAGCCCTTAAACACCTTTAGAAGGAAAATGGGAACAATAAACTGAGAGGAAAAACTCTGAAGAATCAAATTCGAAGAGAGAGGTTTTTGAGTGTGATTTTGTGGTTTTTTTTGCTCGGTTTCTCAGCCAATGTCCTCTACTGCTTTGATTAGGTTTTTTAGGGTTATATACGGATGGTTTTGTGAGGTAAAAAATGCTTGTTACTGAGTTGAAACTTGTTTTGTAGTTTTTGGTGAAAATTTTGAAAAATAGGGGATCTCGGGCATGACATGGTTAGGTCATTGTTTGAGTTTGTCTTGTTGTTATTCTTTTGCTTCCTATATGGTTAGAGTGGCAGCATGAAGTAGGAAAGAGCAGCAAAACTTGTTGTACAAGTTTGTTTCCTTTTCTCTTTTATGAAAGTGTCATAAGGTCCTTTTTGTATGTCATGAGAAAGAAGCTTGTTTTGGGTAAGTTTTGGCATTACAAATAGCAGGTTTCACGCATGTTTTGAGGCATAGACAAAGCAACATGATAAAAAAAGATCAGATGTGCATGAGACATAGTGAAAAGGTATGGTATGATCATGTGTATGAAGCTTGCTTTAGGACTTTATAACTTCATGGGCTTTGGTTCAAATGGTGAGATTTTGGATTCAATGGAAAGTAGTGAGTTTAGGTAACAAAAAGAGCAGGTCACGCGTTGACAAGAGCAGGTCACGCGTCGATGCAAAGCATGCAGAATTAGACAAATAGAAATAGACACAGTATGATTTGATCGGAGGGTCGACACGAGCACTCCTGAGAGTAGACCATTTAAAAAGCTTTTTGTATGAGTCGACCGGAACTAGCTTTGAGTCGACTCAAAGCCCTAAAATATGCAAAAATGCATATTTTCATGTATCAAGCAACTTTTGAGGTACTCTATCACATAGTAAGCTTGATAAGCTTGACCAACCCTACATGAAGCATAGATTTAGCAATTTCTATGTGTATCAATGATGTTTCTGAAGGATGTTTGACTCACGAGGGATAACATATGCATATGTGACACAATGGTACCGTCCAAAGTACATATTTCTACCACTCTAAGTTTTGACATCATTAAAACAAGTGTAGCTACCTATGAAGATTTCCCTCACATACTCCCCCTTTTTGATGATGCAAAAATGATAGAAACTTATTGTATGATGCACTATATCATCCTCCCCCTTACTCGATGCTTTCATCTGTACACAATCTGCATGTGTAATAAGTCTTTACATATGATGTTTCTACTTGATGTTCTTCTCCCTCTTTGACAACATCAAAAAGAAAGAAGCTAAATGTCAATGAATTGCATAAAAGAAGAGAGGTAAGCAAGTTCCAGCCATTTGCATTAGGTTACACATTAACACATATTCATATATAATGCAGTTAATGAAGGCATATAAATGGATAAATAGATCAACGCTTAATAGAACAATAATAATCACTATTTCAGAATTATCAATAAGCATGCCTTCAGAAGCAATTAAGTACATGAACCATTCTACGATAAATTTTAATGAACACATGATGACATAAGATGCAAAATGATAGAATATGAATAGTTTATCAACAATTTGTCAGAATTTTCGCGCGATGTGTCGGCCAGAAAGGTCATGCGTCGAAGCATAATGTGTTAAAACATACACTTTGGAAATTTTTAGGGTATTCGTCGACCGTAGGGTCGACCTGAGCATACCCGCTTTACAGACATGAAACATTCTGGTTTTATGAGTCGACCGTACACTGTGTAGGTCGACTCATACAGGCAAAAGTAGCAAAAATCATCAATTTTTGTTCAATCAAGCATTCAAAGAAACATAGATACACAACCTATCCATATTTCAAACATACAAGGGGATTAAATAAGCGTAATCATGGAATAAACGACAATAGTAACACATAATTTGATACATTACTTTATATGAACAAGGGAAGTGCGAGAGTTTCTAAATAAGGAAAGGTAGTACCTCAGCTCCAATTGTTAGCTAACGCCCTCACATATGGCTCTAAACTTCTTCATTTGTTAGATAAAAGATGAACAAAGCACATATAGAGATAGATATAGAGCATGCGAAAGTTATTTCCTAAACACGATCCGAGATGTCGAGAACATCGAGTTTCCTGCGGATGTGAAAGAAAGACTCTGTAGCGAGTGGTTTTGTAAAGATATCTGCAAGTTGAATTTTAGTATCAACATGCTCAAACACCATGTAGCCCTTCTCCACATGATCCCTAAGGAAGTGATGGCGTATTTTGATATGCTTGGTGCATGAATGTAGCACGGGATTCTTGGTTAGGTTAATAGCACTCGTGTTATCACAAAAAATTGGAACACGATCAAGTTTTAGGTTGAAGTCGAGAAATTGTTGCTTAAGCCATAAGACTTGAGCGTAAAAACTACCGACCGTAACGTATTCCACTTCGGTTGTTGACAAAGCAATGGAAACCTGCTTTTTGCTATGCCAACTCACCCAAGAATTTGAAAATAGATGACACGTGCCTATCTGATTTACAGCCAGCAAAATCAAAATCAGAAAAGCCAACCAAGGAGCAATCATTTCCCTTAGAATACCAAAGCCCATACTTAAGAGTACCAGAGAGGTATCTAAGTATGCGCTTTACTACTTTTAGGTGAGATTCTTTAGGAGATGATTGATGCCTCGCACATATAAAGACACTAAACATAATGTCGGGTCTAGAAGCAGTAAGAGAGAGGAGAGATCCAATCATACCTCGATACTTTTTCACCTCTACATCCTTACCATTTTTGTCTCGGCTAAGATTTGCACACGTAGGCATTGGAGTGTCGATAGCCTTGGAGTTTTCCATGTCAAGATGCTTGAGAAGCTCAAGGCAGTATTTTGTCTGGATCACAAAAGTACCCTCCTGCAGTTGCTTGATTTGCAATCCTAGAAAATAGTTGAGCTCCCCCATCATGCTCATTTCGAATTCTCCCTGCATTAATGTAGAAAACCCCCTTACCAGATTTATGTTAGTTGATCCAAAAATGATATCATCAACATATATTTGTACCAAAATCAAGTATTTTCCTTGACGTTAAATGAAAAGAGTTGTGTCAACCTTTCCTCTTGAGTACCCTTGATCAAGGAGAAACTTGCTTAGACGGTCATACCAAGCTCTAGGGGCTTGCTTGAGTCCATACAAAGCACGTTTTAATTTATACACATGATTAGGATACTCATGGGATTCAAACCCTGGAGGTTGGGCAACATAAACCTCTTCATTTATATAACCATTAAGGAATGCACTTTTTACATCCATTTGAAATAGTTAAAAATCTTTCGCACAAGCAAA
Organism: Lathyrus sativus; assembly: GCA_963859935.3. Taxonomy (NCBI): domain Eukaryota; kingdom Viridiplantae; phylum Streptophyta; class Magnoliopsida; order Fabales; family Fabaceae; genus Lathyrus; species Lathyrus sativus. The sequence goes on along the minus strand of OZ012741.1, from coordinate 473,837,906 downwards.
GGCAAGTAGAAGGCGTATAGCCTCGAGTCGGGCAATCGGCGCATAAGTTTCCTCATAGTCGATTCCTTCCTCTTGGTTATACCCCTGCGCAACCAAACACGCCTTATTTCGAGTTATTACTCCATTCTCGTCCAGTTTATTCCTAAACACCCATTGGGTGCTAATTACTCGATGGTCTCGCGGAGGAGGGACAAGGTCCCAAACCTCATTTCTTTTAAACTGATTAAGTTCCTCTTGCATTGATAGGAACCAATATTCATCGAGTAATGCTACTTTTGGGTTTTTAGGTTCTACTTGAGAAACAAAAGCGAAGTGATAACATAAATAACTTAGCTTTGATCGAGTTGTCACTCCCTTTGAGATATCACCGAGAATGTTGTCAATGGGATGGTCTTTAGAAGACTTTCATGCTGGAGGGAGATCATCGGTGTTGGATGGATGAACTTCCTCAATCCCCTCATGATGGTGATCTTTTTCCTCCTCAACTTTGACTGGGTCAGGTTGATCAATTCATATCTCAGCACCCTTGAGTATGTCTTCAGAAGATACACCTGCACCATGAAATGAACTACCTTTTCCGACTCTTTTCAGATAAGACTCATCAAATGTGACATGAACAAACTCTTCAACTGTAAGTAATCTCTTATTGTATATTCTATAGGCTTTACTTGACTGAGAGTATCCGAGAAAGATACCTTCATCTGCCTTGGAGTCAAATTTTCCTAGACTTTCTTTTCCACTGTTTAACACAAAACACTTACAACCGAAGACATGAAGGTGAGACACATTTGGCTTCCGCCCCTTTAAAAGTCCATACAGAGTCTTGTTGAGAATAGGGAGGATGAGCACCCTATTTAAAATGTAACAAGCCGTACTAATGGCGTCAGCCCAAAAATATTTAGGAAGCCCACTTTCGTTGATCATAGTTCTTCCTAACTCTTCCAAAATTCGATTTTTACGTTCCACGACCCCGTTTTGTTGAGGGGTACATGGAGAGGAGAAGTTATGATCAATTATGTGTCTACTACAATATTCCTTAAAAAGGTAATTCTCGAACTCACCCCCATGATCACTTTTAATTGATGTGATGTTTGTGTTTAACTTATTTTGAGAAATTTTAGCAAAATTTTCAAAGCCGGAGAATGTATCGTTCTTGCTAGCCAAGAAGATAGTCCATCAAATTCTAGAAAAATCATCGACTATAACAAAACCATAGTAGTTACCACCTAGACTCTTAATTCTAGATGGCCCAAATAGATCCATATGAAGAAGTTCAAGAGGTGCCGTAGTTGAAACAATGTTTTTAGATTTAAACGAGATCCTTGTTTGCTTCCTCATTTGGCATGCATCACATAAGTGATCCTTGGTAAACTTGATTTTGGGTAAGCAAATAATTAGGTCTTTTGAAACTATCTTTTTTAGCAAGTCAAAATTGACATGCATTAAACGTTTATGCCATAACCATGAGTCCTCACTCATTGTCATGAGACATTTATTGCTACTCAATGATACTTCACTCAAGTCTAGCACATAGACATTATTTAACCTCATGCCATTAAACACATCCTTCATTTTATTATTGTGTTCAATTAAGCAACAATCTTTTGAAAAAGATACTTTGTATCCCTTGTCGCATAATTGACTAATGCTAATGAGGTTGTGTTTAAGGCCCTCGACTAGCAATACATCAGAGATAGTAGTAGATGAGGGATTACCTAAACTACCTTTTCCAAGTATTGCTCCCTTGTTGTTGTCTCCATAGGTTACAAAACCCCTCTTCTTTGCCACAAAGTCAATGAAGAGAGATATGTCTCCTGTCATATATCTTGAGCATCCACTGTCGAGAACCCATCTTCTCTCGGTAGTCTCAAGACTTTGTACCTATGAACATAATTAACGAGAATAGGTACCCAATTGTTTATTGGGTCCTTGGTTGTGAGTGAAAACATAGTTGTATTTAGGCAACCATTGATAAACCCCTTTAGGAACTAAAAATCTCCTAAAGCGACATTTAGCAATGGTGTGACCCTTCTTGCAACAATACAAGTAAGTAAAGTTAACTCTTGTATCACTTTTGCTATCTTGATTTTTGACCACATATGTATATTTTTGATAGGGATTAACCATAATTTTTTAAAATGTGCTCTATCAATAGCAAACATGATTTTGGATTCTAGAGCCTTGTTAAGTTTGGCCTTGAGATATCTAACCTCATTTTGCCAAATGTAACAAGTATCACACCCAAAGTTAACCATTATTTTTCTTACTTCCTCACAATCCACCTTTGTTCCTTCCACTATGGAAGCCTTTAGAGCCTCTAATTTCCTTTCGGAATCGAGAATCTTTTGCTCTAAGTGAGCAAAAATTTCTTTGTTTGAGGCCAGCCGTTTAAAGGCTTCCTTGGCTTCATGGTGTAAGGTATCAAAGGCAGTTTGTAATTCGGAGTGAGACAATCTAGTAGAGTTTTCGTATTTTGCATGTCATACCTTTTTGTTTTTCTTCTTTTGATGAGCGGAGAGACAAAGGTTGACAGATTCTTCTTTGTCACTAGAACTATCATCCTCGGATGACTCGCTATCGCTTTCCCATGTGATGTAAGCTCTTCTAGGCTTAACTTGCTTCTTGTGTGACCGATTACACTCCTTTCCTTTGTCCTTTTTCATCAAAGGACAATGCGACTTGTAATGTCCGGCTTTTCCGCAATTGAAGCACGTGTTAGAACATAGATTGGTTCTTAATAATATCTTTATGTTTTGATGATAACTCTTATGAAATTTTGTATTAAAGAATTATATACTCTAAAATTTGTTTGAGAATGTTTGCTGCAGATATTAAAGTATATATTATTCTGGAAGCAAATTAGATCTGAACATGAAAAATATGCAAGGCTCTGAAGCGTCAGAAGCATTTCTTAGAAGATTATGAACGCTGCCTCCAAAAGATTCTGAGCGCTGTCTATAGAAGGATCTGAAGCACAAGCTACAGAAGAATCTGAAGCAGAAGCCAGAAGCATCTGAAGCATTGAAGAATTTTGTATGAAGAGTTTCAAGCTTAGTTTATTTCAGAAGACTCTGATAGTACTAACGCTGCCAGTACTGAGGATCTGATTCCAAACTCTGCTCTAAACAAATACACGTTGAAAGCACACATGCTGTAAAGACTCTGATTCAGCAAACTCTGATGAACATCAGAAGACTCTGACCAATCTAGACTCTGATGATATTTGCTGAAACTTGTTGAAGAAGAATTCAAACTTATGTCCGTTGGAATGGCCAAATGACTCTTTCCTCATTTATGCTAGACACAAGAACACAGACAAAAAGGATTTCTCTGTGCATTATATTTCTAGGAAAGGTCATGTGATGTGAAGACAAAAAAGGCTCAGACCTTTTAGTACACAGCCTTCAACGTGATAGCTACTTGGACATCTTTGCCTATAAAAGGAAGACTCCATTCATCTTCTTCAGTTGACGAAACACTTGAAAGAATTAATTACAAGCTCTCATACAATTTATACTCATTTGCTTAATTCACTTGATAGTTCATATATCTTAAGTGTAAAATCACAGTTGTGATAAAGCTTTATTAGAAGCAATTTAAACACTTGTATTATTCTTACATTTGATTGTAAAAGAACCTTAAGAAGATCCAGTTAGGATCAGTAGTTCTTGAGAAGACTTAGAACAGTTGTTCTTAGTGCTTGCTATTATAATTAGTTGATTTAATAGTGGATTAAGTCCTTGTTGAGAAAGGCAAATCACTCTTGATAGGGTGGACTAGAGTAGTTGAGTTCAACGAACCATGATAAAATTCCTTGAGTTTTTATTATTAAGATTTTCTATGTACTTATTCAACCCCCCCTTCTAAGTATTTTCTCACCTTCAGCTGGTATCAGAGCTCCGGTTCTGTGTGTGCTACCACTTCACAGTGACAGAAAAGATCCAATGAGAAACTTTGATATATATTTGGTTGTTATTATGGCTGAAACTTCAACATCTAACATTAACAACATATATGAAGAAAGGGACAGAATCAACACAAAACCCCCTATGTTTGATGGGGAGAAATTTGATTATTGGAAGGACAGGATAGAAAGTTTCTTCCTTGGTTATGATGTTGATTTGTGGGACTTGGTCATAGATGGGTATGTTCATCCCACTGATGGGAATGGCAAGAAAGTAGACAGAAAATCTATGACTGAAGCCCAAAAGAAAGAGTTTAGAAATCACCACAAGGCTAGAACAATCCTGTTAAATGCAATATCTCACACTGAGTATGAGAAGATTGATCGTGACTTTCTATGTCTAATACAACTTAACTGCAAGTGCACAGTCTATCGCGTAGTAATAAAAGATATCGATCCCACAAGGACTCGTAATCAAACTAGTGTTCTCGGGAGTTACTATGTTTAACTAGGTAGATACTGTTTAAGGGAATAATTTCTATCACTAAAGGGAACTAAAAACGTTACTTGAATTATAATTGCGCGAATCGATATGCAATAATTATGTTCTTCGGGGATTTGACAAGTTATCGGTATATAAAATATTTTTCAGAATTTATTTAAGAAGAAAACAGTGATCTAAAGACCTTCGTCTCACGATGGTTGTTGACGCTAGTCACAACTTTAAGGCGGAACATATGTTATCGCTATCCCGTTCGGGGTTAAAATCGCTTTTTGGAAATCTCTAAGTTCTAATCTATTTTAAAGTGATTTCGCTATTATTAAAACAAATGCCTAGTGTTTACTATCTGGTCTTAGCCACAGCTGTCGCTTGCTGGTTCGTACCTTAATTAATTTCCCACTGTCGTGGCAAAACTACGTTTAAATAAGTTCTCGCTGTCGCGACGAACGATTATTCAGGAAATAAGTTTAAACACTCAGGCCATAAACAACTTTTGAAAGAGAAAGTTTTTAACCGATTATTATCAAATCCCGTCTGAATTATTATTACATATCGATTATTCTGGTTTAGCTAGACATGGATTTGGAATAAGTAAAACATAAATAAAAGCAGAAATTTAGAACATTCATATTACTGGGAATTAAAGTTACAATTAACGAAATAATAAAAAACCTGTAAAGTATCCAATTGACTTTTGGCCAAATCCCAACGATGTCGGCAGGATTGTGTCTTCAAACCAATAGAGCGCACAAATGAATATTGTAGAAATGGAATACAGGAAAAAGGAAAGGAAACAAAAACAACAAGACTGAAACTAAATTTGCTCTGGAAAATAATTTGGGCAGCACTTTGTTATCTGAATGCGGCTCCCTTTCTCAGCTCCCTCCTTCCCCTTTTATAGAGGTGAAAATGCTAACGGTTGTAATTTGCAGAAGGTGGACTTGGAGTCAGAAAAATTAGGGAGTAGTGGTCCATTATTTGGGACTTGGAACTGGTTTTTGCACGTTTAATTGGAGCTTTGCGTTTTTGCCTGTATGACGGTCGTCATGGTGTGTGACGGTCGTCACCCGTGTGACGGTCGTCATGGAGGTGTGACGGTCGTCACAGCAGCAAAATGTGCATCTGCTGTTTTTCATGTTGTTTTCATCTGGTTTTCGTCCATATTTCATCTGTAATTGCTTCTTTTCTTCATATTGCTTTGTTTGGACATGATCTTCACATACCTGCAAAATATCAGACAAATAACATGGAAAAAACCCGAAATCTGATTGAAACCAATCGAATATTAGTTGAATTATACGTCTATATATATATATATATATATATATATATATATATATATATATATATATATATATATATATATATATATATATATATATATATATATATATATATATATATATATATATATATATATATATATATATATATATATATATATATATATATATATATATATATATATATATATATATATATATATATATATATATATATATATATATATATATATATATATATATATATATATATATATATATATATATATATATATATATATATATATATATACGATTTCACGTTATCAAAGATCACAAATAGAGAAACTGCATTTGACATGTTTGAGTCTTTGAAGATGACTCATGAAGGAAATCTTCAAGTCAAAGAGACCAAGGCTCTGGCGTTAATACAGAAGTATGAAGCGTTCAAAATGGAAGAATCTGAGTCTATAGAAACTATGTTCTCTAGATTCCAGATCCTTACAGCTGGTCTAAAAGTTCTGGAAAAAGGCTACTCTACTGCTAATCATGTGAAGAAGATCATCAGAAGCTTGCCTATTAGATGGAGACCTATGGTCACTGCTCTGAAGCTTGCCAAGGATCTGAACAAGATCCCTCTGGAGGAGCTAATCAGCTCACTAAGGAGTCATGAAATTGAACTTGAGGAAGATGAGCCTCAAAAGAAAGGTAAGTCAATTTCCTTAAAATCTAATAAATCTGTGAAAGCTTTGCAGGTGTTAGAAGAAAGCTCTGAAGAAGAAGATGAATTGTCCTTGCTGTCCAGAAGAATCAACAGACTCTGGAAGCACAAGCAAAGGAAGTTCAAGAACTTCAAAAAGCCAAATCAGCGCAAGGACTCCTCTGGACCAAAAAGATCTGGAAAGAAGGAAGTTGCTTGTTTTGAATGCAAACAACCTGGTCATTACAAAAATGAATGTCCAAAGCTTCAAAAAGAAAAGCCCAGAAGAAAGCCTGAGCACAAGAAGAAAGTTCTAATGGCTATATGGGATGATTCAGATGACTCTGAATCTTCATCATATTCTGAAGAAGAATGCGCCAACATGGCTCTTATGGCAGGCATTGAAGATCAGAATGAAGAATCATTTGGATCTGAGTCTGATTCTGAATCTGACTCAAAAGAGGTACTTTCTGATATCACTAGGGAAGAGCTTATTAAAGTCTTATCAGAAGTCCTGAAAAATTATAATCAGATTAAGCTCAAATGCAAGAAGCTTAAGTGCAATCTTGGCTCTGACAATAATCTATTAAGATCAGAAGTTGCTGAGCTAAAAGAAAATAATTTGAAAATGAAAGCCAATTTTGAAAAAGCTCAACAAAATTCTGAATCGGAAAGTAGGTCTAAATGCAAAAACATTTTAGAAGAATATGACTTTAGCTTTCATAAGTTTCTTTCTAAAAGCATAGACAGAAGCAAGATGGCTTCATTGATCTATGGGGTTAGCAGAAACAATAGGAAAGGAGTTGGATATGAATCTTCCTCTGGAAAGGATTTAAATCTAATGCCTGTTGATAAACTTGTTATTAAAAAAACTCCCTTGTACTCTCATTTCAAGTTTGTTAATCTGAATGACATTAAACACACACGTTCTGATCAGAATGTTCCTGTGTTTAAGCCAAAAGTAAGTCAGAATAAAACTGTTGTAAAAAGACAGAAGTTCAGACCAACTTTCAAGGCAGCTAACCAAAAAGGACCCAAAAAGATCTGGGTACCTAAGGATAAGATTATCCCTGTTGCAGATGTTTTTAGCAGAAAAGTCAAGACGCCAGTCATGGTACCTGGACTCTGGTTGCTCACGTCACATGACGGGAGAAAGGTTTATGTTCCAAATCCTGGAGCTTAAATCTGGAGGAGAATTGAAGTTTAGAGGGAATCAGAAGGGCAAGATCATTGGCTCTAGTACTATTGGTAATGGTAACCTTCCCTCTATATCTAACGTTCTTCTTGTAGATGGATCAAAGCATAATCTATTGCCCATAAGTCAATTAAGTGACAATGGTTATGATATAATCTTTAATCAACAATGTTGCAAAGCTGTTAGTCAGAAGGATGGCTCAATCCTGTTTAATGGAAAGAGGAAGAACAACATTTACAAAATAAATCTTTCAGAACTTAAGGTTCAAAATGTTAAATGCCTTTTGTCTGTTAATGATGAGCAATGGGTCTGGCACAGAAGATTGGGGCATATTAATATGAGACGTATATCTCAGATTAATAAACTCAATCTGGTCAGAGGACTTCCTAAGCTGAAGTTCAACTCAGATGCTCTTTGTGAAGCATGTCAAAAAGGAAAATTTTCAAAATCTTCTTTTAAATCTAAAAATGTTGTTTCAACCTCAAGACCATTAGAATTACTTCACATTGATCTGTTTGGACCAGTGAAAACTGCATCCATCAGAGGCAAGAAGTATGGATTAGTCATTGTTGATGACTACAGCAGATGGACATGGGTAAAGTTCTTAAAACACAAGGATGAGTCACATTCTGTGTTCTTTGACTTCTACAAACAAGTCCAGAATGAAAAAGATTTCAAAATTATTAAAGTCAGAAGTGATCATGGTGGTGAATTTGAAAACAAATATTTTGAAAAATATTTTAATGAAAATGACATTGCTCATGATTTTTCCTGTCCTAGAACTCCACAACAGAATGGAGTTGTAGAGAGGAAAAATAGAACTCTGCAAGAAATGGCCAGAACCATGATCAACGAGACTAATCTGGCAAAGCACTTTTGGGCAGAAGCAATAAACACAGCTTGTTACATTCAGAACAGAGTGTCTGTAAGACCTCTTCTGGAAAAGACTCCCTATGAATTGTGGAGGAACAGAAAGCCTAACCTTTCATATTTTCATCCTTTTGGATGTATTTTATATGTTGAATACTAAAAAGAATCTTAACAAGTTTTATTCTAAAGCACAGAAGTGTTTCATGCTTGGGTATTCTGAACGCTCTAAAGGCTACCGGGTATACAATACTAAAACACAGATTGTGGAGGAATCTATACATGTTAGATTTGATGATAAGCTTGGCATTGAAAAGTCAAAGCAGTTTGAAAGTTCTGCAGATAGAGAAGTAATTCTCACAGACTGTGAAGGCTCAGAGGCAGACAAAGCTCAAGTGAAGGAACCAGAAGCAACGCCAGATGCAATTCCTTTAGCTTCTCAGATGAACAACTTAAACATTTCTGAAGAATCAACTGTTAGAGGATCATCTTCCAGAATCAAGGCCTTTCACCCAGAGGATGTGATCATTGGAAAGAAGGATGACCCCATTAGAACAAATCCTTCCTCAGATCATCTAAAGTATCATTATTTGGGCTGGTGTCAGTAAATGAACCAACTTCTGTGGATGAAGCTCTGCAAGACAATGACTGGATAATTGCCATGCAAGAAGAGCTCAATTAGTTCACAAGAAATGATGTTTGGGATTTGGTTCCAAAACCAAAAGGATTCAACATAATTGGAACCAAATGGGTCTTCAGAAATAAGTTGAATGAAAAAGGAGAAGTTGAAAGAAATAAGGCAAGGCTTGTTGCTCAAGGTTACAGCCAACAAGAAGGAATTGATTATACAGAGACTTATGCTCCTGTAGCAAGGTTAGAGTCTATTCATTTACTCATTTCTTTTGCTGCACAGAATAACATCACTCTATATCAGACGGATGTTAAGAGTGCCTTTCTAAATGGTATTATAGAAGAAGAAGTTTATGTTCACCAACCTCCTGGTTTTGAAAGTGAAAAATTTCTAGAACATGTTTTCAAACTAAAGAAATCTCTTTATGGTTTAAAACAAGCTCCCAGAGCTTGGTATGAGAGATTAAGCAATTTTCTTCTGGAGAAAATTTTCATCAGAGGCAAAGTAGATACAACACTCTTTTGTAAAACATTTAAGAAAGATCTCTTAATTTGTCAAATATATGTGGATGATATTATATTTGGATCTACCAATGTTATGCTGGGAAAGGAGTTTGCTCAATGTATGCAGGCAGAATTTGAGATGAGCATGATGGGAGAATTGAGATTATTTCTAGGAATTCAAGTCAACCAAACTCCAGAGTGCACTTACATTCATCAGACCAAATATGTTAAAGAGCTTCTGAAGAAGTTTAACATGACTGATAGTAAGATGGCAAAGACTCTCATGCATCCAACAAGTACACTTGGTAAGGAAGAGGTAAGTAAGAAAGTAGATCAGAAACTCTACAGAGGTATGATAGGATCTCTTCTCTACTTAACTGCTTCTAGAACTGACATTTTGTCCAGTGTATGCTTGTGTGTAAGATTCTAATCAGATCCTAGAGAATCACACTTAACAGCTGTTAAGAGGATTCTAAGGTATCTAAAAGGTACTTCTAATGTGGGTTTGTGTTACAGAAAATCTGATGATTTCAAATTAGTTGGATTCTGTGATGCTGATTACGCTGGAGACAGAGTGGAAAGAAAAAGTACTTCTGGAAGTTGTCAATTTCTAGGAAGAAATCTAATCTCCTAGTACAGCAAGAAGCAACCTACAATTGCACTTTCAACTACAGAGGCAGAATATATTGTTGTTGCTGGATGTAGCACGCAGATGCTCTGGATGAAAAGTCAGCTAGAAGACTATTAGATATTTGAAAGTAATATTTCTATATTCTGTGATAATACTTCTACTATATGTTTGTCTAAAAACCCTATTTTACACTCTAAGGCAAAACATATAGAAATTAAACATCATTTCATCAGAGACTATGTTTAGAAGGGTATTATAAATTTAGCCTTTGTTGATACAGATCATCAGTGGGCAGATATTTTCACAAAACCCCTTGCTGAAGATAGGTTCAAATTTATTCTGAAAAATATTGGTATGGATTTTTGTCCAGAATGATATTTATCAGAAGCAAATTTCTCAGATGCAAAATGCTTAAAACTCTGAAGTATTTCATCTGTTATTTATTTGATTATTTTATTTATTATTATTTGTGTATCTGAACTAACAAGTCTTAGAGGATCTGAACGTTGGCTAACGTTTCATTTCTCAAGAGAATTCAGAAGCACATGCAAGCAAACACGTGTCACGCTGAATCTGAAAAGATGGCGTGTACACTACTGAAGAGACATTTGAGGTATTGTTTGAATAGTGAAAATCTTGATTTTCCCCCCAAATTGTCAGAATCAATTAATGCTTTGAAATGATTTTTATTCTTGTCATTAAATGCCATTAATTGCTATGTGAGAATGTGATATTTGTGACTGTTGGTGTGCCCTATTTCTTTCTCTATAAATACCACATTTCACACCAATTTCACACTTTTCACTTCACAGACAATTTTATGCATTTCTGTTTTCTCTTTGCTCTTCACAAAAACCCTAAACCTTCGTCCAAATCATCTTCATCTTCAACAATGGCAACTTCATCCTCAACATCAGCTCAATTTCAATCATCTATGGCTGCAGTTACGTCAGCAAATATGGGTGTTACTCCATTTAAGGAACCTAAAAGGACATTTTTGACCCATGTGGACAAACTTGAAGTTCTCTGTGAATCCATGGTGGAATTTGACTCTCTAGCTGAAAATGGGTTTGAGTTACGTTCTATAATTGATGCACAAGGCTGGGTTAAGTATTTTGACAGGTTATTTGGACCAGTGTACCCACATCTTGTGAAGGAATTCTGGATTCATGCTTCTGTTTATCCAAAATTCATCCTCTCTTCTATTCTGGGTAAGGAGATCATCATCACTGAAGATCTCATCAGAAAACTCATAGGGTATGAGGAGACTGATGGAATGTGTCATCTGCCAGCTGGGCGTGTGGATATGGAAGAAGTTTATGAGGAAGTCATTACATCTGGACAGGCTTCTAACAAATTTAAGGATCTGAAACCTGACTATAAAATCTGGGCAAAGATTTTTCTGGGATGCATCCATCACAGAAAATCCACCAATTCTCCAGATTATGTGAATAATGAACAACTCTACTTTATGTATTGTTTGAGTCAGAGTACAAAGGTAGATCTTCCATACATTCTCTTTATGCATTTGTGGAATCATATCAATGCATCAAGAGAATCTGTAAAGGATAAGGGACAGAAGATCAGGACATGGATTCCTTTTGGAAGGTTGATCTCAGACATTCTGACAGAGAATAGTCTGTTGACTGCTCTTTATGAAGCTGGAGTTAAAGATGAGCTTGAAGCAATAGTTGGAAAACTATTGAATGCAAAGAGTCTTCAGAGGCTAAAGATTGTGGATGAACTCACAGTTGTTCCTAAGAAGCTGAATGTTTCTGAAATTAGTCAGAAGAGGATTCCAGTTCAAGATTTCCCATTCTTTGGTGTTGAAGAACCTAGGGATATAATTGTTAGGTATATTGATGCATGTAAAGCAGATGGAACTCCTATTCCTGCAGATATTTTGATTCGTGCTAGAGAACCTATGCCAGATGTGTATGATGAAAACATAAGGAAAAGAAAGCAATTAGAGGCAGAAGAAGTTGCTGCTCAGAAGAAGCCACGAGTTGCTGACAAGCCACAGAAGCAGATCAAGAGAAAAGCTTCTGGAGAAGTTCCCTCTGTTCCCACCAAGCGCATAAAGACTAAAGGTACTAAATCATCTATATCTTATTTTTCTAAAATTATTGTAAATACATCAACATTTAGTTCTATGCCTGAACCTCCTCCCACTCAAAATCAAACTATTCCTGCTCCATCTCAAACATTTGAACCACAAAAAATTCCTACACCACCAAAATCATCTAATCCTATTTCCACCTCACCACTTAAATCTTCTGGTATTCCTCAATCTGAACCAACAACAACAACAACACCAGCAAACCAATTTCCAACACCACAAACAAAACCAACAGAATAACCTACATCACAACAACAACCTGAAATTCAACAACCAACTCCATCTGAGCCCATACAATCTGATCCTGTTACATCTGAAACAGTTACACCTAAACCTGTTATACCTGAACAAGTTGTATCTGAACCACCAACATCCAAACCTTCTGATATTCAACCAGAACCATCCAATCCTGTTGAAACAAATATACCTGAGACTGAGGTTCTAAACATTACACCTCTCAAGACTGTATTTGAAGTTTCTTCTACATCTTGTACCCCCAACCACCTCATCTGATTCCTCTGAATCTGATATCCATCCAGATTTTATTTCACCTCCCTCTCTCAGAGTATTTGAATCTAACAAACCAGAACCACCTGTTTCATCTGAAACTCTCATTCCCAAAACCATTCCAAAACCTAAGCCAAGGAGATCTGAGTTTGTATCCTTTGCTTCTTTTAAACCATTCCCCTCTGATCCACTTCCTTCTGTTTTCAAATTTAAAAATTTCTATGACAAAATTAAACCATCTGACTCTACCACTCCATTTAAACCTAATATTTCCATCATTCTACCATCTGTTCTTCAAACCTATATAAAAGAACTGCCAGACATGATTTCATCAGAACCTCTTTTATCTGATAAATCTGCTTTCATTCCTTACACTTCCACCTCATTTGATGTTGTTTCCTATGCATCAAGTGCAAAACCATTTCTGATTAATGCCTTAACCAGATCAAAATCTACCACTTCATCTGACCATCCATCTCTTCCTTTCTACCCTCGCCCTCTGATCATTATTCCAAAATTTACCATTCCACCTCCACCTCAACCAAAGCCATTCACCTTGGAAACCCTTCTGAAACCAAAAGCCAAGCTAAATGTTGATTATTTATTTGCAAATTTTTTGAAAGAAATAAAGATGCATTTAGGCTCTGTTCAGAAGAGATGCTTGTCAACAATGGATGCAAATGAATCTGATGCTATCTGGAATAGCTTCATCAACAGATTCAATATTGTAGCCTCAAATCTGAAGAATGTATGTTCTGATGATGTGAAGCTCAGATTTGCTGAAACTGCCAAAAGCATGATCTGGAATGTAAAAAGATTTGAACCTTTGCTTCTTGAAGATGTTCCTTCATCTTCTGAAGTATCTGCTACAGAAGTGTCTGCTGAATCTACTTCTGAAGAAAATTCAAAGGCTATGACAATTGTGGAACATCCATCTGGATCTGTTGCTCATGACTCTGCATCTCCTATGGAATTTGACTTTGTTCCTGCTTCAGAATCTGACCCACCTTCTTCATCTGAGATCAAGAAAGAGAATCCAGATTTGGAAGATAAGATTGCAGTTTTGGAAGCTGGATAATCTGATATTAAGTCATGGATGGCCAAGCAAGACCAGAAGTCTGAAGACATGGCACAATGGATGTCTAAACAAAATCAGAAGAATGAGAACATGGCTAAGTGGATGACAAAGCAAGCAGAGTCTTCATCTGAGATCACTCACCTGTTGAAGATGATTTTGTCCAAGCAAACCTAGTTTATGTTTTTTTTCTTCTGTATCTAATGTTTGTGCACATGTACTTGAACTATTTATCTGTTGATTTGTCTGTTTTGAATTTGAATGAATGGCTCTGTGTTTTCTCTACATGAATTTATCTTTTCTGTATTTCCTTTTATTTGTATTTAAAAGTTTTACTTTTTGATTATGACAAGAAATGGGGAGAAAATGGATCTGACTGTTCAAATAAACTCTACTTAAATGAAATTCAGACATATCTATTATAACTGACGTGAACTCTTAGTATTTCAGATAATTTGAAAATTCTAACAAATTCTTTAAAAGTAACTCTGAGACTCCCAGATCATATTTAACCAATCAGGCTCTGATTCTGAAACATGCATCCAAAGTCAAGATCTAATTTTTGGAACAATCAGGCTCTGTTTCTAAAAAGAATACTCATACAAAAAGGGAAGTTTCGATTTCTTCTAAGTATTAAATTCAGGGGGAGTTATAATTATACTGTTTATTGAACAAAATTTCTGATGTTTTTGTCATCATCAAAAAGGGGGAGATTGTTAGAACACATATTGGTTCTTAATAATATCTCTATGTTTTGATGATAACTCTTATGAAATTTTGTATTAAAGAATTATATACTCTAAAATTTGTTTGAGAATGTTTGCTGCAAATATTAAAGTGTATATTATTCTTGAAGCAAATTAGATATGAACATGAAAAATATGCAAGGCTCTGAAGCGTCAGAAGCATTTCTTAGAAGATTCTGAGCGCTGTCTACAGAAGGATCTGAAGCAGAAGCTATAGAAGAATTTGAAGCAGAAGCCAGAAGCATCTGAAGCATTAAAGAATTTTGTATGAAGAGTTTCAAGCTTAGTTTATTTCAGAAGACTCTGATAGTACTAACGCTGCCAGTACTGAGGATCTGATTCCAAACTCTGCTCTAAACAAATACACGTTGAAAGCACACATGTTGTAAAGACTCTGATTCAGCAAACTCTGATGAACATCAGAAGACTCTGACCAATCTAGACTCTGATGATATTTGCTGAAACTTGTTGAAGAAGAATTCAAACTTATGTCCGTTGGAATGGCCAAATGACTCTTTCCTCATTTATGCTAGACACAAGAACATAGACAAAAAGGATTTCTCTGTGCATTCTATTTCTAGGAAAGGTCATGTGATGTGAAGACAAAAAAGGCTCAGACCTTTTAGTACATAGCCTTCAACGTGATAGCTACTTGGACATCTTTTCCTATAAAAGGAAGACTCCATTCATCTTCTCCAGTTGACGAAACACTTGAAAGAATTCATTACAAGCTCTCATACAATTTATACTCATTTGCTGAATTCATTTCATAGTTCATATATCTTATGTGTAAAATCACAGTTGTGATAAAGCTTTATTAGAAGCAATTTAAACACTTGTATTATTCTTACATTTGATTGTAAAAGAACCTTAAGAAGATCCAGTTAGGATCAGTAGTTCTTGAGAAGACTTAGAACTGTTGTTCTTAGTGTTTGCTATTGTAATCAGTTGATTTAATAGTGGATTAAGTCTTTGTTGATAAAGGCAAATCACTCTTGATAGGGTGGACTAGAGTAGTTGAGTTCAACGAACCAGGATAAAATTCCTTAAGTTTTTATTACTAAGATTTTCTATATACTTATTCAACCCCCCCCCCCCCCCCCACCCCCTTCTAAGTATTTTCTCACCTTCAGCACGACCCTCTAACTCTACTTTCTTTTTTGTCCTCATTCTTAGAAGATCTTGATTGTTTTTTGAAATTGACTAGATTCTTTTTGAAATGTTGGATACCATTTTTCTTTACATAGCGATTGTATCGCTTCACAAACAACCTCATATCCTCATTCTTTTCGTCATCTTCGTCATCACTTGAATCAGAATCACTCTGCTCTTTGCATAGGACTTTGAACAAGAAGCCTTTAGAGCTATAGACTTCTTTTCTGCATTTTTGGTCTTCTCCTTCTTTTCCCGTTTCTCAAATTGCTCGAGACTAAGAAGCACTTGCTCGTGTTCTTGAAGCTTTCTAAATAGTGTTGTAAGGTCCAAGGTCATCAGATCATTTGCTTCCTTTATGGCGGTGATTTTTGGTTGCCATTCCCTGGTAAGACATCTTAAGACTTTGTTAGTAGCAACATCATTGGAAACTGGTCTACCAAGTGAATTTAGTCTATTGATAAGGTGAAAAAATCTATTTTGTATATCAGCAATAGTTTCCCCTTGCTCCATGTGAAAGAGATTAAACTCTTGTGTCAAAGTATTGATTCTAGATAGTTTGACATCATTTGTTCCCTCATGGGCAACTTGTAATGAGTCCCACATAGCCTTAGTAGTCAAACAATGGGAAACTCTATAGTATTCATCAACTTCCAAGGAGGAGATCAAAATATTTTTAGCTTTCCAATCGTAATTGTACTTTTTCTCGTCTTCATCATTCCATTGTGCTTTAGGACCATTCAAAATAACATTCCATACCTTCCTGTCAATGGAATTTATATGCACACGTATACAGTCTTTCCAGTAACTATAGTTTTCACCATTGAAAACAAGTGCTCTATTATAAGCCCCTTTTGGTTCGTTAGCCATTTTCTAAGAAGTTATATGTGAAGCACGAAATGAACCAGTGCTCTTGATACCACTTGTTAGACGATGGTGCAGATCTAGAAGGGAGGGTGAATAGATCACTTGTTAAAAACAAAGTTGGCGCTACCAATATTTGGTTTTACAAATGTTTTAGGCAGAAGCGACTAAGGAACTATATTCGTCTAAAATGAACCTTTACCAAAAAAATAGGATATGCACAAAGCCTATGGAATTCGATAAAAACGAGATTTAAGAATCACTAATTTGAACACTCTTCAATCAGATTTTATTCACTATAAGGTTTGACTATTTCCAATACTTTAAAAATATAGACAATTTGAAATGACAGCACAATTGTTTGTTATTCACACAATTGATCAAACACTTGGAGTGCAAGACACTAGAAGTGAATTCCAATATGAGAGTAAAGTGCTCAAGTGTTCTATTACAATCAAGAATTATAATAAGCTTAAAAAAATGGTTCAGCACTACTCACATCAAAATTTTGATTAACACAATTGTTTTCACTCAAACTCAGAATTTAAGCAATTTAAAAGTAAAGAGAGAACACCGATTTGTTGAGGCAGTTCCCCTGTCGTCCTCGCTCGGGGTACATCTTCCCTCATTCTAAAACTAGAATTGAGACCTGTATATAAACATAACCTGTTGGTCAATGTTTACACGAGAAGAAAATAGAAATCAAACGATCAAACACAATTGTTGATGCAAAGCCTATTTCTTCTCTTCCCTTGATTCAAGTTGAATCAAGTTTTTCGAACACGGTGAATAAACCTTCGACTACATCACTCCCTTTGAACAACCCCATGGTCTTCAAATCTTGCCCGGCTGATTTTAATCACCAACATGTCGAACCTGAATCTTCCTCTCGTAATCCTCCGGTTACCGCTACTAAACCGACAGAACAACCCGTTCTTCGATTACCTTCGCTCAGCTGAATCTGTGATGGACCAATTCATACAAAACCCCCAAAATCCAAGATTCTTGGAGGACAAAACCCTAACGGTTTTCTTCAAGAAAAATCTACTGATTTCTCAACCAAAACCCGATTACATCAATCCTATGTTTGGACTTTATCACCTCTAACAAGCAGAATGCACAACAAAAATGATTATGTGTAGTTGTTGAGAAAATGCAAGGAAGAGGATGAAGATGATAAGAAAAATCAATATCTTATTTTCACTTTTCTTATTTTTCAAGTGTACGCAAAAGGAAGAGCAAAACTCACTTTATATACAAGACAAAACTGAGAGTAGACCATTTAAAAAGCTTTCTGTATGAGTCGACCGTAACTAGCTTTGAGTCGACTCAAAGCCCTAAAATATGCAAAAATGCATATTTTCATGTATCAAGCAACTTTTGAGGTACTCTATCACATAGTAAGCTTGATAAGCTTGACCAGCCCTACATGAAGCATATATTTAGCAATTTCTATATGTATCAATGATGTTTCTAACGGATGTTTGACTCACGAGGGATAACATATGCATATGTGACACAATGATACCTTCCAAAGTACATATTTCTACCACTCTAAGTTTTGACATCATTAAAACAAGTGTAGCTACCTATGAAGATTCCCCTCACACAAGGGTTGATTAAACTCCTATAAACATGTTGACTTACTCTACATACATAAGATGCCCATAAACGCTCCACGTATAAGGGTTGATTAAACTCCTATAAACGTGTTGACTTGCTCCGCGTACATAGGTCGCCTATAAACTCTCCGCGTAGAAGGGTTGATTAAACTCCTATAAACATGTTAACTTGCTCCGCATACATAGGTCGCCCATAAGCGCTCCATGTAAAAGGGTTGATTAAACTCCTATAAACATGTTGACTTTCTCCGCGTACATAGGTCATCCATAAGCGCTCTGCATACAAGAGTTGACTAAAATCCTATAAACTTGTTGACTTGCTCCGCGTACATAGGTCACCCACAAACCCTCTGCGCATAAGGGTTGATTAAACTCCTATAAACATGTTTACTTGCTCCACATGTATAGGTCGCCCATAAATGCTCCATGTACAAGGGTTGATTAAAATCCTATAAACGTGTTGACTTGCTTAGCGTACATAGGTCGCCCATAAACGCTCCATGTACAAGGGTTGATTAAAATCCTATAAACGTGTTGACTTGCTCAGCGTACATAGGTCGCCCATAAACGCTCCATGTACAAGGGTTGATTGAACTCCTATAAATGTGTGGACTTGCTCCGTGTACATAGGTTGTCCATAAACGCTCCGCATACAAGGGTTAATTAAAATCCTATAAACGTGTTGACTTGCTCCGCGTACATAGGTCGCCCAAAAACGCTCCGCGTACAAGGGTTTATTAAACTCCTATAAAATTGTTGACTTGCTCCGCGTACATAGGTCACCCATAAACGCTCTACGTACAAGGGTTGATTAAACTCCTATAAACGTGTTGAGTTGCTCCGCATGCATAGGTCACCCATAAATGCTTCGCGTACAAGGGTTGATTAAACTCCTATAAATGTTTTGACTAGCTCCGCGTACATAGGTCGCCCATAAGCACTCCGTGTACTAGGTTTGATTAAACTCTTATAAATGTGTTGACTTTCTCCGTGTACATAGTTCGCCCATAAATGCTCCGTGTACACGAGTTGAACAAAGACTTATAAGCGTGTTAGTTTGTTCCGCGTGCACAGTCTAGATAGTCAATTACGAAAATGATGAAATACCAAGCCGAAGCACACCAAAAGAAAGTTGGGGCTTGTGAGTATCAAAATCACACATGACCAACTGCCAATGGCTTATAAAGAACTGGGAGCAAGTCTTTGACAAAAGGACACCCAAGTCAGCATCATAATCGGCACCTAAGACTATAAGAGTTCTGGACTCTCTAAAGTGTCAAAGCTATATAGCCTAGGGCTTAGCCATCCAAAAAGTCTTAGGAATCAAACTAAGCAAAGCAGAAAGGCAAAATAATGTCCGACACTTTATAATCGGACACAAGTTATTCTAACTTAGTGCCTGAGGGGCTAGATATACACACATGATTATTTTGCAAAGGAATTAAAATAATGATAAACAGAAACGACATTAAGAAAAGCCACAAAATGGCCAAGTATTGTGCATTACAAAGCCCGAAGGCTGAAAAGTCATAAGAAAAAAGGGGACAACACCACACTCCCTTACAAAAACATCAAATTCATCAAAAGCATATCCAAAAGGATGTCTAATCAAAACAAGGAGAAACTTCAAAATCAATCAGCGGCCGAGGTGCCATTTGCGCCAGCGTTATCCGGGTGCTATCCCCGTCATTATTGACAGGAGTAGAATATTTCTCCGGGTTCTCATCCATTTCTACAAGGCGGCCATTCTACACCACCTTAAAATAATCCACCTCGGATAAATCCAACCCAGGATGGAGGCATAAAACTTGGTCTTTGGCCCTATCGAAAGCCTTGTCACCAGTAGAGAGAACTTAAATTTGAGCCTTCTTAAGGGACTCAGTAAGCTTGATATTGGAAGCCAAACGTTCTTGATGAGAAGCCTTGATTTGCTTTAACTCCTTGGTAACCTTTGATAAAGTCAGTTTATGCTCGGATTTAAGGGCCTCCTTGTTTTTCCTCTCGTCGGCTAGTTGTTTTACCAAGCTAGAAAGCTTATCCGATTGAGTTCTATGAGCTTCTTGTAGTCGGGTAATCTCTTCTTTCAGTTTTAACTCTGTCTTCTCAAAATCATCGCTGGATTCAAATAACCCGCGAGTAAGGCCGACGCACCTCATAAGATAGGAGCTTATATTATGGGTGATCTTATGCCTACCAATGAATTTCACTTTGTTAACGTCCTCGGTGGCGTTAAGATGGTCATATAGAAATTTAAGTCCATCAAAGCCGTTGGACCAAAATTTAAACTCCCCGAGCGCAAAAGTTTCCTCGGGGACTCTCATAAGAGAAGTAACCTTCATGTCAGCTTGGTAGACTTCGTCAGCCAATAAAGTTTTCAGCTTCTTTGGAGCAACCTGTGAAACCTCTTCTTGAGTCTTAGGAGCATTGGGTTGAATGTGACCCTTACTTGGAGGAGCCTTAGTATTTGTGCTCCTTATCTGCTTTGGTTGACGGACTTCTAACCCACTCAAGTATAACTTCGGTAATATAGAGTTCCCGGCTCCCTTCCGGGATGCTAGAGCTTCCTGAATTAACTTCTTTTGTCCATCTACGGATAGACTCATCATCATATCTACAAACACATATACGAGCTTCAGGAAAAAGCGTAATTGGGAATGATGAAAATAAATATAAACAAGTATCCATAAAGACGAGTAGTTGTTCGTCGCTTAGATATAACGATTCTTTGACCTTCATCATACGGAAGGAGTCAAGAACTATTAGAGATTGGGTTTCCAAGTCACTTAACTTATCAAAGCTGAAGCTAGTAATCGACAGTGGATTTTCAACCCAATAGAAAGGGAAGCGGGGATGGTCGTCTAAAGCATATAATACTTGTGGACACGTCGGCCCACTCTTTACCCTTAATAATTGATTCTTATAATTCTTATAGTTGGAGGTGTATGCCTGAAGAAAACTCCAGCCAGGAATCCTGTTGATTTGTACCCAACTACGGTTATCAACACCCTTAACCTCAAAGAAAGAGAAAAATAGGCCAATGGTGAGGGTGATGTTTAAAACCTCACAAACTCTTTCAAAGGCCTTTATAAAACCCCAACTATTGGGGCGAAGTTGAGAAGGGGCTATGTTCACAATTTGTAAAACATCCGCTTCAAAATCGAAAAGGGGTATCTGAATATTGAAGTCTTCTAAAACCCTAGCATAAAAATAGAAAAAATCTTCCTTGACACCTTTAGGACGAAGTATACAAACTCGTTCTCCGGGAATACATGATTCCAAGACAACATCGTCCTCGGACCTTGTTGAAGATATTTGCTTTTTGGATCGAAGTTTTGCAATTTCTATATCATCAAAGATGCTATTCTTATAGTTCATGACTTCGAGGTCGAAGGGAGCAGCGGTCATCATCGAAGTCTCTACAAAACCTGAGGAAGATGAGTCAGGGTCAAAATCACTTTTAGAAGTGAGAATATCACCATAAACTTCCTTTATAACCCGTCTATACTCTTCTGGTCCTAAAGCGTCTTCTATTCACAACTCCTTTCTCTCCACGACACTCATACGAACGACACTACCACTACCCTCATCGCCTCGTTCCCCAAAGACGATCATTCTTTCTAAAAAGTAGGTAGAAGAATAAGATAAATCAAGAAGGGTAAGGAAATACTTGTGAGTAACGAGAAGTTGAAAATTGAAATAGGAGTTTAATCGTTAAAAAAGATGATGCAGAGCCCAAATGAGAAGACGGACAGAGGAAAGAAAGGCTTTTAAAGGACTTAGCATCCAAGGATAGCTAGGGAGTAGCCACTAACAATCATCATTACACTGGAGAAAATGAAAGAACACGGCCCTCCGAGGAATTCATGACACGTAAGGACCTGAGAAGAAAAGTCGACCTATAGCACGACATCAGTCAAATATATCTGAGCTCATGTTACTACCGAGTATTGTACCCTTGTAAATAGGTGTAGTACTCGGGGGGATTATGTACATGCCAAACATATTTTGAATCGAGTTGTGTAGTCGGACAAGGTTAATCATGAACTAGACTACGATAGCAAGAAAGGTCGAGCAATGCAGAAAGTTAGACAAGTATCTCCTATAACCCGGATCGGTCACATAACCCGACTCCCATCAGCTGAGCTCCTAGGAAGTCGAGTACAGACCCCATCAACCTGGTACTTACGTCGGACATGAGTTCAACCGACATACCGACAGTTGTAACGGTGGCGGCGCATCAATGCAGACGTTACTAGAGCTTAAAAGCCTACATTTATGAAGCGGAGTTACAACAATGATGGTCATGTAACGTCAGAAGGTCAAGAGACTTTTCTTAATGGCATATCTTAATGGAAGACTATAAAAGGGGCTCCCACATGAGGGTTAAGTAAGACACAATCATCTTGAGACAATACACAAGTGTAGCTCTCAAATCCTTAAATATCCCTCACAATATAGACACTGTAAGTCTTCTTACTCAAAATAAGGGGAATTCGCACTTTTGGTGTATCTAACTATCTTTGGCTAGAACATAATAAAATAAAATATAATGCATGCATTTAAATATCACCTATTATTTCGGTTGATTAAATATACGATGTAATAATATGTTACGAAATGTATATTTTATAGTAGTATTTGACAATGCCAAGTAAATTGTAAGATCATCTTATAAAAATTTAATGATGGTTTAATTTTTAAGATCTGTTGTTTAATTTTTTTCATCATTAGAGTGTGAAGATGCGACTAACATTAATTCATTAAATTTAAGAAATGAAGTTTGGTAAAACAATATGTAAAGTTGAAAACTTAATATTAAATATTATAATTTTTTAGCCAATTCAATTGAAAATTAATTTATGTATATTTTTCATTGATGAGATAAAGACAGATCAAAGTTCCGGGTGGATAAGGCGGGGGTTGAAGTCGGTTTCAAGGTTGTCAAGATGTAGGCAGTGGTTGTGTGGTTTCTTTTCCTATTTGATGGTGTTTTGCTTTGACTGTTGTTATTATTGTTTGTATTTTTTTATTTATTTTGGGGCTGTCATGTTCTGCTATTAGGGATGGATGGTTTTTCTTGCTTTGTTGTATCTTTTGCACTTCTTGTGCTCTCTTTTAATAAAGGTTTTTGGCATAAAAATAAAATAAAATAAAATAAAATTTAAGAGCTAATATGGACGTATTTTTTATGTTATCAAAATTAGAGGTGGCAATTAAATTCATTAAGGCAAAATCTATCCAATCCATCTATCAAAAAATCCATCAAATTCATCCACCACAAAAAAAATAAGTTAATGGATTAGATTAAATCCATTCATTTATATGCATGGATGGATTCAATCCATCCATTTATATGCATGGATTGATTCAATCCATCCAACATATTTTAAGGATCCAATGAATTATTTTTATTTTCGTTAGATTTATTTTTTTTAAATTAGATTTTTTAAAAAATAATTAAAAAACTATATTTTTTTCTGAAAAAAAAAATTTATTTTTTTTGAAAAAAAATCTGTTTTTTTTTTTCAGAACAAAAAACTGATTTGTTTTTCGAAAAAAAAACCGACTTTTTTTTTGGAAAAAAAAATCAGTTTTTTTTTTCAGAATAAAAAACTGATTTGTTTTTCGAAAAAAAATATATTTTTTTCTCGAAAAAGAAAAATTTTTCGAAAAAAGACCGACTTTTTTTTGAAAAAAAATTGATTTTTTTTTCAGAATAAAAAACTGATTTGTTTTTCGAAAAAAAATAAAAAATTTTCTCGAACAAAAAACGACTTTTTTTTGGAAAAAAAACGGTTTTTTTTTTCAGAATAAAAAACTGATTTGTTTTTAAAAAAAATATTTATTTTTACGAAATTGAAAAAAAGGTTGGATGGATGGATATTTATCCATTAAAAATACGTTAATGGATGGATTTGATGGATTTTATTCTTAATGGATGGATCGGATGGATAATTTTAATAAAATTTTAATGGATTTTAATGGACTAATGGATTGTTTTAATCCATCCATTAGCAATCCAATTCATATTCATCCAATCCATCTATTTTGTCACCCCTAATCAAAATGAAGAGACGTTAACATACTTAACATATCGTCGGACAAAAAGGATATTAAATCATTTTACTATTAGCTTGAGTTGTAACAGCCTTATGCTACTTAAAAGACATAAAAAACAACAATAATTGCACATAAAGATAAAGACGGATCAAAGTTCACACAATCAAACAGATTGTCCAAAGACACAAAATCCATTGTTTACAACTGTAAATCCTCCATCAACAACAAGATTGTGACCACTAACATACTTAGATTCATCACTTCCCAAGTACATATTAGCTTCAGCGACATCATTTGGCATAAGATTAGTACCCTTTAGGTTTGAATAAACCCCTAGAATCCCATCATCATCTACCTTCAAGTATTTCTTAGCCATCGGAGTGAGAACAATATATGGTGACACACAATTCACCCGAATACCGAACGGTCCAAGCTCGACCGCTGTGTTTCTCGTCAGCCCCACCACGGCGTGCTTTGAACTTGTGTAAGCATGATTCGTTACACCACCTATGTTTCCACAAATACTAGCTGTGTTAATTATGCTACCTCTTCTAGCAGGGATCATTACTCTCGAAGCGTGTTTTGTTCCAAGAAAAATACCAACCAAGTTCACGTTAATCACTTGTTGAAATTCAGATAACGTGTATTCAAGTATGTTGGTATTATTCGCACCGGTTATGCCAGCGTTGTTTAACATGATGTCGAGTTTACCATAATTGGAAACCGTCGTGTTCACGGCGGTTTCGATGTCTTTTTCCTTTGTGACGTCGCAGTGAACATAGGAAGCTGATGATTTGTGTAACTCTTGGCAAATGGAGTGACCTTTGTCGTCTTGGATGTCAGCTATTACGACTTTAGCTCCGTTTTGATGGAAAAGTCTTGCAGTGGCTTCTCCGATGCCGCCCGCACCACCGGTGATCAGAGCCACCTTGCCCTCAAGCCTTGTAATATGTACAATCAAAGAAAAAGAAAAAGATGCCCAAAACTATAAGTCTTTTTTTCATTACAAGGCAAAGAAAAGCACCTCAAAAGTATTACCATTTATATTTTCGTGTGTATGGAAATTAAACGAGATGAAGTTGCAACTTGTTTACCTTCTTAGAACAGCTGATGCCAAAGGAACAGTTGCCATGGTTGTGTGGATCTACAATCGGAGTCCTTCACTAAGCTATAGGTTGATGCTGATTTTTTTTGTGGCAGCCTTTGTTGATTAATCAACTGTGCGAAAAGTATCCATCACGTTTAACAAAAACTTCATTAGAATACTCACGAGTGAAATGCATTTAAGAATAATTCAACATGGAGCCCACTAGTACAACGCACTTTGTTGATTTTCACGAAAACTTTACTCTACATCCCTATATTTATACCTTTACTCTTACATTTTATTTTTAAATACCCGTTTTAACTTTTTTATACATTTAACTTTTTATACATGGTAATTATTTATTATTTTATATTTTACTTTCTCATTTAACAGTTTTTAATTTAGTGGAAGTGCATCCTTACATCAGTTTACCGAATTACTTCATTATCGATGTTCTTGCTAAGTATTGTTTTCACCAAATTAGTTATTAGATTTACTTTCATTCAAGTTTTTGGTATTTAGTTAATAATTTGTATGTTTTGTGTAGATACCTTTAATACTTTCAAAACTACACATATATAAAGGTATAAGAAGGTGGATTAAGAAAGTTGAAATAAGATAAAGTGATTGTTATTATTATATAATCATATTAATACAATAAAAAATTCCTCTGACATCAGTTTAAAAAATAATACAATCACAATTGACAAACCTTCACCACAAACGTATGATTGTATCGATAACCTAAGTAATGTGTTATCTATCACAACGATTATCATAATATGAGTGTGTGAGAGAGAGAGAGCACTGCTCCAAAAAGTGTTTTTAACGTCGGACGCGAAATGCATTTTACCTAGGTTGTAGTATCGAGGTAACGAAGAGCGTCATGAAAAGTAACAACTCATCACATTGGTGTTTTAAACACCGAGGGATAAATAAATTTGCACATTCGTTCGAAACTCAGCATCTGCATTTTTATTATTTACAAAACTAGCATCTCATACATACCAGTTTATAATAAAACCAGGGGTAAGATAAATTATTTTTTTTAATTGACATTCGTTACATTGTTTACACAGAAAATAAATAAAACTAATTTGTTTACATACTACAATGTTTACCCAAAATATTACATTATTTACACATAATACTAAAATAAAATTAATTTATTCCTGAAGATCATATGTTAGATCTTCAACTCCTTGATATTTAAGCAAGATCAAATGTGTCACCTTGCAGTTATTTATTTTTGATATTAAAAAAGGGTTAGAGCAAAAAAAGGTTAGAAAATAAATGATTTTCTACTCAAATAATATTTAAAAACACAATCCTTGATCCCAGATAATTTTATGCACTTGCAACCCCATCATATAGAACTCTTAATGGCAAAAATTAAAGTGTAGGGTGTAGATAGTTTCAAGCGCTTCACGATGTTTCTATATCAATTATAGACGTCAGAAGGCCTTTATTGTAAGAGCACAGATTGTGTCTTAGTAATATCTCTATGTTTTGATGATAACATTAATGATAATTTGTATACAAGAATTATACTCTCTAAATTTGTTCTAAACTGTTTTCTACAGGCACAAAAGATTTTAATCTTAAAGAGCAAATTTGATGTGAACAATAAATTCTGAATGGCTCAAGAGCATCTGAAGATTAGAAGAATCTGAAGTATAAGAGCTTAGTCATCAAGATTCTGAAGATACAACACGCTGCATATATTATCAAGAATCTGAATGAAAGAAGACTCTGAGTGAAGAGACTCTGAATGAGAGAAGACTCTGATCTGAGTGAAGACTCTGATCTAAGAGCATGTTACGCTTCAAGCACACAGCTGCACCAGACTCTGATTCAGCAACATCTGAAGAACATCTTAGGCTCTGAAGTTTCCAGAAGATTCTGAAGACTGAAGACTCTGATATTGATTGTTGATCTGAACTATCTGAAGAATTATTTGAAGAAGATTACTTTAATATATCCGTTGGAATATGCCAGCAAATCTTTCCTTAATTGGGATAGACATAAATCTCTGCAAGAAGATTATTCCTCTGATACATTCCATATATGGTAAATTCACAGCTCAGCAGACAATTGCTACACCCACATTTTGTGCGCCGTCTCTCTGCTGCAATAGTACAAAGGACAGTACTATTTGATATTGGAAATATCTTCTCCAACGGTATTATATTCTCTCCAATATTCAAGTGGCTATATAAAGGATATCATAGCACCTTCTTCAATGAGAAAAAAACAAAAAGACGAATTTTGAAAAACTTATTCTCAAGCGAAGAAACTCTCAAGCTCTCATATTCTTTATAGTTCATACTTTGTTCTAAACTTAGAGAAATAACACAGTTGTGTTTATAGCTTTCATAGAAGCATTTTATTACTCTTACATTGTATTACATTAATTTGTAAAGGAAGTTTTCCTTAAGAGGATCTAGGTTAGATCAGTAGCTCTTGAGAAGACTAAGAACAGTTGTTCTTAGGTGTTGCTATTTGTAATCAGTTGATTTGAATAGTGGATTAAGTCCTTGTTGAGAAAGGCAAATCACTCTTGAAAAGGGTGGACTGGAGTAGTTGAGTTCAACGAACCAGGATAAAAATACTTGAGTTTTTATCTTTGATTATTTTCTGTCATACTTATTCAACCCCCCCTTCTAAGTATTTTCTCACCTTCAGTTGGCATCAGAGCTCCGGTTCTGCGTGTGCATTCACTTAACCGTGACAGATAAAGATCCAGTGAGAAGAATACTCTGTTATTTATTTGGTTGCTAATATGGGTGATATTCCTACATCAAGCAACAAATATGAAGGAGACAGAATCAGCACCAAACCTCCAATGTTTGATGGAGAAAAATTTGATTATTGGAAAGATAGACTTGAAAGTTTTTTCTTGGGGTATGATGCTGATCTCTGGGATTTAGTCATTGATGGATATGAACATCCTACTAAGGATGGCAAAAAGATTGATAGAAAATCAATGACTGAGGAGCAGAAGAAAGAATTCAAGAATCATCACAAAGCCAGAACCATACTTCTTAATGCAATCTCTCATACAGAGTATGAGAAGATTACCAACAGAGACACTGCTCATGATATGTTTGAGTCTCTCAAAATGACTCATGAGGGAAACTCTCAGGTGAAAGAAACAAAGGCTCTGGCGCTGATACAGAAGTATGAAGCGTTCAAGATGGAAGAATCTGAGAACATTGAGACTATGTTTTCCAGATTTCAGATTCTAACAGCTGGGTTGAAAGTTCTGGACAAGGGCTACTCAACATCTGATCATGTCAAGAAGATCATCAGAAGTCTTCCTACCAGATGGAGACCTATGGTGACTGCATTGAAGCTGGCCAAGGATCTGAACAAAATCTCATTAGAAGAACTCATCAGTTCTTTGAGAAGTCATGAGATTGAGCTGGAGGAAGATGAACCCCAGAAGAAAGATAAAGGTAAATCCTTAGCTTTTAAATCTAACAAATCTGTTAAAGCTTTGCAGGTAAATGAAGAAAGCTCTGAGGAATCTTCTTCTGAAGAAGAAGATGAACTATCCATGCTGTCCAGAAGGATCAACAAACTCTGGAAGCACAAAGGGAAGAAGTTCAACAACTTCAGAAGATCTGATCAAAAGAGAGAATCTTCTGGACACAGAAGATCTGGCAAGAAAGAGGTCACTTGCTATGAATGTAAAGAACCTGGACACTACAAGAGTGAATGTCCCAAACTTCAAAAGGAAAAACCCAAAAGGAAGTTTGATAAAAAGAAAAAGGTTCTGATGGCTACATGGGATGACTCAGATGAATCTGAATCATCTTCTGAATCTGAGGAAGAATGTGCAAATGTTGCGCTGATGGCCAACACAAATGATCAAGATGAAGGAACGTCATCATCTGAATCTGAGTCAGAATCAGACTCTGACTCTGAAGAGGTATTTTCTGAACTCTCCAGAGCTGAACTTGTTGAAAGTTTATCTGACATGTTGGAAAGCTACAGCAAGATTAAACTCAAATACAAGAAGCTGAAAAGCAATCTTGAATCTAAGATTGATCTTCTGAGAACAGAACTTGTTGAGCAGAAAGAAATAAATTTAAAACTCAAAAATGATTTAGAAACAACTCAACAAGAATCTGATACTGAAACAGAGTCAAGTGAAAATATTTTAGAAAAATATGACTCCAGTTTTAAAAGATTCCTCACTAAAAGCATAGACAGAAGCAAAATGGCTTCTATGATCTATGGTGTTAGTGGGAACAACAGAAGAGGCATTGGATGTGAATCTTCCTCTGGAAGCAATCCAAAATCTGTTGATAAACTCTTCATCAAGAAGACTCCTCTGTATTCTCATTTTAAGTTTGGTCATCTGAATGATATTAAACATACAAGCTCTGAAAAGAGTACTTATGTGTTTAAGCCAAGGGCTAGCCAGAATAAACACTATGTTGAAAAACAGAAGTTTAGGCAAAACCACAGAACATCTAACCCCAAAGGACCCAAGAAGATCTGGGTACCTAAAAGTAAAATAATACCTGTTGCAGATGTTCTTAGCAGCAAAATCCAGACACCAATCATGGTACCTGGACTCTGGATGCTCACGACATATGACGGGCGAAAGGTCTATGTTCCAAAGCCTGGAACTTAGATCTGGAGGGGACGTGAAATTTGGAGGGAACCAGAAGGGCAAGATCATTGGCTCTGGTACAATAGGTAATGGTAACCTACCCTCTATTTCTAATGTTCTGTTAGTTGAAGGATTGAAACATAATCTATTGTCCATAAGTCAATTAAGTGACAATGGTTATGATATCATCTTTAATCAAAAATGTTGCAAAGCTGTATGTCAAAAGAATGGTTCAATCCTATTCAGTGGAAAGAGGAAAAACAACATTTACAAAATTAACCTTTCAGAACTTAAAGTTCAAAATGTAAAATGCCTTTTATCTGTGAATGATGAGCAATGGGTCTGGCATAGAAGATTGGGACATATTAATATGAGACGTATATCTCAGATTAATAAACTCAATCTGGTCAGAGGACTCCCTAATCTGAAGTTCAATTCAGATGCTCTGTGTGGCGCATGTCAAAAGGGTAAATTTTCAAAATCTCATTTTAAACCAAAAAATGTTGTTTCCACTTCTAGACCATTGGAATTACTTCATATTGATCTGTTTGGACCAGTGAAAACTGCATCCATCAGAGGCAAGAAGTATGGGTTAGTCATTGTAGATGACTACAGCAGATGGACATGGGTAAAGTTTCTAAAACACAAGGATGAGTCTCATTCTGTGTTCATTGACTTCTGCAATCAAGTCCAGACTGAAAAAGAATGCAAAATTATTAAAGTCAGAAGTGATCATGGTGGTGAATTTGAAAACAAATATTTTGAAAAATATTTTTCTGAAAAAGGAATTGCACATGATTTCTCCTGTCCTAGAACTCCACAACAAAATGGAGTTGTAGAGAGGAAAAATAGAACATTGCAAGAAATGGCCAGAACCATGATCAACGAGACAAATCTGGCAAAATACTTTTGGGCAGAAGCAATAAATACAGCATGTTATATTCAGAACAGAGTGTCTGTAAGACCTCTTCTGGAAAAGACTCCCTATGAATTGTGGAGAAACAGAAAGCCCAACATTGCTTATTTTCATCCATTTGGATGTATTTGTTATATGCTTAACACTAAAGATCATCTGAACAAGTTTGATTCCAAAGCACAGAAGTGTTTCATGTTTGGTTATTCTGAACGCTCTAAAGGCTACAGAGTATTCAATACTGAAACACAGATTGTGGAAGAATCTATTCATGTTAGATTTGATGATAAGCTTGGCTCTGAAAAGCCAAAGCAAGTTGAAAGTTCTGCAGATAGAGAAGTTATTCTCACAGACTCTGAAGGCTCAGAGGCAGACAAGACTGAAGACAAAGACTCTGAAGCAAACCCAGATGCTACGCCTCTAACTTCCCAACTTGACAATCTGCATATTTCTGAAAGACCAACAGTCAGAGGATCTTCTTCCAGAATGAAAGCTTTTCATCCAGAGGATGTGATAATTGGAAAGAAAGATGATCCAATAAGGACAAGAGCATTTCTCAGAACGTCTGAATCTTCCTTCTGTGGCTTAGTGTCAATTATAGAACCAACATCTGTTGATGAGGCTCTGGAAGATAATGAATGGATTTTAGCTATGCAAGAGGAGCTGAATCAATTCACAAGGAATGAAGTCTGGGATCTGGTTCCAAGACCTAAAGGTTTCAATGTCATTGGAACAAAATGGGTTTTCAGAAATAAACTTAATGAGAAAGGAGAAGTTGAAAGGAACAAAGCAAGACTGGTTGCTCAAGGCTACAGTCAACAAGAAGGCATAGACTACACAGAAACATATGC
Source organism: Lathyrus sativus (assembly GCA_963859935.3). Lineage (NCBI taxonomy): Eukaryota > Viridiplantae > Streptophyta > Magnoliopsida > Fabales > Fabaceae > Lathyrus > Lathyrus sativus. The sequence goes on along the minus strand of OZ012741.1, from coordinate 473,806,091 downwards.
TCCTGTTGCAAGGTTAGAGTCTATTCGCTTGCTTATTTCATTTGCTGCACAACATAACATCACTCTTTATCAGATGGATGTTAAAAGTGCTTTTCTTAATGGAATTATAGAAGAGGAAGTGTATGTCCACCAACCTCCTGGTTTTGAAAATGAAAATTTTCCAGATCATGTTTACAAACTGAAAAAATCTCTTTATGGACTAAAACAAGCTCCCAGAGCTTGGTATGAGAGGTTGAGTAATTTTCTTCTGAAGAAAAATTTCATCAGAGGAAAAGTGGATACCACACTATTTTGTAAAACCATTAAGAAAGATTTGTTGATTTGTCAAATTTATGTAGATGATATTATTTTTGGATCAACAAATATTATGCTTGGAAAGGAGTTTGCTAAATGTATGCAGGCAGAATTTGAGATGAGCATGATGGGAGAATTGAGATTCTTTCTGGGAATCCAAGTAAATCAGACTCCAGAGTGCACCTACATACATCAGACCAAGTATGTTAAAGAGCTTCTGAAGAAGTTTAACATGCTGGATAGCAAAATGGCAAAGACTCCAATGCATCCTACAAGCACTCTAGGTAAGGAAGAGGTAAGTAAGAAGGTAGATCAGAAACTCTACAGAGGTATGATAGGATCTCTTCTTTATTTGACTGCTTCTAGACCAGACATTCTGTTTAGTGTTTGTTTATGTGCTAGATTCCAATCAGATCCTAGAGAATCACACTTAACTGCTGTTAAGAGGATTCTAAGGTATCTGAAAGGTACTGCTAATGTTGGTTTGTGTTACAGAAGATCTGACGAATATTCACTAGTTGGATTCTGTGATGCTGACTATGCTGGAGATAGAGTTGAGCGCAAAAGTACTTCTGGAAGCTGTCAGTTTCTTGGAAGTCATCTGATCTCGTGGTACAGCAAGAAGCAACCAACAATTGCACTATCAACCACAGAGGCAGAATACATTGCTGCTGCTGGATGTTCCACTCAGATGCTCTGGATGAAGAGTCAACTAGAAGATTATCAAATCTATGAGAGTAATCTTTCTATCTTCTGTGATAATACTTCTGCTATATGTTTATCCAAAAATCCAATTTTACACTCTAAGGCCAAACATATAGAGATTAAACATCATTTCATCAGAGACTATGTTCAGAAGGGTGTAATAAATTTAGCCTTTGTTGATACAGATCATCAATGGGCAGATATTTTCACAAAACCCCTTGCTGAAGATAGGTTTAAGTTTATTCTGAAAAATATTTGTATGGATTTTTGTCCAGAGTAATATTTCTCAGAGTCAACTTCTCAGATGCTAAGTGTTTAACACTCTGAAGTATTTCATCTGTCTTGCTTGTTTAATTTATCTGTGAATTTTTTTTTGTGTGTGAAACTCTGAACTGACCATCTCAGAGGATCTGAAAGTTGAAAATGTTTCATTTCTTAAGAGTTATAGAATCACATGCAAGCAAACACGTGTCACTCAGAATCTGAAAAGATGGAGTACACCTACTGATTATGACGTTTAAGGTATTGCTTTGAAAATCTCAATCTGTCTTGATTTTCCCCCAAATGTCATATCATAATTAAAAATGATTACTTTTCATTTAATGCAAACGTGCGTATGTGTCCTATGTGTGTCTGTTGTGTTTCCCATGCTTGCTTTATTTGTCTATATAAACCATTCTCATAACACATTCACACTTTTCACATTCTCAAACACATATGCGCTTTTGTTTGTTGTTCTCTCTCTTTGCAAACCCTAAAAGAACTCAGAAACCTTCATCTTCTTCATCATCGTCAACAATGGCATCTACTTCAAACGCTGTTACTACCAAAAATGCTACCACTGTCAAAGAACCAGTACGCACTCTCCTAACTGCTGTTGATTCACTAGAAGTACTGTGTGAAAGTTTCGTGGACTTAGAAGATCTTGCTGAAAATGGGTTTGATCTGATTTCTTCAATCAAAGCACAAGGCTGGGACGGTTACTTTGACAGGCTTATGGGTCCTGTGTATCCAACGTTAGTGAAGGAGTTCTGGATCCATGCAGATGCTACTCCAAAGTTCATTCACTCCTCTGTGCTGGGAAAAAAGATAGTTATCACTGAAAACCTGATAAGGAAACTCATAGGTTTTAAGGCAACTGATGGAGTAACCTCTCTGTCTTCTGCGCGTGAAGACCTGAAAGATGTATGTCAAGAAATCTGTACTACTGGTGAACCTTGTAAGAAGGTTAAGTTCTTGAAACCCACTTACAAGATATGGGCTAAGATTTTCATGAGCACCATCTTTCACAGACCCTCTTCAAACTCTTCTGATTATGTTAATGCTGAACAACTTTACTTCATGTATTGTTTACACCAAAACATTCAGATTGATCTTCCATATTTGTTGTTTAATCATCTGGTGTCTCACGTCAAGGAAACAAGGGAAACAGCCAGAGATAAATCTGGAAAAGTCAGAACATGGATCCCTATGGGAAGGCTGATTTCAGATATTCTGATAGAAAACCAACTTGTGGCGCATCTGCAAGAGGCTGGGTTGACAGAAGATCTGACTTATATCATTGGCTCTGAAATAAACGGTTTAACTTTGAGAAGGATGAAACTGGTTGATGATTTATCTGAGAAACCAAGGAAAACTAACTCTGAAGAAGTTAGGGGAAGAAGGATTCCTGTTAAGGATTTTCCTTTATTCACCTCAGATGAACCTAGAGAAATTATTGCTGAGTATGTTGCTCGCTGCCTAAGAGATGGTGTTGAGATTCCTGCCAATCTTTTGCAGAAGGAAGGCCAAGTTCTTCCTGATTTGACAAGGAAAAGAAGACGTAAGAGAAAAATTGATGGTGAAGGTCATCAGAAGAAAAGGAAGCATTCAGATGCTGAAAAGAAGAAGAAAAGGAAGAAGCTGAAGAAGGTTCAACCAAATCCTCCTGCAGCAACTTTTGAAGAAATTAGAGATACTCTGAAACAGGTATTTAACACTGATTCTAATCCTATTCATCATTCTGATACCCCCACACCCTCTGACTCCCCACTTAGATTTAGAAGATCCAGACCTTCTAAAACTTTTATCTCTAAACCATCTTCTGTCCCCCCTCATACACCACAATCCAAGCAACCAACAAACATACAAACAGAAATTCCACAACAAACTCAACAAACAACACCACAACCACAAAACACTATCCCAGAATATACCATTCCAGAGGATGTTCACCCTGAACACTCTGACCAACCTGAATATCTCATTGATCCTGATGAGATATTAGATGTCACACCTTTAAACCAGTCTGTCAATTTATCTTCAACTTCTGAAAAATCTAACCACTCTGATGCATCATCTGATGATGAATCATCTGGCTACATTAATGAATGCTTGAATGATCTCAAACAACCTCGTTCTGAGAGTGTTTGGAAACAGCTGTTTAAATCTCCAACTTCTGAACATCCACCTTCTCCACAAAATTCCCCAACTCATACTCTCACTCCACAACCTCTTGAAATCCAAAACACTCCACAACCAACAGAAACCCAACCAATTCCCTCAATACCTCAACCACAACATTCTGACCAACAAACATCTGAACCACAAACCAACCAACCAACATCTGAACCACAAATCAATCCTCAACCTTCTGAACCACAAACATCTGAACATCCATCTTCACAACCTCAACCTTCTGAACAAACACCACAAACACAACTAACCCAACCAAGAAAACCCAGAATCCCTGATGAAGCAGAATTGGGATCACGTGTTTATACTCTGTTAAGAGATTTTGATAAGGATAATGTCTCAGACTTTGCTGACATTATGGATGTTTGCATGACTACTATGGACAAAGAGGCTGCTGACGCTGTTTGGAAGAAATATCTTTACAGACTGAATAGGGAGGCTTTGAAAATCAGGACTCAATGTCTTAGATTGTCAAAAGTAAGGTTTGCTGCTTATCAAAAACGGATTAAGAGAAACACTCCTCCTATTCTTCTTCTAGAAGCTCCTCCACCTCCAGAAATTCCTGCACCTGATGTTACTCAGCTTATTTCAGAATCTACTGTTTCAGAATCTACAGATCTTCAGAAGGATGTCAAAGAACTTAAGGATTTTATGGTTGATCAAAAGAAAACAAATAAAGAAATGAAAACTTGGATGGCTAAGCAAGATGAAAATTCAGAAAGGATTACAGCACTGCTGCAACTCATTGCTTCTCAACAAGCCTCATCTGCTAAACCTACTTGATGTTTTGCACAAGTTTTTCATGTTTTGCTTTGTTTTGATTTTCTTCTGATATGTTTTGTATGCTTTTATCTGAATCTGGATGTTCTCTTGACTTAATGACAATGATCTTTTTGCTTATCTGGATATGTGTTTCTTCTGCATCTTTACTGTCTTTTAAAATTCTTTTTGATTATGACAAAAAGGGGGAGAAACAAAATAGAATCTGATTGTTCAAATCTATAAGCAATTATCTGAACTAAGTCAGACATGTTACTAACATTCTTTGAATTTAAGTGTCCCAGATATTATTAAAAAATCTGACAAATTTCATTGAAGTTTTTCCTGAGATCTATCTTTTCAGAACCTGATCAAAAATAGCTAAATCTGAGTAGACCAGACTCTGATATCTAACCTTGAGTACTATGATCTAAAAGATAACTCAAGACAGGAAATGGCAAGATAAACAACCAGGTGTTCTGAAGTTGTTCATCTGGCATCAAGCTTTAATATGGCATCAAGCTTTGACTCTAGAAGTCAAACATATGTCAACCAGGCTTCAATCAGGCTCTGAATCTGAAATGTACTCAACCAGAAAGGGAAGTATCTAATTCCATTAGAGTATTCATTTCAGGGGGAGATTGTTAATCTCAGGGGGAGTAATTTTAATTCATATTTTTATTGAACAAATTTCTCATGTTTTGTCATCATCAAAAAGGGGGAGATTGTAAGAGCACAGATTGTGTCTTAGTAATATCTCTATGTTTTGATGATAACATTAATGATAATTTGTATACAAGAATTATACTCTCTAAATTTGTTCTAAACTGTTTTCTACAGGCACAAAAGATTTTAATCTTAAAGAGCAAATTTGATGTGAACAATAAATTCTGAATGGCTCAAGAGCATCTGAAGATTAGAAGAATCTGAAGTATAAGAGCTTAGTCATCAAGATTCTGAAGATACAACACGCTGCATATATTATCAAGAATCTGAATGAAAGAAGACTCTGAGTGAAGAGACTCTGAATGAGAGAAGACTCTGATCTGAGTGAAGACTCTGATCTAAGAGCATGTTACGCTTCAAGCACACAGCTGCACCAGACTCTGATTCAGCAACATCTGAAGAACATCTTAGGCTCTGAAGTTTCCAGAAGATTCTGAAGACTGAAGACTCTGATATTGATTGTTGATCTGAACTATCTGAAGAATTATTTGAAGAAGATTACTTTAATATATCCGTTGGAATATGCCAGCAAATCTTTCCTTAATTGGGATAGACATAAATCTCTGCAAGAAGATTATTCCTCTGATACATTCCATATATGGTAAATTCACAGCTCAGCAGACAATTGCTACACCCACATTTTGTGCGCCGTCTCTCTGCTGCAATAGTACAAAGGACAGTACTATTTGATATTGGAAATATCTTCTCCAACGGTATTATATTCTCTCCAATATTCAAGTGGCTATATAAAGGATATCATAGCACCTTCTTCAATGAGAAAAAAACAAAAAGACGAATTTTGAAAAACTTATTCTCAAGCGAAGAAACTCTCAAGCTCTCATATTCTTTATAGTTCATACTTTGTTCTAAACTTAGAGAAATAACACAGTTGTGTTTATAGCTTTCATAGAAGCATTTTATTACTCTTACATTGTATTACATTAATTTGTAAAGGAAGTTTTCCTTAAGAGGATCTAGGTTAGATCAGTAGCTCTTGAGAAGACTAAGAACAGTTGTTCTTAGGTGTTACTATTTGTAATCAGTTGATTTGAATAGTGGATTAAGTCCTTGTTGAGAAAGGCAAATCACTCTTGAAAAGGGTGGACTGGAGTAGTTGAGTTCAACGAACCAGGATAAAAATACTTGAGTTTTTATCTTTGATTATTTTCTGTCATACTTATTCAACCCCCCCTTCTAAGTATTTTCTCACCTTCAGTTTTATAATAGAATTTTTTTAGGTTTCACGCAGATCACTATGGGTAATGTCTTGAGCGTTGATAATCATGAAATGGACGACAAAGATTTGTTTAAGGACAATGATTAATATCTAAAATTATCATGCTAAGTTATCTCATCAATTTTGTTAAAATTTGAGGTGAGCATGATTTTTTTTTTAAATTACATTGTTTACACAGAATATTGAAAAACAATAATACATCAAAAAAAGAATTTTGGTGTAAGTAGCTATCTTTCCAATATTGCACGCATCTAATTTTTAGGAGTTATCTATTCCAAACATTGAATGCATCCAACTTCTACAAGAATTATCTATTCCGACCATGTAAAAAATATATTTCTGCACTTGCAATCCATCATAGAGAACTTTTTCAAGCTTCTAAATACAACAACAACATAAACACTATTTTATGAGATGGATCCCAAAAGAATGATAGGATCAAGTTTAGAGCGACTACATATAAGTTAGGATTAGGGAAAAATCTGTTTAACAAGTGCTTTTATATTAAAATCTCGTTAAAGAGTTCTAGTTAAATTCCTCCTTTGGGCCATCTGGTCATGATGGTGATTCAATCCAGTCCTATGTCAATGACTCTTCTATCATAATTACTCCGTCATTTATTACTCAGACAATAAACTGTGAAGAGGAAAAATATTGTGTTGAACATTATAGATTCAACAAAGTCTACTCAGATCATTTTTTCCTAATTTATGCCAACTACGATAATCTCAGCAATCCTGCTACTGTACTACCAATTGGAAAAGTTTTGTATCAAATTCTAGTATCAAATCTTCGTCAAAGAGAGAAACAATTGAAAACAGTTACTTGGTTTGACAAATATCTCTTGTTATTTCTTACTAAGAACATCAAAGTTAATCTTCCTTGTCCAAGAGAGAAATAACTGGAAACGCTTACTTGGGATGACAAGTATCTCTTGTTATTCCTTACTAAGAACATCAAATTTAATCTTTCTCTTACCATTTTTAACTTCTTAAAGTAAATGATAATCATATCTAGGAAGGAAATGAATTTCCTCATATCATATGAAAGAGTTCTTTATGAATTTTTCTCTCAGTTAGAGATAGTTAATTGTGATATTATTGAAGTTGAATGGAGTCAAAATTTTGAATATGTGAAATAGTTATTTGTTGTCCTATTTTTAACTAATGAAATATTTCTTTTCATATTATTTTCTATTTTTTTATAACAAAAATTTTGAGAATAACTAATTAACAAGAAAAAAATTAACTAAGAAAAAATGGAAGATTTGAAGGCGTCAAGTGAGAAATCATTGAAAAAAATAATCTTAAATGCAGTTACAGGGATTTGAAGTGTGTTCCCTTATAGATACATTCCCTTGATTTTCAAAAACACTGAGGTAATAGGTTTATTATAATTTTTATGGAGAAAATCTGGCGCTCACTTATAGCTATGTTACCTCGGTTTTTTATTAACCGAGGGAAAAAGTTGTTTTTAAAAAAAAATCAAACATGTCACTCTCAGTACCTATACGCTCAATTTTTGGCATGTTTGAGATGAAAGTTCATCATAAAAAGTGTTATATGTCATAGTGGAGAGAGAGAGAGAGAGAGAGAGAGAGAGAGAGAGAGAGAGAGAGAGAGAGAGAGAGAATTTGTTTGAAATCCAGCATCAACAATTTAATTAAAGTGTAAATAAAATTAATATTTTATCATATTTATATTTTTCAACCGTGGTTGTATATATATGAGGTTATTATGAAATATATGGGTTGATTATTTTTCCTTACCCCTCAATAAACATAAACAATTATTCAAATTGATTTAGAAGATAATAATCTGAAAAATTAAATTATTCTTAAAAAAGAACTTAGACGTTCCACTGGTTTTCGAATTGCATGCATCTTGTAATTCATCTCTCGCTCTTTAACATATAAAATTTGGTTCAATTCTTCAAGTTCTTCAAAGCAACAGTTCATTCTCTTATAATTTATTTTGCAAAAAAAATCAATTTATTGACTAATTATGAGTCATCATCATCACATTCATCATTATTATTTTAATAGATGATGATCATTATCATGATAACAGTGATGTAGAAGATTCAAAAATTTTAAAAAAAAAATTTGATGTTTTGCAATATAAAATAGAAGAGGAGGAACCGTAGCTTTGAAGAACATAGGGCATTGAACCAAATTCTATATGTTAAAGAGCGAGAGATGAAATATCATATGAATATAATTTGGAAGACATTGATTGATCTAAGTTGGTTTTTAAATATAACTTTGTTTTCAGATTATCATTTTCTAAATCAATTTGAATGAATGCATGTTCAGTGAGAATTAGTCGAACAAGCAATCTACGTAAGATATAATAAACTCAATTGGAATTAAAAAAATAAGGCATACATTTTGAACAACAACAACATATCAACTACTAAAATGTTTCACAAGCATACCTTGTATTAAAAAGATTCGTGGAGAATGAAGATGAAGAAATGATCTACTTGTCTCAGAATGGAATCCACAATGAAAGGAGAATGAAGCTGAAGTGAGAGTTGCAAACTTATGTCTCATGATCTTAGCCTTTGACACAAGTTTGTAGCTTTCACATTAGCTTTGTCCTCCTTGATTTTTTCTTCATATCATCCCAAATAAATTTGTGAACCACACCTACAAGTCAAAACGTATATTAGCATGATAATCTTCTTTAGAAAGATAAACTAGTATGCCATTGTAATCCTACAAACAACATGTTAACCTGATTTGGAAGCATAAACTAGCATGACATTGTAATCCTACAAACAACATGTTAACCTGATTTGGAAACAACATAGCAACTCATAAAATGTTTCACAAACATACCTTTTGTTGAAAATATGCATGGAGAATGAAGACGAATAAATGATCTACTTGTCTCATAATGACATTCACAATTAATGGAGGATGAAGTTTATGTGAAAGCGGTAAACTTGTGTCTCATAATCCAGATCTTTCACACAAGTTTGCGAGATTCATATTAGTTTTGTCCTTCTTGTATTTTTTCTTCAAAGCAACACAAACAATTCGTGAACCACACATACAAGTTAAAATGTATATTAGCATGGAAACCTATTTTGGAAACATAAACTAGTATGACCTATTGATGAAAAATCTTTAATATCATTAATTTGGTCCATAATTAATGCATAATTTGTTGGATATTTGATTTGTTTCTTGAATATCTCCAATAAGATATGATTTATTTTAATTTAAATTCAAATTCAACTCTTCATTTAAAGCCTAATTAATCTTCATCCAGCTGTCAAACAAGTCACTTAATCATATTGTTAAACCAATAACAATAAAATCTTTAACAAATCTTCTGCAAAACATACTCTAAAATGTAACAGTCTGACACCTATTGAGCAAGGCCCAGATGTCATATCAACATACTGGAGCATAACGCCTAACATGTGTCTTTTTTACAGCTTAAATAAGCTAGACCAATCTTGAATACTTGGACACTTCTCCATGTTTATTGTTTTCTAAATGAAACCAATCCAAAGAGCCAATTCACTAGGAAGTACAATCCCCCCTTTGTAAAATTGTGACAAAAAAAACTCTTTAAGATAAATAACATTTCTTCCAACAGAACAAGTGACAACCTTTGGAGCATACAATTTGCAACAACAACTATCTTCCAATTATTAGAGTAAAGCTTTAGCAGTGGTAAGTCAGAAGCATCAACACTTAGATACTTACAGATAATCCATTTATTTACTCCAAACCAAACTTAAAATAATGCAATAATTCACAGACTTAGTCATGCATGAATCTAGTTAGCTCATTGTTTATAGCATACAATAATACTAACTAACATATATCAGCATGCAATCATTCACATACTTAGTCACACATACACAATCAGTTAGTATTTGATATCAAAATATGCAAGGAATACTACTAACATATACCTGTTTTCACAAATACAAGGGGCTAGATGTCTTGTCCGATGCTCCAGAATGGAGCACATCATTAACACTTACTAGAGATGGTTAATACTAAACAAAACATGTTTACTTCAACTCTTAGTAACAAAACTATTAATCCTTGGTTTTTACCATAATTTGGAAAATGGTTAGGTCTTCAACTTGGCATGTAGAATTTAGTCATGCAAAGGTTAGTATGTTAGCACATATACAACCATAAACGTGAGAAAAGAACCAAAACATTATCCAGAGATGCACAAGCACTAGATCTGATTTGATTTAAATATGTTCAAATAGGCTAAAGAGCCTTTACAAATACAAACAAATAAACAACCGGCCAGATACAAGGGCCATAGCAACTAATCTAGAACCAAGAAATATTTAGGAAGAAATCTCCAGACTCCATCTCCTTATATCAAAAGCCAGTTTAGGATGTCTTCATGTGACTCAGAATCACTTAAGTCACTTGATTCCATTAGCTCAGCAACTGCAGTCTCTGTCCCCCTTATCTTCTCAGGATGCATATTAAAGAGCATTATTTTCTTAGGGTCGAATGTTCCACCAGAAGGTTCAACTATGGTGATGTTATTCCTAACATCTCCAGCTTCCTTGGCCTGGTTTAACCAGGACTCTAGCTTATCTGCAACTTCTTTGGGAACCTCAATATCTTCGATAGGAGCGTTCTCGTCATACAAATAATGAGAATTTTGATTCTGAAATGAAGAAAGAGATATGTAGTCTGATAGTAGGGGAAATTAATATGATTGTCTTTCTTTCTTGTAACGGTAGCCCAATTATACCACACTTAAGATGATGAACCAATTGCTTGATTTTTGTGCCAAAGTGGTTTTAAGGGAGAAAACAAAAATTTCTCTTTAGGCATAACTCCCGAGAATTGATTGATATTGATTCTCACAAATACATACCCCTTTTTCAAAGTTGAATGCATTTAATAATTTAGTGACAATGCTAGAGACATATGTCATGACATCTTATCCCATATGCTTCTTCAACATTTGCTTTATCTAGAGTAATTTCTTACCACTGCTTCCAACAGTAGTGTATTCAGTAGCAATGATCTTCTCCTTGTTGGCCCATGATATTATGTTATTGACAAGAGAGAAACATCCATTACTCTCACCATCTCTATTGAAACATATCATGAGGTTCTCATTTTCTATCACACTGACTTCCTTTAATAGTTGAAACACTTCTTCAAATGTCCAAACTTCTTTTGACAACCATATCCCCTTCAATATTTTGTCAACCAATCTTTTCTGGATGTTGAACACAATGACCAAGACATTTACTTTAGCATCTGACTTTGATAGAAGCACTCTATATTTTTCATAGTAATCGAGAACTACTAGCGCGTCCTTCTTCTGAGTTGGTGACTTAGTTACGTTTATGATACTTAAAATGTATGATATATCTACCTTATCATTTGTATCATCCTTAATTAGCTTTGCTTGAAATTTAGGATGATATCCAACATCTTCCATCTTGCTTAATTTTAGGTCAAACTACATTTTAAGAACAACATGAGCCACTATGTTGTCTAACAAGTCAACAGAACACATGATAACTTTATAATTATCTTTCATAATGAATTCCTCAAGAAACTAAACAATCTTTTCAGAGGTCAAGGCATTTTTTGGTAGACATAAATATTTTAGCACAATACCCTCATTAAGATGAGTCATATTACCAAGATCAACTTCCTCAGTAGCCCTTTCATTTCTCGGTTCATACCTATCATGAACATCCTTGATCATAAGAACAAATTAAAAACTGATAGAGTTTTTAACAATATTGTTACTCAGTTTATTCTCCATGATGTTCTGCATTTTGATGGCAAAATAATGTTCTTCAACTTTCTCATTTAAGCACCTATTGAGAGAGGCATTATGCATATCCATTTGATATAAGTTAAACTTCAAAAATTGACAGTCTTGGACTTAATCTGATGGTTCCAAGAAGAGAAAGACAATCATAGGTATCCCCATCTTTAGCAGCAAGTATCACAGAGTTTCTTAATTTGTCAGCAACTTGCTCCATATCAACATTCTCTTCAATAAGGGCATACCTATCCTTTACAAATTATGGACCTGGAGTAATCAATCTATGCTCTTTTCTATTATTTTCTTATGGCTTTGTCTTCTTCATTTGACGTTCTTCCTCACTTGATGAGTTCATGGAAGCATCCTTTCCATCCAAGGTGATCAGAAGGTTGTCAAGAGTAGGTGCATCAATTGGGGTAGGTGTGAATTTTGATAGAGGACCATTTGGTTCATTAGATGTTTTATCCGAGGGTCCAACATTTGGTTCATCATCATCAGGTGTATGTATCAATGTCTCTTATGACTAATTCAAGGTCATTATTAGGGTTCTCATTCACAGAGGAACTAACCTTTTTAAAATTTCGGCCCTTTTTTACTCTAGTACGTTTGACCTTCTTCTTTAGAAATTCTACTAAGAAAACCATTTCAAGTGGAAAAGATTCTAGCACTTCTTGACTAGAAATCCTAGTTTTTGTTGAAGCTCCTGTTTCGTCCACCCTCTCAATACTTGACTGTTGACTCATCGTGTATAACGATTTATTATGAAGGACTTGAGAAAGATCATTGTTGAGAGATGAATAAAAGATATTAAAGAACTTACGTAGATGAGATGGATACAAAAAATTTTAAAAGCTGAGATATGAGCGCCTAATTCCTGAAGAAGTGATGAACTAAATGTTATGAGGAGAGAGAAACTTTCTTTTACATAATTTCTAAATAACTTCTTACTCGCGTAAATGACCCATCTGCCCTTCATCCTTTTATATTATTTTTCTTTGATGATTAGTCACATTTACTTGATTCTGACTTTCTTAACACTAAAGTAAGTGACTACAAGCGTAAATAACCTTTCTTTCCTTTTCGAAGACCACATGTTGGACAGGATGGTCCAACATTGCGTCACACATGCCTTCTTTGGTGAACTTATTTCTTTCTTTCTTCCAATAAGCCTTTTTTCTCTCTATTAAAAGTCTTACTAGGAGTTGACTCAAATGTCCATTTGTAGCAGTTGCCTTTAGTTCTTGATCCTTTAATTAACTCTTCTTGATCTTTGTTGGTGACAACACATTCACCCTTGTTAAAACTAACTTTAACTCATGATCACATAGTTGACTAATGCTTATTAGATTAGCAAACAAACCTTCTACTAGTAACACATCAGTTAGACAAGGAAGTCATGTCCTTTCCACTTAACCAATACCTTTTATCCTTCCTTTTCAACCATCCCCAAACTTTACATATTTTTGGGAGAAGTGTTTGACTTCTTCAAAGAATGATTCTTCACGTATCATATGATTGGAGCAGCCACTGTTAAGATACCATTCATTGTTTGATGACACTTCAGTATATATTACAAGTATGATATTTTTAACTTCATTCTTAGGCTTCTTAAGGATGCTTACCTTTCCTTTTGGATCTTGGCTGACTGTAAGGTTGAGAGTAACCATGCAGTCAAAATAGTAAGTCTTTATGTGCCCATATCTTCTATGATGATGACATCTTATGCTAGAGTTCATGTTCTTTCCATAATAGTAATACACATGATGTGTAGGATACTAGCCATGTGGTCCATTTTCTAAAACTCAGTTTTGTTCTCAGGGGAATAAACTTGGAGAGATTTTGTCCTTCTTGCTCATAGGCTTGTGGTCAAATACAATTCCCTTCATCTTCCTAGATCTTTTTCCAACTTCCAATATCTCATCAAGCATATCAGATCCATTATCCAACATACAAACATATCTTGTCATAATTTCCAGTTTGGTGTCAGCAAATCAACTTCCTCTTCAAGACCAGAGGTTGTACTATATAGTTTTACCTTATCTAGGAGTAGCTCCTTACTAGTTTTCTTCTATTTCTCTACCTCAATATAGGATTTTTTCCACTTGGTGATTACCAGATTGAAATTTGCAGTTAACTCTTCATTTGTCATGTCCTTATCACTGGATTCACTCTAAGTTCCAAAATTTCCAAAGTATGCTTTTACATTATTGGATGTTTCTCTTTCACTTTCATCTTCAGAATCATACCAGATTATGGAAAATACCTTCTTTTTTTTACTTCTTTAGAAAGTTAGAACATTTAGTTTTAAAGTGTCCAAAGCCTTCACACTCAAAGCATTGAATACCCTTGATACTTTCGAGATTGTTTTCATTCATGCCTTAGTCCTTAGAGATGATTTCAGGCCTCTTGTTCTGGACATTAGACCTCCACTTTCTATCCAGGTTCTTCAAGGATCGGTTGAAATTTTCCCCAATAAGAGCTTTAGCATCTGAGGCTCCCTTCTTTATCACCTTGATCTCTTTTCTTATCTACCCTAGATAAGTGCTTCTTTTCTCTTAATCCATGTTTGTTAGATACATACTTCCTCATTAATATTATCTCACTACCTTCTGGCTCTCTTTGCCTAACATCGATTTTCCTACTGGAATTTTTTTTACATTTTCCATACTGTACATCCTAGGAATTTTCCTATTGAAGGATATTTAAGTGTTATTTTGGCGCCTTGATGATGAATGTTTCATTACTTCTCAATTGGTTTTGATTGATCCTCGATTAATGACATACTTGAAATTTTTGGATGATTTTGATGATACATTTATGCAATTCATGTTGGGATCTCTTCCTTAATTGATTATGATTGCTTTGCCATAAGTTAGAGCCTTATATCCATATTTGTTTGGTCATTTAACTATTTTTAATTGAGGCTTCAATTTGATGATGTGTTGAGCATGATCCTTGATGTTTCTTCTTTCTATCCTTGAGTTTAATTTTGAATTGATGTTCATGTGTGTACTACTTCCTTTTCTTAGATTCATACCCTAACTTCACATGTTCGTTCCTTTGTGATTTGTTTTCATGAGATATTTGTTGACAAATTCCTAGCCATTGTTATGATTCATGTTGAATGCTTTTGTGCCTTTTTCATCGTCTTTGAAATGGGTTGATCATGATGTGGTGTAGATTCTGACCTTCTTTGATTTTCATCTTGCTTGACTTATGTTGGCTTTGTATGATGATTAATGATGTTGATTATGGATTTAAGATATGTTTTCTTGTGCACTTATTTGATTGTTATTGCCTATCTTCTCAAAATTTAATGTATAAATCCTTTGAGCATGATTTGTGATGATTGAAATATGTGTGTTGATTGTTTGCATTATCCATCTTTCATGTTTTGATTCATATGATAAGATTGTCTTGGCTTTAGCATGATTTGTTTGCCATCCATGAATTGATTGTTGAATCTTCTTGATTGGCGTGATGTTTGAGTTGATTACTTAATACCTTGATCTTTCTTCTCTTCATCTCTTTTGTCTTCCTTTAAGCTTTGAATACTTGGTGTTGTTTGAGATTGAGTTGTGTAATGTTTACTTGTTCTTTGCTCACATGCTCCCTTAAGGTTCCTAGTCCAACTTAATTTCCTATTAAGCTTGGAGTAGGATAGACATTAGGCTCTCAATACTTTGCATGACAACATTAGGTTAGTTCCCTTTCAATCTCAACCTTAGGTTAGTTCCTTTTCAATCTCAACCTTAGGTCCATCTCTTGTATGATAATATTAGGATAGAGTTCCCTTTCTCATCCTCAACTATATGACCATTTGGTATGATAACATCTAGGTATGAGTTCCCTTAGATTTTTCTTTTCCCTTTGAATCTTTCTCTTCTCTCTCTTAAACAAAATCAAAACACGTAATAAATACAATGAGTATTGTGCGTCACGAGCCTTAAGTACATGGGAAATGATAAGTGGGGAGTCTCTCCTTACTTCTTCTAGAGTGCTTAGCATACGTCCTATTTGGGGGCGATCTTGCAAATCATTTGCTCTTATGTCATAGACTTTAGTGCAACACGCATCACAAACAAAGTCAAAGTACTTCTTTAAAATTCTTAAACAAACTGCAAATCATTTTTTCCTTCGGGATTTTTCTTCAAACTTTTTTTCAGAAAGGGTATGCTACTTCTGTTCTACCACAAACATACATCGACTCTAACTGTTGGGATGCTAATTTAACATCACTTATAAAAGACACTTAGCCACCCGTGGTAGGCCGAACTAAGAACGCTCTGATTTCTTTATTCTTGTCCGAATGAGGATACGTAGGCACAAGACGGCGAAGTCTTGGCGAGAAACCTTCCCTCTTTCACCTGTACTCATCCGAACTACGTTGACTCTGACTTTCCCATTGCACGAGGGAATATGTAGGCATAGGACGGCGAAGTCCTATCGAGTCTACTTTTGTTTTTCCCCTTTTCGTTTTTGTTTAGAAAGTAGGCTTTAGATAAACACACCCTTTGATTAGAACAACAAGAGTGAATTCCGTTGAGTACAACCGACGCGAGGGGATGCTATTACCTTCATCTCATATAATCAACTCCCGAATCCAGGATTTGGTTGTGAGACCATGTCCTTTTACTTTTTTGAGGTTTCTTCGATCGTTTCCTTTTTCCTGTTGGGATAAATAATGTTCGGTGACGACTCTGTTTTTCCGTCAGTTATTTTTCGTAGTTACGACAACATCGACGATGAAGAAAAGGACCAGATAGAAAAATGGCAATACATTACATTCATCATCAGGAGCATTCCTCAACCAAGAAACTCCTCCAAAGACACGATAAAAAGGAAAATTGTATTTAAACCTTTTTAATTTAAATGATGAGCCAAAAATTGATAGTTATATTTTTTAGTTTTATTTTGTTGTCTGATTTTATTTGTTTTGATTAGTATTGAGTCCCTGAAACCTACTTTGACAATGTCAAGTAAATGTCAAGTCAATAGTTATGGTCATTCAAAATAAAATAGACCCTGTAGTAGGTCATTCTAGATTATGTTAATGAAAAATGATTGTCCAGGATAAATTGGGAAGAAGTTTATAAGATTACTCCTTTCGTTCTTAGATTAAATAATGCAATAATATTATTATAAGATATTATATTTTATCAAATTAATAGGGTTAAATATACGTCACCCCCTGTAAGGTTAGCGAGTTTCTGAATATTCCCCTGTAAAAAAAATTGATCCCCTCGTATAACATTAAGATTTCCTCTGTCTGGCCCATGGGTTGACTGTTTCAACCCAGAATCTTAATTAAAGCCTATGTGACATGTTTTCTTTACTCTACGTGGTCCATGGTTTGCCATGTCATTTGAGATGTTCGACCTTCAGGTGCAAGCAAGTCGCTAATTTTTTCTCAATTTTTCTCTTAAGTTTAACTCATACTTTATTCTTATTTGATACCTAATGTAGAGCGTGGTAAGCTATGAATTATTTATCTGGGACGATGAACTTGGTCAGGTTCAAATAACTTAGAAAATTCCTACAAATTGTAATAACTATGAAATGGTAATGGCTTATTTGAGAGAGTTTGGGAAGGGCATTGACAAGGAAGTTGGGAAGAAATTTGGCAAGCAATTTGGTGTAAATGTTAGTTCAAAGAAGCATGAAAAGACCAAGAAGGAGCTTAAAATGAAGAAGAACAAAAGTTATAGTTGGATGGTTACACTTATGTTGAAATTTGGCAAAACTTGTTTTTCTCTTATGTTTTCTAAGTCCCAACTTTCTACCTCTTTTGCAATTTTGCTCACTACTTTAACATTTTAGCTTGACTTTATCTCATAATTTCTTCGATTCGGTTGAAAATACACAAATGTTACGTAATGACAAACTACCATCTTGTCATTTTTAGAACTAAAGAAAAAAGGAAAACATCAACAATGAAGAAGAGGACCAGAAAAGAAAACGTCGATGCATCACATTCATCATCGGGAGCATCCCTCGACCAAGAAACTCCTCCAAAGGTACAACAAAAAGAAAAATCATATTTAATTATTTTAAATTTAAATGATAGAACTAAGAAATGGCATTTAAAATTTTATTGTCTAATTTTATTTGTTTTGATTAGTATTGAGGTCCAGAAACCCACTTTAGCAATGCAAAGCAAATGTCAAGTCAATAGTTACGGTCAATCACAACAAAATGGGTCCGGTAGATTATGTTAATGAAAAATAATTATCCAAACTAAATTGAAAAGATCTTTATAAAATTACTCCTTTCATTCTTAAATTAAAAAATACAATAATATTTGATCTGACCTGATCAGGAGGGGATCACGGGATGGCCACGCTCCGTTAGGCTGCTTCCTGTTCACCGGTGTTGAGGATGAGGAGGGGGTGTACCTGCAAGGCACTCCGATGCCAAAGTCAGAATTTGGGCAGAGTGAGAGCAAGAACAGAAAGTTAGAAGAGGTGAATTACCTGGCCCTCTTGGGGAAGAGGGTATTTATAGAGAGACCCCAGCGCTGGGCCAACGGTCATTCGAGGTGGGCTGGATGACCAGGCCCAACCCTAATGACTGCTAGGGCTTACGTGGCGTAGTGAAGACCAGGACGTGGTCTTCGCCCTAGTTCAACCGCTCCTAGATCTCTGGAGAGTGGGTTTGACCTGCTCTTTCGGAGGTGGGCAGTTGGCCGGTGACGTGTCCCCGCGGAGGGGAGCACGTGGAGAACGTGCGCCGAGCACGTTATTCTCCCCGCGGAGGGGAGGTTCTGCCCTGACGGGATGGGCACAGGCTCTGCCCGACAGGATGGGCACAGGTTCTGCCCGTCAGGATGGGCACCTGCCTGACGGGAGGAGGTTCTGCCCTGACGGGATGGGCACAGGTTCTGCCCGACAGGATGGGCACAGGTTCTGCTCGTCAGGATGGGCACCTGCCTGACGGGAGGAGGTTCTGCCCTGACGGGCTGGGCACAGGTTCTGCTCGTCAGGATGGGCACAGGTTCTGCTCGTCAGGATGGGCACCTGCCTGACGGGAGGAGGTTCTGCCCTGACGGGCTGGGCACAGGTTCTGCTCGTCAGGATGGGCACAGGTTCTGCTCGTCAGGATGGGCACCTGCCTGACGGGAGGAGGTTCTGCCCTGACGGGATGAGGTTCTGCCCATGGGTCCCTGCTCATCAGTGTGGTCCAATTGGGCCCAACCTCAGTGGGATTTTGGGCCTTCTCGATTGTGGGCTAAGCCTCGGCCCAGTCCAGAACAGGAGCCCCCCAAGTCGTAGTTCGCTGTCAGGAGAGCTATGACTTAAGTAGAGAATAGCGTTGCGCGCGCTGATATGTCAGGCAGGATGCGAGAATGTCGTCGATCGTATCGATCATCTGGGAAGGGCGAAATTGCAGTCGCTCGACATCCAAAAAATTATGCTCGACACCTTCGATCGTTTCTGCTCGACACCCGGGGTCGTGCCCGTTTATTATAACGTTTTGACTTCTGGGCTTGTGCCCCTTTTATGGAATTCTTGTTTTCCTTTCTAAGTTTTGTGTGCGTGCATGATCGTTATGCTTTTTCGCTAAGTGTTGGCTCGTTTTGCCGAGCTCCATTATGACGTGAATGTTTATTATTTTGTGGGGGACCTTTGCTCGGTGCGTGTTACCCGGTAGTGTGGGGAACTATCCGGATGCCCGGGGTAGCTTCCTGGGCGGACAAGAGTTAGGTCACGGTTGTGATCTATCCTGTAGGCTTGAACATCCCATCGCGAGCTGGGCGTTCGGCCGATTATGATACTGCGGCGGCGACTCTCGATCGAGGGGGTGCCGTCGAGCGGGCTATTCTCTTTTTGTTCGGGGAGGTATAGTGCCCGCTAAGGTAAGGTCGGTGAGGTGTGGTCGTATCAGTCCACCCTATTGTTCGCGCGGGTTGTCCCACGCGGGCAGTGTTGTTTAACTGTAGTATTTTTTAGCTTTTCAGCGTTCCATGGTCGAGCTATATGGTCCCGTGTAAGTTTTCGAGGTAGTAGGTTTTCGAAGGGAGGACAAGGATGGATGGAAGCTAGGGTCCTGCCCGGCAGAGTCTTCTGCCCGACGAAAGAGAGGACAAAGACTGGCTGGTGGGCAGCCAGGGTCCTGCCCATTGGAGTCTTCTGCTCGGCGAAAGGAGGACAAAGACTGGCTGGTGGGCAGCCAGGGTCCTGCCCATCGGAGTCTTCTGCTCGGCGAAAGGAGGGGACAAAGACTGGCTGGTGGGCAGCCAGGTCCTGCCCATCAGAGTCTTCTGCTCGACGAAAGGAGGACAAAGATTGGCTGGTGGGCAGCCAGGGTCCTGCCCATCGGAGTCTTCTGCTCGGCGAAAGGAGGACAAAGACTGGCTGGTAGGCAGCCAGGTCCTGCCCATCGGAGTCTTCTGCTCGACGAAAGGAGGACAAAGATCGGCTGGTGGGCAGCCAGGGTCCTGCCCATCGGAGTCTTCTGCTCGACGAAAGGAGGACAAAGACTGGCTGGTGAGCAGCCAGGGTCCTGCCCATCGGAGTCTTCTGCTCGGCGAAAGGAGGACAAAGACTGGCTGGTGGGCAGCCAGGGTCCTGCCCATCGGAGTCTTCTGCTCGGCGAAAGGAGGACAAAGACTGGCTGGTGGGCAGCTAGGTCCTGCCCATCGGAGTCTTCTGCTCGGCGAAAGGAGGACAAAGACTGGCTGGTGGGCAGCCAGGTCCTGCCCATCGGAGTCTTCTGCTCGACGAAGGGAGGACAATTGTGAACAGCGTCGCCATGGCGGAGGGCACTCGTGATCTTGAAGTTTTGAGAGATGAAGCTTTGGTTCTCTGCTCGGAGGAACGGGGG
Source organism: Lathyrus sativus (assembly GCA_963859935.3). NCBI lineage: Eukaryota > Viridiplantae > Streptophyta > Magnoliopsida > Fabales > Fabaceae > Lathyrus > Lathyrus sativus. The sequence goes on along the minus strand of OZ012741.1, from coordinate 473,785,304 downwards.
AGCTTAGTTTCCCACAGACGGCGCCACTGATCTGGCGCTAGAAGGAAGGGATCACGGGATGGCCACGCTCCGTTAGGCTGCTTCCTGTTCACCGGTGTTGAGGATGAGGAGGGGGTGTACCTGCAAGGCACTCCGATGCCAAAGTCAGAATTTGGGCAGAGTGAGAGCAAGAACAGAAAGTTAGAAGAGGTGAATTACCTGGCCCTCTTGGGGAAGAGGGTATTTATAGAGAGACCCCAGCGCTGGGCCAACGGTCATTCGAGGTGGGCTGGATGACCAGGCCCAACCCTAATGACTGCTAGGGCTTACGTGGCGTAGTGAAGACCAGGACGTGGTCTTCGCCCTAGTTCAACCGCTCCTAGATCTCCGGAGAGTGGGTTTGACCTGCTCTTTCGGAGGTGGGCAGTTGGCCGGTGACGTGTCCCCGCGGAGGGGAGCACGTGGAGAACGTGCGCCGAGCACGTTATTCTCCCCGCGGAGGGGAGGTTCTGCCCTGACGGGATGGGCACAGGCTCTGCCCGACAGGATGGGCACATGTTCTGCCCGTCAGGATAGGCACCTGCCTGACGGGAGGAGGTTCTGCCCTGACGGGATGGGCACAGGTTCTGCCCGACAGGATGGGCACAGGTTCTGCTCGTCAGGATGGGCACCTGCCTGACGGGAGGAGGTTCTGCCCTGACGGGCTGGGCACAGGTTCTGCTCGTCAGGATGGGCACCTGCCTGACGGGAGGAGGTTCTGCCCTGACGGGCTGGGCACAGGTTCTGCTCGTCAGGATGGGCACAGGTTCTGCTCGTCAGGATGGGCACCTGCCTGACGGGAGGAGGTTCTGCCCTGACGGGATGAGGTTCTGCCCATGGGTCCCTGCTCATCAGTGTGGTCCAATTGGGCCCAACCTCAGTGGGATTTTGGGCCTTCTCGATTGTGGGCTAAGCCTCGGCCCAGTCCAGAACAATATTATTATAAAATATTATATTTTTATCAAATATTTAATGTGTTAAAAATAATGTCTAAAATTATAATTAGAAGACAGGATTTGAAAAATAAAAAATATTTTATATTAAAAATTGATAACGATATTCATGTTAAAACAAATTTTATTTGTTAAACATTAGCATTTTTACTTAACTCAAGATGTTATTATTAGCAGGAGTTGTGACATAAAGACACATCAAAATACACATAATCAGACAGATTGTCCAAAGACACAGAATCCATTGTTCACAACTGTAAACCCTCCATCAACAACAAGATTATGACCACTAACATACTTTGACTCATCACTTCCCAAGAACAAAACAGCTTCAGCAACATCATTTGGCATAAGATTAGCACCCTTTAAGTTTGAATAAACGCTTAGACACCCATCATCATCAAGCTTAAAGAAATTCTTAGCCAACGGAGTAGCAACCACATAAGGAGACACGCAGTTCACCCGAACGCCAGACGGTCCAAGCTCGACCGCCGTGTTCCTCGTCAGCCCCACGACGGCGTGCTTTGAACTCGTGTAAGCATGTGAAGCCACACCGCCTATGCTTCCACAAACACTAGCTGTGTTAATTATGCTACCTCGTTTAGCAGGGATCATTACCCTTGAAGCATGTTTTGTTCCGAGAAAGACACCAACCAAGTTAACGTTAATCACTTGTTGAAAATCGGATAATTTGTATTCAAGTATGTTGGTATTGTTTACACCGGTTATGCCGGCGTTGTTAAACATGATGTCTAGTTTACCGTACTTGGAAACCGTTGTGTTCACGGCGTTTTCTACGTCTTTTTCATTTGTCACATCGCAATGAACATAGGAAGTTGATGATTTGTGCAACTCTTGACAAACAGAATGACCTTGATCGTCTTGGATGTCAGCTATAACGACTTTAGCTCCGTTTTGAGAGAAGAGTCTCGCGGTGGCCTCTCCGATGCCGCTTGCACCACCGGTGATCAGAGCCACCTTTCCCTCAAGCCTTCATAAATGATACCCAAAACTATTGGTTAGTTAAGTGTGAAGAAACACACTACTTGCATGTGTAAGCACTAAACAAATTAAACGAAGTGAAGTTGCAACATGATTACCTTTTCAGAGCAGCAGAGACCAACGAAGCAGTTGCCATGGGTGAGCTTTTCACGTTTCTGGATAGCCCAAGAGAAATTATAAGGCAGACTTGTTCTTCTCACTGAGAATGCTAAAGATGAATATTTTATTTATAGAGAGTATTGACACCAAAAAATTACACCAACACCGTACTTATATACTCTTACCTATACATTTGTGTTTTTTAATCATTTCTTTTTGCTTTGGTTTATGTGTCAATGCTTAAATGTTGTGAAAAAATTACCTTGTAAACATGGTGTATGAAAACTGAGTGTAAGCATAGGATACCTCTTTAAAAACTGTCCCTGTTGTGCAAAGGCAAAGGCAGCATTCTATTTCAATCTATACAAATGCCATATTATTGCAGTCACGGGTAACACATGCAGATTCTCTTTCTTTCTCCTAAAAAATATGTATGTTTGATTTGACAAATGCGAATTTCTTTAAAAATATTAGATATGTTAATTTTAATAATAAAATTAGTATAATAAATATTATATTGATATTTTAATCTGACATTTATTTTAAGACAGAAAAAATATAAAATATTTAAAAATATTTTTTTTAAACTGTGATAAGATTTTCTAGCTTAGATAAAGTGACAAGAAGTGATGAGAACGAACACGGAACAATATGTTTCGATATTGTTGCTGAAAGTGATGTAAACCATTTGTAATCATTTACGACATAATTGATTTGGGTGTTCACAAATAGATTTGTTCGGTTTTAAAAGAACTTGATTTTTAAACCGAACAAAAAGTATGAATGATTGGAATTGAATATTTACACTTTTTCTTTTTGACAAAATTCAAATCAAAGTAAATCGAAAAAAAAATAATTAATTATCGGATATGTTAAAAATAAGATAAGCATTCCAAGTATCTTTAGATTCAATTAGGGACTAATATCTTTATTCAATAAAACAATAATACTTAACGACGTCATATTTTATATATTTTTTATTTAAAATTAAGTTAATTTTTTAATAGAATTTTCATTAAAAATACCAGTATTCAATTACATATAATGGATATTTAAAAATTTGCTTTAAAATAAATATGCAAAATATTTTTAAAAAATATCGACTAATTTTATATGATAATATAAAATTTAAATTTTTTCATTTTATCATATATGTTTCGAATGTCACAATGAAATTTCATTTTCTTTCTTCTTAATATTGAATATATTATAATCATCTCTTTAAAAATAATAATAATAATAATAATATAAATTATATAAATTAATTCAAATAGACTGACTTATAATTAAAATTTCAGAATCCATTATTTAAAATAGTTAATTTCAAAATTCATTGGTTTGATTTGATTTTAAAAAAAAATTATCAAACTCAAATATCATAATTAATTTTAATTTGATTTTAACTTTTCCAAACTAATGAACATTGAAGAATTCGGTTTTTTTTAATATAACCATATTATTCAATAAAAATATTAAATAAATAAAAATTTCAAAAAAAAATTTCAAACCGGCTATGTTTTAACATTTTTCGCCAATTGATGTGGTGAATGCACTCCTCATTTGGACAATATCGCCAAACGAAATGGCGAGTTGGGCCAAACTATTTTTTTTTCCATTTTCGCCAAGTGAATTGGCGATAGGGTCCATTTGATTTTTTTTTTTTTCTTTTTAGGATTTTCGTTTCATGTTTTAGTTTATGTTTATTTTTTAAGAATTAATTTCAATTATGTTTTTATAAAAAAATATTAAATTATGTTTTAATAATTAATTTTTATTAAAAAAAGAAATTAAATAAATATTAAATTATATTTTTTTTGCATAATTAATTAGTATGTAAATATTGAAAAAAAAATTAATTTATGTTTTTTATTTTTCATAATTAATTGAATTTTAAATAATGTTAAAAAAATAAGAAATAGAATAAATATTAAATTATATTTTTTTGTTTTTTATAATTAATTAAAATGTACATAATAAAAAAAATAGAATAAATATTAAATTATAGTTTATGTTTTTTATAATTAATTGAAATTTAAATAACTTTAAAAAATATAGAAATGTAATAAATATTAAAATATATTAATTTATAATAGAATGAAAATTACAATTGAACAAAAAAATAAATAATGGTCGGCTCTATCCAAGTGACCACCGGTGCCACATTGTGGAGGATGCGCGTTGCGACGAGGTCTACGACGAGGTTGCTGTGGCGTGTCCGGTCTTTGTGCGTTGAGTTGTGGAGGAGGGTTTTGTTGGGACGGCCCCGTCATATCAGATAAATTTTGAAGCATTTGACCCCAATAGCTGGGAGGTCCACTATCAACGACGCTTCCGTAGTTAAGCCCAATGCCCATGTTTTCGTAGGATTGTCGGGGAGGTTGGGTGGAGTATGGACGGTATGGTTGTCCGAATTCGTACACCAAATTGAGTTGGAATTGGTGTGTTGGTTGTTGTGGGGTTTGGTAGTCAAACAGTGGATACATTTAATTTATAAAATGTATAAAAAAATATTTTAATTAAATGGAAAATGCGTAAACCCTAAAAAGAAAAAAAAAACTACATGGCCAAGTCGCTAACCCGTTTGGCGACACCACTCCAAGCCATAACCTGAGTCGCTATCTCAATTGGCGAGTATTTTTAAATTAGTCCGAGTCGCCACATCAATTGACGACAGAACGTTAAAATATGGTCAATTTAAAAAAAAAATTGAAAATTTGATTTATTTGATATTTTTATTGAATAACATGGTTATATTAAAAAAAATTCGAAGAATTCTCTACTCATCGGACTTTTTCAAGTACTTTTCGAAATGTGTCAACGAGAATAAATAAGTTGTCGGTAGTCGGTGATCATTGTGAGTACTAGTATTCCATTTAAGATGTTGAAAGTTTCTTTTAATGTTCTCAGTTCTATTTTGATATTGCTTTCTTTTCTTTGCATTTGTTTCCTTGTATTTCTATAGTGTGAAATTATTAATTTTATGAGCAAGTAAACAAGCCTCTTTTCCTTTTTCTTTCTATATTTTTATAGTTATAATTCATTTTGTAACAACTCATTTAAAATAGAGATTATATCATGATACATCATTTATTTTGAATTTTAAAATAGTATTTTAATTCATTTTAATTATATTTATTTTGTCAGAAGTTTTTTTGTGGTGGCTTGTTCCTTTGTGACTTGTAGTTTTAAATTTTTTATTTGTTGTTTCTCATTTTTTTTCTCCCAAGTGTAGTTTTTAGTACTACTTGTATCAATTGTCTACTTAATTGTGCTCTAATTTGAGTTTTTATCCTACACTATTAATAGAATTCGCCTTTTAAAAAACCAATCCCATAGATTCCATTTATAGATTATCAAAATAATGTAGTTATATGTCACTTAGTTCATATGACCACTTCAAGGATCAACACTAAATCATAATTCTATTTGATATTTTTAAAAGTCATCATTTAATTAAATTAAATTGGAATGATGAAATTCTATTATTAATAAAGTTTTTATGTATCATCTTTTTAATCTTTTCAATGTTTCAGGGTATATATATGTGTCTTGAAGAATGATAAAATTTTTGTTGAGATGGTTTGTTTAACGTTAAAAAATTCTTCACTTTCTTAGAATAATATCTTAGATGTACAAGAATGACCAATCGAATTGACAGCTAGTGGCACAGAAACTTCAATGTCCGTTGGAGCAACCACTCATATATTAATTCAAATGTCAGTTTTAAAGACATTATTAGAAGTGGTGGTTCAACCACTACATACAACTAGTTTTCCAACTACTCTCATGCGTACACAAACCACTATAGGAGACTTTAGACCTTCTTTTCTTCCAAGCTTTATGTTGGCCCTTAGCAGTACGGAATGCCCATATGACATGCCAATTGCAATGATGACAAGCCTACAAACTAGTGCATCTACATATGCAGATAACGCAATGACTATTGCATCTCCTCTTAGTTAAAACTTGGCATCAGGATCTGCTATAAGCAATTCGTTGAATGACACAACCACAAGGAGGATTAGAATGTGTCCCTTAGGCTATGCCTCTTTTAACTACAAGTTCCCTATGGTCTATGGGCAACAAATAGATGATAGCAACTATGATATGATCAATATGCTTATCTTACAAACTGGTGTTCTGTTTAACCACCTAATTCAAAACACAAACCACACTTACCATGATATGGTCAATATGCTTATCTTACAAAATTGCTACTATGTTGTGATTATGTGTTGAATTTGTATGCAAATTATATGTGAAATTCGGATTGGTGTTGTTTTTTTTTATATGTTTTGGCGGTGATGAACATAATTATAAATTTCATGATAAATTAATGATGAGGTGTAACTGTTGTTGATTTGGGGTGTTATTTATCCAATATGTTGGAATAAAATTGGTGTGTACCATACCTCTAAGGTTTTAATGATAATAAAGTATTTAAAGAACAATAGGGCATACTAACAAATGTTCAAGTGTGCAGGACCATAGACTAAAACTTATGAAGAGAACATAGTACTGGTACTAAGAATGAAAATCTAAATAGAAGCTAAAGATCCTGATTCTGAAATATCAGAAGCTGAAGACCGAACTCTGAAGACTCGGACTCTGAATAACGTCAGCCTCTGAAGATCCAAACTCTAAAGAGTCAGCCTCTTAAGATCCATACTCTAGAGGTTCAGACTATGAAGACTCAGTCAAATGCAAAGATCGAGGAGATTTTGATAGATCAGTATCTTATTTTGAGAATATTTTGTCTTCTTCTGATCATGTGAAGACTTAAGCAAAAATCTGCAAAAGATAGCTGGGATGCAACATGTAATTCATTTTGTGGCAAAGCGATTTCAAATGAGCTTTCAACGACATTAACCATATCAAAAAATATATGAACGTCTCTGAATCAAGCTTCTCAAAGACTCTCTTGTGCAAGCTCTACAACGACTCTTTTTTTTCTCTATATAAGGATCTAAAAACTTGAATAATAAGTACCTAGCTATTGACATTCAAAGAGATGTTACTCTCTCAAATAAAAAAATACAAGTTTAACGTAAATTTCTTAACACTTGTATATTCTAAAAATTCTATCTTAGAGTCTTTTTGTGTTGTATTTTATCTACACCTCTGATGGTATATCAAGTGTATTTCTTTCAGAATCTCTTAATTGTATGTTGGAATTTAAGAAGTTTCATGCTAAGTCTTTGAGCATTAGAAGTCTCTTGCACGTGTGCTTGAGCATTAGAAGTCTCTTGCTTGTGTGTTTAAGCATTTGAAGTTTCTTGCTTGTGGGCTTGAGCATTAGAAGTCTCTTACATGTGGGTTTCATCATTTGAAGCCTCTTTATTTGTGCTTGAGAAGTTGTAATCAATGTTTATTATAGCAAAAATCCCTTTGAAGTGCAAAGGGATTGGACTACTCTCGATTTGTGGGAGGAACCAGGATAATTATTTGTGTCTCTCTTTATTTTCTTTCTACCTTTGAAATGTTTTTAATCCGCTGCTAAACACTTAACTCTGATTCAGATTCTAGACTTTGTGTCAGAATCTGATAAAATATTTTTAGAAAAGAAAGAAAAGTTAAGACAATTCAGCCCCTTTCTTATGTTTTTCTCACCTTCAATTGGCATCAAAGTACAATTTGTGCTTTTAACACTTAACAATGGTACAAAAAATTATTCTAAGAGAAAAACATGATTGACTTTTGGAGTAAAAAAAATTTGACAGAACTGACCAACTTAACAGCATGTCTTTTCTACGTAAGAAAAAAGTCCAGCAAAATCTTGAGTAATCGTCTACAATTACCAAACCGTAATAATTTCCACCCAGGCTTTTGGTCCGTGAAGGTCCAAATAAATTCATGTGAAGGAGCTCAAGGGGCCTCGATGTAGAAACAATATTTTTAGAGTTAAACAAGATCCTTGATTATTTTCCCTTTTGACATGGATCACATAGGTGATCTTTCGAAAATTTCGTATTTGGTAGACCAATTACTAAATCTTTTGTGACTATTTTATTAAGTAGATTAAAGTTAACGTGTGCCAAAAGTCGATGCCATAACCATGAGTTTTCATTCACAGTAACAAGACGTTTAGCATTACCCATGGATACACTTCCTAAGTCTAGCATATAGATATTGTCTATCCTCGCACCATTAAACATACACTCCTTCTTTTCATTATGTGCAATTATACAACAATCTTTGATAAAAGTTACCTTGTACCCATTGTCACATAATTGACTAATGCTAAGAAGACTATGTTTAAGGTCTTCTACTAACACAACATTTGAGATAGCAATAGTTGAGGGATTACCTATACTACCTCTTCCAAGTATGGTACCTCTGTTGTTATCTCCATAAGACATGTATTCTTTCTTCTTCTCCATAAAATCGGAGAATAGAGAAATGTCTCCCATTATGTATCTTGAACATCCGCTATCGAGAAACCATTTTCCCATCATATAAAGACACTCAACCTACATAAAGTCAAACAAAGGTGGTAGGAACTCAATTCTCATTGGATTCTTGGGAGTAAGTGAAATGATTTTTGCATTTGGCCAACCATTGAAAAGTGCCATTTGATACTAGAAAGCACCTAAACTTGCATTTTTCTATGGCATGACCTTTCTTGCAGCAATAATGACAAACTAATCTATGTTGAGCTTTACTTTTTCCATCAAAATCCTTCTTAATCAAATTATAATTTTTATGAGGCCTTTCAACCTTTAAGGAGTTAATAGAAATAGTATCACATGGTTTCGAAGCCTTGCTAAATTTGGTTTCAAGAGAACTTACTTCTTGTTGCCAAATTTGACAAGTTTCACAACCAAACCAATATGGTTCCTCATCCCCATTTTTATATTTTTGACCATCTACAATAGATTTCCTTAATGCTTCAAGTTGCTTTTCGGTTTCTTCAACCTTTGTTTCCAAATATGTAAAAAAATTTCATTGGAATCTAATTTCTTGTAAGCATGAATCACTTCCTTTTGTAGATTTAAAAAAAAAAATTCAAATCAATAAAAGACAACTTGTCAATGTTAGAGTATTTAGAATGACTTACATTCTTTTTCTTGTCTTGTTGTTGGTTAGCCATGAAATAATAATTTTCTTCTTCATCACTCTCACTTGAGCTTTCCTCGCTTGAGGCATCACTTTCACTATCCCAAGCTACATAGGCCTTTCTAGGCTTCCTAGAATTATTTTGTTGACTTTTTCCTTTCTTACTAACAAGAGATGGACAATCCGGTCTAAAATGACCCGACTTTCCACATTTATAGCACATACCTTTTCCCTTGTTATTTTTGTTGTCTTCATCTTTGGAGGATGTAGATTGTCGTTTAAATCTCACAAAATTTTTGTCGAAGTGTTTAACATCATTCTTTCGAATGTATCAATTGTACATCCTAACAAAAAGTCCCATTTGCTCATCATCCGAGTTTTCTTCATCACAAGAATCATTATCATTAGCTTGCTCTTCCTTTGAGGATCTAAATTTGAAGCCTTAAGAGCTTTATACTTTATTCCTTCCTCCTTATTTGTTTCCTTCTCCTTTTTTTTTCTTTTTCTGAAGCTTCTTTTCATGTTCATCAAAGCAATTTAGTTCTTGCTCTTGTTCTTATAACTTTTTGAACAAGGTGGTGAGATCAAGTGTTGTAAGATCGTTGGCTTCCTTGATGGTCATAACCTTCGATTGTCAATTCCTAGTAAGACATCTCAAAACCTTATTAGTAGCAATAGCATTGGAAATAGGATTACCTAGCAAGTTTAAACGATTCATAAGATGTGAGAACCGTTTTTGCATTTGAGCAATGGTTGCACCATGCTTCATGCAAAAGAGTTCAAACTCTTGATTAAGTGTATTAATCCGGGCTTGTTTGACCTCATTAGTTCCATCATGGGAAACTTATAGAGCATCCCACATAGCCTTAGTGGTTGTATAATGAGAAATACGATAAAACTCATCGACACCGAGAGCGAATATCAAAATGTTTTTCTCTTTCCAATCGTGTGATCACTTCTTATTATCTTCGTCATCCCATAATGCTTCGGGCTTAGGTAAGGTAACACCTTCTATAATATGTGTGATTGGTGTATGTCCATTTTGAATTACCTCCTAAACAACTTTATCATACGAGTTCACATGAATTTGCATACAAGCTTTCCAATAGCCATAATGTTGCGGTGAGAATCAAATGACAAGCTATTGATTAACTTGAATCTTAATTCATTGAAATTCACCACCGAACTTTGATTTATCCAAAGGAAAGGTTAAAGAAATAAAAACCTTTTGCGCGAATCACTTGTTAAAGAATTACCTCCTTAACAAGTTCTATCACTTGGGGAAGACTTAACAAAGTTAAAGCACACATAAGCATTCATTCAAATATGATGAAGATAAGAAAAGCATGGTAACAACATGAAAACAAACATAACAAGGTTACAATCAAGTATACATTCATAGAATCAAAACTAAATGGTTACAACCAAAGATAAACAAAGATGTAACAACATCTAAAAGGGGATGGTAATAAGGTCCTTACAAGATCAAACATTACAAGCATATGTATATGTCAAGACATTACTTAAACAAAGTTCAAAGATCATGAAGGTAACAACCAACAAGGGCAAGCATGAAACATGTGTAACAACAAGTTCATAAATGGTAAACAAACAAAGCTCATGCATACAAATTACAGCTTGAGGCAAACATGGTATATGAATCAAACAAAGATAAATGTAAAAACATTCAATCATTCTCAAGGCATATTGATGACAATCAATCATGGATAAGCAAGAAGAGTGACAACAGTTCAAGCATGAGTTCAAACTTCACATGAGGGAAGGTAAATAAGATTCATAGTATCTTTAAAAGAAATAATAAATCCTAAACATATTATGGTTCTAAGAAGACACATAAACAAATAAGGTAAGATAGGGGGTGTTGAGAATCATGTTCATGAGGTTACAACATCAAGAAACACACAAGGATTCACAAAGAAGTTCCAAGTCATACATTTACAAAGGCAAGAATCAAACTCTAAACATGTTATAGTTCTAAAAAGACACATAAACAAGTAATAAAATTTTAATGGAACATGTTCAAGAGGTTGCAACATCAAGAATCATATCACAAATCAATAAGAAGTTTCAAGACATTGTTTTCATGTTCATACATTTACATAGGCAAGAATAAGCATGGTAAAGAAAATAAAAAAATGTTTCAAACACATAAACATGTTAAACATCCAAGAATTATCCATACAAGATCAATCACAAAAGAAAAATCAATTACTAAGTCAAAGAAACTCATGAAAACAAGTAAAAACCCTAAAAAGGTCATGTATTTCAAGTGGACCAAAGTGTTTGAAAAATAACAATTCTTGAATTCTTTCTTCACACATTGAAACTAGACATATCAAGGATAATTTTTCAGAAAGAATGGCATCAAAATGATAACAATCAAGGAAGTTATGAACTTTTGAAAATAGGGTACCAAACTAGGCAAGGCAAGGCAACATTAGGCAGATTTGCAAGGGCAACCATAACTTGCTCAAAACTTAATGAAATTGAGTGAAACAAAAAGGAAAATTGTGTATTTTTTCATAAGGAATCCAATGGTGGTGGTAGTTTTCAAAGATCATGCATTGAATGAAAAACCCGATAGCCATACCAAAAATGACATATTATGTGCAAGAACATCATGACAGTCCAAACCACATATTTTCAGCAGCAAACCAAGGATCAAACACACCATATGGAACATATAAGGGATTTTTAAAAACATCATACCTCAATATATGAGTTCATTCAACAGATAGCACATGCAATGGCCAAAATGCCAAGTTTGGGCAAGACAAGTGTGACAGTCACAAATACATGTTTTGAGCAGCAACCAAGTGATCAAACATGACAGTTGATTGACAGTTGAATTTTTAAGTGAGAAGTTTTCTATTGGAAGTGAGTGTTTGAATAGCTTCAATACATCATATGTGATGTATTTTAAGTGTTGTTGGAGGTGTTTGTTGGTTGTATGAGGTTTTGGCAAGGATTTTGCAAAAACGGATTTTGTGCTTTAAGGGAGCAAGCTTCACAAGTTGCAAGAACAATGTGATCAGAGGAATGAAGGAGATTTTTCTTGGTTTCTAGTTCAATATGGTGTGTTTTATATGTGATGAGATTGCTCTATTTATAGGCAGGCTTCACAAGTGAGAGGCATGGGCAGATTGATACATTTTGCTAAGTTTGCCCTTTTGGAGGGAAAAATCAGCAAATCCAACTTGCAATCTTGTTTCAGAGCTTGTGCAAGTTTCTAATGTGATTCATCATCATCAATAGCCTGCGAATATATGGCAATAAGTGATAGGAAGAGAGTAGTTATGGTAGCAGCTGAGTTATGACATATTTTGCATAAAGTTTATCTCGCATGCCACTTGGTTATCTTGTCATGAATAAACAATTCATTTAATCCATAATCTAGTTTTTGCTTATGACTAACTCTTGTAGTTACCTCAAATAAGTCTCTAAACATCATAACATGAGCTAACCAATTGATTAGAATATTTTTGGTTGGTTTATGCATCAACTTGCAAAGGCTGCACTTGACTTTGTGACATGACAAACCCTCAATTTGACTTCTTCGATTCTCCCTAACCATAAGGGCTGAGAAAACTATCTTGTACTTTTTAAAAATACCCAAACATGATCTACAACATTTATGTTTTACACAATTTCAAATTCCAAAAGGAACTATGTCAAAAATCCGCTTGAAGTTTGTTGCAAAAGTTGACTTATAAGTCAAGAAACATGAATATTTTCTAAGTGTTGAAATTCTTCACAACATGATGATCTTATAACTCAAAATCTATGCATTTTTGGACCTCAACCCCATAGGACACCTTTTTAGGTCTCCTCAAGATCTTTCCAACAAGCTTTGAACCACTCCATTTGGATGTATGGTTAGGAAGTTATGATCATTTCAAGTTGGCTTAAAATAGGGTTTTCCATGAATCCTAGTTTCTTGATTTGCAAGTTATCCATAAATCCTTGATTAAATCTCCACCAAACCCACTAGTTAGGCATAAAATGATGTTGGAAACCTTGCTTTCTTCAATTTTGGGTCAAAACCGTAAAAGTCAAAGAGTTGACTTTCCAGACAGATGAACCGTACAGTTAAAATCTTCAGGATCGACCCTCAGTATTCTGGGTTCTTTGAGCCTTTCAAAATTCTTGAGGAGACTTCAATAAGTCATAGGAGTATCATGAACCATGATTCAAGCTTTGGAAGCCCATTTAGACCAAAAGTCAAACTTTAGTTAACTTTTTCCACTAGAAACCCTAATCAGGGTTTTGCACTATTCTTATTCTCTTGGTGACAACCTCAAATAACACTTATTCTTGGCAAGATATGAGCACCTTGATGATATGAAGACTTGATTTGTATAACATCAATCCAAAACCTTGACTAATCAGTCCACAAGATTCTTGATTTTGTTAGTGTGAAACCCTAATTCATCTGTATCTTGACAAAGATTAAATTGAAAAAGGTTAAGGTTAGATAACACATGCTTGATGCACCTAGAATGATAATGGAATCTAGGGGTCAAAATTTGGGGCATAACATTTTCACTATTTAAATATCTTCACCAAATGGTAATGAGAGATAACAATCTCCATAGAATCATGGTGAAAGGTATTTAAATATAGCAAACCAAAAATTTTCTCCCTTAGATGCGATGGTATGCAAAAGAACGATGCTTTATGATGCTCGAGTGCAAGAAAATGCTGACACACGAACAGAAAAGAAAAAGGAAGAATAAAACAACGAGTAACCACTCATTGGGAACACATGCACACTGGGGAGTGATCCAAAGCATACCAACCAATAGTTCAAACATGACTAACGATGGTACTTCAAGGGGATCCTCCACACAGGGGACACAAACTCCACCGGGGAAGACAAATCTACACTGGGGAAAATAAATCTCCACTGGGGAAATGCAAATCTCCACTGTGGAAAACAAATCTCCATTGGGGAAATGCATCAATGGAGACACTGATAAAAAGCCACACAGGGGAACAAAAGACAAGAGATACGGTCCCTATTAAGGAACTGTTTCCTTTGAAAATCGGAAAACAACCGCTGATCTTCCAAATCTAACTTTGGTGACTCACAGGATCGATCAGATTGATCCTAGGACATGTGCTAAAGGTTTTCCTTGAACATTTATCTAAGTTTTACGCTTTTGACAATATTTGGGAGAAGGTTCTTAAAGTCTATCTATTCGACTCTAGGATAAAACACATAAAGTTCTAACAAAGAAAAAGATACAAGTTTTAAAAGAAAGAAGTTGAGGAGGAGGACGAAGTAAAAAAGGGAATGGAAAGGGAAGAAGGTTTGCAAGAAAGATAAAGAAGACTTTGTAAAATTTAAACAAGTAAAATAGAATTCATTAAAAATAAAAGACGGTGTGTTTACATCACGTACATTCTCCTTGATACTCTTTTCTCTACACTCGGATACTTTGAGTAAACTTAGGAGTAACTTGTACAAATAGTAAATTACCACACATATTATATGTCTAACACTTCCTATTTATAATAGCAAAAAATAACTAATAATAACTTCCCATATCACCATCTTTCGCCACTTGTCACGATGCATGGATCCATTGTTCATAAGGTGCCATGTGTCCTCTTAGTCATCTTGGCGAACGAAACTGTTCCCCCTAAGTTATTTGAATTTCAAATCTTCAGAAAAAAACCACCAAACAGTAACCCGGTCGAAGCCATTGTTGTTTCAAGTCTGGTGAGTGCTTCGACTATTCCTCCTTAGCTATCTCACATCCCTCGACCAGCTCTCGCCTCCAACCAGCTTTCAGTGTTTTTCCTTAGATCTCTTCGTTTTTGCGAGAGGCGTCGAATTTAGGAGCTAACAAATTGCCTCCCAAAAAATGTCTTTTCGATCCCTTATGTAAAAAAGCACATTTGTTTGACAGCATCTGACTTCGACGCTGTTTACTTTCCTCCACGTGTCAGCCAATATCCTTTCAGCAAATGAATGTCTAGGAAGGTAAAAAGGGAAGAAAGAGAAAAAAGAAAATAGAAAAGAACACGCAAGAAAATGCTCCACCACCTTGAGGCACGTTCCTGACGTCATGATCATCATGGTGATTTTCTCGGGAACTACCAAAACCGTGAACCATCATCACCTTTTCAGCCTAGGGGGTGTAAATTGCAACTGCTACCCCTGTTACTCCACTTCAGGCACACATGTGGCCCACTAACTTCATACACTTAATGATGAGACTTTCGGTCTTCCTTACTCTATATAAATGATTTTCCTCCAGTATTATCATTCTTCCCAACATTTTCAACTCTTAGCAAAACTCTTGCATTTTTTCTTCCTCAAATTTCCCTTCTCCTTAAAAACTCCTTTGCTAATTTTAACAATGGCCGATCATCAGAAGAAGAAGACGCAGCTCAAAGGGCAATCTTCTGCATCAGCTCTTCCACCTTTTGCTAACTTAAGCGGTCCTAAAGTAGTGAAGAATCAGTAGTTTGTTCGCGAACCTTTGCCAGAAGAAAAGCGCCACATCTATGAATCACAGGTAATCATCCCAGTTACTGTTGCAGGTAGACCCTTAGTGATGTCTAGCCCGTTACCTCCTTTAGGTCTCGATTACTCTAGCATTAGCGACTTTTTTCCCTCCTATAGACTCACCAAACCTTTAGGGCAAAAATATTCTGGCAGAGTCCCCGCTGATGGTCCCGATAACCTAACTCTTTTCGACGTGGACCTTAGGTATCTCCACAATGGAGCCAGATTGTTTAGAGCCACCCCTTACTTCAAGGATTCTGAACTTTACCTCAACTGGTTGAAAAAGTAGAAAAAGTGAAAGCCCAGGATTGGAAACAAACTGGAATTTACGACCTTATAATGATGTCGAAGGTCGGCCCTACTTACTGTCCCCTTATGCTGGCCTCTTCTTTGTTTTTCTGGGACAACACCCATAACACTTTTCACCTTCCTTGTGGGATGATGACGCCTACATTGTTTGATGTAGCTGCTATTGTAGGTCTAAAACCCCACAGACTTGTTTATAACCTCGAAGTTGATAGCCAGGACACTATAGGATTTGCCAGCACAAAACATACTTATACGGCCTTTGTCCAACACTATCATAACAAAACCACCACTTCTGTCGAAAATGAGGAACATATAGCCTTCCTGGACATGTGGTTATCTCGCTGCATGTTTTGTACCAAATCTCTGCAGGTGGCACGAAAATATCTTGTTTTGGCAAATCAGTTGCACTTGAAAAGAGGTATCTGCCTGAGCGAGATGATTTTGGCCAGCCTCTATGAAGCCTTGGGCGAAGGTGCTGCCAAATTGAAGGACCCTGAAAGTCATGGAAACTTACTGTTATCAGGCCCTTTCTGGCTACTCCAGTTGTGGCTCAATGCCATTTTCGAACATAACCTCCCCAACAAAGGCGAAGTCGATGAAGGTTCGTCTTCAGTTTTTGAGAGACGAGTCGAATGGCCCCGCTCACTTCAAGCGAAGAAGGACATACTCTTCGAGCCAACCTATCCAACTTCATTCCTATGTTCGCCAAACGGTACGAGTTTACTTCGAGGATGGCTCCTTTTGCAGAAAGAAGATGCGGCCCTGAGTGGTTCACCAGGTCCTTCCCTGCTCCACTAAAGAAACAAGAATAGGAATCAAAGTTAATTTGGGATCAATTCCTCATACCTCGACTGTTGGTTCATAAACTAAACCTTGTCAAGGGTCAGGCCACATTAGTAGCCTACCAGCCAAACTTGGTGTCAAGGCAATTTGGGTTAATACAGACTTTTCCCAAGTGTTTATATGACAAGAAATCACACATCATACTTCCCCTCGCGGTGCTTTCTCCCCTTGACTGTTCAACACAATTGGCGCGTCATGCCCATAAATCCCTTCTTACGCCTGTCCATTTTGAACCCTCATACTTCTGCTCCCCATATTTTTTACGATTGGTGGTCAAAACATTATGCCTCAGAGTTTCTTGACGTTTCGAGCTTTACTCGCTTGATTGACCAAGCTTTCGTTGATGTACAGTACGTCTACCCATATCAAAGAGATTCAAGCCTTCCAGAAGTACTTCGAAACTGTCTATCGACCATACGATGTTAGTCGGACCATCCGCGAGGCTGCTGTTGTAACACCCTTCTAAACCCCGCAAATAATATATGCATAATCAGAGTAAAAGTTAACATGCATCCATAAAAGGGCATCACACAAAACTTGCACCACATTAAAACAATCTGTCATGCTCATAAACACCTTTCCATTTAGCAGCGGATTCATTAATGAAAATCCTTTAAAAGAAACATTTACTTTCATCATATAAAATCAACATCTCTAGGCACTAAGGCCAACATCTCATTATCTCAATTACTCCAAATATGAAAACATAACTTAGGTTACATAATGTAATTCTGAAACATAAGCAATCGATCCCCGTGTTACACGACCAGAGCATGACTCGACCCATAAATAATTACTAAACCGCTACACACGTAGCTACCTCGAACTACAAGCAGAACTTCATAAAGGCCTCCAGCAACCTAATCTGCAATGCCTCATAGAGCATTATAAAACAGCAGAAGGGTGAGAAATATTACCATAATAATCAAAGCATAAAATTACATATATAGGTTATCATGTAACACATATTCACATTTCTCACCACACTTCATTCCCATAATCATAATTATATCATGCTCACATATATCAACATTATGAACATTCGCAAGCACATCCCTTCATGCTTAATTTCACAATCATTCACAAGCACATTGATACAACAACAATATTATGCAATGTGACTCAACATATCCAATACAACTCAATGCTATGCGGTACCGACTCTCGTTATCTTTTTTCGGTTTTCACTCTAAACCGGGTCCACCCTTCTAGACCGATAACTCGTTATCATTTTTCGGTTTTTACTTTAAACCGGGTCCACCCTTCTAGACCGATAACAACCAAGCCCGTCCCCTAGGCTTCAAACCCACCCTTATAGGTTTGGGACAAGCCACTAGTTTCCACGAAACTAACAGACATTTCCTCTTGACTGAATGATGCATGTACAATCAACCAATCACAATAAATGCACTTAAGACCGTTCCCGCGTCTTAATCCCATGCATTCGAATAATTCACCCCTTCGAGAATTTCATCATGATTGCACATACAACATATATCAAACATTTATCAATGTATTCATTTCACACATCATCATCATCATACTCAACAACAATGCACACATACCACATATGTTCCCATGCATTTCCACAACAATCGCATATAAATATGCACTCACAATTCATTAAACAATACACATACATTCATCATTGTATTCACAATTCAACACGATCACCATATTATCACTCACAATGCACACATATCCATGATATGTTCTCATGCATTCTTCACAGTTATCAAACAATGCACACATATCCACGATATGTTCTCATGCATTATTCACATTTAATCACATACATACAATATGCATTTACAACATCTATCAAGCAATGCACACATATCCATGACATGTTCTCATGCATTCTATTCATACCACCATATACCAACAATATACATTCACAATTCAATATCATCACCGCATTATCAACAATGCACACATATCTACAATATGTTCTCATGCATTCTCAAGTAATTCATCATACAAGAATTACATCATGCTTACACGCATAACACATTTACCACGCAATGTGCATATATTCACAATGTTCTCATGCATACTTATTACCTAATTGTACACTACATCAAACCTTCACAAACTCACCAAATAATACGCACATTACCATTATTAAATAATACACACATAATCATTATCATGCTCTCATGTATTTATAATCGATCTGATTAATACTCATACCACAAGTCTAGGATTCACGCCCAAAGGCTACCCACAACACATATCATCACCATGGGTCACATACTTATTCATATCATAGAGGTATTAACCTATGTGAATCGATCCAACAATCACCACATGAGCAACACAGCAAAAGAAAAATGCTGTCACATTCGCCTTCATTCGCCTGGCGAACCCTCACAGCGAACCTTCGCCTGGCCTTCACCTGGCGAACTCTCTCAGCGAACACTCGCTAGGCTTCGCCTGGCGAGACTTCCCAACGAGCCCAAGTCAGTAGCTACTGACTTCATTCGCCACCATTCGCCAGCACCTTCGCTGGGCGAACCTTCACTATCCACCTTCGCTTGGCGAACTCGCCAGCAAAGTCCACTGGGACTTAATCATAATTACTCGCCAGCATTCGCTAGGCTTCGCTTGGCGAAGCTTCGCCTTCGCTCGCCTGGCGAGAGCCAGCGAACCTGCGCAGAACAGAACCCTATTCTGCCTCTCCTTCATCAATCCATCATCAACCAAACCTTGAATATCCAAATCAGTACAAATAGCATCAATACATGTTACCCGACTATTCTACGGTGTTATTACTCAGTTCCAACCGATTAAATCATCAATCTACCGATTAATCCAACATTTGCCCTAATTGGAAAGTGATGAAAACTCTACCAAAACCCCAACCCAACATACATAACATCATGCAATGATCAAATAGAAACATTTCTCACCCTTACCTCGATTAATCAGAGCTTCGAAATTGGTTCTTGAAGATTCTCCAAGCTTTTTCCCTTTTTCCTCTTCATTTCTCCTCTTCTTCTTTCTTTCTCTTTTCTTTCTTTCTTTCTATCTTTCTCTTTCTCTCCAATCCCCTTTTTATATCCTTTCATTTCTTTTCTTTTTTTCCTTCCTCTCTATTATTTTCTTTCCATTCCATTTCTCTCTTCACAATTATCTCATTTTATCATTAATTGGAAAATATCTACTAAGCCCACCTTATTCCACCAAATAGAATAAATTAGTTAAATCCATTAACTCATATTAAATAAATCTCATAACTTATTTAAATCAGATAAACCACCTAAATCAATCCATTAGTACAATTAATCAGTTATCGAAAATTGGGCTGTTACAACCCTCCCCCACTTTAGGAATTTTCGTCCTCGAAAATGTTATCTGATCCAAACAACTCTGGATACGACTCTCGCATTCCAATTCTTCCAAATCCAATTCTCCCATAACTACTTCCACCAAAGGAATCTCTATACTTCGAAGTTGTTTCTTATCAACAACTAGAACTAGCCACGCCTCCGAAGTCAAATTCTCTCTCACTTGTACACCATCCACCTGAATCAATGTACCTCTTCAACTTAGACATATGAACACCTCATGCAATCCTCTCAAGCGACAGCGGTAAAACAGTCTAACATGTTATCCGCCTCACGCTTCCACTGCGCTACTCTGATACAGATCAACAAAACACAGGGTGCTCACGAGACTTCAAGCTCGACCAATACCAATTACTACCATAACTCTCAAAACACGGCCTTACTTGGATTCTTTGATCGTTTCCATCGTCCCTTGCACGGTCTTTGATCCGAGTACAACACTCCCGTTGGACATGCAACAACACAAAGGAGTCATACCCTCATACCTAACGAACTTCGTACGATGTTGTTTCCGATACGAAATGGCAACAGTTATTGTAGGCAACTCCATCAACGACAATTAACTACCCTTAGATCCATCTTGGTCCAACACACAAGCTCTCAACGAGTCCTCTTCATACTGGATAGTTTTCTTTGTTTGTCCATGCCATTCACGGACGCTAGTCAGAGTTCATCTTCAACATGGCACCCAACCGCTTTCGCAATCT
The DNA here is from genome assembly GCA_963859935.3 of Lathyrus sativus. Taxonomy (NCBI): domain Eukaryota; kingdom Viridiplantae; phylum Streptophyta; class Magnoliopsida; order Fabales; family Fabaceae; genus Lathyrus; species Lathyrus sativus. Next base: position 473,764,429 of record OZ012741.1, on the reverse strand, counting down.
TTCCCATAATCTTAACGAAAAACTTGAGTTCCCATCTAACAGAATGATTCATCTTCACTGGTAGGCAACGAGTTACTCTTGTTAATCCATTCTTAACTGTCCAAATCAAATCATACTCCCTCAAATTCATCAGAAAACCCGACACAAAGCCCATGGGAATACTATCCCATCCCACTCGAAATACTCAACAGTTGTATCAGATCCAACCATCTCTAATGTCCATACTTCAATTCCCAGCAAGTCTAACCAACATATACAAACTCAATCAATTCCTTCTCCATCTATGGCTATCCAAAACTATTTCTCAAATTCGGTCGCATCTTCCTAGTACCTGCACGGATACTCCATCTTTCTCGATGTACTTCTCCCTGAGTACTCTTATCCAACTCACACTATTCAGAATACACACTTCATCACGACATCTCACAATACCATTTCCCTTAATCCGAAAATAAGCCCTCTGACTTTTATCCATTAAATTCAATTAATCTATCAACTCAACTCAGAATTCCGATTTCCTCGAACCTCATCAGAATACCAAAAGTCAATCTCAACATCCAAGGCTCAACTCCATAAGAAGTCTCTTCACAGGCCGAACTCATATCTGAATTTGCTTAATCAGTTATAACTTCCTTACCATCTTCATTAGTGTATACCAAAATTCCCGATTCGATATCTTAGCTACCACTTGGTCTCATCCGAATGGTAATTTAACCAAAACCATACTCCTTCAGGAGTTACAATTACTTCCCTGTCTCATATTTGACTCTCTCTCAAATAAAACAAATACCTTAAGGTCAGTAACCATCTCAAATCTCAACTAAACAATTGAGGCTTCCAAACTCCGGTACAAACACACAACAGCAACCCACTCCAATTTACTTGTCAGATAATCCCTCTCTGTACTTTATATTGCCTTCAAGCATAACCAAAACTCATTAATGTTATACTTAACACATCTCTTAATCATATCAACAAAGTATCTCAAAACACAACGACAATCCTGTCGGACTTGGCAAAACCAATACACGAACTGTTGACAGCTTTCTCAAAACTCTTTGAACTTTCTTCACAGTAGTACATCACTCCCTCTTCCCCAATACTAATAACTCAAGTTCCCTACGCTCAACATGAACCCCGATACTATCCGAACATATCCAAACACCATCGGTTACATAACCATTGACTCTCTCAATCAAGTGTGGAAAATCATTATATCAAACGGACACTCAGCTGTGAACTTATGGTGATAACACAAACCGCACTCTCCGCGCTTACCATAACATCCAAACATTTTTCGCCAATAAATACTTAATTCCATGTCACTACTTTCCCATCACATAGAGCATTGTAATATCTTCCAGCGCTTCTAATCTTGCGTCATTCTGAATTACGGTTTTCCGTTACGACAAAATCACGGAAACAACCCTTCCACACTTAAAGGTCATCCAATACCTCTCCAACTCTTGAAATGCTTAAGGGTCCAATTATACCAACCATGTATTCCACATCTCATTTCCTTTAGTAATCACTAGAAGTCATTATCCACCCTTATACTCAACTCCACAATCTGTTGTCGTAGCACACACACCAGACATAATTCTCAACACTACTCAATCAATTTAATTCTTCGACTGTCCAAACAGATATAATTAGTCAGCAAAACCGCCATCTTCCCACTTTCATTAGAACCCCGAATTCCCATCAAAATTAACCATCTCCTCACTATCTCGTGCCGACTCATCAACACACTTCTTAAGCACCTGGCTTAGCTCCAAACAATTCTCTGCTTACGCCACCTAAGTTTGCAAGACACGTCCATCCCATCCAACAGAACTCCAACTACTATCAACAAGAGATTAAGGGTGATCAGTTCCTCAATTTGTCAATAGGCAGCTGAAAATCATGATGGAGTATAGACTATCTTTACCAAACCACAAGAGTGTTAACCACCCACTGAGCTACAACTTCTACACCTACAGCATCTTGGAGAAGCACAACTTCTCCCCCACTTAGATCATTCCCACTTCTCCAGACAAGGTTAAGCAACAACATGTATCGACAGTGTTTTCACACACATGTCGCATACAAGGGAACAAATAATATTAGACAACTTGGCCGGACGGACCGACCTGCTCTGATACCACTAATGTAACACCCTTCTAAACCCTGCAAATAATATATGCATAATCAGAGTAAAAGTTAACATGCATCCATAAAAGGGCATCACACAAAACTTGCACCACATTAAAACAATCTGTCATGCTCATAAACACCTTTCCATTTAGCAGCGGATTCATTAATGAAAATCCTTTAAAAGAAACATTTACTTTCATCATATAAAATCAACATCTCTAGGCACTAAGGCCAACATCTCATTATCTCAATTACTCTAAATATGAAAACATAACTTAGGTTACATAATGTAATCCTGAAACATAAGCAATCGATCCCCGTGTTACACGACCAGAGCATGACTCGACCCATAAATAATTACTAAACCGCTACACACGTAGCTACCTCGAACTACAAGCAGAACTTCATAAAGGCCTCCAGCAACCTAATCTGCAATGCCTCATAGAGCATTATAAAACAGCAGAAGGGTGAGAAATATTACCATAATAATCAAAGCATAAAATTACATATATAGGTAATCATGTAACACATATTCACATTTCTCACCACACTTCATTCCCATAATCATAATTATATCATGCTCACATATATCAACATTATGAACATTCGCAAGCACATCCCTTCATGCTTAATTTCACAATCATTCACAAGCACATTGATACAACAACAATATTATGCAATGTGACTCAACATATCCAATACAACTCAATGCTATGCGGTACCGACTCTCGTTATCTTTTTTCGGTTTTCACTCTAAACCGGGTCCACCCTTCTAGACCGATAACTCGTTATCATTTTTCGGTTTTTACTTTAAACCGGGTCCACCCTTCTAGACCGATAACAACCAAGCCCGTCCCCTAGGCTTCAAACCCACCCTTCTAGGTTTGGGACAAGCCACTAGTTTCCACGAAACTAACAGACATTGCCTCTTGACTGAATGATGCATGTACAATCAACCAATCACAATAAATGCACTTAAGACCGTTCCCGCGTCTTAATCCCATGCATTCGAATAATTCACCCCTTCGAGAATTTCATCATGATTGCACATACAACATATATCAAACATTTATCAATGTATTCATTTCACACATCATCATCATCATACTCAACAACAATGCACACATACCACATATGTTCCCATGCATTTCCACAACAATCGCATATAAATATGCACTCACAATTCATTAAACAATACACATACATTCATCATTGTATTCACAATTCAACACGATCACCATATTATCACTCACAATGCACACATATCCACGATATGTTCTCATGCATTCTTCACAGTTATCAAACAATGCACACATATCCACGATATGTTCTCATGCATTATTCACATTTAATCACATACATACAATATGCATTTACAACATCTATCAAGCAATGCACACATATCCATGACATGTTCTCATGCATTCTATTCATACCACCATATACCAACAATATACATTCACAATTCAATATCATCACCGCATTATCAACAATGCACACATATCCACAATATGTTCTCATGCATTCTCAAGTAATTCATCATACAAGAATTACATCATGCTTACACGCATAACACATTTACCACGCAATGTGCATATATTCACAATGTTCTCATGCATACTTATTACCTAATTGTACACTACATCAAACCTTCACAAACTCACCAAATAATACGCACATTACCATTATTAAATAATACACACATAATCATTATCATGTTCTCATGTATTTATAATCGATCTGATTAATACTCATACCACAAGTCTAGGATTCACGCCCAAAGGCTACCCACAACACATATCATCACCATGGGTCACATACTTATTCATATCATAGAGGTATTAACCTATGTGAATCGATCCAACAATCACCACATGAGCAACACAGCAAAAGAAAAATGCTGTCACATTCGCCTTCATTCGCCTGGCGAACCCTCGCAGCGAACCTTCGCCTGGCCTTCGCCTGGCGAACTCTCTCAGCCAACACTCGCTAGGCTTCGCCTGGCGAGACTTCCCAGCGAGCCCAAGTCAGTAGCTACTGACTTCATTCGCCACCATTCGCCAGCACCTTCGCTGGGCGAACCTTCACTATCCACCTTCGCTTGGCGAACTCGCCAGCGAAGTCCACTGGGACTTAATCATAATTACTCGCCAGCATTCGCTTGGCGAAGCTTCGCCTTCGCTCGCCTGGCGAGAGCCAGCGAACCTGCGCAGAACAGAACCCTATTCTGCCTCTCCTTCATCAATCCATCATCAACCAAACCTTGAACATCCAAATCAGTACAAATAGCATCAATACATGTTACCCGACTATTCTACGGCGTTATTACTCAGTTCCAACCGATTAAATCATCAATCTACCGATTAATCCAACATTTGCCCTAATTGGAAAGTGATGAAAACTCTACCAAAACCCCAACCCAACATACATAACATCATGCAATGATCAAATAGAAACATTTCTCACCCTTACCTCGATTAATCGGAGCTTCGAAATTGGTTCTTGAAGATTCTCCAAGCTTTTTCCCTTTTTCCTCTTCATTTCTCCTCTTCTTCTTTCTTTCTCTTTTCTTTCTTTCTTTCTATCTTTCTCTTTCTCTCCAATCCCCTTTTTATATCCTTTCATTTCTTTTCTTTTTTTCCTTCCTCTCTATTATTTTCTTTCCATTCCATTTCTCTCTTCACAATTATCTCATTTTATCATTAATTGGAAAATATCTACTAAGCCCACCTTATTCCACCAAATAGAATAAATTAGTTAAATCCATTAACTCATATTAAATAAATCTCATAACTTATTTAAATCAGATAAACCACCTAAACCAATCCATTAGTACAATTAATCAGTTATCAAAAATTGGGTTGTTACAGCTGTTACTTTAAAGGAAAAGATTTCTAAAAAAATGGAAAATTTAAAGATTCCCTCATCTGTTCCTCGTGAGAAACGGTATGAGGTTGCCTTTAAAATCTTTCCCCCGAAAGTCCCTCGATTACCAACTGCTGGTTTTGGCGTGGCTCTTGCCCCTCCATTTCCCGATTGGTTCATCTGTGGATACCCCATAAAGATCCTTTGACAGCAGTCGAAACCCAAAGCGCAGCAGGTGGTCCCGACTAAACATACACTCGATACTTTTAAAGGGCACCTTCATGTTAGTATCGAAGATGTTTGCATCGAATCCGACATTCTTGAAGGTTCATCCCCCTTTGATTTGGACTCTTCTACCTGAGATTTATTGTTACTAATTGGTATTGGCATGATTTATTTTTTTGCAGCTGCTCCTAAAAGAACTGCCCCAACACCAAAAACTGAAGGAAAGGTCGAAGACCAAAAGGTAATCTCCCGCAAGCCTCTGATATTTCGACTTCCTTAATTACTCTTAACACCCTATGTTGCTTCCAGGCTAGTCGAAAACCACCCACCCCACAAAAGTGGCTCAAAAGGGCTTCTGCTCATATTATTATTGACTTAGATGACGAAGATGGATCTCCTTGCGAGAATGTTCAAATAAAAAGAAGGCGAAAAATCACCCATGACCTGGATACTTCTGATGCTCCATCTGCTCCCCCTACAACCAACATTCCCCAATCCAACACTCCCCCTCAAGATCTTACTAGAGCTCCCACAGAGGGTGCCTCGATCCCAACTGTTGTTCCTATAGAGAGTGACAACTCCAGCCCTGCTGATGAAAGTGGTAAGGTATATTGTGCATCTAACTTTTCTTATGGGCCTTTGTACTGATTTTTTTCTTCTGATGTCTGCTTTTCTTTCTAGGCTGATGCTGAGGTTTTGAAAGCTGATCCAACCAAGCTTCCCCTATCACTCTATCCCTTGAACATCCAAGGTGAGCCTACTTACCATGCCACCTCTGATTTGAGTTCTGGTATGAGTTCTCTTGGAGAGATTAATAAGCCTGATTTTTTCACAGTCCCTCATTCACTTGCGAAGACAACGACTCAACAGTCTCAAACTGATGGATCTGACCACGAAGAGAAAAATACTTTGGTTGATCCTGTTATAGCAGATAATGAAGCCAATACTTTGGAGGGGGCACAAACTTGGTCGACACAAATATTTCTCCTTTGGATCAAACGAGGGCTGTAGATGAAAAGGACGCAAAGGGCGATAATGTCGTCTAAGACCAAGCCATACGCCAGTCCAAATTGAACGAGTCCAGTGACGGAGGTACTGGAGATGAAATGGAAGAGGATGACATAGAGGAGGACCAAAACAAATAAGTAAAACTTGAGGAAAATCCTGTCGAGAAAACTACCACTGTTGAAGTGATTAAAACCCCTACTGCTTATGCTTCCAAGGAAACTAAAGCAGCCCCCCTCAAAGGCGAAGCTCAGCTTACCACAACCAAACTTGATGCATTGAAGGTTTCTAACCCTCGACAGTACATCAGACTCCTCTTGAGCAGGCGAGGTAATTCCTCTGGCAAGACCCCTAGCACTTCGACCTCTGAAGGCCAAACCTCGAGTCAACCAACTGAAAGCATTCTTGAAAAGATTAAGAAAAAGATCTTCAAAGGGGATCTTTTCTCTCTTCTGCAGATGGGCCCAGTCAACCATCTTTCCTTAAAAGATCTTCTACAACAAGTGAATTTAAAATCGATTTCTCCTGAGGCCGCGAGCGTCATTCAAGAAGTTGGCATCTTAATTGACCAAGTTCATAAAGACTTTCGGCTATTGCCCTAGATTGAAAATGACATTTCAACGAAAACAGGCAGTGAAGCTGCTGCTTGGACTGCTGTTGTCGAATCTGAAAAAAAGATTGCTGAATTGGAGGAGAGTAAAGAGAAGAATAAACAAGAGGTCATTGCTAATGAGGCGAACATTGCCTGTTGGGAGCGTAAGATAAAAAAACTTCGCAACAAAATAGAGAAAGCCAAGAAAAAGAATGTTGAATTGTCTTCTTTTGATGATTCCTCCCTATCAATTGAGCTTGAACACGCTGTTAATTTCACCGAGGAAGCCCGTCGCTTGGAAGATGAGGTTGCCCAACTAAGAACAGACAAAGCCCAATGCAAGAACCGCATCAAACTCAAAAAGTCGAACTACCTCAAGATGAAGGCAAATCTCCATTTTTAGTTTATTAGATCTTTTTGTAACAGAGCATCTTTGCTGGCCTTTGTAAGCCCTGCTTTTAACTTTTTGTTTGTAAGACACTGGACCATTTTGGCGTATTTGTTAATCATCATTTATGTCTTTGCTTTATATTCAGTTGTTACTCTGTTGATATGTTTACCTCTTGAAGTGCAGGCTTATATTTTTTCAAATATTTGCCATTTACTTTTAATATTCTCTTATATTTACTCAACTCTGTCACTTCGTATGCCCCGTTAAAGAAGACCTTCGACACCTGGAATGGTCCTTCCCACTTTGGGGACCATTTGCTTAAAGACCTAACCTTTCGATCCATAGGCAGGATTACTCTCCATACTAAATCTCCAACTAGGAAAGCCTTTGCTTTAACCTTCTTGTTATATGACTTCTTCACTCTTTTCTTCTGTCTTCTCAAGAGTTCTAGAGCTTTAAGTATTTCCTCATCCAAATTTACTAACTCATCGAGCATCATATCCCAATAGATTTCTCGAGGGATTTCGTGATGCCTCTGAATTCTGACCGACTGTATATATATCTCGACCGACAATACTGCGTCATGGCCAAAGGTCAGACGATAAGGGGAAGTATGGGTTGCTTCTTTAGGGGACGTTCGACATGCCCATAAGACTTGGTCCAACGTTTTATGCCAGTTTTTAGGCTTACTCCCAATTTGTTTTTTTATCATGCTGATTATTACCTTGTTTGCTGCTTCGACTTGGCCATTGGCCTGGGCGTAATAAGGCGTCGAAGTGAGAAGTTTAAATCCCATTTCTCTGGAAAAATCCTGCATTTTCCTACCTGTAAACACTGACCCTTAGTCTGTCATTATTGTTTCTGGCAGCCCAAATCTGTAGATGATGTATTTCTGAATGAACTCGATGATATCCTCTTGGTCTAGTTTAGGCAGAGGTATTGCTTCGATCCACTTGGTGAAGTAGTCTATCCCCACCAGAATATACTTTTGGTTTCTGGAAGATGCAGGTCGGATCTCTCCTATTAAGTTTTAAGCCCATCCTCTGAATGGCCATGGCTTGACTATGGAGTGTAACTCGCTTGCTGGAACATGTTGTATGCTAGGGTGGACTTGGCATTCCTGGCAACCTTTGGCAAACTCGATGCAATCTTTCAGCATCGTGGGCCAGTACATCCCTTGGCGAAATAGTAGCAATTTCATCTTGTGTCCTACCTGGTGCGCTCCACATGTCCCACCATAGACTGATGACAATGCCAAGTATGCCTCAGATTCACTAAGGCAATTAAGTAAAACTCCCTCAGAGGTTTTCTTAAAGAACTTGTTTCCTAAAAGGACATAGCTTAGCGCTCGATATCTTACTTTTCGTTCTGTGGTTGCTGAAGGGTTCTGAAGGTATTCGACCAAAGGTTTCCTCCAATCTTTGTCTGTCAGACCTTCAACCGTAAAATTTTTGAAGGTTTCCTCGTCAGAGTAGCCAAACTTTGTAACTTCAACATCTGACGGTCGCAGGCCTACGGACACAACCTTACCCCTGGCCTCGATTGCTTCTTGCAAGTTTTCTTTCGAGACCCTATATCCTGATGCGATTTTTGCCAAATAATTGGCTACCTGATTGTGTAGTCGTGGTATATGTCAAATAGTGCAGACTTCGAATTTTTTTAGTAGCCTATTGGCTATCACGAAGTACATAATGAGATTTTCTTTAACACACTTGTACTCCATTGTTAGCTGTTTCATAACCAACTCCGAATCTCCCATTATTTCGACTTGGGTTACCCCCAATTCTAACAAAATTTCAAGTCCGGCTATCAAAGCTTCATACTCATCCTCATTATTGGAGCATAGGCCCTCAACTCTATACTTGAATTCTGTTGTAATTTTGTCAGGCGAAATAATCAGCAGGCCTATGCCTGTCCCTTTCTTGTGGCTAGAACCGTCGAAGTATAACTTCCAGGGCTCTAGTTCGACAATGTTCAGGGTATTTTCATTTATGAAGTGATCGACGATGAAGTCTGTCACTATTTGTCCTTTGACTGCTTTTAGCGGTCTATACGTCAGTGAGTATTCAGTTAATGCTAATGCCCATTTACTGATTCGACTATGCAAAATAGGCTTGGATAACATATGTTTAATAATATCGAAATGCAACGAGACATAAACATCAACTGGTTTTATATATTGCTTCAACTTTATACATGAGAAATAAAAACATAAGCATAATATTTATATCTCGCTATACCTAGTTTCTGCGTCATTCAAAACCCTGCTAAGGTTGTAAATGGCTCTTTCGATGCCATTCCCGTCCTCTTGAGCGAGCATTCTCCCTGGAGTTTTGTCTGACACTGCTATGTACAATCTCATGCTTTTGCTTTGACACGGAGGCGAAAGGACTGGAGGATGAGTCAAGTAGTCTTTGATCTTGTCGAAAGCTTCTTGCTGATCTCCCCCCATTCGAACCTTTCTTTAGTGACTCGAAGCAATGGCGAGAAGGCCTGCGTTTTGCCACTAAGGTTTGATATGAATCTTCTTAGGAAGTTTATTTTACCCAGCAAGGATTGAAGTTCCTTTTTGTTTGATGGCGTTTTCGCTTCCATGATGGCCTTTGTCTTGTTCTGGTTGATTTCGATCCCCTTTTTATGGACTACGAAACCCAAGAAATATTCCGCTTGTACACAAAATGCGCACTTCAGGGGGTTCATCTTGAGGCAAAACTTTCTCATCCTTATGAAGGACTTGCGCAGATGTTCTACATGAGCTTTTCGTGACACGGATTTCACCACAATGTCATTGATATATATCTGCATAAAAGACTCAATGTAATCATGAAAAATTGAATTCATCGCCCGCTGGTATGTTGCCTCAGCATTCTTCAGGCCAAAAGGCATCACTACCCACTCGTAAGTGCCTAAGGCCCCTGGGCAACGAAACGCTGTTTTGGGAACGTCACCCTCAGCGATGAAAATCTGGTTGTAACCAGAGTATCCATCCAACATGCTAAGGTACTCATGGCTAGCGGATGAATCGACTAGCATTTCTGCCACCGGCATCGGATAATCATCTTTAGGGGTTGCTGAATTTAAATCCCTAAAGTCTATGCACACTCTTAGAGACCCGTTTTTCTTAATGACAGGTACAATATTGGCTAGCCATTCGATATACCTGTTCGTACGGATGAACTTGCATCGAAGGAGTATTTCGATTTCTTACTTTATTTTTGAGAGGATTTCAGGAGCGAAACGTCTTGGGCTCTGTTTGACTGGCCTTTTGCTCGGTTTGATTGGCAATCTATGCTCGACTAGATCTCTCTTTAGACCGGGCATCTCGTCATAATCCTAAGCAAAACAATCCATGTACTCTCGCAACATCTAGATTGTCTCGACCCTGAGTTGGGGGTCGAGGTTGGCACTGATATACGTCGGCCTCTTGACTATTCCATCTCCCAGATCCACTTCCTCTAATGGATCTTGCGCTAGCATTTTAGCATCGTTAGCCAAGGGATCTTTCTCAAAACCCAGAGGCTCATCGTCTTAAATAGCGTCGAGCCTTTGACCTTCATACTGAATTTTGTCCGGAGGTTCAGGGTTGAAATTCCCACCTGAGCCCATTTGCTCAGATTCTTCATTGGCTTTCTCAGCCATTTTGTTGTTGGCAGCCTCCAGGGCCGTTTGTAGTTTAGTTTCGGCCACGTAGGCCAAAATCCTTTGAAGTGCTATGGCTTCAGTCATCATCGCTAAATTCACTTCCCCATCCAGTGGGGTCTATAGGAAGTGTGCCAATGTATAGGAGCCTCTCACCTGGCACTTCTTTATCCCAGCGGAAACCGTCGACGGGATGTAGATAAAGTGAGCAATACACTTCATCGTTTGGTACAAATTCGAAATCTGCAGGTACGCAGGGGCCTATGCTGGCCAAATGTTTGTCAAATTGCCTTCGATCAACATGGTTTATGGGCGCCTTAAAATATCCTTGGTCTGCTTCAATATTCTCGACAATGCCATCTGGTCTCCATATGACAATCATTTGATGCATTGAAGATGGCACCGCCCCCACTCCATGAATCCATTCCCTTCCAAGCAACAAATTATAGTTGGCAGTGGTTTCTACCACCATGAAGACAGTTGGACGAGTAATGGTTCCGACTGTAACATTCCCTTGTATGACTCCCATAGTCGAACCCACTTTGCCTTCATAGTTTGAAAAAACCATGTTGTGTGGTTTTGTATCAGTCTCATCTTTTCCAATCTTATTCAACAGGAAATATGGCATTAGGTTCACTGTGGCGCCACAATCCACCAAAATTTTATTAACTGGGACTTTCTCCACTTTTGCCGTGATATAAAGAGGTATCAAATGATTCTTCATCGCCTCCGTGGGTCGTTCAAAGAATGCATTTTATTCTTCGACACAGCCATTATTCATCACATAGTAGCACACAGGCTTATGAGCCGCCATCTCCCAATTCGTGTAGGTGTCCAGTTTTCGACCACTGATATTCTGTCGAATTCCCTGGGCATCACTGATACTACATTAACTAAAATATCCAGAGAATCGTCAGAGTCTGAATCAAAATTATCAGTCATTTCATCGTCGACCCCAACCGGTTTTCTCTGCTCTTCGACCTGGGCAGGAAACAATCTACGTTCTACAGGTGTCTTCCTAAATGCTTTTGTTCGTCCTTCTTCATTTTCGACAGGGGCGTTGGTACTGGATTCCGGCCGGTCCCTTTGTGAGCTTTCCCTGAGTGCTTTTCTCTTACGTTGTTCCCGTCTCCATTGTGATCGAGACATGGGATTCTTTCCTTTATAGTTTTCAGATACATGGGCAGCTTTTGTAGAGTGGAACTCCTTCCGATAACTCAATGAAGATCCTCTTTTCACCTCAAAGTTCTTCCACCTTTGTTGCCCCTGCTGTCTATTCTCATTAGGCTTTGTCCACTTACCATCAGTAGCCTTAGCGTTGGGTTTGAAACTGGTGGGTTTGTTTGTCGGAGGCCTTGTGCGAGGCTCAGATCTCCTTTAGAGACTACTTCGAGGGTCGAATCTGGGCCTTTCCTTATTTTATCTTAGCCTCCGTGTTCCCTACAACTTATGTGCGGCCTTTTTGTCGAAAATGGCGCTGCATCGAGGACATAGCATCACACTGGATCCTCTCTCCTGGCAACGGTGGAAGAAAGCAACAATCGATTCTTCCTACTCTAGATAAGCTTCCCTAGTGTGTGCCCCCTGGTAATTTGATTCGCTATCCCCTACATCTTTGTGTTGAGTGATCTCTACCATATTAATTTCAGCTTCTTCGACCAGATTAAGCTTCCTTAAGCCTAACTCCACATCTTTAGTGGCCTGGTCCACTTTGACGAAGTTATCAGCAGTTTCTTTGGTCACTATTGCCAAACCTAGATTGCTCTTATCATTTGAACTTACACCTTCATCAATTTGGTCAAGGTCATCAACGGCCATTTTCACACAGTCCTTTCGTCCAAAACCCATGGTGACTTTTGCCATTACATCCTCATCTATGAAATTATCAGTAACTTTTATCATGTCGATTGAAAAATTGCGGCCATCAATAGCTTCAACCATGTTGGCTTCCACCGGTTTTGTATAATGTGCATCCGCCATTTGCAAAGGGTCTGTGTCGACTTTCATCTGGCCACTAGCCTTCTCTCCAAACTTCAGACGTCCTTCCTGAATTGCATTTTGAACATGATCCCTGAAAAGAAAACATTGAGATGTTTTATGGCCCAAAAAATTATGGTATTTACAAAACCCTCTTTTCTTCCTTTGTTCTATAGACGGTATTTTAGCACCAGGTGGCACTACCATTTGTCCGTCTTTGACTAACAAATCGAAGATTTCATCACATTTTGTGATGTCAAAAGTGTATGTTTTCTTTGGGAACCTATCGTTCTTTTCGGATTTGACACAATTCTTCCCCTGTGGGGGAGCTATTACTTTACAAGAGTAAGGTGGTCCTTGTTTGAGTTCAGCAAGATCCATTTCGCCTTCGTCGAAGTACACAGGATCATCGAATAACCCTTTGAAATTCTCATTGAATTCGACAAAAGCTACCTTCTTATTTTTATTGAACTTAGCCTTTTCGTCTTTGAGCCTTTCCAATTGTCGAACTCGATCAACTAGTTGGGCCATGTCCCTTAGATACTGGGTGTCCAACTTCTTCCTAATGGAATAGTCAAGGCCTCCAGCGACCATTTTGACCAACTCGTGTTCAGGGACCTGTGTGAAACATCTGGCCTTAAGCAAACGGAACCTATTAAGGTATTCTTCAATTGGCTCAGAAAACTTACGCTTCACACTAGCAAGTTCTTTTAAGCTAATCTTGGTCTGGCCCATATAGAACTGTTCATGGAATAAAAGTTCTAACTGGGTCCAGTTGCACACCGTATTAGGGGGTAGCGTTGTGAACCAAGTGAAGGAATTTTTAGTGAGAGAACTTGGGAAGTATTTTATTCTAAGGCTCTCATCATTTGCTATCTCTCCAACCTCGATTAGATAACGGGCCACGTGTTCGACAGTGGACTCCGTCGTATCTCCTAAGAACTTAGTAAACTTGGGCACTTTCGTTCTAGGAGGCAATTTTGCCTGCAGGATATAATCCACTATTGGGGAGGTGTAGTTTGGCCGAGTGAAACCAGTGTTCAACCTGTTTCGAACCATAATTCTCTCAACCATGGCTGCTAAATTATTGTCGACAACCACATTATTGCGTCGAACCTATTGGACGACATTACCTGCATCCTGGTTTCGATTTACCATAATTACCTCTGGGTCTCTCTCCCCTGGACCACGAACCTGCTCTCTTAACGTTTCGACCCTAGGTGGTCCGTCTATGGGATGACCTATCCTTTCCTGGATTTCCACTACTGGCTGATGTCCCAAAGCCTGTCGTGGAATGTTTGCTATCAGGGCTTGATTCCTGGCTAGGGGAGGTACCCCCATGAATTCAGCCAATCGCGTCAACTGTATTGCTAGTTGTTGATTAGTGTGGGTTGTATTTTAGATCAATGGTTGAAAGATTTCCCCCATGGTTTGGGACAATGTCTGAACCATTTGCAAATTGCTTTCATCCATTTGCTGTCTTAAGTATGCGACAGAGGTGTTGGTCAAGTTAGGACCTTGTGTCGAATATCCTAGGCTTGAGCTTTGGGGATTTCGACCAACGTTCGCGCCAGGCCCAGATCCTTGTAATGGCGAAGCCATCGTATGATCTGAGCATATGGGGGCGCATTTTGGAGTCCTTGCATTACAATTGTGGGCATCCCATATGGGGGATTTCTTGGTGACTGTGAAAACCCGGGGGGAGCAAACTGTCTGGAAGTCAAACTTCCTCCTAACAGTATTTGAGGATTCGATGTTGGAGACCCAATATATTCCAACACTGGTTGACTATAAGGTCTTATCACAGTCGACCCAGCCCCAAGTACTGAGGGTGTCGGTTCTGGCCTCATAGGATGCGACGTTTGTTCACCTGTTGACGGTATCGATGGCGGGACTGCACTGTTCATTGTTCTTTCATTAGAATCGTCTCCTTGGGAGTTAGGATTATTTTGCTGACTTGCATCTGTCGCCATATTCCGAATGTTTTGTCTTGTCAGCCTTTCTTCGTTTACAACAGTAATTCTACCACTTCTTAGTAACATAAAACACACTTTTCACGAACATACCAATAAGACTATAATCTTTACAAGTCTTGACTATACGGTGGAATTTCTTCTTAGCACAATCCCATTGGGCGTGCCATTTTGTTTCCCTTGAAAATCGGAAAAAAATCACTGATCTTCCAAATCTAACTTTGGTGACTCACAGGATCGATCAGATTGATCCTAGGACATTTGTTAAAGGTTTTCCTTGAACATTTATCTAAGTTTTACGCTTTTGACAATATTTGGGAGAAGGTTCTTAAAGTTTATCTATTCGACTCTAGGATAAAAACACATAAAGTTCTAACAAAGAAAAAGATACAAGTTTTAAAAGAAAGAAGTTGAGGAGGAGGACGAAGTAAAAAAGGGAATGGAAAGGGAAGAAGGTTTGCAAGAAAGATAAAGAAGACTTTGTAAAATTTAAACAAGTAAAATAGACTTCATTAAAAATAAAAGATGGTGTGTTTACATCACGTACATTCTCCTTGATACTCTTTTCTCTACACTCGGATACTTTGAGTAAACTTAGGAGTGACTTGCACAAATAGTAAATTACCACACATATTCTATGTCTAACACTTCCTATTTATAATAGCAAAAAATAACTACTAATAACTTCCCATATCACCATCTTTCGCCACTTGTCATGATGCATGGATCCATTGTTCATAAGGTGCCGTGTGTCCTCTTAGTCATCTTGGTGAATGAAACTGTTCCCGCCAAGTTATTTGAATTTCAAATCTTCAAAAAAAAAACCACCAAACAGTAACACAGTCGAAGCCTTTGTTGTTTCAAGTCTGGTGAGTGCTTCAACTATTCCTCCTTAGCTATCTCACATCCCTCGACCAACTCTTGCCTCCAACCCGCTTTCAGTGCTTTTCCTTAGATCTCTTCATTTTTGCGAGAGGCGTCGAATTTAGGAGCTAACAGGAACATACTAAGTGGGGACTTTCCTTGCAATGAAGAGTTCGAACAGGATCTTCAGGAAAAGACTAGAAACAAGACCAGACTCACCGTGGAAGCTAGTGACCACTAGACCTCTAAGGCCTGCTGGGGAAATTCAGGTATTCACTGGGGATGCTGGTAACGACCAACCATCCTAAGATCAAGTTTAGACGAACATTGCCAATAACCATTGGCCGTTTAGAGGATATGGTAACGATCGAAATCGAGGTGCTAACACCAATCGGACTTTAAACGATGTCAGTCAAAACATTACTGGTCTTTCCAATAAATATGGTGACAAACCAAATCAGCAATACCTAATAACCATTGGATTTTATGCAATGCTGGTGACTACTGGACTTTTTGAGGAACACTAGTAATGACTAGACTTCATGGGGAGATGTTGGAAACGACCATATTCCAATAACAATTCGATTTTAAGTAATGCCATTAACAACTGGACTTCCTGGGGAAATGTTGATAACGAACAACATTCAGAGAATATAACAGAGTTGGATGAAGTTTGCCAATTTACAATTGGACTTTTAACAATGCCAGTAACCACTGGATTTTCTAGGGGATTGGTGACGACCAAAATGGTAATACCAATAACAATTGGATATTAAGCAATGCCAGTGACTACTGAACTTCCAAGAGGATATGGTGATGACCAAATCAACGATACCAATAACGATTGGATTTTAAGCAGTGTCAGCCAAAATGTTACTGGACTTTCAGCAGAGTCGGTTAACAAATAGAACATCTTCTAGAGGGATAGATTCAGGTAAACACCAGATCTTAAGGATAAGCTGCAACATTATTAACGACTAAAGTTTGGTAACTACCAATTAGCAGTATTAGATAGGGGTCAACGACCGACATATTGCTAGTCACAACTAGACTTTACAGGGGAATCTGGTGACAACCAGACAAGCAAAATCAAAAGGGAGCTAGTAATAACTAGATTTCCTGGGGAGTCCAGAGAGAAATAAAACCTTCCCTGGGGTTTAAACCAAAAACAGAGGATTTTCTTATAGTGAAGAGTTCGAACGGGATCTTCAGGAAACAACTGGAGGTGTAGGTGGCAAACAAAACATCCTAAGATGCACTAAGAGTGTTGGTAACAACCAAACATCCTAAGATTCACTGGGGATGTTGGTAACAACCAGCCATCCTGAGACGAACGATGCTAATAACCATTGGACTTTAAATAATTCCAGTCAAAACATTACTGAACTTACTGGGGATAAGGTGACAACCCTAATCCACAACACCAGTAACAAAAATATTTTTGCACAGAACGCCAGTCAAAACATTACTGGATTTTAAGAGGGGATAACCATCAAACGGAGATGCCAATATCAATTGGACCTTAATCAACATCATTCAAAACATTACCAGATTCCAGGGGTTTGCTAGTAACAACTAGACTTTATGGTGACAACCAAACAGTGATACCAATGATCATTGAATTTAAATAATGCCAGTAACTACTATACTTTCCGGGGATATAAGTATTTATCACAATAATACTTAAGCTAGATAACTTGACAAAGTTAAGGTAACAACTAAAGGGTAAGCTCGTGGTAACATGTTTGAAGCAGAGGAGTTTGGTAACGACCGAAGGATCTCAAGACGACATCCAGTAACCACTGGGGAACTAACACCTGACAGATTCCTAACAAAGAAAACCGCTCAACTGGATCACAAAGGCTACAACCAGAACAGACCAAAACAAGAGGTATGCTGGAAAATGCATATGCTAAAAGTATGATGCAGATGCAATGTCGAACGACTCGCAGGGGAAAGCAACAAAAGATAGATAACGATCTTATCACAGGGGAAATGAAAGAATCACACTGAACCCTGACGCTGGAGAATAATCTTAATTTTCTGGTAGGAAATGATCCCTTTTGTTCCTGCAAACTTGCTGGAGAGAGGTCACAATTTCAATACAGCTGACAAGATAACTAATCAAAGATATTGACACTCCATAGCGCGGCGACGTGGGGAAATAAATATATAGAATCTCATTTTGCTGAAATGATGGTATCAAGGTTTCAACCGTTCTGTCCTTGTGAGAGGAGGCTAAATTTACACTGTCATATTGCAATCAAAGTTATGTCTTGCTTGTTAATTAACTTCTTCAAAACAAATTTTGCTGTTTCAAAAACTTTTGCTTTCAAAAAATCATTATTAACGGATAAGTGATATTTTGCATAACAAAAAAAAGATAGAGCATAAACAAAGATTGGTCCAAATATGATTTTATTCAAAGATGGAAACTTGCGAAAGGCAAAGTCCCATGGAACAATTACAATTTGGAAAAATGGCAATATATGTAAAGGTTTACAAAAACCAACGATCATCCAGTCCTAACTAACTAAGAGCCGGTCTGAAATGCTGTCTCTGACGAGAGTAGTGGGGAATGGGCCTCTTCGACATCCTGCTGCAGTAGTGACAACTTCTAATGCAGTGAAATGCCTTTTGTTGCTCATTTTTATCTAAGTCGCCTTTCCAAGTTTTCGACTTAGCGAGCTTTTTCTTTCTTTTTTTTTTATCCCTATTTTTTGCCTAGATCTCCTTCGTAGGTTATGATCCACCGGGATGCCCCTTTTTTTTTGCCTAAGTTGCCTTTCCAAGTTTTCAACTTAGCGATTTTTTAGGCATAATATTTTCTTACTGCATCTAAGTTCACGGGATGAGGGAGTTGTTCACCATCCATCGTCGCAAGGATTAGAGAGCCTCCAGATAAGACCGTCTTCACAACGAACGGGCCATCGTAGTTTGGCATCTATTTTCCGCGCATGTCTCGATGTACTGGTAGGATCATTCTGTGTACCAACTCACCCTCTTTATATTTTTTGACCTGGACTCTTTTATCAAAGGCTCTCTTCATTCTCTTTTGGTAGAGCTGACTGTGGCACATTACCGTTATCCTCTTCTCGTCAACAAGGTTTAGAGTATCGAACCTTTCTTTCACCCATTCAGCTTCTTTGAGCTTGGCTTCCATTATGACCCTTAACGAAGGTATCTCAACCTCAATAGCTAATACTGCATCCATCCCGTAGACCAGGGAGAAAGGGGTTGCCCCTGTTGAAGTACGAACAAATATTATATATCTCTGCAAAGCAAACGGTAGTATTTCATGCCAATCTTTATAAGTTACAACCATCTTCTAACAATCTTTTTAATGTTTTTGTTTGTAGCTTCAACAACGCCATTCGTCGTAGGCCGGTAAGGAAAAGAGTTATGATGTTTAATTTTAAAATTGTCACAAAGCTCTTTCATTGTTTTGTTGTTCAGATTTGTCCCATTATTTGTGATGATCCGGTCAGGGATTTTGTAACGACAAATAATCTCCTTTTTGATGAATTGGGAAACCACCTGCTTTGTTACATTTGCATAGGAGGCAGCTTCTACCCACTTGGTGAAATAGTCGACAGTGACGAGGATGAACCGATGGTCGTTAGACACTTTGGGCTCAATCACTCCGATCATATCGATACCCCACATTGAGAACGGCCAAGGTGATGTCAACATGTTCATAGGATGCGATGGCACGTGCATTTTATCTGCGTAAATCTGGCATTTATGACATTTTCGGGAGAATAGGATGCAGTCAGTCTCCATAGTCAACCAGTAATAACCAGCCCTCAAGATTTTCTTTACGATGGCATGGCCGCTTGCATGAGTACCAAAAGCACCTTCATGAACTTTTGTCATCAGCATGTCTGCTTCTCTTTTGTCAATACATCAGAGTAAGACCATGTCGTGATTTCTTTTATACAGAACATTATTGCTAATGAAGAACTTGGATGACAATCTTCGGACGGCTCTCTTATCGATTTTAGAGGCATCAACCAGATACGCATGATTCTGAAGGTAACTTTTGATGTCATAGAATCATGGTTTTCCATTAGACTCTTCTTCGGCCATCATGACGTATGTTGGCGTAGTCTTTCTTTAAATCCTAATCAAGGGAATTTCATTGACAAACTGAACCTTCCACATTGATGATAGCATGGCTAAAGCATCAGTAATATGTGTTTCAGACCTCGAGATGTGTCTGAAAGTGATCTCGTCAAAATACTCGATAATCTCCAGAATGTAGTCTTTATAAGGAACCAGTTTCTCATCTCGGGTCTCCTATTCGCCCTTGAGCTGATAAATCACCAAGGTAGAGTCGCCAATTACTTCCAGAATCTTAATGCGAAGGTCGATGGCGTCTTCAAGACCTAAGATGCAGGTTTCGTACTCAACTATGTTGTTTGTGCTATTAAAACACAATCTTGCAGTGACAGCAGTGTAACCACCTATAGGATTTTCCAGGACAACACTAGCACCATGACCTCTTTTGTTGGATGCACCATCGATCATTTTCCAGTGGGAACCAGGTTCAAGACCTTCTTCAGGATCAGGTTCTTCTTTAGCTTTGTAAAGGATCATGACATCTTCATCGGGGAAGTCGAACTTGAGTGGCCGATAATCATCAACAGGTTGATCAACAAGGATGTCTGACAAGACACTTCCTTTTATCGACTTCTACGCAACATATTGAATGTCATACTCTGACAAGAGCATGTGCCATCTTGCACGTCTTCCCGTATAAGTAGGTTTCTCAAATATGTACTTTATTGGATCCATTTTGGATATCAACTGAGTAGTGTGACAAATCATGTACTGCCTCATATGTTTGGTCGCCCAAACTAGCGTGCAACAAGCTTTTTCCAATGGAGAGTAACGACTTTCATAATCGGTAAACTTCTTGCTCAGGTAATAAATTTCATGCTCTTTCTTCCCCGATTCATCTGTCTGGCCCCAGACACAACCCACTGATTCTTAGGATACATTCATGTACATGATGAGAGGTCTTCTAGGCACATGAAGGATCAATATTGGAGGCTCTTGGAGGCACCCTTTGATTTTTTCAAATGCCGACTGGTAATTCTCGTTCCACACAATCGTTTGATCTTTTCGTAACAACTTAAAGATTGGCGTGCAAGTAGGAGTCAGGTTGGAGATGAACTTGGAGATATAATTTAGTCTGCCAAGGAAGCCTCTGATTTGCTTCTCAGTTTATGGTGCAGGCATTTCCTGGATGGCTCATACCTTGTCGGGATCTACTTTGATTCCATGTTGACTAACAATGAAGTCGAGTAGTTTTCTAGATCTGACTTCGATGGTACATTTGGCAGGGTTTAGTCTTAGTTGATACTTCCTGAGTCTTTTAAATAGCTTCAATAGATGATCAATGTGATATTCTTTGCTTTGAGACTTGGCAATCATATCATCGACATAAACCTTAATTTCTTGGTGCATCATATCATGAAATAATGCTACCATGGCTCGTTGATATGTGGCCCCAGCATTTTTCAAACCAAAAAGCATAACCTTATAACAATAGGTGCCCCAGGGTGTGATAAAGGTTGTCTTTTCCATATCAGCTGGGTCCATTTTTATCTGGTTATAGCTGGAGAAGCCATCCATGAATGAAAATACTGCAAAGCTGGTTGTATTATCCACCAAAGTGTTGATATGCGGCAGAGGGGAGTCGTCTTTTGGACTAGCTTTGTTCAAATCCCTGTAGTCTACGCACATTCGAACTTTGCCATCCTTCTTTGGCACTGGCACAATATTGGCCACCCATTTTGGGTTTTTTGATACTGCTAAGAAGCCTGCATCTATCTGCTTTTTAACCTCATCTATGATCTTGAGAGCCATGTCGGGTATGGACCTTCAAAGCTTCTACTTAACTGGAGGACACTCAGGTTTAAGAGGGAGCTTGTGCATTAAAATGTCGGTATCCAACCCCGGCATATCTTGGTAGGACCAAGCAAATACATATGTATACTCTTTAAGAAGCATTACCAATCTGTCTTTAACCTCTGCCCCAAGTGATGCCCCAATCTTGACCTCTCCTTTTAATTCTTTAGAGCCTAAGTTGATAATGTCGATCTGTTCTTTGTATGGTTGAATATAGGCATCCTCGTACTCGATCATTTTCATCAGCTCTTTAGGGGTTTCAGAATCCTCATCATTCTCGTCTTAAACTTGGAATACCGGTGAACCAAATTCAGAAAGAACTGGATGATCATCGGATTTAGCAGGTGATGGATGTTCTCTACATGTGTTGAATGGGCTTAAAATGAGCAAACACACACAAAGAGATGCAGATGATAAATTTTTTTTAGGTTTTTCAAAAAAGATTGCCATTTTTTCCTTTTTTTACAAAAAAATGAAAACAATAAAAATTGCAATGAACAACAAAATGGGAGTTTAACAAAACACTCATTCATTGATTGATCTTTTCAATTGCAAAATTATGGCCCATACAAAATGATCCACTGGCCCCGGGCATGACCATGAATTTAAAACAAAGAAAATGCTAATAAGCAAAACAAATTACTCGAAAAGTGGTAACATGACGGGAACTTCAACGACCTCCCAATTGCACAAAACATCTTCACCTCGGAACACCAGGTCGTCAATGCAGCTCACTTCAGTGTCTTCTTCAATAGCATTTACTTGAACACCTCCATTTACGAAGATCTCTTTCAGGGTCTTTAGGCGTTTGCCGTTGACTTCTGACTCTTCGTCTAGAGTTGGCTTGTAACCCAACCCTTGTCGGTCGTTCTTCGCTCGGGCGTTGACTTTGATTACCTCTCCCCAACCTTGCAGAAGTCTTTCCTTCATAGCATTTTTAATACTCTGGGCAGAGACGAAAGATGGACTGCGTGTAACAATAGTGTCCTCGTTCAACACAGCATGTGCAATTTCTAATGCTTGAAAAGCTGTTTCAAAAGCATCTTCATCAGCTTCAATGTATCGGAATGAAGACAGGTTGCTCACCATCAAGTCCTTTTTTCCGTGCATTATGACCAACTGATTTTCATTAATGAATTTCATCTTCTGATATAATATGGATGTAACAGCGCCCGCTGCATGTATCCACGACCTTCCCAACAGAATGCTATATGTCGGATTTATGTTGATTACTTGGAAGGTGATTTCGAAGACCTGGGGTCCTCCCATGATCGGCAAATCAACCTCTCCTATTACGGTTCTCCTCAATCCATCGAAAGCCTTCACAATCAAAGATGTGGATCTCATCTTAACTCCTTTGTATGCCAACTTGGCTAATGTTCTTTCGAGTATTACATTGAGGGTTGACCCAATGTCCACGAGTACTCTGGTGAGTGTATCCTCTTCACACTTAACAGACACGTGCAAGGCACGGTTGTGCTTGGGACCCTCAGTGGTCAAGTCACTGTTGTCGAAGCTCAGCGTATTGCAGGTTATGATGTTGGCAACGACGGAGTTAAATTGCCCCACGGTGATGTCTTTCGTTACATGGGCTTGTGTTAATATCTTCAATAGAGCTTATCGATGAGCGGGGGAACTCAATAGTAACAGCATGATTGAGATCTTGGGCGGTGTCTGGTTGAGTTGGTCCACTACCCGGTAATCGCTTCGATGAATTATTCTCAGAAATTCTTCCTCTTCCTCTTTTGGGACTTCTTTCCCTTTTGTTTTTTCAATAACAGGTTCTTTGGAGACGGCTTCCTTAGGAACAGTTTTCTTAGGAGTGGTAGTGGTTGCTTTAGGAACAGTGGCAGTTGCTTGAGAAACAGTAGAATTTGCCCGAGGTTGATATACACGACCGTTGTGGGTCATTTTGCTTGCCCCGACAATGTTCGTCACATCCTTCTGCTTCCTTCCGACTTTCATGTTGTACCAGGAGTAATCGTACTTCCAAGATACAGCTTTTGGATGAGGACCTGATCCCCTCATTGAATTAAACCTTAGTTTTGACTGGTCCACGGTTAGCGCATGGTTGTTGTGAAATATAGGCCTAACCGCAGCAAGAGAAGCAGAATTGCTACTCACAGTGTTGAATATTGGCCTTTTTTTCAAATTTCTTAGGTAAATTGAATATTGGCTCAATTACTGAGACATCCTCTTTCTTCTTCTTCCCACATATTTGTAGCAAACCTCCATTAACCATTGACTGAATATCTTTTTGCACTAGGTTACAACCCTTCAGATTACGATGACAATCGCTGCAGCTTTCATAGGGACCGTCGATCAGATCCGCCTTTATCAATTTTCTATGCAACTCGACCAACATAGTTTTGACTTCAGACACCTTGGAAATTAAGCTTATGTCATAATCCTCCTCTACAGCATGGACACCACTGTGGTTTTGCAAAGGTCAGTTTTCCACATTAGGCTGGTTGTCCTCAAAGGAACTAACTTTCTTTTCAATCAACTCTCGCACAATATGTTGGAGCGCTATGCAACCTTCGAGGTCGTGTCCCGCCGCATTTTCATGAAATACACATCATGCGTTCGGGTTGTAGTAATGTGGTAATGGAGTTGGAGGGGGACCCAACTTCCTGGTCTGAATTAGGCCTTGCTGCACCATTAGAGGGTACAAATCAGTGTAAGGGATAGGTTGAATCCCTGGCCTTCTATTTTGGGAAGCAGGCCTCGGAGCCAGTGCTCTTTGTTGTTGTGGTGCTTGCTGATTGTGATTTTGTTGATAGGCGTTGTGTGTCTGTTGCTGAAAATTTTATGGGTTTGGCCGAGGTTGAAACACCGGCATGACTATAGCCACATATCACTGTTGCTGATAATTTCATTGAGGTTGTAGACGAGGTAACCGTTGATTTTGTAGGAGGCTTCTTCTGTTCTGAGCCCTCTCGTCATACATTATAGCATTAGTCGCTCCTTCCTTTTTCTTGTGGAAGTTTCCCGGTGGCTTTTTCATTATGCTAGTGCTAGCCAAACTCGTCACGTTTCCATTTTTCAAACTAGATTCTACCTTTACACCGACGACCACAATATTAGAGAAGTTGGTCGTGATACTACTAATCATTCTTTCATAGAATTCGGGTCTGACGATATCCACGAACCAGTCAGCCAACTCTTTTTCTATTAGGGGAGGTTCCATCTGGGCGGCGGTCCCGTGCCATCTTTGTGCATACTCTTTAAAGGATTCTGGGCTCTTCTAAGTCATGCTAAGCAGCTGGCGATGATCTGGTGCTAAATCCGTGTTGTATTTATACTATTGAATGAACGCATCAGACAAATCTTAGAAGCAATGGATTTTAGACTGATTCAGACTTAAGTACCATTTAGTAGAGGCACCTTTAAGGTTGTATTGAAAGCAGTGTATCAATAACTTGTCATTCTCGATATCCGGGGCCATGTGTCGGTAGTATATAATTAGGTGAACTTTTGGCAGGTTGCCCCTTCGTACTTTTCAAACATAGAAATTGCGAACTTGGGAGGAAATACCAAGCCCGAAACTAAACACATGTCCTTGGCATCAGACCCGGAGACATTGTTTCCTTCTATGGCCCTCATTCTTCTGGCCATTATGTCCATTTTAACCCGTAGTTTCTCATGCTTCTCATCTTCAGTCTCAGATCCGTCGGGTACATCGAATATCGATTGATGATTATTGAAGACTGGTCGGACATGTTCCTGAGCACTGGTCTGAGTGTAAATTAGATTTTGGAAATTCGTCATTAATGGAACACTCTGTGGATTAGAATACGGCTGATGATTGAATGGTTGGGCATCACTGTATGGAGGCATGAAATCCCTGGCAATGCCAAAAGGATGTTTCGTTGCTGAAGTTACTAATGGAGGAGAATTTATTGTTGTTGTGTTGATTTTAGACACTACTATTAGTTATGTGTCCATCTTTGCCTTGATTACCTGAAGGACTTCCATGATTTGGCTAACGTCACCATGTAGCCCTTCGACATCATTGTTGATCTGATCGATTCTTAAGTCTTGATCTGCCATTCTCTTCTGAGCGCTGGCTCTTGTGTTATACCGATGGGTATTCATTGTGATTCTGACAGCAACAGGAACACAGATGTTCCAGAGGACTGATGAAATGCAATGCAAATGAAATGCAGGATGCAAATGCAAATGCATACCACACATTCAAGGAAAACCAAAATGTTTGTTTACAAACAAAATTAATGGATCAACACGTAACAACGTGATGAAAACTTAACAAAATTTTCATTAATAAAAAGAGTTTTACAGCACAAAGTTTTCATTAACAAATGAAACTTTTATAAATATTTTACAAAATGAAAGATTGCATATTCCCATAAGCCTGGGTTTCAACAAAAGGAAATTAAAAGTTAAGGATCCTCTAACAAGATGACCCTTCTCTGTCCTACAACCTTGTCTTATTCTGGTTCTGACGGAGCAACTCCCAAAGTTTTGCATTCTCCCGTTCAGCTTTTACCAAAGTAAACTTCAATTCTCCTCTAGACAGGAGTTTCTCCAGCTCCAGAGTAATGTCATAGGAGTGAGTATAGAACATTTTCAATGTTATCACTTTTGACCAGAACAGATATTCCTTCGAAACGAGACAACTTGGATTTTAAACGGCGGTCATCCCTTGCAAGTTGGGGTGACGCCAGGCAAAGATAATTTGTGCTTCTAAATCTGGGTCAACATCCCTTTCACAGAAGCAAGTCTATAGTTGGGGCTGGCTCCGGTTCTTTCTCAGTGGGGTATCCTAGCTGGCGGCGAGCTAAGATAGGGTTGCAGTTTATATACCCTCTGGTGCCGATTAGAGGTATATTTTGGAACTCTCCACAGCTATGTATCATGGCTACTCCTCCGTGAGCCAGGTCATACCAGATGATGTCGTAATGAGAGAGTGAAACCAATTTTCCAATCCATGCATCACTGTCTTCCAAGTTCCATAAAGGGAATGTTCTGGGCAAGTGTGAAGTAAACCACTTGCTTAGGAGTGTCGTGCAGCAGGAGAATCACTCGAGGTTAAACACCTTCCACCGATGAATAGTGAAATAGGTATCTTCCAAGAGAGTGGGGACTGGATTTTTGACAAGAAATAGCTTGATGGCCTCCAAACTGATGAACTCGGGTTTGCTGGGAAACATGTATAAGCTGTAAATTAAGAAAGCTAGTATAACTTCAAAGATTCCCAAATCTCCATGGTCATAATAGAATTTAGCCTTCTCCATGAATGGTCTTGCCTCCATTCTGGTAAATTCACCCCTATTATCTAACTGGGTTGGAAGGTCAGTGAGTTCTAGGTTAAGAGCTTCAGCAACATCTCTTCTTTTCGGTTTTCTCTCCCTTCCATAGTTAGCTGTGAAATTCATAGGAATTTTCAGATACTCGGAGTATTCTTCCAAGGTTGGCAGCAACTAAAAGTCTGGGAAAGTGAAACAATGGTATAATGGGTTGTAAATATTCACGAGGGCTTGTAGCATCTCTTCATTTGCTTGCGTATCTAGCAAAGATAACAAGTCTCCATATTTGGCTATAAAAGCAGCAGGATTCCTTAATAGACTCCTTAAGATCCTTAGGTTGTCTAACCTCATGCTCGGGAATGTAATCATGTTTCTTTAATCCATCACTATGTCTGCAAAGAAACAAGATTTTTGAATTCCTTTAATGGTTAGCAAATGCAGAATGCAATGAAAAGATGCTAGATGCAACTGGTTTTATAAAACTCAGAATATAATTAAAGCAAAACCCTTGTTTTATTTATGTTGGGAAAAGTTACAACTTTTGAAATATAACACAAGAACGTGAGGCTACATTAGAGGAGAAGGCTAGGCCCTATGGTTTAGAAAGTCTGACAAGAATCCTATCCGCGTGTCCTCTTCAGTCTTTTCAGCATAGTATTCTCCATTACCAACTTGTCTACTATCCCTTTCCAAGCGCCAGAAGTTGGTGGGATATTCGAATACTCATGAGTGCTCTGTGTAGGTTTGACGCTAGAGAAAAATAAGTTCTCTTTCATCACATCTTCGTCAACTAGTCATCTTTCAAGCCACCTAATCAACTCACCTTTATCTTGTAGCTCTCTCTGCAATACCGTCGTTTCAGTATGAAGAGTATGATACTTGCCTTCCCTTGTATTCCTCTCAAGCTTTGTTATTTCAAGAACCTCTTGGCACTCTTCCATGTTTTCAATTGGCATGGCATAAGATGACGCAATGACAATCTGCGTATTCTTCTCAGGAAGGTAAGGCATCTTGAGATCACGAGCTCTAGATTGGACCCACCGAGTGAGTGGCTCAAAGGCTACACAATTCCTCTTCCCCGAGTCAGCTTTGGTTTTTCTTCGGATGCTCTTCCAAGCATCAATCATATTGTTTCTTAAACTTTCCTCTGCTTCGGTGTTAAGGTAGAAGAAATCGGACATCAAGATGTTGTTAGGCTTATCCTTCATTGGGAATCCAAATTGACGTCTAGCAAAAGCAGGATTGTAGTTGATCCCCCTTGTACTCCCAAGAGTGGTACATTCGGAAAAGACCAACATCTATTAATGTAAACTCCTCGGTCATAGGAAGGATCATACCAATGAATATCTGCTTGAGTCAGAGACATAATCCTCTGAGACCATCTCCAACCATTAGGATTTTCTTTGAAAGCATCCGTCCTTGGCAGATGATTAACAAACCATCTGTATAACAAAGGTGCACAACAGCTAATAGTTCATCTACCTTGAAGAGTCCTGTGATGAATGGAATGATAAGTGTCACCTAACAAGGTGGGCACTGGATTACCATTTAAGAATATTGTGATGGCAGTTGAATTGACGAATTCTTCTACCTCTAGGAACAACACCAAGCCATATATTAGTAGAGCCAAAACTACTTCAAATGCGTCCATTCTACCTTCCTTGGCAAGATAAGTAGCCTTCTTCAATAAGTAAGTAGAGTGAAAACCTTTAACCCCACCCTTTGAAGTATGATTGACTTTTACCTCAGATACTTCTAGATGGAGTGTGTTAGCAATCTCCTTCGGTGAGGGTAGATTCTCCAAATCACTGAAGGTTTTTTTTTATCTTTCATGAGAATTCCAATCAAGTACGAATATTCTTCTAATTTCGGCATCAACTGGTAATTTGGGAAGGTGAAACAGTGGTAGAGTGGATCGTAGAACTGAACCAAGGTGCTGAAAACCCCTTTTTCCATTCTAGTCTTCACAATACTCATAGGTTTCCCATATGTCTTCTCAAAGTCTTCGGATACCATTGTTCCTAGCCTTCTCAACTCCATTGTATCATATTTCTTGAAGTTATATTTCTTAGTGTTTCTTTTCCCAAACTCTATGATAACTAGGGTTTCGCAAAAAGAAAATGACTAAGTTTTACAAAACCAATGCAACATAATGATATGCTATGATGATATGATGCACACACAACACACATATGCAAATGCTAACAAGAAAAGGTCCTAGGTTCGGGGTACTAGCATGAAGCCAGGGTATACTCTCCCAAAGAACATCTACTAAGGTTTTCATTGTACCTGTAGAATGGGTTCTATCAAGAGTTCCCAGAGTCATAAATAAATCCCTCGGATATTGTCAACCAACATGACTACTCACGTGGGTCAAAAATATTCTTGGGATAAACTCGTCTGAGTGTAGTATCGCGTAACAACCATTTTGGGACTACTCCCTCATAGCCTTCGCACTACGTCCTAAAAAGGCCAAGTGGGTAACTAAAGGTCCTCAGTTTCACAGACTCTCAGGTTGAAACAACTAATGAAATGTATGAATACTCATACACCATTAATCATCTCAAGGAGGTCTCAATTGAGCATGGTCACATCATATGTCAAACATGTTAGGACTACTCCCAACAGTCAATTATTGATCATACCACATCATATCATATGTACACTTAATTCCGGGTTAGGACTTATCTCACCACTCAAGATATCACCCAATGATCCAATGAAAACCATACAGTTATATATTAAAAAATATACAGGTATAGGCAAACATACAGAGGTATAGCATATAAACACACAAAGTGGGCTAAACCCTCAAGCAATTAAGTGTCCCCCGTGAAGTCGCCATTTCTGTTGCGGTGAGAATCAGATGTCAAGCTATTGATTAACTTGAATCTTAATTCATTGAAATTCACCACTGAACTTTGATTTATCCAAAGGAAAGGTTAAAGAAATAAAAACCTTTTGCACGATGTAATGACAACGCTAAAGATTCAGGGATTGGGGTTGGTTATGCCTAGGGTAGGTATTTCACATCCTAGACATCTGTAGTACTCTACATGAACCTTTTGTGTATGTGTGTGCATGCTAAGTTATCTAAGTTGTTTGCTAGGGTTAGGGGATCAAAGGTAGGGTAAAACTCTAGGTAAAGACCTAAGGATAGTTCTAAGTTTGCTCGCAACGACATCACATCTTATGCATACGTATCTTGACTAGGACGAAATTAGAACAACCATAGTTCTCCTCACTAAGGTGGAGGAATAATTGACTATGGTCAAGACTCCAAGGGGGAACAAACATAACAACTTTCGTATAAAGTTTGACAAAACCCTCTAGATTTAAGTTTAATCACTCAAAAGATTGAATTTGACAAAAGCCAAGAGGGGAGTAAGTAATCATGATAATGATCCTTACATAGAGTTAACAAACTCTATCTTAAATTCTAATTGAAGGATACTCCTAACAAGGGGTAGGTCTTTTAGACTTAAAGCAAATTCTAATGGATACAGGTTCTAACTTAACTAAGTTAAAGGACCTAATGACTTAACCAAGTCAATGGTAAGGGTAGAGAGCTATCTATGATAGTGAAGTCAATAGAGAAACTTTCCTTTGGAACACGGGAAAAACAAAGCAACTGGATGAGAACTAACAAGTTCCATAACTTGGGGAGGACTTAACAAAGTTAAAGCACACATAACCATTCATTCAAATATGATGAAGATAAGAAAATCATGGTAACAACATGAAAACAAACATAACAAGGTTACAATCAAGTATACATTCATAGAATCAAAACCAAATGGTTACAACCAAAGATAAACAAAGATGTAACAACATCTAAAAGGGGATGATAATAAGGTCCTTACAAGACCAAACATTACTAGCATATGCATAAGTTAAGACATTACTTAAAACAAAGTTCAAAGATCATGAAGGTAACAACCAATAAAGGCAAGCATGAAACATGTGTAACAACAAGTTCATAAATGGTAAACAAACAAAGCTCATGCATAAAACTTACAACTTGAGGAAAACATGATATATGAATCAAACAAAGATAAATATAACAACATTCAATCATTTTCAAGGCATATTGATGACAATCAATCATGGATAAGCAAGATGAGTGACAACAGTTCAAGCATGGGTTCAAACTTCACATGAGGGAAGGTAAACAAGATTCATTGTATCTTTCAAAGCAAGAATCAATCCTAAACATGTTATGGTTCTAAAAAGAAACATAAACAAATAAGGTAAGATAAGGGGTGTTGAGGATCATGTTCATGAGGTTACAACATCAAGAAACACACAAGGATTCACAAAGAAGTTCCAATTCATACATTCACATTCATACATTTACAAAGGCAAGAATCAAACTATAAACATGTTATAGTTCTAACAAGACACATAAACAAGTAATAATAGTTTAAGGGATCATGTTCAAGAGGTTAGAACATCAAGAATCATATCACAAATTAACAAGAAGTTTCAAGACATTGTTTTCATATTCATACATTTACAAAGGCAAGAATAAGCATGGTAAAGCAAAGAACCAAATGTTTTCAAACATATAAACATGTTAAACATCCAAGAATGATTCATACAAGATCAATCACACAAGAAAAATCAAGTAAAGTCAAAGAAACTCTTGAAAACGAGTAAAAACCCTAAAAAAGGTCATGTCTTTCAAGTGGACCAAAGTGTTTCAAAACTAACAATTCTTGAATTCTTTCTTCACACATTGAAACTAGACATATCAAAGAGAATTTTGCAAAAATAATGGCATCAAAATGATAAAAATCAAGAATGTTATGAACTTTTGAAAATAGGGTACCAAACTAGGCAAGGCAAGGCAAAAACTAAGTCAAGGCAAGACAACTTTAGGCAGATTTGCAAGGGGAACCATAACTTGCTCAAAACTTAATGAAAGTGAGTGAACCAAAAAATAAAATTGTGTATTTTTTCACAAGGAATCCAATGGTGGTGGTATTTTTCAAAGATTATGCATTGAATGAAAAACTCGATAGCCATACCAAAAATGACATATTATGTGCAAGAACATCATGACAGTGCAAGAGTTGCATATGAAAATAAAGCCTAAGGCAAGCTAACAAGTAAGAACACATGGACAGTTAAGAGTATATAAGTTAAACAACAAACTAATGTTCAAACATGACCTATAATACATATCAAACATGTTAAGCATCAATGTATATCAAAATCTAACATCATTTTAAAAGTAGCTAGTATGAGCACATACCTCTTGTAGCCTCTTCAAGCAACTGCGCAAAACAAGAAGTCCAGCTGAGATGTAATGATTCAAACAACCTCAAAATGTTTCAAGTGACATGTTCAAGTGGTCCAAACTCCTTCCAAATGGTTGCCTTGACAAAATAGTGCTTTTTGCAAGAATACACCACGAACTTCAAAATGAAATGTAAGGGAATGATGTTACAGAAGTGTGGTGATGAATTGGATAGTTAAAACAACCTATATGAAAGGTATTTGAAGTTTTGGAAAGGTTGGAAGAGGGCTGGACAAAGTTGTGGCTCTAAAAGTGCAGAAAGTCAATTTTTTGTGGATTGACAGTTGACTTTTTGAGTGAGAAGTTTTATTGTAGGAGTAAGTGTTTTAAAAGCTTCAATATATCATATATGGTGTATTTGTAGTGTTGGTGGAGTTGTTTAATGGTTGTATGAGGTTTTTGCAAGGGTTTTGCAAAAACAGATTTTGTGCTTTAAGGGAGCAAGCTTCACAAGTTGCAAGAACAATGTGATCAGAGGAATGAAGGAGATTTTTCTTGGTTTCTAGCTCAATCTGGTGTTTTTTGGATGTGAGGAGAGTTCTCTATTTATAGGAAAGCTTCACAATGAGAGGCATGGGCAGATTGATACATTTTTCCAAGTTTGCCCTTTTGAAGGGAAAAAATCAGCAAATCCAACTTGCAATATTGTTTCTAAGCTTGAGCAAGTTTCCAATGTGATTCATCATCATCAATAGCCTGTGAATAGATGGAAAGAAGTGATAGGAAGAGATTAGATGAGGTAGCAGCTGAGTTATGACAGATTTTGCATAAAGTTTCTCTCTCATGCCACTTGGTTGTCTTGTCATGAATAAACAATTCATTTAATCCATAATCTGGTTTTTGCTTATGACCAACTCTTGTAATCCCCTCAAATAAGTCTCTAAACATCATAACATTGTATAACCAAGTGGTTAGAAGAGGTTTGGCTGGTTTATGCATCAATTTGCAAAGGCTGCATTTGACTTTGTGACATAGCAAACCCTCAACTTTACTTCTTCGATTCTCCCTAACCATAAGGGCTGAGAAAATTCTCTTGTACTTTTTAAAAATCCCCAAAGATGGTATACAACATTCATGTTTTACATAAGTTCAAATTCCAAAAGGAACTATGTAAAAAATCCTCTTGAAGTTTGTTCTAAAAGTTGACTTACAAGTCAAGAAACATAAAAATTTTCTAAGTGTTGAAATTCTTCACAACTTGATGAGCTTATAACTCAAAACCTATGCATTTTTGGACCTCAACCAAATAGGAAACCTTTGTAGGTATCCTCAATATCTTTCCAACAAGCTTTGAACCACTCCATTTGGATGTGTGGTTAGGAAGTTATGATCAGTTCAAGTTGGCTTAAAATTAGGGTTTTCCATGAACACTAGTTTCTTGATTTGCAAGTTATCCATCAATCCTTGATTAAATCTTCACCAAACTCATTAGTTAGGCATATAATGATGTTGGAAACCTTTCTTGCTTCAATTTGGGGTCAAAATCCTAAAAGTCAAAGAGTTGACTTTCCAAACATACGAACCGAACAGTTGAAATCTTCAGAATCGATCCTCAGTGTTCTGGGTTCTTTGAGCCTTTGAAACTTATTTAGGAGACTTTAACAAGTCATATGAGTATCATGAACCATGATTCAAGCTTTGGAAGCCCATTTAGACCAAAAGTCAAACTTCAGTTGACTTTTTTCACTAAAAACCCTAATCAGGGTCTTACACTACACTGTTCTTATTCTCTTGGTGACAACCTCGAATAGCACTTCTCCTTGGAAAGATATGAGCCCCTAGATGATATGAAGACTTGATTTGTAGAATATTAATCCAAAACCTTGACTGATCAGTCCACAAGATTCTTGATTTTGATAGTGGGAAACCCTAATTAATCTGTATCTTGACAAAGATTAACTTAAAAAAGGTTAAGGTTAGATAACACATGCTTGATGCACCTAGAATGATAATAGAATATAGGGGTCAAATTTTGGGTTATAACACATAGTTTTCTCCTGTAAAGATTGAAGCTCTTTTATAATCCCTTTTAGGTTCGTGAGCCATTTTCTAATAAGCGTTTTGAAGCATGGAATAAACCGGGCTCTTGATGCCACTTGTTAGACGACGAAGAATTATATAGATAGGGGGTGAATAGACCACCAATCTAAAAATTACCAAATAATATTTGGATTTTAAAGTTGTTTGAAAAAGAGTGCACGCAGAAGGTTTTAGGTGTGGATCGACAAAAGTCGTCTACACGAACTTAGTTATTAGAACTCGAATATGCAAACCCAATTATGAAATGACAAACACAATACTTAAATTCAACCTTTAATCGAGTTTCACGTTATTACTCTTTTAAACAAATTACTTAGCAAAGCTATTTCCAATGACAATGAGCAAAAATATTTAACTATGCAATTTATCAAACACTTGGTGTGCCAACAAATTTTCAGAATTTCCTTCGTGTTGTTGTTGATATGAAAACTACTTATAATCAAAATTGATTATAATATAATCGACAATCAAGTTAAAACAAAAATATTACAGGAAAATTCTTACGAGTCGATCGATCGTTCAATGCTATTTGATAAATTGCGTAATGAAAAATAAAGCGAGTAAAGAGATAATAGAGAGATCAACACTATGATTTGTTCATGTAGTTCCCCACTTTCATCCTCACGTGTGGGTACATCTATTCCTAATTTCCAATTTGGAATTAGGACACTTTCTTACTATGCAAAAAGTCGATATACAAGAAAAGTGTTCAGAGCAACCATACAAACACAACCGGTTCTGATGTTGATTTAACCCCTTTTCTTCTTTTGATCTTGAGTAAGACCAAGACAACAACGGATGCCAATTGACTTGTTGATATTGCTATTCATTTGATTTCTTTATCTCTAAAGCTTTCACGCACGATCAATTGCACCGATTGTTCCACAAGACTTCAATTTGATTCGTCGTTCTCCGCTACTTCATTTGCATTCTTTATCTCTAAAGGGTCTTTTGAGTTCTTTATCTTCAAAGGCTTTCACAATGTCACAATCCTCTCTTGAACATCTTGTATAAAAACCCCTAAATCTTCACTCGATCTTGGAGGACAAACCCACGGTTTTTCCGAATGAAGACCCCTGCAAATCTCAACCCAATATCTCGGCTACACAAGAACCTAATTGGTCCTTATCAGGCCTTCACCTAGCTGGAACCCCAACAAAAGATTATTATGTGTGATTTATCAGTGTGTACATAGGATGGAGGTTGAAGATGATGAGTAAATACAGGATAATTTTATGGTATCACCAGTTTGGAATGAAGCATAAATGAAGTATTTATAGTTTTGGAAGTTTGGTGGCAAATAGGTAATTTTTGGAGTAAAAAAGATATTGACATAACTGACTAACTTAACACCATTTTCCGGCCTGAACGATGAATGTGTCGGCACATACTATTAAAACCTACAATGACACATGTATCGACCCAAGAGAAACAAAACCTATAGCCTTATTTAGGACAGTAGATATGTCGGCCTGAAACATGTATGTGTCGGCGCATACTGATGAAATTTCCAATTTATGTCGACCTGAAGAAGGAATGTGTCGACCAGAACGAAACAGAAGCTATAGGCTTTAATATTGAGTTACATGTGTCGGCCTGAAATGCGTATGTGCTGACACATGTAATGCATTTTTGTGCAAAACCAAAAACATAAGCTACAGGCTTCAATATTGAGTTACATGTGTCAGTCTGAAATGTGTATGTGTCGACACATATAATGCATTTTTGTGCAAAAATCTGGTTTTCATGTGTTTGGGCTAGTACAAGGGAGCCACACATAATCAAAGTTGTTGTCTAATATACCAAAATGCGAAGTAGTTTCAATATTTTGACATCACACAAAACATCTCATGATGAAGTTGCACTCACATACTCCCCCTTTTTTATGATGGAAAAACTTGCAACGATGCATTTCATGTTGTTATTGAAGGGCCCCCTTGACGTTTTTCTTCCTAATTTCATCTCGCATATGCTTCTCCCCATTTGACATGATCAAAAAGAAAGATAGTTAATCATGACAAGTATCATATTACAAATACAAAATCAAATAGATCATTCGTAGGAAACTTTGCATAGAAGAGCAACAATCACATATCTCCATATATATGTAATGATGAAAAATTGATAAATCACCAGCATTACAAGTCAAGTAACATAAAGCAGAATTAAATAAACAAAGTTATACAAGAGCAAAACTCATTATATTGCTACAATAGCGTCACGTATATCACACATATCATAAAGGAACTCCCGATGTCGCACATGCATGCGCCTAGCATAGAGACAAGAACATCATAGAGACAAGAACATGTCACTACTCAATCCAAGATGAACAATGTTATTAAAACACGAGACACGCAACAACCATAACAATTTTTGCAATTAACAGGCTTAAATACAATAGACAAAACAAGTCATATGCTTATATACTTAAGAATAAACTTATACAAATGTGAAAGAGTTAATACATGAAGTCATTATCTCTATATACATAGAGAACACACAATGGTTATTAATAATTTTTTTTGGAAATGAGCGTTCATGGTTTTCATCATTTGTGAGAGTATCAAGCATTTTTAACCAACATACAACATTCATTAAGAAAAGTCTTACTTTCAAGGAGAAATTGAAACAGTACTACCTCACTCTTGATTGGATGAAGGATGCACTCACATGAAAGAAAAAGAACTCAAAATGAAACGTTAGAGCAATACTATAGAGTGCAAATCACAAGATAGAAATTTAAACGATATTGGATATATCAATGATTCCTAATTCTCCACGAATATTGCAAAAGGATTTCGTTGCGAGAGGTTTTGTGAAAATATCAACAAGTTGATTTTTGCTATCAACATGCTCAAAAACAACGTCCCCTTTTCCAACATGATCACGAAGAAAGTGATGACGAATTCGATATGTTTAGAGCGAGAATGTAATATAGGATTCTTGGTTATTTTGATCGCACTAGTGTTATTGCACATGATAGAAATACGTGAAAGTTTGATGTCAAAATCTAGCAATTTTTTCTTAAGCCACAATATTTGGGCCCAACAACTACCAGTAGCCACACATTCTGCTTCACCAGTTGACAAAGCTATGAATACTTGCTTTTTACTGTGCCAACTAACCAAAGATTTTGAAACATGTGACAAGTGCCACTAGTGCTTTTCCTATCCAATTTGCAACCAGCAAAGTTGGAACTGGAATAGCCAACCAAATTACAATTGCTTCCCTTGGAATACCATAATCCAAACTTAGACATGCCAATAAGGTATCTAAGAATACGCTTAACTAATTTAAAATGTGGTTCCTTGAGAGCTGATTGATATCGAGCATACATGCAAACACTAAACATAATATCAGGCCTAGACGCCGTAACATATAGAAGTGATCTGATCATGCCTCTATACTTCTTCACATCAATATCCTTACCCTTTTCATCTCTATCCATGTTTTTGTTAGTTTCTATAGGTGTGTCAATCTCCTTTGCACCATCCATTCTGAATCTTTTTAGAAGTTCGAGACAATACTTGGTTTGATAAATGAATGTTCCACCCAAGAGTTGTTTAATTTAAAGTCCAAGGAAGTAGTTTAGCTCTCTATCGCATACTGCGAAAAAGGGCCGGCAAACAGATAGAAGAGTCGCCATCGAACGTTATTTATCCTAAAGAGAGGGAAAGGAAACGACAGAAGAAAACCTGAAGGAAAGGAAAAGACAAGGTCATCGCAACCAAATATAGGGTTCGAGAGTCAGTTACACAAGGGGAAGGTATGAGCACCCCTCACGTTCGTTGTACTCAACGGGATCCACGCTTGTTGTCTAATCTATGGGTGAAAGCTATCTAAAAGCTACTGCTAAACGGGGGTAAACGGAAAGAACAGACTCGATAGGACATCGCCACCCTATGCCTACATATTCCCTCGTGCAATGGGAAATTCAAAGTCAACGTAGTTCGGGAAACTATGGGTGATGGGGGGAAGGTTGCTCGCCAAGACATCACCGTCTTGTGCCTACGTATCCTCATCTGGTATGAGAAATCAGGGCAAATGTAGTTCGGGAAACAAGACCACTGATTGGTTAAGAGTTTTATGAGTAATGTTATGTTTCAATTCCAGCACTTAGGGACGATGCTTGTTTGCGGTAGAACAGAAATGTAACATACTCTTTCTGAAAATTAAGTTTGAAACAATCCCGAAGGATGAAAAGGTTTGAACTTTGTTTTTGTGTTTTTTAGAAGAAGTGAATTGAGTTAGTTTATAACTCATGTTGCACTAAAGTCTATGACATAAGAGCGAATACGTCGCATATCGCCCAAAGGGCATACGCTAAACACTCTAGACAATGTGAGAGGAGGCCCCCCACTCATCATTTCTTATGTACTTAAGGCTCGTAGCGTACAACAATCGTTAACCTTAATTAAGTGTCTTAAGAAAATTATGAGATGAGAAGAGAAGACACACGACTCTAAGGGGAACTGATATAACCTAATGTTAGCATGCAATGTGATCCTAAAGTTGGGATTGAAAAGGGAACTACCTAATGTTACCATGCAAAGGATTGAAAGCCTAATGTCTCTCCTACTCCCATCTTAAACAAAGGGACTACGAATCCTAAGGGATCATGGCAAGAAGCACAAGTAAACACATAGCAAATCAATCACAGATGAAAAGGATATTAGAGACTTAAATAAGCCATTGTAATAGGGAAAGAAATATGAAATGCAAACATAAATGTAAACATGAGAAGATGCAACAAAACAAACACAAGTTAACAAGAGATGAGATGAAATGGGAGAAGTAAACTCCTACAACTAATTACCATCAATCATCAAAAGAGAAAGTTGATATCCAAAGAAGCACAAACCAAGAATTGAGGGAGGAAAGAGTGTGGGACATCCACCATAACATAATCAACTCAACCAAACACTTACACAAAACTTAAGAAAAGAAATGCAAACAAGCAATGCAAAAGGAACACAATTGTTCATGACAAACTCAAAGTGTAGTCAACAACACCAAATCATCATGAACAAGCATCCAAACCAACTAGGGCAGAAGTGAAACACAAATGGTATACCTCAAATTCAATATCAAAACATCAAGCAAAGACAAGCATTATCAAGTTCAATTAGAGGACCAAAGTCCTTCTAAACATCTTACACCTCAAACAAGTGGAAAGACAAGATTAAAACATAACTTGTGGCATAAGTTATACATACTATTGACCTCTAAACATGCAAGGAAGCACCTCAAGCATGTTAATAAGAGATAACAAAGCTTAAGAGGTGCTCAAGGGATCACTCATGATCATATTCCAAAGACTAGGTCAAGACTAGTATGTGTAAACATGATGAAATCAACTTGAATTTGCAAAACCCACCAAAAATAGAAGACTCCAATAAATATCAAATAAAATACTCAAACCAAGTTGAAACAACCATAAATCAGTGTGCAAAAACTCAAGGCAAGAGTTCACTCGAATCACCACCAATTAAATCCAAGAAGGCGAGGTGTTTCACTTATCGAGTGTGTATCAAGGGTACACAAAAAGGCAATGAAAAACAATTGAACAATGATCATTAACACCTAAAATCAACCCTAAAAAATAACTCAATCCATCGCCTAAGTGAGAGAGAAAATTTGGTCCTAGGGGATATTTGGATGAGGGTCAATGATCCATTTCAATTCAAGGTGTGCACCATAAAACACATCAAATCATAAACTCAATTAAAAATATTAAATAAAAGTGAAAATAAAATAAAAATATTGAAAATTATATCAACCCAATGAAATAACAGAAAACAATTTTTTGGTATTTTTATGAAAGATTAAACTATTTTTAGAAGATTAAAATTGAAATTTAACATAAAAGAAATAAAATGAAAATGAACAACAAGAAAGGGGGTGCGTCAAGCAAAACAAAATGAACTGCATCCCTTTGTATCTCGCTGATGGGCCAAATAGGTGGGGTGTCATTAGAAAGTCAGTTAGGCCCAAAACCCAAAAGAACTCAGACTTAAGTGAAACGGCGAGTTTCACTAACACACATAGGATTCAACATTCCACATGGCCAGTCAACGTCCAAATCACCACATCCACCTCAGATTAAACCAGATGCCAGAGCTAGGGCTCCGGTCGTCTGTTCCGGGAAGGCCTCACCGGAGTTGGATGAAAACAGCCATAAAAATCAAAGCCCAAGATACCATTTCAAAGGATTTTCAACGTAGAACTCAAATATGGTGTTAGATTTTGAAAAAGGTTCCTCTAACCAAGTGAAAACAGGCCACGGTTTTTTGAAGTTCAAACTAAAAATGAATCAAACACTCACGATAATCATTCAAACATTGCCTATGCTAGATAGGACTTCAGATGCAAGCCAAATGATCCTAAAAAAATGCATAGAATGAGAGGTTTGAATCAAAGAAGGTTACCTAACGGAGCTGCTCCGTTGGCCCTTCAAAGTGGTTGTAAGCTTTGCTTTGTTGCTTTCAACTTCTTCCCTGATCTTTAGTGATGAAGAAATAAGCCACAACTTGAAGAAACTCTCAAAGAAATGACCAATTCGAAGAAGAGAAAGTTTGTGAAATTTTTGAGTGATTCTCTCTTCTCTCATGCAGCAAGCTTCTTCCCATGCGCTAGGGTTGATTTGAGACTTATATATGAGGGCTTAATGCACTTCATGCATGCCCATGTTGGCTGTTTCCCTTGATTTCAAAAATTGGCCAAAAATTTCCAATTTAGTGTACACAGGGGTTTTCTATTCTCCCTTCCATTCATGGTCAACAAATGGACACTTGAGGTGTGTAGAAATGAAATGACGTGGTTTGGTGAATTGAAAATGTATTGGCACAGAGTTTGGTTCATTACTTCATAAGGTAT
The DNA here is from genome assembly GCA_963859935.3 of Lathyrus sativus. Classification (NCBI taxonomy): domain Eukaryota; kingdom Viridiplantae; phylum Streptophyta; class Magnoliopsida; order Fabales; family Fabaceae; genus Lathyrus; species Lathyrus sativus. The sequence continues at coordinate 473,723,355 of OZ012741.1, read as the reverse complement.
GATATGTGAAAAAATGGCATGATACATGATTCCATGTTGGTCCAAATGAGGTAAAGGTATGCAAGACCAATATATGATGATGATGTTGTCTCCAAAATTCAAAAAACAAGAGCACTTTATGACTTGTAGTGGAAGAAATACAAATCATGTCCAAAAATCAACCTTTTCAAGCTTACCATGGTTCAAATGATCACATAAACCATCAAATGCCATTGAAATTGAGTTCATGATGATGTTAAGGCAATTTGACACAAGTTTCATGTTGGTTGAAAATGGGTTTGAGGTCATGAAATTTATGGAATTGGTCATTGAAATGAAAGACCTAAAACTAGGTTTCCAAAAATACTCTTGACTTGTGAAGACCATAACTTGAGCTCCACATATGATAATGATGAGTTCTAGGACTTTTTGGAAATCTAAGACAATGAGGAACAACTTTCATGTTCACTTGAAAGTGAGGAGAAACTTGGTTCCATGTGAAAAATGCCTTGGAAGTGAGTTGACTTTGTGTACCTCAAAGTTCTCATCAACTAATGACACCAACTTGTTGACACCATAACTTGATATGTACAAACCCTATGGATGAGTTATTGTGCTCAAAAGAAAGCTTGAAAGATGATGAAGAAGTCTCATTTTTATGGTAGAATGATATTGAACTTGTATCATAGTGAAAATTGTCCTTGAAAGTTAGGTACCAAAAGAGGGGATTTTACACTGAAATCAACTGAAACCCTAATTTAGTAACTCCTTAAAGTCTTGAGACTTCTCGATTTGATATCAAAATAACATTAGTGATGACTTATAATGACTTCCCATGGCTTGCATGACCTAGAACCAAGTCTTGAACCCTCTCAAGTCCACAGTTGACTTTGGGTTGTTCAGATGAAACCCTAATTCCATATCCATTAACTGAGACTCTTGCAGATGATTTGAATTACCATACAAACTCCATAAAGACCCCTCAAGGTGCACATTGGGCTTTTGAATCGTGTCTTATCCAAATAAGTAACCTCATGAACCTCTACTCATCCTTAAGATAGGATATGACACCCAAACACAAACCCTCTCCTCTCAAGGAGCTATGAGACTCAACTCTGATGGTAATGAAACCTTGTAGGCTGGAAAATGATACCCTTGCTTGAGATTGAACAAGAAATATCTCTCTTGAGTGACAAAAACAACCTCTTGATCCCCTGTCCAGAGCCAATGCTATGCAAATGCAAATGCTAAATGATATGAAACATAAGCCAAGTTAGAAAGAAAAGGTTGGTCAAATTTTGGGGTGCAACAGCTGCCCCTATTCAAACGACTCGGACCTGAAGGGATGAAAATAAATTTCTTTCAAACATTAAAGGTAGAAGGTGGTTGAATACAAAAGAACCCAGAAATTTGCCAACCGCAAGAGTAGTAAACTGCAGAATTGTCCACCAAAGTGGAAATAAGATCACTAGAGAAATGTATCTGAAAGTTGTAAGGAATGAGCTAACTAACCCTCAGTTAGAAAGAATCGACAACCAGCTGGTGAAACATCTGCTAACAAGCAGGCTCGACACTCAGTCGGTAAGGATCATCTGATATCCAAGCAGGTTCGACACTTAATCGGTAAAGACATCTGCTAACAAGCAGGCTCGACATCCGCCGGTAAAACATCTGATTCACAATCAGGCTCAACACTCACTTGGTAAGAACATCTGCTGAACCAGTAGGCTCAGCATCCACCAGTAAGGAACATCTGCTAACAAGTAGGCTCAGCACTCGGCTGGTAAAATCATCTGCTAACACGCAGACACGACACTAAGTCGGTAAAGGACATCTGCTAGCAAGCAGGCTCAGCACTCGGCTGGTAAAATCATCTTCTAACATGCAGGCTCGACACTATGTTGGTAAGAAACATCTTCTATCCAAGAAGGCATCTGTTAAACTAACAGGCAACGACACTAAGTCGGCTCGACACTAAGCCGGTAAGAACATCGGTAATCAATTCACAATCTGAAAGAGAACTCCACTGGGTCAACAGGAACTTGAATAAGTAAACTCTGTTGGGGAGAAAATGATAAGATGAACACATCTGTCAAAGATTTCTGCTGAGGTCTGGATACCACACAGTCTCATAAAATATACCGTTATCTGCTGAAGAAACGTCTGACGATAAAAGGTAACAATTTGGCATATGCTTCAAATGCATATGTTTGAAAATGGCGTAATGCTCCATACGAAATGGAAATGCTACGCGTGTGGAAGGATGCTATGCATAATGCAAATGCAAAGAAACCACTCCAGCAAAATAAATGCTGAAGAGATGAAGCCAACTCCGTTGGGGATGACTGGGTGTGCCAAGTACGATTTGACTTATGCTGGGGAAAACAAGCCCTAGATGACCTCCTGGAAAAGAACTCTCCTGGGGATAACACTACTCTCCATTGAGAATGAATCCACTCTACTGGGGATTAGGCCAACTCTACTGAGGAAAACGCCCTGAACGGCCTTCCAGAATAAAACTCTTCTGGGGAACAAAACCACTGATGGGGAATGACTCCACTCTGCTGGGGATTCCACTCTATTGGAGATTAAATTCGATCTGCTAGGGATTAAGAAATAAGATTTACTGGGAAAATTATCTCATTCTGGGGGGAATACCAATAACCACTGGATTCTGCTGAGGAAGATGCCCTGAATGGCCTCCCGGGATAAGACTCTCTCGAGGATAACTCTACTCTACTGAGAATAAATCCAATCTACTGAGGATTGATCCACTAGGGACTAAGACATTGGGATGTTATCCCAAAATATTGCTCTGTCGGGGGAAAATTCCGCTATGCTAGGAATTAAGAGAAAACAACATTAGGAAATTATCCCCAAAATCTCGCTCTGGAGAATGCCAATAACCACTAGATTCTGCTGCGGATAACAACTTCACTGGGAAATACTCATCGAGGGAATCAGCATCAACCTCTGCTTGGGGATATGAGTCGATATCATAGACTCTATGGGGGAACGACATTGAACTTACTCCGCTGCTGGGGGTAATCCCAAATCTGCTGGAGATAACTTCAAATCTCAACCCGCTGCAATCTCAATCTGCTGGGGATAGGTGTACACCACTGTCGGGGAACCTCAATCTCGACCTGTTGCAATCTCAAATTGCTAAGGATAAGTGCAATTTCAACTTGCTGGGGAGAACTTCAGTTTCAATCTGCTGGAGATAAGTGCAAATTCAACCTGCTGGGGATAAGTGCACATTATCGCAAACGGGATACTTCCGATCTGACATCTTCACCTTGTGGGGATAAAGACCTGGCGACCTTACTAGGGAAGCACCTCTGAAACAAATCTTAACTGTGAGAGCCGCGAATGAAAAATAAACAATGCGTCCTGTATGCAATAAAGGCTATCTGGGTCATCGTCCATGACATCATTCAAGCAAATCAATGTTTCAGTTACGATTAGTAAAGCCCTAAAAGTTTATAAATGCAAAGTTTTATCAAAAACATCAGGCGTTTTTTGCAAACAAAACAGTAAAAAGCAAAAACAAGAATAGAAAGCTCTTTGTGGAAAATATACTCATTGATTGAAAATGGCCTGTAAATAGGAAAATTACAACAGATGCAACTTCTGAAAAGAGAAAGTTGCGCAAAAAGTACAGAAATGCAAAAGATATACAAATGTCGGCAATGTGGAAACAGACAACCATCATGTGTCGATTCGACTATGACTCGCATGACTTTGATGCTTCACCAATATCTTGTCCTCTGAAGAGACTGACTAATCAACCCTCGGCTCCTCACGGGATCGAACGCAGAGCACATTCATTTTCTTTTAAATCCCTAACTTTTACCTGAATCGCCCTTGCGGGTTTTCAATTCACCAGGATACCCATTTGCCAAAGTCTCCTTTTCAGGTTTTCAACTTTGTGGGTTCATTCTTTTTTCTTTTTATCCCTAATTTTTGCCCGAACCCATTCTTTTTATGGTTCTCCAGGATGCCTCATTTTTTCCTGGATTTTCTTTTTCTTTCCAATGGGTTTGTTTTAAGCAAAATATTTTCTGACCGCGTCTGCGTTCACAGGGGACGTTAAATCTTCACCGTCCATAGTTGACAGTAGTAAGGCTCCTCCAGAGAAGACTTTCCTTACCACGTATGGACCTTCATAGTTGGGAGTCCATTTGCCCCTGTGATTTGTTTGTGGAGGGAGGATCCACTTCAACACTAAATCACCTGCCTGAAAGCTTCGAGGGCGCACCTTCCGATCGAAAGCCTTCTTCATTCTGCTTTGATATAAAAGGTCGTGGGCGATAGCTGCTAATCTCTTCTCGTCAATCAGACTAAGTTAATTCAACCTAGCCTTCACCCATTCCGCCATATCAAGTTTCACATCAACCAACACCCTCAGGGAAGGAATCTCGACTTCCAATGGTAGGACAACTTCCATACCATACACCAGCGAGAAAGGGGTTGCCCTAGTTGATGTACGCATCGAAGTACGGTATCCGTGCAAAGTAAAGGGCAACATCTTGTACCAATCCTTGTAAGTTAGCACCATCTTTTATACAATCTTCTTGATGTTTTTGTTGGCTACCTCAACAGCACCATTCATCTTTGGGCGGTACGAAGAAGAGTTGTGGCGTTTGATCTTGAAACTCAGGCACAGTTCCTTCATCATCTTGTTGTTCAAGTTCGAACCATTATCAGTAATGATTCGTTCAAGCACTCCATAATGACAGATGATGTCCTTCTTGATAAAGCAAGCCACAACCTGTCTGGTTACGTTGGCAAAAGAAGCTGCTTCTACCCACTTGGTGAAATAATCGGTTGCCACCAAGATAAATAGATGTCCATTGGAAGCGATAGGCTCAATCTTACCAATCATATCAATGCCCCACATAGCAAAGGGCCAAGGAAATGCCAAGACATTCAGAGGACTCGGCGACACATGCATCTTATCAGCATAAATCTGGCATTTATGGCACTTCCTAGCGTACTTGAAACAATCAGATTCCATAGTCATCCAGTAGTAGCCTACTCTCAATAATTTCCGGGACATTGCATGTCCGCCAGTGTGTGTTCCGAAGGAACCTTTGTGGACTTCTTCAATTAGCAAACATGTTTCCTTTTCGTCCACACACTACAACAATACCAAGTCGAAGTTTCTTCTGTATAACACACTGTCCTTGTTCAAATAGAAGTTTCCTGCCAACCTTCTCAAAGTATTCTTATCTTGGCTCGATGCCTCAGACGGATACTCTTGATTCTTGAGAAAATTCTTGATATCAAAATACCAAGGTTTCCCATCTGATGCTTCCTCTACTGCAAATATGAACGACGACCTATCAAGGCGCATGATAGTGATCATTGGAGCTTCATTCCAATAATTCACTTTATACATCGACGATAAGGTTACCAAAGCATCTGTCATCTGGTTCTCGGCCCTCGGAACATGATGAAACTCTACTATGTCAAAGAAAGGCAGCAATCTCCTGGCATAATTCATGTAAGGGACCAGATTGGGCTGACGAGTCTCCCATTCTCCTTTAACCTGGTTGACGACCAAAGCTGAATCACCATAAACATCAAGGTTCTTGATTCTTAAATCAATGGCGTCTTCAATACCCATGATGCACGCTTCATACTTAGCTTCGTTATTGGTGCAGGAAAATGTTAACCTGGCGGTAAATGGTATGTGGGAACCGTGAGGAGTTGTAATGACTGCTCCAATTCCGCTGCCATAAGAGTTAACAGCACCGTCAAAAATCATCTTCCACTGGGAGCCTATCTCGGGACCTTCGTCTGGTAGCGGCTCGTCACAATCCTTCATCTTTAGAAACATTATGTCCTTATCAGGAAACTCGAATTTCATCGGTTGATAATCTTCAATCGGCTGCTCTGCAAGATATTCTAACAACTACTTCCCTTGATGGATTTTTGGGAAACATACTGAATATCGTATTCTGTCAAAACCATCTGCCACCTGGCAACTCTTCCAGAAAGTGCCTGCTTTTCGAAAACATACTTGATTGGATCCATCTTTGAAATCAACATGGTTGTGTGATTCAACATGTACTGCCTTAGGCGTTTGGCTGCCCAAGCAAGTGCACAGCATGTCTTTTCTAGCATTGAGTATCTGGGCTCACAATCTGTGAACTTCTTACTCAAGTAATAGATAGCATGTTCTTTTCTTCCTGACTCATCGTGTTGACTGAGTATACAACCCATGGAGTTTTTAAGAACTGTCAAGTACATGATTAAAGGTCTTCCTGCCACTACAGGCATCAGTATCGGAGGCTCCTGCAAGTATTCTTTTATCCTTTCAAATGCCCTTTGACAATTTTCATTCCAGAAAACCGCCTGATCTTTCTTTAACAGCTTGAACATTGGTTCATAGGTGCCTGTAAGGTGTGATACGAACCTTGCAATGTAGTTCAATCTCCCCTGAAAACCACGAACCTCTTTTTCTGTTTTCGGCGCTGGCGTTTCTTGTATTGCTCTTATCTTTGCAGGATCTACCTCGATTCCTTTTTCACTGACGATAAACCCCAATAGCTTTCCTAACCTTACTTCAAAAGTGCACTTATTCGGATTCAACCTTAATCTGAATTTCCTCAACCTTTCAAACAGCTTCAAAAGATTAACCAGATGCTTATCCTCCATCTGTGACTTCGCGATCATGTCATCAACAAACCTTGATCTCATGATGAATCATATCATGAAACAAAGTCACCATCGCCCGCTGATAAGCCGCCCCGGCATTTTTCAATCCAAAAGGCATAACTTTATAGCAAAAAGTCCCCCACGGCGTGATAAAGGTTGTTTTCTCCATGTCCTCCAGGGCCATCTTGATTTGGTTGTACCCAGAGAATCCATCCATGAAGGAAAACATAGGATGTTGAGCAGTATTTTCGACTAACATGTCAATGTGGGGGAGCAGGAAATCATCTTTCAGGCTCGCTCTGTTCAAATCTCTGTAATCAACGCACATCCTGACCTTTCCATCTTTCTTAGGTACAGGCACAATGTTAGTGACCCACAGAGGATAGTTTGTAACAGCAAGAAAACTGGCGTCCAACTGTTTCTGGACCTCTTCCTTAATCTTAACTGCCATGTCCGACCTGGTTCTTCTCAGCTTTTGTTTTACAGGTGGACATTCTTCTCGAAGAGGTAGACGATGTACCACTATATCTGTATCCAAACCTGGCATATCCTCGTATGACCAAGCGAAGACGTCTTTATACTCACGGAGCATCTCAACCAGTCTTCTCTTGACATCATCTTCTAATGCGGCCCCAATTCTGACCTCTTTCTTATCTTCTTCTGTGCCCAGGTTGACAACTTCAATTTCTTCTTGGAGAGGCAGAATGACCTTCTCTTCTTGTCTCAGCAATCTGGAAAGCTCTTCAGGCAAGTCCTCGTCTTCATCAATATCTTCTTCAGCTTGAAAGATAGGATTTTCAAAGTCAAACCGAGTCATAGGAGAATTTAAAGCGGTGGCATCTGTGATATGAAACCTGCATGATTGATGTTTTATGCTTAAAATGATATACAAACAAGCACAAACACATTGCCATTTTATTGTCAAAAATAAAAAAATAAAGAAAAACAGGGATCAAAATATTTGAATTCAAATAAACGCCTTTGATTAATGATAAAAAGAGTTCAAACATAAACAAGTAGGGCCCTACAAAGCAAATCCACTACGCCCTGGATGGAACATAGGACCACACATAATCAAAACAAAGATATTACTCTTCAAAGGTAACTTGAACGACTTCTTCGATAGTCCAGTTGCATAAGCTTTAACCGGGAATACACGGTTGAATCAACGCGTCCATATCACAGTCACTGTCTCCTTCGTCTTCACTTAAAGCATTGATTATGTCAAAGATGACCCCACCGTTGGTAAACTGCATCGGTCCCCTATACTTTGGAGCATTCTGCAAGGAGGAAGATGGGTTGTATTCCAAACCAAATTTGTCTTGCTTATTGGGAATGTTGAGAGCCTGACCCCACCTTTAGGACGAACCAGACTCTACCACAGCACGGGCTTCTTTGAAAGAAGACATTGAAATATCTAGAGTTATGTCCTCAACAGGAGGCTTTCCCTTAATTTGTACCGCTTCGAACGCCTGACACAGGGTTTCATGGATCTCTCCATCCACCTCTACGTATTTAAAGGATGACAGGTGACTCACCCTGATATCCTCTTCACCGCACACCGTGACAATCCTTCGTTCAATCATGTATTTCAGCTTCGTATGCAAGGTCGAAGTAACTGCTCTTGTAGAATGAATCCATGGTCGACCAAGCAAATAACTGTACACTGGTTGAATATCCATAATGTAGAAAACATCGTTAAAGATCTCCGGGCCCACTTGAATAGGGAGAGTAACTTCACCGAATACCAATCTTCTCGTCCCATCAAAGGCTCTCACCACTAGATCGCTGGGAGTGCAAATCACACCTTGGGTATCCAATTTCATCAAAGCTTTCTTGGGCAACACATTAAGTGGTGGCCCAGTATCAACCAATACGTGTGACAAAACAGCGCCCCTACACTCAATGGAGATATGTAGGGCATGGTTATGATTTCTTCCTACGGGAGTCAAGTCTAGATCCATGAATCCCAAGCCATTGCCAGCATTTACATGGGACACCACCCCTTCAAGTTGATATACAGAAATCTCCTGCGACACGTAAGCAGTGTTCAGAATTCTCAACAACGCATTCCTATGTGCCTCCGAGCACAACAACAGAGACAAGATGGAGATTTTGGAGGGAGTTTGCTGCAAGTGATCCACAATTTTGTAGTCACTCTTGCGGATGAGCCGCATAAACTCTTTATCATCTTTGATTAAAGAATATGGCTCTCTTTGTTGCGAACTTTCTTCTGCTACAGCCTTACGCTTTCCTTTATCAGTTCTCTGCATACTGGTCTCTGGTGGGGAGAATACTCTACCGCTTCTGGTCAAACCACCGGCCCCAACAATATTATCCACAGACGAACTTCTGGATGACGCTCCCACCAATTCTTGATTTTGCCCATTACAAAACACCTCTGCCCCATGATTCCATGGGATGGCCTTGGTACTTTATGATCACTGGCGTTGGCCTTGGAGGCGCTGAAATATTTATTATTCTGTATGGGATTGAAATCGTGGCTATCTCATCCCGCCCATTGTTAATCTCTTTCACATCTCCTTCTTCGTCTGTTCTATCAAACTGCAAAATACCCTCATTTCATCAGACATTGAATATGATTCCTCAGATCCACACAACCTTCAGGGTGAGCAATACAACCTTCACAACCTTCCACATAACCGGGGAACACCCCTCATTTCAACAATCTGCTTTTAACAAAACTTAACGGTGTTTTCAGCTCTGTGACGTCAGTTACCAGATTCAACTTCCCGCCTTCAACAATGGCATTAACTCTGGCTGCCCCATGGTTTGGCATTGGGTTCTGAACGACATTTGGAGTCTCGTTGGTAAAGTTAATTTCCTTGCTATCAAGGAGGTCTTGCACCTTGTGCTTGAAAGCTTTGCAATTATCTATATTATGGCCCGGAGCGCCCGAATGGAAATCGCATCTTGTGTTTGCGTCATAGCCCGGAGGTGGCGCGCCTGTAAGAGGTGCCGACATTTTCTTTTGGATAAGCTGTAGTTGAAGCAAATGTTGTAGAAGTTGAGAATACGACATAGGCGGTGTATCAAATTGCCTATTAACTGTTCTTCCTCGATCCTGAAACCGGCACGGCGCATAATTTTGTTGTAGTTGAGGTGCTGCTAGAATGGTTATGCTGGCAACCTGTGGCTATTGTTGAGGCTGAAATTGCTATTGACACTAAGCTCTGTTTCTGCTCCTGTTTCTATAACCTATCACAACATTTGTATCACCTTCCATCTTCTTAGTATTACCAAAAGTCTTCCTTCCTCCACCGGATGTGGATCCTTCTCTGTTATGAATCTTACCCAACTTGATTCTGTTTTCTACCCTCTCACTGGTTATAATCAAATTAGAAAAATTCCAGACATATTTCCAATTAGCTTCTCATAATAAATTCCAGACAAGGTAGCAACGAACATATCAATAAGCTCTATTTCCACCATCGGAGGCTGAACTCTAGCCGCTAATTCATGCCACCTCTGGGCATACTCTTTAAACCCCTCATTGCTCCTCTGAGACAGGTTTTGCAACTGAACTCGGTTTGGCGCCAGGTCACTATTATACTGATAATGACGGACGAAGGCTTCTTCCAAATCCCTCCAACTTCTGATATGAGTCGGCTCCAGACCCATGTACCATTATAATGAAGGCCCTGACAAGCTATCTTGGAAAAGTGCATCAATAGCTTTTCATCATCTGAGTAGGCAGACATCTTCCGATAATATGATCTGAGATGTACTCTGGTACAGGTTGTCCCTTTGTACTTATCAAAGTCTAGAACCTTAAAGTTGGATGGAATCTTCACTCTTGGAATCAACCCCAAGTTGAAAATATCAAGCCCCAGAGAGTTCTGGTTCTCAAGATTCTTCATCTTTTCCTTAATCATTTAAAACCTTTTATCTGCATAAGTCTGAAGGCCTACACCCAAATCTCCCATTGCGAAAACATCATCATGTTCATCCTCCTCCCACTAAGGACCTGCTGCCCCATGTGCAACGCCCGCTGCACCTGGTATGTGAACTCCTGGTTGATGACCTCCGCCCAGAGGAATGACAACAATAGGAATAACATTAGCCTGAGGAGTATTCCCATCAGTCGGGGGAGGAATAACAGTGCTCCCACCTGTCATACCCCGAATTTGTACTACCCGTGTACTTTTTTCATTATCTTTCAGATGTGTGTGTTGGTTTCCAATTGACTAAGCTCAGTTGTCGCAATGATGATTCTAGTCCATATGGTTGTAACTTAACTTTAGTTAGACATGCTTATTGCAAGATCCAGGCCGGGGCACATTAATTCAGGAGATGTGTGGCTGAGGTTTCAGTTAGATCAATCGTGTGTGAATCAGGTTACGATGGGATAAATACTCCACAAAGGATCAGTTCATGTCAATTAAAGTTTTATGGAGTATATTTTGATCCACGTGACTTGTCATTTCAATGCATTTTGTTGCTCGTATGTTTCATATGAAAGATTCCTTTTATCAGTACAATATACAAAATCCGAAGATTGATACAACGGTAGATTTATTTTAAGGCGAGATTCGGATTCACTTCGAATTTAAGAAGGATTCATGTGGTGTTTACCAAGGATCTACCTTAATCATTTCCTTATCAAGTGAGGAAGGCAAGTTTCTTTGAATTTTATTGGGAGGATAAGTTGTTAATGAGTTTACTCAAGAAATTCAAAGTTGGTATTGGGTGTGGGCTCATATTTGGAGTGTGAAAAATTAATACCATTTAAAAGTCCCAATCCATTATCAAAATTCTGCGAAAAATATTTATACAAAAAAAAAAGATGTGTATTGGATCATGAGCCTATCACTCCTTTACAGGCCCATCTTCACACGAAAAAATTTTCTGCCTAGGTCTGCCTCCTTCCCGGCAGCGAATATGTAGCAAGAAACGGTGAGTGTGGAGGATCTTCCGCTAAAGGAGGCGAACGTGCTCGTCGCCAGGTTCAACTCCGACGGGACAACTCCAAGTTATGTCCCTGCAGTGGAGATAGGCAAGTTTTCTATTGGGATGTTGCTACTAGCCGTGTAATAAGAAAGTTTTGTGGCCATGATGGTGAGGTAAATGGTGTAAAATTCAATGAATATTCATCTGTTGTATCCTCAGCAGGCTATGATCAATCATTGCGCGCTTGGGACTGCAGATCCCACAGCACTGAGCCAATACAGGTTACTGACACATTTGCAGACAGTGTAATGTTTTGTTCTGTTTAGCAAAAAATGAAATTATCGGAGGAAGTGTTGATGGAACTGTTCGAGCATTTATTATTCGTATTGGCAGAGAAATATTTGATAGCTTAGGGCAATATGTCAACTGTATATCAATGTCAAAAGAAGGCAACTGCATCCTAGCCGGTTGCTTAGACTCTACTGTGGGTCTTTTGAAACAGAACCACAGGCGAATTATTACAAGAATATAAAGGACACACTAATAAGTCATACAAATTGGATTACTGCCTCACTAATACGGATGCTCATGTAACTGGTGGCTTCGGGGATGGCTTCGTCTATTTCGGGGATCTTGTAGATGCATCTGTTGTGTCAAAAATTCAGGGCCCATGCCTCAGTGGTTACAAGTGTAAGTTATCACCCAAAGGAAAACTGAATGATAACTTCATCGGTAGATGGCACTATTCGGGTATGGAAGACATGAAAAACACACAAGACTTGCTACACTGCTGCTCTACTCCTGCAAAAACTTCTGCTACGTCAAAAAACACGACAATTGCCAATCGTACGACCCGCCATCCTGCTTTTCACAATTCCAACCATTACCTGCAAAAGAAGAACAACATAACAAGCCATAAAAACTTGTTTTTATCTGCATGAAAAGAAACGAAAAAAACACAATCAGCAACAACATTTCAATAAAACATAAAGCACATATGCCGTTCATTCACAGAATACCACAAGACAATAGCAAAAAGGTTGTCATTTTCTATACAGAGTTGCCAAACACAGGCTTTTGGATTAGGTTCAAATATGCGGCACGTGAAGAATATCTCTTGAGAAAAAGCCTATGCACAAGGATACCACGTCACTCATTCAACACGCAAATTTGAAGGACCCATCATGTTATCGTAATACCCCTCGCAGCTCATCCAAAGCAACATGTTATCACCTGCTGCATAACACAATTCAAAAACCACGCGCACAGTTCCTTCACCCTGACCGTAATTTCGTATGACCTGCATAAACCGAAAAGAAATGTTCCTACATGAATGGGTAACCCACTCCAAAAAGCAAGAGTGATAATTCCCACAATTGAATTGGCATACGACCTGTAAACAACATACCAGTTTTCACCAAATTCAAAAGATCACAATTGCCCTGCAAAACCTATGGTTTTCTCTTGAAGCTCCATTACATACGCTCACGAATCATGGACCACCCGCCGCAAGCTTGTATCATATAGCAAGCACTGCACATACAAAATAAATTTCAGAAAGGACAAAAAACAGGAAAACACATCAAGGCCATTACCAGCTCATTCCAAGAGTCTAGCATAAGACCAAAGCTCAAAACCTGGTATCGGGCTTGCTCCAATGGCTGCTTCTGCAAAAGTTACACAATTACCTCAAAACTCAAAACAACAACCACTACCATGAATGTTGCAACAATTGACACCATCACGAGAAAGCTGTGCATGAAGAGATGAGCCTAATTCTGATGCTAATTTATCTCCAAATGGAGCTTGAGATGGTGCAGCTGTTTGAGAAAGAATAACAGATGAAGCTGATGCCACTGGTGCCTTGGAAAGATCCAAGCTAACAGTTCTTACAGGACCAGATTGCAGTGAAGTTTCTGATGCTGTATCTTGAAGGGACCCTGAAGATTGGATAGCTTCCAGAAAAAAATCAATTGAACTGCCAGAATTGTAAGATCTTAAGGTTGAAAAGTTGCTGTCTGTTGGTTGCAATGATGTAGTTCTCTGCGGATGACGAATTCCATCTGCATCTCTCTTGGCAGCGGCATTAGATTCGAGAGCTGCATTTTTTGCTTGAGTCCACACATCTTCACTTGAACTAGAACCAGGACGTTTATGAGATGGGCTGTTAAACTCAACGTCCTTACGAAACTGAGGAGATTGAACATCGGATTTGAATTGCTCATGACCACTGGATGCGGAAAAGTCAGAATTTCTTGGACCAGATCTCTCATTTGTAAATCTTTCATCATATGCACTGTAACACCCCCTTCTATACCCAAATAAATGCATATAATACAGCTAAGCACATACAAGTTATCAGAGTAAAAAGGTTTTATAATAAGGTATAAAAGAAGAATGCCACAATTTCACCAATAAAACACTTTCACAATTTGCTCCATAAAATATGTAACATTTTCAATTTAAGCGGAAGATAAAATCATTTGATCATTTTCAAAATATTAATCCACGTACACATAAGCTATCTAATTTAATATGTATCATATCAGTTAGATTACAAAACCACATCAGCTGATACATCGCAATGTATTACAAAAGAATGACTGCACTAGTCTAACTACCCGGTGTTACATATCAGAGCAGTAGACTCAAAAGAATGAAGACTATTCTTCACAAAAGGACTCCAGCATCCTAATCTGCAATGCCTCATAGAGCATTATAAAACAGCAGAAGGGTGAGAAATATAACCATAATAATCAAAGCATAAGATTATATATATATAGGTATCATATAACACATATTCACATTTCTCACCACACTTCATTCTCACAATCATAATCATATTACATCACATCTATCAACATTATGAACATCCACAAGCACATCCCTTCATGCTTGGCTTCATAATCATTCACAAACACGTTTGTACCACAACAATATTATGCAATGTGACTCAACATTTCAATGCAATTCAATGCTATGCGGTACCGACTCTCGTTATCTTTTCTCGGTTTTTACGTTAAACCGGGTCCACCCTTCTAGACCGATAACTCGTTATCATTTTTCGGTTTTTACTTTAAACCGGGTCCACCCTTCTAGACCGATAACATCCAAGCCCGTCCCCTAGGCTTCAAACCCACCCTTCTAGGTTTGGGACAAGCCACTAGTTTCCACGAAACTAACAGACATTGCCTCTTGACTGAATGATGCATGTACAATCAACCAATCACAATAAATGCACTTAAGACCGTTCCCGCGTCTTAATCCCATGCATTCGAATAATTCACCCCTTCGAGAATTTCATTATGATTGCACATACAACATATATCAAACATTTATCAATGTATTCATTTCACACATCATCATATTCAACAACAATGCACACATATCACCTATGTTCCCATGCATTCTCACAACAATCGCATACATATATGCACTCACAATTCATTAGACGATACACATACATTCCTCATTGTATTCCCATGTATCTCTAATTATCACAACAATCAAGGTATTCACATCGCAATACCAATCATACAATTATAAGATACGCACACATATTCAAAATGTTCTCATGCATACTCATTACATAATTGTACACAACAATCAAACATTCACAACTCATCAATTAATACACACATAATCATCATTATGTTCTCATGTATTTTAACCGATTACAATTAATCATTCATATAACGACTCTAGGATTCACGCCCGAAGGCTACCCACAGCAAATGTTATCATAATAGTTCACATACTCATTCATAACATAGAAGTATAAACATATACGAATCAACCAAACAATCCCCATTGGATAACACAGCAAAGAAAAATATACTGCCACATTCGCCTTCATTCGCCTGGCGAACCCTCGCAGCGAACCTTCGCCTGGCCTTCGCCTGGCGAACTCTCTCAGCGAACACTCGCTAGGCTTCGCCTGGCGAGACTTCCCAGCGAGCCCAAGTCAGGAGCTACTGACTTCATTCGCCACCATTCGCCGGCACCTTCGCTGGGCGAACCTTCGCTATCCAACTTCGCCTGGCGAACCCACCAGCGAAGTCTACTGGGACTTAATTATAATTATTCGCCAACATTCGCTAAGCTTCGCCTGGCGAAGCTTCGCCTTCGCTCGCCTGGCGAGAGCCAGCGAACCTGCGCAGAACAGAACCCCATTCTGTTCCTCCTTCACCAATCCATCATCAACCCTCTCTTACACATCCAAATCAGTACAAACAACATCAATACATGTTACCCGACTACTCTACGGTATTATTGCTCAGTTTCAACCGATTAAATCCTCAATCTACCGATTATCCAACATTTTGCCCTAAATAGAAAGTGATGGAAACTCTACTAAAACCCTAACCCATCATACATAACATCATACCATGATCAAATAGAAACATTTCTCACCCTTACCTCGATTAATCGGAGCTTTGATGTTGGTTCTTGACGATTTCCACTTTTCCTCTTCTTCTCTTCTCTTTCTCTCCTTTCTTCTTCTTTCCTCTTTCTTTCCAAAATGTTTTTCTATCTTTCTTTTCTTTTCTTTCTCTCTTATATATATTTCCTTCATTTTCCTTCCTTCCAATTTCCTTCTCAATTCTCTATTAATCCCAATTAATAAAAAATTAATTTCCAACATTAATAAAATCCCACTAAATCAATTAATTACTATAATTAATTATTTAATGAAATTTGGGCTGTTACATGCACTGTCACTGAAACGACCAGGACTATAGATAATACTAGATATCTTCCCTTCATAGCGGACTTTATCTAAACCAGGCTTTCTCGTCAGAGCCCCTGCTTGCTTTCCATAGCGCTGGTCCTCACATTGATTATCATATGGAGGAGGACTTTGTGAATATGAATGATAAGAACTGGCACGTCTAATCTCGTCATCATGAATTGTGGGGCTCTGTGCATCTCTTGGAGGTCTTTCAAATGACTTTGTTCCAGCATATAGTTTATCCACATATACATTCTTTATGAACTCCCTTACTTTATCAACGTTGCTGCTATCTGGCAACCGTTGTTTTTGGAAGTCCCAAGTTTTTCAAAAATATTTCCCTTGCACGCTGGTTGCCGCCACTCTGAAGAGCATCAACTTCTTTCAAAGTGAACTTTGACATTGACACAGACTTCACACGATGAGTAAACTCACGATGTATTCCACTGCAAGTTATGCAAATGAAGGTCCAAAAAGTCGTACATGCATACTGAGGTCCCAAACTATTACAGTTGATACATCTTCGATTCGGCGGAAGCTTCATAAGCCCCCTAATAATCTTCTCAATATTCTCTTCTTGCTTTCTGCTTCCCATTTCAAACCCCCAAAAAAAATGACCCCATTGTTATTAACTTCAACTATAATGACCCTGCGAAAAGTTCAAAACACAGAATAAACCAACACAGCAACAGATGTGTCACACACTTAACTTGTACGGAAAAGTTCACAATACACCACTACTTGTACCATTCTAAAAAAATACATTGAAACCTGTATAAAGTTCAGCCCAGAACCACGTACCCCCTCTGCTTTTCATCCTACAGTGTAGCAAAACCACAACATCGTACCTCCTCCCAAATTCCCAAGATACCCTTTAGAGCTTACATAAATATCATCTTCTCTCAGAGTAAAAGGGGGGCCTCCAACCGAAAACATAGCGACTCAAAAACCCTAGCCGTCATCTCCTTCAAAGATTTCCCTCTACCCTCAAAACCACACGAAAACCCTTCATCAAAAAGGACCCTTTCCCTCCACGATATCTGGTTTCACTTTACCTCAACCTCAATTAGTTTCCAATCTTCTTCATCCCAAATTCTCACCCTCTTCGAACAACTTAAAAAATACCTAAACCGAATGAACCCAATCTTCAAGCTACCTCCACCATTAAAACTTCGCACTCTTTCAGCCTTTTCTCCATGGAAATAGCAACCATGGAATAAACCCAACTTTATAAACCCAAAACCTAAATCCTCCTTCACCAACATTGAAATCCATCTTCATAACCTCAAAATTCTTCAACCTTAAACCGAAAGGAGATAAAGGGGGAGAAATGATCTGAAATAAAGCTGAGAAGGGGTTTCGAACCTAAGATCCATATGCGAGACAGATTGAATTAGAAGACGGTATTTCCTAGGCCGTCGCGACTTCTATTATTGAGGGTTGTTTACTTGTCTTTCATTTGTGTCTTTGTCCTCTTGTTTCAACGTGAGCTTACAATCATTCTGTCTCATATTTTTGTTGTTTTGGGCTGATGAAGTCATGTTGGAAACCTGCGTATTCTTTTTCTTTTCCTTTCGTTTTTTATGTTGAACGGGCACAACCCATGATTCATTTAGTCATCATAAATCATATACCTCATATATGTGTTATACCCCCACCGTGCTTTCATTTGAAAAAGGGGATATTGGTTTTGCTTTGGGTTCAGTCCATATATCTTGTCCACATTTTGATTTCAGCCAAGCCCACTTTGTTTTCTAAAGTTTCTTTTAATTTTCACACCTTGTTAGGATTAAATTGTTATTAAGCACTTTATAATTCCCATTTTGTTTAATAATTTCACTTGTTTTTTATTAAAGTTTTAGAAATTTTTGTGTTTTTATTATTCTTTAACTTCTTTTTATGGTCGATGACGATACCCCAAGTTATAACTTTGTCAAATTATTGACGAGTAATGACAAACCCGAGACCGTTTTCTTCTTAACTTCTTTCATTTTTGATTTTTATCGATTTCTTGCTTATTTTGGTCAATGACAATTTTTAAATTATTATCGGTCAAAATTATTGATAGATGATAATTTTGGTCGAGACTATTTCACTTGCACTTCAAATTATCTTTTAAACATTTTCTCGAAAAAACTCCAAAAGAGGGAGATTCTTGAAATCTAGCATTTCTTGGATCTTCGAATGAGCAAATCTCGAGACTCGCTCTCGAGTTGTTGTTCATTCAATCTTTTGATTTTCTCAAGTATATTCTCAACGTCTTTTTGATCAAAACCCCGAAAGAAAGAGGCACTTGAAGTCAAGCATTCCTTGTGTCTTCGAGTGAATAATTCTCGAAGCACGCCCTTTGAGTTGTTATTCACTCAACCTTTCGAATTCAATCACTTTCAAACATTCTCCTAAGTCGAATGCTCGTCCGCATTCGCAACCCACATTTCATTCACAAATCTCCGTGGTTTTGATATTGGAAGCACCCTTAGGGACCAATATCATTTCTCACAACTTAACACTTGACACGTCGTCAAGTCGGTTCCATTTTCAATCAAATCCTCGACACGTCGTCGAGTTACTTCCAAACCAACTTCCTTTGGCCTCGCATGCCATTCTTCGATTCGATCCTTTCACAAACATTTTTTAAACTTACGAAAGAGGGGTATTCTCAGAATCAAGCATTCTTCGAATATTCGAATGAGTAACTCTCGAGGCGCGCCTTTAAGTTGTTATTAATTCATTCTTTCGATTTCAAAACATCCAACTCTTTATCTTCTCTTTATTCAGTCAATTCCTGAAAGAATTGAGTTCTTGGAGTTTCGCATTCCTTGAATTCTTGAGTGACAAGCTCTTGAGACGCGCTCTTGGGTTGCTTGTCAGTCACCCTTTTGTCTCAAGCTCAAACTCCAATCCATTCAACCTCATATTTTCGTGGTCGTCTCCACGAACTACGACTGCTCTGATTCTTCATTCACTCTTGAATGTAAGATACGTAGGCACAAGATTGCGATGATCTTGGCGAGCACACTTCTATCTATCTTCCGTTTTCCCCCATCATTTCCCGTAGTCGAACTACGGCGCTCTGATTTCTCATTCTCGTTTGAATGAGCATACGTAGGCACAAGGGCCCCAATCCTTGGCGAGCATCCCATCTTCTAACCACCCGTCTCTCCTTTGCGTTTTTTAACCTTTTACTCTACCAATTCTACCTTTAACAGCGAGAAGGAAACAAGTAAACCTAAATAACACTCCCCACAAAATACCTTAAGAGGTTCCCGTCGAGTACGACGGACGTGAGGGGTGCTAATACCTTCCCCTCACGTAACCGACTCCCGAACCCGGAACATGGTTGCGACAGCCCTGTTCCTATCCCTTCGTTTTTAGGAGGTTTTCTCGATATTTTCCTCTCCCGTCTATTCGGGAAAAATAAAGTTCGGTGGCGACTCTGTCGAACCGCATTTCCGCGCCTTTCGCGCGAGGGTCGTATGTTCGAATGAATTTTCGAGGTGTGACAGCTGGCGACTCTGCTGGGGACATCTTTGCTCCATGCAAAGAGAGAGTCAAGCCTATCTTTTGGTTTGTGAGGAGTGTTTGTTTTTATTCTGTTTTCTTCTTGTTCATGTATTTGTTCTCTTGAGGATTTTATTTGTGCTTGTTATCTGGGCTTGTTGGTTTTTGGGATAACATCATGAGTAAGGCTCTATGCCCGAGCTTTGGTAAAAGCAGAGAGAACACATAGTTTAGAATTGGTAGTCGAGTAGTGTTAGTCTCCGAGGACTTGCTCCTTATGGGCCTAGCATGAAAGCTCCTCCAGAGGAGACCTATTCGTAGATCTTGTTGTAACACAGCTAGCCTGTTGCACGACTTGATTAATGAAGGGTCCGTGATTCTGGGAACCTTTTGTTAGCACCGGTTCCGATATTGGTGGTCGTGTAATGTTAGTCTCCAAGGACTCGCTCCTTGAGCGCCTAGCATGAGGACCCCGCTCAGGAGAGACCTTATCGTCATTATCATCGTAATACAGCCAGCCTGTTGCGTGACGCTAATGCAACTAGTGTCCGTGATCCTGGGGACCAAACATAGAAACCATCCCGTGAGAGGGTCTATGGGTAGAATGTTTAGACCTTCCCGTATAGGTCGTACCTATCAATTTTTCTTTGAGCAGGAATTATGGTTACTTATCTACCACAGTTATCAGCTTCAGGAGTTGTTTGATTGTGATCCTGTGATCCTGGGTCTTGTATCTTGCATTTCATCTTGCATATCATTCGCATTGCATTTCATATGTTGTGCATTTTGCATTTCCAGTCCTCCAACAGAATTTTATGTCTTCGTTCCTTCTTCTCCAGTAAATCAAGCTGATTCCCCGAAACCAGTACGCAACTAGAGCCAATACCAGACGAATGATGGAGCAGATTCAACAAGAGCAAGTTGCCTTCAAGGAGGAGTTGGATTCTATGAAAGGAAAGATCGACCAGATCCTCGAAGCCATCCTCGCAGCCAGGAGAGAGGAAGAACAGCGTGAAGCCGCTGCTGTCGTCAACAACAATGGACAAGGGTCTACTGCCATCCCTTTGGTTCCAATTCCAAATTCTCATGGGATGTCGTTGAACTTCAACAACGCAGTCGAAGGAAACACTTCTCAGCCAATCCCAGCGCCTGGAGTTACCGTTGGAGTTATCCCGCACGCCCAGCCTACTGCAGTGCAAATCCCAGTTCCTCATATCGAAGATACTCTGATGGATCAGTATGACGACGTTCAGAACTATCATGCTGCTATCCCCATTGCCAGTCCTGTTGCCGCTCAGGATTCTGAAGCCATGAAGATGTGCCGAGATTTAGCCGAGAAACTCCGAGCCATGGAGGGGCATAACTCAAATTCTTTCAGTGCTTTGGAATTGTGCTTGGTGCCTGATGTTGTCATTCCTCCAAAGTTCAAGGTGCCCGAATTTTCAAAGTACAAAGGTCTCAGTTGCCCGAATATTCATCTGAAGATGTACTGTCGCAAGATGGCTGCCTATGCCAGAGATGAAAAGCTCATGATCCATTGCTTCCAGGACAGCTTGTCTGGGGCATCACTCGAATGGTATATGCAGTTAGAGCGTAACAGCGTACGCACTTGGGCTGAGCTAGCCGATGCATTCGTCAAGCAGTACAAATACAACACCGATCTTGCTCCAAACCGTACTCAGCTTCAGAGTATGACTCAGAAGGATAACGAATCCTTCAAGGAGTACGCGCAACGATGGAGAGAGCTAGCCGCAAGGGTGCACCCACCTCTTGTTGACCGTGAACTTATTGACATTTTCATGGGGACCTTGCAAGGCCAATACTACGAAAAGTTGATCGGTAGTGCCTCCGCTGGGTTCTCTGACTTGGTGATTGTCGGTGAGAGGATTGAGGAAGGGCTGAAGAGTGGGAAGATCCCAGGAGGTTCTAATAGCCAGGCTAATGCCAAGAAGCCTTTCAATGGATACAAAAAGAAGGAGGGCGAAACAAATGCCATCTTTTTGCAGAAAGGGCAAGCTTCTCAACAAGCTTCTGGTCCTATGCCTTATCAAATTCCTACTATCAGTATCCATATGTTGCTGCTGCGCAATATGCTCCAATGCCTTATCAGCCAGCTGTTCGAGCAGCGCAAGTTCAGATGCCACGACAACAAGCTCCTCAGCAACAAGCCTACAACCAGCAAGGATATCAGTATCCTCCTCAGCAACAGCAGATGCAAGCTACTCAGCAACGACAAGGTGCTCGCCCACAGCGTCCGCAGAGAACATGGAGACCAGATAGAGTCTTTGATCGCCTGCCAATGAAATATGCTAGTATCTTCGCTCAGTTGATGGAGAAGAAGGCTGTTGTTCCGAGAGATTTGGCTCCTCCAACCGTCATTCCTGCCAATTACGATGCAAATGCTCATTGTGAGTTTCATAAGGGCGCTCCAGGTCACACCATTGAGGACTGCAGGGCTTTCAAGCACATAATTCAAGATATGATCGACAGAGATGCTATCAACTTCAATGGGAAGTCTCCAAATATCATCAACAATCCGATGCCACCAGTCAACTAGCGCCAACGTCAGATTGATTCTAGTCAAGTTTGTTCCCCGAAGAAGGCAGTCATGTTGCCATTTCATTATTCGCAGTTTCTTATGTTTTGTCTTTGTTTATTTAAGCATTGTATGCTTTGAACAATTGCCATTCGTATTTGGTTTTCATTAATGTATCGTTTATGCACGTTTTGAATTAGTTATGTCGTATTCACTCATTTTCGCTTATCACCGACACATTTATTTACTCCACTCTACTCACTGTTGTTTAGCATGATTTGAGGGAGGAGGATGAAAACGAGATACCCATAATTGCAAACTCATATGCTTTCAGATAGAATCTCGTCAATGATGTACAGGCATTGCTTCAATTCCCCAAACACTGGAGATATAAGGAGTTAATCCCTAGTAAACCACTTCGAGCCTAGAAGTAGCAGTTTCCTTCGGATACTCAAAACCTTACACTCAACCTGGGGCAGGTTAGTGTTCAGTTAATCTAATCTCATACTCGAGTCAATACCCAAAAGACGGTTGTTCACCAAAGACCCACGACATGGTAGTCACAAATCCAAAAAAATCAAAAGCCTGCTAAGTCGAACACCTCGAAAGGAGACTTAGGCAAAATCAAGGCAATCCCGATGGATCTGACAAGCAAAGTCAATCCATGCAAAAGTTAGGGATCAAAACAAAAGCAAAAGAGGACCCCGAAACCCTCAACAAAAAACAAAATAATATTCAGTGGCCACCCAAATCAAAAGGCACTGACATTCATCAAAGCCAAAATAAAGTGATTGCCGCGTCGAGCAAATCTTGCACCATCAAGTTTATATCGTCAAGACAAGTGTAGAATTAACTGATCGTAGGACTGGAGATCATTAAGAAGAAAGGGTGGGTACAAATCATACTTTGAGCCTAATAACCTTTTGTTTCATAACCGTGAACCAGACCACGTTACAACCCTTGAAAGACCTAATTGAGACGAGGTTTATTCTGAAAGCATATTGTCGCAAGGTTGCGTAACCTGACTCCTCACATGATTTCTAATCATCAGCATTGGTGCCATTATCCTTGCTATATTTCACATCAATCAAAACTATCATAATGTTTGGACTAATAGTCCATTCATTTCATTACCACGACACTTCAATAAAACGATACTTTTTCAAATCTTGCATCGAACTTTGCATTAACGTCACCATTTATGAAATGTACAATTTTAATTGCAAATCAGTGCTAGGTATTCAAAGACATCTCAGCAAGGAGCAATCAGGGAGGAACCCAGCTTTCAAGGGTGTACACGAGACAAGATTATTTCAAAGCCCATAGGCTGGGGCAAATCATTCAAGAGCTCGAGCAGGGGCAAACCATTACAATGTGCAGACTGAGGCAAGACCAGGTCGTCCTGACCATCAAACAGAGTTGCAATTCTCTCTGAAGCAAATTCACAGTTATCCAGATATCCCAGACTTGGGACATCCAGAGCATCTTCCGCTTCAATCATGGCGTCTTCAACAAACTGCGTGTCGAGGAAGTCAATCCCTCCCACCACCCGAAGTCCAATCCACATTGGCAAACTACCAAAAGTCCACCAACGCTGGCGTCTCCACCTTACATTTCCAAATTACCCGTCTGCATCATCTGCATCATACCCATTGCATTCGACCTCATAAGCATCTTGCATACTTTATATCATACCATACTTCCCCAGCTCTTGCATCTCTGCGCGTCAGCATTTGCATTTGCACGTCCACTCATATGGAATATTATTCATCATCCAGCATGCATATATGCAAGTCAAGGTCCAGGATCAACCCCGAAGATTCCCAAGACCATTGGTGGCCCAGTCAGGGGCATCTTCCGCAAGATGGTGGGTTTGTCCCACGTTTTTTAAGAGCTTCAAAGCAGTCATCAGCCCAGTCAGGGGCAATCTTCTGCAATTGTGGGTTTCTCCCACAAAATTTGAAGTCATTCAAAGCAAGATTCAGCCCAGTCAGGGGCAGTCTTTTCAAGACCGTGGGTATTTCCCATGACGTATTTCAACCTCGTGGTTGATCAGATCTTTAAGTTAATATACATCCCAGCCAGGGGCATACCATTCAAGACCGTGGGCTTTCCCCACAAAGTTGTTCAACCTTTTGTTGGGCAAATCCAAGAAGTTCAGTGCAAGATCCAACCCGAGCAGGGACATCTTCAGCAAAACCGTGAGTGTTCCTCACAAGGTTGTTCAGCCTTTTGTTGAGCAAGACAAGGCATCAAGACAAACTCAGCCCAGTCATGGGCATCCTCTTCAAAATTCATGGGCGTAACCATGAAATCATTTCAGCAAAGCTATGATCTCCAAACAAGACGGTGGGCGTACCCCGTTGACTCATTTCAATTCAATCTTCCTCTTGGGGGGTCCCCCATTGAGTTGTACCCAGCAAGCGTGACCATTGTCAATTGCCTTACTATCATCCTTTTGGTGATAGTCGAACTTCGTCAGTTCACCCTAGCCTGCATCCTTTTGATGTTGGTAAACTTCAAATCTGTGTCGTCCTATCATCCTTTTGGTGATAGCAACCTGTGTGTGTGAGTTTTGCTCCATCATCCTTTTGGTGGTGGGTCTGATATTTCGTCGATGTCAGATTGTGCGATATTTCTTTTTTCGCTCCATCATCCTTTTGGTGGTGGGTCTGGCATTTCATCGATGTCAGATTGCGCGATATTTTGTTTATGTTTTCGCTCCGTCATCCTTTTGGTGAGGGTCTATCATGGTCATTAATGATAGATTGCGCGATGTTTTGTTTGTGTTTCGCTCTGCCATCCTTTTGGTGGTGGGTCTGACATTTCATCGATGTCATATATCGCGATATTTTGTTTATGTTTTCGCTCCGTCATCCTTTTGGTGAGGGTCTATCATGGTCATTAATGATAGATTGTGTGATGTCTTTATTTGTGTTTCGCTCCGTCATCCTTTTGGTGAGGGTCTATCATGGTCATTAATAATGGATTGTGCGATGTCTTTATTTGTGTTTCGCTCCGTCATCCTTTTGGTGAGGGGTCTATCATGGTCATTAATGATAGACTGTGCGAATTTTGTTCGTGTTTCGCTCTGTCATCCTTTTGGTGGGGGGTCTATCATGGTCATTAATGATAGATTGTGCGATGTATTTATTTATGTTTCGCTCCGTCATCCTTTTGGTGGGGGGGTCTATCATGGTCATTAATGGTAGGTTGTGTGTTTTGTTTTGTGTTTCGCTCCGTCATCCTTTTGGTGGGGGTCTATCATGGTCATTAATGATAGATTATGCGATGTGCTTCGTGTTTCGCTCCGTCATCCTTTTGGTGGGGGGTCTATCATGGTCATTAATGATAGATTGTGCGATGTCTTTATTTGTGTTTCGCTCCGTCATCTTTTTGGTGAGGGGTCTATCATGGTCATTAATGATAGATTGTGCGAATTTTGTTCGTGTTTTGCTCCGTCATCCTTTTGGTGGGGGGTCTATCATGGTCATTAATGGTAGATTGTGCGATATTGTCTGGCGTGTTTCGCTCCGTCATCCTTTTGGTGAGGGGTCTATCATGGTCATTAATGATAGATTGTGCGATATTGTTTGGCATGTGTTTCGCTCCGTCATCCTTTTGGTGGGGGGTCTATCATGGTCATTAATGATAGATTGTGCGATATGTTTATTCGTGTTTCGCTCCGTCATCCTTTTGGTGGGGGATCTATCATGGTCATTAATGATAGATTGTGCGATGTGTTTACTTGTGTTTCGCTCCGTCATCCTTTTGGTGGGGGATCTATCATGGTCATTAATGATAGATTGTGCGATGTGTTTACTTGTGTTTCGCTCCGTCATCCTTTTGGTGGGGGGTCTATCATGGTCATTAATGATGGATTGAGCGATGTGTTTATTTGTGTTTCGCTCCGTCATCCTTTTGGGTGGGGGGTCTATCATGGTCATTAATGATAGATTGTGCGATATGTTTATTTGTGTTTTGCTCTACCATCCTTTTGGTGGTAGTATCCGTGTGTGTTTCTTCTCATCATCCTTTTGGTGATGGTGACATTTCGCCGGTTGTTTACAGTTTACTCAGTTGGTTTACATATCCCATCATGTTAATTCTCTAGCATCTCTTTTCTTTTCGGACAAATTCAGGGTCTTCTTTATATCTTATTGGTTTCTACCTCAGGAAAACGAACGCTGTAGCAGTTCATTTCCCTAGTTTTAAGCCAATCAGATAGGGGCATCTGTCATACCCCAAATTTGTCCTACCCGTGTACTTTTTTCATTATCTTTCAGATGTGTGTGTTGGTTTCCAATTGACTAAGCTCAGTTGTCGCAATGATGATTCTAGTCCATATGGTTGTAACGTAACTTTAGTCAGACATGCTTATTGCAAGATCCAGGCCGGGGCGCATTAATTCAGGAGATGTGTGGCTGAGGTTTCAGTTAGATCAATCGTGTGTGAATCAGGTTACGATGGGATAAATACTCCACAAAGGATCAGTTCATGTCAATTAAAGTTTTATGGAGTATATTTTGATCCACGTGACTTGTCATTTCAATGCATTTTGTTGCTCGTATGTTTCATATGAAAGATTCCTTTTATCAGTACAATATACAAAATCCGAAGATTGATACAACGGTAGATTTATTTTAAGGCGAGATTCGGATTCACTTCGAATTTAAGAAGGATTCATGTGGTGTTTACCAAGGATTTACCTAAATCATTTCCTTATCAAGTGAGGAAGGCAAGTTTCTTTGAATTTTATTGGGAGGATAAGTTGTTAATGAGTTTACTCAAGAAATTCAAAGTTGGTATTGGGTGTGGGCTCATATTTGGAGTGTGAAAAATTAATACCATTTAAAAGTCCCAATCCATTATCAAAATTCTACAAAAAAAATTTATACAAAAAAAAAGATGTGTATTGGATCATGAGCCTATCACTCCTTTACAGGCCCATCTTCACACGAAAAAATTTTCTGCCTAGGTCTCCCTCCTTCCTGGCAGCGAATATGTAGCAAGAAACGGTGAGCGTGGAGGATCTTCCGCTAAAGGAGGCGAACGTGCTCGTCGCCAGGTTCAACTCCGACGGGACAACTCCAAGTTATGTCCCTGCAGTGGAGATAAGCAAGTTTTCTATTGGGATGTTGCTACTGGCCGTGTAATAAGAAAGTTTTGTGGCCATGATGGTGAGGTAAATGGTGTAAAATTCAATGAATATTCATCTGTTGTAGCCTCAGCAGGCTATGATCAATCATTGTGCGCTTGGGACTGCAGATCCCACAGCACTGAGCCAATGTAGGTTATTGACACATTTGCAGACAGTGTAATGTTTTGTTCTGTTTAGCAAAAAATGAAATTATCGGAGGAAGTGTTGATGGAACTGTTCGAGCATTTATTATTCGTATTGGCAGAGAAATATTTGATAGCTTAGGGCAATATGTCAACTGTATATCAATGTCAAAAGAAGGCAACTGCATCCTAGCCGGTTGCTTAGACTCTACTGTGCGTCTTTTGAAACAGAACCACAGGCGAATTATTACAAGAATATAAAGGACACACTAATAAGTCATACAAATTGGATTGCTGCCTCACTAATACGGATGCTCATGTAACTGGTGGCTTCGGGGATGGCTTCGTCTATTTCGGGGATCTTGTAGATGCATCTGTTGTGTCAAAAATTCAGGGCCCATGCCTCAGTGGTTACAAGTGTAAGTTATCACCCAAAGGAAAACTGCATGATAACTTCATCGGTAGATGGCACTATTCGGGTATGGAAGACATGAAAAACACACAAGACTTGCTACACTGCTGCTCTACTCCTGCAAAAACTTCTGCTACGTCAAAAAACACGACAATTGCCAATCGTACGACCCGCCATCCTGCTTTTCACAATTCCAACCATTACCTGCAAAAGAAGAACAACATAACAAGCCATAAAAACTTGTTTTTACCTGCATGAAAAGAAACGAAAAAAACACAATCAGCAACAGCATTTCAATAAAACATAAAGCACATATGCCGTTCATTCACAGAATACCACAAGACAATAGCAAAAAGGTTTTCATTTTCTATACAGAGTTGCCAAACACAGGCTTTTGGATTAGGTTCAAATATGCGGCACGTAAAGAATATCTCTTGAGAAAAAGCCTATGCACAAGGATACCACGTCACTCATTCAACACGCAAATTTGAAGGACCCATCATGTTATCGTAATACCCCTCGCAGCTCATCCAAAGCAACATGTTATCACCTGCTGCATAACACAATTCAAAAACCACGCGCACAGTTCCTTCACCCTGACCGTAATTTCGTACGACCTGCATAAACCGAAAAGAAATGTTCCTACATGAATGGGTAACCCACTCCAAAACGCAAGAGTGATAATTCCCACAATTGAATTGGCATACGACCTGTAAACAACATACCAGTTTTCACCAAATTCAAAAGATCACAATTGCCCTGCAAAACCTATGGTTTTCTCTTGAAGCTCCATTACATACGCTCACGAATCATGGACCACCCGCCGCAAGCTTGTATCATATAGCAAGCACTGCACATACAAAATAAATTTCAGAAAGGACAAAAAACAGGAAAACACATCAAGGCCATTACCAGCTCATTCCAAGAGTCTAGCATAAGACCAAAGCTCAAAACCTGGTATCGGGCTTGCTCCAATGGCTGCTTCTGCAAAAGTTACACAATTACCTCAAAACTCAAAACAACAACCACTACCATGAATGTTGCAACAATTGACACCATCACGAGAAAGCTGTGCATGAAGAGATGAGCCTAATTCTGATGCTAATTTATCTCCAAATGGAGCTTGAGATGGTGCAGCTGTTTGAGAAAGAATAACAGATGAAGCTGATGCCACTGGTGCCTTGGAAAGATCCAAGCTAACAGTTCTTACAGGACCAGACTGCAGTGAAGTTTCTGATGCTGTATCTTGAAGGGACCCTGAAGATTGGATAGCTTCCAGAAAAAAATCAATTGAACTGCCAGAATTGTAAGATCTTAAGGTTGAAAAGTTGCTGTCTGTTGGTTGCAATGATGTAGTTCTCTGCGGATGACGAATTCCATCTGCATCTCTCTTGGCAGCGGCATTAGATTCGAGAGCTGCATTTTTTGCTTGAGTCCACACATCTTCACTTGAACTAGAACAGGACGTTTATGAGATGGGCTGTTAAACTCAACGTCCTTACGAAACTGAGGAGATTGAACATCGGATTTGAATTGCTCATGACCACTGGATGCGGAAAAGTCAGAATTTCTTGGACCAGATCTCTCATTTGCAAATCTTTCATCATATGCACTGTCACTAAAACGACCAGGACTATAGATAATACTAGATATCTTCCCTTCATAACGGACTTTATCTAAACCAGGCTTTCTCGTCAGAGCCCCTGCTTGCTTTCCATAGCGCCGGTCCTCACATTGATTATCATATGGAGGACTTTGTGAATATGAATGATAAGAACTGGCACGTCTAATCTCGTCATCATGAATTGTGGGGCTCTGTGCATCTCTTGGAGGTCTTTCAGATGACTTTGTTCCAGCATATAGTTTATCCACATATACATTCTTTATGAACTCCCTTACTTTATCAACGTTGCTGCTATTTGGCAACCGTTGTTTTTGGAAGTCCCAAGTTTTTCAAAAATATTTCCCTTGCACGCTGGTTGCCGCCATTCTGAAGAGCATCAACTTCTTGCAAAGTGAACTTTCACATTGAAACAGACTTCACACGATGAGTAAACTCGCGATGTATTCCACTGCAAGTTATGCAAATGAAGGTCCAAAAATTCGTACATGCATACTGAGGTCCCAAACTATTACAGTTGATACATCTTCGATTCGGCGGAAGCTTCATAAGCCCCCTAATAATCTTCTCAATCTTCTCTTCTTGCTTTCTGCTTCCCATTTCAAACCCAAAAAAAAAATGACCCCATTGTTATTAACTTCAACTATAATGACCCTACGAAAAGTTCAAAACACAGAATAAACCAACACAACAACAGATGTGTCACACACTTAACTTGTACGGAAAAGTTCACAATACACCACTGTCGCTTGCGCGAAAATAAGGTGCCGGCATGACAGAAGAGTCGCCACCTTTCGTTATTTATCCCTCAGAGCGGGAAAGGAAACGATCGGAAAAACCTGACGAATAAGGGTAAGACAAGGTCATCGCAACCATTGTCTGGGTTCGGGAGTCGGTTACGCAAGGGGAAGGTATTAGCACCCCTCACGTCCGTCGTACTCGACGGGATCCTCGCTTGTTTGTTTACTTGGACGGGTTGGTTATAATCTATCTACCTATCAAGGCTGGCTGAAAAAGAAAAGAAAAATGACTCGGCAAAGCATCGCGCTTTATGCCTACGTATTCCCATCAGAGAATGAGAAATCAGAGTCAACGTAGTTCGGCTAACTACGGGGAAAGGTGGGGGAAGGTTGCTCGCTAGGATATCGCATCCTATGCCTACGTACTTTCATCTGGTATGAAAGATCAGAGCAAACGTAGTTCGGGACTACGGGGAAAAATGGCTCAACTAAGAGGGAGACTATCAAGTCCTACTGTTATCGTGCCATGGATTCATCCTATGGTTGAGGTTTGAACAGGGAACTCCTAGATGTTTTCATGCATAGGTTTCAACCTAAAAGTCTATCATCAAATCCTTATCAAAGGAAATGAGAGTCCTAAGGGATCACGTCAATGATACACCAAAACAGACAAAGCATCAACTTTAACAGTAAAATGCATGCAATGCAAGTGAGGGAGGAAATGTGTGTGGGGTTTCAGCCTCCACAAGCTCGTCTCAACCTCAAGCCAGTCATGAAATAACAGTAATCATACTGAAGATAAACAACATACTATCAAGCCATCTACAGATAAAAGAAATGAAGTGCCACCAGGCAAGCAAAACACACTTGAGAAAGAATCATCCATTCTCCCATCCTAAAACAAAATCTGATCAAATCTAAGCACTAAAGCAAGACCCTAAACAAGAGAATCAATCCCAGTCTTCAAGCTTCAGAACAAGCTTACCAAAGAAAGGGAGCTAAGCAAGCAGACCCATAGTGTCTTCCTCAGGAAAGCACTAGGAGGTGTATACTCAGGAGTCATACCCTATGTGGCTCAACCACTGTGATCAGTTTACATTCCTCCTCAGGAGGAATTAAACTCACAAGCAGGCTCCAACATCACTGGATATTTAGGAAATCCTATCTGAACTAGTGGAACTGAGTGAATAGACTCATAGGACCTTCCTCAGGAAAGTACTAGGAGGCTTCCACTTAGGAGTTGTATCCTATGTGGCTCAACAACTGTGATCAGTTTACATTCCTCCTCAGGAGAAATTAAACTCACAAGTTGGCTCCAACATCATTGGATACTTGAGAAATCCTAGATAAACTAAGGGAACTAAGTGAATAGACTCATAGGACCTTCCTCAGGAAAGTACTAGGAGGCTTCCACTTAGGAGTTGTATCCCATGTGGCTCAACAACATGTGATCAGTTTACATTCCTCCTCAGGAGAAATTAAACTCACAAGTTGGCTCCAACATCATTGGATACTTAAGAAAGAGGTGAGAAGAAAGAATGAAAGTCATTCATAGTGCCTTCCTCAGGAAAGTACCATGAACTTCCTCCAAACTTCAGGATCTCAAACCTCACAAACAGGGGACAAGCCAAGCTCTGGGTCTCTGAATCTTGATCTACAAACTTCACTTCATGATGCTCTCCATCAGGGTCTTCAAGGCAACACAATCCCCACAACAAATTCCCCACAATGAACCCCAAAGATGAACAGATAACCACAGGGGAGACAAAATCAATAGGCAACTTCAGAAAATACCTAAAAATACTAAACCAATGGGGAAAAATCTAACAATCATTCACAAGGGTCTACATTATCTACCCACAACATCCACATAGGCCTCTACCTAAAAATCAAGACAAAACTCAACCAAAGAAAGTGAATTCTTCACCTAAGCACAACCTAAACCCTAATTAGGATACCCTATATCTACCCTAATTAAACTAATCAAAATTTAATTCTAAAATTCTAGAATAAATCCTATGGGGAACTATGATTCATCATCTAATTACACAAAAAAGAATGGATTAAAAACCCTAAGGGAAGGTCCTAAAATAATTCTTGCAAAATCATGATACCAAACTAAACATTATAAAAGCTATTTAAAAGAAAAATCTATTAAAAAATACTAAACTTAAAAATAAAATCCCATTTTTATTTTTAATATTTTCTACACATTAATATCTACTCATAGAAAAAAGAAGAATTAAAAAAGAGTTATTTTTCAATTTTTAATGAATTTTCAAAGACAAGAAAAATATTAAAACAATATAAAAGAATTTAAAACAAATAAAAGGGAGGGGGGTTGGAATAGCAAGGCGCACTAGTTGGTTTTAAGATGGGCCAGAAATAGAGGGGGTGCGGATAGCGAACTAAGCCCAGAAACCAGTTTAAATGAAACGACCGCGTTTCACTCTTTTGAATTTTTCCCTCCATCTTCAGATTGAATCTGGGCCGTGCGATGAGACTAAATTGTCAAACTTGGGGACTAATCCAACGGACCACCTTCATCGTCCCCAACGATTCTAGGGTTTTCAGAAACCCTCCATCCATGCACTCATCTTCCCCTCACTTGTTCTCTCTGCTCAGGCCACGAAATGCCACGATTCCAAAACGAAAAATCTCCTACTACTCAAGAGGAACACAGCCATACGCGCACTTTCCCCTAACTCTCCCTAGATCATCCTAACAGAAGACATTAAGATCATGGTTCCACCATGTTCACCTGAGATCAACCATGGTGAAACTTCAACCTAAGGATCTGAACCTGCTCTCCATGCTACCCTAGCTAATCTAACCTAATTCATGCTACTTAAAACTCCCTAAACAGCTAGTTCTTGAAGATTAAAGAAACTGACACCTGCCATGGATCCTCACGCAGAGCTCTCAAACTCTCAGAAATTGATCCTCTATCCTAGCACATTAATTCTACACCTAAAGAATGAACTAAAACTAAATAAATTAAGAGGTATAGGGAGGAGAAAGAACCTGTCAAGTAATGATGGAGAAGGTATGAGGAGAAGGTTTCAGGCCTTATAATTGCTTCAGGATGATCCTCCAATGGTGAGAAACTTTCTGTTTGCACTTGTGATGGTGGAGAAGGTCTGCAATGGAAGAAAACCAGAGTTGCTTCAACTTGAAGAAACCTCTTCAATGGATGCTTCTCTCTCTCTCTCCTCTCTGAATCCTCTTGCTATCACCAACCTTGAACTCTCTTCATGGCCCTCTTCTTATAATGATCATTAGACACTTCTAGATTCATCTAGAACATGGTGGAAAGTTCTTGAAAATCTCATGTGATGACATATTGAAAATCTCACATTCCATGCCTTATGCCTTACCATTTTGTGCCAAATTCTCCTTATGAGAGATATTGAGTGTGGATGAGTGAAAAACAAGCTCATCTTTGGCTTGTGTAAGGTTTTTCAACATTGCCTTCTTTTTCAAGTAACAAGTTTTCAAAGCATCACCCATTTTAAAGCCTCAAATCAAAATTCTAGCTAAACCAATGTTCTCAAAATGATGTTTCCAATCAAAATGATATATTGGATGACCTATTTTGGATTTGTGGATCTTCCAAATCAATTTTCAAATTCAACTTTTCAAATTTATAAGCCATTTTTAGTTCATTTTTGACCAATCATGGAACTTCATGCTATGAGCTTTTCCAACAATTTGTGACCTTCTTTCTAGACTTAAAATCACATTTTGAACAACTTTCATGTTTTGAGTTTTTCCATTTGGGGCTTGGAAATAGGAGTTTTAGGCATTGGCTAAAATGACCTATAACTGACAAATGACCAAAATACCCCTGTCTTGCTCAAACCATAAGTTGAGTTCCACAAATCCTATCAAGGACTTCTACCACTCAAATTAAAGCTAAGAAGATCCTCTTCAACATTCATGTTGACCAAGAAGTCATAGGAATCACCCTACTAGGGCAAAAGTTGTCTGCAAGTTGGGTGACTTTCAAGGACCCAGATTCACACACCTCTGCTGACCTGTAATTTGTCAAAACCATAACTTGAGCTCTGTAACTCCTATCAAGGACTTCCACCACTCAAATTAAATCTTAGAACAAGCTCTACAACATTCATGTTATGGGGAAGGTGAGATATCAATCACATTTTGAGCTAAAACTGCCTGGAAGATAGAGATCAAATTAGGGTTTTTCACTGACAATCCTTGGAGACCCTGACTTGAAACTTCTCAAACTCCTCACTCATGATGAGTTGGCCTAGGAATCATCTTTATATCATCTCTATGAATCATTCCATGATCTCATGGCCCTTGGATTGGATCTCAACCTTCTCCAAATCTTCAGTTAACCTAGGGTTGACCCAGTCAAAACCCTAATTCTATCATTCATGGTTGAATCTTCTGAATTCTTGCATATCAAGACATCTCATAGGCTTTCCCAAAACATCAAATTCATTCTCAAAGTCTCAGACCCATCTGAGGGGCACCCACAACTCTCAAGCTATGAAACACACACCCTGGTTTCAACCCATTTCTTCTGAGGATCTCTTGAAGGTATCCACTTTCAAACACTCAATGAATAAATAATTGTTGGTCAAATTTTGGGGTGCAACAGCTGCCCCTATTCAAACGGCTTGAACCTGATTGGGTGAGAAGCGACCAGCTCTCAACCAATCAAGGTACGAGACGGTTGAATATCGGTAAACCCGAAAATTTGCCAACTGCACGAGCACACAGTACTCTGCGGGGAACAAACCTTTGAATCCTGCAACATTAGCTGCTCAACAACTAGCTGGAGAACCAAATTGGATATCACCGTCGGACGATCGAAGCACCCTGCGTCACTGCTGGAGAACTAAACCTGACATCACTGTCGGACGATCGAAATACCCTGCGTCACCGCTGGAGAGACATCTTCGACTTCAATCAGAAGACGTATCATTCACTTGATCGCAATCAATCACCACCTCAGGATAACTGACTTGGTCTTCAGACCCACGCAAGTCACTTTGTTGTATCTACAACTCTGGAACCTTGTCTTCAGCCACCCGTTGATTCTTCAACACGGAAATCTGGACTCACAGGAACCTTCTGATATCGCCTTCGGGCGCTTACGAAATCCATCTTCAGATTAGACATCATTGTTGGAGCAGACATATCATGCTGCTCAGGGCTTCAAGAATCATCTTGACCAAACAGACCCGTCGGGCATCTTCAAGAATCGTCCTGAACCGATAACCTTTCCGGAGCAAACATTCTGTTGGGTATTCCAGAAATCTTCCTGGGCCACTCTTGCTGGAGACGCCATTGGGGAGCTCAAGTATCATACTAGGCGAACCACTCGGGAAGCTGTACTGGGGTCTTAAGAATCGTCTTAAGCAAATGGCCCTGCTGGGGGACTTGGGAATCATCTCGAACTGAAGACTTCGCTGGGGATCTCAAAAATCATCTTGAGCGAGCGACTGTGGGGATCACACCGGGGTCTTTAAGAATCATCTCAAAAGCGACCTTGCTGGGGAGAACTTCAGGAATCGTCCTGAGCAACCGGTCTTTTGGTGGTACACCTGTTCAACAAGGATGATGATGACCTAGATCATGCTTATGGTGCATATGCTTCTGCGCCCTGCCCCACACAGTGGGAATGATGCGTCTATGCTAAATGCTATGCAATCATGCACAATGCTATGCAACGTTAAATGCTATGCAGTCATGCACAATGATGCGATCCCGTCAGCAAAATAAATGCCGGAAGGGGGAAATCCTCCTGTCAAGGAGAAAGAACCACTCAGGTAGAGGAATCATCCTGCTGAGGAGAACGTGAACACGCCAATATCAATCAGGCTCTGTCTGGGGAATTGATCTTCAGCGAACTGCTGCAGGGGAAACAACTTCAGCTGACTGCTGCAGGGGACGAAGCTCTACGAGAACTTGGATCTGCTGATATCAATCGCGAGAATGAACTGCGCGGCCGTCTCGGCTACTCTTCTGGGGATGACCACTCTGTGGGGAACCAGCTTCAGCTGCTCGACACTCCACTGGGGAAAAACCAATCATGATCTGATCAACTTTCAAGGATTCGGATCTCTTGGACAGCTGCACACGGCTGAGGAAGGAGAAATCATTCTGCTTCGATGGAGAGAGTGCGATTCTGGGGAAACACAGCATTAGCTGCCCCACGCTCTGCTGGGGAACATCGATCATGATCTGATCGACTTCCAAGGATTCTGCTTTTCTGCGGACTCAGCCGGGGAGAGAAATCATTCTACTTCGCTGGAGAGTACGACCCTGGTGCGGAATTTCAATTTCGCCGGGGAAGAAGGAATCATCTGACTTCGGGGGAGAGTACAACTCTGCCGGGGAATACAACATCAGCTGTTCCAACACTCTACTGGGGAAGAGGGAATCATCGAACTTCAGGAGAGAGCCTGACTCTGGTGAGGAACCTCAATTCCGCTGGAGACTTCAGTCTGGCACCATCAGTTACTGCATCCTTCTGCATACGAACAACCTTCTGCGAAACCTGCACTTGTGACCCGGTGCGGGGGAGGACACCTGCTTTGGTGACTTTACTGGGGAAAACACGAGCTCCAGTACCCAAACATTTCTATGAACTCTGCACTTGTGACCCGGTGCTGGGGAGAGACGACATCATTCTTCGGTGCTTGATTCAGCCGATGAGGTGACATTCCTTCAGGATGCGTCTGCTTGGGGAAGAGAATCACCTCTACCTGGGGAAGACATATCAATGCCCGCCGTCTTGCGTTCAGATTCTGCGGAGGAGAGACTACTGAACTCTGCTGGGGAAGGAGGACTCATCCTGCTTCGGGGATACGCACGACACATCTTCTGGCAAGTGCTACACCTGCAACAACACAAACAAACAGACAAGATACCCTCCTCAAAGGGGCCTATCCAGGTTATTATCTCATGACAATATCCGATTAATTAGTTGTTTCAACAATCAATGGGCCTAGGCCCGCAAGTTTATGTATGCGCATTTTATCAAAAATATCGGCGTTTTCATTCGCAAACAAAACAGATAAATGCTAAACAGACAAGTAGAATTGCTGAATAATGTGCATTTTATTGATGATGAACCCCTGAACGGGCAAAATTGTTTTACAACAGAGGCAAGCTCCTGGAATGAGGAAGCCGCGCAAAAAGAAAACATAAATATACATCAGTATATACAAATGTTGGCAATCGAGGCGTAGACGAACACCATGAGTTGATCCCTCTAAGACCCACTCGGCTTTGATACTTCTCCGACGCTTCAGCTTTGGAAGAGATTGATTCAGATAAACGGCCCTCAGGTCTTCCGAACCACTAAACAATGAAAGTCCATACGCGGAACGCAGTCATTTGCTTATTTAAATCCCTAACTTTTGCGTGGACCGCCCTTCACGGGTTTTCAGTTCACCGGGATACCCTTTTTTGCCGAAGCCGCCCAGTGTAGGTTTTCGACTCCACGGGTGTACATTTTTCAATATATCCCTAATTTTTGCCCGAACCTTTTATTCTGTTTTTGGTTCGCCGGGATGCCCCTTTTTTGCCTGGACTCTTTCTTTTTTGTCCAGCGGGTCTCTTTCAAGCAAAGTATCTTTTAACTGCGTCCGCGTTCACCGGGGATGCAAAATCTTCACCATCCATCGTGGATAACAACAAAGCTCCTCCTGAGAAGACCTTGCTGACGACATACGGCCCTTCGTAATTCGGAGTCCACTTGCCCCGGTGATCGGAGTGTGGCGGAAGAATCTTCTTCAGGACGAGATCACCCGTCTGAAAGCTTCGAGGACACACCTTCTTATCATAAGCTTTCTTCATTCGGCTTTGGTATAGGCGACCAAATGCAATCGATGCTAACCTCTTCTCGTCCATCAGGCTGAGCTGGTTCAAGCGATTCGTAATCCATTCTGCCTCATCAAGTTTTACATCAACCAAAACTCGCAAAGAGGGAATCTCCACTTCTAACGGTAGGACAGCTTCCATACCATACACCAAGGAGAAAGGAGTTGCCCCGGTCGACGTACGCACCGTCGTACGATAACCGTGCAAGGCAAACGGCAGCATCTCGTGCCAATCTTTGTACGTCACAACCATCTTCTGAACAATCTTCTTGATGTTCTTGTTGGCCGCCTCAACAGCGCCATTCATCTTCGGCCGGTAAGGAGACGAGTTGTGGTGTTCAATCTTGAAGCTCTGCCACAGCTCCTTCATCATCTTGTTATTCAAATTCGAACCATTATCAGTAATGATCCGCTCGGGAATTCCATAGCGACAGATGATGTCCCTCTTTATGAACTTAGCTACCACCTGCTTGGTCACATTAGCGTACGAGGCTGCCTCCACCCATTTGGTGAAGTAGTCGATAGCTACCAGAATGAAACGATGACCATTGGATGCAGTGGGCTCGATCTTGCCTATCATGTCGATGCCCCACATGGAGAACGGCCAAGGGGAGGACATGACATTCAATGGGCACGGCGGCACATGAACTTTATCAGCATAAATCTGGCATTTATGACATTTCTTCGCGAATCTGAAGCAATCCGACTCCATAGTCAGCCAGTAATATCCTGCTCTCAGGATCTTTCTCGTCATGGCATGCCCGCCGGCGTGCGTACCAAATGTGCCCTCATGGACTTCTTCCATGAGCATACTTGCCTCTTTCTCATCTACACATCTGAGTAGCACGAGATCGTGGTTTCTCTTATACAGCACTCCATCAGGGTTGAGGTAAAAGTTTCCAGATAGCCTCCTCAGAGTCTTCTTATCCTGGGTTGACGCACCCGCAGGATACTCCTTGGTCATAAGGAAGGTCTGGATATCGTGTAACCATGGCTTGCCGTCAGTGGCATCTTCGATTGCGAACACAAACGCTGGTCTATCAAGCCGCGAAAGCACAATTCTTGGAGCCTCATTCCAATAATTGACTTTATACATTGAAGCCAGCGTGGCCAAAGCATCAGCCATTTGATTTTCAGTCCGGGGCACATGATGAAGTTCTACTCGGTCAAAGAACGGAAGCAGCCTCCTGGCATAGTTCATGTACGGCACTAGATTCGCTTGACGAGTTTCCCACTCCCCTTTGATCTGATTGATTACAAGCGCTGAGTCACCATATATGTCTAGATTCTTGATTCTCAAATCAATTGCCTCTTCTAGACCCATAATACATGCTTCATACTCGGCTTCGTTGTTGGTAACTGGAAACGTCAGTCTTGCAGTAAACGGGATATGGGATCCGTGAGGAGTCGTGATGATAGCCCCGATACCACTTCCATAGGAATTAACCGCTCCGTCGAATATCAACTTCCACTGAGACTTCCTATCCGGCCCCTCATCGGGCAACGGCTCATCGCAATCCTTCGCTTTGAGAAACATAATGTCCTCGTCAGGGAATTCGAACTTCATCGGCTGATAGTCTTCGATTGGCTGTTCGGCAAGGTAGTCAGACAATACGCTTCCCTTGATGGCTTTCTGAGAGACGTACTGAATATCATATTCTGTTAACACCATCTGCCATCTGGCAATCCTGCCCGAAAGAGCCTGCTTTTCGAAGACGTACTTGATCGGATCCATCTTTGAAATCAGCATAGTAGTGTGGTTGAGCATATACTGTCGTAGACGTTTGGCAGCCCAAGCTAATGCACAACACGTCTTCTCCAGCATCGAGTATCGAGATTCACACTCAGTGAACTTTTTACTCAGGTAATAAATGGCATGCTCTTTTCTTCCCGTCTCGTCGTGCTGACCGAGAACACACCCCATACTATTCTCCAGAACTGTCAAGTACATGATTAATGGCCGTCCAGCCACTGGGGGTATCAAGATTGGAGGTTCTTGAAGATACTGCTTTATCTTATCGAATGCCTTCTGGCAATCCTCATTCCAAGTAATCGCCTGATTTTTCTTTAACAACTTGAACATCGGTTCACAAGTG
Organism: Lathyrus sativus; assembly: GCA_963859935.3. Lineage (NCBI taxonomy): Eukaryota > Viridiplantae > Streptophyta > Magnoliopsida > Fabales > Fabaceae > Lathyrus > Lathyrus sativus. Next base: position 473,683,016 of record OZ012741.1, on the reverse strand, counting down.
GCCGTGAGCTGAGAGATAAACCTTGCAATGTAGTTTATTCGGCCCAGGAAACCACGAACTTCTTTTTCTGTTTTCGGCGCTGGCATTTCTTGGATAGCTTTTATCTTTGCAGGATCAACTTCAATACCCCTTTCACTAACGATAAACCCCAATAACTTTCCGGACCGCACTCCGAAAGTGCACTTGTTAGGATTCAGCCTCAGCCTGAACTTCCTAAGCCTTTCAAACAGCTTTAATAGGTTGACCAGATGCTCCTCCTCCGTTTGGGACTTTGCAATCATGTCATCAACATAGACCTCGATCTCATGATGAATCATATCATGAAACAAAGTTACCATTGCCCGCTGGTAAGTGGCCCCTGCATTCTTCAGACCGAAGGGCATTACCTTGTAGCAAAACGTGCCCCAGGGGGTAATAAACGTTGTTTTCTCCATGTCCTCCGGCGCCATCTTAATCTGATTGTAACCGGAGAAGCCATCCATGAACGAAAACACGGAAAACTGGGCTGTATTGTCGACCAACACATCGATATGAGGCAACGGGAAATCATCCTTAGGGCTTGCCCTGTTCAAATCCCGATAATCGACGCACATGCGTACCTTACCGTCCTTCTTCGGTACAGGCACTATGTTGGCGACCCACGGAGGGTAAGTGGTAACGGCTAGAAATCCTGCGTCCAACTGCTTCTGGACTTCTTCTTTGATTTTTACAGCCATGTCTGGTCTCGTCCTCCTGAGCTTCTGCTTGACTGGAGGGCAATTTTCTCGCAACGGCAAGCGATGAACCACGATATCTGTGTCAAGTCCGGGCATATCCTCATATGACCAAGCAAAGACGTCACTATACTCTCGAAGAATCTCGACCAGTCTGTGCTTGACATCCTTCTGCAGCGCAGCCCCAACTCTGACATTTCTGACGAGCTCCTCAGAACCCAGATTTATGATCTCAATATCCTCCTCGTGAGGCAGAATAACCTTCTCCTCTTGTCTCAACAAGCGGGCCAACTCTTCCGGAAGGTCCTCGTCTTCATCAATCTCATCCTCGGCTTGATAGATCGGGCAATCAAAGTCGTAGTGAGCCGTAGAGGGTCCAGAGTCGATGTCATCTGTTACGTGGATCCTGCAATAACAAGGGTTAAGTTTAAAGCAAGAATATGCAGGTTAGCACGAACCTCGTTGCCATTTTGCTGTTTTTCGAAACAAACATAAAGCATGAATAACAGAGAACACAATATTTGATTACGAAGAAAACGCCTTTTATTTATTAACAAAATGCATACACATAATCCAACAAGGCCCTGACAGTAAAACCGCTATGCCCTGGGCAGGACATAGGGTCGTACAAAGATTGTAAAAAGCAAATCATTACTCTTCACTTGTCAGCTTGATAATCTCCTTGATGGTCCAATTGCGGAGGCACTCGCCTGGCTTGCTCGGTTGAATCCAGGCGTCAAGATCGCAATCACTGTCTCCACTGTCCTCTGACGCAGCGTTGACACTCTCGAAAATTACTCCCCCCTTGGTGAATAAGATCGGCCCTTTCCCATGAGACGAACTGCCAGAAGAAGATGAAGCTTCAGCTCCAGGAGAATACCCTAATCCAAACTTATCCTGTTTGATTGGTATATCCAAGACATGCCCCCAGCCTGGGGTGGAACCAGCTTCGACAACGGCTCTAGCTTCCTTAAACGAGGAGAGATTCAACTCTTGCTTCTCTGCAACAACGGGAGCTACCTCCTTCTCCCTGACGGTTTCAAAAGCCTGGCAAAGAGTCTCATGGATCTCACCATCCATTTCAACGTATTTAAAGGACGATAGGTGGCTTACCATGATGTCCTCTTCTCCACAGACTGTGACTATGCTGCCCCCAACAGCATATTTAAGCTTCTGATGCAGCGTGGACGTTACGGCACCAGCAGAATGGATCCACGGCCGACCTAAGAGGCAACTATAGGCGGGCATGATATCCATGATATAGAAAACCGCATTAAACGTCTCTGGACCAACTTGAATTGGCAGGGTCAATTCTCCGAAGACGTGGCGCTTGGTTCCGTCAAAGGCCTTCACGACCAGATCACTGGGCGTGCACAGCAGTCCACGGGTATCCAACTTCATCAGTGCCTTTTTCGGAAGCACGTTAAGCGAGGAACCCGTATCCACCAGGACATGTGACATAATCGTGCCTCTGCACTCTATTGAGACGTGCAAGGCGCTGTTGTGATCTCTTCCCTTAGGAGTCAGCTCCAGATCCGTAAATCCCAGCCCATTACCAGCATTGACATGGGCCACCACCTCCTCGAGTTGATTTACTGATATCTCCTGCGGCACGTATGCAGCATTCAATACTTTCAGCAATGCATTGCGGTGCGCCTCGGAGCACAACAACAAGTTAAGAATAGAGATCTTTGACGGAGTCTGATGAAGATGATCTACAATCTTGTAGTCACTTTTCTTGATTAGTCGCATGAACTCTTCAGCATCTTTAACCAGCAAGTCTTTCTCTGCCCCTGCAGGGACCTCTTCAACAGCTTTACCTTTACCTTTATCCACAGCGTCAGCTCGGACCACTTTCTCTGCTGCAACCTCTGCTGGTGCAAACACTCTACCGCTTCTAGTGATACCACTGACTTCGGTAAGATTCTGCGCAGTCGATCCGGATGGCTCAAGCTCTATCTTCTGACCATTACAATAAACTTCGGCGCCATAATGCCATGGAATGGCATTGGTACTCTCGAATGGGATTGGTCCGGCCCTGGTGATGGTGATAGGAGGCGGACGGGGCGCGGAAATAGTAATAGGGTGGCGAGGAATGGTAATGGTAGCAACTTCGTCTGCCTGCTTCAGCACGACCTCCCCCGACGCATTCTCAACGCTCCGACTGAATTGCAAAATACCCTCGGACATCAGACTCTGGATACCTTCGATCAACTGCTCACACCCATCAGGAAGTGTAGCACAAGCCATACATAACTCTCCACATCCGGGAAAGAAGCCCTTCTTCAGCAACTTAGCCTTAACAAAACTCAACGGCGTCTTCAGATCTTTGACATCGGTCAGCAAGTCTGAACTCTCCTCAGTGATAACAGCATTCACTCCGCCCCCCTTATGATGAGGCATTGGATTTTTGGTGACGTTGGGCACGCTGTCAGAAAAGTTGATAACCTTGGCGTCGACCAAGTCCTGGACTTTGTGCTTAAAAGCTTTACAATTCTCAACCGTATGGCCAGGTGCCCCCGAGTGAAATTCACAAGTAGCATTAGCATCATACTCTGGTGGTGGTGCCCCTGTTAAGGGAGCCATTGTCCTTTTATGAACTAATTGGAGCTGAAGCAACGTCTGCAGAAGCTGTGCATACGGCATAGGAGGAGTTTCCAAATGACGGTTTGCCAGGGGACCCCGATTCTGATATCTCTTATATCCCTGATTATTCTGTTGCTGGGGCTGCTGCTGCGGCTGCGGCTGCGGTGGAGCAGCTGGGATGTTTATGCTAGCGATCTGAGACTGAGGGCCCTTGCCCTTTCTCCTAGCATTAGTGACAGCACTGGCATCCCCCTCTCGACGCTTGCCAGTATAGGGTTTCTTGCTAGCTCCTCCAGCTGAGGATGATTCGCCCTGAATTTTTCCGATCTTTATACCGTTCTCAACATGCTCGCCCAAAGTGATGAGGGCCGAGAATGTTCCAGACATGCCACTGATCAGCTTTTCATAATAGACTCCAGGAAGGGTAGCCACGAACATTTGTACCAACTCACGCTCAACCATCGGTGGTTGAACCCGAGCAGCCAATTCACGCCACCGCTGGGCGTACTCTTTGAAGCTTTCATTGCTCCGTTGCGAGAGATTCTGAAGCTGAACTCGGTTGGGAGCCAAGTCGCTATTATATTGATAGTGGAGGACAAACGCTTCTGCAAGATCTTTCCAGGTGCGCACAGCAGCGGGCTCCAGGCCCATATACCATTCGAGCGGTGGACCAGAAAGACTATCCTGAAAGAAGTGCATCAGCAGCTTCTCATCGTCAGAATAAGCGGACATCTTTCTATAATAAGATCGGAGGTGAACGCGGGGACAAGTAGTGCCCCTATACTTCTCAAAGATAGGCACCTTGAACTTATGAGGTACTTTAAAGTCAGCAATCAACCCAAGTTTGGCCATGTCAACGCCCAATGCGTTCTGGTTTTCTATATCTCTCATCTTGTCTTCCAGCGCCTTGAACCTGAGTCGAGCCTCAGCAGTCAATTCAGCCTCTGCACCTCTCTGAGAGAAAATGTCATCCTGATGGTCCTCCAGCCACGGTTGAGGCACCACCATATTTCCTGCACCAACATTGCCGTTGACCGGCCCCATGTTAACATTGGCACCCAAACTACCATTGACGGCGCCAGCCGCGTTGAGTCCGAGATTAGTCATCAGATTGCCGTTAGCACTGCCGTTGCCCCCGGCAGCAGGAACAACGTTCTGTGGAGTATCCCCTTGAGGAGGAGTGGGCACGGCCCCTCCGTGAAGTATTCCATTACTGTCAACCCTGGAGATGAGAGGTTGAACCAAAGTACGAAGCTGGTCTTGCCCATTCGCAACTACTTGCATCAGCTCCATAAAACGATCCATCCGCTCACGAAGCTCTTGAACATCTGACTGTACCTGGTCCATGATTCTCGTCTGATTAGCGCGAGTTGAGTAGCGGTGGATGAATCTTTGATCAATCCTGGAGATCGAAAACAGCTCGGAACCTGAGTACCTGAAAAACCTGTCAACATCAAAGGTTAGGAAAAGCAACAGAATGTATGTCATGCAAAAATGCTTTATGCAGATGCATGCGTGTGTCTGTGTGCTTGAGAGATTATCCCCCGATCCTGGCACCCGTTGGCAATAATAAGGAGAGGAATCCAGGCCCAATCATGGAAATAGTAACCTCGCATAGCAATAGTCAGATTCGACACATCAAGGACCGAGAACTCGCACGCATCAGTCTTCCTGAGAGAGGCTGCAGTAGCACAATAAGAGGCGAAAGATCCTGGATCGGGGAAACGGTACCTGTCACAGACACACGCTAATGGAATGATTATGCAAGCTAATGCAAAATGCAGGTATGCAACAATATATCCCGGTGGCTGCTGTGGAGATTCGGTGTCAACAGTCACTGATGAGAAGGAAACCCCGGTGTAAAACCACTGATCTGATCTGCTGTGAATAACCATCTGATAGGATCAAGATCAAACTTCTGCCCTGACAAGAATAAAGGCCTGATAATAAAGACCCCGGATGCAAGATCAAGGAATATCTGTTGATGAGGTTTTCGGACCCCAAATCACAAATCTGCCCTCTCTAGAACAAACACACAGCTGCTGATGAGATCTTCAAACCCCACTCAAAATCTGCCCTATCGAGAACAAACAACAACTGTTGACGAGATCCTCAGACCCCACTCAAAAATCTGCCCCATCCAGAACAAACCTCTGATAACAATACTCTGATCGGAACCTGCTCTATCAGGAACAAACAAACACCCGATGATAAGATCCTCTGATCAAACCCTTGCTCTATCAAGAACATCTCTGCAACTGAGAACCCAACATAACTGATTCACTGTCGAGAAAACCAGGTAGTCTGGAGGTCAAAGTTTCCTGCAATATCCCAACCCCACTCACAGGTATGGACCTAATCCACGGACAAAGGTACGGCATCCTATGCGGTCGTCAGCGTCACAGACTTTCATGAGTGACAATACGATTCCCAGAAGGAGTGGCATCGTCAAGTCATGAAGAGGCCTCTCTTAGCTGACTTCCAAATGATCGGTCCCCAGAGTCGACAATCCTCACGTCTGGACTCCCCTCAGATCCTCAGGACCGGAAAGGAGCACCTCTGCAAGAATCTCGTCTGAGCGCAGATTTTCATAGGGAACTGTGCCTGCTCAGCAGACAGGTTCGTCTACTACTTCTCCGCAACTATATCTAGGTGTGTACTCAAGCCCAGGTCCGGCTTCTCACTCATAGTAACATCCCCTTTCCCACAGCAGCACAGATAATCATATCAAACTGGAAATAAAATGCGGGAAATAAAATGCGGGAAGTAAAGTGCGGGAAGTAAAAATGCGATAAATAAACGCAACCCAACAAGCGAACACACAAACGATAGGATTGACTCGCGTAGGGGATGGGAAACGGTCCCAGCATAAGGGATGGGAAAAGTCCCTAGATGCTATAAGTGTCCCCAGCAGAGTCGCCGGCTGTCGCTTGCGCGAAAATAAGGTGCCGGCATGACAGAAGAGTCGCCACCTTTCGTTATTTATCCCTCAGAGCGGGAAAGGAAACGATCGGAAAAACCTGACGAATAAGGGTAAGACAAGGTCATCGCAACCATTGTCTAGGTTCGGGAGTCGGTTACGCAAGGGGAAGGTATTAGCACCCCTCACGTCCGTCGTACTCGACGGGATCCTCGCTTGTTTGTTTACTTGGACGGGTTGGTTATAATCTATCTACCTATCAAGGCTGGCTGAAAAAGAAAAGAAAAATGACTCGGCAAAGCATCGCGCTTTATGCCTACGTATTCCCATCAGAGAATGAGAAATCAGAGTCAACGTAGTTCGGATAACTACGGGGAAAGGTGGGGGAAGGTTGCTCGCTAGGATATCGCATCCTATGCCTACGTACTTTCATCTGGTATGAAAGATCAGAGCAAACGTAGTTCGGGACTACGGGGAAAAATGGCTCAACTAAGAGGGAGACTATCAAGTCCTACTGTTATCATGCCATGGATTCATCCTATGGTTGAGGTTTGAACAGGGAACTCCTAGATGTTGTCATGCATAGGTTTCAACCTAAAAGTCTATCATCAAATCCTTATCAAAGGAAATGAGAGTCCTAAGGGATCACGTCAATGATACACCAAAACAGACAAAGCATCAACTTTAACAGTAAAATGCATGCAATGCAAGTGAGGGAGGAAATGTGTGTGGGGTTTCAGCCTCCACAAGCTCGTCTCAACCTCAAGCCAGTCATGAAATAACAGTAATCATACTGAAGATAAACAACATACTATCAAGCCATCTACAGATAAAAGAAATGAAGTGCCACCAGGCAAGCAAAACACACTTGAGAAAGAATCATCCATTCTCCCATCCTAAAACAAAATCTGATCAAATCTAAGCACTAAAGCAAGACCCTAAACAAGAGAATCAATCCCAGTCTTCAAGCTTCAGAACAAGCTTACCAAAGAAAGGGAGCTAAGCAAGCAGACCCATAGTGTCTTCCTCAGGAAAGCACTAGGAGGTGTATACTCAGGAGTCATACCCTATGTGGCTCAACCACTGTGATCAGTTTACATTCCTCCTCAGGAGGAATTAAACTCACAAGCAGGCTCCAACATCACTGGATATTTAGGAAATCCTATCTGAACTAGTGGAACTGAGTGAATAGACTCATAGGACCTTCCTCAGGAAAGTACTAGGAGGCTTCCACTTAGGAGTTGTATCCTATGTGGCTCAACAACTGTGATCAGTTTACATTCCTCCTCAGGAGAAATTAAACTCACAAGTTGGCTCCAACATCATTGGATACTTGAGAAATCCTAGATAAACTAAGGGAACTAAGTGAATAGACTCATAGGACCTTCCTCAGGAAAGTACTAGGAGGCTTCCACTTAGGAGTTGTATCCCATGTGGCTCAACAACATGTGATCAGTTTACATTCCTCCTCAGGAGAAATTAAACTCACAAGTTGGCTCCAACATCATTGGATACTTAAGAAAGAGGTGAGAAGAAAGAATGAAAGTCATTCATAGTGCCTTCCTCAGGAAAGTACCATGAACTTCCTCCAAACTTCAGGATCTCAAACCTCACAAACAGGGGACAAGCCAAGCTCTGGGTCTCTGAATCTTGATCTACAAACTTCACTTCATGATGCTCTCCATCAGGGTCTTCAAGGCAACACAATCCCCACAACAAATTCCCCACAATGAACCCCAAAGATGAACAGATAACCACAGGGGAGACAAAATCAATAGGCAACTTCAGAAAATACCTAAAAATACTAAACCAATGGGGAAAAATCTAACAATCATTCACAAGGGTCTACATTATCTACCCACAACATCCACATAGGCCTCTACCTAAAAATCAAGACAAAACTCAACCAAAGAAAGTGAATTCTTCACCTAAGCACAACCTAAACCCTAATTAGGATACCCTATATCTACCCTAATTAAACTAATCAAAATTTAATTCTAAAATTCTAGAATAAATCCTATGGGGAACTATGATTCATCATCTAATTACACAAAAAAGAATGGATTAAAAACCCTAAGGGAAGGTCCTAAAATAATTCTTGCAAAATCATGATACCAAACTAAACATTATAAAAGCTATTTAAGAGAAAAATCTATTAAAAAATACTAAACTTAAAAATAAAATCCCATTTTTATTTTTAATATTTTCTACACATTAATATCTACTCATAGAAAAAAGAAGAATTAAAAAAGAGTTATTTTTCAATTTTTAATGAATTTTCAAAGACAAGAAAAATATTAAAACAATATAAAAGAATTTAAAACAAATAAAAGGGAGGGGGGTTGGAATAGCAAGGCGCACTAGTTGGTTTTAAGATGGGCCAGAAATAGAGGGGGTGCGGATAGCGAACTAAGCCCAGAAACCAGTTTAAATGAAACGACCGCGTTTCACTCTTTTGAATTTTTCCCTCCATCTTCAGATTGAATCTGGGCCGTGCGATGAGACTAAATTGTCAAACTTGGGGACTAATCCAACGGACCACCTTCATCGTCCCCAACGATTCTAGGGTTTTCAGAAACCCTCCATCCATGCACTCATCTTCCCCTCACTTGTTCTCTCTGCTCAGGCCACGAAATGCCACGATTCCAAAACGAAAAATCTCCTACTACTCAAGAGGAACACAGCCATACGCGCACTTTCCCCTAACTCTCCCTAGATCATCCTAACAGAAGACATTAAGATCATGGTTCCACCATGTTCACCTGAGATCAACCATGGTGAAACTTCAACCTAAGGATCTGAACCTGCTCTCCATGCTACCCTAGCTAATCTAACCTAATTCATGCTACTTAAAACTCCCTAAACAGCTAGTTCTTGAAGATTAAAGAAACTGACACCTGCCATGGATCCTCACGCAGAGCTCTCAAACTCTCAGAAATTGATCCTCTATCCTAGCACATTAATTCTACACCTAAAGAATGAACTAAAACTAAATAAATTAAGAGGTATAGGGAGGAGAAAGAACCTGTCAAGTAATGATGGAGAAGGTATGAGGAGAAGGTTTCAGGCCTTATAATTGCTTCAGGATGATCCTCCAATGGTGAGAAACTTTCTGTTTGCACTTGTGATGGTGGAGAAGGTCTGCAATGGAAGAAAACCAGAGTTGCTTCAACTTGAAGAAACCTCTTCAATGGATGCTTCTCTCTCTCTCTCCTCTCTGAATCCTCTTGCTATCACCAACCTTGAACTCTCTTCATGGCCCTCTTCTTATAATGATCATTAGACACTTCTAGATTCATCTAGAACATGGTGGAAAGTTCTTGAAAATCTCATGTGATGACATATTGAAAATCTCACATTCCATGCCTTATGCCTTACCATTTTGTGCCAAATTCTCCTTATGAGAGATATTGAGTGTGGATGAGTGAAAAACAAGCTCATCTTTGGCTTGTGTAAGGTTTTTCAACATTGCCTTCTTTTTCAAGTAACAAGTTTTCAAAGCATCACCCATTTTAAAGCCTCAAATCAAAATTCTAGCTAAACCAATGTTCTCAAAATGATGTTTCCAATCAAAATGATATATTGGATGACCTATTTTGGATTTGTGGATCTTCCAAATCAATTTTCAAATTCAACTTTTCAAATTTATAAGCCATTTTTAGTTCATTTTTGACCAATCATGGAACTTCATGCTATGAGCTTTTCCAACAATTTGTGACCTTCTTTCTAGACTTAAAATCACATTTTGAACAACTTTCATGTTTTGAGTTTTTCCATTTGGGGCTTGGAAATAGGAGTTTTAGGCATTGGCTAAAATGACCTATAACTGACAAATGACCAAAATACCCCTGTCTTGCTCAAACCATAAGTTGAGTTCCACAAATCCTATCAAGGACTTCTACCACTCAAATTAAAGCTAAGAAGATCCTCTTCAACATTCATGTTGACCAAGAAGTCATAGGAATCACCCTACTAGGGCAAAAGTTGTCTGCAAGTTGGGTGACTTTCAAGGACCCAGATTCACACACCTCTGCTGACCTGTAATTTGTCAAAACCATAACTTGAGCTCTGTAACTCCTATCAAGGACTTCCACCACTCAAATTAAATCTTAGAACAAGCTCTACAACATTCATGTTATGGGGAAGGTGAGATATCAATCACATCTTGAGCTAAAACTGCCTGGAAGATAGAGATCAAATTAGGGTTTTTCACTGACAATCCTTGGAGACCCTGACTTGAAACTTCTCAAACTCCTCACTCATGATGAGTTGGCCTAGGAATCATCTTTATATCATCTCTATGAATCATTCCATGATCTCATGGCCCTTGGATTGGATCTCAACCTTCTCCAAATCTTCAGTTAACCTAGGGTTGACCCAGTCAAAACCCTAATTCTATCATTCATGGTTGAATCTTCTGAATTCTTGCATATCAAGACATCTCATAGGCTTTCCCAAAACATCAAATTCATTCTCAAAGTCTCAGACCCATCTGAGGGGCACCCACAACTCTCAAGCTATGAAACACACACCCTGGTTTCAACCCATTTCTTCTGAGGATCTCTTGAAGGTATCCACTTTCAAACACTCAATGAATAAATAATTGTTGGTCAAATTTTGGGGTGCAACAGCTGCCCCTATTCAAACGGCTTGAACCTGATTGGGTGAGAAGCGACCAGCTCTCAACCAATCAAGGTACGAGACGGTTGAATATCGGTAAACCCAAAAATTTGCCAACTGCACGAGCACACAGTACTCTGCGGGGAACAAACCTTTGAATCCTGCAACATTAGCTGCTCAACAACTAGCTGGAGAACCAAATTGGATATCACCGTCGGACGATCGAAGCACCCTGCGTCACTGCTGGAGAACTAAACCTGACATCACTGTCGGACGATCGAAATACCCTGCGTCACCGCTGGAGAGACATCTTCGACTTCAATCAGAAGACGTATCATTCACTTGATCGCAATCAATCACCACCTCAGGATAACTGACTTGGTCTTCAGACCCACGCAAGTCACTTTGTTGTATCTACAACTCTGGAACCTTGTCTTCAGCCACCCGTTGATTCTTCAACACGGAAATCTGGACTCACAGGAACCTTCTGATATCGCCTTCGGGCGCTTACGAAATCCATCTTCAGATTAGACATCATTGTTGGAGCAGACATATCATGCTGCTCAGGGCTTCAAGAATCATCTTGACCAAACAGACCCGTCGGGCATCTTCAAGAATCGTCCTGAACCGATAACCTTTCCGGAGCAAACATTCTGTTGGGTATTCCAGAAATCTTCCTGGGCAACTCTTGCTGGAGACGCCATTGGGGAGCTCAAGTATCATACTAGGCGAACCACTCGGGAAGCTGTACTGGGGTCTTAAGAATCGTCTTAAGCAAATGGCCCTGCTGGGGGACTTGGGAATCATCTCGAACTGAAGACTTCGCTGGGGATCTCAAAAATCATCTTGAGCGAGCGACTGTGGGGATCACACCGGGGTCTTTAAGAATCATCTCAAAAGCGACCTTGCTGGGGAGAACTTCAGGAATCGTCCTGAGCAACCGGTCTTTTGGTGGTACACCTGTTCAACAAGGATGATGATGACCTAGATCATGCTTATGGTGCATATGCTTCTGCGCCCTGCCCCACACAGTGGGAATGATGCGTCTATGCTAAATGCTATGCAATCATGCACAATGCTATGCAACGTTAAATGCTATGCAGTCATGCACAATGATGCGATCCCGTCAGCAAAATAAATGCCGGAAGGGGGAAATCCTCCTGTCAAGGAGAAAGAACCACTCAGGTAGAGGAATCATCCTGCTGAGGAGAACGTGAACACGCCAATATCAATCAGGCTCTGTCTGGGGAATTGATCTTCAGCGAACTGCTGCAGGGGAAACAACTTCAGCTGACTGCTGCAGGGGACGAAGCTCTACGAGAACTTGGATCTGCTGATATCAATCGCGAGAATGAACTGCGCGGCCGTCTCGGCTACTCTTCTGGGGATGACCACTCTGTGGGGAACCAGCTTCAGCTGCTCGACACTCCACTGGGGAAAAACCAATCATGATCTGATCAACTTTCAAGGATTCGGATCTCTTGGACAGCTGCACACGGCTGAGGAAGGAGAAATCATTCTGCTTCGATGGAGAGAGTGCGATTCTGGGGAAACACAGCATTAGCTGCCCCACGCTCTGCTGGGGAACATCGATCATGATCTGATCGACTTCCAAGGATTCTGCTTTTCTGCGGACTCAGCCGGGGAGAGAAATCATTCTACTTCGCTGGAGAGTACGACCCTGGTGCGGAATTTCAATTTCGCCGGGGAAGAAGGAATCATCTGACTTCGGGGGAGAGTACAACTCTGCCGGGGAATACAACATCAGCTGTTCCAACACTCTACTGGGGAAGAGGGAATCATCGAACTTCAGGAGAGAGCCTGACTCTGGTGAGGAACCTCAATTCCGCTGGAGACTTCAGTCTGGCACCATCAGTTACTGCATCCTTCTGCATACGAACAACCTTCTGCGAAACCTGCACTTGTGACCCGGTGCGGGGGAGGACACCTGCTTTGGTGACTTTACTGGGGAAAACACGAGCTCCAGTACCCAAACATTTCTATGAACTCTGCACTTGTGACCCGGTGCTGGGGAGAGACGACATCATTCTTCGGTGCTTGATTCAGCCGATGAGGTGACATTCCTTCAGGATGCGTCTGCTTGGGGAAGAGAATCACCTCTACCTGGGGAAGACATATCAATGCCCGCCGTCTTGCGTTCAGATTCTGCGGAGGAGAGACTACTGAACTCTGCTGGGGAAGGAGGACTCATCCTGCTTCGGGGATACGCACGACACATCTTCTGGCAAGTGCTACACCTGCAACAACACAAACAAACAGACAAGATACCCTCCTCAAAGGGGCCTATCCAGGTTATTATCTCATGACAATATCCGATTAATTAGTTGTTTCAACAATCAATGGGCCTAGGCCCGCAAGTTTATGTATGCGCATTTTATCAAAAATATCGGCGTTTTCATTCGCAAACAAAACAGATAAATGCTAAACAGACAAGTAGAATTGCTGAATAATGTGCATTTTATTGATGATGAACCCCTGAACGGGCAAAATTGTTTTACAACAGAGGCAAGCTCCTGGAATGAGGAAGCCGCGCAAAAAGAAAACATAAATATACATCAGTATATACAAATGTTGGCAATCGAGGCGTAGACGAACACCATGAGTTGATCCCTCTAAGACCCACTCGGCTTTGATACTTCTCCGACGCTTCAGCTTTGGAAGAGATTGATTCAGATAAACGGCCCTCAGGTCTTCCGAACCACTAAACAATGAAAGTCCATACGCGGAACGCAGTCATTTGCTTATTTAAATCCCTAACTTTTGCGTGGACCGCCCTTCACGGGTTTTCAGTTCACCGGGATACCCTTTTTTGCCGAAGCCGCCCAGTGTAGGTTTTCGACTCCACGGGTGTACATTTTTCAATATATCCCTAATTTTTGCCCGAACCTTTTATTCTGTTTTTGGTTCGCCGGGATGCCCCTTTTTTGCCTGGACTCTTTCTTTTTTGTCCAGCGGGTCTCTTTCAAGCAAAGTATCTTTTAACTGCGTCCGCGTTCACCGGGGATGCAAAATCTTCACCATCCATCGTGGATAACAACAAAGCTCCTCCTGAGAAGACCTTGCTGACGACATACGGCCCTTCGTAATTCGGAGTCCACTTGCCCCGGTGATCGGAGTGTGGCGGAAGAATCTTCTTCAGGACGAGATCACCCGTCTGAAAGCTTCGAGGACACACCTTCTTATCATAAGCTTTCTTCATTCGGCTTTGGTATAGGCGACCAAATGCAATCGATGCTAACCTCTTCTCGTCCATCAGGCTGAGCTGGTTCAAGCGATTCGTAATCCATTCTGCCTCATCAAGTTTTACATCAACCAAAACTCGCAAAGAGGGAATCTCCACTTCTAACGGTAGGACAGCTTCCATACCATACACCAAGGAGAAAGGAGTTGCCCCGGTCGACGTACGCACCGTCGTACGATAACCGTGCAAGGCAAACGGCAGCATCTCGTGCCAATCTTTGTACGTCACAACCATCTTCTGAACAATCTTCTTGATGTTCTTGTTGGCCGCCTCAACAGCGCCATTCATCTTCGGCCGGTAAGGAGACGAGTTGTGGTGTTCAATCTTGAAGCTCTGCCACAGCTCCTTCATCATCTTGTTATTCAAATTCGAACCATTATCAGTAATGATCCGCTCGGGAATTCCATAGCGACAGATGATGTCCCTCTTTATGAACTTAGCTACCACCTGCTTGGTCACATTAGCGTACGAGGCTGCCTCCACCCATTTGGTGAAGTAGTCGATAGCTACCAGAATGAAACGATGACCATTGGATGCAGTGGGCTCGATCTTGCCTATCATGTCGATGCCCCACATGGAGAACGGCCAAGGGGAGGACATGACATTCAATGGGCACGGCGGCACATGAACTTTATCAGCATAAATCTGGCATTTATGACATTTCTTCGCGAATCTGAAGCAATCCGACTCCATAGTCAGCCAGTAATATCCTGCTCTCAGGATCTTTCTCGTCATGGCATGCCCGCCGGCGTGCGTACCAAATGTGCCCTCATGGACTTCTTCCATGAGCATACTTGCCTCTTTCTCATCTACACATCTGAGTAGCACGAGATCGTGGTTTCTCTTATACAGCACTCCATCAGGGTTGAGGTAAAAGTTTCCAGATAGCCTCCTCAGAGTCTTCTTATCCTGGGTTGACGCACCCGCAGGATACTCCTTGGTCATAAGGAAGGTCTGGATATCGTGTAACCATGGCTTGCCGTCAGTGGCATCTTCGATTGCGAACACAAACGCTGGTCTATCAAGCCGCGAAAGCACAATTCTTGGAGCCTCATTCCAATAATTGACTTTATACATTGAAGCCAGCGTGGCCAAAGCATCAGCCATTTGATTTTCAGTCCGGGGCACATGATGAAGTTCTACTCGGTCAAAGAACGGAAGCAGCCTCCTGGCATAGTTCATGTACGGCACTAGATTCGCTTGACGAGTTTCCCACTCCCCTTTGATCTGATTGATTACAAGCGCTGAGTCACCATATATGTCTAGATTCTTGATTCTCAAATCAATTGCCTCTTCTAGACCCATAATACATGCTTCATACTCGGCTTCGTTGTTGGTAACTGGAAACGTCAGTCTTGCAGTAAACGGGATATGGGATCCGTGAGGAGTCGTGATGATAGCCCCGATACCACTTCCATAGGAATTAACCGCTCCGTCGAATATCAACTTCCACTGAGACTTCCTATCCGGCCCCTCATCGGGCAACGGCTCATCGCAATCCTTCGCTTTGAGAAACATAATGTCCTCGTCAGGGAATTCGAACTTCATCGGCTGATAGTCTTCGATTGGCTGTTCGGCAAGGTAGTCAGACAATACGCTTCCCTTGATGGCTTTCTGAGAGACGTACTGAATATCATATTCTGTTAACACCATCTGCCATCTGGCAATCCTGCCCGAAAGAGCCTGCTTTTCGAAGACGTACTTGATCGGATCCATCTTTGAAATCAGCATAGTAGTGTGGTTGAGCATATACTGTCGTAGACGTTTGGCAGCCCAAGCTAATGCACAACACGTCTTCTCCAGCATCGAGTATCGAGATTCACACTCAGTGAACTTTTTACTCAGGTAATAAATGGCATGCTCTTTTCTTCCCGTCTCGTCGTGCTGACCGAGAACACACCCCATACTATTCTCCAGAACTGTCAAGTACATGATTAATGGCCGTCCAGCCACTGGGGGTATCAAGATTGGAGGTTCTTGAAGATACTGCTTTATCTTATCGAATGCCTTCTGGCAATCCTCATTCCAAGTAATCGCCTGATTTTTCTTTAACAACTTGAACATCGGTTCACAAGTGGCCGTGAGCTGAGAGATAAACCTTGCAATGTAGTTTATTCGGCCCAGGAAACCACGAACTTCTTTTTCTGTTTTCGGCGCTGGCATTTCTTGGATAGCTTTTATCTTTGCAGGATCAACTTCAATACCCCTTTCACTAACGATAAACCCCAATAACTTTCCGGACCGCACTCCGAAAGTGCACTTGTTAGGATTCAGCCTCAGCCTGAACTTCCTAAGCCTTTCAAACAGCTTTAATAGGTTGACCAGATGCTCCTCCTCCGTTTGGGACTTTGCAATCATGTCATCAACATAGACCTCGATCTCATGATGAATCATATCATGAAACAAAGTTACCATTGCCCGCTGGTAAGTGGCCCCTGCATTCTTCAGACCGAAGGGCATTACCTTGTAGCAAAACGTGCCCCAGGGGGTAATAAACGTTGTTTTCTCCATGTCCTCCGGCGCCATCTTAATCTGATTGTAACCGGAGAAGCCATCCATGAACGAAAACACGGAAAACTGGGCTGTATTGTCGACCAACACATCGATATGAGGCAACGGGAAATCATCCTTAGGGCTTGCCCTGTTCAAATCCCGATAATCGACGCACATGCGTACCTTACCGTCCTTCTTCGGTACAGGCACTATGTTGGCGACCCACGGAGGGTAAGTGGTAACGGCTAGAAATCCTGCGTCCAACTGCTTCTGGACTTCTTCTTTGATTTTTACAGCCATGTCTGGTCTCGTCCTCCTGAGCTTCTGCTTGACTGGAGGGCAATTTTCTCGCAACGGCAAGCGATGAACCACGATATCTGTGTCAAGTCCGGGCATATCCTCATATGACCAAGCAAAGACGTCACTATACTCTCGAAGAATCTCGACCAGTCTGTGCTTGACATCCTTCTGCAGCGCAGCCCCAACTCTGACATTTCTGACGAGCTCCTCAGAACCCAGATTTATGATCTCAATATCCTCCTCGTGAGGCAGAATAACCTTCTCCTCTTGTCTCAACAAGCGGGCCAACTCTTCCGGAAGGTCCTCGTCTTCATCAATCTCATCCTCGGCTTGATAGATCGGGCAATCAAAGTCGTAGTGAGCCGTAGAGGGTCCAGAGTCGATGTCATCTGTTACGTGGATCCTGCAATAACAAGGGTTAAGTTTAAAGCAAGAATATGCAGGTTAGCACGAACCTCGTTGCCATTTTGCTGTTTTTCGAAACAAACATAAAGCATGAATAACAGAGAACACAATATTTGATTACGAAGAAAACGCCTTTTATTTATTAACAAAATGCATACACATAATCCAACAAGGCCCTGACAGTAAAACCGCTATGCCCTGGGCAGGACATAGGGTCGTACAAAGATTGTAAAAAGCAAATCATTACTCTTCACTTGTCAGCTTGATAATCTCCTTGATGGTCCAATTGCGGAGGCACTCGCCTGGCTTGCTCGGTTGAATCCAGGCGTCAAGATCGCAATCATTGTCTCCACTGTCCTCTGACGCAGCGTTGACACTCTCGAAAATTACTCCCCCCTTGGTGAATAAGATCGGCCCTTTCCCATGAGACGAACTGCCAGAAGAAGATGAAGCTTCAGCTCCAGGAGAATACCCTAATCCAAACTTATCCTGTTTGATTGGTATATCCAAGACATGCCCCCAGCCTGGGGTGGAACCAGCTTCGACAACGGCTCTAGCTTCCTTAAACGAGGAGAGATTCAACTCTTGCTTCTCTGCAACAACGGGAGCTACCTCCTTCTCCCTGACGGTTTCAAAAGCCTGGCAAAGAGTCTCATGGATCTCACCATCCATTTCAACGTATTTAAAGGACGATAGGTGGCTTACCATGATGTCCTCTTCTCCACAGACTGTGACTATGCTGCCCCCAACAGCATATTTAAGCTTCTGATGCAGCGTGGACGTTACGGCACCAGCAGAATGGATCCACGGCCGACCTAAGAGGCAACTATAGGCGGGCATGATATCCATGATATAGAAAACCGCATTAAACGTCTCTGGACCAACTTGAATTGGCAGGGTCAATTCTCCGAAGACGTGGCGCTTGGTTCCGTCAAAGGCCTTCACGACCAGATCACTGGGCGTGCACAGCAGTCCACGGGTATCCAACTTCATCAGTGCCTTTTTCGGAAGCACGTTAAGCGAGGAACCCGTATCCACCAGGACATGTGACATAATCGTGCCTCTGCACTCTATTGAGACGTGCAAGGCGCTGTTGTGATCTCTTCCCTTAGGAGTCAGCTCCAGATCCGTAAATCCCAGCCCATTACCAGCATTGACATGGGCCACCACCTCCTCGAGTTGATTTACTGATATCTCCTGCGGCACGTATGCAGCATTCAATACTTTCAGCAATGCATTGCGGTGCGCCTCGGAGCACAACAACAAGTTAAGAATAGAGATCTTTGACGGAGTCTGATGAAGATGATCTACAATCTTGTAGTCACTTTTCTTGATTAGTCGCATGAACTCTTCAGCATCTTTAACCAGCAAGTCTTTCTCTGCCCCTGCAGGGACCTCTTCAACAGCTTTACCTTTACCTTTATCCACAGCGTCAGCTCGGACCACTTTCTCTGCTGCAACCTCTGCTGGTGCAAACACTCTACCGCTTCTAGTGATACCACTGACTTCGGTAAGATTCTGCGCAGTCGATCCGGATGGCTCAAGCTCTATCTTCTGACCATTACAATAAACTTCGGCGCCATAATGCCATGGAATGGCATTGGTACTCTCGAATGGGATTGGTCCGGCCCTGGTGATGGTGATAGGAGGCGGACGGGGCGCGGAAATAGTAATAGGGTGGCGAGGAATGGTAATGGTAGCAACTTCGTCTGCCTGCTTCAGCACGACCTCCCCCGACGCATTCTCAACGCTCCGACTGAATTGCAAAATACCCTCGGACATCAGACTCTGGATACCTTCGATCAACTGCTCACACCCATCAGGAAGTGTAGCACAAGCCATACATAACTCTCCACATCCGGGAAAGAAGCCCTTCTTCAGCAACTTAGCCTTAACAAAACTCAACGGCGTCTTCAGATCTTTGACATCGGTCAGCAAGTCTGAACTCTCCTCAGTGATAACAGCATTCACTCCGCCCCCCTTATGATGAGGCATTGGATTTTTGGTGACGTTGGGCACGCTGTCAGAAAAGTTGATAACCTTGGCGTCGACCAAGTCCTGGACTTTGTGCTTAAAAGCTTTACAATTCTCAACCGTATGGCCAGGTGCCCCCGAGTGAAATTCACAAGTAGCATTAGCATCATACTCTGGTGGTGGTGCCCCTGTTAAGGGAGCCATTGTCCTTTTATGAACTAATTGGAGCTGAAGCAACGTCTGCAGAAGCTGTGCATACGGCATAGGAGGAGTTTCCAAATGACGGTTTGCCAGGGGACCCCGATTCTGATATCTCTTATATCCCTGATTATTCTGTTGCTGGGGCTGCTGCTGCGGCTGCGGCTGCGGTGGAGCAGCTGGGATGTTTATGCTAGCGATCTGAGACTGAGGGCCCTTGCCCTTTCTCCTAGCATTAGTGACAGCACTGGCATCCCCCTCTCGACGCTTGCCAGTATAGGGTTTCTTGCTAGCTCCTCCAGCTGAGGATGATTCGCCCTGAATTTTTCCGATCTTTATACCGTTCTCAACATGCTCGCCCAAAGTGATGAGGGCCGAGAATGTTCCAGACATGCCACTGATCAGCTTTTCATAATAGACTCCAGGAAGGGTAGCCACGAACATTTGTACCAACTCACGCTCAACCATCGGTGGTTGAACCCGAGCAGCCAATTCACGCCACCGCTGGGCGTACTCTTTGAAGCTTTCATTGCTCCGTTGCGAGAGATTCTGAAGCTGAACTCGGTTGGGAGCCAAGTCGCTATTATATTGATAGTGGAGGACAAACGCTTCTGCAAGATCTTTCCAGGTGCGCACAGCAGCGGGCTCCAGGCCCATATACCATTCGAGCGGTGGACCAGAAAGACTATCCTGAAAGAAGTGCATCAGCAGCTTCTCATCGTCAGAATAAGCGGACATCTTTCTATAATAAGATCGGAGGTGAACGCGGGGACAAGTAGTGCCCCTATACTTCTCAAAGATAGGCACCTTGAACTTATGAGGTACTTTAAAGTCAGCAATCAACCCAAGTTTGGCCATGTCAACGCCCAATGCGTTCTGGTTTTCTATATCTCTCATCTTGTCTTCCAGCGCCTTGAACCTGAGTCGAGCCTCAGCAGTCAATTCAGCCTCTGCACCTCTCTGAGAGAAAATGTCATCCTGATGGTCCTCCAGCCACGGTTGAGGCACCACCATATTTCCTGCACCAACATTGCCGTTGACCGGCCCCATGTTAACATTGGCACCCAAACTACCATTGACGGCGCCAGCCGCGTTGAGTCTGAGATTAGTCATCAGATTGCCGTTAGCACTGCCGTTGCCCCCGGCAGCAGGAACAACGTTCTGTGGAGTATCCCCTTGAGGAGGAGTGGGCACGGCCCCTCCGTGAAGTATTCCATTACTGTCAACCCTGGAGATGAGAGGTTGAACCAAAGTACGAAGCTGGTCTTGCCCATTCGCAACTACTTGCATCAGCTCCATAAAACGATCCATCCGCTCACGAAGCTCTTGAACATCTGACTGTACCTGGTCCATGATTCTCGTCTGATTAGCGCGAGTTGAGTAGCGGTGGATGAATCTTTGATCAATCCTGGAGATCGAAAACAGCTCGGAACCTGAGTACCTGAAAAACCTGTCAACATCAAAGGTTAGGAAAAGTAACAGAATGTATGTCATGCAAAAATGCTTTATGCAGATGCATGCGTGTGTCTGTGTGCTTGAGAGATTATCCCCCGATCCTGGCACCCGTTGGCAATAATAAGGAGAGGAATCCAGGCCCAATCATGGAAATAGTAACCTCGCATAGCAATAGTCAGATTCGACACATCAAGGACCGAGAACTCGCACGCATCAGTCTTCCTGAGAGAGGCTGCAGTAGCACAATAAGAGGCGAAAGATCCTGGATCGGGGAAACGGTACCTGTCACAGACACACGCTAATGGAATGATTATGCAAGCTAATGCAAAATGCAGGTATGCAACAATATATCCCGGTGGCTGCTGTGGAGATTCGGTGTCAACAGTCACTGATGAGAAGGAAACCCCGGTGTAAAACCACTGATCTGATCTGCTGTGAATAACCATCTGATAGGATCAAGATCAAACTTCTGCCCTGACAAGAATAAAGGCCTGATAATAAAGACCCCGGATGCAAGATCAAGGAATATCTGTTGATGAGGTTTTCGGACCCCAAATCACAAATCTGCCCTCTCTAGAACAAACACACAGCTGCTGATGAGATCTTCAAACCCCACTCAAAATCTGCCCTATCGAGAACAAACAACAACTGTTGACGAGATCCTCAGACCCCACTCAAAAATCTGCCCCATCCAGAACAAACCTCTGATAACAATACTCTGATCGGAACCTGCTCTATCAGGAACAAACAAACACCCGATGATAAGATCCTCTGATCAAACCCTTGCTCTATCAAGAACATCTCTGCAACTGAGAACCCAACATAACTGATTCACTGTCGAGAAAACCAGGTAGTCTGGAGGTCAAAGTTTCCTGCAATATCCCAACCCCACTCACAGGTATGGACCTAATCCACGGACAAAGGTACGGCATCCTATGCGGTCGTCAGCGTCACAGACTTTCATGAGTGACAATACGATTCCCAGAAGGAGTGGCATCGTCAAGTCATGAAGAGGCCTCTCTTAGCTGACTTCCAAATGATCGGTCCCCAGAGTCGACAATCCTCACGTCTGGACTCCCCTCAGATCCTCAGGACCGGAAAGGAGCACCTCTGCAAGAATCTCGTCTGAGCGCAGATTTTCATAGGGAACTGTGCCTGCTCAGCAGACAGGTTCGTCTACTACTTCTCCGCAACTATATCTAGGTGTGTACTCAAGCCCAGGTCCGGCTTCTCACTCATAGTAACATCCCCTTTCCCACAGCAGCACAGATAATCATATCAAACTGGAAATAAAATGCGGGAAATAAAATGCGGGAAGTAAAGTGCGGGAAGTAAAAATGCGATAAATAAACGCAACCCAACAAGCGAACACACAAACGATAGGATTGACTCGCGTAGGGGATGGGAAACGGTCCCAGCATAAGGGATGGGAAAAGTCCCTAGATGCTATAAGTGTCCCCAGCAGAGTCGCCGGCTGTCGCTTGCGCGAAAATAAGGTGCCGGCATGACAGAAGAGTCGCCACCTTTCGTTATTTATCCCTCAGAGCGGGAAAGGAAACGATCGGAAAAACCTGACGAATAAGGGTAAGACAAGGTCATCGCAACCATTGTCTAGGTTCGGGAGTCGGTTACGCAAGGGGAAGGTATTAGCACCCCTCACGTCCGTCGTACTCGACGGGATCCTCGCTTGTTTGTTTACTTGGACGGGTTGGTTATAATCTATCTACCTATCAAGGCTGGCTGAAAAAGAAAAGAAAAATGACTCGGCAAAGCATCGCGCTTTATGCCTACGTATTCCCATCAGAGAATGAGAAATCAGAGTCAACGTAGTTCGGATAACTACGGGGAAAGGTGGGGGAAGGTTGCTCGCTAGGATATCGCATCCTATGCCTACGTACTTTCATCTGGTATGAAAGATCAGAGCAAACGTAGTTCGGGACTACGGGGAAAAATGGCTCAACTAAGAGGGAGACTATCAAGTCCTACTGTTATCATGCCATGGATTCATCCTATGGTTGAGGTTTGAACAGGGAACTCCTAGATGTTGTCATGCATAGGTTTCAACCTAAAAGTCTATCATCAAATCCTTATCAAAGGAAATGAGAGTCCTAAGGGATCACGTCAATGATACACCAAAACAGACAAAGCATCAACTTTAACAGTAAAATGCATGCAATGCAAGTGAGGGAGGAAATGTGTGTGGGGTTTCAGCCTCCACAAGCTCGTCTCAACCTCAAGCCAGTCATGAAATAACAGTAATCATACTGAAGATAAACAACATACTATCAAGCCATCTACAGATAAAAGAAATGAAGTGCCACCAGGCAAGCAAAACACACTTGAGAAAGAATCATCCATTCTCCCATCCTAAAACAAAATCTGATCAAATCTAAGCACTAAAGCAAGACCCTAAACAAGAGAATCAATCCCAGTCTTCAAGCTTCAGAACAAGCTTACCAAAGAAAGGGAGCTAAGCAAGCAGACCCATAGTGTCTTCCTCAGGAAAGCACTAGGAGGTGTATACTCAGGAGTCATACCCTATGTGGCTCAACCACTGTGATCAGTTTACATTCCTCCTCAGGAGGAATTAAACTCACAAGCAGGCTCCAACATCACTGGATATTTAGGAAATCCTATCTGAACTAGTGGAACTGAGTGAATAGACTCATAGGACCTTCCTCAGGAAAGTACTAGGAGGCTTCCACTTAGGAGTTGTATCCTATGTGGCTCAACAACTGTGATCAGTTTACATTCCTCCTCAGGAGAAATTAAACTCACAAGTTGGCTCCAACATCATTGGATACTTGAGAAATCCTAGATAAACTAAGGGAACTAAGTGAATAGACTCATAGGACCTTCCTCAGGAAAGTACTAGGAGGCTTCCACTTAGGAGTTGTATCCCATGTGGCTCAACAACATGTGATCAGTTTACATTCCTCCTCAGGAGAAATTAAACTCACAAGTTGGCTCCAACATCATTGGATACTTAAGAAAGAGGTGAGAAGAAAGAATGAAAGTCATTCATAGTGCCTTCCTCAGGAAAGTACCATGAACTTCCTCCAAACTTCAGGATCTCAAACCTCACAAACAGGGGACAAGCCAAGCTCTGGGTCTCTGAATCTTGATCTACAAACTTCACTTCATGATGCTCTCCATCAGGGTCTTCAAGGCAACACAATCCCCACAACAAATTCCCCACAATGAACCCCAAAGATGAACAGATAACCACAGGGGAGACAAAATCAATAGGCAACTTCAGAAAATACCTAAAAATACTAAACCAATGGGGAAAAATCTAACAATCATTCACAAGGGTCTACATTATCTACCCACAACATCCACATAGGCCTCTACCTAAAAATCAAGACAAAACTCAACCAAAGAAAGTGAATTCTTCACCTAAGCACAACCTAAACCCTAATTAGGATACCCTATATCTACCCTAATTAAACTAATCAAAATTTAATTCTAAAATTCTAGAATAAATCCTATGGGGAACTATGATTCATCATCTAATTACACAAAAAAGAATGGATTAAAAACCCTAAGGGAAGGTCCTAAAATAATTCTTGCAAAATCATGATACCAAACTAAACATTATAAAAGCTATTTAAAAGAAAAATCTATTAAAAAATACTAAACTTAAAAATAAAATCCCATTTTTATTTTTAATATTTTCTACACATTAATATCTACTCATAGAAAAAAGAAGAATTAAAAAAGAGTTATTTTTCAATTTTTAATGAATTTTCAAAGACAAGAAAAATATTAAAACAATATAAAAGAATTTAAAACAAATAAAAGGGAGGGGGGTTGGAATAGCAAGGCGCACTAGTTGGTTTTAAGATGGGCCAGAAATAGAGGGGGTGCGGATAGCGAACTAAGCCCAGAAACCAGTTTAAATGAAACGACCGCGTTTCACTCTTTTGAATTTTTCCCTCCATCTTCAGATTGAATCTGGGCCGTGCGATGAGACTAAATTGTCAAACTTGGGGACTAATCCAACGGACCACCTTCATCGTCCCCAACGATTCTAGGGTTTTCAGAAACCCTCCATCCATGCACTCATCTTCCCCTCACTTGTTCTCTCTGCTCAGGCCACGAAATGCCACGATTCCAAAACGAAAAATCTCCTACTACTCAAGAGGAACACAGCCATACGCGCACTTTCCCCTAACTCTCCCTAGATCATCCTAACAGAAGACATTAAGATCATGGTTCCACCATGTTCACCTGAGATCAACCATGGTGAAACTTCAACCTAAGGATCTGAACCTGCTCTCCATGCTACCCTAGCTAATCTAACCTAATTCATGCTACTTAAAACTCCCTAAACAGCTAGTTCTTGAAGATTAAAGAAACTGACACCTGCCATGGATCCTCACGCAGAGCTCTCAAACTCTCAGAAATTGATCCTCTATCCTAGCACATTAATTCTACACCTAAAGAATGAACTAAAACTAAATAAATTAAGAGGTATAGGGAGGAGAAAGAACCTGTCAAGTAATGATGGAGAAGGTATGAGGAGAAGGTTTCAGGCCTTATAATTGCTTCAGGATGATCCTCCAATGGTGAGAAACTTTCTGTTTGCACTTGTGATGGTGGAGAAGGTATGCAATGGAAGAAAACCAGAGTTGCTTCAACTTGAAGAAACCTCTTCAATGGATGCTTCTCTCTCTCTCTCCTCTCTGAATCCTCTTGCTATCACCAACCTTGAACTCTCTTCATGGCCCTCTTCTTATAATGATCATTAGACACTTCTAGATTCATCTAGAACATGGTGGAAAGTTCTTGAAAATCTCATGTGATGACATATTGAAAATCTCACATTCCATGCCTTATGCCTTACCATTTTGTGCCAAATTCTCCTTATGAGAGATATTGAGTGTGGATGAGTGAAAAACAAGCTCATCTTTGGCTTGTGTAAGGTTTTTCAACATTGCCTTCTTTTTCAAGTAACAAGTTTTCAAAGCATCACCCATTTTAAAGCCTCAAATCAAAATTCTAGCTAAACCAATGTTCTCAAAATGATGTTTCCAATCAAAATGATATATTGGATGACCTATTTTGGATTTGTGGATCTTCCAAATCAATTTTCAAATTCAACTTTTCAAATTTATAAGCCATTTTTAGTTCATTTTTGACCAATCATGGAACTTCATGCTATGAGCTTTTACAACAATTTGTGACCTTCTTTCTAGACTTAAAATCACATTTTGAACAACTTTCATGTTTTGAGTTTTTCCATTTGGGGCTTGGAAATAGGAGTTTTAGGCATTGGCTAAAATGACCTATAACTGACAAATGACCAAAATACCCCTGTCTTGCTCAAACCATAAGTTGAGTTCCACAAATCCTATCAAGGACTTATACCACTCAAATTAAAGCTAAGAAGATCCTCTTCAACATTAATGTTTACCAAGAAGTCATAGGAATCACCCTACTAGGGCAAAAGTTGTCTGCAAGTTGGGTGACTTTCAAGGACCCAGATTCACACACCTCTGCTGACCTGTAATTTGTCAAAACCATAACTTGAGCTCTGTAACTCCTATAAAGGACTTCCACCACTCAAATTAAAGCTTAGAACAAGCTCTACAACATTCATGTTATGGGGAAGGTGAGATATCAATCACATCTTGAGCTAAAACTGCCTGGAAGATAGAGATCAAATTAGGGTTTTTCACTGACAATCCTTGGAGACCCTGACTTGAAACTTCTCAAACTCCTCACTCATGATGAGTTGGCCTAGGAATCATCTTTATATCATCTCTATGAATCATTCCATGATCTCATGGCCCTTGGATTGGATCTCAACCTTCTCCAAATCTTCAGTTAACCTAGGGTTGACCCAGTCAAAACCCTAATTCTATCATTCATGGTTGAATCTTCTGAATTCTTGCATATCAAGACATCTCATAGGCTTTCCCAAAACATCAAATTCATTCTCAAAGTCTCAGACCCATCTGAGGGGCACCCACAACTCTCAAGCTATGAAACACACACCCTGGTTTCAACCCATTTCTTCTGAGGATCTCTTGAAGGTATCCACTTTCAAACACTCAATGAATAAATAATTGTTGGTCAAATTTTGGGGTGCAACAACCACTACTTGTACCATTCTAAAAAAATACATTGAAACATGTACAAAGTTCAGCCCAGAACCACGTACCCCCTCTGCTTTTCATCCTACAGTGTAGCAAAACCACAACATCGTACCTCCTCCCAAATTCCCAAGATACCCTTTAGAGCTTACATAAATATCATCTTCTCTCAGAGTAAAAGGGGGGCCTCCAACCGAAAACACAGCGACTCAAAAACCCTAGCCGTCATCTCCTTCAAAGATTTCCCTCTACCCTCAAAACCACACGAAAACCCTTCATCAAAAAGGACCCTTTCCCTCCACGATATCTGGTTTCACTTTACCTCAACCTCAATTAGTTTCCAATCTTCTTCATCCCAAATTCTCACCCTCTTCGAACAACTTAAAAAATACCTAAACCGAATGAACCCAATCTTCAAGCTACCTCCACCATTAAAACTTCGCACTCTTTCAGCCTTTTCTCCACGGAAATAGCAACCATGGAATAAACCCAACTTCATAAAACCTAAATCCTCCTTCACCAACATTGAAATCCATCTTCATAACCTCAAAATTCTTCAACCTTAAACCGAAAGGAGATAAAGGGGGAGAAATGATCTGAAGTAAAGCTGAGAAGGGGATTCTAACCTAAGATCCATATGCGAGACAGATTGAATTAGAGGACGGTATTTCCTGGGCCGTCGCGACTTCTATTATTGAGGGTTGTTTGCTTGTCTTTCATTTGTGTCTTTGTCCTCTTGTTTCAACGTGAGCTTACAATCATTCTGTCTCAGATTTTTGTTGTTTTGGGCTGATGAAGTCATGTTAGAAACCTGCGTATTCTTTTTCTTTTCCTTTCGTTTTTTATGTTGAATGGGCACAACCCATGATTCATTTAGTCATCATAAATCATATACCTCATATCTGTGTTATACCCCCACTGTGCTTTCATTTGAAAAAGGGGATATTGGTTTTGCTTTGGGTTCAGTCCATATATCTTGTCCACATTTTGATTTCAGCCAAGCCCACTTTGTTTTCTAAAGTTTCTTTTAATTTTCACACCTTGTTAGGATTAAATTGTTATTAAGCACTTTATAATTCCCATTTTGTTTAATAATCTCACTTATTTTTTATTAAAGTTTTAGAAATTTTTGTGTTTTTATTATTCCTTAACTTCTTTTTATGGTCGATGACGATACCCCAAGTTATAACTTTGTCAAATTATTGACGAGTAATGACAAACCCGAGACCGTTTTCTTCTTAACTTCTTTCATTTTCGATTTTTATCGATTTCTTGCTTATTTTGGTCAATGACAATTTTTAAATTATTATCGATCAAAATTATTGATAGATGATAATTTTGGTCGAGACTATTTCACTTGCACTTCAAATTATATTTTAAACATTTTCTCGAAAAAACTCCAAAAGAGGGAGATTCTTGAAATCTAGCATTTCTTGGATCTTCGAATGAGCAACTCTCGAGACTCGCTCTCGAGTTGTTGTTCATTCAATCTTTTGATTTTCTCAAGTATATTCTCAACGTCTTTTTGATCAAAACCCCGAAAGAAAGAGGCACTTGGAGTCAAGCATTCCTTGTGTCTTCGAGTGAATAATTCTCGAAGCACGCCCTTTGAGTTGTTATTCACTCAACCTTTCGAATTCAATCACTTTCAAACATTCTCCTAAGTCGAATGCTCGTCCGCATTCGCAACCCACATTTCATTCACAAATCCCTGTGGTTTTGATATTGGAAGCACCCTTAGGGACCAATATCATTTCTCACAACTTAACACTTGACACGTCGTCAAGTCGGTTCCATTTTCAATCAAATCCTCAACACGTCGTCGAGTTACTTCCAAACCAACTTCCTTTGGCCTCGCATGCCATTCTTCGATTCGATCCTTTCACAAACATTTTTTAAACTTACGAAAGAGGGGTATTCTCAGAATCAAGCATTCTTCGAATATTTGAATGAGTAACTCTCGAGGCGCGCCCTTAAATTGTTATTAATTCATTCTTTCGATTTCAAAACATCCAACTCTTTATCTTCTCTTTATTCAGTCAATTCCCGAAAGAATTGAGTTCTTGGAGTTTCGCATTACTTGAATTCTTGAGTGACAAGCTCTTGAGACGCGCTCTTGGGTTGCTTGTCAGTCACCCTTTCGTCTCAAGCTCAAACTCCAATCCATTCAACCTCATATTTTTGTGGTCGTCTCCACGAACTACGACTGCTCTGATTCTTCATTCACTCTTGAATGTAAGATACGTAGGCACAAGATTGCGATGATCTTGGCGAGCACACTTCTATCCATCTTCCGTTTTCCCCCATCCTTTCCCGTAGTCGAACTACGACGCTCTGATTTCTCATTCTCGTTTGAATGAGCATACGTAGGCACAAGGGCCCCAATCCTTGGCGAGCATCCCATCTTCTAACCAACTGTCTCTCCTTTGCGTTTTTTAACCTTTTACTCTACCAATTCTACCTTTAACAGCGAGAAGGAAACAAGTAAACCTAAATAACACTCCCCACAAAATACCTTAAGAGGTTCCCGTCGAGTACGACGGACGTGAGGGGTGCTAATACCTTCCCCTCACGTAACCGACTCCCGAACTCGGAACATGGTTGCGACAGCCCTGTTCCTATTCTTTCGTTTCAAGAGGTTTTCTCGATATTTTCCTCTCCCGTTTATTCGGGAAGAATAAAGTTCGGTGGTGACTCTGTCGAACCGCGTTTCCGCGCCTTTCGCGCGAGGTTCGTTTCTCCGAAATGTCTCAGTGATTTTTCGAGGTGCAACACCACCATGCAAAACTCCACTACCATCCACCCTGGCAATTAGAGGTTGGACTAGCGTTCTGAGCTGCTCTTGACCATTAGCAACCCCTTGCATTATATCCATGAACTGAGCCATACAATCTCTGAACTCTTGCAATTCTAGCTAAATCTGATCCATAGATCTTTTCTAATTCCCTCTGGTCGAGTACCTGTGAAGCGTCTAGTCTGCTATCCTGAAAACTAACGGAGCAAACCACACAGAGATAAGGTTAACGGCACCAAGAATACCTGCAATGCAATATGACAATGATGCAAAATACAAACATGTAAATATGATTCAAGGAAATTCTCCCCTTGATTCTAGTTCCACACACGAACAAGAAACAGATAAAGCCACAGATGGAGCCACCAAATCCTTCTCATAAATAAAATAAGAGCAAATGTCAGCGTACACAGCATCCAGGAATACAACAAAATGGTCAATATGACCTCATCCAATAAGCCTGGTGATGGTCTGAATACAAGATAACTACAACAAAAGAGTAGAAGGACAAAGATAAAACTGCATCCAGTAACTCTCCCTTCAGCCACGGTAGCGAGTCTGAAAGTCCTCTAACAACGCCTTTGTATTCTGATGCTCAGGCCTTGCAACCAATGCCTGAATGAGAAACTCCCTTCTTCTAATAACATCCTTCAAGTCTTGAGCATAATCCTCCCAAGCACCTTCTCCGAAAGCATCTTCGAGTCTTGGTTTCTTCAATTCCGCTCTCATCTTGTACTCTTCCAACATTGCCAGAGCTTCTCATAACTTACGGTCATTTTCATGCTGACAAGATGATTCCCCTAAAGCTTTCTCATCTTTAATCCAGAGTTGAGTCTTCAACCTATCAATCTGCTGATGAAGCTCATCCTCTCTTCCCTTGTTGGCAGTAAGAGCAACATTCCACTTATTGTTAAATTTGGATATCTCCAAGCGCGCTCTTTCCAAATCTTTCTTCTTGTCTTTGAGGATATTGCTAGCGCTCTTTAGATCTTGACCTACTCGTTCTCAGGCATGAATCTCTTCAGTCAATTCTCTCCCCATCTTGTTCAGAGTCTCAGTCTTCATCTTGGACAGGTATGCTACTTCATTCTTTTCACTCCTCAACTAAAGAACCTCCTTTTCTAGCTCTTCATTCGCTTTGCGTAGCTCTTCTTTTTCAGCCCACAACTGGTTATACTTCTGTATCTCAACTATTGTTGGTTCTTCAACTATCAAAGGATATAAAGTCTCTCTGATCAATAATGGTAATAATACCCTTCCAATCCTCTCCTGGATTCATTCAACATATGGTCCATAGGCTATACAGTCACCTTTACCCAAAGAAGATTTTCCTTTCCGGTGGATCATTCCCCAAGCTTTCTCTAATCTGGCCAAAGTCTCACTGTCAACTACTCCTGTAAAATACAGAGATTCCTGTATTTCCTCCTCCCTCAGGGGTCCTTTCGGAGCATAATCAAATTGCCTGACTGCAAAAGCAGGATTATAATTGATGCCACCCTTCCTTCCTATTAGAGGAATATTAGGAAAGTTCCCACATCTGTAGATAATCTCCTTGCCAAGCAGGTCTCTGTTTAACCAAATAATATTCTCTATGTCAAGCCCATGATCCTCTCCGACCAATCAACTGTGTCTGAGGTATCAACAAAAGGTCCAACCTTGGGAAGATGATCCACAAACCATCTGTAGAAAAGTGGCACACAACAAGAGACATTCTTCCTTCTTCTATTCTCATTCTTGTAGTGCACAGAATGGTACACATCTCCTAAGAGAGTGGGCATAGGATTCTTAGAAGCGAAAATATGGAAGGCATTCAAATCTACGAAGTCTGGGATATTAGGGAACAAGACTATGCCATAAATACAGAGCACCAAAATTGCATTGAAACCCACCCAACAACCCTCCTTAGCAAAGTGTTGAGCTCTACTCACCAAGAATGATAAGGGAAAACCAGGGACTCTGTTTCTCCACACCATTTTACCATCCAACTCAGAGATACCCAGATGAAGAGCATTAGCCAGCTTCTTCAAGTCAGGTTCTTCTTTAAAGTGAAAGGAAAGCATTTTCTCAAAGACCAGAACTCCTATCAACAGAGCAAACTCTTCCAAAGTTGGCATCAAGACATAGCCAGGGAAGGTGAAGTAACGCAACTGAGGATCATAAAACTGCAGCAGGATATGGATACCTCCTAACTCATATCTTGAGATTTTGCAGACATAGCTCAGAATCTTCCCATAATCATTCCTGAAGTCTTCCATAACACCATGGTCAGCTACAGAAGTGAGACTAAGAAAAGTCCCTATCTCCGGCGTCAGGAACTTGTAGACGACAATCCTCTTAAAACTAGGCTCCATGCTGATGGTGGATCAGATTACTAGAATCAAAGGGAAAATATGCACCTGAAACACAAATACATGCAGATGTTAAAATGCAAATGAAAATGCAGATGCAAACAGGGGATCAAGACTGTCGTACTGTTGACTGAGATGAACCATAACTCTGCCTCGGCGAGAAAATACCAGAACATCAAAATACCGAAGCAAAAGAAACCCGCAGTATCAAGATCAAAGGTCCGCACTGATAAGAAAACCAGAAATCCGGGTAGGTTGGAGGTCAATTTTCCTGCACAACCATCCCACTCACATGGTATGGACCTAATCTGATAAGGTTCGGCATCCTATACGGTCGTCAGTGTCACAGACTCTCGAGAAACGATGATACGTTCACCATTTCTGGTTTGGCATTATAGTCAAATGAGGAGGCCTCACTTAACTGACTCCCAAATGATCGGTCTCTAGAGTCGACAATTTTCAGATCCAACATCCTTACCAACTGTTCGAACAGACTGGGCAGGATGTCATCAAAGAAAATCTCGTCTGAACGCTAATTTCATGAGATCTATTGCATGCCAAAATGCAAGCCCTCACTACTCTCCACACTAATGCTAGGTATGTACTCAAGCCTGGGTATTGGGCTTATCTCTCAATGGAACATCCACCCAACAACACAGTAGCAAATAATAACATTAATAAAGTGTAGAAAATAAAATGCTAATGCAATAATGTAAAGATACAACACATATGCACACAAATACACACCCACAAATAAAACACACAAGCGCTAGGATTGACTCACATAGCGAACCACAGTCCCCAGCAGAGTTGCCAGCTGTCGCATACTGCGAAAAAGGGTCGGCAAACAGATAGAAGAGTCGCCACCAAACATTATTTATCCCAAAGAGAGGGAAAGAAAACAATCAAAGAAAACCTGAAGGAAAGGAAAAGACAAGGTCATCGCAACCAAATATAGGGTTTAGGAGTCGGTTACATAAGGGGAAGGTATGAGCACCCCTCACGTCCGTTGTACTCAACGGGATCCATGCTTGTTGTCTAATATATGGGTGAAATCTATCTAAAAGCTACTGCTAAACGGGGGTGAACGGAAAGAACAGACTCGATAGGACATCACCGCCTTATGCCTACGTATTACCTCGTGCAATGGGAAAGTCAGAGTCAACGTAGTTCGGGAAACTACGGGTGATGGGGGGAAGGTTGCTCGCCAAGACATCATCGTCTTGTGCCTATGTATCCTCATCTAGCATGAGAAATCAGAGCAAGCGTAGTTCGGGAAACAAGACCACTGGTTGGTTAAGAGTTTTATGAGTAATGTTACGTTTGAATTCCAGCAGTTAGGGAAGATGCCTGTTTGCGGTAGAACGGAAATGTAACATGCTCTTTCTGAAAATTAGGTTTGAAACAATCCCGAGGATAAAAAGGTTTAAACTTTGTTTTTGTGTTTTTTAGAAGAAGTGAATCGAGTTAGTTTGTAACTCATGTTGCACTAAAGTCTATGACATAAGAGCGAATGTGTCGCATATCGCCCAAAGGGAATACGCTA
This sequence comes from Lathyrus sativus, assembly GCA_963859935.3. Taxonomy (NCBI): domain Eukaryota; kingdom Viridiplantae; phylum Streptophyta; class Magnoliopsida; order Fabales; family Fabaceae; genus Lathyrus; species Lathyrus sativus. The sequence goes on along the minus strand of OZ012741.1, from coordinate 473,649,301 downwards.
AACACTCTAGACAATGTGAGAGGAGGCCCCCCACTCATCATTCCTTATGTACTTAAGGCTCGTAGTGTACCACAATTGTTATCCTTTATTAAGTGTCTTAAGAAAATTATGAGATGAGAAGAGAAGACACACGACTCTAAGGGGAACAAATGTACCCTAATGTTAGCATGCAATGTGATCCTAAAGTTAGGATTGAAAAGGGAACTACCTAATGTTATCCTGAAATAGATTGAAAGCTTAATGTCTCTCCTACTCCCATCTTAAACAGAGAGACTAGAAATCCTAAGGGATCATGGCAAGAAGCACAAGTGAACACATAGCAAATCAATCACAAATGAAAAGGAGATGAGAGACTTAAATAAGCCATTACAATAGGGAAAGAAATATGAAATGCAAACATAAATGTAAACATGAGAAGATGCAACAAAACAAACACAAGTCAACAAGAGATGAAACAAAATGGGAGAAGTAAACTCCTACAACCAATTACCATCAATCATCAAGAGAGAAAGGTGTTATCCAAAGAAGCAAAAACCAAGAAGTGAGGGAGGAAAGAGTGTGGGACAGCCACCACAACATAATCAACTCAATCAAACACTTGCACAAAACTTAAGAAAATAAATGCAAACAAGCAATGCAAAAGGAACACAATTGTTCATGACAAACTCAAAGTGTAGTCAACAACACCAAATCATCATGAACAAGCATCCAAACCAACTAGGGCAGAAGTGAAACACAAATGGCATACCTCAAATTCAAGATCAAAACATCAAGCAAAGACAAGCATGATCAAGTTCAATTAGAGGACCAAAGTCCTTCTAAACATCTTACACCCCAAACATGTGGAAAGACAAGATCAAAACATAACTTGTGGCACAAGTTATACATACTATTGACCTCTAAACATGCAAGGAATCACCTCAAGCATGTTAACAAGAGCTAACAAAGCTTAAGAGGTGCCCAAGGGATCACTCATGATCATATCCCAAAGACTAGGTCAAGACTAGTATGTGTAAACATGATGAAATCAACTTGAATTTGCAAAACCCACCAAAAATAGAAGACTCCAATGAATCTCAAATAAAATACTCAAACCAAGTTGAAACAACCATAAATCAGTGTGCAAAAACTCAAGGCAAGAGTTCACTCAAATCACCACCAATTAAATCCAAGAAGGCAAGGTGTTCCACTTATCGAGTGTGTATCGAGGGTCCACAAAAAGGAAATGAAAAACAATTGAGCAATGATCATTAACACCTCAAATCAACCCTAAAAGTGAAAATGGTCCTAGGGGATATTTGGATAAGGGTCAATGATCCATTTCAATTCAAGGTGTGCACCATAAAACACATCAAATCATAAAACCAATTAAAAATATTAAATAAAAGTGAAAAATAAAATAAAAATATTGAAAATTAAGTCAACCCAATGAAATAACAGAAATCAAATTTTTGTTATTTTTATGAAAGATGAAACTATTTTTAAAAAATTAAAATTGAAATTGAACATAAAAGAAATAAAATGAAAATGAACAACAAGAAAGGGGGTGCGTCAAGCAAAACAAAATGAACTGCATCCCTTTGTATCTCGCTGATGGGCCAAATAGGTGGGGTGTCATTAGCAAGTCAGTTAGGACCAAAACCCAAAAGAACTCAGACTTAAGTGAATCGGTGAGGTTCACTAACATGCGTAGGATTTAACATTCCACATGGCCAAGCCAATGTCCAAATCACCACATCCACCTCAGATTAAACCAGACGCCGAAGCTAGGGCTACTGTCGTCTTCTCAAGGAAGGCCTCATCGGATTTGGAGGAAAACAACCATAAAAATCAAAGCCCAAGATACCATTTCAAAGGATTTTCAACGTAGAACTCAAATATGGTGTTAGATTTTGAAAAAGGTTCCTCTAACCAAGTGAAAACAGGCCACAAATTTTTGAATTTCAAACTAAAAATGAATCAAACACTCACGATAACCATTCAAACATTGCCTATATTAGATATGACTTCAGATGCAAGCCAAATGATCCTAAAAAAATGCCTAGAATGAGAGGTTTGAATCAAAAAAGGTTACCTAATGGAGCTGCTCCGTTGGCCCTTCAAAGTGGTTGTAAGTTTTGCTCTGATGCTTTCAACTTCTTCCTTGATCTTCAGTGATGAAGAAATGAGCCACAGCTTGAAGAAACTCTCAAAGAAATGACCAATTCGAAGAAGAGAAAGTTTGTGAAATTTTTGAGTGATTCTTTCTTCTCTCACGCAACAAGCTTCTTCCCATGCCCTAGGGTTGATTTGAGACTTATATATGAGGGCTTAATGCACTCCATGCAGGGCCATGTTGGCTGTTTCCCTTGATTTCAAAAATTGGCCAAAAATTTCCACTTTAGTGTACACACGGGTTTGCTATTCTCCCTTCCATTCATGGTCAGAAAATGGACACTTGAGGTGTGTAGAAATGAAATGAGGTGGGTTGGTGAATTCAAAATATATTGGCACAAAGTTTGGTTCATTACTTCATAAGGTATGATATGTGAAAAAGCGACATGATACATGATTCCATGTTAGTACAAATGAGGTAAAGGTATGCAAGACCGATATATGGTGAGGATGTTGTCTCCAAAATTCAAAAAACAAGAGCATTTTATGACTTGTAATGGAAGAAATACAAATCATGTTCAAAACTCAACCTTTTCAAGCTTACCATGGTTCAAATGATCACATAAACCATCAAATGCCATTGAAATTGAGTTCATGATTATGTTAAGGCAATTTGACACAAGTTTCGTGTTGGGTGAAAATGGATTTGAGGTCATGAAATTTATGGAATTGGTCATTGAAATGAAAGACCTAAAAATAAGTTTCCAAAAATACCCTTTCCTTGTGAAGACCATAACTTGAGCTCCACATATGAGAATGATGATTTCTAGGACTTTTCAGAAAGCTAAGACAATGAGTAACAACTTTTAGGTTCACTTGAAAGTGAGGAGAAACTTGGTTCCATGTGAAAAATGCCTTGGAAGTGAGTTGACTTTGTGTACCTCAAAATTCTCTTCAACTGATGACACCAACTTGTTGACACCATAACTTGAGATGTACAAACCCCATGTATGAATTCTTGTACTCAAAAGAAATCTTTAAAGATGATGGACAAGTCTCATGTTTATGGGAGAATGAGATTGAACTTGTATCATAGTGAATATTGTCCTTGAAGTTAGGTACCAAAAGAGGGGATTTTACACTGAAATCAACTGAAACCCTAATTTAGTAACTCCTTGAACTCTTGAGTCTTCTTGATTTGATCTCAACATAACATTAGAGATGAATTATAATGACTTCCCATGGCTTGCATGACCTTGAACTAAGTCTTGAACCCTCTCAAGTCCACAGTTGACTTTGGGTTGACCATATGAAACCCTAATTCCATATCCATTGACTGAGGCTCTTGCAGATGATTTAAATGACCATACAAACTCCATAAAGACCCATCAAGGTGCACAATGGGCTTTTGAATCATGTCTTATCCAAATAAGTAACCTCGTGAACCTCTATTCATCCTCAAGATAGGAGATGACACCCAAACACAAACCCCCTCCTCTCAAGAAGCTATGAGACTCAACTTTGATGGTAATGAACCCTTGTAGGCTGGCAAATAATACCCTTGCTTAAGCTTAAACAAGAAACCTCTCTCTTGAATGAAAAAAACAACCTCTTTATCTCCTGTCCAGAGCCAATGTTATGCAAATGCAAATGCTAAATGATATGAAACATAAGCTAAGTTAGAAAGAAAAGGTTGGCCAAATTTTGGGGTGCAACAGTCTCCCATAAGACTCATTTCAAACTCTCCCCAAATGTGCACTTAGCCGAATTTAGCCTTATCAGATATTTTTGGAGTCTTTCAAATGATTTTAGCAGATGACCGAAATGATCTTCTTCATCTTGAGACTTCGTGATCATATCGTCCATGTACACCTCAATTTCCTGATGCATCATGTCATGGAAGAGTTCAACCATGGCTCGTTGATACGTGGCTCCCGCGTTTTTCAAACCAAAAGGCATGACCTTATAATAATAGGTGCCCTAGGGTGTGATGAAGGTTGTTTTTTCCATGTCGGCTAGGTCCTTTTTTATCTGGTTGTAGCTGGAGAATCCATCCATGAATGAGAAAACCGCAAAAGGGGTTGTGTTGTCCTCCAAGGTGTCAATATGTGGCAGGGGGAAGTCATCCTTTGGACTAGCTTTGTTCAAATCCCTATAGTCTACACACATCCTGACTTTACCATCTTTCTTAGGGACAGACACAATGTTGGCCACCCATTATGGGTAATTTGATACTGCTAAGAAGCCTGCGTCGATTTGTTTCTTGACCTCGTCTCTTATTTTAAGAGCCATGTCAGGTATGGATCTTCGGAGCTTCTGCTTGACTGGGGGACACTCAGGCTTCAAGGGGAGCTTGTGCATTACAATGTAGGTATCCAACCCTGGCATGTCTTGATAAGACCAGGCGAACACGTTGGCGTAATCTTTAGGAAGTGTTATCAATCCATCTTTGAGTCTTGCCCCTAGCGATGCCCCAATTTTGACCTCTTTTCTTTATTCCTCAGAGCCTAGGTTGATGACGTCAATCTGCTTTTTGTAAGGCTGAAGATAGGCATCTTCGTATTCAGTCATCTTCATCAATTCTTCAAGGACTTCAGAATCTTCATCACTCTCTTCTTCTGCTTGAAAAACAAATGGATCACTACCAGAATGGACCAAATGATCACTGGATTTTGTGGGTGATGGAGGTTTTCTGCATGATTTTACAGGTTTTGGAAAGATCAGACACACACAAACATGCAGATGATGGGTTGATTTTAAATTTTCAAAAAAGTTGTCATTTTTCCTTTTTAGTGAAAATGATGAGGAGAAAACAAAATAAGAGTTTTAACAAAAACACTTCTTCCTTCATTAATCTTTAAATGATAAAGTGGCCCATACAAAATGATTCACTGGCCTTGGGAGAAACCAGGAACTTTTAAAGAAAATAAAAGCTAACAAGCAAATGCATTACTCTAAAGGTAAAATGACGGGAATTTTCACTGTCTCCCAGTTGCATAAAGCTGCTCCGCCTCTGATCACTAGGCTGTCTAGGTCACTTTCTTCATCTTCATCAATAACGACATTCACTTGTACCCCACCACTTATGAATATTTCCTTCAGGGTCTTCCTCTTCAGGGTGCTTTCTTCATGTGTATCTTCTAGAGTTGGTTTGTAACCCAACCCTTGTTTGTCGTTCTTGGCACGAGCATTTACCTCTATGACCTCCCCTCATCCCAATGGGAGCCCTTCTGCCATTGCAGCCTTTATACTTTAGATGTAGGCAAAAGATGGACCACGGATTATAGATGAATCATCAACCAACACGGCGTGAGCAATTTCCAAAGCTTGGAAGGCAGTTTCAAGTGCATCCTCATCAGCTTCGATGTATCAAAAGGAGGACAAATTGCTCACCATAAGACTTTCCTCTCCATGTATTATGACCAGCTGATCATTGGCAACAAACTTCATTTTCTGATGTAACGTAGACGTGGCAGCGCCTGCTGCATGTATCCACAGCTTTTCCAGTATGCAGTTGTATGCGGGGTTTATATCCATCACTTGGAAGGTGATTTCAAAGACTTGGGGTCCTACCATAATTGGCAAGTCAACTTCTCCTATTACTGTTCTTCTTGATCCATCGAAGGCTTTTACGATTAAAGAGGTGGGCCTAATCTCGGCTCCTTTGTATGCTAATTTTGCCAAGGTTCTTTTAGGCATCACGTTGAGTGCAGACCCAGTATCAATAAGCACTCTGGAAAGCGTGTCCTCTTCACATTTAATGGATACATGCAAAGCGCGATTGTGCTTGCGTTTCTCAGCGGTCAGGTCACTGTTATCGAAGCTTAGTGTGTTGCAAGTTGTGATATTTGCAACAACAGAGTCAAACTGCCCCACAGTGATATCTTTCGTTACGTGGGCTTGTGTCAGTATCTTCATTAAAGCTTGATGATGAGCAGGGGAACTTATCAGTAATGACATGATTGAGATCTTTGATGGCGTCTGGTTGAGTTGGTCTACCACCCAATAATCGCTCCGACGGATTATTCTTAAAAACTCCTCTTCGTCATCTTTGGGGATCTCTTTTCCTTTACAGATGGGTTCTTTGGAAGTTACTTCTTTTGGAGTAACCTCTTTGGGAACAGTAACAGTAGCTTTGGGAGTGACAGCGGCTGATTGAGAAACAATAGGATTTGCTCGGGGATGATATATCCGACCACTTCGGGTCATTTTGCTTACCCCAACGATATTGGTCACATCTTCTTGCTTTCTTCTGACATTCATATCATACCAAGAGTAGTCATGCTTCTATGTTATAGCTCTTGGATGAGGACCGGGCCCTCTTCTTGGATCGAACCTTGGTTGGTCCTTTCCAAATTTAGGTGCAGGATCATTGTGGAATACTGGCCTGACGGCTTTGGGCCGGGTCATTTTGTCATCGTTATTTTTGAATACTGCTCTCTTATTGGGTTCTTCTGACATGTTGAGCACTGGCTCAATAACTGCCACATCTTCTTTCTTCTTCCTGCTGATGACCTGTAGCATTCCTTTGTTAATTAATAATTGAATATCTCTTTGCATAAGATCACAACCATGTGGATTCTGGCTGCACTCTTCACAGTCTTCATGGGTGCTTTTGAGCAACCATGCTTGAGCTAGTCTTTTGTGTAATTCCACCAATGGTGTCTTTACTTTGGAGACTGCGATAACCGTCTTCATCTCAGAGTCCTTACCCTCTTCAGTTATAGTGTTTACTCCACCGCAGTTTGGCAGAGGATTATCTTTCACATTGGGGTGATTTTCCTCGAACGATAGTATCTTTTTCTCTATCAACTCTCGGAAGATATGTTGGAGTGCAAAGCATCCTTCTAGATCATGTCCAACAGCGCTCTCGTGGAAAGGACAATGTGCATTTGGGTTGTAATATGGAGGTAAAGGATTAGGTGGAGCACCTAGTTTCCTCGTCTGAATGAGCCCTCTTGCCACCATCATTGGATACAACTCAGTGTAGCTCATGGGTATCGGTTGTATTCTAGGTTTCATGTTTCGGTAGTTTGACCTAAGAGCTTGAGCTCTAGGTTGTTGTACCTGTTGGTTATTGTAAGGTTGGTGATTGTATTGCTGATATTGATTAGGCGCCCTTTGCTGAAGGTTTTGCTGAACCTGTTGATCCTGGAACACCGGTGTTACTGCCGCTATGTATGGCGATTGATGATACCGTTGTCGTGAACCTATTTGATTATGCGCCCTCTTTTCATGCGTCACTGCTAACTTCACCCTCTTTTTTCTTGTGGAAGCTTCTTGTGGGTTTCTTAGTCGTACTGGTGCTGGCACTAGTAGCTGAATTTGATACCTTACCGCTTTTTAATCCTGCTTCCACTTTTACACCAACAGCCACAATGTTAGAGAAGTTTTCCGTAACACTGCTGATCAATCTTTTATAGAATTCCGGCCTGACTGTATTTATAAACAAGTCAGCCAATTCTTTCTCAGCCAAAGGAGGTTCTACTTGGGCAACATTTTTGTGCCATATTTGTGTGTATTCCTTGAAGGATTCAGAACTTTTTTGTGTCATGCTAAGAAGTTGACGATGATCCGGTGCTAGATCCATATTGTATTTGTATTGTTGTACGAATGAATCAGATAGGTCCTGGAAATAGTGTATTTTTGCTTGATCTAAGCCTAAATACCATTTGGCGGAAGCACCCTTGCGACTGTCTTGAGAACAGTGTATTAACAATTTGTCATTCTCAATATGTGGAGCCATGCGTCGGTAGTACATGATCAGATGGACCTTTGGGCAGGTGGATCCTTTGTACTTGTCAAACATGGGCATTACGAACTTGGGAGGAAATACCAAGCCCGAAACTAAACACATGTCCTTGGCTTCAGACCCAAAGACATTGTTTCCTTTTATGGCCTTCATTCTTTTGGCCATTATATCCATTTCAACTCTGAACTTCTCGTGCTTTTCATCCTCGATTTCGGACCCGTCCGATATGTCAAATATTGGTTGATGGTTGTTGAAGATGGGTCAGACATGTGCTTGACTTCCTGCTTGAGTAAAAAGGGGTTCTGTGGCTAACGGAACATCCTGCGGCTAGAAATTAAACTGTTGGGAATTACTGAGTGGTGGCAAAAAATCCTTGGAGATGCCAAGCGAAGGCTCAGTTGCTGAAGTTATTACTGGAGAAGGATTCACTGTTGTTGTGTTGATTTCAGAGATTACAGTAGCCTGTGAGTCCATCTTTGCTTTTATTACTTGGATGACTTCCATTATCTGGCTAACATCGCCTCTTATCCCTTCAAGATCATTGTCAATCTGGTTGATTCTTTGGTCATGATCGACCATTCTTCTTTGAGCGCTGGCTTGAGTGTTATAGTGATGAGAACTTAGTGTGACTTTCTTCCTTCCTAGGGTGGAAAAGAACAACAGATGAGCTTCGGAACCCATGCAAGACTATGAAAATGATATGCAAATGCAAAACCAACCATTCAAGGAAAAGCAATAATCTTTTTTACAAACAAAATTAACAACACCTGTAACAACGTGTTTGAAAAGCAGGTTTTTATTGATAAATCAAAGCCTATTACAATAGATGGCTCTTGTCAACAAACAAAACCTTTCTTACAAAAAGTTCCAACAAGTAGCAAATACATCTAGGATCCTAAGATTACAATTGTAAAGCGAAAGCAGGAAACGGGGAAGCTTTTGACCGTTCTAACAAGATGATCCTTCTCCTTATTGAGGCCTAGAATGGTGCTGATTCTTACGGATCAACTCCCATAACTCGACATTTCCATGTTCTGCTTTGACTAAAGCAAACTTCAACTCACTTCTAGGCATGATCACTTCAGGCTCCATGGTGATTTCGTAGGTGTGATTGTAGAACATTCTTAGAGCTATCTCTTTTGACCAAAGTGTTGCACCCCAAAATTTGCCCAACCTTTTTCTTTAACTGGTTTATGTTTCATTGCATTAGCATTGCATTGTTCTAGCATTTGCATAACATAGCATCATTCATTTAGCAGGGGATAAAGTGTGGTCTATGACAAGAGAAGTCTAGCCAGAAGTTTTATTCAAGCTTGAGAAGTCACCAGAGTCATCAGGAGGTGGTTCATGCTCTTGAGAAGTTTGATTGCTTGTATGGGGTTCATCTCTTAAGTTGAGGGCCATTTGAAGATCATCAGAGGGTTGTGAAGCCTTGATCATGGATGTGATATATGGATAAAGCTCATGGAGTGCCTAGGGGGTCATGATAGAGCTCGGTCAAGTGTTTGTATCAAGTATAAGATGCCACAGTTGAAGTGGATGCAACTAGGGTTTTATCTGGTCAACCCTGGGTCAAATGTGCAAATTGAGGAAAGTCAAAGCCTACTTCTAGGTCATGGTATTCATGAAATGATGTTTTGAATGATGTGTTTAAGCATGTGAGATGTTGTTTTAAGAACAAATCAAGAAGAATCAAGAGTGGTTGAAGTTGCTAAGTTAGGGTTCCTAGGGTAAAATCCCCTACTTAGTGCCAAACTTCAAAGCCATGTAAGTCAAGATACAAGTCTCATATGACTTTGGACCAAACATGAGACTTGTAGAGGATGTTCATACCCTTAAGTTGAGTACTAGAAGTCATCCATATGATTTGTAGAACTCAAGTTATGAGCCATACAAGTTACAGGTCCTCAGATGCATCTGAAATTTGTCTGTGGAAGTCAACTATCTTCCAAGCTACTTTTGACCTAGAAGGGTGTTTCTCCTAAACTTTTGGCCAACATGAAAGTTGTAGGTCTTGATCTTAGATTTCACAAATTATATTATAAGTCTTCTATCTGATTTGTAGAACTCAAGTTATGAGGTTTACAAGTTAGGGGTATTTTGGGAAAGTAAGATTATAGGTCATTTGGCATTATAGGTCATTTTCTCCATCTTGCAAGCTTCAAATGCAATTTTTTTCAACACAAAAGTTGCTCAAACTGATGTTTTTAGGTAAACCATATACTCATGATGATTTGTTTTGGCTTAGGGAGAGACTTGGTTTGAGAAATTTTGCAAAAGGAAGATTTTAAAGGCATTTGATTGAAAAATTCATGATTAATTCGTTTGTGCTCAAAATGGATCATATGAATACTCATTTTGATCAGAAAAAACATTCTAAGCATTTTGGCATTTTTAGAATTTCCATTTGGGGTCAATTTCATGGTGATATGGCTTGTACCTTCATGAATAAGCAACACCTCATAACTTGGTTATTGAATGGATTCATGTACTCAAATCACTCTAGACTCTCTCACCAGACTACAAGGAGAAGATTGAAAGCTTCCAAGAGAAGTTTCAAGGTAGAAGACACATTTACCATGGTTGGTTTTGTGAAGGAAATTTAAAAATTGAATTTCTGGATTTGGGCCTCCATTGGATCAAAAAAGCCCACAAACACTTTATATTTAAGTTCTGTGAATGATTTGGAACGTTTTTTGTGAGCATTTCGTACCAGAGCTCATAGATAGCCATTGAAGTTTCAAGTAAGAAAGTGCAATTCGTGTTTTGGATTCAAGGCAGTTTCAGAGCAAATCAAGGATTCAATTATCTTCCTCACACTCCATTGAAGAGATCTGCAGTGTTTGGAAGCAAGAATCGTGCCCTAGATACTTCAATTCAGAGCTCAAAGTCAGGTTGGTATAATTCAACTTTTCTCTTATTATAGCATGATCTAGGTAGAAATGGCATGTGGTTAGGTTTTATTGAAGACTGTAGATGGATTCTGGATCAGAAATTTGATGTTTAGAGACAAATTAAGTGGTGACATGATTTCTGTTGAGAGTTAGTTTGGACTGATCTTGAGGTTTCAATGTGATCTACTTAGTTAAGGATGATCAGTGTGACGAGAGGAGTAGATCTATGGTTTTGGTTTGAGGAATGGTGAAGATATAAAATTATGCACATTTTGAGATCTTCTTCGTGTTTTAAAATCTAGTAGGGTTTAGAGGAATTGAAGGTTATATTTGAGATCAGGAGGAAATTTGGAGTGAGATGATGTTAAGTTTATTGAGTTTTCATGATCTGTAACTACCTGCTCGTTGGAGAAGATGGTGGCGCCACCGTCCAAGCCACCGTCAGATTTTTGCCCCTCGCCTGAGTTCAGAGGAAGAAGAAAGTCTAGGAGCCGTTAGATCTGACTGGAAGCAAGACTTGGTATGTTCATCGTGTGGATGAGATTTAAACTGAGACTTACCTCCGTTGCAAAACGCAGTGTTTTCATTAATTTACCTGGCTGCCACCTCAGCGCATCACGTGGACACGCGCTCTGCCTTCAGATCAGGAGACTTAGTCTTAGGATCCAACGCCTGTGACTTTTTCTTGCATTTTATTTGTTTTAATTCATTTCTTTTTTTTTATTTTAATTGCATTTCCTTTCTAAAAATCATATTAAATCCATTTTTCAACAGAAAATTAAATAAAAATATGCTCATGATCCTCTTTTAATATGTGATTTTTCTGTGGTGTTTTATTTCATTTTTGATGATTTTGCAATTTAATTTGATTTTTTCTCATTTTTGTAATTTCTTTATTTTTGCATATTTGATACATCTGTTTGTTGATTTTTGTTCTTGCAATTGGTTTGGAATCTTGACCTAATTTTTTGCTAGACTGTAGATTAGAAATGTATGTTCCCTCAGGAATTTTCTTTTGATTTTTAGATAATCATAGGTTCTGTTTTAGATTAGGGTTTTAGATCCTTCCCTTTCATGGCTTCCCTTTGACACTTTACAACTTAGGATTTTATTAGTTGCCTTAGAAATTGAATTAGGCTCTGATATTTGAACTATAGGTTCATAACACTTGCATGTTCCCTTAGGAAACTTTATAGATTTTTAGAATCTAGTTTGCTGTTTTAGATAGAATTTACAATTAGGTTGTTCATTTGGTGCTCCTAACTTGCTGCTTGCTTTGTTTTTCCTTCAATGGTGGCTTTTGGTGCATGGTGAGCATGTGTTTCTTCTTGGAGGATGTTAAGGGCATGTTGGAGCTTCTATGGAGTTGATTGTGGAGCTTGGCTTGGATTTTTCTTTTCCTTTTGGTAGCTTTTTTGTAGTTTATAGGAATTAGTAGGAAAGAGCTTAGAAGTAGTTTCCTTTCTTCATTAAACATGGATTGCTTTGTTTGCTTTCCATTCTCATCCTATGATTCAAGGTCCTTATGTGAAAGCCTCATTCTTCCTTTGGAAGGATGTGTGGCTTTTTACAATAGGTAGAACCTTTGAGGATGCCTTTCTCTAATGACTGGTTGAGTGTCAGGAGGGATTCCTTTGGTTTCCTTCTTGCTTCCCATTATCAATTCAATACTCTTGATTAATTCTCTTCTCTTGTGTTGGAGCTTGTTGAAGCATGTAGATGAAGACTTATCTTGGAGGTTGCTTGAAGTTGTTTGCTTGCAGCTATTGTCTGTTTGCTGTTTATCTGCTTTGCTGTTGAGTTGTTTGTCTGATGTCTGTCTGCTGTTTTTCTCTGACTGCTCTGCTTTGCTTGTGTGACTGATTGACTGTGTGTTGCATTAGAAGTAGGCTTCATATAGATGATTATAGGCCTAGGAGCATCCAAAAGGTTGAGAATAGCTCCCTTTGCTTGTCTGCATTAGAGGTTGAGTTTCTCCCTTTGCTTGTATTTTTACTGTGTGGCTTTGCTTGCTGGTATTTGGTTGAGCTCAGCTCCCTTGCCTGTGTGGTGTGTGGCCTTTGTGCCTTGTTTGTTTAGAAGTTGAGTGCGACTCCTTCTGCTTGTTTGTTGCATTGCATGCATTTTATTTATAGTTGTTTCTGTACAGTTATTTCTTTTGCTGTTTGTTTCCTTTGCCATGTTCCCCTAGGAACTCTGACTTCTCTTGTTCAAGAGAAGTTATGACAGACATTAGGGTTCTAACCATGCATGATAACATTAGATAGTTCCCTCCTAACCTCAACCATAGGATCAATTTTTCATGACAACTTTAGGATTGGATCAGTTCCCCTTTAGTGCGTCTTTTCTCTTCTCATCTTCAAACAAAATCAAAATACAGTAATAAAGGTTGATTGACATCGTACGTTACGAGTCTTAAGCTACTTGAGAAAGGGTTGTTGGAGAGTTTCTTTTCAACAGTCTGGATGTTTAGTATGGCACCCTTTGGGTGAGATGCGACGCATTCACTCTCAGGTCATAGTCTCTAGTGCGATATTAGTTACAAACATCCATAAAAGACACTTCTCTAAAAAACAGAAAACAAACATTCAAATCCTTTTTGTCCTCTTGGACCCTTAATCAGGAAAACCCTTTTCTTAAAGGAAAGTTCTGTTAACTTTCGGTTCTATCGCAAACGGTAACGCCTAAGTCTCCAAAGATAGAGCTGCAAACACCTACTGCTGGAACTGGTTGTTAACTTTACTTGGATAAAAGCTGTTGAACAAACCTGTGTTCTTCGTATCCCGAACTACGTTTGCTCTGATCTTTCACGCTGTGTGAAAGTACGTAGGCATGAGATGCGATATCTCGGTGAGAAACCTTCCCCCCTTTACCCGTAGTTAGGCAAACTACGTTGACTCTGATTTCTCGTTCCAGACGGGAATACATAGGCATAAAGTGCGACGCTTTGCCGAGTCATTTTCTTTTCTCTTCAGACCAGACTTTTAGCATAGATAGATTAATCAACCCGTCAGATAAACACAATAAGCATGGATCCCATCGAGTACGATGGACGTGAGGGGTGCTAATACCTTCCCCTTGCGTAATCGACTCCCGAATCCAGACAATGGTTGTGATGACCTTGTCTTATACCTTTTCGTCAGGTTTTTTCCGATCATTTCCTTTCCCGCTCTGAGGGATAAATAACGATAGGTGGCGACTCTTCTGTCTTGCCGGCCTCGTTTTTCACAGTAGCGACAGCTGGCGACTCTGTTGGGGACTTATAGCTGCTAGGGACTTTTCCCATCCCCTATGTTGGGACCGTTTCCCATCCCCTATACGAGTCAATCCTAACGCTTGTGTGTTTACCTGTTGGGTTTTATTTATCGCATTTACTTTCCGCATTTTATTTTCAGTATGATTATTATTATTGTGTTGTTGTGGGAAGAGGCTCTAATGAGTGAGAAGCCAGACCCAGGCTTGAGTGTACTTAGCATTAGTTGTGGAAATTAGTGGGCGCGTGCTTGCTTTGCAGGCACTAGTGTCTCATGAAATCCACTCTCAGACAAGGTTCTCCCGGTTGACTTCTTTTTCGGCCCTTTGGGCTTGAGGGGTTGTTGGTTTGGAGGATTGTCGACTCTGGGGACCGATCATTTGTGACTCAGCTAAGTGAGGCCACTTTAGGAGATGATGATGCCACACCTTCTGGGTATCGTATCATCGCTCTTGAAAGTCTGTGACGCTGGGAAACGCATAGGATGCCATACCTTGTCTGTGATTTAGGTCCATACCTGTGAGTGAGATGGGGTTTTTTTGCAGGAAACCATAGACTTCAAATTACCCGGTTCTTATTTATCAGTGTGATTGTGGTACAATGGTTCCTATTGTGATTGGTTATTTCTGAGGCGAAGCTCTGGTTATTCTCGAGCTACAGTGCAACAAACTCTCAAGCTATAGCAGCGAAGCTTGATCCCTTGTGTGTGCTTTTGCATTTTGCATTTATGTTTGCATTTGCATTTCATTTTGCATGTTCATCCTCAGCCGGATCAGAGAGCTTACCCGTCTTTTGTCCGATTCGCCAGTTGGTTTCTCGACATTCGCATTGGATTTGAGTTAGCATCTGGAAGGATCATGGCTTCAGGAGAGCAGAACTTGGTTGTTACTCGGGCGGAGTTTGAATTGTTGAAGAACCAGCTGAGTCAGTTCATGGAAGCTATAACAGCTATGAATAGAGGAGAGAACAACATTCAGAGAACTCTGGTGAACAATGTCCCCCAGCCTGTGCAGATTCCTGTCAGAGACAGAGATGCATCTTCTCTCCGTGACACAGAGTATCAAGGTTTCACTTTCTCTACGCCAGATTCTCCAAGGATTGTTCCTTCTCCATGGATTCTCCCACATCCAAGAGTTGTTCCGCAGGTTAATGTTCAGAACCCACGGACTGTTGAGTATACGAGAAGACTTCAGCTGTTGGAAGATCAGATGGCTGCCTTGATAAATAAGAATACTCTCAACCTGAATGCTGCGAGCATGTGTTTGGTGCCAGGCCTTGTGTTGCCTCCGAAGTTCAAGACGCCCAATTTTGAGAATTACAAAGGGGATAGTTGTCCGAAGCTACATTTGGTTATACTCTGCAGAAGAATGACTTCACATGTCACCAATGACAAGCTTATGATTCACTGTTTCCAAGATAGTTTGATTGGAGCATCTTTGGACTGGTACATGCAGTTGGAGAGTGATAGTATCAAATCATGGTCAGATTTAGCCAATGCCTTCATGAAGCAGTATGACTACAACCTGGATATGATTCCTAGTCGCGTGCATTTGCAAGAATTATCTTAGGCGGAGAACGAATCCTTTAGAGGGTATGTGCAGAGATGGAGAGAATTGGCTGCTCGTGTTCAACCACCGCTTGTGGAGAGAGAAATGGTTGACCTCTTCTTGGGTACTCTGAAGGGTCGTTATTATGACATAATGTTTAGTTGTGAAACGACAAGCTTTGCGGACTTGATAAGAGTAGGAGAATATGTTGAGAGCGGAATCAATAGCGGAAAGATTCAAGACATTCCTTATACTTCAGTTTATGAAGATGAATCAATTGTCAGTTCTCAAGAGGAGTGGGAAGAAGGAAGTGATGTCGTCTCAGAATCACTAGCATCTCAGGCTCAGTTTTCAGACGCTTCAAGCCAACAGTCATATCGTCATCAGTCGCGTCAGCACGCCCGACGAAGACCAAGGAAGCCTGAAAGGCAATTTACTCAGCTACCAGTGTCGTACAGTCAGCTGTTGCCGAATTTGGTTAAAAGTGGATTGATAGTGTCGAAAGAGACTAATCCAATGATCCTGCCTTACCCTCTAGGTTTTGATGCCAGCGCCCGCTATGAGTACCATGTTGGGGCACATGGGCATTCAACAGATGATTATAAGGTGCTTAGAAGCCAAGTTCAGAATCTGCTAGACTCTAACAGGGTATCTGTCACGCCTCAGGGTTTTGTTCAGATTAATGATTCTCCTTCATCCAGTTGTATGGGTTCATCAGTTAATGTCATGGAAGACTCCACTAGAAGTGTGTGTTTGGAAGAATGTCATACTGAGGGCTCAGTTGAATATGAAGAAAGTTGCTAGAGGTTTCTGTGTCGGGTGTCGCATCTGTTCTCTCTGCTGGCCTATTTAGCTTTCGTGCATTGTTGTTTGCTGACCATCACCAGGCTTGTTGGCTAAGGTCACTGTATTAGTACTCATGTGTGCTTATATGTTGCTTTTGTTGGTTTTGTATACTTGTGTGAGGTGTTTATCTCTGTGCTTATAGCTTGGGTTTCTCCTTGTCTTGTTGTGAATATGTGTTTGCTTCCTGCATTGCATTCTCATATAACAGGTACCTCAGAACCGTGGGTCTTATTTCTTGTTCTTCACCAGTTTGTTGCAGGAATTCCCTCAGAGTTATGGAACATAATCAGTCCGAATTGATTGAAGTCCGAAGCCAGCTAGGGCAGATCATGAGAGACATGCAAGAGATGCGTCTGGACCAGAAGACGCTCAAAGAGGAAAACAATCAGCTGAAGACCCAGGTGAGTTTGATTATGGAAGTGATCAAGAGTGTGCTTAGGAAGGAGGGTGATCAGCTACCTGAAGCCGCCGCAAAGAAGCTTGTTCCACTTGTGCCTGTGGAACCTGTGCCCGTGAAACCTGTGCCGAAGGTTGATAAACCTCAGATGTCTCATGGACGACAAAGAGCTGTGAGTTTTGCTCTCCAACGCACTGCTGCTCGGGAAAATCAGGTGCCTAAGAGGGGCAGAGTTTACGACCCGATTCATATGACATACGCACAGGTGCTGCAAGTTTTGCTTCAACTTCAATTGGTCAAACTTCGGACTTTGGATCCACCTAAGGGTACGATACCAGCATGTTTTGATGTGAATGCCCGTTGCGACTTCCACTCCAGGGCACCGGGGCATAACATTGAGAACTGTCATGCTTTTATACACAAGGTTCAAGACCTGATTGACTCAAAAGCTATTGAATTTACGTCGAGCGGCATAACGGTACCTAATGGTCCTATTCCAGCTACTGCCATGATGATGGATGTTTCTGAAGCTGCATTAGATCAGGAGTATATTCTGGACTCAATGGTGTCAGAATCCCCTTGTCCTCAGTTGTTGATTGTGCCTAGACCAAGCCTGAGGGTGAAAGCGCCTGAACGAAAGGAGTCCTTGCTAATTCAGACTCAACCGCCAAGTGGTTCAATTGTTCAAGGTCAACAATTCGTCCAGTTTTCGCAACAGACATCAGCTCCTCTCCAGGATCAGCAGCCTTCTCGTTATCGGTCAAACCTGCGTGCTAGGCAAAACCCAATGAAGTCAGAGAGACAGTTCACCCAGTTGTCGTTTTGAGCGGAATGGTTTCAGTAAGCAACTTTGAAGATGGCTGGTTCAGTAGCGAATCAGATGTGAAAGCCCGGTTCTCGGAAGCTGGCATTTTCCTTTGTTTTATCTTGTCATTGTTTGTAGTTTCTTTCCTGTTTAAATTGCAATCTTGTTTGTAAAACTTGTTGTTTTCATTCAATTGATGATAATGAAATGAGTATGCATGTTTTGATTAAATCCATTCGTGTTCACTAATTGATTTTTACAGATATCCAACGCTTGGTTAAGCGGAATCCGGGGAGGATGACGAAAATGAACGACATGCAAGCTTCCGATATTGTATGCTTTTGAAATAAAACCTGCTGATGACATACAGGCATTGTTTTAAATCCCTAAACACCGGTGATATAAGGAAGATAATCCCTTGTCAACCCCTTTGAGCCTAGTAGTAGGAGTTCTTTTTGAAGACAAAAAACCCTAAATCTTAACCTGGGGCAGGGTAGGTGTTAGCTAATTTGACCGAGCGTCCAAATTACAAAGGGAGTGTCCGTTCGAGGAACAATCACACCTGTATAGGTCGTGCATAAAATAAAATAACAAACCACAATGGTTAAACGTCAGGAGTGAAACAGTCACATTATTCCCCAAAGAGTCAGACAACCAGTGTCACACGACTTGTTCAAAAAAAAAGGAAGGAAAAAGAATCAAAAGCCCGCTAAGTAAAAACAAATGACTTAGGCAAAAATTAGGGCATCCCGCTAGACTTGAAAATCAAAAGAAACTCAAAAGAGTCAGTCCAGGAAAAAGTTAGGGAAAGAAAAAGAAAAATGAAAGGATTACAAAAGAAAAATCCTCAAATGAAATACGAGTCGTGTGACCCCAAGTTTCAAAGATGAAGAGTGAGTGGTTGTCACTCCAAAAACTCATAGTTTCTCGAACTATCACTCCTATCTTTCAACCTTTAAGAGGTAAACTCTAAGGTCGAATTAGCCGAACATAGGATTGGAGAACACCAAGGAGAATGGGTGGGTTAAAATAAACTTTGAGCCTTTATCCTTTCCTTTCAAAACCGTGAACCTGACCACGTTACAACCTTCAAAAGTCCTAATTGAAGTAGGTTTGTTTCGAAGGCATACTTCGGTAAAGATCGCGTCGAAACTGACTCCTAAAAGGGTTCTTCTTACCATGTTGGTACTGATGTTGATATTCTGATAGATGATTTGTGCATTATATGCCATAAACTGTTTTTCTTTTTTCCAGTGAACAGATTGGATGTCAAAACTGTCATATGTGTTGCATTAATATATCTTTTATGCAGAACAACTTTTTTTACTTTCGAGTAAGCGCTTGACAGTAGGAAAGTTTCCTACAGTGGAAAGTCTGATCATGATAGAATGCAGAACGCCCGAATGCTCCATAAGCCGGGGCAAGCTATATCAAGTGATCCCTAGTGAGGTCAGCCATCCAAAGCCAGTTATTCTGGGGAAATCAGGTCGAGATTCGGTAAATCTCTTGAAGCCAGAGGTACTGCTCCAAAACAGCCAATCAGGGGAAAAGTCATTGCAGACAGGGGCAGGCCACCCTGAGAGCGCAGAAGTTGTTTCTTGCCCGAGGGGCATTTGTTCCGAAGCATCTCTCCAAGGTTCATAATGCTGAGGCAGTTCATATCAAACCATCAGGGTACGGATTTTCATATTTTCTTTTGAGGAGTATTCCCACAGAGATCCCACAAGCTGGGGCAAAATCAGAAGCGAAGGAATTGTTCATATCAGTGTCATCAGAGCTACTCAGAGCTACTCAAGCAGATTCAGCCAATCTTCAAGTTTGAGACGAATGTCGGGGAGTCGTGTTATCGTCCCTTGGCCCTTAAACCAGAAACTGTGAATTCAGACAGAATGTTTTCAGCGTCAGTTGTACCTGACCCATCACGGATAACCTAAAGCCCAATCCTTATTGGCAATTGTCAGGAAGCCTAATCCTTATTGGAACGCCATTCCTAAAGCCCATTCCATATTGGCAATCACTGTGAAGCCCAATCCGTGTTAGCACATCAGTCCAAAATCCAATCTTCATTGGTACGCAGGAAGACTCCGTCTGTTTTCCCCAGCAAAGTCCAATTTTCATTGGCACGTGTAAACTATCCCCGACAGAAGTCCAATCATACTTGGCATATTATGTTATTCCCTAGCGGAGTTGGTTTCACCTTTCCAGCATTTATTTTGCTGTAATATTTCTGTGATATCTGGTTATCCTCAGCGGGGTTGCCTTTGTCTTCAACATTTATTTTGCTGAAGCGGTTTTGTTGTATCCAGCTTTCTCTAGTAGCCCGAGCCTGCATTTGCATCTTGCATATATCATCATATTTGCATTTCATCCTCAAATACGTAGCATTTCCATCCTATATGGAGCATTATGCCATAGAAAAATTCAAACATACACATATGCATACGAAGCATAAGCCAGTTTTTCTATCAACCTTACGTGGCAACGTGAATCACTCTGTAATCAGTTCAGGGGCATTTATCCAGCAGCTTTGTTCAGACAATTCAGCGGTTTATTCGTATTTCAGATCATACAACGGTTATGCTTTGTTTATCAGTCATCTGATATTGACAGACTTTTCTTCCCGTCAATTCATATTGACGATGTGTTCCTCCAGCAGGTGTTTTCTCCGTCTATCTTTAGACGTCATGAGTTCGAGTATGGTTTTCTCCGTCTATCTTTAGACGTCATGAGTTCGGGTGTGGTTTTCTCCATCTATCTTTAGACGTCGTGAGTTTGAGCAACGTTTTCACTGTCTATCTTTAGACGTCATGAGTTCGGGTATGGTGTTCTTTCCGTCTATCTTTAGACGATGTGAAGTTTCGAGACGATTTTCCAGTAGAGTTTTCTCTGTCTATCTTTAGACGTCATAAGTTCGAGTATGGTTTTCTCCGTCTATCTTTAGACGTCATAAGTTCGAGTATGGTTTTCTCCGTCTATCTTTAGACATTGTGAGTTCGAGTATGGTTTTCTCCGTCTATCTTTAGACGTTGTGAGGTTTCAAGGCGATCTTTCAGATATTGGCTTTCTTTCTGTTTATTGGATGAGATGACATTTCAAGAGGGTTTTCCTGACCGTCGATCCTTGTTAACGTCGAGGCTCTTTGAAGAATGTTTGGTTTTCCTGGTTGTTGATCCTTATCGACGACATGGCTCTTTGAAGGTGGTTTTCTTCCTGTCGGTTCTTACTGATGATGTGGCCTCTTTGAGGTTATTTTTCTTTCCATCAATTCCTGTAGACGAAAGGATTTCGAAATTTGATAGGTGGTGTTGAAGTTAATATGGTTTTCTTTCCGCTAGTTCTCACTGTCGATGTGAGAAGATCAAGTGCATGTTGATCCAACCCTCGGGTTTGTTATCTGTGGCATCACGCAGGTAACTGGTGATAAAATCAGGTTCTTTATCAGATGATTGATCAGTTTGTTGCCGTGACGACTGGATTTAGTTTTCTGGATATTGTTTCCCAAGCAAATTTTCGCTGTTTATTTCTGCGGTTGGCAAATTTCCGAGTTCTTTGGTATTCAACCGTCTTCTACCTCGATTGTCTGAAAGCAGTCCTCAAAATTTGCCCAACCTTTTTCTTTAACTGGTTTATGTTTCATTGCATTAGCATTGCATTGTTCTAGCATTTTCATAACATAGCATCATTCATTTATCAGGGGATCAAGTGTGGTCTGTGACAAGAGAAGCCTATCCAGAAGTTTTATTCAAGCTTGAGAAGTCACCAGAGTCATCAGGAGGTGGTTCATGCTCTTGAGAAGTTTGATTGCTTGTATGGGGTTCATCTCTTAAGTTGAGGGCCATTTGAAGATCATCAGAGGGTTGTGAAGCCTTGATCATAGATGTGATATGTGGATAAAGCTCATGGAGTGCCTAGGGGGTCATGATAGAGCTCATTCAAGTGTTCGTATCAAGTATAAGATGCCACAGTTGAAGTGGATGCAATTAGGGTTTTATCTGGTCAACCCTGGGTCAAATGTGCAAATTGAGGAAAGTCAAAGCCTACTTCTAGGTCATGGTATTCGTGAAATGATATGTTGAATGATGTGTTAAAGCATGTGAGATGTTGTTTTAAGAACAAATCAAGAAGAATCAAGAGTGGTTGAAGTTGCTAAGTTAGGGTTCCTAGGGTAAAATCCCCTGCTTAGTGCCAAACTTCAAAGCCATGTAAGTCAAGATACAAGTCTCATATGACTTTGGGCCAAACATGAGACTTGTAGAGGATGTTCATACCTTTAATTTGAATACTAGAAGTCATCCATATGATTTGTGGAACTCAATTTATGAGCCATGCAAGTTACAGGTCCTCAGATGCATCTGAAATTTGTCTGTGGAAGTCAACTATCTTCCAAGCTACTTTTGACCTAGAAGGGTGTTTCTCCTAAACTTTTGGCCAACATGAAAGTTGTAGGTCTTGATCTTAGCTTTTCCAAATTGTATTAGAAGTCTTCCATCTGATTTGTAGAACTCAAGTTATGAGGTTTACAAGTTAGGGATAATTTGGGAAAGTAAGATTATAGGTCATTTGGCACTATAGGTCATTTTCTCTATCTTGCAAGCTTCAAATGCAATTTTGTTCAACACAAAAGTTGCTCAAAATGATGTTTTTAGGTCAACCATATACTCATGATGATTTGTTTTGGCTTAGGGAGAGACTTGGTTTGAGAAATTTTGCAAAAGGAAGATTTTAAAGGCATTTGATTGAAAAATTCATGATTAATTCGTTTGTGCTCAAAATGGACCATATGAATACTCATTTTGATCAGAAAAAACATTCTAAGCATTTTGGCATTTTTAGAATTTCCATTTGGGGTCAATTTCATGGTGATATGGCTTGTACCTTCATGAATAAGCAACACCTCAAAACTTGGTTATTGAATGGATTGAAGTACTCAAATCACTCTAGACTTTCTCACCAGACTACAAGGAGAAGATTGAAAGCTTCCAAGAGAAGTTTCAAGGCAGAACACGCATTCACCATGGTTGGTTTTGTGAAGGAAATTTAAAAATTGAATTTCTGTATTTGGGCCTCCATTGGATCAAAAAAGCCCGCAAACACTTTCTATTTAAGTTCTGTGAATGATTTGGAACGTTTTTTGTGAGCATGTCGTACAAGAACTCAGAGATAGCCATTGAAGTTTGAAGAAAGAAAGTGCAATTCATGTTTTGGATTCAAGGCAGTTTCAGAGCAAATCAAGGATTCAATTATCTTCCTCACACTCCATTGAAGAGATCTGCAGTGTTTGGAAGCTAGAATCGTGCCCTAGATACTTCAATTTAGAGCTCAAAGTCAGGTTGGTATAATTTAACTTTTCTCTTATTATAGCATGATCTAGGTAGAAATGGCATGTGGTTAGGTTTTAGTGAAGACTGTAGATGGATTTGGATCAGAAATTTGATGTTTAGAGACAAATTAAGTGGTGACATGATTTCTGTTGAGAGTTAGTTTGGACTGATCTTGAGGTTTCAACGTGATCTATTTAGTTAAGGATGATCAGTGTGACGAGAGGAGTAGATCTATGGTTTTGGTTTGAGGAATGGTGAAGATACAGAATTATGCACATTCTGAGATCTTCTTCATGTTTTAAAATCTAGTAGGGTTTAGAGGAATTGAAGGTTATATTTGAGATCAGAAGGAAATTTGGTGTGAGATGATGTTAATTTTGTTGAGTTTTCATGACCTGTAACTACCTGCTCGTCGGAGAAGACGGTGGCGCCACTGTCCAGGCCACCGTCTGGTTTTTGCCCCTCGCCTGAGTTCAGAGGAAGAAGAAAGTCTAGGAGTCGTTAGATCTGACTGGAAGCAAGACTTGGCATGTTCATCGTGTGGATGAGATTTGAACTGAGACTTACCTCCGTTGCAAAACGCAGCGTTTTCATTAATTGACCTGGCTGCCACCTCAGCGCATCACGTGGACACGCGCTCTGCCTTCAGATCAGGAGACTTAGTCTTAGGATCCAACGCCTGTGACTTTTTCTTGCATTTTATTTGTTTTAATTCATTTCTTTTTTTATTTTAATTGCATTTTCTTTCTAAAAATCATATTAAATCCATTTTTCATCAGAAAAATAAAATAAAAATATGCTCATGATCCTCTTTTAATATGTGATTTTTCTATGGTGTTTTATTTCATTTTTGATGATTTTGTAATTTAATTTGAATTTTTCTCATTTTTGTAATTTCTTTATTTTTGCATATTTGATACATCTGTTTGTTGATTTTTGTTCTTGCAATTGGTTTGGAATATTGACCTAATTTCTTGCTAGATTGTAAATTAGAGATGTATGTTCCCTCAGGAATTTTCTTTTGATTTTTAGATAATCATAGGTTCTGTTTTAGATTAGGGTTTTAGATCCTTCCCTTTCATGGCTTCCCTTTGACACTTTACAACTTAGGATTTTATTAGTTGCCTTAGAAATTGAATTAGGCTCTGATATTTAAACTATAGGTTCCTAACACATGCATGTTCCCTTAGGAAAATTTATAGATTTTTAGAATCTAGTTTGCTATTTTACATAGAATTTACAATTAGGTTGTTCATTTGGTTCTCCTAACTTGGTGCTTGCTTTGTTTTTGATTCAATGGCGGCTTTTGGTGCATGGTGAGCTTGTGTTTCTTCTTAGAAGATGTTAAGGGCATGTTGTAGCTTCTGTGGAGTTGATTGTGGAGCTTGGCTTGGAGTTTTATTTTCCTTTTGGTAGCTTTTTTGTAGTTTATAGGAATTCGGGTTTAGGAAAGAGCTTAGAAGTAGTTTCCTTTCTTCATTAAACATGGATTGCTTTGTTTGCTTTCCACTCTCATCCTATGATTCAAGGTCCTTATGTGAAAGCCTCATCATTCCTTTGGAAGGATGTGTGGCATTTTACAATAGGTAGAACCTTTGAGGATGCCTTTCTCTAATGACTGGTTGAGTGTCAGGAGGGATTCCTTTGGTTTCCTTCTTGCTTCCGATTATCAATTCAATACTCTTGATTAATTCTATTCTCTTGTGTTGGAGCTTGTTGAAGCATGGAGATGAAGACTTCTCTTGGAGGTTGCTTGATGTTGTTTGCTTGCAGCTGTTGTCTGTTTGCTGTTTATCTGCTTTGCTGTTGAGCTGTTTCTCTGCTGTTTGTCTGTTGTTTTTCTCTGACTGCTCTGCTTTGCTTGTGTGACTGATTGACTGTGTGTTGCATTAGAAGTAGGCTTCATATAGATGATTATAGGCCTAGGAGCATCCTAAAGGTTGAGAATAGCTCCCTTTGCTTGTCTGCATTAGAGGTTGAGTTTCTCCCTTTGCTTATATTTTTACTGCGTGGCTTTGCTTGCTGGTATTTGGTTGAGCTCAACTCCCTTGCCTGTGTGGTGTGTGGCCTTTGTGCCTTGTTTGTTTAGAAGTTGAGTGTGACTCCTTCTGCTTGTTTGTTGCATTGCATGCATTTTATTTACAGTTGTTTCTGTACAATTATTTCTTTTGCTGTTTGTTTCCTTTGCCATGTTCCCCTAGGAACTCTAACTTCTCTTGTTCAAGAGAAGTTATGACAGACATTAGGGTTCTAACCATGCATGATAACATTAGATAGTTCCCTCCTAACTTCAACCATAGGATCAATTTTGCATGACAACTTTAGGATTGGATCAGTTCCCCTTTAGTGCGTCTTTTTTCTTCTCATCTTCAAACAAAATCAAAATACAGTAATAAAGGTTGATTGACGTCGTACGTTACGAGCCTTAAGCTACTTGAGAAAGGGTTGTTGGAGAGTTTCTTTTCAACAGTCTGGATGTTTAGTATGGCACCCTTTGGGTGACATGCGACGCATTCACTCTCAGGTCATAGTCTCTAGTGCGATATTAGTTGTAAACATCCATAAAAGACACTTCTCTAAAAAACAGAAAACAAACATTCAAATCCTTTTTGTCCTCTTGGACCCTTAATCAGGAAAACCCTTTTCTTAAAGGAAAGTTCTGTTAACTTTCGATTCTATCGCAAACGGTAACGCCTAAGTCTCCAAAGGTCGAGCTGCAAACACCTACTGCTGGAACTGGTTGTTAACTTTACTTGGATAAAAGCTGTTGAACAAACCTGTGTTCTTCGTATCCCGAACTATGTTTGCTCTGATCTTTCGCGCTGTGTGAAAGTACGTAGGCACGAGATGCGATATCTCGGCGAGCAACCTTCCCCCCTTCACCCGTAGTTAGGCAAACTTTGTTGACTCTTATTTCTCGTTCCAGACGGGAATACGTAGGCATAAAGTGCGACGCTTTGCCGAGTCATTTTCTTTTCTCTTCAGACCATACTTTTAGCGTAGATAGATTAATCAACCCGTCATATAAACACAACAAGCATGGATCCTATCGAGTAGGATGGACGTGAGGGGTGCTAATACCTTCCCCTTGTGTAACCGACTCCCGAATCCAGACAATGGTTGCGATGACCTTGTCTTATACCTTTTCGTCAGGTTTTTTCCGATCGTTTCCTTTCCCACTCTGAGGGATAAATAACGATAGGTGGCGACTCTTCTGTCTTGCCGGCCTCGTTTTTTGCAGTAGTGACACAAAAGAGATACGCTTTTCTAGCTAAGCAGCTCACATTCTCTTCTGCAGTCATCCCTTGTATATAAGGACGATACCAGGCTAAACAGGCCTGGGTCTCAAATTTCTCATCACTGCCTTTTTCACAGAAACGGATTCTTAGCAGGTTTGGCTCTGGTCCTGGCCCAGTTTGATATCCTAGCTGACGGTGAGCAAGGATCGGGCTATAGCTGATGACTCCTTTTGTGCCGATAAGAGGTATGTTCGTGAAGTCTCCTCATCTTTGAATCATGGTAACTCCACTACTTTTGATATCATACCAGTTGACATCATAATGACTGAGTGATGTTAACTTTTCAATCCAAGCATCTTTATTAGGGAGATTCTAAAGGACTTGAGTTTTGGGCAAGTGTGAAATAAACCACTTGCTGAGCAGCGTAATGCAGCATGAGAATAGCCCTAAATCATACATCCTTCGACGATGGATAACAAAATAGGTGTCAGCCAATAGTGTGGGTACAGTGTTTCTGATTATGAAGAGTCTGATGGCCTCTTCACTGATGAACTCGTCATAGCTGGGGAAAAGATACAACCCATAGATTAGGAAAACCAGAATTGCTTCAAAGATTCCTAAGTCTCTGTTATTATAATGGAACTATGCCATTTCCATGAACGGTCTCGCTTCCATTCCGGAGAAACCTTCCCTATTTACCAATTGAGCAGGCAGCTCTGTTGGCTCGAGATGTAGTGCTTTGGCAAGCTCTTTCCTTCTTGGTTTACCATAAGGAGATGTGAAGGTCAGAGGAACCTTCAATTAGGCAGAGTAATCTTCTAGATTTGGGAGCAACTGGAAGTCTGGGAAGACAAAGCAATGATATATTGGATCATAGAATTCAACGTGTGCTCGCAGCATGTCTTCGTTAACTCTTGTGTTTAGTAGTGGCAAAAGTTCTCCGTACTTGGCGATAAATGCAGTGGGGTTCCTGACAAGGCCTCCCAAAATCCTAAGATTGTCCAATCTTAGGCTCAGAAACGAAAATCGGCTTCGGCGTTCCATAACAACGACTGCAAAAGAAAACTTTTGAATTCCTTGAATGGTTAGCAAAAATGCGAGAATGCAAATGCAAAATGCAACTGGTTTTACAAAACTCAGAAGATTAATTACGTCAAACTCCTTATTTCATTAATTTGTCGGAAAAAGTTACAACTTTTGAAATACAATACAAGAGCCTAAGTTTACATCCGGGAACTAAGTCTTATGGTTTAAGTCAAGAACTTCAAATGCGAGGCCTATTCAATTTCTTCAGTATTGCATTTTCCATTACCAACTTGTCCACTATGCCTTTCCAAGCTCCAGAAGTTAGAGGGACATTTGAATATTCATGAATGCTTTGAGTAGGCTTGACACTAGAGAAAAATAAATTCTCCTTTGTTGCTTCCCCATTGATCACACGTTGTTCGAGCCAACTTATCAGTTCATCTTTTTCTTGCACTTCTCTTATGAGTTTTGTTGTTTAGGGAAATAGTGCATGATACTTTCCTTCCCAAGTATCTCTCTCAAGTTGGGCTCTTTCAAGCAACTCTTGGTATTCTTCCATCTTTTCAATAGGAATGGCAGAAGATGATGATGCGATAACAATTTGTGCATTCTTTTCTTAGAGATATGGCATCTTCAAATATCTTACTATGGATTGGACCCACTGAGTGAATGGCTCAAAAGCTACATAGTTCCTCATTCCTAGGTCAGCTTTAGTCTTTTTCTGAATATTCTCCCAAGCATCAACTGTGTTATTTCTCACACTTTTCGTTGCTTCGGTGTTGAGATAAAAGAATCCTGATAAAAGCACATTGGTGGGTTTGTCCTTCATTGGAAAACCAAACTGACATCTGGCCAAAACAGGATTGTAGTTGATTCCTCCTTTTACCCCAATGAGCGGTATATTTGAGAAATTCCCACATCGGTCGAAATAAACTCCTCTGTCGTAGGCAGGATTGTACCAATGAATGTTAGCTTATGTTAAGGATATTATCCTTTGAGACCATTTCCATCCGTTGGGATTTTCTTTAAAAGCGCCAGTTCTTGGCAAATGGTTGATTAACCATTTGTATAGTAAAGGTGCACAACAAACAATAGTTCCTTTTCCTTGAAGTGTCCGATGATGAATAGAATGATATGTATCTCCTAACAAGGTAGGCACTGGGTTGCCACTTAGAAATATGGTGATAGAACAGGAATTAAAAAATTCTTCAACTTCTGGAAACAATACTAATCCATAGATCAAAAGAGTCAGTACTGCTTCGAATTCATCCATACTACCTTCTTTGGCAATATAAGCAGCCTTCTTAACTAAGAAATCTGAATAGAAACCTTTGACTCCGCCTTTGGTGGCACGGTTAGCTTTGATCTCAGATACTTCAAGGTGAAGAGCATCTTCTATTTCTTTTGGTGAAGGTAAGCTTTCCAAGCCACTGTAAGGTTTCTGATATTTTTACAGGGACTCCCACATAGTAAGCATACTCTTCCAAGGTTGGCATAACTGATAGTCGGGAAAAGTGAAGTAGTGATACAATAGATCATAGAACTGAACCAAAGTGTTGAAGATTCCTTCTTCCATCCCTGTTTTGACTATACTCATTATCTTCCCATATCTTTTTCCAAAGTCTTCTAACATCATAGTCCCTAGTTTTCTTAACTCGGATGTACCAGACTTCTTGAAATTGTATTTCTTGGTGTTTCTTGTTCCAACATCCATGATATATCTAGGGTTTTACACAAAGAAATCAACTGAGATTTACAAAACTAGTTGTAACATGATATGCCATGATGAGATGATGAGATGATGCACACATAACAACATAGGCAAGTATTCACAAATACAATGCACATGCACACACAGGATTTCCC
Organism: Lathyrus sativus; assembly: GCA_963859935.3. Taxonomy (NCBI): domain Eukaryota; kingdom Viridiplantae; phylum Streptophyta; class Magnoliopsida; order Fabales; family Fabaceae; genus Lathyrus; species Lathyrus sativus. The sequence continues at coordinate 473,620,261 of OZ012741.1, read as the reverse complement.
TAAGCTCAAGGTCAAAGCATAGAGTCACAAGGTATACCCATCCCCAAGGATTTGTACTATAGGTTAATTGTACCTGCCAAACGGGTTCTATCAAGGTTCCTAGGGTCATAGCAAATCCTTCGGATATTATCAACCAACACAACTACTCATGTGAGTCGACAATATTCTCAAGATAAACTCGTCTGAGTGTAGTATCATGTAACAACTATTTCGAGACTACTCCCTCATAGTTTCCGCACTACGTCCTAAAAAGGCTTAGTGAGGTAACAATGTTACTAAAGGTCCTCAGTTTCACGGACTCTCAGGTTGAAACAATTAATGAAAGCATGACTACTCATACATCATCAATCATCTCAAGAAGGTCTCAACTGAGCGTGATTATATCATATGTCAAACTTGTTAGGACTACTCCCAACAGTCAACTATTGATCATATCACATCCTATCATATGTGTCACTCAAGTTCGGGTTAAGACTTATCTCACAACTCATGATATTCAATGTTCACAGCAAACAAAACATATATATTTACAAATATACATGTAAGCAAGTGTTCACAAATATAGCATACAAATAAAAAAATAGGTTAAACCCTCAAATGTATCTTATCCCCAGTGAAGTCTCTATTTCTGTTGCGGTGAGAATCGGATGCCAAGCTATCGATTAACTTGAATCTTAATTCATTAAATTCACAACCGGACTTTGATTTATCCAAAGGAAAGGTTAAAGAAAGAAAGACCTTTTGCGCGATGTAACAACAACACTAAGAGATTCGGGGATCGGGGGTTAATTATGCCTAGGGTAGGTATTTCACATCCTAAACATATGTAGTACTCTACAGGAACCTTTTGTATGTTTGTATGTTAAGTTATGCTAAATGTTTTCTATGGCTTGGGATAGGGTATAAGTTAGAGGTTTAGGTAAAATCCTAAGGATAATTTTTAAGTTTACTCGCAAAGATATCACATCTTCTGCCTACGTATCCTAACTATGATAGAATCAGAGCAATCGTAGTTCACCTCACTAGGGATAAATGAACATTTAATTATGATCAAAGTTCATAAGGGAAAAAACATAAAAATACTTGCATAGAGTTTAACAAAACTCTCTATTCTAAGTTGTACACTCAAAGGAATTGACTTTGACAAAAGCCAAAAGGGGAGTAAGTAATCATGACAATGATTCTTACATAGAGTTGACAAACTCAATTTTAAAGTTCTAATTGAAAGGTATTCCTAACAAGGGGTAGGTCTTTCAGACTTAAAGAAAAGTCTAAAGGATATGGGTTCTAACTTAACTAAGTTAGGGTTCAAGATGACTTAACAAAGTCAGCAGGAGGGTAATGAGCTATCTATGACCCAAGGGTAAATAGAGAGACTTTCCTTTGGACACAAGGGATACTGACAACGTGATGTGAACTAGCAAGTTCCATCACTGAGGAATAACTTGACAAAGTTGAATAAACACATATGCATTCATTCAAACATGATGAACATATGAAAGGGCATGGTAACAACCAAGAAAAGATATGCAAGCATGTGACAACATCAAGCAAAGGTTATAATCAAGTCAAATGGTTACAACCAAAGATATCACAATGTCTAAAAGGAACATGATAGAGGTTCTTACAAGACCAAGCATAGAAGGCAATATCAATTTTAAACATCTTAATAAAGATGAAGAGCAATGAGGTAACAACCATCATGACAAACAAAAGAACATGTAATTCAAACAAATTTGAATGCAAGCAAGTTACAACTTGAGGCAAGCATGTTATAGGGATCAAAGAATGTCAACTGTAACAACATAAGACCAACAATCATGCATTGATGATAATCAAGTACATAAGCATACAAGAACTGTTACAACAATTCAAGTATGAGTTCAAGACTTCATGGGAAAAAACATACAAGTTTTATGGTAATAACCAAATTGAAAATCAAACCTTGGCATGTTATGGTTCTAACAAGACACAAAAACAAGTAGAGAGAGAGGCATAATTAACACACTCAAGAAGTTACAACATCAAGAGGTATAATGTGGTTTACAAACAAGGTTCAAAGTGTTGTTCTCAAGCAGATGCAATCACAAAAGCAAGGATCGAACATGATAAGACTTTGAATTAAGCAACCTTTAATCATTCAAGCATGTTAACAAGCATATGTGGATCACACAATCAATCTTACAAGATATATCAAATGGTAGTTGAGAAAAGTTTCAAAATCATTAAGGTAAAAACCTTAAGAAAACACATGACTTCTAAGTGATTTAAAGTATTTCTAGGATAGGAATCCTTGAATTCTTCACTTACTATTTGAAAATAGACATGATGAAGAACAATTTCAAAAAAAAAGGGTGCAAAAATGTTGAAAAATGAATAAGTTATGATGATTTTAAGTTATGAAGAAAAATGAAGAGAAAAGTGATAAAAATAAAGGAATGTCCTCCACAAGGGTTAAACACACGCCCTCTAGTTCACAAGTCTAAAATCTTACCAAACTAACCATAGCGCGCATGTGATAACCCAAGGAGAAAGAATCAATATGTGTTAAAAATACAAGAAAATCGCAAAAATGCAAAAGAGTTGTCCTTGGCAAGGATCAAACTCGTGTAGGCAAGGCAAAGAGTACACAAGGCGCGCAAGTCATAACCACTGGGGTGGTGATACATCCAATGTATTAAACCACCCAATAAAATCATAACCCTTACAATCATGATTTCTGGGCACAAAATCAAGTCAAGCCAAGCAAGAAAACTAAAAAACGTGAACCAAGCAAACTTAGTCAAAACTCAATGGATTTTTACAAAGTTTTAGTCTAACTTGCTTGAAATTGAATGAGGAATGCAATGGTGCTCTTAGTTCCCTCTGAAAATAACCACATTTTAAAATTTGAAAGTAAATGCAATTCTGATGACAATTTGCATTTTCAAACTTAAATACCTATCCAAGCATGTTATAACCAGATTGAAGGCTCAAACATGTTCTAAATACATCACACATGAAGTTTATAATCACATGGAACTCAAATTCTATCCAAAATAACAAGTAACTTATGGAACTGCAATCGTGGCATGTTAATATAATGAGAAAGTTCATGACAGTTTGCAAACAAAACCAACCCAGCTTTCCAACATGATTCAACAAATCAATTGTCATACAAATGAGGTTATATAATCACTTCATCATGATTTTAAACAGAAACAAGACCTTTTCATTAAAATTGAAAAACTTTAAAACCTCTCAAGGTGCACAAATAGAAATTTCCTCAAACCTACCAATTTCTTATTGCACATCAATCATACATATTCAAAATGGCCTACAAGTAGAGTCAAACATGGTCACAAACTAATCCTTACCAGAACCACAAAGATGGCTCATGGAATGAGGTCAATCAAAACACAAATTCAGATATCTAAACTCATAACAGTCTACTTACTTAAGAGAACAACTATCTACCATAGTTCAAACATGTTTTGCAAGAGGTTTCAACTATGTTCAGCTAAATGCACTTCAAAATCAAACATGCTGCATAGAAAATGTAAATGGACAGAAATGACCTACCTCTTGAAGACCTCCTAGCAAGCTCCTTGTGCAACACTCTTGATTGAATAAGTTGAATGAATTCCATATACCTCCGCAGCAAGATTTAGAAGACCCAAATTCCTTCCAAGCAAACTTTTGTGCAAAACAAAATTGCTTACACTTGAAGCAACAAGTGAGTTCTTATGACAGATCCAAAAAATGGTGGTACAGTTGAACTATGAAGGTTTGGATAATGAAAACACTTTGCACCTGAGGTGTTTGAAGTGTTATAAAGGATGGACCAGGTCTGAGCAGTGAGCTTTCTTGCTTAGTGCAAAAAGATAAAATTCCTTGGCTTGGAGGTTGACTTTTGTAAATATTTGGTTTCTGGTGGAAGAAATGGTTAGGAAAGCTTCAATGGATCATTTGTGGTTTGTGTCAAGTCTTGGAAGAGGGTTTCAAAGGTTGGAATTGATTTTGGGATGTAATCTATTCAAGACAGATTTTGGTATTTTGTGGAGTTTCTTCACTAGCAAGAAAATGCAAGGCATGAATGAGGAGTTTGTTTCTTCTTGAATTGAGGGTGGTTCTTGTGTGTTTTTGATGCATATAGATTTATCTATTTATAGGGAGAGCAAAGAAACCAAAGGTGAGGGCAGATTGGAGTTTTTGCTTGATTCTTGCCTTTTGGAGGGAAAATGACAACAAATCCTCCTTTGATCTTGCTTCTGATGGCCAAGCTTGTCTCCAATGTGTTCTAGCACCAGGACAAGTTGTAATAAAGCTATATGAGGTGACTGGAGAGATGGAAAGAGGGGTGTTGCTATGCTGCGGCGGTTTTTGCTCTTAAAGTTGCTCTTTCATGATGTACTTTTGTACTTTTCTTGATTAAATAATGCCTTTAACCAATACCTTGGCTTTGTTTTAGATTCCTCTTGAATTTCCATCCATAAATCCTCTTAACATCATATCAAGGGTTAACCAAGTATTTAGGAACCAATTGGCTGGTTTTTGCATCAGTTCATGACAAGTTGAAGTCTTACATTTCAAGCTTTTGGACCCCAACTTCCCTCCTTCGAAACGCCTAGCTCACAAATGCTATGGAGGAGTTCTTGTATTTTTTGGAAAGCCCTCATCATGCTCTACAACTTTCATGCTTTACACAAATTCAAATTCCAAGTGGAACTAAGTCAAAAATCCCCTTGAATTTGGCTGAAAACATGACTTAAAAGTGCCAAAAACATGAAATTTCTCCAAGTGTTTTTCTCCTCTTAACTTGTTTTGGATCATAGCTCAAAATCTATTAATTTTTTGAACATAGGTCACTTTGACACTTTTCTAGGGCTTCCCAATACCTTTCCAACAAGATTTGAACCACTCCATTTGGATGTGTGGTTAGGAAGTTATGGTCTTACCCCTTTCAAAACCCTAATTTCCCGACTTTTTGTTTACTTCTCAATTCTTGATCCAATGGTCACCAAAATCCATGATTGGATATGACATATCATTGGAACATAATTATCTTCAATTTTGGGTTAAAACCATATTGGTCAATGAGTTGACTTTTCAGTCAGACGAACCAAACGATCGAAAGCCCCCGAATCGACTGTTGGTATTCTGGGTTCCCTGAGGCCCTAAAACTTCTTGAGGAGACTTTACTAAGTCATATAAGATTTATGAACTATAATTCCACCATTGAAATGTCATTTAAACCAAAATTCAAACCACAGTTGACTTTTCTGACCAGAAAACCTAATCGGGGGTCCTGGACTACGCTGCTCTTCTTCCTTGGGTGACAACCTCAAATTGGATTCATACTTGATCCAATAAAGTATTCTTGATGATGTAGATAGTTTCTATATGGAGAATCAATCCAAAACCTTGACTGATCAAACCATAGAAACCTCGATTCTTGACTGTGTGGAACCCTAATTTACCTGTATCTTAATAAAGATCAAACTTGATATAAGTTAAGGTTAGATAAACAATGACGGTGTTCCTAGAATGATGATGGAATCTAGGGGTCAAAATTTGGGGTACAACAGCGAGCACACGAACAATTCTCGAAGGATCGTATTTTTCGAGATGCGACATCAACCATGAATATCCAAGGGTTGATGGGGTCACTTAAATCCTATGAGTAAAGGTTGTCACGATGCAATGTGTAACACCCCCTTCTATACCCCCAAATAAACAAATAAATCACAAAAGCACATAATAAATTTCATCAGAGTAAATTAAAATATGGTATAAAAGAAGTATGCCACATCATTCACCAAAATAACATACAACACCTGCTCAATAAAAGACATGCAACAATGGGGTAGTTCAACAGAGGAACTTAGTCCAACACCCACATCTCAATAATTAGAAATTAAAGCGGAAGATTAAAACATTGAATCATTTAGAACATGTTATCATATAAATACATAATTCAGTTTGGTTCACAATATCATTCATGTTTACAAAACATTACCATCAGATACATACACACAATGTATCTCAAAAGAATACTATACAGTCCTAACTACCCGGTGCTACATATCATAGCATAACCGACCAAAAGGATGAAGCTAAACTTCACAAAAGACCTCCATCAGCCTAATCATCAATGCCTCATAGAGCATTATAAAACAGAAGAAGGGTGAGAAATATTATCATAATGATCAAGGCATATAATTATATATACATACACAAGTATAAAACACATAGATTTCACATTTCTCACCACAATTCATTCCAATCATCATATACATCACAACATATGTGTAAACAAACATGGATAATCACCAAGCACATTTCATCATGCATACATCCATAATTCTCAATTCAATACTTCACATAAAGGTATACTTTCATTCAACAATACACATTAATCATGTGACTCAATGCAACTCATGCCATGTGGTACCAATACTTGTTATCATTTTTCGGTTTTTACACTTAAATCGGTCCACCCTTCTAGACCGATAACAATAAAAGCTCGTTCCCTAAGCTTTCAAACCCACCCTTCTAGGGTTGGGACAAGTCACTAGTCTCCACGAAACTAGCAAACATTTCCTCTTGACTAAATGATGCATATGCAATCAACCACCAAATGCACTTAAGACCGTCTCGCATCTTAATCCCATGCATTCAAATAATTCATCACTCCAGAATTATAACATGATTGCACACACAACATATTCATACTCAATATCATCAATATATTCATCAAGCAATGCACACATATTCACAATATGTTCTCATGCATTCTATTCATACAATCTCATACAAATAATATGTACAAATAATTCATCACTCAAGAATTATAACATGATTGCACACATAACATATTCATACTCAATATCATCAATATATTCATCAAGCAATGCACACATATTCACAATATGTTCTCATGCATTCTATTCATACAATCTCATAAAAACAATATGTATTCATAATCAATTCCACAATCTAGGATTCACGCCATACGGCTACCCACAACATATATTTCACAATATACAATTACTCATTCCGACAAGGATCAAACACAATCAAACAAAGAAATCAACATGGAATGGAATCACAAGAAAACCAAATGTTGTCACGCTCGCTGGCTTGCTCGCCTAGCGAGTCTCTCGCGAATACTCACTATCTGTTCACCTAGCGAACAAGCTCGCGAAGGCAAACAGAAGCTACTGACTTCGCTCGCCACCTACTCGCTGCAGCGAGGCCCTAGTGAATCCTTCGCCACCTCACTCGCTACCAACGAACAAGATCAAATGCATTATGTCCAAGTCTGGGACCTCTCGCTAACTTATTCGCCCAGCGAGTTGCTAGCGAATGTTCGTGACCTGTTCGCTTAGCGAAGGTGTTAGCGAACGTCTGCGAACTCAGAAATTCCCATTGTCCCAAAACTCCGAAACTCACCAAATCCACCTGATTCAATCCCGAATCGTTCCCGCAGCCTTAGCCTAGCATTCCTCGACTAAACTCTACCACTTATTCTTATTTTCGACCGTTAAAACTCGATTTCTATCGATTAAATCCACTTTGCCCTAAAATAGAAGTTGTAGAAAAACATCCAACAATCTAACCCAAGCATACATAATCATATACATTGACAAGATAATGATATTTCACACCCTTACCTCGATTAAATTGATGCTTGAGAGTTGTTCTTGAGCTTTTCCAACTTTTCCTTCTTCTCCTTCTCTTTTCTCCTCTTTCTCCTTCTTTCTCTATTCTTTCTCCTTTCTCTCCACTTTTCCTTTATATGTCTTTCCATTCTAATTCTCTCCAACATCTATTAATTCATTTAGTTAATCATACATTAATCAAACAATCCTCTTAAATAATTTAATTAATATAAATAATTATTTAGTGAAAATTGGGCTGTTACAACTCTCCCCCACTTTAGGAATTTTCGTCCTCGAAAATGTTACCTGATTCAAACAGCTCTGGATAAGACTCCCTCATCTGACTCTCCAGTTCTCAAGTCACACTTCCACCAGCCGGTCCTCCCCAAGCGACCTTCACCAAAGCAATCTTTTTGCCTCAAAGTTGCTTCAACTCTCGATCCTCTATTCGCATACGTGATGTCTCCACAATCAGGTTATCTCTAACCTTCACATCATCTACTGGGACTACATGAGACGGATCCACGATGTATTTTCTCAACTGGGATACATGGAACACGTCATGAAGATTAGCAAGCGACGGCGGCAAAGCGACACGATAGGCTACCTCCCCTATCTTCTGCAAAATCTGATAAGGACCAATAAAACACGGCTTCAACTTACGCGACTTCAATGCCCTACCAACACCAGTCATAGGAGTAACTCGAAGAAACACATGATCTCCCTCTTGAAATTCAAGTGCCTTCCTCCTCTTGTCATGATAACTCTTCTGACGGTTCTGAGAAATCTTCATCTTCTCTTGAATCATCTTAATCTTATCGGTAGTCTGCTGGACTATCTCGGGTCCAACCACAGAACTCTCTCCAGATTCATACCAACACAATGGTGTTCTACATCGTCTACCATACAATGCCTCGAACAGTGCCATACTAATACTCAAATGAAAACTGTTGTTGTAAGTAAATTCAATCAAAGGTAAGTAGTTATCCCAAGCTCCTCCCTTCTCCAACACACAAGCTCTCAAAAGATCCTCAAGTAACTGAATCTTCCTCTCAGTCTGACCATCGGTCTGCAGATGATAAGCTGAACTTAAACACAACCTCGTACCCAAAGCACTTTGCAAACTTTCCCAAAATCTCGAAGTAAACCTCGGATCTCTATCTGACACAATGCTAGACGGAATACCATGCAAATTGACAATCCTCTCAATGTACAGATTTGCCAACCTCTCCAACGGGTAATCCATTCGCATAGGAATAAAGTGAGCAGATTTGGTCAATCTATCCATAATAACCCAAATAACTTCAAAGTTATTCAGCGTCCTCGGTAAACCAGATACAAAATCCATAGAAATGCTATCCCATTTCCACTCAGGAATAAACAACGGTTTCATCAAACTCGACGGTTTCTGATGCTCAATCTTCGACTTCTGACAAGTCAAACAAGAATACACAAACTCGGAAATATCCTTCTTCATGCGAGGCCACCAAAATACTTTCCTTAAATCTTGATACATCTTAGCAGCACCCGGATGAATACTCAATCGACTATCATGTCCTTCCTCAAGAATACTCCTCTTCAGCTCAACAACATCAGGAACACAAACTCGATCATGACACCTCATGATACCATTCCCATCAATCAGAAAATCACCACCTCGACCTTGATTGATCAAAGTCAACCAATCAACTAAACTCAAATTAGATTTTTGTCCTTCTCGAATCTCGTCCAGAATACCACTAGTAAGCTTTAACATACCCAGCTTAACTCCGTAAGAAGTCTTCTCACACACCAAACCCAAATCACGTAATTGCTCAATCAATTCCAACTCTTTTACCATCACCATCGACATATGCAACGATTTCCTACTCAACGCATCAGCTACCACATTTGCTTTACCCGGATGGTAATTCAAACCAAAATCAAAATCCTTTAGAAGTTCCAACCATCTCCTTTGCCTTGCATTCAATTCTTTCTGATCAAAAAGATACTTCAAACTCTTATGATCACTAAACACCTCAAATTTCGAACCAAAAAAATAATGCCTCCAAAGTTTCAGCTCAAATACAACAGCGGCCAACTCTAAATCATGCGTCGGATAATTCTTCTCATGCACTCTGAGTTGCCTCGAAGCATAATCTACAACTTGTTTATCTTGCATCAACACACCTCCTAAACCCATCAAAGAAGCATCATAATACACAACGAACGGTTCTGTCAGATTCGGCAAAATCAAAACAGAAGCTGTCGTCAATCTTCACTTAAGCTCTTGGAAACTTCCTTCACACTTTGCATCCCACACAAAAGCTTGGCTTTTCCTAGTCAATTGCGTCAACGACAATGATAACTTGGCAAATCCCTCAATAAATTTTCGATAATATCCCGCAAAACCAAGAAAACTTCTAATCTCAAAATCTAATTTCAGAGTCTCCCATTGTGACACTGCTTCAACCTTCGACGGATCAACTACAATACCTCTACTCGAAATCACATGACCAAGGAAACTCACTTCCTTCAACCAAAATTCACACTTAGAGAGCTTAGCATACAACCGCTTCTCTTTCAATACAGATAACACAATCCTCAGATGCTCGGCATGTTCTTCTTCACTCTTCGAATAAATCAAAATATCATCAATGAACATCACCACAAACTTGTCCAAATAAGGATGGAAAATCCTATTCATGTACTCCATAAATACACCTGGTGCATTAGTCACACCAAATGGCATCACAGAATACTCATAGTGCCCATACCTCGTTCTAAAAGCAGTCTTCTGAATATCTCCAGCCTTCACGCGAATCTGATGATACCCAGATCTCAAATCTATCTTATTGAACACACTCGCACCAACCAACTGATCCATCAAATCATCAATCCTTGGAAGTGGATACTTATTCTTGATAGTCACCTTGTTCAATTGTCTGTAATCCACACAGAGTCTCATAGAACCTTCTTTCTTCTTAACCAACAACGCTGGTGCACCCCACGGTGACACACTCGGACAAATAAACCTCTTCTCAAGTAGATCTTCAAGTTGACTCTTCAACTTTTTCAATTCCGATGCGGACATACGATATGGAGCCATCGATATCGGACTAGTTCTAGGAATTAAGTCGATCAAAAACTCCATTTCTCGTTCCGGCGGTAAATCTATTATCTCCTCAGGAAAAACTTCCGGAAAGTCACGGACAATTGGTAAAGCATCAATCATTCCACTTTCACCAATTCTCACCGTTGCCATTAACAAAAATACCTTAGCACCATCTTACAGTGATTCTTTCACTTGCTTAGCAGTCATAAACAAATCTTCCTCCTTCTCAGGTTCAGGAAAAATAACCGTTTTGTCAAAATAGTTAATATAGTCACGATTGAATTCCAACCAATTCATCCGAAGAATAACATCAAGTTGATCTAAGTGAAGACACACTAAATCAACTCCAAAGTCTTTACCAAAAATACTCAACGGACAATTCAAACACACATACGGGGTAGTTACCGAACCCATAGCAGGAGTATCAATAACCATATCTCCACTCATGACCGACAACTTAAGACTTAATCTCTTAACACAATCCAATGAAATAAAATAATGTGTAGCTCCAGTATCAATTATTACGATCAAAGGTATACCATTAATGAAGCACGTACCTCGGATCAATCGATCATCATTAGCAGTCTCTGATCCTGATAGAGCAAACACCTTCCCACTCCCTTGAGTCTTCTTTGGCTTATCACACTTGGTACTAATGTGCCCTTGCTCACCACAGTTGTAGCAAGTCACATTCTTACCGCTTCTGCACTCTAGAACTTTGTGTCCTAGCCTCCCACACTTAAAAAATTTTTGCTCAACACTTTTGCATTCGGGAGCATGATGTCCCTCTTCACCGCATCTAAAACATCTCACCGGAGTGGAAACTTCTCCCCCACTTGGCTTCTTGCCGAAACCAGCTTTCAGTTTCCCCTTCTCTACAGGAGTCACATACGGCTTTCCTCTAAATTGACCTTTTCCTTTCTTTTCACTTAAACTCTTGTAGTGGATAGACCGAGCCCTACTATCTTCATCATGAATTCTGCTCTTGTTCACCAACTCATAAAATTGCCTAATCTCCTGATAACCAACAACTTGCTTGATTTCCGGCCTCAAACCATTCACAAACTTAAGACACTTGGATCTCTCAGCATTAGCAGTGTTATAATAAGGACAAGACGTAATCAACTCCTCAAATCTCGCCGCATACTCGGCCACGGTTGAGTTACCCTGCTTCAACTCAAGGAATTCAATTTCCTTCTTTCCACGCACATCTTCTGGAAAATACTTCTCCAGAAATGTTTCCCTAAAAATATCTCAAGTAACCATAATCTCATTCTCTTCAAACCTTTGGCGAGTATTACCCCAACAATCCTCAGCTTCCTCTTCCAGCATATGAGTGCCAAACTGCACCCTCTGCGCATCCGAACAATTCATAACTCGAAAGATCTTCTCTATAGCTTTCAACCAAACTTGTGCTTTGTCAGGCTCATGGGTTCTCTTGAAAACTGGTGGATTATTCCTTTGAAACCTTCCCAAAGCACGGAACTCATCATCAGCATGGTTTCCAACATTCACACTGGCTTGAGGATTCTGCCCAATCGCTCCAGACAACCTCGTCAAAGCCTCCGCAATCGCTTCGTCATTCCTACCTGCAACCATCGTTCTTGATTCTCACAACAAACCTTCATTAGAACAACCATATTGATAGTGCTACACACACGTACCAAATGCAAATGGGGAATAAACACATTAACAACTTGGTCAACATACCGACCTGCTCTGATACCACTTAATGTAACACCCCCTTCTATACCCTCAAATAAACAAATAAATCACAAAAGCACATAATAAATTTCATCAGAGTAAATTAAAATATGGTATAAAAGAAGTATGCCACATCATTCACCAAAATAACATACAACACCTGCTCTATAAAAGACATGCAACAGTGGGGTAGTTCAACAGAGGAACTTAGTCCTACACCCACATCTCAATAATTAGAAATTAAAGCGGAAGATTAAAACATTGAATCATTTAGAACATGTTATCATATAAATACATAATTCAGTTTGGTTCACAATATCATTCATGTTTACAAAACATTACCATCAGATACATACACACAATGTATCTCAAAAGAATACTATATAGTCCTAACTACCCGGTGCTACATATCAGAGCATAACCGACCAAAAGGATGAAGCTAAACTTCACAAAAGACCTCCAGCAACCTAATCTGCAATGCCTTATAGAGCATTATAAAAGAGCAGAAGGGTGAGAAATATTATCATAATGATCAAGGCATATAATTATATATACATACACAAGTATAAAACACATAGATTTCACATTTCTCACCACAATTCATTCGAATCATCATATACATCACAACATATGTGTAAACAAACATGGATAATCACCAAGCACATTTCATCATGCATACATCCATAATTCTCAATTCAATACTTCACATAAAGGTATACTTTCATTCAACAATACACATTAATCATGTGACTCAATGCAACTCATGCCATGTGGTACCAACACTTGTTATCATTTTTCGGTTTTTACACTTAAACCGGGTCCACCCTTCTAGACCGATAACAACAAAAGCCCGTTCCCTAAGCTTTCAAACCCACCCTTCTAGGTTTGGGACAAGTCACTAGTCTCCACGAAACTAGCAAACATTGCCTTTTAACTAAATGATGCATATGCAATCAACCACCAAATGCACTTAAGACCGTCTCGCATCTTAATCCCATGCATTCAAATAATTCATCACTCAAGAATTATAACATGATTGCACACACAACATATTCATACTCAATATCATCAATATATTCATCAAGCAATGCACACATATTTACAATATGTTCTGATGCATTCTATTCATACAATCTCATACAAACAATATGTATTCATAATCAATTCCACAATCTAAGATTCACGCCATACGGCTACCCACAATATATATTTCACAATATACAATTACTCATTCCGACAAAGATCAAACACAATCGAACAAAGAAATCAACATGGAATGGAATCACAAGAAAACCAAATGCTGCATGCTCGCTGGCTTGCTCGCCTAGCGAGTCTCTCGCGAATACTCGCTATCTGTTCACCTAGTAACAAGCTCGTGAAGGCAAACAGAAGCTACTGACTTCGCTCGCCACCTACTCGCTGCAGCGGGGCCCTAGCGAATCCTTCGCCACCTTACTCGCTACCAGCGAACCAGACCAAATGCATTTTGTCCAAGTCTGGGACCTCTCGCTAACTTATTCGCCCAGCGAGTTGCTACCGAATGTTCGCGACCTGTTCGCTTAGCGAAGGTACTAGCGAACGTCTGCGAACTCAGAAATTCCCACTGTCCCAAAACTCCGAAACTCACCAAATCCACCCGATTCAATCCTGGCTTGTTCCCGCAGCCTTAGCCTAGCATTCCTCGACTAAACTCTACCAGTTATTCTCATTTTCGACCGTTAAAACTCGGTTTCTATCGATGAAATCCACTTTGCCCTAAAATGGAAGTTGTAGAAAAACATCCAATAATGTAACCCAAGCATACATAATCATATACATTGACAAGATAATGATATTTCACACCCTTACCTCGATTAAATCGATGCTTGAGAGTTGTTCTTGAGCTTTTCCAACTTTTCCTTCTCCTCCTTCTCTTTTCTCCTCTTTCTCCTTCTTTCTCTATTCTTTCTCTTATGTTTCTATCTTTCTCCTTTCTCTCCACTTTTCCTTTATATGTCTTTTCATTCTAATTCTCTCCAACATCTATTAATTCATTTAGTTAATCATACATTAATCAAACAATCCTCTTAAAACAATCCTCTTAAATCATTTAATTAATATAAATAATTATTTAGTGAAAATTGGGTTGTTACACAATGAAAAGTCAATTGAAAGTGCATTTCAATCCAAGCTCACCATTTAACCAAATAATGAGAAATTGGTATTTCAAATTAATGGTGAATCTTCTAGAGGTAGCATATTTGCTAGAGTCCGGGGAAATGGAAGAAACTATCGTGGAAGAGAAATAGGCGCCTATGGAAGACAGGGAAATTTTTTAGGTTCAAATAAATGGTGTGGCATCTGCAAGAAGAACACTCATGAAAAAAAAGATTGTTGGAACAAAGGCTATCCACAATGTCATAATTGCAAAAGGTTCGGGCACATGCAGAAAGATTGTCACTTACAAAATCAACAACATGTATCATTTGTAGAAGTAAAAAATAGTAAATCCAACTTGTTCTTTTCTTGTCATAAAGCAACTCAAGAGTATTAAAAAGTGTGGTACCTGGATAGTGGGTGTAGCAATCATATGACAGGAGATAAAGACACTTTCATTAGCATTGACCCCTCATTTGATTCCAAAGTTAAATTGGGCAATGGAGAATATGTTGAAGTTGAAGGTAAATTAAGCATTGGAGTTGCAACAAAGTAAGGCGATGAGGTAATTCATTATACTTTTTATGTTCCTAACAAATTAAAATCATTCACGCCGAAAAATTTCTCAATTTCATACTTTGTTGACGATATCTTCTTCTCCATACTACACCAGTTTGTTGTGAATTGATATTGTAAATAACAAAATAAAGTTATGAGATAAAGATTGAGTTTCTTGAACAAACACAAGAAATTCTATTAGGTTTTACAAAAGAGAGAGAGAGAGAGAGAGAGAGAGAGAGAGAGAGAGAGAGAGAGAGAGAGAGAGAGAGAGAGAGAGAAAGGAAGAAGAAGAAATTAGGATTGATTAAAACTGTTTTATTATTCACTTACTCAATAAGGGTTTAAAGATTAGTGAATAACAACAATTAATCTCTCTCAACAACCTGAGAGAACTAGTCTATTTATAGACTACTAAGCTAACTTATGCTACAAGCTAACTTAACAATTGGGGTTACAAACAAGGCCCAATTCGACATGATTTAAAACAAAACATATTTCGACAACATGTTTGAATAGACTTCAACTACAGCATGCACAACTTTTGTCAAACCATGAAGCTACCCTTGTTGACACCAGAGTTTAATCCAAATACCACAATTAAATTATTTGAGTTTATCTTATATCATAAGTTTTGTAACACTATTTGAAAGAACTTATTAAAACAACTTATAGTAATATTCATAAATTTTTGTGAGTTTATTTTTATAAATTCTTAAAAATAACTTGTAAAAATAATCTATAACACATATAAAAATAACTTAAATTCATTTTATTAAAAAGATAGTTTATGTAAACTTTTCATAAGTGCTTATTTTGATAAGCATTTGTGCTATAAACTTTAAATAAGTTGTTTATCCAACAGTTTATACATATAATTAGATGTTCCCTCTAATCAATGTGCTGATTATCTTGCGAAACTGCGTATGTTCTGTTCTATTGATTTTTTCTGGTTCACGAGTGCCTTTTTGTTTTGAAGCGTTTGCAAGATAGATTAGTCTAAGTTGTCTTTGAAACTTGTCGTATAGTTTCTCTTTGTTTGGGCCTTGTGTCCTTTCTTTCTGAAAAAATTCAATAAATAAGGACAAATAAAAATAGAAAATATGTCAGTTAGTAAGACGAAGGGAGCAGTAGTTCCCTGTGTCATTGATTTTCTCATGTCAATAAGAGATATAAATTCAATGAATATGAAAGTTAAATATTTAATTATTAGAGTGAGAGTATAAGTAACATCTAATTTTATTTATTAAACTAGTAAAATACTCGTGCGGGAACACGAGTAAAATTAACTTGTAATTATAGAGAATAATCAATTTCAATAAATCTGTATAATGCTCAAATGATGAGAGAAAACATAACCAAGAGCAATGAAACAAAATATTTACATAAAAAAATTGCATTGCATTTCATTGAAAGAAGTTGGATTTTTTTTGTTTATATTTTTAAGCCCAAATATATTTTCTAATTTTTCTACAACATTTTATTAATTTCTTACACTACACTATAAAAAGTGGGACAAACATTAATGTTGGATATTGACTAAAATTGCATAAATACATTCTAAAAGTTTAAAATCAATCATCAACCAATTTTATAAACTATGAATGTATTTTAAGCTAATACAAATTAAAATATTAAATGTCTAATACAAATTACAAACTATAAAACATACTAGATTAGTGTACTTTGTCAATTCTTCTTCAACAACATATGAATATGTTATTTCTTAAATAACATTGCTTTGTTGACTTTTTGCCTGAGTTGTTGCTTTGTTGAGAAGCATGACCAGTACTAAATTTCTTCTACTGAGTATTTTAAATTTCAAACCTCTTGTTTTGTCTAGTCTATTCAAATATTTTTCTTGCTACCTCTGTTAATTCACAGGCCGTCTTTTATTCTGTGAATCAAATAGGTTAGACAAAGAGAGTTTTATCTAAAAATAGGTGTGTGACACGTGTCATGTAAAGAGAAGTTTGAGAATGGTTTAATTGTAAGAGCAGAAGATAAGATTGCGAAAGATTGATAGTGGAAGTATAAAATATAAGAACTGCAGACTGATGAGAAATCACTTGACTCTCTAAAGAAAGACATGGCACTTGTAACTGACACTCCAACCATCGCTGAGGTCGACATGGGTTCCGATTTCAACGAACTCACCGTTCGAGCCACCGTTGTTCAGGCTTCCACCGTCTTCTACGACACTCCCGCCACTTTAGGTTCTCTTACTTCCCATCTCTAATTCATCCAATAACCATCCTTTTCTTTAAAAAATGATTATAATCTGAAACCCTTTCTCGCTTCGATGTTAAGTTTCCTCTAGTTTGGTACTTTAATACTTCAATTCTCCAGTTTCTACCAACAGTTATAATTGAAGTGAAACGTTTTTAATGATTTGATGTTTATGATTGATATCCACTGAAAATACATTTTTGCTTGATTTGGGAGTGATCCTTTTTCAGTTTTAGCTTTCTGTGTCAATGTTGAATTGGTTTCTGATTTTTCTGAGTATTTTGGTTGCAGATAAGGCTGAGAGATTGCTAGCTGAAGCTGCCAGTTATGGCTCCCAGCTTGTTGTGTTTCCTGAAGCATTTATCGGTGGCTATCCGCGTGGTTCTAGTTTTGATGTTACTATTGGTAGGCGCACAGACAAGGGTAGAGAAGAGTTCAGGAAGTATCGTTTAGCGGCAATTGATGTTCCTGGTAAGAGCTTAGTTTGAAGAAATCACTGTCTTAGGAGTTATTTAATATTTATTTATGCATTTTGTCTATATGTGTTGTTTTTATATGTATATATACAGTTTTGCTAATATACTGATGCAACTAAAGTTAAGACCTCTCATTTTTTGTTAAAGTTTTGTTTTACGCATCAACTCCCTTTGTTGCATATTGGCTGTCAGGAAGATGAAGAAGTTTGATCAGTTTGATTCTATACATTTGTTTTCTTAGTCTAGTCGTTAGTCTGCTGACGTTTCTTGATTTAGTTCGAGAATTGGAAGGGGAAACCCCAGGATGAATTTTTTTGTATGAAAATTTCAACTCTAAAATGTTCACATATTGATGATTTTAACAGATCCGAGCTGCTGTCTTCACACACTTTCCAGTAACAAATATTGTGATTATTGTAGGTCCTGAGGTGGATAGATTGGCAGCAATGGCAGGAAAGTATAAAGTACATTTAGTGATGGGTGTGATAGAGAGGGATGGCTACACACTTTATTGTACTGTCCTCTTCTTTGATTCTCAAGGTCATTACTTAGGAAAGCATAGGAAAATCATGCCAACTGCAATCGAACGGGTTATCTGGGGATTTGGAGATGGATCCACCATTCCAGTGTTTGAAACTCCAATTGGAAAAATAGGTGCTGCCATTTGTTGGGAGAATAAGATGCCACTATTAAGAACAGCCATGTATGCTAAAGGTTAGAAATTTTACCTAAGATTTTTTTTGTCATCCAATTACATGCTATTTTAAATGATCAAATTGTATAGTTCTTTTGATAAACAAAAAATTCTATAATACTTGGGGCCTTTTTGTATTGATTTATTTAAGCTTATCTACTATTATAGTACATGTGAAACAACTTATGACATTTCCATTAAATGTTTTTATCCAATTTCCATATGCTCTTCAGGATAGCTTAAGAAAACGATTTGATTTGATTTTTTTTTATAGAAATAGTTTATACACACTTAAATGATTAGCATTTATTCTATAAGGGCTAAATTAACATGTTTATCCAAACAAGGCCTATTTGGATAAACTCCCCTTAGTAGCATTAGATATTGCATATACTTGTACTGAAGCTGTTTGTTCACATGTCTAAATCGATGTTACTTGGTTTTAACAGGTGTGGAAATATATTGTGCACCAACTGCTGATTTCAGGGACTTGTGGCAAGCTTCGATGAAGCATATTGCACATGAAGGTGGATGCTTTGTTTTGTCAGTAAACCAGTTCTGTAGGAGGAAGGATTATCCTCCTGCTCCAGAGTATGTTTTTCAAGGTTTAGAAGATGACCTCACACCTGATTCTGTTGTATGTGCTGGAGGTAGTGTCATTATATCACCGTCAGGGGCTGTTTTGGCTGGACCAAATTATGAGGGTGAGGCGCTGATATCAGCAGACCTAGGTATGTCTGTCGTCCATGGTTGATATTTACACTAGTTGCTTGTACTTTGTTACAAGGAGTATTGCTTTCTTTTAATGTATGTCCAGCTGCACGTAAGTATTGATTGTTACCCAGTACATGTCTGGTACACTGTGCCAGACATGGTTACCAGTATCTTTATCTTACAATACATGCGAGTCATATCTTGATTTGATACTAAATTGAAATAAATTGATACGAATCACAAGTGTGTATCTAGTTGTGCATGATTCTTATCTTGAATCACAATTCATTATGATATATCCCAGTTCACTATGACAAATCTTGATTCATTCTAATTATTACTACCTAAACTTAGTGTAGTCAACCACATTTTTTGTCAACTATGTATAACCAGCAACTTTTCTTTTGGCATTTGATATATCATATATGACTTGAATCTTGAATCATTTTGAGCTTCATATATGAAATATCAACTTATAATTTTGTTATGTCACTTGTTTCTTTACTTAAAAGTAACATACTTTATTAACAATTAAATTTACGATTTACGACTCATGATAAGATTCGATTCACAATTGGTAAAAAGGTCTTCCAATTCACGATCAGAAATAAGATTTGATAGCTATGTTCCAGACTTGCGGGCTAGTATGAGTAATAAGAATTTTGGATTTTGGATTTAATTGTTTTAGGTTTGTCATCTTATTAGGATGGATGGAATTGCATTAGTATAACAGCACTTATTTTTACCTAGATTTTATTATTTTATTACTTACACGCTTCTATCATATATTTAAATCTGTTATTATGAAGTATTTTCAGCCTCCCTTCTCTGTTTCAATATTTTGAAGTTCAGTTGGATTAACCGTTATAAAGAAGATAATTACACTTGAACTATTAGGAACCAGCCAAATGAAACTTCATAGTTGGAAATATGCGTGCAGCTTCGATATCATATAAAAATAGCTAATATATGGAAATAGCCAGCTAAATTAAAGAACCTCATTGAGGTTGTTTATTTTTCGAACAACGATTAATCATAGGTGCTTTTAATGAAATGTCTCTTGGGATCTCTTGAAGGTCTATTAATGTCGTACTTTTCCGTAGTTTCTTTGTCATAAGTTTGCCTTTAAGAGTTGAATGCTACGCCCTGACTTTTGAAACTTTTGCGCAGATTTTGGGGAAATAGCAAGAGCTAAGTTCGATTTTGATGTTGTTGGACACTATGCAAGACCTGAAGTGCTCAGCTTGATTGTCAAGGACCATCCAACAAATCCAGTTACTTTTGCCTCGACAGCAACAAAAACTGAAGAGAAGACCAAGTAGTTTCTTCCATTCACGGTCAGCAACTTCCGAACATCCAGTTATGGATCTGTCTGTCATTTTAGCCTACTCGATTTAGGCTTATCTAGTAAAATAAGCTGTTGCATATAGGTTTGATTCAGTTGAACTTATTAAAATGTCTTTGAGTAATTGGAAAGTTCTACTACAGAAGCATTTAAAAAGAGAATCACAATTTTCATATGAAAAAGTGATAAATGCTCAAATTATGTTTGTAATCTGCATGTTTATTCGAACACGTTGTAAGCTTTCACAGAATACAAAGCAATTTAAGTGATTCTTGTTTTTACAAACTACTTTTTCTGATCTATTAAGCTTGCTTATTTTAGGCCACAGCATCGTATAACAATAATCAGTTGTTTCAAAATTACTTATTAGGAAAGTTTCTAAATCACACAATTGAGTAAAGTTATTCTGTATGCTTCATGAGATTAAGAATTACTAGGAATCAAAACAGAATGGCGATGTTCTATTCTATTGGTTACAAGCATATGAGCAGCCTTAATCAATGTTATCTGTAGCAGTTAGAGAGTCTAAGAGCAGCCATTAGTATTACTAGAGTAACAATTATTATTATTATTATTAGGAGCAGGTACAAAACTTAGGTATAATAAAAAGGGAAACAAAACCATGTTCTGGGCAGGCTGAAAATTAGAAAGAGTTTATATTTGGGAGGGAGAGACCAAGCTCTCGAATTATTGGAAGGGAGAGAACCAAGACTCTCGAATTTCTTGGAAACTCATTGTAATTACTATTATATTTTATTATTTGAAATCAGTTTCTATCATGATCTTGGCCGGAACTGTCCAAGATCCACGTAATCAATGTTTTATGATTTTTTTTTCACAATTTGGCTACAACACACTATTCTACTTAAGATCGGAATTGTTGGAGGTGAGTAGGATTGTAAAATCGTAAGATTTTAAGATCTAGAACGTGATTTTGACAACCATACATGATAGGAAGTAGAAAGAGTTTCAATATGTTACTTATATTCTTTTAAGTCTATTTTCTCTTTTAAAAATACAAATGGAAGGGTAAATATGGAAATAGT
The DNA here is from genome assembly GCA_963859935.3 of Lathyrus sativus. NCBI lineage: Eukaryota > Viridiplantae > Streptophyta > Magnoliopsida > Fabales > Fabaceae > Lathyrus > Lathyrus sativus. The sequence goes on along the minus strand of OZ012741.1, from coordinate 473,598,622 downwards.
GGTTATGTTAAATTGGTGTTGGGTCCACCTAAAAAAGTTTTTGTAAAACCATCTCAGAATGGCCCACTTCAACATGGTTGATCAAAGATCCAAGCAGAGGCAACATAAGATTACAGAATTCAAATATTTGAATAGTTGTAATTGGAACTGTCCAATAATAATGTTATCTTTCACAGGCTGTCACAATCAATACTTGCTGCATTTATATCACAACCATACGTTCTCAAATATAATTGAGTCCCTATAAGGTCCCCATAGTTTAGTTGCAGTCTCCTTTGTTTTTATTTCATTTGTATGGATCCCAAAATGCTCTATTATTTTTTTCTTTTGGAACTATTAAGGAAATCACATGTTAGTGGCTACCCAACAATTTTCATACATGTGGATCAAACAACTTGTTCAATATTTACATGTTTCTTGCTATATAGCTTTAACAAATATCACAATGTCACATATTACCAATGATAATTTTTAACATATTCAATACATGAAAGACATCATTTACAATTTGTAATATAAGTAAAAATAATAGGAGCTATCAATGATAATAAGTTGCTAACTATCACTATCAAAACTCTTTAAGTAACATCTTGGTTTTTTCCCTTCAGCTTCTTGCTTCAAATTGGCACCCTCAAATGCAAGAAGAATTTTTAATTCAGCTTCTTCATTAGTACACTGTAAAGTTAACTGTTGATCATTTCTTTGAACAGGATTGGCACCTGAAATAGACCTATTGCTTGGAGTTCCTTCCTCATCGTCTTGTATCCGAGCTCGAGAGAGAAATTCAATTGAAGTGTTGGGATCAGAATGATTACGACCTTCTTGAATATTTATATCTAAATCCCTTTTTTTAAAGCTGGAATTTCTCTTATTGAAACAAATACTTCCCCATTGAATTCTCTCAGAGAAGGATTTCCTCCCTGTGCTATCTTTGTCTGTTGAAACTCTTTTCGAGTCATTTTGAGCATCCTTTTCGTTTGTGTAACTCCAGTCATAGCCTCTATTGTCATTATTCATGTTCAATTCAATCGAAACGAGATCACTTCCGTCCTCATCCGAATCGTTCAGTTTCTCTGCATTTCGGATTCCCTGACAAATGGTGTTGAAATAAGTCTCAAGGTCGTTGAATTTTGTACTCTCAGGAGAAACATCTCCATTTTCTTCATCTCTAGTTCTCATAAAGTCCTCGAGCTCATTTCTCAGCTTTTCTAGGAAATCATTTTTCTCCTCGAATTGATATTTAGCTTCTGAAAGTTTCATCTGGACTCTCTCCTCCCGCAAAACATCTGCTAACTGAAGCATTTCCCTCTCCTTTTCTACCTCTTCAAGAACTTTAACGGACTCCTTTTTCAGTTCTTCCACATGGGCTCTGTCTTCCCCAATACCTCTAGCTAGTTCGTCGCAAATTTGCTCGAGAATCTCTTTCGCACGCTTCTCCCTCTCGAGCTCTTTGGATACTTCCAAGTGTGAAGCTTTTACACTAGCCATTTCAATGGCAATCTTCTTATTCAACCTTTCTGTTTGCTTTCTCAACTTCTTCTCCACCTTAAGCTCTTCAGATACATTTTTAATTGCATCATGAACCTTTTCTCTTTCTCTCGTTTTCCATGCAGCTTTTTCTTCTGCAAAACGCCGCATCATGTACTCAGCATCGTTCTGGTTCGAGTTTGAGCGTTCTTCTTGGATCAGTTTATCAATCTGGCCGCAGACATGCTCAAGCTCACTTCCAAGAGCCAAGACGAGGGCCATTGTCGATGATTGCTTCTCTCTATGACACATTTGATTTAAAACCTTAAGAATCTTCTTCGACGTAGATAGACCACTTCTAGCTTCCTTTAGACGGCTCTTAACTCCATCCTTATTTTTGTAACAATTCTCCTGCAATACATGTTTTAAACGTAGTTCAAAAAATACACGAAAATAATGTATTTGACATCACAATTTTGATGTCAAAAATCATTTCTCTTTCTATGTAGTGCGATGAATTTACTTGCTATAAGCACTGTACCTCAATTAAACTGGAACTGATATGGGCATCCACACCAGAACGATGTGGATGAGATAATCCTGACACTGTTCTTCTGTAGCCATCACTTTCAAATCCTTTCATTCTCTGCATAATCAAAACAACAAAACAATAAACACATAGTTTCAAACCAGACCCAATAACGCATCACACAAAATAAAAACTTTTTTTATAGCAATTTACCTCTGTAGTAGGACTGTTGCATGGATCTGACATAAGTGACCGCAACAAACCTGATCTAGACAAGCTCACAGCTTTTTCTCTGCTTTTCATACTTGTTTCCTTGCAGCTTCTCATTTGGTCAACCTCAAACTCCCTTTTGACCCTTGAAGGAATCAAATCATTCATTTCCCACAAAGTAGCAGCAAGTTTTCTAGCTGAAACAGAAACCTCTTTCTCTTTATCTTTGAAAGGTAACCCTGAAGCAGAAGAATGAAAAAGTTGTTCAGTGGTAGTATCCATAGAAGGAGAATTTGTAGTACTAGTCTTCCAGAGAGGAACTGGTGTGGTTGTCCCTCCTTTCTTTCCAACCAAAATAGCTCTCTTGAATCTGTATTTTCTTGCCAACGATGAAGAAGAGGAGGAAGAACAGTTTCTCTTCCTGATTTTCTTGTCTTTTAGACCTTCCTTAAAGTTGTTGTTTTGATTATTATGACAAGAGGACATGGTGATGAAAATTGTGTTCTCTTCTGGAACCTGTTTGATTCACATGAAGATTTGGACATGTGATATGGTTAGTAATGGTGATAGTTCCAAAAAGTTCATGAGAACAAGGTGACAGTTGAAGTCAGCATCATAACCTTCTGCATCTCCAACACTTTTTTCCTCTTTTGCGGAGTAAATGTAAAGAAACTAAACTACATGTGTTGAGATTGAGAAGTGTTGTGAGAGGGAAAGAAAAAGTGAGAAAATAGTGACATTTTTGGATGTAAAGTAAGAGAAATCTTGTGAAGGGGAAGGGTGTAAAAACTGTTTAGTTTAATGGTTATTTGGATTTGGAGAAAAAGTGTCTTAAAAAGACGGAAAAGGATGACGTGGCAGACACGTGAGGGGCATGTGTATTGAATGAGGGACATGCATGTGTTTTTTCAATGTTCTGAGAAATGTTCTTCCATACTAATAGCATGTGCTGTGGGTGTGTATGAATAGATATATCAGTGAATATTATTGACTTCATTCTTTGTATTGCATTGGATTCATATCAACTCTACTATAATACTAATATATTATATACCGCACTTAATTATTTTCTTATTCTTTATCTCACCTGGAATGTTCCTCAAATCTGTCATCAATTCAACTATAACAGCGTTTTCTTCTTGTCATTAGTCCTAAAAAAGGACAAAAACAAATTATTTTAATAGTATTAAGTTCAATCATAACATTTTTCTTTATATAATTCCAAGATGATTAATCTCTAATATAAAAGAATCATTTTCAAGTGGCATATATGTATGGATGATTAATTGTTTTCATTATTTGATAGGTAGGAAAAGAAAGGGATCCAAAAAGTTCAGGTTGCTATACTGGCAGAGTGGACTTAGTTGGAAATTGGAATTACTATTATTCACATTGTCCCACAGAAAAAACTTGGTTTATAAATTAGTTGATAGTTTCGTACCTTATAAACTAACATAAAAAATAAATTTAATTAATGAGTCTTGTTAATAATTTTAAATAAAAGAAAATATCTTATAGAAACTTAACTATTTTTTTAATGTATCAAATACGCACATTTTAATAATTTTTTTTTGTTATTTTAAGGTCTTAGGCGTTTTTCTTAATTAATGTTAACTTTTTTATATTTTAAATAATAGAAATAAAATTGACATTAAAGTAATAAATCATAAATTATTTAAATGGATAATGCTAACTTGTGCCCAAGGCACAAGTTAAGAAATACATTAATAGAAAATTTGTATTGGAAACATCAATAAAAATTTAAAATTTTTATTTTTATTAAAAGTAATGCACAATTTCTAAAATATTATTTATACATTTAGTTCTTAATTTGTGCCTTTGGGGCACAAATTAGCATTACCCTATTTAAATAAGTTTAAACAAAATAAACGATAAATTCATTAAAAAATTAAGATTATCATACAGATACTACCAACCAAAAAAACAGGTCGACTCAAAGGGTAAGACAACTTAAAATTATAGATTAAAAAAATTTAAATTTTAAATAATAAACCATAAACTCTGGGTATAAAAAAAACTAAACTATAAAGTCTAAAATATGTTGATTCAAGTGTAAAGCAAATTATCAAATTTCTTATTGCATCCTATATGCTTCTAGCATCCTATGTGAATTTTTATTTATGTTTTTTAATTCTGATGATATATCTTCGAACACACTCTATATATACACAATTAAGGCAAATTTGAGATACTTCTCATATATTTGGTATAGTTTTATTTCTGAGATATATCTCTGAAAAAATTTTAGAATAATATTTTAAGTGTTCAGTTTAGTGGATATTCTAGAATGTATCTTTGAAATTGTGGACAACAATTTGAATGTTTCTGTCACCTTTGATATTTTCGGAGATGCATCTCCGAAAATATCTGATATAGCTTGCAGCTGCATGATCAATCCCTCATTGTTGTCATGCTTCATTCTCAACATAAACCCTCACCCTAAAAACCCTTCATTCTCAATTCATTTTTTTACTCAAAATATTCATCCTTTTGGTTCAACATATCACAGGGAGTAAAAGAAGATAAAATTTCAAGTAAAGATTATTCTTTTTCTTCTATATTGTTCACATTAATCATGAATTTTTCTAAAAAAAAACTTATGATGTGTTTGAAAATATATCTCCGGAACGTGTATGAACTTGTCCGGAGATGTATTTTCGGAATGTGTTAGTGTTTAATTTTCAGGCCTTCTGCAGCAGTAGATTAATTAATGTTTTGTTATTGTTTTAATTATTTTCAATAGATATGGTGCACCCCGACGTTTTAATTGTTCATAAACCTTTTTTCCACTACACACCACTCAAAAATCCAAATGATCGTATCATATGTATTGGATGACTTTCAAAATCAAATCATTTTGTTCAAGTTTACTTGAAACCGGGTTGCCTCATACCATTTACATCACCAAAGTGGACGGCTCATTCAACCGCAAAAGGCGAGACGTGACCAGATCATTTCATGAAAATGATGCAAGAATTCGAGAGATTGAAGAATATTAAAAAAGAATCGAATGCACACAATTTCAAGGGGGTACCACCTATAAATTTAGCCAATGACACTTGTTTCGATTCGTTCTTTATTTCTTGTTTAACCGAACAAATAATTGTATATATTTGTATCTCAATATAAATGAAGTGTTACAAATTCACTTTTTATTCATATTTGGTATTTATGCATATTTGATTTATATTTGGCCTTAATGTTAGTGTATGTTATATGGCTCTGTTTTGAAAATGGTTCAGGAGAAGTTTCGGAGATACATCTCCGAAAGATTCAATTATATGGTTTGTTTTTGAAATGATTCAGGAAAAGTTTCAAAGATGCATCTTCAGAACAAGATCATAGGGTGCACTTTCGAAGTTATATCACCGAAATCAATATGACAGTTAATGAGTGGTCCATATTGAACTAGGTCTTCTATAAATTTAGTTGTTCTTGTGTTATATTTCACACAAACTCAATATGTCTCAAATGTCACAAATAAACATTCGTTGGTATGTCGCAAATGTCTCCTACTCCGACGACTCTACACTCAGGAGGACGTTTAAGCTCACCGATCTCACCCCCATTGAAGATATCATAGACGAAATCCGTTATCTCCTACCTTACGGAGACAAACGAAAGATTGTGAAGTTCGAGTACTGTTCACATTCGGTTGACAACGAATGGAATATCGTGTTCAGCACATTTGAGCTCAAGACTCGAGTAAATGTTAGGGCTATGTGGGATACATATTTCGGTTTCGAAAAAAAAGTTTCGCTCGAGTTGGAAGCGACGCTACAAAGATCGGTCGAAGATATCCTAAAGATGTGCAAACATCCGTCGTAATATTGAAATGTAATATTTAATTTTTTGTCGAAATCATCATTGTAACGATCATTTTATGTTATAAATGTTAATTGCATTTTGGAAAGTTTATTTTATGTTGAATCTGTTTTTGATATTTTTTTTTTTGGAGATGTAACTACAGATTTATTTCGGAGATGCATCTCCGAAATAAATTAAACCTAACATACAAAGTGTTTTTCAAAATAATTTTAGTTGAGTATGTAAAGAGTATATTCAAAAATATATCTCCGAAAATAAAAAGTATTAGTAAAATTTTGCACGATGCGATATAAATATCGAGTACAATAAGAAATTTCTTAAAATTTAAATCTCAAAATTATAAGGAAAAAAACCTGATGGGCCCTAAGAAACGGCTCAATATGATGTGTTATGGCAAATCAAATGGTCATTAAGACATTAACGGTACATGTTCCATGAGGGGTCCCACTATGGTTTATTTTGCTTGTTGTAATTAATATTCTTTCACTCAAAATGGGAACAGACGTTGTGGTTTCATAAGGACATTTGGCCGTTATGTCTGGAAGTATATGCGGCAACATGCACGGCTATTGCATTAATAAGACTGTTTATCTTCGTCCATGGGCCAACCTGCTTTTATTGCTTACATTACTGCTTGCTATATTGATATTGCCTAAGATTCAGATCCATTGTATCTCTTCAAATATATCCCGCAAGGACAGAACTCAATAAAGCTTTTTTGTAGGGATAGGAAAATAGGTCTATGCTCCTTCATTACTTAAATGCCAATTATTTTTAAGAAAATATTGTTTCTATTTATAATGAATTCAGTAATTTTTGTAACTATTTAATGTGGAGATAATAATAATAATAATAATAATAATAATAATAATAATAATAATAATAATAATAATAATAATAATTATTATTATTATTATTATTATTATTATTATTATTATTATTATTATTATTATTATGTTGGAAATTAGAAATGATTAGTGGAATAATGAGATAATCCCTTCTTGCAACGAAGTTGATCTTTTGGTGCGGCGGAGAGGAGCTGTAAGATTAGTACTATAACATTAAGTCAGTAACACAATGAGAAATAATGTGAGAGTGAGAATGAGTTTCAATCATACATTTTTCTTCACATGAGATATTTTATATATGAGAGTTGGTTGAAGTGTTGAAGACCTGAATCAGATGTGGAGTTTTCTCTTATTGGACATTTGGCTGACTTAGAACAGTTGTCCTAAGGCTTTTTGCTTTTTGATGACATGCCTTTCTTTGTTATGAAATTGTGTGGAGTTCCTTTTAAAGCATGGAATAAGAAAAACTAAACGCATTATGCCGCATCCCCCTCTTAGGAGCTAGTCACTCCAAGAGTGAAGGCGGTGGAGTCTAGAAGATGTCAACCTCGATTCGGACCTAAACCTGGGGGCAGGAAAGGAGACTCAAATCTTGGCCGAGAACGGTCTCTGTAGCACTTAAAAATTATGCCAGTTCTCAAAAAATGGGATGGGTAATAACGAAACAAAGAAACTACGTGATTGTTGCACCCCAAAATTTTCCCTCCTATTTCTAATCCCAGCTGACTTGTGCTTCTCATTCATATGCATCTTCTAAGGCACTTAGGTCATAACATTAATCATTCATTTGCATGAGCTCTTAAGACACGAGATCAAGGCTATTTCTTATGGTACAAAGTTCTCTACCCAAAGTGTGCAAGCAAAAACAAAGAAAACAAAGTCTTAATCCTTCAGGTTCAGGCCAAGTTGTTAGTTCAGGTGTTCAAAGCCAAATCAACGGTAGCAGAAATCTCTGGCATTTATTTTACTCAGAGATCGTATGAGATTACTTAGAATTTAGGTCGGTCAGAGGTTATTCAGGGTTTGAGACAAGTCACTCGTCGTATTTTAGGTATTATTCAAGGGCGTTATCAAAAGCTAGGGTTCAGGTGCGAAGCTCTGCGCAGAACAGGTTGCAACAGGGAAATTTTCTCATTTCTGCCTTGATGTAATCGGTTACCCAAAAGCCTGTAATCGATTACACCCTTCAAAAGTGGCGACAAAATTCAAATTTTCAAGCATGTAACCGGTTACCTCGTTTCATGTAATTGGTATATCAGGTGGTTTTTTCCAAAAACAACAGTTTTTCAGCACTATAGCAGAATTCATTCAATTTCATTGTTGTTATGCATCACCATTACATCAGATGGAAGGATCTAGAACATGCAAAGTTATAACAAACTCCATACTAAATTCCAAACTAAAACCCACACCTAGCTCCAAGTCACATTTCCAAACCCACTCCCAAGCTTCATTAAGCTCCACGCCTAGGTCTTATTTAAACAAGTTTGCTCCAAACCTTGAGAACACTAGTCTTTTTTCTAAATTCTCTCTGACTTTCTGCATAATTTTCTCAATCTCACTCTCAATTTCCATTTTCATCTTCATCCCTAACCCCACCAAAGCTCCACCATTAAAGTTAACAAGCTATTCATTGAAGTTTGTTAATCTTTGAGCTTAACGTCAATCAAATCATTACTTCATTGCAAGATTCTGCAGCAACAACAGATTTTCATCTAGATCAAAGCTTTGGAAGTTGATTCTTAAAGTGATTATGGAAGCAAGTTCATATTATTGCATTATTCTTGCATTTTCTTGTGAAGAACTCATTGGATCTCTGGTTTTCTTGGCTACATCTATCAAATTCTGTTTGCAATAATTACCAAAGCAAATCTTAGCTTTGTAGGTTGGTAGTTCTTGAATCTAAACTTGTTCTAGCCTAATTTTCATTTTTCACAATGTAGTCTCTTGTGGTTATTATGTGATTTGATCCATGGATTTGCATGATTAAAGATGTGATTGGTGCTTTGTTATGATTTTTGTGTACAATTGCATGCCCTAACATCTGGTGTTTAGGTCAAATAGGTGATTCTGAAAAGTGCTTTTCAAAATTTTGTTTATGTTGTTTTTGCAGGTGAAATCAGTTACTGCACATGGTGTAACCGGTTACACCCCTTTTCCTGCGCCCAGGAAGTTGTTTTGTACATGGTGTAACCAGTTACACCATTTTAGGTAACCGGTTACACCTGTAGCAGTTTGTAATTTTGGCTTATTTTTGGGATTATTTTGATTCCGTTCTACTTCTAGACTTTATTGCTTGATATGGTTGTATTTGTGGATATTTCTTGAGCTGTTTATCATCAATTTGCAGTGCTTTGGGAATTAATTATTAGTTTATGTTTGTTTAAACATTGTGAATTGTTAATCACATGCTCACATTGCTTGATCTTGGATTGTTGATGCATGTTCATATGTTTGCTTAATTGTTGATGCATACATGTTCATATGATTGCTAACTTCTTAGTGCTTGAGTTCTTGAGATATGTTCATTGTTTAATTGTTGATCCATGTTCATATGCATTGTTAGTTGTTGACTACATGCTAATGCTTGCTTACTCTTGTATGATACATGTTCATGTTAATGTGTTCTTGATCTTATTGAATGCATTCAATGTTGTTGGTGCATACACTGCTATTATGCATAATACATGTTGTTATATGTTGCGATTTTGTTGTTGTTGCATATACCTCTGCTCTTTCTGAGATATACTGTTAAATGTTGTTATTCTGTTGCGTAAGATACATTGTTGTTCTGAACATAATGCATTGTCGTGTGTTGTTGTTTTTTCCTTTTTCTTGATCTTTGTTTGTGGTGCTCTTGCATGTTCTCTTAGGGTTTCCTAGTCCAACTTAATTTTTAATTAAGCTTGGAGTAGGATAGACATTAGGATGTTAATCCAAGCATGACAACATTAGGATAGAAGGTCCTCTAATCCTAACCTTATGGCCACATTGCATGATAACATCTAAGACCGAGTCTCCCATAGATTCTGTGTTGCTTCCTCTTTCTCTCTCTAAAACACAAATCAAAATACTTAATAAATACGATGCGTATGGTATGTTACAAGCCTTAAGTACATGGGAAAGGATGAGTGAGATTCTTTTCTTACCTCTTCTAGAGTATTTTGTATGCGAGACGCTTGGATCGATTGTACAAAGTACTTGCTTCGATTCAACTCACTTCTGTAAAACACTTTAAAAAACTCAAATCGTTTTCCTTCGGAATTCTCTCCTTTATTTTTCAAAAGAGGGCGTGTTATTTTCGTTCTACTGCAAATATGTAACACGTAAGTCTACATACAAAGAGCTGCAAGCATCTAACTGCTAGAGCATGAACGTTAACATTTTCCATAAAAAACACCAAGCAACCCGTGATCCCACAAACTACAGACGCTTTGATTTCACATTCCTATTGAGAATACGTAAGCACAAGAGCCTTAATCCTTGGAGAGTAACATGTTATAGACTTGGCCTAGGCCTGCCCATCCGTCGGGGAGGCCCATTTGGGGAAGGCCCAAATTACCCAGTGTCGGGCACAGGTTCTCCCGTCGACCAGACAACTCCCTCGTCGAGCAGGACACTCCCTCCGTCGGGCAGGACAACACGTCTTCCGCACGTTCTCCACGTGCCCCCTCCGCGGGGACACGTCATCAGCCAACTACCCACCTCCAAAAGAGCTGGTCAACCCACCTTCCAGAGATCACGGGACTGTTGAACTACGGTAAAGACCATGTGTTGGTCTTCACTATGCCATGTAAGCCCTAGTAGTCACTTGGGTTGGGCCTGCAATCCAGCCCAACACAAGTGAACGTTGGCCCTATGCTGGGGTCTCTCTATAAATACCCTCTTTCACTAGAGGGTCAGGTATTCACTTCTTAACCTCTTTTTTGTATTTTCTCCCACTCTAGTCCATCACTTACTTTGGCATCAGAGTGTCTTCAGGTACACCCCCTCCTCCTCCATACTTCCGGTGAACAGCTTGTAGATCAACGATGCGTGGTAGGTCACTGATTCCTTTCTGATCAGGTAAGATCAGTGGCGCCGTCTGTGGGAATTTAAGCTTCCCTGTTCCTCGGAGCAGAGAACCAAAGCTTTATCTTTTCAAATTCCAAGATCATGACTAGCCCACGTCACGATGACGCTGTCCATAATTCCGCCATCGCCCTGATCACCAACGGCAATAACCAGCCGTGGACATCTCAACCCCGCGAACCCGACGTCAGGGACGGCCGAACTGCCTCCCCTTCATCCAAGGATGTTTCACATCACGTCGTTCCTCGGGCGAGGAGTTCGGCGGTATCCAACCCGTTCCCATGCCAGCTGGAGCGGACCCGACGATGACTGCTCTCTTCGCAACTATCAACCAGACAAATATGATATTGTTCCAACAGAATGACGCATCGACGCGCTGGAACACGACACCTTGTCCCGCTCCCCTCCACGGGGAAATCAGCGCGGGAACTCCCGGAGCCCCTCTCCACGTCCGCGGGGGCGCCGACCGCAGATGGAGAGGCCCCAACCTCTGGCCTCCAAGAAAAGATCAAGGTCACCACCCAGGAAGGATAGGCGCTCCCTGGAGCCGAGGGCGAACAGGCCTGAAGCCCTGGCTAGAAGACCAAGGGGGCGTAACCCTCCTCCTCGACACGAGTCGTCACCCCCGTAATCCCTAATTCACAGCGATGAGGACGACTATAGGACCCCTCTGTCACGGGAAATCATGGCGACCCCCATCCCTCACGGGATGGAGAAGCCATCCGTGCTCTCGATGTATGACGACACCTCGGATCTAGACGATCATCTGGAGGATATCGAGGCGATGCTCGACTAAAGGAATGTCCGGGCAGCCATCAAGTGCAGGCTCTTCCCGACAACTCTGAGGAAAGACGTCATGGCATGGTACAAAAGCCTAGAGCCTGAGTCTGTCACGTCTTGGAGGGTCCTGAAGGATCTATTTTCATAGCATTTCACAGCATTGAGGTGGCATCCGAAGACGGAGGCCGCACTGGGCCCAATCATCCAGGCCCTGGACGGGCCTCTCAAAAACTACATCGAGAGGTTCACGAGGGAGGCGGTCCAGGTAACAAATTCAAACGATATGAAGCGCTACCTGATGGAGCAAGGCCTACACCGAGGCTCCAAGTTCTACGAGGTTGTGGCCATCCACCGGCCAGACACCCTCCAAGACTCCCTCGAGAGATCCCGCCATTACAACCGGTTGAAGGAGACGGAGGCCGCCAACACTGCCCGTGAAACCCGCAACCGAGAAACCCCCTGCAGGTCCCGAGATGAAGGAGCGTCAACCCCCTGGCATGGGGGGGACCGGCAGCGAGAGGATCTTCCTCAAGAACCCCGGGAGCAGAGGGGCCCCATTGGCCGTTTCACTGAATACACGGCCGTGGTCGCTTCTCGCGAGCGCATACTGGATGAGTGCGCCAACTCGGAATTTGTCCGAGGAGGTGTCTGTTTTCCCAAACCGACACCCCCTAAAGCCAACATGGACAAATCTAAATACTGTTGTTTCCACCGAAGCCACAAGCACGTGACGGAGGATTGGATCCACCTGAAGGACACAATCGAAATACTAATCAAGGGCGGGCACCTGAAGAGGTACACCAGGGAAGGAGATGCCCCGCGGCAGGAAGCTCCCGAGGCCAAACGAGTCGAGGACCTTCCCCCTCCCGACAACGATTCTGACCTGCAGGTGGCCCTCAGCGTCGGTCATCCTGAGAACTAGTTTGCGTTAACATAACTCGGCCTCCCCACTGAACTTCAGCTACCCGAGGAGCCGGTGCTCCCCGTCAGCCGGTGGGAATACTTCCCCAGGGTATTGGTCATTTCAGGCGGGACCCCGAGCAAGCTCACGATCGGGTCGGTTAAAAGGAAGTTCAACGAACTAATGAACAACAACTCAGGCAAGATGAGCACGCTCGACAATTCTGCGGGCGATCTAACCTGATCACCTTCTACCTCAAAGAACTCCCTGGGGGAGCCCCTAACTCGGCCATACCCCTGCTGATACAGGCACAAATGGCCAACTTCAACGTCCGCCACATCCTGGTTGACCGAGGGAGCTCAGTGGATATCATGTATACCCACCTCTTCTCGACACTTCAGCTCGACGAGACCAACTTGACTCCCTACCTAGGTTCCGACCTCCAGAGCTTCAACGGGACGACGACAAGGCCATGGGGATACGTGGAGCTCAAGGTCACCTTCGGGGCAAAGGAAACGGCCAGGGAAATCAACGTCTGTTTCCTGTTCGTCAAATGCCCATCTCTATACAACTGCATCCTAGGCAGGACAATGCTAGCCAAACTAACCGCAGTGCCATCAACCGTCCACTTGAAGATGAAGTATTACACCAGATTGGGAGCCGTCATCACCCTCAACGGGGACATAGAGGCTGGCCGACGGTGTTTTGAAGAAGCAATGAAGGGCCTTATTACAATTGGACACGCGACCAATGCAACTAAGCCCCCATGTCCAGGAGAACAGACCGAAGGATCACGTCGATGTCGTGGACCTCCACTTCCGTTTTGCCGAAGAGCCAGATCACGAGGACAAAGCCGACGACATTCCTCCAACCACCATCGGGCAGCCTATCCATCCAACGCGCCCATTCTAGACGGGGAAATTCCTTGGATTCTATCTGAGCGAGCGGGGGATCGAAGCGAACCCGGACAAATGTCGGGCCTTCTCCGAGATCACGACGCCGAGCACGAATAAATTGATACATTCCCTCAACGGGATGCTCACGTTGTTGTCCTGTTTCATCGCCAAATTTGCATAGCACGCCCTCCCGTTCTTCAAACTACTGAGAAAAGAGGTTGCGTTCAAATGGACGGAGGAATGCGAGCAAGCCCTCATTCACTTTAAACGTGTCATGTCAGAACCGCCCGTCTTGACGAGGCCCGAGGTCGGGGAGACCCTCTACTTGTACTTAGCCATGTCAAACGAGGCCGTAAGCGTCGTGTTGATCTGGGAAACCCCTGATAGGCAAAGGCCGATCTACTTCACAAGCAAGGCCCTCCATTGTAATGCCCATTTTAATTATTTTTAGTTTCAGTGTTATTTTATTCATCAGCGTGTTTGGTGTGAGAATTGAAGAAGAAATAAAGGCATAATATTAATATTTGATAATTGATAATGATAATAGTTAATAATTAATAATAATGTTGATATTATTATTATTATTATTATTATTATTATTATTATTATTAATATTATGGGATTATTACTTTTATTTTGGAATAAAAGAAAAAGAGAATATTAATAAAATTGGAATAATAAGGATTATTTGGAACTAAAGGTATGTTTGTCAATTTGTGAAAAGGGAATTGGAGAAAGAAAGGGAAGAACACGATTGAAGAAGGAGAAAACACGGTTGAAGAGGAAGAGCAAGGTCTGAAGCTTGAGCAAAGGAAAGGATCATTAAGGCTATCAATCGTGTAGATTTTTCGAAGCTTCATCATCATCAATCTGCATTTTGAGGTAAGGGGGGGGGGGATTAATCGATCGAATTGGTTATGCATGAAATTGGTAGAAAAGGGGAAAATCCATAATCCCCATAGTTTGATGTTAATGTGATGTTGATTTTGTGTTTATGATTCTGCAATGGTTGCGTTTATGATGTTTGATTTTGTTGCATGTGTTGATTAAGGGAATTTGGGGATTTCCGAGTGAATTCGAAGTTATATCGGAAGTTGGTAATTGCGTAGATGTAAGCGTTACTGAACAGAACTGAGTTGGATGTTATAGTCGGGTAGTGGAACGATTTTTTGGTATGTTGGGTTATGGCTTGGAATAGAATCGACTGGGCTCGGAGTGCGTTGCCGGCTCTGAGCTGAGAGCTGTTTTCTGCAGAATTCGCGTGCATTCGCTGGGCGAATGGGGGCGAGCCTTCGCCAGGCTTCGCCAGGCGAACTATGCAGCGAATACTGCCTTTTGCTTCTGTTTGGCATCGCTAGGGGTTTCGCTGGGCGAGTCCCAGCGAGTGTTCGTTGCAGGGCTTCGCTAAGCGAATGGCAGTGAACATGACAACATTTTGTGATTTTGTGCTGTGCTGTTCCGTTCTTGTACCGTTAGACCTCTGTTGGTCGTGGGTGATTCTGAGAGTTAACAGGGCACTGCTGTGTGTATGTGTGAACACGGGAACGTGATTCCTCATAGTATTCGTATAGTTGATTGAGTATATGATAGGTATGATGTGTGCTGGTGTTATGGTGTGGGATCCTTGAATTATGGCATGTGATACCTGAGATATGTGATAGATGTGATATGTGGATTACGTGCAACGTGTGTGCTATTATTTGTTGTGGTGCATTGTGTTATGCATGGCATGTGAAAGGGTTGATCATACTGCTCGGTGGGGCGTATGAAATAAACTCATGCTCCAAAAAGGAGTGGATGCAGGGGTTGATCATATTGCTCGGTGGGGCATATGAGATAGACTCGGGATTCTGTAAGGGAATGTGAAGGGGTTGATCATACTGCTTGGTGGGGCGTATGAAATAAAGTCAGGCTCCGAAAAGGAGTGGATGCAGGGGTTGATTATATTGCTCGGTGGGGCATATGAGATATACTCAGTGGGATAGGTCGTTGCCTAGGGTGGCTCGAGTGATCTATCCGGGTTCGATGATGAACCGTGAGTCGGTACCGCATTTCATGTGTCGAGTTGCATGTGTTGCATAGTGAGTTGTGTATTTGTTGTGATTGTTGATGATGGGACAGTAGGTCCGGATATGTGGTATATGAAATAATTTATTTATTGTTCTCTGCCTTTTATTTCATGTATGTTTATACCATTAATATTTGATCGTGAATCTCACCCCTTTGTTGTTGTTGTGGTCTGTGCTTCTTCGGAAGTACAGACAATCCAGGTGTTTAGCTAGCTTGGATTGTGGCGTCGTTGTAGGACATGCTCTGATACGTAACACCGGGGCTTTTGGGAGTTTGTTGTCATTTGTTGTTTATGTGTGCCCCCTGTGGCGTATCTGTTCTTTTGTGGGATGTGTGATGATGCTTGATGGATATATATATATATATATATATATATATATATATATATATATATATATATATATATATATATATATATATATATATATATATATATATATATATATATATATATATATATATATATATATATATATATATATATATATATATATATATATATATATATATATATATATATATATATATATATATATATATATTAGGCAGATGGCCGATTTTTGTATATATGATGATGTATATATACATGTTATGTGGTTTATGGCAGACTAATTTTATTTTTCCGCTGCAATATTACTGAAAATGATTTTGAGAAATGTTATATGGAATCTTGTGAAAAAATTGTGACATCCCGTAAGTGGGAGAAACTCTGATATGTGTTTATTTTAATCGTTTTATTTTATTTTAGGAAACGGGGTGTTACAAGTTGGTATCAGAGCAGGTCGGTCCGTCCGTCCAGTGTAGTGTTTTGAGTCTGTCTGTAGGATAGAGTTGATTGTTTTCTGTTAACCTGGATTTTTGTTGTGAAGGAGTATGGCTGGGAGAAATGACGCGGCGTTGGCTGCGGCTATGCAAGCTATGGCGCAGGTTGCTAATCAGAACCACGCTGTAGGTGCGCAGTTCAGAGACTTGGAGCAGTTTCAGAGCAACAAGTCGCTGACATTCCAAGGAGGAATTTTGGATCCGGAAGCTGCTCAGAAGTGGTTGAAGGCGATAGAGAAGATCTTCAGAACGATGGGTTGCAACGATGAGCAGAAGGTAAGGTTCGGTACTCACATGTTAGAGGGCGAAGCTGAAGCTTGGTGGGACAATAACTGCCAAAAGTTGGAGACTGCTGGGACTCCGATTACCTGGGATGTTGTTTGCACTGGATTTCTGGAGAAGTACTTTCCTGAAGATATCAGAAGTGCCAAGGAGATTGAGTTTCTGGAACTGAAGCAGGGATATATGACGGTGGCGGAGTATGCCGCTAAGTTTGAGGAATTGGTACAGTATTGTCCCCACTACAATACTGATGGAGCGATGACCTCCAAATGTTTAAAGTTCGAAAATGGATTGCGTCCAGAAGTGAAGATGGGAATAGCTTGTCAGAAGATCAGGGATTATCCTGAGCTGATAAGCAGGAGCCAGATTTATGACAATGATAACCGGGCAAGGATTGCGCATTACAAAGTTGCTAATGACCGTAAGGGTAAGCAAAGGTTCAGTGGGACTCCTTACAGTGTTCCTACTGGTAAGGGAAAGTTCAAAGGTGCTAATGATAAGAAGCCAAGAGAAGGGAGAGCGGTTGCCGGAGGGAAGTGTTTTCGGTGTGGTGACTTGGGTCATCGTGCCGTTGATTGTCCTCTTGAAGAGAAAAAGTGTTTCAAGTGTGGCAAGTCAGGCCACGTGATAGCTAATTGTCGAGTCGCCATGCCTACATGCTACAACTGTGGTGAGAAAGGCCACATCAGTACTCATTATGGGAAACCGAAGTCGACTCAGGTGCCACAGACCAGCGGCAAAGTGTTTGCAGTAGTGGGAACTCAAGCTACTGGTGATGATCGTTCTATACGAGGTACTTGTTTCATCAATAATGTTCCCTTGTCTGCTATGATTGATATGGGTGCGACCCACTCGTTTATCTTTGTTGATTGTGTGAAGAGGTTAGGTTTGGTGCCGACTACTCTTGAGCGGCGGATGACTATTGGGACTCCCTCGATTGGTTCAATGACTACTTCTTTGGTCTGTTTGAAGTATTCGCTGACTATTTTTGATAGAGATTTTGGAGTAGAACTGATTTGCTTGCCTCTTGGTAAGTTGGATGTTATTCTGGGTATGAAATGGTTGGAGTTCAACCGAGTTTACATCGACTGTTTCCGGAAAGTGTTATTGTTTTTTTACTCCAGAGGAAGAAGCGTTGGCAGATTCTTTGTCTGGTAAGGAACTGAGCACTTTATTGGAAGATGAAGCTCGGGTGTTTGCTTTATTTGCATCACTATCTGTTAACAACAAGGCGGTGTTGGATGAGTTAGTTGTGGTGAATGAGTTTCTGGAGGTGTTCCCGGATGATATTACAGAATTACCTCCGAAGAGAGAGGTTGAGTTTAGCATTGATCTCATTCCTGGTAAGAGGCCTATTTCTATGGTGCCGTACAGGATGTCGGCAGTGGAATTGGCCAAGTTGAAATCTCAGATTGGAGAGTTACTGGATAGAAAGTTTATCAGACCAAGTGTGTCGCCGTGGGGAGCTCCAGTGTTGTTAGTGAAGAAGAAGGACGGTAGCATGCGGTTGTGCATTGATTACCGTCAGTTAAACAAGGTGACCATCAAGAACAAGTATCCTCTTCCAAGGATCGATGATTTGATGGATTAATTGGTGGGGGCTTGTGTGTTCAGTAAAATCGACTTGAGGTCGGGCTATCATCAGATAAGAGTTAAGGAAGGTGATATCCAAAAGAAGGCGTTTAGGACTCGGTATGGACATTACGAGTACGCAGTGATGCCTTTCGGAGTGTCTAATGCGCCAGGTGTGTTTATGGAATATATGAACCGTATCTTCCATTCTTATTTGGATCAGTTCATTGTCGTGTTCATTGATGACATACTGATTTATTCTAAGTCTGAGGAAGAGCATGTGGAACATTTGAGGATTTCTTTGCAAGTGTTGAAGGATAATAAGTTGTTTGCTAAGTTATCAAAGTGTGAGTTTTGGTTGAGGACGGTGAGTTTCTTGGGGTATGTTATTTCGGGTGATGGTGTTTCAGTAGACCCTTCGAAAGTTAGTGCGGTGTTACAATGGGAACCACCGAAGACGGTAACTGAAGTTAGAAGCTTCTTGGGTTTAGCTGGTTATTACTGAAGATTTATTGAGGGCTTTTCCAGATTGGCTTTGCCGTTGACTCTGTTGACGAGGAAAGATCAAGTGTTTGTGTGGGATGCTGCTTGTGAAGAGAGTTTTGAGGAGCTGAAAAAGAGATTGACTTCAGCGCCGGTGTTGGTGTTGCCGAATCCGTGTGAACCTTTTGTGGTGTATTGCGATGCGTCCAAGTTGGGCTTGGGCGGAGTTCTTATGCAGAAGGGAAAAGTGGTAGCTTATGCGTCGCAACAATTGAGGGTGCCTGAGCAGAATTATCCTACTCATGATCTTGAGTTGGCTGCGGTTGTTTTTGTGCTTAAAATTTGGAGACACTATTTGTATGGTTCAAGATTTGAGGTGTTCAGTGACCACAAAAGTTTGAAGTATCTGTTTGATCAGAAAGAGTTGAATATGAGGCAGAGAAGATGGTTGGAATTCTTGAAAGATTATGACTTCAGTTTGAGTTATCACCCAGGGAAAGTGAATGTGGTTGCAGATGCACTGAGCAGGAAGGTGATTCATATGTCAGCTTTGATGGTAAAAGAGATGGAGCTTATTGAGTAGTTCAGAGATTTGAGCATGGTTTGCGAGATTTCAACGGATTATGTGATGTTGGGTAAGTTGCAAGTGCACAATGATTTCTTGGATATGATAAGAGAACATCAGAAGTTAGATGTGAAACTTGTAGATTTGATGAGAGGAGCTGGAAGTGACTCCGGTAGTGATTTCAAGTTGGATAACGCGGGTGTGCTGAGATTTCGGGGCAGAATTTGTGTGCCGGATAATGATGAGTTGAGAAGGTCAATTTTGGACGAAGGATACCGTAGTAGCCTGAGTGTTCATCCAGGAGCTACGAACATGTATCAGGATTTGAAAAAGTTGTTTTGGTGGTCGGGCATGAAAAAGGACATTGCTCGTTATGTGTATGCTTGTTTGGTATGTCAGAAATCAAAGGTGGAGCATCAGAGACCTTCTGGGATGATGCAACTGTTAGAGATTCCAGTTTGTAAGTGGGATTGTATCGCTATGGATTTTGTCACGAGTTTGCCGAATACGACCAGAGGCTTTGATGCCATTTGGGTGATTGTGGATCGGCTTACGAAGTCTGTACACTTTGTGCCGATTGGTATTAGCTTTCCGTTGGAGAAGCTAGCAGAGATCTATGTTTGGGTGATTGTAAAATTGCATGGTGTGCCGTTGAGAATCGTGTCGGATAGAGATCTGAGATTCACCTCTGTATTTTGGAAGAGTTTGCAAGAGGCTTTGGGTACCGAGTTGAAGCTGAGTTCAGCTTATCATCCGCAGACGGATGGGCAGTCAGAGAGGACTATTAAGACTTTAGAGGACTTGTTGCGGGCTTGTGTGTTGGAAAAAGGTGGAGCGTGGGATACTCATTTGCCTTTGGTTGAGTTCACGTACAACAACAGTTACCATTCCAGTATTGGGATGGCACCGTTTGAAGCTCTTTACGGCAGGAGGTGTAGGACTCCTTTGTGTTGGTATGAGTCAGGGGAGAATGTGGTGTTGGGACCAGAGTTGGTGCAGCAGACTACTGAGACAATGCAGATGATCCGTGAGAAGATGAAAGCATCTCAGGATCGGCAGAAGAGTTATTATGATAACCGCAGGAAAGAGTTGGAATTCAGTGAGGGTGACCATGTATTTTTAAGGGTTAACCCAGTGACGGGTGTTGGACGTGCATTGAAATCCAAGAAGTTGGATCCGAAGTTTATTGGGTCGTATCAGATTTTGCAGAGGATTGGTGTTGTGGCTTATAGGGTGGCATTGCCGCCGGAGCTTTCGAACTTGCATGACGTGTTTCACGTGTCGCAACTTCGGAAGTATGTACCTGATCCGTCTCATGTGATTCAGAGGGATGAAGTCCAAGTTAGAGAGAATCTAACTGTGGAGACGTTGCCGTTGAGGATCGAGGATCGCAAGATGAAGCGACTTAGAGGGAAAGAGATACCTTTGGTAAGAGTAGATTGGGGAGGTGCTGCAGGAGGCAGTGTGACATGGGAACTGGAGAGCAGGATGCGGGAAGCGTATCCAGAGTTGTTTCCATCAGGTATTTTCGAGGACAAAAATAATTAAAGTGGGGGAGAGTTGTAATGCCAATTTTAATTATTTTTAGTTCCGGTGTTATTTTATTCATCAGCGTGTTTGGTGTGAGAATTGAAGAAGAAATAGAGGCATAATATTAATATTTGATAATTGATAATGATAATAGTTAATAATTAATATTAATGTTGATATTAGTATTATTATTATTATTATTAATATTATGGGATTATTACTATTATTTTCGAATAAAAGAAAAAGAGAATATTAATAAAATTGGAATAATAAGGATTATTTGGAACTAAGGGAATGTTTGGCAATTTGTGAAAAGGGAATTGGAGAAAGAAAGGGGAGAACACGATTGAAGAAGGAGAAAACACGGTTGAAGAGGAAGAGCAAGGTCTGAAGCTTGAGCAAAGGAAAGGATCATCAAGGCTATCAATCGTGTAGATTTTTCGAAGCTTCATCATCATCAATCTGCATTTCGAGGTAAGGGGGGATTAATCGATCGAATTGGTTATGCATGAAATTGGTAGAAAAGCGGAAAATCCCTAATCCCCATAGTTTGATTGTTAATGTGATGTTGAATTTGTGTTTATGATTCTGCAATGGTTGCGTTTATGATGTTTGATTTTGTTGCATGTGTTGATTGAGGGAATTTGGGGATTTCCGGGTGAATTCGAAGTTATACCAGAAGTTGGTAATTGCATAGATGTAAGCATTACTGAACAGAACTGAGTTGGATGTTATAGTCGGGTAGTGGAATGATTTTCTGGTATGTCAGGTTTTGGCTTGGAATAGAATCGGCTGGGCTCGGAGTGCGTTGCCGACTCTGAGCTGAGAGCTGTTTTCTGCAGAATTCGCGTGCATTCGCTGGGCGAATGGGGGCGAGCCTTCGCCAGGCGAACTGTGCAGCGAATGCTGCCTTTTGCTTCTGTTTGGCTTCGCTAGGGGTTTCGTCGGGCGAGTCCCTGCGAGTGTTTGCTGCAGGGCTTCGCCAGGCGAATGGCAGCAAACATGACAGCATTTTATGATTTTGTGTTGTGCTGTTCCGTTCTTGTACCGTTAGACCTCTGTTGGCCGTGGGTGATTCTGAGAGTTAACAGGGCACTGCTGTGTGTATGTGTGAACACGGGAACGTGATTCCTCGTAGTATTCGTATAGTTGATTAAGTGTATGATATGTATTATGTGTGCTGGTGTTATGGTGTGGGATCCTTGAATTGTGGCATGTGATACCTGAGATATGTGATAGATGTGATCTGTGGATTACGTGCAGCGTATGTGCTATTATTTGTTGTGGTGCATTGTGTTATGCATGGCATGTGAAGGGGTTGATCATACTGCTCGGTGGGGCGTATGAAATAAACTCAGGCTCCGAAAAGGAGCGGATGCAGGGGTTGATCATATTGCTCGGTGAGGCATATGAGATAGACTCGGGATTCCATAAGGGAATGTGAAGGGGTTGATCATACTGCTCGGTGGGGCGTATGAAATAAACTCAGGCTCCGAAAAGGAGTGGATGCAGGGGTTGATCATATTGCTCGGTGGGGCATATGAGATATACTCAGTGGGATAGGTCATTGCCTAGGGTGGCTCGAGTGATCTATCCGGGTTCGATGATGAACCGTGAGTCGGTACCGCATTTCATGTGTCGAGTTGCATGTGTTGCATAGTGAGTTGTGTATGTGTTGTGATTGTTGATGATGGGACAGTAGGTCCGGATATGTGGTATATGAAATAATTGATTTATTGTTTTCTGCCTTTTATTTCATGTATGTTTATACCATTAATATTTGATCGTGAATCTCACCCCTTTGTTGTTGTTGTAGTCTGTGCTTCTTCGGAAGTACAGACAATCCAGGTGTTTAGCTAGCTTGGATTGTGGCGTCGTTGTAGGACATGCTCTAATACGTAACACCGGGGCTTTTGGGAGTTTGTTGTCATTTGTTGTTTATGTGTGCCCCCTGTGGCGTATCGGTTATTTTGTGGGATGTGTGATGATGCTTGATGGATATATATATATATATATATATATATATATATATATATATATATATATATATATATATATATATATATATATATATATATATTAGGCAGATGGCCGATTTTTGTATATATGATGATGTATATATACATGTTATGTGGTTTATGGCAGACTAATTTTATTTTTCCGCTGCAATATTACTGAAAATGATTTTGAGAAATGTTATGTGGAATCTTGTGGAAAAATTGTGACATCCCGTAAGTGGGGGAAAGTCTAATATGTGTTTATTTTAATTGTTTTATTTTATTTTGGGAAACGGGGTGTTACATCCATGGCCCAAAAGTAAGATATCATCAGATCGAGAAAGTCGCCTTGGCCCTCATTAACGCGGCCAGGAGGCTCCGACACCACTTCCTGACCCACACCATTGTAGTCAGAACTGAGCAGCCTATCAAGCAGCTGCTCTGCCGGCCCAACATGGCAGGGCACATGCTGAAGTGGTCGTTGGAACTCTCCGAGTTCGACATCGTCTACAAAGGCAAAAAAGCCCTCAAGGCCCAAGTTCTGGCCGATTTCATCACCGAGATGACCCCCGCAACAGAGTCAACCCTGGGAACTCACAAATGGACCATCTTTGTCGATGGCGCTTCAAGCCCCTCGGGAAGTGGCGCAGGCATCATCCTCGAGAACGAGGAGGGCACTGTCGTGGAAGTCTCCCTGAAGTTGGCCTTCCCCACAACGAACAACCAGGCCGAATATGAAGCCTTCCTGGACAGACTTCGCCTAGAAGAGGATCTCGGAGCCAAGGAAATAAAGATCTTCACAGACTCCTAGTTGGTCGCATCCCAAGTACGAGGCGAGTACCAGGCAAAGAACGACAACCTGGCCGAGTTCGTAGCCCTCATAAGGGAATGAATGAAGAGTTTCGACTCCACAGAAGTATAGCACGTGCCTCGCGAGTAGAACATTCGGGCGGACGTCCTCTCAAAGTTGGCGAGCACCAAAAAGAAAGGCAGAAACAAATCCGTCTTCAAGGAGATCCATGCTCGACCAAGTACGGAGAGGGCAAAAACACTACTCGACGTCAACGCCATCGGGGACGCCGACTATTGGATGACCCCAATACATGTCTACCTCAGCATGGGGCGCCTCCTCGACGACGCTAAGAAGGCCAGTACGGTCAAACGATGATCCTGCTCGTATGTTCTGCTCGAGGACAAACTATACCAAAGGGGCTTCTCGATCCCTCTCCTCAAATGCGTCGACAGAACCCAAACCTTGACCATCCTGCACGAGGTCCACGAAGGCATCAACGCACAACACCTCGGGGGATGATCCTTGGCGAGGAAAGCCTTAAGGGCTGGATACTACTGGCCGACGATGCAGAAGGACACGAAGGAACACGTCAGGAAGTGCGACAGGTGCCAGAGGCATGGGGACATGCACCTCGCATCTCCGAGCAAGCTCAAGTCCCTTTCCTACCCGTGGCCGTTCTCCTGGTGGGGGATGGATATCCTCATCCCGTTCACCTTAGGCTCCTATCAGAATAAATATCTGATAGTAGGCATCGACTACTTCACCAAATGGATCGAGGCTGAAGCCCTCGCCAAGATCACGACACACAACATACTCCGCTTCTACAAGAGGAACATCTTCGCTAGGTTCGAAGTCCCGCTCGCATAGTCACCGACAACGGGATACAGTTCACCGATAGGAATTTTCGATACTTCGTCACCAAACTCGGGACCAAGCACCATTTTATTTCGGTCGAATACCCACAAACGAACGGCTAAGCAGAAGCCGCGAATAGGGTAACTCTCCGAGGTCTAAAATGAAGACTCGGCGACGCCAAGAAAGGATGGGTCGAGGAGCTCCACTGCATGCTCTGGGCCTACTCAACAACGCCTCACTCGACCATAGGAGAGACCTCGTTTCGACTCACGTGCGGAACCGAGGCGGTCATCCCGGTGGAAATAAGAGAACCGTCCAGAAGGATCGAATCTCCCCTCGAGGAGGAAACCAACGACGAGGCTCTCCAGGATGAGCTCGACTTGGTCAAAGAGATCCGATCAGCAGCAGCTCTCCGCGAAGCCACACTAAAACAAAAAATCGCCCTTCACTACAATAGCAAAATCCTAAAGCGCAAATTCTAGGTCGACGACCTGGTCTTACGAAGAAACCAAAAGGACTCACACGAGAGCAAACTCGCCGCGAATTGGGAATGCCCCTATCGTGTCCGGGACAAGACAGAGCACGGGGCCTACTACCTCGAAAATTTACACGGGGACGAGATAGCTTGACCATGGAATGCTGAGAAGCTAAAAAATACTACAGTTAAACACTGCCCGCAACGACACGCCTCGCGACCACAGGAGCGCGACACGGTACATTCGTGTCTCCTCGGAATCAACGAGATAGCAAGCATATGCCTTTTGTGTGTGCAGGAAAAACGCTCTGCTCGACGGAGACCCATCAATCGAGAGTCTCCGCCGCAGTACCAAGATCGGCAGAACACCCAGCTCGCGATGGGACGTTTACATTGCGGGGGTAGGTCCCCAACCGTGGTCCACCTTCGTAACTGACCAGGTAACCACACCGGTTAACCGGCCAATTCCCTACACTATCGGGCACAACAATTTTCGATCTAACACTCCCAACAACATACAAAACAAGCGTAATAAACATACATTACGAGCATACAAACATGTAGAAATAAAACGAGCATACAAACATGCAAACATAAAACGAGCACACACTTAAAAAAATACTGTATTATAAAAGAAGGGAACCAGCCCAGTATTCAATTACATTGTAAAAGGGCACGCAGGCCCGACAAAAAGAACTTAACAAAATTCGGCACGCAGACCTAAAAACTACGGGCACGCCGGCCCGAAAACATCTACACTAGTCCTCGAGTCCATCCGCTTCGGGCTCGTTGGCCGGGGCGGCATCTTCGGGACCAATGGCGACCACCCATCCATCGACGACCTGGTGGAAGGGCCCAATCCTGTCGGTGACCAAGTCGACCTCAGAGTTCTCTATCTTGAGTTGGTCCACAGCACTAGAGAACCCGACCTCGACCGCTCCCAGATAGTCGTGCTCCAGCTCGCAGATCTTCCCCAAGAGATCGGCGTGGGAAATCAAAAAATTTTCCTCGTCTATTTCATCCTCGACGGGACGAAGTGAGTCCTCCAGCTCCCCCACACGAGCCCGCAACTTCAGTAGTTCCTCCTCGGCAACCTTCACTTTACCCTCAGCATCGACCCCCTCTTGCGCTACGCAGCCACTTCCTCCTTGCTCAGGTCCAGCTCTGCAGTCAGCTTAGTCAATCTCGACTGAGCAAAGACGAGGTTACCCCGCAACTTGGCCAGCTCGACAAAGGAGCAACCCTCATCGCTTAGGACTAGAGCGGTCGAGAAAACCTGCATCATGGCAGCCAAATCCTTAGTAAGCACCTGCCTCCGAGCATCTCGACTCTCCCCGAGGACTGCCTTCGCTTCCGAGGCCGGCACAGCTGGAGACCTTGCACCATGAAAGAAACCAGGATTATGGTGATAGGGGGATGAGAAATCCCTCCTCAGAGAATCCCTCTGTGAGGTCGACGACAGTCTCTGACGACTAAGCTCTAGCCCACTTTGCAGCCCCTTGCGACGTTGGAGAGTGACTGCCTTAAGGTGATGACGAGGATCCCCTTCCTCCCTAGTCCGCAACAGCCTGCTGCACCACCTGGGCAACCTTGCTCTTCCCGAATTTTTCGCGGCTCTATAAGCTGCCAGTTTTCTCACACGCTCTTCGATGGACGACATGCTTCCTGCAAAACAAAACATAAAAAAGGTCAGAAAACGAACAAACGACCAGAATGTCGGGTAGAATATCAACCACAACCTAAGAAACGGAGAGCCTCCTTACCGGATGAACACTCGAGCAGAGGCTTCGTGTTAATTAACCTCCTCTGCTGGCAAAGGTGCCCCTGGCTGTCGGGGATATAGTTGTCGTCGGGCGTCACTAGTCTGGTCGGGGGTAAGCTGGCCATAAAAGACACTATCTTCTGGTAGCCCACTATGTCGTCCTCATCCATGGTCCCCGCCCACACTATATAATGGTCCATTCCCTTCTTGAAATGATCCTTCGTCCACTCCAAGGGCACCTTCGGCACCATGACATCTTCTCGCTGCCCGTCCACCTCACGGGCCTCTCGCCGGTACAGGGAGGCACACACCCCATGGGAAACAGGTCGTACCATGAAGAAGCATGCCTTGAAGTCCCTAACAGAATCCATGTACATCCGAAAGAGTCTCCTCGACTGCTTCAGAGGGACCCACCCTTGCCGGCCATCCACCATTTGCTTCTACAAGTGAAAAAGGCGAAAAAACAGCGATAAAGTGGCTCTGATTTCCAGATGCCGGCAGACGAGCTCGTACGCCTGGATGAAAGCTATAGCATTGGGATGCAGCTGCGAAGGAGCCAACCTCAACCAGTCAAAGACACCCAGCTGGGAGTCGGTAAAGGGAAGCCTGAGACCAGCTTCCCGGAAGCAAAATTCGTGCATTAGGAACCTTATCTTCCCGAACCTCGAACATATTTGATGGTGCTCCCGTGGTTAGTACACCTGCCAACCAATGGGAGAGTCCACGCACCGGTCCTCGACTATCGCAAAGGCACCAGTCTCATCATCGACAAAGTAGGAAGGCATACTCAGTGGTTCTTCAGCTACCCATTCCTCGACCGACCGAGTTTGCACTTCGGCAACCGGAGCCTCCGACTCCATGTCAACATCCATGGTCCCCAGGACCCACGAGGTCATATTCACCTAAAAAGCAGAAGGAAATGGTGAATTCGACGTTCAAGATCAAATTCACCCTTCCACCGTAGGTCAAGTGAAAAGGCGATAAGGACAACAGCCACATCCCAGCGATAACTCGCGCTCACGCGGGGTCCACTTCCTCCCGAGCATCCCTCCCTGGGGTATTCATGCAGTCCCCTTCATCATCCTCGGGGTATGCATCTAACCATATCATACGTCCCCGGGGCGTTCATCTAAAACTAAGGTATGTCCCTGGGGCCCCCATCCTCATCATGACGATCGTCCCCGAGACATCCATCCTACAGCCCCAGGTGTCCCCCGGATCTTCATCCTAAACCTAAGGATACGCCGCCTTACTCGACGGAAAACCCTCGCTGTCCTCGGGGCATTCATCATGCCCCCGACGGAGGCGTCAAGTGCAAAGAGAATAAAAGGAGGGAAGAGATGAGCTTACTGGATTGAAAGTAGCGGCGGATACTGCGGCGGCGTTGGTGACCGAACATGAGTGCGGAAATCCAAACGTTATGTGCGAGAGTAAGAGAAGGCAAAAAATGGTGAATGGGCAGGCACCTGCCTATTTATACACCCAGCGCAGGACTCGAAGCGACCCTAGGCACTCGAGTACCCTAGGGTAGCCACCCTACGTGACCCGTTGACGGTTAGACACATGGCCACCACAAACAGTCACGTCCCTTCGTTCTCCCCCGCGAGCACAGACAGGCGAGAACGCGCCAACCTTCCCCTCATCGACCTGATGGCCCGACAAGACCAAGATTCCCGCGCCCCAGCGCCCTCGACGCAACAGACCATGAAGAGCTTTCCTCGCACATTCCTCCTCTCTGACACAGTATCATCAAGTCCTTGCTTCTTTACTTTGGCGCTACGACTTGGGGGACTCCTGTTCTAGATTGAGCCCAGGCCTGCCCATTTGTCGGGCAGGCCCATTTGGGGAAGGCCCAAATAGGACCAAATTTCCCAGTGTCGGGCACAGGTTCTCCTGTCGACCAGAAAACTCTCTCGTTGAGTAGGACAGTCCCTCCATCGGGCAGGACAACACGTCTTCCACACGTTCTCCACGTGCCTTCTCCGTGGGGATACGTCATCAGCCAACTACCCACCTCTGAAAGAGCTGGTCAACCCACCTTCCGGAGATCACGGGACGGTTGAACTAGGGCGAAGACCACATGTTGGTCTTCACTATGCCACGTAAGCCCTAACAGTCATCTGCGTTGGGCCTGGCAATCTAGCCCAACACAAGTGACCGTTGGCCCTGCGCTGGGGTCTCTCTATAAATACCCTCTTTCACTAGAGGGTTAGGTATTCACTTCTTAACCTCTTTTCTGTATTTGCTCCCACTTTGGTACATCACTTACTTTGGCATCAGAGTATCTTGCAAGTACACCCCCCCTCCTCCTCCATACTTCTGGTGAATAGCTTGCAGATCAATACTATGTGGCAGGTCACTAATTCCTTTATGATCATATAAGATCACAACCTTTCCCTTTTCACTCGTAGTCATTTGAACTACGATTGCTCTAACTTTCCCATTGCACGAGGGAATATGTAGGTACATGACTGTGATATCCTGGTGAGCTCCCTTTGTTTTTCCCTTTTTCGTTTCTGCTTTCCCTTAGCAAGTAAGTCTTTAGATATACACACCCTTTGATTAGAACAATAAGAGTGGATCCCATTGAGTACAACGGATGTGAGGAATGCTAATATTTTCCTCTTGCGTAATCAAATCTCGAACCCCGAATTTGGTTATGAGACCATGTTCTTTCCCTTATGAGGTTTCTCGATCGTTTCCTTTCCCCGTTGGGATAAATAACGTTCGGCGAAGGCTCTATTTGTGCTGGTTATTGTACGCGTAACGGAGGCTGGGGACTCTGGTTCCCTATGTGATTCAGTCCTAGCTTTTGTCTGTTCCCATTTCCTTGGGTGTTTATTTATATGCTTTCCTTGCTTACTTGTTTGCATGCACTGCATTTTATTTTGCTCACCATATTATTCTAGATATTGTTGTGTTGTTGGATGGGTTGTTACTGAAATTCTGGCAAGCACACGATGGATGTTATAACATCCACTGTAACACAGACTATTGGAGTAATTAAAATGTTGTATAGAGAATCAGTAAATAACACAGTAATTGTTCACCCAGTTCAATGTCAACAACACTTACATCTGGGGGCTACCAAGCCAGGGAGGAAATTCACTATTAGCATAATTAATTCAGAGTCAAACAACTCAGTTTGCACTCCTCACTTAAAACCTACCCAATGGCACTTCTTCCTAGAGACACTCTAGACCTGAGTATATCCACTCACTCCCCCTCAATCGCCTCAGTGATATCAACACACAATTACAGAACAATTATGGAGATACACTCCAAAAACACACCTTGATCTTGCTTCACAACTTTGATCAAGTGACACACACTCTTGCTTAACAGCTTTGAGTGACACAGCAGCTTAGAACCTACCTAACCAATGCAACATACAATTGCTTGGTGTACAAGTATTCCTAAGACACCTATACACACGTGAAGAACGAACCTCTTCACTCACACATACATTCTCCAATCTCTGTCTTGAAGCTCTATCTTCAAGCTCTATGACTTGCGTGTCTTCCCATTAGGAATGATCCTTCTGCTATTTATAATAGCAGACCTATTTTGGGCCTTGATGGAGAAATTAGGTTTACCCAAGTTGAACCTTTCTTCATGAAGTTGCGCACTTATCATTTGGTCAGGAGCCTTCTATGTTATTCTCAGCAATGCCTGTTATGTTGCCTAAAATAACTATGCTTCCTGGATTGCTTCCTGAAGTATAGCCTGAGCTAATAACAGAAAAACAAACTCTGCGCGCCTGATGTCATACGATCAATGTTATGACATTCAGCTTCACTTACTCTTAGCTTTTCCTGCAGAACACTATTCATGTATGGCATACCATCAGTTATGATATTCATATATACACTAATATTTTACCATAAAATGCAGCCAATCAAAAGTACTTACAAACTCCCCCTTTGGCAAATTTTTGGCTAAAACACCTTGTTAACATATCAGAGTTTACAAGCAGCAGAAGTCTTAACATGCAGGAAAGCTACTAGCTACACTATCAGAATTGCTTTCACTCACTCACAGTGTTAGCTCTCAAGATACCATCTGTTAGTCAGCACTACAGATGTCATAATATATTGAGTAAAACTCCGGGTTACTCCCCTTCAGCTGATGTACTTATCAGCTAGGCACACAATCCTGCAAGTATCCCTGCAGTTACACATAATACCAGAACATTCAGGCAATCCTGGATGTCATGACATTCAGGATAACATCCTAAAGTCACACAATCCTGTGCTACTCCCCCTGAAGAGTTGCACACTACTCACATTCTGCTACTATCTTGCAAACACATACACTCCCAAGCAACAACTAGAAGCTCACAGATCGTTAGCAACTATAGCACAACAAACATTCCTACATAGACTAGGAATTCTCATAATACTAACAACATCAGTTATTATCATACATGCATCTTCAGCAGCTCCTTGGTTATTCAACCAAGTCTTCCACCTGCTGTAATTTATCACTCTCTCCCCCTTTTTGGCCACAAATTAAGATCCAACTAATAACTAGCATATATCATAATGCGTAACATTACAAATGTTTATGGAATTACAACAAAAAAAACTGCTCATGAAGAGCGTCACAAAGAAATTCATGCTGTCAAATAAGTAAAAAAAACTTCACAGCAACAGCACATCCTGCTCATCAGCTCAGCAACCAACAGCCTGAGCTCTACATAGTAGTTCTCTAATCTTCTCCCTCTTCACTGGAACTGGAACTAATGTAATGGACATTGGTTGGGACTTTCTTACTATTGTCTTTTGCTTCTTCTCCTGACACAGCTCCACTATTAGTAGTATCAACATCTCTTTCTAGCCTTTGGATAAGGAATTCTAGCTTGGTTTTTCGGGCAGTTGCTCTGCTGATGGTTTCTCCTAACTCCCTACATGTATCCTTCAATTCTGCAATCATTATTTTTTTCGAGATCTTGACCTTCTCAGCAGATATAAACACCATAGCTAGAACATGTCTCCCTTCAAATAGCTTAAAGTGAACTGACAGTTCAGGCTCCTTTTTATGGCTAAATCACTAGAACTCAAGATTCCATGATATTGGCTTAGAATGATTTCACAGATGAGGGATGGAAAGGCAATTGGTAGCTTAATAGCATTGGTTGTGGAGTGTTTAACAACCTGATCAAAAATGTATAGACCAAAGTCAAAGTTAACTTTGGTTCCTATGGCATGAATGATCTTGCCAAGTCCAACAGCAATAGTGGAAGTATGATTGGTAGACACCCAATTAGTAGCCCTAATTCTATGCAAAATTGCATACTTTACACTTAGTTGTGCTGAAGACAACTTTCCTTTGGATGGCCAGGTAGTGACTTAATTTGCAGTGATCACTTTGCAACCTGATTGTTTGAGGCAACCAATTCTGTTGCACCATCATTTGCTCGTCCCAAGTATCTGTTGATTACAGAAGGTGAGAACTAAACACATTGTCCTCTGACAAACACTTTCATGAATTCCTTGTTGTTTCTCTTTGAAATTGTGTCAGGGATGTTAACAATAAACTCTTTTACCAGTCCTTTATAGCAGTTTGAAAAACCAGTAACAGTCTTGATCAGACCGGCCTTGTGTATCAGATCCATTACTTCCTTGATCTCTAGGGCATCTTTCCCTAATTATCTCTCAAGGGCTATTCTTCTTTGGTATACATGTCTCCATTTTGTCACACTGTGAATGGAATGGAATGAGACATTGTCTAGAGGAGTAGTTGGCATGGGTTTGAGAGGTCTCTTACCCAAAGATTTCTTGACATTGAAGATGTTAGGAACATCTCTTATAACATCCCCTTCAGACTCAGAGCTACTCACCTCAACTTTTCTTTTCTTGGAGGAAGTTGATATCTTGCTCCAAGGTTTGGAAGGCCCAGCAGAAGTCCTTTCTCCTTGGTTCTTGGAAGGAAAGGTTTTTCCTTTCTGGGTTGCTAGTTTTTCAGCTAATCCAGGAGCAACATTCTTGATGAGATCATCGTCTTCAATATTTACCTTATTGCAGGGTGCTTCATCCATGACCTTCTCATTTTTTGAGCTTTTGGTTTTCTCATGTTGGTCATCACCCAGACCTTCCTCCTGTACCACAGAATTAACCATATTTTCTAGGTTCTCAGTGTTAGGGTTAGACTTAACAGAGAGACACTCAGAATCATCCTCATGGCTTGCATTATGATGTGAGATGGATCTACCCTAGACAGGCGAATGGTTATCCCTTGTACTTCACAACCTTCATGGAATAGTTTGAAGACCAGTTCATCTACATATTTGTCCTCATGTGTGGAGTTATTGTTGTTCATGTGGGTTCCAAAATTCTTACCATTTTGCTCTGCATGTGAAGGAGCTGAAGTTTGGCCTCCACTATTTTTTCCAAAACTCATACTTAGAGGAATGACCTCCATCACATCATCTGGAGAGATACTCTTGTGCTGAGCAGAGTCGAGCTTGGTAGGGATGGAGGTATGATGTTGAGACATTATGGAAGACTTAGGCTATATTAGAAGTGATTTGCTTTTGAGAGAATGTGATGTAAGGAAGGAGACGAATTTACAGATGCACACGGGGTTAGAAGGGTAGGGTAGAAGCAGTAGAGGGAATTCAATATTTTGACCAATCATACTATGATTAATTTTCAAAATATAATTCCCTATTAGTTGCTATAGTCTCTGACTATGCCACCTTTCTAAGCTGCTTCTTTTACTTAGGATAGTCTAGTGATCCCTTGTAACACCCTTAGCCTTTTGTTGGTCATAATCATCAAGTTTCACACAAGCCTTTTTAAATTGATACCTGTTATCCCTGTGCATGACTCTCTTGAACTGAACTGAATTTATATTGATGTTCCTCTTAATGTCACAGAACAAAGTCATGACATCTTGAGTGACATTGCTTCATTTATACTGGCCATTGTTCATGGACTCCATCAAATTCCAATATAGCAGGTCCAGATTTCTGTGATGTACCTTCTTTGGATAAGATGTCTTGGTGTGCCTGCCTACCCCATAGTGACCATAGCCTGTTCTCCCATCTAGAGGAAGCTTTGGAGTTCCTCTTGCTAATTCCTTGGTTATGGTCTTCTTCATCTTTTGCGGACGTCTACCTTTCTCCAACCATATTTGATCCTTATTTTCTTCATTGACCAAGACATTAAGGTTACTTCTAGGCTCCCATAGATAGCAGTTGTTCTTGGCTCTAGATCCCCTCATAACTTCCTTACCTTCTTCATTGGTGATAACACATTCATCTTTAGTGAATTTTACACTGAAACCTTGGTCACAGAGCTGACTGATACTGATGAGATTAACAGTCATTCCTCTAACCAACAAGACATCATCCAGCCTTGAAACACTAGGGTAATCTAGTTTTCTAGCACCTTTGATTTCTCTTCTAGCTCCATCACCAAATGTTACATGACTTGAGGAATGAGGTTTTATGTTTACCAAGATATTCTCTATTCCAGTCATGTGTCTAGAGCAACCACTATCAAAATACCAATCCCTTTTGGTAGGCATCCTTAGAACAGTGGGAGCTACTAGAGCCACTTTCTTAGCAACCCAATGTCTCTTTTTGATAGGAGCTTCCTTCTTGGACTTAGCTTGATGCAGTTTCTTGACATGAGCACCCTGTTTGGATTTTCCTTGATGAGGATGACTGGGAAATCCATGTATCCAGAAACACACAGATTTAATGTGTCCAAGTTTTCCACAGTGGTAACACCTATACCCTTGGAATTTACTCTTGACTTGGTTCCAATTTCTGTTTCTCTGATGTTTTGACATTGGTCGTGACATCCCCTTTGACCTCTGAGTTTCAGGTTTTGGCCCCTTGATCTCCAAGATGGGTTTCTATTTGCCAACAAATCCCAGTCCAGACCTGTTACCTGATGTCTGACTATTATGTAGAATTTCTTCTAGAGTGTCAGTCCCAGAGTTCAACATCCTTATGGATTTTGACATATGCTCCATTTTAGATTCCAACAGGTTGACCTCACTTTTGAGTGAGTCTATTGTTGCTAGCTGCTCTAACTTCTCAGCCTCTAATTCTCTTAAGCACTTCTTCTGTTGCTTTCCTTGATGATACAATTCAGTACTTCTCAAGCACAACTTCTTATAAGAATCTGCAAGTTCATCATAAGTTAGCTCATCTTCACTTGAATCACCATCAGATATACATACATTGTTTAGAGCAGTGACATGCTTTGCAGACTCATCTTCTGATCCACTCTTAGAATCTCCATCAGACCAAGTGACAATTAGGCCTTTTCCCTTCTTTTTGAGGTAGATGGGACATTCCTTTCTAATGTGCCCATATCCTTCACATTCATGGCATTGTACTCCTTTGCTTTGGTTGGAATTTTCTTCAGACTTATCCCTTCTGCTGCTTTCAGAAGAGCTGTTCTTGGTGTATGGTTTAGACTTATGATCAAATCTTTTAATAACTTTGCTGAATTGTCTTCCAAGCAAGGCTATTTCTTTTGACAAATTCTCCTCAGTTTCACCATCTTCTTCTTCTGACTCTTTTGCAGTGTTTGAGACAAGAGCTATGATTTTGTTCTTTTTCTCCATAGTCTGATCACACATTCCCATTTCAAAGGTTTGGAGAGAACCAATGAGTTCATCCACTTTCATATTGCATATGTTTTGGGCTTCTTCAATGGAAGTTACCTTCATGGTAAACCTTTTAGGTAAGGACCTGAGAATATTTCTTACCAGCTTCTCTTCAGATATCTTTTCTCCAAAGGCTCCTGAGTTGTTTGCTAGTTCAAGAATATTCATGTAGAATTCATGGATAGTCTCATCCTCCTTCATTCTTAGACTTTCAAATTTGGTGGTCAACATTTGTAGTCTAGACATCTTAACTTTTGAGGTTCCCTCATGAGTAGTTTTGAGAGTGTCACAAACCTCCTTAGACAGTTCACAATGGTGTACAAGTCTGAAGATGTTTTTGTCTATACCATTGAAGAGTGCATTCAATGCTTTAGAGTTTCCAAGAGCTAAGGCCTCTTGCTCTTTGTTCCATTCCTCTTCAGGAATTAACACAGATACTCCATCATTGTCAGTCTTCACAGGATGTTCCCAGCCAGAGTTTGCAGCTCTTCATACCTTGTTGTCTAAAGATTTTAAGAAGGCAATCATCCTTGGTTTCCAATAGTCATAATTAGAGCCATCCAGAATTGGAGGTCTATTTGTGAATACTATGTCTTTATCCATAGTGCCAGAATTTATCTTCCCTAGATCTCACCCAGAAATAACAGGCAGGGTGCCTGCTCTAATGCCAATTGAAATTCTGTCAAGCACACGATGGATGTTATTGTGGATGTTATAACATCCACTATAACATAGACTGTTGGAGTAATTAAAATGCTGTAAGGAGAAGCAGTAAATAACACAGTAATTGTTCACCCAGTTCAGTGTCAACAACACTTACATCTGGGGGCTACCAAGTCAAGGAGGAAATTCACTATTAGCATAATTAATTCAGAGTCAAACAACCCAGTTTTCACTCCTCACTTAAAACCTACCCAATGACACTTCTGCCTAGAGACACTCTAGACCTGAGTATACCCACTCACTCCCCCTCAATCGCCTCAGTGATATCAACACACAATTACAGAACAGTTATGGAGATACACTACAAAAACATACCTTGATCTTTCTTCACAACTTTGATCAAGTGACACACACTTTTGCTTAACAGCTTTGAGTGACACAGCAGCTTAGAACCTACCTAACCAATGCAACATACAGTTGCTTGGTGTACAAGCATTCCTAAGACACCTAGACACACGTGAAGAACGAACCTCTTCACTCACACATACATTCTCCAATCTCTGTCTTAAAGCTCTATTATCTGCGTGTCTGCCCATTAGGAATGATCCTTCTGCTATTTATAATAGCAGACTTGCTTTGGGCCTTGACGGAGAAATTAGGTTTACCCAAGTTGAACCTTTCTTCATGAAGTTGCGCACTTATCATTAGGTCAGGAGTCTTCTATGTTATTCTCAGCAATGCCTATTATGTTGCCTAAAATAACTATGCTTCCTGGATTGTTTCCTGAAGTATAGCCTGAGCTAATAACAGAAAAACAAACTTTGCGCGCCTGATGTCATACGATCAATATTGTGACATTCAGCTTCACTTACTCTTAGCGTTTCCTGCAGAACACTATTCATGTATGTCATACCATCAGTTATGACATTCATATATACACTAATGTTTTTCCATAAAATTCAGCCAATCAAAAGCACTTACAGTTACTGAGAGATAAGCCCACTACCCAGACTTGAGTATGCACATAGGATTAGAGTGGATAGTCGTGTTCAACTTGCATCATGCCTTGCTACGTGTAGTCGACACGATACCCACATTCATACAAGGTTTTCTTGGGAGATATTTTGTCATACATGCCTTATGCAGATGACAGGGTATTCCCATAGAGAGCTCATGTCTCTGAAGACCTTTCTTTGGAAATCAGTGAAGGCTTTCTTGAGGAATAATAATGCCAAATGAGAAATAGTGAACATATTATTATTTTTCGACCTGAGAGCTCGTGAAACTTAGAATCGTTAGAATCCTCTGTCCAAGATTAGAACCCACATGTGATAGAGGATGAGTTTTTGCAAGCAACCTTGTCTTTCATCCTACCCGATTTTTTGGATTTCTTGTAGAGGCGAACTTTTGAACCTGTTATGTTCAATGTATTCCGGTATCAACGCAACAGATATCCAGAGTATATGAGAGCCTTGATCCCATGTCTTTGAACTCATATCATCATACCATGTCTACATTGTAATATACATGTCATTTGCATACATGTATTCATAGCAGGTGCTCGGGGATCGTTTTCTTACCTTGGTTTAGTTCATTATAGATAGGATTGCAAACTCAATTTTTCACCGATATTCAACAAAAGGTAATCAAAGGCGAATCATGAGGTAGGTTCAAGTTGAATTATTGGAGGTCAAGACCCGCATGAGACAGTTCATGAATTTAATGCAAGCTATGGCTCAAGGCCAAAAAGAGTTGGGGCACTGGTCCAGAGGCCCATTGTTATCGTTCCTGAAGCAGAGGTTAACTGTGGGAATTGAGGTCGTATGATTCTTGTCCCCTCCGTATTAAACTGTTACTCAAGTCACCAGCTCATTCATGAAGAATACCAGATTTTCCCTCCAACGGATCTTTTTATATTGGCTATATAAAGACTTGAAGACTTGAAGAAAAAGAAGAAGACACATGCAAGACTGTTGTCATAACTTGTGCTAAAATTTTCTTTAAGTGTATTGTGTTTTTAACTTGTTTATACCTGCTTATATAGAAGCAATCTTTGTAAATAAAACCTTGTAATCAAATAGTTGTTTGTATTTCCTTAAGGGACCAATTAGGTCAGAATCCTTGAGAAGACATAGACAATGTGCCTTTGTGGTTTGTTAGTCACCAGCGGCTGCTAGTGCAGTTGTAATCAATTGATTATAGTGGATTAAGTCCTTGGGTATCAAAATCACCTTGGCGACTGGACCAGATTAACTGTGAGATTTTCAAGTGAAACAGTATAAAAATCAAAGTGTATTTCTCTTTGTTGTTGAATATTTGTGGTTTTGGTTGAGTGAGTAAAAAGATTTTATTTTTGAAAACCTCAATTCAAACCCCCCCCTTTCTTGTGTTTTTCTCACCTTCAAGATGCTCAATGTGAGGAAAGCTTTCAAGAGTTGGAGCAAAGGTTGATGACAGTTCCAATTTTAGTTCTACCAGATGCTAATGAATCTTTTGTAATGTATTGTGATGCTTTGGAGATGGGTTTAGATGGCGTGCTTATGCAGAATGGTCAGGTTTGTGGCTTATGCTTTGAGACAACTGAATGTTCATGAGAGGAATTATCCTACCCATGGTTTAGAGTTGGCAGTTGTGATGTTTGTGTTTAAAGTTTGGAGATATTATCTGTTTGAATTTAGATTTGAAGTGTTCAGTAACCATAAGAGTTTGAAGTATTTGTTAGATTAGAAGGAATTGAATATGAAGCAGAGGAGATGGCTTGAATTTCTGAAGGATTATGATTTTGGTTTGAATTATCATCCTAGTAAAGCTAATGTTTTAGCAGATGCTTTGAGTAGAAAGTCATTTCATGTTTCGTCATTAATGGTTTAAGAATTAGATTTGAATGAACAGTTTCAATATCTTAGTTTGGTGTGTGAGACGACTCATAATAGTGTAAAGTTGGGTATGCTGAAGATGACTAATGGTATTCTTGAAGAGATCAGAGCAGGTTAGAAAGTTGAGTTGGGATTGATTGATCGGTTGGTGTTGATCAATCAAGGCAAAAAGGTGAATTTCAGTATTGGTAAGAATGAGGTGTTGCGGTTTCGTGATAGAGTTTGTGTGCCAAATCTTCCAGAGCTTAAGAAAAGTATTATTTAGGAAGGTGATAGGGTGGTTTAAGTATTCATCCCAATGCTACTAAGATTTACTAAGATCTTAAAAAGATGTTTTTATGGCCATGTATGAAGAAGGATGTGGTTGCATTTGTTCATTATTTTTTTACTCGTCAAAAGTCGAAGATTGAGCATCAAAAGCCGTCAGGATTGATGCAACCGTTGAGTATTCCTAAGTGGAAGTGGGACATCATTTCTAAGTTTTATGATGAGTTTGCTGAAAACTTCTAAAGGAAGTAATTTGATTTGGGTTGTGTTGGATAAGATGACTAAATTGGTTCATGTCATTCTGATAAAGATCAGTTTTCCGTTGTACAAGTTAGCTGAGGTGCATATCGAGAGGATTTTTAGTTTACATGGTATCCCTTTGCGTATTGATTTAGATAGAGACTTGAGGTCCACTTTAAGGTTCTAGGAGAGTTTGTAGGAAGCCTTGGAAACTAAGTTACAGTTGAGTCCTGCTTATGATCTGCAGACGAACGGTTAGAGAGAGAGGACTATCTAATCTTTAAAGGATTTGCTGAGTGGTTGTGTGTTGAAGCAAGGAGGTAACTAGTATAGTTACTTGTAGTTGATCGAGTTTACCTACAATAACATATTCTATTATAGTATCGAAATGATATCGTTTGAGGCCTTGTATGGTAAAAGGTGGATGAGACCTTTGTGTTGGTATGAGTCTTGAAAAAGTGTTGTACCTGGACTAAAAATCATTCAGCATACATATAAGAAGATCAAGATAATTCAAGATAAGATGAAAGCTTTGTATATTAGACAAAAGAGTTTTCATGATAAGAGGAGGAAATCACTTGAATTTTGAGAGGTAGATCATGTGTTCTTGAGAGTCAATCTGGTGACTAGTGTTGGTCGTATGTTGAAATCTCAAAAGATCGTTCTGCATTTCATTGGTGCTTACCAGATTTTGAAGAGAGTAGGAGAAATGGCCTACAGAGTTGTCTTACCACCATATCTTTGGAATCTTCACAATGTATCTCACGTGTCTCAACTTCGAAAGTATGTTCCAGATCCGTCTCATGTAATCCAATTGGATGATGTACATGTGAAAGAGAACTTGACTGTTAAAGCATCACCCTTGCAGATTGAGGATCGAGAGCTATACAATTGAGAGGTAAAGAGATCGCTTAGGTGAAGGTGGCGTGGGGAGGACCTGTTGAAGGGAGCATAACATGTGTTATTATAATTAAATTTATGATGTGTCGGTATGTGATTTTATTTTATGAGTTTGGGGTAGATGGCCTAAGATGAGAGAACACACCCTTTAGAAATAAAATTAGATTTTTTTAATTTAATTTTAATTAATTTAATTATTTAATTGGAGAAAATAGAGTGTGGGATATAAATTAGAAGTTTGGTAGGGTTTTTAGGTGTGGGGGTAATTAACGAGAAGTGAGGGTATCATGAGTAAAATTAGAAACAAATAATTAGCTTTTATTTGTTTTATTTAAATAGAGAAATTGAGAGAAAATTAGGTTTTAGGAATCAGTACGTGAAAATTTGGCAAGAGTTAGAGCAAGGATTTGGAAGACGGAGAGCAATGAGGAGACACCATAACCAAAAGGTTAGGAAATTTTCAAATTCAATGTAAGGGAGGAGAAATTATTCATGAGTGGGTGCTTAGGAAAAGAGGATAGAAAAGGTTCATTACCTTCCACCTTTAGGGTTTTTCCCTTTCACCGTTGTTGAATCTTTTAGAGCTTGAGATGAGTTTCGTTAAAACTCTTTCAAGAATTATGTGTTTGATGTTAAATTCGTACTCTGAATTGCATGCCAATTCGTGT
Organism: Lathyrus sativus; assembly: GCA_963859935.3. NCBI lineage: Eukaryota > Viridiplantae > Streptophyta > Magnoliopsida > Fabales > Fabaceae > Lathyrus > Lathyrus sativus. Next base: position 473,557,623 of record OZ012741.1, on the reverse strand, counting down.
AAATTAATCTGATTAATTATGAAAATTGTTCTTATTGGTTATGTTAAAAAGTGTTGAAGACGACGATGGTGAGTTTTAATCAAAATGATGTAATATACGTTTACTTGTGCTTATTTGATTATTTATAATATTGTATTAACATGTATGATTAAATTTTGTGTATTTGGGATATGTCGAAATTGGTTCTTTGATAGGGTTCCAATAGTGGAAATCACGCTTTTGACGTTGTTGTTTCCGGGCTCTCGTGCTCAGCACGGTTGAAGCACCACTTAGCGAAATTTTGCTCAGCGCGAGGAGAGCTCACCCAACGAGATGCCATGTTTCTGGTTTGGGCGATCTCGCTTCAGCGAGGATTAACTTTGCTTAGCGACCTACTGTGTTTTCTTAGCGAGCGTGACAGAGTGAGTGTTCTAGTTTTTCTGTGAGTCGCTGTTGAATTTCAAGCATGCTTTAAATTGATCTATTATATTTAGCAGTTTTCATCTCATTTGTTATGTTTTGATTGGATTTATTCCATGTTTTCATGTTATTCTTCAATTATGTGCAAATACCTTCGGTTGCTTTGCTTTGTGTGTTATTGTGCGGGATTTAGGCACAAAACATAAAAGAAGTAAGACACAAGTAATTTGACAAAGAAGCCAAATAAAATGTGAAGTTTTAGCATATTCGTTGAGCGAACAACCATTGAGGATCGACAGTGAATGTTCGTTGGGCGAAGTATCAGTGAAGCCCTACTGAACCCTCTCAATTTAGAGGTAGAAATAAAAGATCACTAAGTTCTCTGGGAGAACTTGAAGTGAATATTCACTATGTGAGGTTGCAGCGAAGGACCAGCGAACCACCCCAGTTTTGAGGCAGTAACTGTTGTATCCCAAAATTTAACCAACCTTCTTTAGCTGGATTTTGTTTCATTGCATTGTTCTAGCATTTGCATTGCATCGCATAAGATTTATTTTGATAGGGGATCAAGAAACGTCCGTGACTCAAGTTCCGTTTTAGGGGCACAACAATGAACGACGAGTGTCAGAGACCCCGACATTTATTTTGCCCTGGGGGTCGGGCGACCGTTTCCCACTTTTGTTTTGCAGGGACAGAAGCAGCATTCAGGCTACATTCAGCACTCTCACGATCATAGCGTTCAGAAAAAAGACTTTCAGGAGTTGAGCAGAGCCCCAAACGGCAAGAAGCGGGAAAACGGGCAAGTTTCCCACCAAAAGGCGCCAAAAGTCAAAATCCACAAGTGTTAATCGACTAACGCATATGGTTAACCGATTAACCACTTGAAAAACAGCCCAAATTCAAAAATTCAGCAGTGTTAATCGATTAACGCATAGGGTTAACCGATTAACCAAAGAAGATTTTGCATTGCACGTGAAGTTTCAATCAAATTACACTTAGGGGCCGATTTTGATCATTTGAAATTCAAATTTCACAGGAGGGAAGGATCTAGAACCTTGTAATTTTCAGAATTCCCCTCAAAAGCCCAATCCATATTCCAAACCTAACTTTCCAACCCTACTTGCTTTGGATCCAACCCTAAGTAGTATTTAAAGGGTTTCATTCCAAACCTCACAATCTGAATTCTCATAATCCACTTTTCAGAATTCACGCTCTGAAATTCCCTACTCTCTCCATTTCCCAAAACCCTCACTCAAAGCTCTTCATCCTTTGAGATCATCGATTCTTCATCGGAATCCTTGATCTCTCGAGCTGTAACCTTCATCCGCAATCGTCACCGGATATGCTTCTTGGAAGGAGAAACCGGCTTGGATCTCGAAGTTCTTCAGGGTTTCTTGCTTGGTTCTATATATCCAAGGCGAATCAACAATCACCGAATCAATTCTCCGATCCGAAGGTTGGAACCCTAAACATGTTGCAATTTTGAGCTTGTTTGCATTATGTAGTAACATTCATATTTTGATTTGTGGCTGATTTGATCCATTTGATTGGTATCTTGTTGTTTAAATATGTTTACATGTCCATTGGATCACTGGTTTATGGTTTAATTTCGTGCATAATTAATCATGAGATCATATGGATGTTTGCTTAAGTGATAAGTGCCGAAAAAGTGCTTTTTTCCTGCTGTTTTTCGCCTCTGGAACAGTGTTAATCGGTTAACCTATATGGTTAATCGATTAACTAACACAAACTTTCAAATTTTCAAGCATTTTTCAATGGTTAATCGATTAACCCCTGACGTTAATCGATTAACACTGTAACAATGGGCCTGTTTTGCTGTTTTTCATGATTGTTTTGGTATCGTTTCACTTTGAATATTCATGGATCGTTATGATGCATTAGGAGTAAAATATTTTGGATATATGTCGCTGGTCTTGAGTGTTTAATCATGATCGACACGTGCCCGTCGGTTTCTGTTCAGGTGCACACTTATGTGTTGTCGTTCAAAATGATGCATTCTTGTTTTCTTTGTTTCCTTTGATGTTGTGCTTGGGCACACTTTTCCCATATTCCCTGTTGTCCTATGACCTTGGAGTGTCATTTAAGGTGGTTTGGTCCCTCCTTAGGAGGAACCTAAAGCTTGCCTAAAGTGATGAATCCTCAAGGACTTTCCTTCGTGTCGTGGCTATTTTCTGTTACCCAATGTTGGTGATGCTTATGGTCGAGCGCATAATATGAGTACCTTGTTATCCTCATATAGCCTCCCATCCTCACTTTGGCTCAGGTTTATTGTTGGCATTTTTTTACTTCAGTTTGTGACTTTGTGGTTGATGTCCAAACGGTTTAGGCCATTTCATCCCACATTCTGTTACGCTTATACTTTGTTTCAATGTATCTCTTTGCATTTTCATGTGCACGCTTGAGGTCGAGATGTGCTTGTGGAGGCTACTTCCCCATACTATTTTCCTCCCTCACTTTCATTCTATTTGTGCATTCTATGTTTGCATCCTTGCATTCGCATATTTTCCTTCCTCTTTTCCTTCTTTGGCCATGTTCCCTTAGGATCTCTAATCTCCTTGTTTAAGGATGATTATGATAGACTTTAGGATCTAAACCATGCATGATAACATTAGGTAGATATTTCCCTTTTGTAATCCCAAATTTAGGAGCATATTGCATGATAACATTTAGGTTGAGTAATTTCCCCTTAGAGTTTGTGTCTTCTCTTCTCATCTCGAAACTTCTTAAAACACTTAATAAAGAATGACAAGTGTTGTACGCTACGAGCCTTAAGCTACTTGGGGAATGGTGATTGAGTGGTTACCTCTCAATTACCTAGAGTGTTTAGTGTACATCCTTAGGATGCTATGCGACGCATTCGTTCCCAAGTCACAAGTCTTTAGTGCAACACGAGTTACCAACGAAAAGCTAAAAACACTTCTTCTCTAAAAGACTTCAAACAAACTTCAAACCTTTTTTGTCCCTTTGGGACCCTTAATTCAGGAAAACCTTTTCATAAACAAGAGTGTTGTTAACTCTTAGTTCTACCGCAAACAGTAACGCCTAAGTCTCCAATGGTCGAGCTGCATACACCAAACTGCTAGAACTGTCTGTTAACCTCACTCGGTTAAAACACTTGAACCAACCTGTGGTCGTGTCAGCCCGAACTACGTTTTCTCCGATTTCTCGTACCAGACGAGGATACGTAGGCATAAGACGCGATGTCTTAGCGAGCAACCTCCCCCCCTTTAGCCATAGTTAGCCGAACTACGTTGACTCTGACTTTCCCATTGCACAAGGGAATACGTAGGCCCAGAGCAGCGACGCCCTGTCGAGTCCCTTTTTCTCTTTATTTTCCCTTTGTCCATAAGCCATTAGCGTAGATAGTTTACACACCCTTTTAGATAGACAACACATGCGTGGATCCCGTCGAGTACGACGGACGTGAGCGGTGCTCATACCTTCCCCTTGCGTAACCGACTCCCGAACTCAGGACTTGGTTGCGATGACCTCGTCTTTTCCCGTTCTCGTTAGGTTTTTCCCGGTCGTTTCCTTTCCCTCCTTTGGGATAAATAACGATAGGTGGCGACTCTGTTAGTCATGACCGGCCTCCCTTTTTTTTGCGGTAGCGACAGTAACTAAAGGACGCTAAGTTTGTTGTGCGAACTTGTAGCAAAGTAGTTCGCAAGGCGATGAATAGTTTGCTAGGCGAACTCAGATATTTCCTCTGGGGCGATTTAACTATTAAAAGCCACTTCCGGTGCCATAAAGTGGAGTTTGTTGGGCGAAGAATGAGTTCAGTGTGCGAACTTGGCAGGTTCCAGTTGTACTATATAAGTACTTTTCACACTTTTTGGGGATCATAACCCCATTTTTCACATATAGACTTATATTTATAGCATTTCTTTACCAAAAAGGGAGATTTTGCAAATAAAAGTTGGATTCATATCTGAGTTCGATTCTTCGACGTGGATGCTCATTCATGTTCTCTCTTTACTTATAAAGCAAGCTACCATGGTTATGGATAACTAATTTCTTTTGTATCAAAGGTAGAGGTAGTCTACATTAGCTTTATGTATTTCTTTTGATTGGCCTTGTATGTGAACAAGTGATGATTAATATATGATGAATATTTTTGTTCTTAATGATCCATTCTTGTTTTGTAAAACTCTAGACATAGATTTTGTGGAACTTGACCTAAAATATTCATCTATCGATTTATAGATTGGAGAGATCAGTTTATGGTTGATATTCGCTTTGTATTAAACTTAAAGCTTACTATATTGGTTGTTATATGGAGAGATCGTGTAGAGATGAATACAGTATTTCTCACGAGACCGCTCTAGAGATAGACGGTGTTGAGAGAATATACGATGATATTAATCAGATCCGACTTCACATGCAAGATTGAAAGAATATGTATAAGTTAGGTTATATGAAAACTACTTTTGATATATCTTGTTAATCAAACACTTTAGAATTTATCAGCTATGCTACTAAACATCGTGACAATTTATGAACAAAAACTTAAAACCCTTTTTCTTGAAACTGCAAACTATTAAAAAGCAAGCATCAAAGATATCGGACAATCCATGTGGAGACAATAACAAACCCCCATATAACTACGATTCAAACAGTTGCGCTTAACGAGTAATTCGTCGCTCAATGAGCAATGTCTCGCTTAGCAAGATATGTAGAGTGAGGAATTTTCTGGTTTCTTTAATGTGCGCCTAGCGAAGGCTCGCTCAGCGAGCTGTAGGTCACTCAACGAGAGTGACAATACATAGTTGAGTTATTTTCGAGTTAATTTTATAGCAAGGTGTTATTTTGACGATTAATTGGTATTGTCATGTATTATTTGAGTATTTGAAATTATCTCTAATTCTATATATTTATAAATGGGTTTTTAAGGGTATTACATGAGGAGGCAAAGTTGCGAGTGGGTACCCGACAAAACTCGGAATGGGTGGTCGGGTAAGGAGAGTCAGTAGGTAATATTGATCCTTGAAATATTTCTAGTTGTTATCATAAACATGAAGATTTTATTTGCATAGAGCAAATAAATCAACCCTTGACAATGACCTCTCGTTCGTGTCTAGGAAACCATAAAAATATGGAAAAAGAGGTTCATTGAAGCAGAACCTTCTTGCCTTTTATACAAATACAAACTTTTGGAACATATTGACGATAGCCTAAGCAATTGGGTGAAGTTGAGAAAAGACAATCTGTAAATGTTTGAGCACTCATTTCTTAAATTTGGTGAGAGGAAATCTCAACTTCAACATCTGGAACAAACACTCATAAATGGTGATGGAACACCCCATAAATAAGCTGCAGATTCTTCTGTCATCATCAACGGGAGAAACAGATGAGTCGAATGACAGACCTGCATCCACAAATCCACCTTTAATGCTAGCGGCAGTACCGAATGTGTAAGCTAGTTCCTTGAGTTCTAAATCTCAACTTCAACATCTGGAACAAACACTAATAAATGGTGATGGAACACCCCACAAATAAGCTGCAGATTCTTCTGTCATCATCAACGGGAGAAACAAATGAGTCGAATGACAGACCTGCATCCACGAAGCCACCTTTAATGCTAGCGGCAATATCGAAGGTGTAAGTTAGTTCCTTGAGTTCTAAATCTACCCACTCATATTAAGTGGCATCTGATGCATCCACCTGGTCCTCTCACCGCACCCATAATTGCTTGACTTCCATGAAAAAACAAATTGATATTAGGATTGATAGAAGGGTTGTAAAGCAATTACCATATCATACCTTAGAAATACGACGACACTCAAATATATTCAAACACCTTATGTGAAGCACTACACGTTGACATGCTAGCATAAGGGCACATGTTTAAAATTCACATGTAGCGTCTCAATATAATAAAGGCATTTAATGTGTCTATTCTCCAGTCTCATCAATTAGACAGGCCAAGTCTTGCCCACAGACAACTTGATAACATTAGGCCGATACAAAATTTGGAAGACTTCATGTTCTATACTTCACAACAAGGTTTGAGAACAATTGTTCTAAGCCAATCAAAGACCCAATAAAGAAAGACCCATTTATTACTCCTAAAAGACCTAACAACTACTAAATTCAAGGATATAACACTTCTACATGCATAAGACCAAAGATGCACACATACTTTCCATATTCCATTCTACTATTTTTTGAACTCATTAACTAACTTTAACATTAAAGTGTTAATCTTGCAAAATATACACCACAACACACTATTGAAGACTTAAAACACCACACCAGAAATTTAATGTCATAATTCTCGTTCTTATCTTGAACAATATTTTATAAATTAAGAAGTATTAATGATTTTTAAAATATTAAATAAATTTATAAATTACGAAATGTTATTGATTTTTAAAATATTAAATAAATAAGATTTCATAAAAAAAAATTATTTCCGGCTTAATAACCATTGATTATCCTTTAGGAAAATTGCAAAACTAAAAGTGGTGCATTGATAAGTAACAAATACACACAAGATACAACCATAATACTAATATACAACATTGATTCATTATGAGAGCGATATTACACCGATTTTTTCTAGTGCAATGGAAAAAGTACCAGAGTTACGGATGGTAGATTACAAGGCAGAAAATAATATAAAAGGAAAGCAATTAATAACAGACCATAAGTTATTATGAATCAAAGTACTCCTCAGTCCTTCCCTTGAAACCAATTTGACCGAAAGTGAGGGAGATGAACAGCCCCAAGTGCCAACAGATCAACCATAACCTGTTCAACAAGTTTGCCTTATTATGTCTTAAAACGAAAAAAATATTCAAATTCAAATACAAAAAATAATATTATTATAGAATATATATACGCAAGGTGATAGGTTGTTAGCATCATTGGTCCCATGGTCTAGCGGTTAGGACATTAGACTCTGAATCTAGTAACCCGAGTTCAATTCTCGGTGGGACCTATAATTTTGAAAAATATTGTAATATTTTTAATCCTTATCATTAAAGATCTTGCTTGCTATTCAACTATTTAATGTTAAATAAGAGTTCATTTGAGCCAAACTAAAAATCTACATTAATTATAAAACACATTAAATATTTTTAGTAATGAGAGCATTTTTGTTGTAAAATGAAAAATATAAATATAAACTGCTTTAAACATTAATTTTACTTTCAGAAAATTGTTTTAATTATATAAACAAGTTGTATTATAAAAAACACTATTATTAAAAAGTTAATTTAAATAGTTTATGTCTTCAATTTTGTAAAAGACGGCATTTTTTCATGTCAAACCTTAGAAAGTCCATGGAATATAACTTTTAATATTTATTAACAAACTAAACTTAAAAAGTCTTATGATCTATAAAAAAAAGATGAAATGAAATATGATGTGATTCTTTTTTATTAGGCTAATGACAGACTTATAGTGCTGGCATATATGAACTTAAAGAGAGTTGAACTCATCTTTTTGTATGACTGTGAAGTTAACTTTAATAATTTTTTTCTATTAAAATTAAAATTCTAACATAAAATAATTAAATATTATTTTGGTAATATTAATGTATAAATATTTAACCTATACATATTAAAATATAATATATGAGATATACTTTATGTATTTTTTTAAATAACATGTTTTTCAACAAAATTTTCTAAATAATTATATTCTCAAAGCACCAATGTTTCTAACCAAAAAAAATTAGTACAACGCAAAACACATATTAATTGAATTGGCGAACGCACTGAACAAATAAGAAGCTATTAATTGAATTGACAATTGAATCATGCCCAGTCAATCCAATTGACATTATGTACAAGCAATAGTGTGTTGGATATTTTTTATTTTATTTTAATTCAATTAATTAATAAAAAATTAAATGATATTTAATTTAAATTGAACTATACAGTATATAAGAATATTTTTTTCATTAGCAGTAACAACCCACTTAATGATATATATCACCAGTTTCACACCCTCTAGATTAATGTTAAGCTTATACTCGTTTTATAAGAAAGATGAAGACCTTATCCTTTCAACTAGTGAATATACTAAAATATTAGAATATATATATATATATATATATATATATATATATATATATATATATATATATATATATATATATATATATATATATATATATATATATATATATATATATATATATATATATATATATATATATATATATATATATATATATTATTGAGTATCCTTATTGAGAGTATGGCGGTCAATGAAAAAATCAACTTAACCAATTTAATATGAGAAGAACATTATAATCACCAAATTCTCTAATAAGTTTTTGAAATTTTATAAAACCTTGTGTCTGCATTGACTAATTTTCAAAAATGAGTTCAGTGTCCATATCGTTGTAGCTGGGTTGTATTGTTTAGGTTGATAGAATTATAGTGAACAACTTAGTTGATTGAATGACTGACATGGTGGTTTTTTCAAAAGTTTATCGTGTGTTGAATTCATTAAATTGGTTTTTCATTAATCACGTTACTATCGATAGGAAGATCCAATAACATGTACATATTCTCTAGCATTACAATAGATTCATTGATTGGAAGGAAGAAAATGTGTGGTTTAGGTCTCCATTTTCTTGTAGAGTGGGTATAAACTTAATATCAATCTATAAAGTGGTGAATTGATAACATGTATGATCAAATAGATTGTCGTAATTAGTGCAACAAAATTTTTTGTATGTAATTTGATTTAAATTAAATATTATTAATTTTTATTCAACTTTTTATCAATTAATTAGATTAAAATAAAAAAATATTCAACACACATAGTCGCGAATTCAATTGGCTGGCGATCTATTACTTGTACATAGGGATCAATTGAATTGATTTATATGATATAATCATCAATTCAATTGATTAGGTCTCTTATTTATTTAGTGCAATCGTTAATTTAACTGACATCTACTTTGCATTGCAAATTTTTTAATTTGAAACATAAATAATTTAAAAATTAATATAAACATGATTATTTGAAAAAATTTGTTAAAAAATATAGTTATTCTGGAAAAAAAATTAATTTAAAACGTGTGAAAATAACATAAATAATAATATAAGTTTTAGTTAGCAGATCAAACAAGCTAGATACACGTGTTGCATAGTGACTAACACTAATGTGTAACCAGCTATTTAAGATCGGACTTATGTAACCCTTTAAAATTCGGGTCCTTGGGATGATTTATCGTTTTTGGTTTTCTTAAACTCAACTACTGTGTTAACAATTTTGAGTTCGTTTGTTTTGATTTTTTTTAAAAATAATTTTTATAGGATAATATAATTTTATGTAAAAAAAATTTATAAATAAATTTTTTATAAAAGTTTTAAATAAAAATTTTAGTTTGAATAATTATTTTTAAAATATTTATTTTAGATATTTTATTATTTTATTATAATTTTTTTTAATATCAAAAATTTGAAAAATCATTTAAATAAATTTTTATAAAAATTATTTTGATATACAACATTTTGAAAAAATTGTAATTTCAAATATCTTTTAATGATGTATGTTTATAATACAAGATGTCAAAATTAAGCTTTCAATTTAAAAAAAAAATAAATATAAAAGAATTTATAATATTTTATTAAACAGTTTTGTAAAATCTATTTTTAAAAATATAAAAATGAAAAATCCATTTTTTAAATCTGAGACAAACAGACCCTGCTTAGAACTTTAGAAGACCCAAGATCTCTAACCAAATCCTTCTACTTCATTGCTTCACTTCTCATCTATGATATCACTTTCATTTAAGATTATGATTGCATATAGATGAGAATCAAGTGAACTTAAATATAAAAAAATGTCTAAAAGAAATGACTAACCAAAACTGTGAAGTAAGAGCAGGAGGAGTAGGGAAGTGAGCTAGTTCAGTTCCAATGCTGTCAAAGAAAAGTCCAGTCAGACTTTTACCGTCAATAGCCGGAATACTAGACGGTGCCAACCATCCTATCAACCCAAACCCAATCACATTGAAGTCCCTCCGTAGCCAATCCCTCTGGAAGCTTCACATCCCAATTCACAAAATCATCAAAATAAATATTCATAGAGATCAAATAATTCAATTAAAAAACCTTACAAATTAATCTTATAATAAAAATTACCATGTCACCCTTCCACCATTTCCTACAGCCATAGCTTGCCTCAAAGGATTCCTAGCAGTTACTTGTGGTTTCCTAAATCCTTTAAGAAAATCACAATTAAAATAAATACAAACATATCAATAAAAATGCTACATGCTTAACTATATACCTGAGGTGAGACGTGATGCACCACCCATTCCTACCACGGTTGTAAAGGTTGTTGTTGCCATTCTAGTATGTGATTTTGGAGTTGGCAATGCTTAAGAGATTTGAATCAGATATGTGAGGGATCTAGTGGTGACGGTGGTTTTTGTGTTCCAATTATTATTATTATTGGCTTCTACGGAAAAAATTGAATACTTCTGAATAGATTAGGTTTGGATTGCATTTTTGTGGATGTGCTGGTTACTCAATCACATCGTGCCACATTGGAGACTTTGGGATAAAGTGGGGTCATCATTAATCCTTTGGTTGGTTACTCCATCGAGCAAGGATTACAAATATACTCGTAGGAATCAAAATTCTTTTATATTATTTTAACAAAAGATTTGTGAACAATAATGCAAAAATTATAAAAGTGGGGTTGACCGAGGAGAATTGTGAGATAGATAATTTAGGGTGAGAATTATAAATTTTATTAGTTTGAGACGAGAATGCATCGCATACATTTATATAAAGGTTATAATTATAATTGAGAAACAAAACAATCAATTAAAATAACATAAAAGTATAAAAATTGAGCTCGTAACCGATTACATTTGACATTGAAATTAAATCCATTTTAGTGGTAATCGGTTAACGCCACAGATTAATCAGTTATAGCAACGAAAACTTCACTTCTCTGCTACTTGGATGAGTTATTGACCTTGTTGTAACCGATTACACGCTTGTGTTAACCGGTTACAACACTTGAATTAGTTGAAAAACATTCAACACACCACTTTAATTCAAGTGTTCCAAGTCTTCCATTCTCATATTCATCTTCCACCTCTTAAATACATCATTTGTGACTCCCTAAGTCGACAAATCAGCACTTGGTCTTCACTTCTATAATATCTCAATCATAACCTTCCTTTACTAACAAGTTCCCTCAAGTAATGAAACCTCATCTTAGTATGCTTGCTCCTCCCATGTGCAATTAGGTTCTTAGCAAGATTAATCACGAAAACGTTGTGAACTAGGAGCGTAACAACCTCACTCTCATTGTTGTCTAGCTCCTCCAATAGATTCGTAAGTCACGTGGCTTGGCATGCACATATCGAAGCGATAATGTACTCGGCCTCACAAGATGAGAGTGCAATTACCAGTTCCTTCTTCGAACACCATGAGATTGGTGGCACATCAAACATAAAGATGTATCCAACTATACACTTTCGATCATCTTTATCTATGCACCAATTAGAATCGATAAAATCGAGCAAATTGCATTTTTTCCGGTATCCGCTGCAAGAAAGAGAATTCCGCAGCCAGCAGAACCTTTGACGTATCTTAGAATCCTCTTAATTGCTGCCAAGTGAGACACCTTCGGTCTCCCAATGAATCTAATCACAATACCAACACTAAACGACAGGTCTGGTCACGTATTGCACAAATAATTCAAGGATCCAATCAACCTCCTATATTGAGTTGGATCAACATCTTGCTCATCCTCATTCTTAGACAACTACAACTTTGATTCAGCTGGAGTAATGGCAGCATTGCAATGCTCCATTTCAAACTTATTCAATATCTTAAGAGCATATCTTCTTTGGTGCGTGAGCAATTCCGTTTTGGACTTGTGGAACTCAATGCCAAGGAAGTATACCATGAGGTCAAAGTCGCTCATCTCAAATTCTTTCATAAGTTCACTCTTGAACTTTGAAATACGTTTTCTGTTGTTTCCTGTGATCAACAAGTCGTTTACATGTAGACAAAGGATAATTACTCATTCACTCGTATCCATCTTCACTTACACTCCATGCTCGGATATTCATTTCTTGAAGCCAACATCCTTTAGGAAACCATATATCCTTTTATTACAAGCTCTTGGATCTTGCTTCAAACCATATAATGCTTTCTTCAACTTTTAAAACTTCTGCTCTTGGTTTCTCACAACAAAATCAGGGGGTTGTCCTACATATACCTCCTCTTCAAGCGCTTCGTTCAAAAACGCGGATTTGACGTCCATTTGGTAGATAGGTCAATTATGGTTATTTGAAATACCAACAACAATCCTAATGGTTTCAATCCTAACAACTGGTGTGAATACCTCTTCAAAGTCTATGTATTCTCTTTGTAAAAATCCTTTTGCCACCAACCGGGTCTTATGCTTGATTATCTCACCGTTGCAATTTGCTTTCTCTTTGAACACCCACTTCACACCAATTGGCTTCTTTCTTTTTGGATTTGGCCATAAGTGCAAAATGGACAAAATTACCATCATCATTGACTTCGTTGTCTTAGAAAAGCTCACAATCTTGGAGTCATTGAGGAAAACCCCTTTGCCTTGTTGAACTTCTAACGTTTTCCTCATTTTGGGCTTCGATAATGGGCTATTATGCACTCCCCCTTTTGTTTAGAACTTGAAATTTCAAAGTTGTAACCGGTTACAACATTCTGGTAACCAGTTAACTCTTGCATGTAACCAGTTAACGTCTGTTGGTAATCGGTTATGTCACAGTCGGTTTTTATGGTGTGACCACTACCGCTCCTGGTGCTACTTTCTGATTTCTATATTTATCATATGAAGCTTAAAAGGAAGGGGAAGATATCTTAAACTAACCCTACGCGCAAGTGTTTTCCCTACAAATGCGGAGAGTGTCTATACAAAGGGAAACTATTAACACCCATAATATCTATAATAATCTATAGGAACCTTCATTTACATCTATTTTTTTACTGTTTGAATTGCTTTCTTGAGTCTATTTTCTTTCAGGTGGGGAAACTTTCTCCTTTGGGAGGTTGAGGAAATGGTTTTGTTGTTTTAGGATTTTCTATTTTTTTTGGAAAGGTACTTTGACCTAAGGTTTTTGATTAGTGCGCTCGCTAAGATTTCATAATCTTATGAATACGTATTCTCACAAAAGAAAAATGAGAAATCAGAGCGTTCATAGTTCGGAAAAAATGTGTTTGGTGTCTTATTCAAAGCCCAAGATTGAAGCTAAAAGTGTTTGTGTCTTGTTCAAAGCCCAAGATTGAAGCTAAAAGAGTATTTGTGTCTTGTTCAAAGCCCAAGATTGAAGCTAAAAGAGTATTTGTGAGAGAATTTGTCATCTCTAAAGGGAGATATCTCACCTATTCATCACAATTATTGAGGTTTTGATCATAAGGGAAGTTTCTTTAACTGGGATATGTGGAATCCAGTAATGCCACATCTTCCTTTATAAGAGAATTGAAATGTCATGAAGGGAGAAGCTTTAACTCAGTGTAGAGCAATGCCACTTGTTCCTTTATGAATCTTTGTATGCTAAAAGAGGGACATTGACTTGGATGTGTTCTAGAGGCTTGCCGCTTATGTAACACTCTTACAAACCCCACGAAAAATATATGAATAACCAGAGTAAATAATCATGCATTCACAAAAGGGCGTCACATATAACTTTCAAACATCAAAAACCACCTGTTATGCTCATTAACACTTCAATAAATAATCATGCTTTTCAAAGTTTCACTTTGCATGTAGCAACATATTCAATTATATCACAATCTTCGTAAAAGAAACATTTGAATTCACCACCTAAATCAGCATCATTAGGCACTGGGCCCAACATCATAATAACTCGATAAATATAAAAACATAGTATAGAGTATATAATGTATCTCTAAAATATATAAACCAAGCGATCTCAGTGTTACATGACCAGAGCATGACTCGACCCAACGACTAGATACATATACAATATATCACAAAATAATACTATACATCCTAGCTAACCGACCAAAAGATGAAGGCACGCTTCACAAAAAAGACCTCCAACCAACCTACTCTGCAATGCCTCATAGGGCACCATAAAACAGCAGAAGGGTGAGAAATATTATCATAATAATCAATGCATATATATATATATATATATATATATATATATATATATATATATATATATATATATATATATATATATATATATATATATATATATATATATATATATATATATATATATATATATATATATATATATATATATATATATATATATATATATATATATATATATATATATACACACACACACACACACACACACACACACACAAGCATAGAATACACATATTCTACATTTTCACCCAATTCATCATACACATCACAATGTATATATAAACAAATATGGATAATCACCAAGCATATTTCAGCATGCATACATCCTAAATTCTCAATTCAAAAATTCATACACATATGCACACTTTCATATAACAATTATACCTATGCCATGTGACTCAATGCAGCTCAATGCAACTCATGCCATGTGGTACCAACATTTGTTATCATTTTTCGGTTTTTACACTTAAACCGGGTCCGCTCCCTAGACCGATAACAACAAAAGCCCATTCCCTAAGCTTTCAAACCCCGCTCTAGGTTTGGGACAAGTCACTAGTCTCCACGAAACTAGCAAGTATTGCCTCTTGACCAAATGATGCGTATGCAATCAATAATCATATGCACTTAAGACCGTTCTCACATCTTAATCTCATGCATACTCAAATAATTCATCACACAAGAATTATAACATGATTGCACACACAACACATTTCATAATAATCAAAGTATTCATACTTTCAAAATCATCACTACCTTCATCAAGTAGTACACAAGAATCAAATAGATTCAATCACAAATACATATTCATGAATGCTTCACATACAATCGCATACAATTGATATGCATTCACACTATCGCGCCAAACGGCAACGAACTCCATCACAATCATCATACACTTTTAATCAATTTAAACAATGCATATATTTTCCAAAAGGCCACGTTTCACAATCGATTCTATAATCTAGGATGCACGCCATACAGCTACCCACAACATAACATATCACAGCATACAACCATGCAAATCAGAAATACTGATCATACTCGAGCCGAACAATCAATGTTGGATGGAAACGCAACGAGAAATAAGAATGTTGTCACGTTCTCTACACCACTTGCCTAGCGAGTCCTTGGAGAACACTCGCTACGGGTTCGCCTAGCGAACAAGCTCGCAAAGGGAGTCTGGGAGCTACTGGAAGTGCTGGCTACCTGCTCGCTTAGCAAGGTCCTAGCGAACCCTTCGCTACCTCACTCGTTACCAGCGAGATTGGATCATTTGGTTCTGCCCAAGTCTGGGACCGCTTGCTACTAACTCGCTGCTGTCTCGCCTGGCGAATAACTCGCCACCCTGCTCACCTAGCGAAGGTGCTAGCGAGCGTCTGCGTTGTTCAAAACCCTCAATTTCCAAAATCATCAGAAACTCATAAAATCGCCCGATTCAAAACCTACAAGTTCTAGTAGACTTAGCCCAACAATCCTCGACTAAACTACGCCATTTAATCCAACTTCTAACCGTTCAAACATCGATTTCTATCGATTAAACCCATTTCTGCCCTAGAATGGAAATGTAGAAAAATACCCAAACAATCCAAACAAGTCATACATAATCATATACATTGATAAAATAATAAGACTTCACACCCTTACCCGATTAAATCGACTCCTAAGGGTTGATCTTGATGAGTCCAAGCTTTCCTCTCTTTTCTCTTCTTCATCTTTCTTTCTCTCCTTTCCTTCTTTTCTTTCTATCCTTTCTTTTCACTCCTCTTTCTCTTATATCTCTTTCTATTCTATTCCTCTCCATCATATTTTATTCTCTCAAAATATCTACCCATTCATTTATATTAAAGAAATCACATAAATCAATTAATTAACATAAATAATTAATTATTAAAAATTGGGCTGTTACAACCCTCCCCCACTTAAAAGATATTCGCCCTCGAAAATTACCTTAAACGAATAATTCGGGATAAGACTCCCTTATATGACTCTCAAGCTCCCAAGTCACACTTCCACCAGCCGGTCCTCCCCAAGCGACCTTCACCAAAGCAATCTCTTTACCTCGGAGTTGCTTCAACTCCCGATCCTCTATCTGCATAGGTGATGTCTCCACAGTCAGGATATCTCTCACCTGCACATCATCTACTTGGACTACATGAGACGGATCCACAATATATTTCTTCAATTGAGATACATGGAACACGTCATGGAGATTAGCAAGCGACGGCGATAAAGCAACCTGATAGTCTACCTTTCCTATCCTCTGCAAAACCTGATAAGGACCAATAAAACGCGGCGTTAACTTACACGACTTCAATGCTCTACCAACACCAGTTATTGGAGTAACTCGAAGAAACACGTGATCTCCTTCCTGAAATTCAAGTGCTTTCCTCCTCTTGTCATGATAACTCTTTTGACGACTCTGAGAAATCTTCATCTTCTCTTGAATCATCTTAATCTTATCGGTAGTCTGCTGGACTATCTCGGGTCCAACCACAAAACTCTCTCCAAACTCATACCAACACAATGGCGTCCTACACCGTCTACCATACAATGCCTCAAAAGGTGCCATACCAATACTCGAATGAAAACTGTTATTGTAAGTAAATTCAATCAAAGGTAAGTAGTTATCCTAAGCTCCTCCCTTCTCCAATACACAAGCTCTCAAAAGATCCTCAAGTGATTGAATCGTCCTCTCCGTTTGACCATCGGTCTGCGGGTGATAAGCAGAACTCAAACGTAACTTCGTACCCAAAGCACTTTGCAAACTCTCCCAAAATCTCGAAGTAAACCTTGGATCTCTATCTGACACAATGCTAGACGGAATACCATGCAAAATGACAATCCTTTCAATGTATAGCTTTGCCAATCTCTCCAACGGGTAATCCATTCGTATAGGAATAAAGTGAGCAGATTTGGTCAATCTATCCACAATAACCCAGATAGCTTCAAAGTTACTCGGCGTCCTAGGTAAACCAGACACAAAATCCATAGATATGCTATCCCATTTCCACTCAGGAATAATCAAGCCCGACGGTTTCTGATGCTCAATCTTTGACTTCTGACAAGTCAAGCAAGAATACATAAACTCGGCAATATCCTTCTTCATACGAGGCCACCAAAATATTTTCCTCAAATCTTGATACATCTTAGTAGCATCCGGATGAATACTCAATCCACTATGATGCCCTTCTTCAAGAATGCTCTTCTTCAGCTCAACAATATCAGGAATACAAACTCTGTCACGATATCTCATGACACCATTTTCATCAATCCGAAAATCACCACCTTGACCTTGATTGATCAAAGTCAACCGATCAACTAAACCCAAATCAGATTTCTGTCCTTCTCGAATCTCGTCAAGAATACCACTAGTAAGCTTTAAAATACCAAGCTTAACTCCGTAAGAAGTCTTCTCATACACTAAGCTCAAATCGCGAAATTGCTCAATCATTTCCAACTTTTTCACCATCATCATCGACGTATGCAACGATTTCCTACTCAATGTATCAGCTACCGCATTTGCTTTACCCGGATGGTAATTCAAACCAAAATCATAATCCTTCAGAATTTCCAACCATCTCCTCTACCTTGCATTTAATTCTTTTTAATCAAAGAGATACTTCAAACTCTTATGATCACTAAATATCTCAAATCTCGAACCAAACAAATAATGCCTCCAAAGCTTCAGCACAAATACAACGGCGACCAACTCTAAGTCATGCGTCGGATAATTCCTCTCATGCACTTTGAGTTGGCTCGAAGCATAAGCTACAAATTGTCTATTTTGCATCAACACACCTCTTAAACCCATCAAAGAAGCATCACAATACACGACAACCAGTTCTGTCGGATTCGGCAAAATCAAAACAGGAGTTGTCATCAATCTTTTCTTAAGCTCTTGAAAACTTTCTTCACACTTTGCATCCAAAACAAAAGCTTGACCTTTCCTAGTCAACTGCGTCAATGGTAATGATAACTTGGCAAATCCTTCAATGAATTTCCGATAATAACCTGACAAACCAAGAAAACTTCTAATCTCAAAAACTGATTTTAGAGTCTCCCATTGCGATACCGCTTCAACCTTCGACGGATCAACTGCAATACCTCTACTCAAAATCACATGACCAAGGAAACTCACTTCCTTCAACCAAAATTCACACTTAGAAAGTTTAGCATACAACTGCTTCTCTTTTAACACAGATAACACAATCCTCAAATGCCCGACATGTGCTTCTTCACTCTTCGAATAAATCAAAATATCATCAATGAACACAACCACAAACTTGTCCAAACAAGGATGAAAAATCCTATTCATGTACTCCATAAATACACCTGGTGCATTAGTCACACAAAATGGCATCACAGAATACTCATAATGTCCACACCTCGTTCTAAAAGCAGTCTTCTGAATATTCTCGGCCTTCACATGAATATGATGATACCCAGATCTCAGATCTATCTTACTAAAGACACTCACACCCATCAAACGATCCATCAAATCATCAGTCCTCGAAAGTGGATACTTATTCTTGACGGTCATCTTGTTCAATTGTCTGTAGTCCACACAAAGTCTCATAGAACCTTCTTTCTTCTTAACCAACAGAACTGGTGCACCCCATGGTGATACACTCGGACGAATAAACCTATTCTCAAGTAGATCTTCAAGTTGAATCTTTAACTCTTTCAATTCCGATACGGACATACGATATGAAGCCATCGATATCGGACTAGTTCTAGGAATTAAGTCGATCACAAACTCCATTTCTCGTTCCGGCGGTAAATCTCTTTTCTCATCAGGAAAAACTTCCAGAAAATCACGGACAATTGGTAAAGCATCAATTGCTCCATTTTCACCAATGCTCAAAGTTGCCATCAACATAAATACCTTTGCACCATCTTGCATTGATTCCTTCACTTGCTTAGCAGTCATAAATAAGTCTCCTTTATCATCAGGTTCAGGAAAAATAACCGTTTTGTCAAAACAGTTAATATAGACACGATTGAATTCCAACCAATTCATCCCAAGAATAACATCAAGCTGATCTAAGTGAAGACACACTAAATCAACTCCAAAGTCTTTACCAAAAATACTCAATGGACAATTCAAACACACATATGGGGTAGTTACTGAACCCATAGCAAGAGTATCAATAACCATACCACCACTCATAATTGACAACTTAAGATTCAATCTCTTAACACAATCAAAGGAAATAAAGGAATGCGTAGCTCCAGTATCAATTATAGCGACCAAAGGTATACCATTAATGAAGCACGTACCTCGGATCAACCGATCTTCGCTAGCAGTCTCTGATCCTGATAGGGAAAACACTTTCCCAACCCCTTGAGTCTTTCTTGGCTTGTCACACTTGGTACTAATGTGCCCTTGCTCACCACAGTTGTAGCAAGTTACATTCGCACCACTTCTGCACTCAAAAGCTCTGTGGCCTGGCTTGCCACACCTGAAACACTTCTGCTCAACACTCGTGCACTCAGGAGCACGATGTCCTTCAACACCACATCTAAAACACTTCACTGGAGTAAAAGTTCCTCCCCCACTCGACTTCTTTCCCATACCAGCTTTCTGTTTCCCCTTATCAGCAGGAGTCACATACGACTTTCCTCTAAATTTACCTTTTCCCTTTTTATCATTTAAACTCTTATAGTGACTAGACCGAGCTCTACTATCTTCATCATAAATTCTGCTTTTGTTTACCAACTCAGAAAATCGTCTAATTTCTTGATAACCAACGGCTTGCTTGATTCCAGGCCTCAAACCATTCACAAACTTGAGACACTTGGATCTCTCAGCATTGGTAGTGTTGTAATGGGGACAAAACTTAATCAATTCCTCAAACCTTGTTGCATACTCGGCCACAGTTGAGTTACCCTGCTTCAGCTCAAGGAATTCAATTTCCTTCTTACCACGCACATCTTCTGGAAAATACTTCTCCAGAAATGCCTCTCTAAAAACATCCCAAGTAACCACAACCTCATATTCTTCAAATCTCTGACGAGTGTTACCCCACCAGTCCTTAGCTTCTTCTTCAAGCATATGAGTGCCAAACTGCACCTTCTGCGCATCTGAACAATTTATGACTCGAAATATCTTCTCAATTGCTTTCAACCATACTTGTGCTTTTTCAGGTTCATGGGCACCCTTGAAAATTGGCGGATTGTTCCTTTGAAACCTTCCCAAAGTACGGAACTCGTCATCGGCGTTGTTTCCAGCATTCACATTGGCTTGAGGATTCTGTCCAATCGCTCCAGCCAACGTCACCAAAGCTTTGACAATCGCTTCATCATTCCTACCGGCGACCATGGTTCTGGATCCCAACAACAAAACTTCATAAGAACTAAAAATATCAATAGTGTCATACACACATATCAAATATATATAGGGAATAAACACATTAACAACTTGTCCAACTGACCGACCTGCTCGGATACCACTAATGTAACACCCTTACAAATCCCACGGAAAATATATGAATAATCAGAGTAAATAATCATGCATTCACAAAAGAGTGTCACACATAACTTTCAAACATCAAAAACCACCTGTCATGCTCATTAACACTTCAATAAATAATCATGTTTTTCAAAGTTTCACTTTGCATGTAGCAGCGGATTCAATTATATCACAATCTTCATAAAAGAAACATTTGAATTCACCACCTAAATCAACATCATTAGGCACTGGGCCCAACATCATAATAATTCGATAAATATAAAAACATAGTATAGAGTATATAATGTATCTCTAAAATATATAAACCAAGCGATCTCAGTGTTACATGACCAGAGCATGACTCGACCCAACGACTAGATACATATACAATATATCACAAAAGAATACTATACATCCTAGCTAACCGACCAAAAGATGAAGGCACGCTTCACAAAAAAGACCTCCAACCAACCTACTCTGCAATGCCTCATAGGGCATCATAAAACAGCAGAAGGGTGAGAAATATTATCATAATAATCAATGCATATAATCATATATATATATATATATATATATATATATATATATATATATATATATATATATATATATATATATATATATATATATATATATATATATATATATATATATATATATATATATATATATATATATATATATATATATATATATATATATATATATATATATATATATATATATATATATATATATATATATATATATATATATATATATATATATATATATATATATATATATATATATATATATATATATATATATATATATATATATATATATATATATATATATATATATATATATATATATATATATATATATATATATATATATATATATATATATATATATATATATATATATATATATATATATATATATATATATATATATATATATATATATATATATATATATATATATATATATATATATATATATATATATATATATATATATATATATATATATATATATATATATATATATATATATATATATATATATATATATATATATATATATATATATATATATATATATATATATATATATATATATATATATATATATATATATATATATATATATATATATATATATATATATATATATATATATATATATATATATATATATATATATATATATATATATATATATATATATATATATATATATATATATATATATATATATATATACACACACACAAGCATAGAATACACATATTCCACATTTTCACCCAATTCATCATACACATCACAATGTATATATAAACAAATATGGATAATCACCAAGCATATTTCAGCACGCATACATCCTAAATTCTCAATTCAACAATTCGTACACATATGCACACTTCCATACAACAATTATACATATGCCATGTGACTCAATATAGCTCAATGCAACTCATGCCATGTGGTACCAACACTTGTTATCATTTTTTGGTTTTTACACTTAAACCGGGTTCGTTCCCTAGACCAATAACAACAAAAGCCCATTCCCTAACCTTTCAAACCCCGCTCTAGATTTGGGACAAGTCACTAGTCTCCACGAAACTAGCAAGTATTGCCTCTTGACCAAATGATGCGTATGCAATCAACAATCATATGCACTTAAGACCGTTCTCGCATCTTAATCCCATGCATACTCAAATAATTCATCACACAAGAATTATAACATGATTGCACACACAACACATTTCATAATAATCAAAGTATTCATACTTTTAACATCATCACTACCTTCATCAAGTAGTACACAAGAATCAAATAGATTCAATCACAAATACATATTCATGAATTCTTCACATACAATCGCATACAATCGATATGCATTCACATTATCGTGCCAAACGGCAACGAACTCCATCACAATCATCATACACTTTTAATCAATTTAAACAATGCATATATTTTCCAAAAGGACACATTTCACAATCGATTCTATAATCTAGGATGCACGCCATACGGCTACCCACAGCATAACATATCACAACATACAACAATGCAAATCCGAAAGACTGATCATACTCGAGCCGAACAATCAATGTTGGATGGAAACGCAACAAGAAATAAGAATGTTGTCATGTTCGCTACACCACTCGCCTAGCGAGTCCTTGGCGAACACTCGCTACGGGTTCGCCTAGCAAACAAGCTCGCGAATGGAGTTTGGGAGCTACTGGAAGTGCTCACTACCTGCTCGCTTAGCAAGGTCCTAGCGAACCCTTCGCTACCTCACTCGCTACCAGCGAGATTGGATCATTTGGTTTTGCCCAAGTCTGGGACCGTTCTCTACTAGCTTGCTGCTGGCTCGCCTGGCGAATAACTCGCCACCCTGCTCGCCTAGCGAAGGTGCTAGTGAGCGTCTGCGTTGTTCAAAACCCTCAATTTCCAAAATCATCAGAAACTCATAAAATCGCCCGATTCAAAACCTACAAGTTCTAGTAGACTTAGCCCAACAATCCTCGACTAAACTACGCCATTTAATCCAACTTCTAACCGTTCAAACATCGATTTCTATCGATTAAACCCATTTCTGCCCTAGAATGGAAATGTAGAAAAATACCCAAACAATCCAAACAAGTCATACATAATCATATACATTGATAAGATAATAAGATTTCACACACTTACCCAATTAAACCAACTCCTAAGGGTTGATCTTGATGAATCCAAGCTTTCCTCTCTTTTCCTTCTCTTTTCTCTTCTTCATCTTTCTTTCTCTCCTTTCCTTCTTTTCTTTCTATCCTTTCTTTTCTTTCCTCTTTCTCTTATATCTCTTTCTATTCTATTCCTCTCCATCATATTTTCTTCTCTCAAAATATCTACCCATTCATTTAAATTAAAGAAATCACATAAATCAATTAATTAACATAAATAAATTAATTATTAAAAATTGGGTTGTTACAGCTTACATCACTTAGATGAAAGAGAACTTTGTCCATGATAAAGGAGGAACTCCAGCTTGCATTTTGAATCAACAAGTGTGCCACTTACATCAATTATCTGGAAAAAGGGTTTACTTGTTTGTTTCGTAATATGATGTATAGAGGAAATATCTTCCTACGAGAGGACTCAGAGTGTCATCTGTGGGGATGTTAAATTTTGTGCCTTGATCAAAGCCCAAGGTGGAAGCTAAAAAGGGATTAAAAACTGACTCAACCAGGGGAGTATTATATTTGTCTTGTACAAAGTCCTTAAGGATGATTAGGAAAAATCCTTATATTAAGGCTAAGAGGAGGCTGAGGGAATTTAAGTGGAGACTGACTTTTGCTGAGGAAAATTAAATCCATGAGCAGGATCCAACTGCTCTGAGGAATCAAAAGAGAAACTGACTCCTGCTGAAAATTAGAGGCGAGTTGGATTTATTGCAATGCCATAAATGCTTTGATTATTGTGGGGATTTGTTTATTGTAACCTGTTGTTGCAGAGAAAATTAAATGCCCAACATTGTCCTTTAAATACTTATGTTTGTCATCATCAAAAAGGGGGAGATTGTTAGAACAAGATTTGTTCTTAATATTTTTTCTTTTAGTTTTGATGATAACAAAAGTATTAAAAGGGCAATGGTTTATTTGATGTGTGTTTTATTTATGCAGGTTCTTGTTCATGTACATAAATAATCATAATCTGTTTAATTAAGATACACTTGGAGTTGCTTCATTGCTAGCTTATGGTGATCTCTCGTATCTCTGATGCTTACATCATGTACATCTTGTTCTTTATTCTGCTGAGCCTTCAATAATTTGGATTAAGTCTTCTGTTATGTGCTAGAGCAAAAAGGCTTATCTCATTAGGATTCAAGCAACAAGTCTTGAGCCAAGATGCTTAAGCCTCATAAGTCTCATTGCTTAAGTGCTTGAGTTGTGAAAGTCTTATTCAGCTAGTCTGATTGAGAAAAAGTAAAGTCATAGACATGTGCTATAAGAAAATGTTGTTAGAACATAAATTGGTTCTTAGTTATATCTCTATGTTTTGATGATAACACTAATGAAATTTTGTATTAAGAAATTATATACTCTAAATTTGTTCAAGTATTTTTGTTGCAGATATTAAATTTAATATTCTTCTAAAAGCAAAAATGATATGAACATTGAACTACGCAAGGCTCTGAGCGTCAGAAGCATCTCGTTAGAAGACTTTGAGCGCTGTCTACAGAAGACTCTGAAGCAGAAGCTACAAAAGCATCTGAAGCGTAGCTGAAGACTTTGTATGAAGAGTTTCAAGCATTGTTCTTCAGAAGACTCTGATAGTACTGTTCGCTGCAAATACTGAGGATCTGATCTCTAAACTCTGCTCTGATTGTTACTCACGCTGAAGCACACTTGCTGCAACACTCTGATACAGCAAACTCTGATAAACATCAAGACTCTGATCATTCAAGGCTCTGATGTTGATTGCTGTGAGATAGAAACTTGTTGAACAAGATTATTCAAAGTTATATCCGTTGGCATATTCCAAAAGACTCTTTCCTCTTTTATGCTAGACACAAGAACTCAGGCAAAAAGGATTTCTATGAACATTCTAATTCTAGGAAAGGTCAAGTCATGTGAAGACAAAAGGCTACAACTAGTTTGCAGTACACGGTCTTCAAGCTTGCAAACGTCTTGGACTTCTTTGTCTATAAAAGCAAGCCTTCAACAACTTTCTACAGTTGACGAATATTGACTAATCTATTGAAAACTTTCTCAAAGCTCTCATACAAATTATATTTCTTTGTTGAATAGTTCATTCGTCCTTAAACTTAAGTGTATAAATCACAGTTGTGATATAGCTTTCATAGAAGCATTTAAACACTTGCTTAGTTTACATTTGATTGTAAAAGTTCCTTAAGAAGACCAAGTGATGGTCAGTAGTTCTTGAGAAGATTAAGACAGTTGTTCTTAGTGTTTGACACTGTAATCAGTTTGACTATAGTGGATTAAGTCCTTGTGGAGAAAGGCAAATTACTCTTGATAGGGTGGACTGGATTAGTTGAGTTCAAAAAACCAGGATAAAAATCATTGTGTTTTTATTGCCATAATATTTTCTAAACCCTTATTCAACCCCCCCCCCCCCCCCCTTCTAAGTGTTTTTCTCACCTTCAGTTGGCATCAGAGCTTCAGTTTTGTGTGTCCTATCACTTCACCGTGAACAGAAAAGATCCAGTTGAGAAAACTCTTGATATATATTTTTGGTTGATATTATGGCTGAAGCTTCAACATCCAACAACAACAGATATGAAGAAAGGGATATAATCAACACAAAACCCCCTATGTTTGATGGGGAGAAGTTTGACTATTGGAAGGACATAATAGAGAGTTTCTTCCTTGGATATGATGCTGATATTTGGGACTTAGTCATTGATGGTTATGTTCACCCCACTGATGAGGATGGAAAGAAAATTGATAGAAAATCTATGACTGAAGCTCAGAAGAATGGGTTCAGAAATCATCACAAAGCAAGAACAATCTTATTAAATGCTATATCTCATACTGAGTATGAGAAGATTACCAACAGAGAAACAACATTTGATCTGTTTGAGTCTTTGAAGGTGACTCATAAAGGGAACTCACAAGTTAAAGAGACCAAGGCTCTGGCGCTGATCCAGAAATATGAAGCCTTTAAAATGGAAGAATCTGAATCTATAGAAACTATGTTCTCTAGATTCCAGATCCTCACAGCTGGATTAAAAGTGCTGGATAAAGGCTACTCCACTGCTGATCATGTAAAGAAGATCATCAGAAGCTTGCCAATCAGATGGAGACCTATGGTCACTGCTCTGAAGCTAGTAAAGGATCTGAACAATATCACATTGGAAGAACTGATCAGCTCTCTGAGGAGCCATGAGATTGAACTTGAAGAAGACGAGCCTCAAAAGAAAGGTAAGTCAATTGCTTTAAAGTCTAACAAACCTGTTAAAGCATTGCAGGTGCTAGAAGAAAGTTCTGAAGAGTATTCTTTTGAAGAAGAAGATGAACTGTTCCTGCTGTCCAGAAGGATCAACAAACTCTGGAAGCATAAACAGAGGAAGTTCAATAACTTTAAGAAGCCATATCAACATAAAGATTCGTCTGGACACAAAAGATCTGGAAAGAAGGAGGTTGTCTGCTATGAATACAAGGAACCTGGGCACTACAAGAATGAATGCCCAAAGCTTCAGAAGGAGAAGCCAAGAAGGAAGCTTGAGCATAAAAAGAAAGTTCTGATGGCTACATGGGATGATTCAGATGCATATGAATCTTCATCAGAGTCAGAAGAAGAATGTGCCAACATGGCACTAATGGCTGGCGTGGAAGATCAGGATGAAGGAACATCTGGATCTGAATCTGATTCTGAATCTGACTCAGAAGAGGTACTTTCTAATCTCTCTAGGGAAGAACTTATTAAGGTTTTATCAGAAGTCCTGAAAAACTATAACCATATTAAGCTCAAATGCAAGAAGCTTAAATGCAATCTTGAATCTGAGAATAGTCTGTTAAAGTCAGAAGTTGCTGAGCTCAAAGAAAACAATTTGAAAATGAAATTTTTTTTTGAAAAAGCTCAACAAGACTCTGAATCTGAAACTAAGTCAAAATGTAAAAGTATTTTAGAAGAATATGACTATAGTTTTCAGAGGTTTCTGGCTAAAAGCATAGATAGAAGCAAGATGGCTTCAATGATCTATGGAGTTAGCAGAAACAACAGGAAAGGAATTGAATATGGATCTTCCTCTAGAAAGGATTTAAATCCAATACCTGTTGATAAACTTATCATTAAGAAGACTCCCTTATATTCTCATTTTAAGTTTGGTCATCTGAATGATATTAAACACACATGTTCTGGTCAAAACGTTCCTGTGTTTAAACCGAAAGTTAGTCAGAACAAACCTGTTGTAAAAAGACAGAAGTTCAGACAAACTGTTAAGGAAACTAACCCAAAAGGACCAAAAAAGATCTGGGTACCTAAGGATAAGATAATACCTGTTGCAGATGTATTTAGCAACAAAGTCAAGACGCCAATCATGGTACCTGGACTTTGGCTGCTCACGTCACATGATGGGAGAAAGGTTTATGTTCCAAAGCCTAGAGCTTAAATCTGGAGGAGACGTCAAATTTGGAGGGAATCAGAAGGGCAAGATAATTGGCTCTAGTACTATTGGGAATGGTAACCTTCCCTCTATATCTAATGTTTTACTTGTAGAAGGATTAAAACATAATCTATTGTCCATAAGTCAATTAAGTGACAATGGTTATGACATAATCTTTAATCAAAAATGTTGCAAGGCTGTTAGTCAGAAGGATGGCTCAATCCTATTTAATGGAAAGAGGAAGAACAACATTTATAAAATCAATCTTTCAGAACTTAAGGTTCAAAATGTAAAATGCCTTATGTCTGTTAATGATGAGCAATGAGTCTGGCACAGAAGATTGGGGCATATTAATATGAGACGTATATCTCAGATTAATAAACTCAATCTGGTCAGAGGACTTCCTAAGTTGAAGTTCAACTCAGATGCTTTTTGTGAAGCATGTCAGAAAGGAAAATTTTCAAAATCTTCTTTCAAAGCTAAAAATGTTGTTTCAACCTCAAGACCATTAGAGTTACTTCACATTGATCTGTTTGGACCAGTGAAAACTGCATCCATCAGAGGCAAGAAGTATGGATTAGTCATTATGGATGACTATAACAGATGGACATGGGTTAAATTCCTAAAACACAAGGATGAGTCACACTCTGTGTTCTTTGACTTCTGCAAACAAGTCCAGAATGAAAAAGATTTTAAAATTGTTAAAGTCAGAAGTGATCATGGTGGCGAATTTGAAAACAAATTGACATTTCTCATGATTTCTCCTGCCCTAGAACTCCACAACAAAATGGAGTTGTAGAGAGGAAAAATAGAACTTTGCAAGAAATGGCCAGAACCATGATCAACGAGACTAATCTGGAAAAGCATTTTTGGGCAGAAGCAATAAACACAACTTGTTATATTCAGAACAGAGTGTCTGTAAGACCTCTTCTGGAGAAGACTCTCTATGAATTATGGAGGAACAGAAAGCCCAACATTTCTTATTTCCATCCTTTTGGATGTATATGTTATATGTTGAACACTAAAGAGAATCTAAACAAGTTTGATTCTAAAGCACATAAGTGTTTCATGCTTGGGTATTCTGAACGCTCTAAAGGCTACAGAGTATACAATACTGAAACACATATTGTGGAGGAATCTATACATGTTAGATTTGATGATAAGCTTGGAAATAAAAAGCCAAAGCAGTCTGAAAGTTCTGCAGATAGAGAAGTAATTCTCACAGACTCTGAAGGCTCAGAGGCATAAAAGGTTCAAGTGAAAGAGCCAGAAGCAACGCCATATGTGTAACACCCTTATTCTACCCCACAGAAATTACGGTAAAATAACACGGATTTCAGAGTAAAATATTAACTTTCATTAAAAAGTCACAAAGGGCGTACATTTCTCAAAGTCAACAAAATTGGTCAATACTCCGTAACACACGGGTTTTCTCAAAATACATCAAAACATCATATACAGCGGAACTCAAAACATAACTCAATGTTTTCCTCATAAGGGAACATCAGTAAAATAACCTAATGATATGCAATCAACTCAAAGAATCCAACCCGATGTTACATATCAGAGCAAGACCCTCTACATTAACCATAAGGCTAACGACTCTAAAACGTCACAATACTCCTCGACGGCGTCCACGGCTAAACTTGCTCATCTGCACGTTACCCATGTGGAGGTAACATTCAAACAGTCAAGGTGAGTAAGACAATTCATAATAATCAATGTATAACAATTAATGCATAAACGGCATATTACTCATAGTTATATTCAACACATTGATATTCTTCAATTATGCCTTAAAGGCCACAATGTCATAATTATACACAAAGGCTCATAAATGCAAATGCAACATAGACTCAATGAATGTGGTACCAATCATCACAACTCGATGGACACTAGGCCATCAACCCTCCATAGATCCCCATCAATAGGATCAGAGCACATCAAAATACTTCACATCCACACAGTGGGATTGAAGTCAAAGTAATCGAGGTCCTGAACCGAAGTTCGGATGCACATGAATGCATGATGCACACTTCACAATAATCCTCAAAATAACAGCATATGGTGCATCATCATTCATCATATTCATCATCATTACACATCATATCTCATCGTCATATTCATCATCATAAATCATGTCATCATAACTCATCGTAACAATCATCATCATACATCATGTTGTTGCACCCCAAAATTTGCTCAACCTTTTCTTACCTGGTTTATGTTTCATTTGCATTCACATTTGCATAGTTATGTCATTTGCATATCATGATATCATTCATATAGAAGGGTATCAAGTGTGATTCTTATCAAGAGAAGCCTAGCAAGAGGTTTTCTTCAAGATTGAGAAGTTATCAAAGTCATCAGGAAGTGGTTTGAGTGCCTAAGAGTTCAGATGCTTACATGAAGATTTTCTCCTAGCTTGAGGATCAATTGAAGACCATAAGAGGGATGTGAAGTGTTGAATATGAGAAGAGGATGTGTATGGAGCTCATAGAATTCCTAGAGGGCCATGGGAGAGCTCAATCAAGTCATTGTATCAGATGCAAGAGCCACAGTTGAGGTGCAAGCAATTAGGGTTTCATTTGGGTCAATCCTAGGTCAACTGTGCAGTTGAAGAGTATCAAAGCCTATTTGTAGGTCATGGAGTTCAGGAAATGATATAATGATACATTTGTGGTGTTGTGCCAAGAACAAGTCAAGAAGAGTCAAGAGTGTGGGAAGTTGCTAAATTAGGGTTTCAGTGTAAAATCCCCTGTTTAGTGCCTAACTTCAAGACCACATAAGTCAAGATACAAGTTTCAAATGGATTTTTGGCCAACATGAAACTTGTAGAGCATCTCAATACCTTTAATTTGAGTACTAGAAGTCCTCAAGGGGATTTGTAGGACTCAATTTATGACCCAGACAAGTTACAAGTCCTCAGATGCCTCTGAAATTTGTCTGTGAAAATCATCTGACTTCAAAGCTATTTTTAATCTAGAAGGAAGTTTCACTTGAACTTTTGGCCAACATGAAAGTTGTTCCTCATGATCTTAGCTTTCTAAATTGTACTAGAAGTCTTCCATCTGATTTGTAGAACTCAAGTTATGAGATTTACAAGTCAGGGGTATTTTGGGAAAGTGAGATTATAGGTCATTTTGGATTATAGGTCCATATCTCCAACTTGCACTCTTCAAATGGAGATTTGTTCACCATGGAACTTGCTCAAAACATGATTTTAAGTGCAATCAAGTGGTCATGTGGAATTGGTTTGGCTCATAGCAAAAAGTCACTTAAAATGGCCTAAAAAGGGACATTTTCAAATGGATTAAGGAGGGAAAATTGACTTTTTGAGTTAAAGGACCAAAACATGTCAAGTAGCTACATTTTTTGAATGGAAATTGAATTCTAAGCACTTTGGCATTAGCATAATTTTGAGTTCAGGCCAAGTTTTATGAGTTGTCATATGGTTACTTCAAATGCAAGTTACACATCCAAGTTCCTTACCATTGCAATTCAGGCTATCTCTTGTTTCAATTTCGCTCCAAAATCAATTTGCAAGCTGATAAAACCTTCTGGAACAAGAAACAAGCTTGCATTACACGACTGTTACATTGAAGTTGCAAGCAAAAACCAGAAAATGGAATCACTGGATTTGGGCCTCAAATTGAATTCAAAAGCCCATGGAAAGGTTCTATATATTCATTGAAGTGATTCTAGAGCAAGGGTGGTGTTCATTGCACGCAGAAACCGGAATTAGCAAGTGAAATTTCAGAGGAGCAAACTCAAATCGGATTTTCAGTTTGGAGCAAGTTCAAGGCAAATTGAAGGTTGCAGACTCTTTCTCTTGGATTATTGAAGATATCTGGAGAATTTTGAAGGATGAATCGTGCTCCAAGTGCATCTGTTTCTAGATCTGCAACAGGTTAGTGACATTCAAAATTCCACATGATTTAGCATGAGATGGTTAGATTTGAAGTTGTGGTTAGGATCTAGGCAAGATGTAGATCGTTTTAGGATCAGTTTGGAAGCATTTGATGATAGTTGATCATGACATAGCAATTCTGTTTGGATTCGAATCTCTTGATTCATGAGTAGTTAGAGCAAGATGATTAGATCTTAGTGATGTAGGAAGTGTGAGGATGATTTTTTTGCACTTAGATTTGCAATTGGTGATAATTGATTTGGATGTCATGTCTGAACTTTCCTTCGTGTTTTACTACCTATTGAGAGATGGATGAAATGGATTGGAGATTTGAAATCCTTGTTGAAAACTGAGTGAGAATGATATAGAGTTTGCCTATTTTGGCTGACTGTAAGTTGCACCTCGCCGGAGAAGACAACCGAAGTCTTCTCCGGCTACCACGATCCACCGTCCCTGATCTCCACTAAGGCCAGGCTGAATAATAAGGAAGACGAGTGTTGAGCCATCAGATCTTGAGTTTGACCTTGACTTCCACCATCATCCAATGTCCACGACTTAAAGTTGCATTTGATTTTTCTGAAGCCAAAACACAGTGTTTCAATTAATGTGTTGGCAAGCTCTCACGCGTCCAGATCCTTGACTTTTCAACGCATCCAACGACTTTGATTTATTTTCAGCATTTGATTTATTTTTATTCCATTTGTTTTATTTTAATTATTTTGTTGATTCTAAAAATCATAATAAATTCATTCTTGATCCAAAAATTATTTTAAAAATACCTCCATGATCTTGAGAGAATTTGTGATTTTCTGGAATCAACAAAATGCATTTTCATGCATTTTTTCAATTTAATTTGATTTTTCTTATTTTGTTTAATTCTTTAATATTTGCATATTTGATCATCTGTTTTGCTTATTTTTGTTCTGCCATTTGGTATTGATTCTGGCTGAGATATTTTAGTATGTTTTAGGGTAGATATTCATGATACTTTAGAATTTTTGTTAGAATTTTAAGACAACATTAGGTTCTATTTTAGGTGTTGAGTTTAGAACCTTCCCAAACTTGTGGATCCCCTTGACCTATTTCAATTTAGGATTTGTTTAGAGAACTTAGAAGTTGAATTAGGCTTTAATCTTTTAACCTTAGATTGTTCAAACATGTATGTTCCCCTAGGAAATTTATTAGAATTTTACAACTTTGTTTCCTATTTTAGTTGAATTTTGCAAGTTGCTTGTGCTTGTGGTGTTCTATCTTGTGTGCCTTTGCTTGTTTGGTCTTGTTGGTGACTTTGGAGCTTGTGGAGCTTGCCTTCCTTTTTGGAAGGTCTTCTGGATTTGGTGTATCTGCTGTGGCTTGAAGATTGAAGCTTGGAGTTGAAGTTTTCTTCCTCTTTTAGGAGCTTTTTAGAAGCTTATAGGATTAGGATTTTAGGAAGAGCCATTAGAACTAGTTTCTTCTTTCTTTCATCAAACATAGAATGCATTGTTTGCTTCTATCCTATCCTATGATGCAAAGTCCTCTTAAGGAAGCTCCATCTCTCCTTTGGAGGGATGAGTGGCATGCCTTAATGAGTAGAACTTTTGAGGATGCACTTTCTTTCATGTTGGTTCCTGATGAATTCCTTTGGTTTTCATCAGGTTTTCTAGCACTGTAACTTGATCTCAATGGTGGTTTCCCTTCTTGTGGAAATTGCTAGAGTGTGAAGATGAAGAGTTGAAGAAGCTTGAAGATGAATATTCTTTGCTGTCAATTCACTTTGCTGATCAGAGCTGCTGTTAAAGGTTGAAGTTGCTGTCTGTAGAAAACTGTTGCTGCTGCTTGGGCTGTTTCCTCTGTTTTTCTTTTGTTGTATTGTCTGTTTGCTTGTGTTGCCTACCTTTAGGTTTAAGGTGGAGCTTGTCTCCCCTTGCCTGTTGTTTTCTTAGGTTTGAGGTTGAGTCGGACTCCCTTGCCTCGCTTGTACTGTTGCATAGCATGCATTTTACTGTTTATTGTTTACTGCTTGCTTTGTTTTGCTGTTCTCCCCTAGGATCTCTGATTTCCTCTGTGTAAGAGGGAATTATGATAGACATTAGGTTTTGACCCATGCATGATAACTGTAGGTAGATTCCCTTTCAACCATAGTTTTAGGGTGCCTTTCTCTTCTCATCTCAAAACAATTCAAAAATACAGTAATAAGGTTAATTGAAGTCGTACGTTACGAGCCTTAAGCTATCTGGGAAAAGGTTGGTGGAAGGTCTCTCTCCAGTAATCTGGATGTTTAGTGTGGTACCCTTTGGGTGACATACGAAGCATTCACTCCTGGGTCATAGTCTCTAGTGCGACTGAGATTGCAAACATCCTAAAAAACATTTCTTTCGTAAAAGATTCAAACAAACATTCAAACTCTGTTTTTGTCCTCTTGGACCCTTAATCAGGAAAACCCTTTCTTAAGGAGATAAAAAACTGTCAGACAAACTTGTGTCTTCCGTAGGCCGAACTACGTTTGCTCTGATCTTTCATGCCGTATGAAAGTACGTAGGCACGAGATGCGACATCTCGGCGAGCAACCTTCCCCCATAACCCGTAGTTAGGAGAACTACGTTGACTCTGATTTCTCGTTCCAGACGGGAATACGTAGGCATAAAGTGCGATACTTTGCCGAGTCATTTTCTTTTCTTTTTAACCCAGACCTTTAGAGTAGATAGATAAACACACCCTTAGACAGAAAACAAGCGTGGATCCCGTCGAGTACGACGGACGTGAGGGGTGCTAATACCTTCCCCTTGCGTAACCGACTCCCGAATCCAGGATTTGGTTGCGATGACCATTCCTTTCCCTCTTTGCTTTAGGTTTACTCTGAGCGTTTCCTTTTCCTCTTATGGGATAAATAACGCATGGTGGCGAATCTTCTGTCATAGCCGGCGCCGATTTTCGCAGTAGCGACGGCTGGCGACTCTGCTGGGGACTCCAACGGTTCCCTATGCGAGTCAATCCTAGTGCTTGTTTTCCCGTCTGGGGTTTTGTATGTATTTATCTTTCTGTCTTTACTTTCACTACTGTATATTATTGTTATTGTGCTGTGGGTAGAGGGTTAGTTTGAGAGATAAGCCGGACCTGGGCTTGAGTGCACATAGACTTAGAAGTAGAGAGTAGTGGTTAGCCTGCTTGCTTTGCTCGCACCTGCTAGCTACGAAATTTACGCTCAGACGAGATTCTCTTTGATGGCATCTTGCCTGGCCCTTTGGGCTCGACAGGTTGTTGGATTTGAGGGTTGTCGACTCTGGGAACCTATCATTTGGGATTCGGCTAAGTGAGGCCTCTTCAAGGGATGATGATGCCACACCTTCTGGGTATCGTATCATCGTGTTAGACTATGGCACAGATCTAGAAGGGGGGGGGGGGGGGTTGAATAGATCCCCAATTAAAATTTGAGTCGGCGCTACCAATTTAAAATTCGTTTTAAAAAAGTTTTAAGTGCGGAAGCGGCCGAGGAAAATATAGTCTAAAACGAACGGTTATTGGAAAACCGGATATGCGTAAGCCTTTGGATTAACGACAATTTGGAAAAATAGAATCACAACACTAATTACACTTATCAATTATTTACTTCAGTTGTAAGGATTCCTAGTTCCAATGATTCAAAGAGCAAACCCAAAACTAGATGCACAAGTAAGATAATTTTGGTTCAAGCAATATGTCAAACACTTGGTGTGCAAAACACTCCAAGTGATATTTATGTTGAGTAAGTGATTCCAACCAGCCTAGTACAATGTCTTGTTGTACTTTGGAGTCAAAAACA
Organism: Lathyrus sativus; assembly: GCA_963859935.3. Taxonomy (NCBI): domain Eukaryota; kingdom Viridiplantae; phylum Streptophyta; class Magnoliopsida; order Fabales; family Fabaceae; genus Lathyrus; species Lathyrus sativus. Next base: position 473,521,854 of record OZ012741.1, on the reverse strand, counting down.
GAGTTTTAACCTCTTACTCAATTGATATCACAATTTTGACAATAGAGCTTATACAAAAATCACTTATTTTGAGCTATAACGTAAATGCTGAAAATAGAGAAGACAAGTATTTGGTGAGGCAGTTCCCCCGTCGTCCTCGCTTCGGGGTACGTCTGCCCTCAATTCTAAAACTAGAATTGAGATAGATTTTATAGATATCACCTGTTGAATGTAACAGTTTATACAAGGATTGAGCAGCAAATATACAACAGAAATCTCAATGTGTTGAAAGTTGCCTTCACTCCTTGCCCCTTGATTCAAGATGAATCAAGTTCAATGATTTGTGTTGATGGACCTCCGACTCCAGCCACCTTATTGAATAACACTTTGTTGTTCAAACCTTCGGCTCCGGCTGATCTCAATAGCACCAAATCGACCTCGAGATCTTCCCTTCAAAATCACCGAATCTGCTACTAGACTTGTGAAGAACACCTCTTCACAATCACATTCGCTCGATTGACTCTTGATGAAGAATCTCGTCCAAAAACCCCCAAAATTCAAACCAATCTTGGAGGACAAAACCCCAACGGTTTTATTCAAGAAAGAACCTGTCACAAGCTTCAACTCGAACTTGATTCTCCAATCTAAGCTTCGAACCTTATCACCTTGAATCTCTCACAAAAGCATTTCAAAAATGATTGTGTGTAATTGAAATGTTGTGAGATGTTGAAGATGAAGATGATGAATCTTGGACACCTATTTCACTCTTTCTTGTTTTTGAACACATGAATCAAAAGAATATCAAATGTTGAAATGACACAAGTGGTTAAACAAGTATATATAGTGCCAACATAATTCTAGACATAACAGTATTTCAAATATAAGAGGGAAGCATTTTAAAACATATTTTCCGCGCGAACGGTCGATCGCAGCAGGTCTGTGCGTCGACGCATGGCCTGTGTTGTTTGGAAATCTGGAAAATTCATCAGTGTGCATCGACCATACAGTCGGCGTGCGTTGACCCGTTGAAATCTATTTCCATTATGCGCCGACCCTATGGTCGACTCATGCCTTTACGTGCTGACCCGTTGGAAAGTTATTCCTTCATGCGCCGACCCTATGGTCGACTCATTGCCTTGTGCGCTGACTAGTGCAAAATTGTTCTGATGCATGCTGTCGCTACTGCGAAAATCGGCGCCGACTGAATAGAAGAGTCGCCACCGCGCGTTATTTATCCCACGGGAGGGAAAGGAAATGCTCAGAGTAAACCTCGCACAACACGGGAAAGGTATGGTCGTCGCAACCAAAACCTGGATTCGGGAGTCGGTTACGCAAGGGGAAGGTATTAGCACCCCTCACGTCCATCGTACTCGACGGGATCCACGCTTGTTTTCGGGTATGGATTGTTATTCTATCTACTCTAAAGGTTAGGGGTTTAAAAAGAAAAGAAAATGAAAATAAAATGACTCGGCAAAGCATCGCACTTTATGCCTACGTATTCCCGTCTGGAACGAGAAATCAGAGTCAACGTAGTTCGCCTACCTACGGGAAAGGAGGGAAAGACTGCTCGCTAGGATATCGCATCCCATGCCTACGTACTTCCACACTGTATGGAAGATCAGAGCAAACGTAGTTCGGGCCACGTACGACACAAGTCTATCTTGATTGATTTTATTCCTTCTGAAAAAGGTTTTTCTGATTAGCAGTCCAAGCGGACAAAAATGACGTCTTGATGAGTTCACATTCTTTTACGAAAGAAGTGTCTTTTATTGTGTTTGAAATTTTATTGTATTTTTCTGTTTGTTTTGAGAAAGAAGAGACAGAACTCTAACCTACGGTTGCGAAGGGAATCAAACTAACCTAGTGTTATCATGCATGGGTTAAGACCTAGAGTCTATCATGCCCCTCTCTGGCGCAGAGAGAAACAGAGATCCTAAGGGAACAGACGGAAACAGAAACAATATCAGATATATACAGTAAAGCGGTAAAATGCATGGATGCAACAATACAAGAGAGGCAAGGGAGTCCCACTCAACCTTGAACCTAGAAAACAATAGGAAAAAGTAAACAGGATTCACTCTCAACCCAACAGGGTAAACAACAAACAATACAGTCAGGAAAATCAATCAATACATCAGAAATGAAATACAACAAACATAAACAGCCACAGCAGCTCTGTATCACACCAGTCTTCAAGTCATCTCCAGACAGCAACAAGCTTCAGCAAGCATCAATCTCCATCTCTACAGCCTTCAAGCAAGGTCTTCATTATCAACCTTCCATCTGCAATGGCTTTTCTTCAAGTCTCAATCTTCAGGAGAAACATCAGTCAACCAGATGAAGTGAATGAATGTTAGACAGTCAATTACCTACCAAGGGTGGTTCATCAACTGTTAACATTAAACAGACAGTTTCCTCTCAAAAGTTCTATCTTTCAAATACATTCACTGATCCTTCCAAAGGAAGGAGGTGGATATTTGAAAGAGACTTTGAATCATAGAGAAAGGATGGATGCAGACAAGGCATTCCATGTTTGAGAAACAAGCTTTCTAATCTAGAGCTCTGCCTAGCTCCTAAACCCTAATCTCCTCAGCAGCTGCTAGCAAGAATCTCCTCTTCACCTCTGGAGGTTGGTCTTCAGTCTCTGGATCACCAATGGCTTCAACATCACAAGTCTCCAGCTTCCCAATCCCCAAGCAATCCCAATACCCACACAGACAAACAATAATCCCCAGAGGGCACACCACACCAATCAATCAAATATAGACAGTAATATACTAATAGCAGTAGGGGAATCCTAATGATTTCTAAGGGGATCTATCCTATGCCCATAGCCCCTATAGCCCATACCCCAAAAATCAAATGAAAATTTCCTAAAAGAAATAAACTATCTCACCTAAGTTGATTTAAAACCCTAATTTTGTTCATGGTATTCACACCTAAACTAAACACCTAAAATTAATTCCTAAAAATATGAACTAAATTGCATATACAAGCTAACAATGTCTATTAATCAACCTAAAAAGAATGGACAAAAAATATTAAAGAAACTATTAGAACCAAAATTAACAAAATCATGTATGAAATGAAACACCTAAAATAGGTATTTATTTGGAAAATATGGGAAAAATATCAAATAAAAAATAAAACGCAATTTTTATTTTTTATAATTTTCTAGACATCTTGAAGAAAATTATGCAAAAAGAATGATCAAAAAATAATGTTTTTCCAATTTTATATGATTTTCACAAAATGCAAGCAAAATTAAAAGAAATGAATATCAAACAAAAGAATTAAATTGGGGAGGGGTGCTATAAGCAGACACGCTTAGTTATAATTGTTGAGTGGGCCAGAACACAGGGGTGCGAATAGAACAAAGCAATAGGCCCAGCGCGCTTCAGAATTTCAACAAAAAAAACAAAAACCTCAGAACGGTGTATATAGCAAATAAACTAGTTAAAATCAATGGGCCTGCGCTGGGAGGGGTGTCAAAAGCAAGGGAAACTTGAGCCCATTAGAAATATTTTAATGAAACGGTGCGTAGCACCCTTTGAATTTCCCTCCGTTTCCAAATTAAATCGTGGCCGTTTGATTAGATCCCCAGTCAAGGTCAAATACCCCATCGTGTGGCTCAGACATCGTCTTCAACCTTGAGCAACCCTAGGGTTTCAGAAAACCCTAACCATGCACGAATCTTACACTCCCCTGTTCTCCTTCGTCCCTCCATGAAATCACACGATTCAAAGAGCAAAGATGCTCTATTAACTCTCATCTACACAACCATACCCTTATCTCTTTCTGAAACTCACTCAAGAAGCAAACCCGATAGAGGTAACAGAGAGAATCCACCATGAACACCTGTCATCAACCATACCAAACCTTGCCAATCTTTACCCTAGCATAACCTACATCTTTCACTGATCATTCTAAGCACCTAATCTAAGATTATCTCTCATTATTCTTGATGTTCTAAGCTCCAACAGAATTAGTGCACCATTGATAATCTCCATTAAACCTCTCCAAACTCTGTGAAAATCATCATCTAACCTAACTTAACCAGTCTAAGCTAACAAAACCCTATCATGCTGACTAAACTATGCAAATCGAGCAGAGATACCAACCTGGTTTAAAATGGAGATACAGCTATGGAACTCCTCGATCCAATGCTTGCAGGGACTTGAAACTGATCCACACACTACCACTTTGATTCTGTATGCAAAGATCTTGGCTCAAACTTCTTGTATCATGTGATTCCAATTTCTTGCACCTTGAATGATTAAACTTGTATGGCACTATCCTTGCTTAATTCAGCCAAATTCTTATGAGAATTGTAATCTATGGATGATGGTGATGAAGATCAGATCAAGAGGTGTGAGAATTGATGGAGATTTGAGAGAGTTTGAGGTACTTTTGCAAAATGGAGAAAAATGAATGAAACTTGTGATTTTGGGAGAATGAGATCACCAACCATGGCATGAACCATCTCACATCAATATATACATGAGGTTAGAAACTCCTAGAAGCTTGGAGAAGCTTCCCTTGCACAATTTCCCTTGGATTTGGTTTATGTATCTTCCATTACAAGTAACCATGGATAACTCCCAAAATGTGAACTAAGCTCAAAATTCTACTTTAGACAATGTCTTTAAAATGATCTTTCCATTCAAAATGACCTATAATTTTGCTTCATTTGGCCAAAGTATGAAAAATCTCATTTTTAAGTCCATTTTTATTCATTAAATCCAACAATTTTAAAACCTTGTGCTATGAATCTTTCCAATCTCTCATGGTCACTTTTCTAGACTCAAAATGTCATTTGGAACAAGTTTGATGTTGTAAAGTTTTCCATTTGAAGCTTTCTTGTATGAGTTTTGGGCATAGGGTAAAATGACCTGTAATTCTCAAATGACCAAAATACCCTTTGCTTGCCAAGACCATAAGTAGAGTTCCACAAATCATATGAAGGCATACTATACCATTATAGAAAGCTAAGACAATGAGTAATAACTCTTATGTTTACCAAAAATTCATTTGAAATCTCCTTGAAGGGTAAAAATTGCTTGGAAGTCAAGTCATTTTCACAGACAAAATTTCAGATACCTCAGATGACCTGTAACTTGCAAGGACCATAACTTGAGTTCTATAAATCTCCTTGATGTCTTCCACCACTCAAATTAAAGGTCTTGAGATCCTCTACAAGTTTCATGTTGGCCAAGGATCCATTTGAAGCTTGTATTTTGACTTATCGTGCTTGGAAATTTGACCTAAACTAGGGGATTTTACACATAAACCCTAATTTAGAAACTCCTCTTCTCCTTGATTTCTCTTGAATTCTCCTTGGCATACCACCATATTCTCTTCTACATGTCAAATGATGAACCCCACATCTCTCCAATAGACCTTAATGCCCTTCCATCAGTCATTTGACCTAGAGTTGACCCAGGGTTGACCCAGATGAAACCCTAGTTGACTGTCTTTATCCACAACTCTTGTGAATACCCCAATGACTTGTCTCCTTCTCCAATGACTTTCTAAGTTTCCCATGATGTCCACATACTCCCCATGCCTTCCATTCACAGCTCATACTTTCCTTGATGGTCCCCAGGTACCCTCAGATAGTAGATGGATGCACTTGCTTGATCCATTGACTTCTCAGCTTTCAAATTCTTTCTGATGACTTGAAGGAGATTGAATTTGAATGATAGCCTCTTGATAGGCCTCTAGAGATGAGAATGACTTGCTATGATTATGCTATGCAGATGAGTAACCTATGCAAATGCTAATGAGATTGAAACATAAACCAAGTGAATAAGGTTGGGCAAATTTTAGGGTGCAACAGCTGCCCCTATTCAAGCGACTTGGACCCGATTGGGTGAAGAGCTCGGAGCCTTCAGACATTCGCGGTACGAGACGGTTGAATACTAAGAACCCAGAAATTTGCCAACCGCAGAAATAAACTGCGCCCTGTTTGAGGAACGACATCCATCAGCTGAATCTGACTGTCACGACAACCCACTGATCTCGTAGCGACCATGCTGGGGATTATTTGTCCTTCTACGTAAGGAATAACTGTTCCACGTTAGGAATAACACCGTCCATATTAGGACTCACCTTTCTACGTAAGGAATGAACTTCTACTTCGTCAAATTCTTCCACGTCGGGAATACACTCTTTCTTTCCACGTCAGGAATACAAGCCTCTTTCCATGTAATGAATCATAATCTTTCCACGTAAGGAATCAATCTTGATTTGAATCTGTCCACGTGAGGACCCCAGTCTTTCCACGTAAGGAATACAATCTCAATCTGTCCACGTAAGGACTCTGACTTGATACGTCCACGTAAGGACTCAATCTTTCCGCGTAAGGAATACAATCTCGTTCTACGTAAGGAATCACATTTTTCCACGTAAGGAATAATTTCTTTCTTCAATCGGTCCGCGTCAGGACTAAACTTTCCACGTAAGGAATCAATCTCTTTCCACGTAAGGAAACCATCTTCTTTCCACGTAAGGAAACATCGTCTTTCCACGTAAGGAGACCATCTTCTTTCCACGTAAGGAAACATCGTCTTTCCACGTAAGGACTCCAACTTGTTCCACGTAAGGAATCACATCTTTCTTTCCACGTAAGGAATACAATCTCGATCCGTCCACGTAAGGACTCCAATCTTTCCACGTTAGGAACACAATCTCTTTTCCACGTAAGGACTCAAACTTGTCCACGTTAGGACTACATCATCCACGTTAGGACCCACCTTTCCACGTTAGGAATAACTCTCTTCTTGATTTGTCCATGTAAGGACTCACCTCTTGACTTACTGAGGAAATAAAATTTGTCCACGTTAGGACCCATGCATCTTTGACCCACTGGGGAAGTGAGACTTGTCCACGTCAGGACTCACATCTCAACCTGCTGAAGTAATAGAACCTGTCCACGTCAGGACTTGCGCGTCTTCGACTTGCTGGGGAAACAAAACTCGTCCACGTCAGGACACACATTCTGCCAACAACACGAAGAAGGATAAATTTGTCTACGTCAGGACTCTAGTATCTTGTCATCACAAAGAACTACAGACTTGTCCACGTCAGGACGCACATTTCATCATCACGAATAAAGCTATCTGCTGGGAATAAATGGCCCACGCCAGGACCCCCACACGAAGAGTAATCAACCTTTGTCAACGTTATGACCTCACATTCAATCCATACTGAGAACTCGAATCTGTCCACGTTAGGACTAACACATATCGTCAACCTGAGGAGATGTCCACGTCAGGACTCCACCTTCCAACTATCCTGAGAAATCGAACCTGTTCACATTAGGACTAGCACCTCCCATCAGCCCGGGGAGTTAAAACTGTCCGCGTTAGGACTCCGCTTTTCTAGCACGAAGAAAACCTGCCAAGAAATTGTCCACGTTAGGACTCATCCTTCCATTGGTCCGCCAACTTCTTATCACTGACGTTACAGCACTTTGAGGCTGACTCTACTGGGGATATCTGAAAACCGAACTACTGGACGCCTGTTCTGATAACTGGCGGTAGCCTCTGAAATTCTGGTTCATGAAACCTTTTAATGCTGACGTAACAACAACCTTGAAGGGAACAATCTGCTGGTTGGACTAGAGAAACTTCAACAAGAAACCCTGGCGGGGAAATAAGTAACTCTGCTTAGGGACGAAGAGAAATTTGTCCTGCTGACTCTGTGGGGAGTAGTGCCAAAGCTGACACTTCGTCAAATGTCTCACGTCGAGATCTTGAATGTTTAGGTAATTCATTTAAGCAAGAGCTCTCTCTACCTGCAAGAGAAACAATACTTGAAACAAAAGGTCAGCCAGCCGAGTTTATGTTTCAAAATGCATGCGTTCGACAATGATGCAATGCTCCATTTGACATGGAAATGCTACGCTTTTATTTGGTGGATGCAAGTATGACACTATATGCCAATGCGATTGCGGACTTGAACTGTCGAGATACAGGAACTGCTTCAGCAAAATAAATGTTGAAGATAATGCCGACTCCGCTGGGGATAGCCAGATGCTATAGAATTATTCCAACAAAATAAATGCTGGAAGAGTGAAGTCGACTCAGCTGGGAAATGGGGAACTTAAACCAAACACTTCGTTGAAGTAACACCCTGCTGGAGAATAGCAGATGCGCTTGGCATGATTGGACTTCTGCTGGAGGGTGACCGGATGTCACACGGTATTCTGGCAAAATGAATGCCAAGACCCGCACCAACTCTTCCGGAGAGAGTCTTAATCTTTGAATTCCACTAGAAGGAATGAAAATACTGGTTGAAAAGAGAACTCCGCTGGGGGATGGAATGATTCTCTTGGGGGGAAATCAACTGACTACGCTGGAGAGTAAATGACCCTGCGGGGAAAGGTGAACTTGTCTGAATACCGCCTTACGATCTGGGAATCGCCAAACTCTACTGAGGATGAATGGCTTTGCTGGGGCATGTCCTTTGGATAAGCTACAACTAGCTGGGGGAATTCAATCCTTCTTCAGGAGGAACATGCATGACATGCGTGAGGGTTGAGTCTTTCGTTATTGCAATCTTTTGATCATCTTCCTCGTTCGGTTATGAAACCTGCAACGACACAAACAAGACAAGACAAGCCTATGCAACCAAATCGATTCAGGTTAGTGACGTTATTTTCAGTGAATTCAAAGCTTTAGCAAACATTGGCAAGGGCCAGTGACGTTATACACATGCTAGTTTCAGTAAACTTAGGCGTTTATCATGCGCAAAACAGTAAAGAACCAGCATCAAGTACTGAATAACATATTTTATTGATTGGGCCCCTGAATGGGCGGAATTTTTGTACACGGGATGTAACTCCTGAAAAGAGGAAGCTACGCAAAGCAGATACACAAGTATGCACAAAAAGCATAAATATTTGACAAATTAAACTTTGTACACATGTCGGCAACGGGATGCAGACGAACACCACGAACTGATCCTCCTATGACTCATCCGACTCTAATACTTTCCCGGTATCCATACTTCTGAAGCGGTTGTATATGACAATCGACCCCTCAGGTACTCTCCCGCATTGATGCTCAGTGCAGTATCAAATTCGGACCACAGTCATTTGCTTTTCACATCCCTAACTTTTGCGTGAACCGCCCTTTACGGGTTTTCAGTTCACCGGGATACCCTTTTTTGCCGAAGCCGCCTAGTGTAGGTTTTCAACTTCGCGGGCGTACATTTTTTTCAATTTTATCCCTAACTTTTTCCCGAACCTTTCATTCTGTTTTTGGTTTGCCAGGATGCCCCATTTTTGCCTGGACTCTCTTTTTTTCGTCCAGCGGGTCTATTTTAAGCAAAGTATTTTTTAACTGCGTCTGAATTCACAGGCGACGTGAAGTCTTCACCGTCCATGGTGGACAACAACAACGCTCCTCCTGAAAAGACTTTCCTGACAACATATGGCCCTTCGTAGTTGGGGGTCCACTTGCCCCTGTGATCTGCCTGCGGCGGGAGAATCCTTTTCAGCGCAAGGTCTCCCGTCTGAAAGCTTCACGGATGTATCTTCTTATCATATGCTTTCTTCATTCGGCTCTGGTACAAACGACCGTATGCTAGAGAAGCTAGCCTCTTCTCATCCATCAAACTCAGTTGATTCAACCTGTCTTTCACCCATTCGGCCTCGTCTAGCTGAACGTCTCGCAATACCCTCAGAGAAGGGATCTCAACTTCTAATGGTAGCACTGCTTCCATTCCGTATACTAACGAGAACGGGGTTGCCCCGGTTGATGTGCGTATCGTCGTACGATAACCATGCAAAGCGAAAGGTAGCATCTCATGCCAATCCTTATAGGTCACCACCATTTTTTGAACGATCTTCTTGATATTCTTATTGGCCGCTTCGACAATGCCATTCATCTTGGGTCGGTAAGGGGAGGAGTTGTGATGTTCGATCTTGAAATTCTGACAGAGCTCCTTCATCATTTTGTTGTTCAGGTTTGAACCGTTGTCCGTGATTATCCGCTCGGGGATCCCATATCTGCAAATGATATCTCTCTTGATGAATCTGTCCACCACTTGCTTCGTTACGTTTGCGTAAGACGCCGCTTCCACCCACTTGGTGAAATAATCGATTGCTACCAGGATGAACCGATGCCCGTTAGAAGCTGTCGGCTCGATCTTTCCAATCATATCGATTCCCCACATCGAGAATGGCCATGGCGATGACATTACATTTAGAGGACTCAGAGGCACATGAATCTTATCAGCATAGATTTGGCACTTGTGGCACTTCCTCGCAAACTTGAAGCAGTCGGTCTCCATAGTCAGCCAAAAATAACCTGCCCGCAGCAGCTTTCTCGTCATAGCATGCCCACCAGCATGCGTACCAAAGGTACCTTCGTGTATTTCCTCCATGAGCAGCTTTGCCTCTTTCTCGTCTACGCAACGTAACAACACCAAATCGTGGTTTCTTCTGTATAAGACGCCATCCGGATTCAAATAGAAATTACCCGCTAATCTCCTGAGAGTCTTCTGATCTTGACTGGATGCTCCAGCCGGATACTCTTTATTCTTCAGGAAATTAAGGATATCAAAATACCACGGTTTGTCGTCGGGTGCTTCATCAATAGCAAATACGTAAGCGGGTCTGTCAAGCCGAGAGATAATGATTCTGGGAGCCTCATTCCAGAAGTTGACTTTGTACATGGAAGACAAAGTAGCGAGAGCGTCAACCATTTGATTCTCCGCCCGCGGTACGTGATGCAACTCAACCTTGTCGAAGAAAGGCAACAATCTCCTTGCATAATTCATGTAATGTATCAAATTGGGCTGACGTGTCTCCCATTCCCCTTTTATTTGATTCACCACCAGAGCTGAGTCTCCGTATACGTCTAGATTTTTGATTCGCAAATCAATGGCTTCTTCAAGCCCCATTATACAAGCTTCGTATTCGGCCTCATTATTGGTAACGGCAAAGGTCAATCGGGCAGTAAACGGGATGTGCGACCCGTGTGGCGTAGTGATGATTGCCCCTATTCCGCTACCGTAAGCATTCACAGCTCCGTCAAATATCATCTTCCATTTGGAACCCAACTGTGGTCCTTCGTCTGGCAACGGTTCTTCACAATCTTTCATCTTTAGGTACATGATATCCTCGTCAGGAAAATCAAACCTCATCGATTGGTAATCTTCAATAGGCTGCTCCGCCAGATATTCAGACAGCACACTCCCCTTTATAGCCTTTTGCGAGACGTATTGGATGTCATATTCAGTCAAGACCATCTGCCAACGGGCAATTCTCCCTGACAACGCCTGCTTTTCGAATACATATTTGATAGGATCCATCTTCGAGATGAGCATGGTTGTATGATTCAGCATGTATTGCCTCAAACGCTTGGCGGCCCAGGCTAGCGCGCAACAAGTTTTCTCCAGCATCGAGTATCGAGATTCACAGTTTGTAAATTTCTTACTCAAGTAGTAGATCGCATGCTCTTTCCTTCCTGTCTCGTCGTGTTGACCGAGAACACAACCCATGCTTCCCTCAAGAACCGTCAAATACATGATCAAGGGTCTACCTGCCACTGGGGGTATCAAAATAGGAGGCTCCTGCAAATACTGCTTGATTTTGTCGAACGCCTTTTGACAATTTTCGTTCCATGTTACAACTTGATCTTTCTTCAATAACTTGAATAATGGTTCGCACGTGGCCGTTAGATGAGATATGAACCGGGCGATGTAGTTCAACCTCCCTAAAAACCCGCGCACCTCTTTCTCTGTTTTAGGCGTCGGCATTTCTTGAATCGCTTTTATTTTAGCAGGATCGACCTCTATTCCTCTTTCACTTACGATAAACCCTAGCAGTTTACCCGATCTCACCCCGAAGGTGCATTTGTTAGGGTTCAGTCTCAGCCTGAACTTCCTAAGCCTTTTAAATAACTTCAGCAGATTCACTAGATGCTCTTCCTCCGTCTGGGATTTGGCAATCATATCGTCAACATAAACTTCGATCTCTTTATGCATCATATCATGGAAAAGAGTCGTCATCGCACGCTGATATGTTGCCCCAGCATTTTTCAAACCAAAGGGCATCACTTTGTAGCAAAATGTTCCCCAAGGCGTTATGAAAGTAGTCTTCTCCATATCCTCTGGCGCCATTTTAATCTGGTTATAGCCTGAAAAGCCATCCATGAAGGAGAATACGGAGTACTGAGCAGTATTATCAACTAGCACGTCAATATGAGGAAGTGGAAAATCGTCTTTTGGGCTTGCTTTATTCAAATCTCTATAATCCACGCACATCCGAACCTTGCCATCTTTCTTTGGCACTGGTACAATGTTAGCAACCCATGAGGGATATTTTGTCACAGCCAGGAAACCAGCGTCCCACTGTTTTTGAACTTCCTCTTTGATCTTCACTGCCATGTTTGGTCGAGTTCTGCGAAGTTTTTGTTTGACGGGCGGGCATTCTTCTTTTAGTGGCAGGCGGTGCACAACCATATCTGTATCGAGCCCTGGCATATCTTCATACGACCAAGCGAATACATCACTATACTCTCGGAGCATTTCAACCAGCCTTCGCTTGATATCACTCTGCAGTGCGGCCCCGATACGAATATTCTTCTCAACCCCTTCCGACCCCAAGTTGATAATTTCGATGACCTCGTCGTGAGGCAGAATGGCTTTTTCCTCTTGCTTCACCAACCAAGACAGTTCTTCAGGAATGTCACTATCTTCGACAACCTCTTCTTCGGCCTGAAACACCGGATGCTCAAAGTCGGGACGAGTCATAGGTGGTTCAAGGATGTCATCTGAACATGTTATCCTGCAAAAGGAATGGTTAAGTGCTTCAAAATGCGTATAAAGCGAATAACCACGTTGCCATTTTATTGAAAAATACAAAACAAGAAAGACAGAGATTACAGTATTTGCACACGAAAAAACGCCATTTATTTAATGATTAACACGCAATGTTCATAACAACACAGCCCTAAGCAAATCACAATGCCCCGGGCAAGACATCAGTTTATTCAACAATTAATAAAGCAAAGCATTACTGATTAAGATTCACAGGAACAAGCTCCTGAATAGACCAGTTGCACAGTCCCTGCCCTGGCGTGCCTGGCTGAATCCAGGCATCCATATCACAGTCGCTGTCTCCTTCGTCAAACTCCGAAGCAGCGTTGATGGCTTCATGACATACTCCACTGGCAGAGATGGTTATTGGCCCTCTGAAATGGGGTGCCCCCACAGCGGGAGTTGATGACGACGGTTGGTACCCCAGCCCGAACCGGTCCATCTTTACAGGAATATCCAGCACTTTGCCCCAGCCCGTTGCTTCTCCTGCCTCCACTAGAGCTTGAGCTTCTTTATACGACGAGACGGCTATCTCTGACACTTTGCTCGGCCCGGGACCTTTGTCCTTGATACGCAACCCTTCAAATGCCTGGCAGGGCATTTCGTGGATCTCTCCGTCGACCTCCACATATTTAAACGACGATAGATGGCTGACCAGGATGTCTTCTTCTCCGCATACGGTGACTATGCTGTCTCCGACCATATATTTCAACTTCTGATGCAGGGTAGACGTGACTGCCCCAGCCCCATGAATCCAGGGTCTTCCGAGCAGGCAGCTATACGCAGGCTGTATATCCATGATATAAAACTCAGTTGCAAACACCTCCGGCCCTACCTGCAGGGGCAATGTTATCGATCCAAAGACTGTTCTTCGCGTGCCATCAAACGCTCTAACTACCAAGTCACTGGGCGTGCACAGGATTCCTCTGACATCTAGCTTCATCATCGCCTTTTTGGGCATCACATTCAGAGACGATCCGGTGTCGACCAATACATGCGACATTACTGATCCTCTACACTCAACAGATATGTGCAGCGCCATATTATGATCTCTCCCTTTCGGGGTCAAATCGAAGTCAGTAAAGCCCAAGCTGTGGCCTGCATTTACATGTGCCAACACTCCTTCTAGCTGATTCACGGAGACGTCTTGGGGTACGAAGGAAGTATCCAGGACTTTCAACAAAGCATTTCTGTGAGCTTCAGAACACAAGAGCAATGACAAAATGGATATTTTGGACGGCGTCTGTTGCAGATGCTCCACAATCTTATAATCACTTTTTCGAATCAAGCGCATGAACTCTTCGACGTCTTTCGATGCCGACGCTTTGTCGCTTTCTTGCACTGGGACATTTTCAACCACTTTCTCTTTTCCTTTCGCTAGTCTTTCGGCCTCCACCTCAGGCGATATGAAGATCCTACCACTCCTTGTCATACCTCCTGAACCAACAACGTTATCGACAGTCTCCGCTGGCTGCTTATCAACATCAATCTTTATCCCGTCACAATACACCTCCAACCCATATGACCAGGGGACTACTTTCGTGTTCTCGTACGGGATTGGTCCGGCCTTAGTTATGGTGATCGGTGGTCGCTGGACCGGTGCTGCAATAGTGATTGTCTTCCGAGGAATCGTTACAGTGGCCACATCACTCTGATCATCTGCTACTGCCCCTGCAGGCTCTTCATTTGCTGCTCGGTCAAACTGCAGTGTGCCTCCATCAATTAAAGCCTGAATGCCTTTCTTCAGATCATCACACCCCCCAGCTAGGGTCCAGCATTCTAAGCAGTACTCGTCACACCCTGGATAAACACCCCCTTGCAACAATCTGCTTTTTATCTCGCTCAGCGGCGTCTTTAAATCGTCGACATTCATAATCAGATTCAATCCTTCCTCAGTCAGAATGGCGTTCGCCCCATGATTAGGCATGGGTTTCTGCACTATATTCGGACCTGCCGTTCCGAAATTGATAGTCTTATTGTCCAAAAGATCCTGTACAACGTGCTTAAAAGCATGGCAACCTTCTATATCGTGGCCCGGAGCCCCAGAATGAAACTCACAGTGCCTGCTTGCATCATAACCATACGGGGGAGTTCCCGTTATAGGTGCCAGAGTTCTCTTCTCTACCAGGTTCAAACCCAACAATGTCTGCAACAAATCTGCATAGGTTGAGGGAGGCTTCTCAAACACTCTTCTTGGTTTACCACCCTGGAATCTTCGCTGAGCCTGCTGCGCACCCTGCTGTGGCTGCTGCTGCTGCTGCATTGGCTGCTGCTGGGACGGTTGTTGTTGTAGAAGTGGTTGTTGTTGATATGGAATAGTAACACTCGCCACCTGCTGCGGCTGATGATATTGGTTTCGTCCCCTGCCTCGGTCTCGGCCTCGGCCTCCAAACACTGCGCTTGCCTCGCCCTGACGGCGCTCACCAAAAGCCTTCCTATTACTGCCAGATGCAGTTGATTCCTCAGCCTGGAATTTTCCTTGCTTAATGTTGCGCTCAATCTTTTCTCCCATCAAAATTAGGTCTGAAAAACTGGCCAGGGATGTATGAAACAACATGTCATGAAACAAGCCTGTGAATGTACCGACGAACATGTCATTCATTTCCTTGTCTTCTAAAGGAGGACGGACCCTGGCAGCCATATCGCGCCACCTTTGCGCGTACTCCTTAAAACTCTCCCCCTTCTTCTGAGACAGCCCTGTCAATTAGACCCGATTGGGCGCCAAGTCGCTATTATACTTGTAGTGAGCTACAAATGCCTCTGCTAATTGCTTCCATGTCTTAATATTGGTTGGCTCCAACCCCATGTACCATTCTAAGGAAGGACCTGACAGACTATCTTGAAAGAAATGCATTAGCATTCTCTCATCAGTTGAGTATGCAGACATCTTTCTGTAATAAGCCCGCACGTGCACTTTCGGACATGTGTCCCCTTTATACTTATCAAACGTAGGAGCTTTGAATTTGATTGGCACCCTCAAACCAGGTACCAGGCCCATTGTTGCCATGTCTAAGCCCACAACACTTTGGTTCAGGACCCCCCTCATCTGCTCTTCCAGCATTCTGATCTTCTGGGAGTCATCCATCGGCCCTTCGAAACCTCCGCCGGAGAAAGCGTCCTCCTGCTGATCTTCTTGCCACATCCCATTCCCAGCTCCATACCCATCATATCCATTATTACGGCCAGCCCTGATCTGATTCATTCCCGGACCTCGGCCTCTGTTGCCGTATCCCTGAACACCTCCAGCAGGCCCAAAAGCCATTAACCCAGCGCCGTTTCCATTTCCGAAACCTCCGTAACCCTGATTGGCCACACCATAACCATCTTGCCCAAAGCCTTGAGCATTGAAACCATATTTCCCAGCATTATCGAATCCTTGATCGTTGAACCCGAATCCAGCATTGACAAAGCCGTTGCCTCCCATATTATCACCCAAGTTGACATCACCAAGCCCAACGTTATGGACAGCAGTCTCGTTCCCAACTCCGACGTTACCGTTCACAGCAGCGGTAGCGTTGTTGACATTAGCAGCAGGTATATTGACTACAGGCGGAGCCACTGGCGTGGGAGTGCCATCTCCATGAACAATATCGACTCGCACAGACTGATGATCCTCATTGCCGTGACCAGTATTTTGGGCCAACAGAGGCTAGACCATGGCTTGCAAATTCTCCTGACCTTTTTCGATAGCTTCCATGGTCTGCATAAAGAGAGCTAGCTTCTCACGCACATCTTGCATCTCGTTCTGCATTTGATCCATGATTCTTCGACAGTTGGTGCGAGTGGAATAGCGGTGCGGGTGCTGATCTGCAATCCTGAAAAGTACCTGGTACAGAGCAGGAAATAAGACACCATCCAAAGATTACCTGTAATGCAATATGAATATGAATGCAATGCAATGTGTGTCTGTGCATTAGGGAGATTCATTCCCCGATTCTAGTGTGAAGGTGCCGGTGCAGTGATAGTGCTACCAATATAAAGATCGGAGCTGAATCACAGAAAGCCTCATATATTGCTGAGAAACCAATAAGCCAAGAATACAATGTCACTGCGAGTACAACAAGAAGGCATGACCTCAGCCAACAATCCTGGTGATGGTCAGCACTGCAAATAAAGCATACAAGTTACTACATGAAATGATCAAATCCTCCCATAAGTCTGATACTCTTCTAGCAGCTTCTTGGTCTCCGGATGACTTGGTCGAGCAAGCAGCCCTTCAACAAGTTGGTTTCTTTTCTTAAGAACACGGCGCACGTCTTCAGCAGTTTCTTCCCATGTCCCCTCTCCGAAGCGATCCTCTAGTTTACGCTTCTGAGACACAGCTTCATCTCTGCCTTTGATGGCCTTGTTCAGAGCGTTCTGGAGACTGTACCGGGTCATCACTTCTTCCTCACACTTCTTGATGCTGGACTTCAACTGCTCTTCGAGGTCGGAGATTTGCTGCTTCAACTTATCTTCCCTCTTCTTATTGTTGGTGAGCGTGGCATTCCAAGTCTTATTGCAAGAAGAGATCTCTCGGTGAGCGATGTCAAGTGCTTTCTTCTTGGATTCCAGCATGTCATGGGAGCTTCTGAACTCTTGCCCCAGACGTTCGCGCTTCTTCTTTTCCTCAATCAACTCAGCCCCTAATCTGTTCATTAGCTCAATCTGCTGTTGGAAAGCATGGACGGCCTTGTTTTTCTCACTGCGTATCTGGGCTAACTCTTGCTCTAACCCTTCATTGATCTTCATCAAGGCTTCTTTTTCTTTCACAACCTGCTCGTAGGCCTCCCTAGAAATAGTAGTTGGCTCTGCTACCGGCATAGGAACAAGAACTGGTACATCTGGGAATGGCATCCGCAACTGAGTCGCTCTCTCCTGGATCCAAACCCTATAAGGTGCATAGGCGTGACAGTCATTCTTCCCTAACAACGGCTTCCCTCTTCGGTTAATACGCGTCCAGGCATGCTGCAACTTGGCTAGTAGCTCCCCCTTTAAATCACCGGTAAAGTACAGAGATTCCTGTACTTCTTCCTCCTTTGGCGGGTTCTTCAGCGCATATCCGAACTGACGGACCAACAGCGATGGGTTGTAGTTGATACACCCTTTCCTTCCTATCAGCGGGACATTAGGGTAACCAGAACAACTGAAGATAAGCTCGGATCCCAGCAGATATCTATCAAACCATTCGACGTCTTCGGAAGATAGCCTCATCAGGCGCTCTGACCAACTGGCGGTGGTTGCACTCTCCACAAAAGATCCCTTCATGGGAAGATGACTCTTGAACCACATATTCAACAAAGGAGCACAGCAATAAACAACCTTTCCCCTTCTGTTTTCGTTCTTGTAGTGCAAGGAGTGGTAGAAGTCTCCGATCAACGTTGGCACTGGATTGCCGGCAGCAAATAGATGGAAAGCGTCCAGGTCTACGAAATTGGGCAAGTTAGGGAACAACACAATCCCATAAATACAGAGAGCCAAAATAGCGTTGAAAACCACCCAACATCCGTTCTTGGCATACTCCTGAGCTTTGCCAACCAGGAAATCAAGAGAGAAACCTGAAACCCCAAGCCAAGAAGTCAATAATAGTTCTGCAGCGTCCATATGTAAGGCTTTGGCTAAGTCCTCCAACTTGGGCTCAGCAGCAGAGTGAATAAAGGGAACCTTGTTCTGCACAGGTAGCTCAGTAAACTCCACATACTCTTCAATGGTAGGCCCTAGAATGAAGTCAGCAAACATAAAACACCTCAATGCGGGGTCATAGAACTGCATCAAGGTGTACAACCCGTTCATCTCATCAGCAGTGGGCTTGCAGACTAATCTCAATAACCTCCCATGACTCATTCTGAAGCTTCTCCTAACCTCCTCATCGGCGAGAGATATTAGACCAAGCAAAGGAGCAATATCAGGTGAAGGCAGCTTATACGCAACTGTTTTCCTCAAACCAGCCATAATCAACACTCAGAAGTCTGGGCACTAGAATCGGAGGATATGCAAATGCACCTGCAGCACAGACACACGTTAATGGGATGCAATGATAATGAGTATGCAAACAATGCAATGCAAGTAACATGCAACAGGGACCAACTGCCGTGGCTGAATAGCCTGAACCATATCAAGAAGTCTCAGATAGACTCTTTAGAAGTCCTCAAACCCTGGTCTCAGATAGACCTAAAACAAAGCTCCAACAACGGTCTCCGACAGACCTCAAGCCATAACTCTAACTGGTCTCTGACAGACCTCAAATCACATCTCCACCTGGTCTCTGACAGACCTTAGAACCTTCCAAATGGTCTCTGACAGACCTCAGAACTCTCTAACTGGTCTCTGACAGACCTCAGAATTCTCCATAAATACCCAGGATCTCTGATCAAGAAACAAACCGGTAGTCTGAAGGTCTATTTACCTGCATAACCCCAAACCCTCTCACAGGTGGATGTCCTAGTAACTGACAAGGTACGACATCCTATGCGGTCGTCGGCGTCACAGACTTTCAGGGTTGATGATACGATTCCCAGAAGGAGTGGCATCATCAAATCCTGAAGAGACCTCACTTAGCCAACTTCCAAATGATCGGTTCCCGGAGTCGACAATTCAACTGACCAACAACCCCTTCGACCCAAAGGGTAGAAAAAGAAGCCAACCAGAAGAACCTCGTCCGAGTGTAGATTTCATGAGACACTAATGCAAGCAAAGCCGGCATGCGCCCACTACTTTCTACTCTAATTCTAGGTGCACTCAAGCCCAGGTCCGGCTTCTCACTCAATATCAGAACACCCGTCACACCCCAATACAACAATAATAATCAATATATAATGCTGAAAATAAAGGTCAGAAATATAAATCCATGCAAAATCCTCGACGGGAAAACAAGCGTTAGGATTGACTCTCTTAAGGGACGTTGGATCCCAAATGCATAAGAACTATCGCAGTTCTTAGCAGCCAGGGGACGTTGGGTCCCCAGCAGAGTCGCCAGCTGTCGCTACTGCGAAAATCGGCGCCGGCTGAACAGAAGAGTCACCACCGCGCGTTATTTATCCCACGGGAGGGAAAGGAAACGCTCAGAGTAAACCTCGCACAACACGGGAAAGGTATGGTCGTCGCAACTAAAACCTGGATTCAGGAGTCGGTTACGCAAGGGGAAGGTATTAGCACCCCTCACGTCTGTCGTACTCGACGGGATCCACGCTTGTTTTCGGGTATGGATTGTTATTCTATCTACTCTAAAGGTTAGGGGTTTAAAAAGAAAAGAAAATGAAAATAAAATGACTCGGCAAAGCATCGCACTTTATGCCTACGTATTCCCGTCTGGAACGAGAAATCAGAGTCAACGTAGTTCGCCTACCTACGGGAAAGGAGGGAAAGACTGCTCGCTAGGATATCACATCCCATGCCTACATACTTCCACACTGCATGGAAGATCAGAGCAAACGTAGTTCGGGCCACGTACGACACAAGTCTATCTTGATTGATTTTATTCCTTCTGAAAAAGGTTTTTCTGATTAGCAGTCCAAGCAGACAAAAATGACGTCTTGATGAGTTCACATTCTTTTACGAAAGAAGTGTCTTTTATTGTGTTTGAAATTTTATTGTATTTTTCTGTTTGTTTTGAGAAAGAAGAGACAGAACTCTAACCTACGGTTGCGAAGGGAATCAAACTAACCTAGTGTTATCATGCATGGGTTAAGACCTATAGTCTATCATGCCCCTCTCTGGCGCAGAGAGAAACAGAGGTCCTAAGGGAACAGACGGAAACAGAAACAATATCAGATATATACAGTAAAGCGGTAAAATGCATGGATGCAACAATACAAGCGAGGCAAGGGAGTCCCACTCAACCTTGAACCTAGAAAACAATAGGCAAAAGTGAACAGGATTCACTCTCAACCCAACAGGGTAAACAACAAACAATACAGTCAGGAAAACCAATCAATACATCAGAAATGAAATACAACAAACATAAACAGCCACAGCAGCTCTGCATCACACCAGTCTTCAAGTCATCTCCAGACAGCAACAAGCTTCAGCAAGCATCAATCTCCATCTCTACAGCCTTCAAGCAAGGTCTTCATTATCAACCTTCCATCTGCAATGGCTTTTCTTCAAGTCTCAATCTTCAGGAGAAACATCAGTCAACCAGATGAAGTGAATGAATGTTAGACAGTCAATTACCTACCAAGGGTGGTTCATCAACTGTTAACATTAAACAGACAGTTTCGTCTCAAAAGTTCTATCTTTCAAATACATTCACTGACCCTTCCAAAGGAAGGAGGTGGATATTTGAAAGAGACTTTGAATCATAGAGAAAGGATGGATGCAGACAAGGCATTCCATGTTTGAGAAACAAGCTTTCTAATCTAGAGCTCTGCCTAGCTCCTAAACCCTAATCTCCTCAGCAGCTGCTAGCAAGAATCTCCTCTTCACCTCTGGAGGTTGGTCTTCAGTCTCTGGATCACCAATGGCTTCAACATCACAAGTCTCCAGCTTCCCAATCCCCAAGCAATCCCAATACCCACACAGACAAACAATAATCCCCAGAGGGCACACCACACCAATCAATCAAATATAGACAGTAATATACTAATAGCAGTAGGGGAATCCTAATGATTTCTAAGGGGATCTATCCTATGCCCATAGCCCCTATAGCCCATACCCCAAAAATCAAATGAAAATTTCCTAAAAGAAATAAACTATCTCACCTAAGTTGATTTAAAACCCTAATTTTGTTCATGGTATTCACACCTAAACTAAACACCTAAAATTAATTCCTAAAAATATGAACTAAATTGCATATACAAGCTAACAATGTCTATTAATCAACCTAAAAAGAATGGACAAAAAATATTAAAGCAACTATTAGAACCAAAATTAACAAAATCATGTATGAAATGAAACACCTAAAATAGGTATTTATTTGGAAAATATGGGAAAAATATCAAATAAAAAATAAAACGCAATTTTTATTTTTTATAATTTTCTAGACATCTTGAAGAAAATTATGCAAAAAGAATTATCAAAAAATAATGTTTTTCCAATTTTATATGATTTTCACAAAATGCAAGCAAAATTAAAAGAAATGAATATCAAACAAAAGAATTAAATTGGGGAGGGGTGCTATAAGCAGACACGCTTAGTTATAATTGTTGAGTGGGCCAGAACACAGGGGTGCGAATAGAACAAAGCAATAGGCCCAGCGCGCTTCAGAATTTCAACAAAAAAACAAAAACCTCAGAACGGTGTATATAGCAAATAAACTAGTTAAAATCAATGGGCCTGCGCTGGGAGGGGTGTCAAAAGCAAGGGAAACTTGAGCCCATCAGAAACATTTTAATGAAACGGTGCGTAGCACCCTTTGAATTTTACCCCATCGTGTGGCTCAGACATCGTCTTCAACCTTGAGCAACCCTAGGGTTTCAGAAAACCCTAACCATGCACGAATCTTACACTCCCCTGTTCTCCTTCGTCCCTCCATGAAATCACACGATTCAAAGAGCAAAGATGCTCTATCAACTCTCCTCTACACAACCATACCCTTATCTCTTTCTGAAACTCACTCAAGAAGCAAACCCGATAGAGGTAACAGAGAGAATCCACCATGAACACCTGTCATCAACCATACCAAACCTTGCCAATCTTTACCCTAGCATAACCTACATCTTTCACTGATCATTCTAAGCACCTAATCTAAGATTATCTCTCATTATTCTTGATGTTCTAAGCTCCAACAGAATTAGTGCACCATTGATAATCTCCATTAAACCTCTCCAAACTCTGTGAAAATCATCATCTAACCTAACTTAACCAGTCTAAGCTAACAAAACCCTATCATGCTGACTAAACTATGCAAATCGAGCAGAGATACCAACCTGATTTAAAATGGAGATACAGCTATGGAACTCCTTTATCCAATGCTTGCAGGGACTTGAAACTGATCCACACACTACCACTTTGATTCTGTATGCAAAGATCTTGGCTCAAACTTCTTGTATCATGTGATTCCAATTTCTTGCACCTTGAATGATGAAACTTGTATGGCACTATCCTTTCTCAATTCAGCCAAATTCTTATGAGAATTGTAATCTATGGATGATGGTGATGAAGATCAGATCAAGAGGTGTGAGAATTGATGGAGATTTGAGAGAGTTTGAGGTACTTTTGCAAAATGGAGAAAAGTGAATGAAACTTGTGATTTTGGGAGAATGAGATCACCAACCATGGCATGAACCATCTCACATCAATATATACATGAGGTTAGAAACTCCTAGAAGCTTGGAGAAGCTTCCCTTGCACAATTTCCCTTGGATTTGGTTTATGTATCTTCCATTACAAGTAACCATGGATAACTCCCAAAATGTGAACTAAGCTCAAAATTCTACTTTAGCCAATGTCTTTAAAATGATCTTTCCATTCAAAATGACCTATAAGTTTGCTTCATTTGGCCAAAGTATGAAAAATCTCATTTTTAAGTCCATTTTTATTCATTAAATCCAACAATTTTAAAACCTTGTGCTATGAATCTTTCCAATCTCTCATGGTCCCTTTTCTAGACTCAAAATGTCATTTGGAACAAGTTTGATGTTGTAAAGTTTTCCATTTGAAGCTTCCTTGTATGAGTTTTGGGCATAGGGTAAAATGACCTGTAATTCTCAAATGACCAAAATACCCTTTGCTTGCCAAGACCATAAGTAGAGTTCCACAAATCATATGAAGGCATACTATACCATTCTAGAAATATAAGACAATTAGGAACAACTCTTATGTTGACCAGAAATTCATTTGAAATCTCCTTGAAGGGTAAAAATTGCTTGGAAGTCAAGTCATTTTCACAGACAAAATTTCAGATACCTCAGATGACCTGTAACTTGCAAGGACCATAACTTGAGTTCTATAAATCTCCTTGATGTCTTACACCACTCAAATTAAAGGTCTTGAGATCCTATACAAGTTTCATGTTGGCCAAGGATCCATTTGAAGCTTGTATTTTGACTTATCTTGCTTGGTAATTTGACCTAAACTAGGGGATTTTACACAGAAACCCTAATTTAGAAACTCCTCTTCTCCTTGATTTCTCTTGAATTCTCCTTGGCATACCACCATATCCTCTTCTACATGTCAAATTATGAACCCCACATCTCTCCAATAGACCTTAATGCCCTTCCATCAGTCATTTGACCTAGAGTTGACCCAGGGTTGACCTAGATGAAACCCTAGTTGACTGTCTTTATCCACAACTCTTGTGAATACCCCAATGACTTGTCTCCTTCTCCAATGACTTTCTAAGTTTCCCATGATGTCCACATACTCCCCATGCCTTCCATTCACAGCTCATACTTTCCTTGATGGTCCCCAGGTACCCTCAGATAGTAGATGGATGCATTTGCTTGATCCATTGACTTCTCAGCTTTCAAATTCTTTCTGATGACTTGAAGGAGATTGAATTTGAATGATAGCCTCTTGATAGGCCTCTAGAGATGAGAATGACTTGCTATGCTTATGCTATGCAGATGAGTAACCTATGCAAATGCTAATGAGATTGAAACATAAACCAAGTGAATAAGGTTGGGCAAATTTTAGGGTGCAACACATGCGCCGACCCTATGGTCGACTCATGCCCTGCAAACCTACAAAAATTCATCAGTTTGAGGTCTTTCATGCCTTTGGTAATGATTGCATTTTATCTACACATAGTATATTCATTTCAGCAGTTTTAAGACAAGTATAAAAGGATATGGTGGGTGATACGTTGCATCTGTTTTAGTAGATCTGGAGTTCATAATTTCCAATCTATCCAGGGAATTTGTCATCATCGAAACCTGCATTAACCAATGTCTTGCAGACTTATGTGATGTGTGGCGATTTGCCTCCACACATCGCTCTTGAAAGTCTGTGACGCTGATGACCGCATAGGATGCCGTACCTCGTCTACGAGTTAAGTACATACCTGTGAGGGGTAGGTGGGTCTTTTTGCAAGAAAACTCTGGCCTTAGAATACCTGGTTTGTCTGAATTGGTTATAAGGTTTCTTTTGTGGTTGGTTTGATTTGAGGAGAAGATCTAATTGGTTCTCAAGTGGCAGTACAGCACATCACAGTTCTTCATTGTTGCACTTGATCCCCTGTTGCATATGCATTTGCATTTTCATGTTTGCATTTCATTAACGTGTATTTATGTTGCAGGTGTGTTTTTCCCCTCAGATTCTAGTGTTCTTCTTGCCAGACATGGAGTCCATGAAGAGAACAGTTGCTTACAGGTTGCCTTCTCCAGATATCAGTTCCTTGTTGCGGTTGGTTGCTCTAGCAGATCAGAGAGTGAGGGTTGAGTTTAGAGTGTCTTATGGGAAACTGCTCAGTTTGGTGTGCAGACCTTCTGTGTTTGAGATGACTGGATTGTATACATTGATGCAGTTTTATGAGCCTCAGTTGAGATGCTTCTTGTTCCTTGATTTTATTTTGGCTCCTACTTTGGAGGAGTATTCTGATATGCTAGGAGTTCCTGTGTTAGATCAGATGCCTTTTATTCACGAGGATACTGAGCCTGAGTTGGCTAAGCTTGCTGAGATTGTCAGTTTAGATGCTTCTGAGTTCCCCGGAGGTTTGGTCAAGCTGAATGGAGCTTATGGTTTTCATATTTCTTGTTTGGTTGAGAAGGCTACGCAGTGTGCGAAGGACGAATGTTGGATTGTCTTCAATGCTATTCTGGTTGTTTGCATTTATGGGATTATCTTGTTCCCTAACTTGCCTGATTTTGTTGACTCAGATGCTTTCTTTATTCTTGCCTCGAAGAATCCGGTGCCTACTCTCTTGGGTGACGTTTATCATTCTATTCACTATAAGAATGAGAAGCGTCGGGGAAAGAATGTTTCTTGCTGTGTACCTCTTCTATACAGGTGGTTTCAGGGACATCTTCCTAAGAAGGGACCTTTTGTTGATACTGATAGTATTTTAGATTGGTCTTCCCGATTGATGGGATTGTGTGCTGAGAACATTGTTTGGTTTGATCGGAACCTGCTCGGAGTGAATATTATATATAGTTGTAGTGGCTTTCCGAACGTTCCTTTGATTGGACGAAAAGGTTGTATTAACTATAACCCTTCTATGCTTGTGAGACATTCTGGCTATGCTTTGAGGGATTCTCCAGTTGAAGACGAGATACAAGAATCTCTGTATCTCACGTGTTTATTAGATGGAGATGTTTATGTCAGATTGAGGCATGCTTGGGGTAGTATTCACAGAAGAGGAAATACATTGCTTGGCAAGAGTGATATTCGAGCTTATAATCCTTATCGACTCTGGATCCATGAGAGTTAAGACTTCTTTGATGCCATATCCTGCTGTAGAGCCTTTGTATCTTCCGGTGATTGAGGAACCTACTTCAGTAGAGATTGAGAAGTATAACAAGTTGTTGGATGAAAAGGAAGAGTTACAAAGAGCTAATGAAGAGTTAGAGAAAGAGATTTTCCAGCTTCGACATGAGAAGAGTGAGGCAACTTTCAATTTGAAGAAGCAGACTGAGATGATTAATAGGTTGGGTTCAGATTTGACTGAAGAGACCAGTAGGAGAGAGAAGGTGGGAGTAGCCTTGAATGGTGTTAGTAGTGTGCTTGCTACTAAGAAAGAGCTTCTGAATAAGGCTTATTCTCGAATTTCCAAATGGGAATTTTTGTGGAATGCCATGCTTACTAGCCGGAAGGAGCGTGAAGATGAGTTGAAGCTGCAGATTTCCCAGTTAGAGGAGCAGCTCAGCGCTAAGGATGCGAAGATTGCTGAAGAGGCATCTCTTAGACGTGACGCTGAGTTTAGAGTGAGCAGCATGGTCAAAGAAATGAGGGGTTGTGAACTGAAGGTTGGCTTTAAGAGATGCAGGTTGGATGAATGTTTTGGCAAGGGAGCTTGTGTAGAGGACGCCAAAAAGCTGAGATCCACTGTTAAGCGACATGCATTACTGATACAGGAACTGATCTCCAGACCAGGTCATCCAGAGATGCTGAGGCTATTGGGAGATGTCCGGGCGCGCCATCCGTCCTGATTTATCTTTGTCTTTCTCTTGTAGTATGTTATTTGTGCTTGTATTTTGACCATCGCCAGGCTTGTTGGCCGAGGTCTTTTCAGTTGTATTCAGTTGTACCTTTGTACTCTGCCTCTTGGCATTTGTTTATGTATGAGGTTTCTGATTCTGCGCTTGCTTACTTGGGACTCCATTATCGTTATGGCTTCTTCTCCGGAACTAGAATCGGGGGGGGGGGGGGGGGAATTAACCTATTGCATATTTACATGTGTGCATTTGCATCTTCATATTGCATGACAGGTACTTTTTTGAGCTCGAATCTTATCTCCTGCGTCTTTTAGGTTGTTTCAAGATTGACGAACTGAGAACTCACCGGTACGCTACAAGAAGTAACAGTAAGAAGATCATGGATCAGGTACAGTTTGAGATGCAGGAGATCCGGGATAGGTTGGCCCAATTCATGCAAACTATGGAGGCTATGGCCAAGGGCCAGGAACATCTTCAAACTCTGGTGCAACCGCTGCTGGAGCGAGCGGCTGGTAATACTGAATACAACTATATTCATGTTGAGACCCCTCGCAGGGAGGAAGTGATACCAAATGCTGGTGAGAATGGTACCGGCAATGGCAACGGCAACGCTGGTAACAGAAATGCTGATAATGGTAATAGGAACGTGGAAACCAACAGGAATGTTGGTATCAATACTGGTTTCGGTGACAACAATCAGGGTTTTGGCTTTGGCAATCGGGATGGTAATGATGGCTTTAATAATCAGGGCTTCGGCAACGGAGGGTTTGGTGATAACAATCAAGGTTATGGTAATGGCTACGACAATGCTGGGTTTGGCAATGTGAATACCAATGGTGTTGGGATGGGTCCTTTCAATACTGGCTTTCGGACGGCGGTTGCTAATCAAGAGCTTGGCAATCTGAGGTATGACCCCAGGTTTTTCCAAAGTAGTCATGGTCATGGTCGTAATGCTACTTATGACGGATATGGTAATGAGGGTCTGTACTGGAATAGAGATCGTCAGGAAGATGCCTTTTATGGGCAAGGCATGGGTTTTGAGGGTCCCACTGACAATGATCAGAGGATTAAAATGCTGGAGGAACAGATGAGAGGTATAGCCAGTCAAAATTCTGCAGGGTTGGACATGGCTACCATGGGGCTGGTTCTTGGACTGAGGGTGCCATTGAAGTTCAAGGCTCCTACTTTCGATAAATATAAAGGGGATACATGCCCACGGGTTCATGTGCGTTCATACTACCGGAGGATGTCTGCTTACTCTGATGATGAGAAGATGCTTATGTATTTTTTCCAAGATAGTTTGTCAGGACCATCGCTGGAATGGTACATGGGACTAGAGCCTGCACAGATCGGAAGTTGGAAAGAATTGGCTGATGCTTTCGTTAGACACTACCAATACAACAATGACCTTGTGCCAAATAGGGTCCAGCTTCAAAGTCTTTCACAGAAGAATGGGGAGAGTTTCAAGGAGTATGCCCAGCGTTGGCGTGATCTGGCGGCAAGGGTCCAACCACCTATGGTTGAAAGAGAATTGATTGATATTTTTGTTGGAACATTCTCTGGGATGTATTATGATAAATTGCTCAATTGCTCGATGGGTAGTTTCTCTAACATGATACTCATGGGAGAATGGATTGAAAATGACATTAAAATTGGTAAGATTCAAGCCGGTGAATCGACCTCAGCAGGAGGTGCAAAGAAGGTCTTTGGTGGTAGAAGACAAGGAGACGCCGACGCAGTGTATGGTGGTCGAGGACGAGGTAGAGGTTGGAATCAGTATACTCAACAACAGGTTGCTAGTATGATGATCCCTATACCTCAACAACGACAACAACCACAACAACAACAACAACAACAACAAAGGTATAATCCTGCTCAGAGAAGGATCCAGAATGGGAAGCCAAAGAGGGTATTTGATACACCTCCGTCAACATATGTAGAACTGCTTCAGACGCTGTTAAGTTTGAATCTGGTTGAGAAGAGAATGTTGGACCCACCCACAAGAGCGCTTCCTTACGGGTATGATACTAGTAAGCAGTGTGAATTTCATTCTGGGGCACCCGGACATGATATCGAGAGTTGTCATGCTTTTAAACACAAAGTCCAAGATTTTATTGATAGTAAAGTCATTAACTTCAGTTAGGATGGTCCCAACATTGTACATAAACCAATGCCGAATCATGGAGCGAATGCTATTTTGACAGAAGAAGATTTGGATTTGGTTATGGACGTAAATGATTTGAAGACACCTTTAGGCTATGTTAAAAGCAGATTGTTGAAAGGAGGGGTCTTCCCCGGATGTGATGAGTAGTGTTTGGATTGTTGGACCCGACCAGGGGGCTATATTGTTTTGAAGAAGAGTATTCAGGCCATGATTGATTAGGGAACTTTACAGTTTGATCGTACTGCTGTTGAGGAGCCTGTTGAGGCAATATTTGAAAAGCAGGATGAGGTCGCAACAATTACAATTCCACAAAAGACTATTACGATATCAGCGCCCGCCAAGCGGCCGACTATTATGATAACGAAAGCAGGGCCCGTTCCTTATGAAAGTACGAAAGCCATTCCATGGAATTATGGGTTGGAAGCTTTTTGCAATGGGGAAAAGATTAAGGTGGATAGTCAGCCGGCAGGGGCAGTGGGTAATCTTGTTGGAGCGGAAGGCATGACCCGCAGTGGTAGAATTTTCACTTCACCTGAAATCGAGGCTGAGAGGATTGCTAAAGGCAAAGCCAAAGTGAATGAAGGAGGACCTTCCCAGTCGAAAGAGAAAGAAACGTCGACCAAAGATGCAGAAGAGTTTATGAGGTTGATTCGCAAAAGTGACTATAAGATTGTGGAGCAATTGCAGCAGACGCCCTCCAAAATTTCAATACTATCTTTGTTGCTTTGTTCCGAGGCCCATCGGAATGCTTTGTTGAAAATCTTGGACACATCTTTTGTACCTCAGGAAGTAACTGTTAATCAGCTTGAGGGGTTACTGGAGCATGTGAATGCTGGACACAGCCTAGGATTTACTGACTTTGATTTGACGCCTAGAGGTCGGAACCACAATTTGGCTTTGCACATTTCAGTGGAATGTCGGGGCACTGTTATGTCGCATGTTCTTGTAGACACCGGATCATCTTTGAATGTGTTGCCGAAGAAGGCTATGATGAAGTTAGATGTCCGAGGAATCATATGCACGCCAAGTGACTTGGTCATGAGGGCTTTTGATGGGACCAAGAGGTCGGTGTTTGGGTCCATAACGTTGCCACTCCAGGTCGGGCCGGAAGTGTTTGACACTGTGTTCTACATCATGGACATACATCCAACTTACAACTGTTTACTTGGGAGACCATGGATACATTCTGCAGGGGCCGTGACGTCCACACTGCATCAGAAGCTTAAATACATGGTTGGTGACAGTGTTGTTACTATTTGCAGAGAGGAGGAAATTCTGGTTAGTCATCTTTCATCATTCAAGTACGTCGAAGTGGATGGGGAGATCCATGAGACGCCATGCCAAGCCTTTGAAGGGTTGCAGATCAAGGACAAGTCTCATGTTCCCAGCAAAGGGCCAGAGGTGGCCATGTCTTTGTACAAAGACGCACAGGCAGTGGTTCAGGCTGGAGCAACCAGAGGATGGGGCCAAGTCTTAGAAATTCCTGTCAAGATGGACAAGTTTGGGTTGGGGTATCGCCCGACGTCGTCATCTTCCGCATCAGGCGTGCCAAAGTTCAAAGGACCAATGGTGATCACTCCAGGTGGAGTCTGTTATGAAACGATTAATGTTGTTTCCGATGCTGAAGACGGAGATAGTGACTGCGATATGGACTTGTGGATCAAGCTCGGCATGCCAGGACAGAATCTGTGCAACTGGTCTATCCAGGAACTTGTCCAAGTGACTACAAAACAGTAATGATTTGTTTTCTCGATTATTGACTAATCCTGTGTCCTACCCGGAGCATGGTGATTCTGTTTTTAGGGCTACCTGCTTATGCGTGTACTTTGTTTAATCATTAATAAAGGCGTTTTTCTCATGCAAATTTTGTGATCCTTGTTTTTCCTGTTTTTTGCTTTAACAATAAAATGGCAACGTGGTTATGTGCTTTGTTTGCATTATTTGAAACATTTAACCATTCTCATTGCAGGATTCATATTTCAGACGACACCGATCACGAACTTCCTATGACTCACTTCGACTTCGAGCACCCGATATTTCAAGCAGAAGAAGAGATTGTTGAGGATAATGACTTATCAGAAGAGCTGAATCGACTATTGAAACAAGAAGGGAGAATCATTCTGCCTCATCAGGAAGAAATTGAAATTATCAACGTGGGGTCCGAAGAGGTTGTCAGGAATATCCAGATAGGGGTTGCACTGCAAAATGATATCAAGTGAAGTTTGATCGAAATGCTTCGGGAGTATAGTGATATCTTTGCTTGGTCTTATGAAGACATGCCTGGTTTGGATACTGATATGGTGGTTCACCGTTTGCCATTGCGTGAGGAATGTCCACCGGTTAAGCAAAAACTCAGAAGAACTCGACCAGATATGGCGTGAAAATTAAAGAGGAAGTTCAGAAACAGTGGGACGCTGGTTTTCTGGCTGTCACAACTTATTCCTCATGGGTCGCCAATATAGTACCTGTACCAAAGAAAGATGGTAAGGTGCGGATGTGCGTGGACTATCGAGATTTGAATAGGGCGAGCCCAAAAGACGATTTTCCGCTTCCTCATATTGATGTGCTGGTCGATAACACCGCTCAATTCTCTGTGTTTTCCTTCATGGACGGCTTTTCGGGCTACAATCAGATAAAGATGGCGCCGGAGGATATGGAGAAAACAACTTTTATTACCCCGTGGGGAACGTTCTGCTACAAAGTGATGCCCTTTGGTTTGAAGAACACCGGGGCAACATATCAGTGAGCTATGACAACACTCTTTCATGACATGATGCATAAAGAGATCGAAGTCTATGTTGACGATATGATTGCCAAATCCCAGACGAAGGAAGAGCACCTGGTCAATCTTCTAAAATTGTTCAAGAGGCTTACGAAATTCAGGCTGAGGCTGAATCCTAACAAGTGCACCTTCGGGGTGAGATCTGGTAAGCTATTGGGGTTTATTGTGAGCGAAAAAGGAATTGAGGTTGATCATGCTAAGATAAAAGCAATACAAGAAATGCCAACGCCAAAAACAAAAAAAGAGGTTCGTGGCTTTTTGGGGAGGTTGAACTACATCGCCCGGTTCATATCTCATCTAACGGCCACGTGCGAGCCATTATTCAAGTTATTAAAAAAGGATTAGGCTGTGACTTGGAATGAAGATTGTCAAAAGGCGTTTGAGAAAATAAAAGAGTATTTGCAGGAACCTCCAATATTGATACCCCCAGTAGCCGGGAGACCATTGATTATGTATTTGACGGTTCTTGAGAAAAGCATGGGTTGTGTTCTCGGTCAATATGACGAGACTGGACGTAAAGAGCATGCGATTTACTACTTGAGTAAAAAGTTCATAGACTGTGAGTCCCGTTACTCAATGCTCGAAAAGACGTGTTGTGCATTAGCCTGGGTTGCCAAACGTTTGAGGCAATACATGCTAAATCATACAACCATGCTAATTTCAAAGATGGATTCGATCAAATACGTGTTTGAAAAGCAAGCACTTTCCGGAAGGATTTCTCGATGGCAGATGGTATTGACAGAATACAATATTCAGTATGTTTCTCAAAAGGCTATTAAAGGTAGTGTTCTGTCAGAGTACCTAACTGAGCAGCCAATTGATGATTACCAGCCGATGAGGTTTGATTTTCCTGACGAGGATATCATGTACTTAAAAATGAAGGACTGTGAGGAGCCGTTGCCTGATGAAGGTCCAGAGCTGGGTTCCAAATGGAAATTGATATTTGACGGTGCCGTTAATTCATATGGAAGTGGAATAGGGGCAATCATTACTACTCCCCATGGGTCGCACATCCCATTCACTGCCAGATTGAGCTTTCCAGTTACCAACAATGAGGCCGAATATGAAGCGTGCATTATGGGTCTCGAGGAAGCTATTGATCTAAGAATTAAAAATCTTGATGTATACGGAGACTCTGCTCTAGTTGTGAATCAGATCAAGGGAGAGTGGGAGACTCGTCAGCCCAATCGGGTACCCTATATGAATTATGCAAGGAGGTTGTTACCTTTCTTCGACAAGGTGGAGTTGCACCATGTACCACGAGCAGAAAATCAGATGGCAGACGCTCTCATGACGTTGTCTTAAATGTATAAGGTTAACTTCTGGAATAAGGCTCCCAGGATAGTTATCTCTCGCCTTGATAGACCTGCTTTCATATTCGCCATTGAGGAAGCTTCCGATGGCAAACCATGGTATTATGATATCCAGAATTTCCTGAAGAACCAAGAGTATCCGGCTGGGGCATCCAGTCGTGATCAGAAGACTCTTAGGAGATTGGCTGGCAACTTCTATTTGAATCCAGATGGTGTTTTTTACAAGAGAAACCATGACTTGGTGTTGTTGCGGTGTGTGGACGAGAAAGAGGCTAAGTTGCTCATGGAAGAAATCCACGAGGGTACATTTGGCACGCATGGCGGCGGACATGCAATGCCGAGAAAGTTATTACGAGCAGGGTACTACTGGATGACAATGGAAACAGATTGTTTCAAATTTGCAAAGAAGTGTCATAAATGCCAGATTTATGCGGACAAGATTCATGTGCCTCCGAGCCCTCTGAACGTTATGTCATCACCTTGGCCTTTTTCCATGTGGGGAATTGATGTGATTGGAAAAATTGAGCCCACGGCATCCAACGGACATCGTTTTATCTTGGTAGCTATTGATTACTTCACCAAATGGGTTGAAACGACGTCGTATGCTAATGTTACCAAGCAGGTGGTAGCCAGATTTATCAAGAAGGATATTATCTGCAGATATGGAATCCCGGAGCGGATTATCACTGACAACGGTTCAAATTTGAATAACAAGATGATGAAGGAATTGTGCCAGAATTTCAAGATTGAACATCACAACTCTTCGCCTTATCAGCCCAAGATGAATGGCGCTGTTGAGGCGGCCAATAAAAACACAAAGAAGATCGTTCAGAAGATGGTTGTAACCTACAAGGACTGGCATGAGATGTTGCCTTTTGCTTTGCGCGGTTATCGTACGACGGTAAGCACATCAACCGGGGCAACTCCTTTTTCATTGGTATATGGTATGGAGTCTATCCTACCATTGGAGGTTGAGATTCCTTCTTTGAGGGTTTTGCGTGATGTCCAACTTGATGAGGCAGAACGGGTAAAAGATAGACTGAATCAGCTCAGTTTAATGGATGAGAAGAGACTGGCTTCTCTAGCATATGGTCGGTTGTATCAGAGCCGGATGAAGAAAGCTTATGATAAAAAGGTGTGTCCTTGAAGCTTTCAGACGGGCGATCTTGTGCTGAAAAAGATTCTCCCACCACAATCAGATCACAGGGGCAAATGGACTCCCAACTATGAAGGTCCATATGTCATTAGAAAGGTTTTCTCTGGAGGAGCCTTATTGTTATCCACCATGGATGGTGAGGATTTTACATCCCCTGTGAACTCGGACGCAGTTAGAAAATACTTTGCTTAAAGAGACCCGCTGGACAGAAAAAGAGAGTCCAGGCAAACATGGGGCATCCCGGCGAACCATATAAAAGGAATAAAGGTTCGGGAAAAAGTTAGGGATAAAATTGAAAAAATGTACACCCGCAAAGTTGAAAACCTGAAAAGGGCGACTTCGGCAAAAAAGGGTATCCCGGTGAATTGAAAACCCGCAAAGGGCGGTTCACGCAAAAGTTAGGGATTTGAAAAAAACAAATGACTGCGGTCCGAGTTTGATACTGCATTGCTTAGTGGTTTGGGAGTACCTGAGGGTCGTATATCCGAAACAATCTCTTCCGAAGATTGAGTATCGGGAAAGCGTCAGAGTCAGGCGATTCATAGGAGGATCAGCTCATGGTGTTCGTCTGTGCCACGTTGCCGACATGTATACAAATTTTCTTTGTGCTTCTATAATACTTGTATTTTGCTTGTGCGTAACTTCCTCTTTTCAGGAGTTGCATCCAGTGTGTCGCTACTGCGAAAATCGGCACCGGCTGACAGAAGAGTCGCCACCGTGCGTTATTTATCCCAACGGAGGGAAAGGAAACGCTCGAAGTAAACCTCACAAAAAGCGGGAAAGGTATGGTCGTCGCAACCAAAACCTGGATTCGGGAGTCGGTTACGCAAGGGGAAGGTATTAGCACCCCTCACGTCCGTCGTACTCGACGGGATCCACGCTTGGTGTTTATAAGGAAAAGGGTGTGTTTATCTATCTACGCTAGTGGTCAGTCTGAAAAGAAAAGAAAAGGACAGGACTCGACAGAACATGCGCTGTTTTGGGCCTACGTACTCCCTCGTGCAATGGGAAAGTCAGAGTCAACGTAGTTCGACTACCTACGTCTAGACGGGGGGGAAGGTTGCTCGCCAGGACATCGCGTCCTGTGCCTACGTACTTCCACACAGCATGGAAGATCAGAGCAAACGTAGTTCGACTACGCATGACACAAGCTATTCAATTGTTTTTCTGTTGTTTTGAGAAAGGAAAAAGACACCCTAAAACTATGGTTGAAAAGGGGAATCTACCTACTGTTATCATGCCTGGTTGACCCACCTAATGTCTATCATAACTCCTCCGCAGCGGAGAAGTTAGAGCTCCTAAGGGATCATGGCAACAGGACTAAACAGCAGACAGGAATCACTGCAAAGTAAAGAAATACTGGAAATATGCATGAATGCAACAACCAAACAAGCAAGGCACAAAGGCGACACACCACAGAGGCAAGGGAGCTCAGCTCTACCAAATACCAGCAAGCAAAGCCACTCAATAACAAACAAGCAGAAGGAGGACCACCTCAACTTCTCATGCACACACATCCTACTTTTAAGATGCACCTATCTCAGAAATATCTAGATGAATCCCTAATTCTAATGCAGCACAGCACCACACAAGTCAAACAACACGAAGAGAAGGCTAGCCAGCCTGGCAAACTCCTATCCAAAAGCATGGAACTACCCTGAGCAAGACCCCTAAACAACCCTAAAACAAAACCCTAATCTACCTCCGAGCAAAGCCCTATGCAAAACCCTAACCAAATATCTAAGCAAAGCCCTAATCAAAACCCTAATCAAATATCTAAGCAGAGCCCTAACACAAGAGAAAACAATCTAGTCTTCAAGCTTCAAGACAAGCTTACCAAAGAAAGGAAGCTAAGCAGACAAACCCATAGTGCCTTCCTCAGGAAAGTACTAGGAGGTTACCACTCAGGAATCATATCCTATGCGGCTCAACAACTGTGAACGGTTTACATTCCTCCTCAGGAGAAACTAAACTCACATGAAGGCTCCGACATCATTGGATACTTGAGAAATCCTACCTGAACTAAGGGAACTAAGTGAATAAACCCATAATGCCTTCCTTAGGAAAGTACTAGGAAGCTTCCACTTAGGAATCATATCCCATGTGGCTTAACAACTGTGAACGGTTTATATTCCTCCTCAGGAGAAACTAAACTCACATGAAGGCCCCAACATCATTGGATACTTAAGAAATCCTACATGAACTAAGGGAACTAAGTGAACAGACCCATAGTGCCTTCCTCAGGAAAATACTAGGGGGCTTCCACTTAGGAATCATATCCCATGTGGCTCAACAACTTTGATCGGTTTACATTCCTCCTCAGGAGAAACTAAACTCACATGAAGGCTCCAACATCATTGGATACTTGAGAAAGAGGTGAGAAGAAAGAATGAAAGACATCCATAGTGCCTTCCTCAGGAAAGTACCATAAATTTCCCTCAAACTTCAGGATCTCAAACCTCACAAACAGAGAACAAGCTCCTAGGCTAGGACCTCAAACCATGCATCCTTTCAAGCTCCAACAAGACTTCATCCAGCCTCCATCTTCAAGAAGAAACCACATGCCCTCAAACCAAAAGAAACTATCTCTAAAGTTCAACCACAGTTGAACTTCAAAGTCAGAAGCCATCAAGACTTCTCCTATTCTCAAGCTCAAGCAAAAATAACAGAACACCCTATAAAAAAAACTACCAAAAATCTAGGGGAAACCTACATGCTTCTATGATCCCAAGATCAGATCTCAAAGCCTAAGTCAACTTCTAAGGCTACTAAATGATCCCTAACATGTGAATGGTCAAGGGTTAACCAGCAAGTTATGAGGTCTCTATTCTCTCACCCTAAAACAACATCAATCAATCTCTAAAAAAAAACCACAAAAATCCTATGGGGAGCATGCATCAGTCTAGTATAACATACTAAAAAACTAAAGCAAAATTCAAAACCAAATGAGAGAACTAAAATCAACAAGGCAGACACATCACAAACCAATTATTCAATAGCAATTAAAACACAAAAAATGCAAATAAAAATGAAAATGCATGATCAATTCAATATTTTTGCACTATAAATTTCAAAATTGACTTATGAATCTATAGAAAAAAGAAGGGAATTAATTGGTTTATCCTACTATTTTTTATGAATTTTTTCCTAACATGATACAAAACAAAGAAAAATAAAAAGAAAATAAAACAGGGGGGTGCATTAGCACTAATCCACTTCAGTTTCAGCCTTGGGCCCAAATGCAAGGGGGCGCGATTAGTAACTGGGGCTTAAGCCCAAAATCAATCCACTCAGCATTCTCACAAAGGGGGGGGGGGGTGAAACGAGGGAGAGAAGGGGTGACCCAGTAACTCCGTACTTGGGCTTAATCCCAATGCAAACCCTAGACCAATCCTCATAACAAAACCGTTCGCTCCCCCAAAATCTCCAACACTGTTCACAAAGAAACCTAATGCGCTGCTCCCATCCCCTCAACTTCTCCCTCATTCTGAAACACTCACCAACCTCTCACGCTCAAACCCTATCTCTCAGCAACAACCTTCAAGATCGGAACCCCCACAATAACCTTCGTTTTCAAATCAAACCTCAGCAACACACCTCCTAACAAACGCCATCACTATCAATCGACTATCCTATCAAACTCCCGCTCAACTTTAATCTATTCACCTCACAGAACGATTGTGTTTAAGCTAGACGGAAGAAAGAACTCACACGACGACCTGAATCTACCGCGATGAACATGCAATGAAATAAGATGAACAGAGGTATAAACCTGGATGGCGTGATGAAGACGGTGAAGTCTGGAAGACTTTCTTGAAGATCCTGAAGAAAAATGAGCTCGTAGGTGGATGAATCTTGAAGCACCAGATGAGCTTGTTGAACGAAGATTGTTAACGCTTAGTGTTTTTGGAGAAGGAGCTTGAAGAAAGATGAACTTGACGAAGGATCCTTGCACTGCTGGGAAATCTTGCAAATTGTAACACGCTGATGGACGCACGGTGAGGACTGCTGTGAGATCTGGAGAAATTGACGAGGATCGGTGACGGATCTACGAAGATCTGAGTTAGTACTGTGAGGATCTGGGAAAGGAGATCTGAAAAAAATAATGGCGTTCTTGCAATGCTTGAAGACCGTTGAAGGTCTGGGCGAAATGATGATCACGATGAAGTCTCCGGTGTTGGTATGAACTTTCCGGTGGCTAGGAAATGAAGGTGGAAGATGATGAACGGAGCGTTTGGATGAGTTTCTAGCGAAAACGCAGTTTCCGGCGGGTTTACCAGACTCCGGCGGTTAGTTGCGGCGGCTACGAGCATCTCCGGCGGCCGTGCATGTACTCCGGTGATCAGAGCTCAGGCGATGGGGCTAGCTGGCACGCACATGCGGTGGGGTGATGGAGAGTGAGACGCGTGTCTCTAAGGAGTGAGAGGAAGGCAACGCGTGGCCTGTGTGCTGGCTGTGAGAGAGTAGTGGGAAACACGTGTGGAATTCTGAGCTGAGGGAGAATGTGAGGTGGCCCCCCTTGCATCTGAACGCGTGTCCTGGTTATATAGCTGACACTTGGCACTGCAATTTCTGGACAAAAAAAAAATGCAAAAATGGACTGAAGAGAATCTGGGCCTCCAAAAACCATCCTGGCCCAACGAAAATGATAGCTCAATAATCCAAAAAAAAAACTGAATTAAAAAATGGATTAATCCTAATTGAAAACTAATTAAATCTGACTAAACCTAATTAACTAATTAAATCTGACTAATTAATTCTGAAACTACAATTAAATCTAAATGAAAATTAAACTATCCTAATTAAATCTAACAAACTCAATTAAAACCTAACTAATGTTAAACTCTAATTAAACTAATTAAATCCTAATAAAAGAAATTAATATCTAACAAAAGATTAAATCTATATTAAAAATAAACTCTATTTATTCTATTATCCAAAAACTATTATATTCTAAAAGAAAATCAATCTAAAATCTATTTAAAACAATTTAAATTCTAAAAAAAGATTTAAAGCTATTAAAAATATTAAAAAATCTATTTAAATCCCTAAAAATCTAAAAAGCCTATTTAAAATCCACAAAAGGCTATTAAATCCTAAAAAAATGCAGACAAATGCAAATGACCAACATAAAAGGGAGCGCGAGACCAGATCAAAGCAAACAGTAAACCCCCGGGCATCAGAATATCCCCAAAACCACCATGTAAGCTGAAAACACCGAGAAGCGCACAATGAAACCCTGATTATCTATACTGGATCTGAAATATCCGGTAGATGAAACCCAAGCTGTAACCCTGACATCCTCTGTCTGTGCACAAATGTCATGCATCTGATATGCGAATACGAATTGAACCATGAACCAGATAGGAGAACCGGTTGGTCAAATTTTAGGGTGCAACAGCTGCCCCTATTTAAGCGACTTGGACCTGAAGGGTTGAAGAGCGCGCAGCCTTCAAACATTCAGAGGTACGAGACGGTTGAATACCAATAAAACCCGAAAATTTACCAACCGTGAGAATATACTGTAAAACTGCTTGGGGAATAAAATCCAGAAAACCGAGTCCGGTCATCACGGCAACAAACTGATCAATCATCTGATAAAGAACTCCTGATTTTAACGGCAGTTATCCGCGTGATGCCCCATATAACAAACCCGAGGGTTGCAACAAAACACTTGATCCTCTCACATCGTCTACTGATAGACAGGAAGAGAAATATACTCACATCGTCTAAAGATAGACGGAAAGACGCCCATAATCCATACTCACATCGTCTAAAGATAGACGGGAAGACCCCAAAATCCATACTCACCTCGTCTAGTGATAGACGGGAAGACACCCATAATCCCGAAGGAAAAAATTCAATACTCACATCGTCTAAAGATAGACGGAAAAACACCCAAAATCCATACTCACATCGTCTAAAGATAGACGGGAAGACACCCAAAATCCATACTCACATCGTCTAAAGATAGACGGGAAGACACCCAAAATCTCCATACTCACCTCGTCTAAAGATAGACGGAAAGCTCGCTGAGGAAAACACACTATCCGTATGATCTGACGATAAGAAACCCGCTGAACAATCACCCGAAACTTCACGTCGTCTACTAATAGACGGGAAGAAAACCACATTCTGGAGAAACCCTATCTTGAAACCCCACTGGAAAATCACCCGAAACTTCACATCGTCTACTGATAGACGGAAAGAAAACCACTCGCTAGAGAAACCCCATCTTGAAACCCCACTGGAAAATCACCCGAAACTTCACATCGTCTACTGATAGACGGAAAGAAAACCACTCGCTAGAGAAACCCCATCTTGAAACCCCACTGGAAAAAACAACCAAAACTTCACATCGTCTACTGATAGACGGAAAGAAAACCACTCGCTAGAGAAACCCCATCTTGAAACCCCACTGGAAAAAACAACCGAAACTTC
Organism: Lathyrus sativus; assembly: GCA_963859935.3. Taxonomy (NCBI): domain Eukaryota; kingdom Viridiplantae; phylum Streptophyta; class Magnoliopsida; order Fabales; family Fabaceae; genus Lathyrus; species Lathyrus sativus. The sequence continues at coordinate 473,481,179 of OZ012741.1, read as the reverse complement.
ACATCGTCTACTGATAGACGGAAAGAAAACCACTCGCTAGAGAAACCCCATCTTGAAACCCCACTGGAAAAAACAACCGAAACTTCACATCGTCTACTGATAGACGGAAAGAACACCACTTGCTAGAGAAACCCCATCTTGAAACCCCACTGAAAAAATCACCCGAAACTTCACATCGTCTACTGATAGACGGGAAGAAAACCACTTGCTAGAGAAACCCCCATTTTGAAACCCTACCGAAAAATCAACTGAAACTTCACATCGTCTACTAATAGACGGAAAGAAAACCACTTTTGCACTCAAGACGTCTAATGATAGACGGAGAAATCCACTTATCGGAGGAACACATCATCAATATGAATTGACGGGAAAAAAGTCTGTCGATACCAGATGACCAATTGATCAAAGCATAACTGTTGCCTGATCTGAAATACAAATAAACCGCTGAATTGTATGAACACTGCTGCTGGATGAATGCCCCTGAACTGATCACAGAGTAGCTCCCGCGCCATACGAGACTGATAGAAAACTTGGCTTATGCTTCGTATGCATATGCATATGTTTGAATCTTTCTAGGGCGTAATGCTCCATTCAGGATGGAAATGCTACGCATTCTGAAAATGCAATGCGAGTATGATGCAGATATGATAATATGCAACATGCTAATGCAGGCTCGGGCTGCTGGAGAAAGTCGGGTACAGAAAACCACTTCAGCAAAATAAATGCTGAAGACGAGACCAACTCCGCTGGGGATAAACCGGATGTCACAGAATTATTCTAGCAAAATAAATGCTGGAAGAGTGAGATCAACTCCGCTGGGGAAAATGTGAACTTAACCAAGCACCTCGTTGAAGTAACACCCTACTGGGGAATATAACTCTGCTGGGGAATAGCAGATGTGCCAAGTATGATTGGACTTCTTTGGGGATAGTTTACCCGTGCCAATAAAAAATTGGACTTTGCTGGAGAAAATAGACGGAGTCTTCCTGCATACTGATGAAGCTCGGATTTGGAAACTGATGCGCCAACACGGATGGGCCTCACAGTGATCGCCAACATGAATTTGGGCTTTTAGGCTATCTGTGATGGGTCAGGTACAACTGACGCTGGAAAACACTCTGTCTGAATACACAGTTTCCCGGTTGAAGAGTCAAGGGATAATAACACGACTTCCCGACATTCGTTTCACACTCGAAAATTGGCTGAATCTGCTCGAACAGCTCTGAATAACTCTGTTGATACGGAGAAGAACAATCCCTTCGCTTCTGATATGCCCCCAGCCTGCGGGACCTCTGTGGGGATAGTCCTCGAAAGGAAGTCTGAAAATCTGTACCCTGATGGTCTGATATGAAATGCCCCAGCATTCTGAACTTCGGAGAGATACTTCCCATCAAATACTTCTCGAATAAAGAGTAACTTCTGCGCTCTTAAGATGGCCTACCCCCGACTGCAATGACCTTGCCCCTGATTAGCTGATTCAGCGTAGTGCCCCTGACTACGAGATATTTACCGAATCTCAACCTGAATGCCCCAGGATAACTGACTTCGAAAGGCTGACCTGACTGGGGATCACTGGATGTAGCTTGCCCTGGCTTGCGGAGCATTCAGGCGCTCTGCATTCTATCCTGACCATACCTTCCATTGTAGAAAACTCTCCTGCTGTCAAGCGCTTACTCGCAAGTAAAACAAGTTGTTCTGCGTAAAAGACATATTAATGCAACGCATATGACAGCTTTGACATCCAATCTGTTCACTGGGAAAAGGAAAAAACAGTTTATGGCATATAATGCACAAAACATTTATCAAGAATTATCAACATCAGTACCAACATGGTAAGAAGAACCCTTTCAGGAGTCAGAATCGACGCGACCTTTACCGAAGTATGCTTTCGAAATAACCTGCTTCAATTAGGACTTTTGAAGGTTGTAACGTGGTCAGGTTCACGGTTTTGAAAGAAAGGATAAAGGCTCAAAGTTTATTTTAACCCACCCATTCTCCTTGATGTTCTCCCATCCTACATTCAGCTAATTCGACCTTAGCGCTCACCTCTCAGAGGTTGAAAGATAGGAGTGATAGTTCGAGAAACCATGAGTTTTTGGAGTGACAGCCACTCACTTTTCGTCTTTGACACTTAGGGTCACACGACTCGTATTTGTCCGAGGATTTTTCCTTTTGCCATCCTTTCATCTTTTTTCTTTTCATATCCCTAACTTTTGCCTGGACTGACTCTTCTTGAGTTTCTTTTGACTTTTTAAGTCCAGCGGGATGCCCTTATTGTTGCCTAAGTCATTTGATTTGAAGTTTCGAATTAGCGGGCTTTTGATTCTTTTCTTTCCTTCTCTTTTTTTTTTGAACAAGTCGTGTGACACTGGTTGTCTGACTCTTTGGGGAATAATGTGACTGTCTCACTCTTGAAATCTAACCGTTGCGGTTTTTTAGGCACGACCTATAGAGGTGTGATTGATCTTCGAACGGACACTCCCTTTTTTTGATTCGGACGCTCGGTCAAATTAGCTAACACCTACCCTGCCCCAAATTAAAGATGGAGGGTTTTTCATTTTCAGAAAGAACTCCTACTACTAGGCTCAAAGGGGTTGACAAGGGATTATCTTCCTTATATCACCGGTGTTTAGGGATTTGAAACAATGCCTGTACATCATCAGCATGTTTTATTTCAAAAGCATACAATATCGGAAGTTGCCTGTCGTTCATTTTCGTCATCCTCCTCAGATCCTTCTTAACCAAGCATTGGACATTTGTAAAAACAGTTAGTGAACACGACGGGATTTAATCAAAACATGCATATTTATTCCATTATCATCAATTGAATGAAAACAACAAGTTTTACGAACAAGATTGCAATTTAAACAGGAAAGAAACTACAAACGTAAAGAAATGACAAGATAAAACAAAGAAAAATGCCAGCTTCCGAGAACCGGGCTTTCACATCTGTCCTGCTGCTGAACCAGTTATCTTCACAATCAGTTATTAGAGGCAACCTGACGTTGTCCTGATCTGCTTTTAGCGACCCAACCAAATTATAGAGCCCTTCCTCCTCATTCAGATGATTTTGGGCCCTTCCTGCCCGAAGTTGATCGCTGCACTATCAAGTAGGTCCTGCACTTTGTGCTTGAAGGCCAGACAATCTTCAATGTTGTGCCCCGGTGCTCCTGAATGGAAATCACAGTGCTCCCTGACATCATACCCTGCTGGAGGCGTACCTGTTAGCGGGGCTAACTTCCTCTTCTCAACCAACTACAATCGTAGCAACACCTGAAGAAGTTCGGCATATGGCATCGGAGGCACCTTAAATACCCTCAACGGCCTCTGATTTTGAGCTCTTCGCTGATTACGATGCTGTTGACTCTGCCACCGTTGAGATCGTTGCTGTTGTCGCTGGTACCGGGTTGACTGTTGAACAACTTTCGTAGCAAATACAACATCGGTTTCTTGACTTCCACCGCACTGATTAAAGCACTCCTTATGCTTAGCCATTTTCTTTCTCAGATCTGCCCCAGGAATAGGCAACAGTTGCGGGCATGGAGATTCTGACACCATGGAGTCCAGGATACGTTTCTGACCTACTGCAGCTTCAGAAACATCCATCATCTTAGCATCAACTGAGACAGGAGCAATACGCACAGCTACACCGCTTGGCGTGAATTCAATATCTTTTGAGTCAATCAGGTCTTGAACATTGTGCTTAAAAGCTTGGCAACTCTCGATGTCGTGTCCGAGTGCCCCAGAATGAAATTCACATTGCTTACTGGCATCGTACCTATAAGGAAGCGCTCCTGCGGGCGGTTCCAACGTTCTCTTTTCAACCATTTTAAACCTCAATAAAGTCTATAAGAGTTCAGCATACGTTGAAGGTGGCGCCTCAAATACCCTCTTTGGCCTCCCCTCCTGAATCCTCTGTTGAGCCGGATGCACCCTTTGTTGTTGTTGCTCAGGTTCCACAGGCACAGGTGGCACGAGCTTCTTCACTGCGACTTCAAATAGCTGATCATCCTCTTTCCTCAGCACATTCTTGACTACTTCCATGATCAAGCTCATTTGGGTCTTCAGCTGACTATTTTCCTCTTTAAGGATTGTTGCAGTGGAAATAGGATCACAAACTATTAATGAGTTTGAATCGCAATTCAATTCACAACCGCTCTTTGATTTATCCGAAGGAAAAGGTCAAAAGAGGGAAAACCTATTTTTGCATCGTAAACACAATGCGGGGAAAGATCTAGGGTTCGGGGGTTGGTTAAATTTAGGGAAGGTATCAGCACCCTAAACTTCTGTAGTACTCTACAGGAACCTTTTGTTCAAATGCTTACTATTTTGCTTTATTTATTTGCTTAAGGTATATGTACAAAGGATTAAAAGAGAGAAAAGAGACCTAAGGGGTTAATTCTAAGTTTACTCGGCAAGACATCGCATCTTGTGCCTACGTATCCTTACGGGAGTGGAATCAGAGTAATCGTAGTTCCCCTCAAAAGGGAGGTTAGAGACTTCTTGACTGTGGTCAAGGTCTCAAGGGGAATAAACATGTCTTAAGGGCACGCTTACGCGGAGTGTAGAAACTCCAAATCTCTACGTTGAATTGTTAAGTTGTAATTAGGGTTAAATTAGGGATTCCACGGCGGGAAACCCTAAAATGAGCGCGGCGGCTCTTTGACCTAATGCTAGGGGTAGTTTTGTAATTTAGCCTGCGGCGAGGCGTTTGTGAAAATTAGGGTTTGTGAGGTTGTAAGGGTTTGAAGTTGAGGACTATTGGCGCGGCGGCCAAACGGCTAGACCTAATTCCTTCGGAGGAGTGAAATTATTGGTAAAGACGCGATAAACATACAATGGCAGAACATAAAGTGCGGAAAGATAAATGCGACAATTGTCTCGCAAAATTACATCCCATAAGCAGTTACAAATATGATAATTGAATATTTAAACTGAAAATAAAATCAATTGAACTTAGTCAGCTGCAAAAAACCAAAACAAACCGAGACTGTTATTATACGGGGTTAGACAAAAAATTAGACGGGAATGTTAGGAATTTAAGTAGAAAATTATAATTTTAACAAAACAAGAAGAAAATTAGAAATTTGGATCTTAAAAATGAGGATGTTAGCGAAAAATTAATAAACAATGAAAATTGATACGCAATGAAGATAGTGATAATATACAAGTGATAATGGAATATGAAATAACAACGATGATGTTAGATTATGTACAAATATAAAAATAAATACAAAAATAAATAAATAAATATTAGTGAACAGGTTCATGGATAATCAAGAATACTGTTAGGAATGAAGGATGAAAATTGGAATTGACAATAATTAGAAGTTAAGTGATGAACGTTTTGAGACGATGAGAATTTAGGTAATAAGAAAAGAGTTAGAATGAAATTAGGTTTTTTTTTGTGAGATTTGGAAAAGTTAGAGTTTTTAATGTGATTAAGAAAAAGAAAATAGATTAAAAGTTAGAATTAAAAGTTAGCAAAAAAATTAGAACTTTGAAATTTGGTTTTTAAAAAAAAGGTTAGAAAATAAAAATAAAAGTTTGAAAATAAAAGAGAAAAGGTTAGAATTTTAATAAAAAAAGAGTTAGAATGTTAGAATTTTAATTAAGAAAAAATGGTAGAAATTTTGAAAAAAAAGATATAAAAAGATTAGAAAAAAAAGAGTTAGTTACTTTTGATGAAGACTGTAAGAGTTTTTGATGCTTGCCGATCTCCTGTTTTGTTGCTCCTGAGGGTCCTTTTATACTTGATTTTTTTAAATCTTTTCCAATCTCAGATTTGATTTGAATATCTCAATCTTTTTCAATCTCTGATTTGATTTGAATGAATTTTTATGATGATTTCAGATTTGATTCAATGGTGGTGATGTTGATATTTAGATCTGATTTTCTTATGATGATGATATGATCTGATTGATTTGATTTTGCTCCATCTGAAATTCATTGGGATTGGATTTGATTAAAAAAGTGTTGGATTTAAATTTAAAAAGTTAGCAAAGAAAATAAGAGTTTAAGTTAAATAAAAATTAGAATTTTAAGTTTAAAAAAAATGAGTTAGAATTTTAAAATAAAAAACATTTGAATGTTGATTTTAAAAAATGTTAGAATTATTTTGAAAACTGTTAGAATTTAATTTTAAAAGGAATTTAGAATTAAAAAAAAAAGAAAAAGAAAAGGGCGTTAGAATTTAATTTTAAAAAGAATTTAGAATTTTAATTTGAAAAAGGATGGTGTCAAAAAAAGATTTAGATTTAATTTTTAAAAAAAAGGATAGATTTAATTTATAAAAAAAAGTTAGATTTAATTTTTAAAATAGTTAGAAAAAAAGATTTAATTTTAAAAAGAAGTTAGAGAAAAAAAAGATTTAATTTTAAAAAGAAGTTAGAGAGAAAAAGATTTAATTTTTTTTAAAAAAGTTAGAAAAAAAGATTTAACTTTATAAAAGTAGTTAGAAAAAGGATTTAACTTTTAAAAAAACTAGAAAAAAGGATTTAACTTTTAAAAAAGCTAGAAAAAAGATTTGATTTTAAAAAGAAGTTAGAAAAAAATATTTAACTTTAAAAAAGTTAGAAAAAAAAGATTTAGCTTTAAAAAAAAGTTAGAAAAAAGGATTTAGCTTTTAAAAAAAGATAGAAAAAGATTTAACTTTAAAGAGATAGAAAAAGATTTAACTTTAAAGAGATAGAAAAAGATTTAACTTTAAAGAGGAGTTAGAAAAAAAATTTAAAAAAAAGTATTAGAATCTGATTAAAAAAATGTGTTAGAAATTAATTTAAAAAAGGTTATAAAAAAAATTTACTCTTAAAGAAAAGAAAAAAAAGTTAAATTTTAATCTAAATCCTAAAAGTTAGTAAGAAGAGCTTAAAATGATTTAAATAAATAAACTAAATAGAAAAAAAAAAGTTAATAAAAAACATTAGTAAAGTTATAAAAAAAATTAAGTTATTATTAGTTAAAAAAACAAGATTTAAAAAAAAGGTTAATTTATTAAGTTAATCAGAATTTAAAATAAAAATAAAAAAGAAAGGGTAAAATTTGGGGTATTACAGTTGCCCCTATTTAAATAACTACACCGGATGATTTGAGTGGCGGAGACTCGAGGAATCATGGTGGAGGGATTTAAATATAGATAACCGAAAATTTTGCCCTTATATGCGGCGATATGCAATGCTATGGACAAAGCGAGAACAGATTAATGCAGATGATGCCGTGAATATGATGTGATGCGTATGCTGGAATGATGAATGCGAAAATGCTGACGAATACGACGACACAGATGCTACGAGAAGAACACACTGGGGAAAACGACGCGCTGAGACACAGTACAACACTGGGGAATTCTAAAAATGATGGTCAACTGGTGCGAACACGACCAATTGTTATTTTGGGAATGAGATTCTCAAATGGAGATGACACCTGTGAGACGGCCTCCACTGGGGAATCTAAAAGATAAAACTGGATCACGTACGATTGCAAGATTGATTACAGAATGCTGGAGCATTGAGCAAAGAATAACATCCAAGCTTCTGTAAACTATCCCTCGTAGCAGGATCAAACGGACTTTTCGGAACTCCGTAACAAATATACAGGGTAAAGACCGGCTGTATGCCAAAATAAATGGACTTTGATGGGAAATGCCCTGATAAGCTTCTCGCGGGAGACCTGTCACTTATCGTTGGAAGGGACTTATGTGACAAAATGGATAAGCACTCAAATAAAGAGGCTGCTGCTTATCTGATAAATAAATCTTCTCGTATTTAAGGTCGGCGCCTGGAATACGATTTTGATTCTTCTCTTACTGAAGGATAAACTTCTCCATGCTTCAAGATCGTGCTCTCTTGAACATGAAAAAGGTAAACTGAACTTCCTCATACTTCAGAACCGTGCTCTCCTGAATATGATTCGGATAAAGGGTAAATGAAAATCTTCATACTTCAGAATCGTGCTCTCCTGAATATGAAACTGGCTGACTGGACTTACTCATACTTCAGAATCGTGCTCTCCTGAATATGAAACTGGATGACTGAATATACTCATACTTCAGGATCGTGCTCTCCTGAAAATGAAAGTGGATGACTGAATATACTCATACTTCAGGATCGTGCTCTCCTGAAAATGAAAGTGGATAATCGAACTTCCTCATAACTCAGAATCGTGCTCTCCTGAATGTGATTCGGCTCCTGAAATTTCTTCATTCTTCAGAATCGTGCTCTCCTGAAAAACGGCCAACTGAACTTCCTCATAACTCAGAATCGTGCTCTCCTGAATATGATTCCGTTCCTTCTTTTACTAAAGGATAAACGAACTTCTTCATAATTTCAGAATCGTGCTCTCCTGAATATGAAACTGCTCAACCTCCCCGTAATTCAAGATCGTGCTCTCCTGAATACGATTTGGTTCAAACCTCAAGACGGCAGGTAAATGGAAGCCCAACTGCTCCATGGAGATGGCCATTTGCTGCGAGTCATAAAGAGGATATGATCGACTTCTTAGGTGAGAAATGTCGTGTGTTGATGCTGTAAAATGTAAAGTGTAAAGGGTTGTAACATGTAGGATTGCAAAGTGTTGTACTGATATATTTTCCGGCGCGAACTGGCGTGTATCTGTAAAGGATTGTAGTTGATTTTCTTGAAAGATAGTGCAAAATAAATGCACGTCCGGTTGGGATTGACGACCGACATGACTGAGGTTCAATCTAGGATCGAGCTAGAAAGAAAACTGGTAATCAAGACTCCATCGAGGGAATGATCTCGGAGGGTAAATATCTTATCCTGGTGAGGAAAGATAGCTGAAGTAACCGTCATCCACGAGGATCGAGCTCTGTGGGGAAACTGGAAACAAGTAAGTATTTTATGCTTAGGGCTGACAGTCTATTTGGAGAGAGTGGACGAACCCCAGTTACTCGGCGGTAACAACCAAATGATGGTGAAACACAATGAACCTGTGAATGCTAATGCATATGTTAATGTGAATGTATGTTAATGTCTATGTATGCAAGACGTTATGAAATGAGTATGTAATGAGTATGTAATGAATATGTAATGAAATAGGCATGTGATGCTTATGCCCCTGCGTAGGCCGACGAAACAGACTAGAGACAGGACGAGAGACGAAATAAACATCTCGACGGAGATACCCTGCGTTTTCTGCAACCAATACGTCAATCATGGGTAAGAAAGATCAATGGTAGAATCAAATCTGGTTTTAAAGTTCTGAATTCTCTGGGGAGAAGGTAATCTGCTTGAGTGCATAGTACCATGTCTTCACTTGGGGAGAAGAAAACCTGAGGGACACTTTTGAGTTACCCAAGAAAAAGTTGTCAGCTTATAGTCTCTCTGGGGACTATGATGAGGCAATAGTTTAGGAGCCTGTTGCAACACTGAGATTTACTGGGGGATGAAAGCCGCTGTGAGTAAAATCCATTGGGTGTATGAGGAAAAGTTGTGAAACCACATAGTTTTGATCTTGAAGGACCTTATAGTATTCGCCATTTGTTTCCTTTAAAAACATGGTGCCCCAGGATACTTGCGTTGCGAGGTAGGGTCATCTCAAGAGGATTTTATAGAGAACACCGAGTCCGGTTGCCCCATTGTTCTCAAACTCTTTGAGAGATTTGTCAGGTCTCGACGTAACTGGCACAAATTAATCGTGTTACGACGAAATCTTTGGGAAATAGCTCTTAAGAACGTCAGACTCGCGTTGGTAAGCGAATTGGGAAACTGCCTGCCCCTGTTCAGCAGGATCTTCAAGTTCCACGGGTTATGTTCATATGTAAATCTCTAAGATATCAAGCAAAGTCGTATCCTGAGCTTGTCAATGTACACATATATTTGTCTTGAATGTTTTGTTTTGAAAAAGATATCGCCATAACTTGTGACCGAAATCACTAGTCAGGATATAAGTTTTAATTATAATGCCAACATGAATTTTTTTGAGCATAGCTCGTAGGAGTCAGGAAACGTGATCTTGTCGAGTATGCTTTCAACCGAAGTCCTACTTCAATTAGGTCTTTTAAAGGTTGTATCGTGGCTTGGTTCACGGTTTAAGAAACAAAGGATAAAGGCTCAAAGTGTTATTTGTACCCACCCCTTCTTCGTGATGTTCTCCAATCCTAATTCAGTTAATCGGATACGAACGCCCATATCTCAAGCGGATTTGCTATGGTCGAGAACTTATCAAGGCTTTGGACATGGCAGTCACTCACCTATTTCTAATGGCAATTGGTCACACGACTTTGTTCTTTATAGGGATTCTAAAAAAACTACTGGTTTGTTGTTCTTATTCCCTAACTTTTGCCTGGACGACGTCTTTTGATCTGACTTTGGAGTCCAGCGGGATGCCCCAGTTTTGCCTAAGTCTCCTTCATAGGTTTTGACTTAGCGGGCTCTTATTTTTTTGAATATTCTTTTATGCACAAGTCGTGTAAATCTTTTGAAAGGCTCGTGACTGCCCCACTCCTTAGGTAACCAAGGGATAGTCATTGTATTGGACTTCTTAAGATGCTAAGGATAAATTCTCAAAGGTTTGCTCTTCCTTTTTGAGGATCTAAGCGCTCGATCGGTTTAACTGAAACCTACCCTGCCCCAGGTTAGGATGAAGGTTCTTAAAAAAGAAATAAAACTCCTACTTCAAGGCTCAAAGAGGTTGACTAGGGATTAACATCCTTATATCTCCAGTGTTCGGGATTTGAAACAATGCCTTACATCATCAGTGGGTTTCAATCGAAAGCATACGACAAGAAATCTAACGTTTTAGGTTCGTCATCCTCCCCCCAATTCTCTATCAGAACAAGAGATCGGGTAAAGTTGGCATTATAATTTATGAAAAATATGTTTTGAATGAGTGAAACGAATGGACTTATTCAAGACAAACATATGCGTTGCATTAATCAATCAAAGATAAACAAATTCGTACATGCTAAATATGCTTAATCAAAGAGAAATGCATATAAATAAACAAATGAACTGTCGAAAAAATCCTTCTAAATGTTTATGAAATCTTGCATTCAAACGTAACAGTTTCCTTTGGCGGAGCCTCAATGGAAAGGACGTCTGGCTTATGATCACTGTGAGTCATCATGGTTTGCCCCAGTTACGCTGGTCACATCTTCAACAGTTTTCAGTCGTTGCTTCAAAATAACTTTCCCAGATTCTTTGTTGATCTCGGTCATATCATCTTGAAGGTTACTGAAATGAAGCGGGCTAGGCCTTTGAATAATTACTGGATTTGACTGATTTGCCACAGGAGTAGCATGCTTTGCAGAATTCGAACCCGACAAGTGAGGGACCCCGAGAGGAGTCTCGATCTTCGGCTGAGCATTGCTAAAAGACAACTTCTTCGCTTCTAGCAAATTTCTGACAACTTTCTTAAGAGCATAGCAATTCTCTAGATCATGGCCGGGCGCACCCTCATGAAATAAACAATGAGCGGTAGCGTTGTAACTTGCAGGTAATGGATTAGGTGGAGGACCCAAAGCACTGGTGGTAATCAAACCTTGTTGTACTAAATGGGGGTATAACTCAGTGAAAGTTATCGGAATTGGAGGACAAGGCTTATACCGCCTCTTAAGGGGACAAGGAACCTGATTTTGTGATTGTTGGTGAACAGGAGCGTTGGGCACTCGTTGACTGTTGACAGGAACTTGCACGGGCGGATAACCGGAAGGTTGTTGATGAATCGGTGCTTGATATACCGGAGTTGACTGTACAGGCTGGCATGTAGGAAACTGCTGATCGAAAGGAGGTGCAACAGTAGCTACATAGGGTTGTTGAACATATAGAAACGGATAACCTTGAACATAACTCTGCTGATATTGTAAAGGTTGAGGAGTAGCCTTTTTGCGGTTCCTTGAACGTGTAGGTCCTTTACCATGGTCGGAGTTAGGAGTTTTGCACTTTGGAGGGGTAGCTCGTCGAACTGGTCGAGCACTGGGAGGCACCAAACCGGATTGAAGACCGTGAGGAGGTACATTCTCGACAGTAACAGCTGGTTGAGGTTCCATAACGGTATTAGTCTTAGAAACAACAGTAGACTGAGCATCCACCTTCACACTAAGAGCTCGTAACATCTCCAAAATCTGCCCTACACTTCCTCGAAGATCTTCGAATTCATGGCTGACACGGTTGATCTCTTGGTTTTGATCTTCCATTCTTTTGAAGGGTCGTATTGATGCAGAGAACTCAGGGTGACAAAACTGGAGGGTGAGAGAACCGAGTATGAGAAATCGGGAGACACATGCAATGCAAAAGTATGATGCTAAAATGTGAATGCAAATGAAGATTTCATGGAATTCAAACATTTACGAATGTCGTAGGGTACCAAGGAAATCTTTTTCTTGTTTTTTTTCATTTTATTTTTTTATTTATGGTATCCCGCGATATCCATAAATGATGTTTGAACTCCATGAAATACAATGCAATGAGATGCTTTATGGATGCAATGCATGAAAACACACAAAGTCCTAGGTTAAAAGCTTGCATGAGGTTCAAAGGCAAATACCCTCCCCTGAAGTTAGATGGTTCATCCTGTCCTACAAAAGTAACCAGGTTCTAAGGGATCTCAATATCATTGATCCTTCACAAAGGTGGTTGTTCAGAAGGCAACTTACTTGCCAACCAAAACCCTCCAAGTTCAAGATCTCAATGAGCGTAGTATCGAGTGTCAACCAACTTCAGTCTGCACCAAAGCCGGTTACCTCACTACTTTCTAAAGGCCAAGATGAGCTAACTAGGGTTCTAAAAGTCAGTTAGTGCATTGACAACATATGGCAGCCTCAATATTATCCTCAACTTGACTTAAGGAATATAAGCACCAACCAAGAAGTCGCACTAACTATGGCCACCAGATCAACCGTATCGATATACGTCGTACAGTTTCCTTGGTCTATTGCCATTTACCTAATGTACACTAGATCCGGGTGTAGGACTCATCTCACAGCACAAGGAACAGTCCCAAAATCAAAGTACAATATATACATGCAAATGAATAGTAAAACAAATAGTAATAAATATGAACAAATTAGGGATAACCCTCAAAAGTTTAGGACTCCCCAGTGAAGTCGCCATTTTCTGTTGCAGTGGAAATAGGATCACAAACTATTAATGAGTTTGAATCGCAATTCAATTCACAACCGCTCTTTGATTTATCCGAAGGAAAAGGTCAAAAGAGGGAAAACCTATTTTTGCATCGTAAACACAATGCGGGGAAAGATCTAGGGTTCGGGGGTTGGTTAAATTTAGGGAAGGTATCAGCACCCTAAACTTCTGTAGTACTCTACAGGAACCTTTTGTTCAAATGCTTACTATTTTGCTTTATTTATTTGCTTAAGGTATATGTACAAAGGATTAAAAGAGAGAAAAGAGACCTAAGGGGTTAATTCTAAGTTTACTCGGCAAGACATCGCATCTTGTGCCTACGTATCCTTACGGGAGTGGAATCAGAGTAATCGTAGTTCCCCTCAAAAGGGAGGTTAGAGACTTCTTGACTGTGGTCAAGGTCTCAAGGGGAATAAACATGTCTTAAGGGCACGCTTACGCGGAGTGTAGAAACTCCAAATCTCTACGTTGAATTGTTAAGTTGTAATTAGGGTTAAATTAGGGATTCCACGGCGGGAAACCCTAAAATGAGCGCGGCGGCTCTTTGACCTAATGCTAGGGGTAGTTTTGTAATTTAGCCTGCGGCGAGGCGTTTGTGAAAATTAGGGTTTGTGAGGTTGTAAGGGTTTGAAGTTGAGGACTATTGGCGCGGCGGCCAAACGGCTAGACCTAATTCCTTCGGAGGAGTGAAATTATTGGTAAAGACGCGATAAACATACAATGGCAGAACATAAAGTGCGGAAAGATAAATGCGACAATTGTCTCGCAAAATTACATCCCATAAGCAGTTACAAATATGATAATTGAATATTTAAACTGAAAATAAAATCAATTGAACTTAGTCAGCTGCAAAAAACCAAAACAAACCGAGACTGTTATTATACGGGGTTAGACAAAAAATTAGACGGGAATGTTAGGAATTTAAGTAGAAAATTATAATTTTAACAAAACAAGAAGAAAATTAGAAATTTGGATCTTAAAAATGAGGATGTTAGCGAAAAATTAATAAACAATGAAAATTGATACGCAATGAAGATAGTGATAATATACAAGTGATAATGGAATATGAAATAACAACGATGATGTTAGATTATGTACAAATATAAAAATAAATACAAAAATAAATAAATAAATATTAGTGAACAGGTTCATGGATAATCAAGAATACTGTTAGGAATGAAGGATGAAAATTGGAATTGACAATAATTAGAAGTTAAGTGATGAACGTTTTGAGACGATGAGAATTTAGGTAATAAGAAAAGAGTTAGAATGAAATTAGGTTTTTTTTTGTGAGATTTGGAAAAGTTAGAGTTTTTAATGTGATTAAGAAAAAGAAAATAGATTAAAAGTTAGAATTAAAAGTTAGCAAAAAAATTAGAACTTTGAAATTTGGTTTTTAAAAAAAAGGTTAGAAAATAAAAATAAAAGTTTGAAAATAAAAGAGAAAAGGTTAGAATTTTAATAAAAAAAGAGTTAGAATGTTAGAATTTTAATTAAGAAAAAATGGTAGAAATTTTGAAAAAAAAGATATAAAAAGATTAGAAAAAAAAGAGTTAGTTACTTTTGATGAAGACTGTAAGAGTTTTTGATGCTTGCCGATCTCCTGTTTTGTTGCTCCTGAGGGTCCTTTTATACTTGATTTTTTTAAATCTTTTCCAATCTCAGATTTGATTTGAATATCTCAATCTTTTTCAATCTCTGATTTGATTTGAATGAATTTTTATGATGATTTCAGATTTGATTCAATGGTGGTGATGTTGATATTTAGATCTGATTTTCTTATGATGATGATATGATCTGATTGATTTGATTTTGCTCCATCTGAAATTCATTGGGATTGGATTTGATTAAAAAAGTGTTGGATTTAAATTTAAAAAGTTAGCAAAGAAAATAAGAGTTTAAGTTAAATAAAAATTAGAATTTTAAGTTTAAAAAAAATGAGTTAGAATTTTAAAATAAAAAACATTTGAATGTTGATTTTAAAAAATGTTAGAATTATTTTGAAAACTGTTAGAATTTAATTTTAAAAGGAATTTAGAATTAAAAAAAAAAGAAAAAGAAAAGGGCGTTAGAATTTAATTTTAAAAAGAATTTAGAATTTTAATTTGAAAAAGGATGGTGTCAAAAAAAGATTTAGATTTAATTTTTAAAAAAAAGGATAGATTTAATTTATAAAAAAAAGTTAGATTTAATTTTTAAAATAGTTAGAAAAAAAGATTTAATTTTAAAAAGAAGTTAGAGAAAAAAAAGATTTAATTTTAAAAAGAAGTTAGAGAGAAAAAGATTTAATTTTTTTTAAAAAAGTTAGAAAAAAAGATTTAACTTTATAAAAGTAGTTAGAAAAAGGATTTAACTTTTAAAAAAACTAGAAAAAAGGATTTAACTTTTAAAAAAGCTAGAAAAAAGATTTGATTTTAAAAAGAAGTTAGAAAAAAATATTTAACTTTAAAAAAGTTAGAAAAAAAAGATTTAGCTTTAAAAAAAAGTTAGAAAAAAGGATTTAGCTTTTAAAAAAAGATAGAAAAAGATTTAACTTTAAAGAGATAGAAAAAGATTTAACTTTAAAGAGATAGAAAAAGATTTAACTTTAAAGAGGAGTTAGAAAAAAAATTTAAAAAAAAGTATTAGAATCTGATTAAAAAAATGTGTTAGAAATTAATTTAAAAAAGGTTATAAAAAAAATTTACTCTTAAAGAAAAGAAAAAAAAGTTAAATTTTAATCTAAATCCTAAAAGTTAGTAAGAAGAGCTTAAAATGATTTAAATAAATAAACTAAATAGAAAAAAAAAGTTAATAAAAAACATTAGTAAAGTTATAAAAAAAATTAAGTTATTATTAGTTAAAAAAACAAGATTTAAAAAAAAGGTTAATTTATTAAGTTAATCAGAATTTAAAATAAAAATAAAAAAGAAAGGGTAAAATTTGGGGTATTACAAGGATCTTCTGCTCCAGACGCATCTCTTGCATGTCCCTCATCATCTGCCCCAGCTGGCTTCGGACTTCAATCAATTCAACCTGATTCTGTTCCATATCTCTGAAGGAATTCCTGCGACAAACTGGACGATGAGGAAATAAGACCCACGGTTCTGATGTACCTGTTAAACGATAATGCAATGCAGAAAGCAAACACATATTCATGACAAGACAAAGAGAAACTCAATCTATAAGCATCCAGACGAACACCGCCCACTCATGTACAACCAACAAAAGCAGCACGTAAGCACAAATGAGTACGAATACAATGACCCCAGCCAACAATCCTGGTGGTGGTCAGCAAATACTAATGCACAAAAGCTAAACGGGTTAGGCAGAGAAAACAGATGCGACACCCGGCACAGAAACCTCTAGAAACTTCTCCCATATTCAACTGAACTCTCCGTTTGACATTCTTCAGAACACACACTTCCCGTGGAGTCTCCCATGACGTTAACTGACGAACCCACACAACTGGATGACGGAGAATCGTTAATCTGAACAAAACCCTGGGGCGCGATGAAAATCCGGTTAGAGTCTAACAGATCCTGAACCTGGCTTCTAAGCACCTTACAATCATTTGTTGAATGACCCTGTGCCCCAACATGGTACTCACAGTGGGCGCTGGCATCAAAACCTGGAGGATATGGTGGAATCACTGAATTAGTCTCTTTCGGCACTATCAATCCACTTCTGACCAGATCTGGCAACAACTGGCTGTACGACACCGGTAGCTGAGTAAACTGCCTTTCAGGTTTCCTTGGTCTTCGTTGGGCGTGCTGACGCGATCGACGACAGGATGACCGTTGACTTGAAATGTATGAAAACCGATCCTGAGATGCTAGAGATTCTGAGACGACGTCATTTCCTTCTTCCCACTCTTCTTGAGAACTGACAACTGACTCATTCTTATCAACTGGGATATAAGGAGCATCTCGAAGCTTTCCACTCTTGAGTCCTCTCTCAACAAGATCCCCCATTCTCATCAGGCCCACAAAGCTTGTACAACCGAACAACTTGTCATAATAATGGCCTTTCAGAGTACCTAAGAAGATGTCAACCATTTCTCTTTCCTGAAGCGGTGGTTGAACACTAGCAGCCAATTCTTTCCATCTTTGCACATACCCTCTGAATGATTCATTCTCCGCCCGAGATAATTCTTGCAGATGTACGAGACTAGGAGCCGTATCCAGGTTGTACTCGTACTGCTTCAGGAAAGCTCTGGCTAAATCCACCCATGATCGAATCTGATTACTCTCTAACTGCACATACCATCTCAAGGATGCCCTAGTCAGGCTATACTGAAAGCAATGGATCATCAATTTGTCATTTTGCACAAACAAAGTCATTCTTCGACAGAACATCCTCAAATGCTGCTTCGGACAGCTATCTCCCGTGTACTTTTCAAATTCCGGCATTTTGAACTTGTAAGGCCACACCAGGTCAGGAACCAAACACATGTCTGCAGCATTCAGGTTAACAACATCTTTGACCTCCAAAGCTTTAACTCTTTCTTCCAATCCTCGGAGCCTTCTATCACTTTCAAGAGCTCTTGAGTTTACAGTCCTGGCTACCGGGATATCTCTGCGTGGATTCCTCTCAGGGCGAACAACACCTTGATTGCTAACAGGAGGAGGACGTTCATTTCGGGCAACAAACTGCTCATGTCGATCTCGGTTCTCAACAGTAGGTGTTGCACCCCAAAATTTGACCAACCGGGTCTCGTATTTGGCTCGATGTTTCGACGCATAATCGCACTCGCATCTGCATATTGCATATAGTGCATTTTTCATTTTTGTTTGATTTTATTGGGATCACAGCTCTCGTCTCGTGTTTCAGGTGTTTTTGATCAGTAGAATCGTATTTTTGGGATATTTCGGTGCCCGTTTATTTTTACCGATTATTTTTGTGTCGTTCGGTGCTTATTTTTGTTCCTCCGGGAATTATGGTGATTTTTCTGGATTTTGTTGGCATTTTTTAGATTTTTAATAGATTTTAAATCATATATTGAATTTTATAGAAATAAACAGATTTTAATCATTTTAGGATTTAATAGGTTTTAGATAAATAATATAGGATTTTCTAGAATATTAATATAATTTTTAAATAGTTTTTTAAACAGCTTTAATAGTTTTTAGAATTTAGTATAATAAATAATAGAAATTAATTGTTTTAATTTTAGATATAGAATAATAGATAGATTTTTCTTTTAATAGTCTTTAATAGATATTATTGATTTTCTTTTATAAAAAATAATATAGGTTTTATTAGAATTTTATTAGTGGGTTTATTAGAGTTTTAATTAGAGTTTAATTAGATTAGTGTTAGATTTAATTAGGTTAATCCTTTTTATTTTTATTAATCCATTGTATGCAGTTTTTGGACTTTTTTTGATGATTTTCGTTGGGCTTTATCCCCAGTTCGCAGGGCCCAATTTAGCAATATCCAAATGTCCACCTTGATCCAGATTTCTCCAGCTCTCTCCAGAACGTTCTGGAAGCTTCCAACAGCTCAGCTATAAAGTCAAGCTCGCCACGTGTGGCGCAAAGGGGGGACCCACGCTGCATCCCCAAGATCACGCCACCTCACACCCTTCAGACCTTCTCTCACCGCCACGCGTGGGACACGCATCCCACATGCATACACTCCCTCCACCATCGTTACCACGTGGCAGCTCCATACATCTCGCCTGAGACGCACCTCCGGCCGGCCTGCATGGCCGGCGGCCACCGCGCCGTCGCCGGAAAACCCTACATCCCCAGAATCCGGCCACATTCATCCTCTCCATCTCCCACCTCCCTAATCTTCATCTTCCTCCTCCCGGTGGCCACCATGAACCTCCACCTCCGATCAAGCTACATCACTCTCAACCCAGAAAACTCCAGATTCAACCGCGCAACAACCTTCATCAGCCTCAATCTTCACCGTATCCACCAGATGCTTCACATCAAATCTTCCCAGAAAATTCTTCAATCGCCACCAGGTTCATGTATCTTCATCACCGTTCAACAAACTTCAGAATCATCACTCAACCAGCAACCTTCACCCAGATCCTCTCAACATTCATCTTCAACCATCATCTAATCATCAACTGTAGACACTTTCTGGAGATTTCTTCAAATCCTCAACATGCGAAGAACATCCTTTCAAGGTCCAAGATCTCTAATCTTCATCTTCATCCAACAAGTTCAAGACCTCATTCAAGCGAGTTTTCCAGAACTCAGCAATCATCAACAGAAATCAACACCAAATTTCCAGAAGCTCCAACAAGAACACACATCGTTCTTCATCAAGAACAACCAGCGTTTACAGATCTTCACGCAGGAACTACCGTCAAGATCTCTAATCTTCATCTTCATCCACAAGATCATCAAGAAAGCTCATCATCACCAGAATCTTCCGTCAAGAGCATCGAATATCATCCACATGCAATCCACTCCAGATCTTCAAGTTCATGTGAGCAGTAGGTGTTTTTGCTTCCAAAGATTGGTGAGTTAATTTTGTGGTTCAGTCGTATCACTGATTCGAAAAGGTTTGAACGAAGGAGAAGATTGATAGATAGAATGAGTTTGAGAGAAAGATTGAGAATGAGACTAAGGAACGATGTTTGAGAAGGAGAGGGAGAGGCTGAGAGTGAACAGTGCTGAAGTTGACGGCGGCGGAGGGAGAAGGGAGACAGAGCTAGGGTTTCAGGAAGAGGGTTGGGAGAAGAGAGTGGGCCTTAGGGCCCAGTTCCTTTTTTTTTGACACCACACTCCCTCACGTTTTTGGGCAAGTTCTGGGCCTTGGGCCCTACTGTTTTTTTTTTCTTGCCAACACCCAGTTTCAATCTTCACCCCCCCCCCACCCCCCCGTCTCCTGTATTGAGTAATTGGGCTGGGCCCAGTTTTTATTTTTTTATTCTTAATTCTCCCCTTGTATGGACTGTAACCCCCCATCCCCTTTGTGTATTTTCTTTTATATTTTTAGTTTTACATGAAGAAATACATTTGAAAAAATATTAAAAGAAATAGGAAAAGAAGCATATTTGAAAAAATAGAAAAAGAATGTGAGAAAAAAAATATTGTTAAAAATAAAGAGAGAAAAAATATGAGAAAAATAGATACATATTGAAAAGAAGAAAAAAGAGAAGATATTGGAAAGAAGAAAAGAGGAGAAAATATTCAATAAGAAAATATGAAGAAAAATATGTTGAAGAGAAAAGAAGAGAAAAGGAAAAAATATTAAAGTGTCGATTTAATATTTTTAAGCGCATTTTTCTTTTAGGATACTTTCATAGAGATTATTTTCCGCTTTTTAGGATAGCTTAGAAGCCCATTTGTTAGGGGGCTATTTTTCATTCGATTTTTCAGGATAGAATAGGATAGCGTTTCCTAGGAGATTTATTTCAATATGCAACCATTGTAATCATTTTTCAGAGATTAATAAAACGAGATTTGAGCTGTGGTCCCGAAGTAGCCGAACTACAGCTGCTCTGATTCTTCGTACCAGACGAGGATATGTAGGCATAGGATGCGATGTCCTAGCGAGCACACTAACGACTAACTTTT
The DNA here is from genome assembly GCA_963859935.3 of Lathyrus sativus. Lineage (NCBI taxonomy): Eukaryota > Viridiplantae > Streptophyta > Magnoliopsida > Fabales > Fabaceae > Lathyrus > Lathyrus sativus. The sequence continues at coordinate 473,460,556 of OZ012741.1, read as the reverse complement.
GTTCTCTCGCGGCTGTGCGATCGAGACTTTCCCGCTGACGACTAATGGATACCCTTTTTCTCTCTTTCCCGAGTGCATTTGAGACCAAGCCATAGTTTTGCCCATAGGTTCCCGACCCTGTGAAACCAGTTGTTTTTCTCACTGCTGTGTGAGAATGTTTGTTTAGCCGTAGTTAGTCTGAACTACGTAAAGCTCTGATCTTCCATCCAGTGGAAGTACGTAGGCACAAGACGCGAGGTCTTGGCGAGCCAATTTTCCCTGTAGTCCCGAACTACGTTGACTCTGACTTTCTCTCTCGAGAATACGTAGGCATAGAGTGCGACGCTCTATCGAGTCAGTTCCCTTCCGTTTAGATTTAGCAGCCGTAGATAGATTGTTTTGCATCCAGTAGACAACCCAAGCAAGCGTGGATCCCGTCGAGTACGACGGACGTGAGGGGTGCTAATACCTTCCCCTTGCGTAACCGACTCCCGAACCCAGGTTTTGGTTGCGATGACCATACCTTTTCCCCGTTTTTTGCGAGGTTTACTTCGAGCGTTTCCTTTCCCGCTCTGAGGGATAAATAACGCACGGTGGCGACTCTTCTGTCAGCCGGCGCCGATTTTTCGCAGTAGCGACAGCTGGCGACTCTGCTGGGGAATGCGATAGTTCCCCATGCATGTGGGATCCAACGTCCCCTAGAGAGAGTCAATCCTAGCGTTTGTTTGCTTGTCTATTTGGGGCTTATTTATCGATATTATCTGTTGTTGTTGGGGTGTTACGGGTGTTCTATAATTGAGATAAGCCGGACCTGGGCTCGAGTATGAGTATACACCTAGATATAGTTGCGGAGAAGTAGTAGACGAACCTGTCTGCTGAGCAGGCACAGTTCCCTACGAAAATTCGCGCTCAGACGAGGTTCTCGCAGAGGTGATCCTTTCCGGTCCTGAGGATCTGAGGGGAGTCCAGACGTGAGGATTGTCGACTTTGGGAACCGATCATTTGGAAGTTAGCTAAGTGAGGCCTCTTCATGAGATGACGATGCCACTCCTTCTGGGAATCGTATCATTCCTCATGAAAGTCTGTGACGCTGACGACCGCATAGGATGCCGTACCTTGTCAGATATAGGTCCACACCTGTGAGTGGGGGGTTTTTTTGTGCAGGAAACTTGACTTCCAACCTACCCATTATTCTGGTCTTCTCTTCAGAGCAACCGTACTCCGTCAGCAGTGCGGCAGTATTTAGATTGTGTGGGGGCTGTGATCCCGTGTTTGTTGCATTACATTGCATTTGCATAAGCATCTTCGCATCATATTGCATACCATTCGCCAGCTAGTCAGAGCTCTTATCCAGCCGTTATTTTGATTCTGAAGGTGAGTATTGAAGACGACCAAGGGGTTGGAGCAGATTCAAAGCAGATTTGATCAGAATCGAGCATCGAAGTCAGCTGACAGTTGTTGGTAGCTATGTCAGAGAGCGGCTTCCAGTTTGTTGATACCTTGTCAGGTTTCACCGTGACGCCCAATCCTCTGTATGGATCTCCGCGCGACGAAGACTTTCCGCAAGTGAACAACCTTACTGCAGCTCAGCCTGTGCAGCCATCTGTTGAAGACCAAGGTCTGCGTGAGCAGTTTGTTGTCCGAGGTGAACATCCTCCTTCTGTTGATGTCTCAGACTACCAGGGTTTTGCCTTCCCTGTGCCAAAACCCCGAAGAGAGGTCCCAACAGCAAAGAATGAAGACGCATTAGCTCCCGTGTATGCTGAAAGGTTTCGCGCATTAGAGGAGAGATTCAAAGCCTTGAAAGGTAAAGACGCTGTTACTCCTAGTGCTGCAGATATGTGTCTGGTTCCTGGCCTAGTGTTACCTCCGAAGTTCAGAATGCCGAGGTTTGAAAGATACAAAGGAGATAGTTGCCCGAAGCAACATTTGGTAATGTTCTGCCGAAGAATGACTTCGTTTGTGCACAACGACAAGCTGATGATTCATTGCTTTCAAGATAGTCTGACTGGGGCACCTCTGAGTTGGTATATGCAGTTAGAGCGTGATCAGATCCGATCATGGATGGATTTAGCCAATGCCTTTCTGAAGCAGTACGACTATAATCTTGATGAAGCTCCCATTCGCATGCAGCTGCAAGAATTGTCTCAAGGGAACAATGAATCTTTCAAAAAGTATGTTCAGAGATGGAGAGAATTTGCTGGTAGAGTGCAACCACCGCTCCTAGACCAAGAGCTGAAAGGCATGTTCGTAAACTCCTTGCAGAGCCCGTACTTCGAAAGAATGCTTGGAACCGCACCAAATTTCTCTGAGTTGGTAAGGACGGGAGAGCACATCAAGTATGGTGTAAAGACTGGAAGAATCCCGTATGTTTCAAAAGGTCAGGCCAGTGAAACTGAATCTCTCTGTAGCTCTCAATCTGAAGATGAAGCTATGATCAATGCGGTCCTGACAAATGTTGGATATCCTCAAGTCGAATCGGTGAAATCTGATGGTTCTCCGTCTTCTCAGCGGTCAGTATCTTCTGCGTCTCGTTATTCTGAACAGACAGCTGTGCCTGGGGCACCATATCAGGAATCTTATGTCGCTTCCATTGCAAATCAGCGAACTCGTGGCCGAGGTTATCAGAATCAGCGTCAGAATCAGAACAGACCTCGTAGCAACTTGGAACGAAGGAATGCTCCTTTTCACCCAGTGCCTATGCCGTATAGCCAGTTGCTACCATCTTTGATTCGGAAGTCTTTGGTGGAGCCGAAAGCTCTTAAGCCAGTCCCAGAACCTTACCCTCCTGGGTATAATCCCCACGTTCAGTGTGGTTATCATGGTGGCTCTCCGGGGCATTCAATGGAAGATTGTAAAGCATTTCAGGCGAAGGTACAGCAGTTGATTGATCAGGATCGCATTTCCTTTCGAGAAGGGTTTCTGTTTGTTCATCCCAACCGCTCAGCTGTCTAAGCTCGTAAACTCGGAGGGTGTTCCCCAGCAGAAGCCAGTGGTTTAGACAGGCAGGCGCCTCAGCATTGGCAGTCCTCGGACTTTTTACCATTTTGCATTTGTAGTTTCTCTTTCTGTTAGTTATTACCTGCTTTTAAGCATTGTATGTTTTGAATGGTGATAATAATAAAGTGATTATGTATTTTTCTGAATTAGTCATGTCGCTGTCGCTCATTTATTGCATTGCACTGACACTTGCATTTTTTTCACTCCACTTTTTCGCTGTGACTAGCAAAGTTAAAAGGGAGGATGATGGAACTGAAACTCATAACCGATGATCGTATGCTTTCAGATAAAACTGTACCGATGACGTACAAGGCATTGTTTCAAATTCCCCAAACACTGGAGATATAAGGAGTTAGTCCCTTGTTAAACACTTCGAGCCGAGAAGTAGAAGTTTTTTTCGGACTTATTAGCCCTCACATCTTAACCCGGGGCAGGGTAGTTGTCGGTTAGCTTGACCGAGCGTTCAAGTCTTACAGAGGAGTGTTGTCTTTCGAGGACCAATCAGTTTATACCTTTCAAGAGGTCAAATCTCACCAATCAGGAGTGAGACAGTTACAATCCTTTCGGAGCAATCAAGACAACCAGTGTCGCACGACTTTGTTCCAAAAGAAAGAAAGAAAGAAAGCCCGCTAAGTAAAAAAGAAAGAAAAGCTAGAAAGCTAATACTTAGGCAAAAATCAGGGCATCCCGCTGGACTTCAAGAAAAATCGAAAAGAACTCAAAATGAGTCTGTCCAGGCAAAAGTTAGGGAATCAAAAGAATGAAAAAGAGGGATTAAAAAGAAAATTTTCCCCAGCAAATCACAAAGTCGTGTACACAGACACCAAAGCGAAGAAGGAGTAGCTATCACTCTGGAAGAAAAGCTTGTGAACTCCTTAACTGTAGGTCTTACCATTCAACAATACCTCTCGAAGAGGCGAGCGCTTGTGCCAGGTTAACTGAACCTTAGGATCGGAGATCATCACGTAGAAGGGGTGGGTACAAATCAAAATTTGAGCCAAACATCCTTTGTTTCACGAACCGTGAACCCGACCACGATACAACCCTCAAAAGACCTAATTGAGGTAGGGATATTCTGAAGCGCATTACGATAAGGTTGAGTAACCTGACTCCTTCTTGACTTGCTAGTCACATCCTTGTTGTATTTTCACTGACCACGTAAGCACTACGTCACTTTCAATCATATGCATGTAAATGAGTGACAGCTCAAAATTTTTTCAAAATCTGCATAACCATTGCATTAAAATTACCATTCGTAGACAGACGATTCTAATTGCAGGTTAGTAGTTGGCATGAAAGAAATTCCAGCAGGGAATAATCGAGCAGGACTGAGTAATTCAGTAGTCTGAACCAGAATGGTGAATGTTGTGAAGCCCAGTGGATCAGAGGCATTATCTTCCAGTAAGTTCGGAATCAGTCAGTCTGAGGACAAGTCCCGAAGCTTCAGTTGAGCGGGGGCAGTTCATTTGAGAAGTAGTTGATCAGAAGTGAGTCTTCTCGAGAGCCAATCAGGGGCAGTTATTCAGAGTGCTGATATTTGGAAGCAGATGCTTCCAGTGGATAATCAGAGCGGGTTGAGTCGCTAGAACGCTCATTCAGGGGCAAGTCAGTTCAGAAATGATGAAACCATTCAGGGTAATAGGTGTCTAATGGAGATTGAATCCTGTTGTCGTGCAGATGCCGGGGCAAATATTCTCGAAGTATTCTCAAGGCAAGCTGTTCAGAGCAAGTACTCCCAAGAGTTGGATTGGGGCAAGTTGATTGTACTGGGGCAAGTTGTGCAAGCCAGTCTTTCTATCCCCAGCTGAGTGTATTGGGGCAAGTTGTTCAAACCAGTCTGTTTATCCCCAGCCAGAGTTGAGTATCGGGGAATCATGTCAATACCCTTTTCAAAACCTGAACCTTTCAAATAAGAAGGTCTTGTTGTCGTTGGATCATTATCCTGCAGTTTAAACCTGTTACGTGTCAGTAACCAGTCGTTTCCAAAGTCCAGTTCTCGCCTGGCAAATCGGTAACCAGTTCTCGTCTGGCCCACCTTTCCGTAAGCGTCAGTTCCCGTCCTGGTGCAGTTTATTGTAAGCAGCAGTTCCCGTCCTGGTGCAGTTTATTGGTAACCAGTTCTCGTCTGGTCACCGTTTCTTCAAGTGTTGTATCAGTTCTCGCCTGGTGCACGTCAACTTTCAGCCAGTTCCCGCCTGGTTGTCTTGTTCTTAGTCTGTTATCCAGTCAGCCGGTTTGATGATCAAAAACACAAAATCAATTCTCGTCCGATAATCAATTTTCCTATCAGTTCTCGCCTGATAGTCTACCTTTGAATGCTAGTTCTCGTCTAGTATTTTCCATATCTTCCACTGTGTACATAATCCGTGTTTATCCTAAACCAGAAAAGCAGAAAAAACCTAAAGGTATCTGACACAGTATTTCCCAACGACCCGCATGTTGTCGTGTTTCCCGATACGAAGCTCGGCAGATACCAGTGCCCCGAGTAATGCTTGAAATCCTTGTGGATGTTGTTAAATCAGAATTGCCACTCTTCAGCAGATAAAAGTTGCTTATTATCCCCGAAAGAGTCGAGATTGTCTTTTACCCCGTATCAGAGTAGGATCAGGAGTATCTGCAGCAGATTAAGATTGACATCCTTGATAGTAGGGGCATTTCCAGCAGTGCGCCGCGTGTAATCAACCCCAGTTTGGGTCAGTCCCCGCAGAGTACAACCAGTTGCCAATGGTTTGAAGAGAGCATCCCCGAGCAAAGTCGTTTTCTTCCCCTAGTGAAGTCGCCAAGCAGGGTTCCCTTTCCATTTCTCCAGCAGGATGGTTATCCTCAGCGGATTTGATTTCCCGTTTCCAGCATTTATTTTGCTGAGATGGTTCTGTGGCTTCATTTCATCCCCAGTAGAGTTGGCGTTACCTTTGGCATTTATTTTGCCAAGTGGTTTTCAGACCTGGTGTTCTCTGGCAGCTCGAGCTTGCATTAGCATTTGCATATATAGTCATTGCATCTATCAAACATATAGCATTTCCATGCCATCTGGGCATTGCATTTTCAAACAGAATGTACAGCATTTACATGTCATATAGGGCTTTGCATCATTATCAAGCATACGCATGTCGAAACATGGACCAGAATGGTTACCTATTGGATTTCGAATTTGTTCACCTGCAGAGTTGTTTGGTTCAGCTTCTCTTCCCCAGCGGAGTGATTCTTCATATTTGGTTGTTACATCAGCATCGGAAAAAACAACAACAACAAGGAGAGATTGATATATCAAGCTTTTCTGAAGCTGCCGCCTTCGTCAAGTTCGCAATGAACTGTGAGTTGACCAGATTTGATCCCATGAGAGAGATGGGAATCAAGTCGTTTGCTTTTCCGAAGCATTATTTCAATACTTGTGGCGTTACACAGGTGTTGAAAGGGAGAAGAAAATTTATCAGAAAATTGACCAGGTGTTGCCGTGACAACCAAACTTCAGTTATTGGAAGCTATTCCTCAAGCAGCTTTGCGGTATATTCTCGCGGTTGGCAAATTTCAGGGTTCCATTTGTATTCAACCGTCATCTACCTTGAATGTTTGAAGGCTGAGCGCTCTTCACCCATTCAGGTCGAAGCCGCTTGAATAGGGGCAGCTGTTGCACCCCAAAATTTGACCAACCGGGTCTCGTATTTGGCTCGATGTTTCGACGCATAATCGCACTCGCATCTGCATATTGCATATAGTGCATTTTTCATTTTTGTTTGATTTTATTGGGATCACAGCTCTCGTCTCGTGTTTCAGGTGTTTTTGATCAGTAGAATCGTATTTTTGGGATATTTCGGTGCCCGTTTATTTTTACCGATTATTTTTGTGTCGTTCGGTGCTTATTTTTGTTCCTCCGGGAATTATGGTGATTTCTCTGGATTTTGTTGGCATTTTTTAGATTTTTAATAGATTTTAAATCATATATTGAATTTTATAGAAATAAACAGATTTTAATCATTTTAGGATTTAATAGGTTTTAGATAAATAATATAGGATTTTCTAGAATATTAATATAATTTTTAAATAGTTTTTTAAACAGCTTTAATAGTTTTTAGAATTTAGTATAATAAATAATAGAAATTAATTGTTTTAATTTTAGATATAGAATAATAGATAGATTTTTCTTTTAATAGTCTTTAATAGATATTATTGATTTTCTTTTATAAAAAATAATATAGGTTTTATTAGAATTTTATTAGTGGGTTTATTAGAGTTTTAATTAGAGTTTAATTAGATTAGTGTTAGATTTAATTAGGTTAATCCTTTTTATTTTTATTAATCCATTGTATGCAGTTTTTGGACTTTTTTTGATGATTTTCGTTGGGCTTTATCCCCAGTTCGCAGGGCCCAATTTAGCAATATCCAAATGTCCACCTTGATCCAGATTTCTCCAGCTCTCTCCAGAACGTTCTGGAAGCTTCCAACAGCTCAGCTATAAAGTCAAGCTCGCCACGTGTGGCGCAAAGGGGGGACCCACGCTGCATCCCCAAGATCACGCCACCTCACACCCTTCAGACCTTCTCTCACCGCCACGCGTGGGACACGCGTCCCACATGCATACACTCCCTCCACCATCGTTACCACGTGGCAGCTCCATACATCTCGCCTGAGACGCACCTCCGGCCGGCCTGCATGGCCGGCAGCCACCGCGCCGTCGCCGGAAAACCCTACATCCCCAGAATCCGGCCACATTCATCCTCTCCATCTCCCACCTCCCTAATCTTCATCTTCCTCCTCCCGGTGGCCACCATGAACCTCCACCTCCGATCAAGCTACATCACTCTCAACCCAGAAAACTCCAGATTCAACCGCGCAACAACCTTCATCAGCCTCAATCTTCACCGTATCCACCAGATGCTTCACATCAAATCTTCCCAGAAAATTCTTCAATCGCCACCAGGTTCATGTATCTTCATCACCGTTCAACAAACTTCAGAATCATCACTCAACCAGCAACCTTCACCCAGATCCTCTCAACATTCATCTTCAACCATCATCTAATCATCAACTGTAGACACTTTCTGGAGATTTCTTCAAATCCTCAACATGCGAAGAACATCCTTTCAAGGTCCAAGATCTCTAATCTTCATCTTCATCCAACAAGTTCAAGACCTCATTCAAGCGAGTTTTCCAGAACTCAGCAATCATCAACAGAAATCAACACCAAATTTCCAGAAGCTCCAACAAGAACACACATCGTTCTTCATCAAGAACAACCAGCGTTTACAGATCTTCACGCAGGAACTACCGTCAAGATCTCTAATCTTCATCTTCATCCACAAGATCATCAAGAAAGCTCATCATCACCAGAATCTTCCGTCAAGAGCATCGAATATCATCCACATGCAATCCACTCCAGATCTTCAAGTTCATGTGAGCAGTAGGTGTTTTTGCTTCCAAAGATTGGTGAGTTAATTTTGTGGTTCAGTCGTATCACTGATTCGAAAAGGTTTGAACGAAGGAGAAGATTGATAGATAGAATGAGTTTGAGAGAAAGATTGAGAATGAGACTAAGGAACGATGTTTGAGAAGGAGAGGGAGAGGCTGAGAGTGAACAGTGCTGAAGTTGACGGCGGCGGAGGGAGAAGGGAGACAGAGCTAGGGTTTCAGGAAGAGGGTTGGGAGAAGAGAGTGGGCCTTAGGGCCCAGTTCCTTTTTTTTTGACACCACACTCCCTCACGTTTTTGGGCAAGTTCTGGGCCTTGGGCCCTACTGTTTTTTTTTCTTGCCAACACCCAGTTTCAATCTTCACCCCCCCCCCCCCCCCCCCCCCCCGTCTCCTGTATTGAGTAATTGGGCTGGGCCCAGTTTTTATTTTTTTATTCTTAATTCTCCCCTTGTATGGACTGTAACCCCCCATCCCCTTTGTGTATTTTCTTTTATATTTTTAGTTTTACATGAAGAAATACATTTGAAAAAATATTAAAAGAAATAGGAAAAGAAGCATATTTGAAAAAATAGAAAAAGAATGTGAGAAAAAAAATATTGTTAAAAATAAAGAGAGAAAAAATATGAGAAAAATAGATACATATTGAAAAGAAGAAAAAAGAGAAGATATTGGAAAGAAGAAAAGAGGAGAAAATATTCAATAAGAAAATATGAAGAAAAATATGTTGAAGAGAAAAGAAGAGAAAAGGAAAAAATATTAAAGTGTCGATTTAATATTTTTAAGCGCATTTTTCTTTTAGGATACTTTCATAGAGATTATTTTCCGCTTTTTAGGATAGCTTAGAAGCCCATTTGTTAGGGGGCTATTTTTCATTCGATTTTTCAGGATAGAATAGGATAGCGTTTCCTAGGAGATTTATTTCAATATGCAACCATTGTAATCATTTTTCAGAGATTAATAAAACGAGATTTGAGCTGTGGTCCCGAAGTAGCCGAACTACAGCTGCTCTGATTCTTCGTACCAGACGAGGATATGTAGGCATAGGATGCGATGTCCTAGCGAGCACACTAACGACTAACTTTTGTTCTCTCGCGGCTGTGCGATCGAGACTTTCCCGCTGACGACTAATGGATACCCTTTTTCTCTCTTGCCCGAGTGCATTTGAGACCAAGCCATAGTTTTGCCCATAGGTTCCCGACCCTGTGAAACCAGTTGTTTTTCTCACTGCTGTGTGAGAATGTTTGTTTAGCCGTAGTTAGTCTGAACTACGTAAAGCTCTGATCTTCCATCCAGTGGAAGTACGTAGGCACAAGACGCGAGGTCTTGGCGAGCCAATTTTCCCTGTAGTCCCGAACTACGTTGACTCTGACTTTCTCTCTCGAGAATACGTAGGCATAGAGTGCGACGCTCTATCGAGTCAGTTCCCTTCCGTTTAGATTTAGCAGCCGTAGATAGATTGTTTTGCATCCAGTAGACAACCCAAGCAAGCGTGGATCCCGTCGAGTACGACGGACGTGAGGGGTGCTAATACCTTCCCCTTGCGTAACCGACTCCCGAACCCAGGTTTTGGTTGCGATGACCATACCTTTTCCCCGTTTTTTGCAAGGTTTACTTCGAGCGTTTCCTTTCCCGCTCTGAGGGATAAATAACGCACGGTGGCGACTCTTCTGTCAGCCGGCGCCGATTTTTCGCAGTAGCGACAGTAGGCTGTACAACTTGGTCTGCAGTAACGTTGTTCGCTTGCGGGAAGCATTCCATAGAATCATACCGAGGGTAGGACGTCATAGTAACCCTGTCAAGGTGTTAGGAGACTGGAAATTTCCTTCAGACATAGCTACCAATTACCTGTAACTGACTATACTGCTTGATTCTGCTCAAATCTGCTTCAGCCCCTTGGTCGTCTTCAACACTCCCCTCTTGCCTCGAACAATCCCCCGAGAATCACCCTCTGGTGAAAACAAAGGATGGATAAGTGCTCTGGCCAGCTAGAGAAATGCTATGCAATATGATTTATGCAGACAGAAAAAATGCTAACGTGCATGTGTGCATTGGGGATATTTCCCCTCCAACTCCAGTGTCAAGGTAGCAAGACAAGATAAACCATAAAGACAATATTTAGAAAAACCCTCATACATTTATTGGAATGACAGTCTTGTCAAGACGTTACACAACTATGTGCCATACAACTGATATGATAAAGGAGGATCCCAACCAACATGCCTGGTGGTGATCTCAATACACAGAATACAAGAGAGAGATCAAGTGCGGGTACGGTCGTAGAAATCCTCGAACAGCTTCTTCGTCTCTGGGTGATTCGGTCGATAAATCAAGCCTTCTATCAACTGATCCCTTTTCCTGACCGTTCCATGGATATCTCTGACAAAATCTTCCCAGGCCTTATCTTGGGCACCATCCTCAGGTTTGGGCCTCTTGATGTCTGCTCTACGCTGACAATCTTCCAGATTCTTCATGGCATCAATCAGTTTGCGTTCGGCCTCGTATCGACGACATGCTTCTTCTTCAAGCTCTTCAGACTTCACCCTAACCTGTTCTCCCAACTGAGCAACCTGTACCTTTAGCTCTTCTTCCCGTTCTTTGCGTTTGTCCATAGTAAGGTCCCAATGCTCTCTGAACTTAGCTAACTTCGTGTAGGCCCTTTCCAGCTGTTTCTTAGTAGCCAATACACTGCTAACTGAGTCTACATCTAACTCCAGACGCTTCTTGGTTTCAGTCAACTCCAATAAAGTAGTCTTCAGATGTTTCAAAGTTTCGGCCTGTTGCTTGGAAAAATATCCTGTTTCAATCTTTTCATGACGAAGCTGGGCATTCTCTTTCTCTAAAGCTTCTTTAGCCTTTGCTAACTCTTCTTTCTCCGCCATCAGCTGCTTGTATACCTGTATGTCTAAAGTGGTGGGCTCCTCCACCGGAGAAGGATACAATGGCTGAACTGCAGGATAAGGCATAAGGAATTTCGTAGCTCGTTCACGAATCCATTCCACATACGGACCAAGAACTCGAGTACCCCCTTTGCTACATGAAGGCTTCCCTCTCTTATGCAGGTTCTTCCATGCTTTCTCAAGCTTGATCAACATCTCTTCCTCTATTGCCCCAGTGAGATACAGAGATTCCTGTATCTCCTCAGGCTTCGGCGCTTCCTGAGGTGCATACCCAAACTGCCTGGTTAATAAGGAAGGGTTGTAATTGACACACCCTCTCATTCCTATCAAAGGAACATTAGGGAATCCTTCGCATCTGTATATGACCTCAACTCCGAACACCTCCTCGTTAACCCACACCACATTCTCAGAAGTCAACCCCATCAAGCGCTCAGGCCATCCTAAAGAATCAATAGAAGTGACGAAAGGCCCTGACTTCGGCATATGACTAGTAAACCACCTGCACAGTAGAGGTACACAGCAAGAGACATTCCTTCCTCGCCGCTTTTCATTTTGGTAGTGAGTGGAATGGTGGATATCTCCCATCAAGGTAGGAACTGGGTTCTTTGCAGCCAGAATATAGAAAGCATCTGCATCAACAAAATCAGGAATGTTTGGGAACAATACAATGCCATAAACACACACAGCGAGGATGGCGTCAAAAACAACCCAGCCACCCTTCCTGGCATACTCCCGAGTCTTCTCCACCAAAACATCCAACGAAAATCCCCACGCATCTCCTCTTCTGATCATCTTCCCTGTCAGCTCAAACTCTCCAAAGCGCAGAATATCAGAAAGCTCAGCCAGATTAGGCTTAGCGTCCGTGTGATAGAAAGACATCTGCTCGCGAATCGGTATATCCAAGAGTGCAGAATACTCCTCCAGGGTGGGAGCCAAGACAAAATCAGGAAATACGAAACACCTGAGCTCAGCATCATAAAACTGCAACAGAGTGTAAATTCCGCTGATCTCATAAGCCGAGGGCTGGTAAACATAAGTCAGGATCCTCCCATATGTCTTCCTGAAATCTCCCATCACCTTCCTCCTAGAAATAGTAATTAACTCTGACAACAGACTGATATCTAGAGACGGGAATCTGTAGGGTAACACTCTCTTCATGGCTTCCATGTCTTGCTAGGAAACAAACACCGGAACTGGGAGGGAAAATATGTACTTGCAATACACGCACGTTAGTTGGATGCAAATGGTAATGCAATAATGCAATATGATAAATGATGCAATCAGTGAACACAGGGGCCACACTGCAGCCTGAAGAGGAACATCTCTGTGATGTCAAGAACAGAGAACCACCACAGTCACCAGAACCTCATGACACTGACTATCATCTGACACCCAAAATACCAATACCCTGGTAAGAAATCCATCTGAACCTCTTTAACTGACGAGAAAACCATCTGATAATAGTATCAACCTCAAACAAGAAACCCATCTGATCCAAACAACACACCAGTTAACGAGCCAAGAACCATCTGATAAATACTGAATCATGGTTTCTGAAGGCCAGTTTTCCTGCAATAACCCAATTCCCCTCATAGGTATGAACCTAATCCACGGACAAAGGTACGGCATCCTATGCGGTCATCAGCGTCACAGACTTTCATGAGTGACGATACGATTCCCAGAAGGAGTGGCATCATCAAGTCATGAAGAGGCCTCACTTAGCTGACTTCCAAATGATCGGTCCCCAGAGTCGACAATCCTCACGTCTGGACTCCCCTCAGATCCTCAGGACCGGAAAGGAGCACCTCGGAGAGAATCTCGTCTGAGCGCAGATTTCGTAGGGAACTGTGCTTGCTCAGTAGACAGGTTCGTCTACTACTCTCCGCAACTATGTCTAGGTGCATACTCAAGCCCAGGTCCGGCTTCTCACTCATAGTAACCTCCTTCTCCCACAGCAATAATCATAATAATATAGTGCTGAAAGTAAATGTGGAAAGGTAAAGGTGCGGGAAAGTAAAGTGCGGAAAGGTAAAACACATATGCACAACACCCAACAGATAAACACCCAAGCGCTAGGATTGACTCGCGTAGGGGATGGGAAACGGTCCCAGCATAAGGGATGGGAAAAGTCCCTAGATGCTACAAGATCCCCAGCAGAGTCGCCAGCTGTCGCTACTGCGAAAATCGGCGCCGGCTGACAGAAGAGTCGCCACCGTGCGTTATTTATCCCAACGGAGGGAAAGGAAACGCTCGAAGTAAACCTCGCAAAAAGCGGGAAAGGTATGGTCGTCGCAACCAAAACCTGGATTCGGGAGTCGGTTACGCAAGGGGAAGGTATTAGCACCCCTCACGTCCGTCGTACTCGACGGGATCCACGCTTGGTGTTTATAAGGAAAAGGGTGTGTTTATCTATCTATGCTAGTGGTCAGTCTGAAAAGAAAAGAAAAGGACAGGACTCGACAGAACATGCGTTGTTCTGGGCCTACGTACTCCCTCGTGAAATGGGAAAGTCAGAGTCAACGTAGTTCGACTACCTACGTCTAGACGGGGGGGAAGGTTGCTCGCCAGTACATCGCATCCTGTGCCTACGTACTTCCACACAGCATGGAAGATCAGAGCAAACGTAGTTCGACTACGCACGACACAAGCTATTCAATTGTTTTTCTGTTGTTTTAAGAAAGGAAAAAGACCCCCTAAAACTATGGTTGAAAAGGGGAATCTACCTACTGTTATCATGCCTGGTTGACCCACCTAATGTCTATCATAACTCCTCCGCAGCGGAGAAGTTAGAGCTCCTAAGGGATCATGGCAACAGGACTAAACAGCAGACAGGAATCACTGCAAAGTAAAGAAATACTGGAAATATGCATGAATGCAACAACCAAACAAGCAAGGCACAAAGGCCACACACCACAGAGGCAAGGGAGCTCAGCTCTACCAAATACCAGCAAGCAAAGCCACTCAATAACAAACAAGCAGAAGGAGGACCACCTCAACTTCTCATGCACACACATCCTACTTTTAAGATGCACCTATCTCAGAAATATCTAGATGAATCCCTAAGTCTAATGCAGCACAACACCACACAAGTCAAACAACATAAAGAGAAGGCTAGCCAGCCTGGCAAACTCCTATCCAAAAGCATGGAACTACCCTGAGCAAGACCCCTAAACAACCCTAAAACAAAACCCTAATCTACCTCCGAGCAAAGCCCTATGCAAAACCCTAACCAAATATCTAAGCAAAGCCCTAATCAAAACCCTAATCAAATATCTAAGCAGAGCCCTAACACAAGAGAAAACAATCCAGTCTTCAAGCTTCAAGACAAGCTTACCAAAGAAAGGAAGCTAAGCAGACAAACCCATAGTGCCTTCCTCAGGAAAGTACTAGGAGGTTACCACTCAGGAATCATATCCTATGCGGCTCAACAACTGTGAACGGTTTACATTCCTCCTCAGGAGAAACTAAACTCACATGAAGGCTCCGACATCATTGGATACTTGAGAAATCCTACCTGAACTAAGGGAACTAAGTGAATAAACCCATAATGCCTTCCTCAGGAAAGTACTAGGAAGCTTCCACTTAGGAATCATATCCCATGTGGCTTAACAACTGTGAACGGTTTATATTCCTCCTCAGGAGAAACTAAACTCACATGAAGGCCCCAACATCATTGGATACTTAAGAAATCCTACATGAACTAAGAGAACTAAGTGAACAGACCCATAGTGCCTTCCTCAGGAAAATACTAGGGGGCTTCCACTTAGGAATCATATCCCATGTGGCTCAACAACTTTGATCGGTTTACATTCCTCCTCAGGAGAAACTAAACTCACATGAAGGCTCCAACATCATTGGATACTTGAGAAAGAGGTGAGAAGAAAGAATGAAAGACATCCATAGTGCCTTCCTCAGGAAAGTACCATAAATTTCCCTCAAACTTCAGGATCTCAAACCTCACAAACAGAGAACAAGCTCCTAGGCTAGGACCTCAAACCATGCATCCTTTCAAGCTCCAACAAGACTTCATCCAGCCTCCATCTTCAAGAAGAAACCACATGCCCTCAAACCAAAAGAAACTATCTCTAAAGTTCAACCACAGTTGAACTTCAAAGTCAGAAGCCATCAAGACTTCTCCTATTCTCAAGCTCAAGCAAAAATAACAGAACACCCTATAAAAAAAACTACCAAAAATCTAGGGGAAACCTACATGCTTCTATGATCCCAAGATCAGATCTCAAAGCCTAAGTCAACTTCTAAGGCTACTAAATGATCCCTAACATGTGAATGGTCAAGGGTTAACCAGCAAGTTATGAGGTCTCTATTCTCTCACCCTAAAACAACATCAATCAATCTCTAAAAAAAAACCACAAAAATCCTATGGGGAGCATGCATCAGTCTAGTATAACATACTAAAAAACTAAAGCAAAATTCAAAACCAAATGAGAGAACTAAAATCAACAAGGCAGACACATCACAAACCAATTATTCAATAGCAATTAAAACACAAAAATGCAAATAAAAATGAAAATGCATTATCAATTCAATATTTTTGCACTATAAAATTCTAAATTGACTTATGAATCTATAGAAAAAAGAAGGGAATTAATTGGTTTATCCTACTATTTTTTATGAATTTTTTCCTAACATGATACAAAACAAAGAAAAATAAAAAGAAAATAAAACAGGGGGGTGCATTAGCACTAATCCACTTCAGTTTCAGCCTTGGCCCCAAATGCAAGGGGGCGCGATTAGTAACTGGGGCTTAAGCCCAAAATCAATCCACTCAGCATTCTCACAAAGGGGGGGGGGGGTGGTGAAACGAGTGAGACAAGGGGTGACCCAGTAACTCCGTACTTGGGCTTAATCCCAATGCAAACCCTAGACCAATCCTCATAACAAAACCGTTCGCTCCCTCAAAATCTCCAACACTGTTCACAAAGAAACCTAATGCGCTGCTCCCATCCCCTCAACTTCTCCCTCATTCTGAAACACTCACCAACCTCTCACGCTCAAACCCTATCTCTCAGCAACAACCTTCAAGATCGGAACCCCCACAATAACCTTCGTTTTCAAATCAAACCTCAGCAACACACCTCCTAACAAACGCCATCACTATCAATCGACTATCCTATCAAACTCCCGCTCAACTTTAATCTATTCACCTCACAGAACGATTGTGTTTAAGCTAGACGGAAGAAAGAACTCACACGACGACCTGAATCTACCGCGATGAACATGCAATGAAATAAGATGAACAGAGGTATAAACCTGGATGGCGTGATGAAGACGGTGAAGTCTGGAAGACTTTCTTGAAGATCCTGAAGAAAAATGAGCTCGTAGGTGGACGAATCTTGAAGCACCAGATGAGCTTGTTGAATGAAGATTGTTAACGCTTAGTGTTTTTGGAGAAGGAGCTTGAAGAAAGATGAACTTGACGAAGGATCCTTGCACTGCTGGGAAATCTTGCAAATTGTAACACGCTGATGGACGCACGGTGAGGACTGCTGTGAGATCTGGAGAAATTGACGAGGATCGGTGACGGATCTACGAAGATCTGAGTTAGTACTGTGAGGATCTGGGAAAGGAGATCTGAAAAAAATGATGGCGTTCTTGCAATGCTTGAAGACCGTTGAAGGTCTGGGCGAAATGATGATCACGATGAAGTCTCCAGTGTTGGTATGAACTTTCCGGCGGCTAGGAAATGAAGGTGGAAGATGATGAACGGAGCGTTTGGATGAGTTTCTGGCGAAAACGCAGTTTCCGGTGGGTTTACCAGACTCCGGCAGTTAGTTGCGGCGGCTACGAGGATCTCCGGTGGCCGTGCATGTACTCCGGTGATCAGAGCTCAGGCGATGGGGCTAGCTGGCACGCACATGCGGTGGGGTGATGGAGAGTGAGACGCGTGTCTCTGAGGAGTGAGAGGAAGGCAACGCGTGGCCTGTGTGCTGGCTGTGAGAGAGTAGTGGGAAACACGTGTGGGATTCTGAGCTGAGGGAGAATGTGAGGTGGCCCCCCTTGCATCTGAACGTGTGTCCTGGTTATATAGCTGACACTTGGCACTGCAATTTCTGGACAAAAAAAAAATGCAAAAATGGACTGAAGAGAATCTGGGCCTCAAAAAACCATCCTGGCCCAACGAAAATGATAGCTCAATAACCCAAAAAAAAAACTGAATTAAAAAATGGATTAATCCTAATTGAAAACTAATTAAATCTGACTAAACCTAATTAACTAATTAAATCTGACTAATTAATTCTGAAACTACAATTAAATCTAAATGAAAATTAAACTATCCTAATTAAATCTAACAAACTCAATTAAAACCTAACTAATGTTAAACTCTAATTAAACTAATTAAATCCTAATAAAAGAAATTAATATCTAACAAAAGATTAAATCTATATTAAAAATAAACTCTATTTATTCTATTATCCAAAAACTATTATATTCTAAAAGAAAATCAATCTAAAATCTATTTAAAACAATTTAAATTCTAAAAAAAGATTTAAAGCTATTAAAAATATTAAAAAATCTATTTAAATCCCTAAAAATTTAAAAAGCCTATTTAAAATCCACAAAAGGCTATTAAATCCTAAGAAAATGCAGACAAATGTAAATGACCAACATAAAAGGGAGCGCGAGACCAGATCGAAGCAAACAGTAAACCCCCGGGCATCAGAATATCCCCAAAACCACCATGTAAGCTGAAAACACCGAGAAGCGCACAATGAAACCCTGATTATCTAGACTGGATCTGAAATATCCGGTAGATGAAACCCAAGCTGTAACTCTGACATCCTCTGTCTGTGCACAAATGTCATGCATCTGATATGCGAATACGAATTGAACCATGAACCAGATAGGAGAACCGATTGGTCAAATTTTAGGGTGCAACACAGTGTACAAAATTTTTCCTATTTACAGGCTCGCTATCAATAAAGCATGTTATTCAGTACTTGATGCTTGTTCCCGTTTTGTTTGTGAAAAATGCCGATGTTTTGATGAACTTGCATGTACATAAACTTGCTGGCCCTTGCCAATAATTGTTAAAACTTCGAATTGACTAAACAAATGTCATGGATACTAACCGGGATAGATCTTGTTGTATAGATTTTTTTGTCTCGTTTGTGTTTTGCAGGGTTCTCACCTTTGAAGCAAACAGGCAGGGAATTTGTGTTTACCCAGCCAGGGTCCCGTGATCTAGTGATTGTATCACTTCTCAGCAGATGGAAGTCACATCTTATCCCAGAGATAGTTGAGATGGTAAATATCCCTATTGGATGTGGGTTGTCCTTCCCAGAAGAGTATTCCCCAGGAAAGCTACTCAGAGAGTATCCTCAGTGGATCTTGATGTCCCCAACAGAAGGTGCATTCCCAGCAATGAGTATGTACACACTCCACACCCAGCATGGGTAAATCCCACAGAATATAACCAAGTCGTCTTTGGTTCAGAAGGATTATCCCCGCACAGGACTGTTTTTTCCTTCTCCCCGGCAGGTTGTCATTCTTTCGTCAGAATGAACATCATCAGCTTAGTTCGTAATGTCAAGCTTGTGAGTCATTCCCCAACAGGATGGTTATCCCCAACGGAGTTGGTTTCACCTGTCCAACATTTATTTTGCTGGAATGCTTTGTGATACCTGTCCATCCCTAGCGAATTAGGTCTTGTCTTCAGCATTTATTTTGCTGACGCGCCTCTTGGCATCTTTTCATTGTGCATATATCATAATATTTACATCTACCTAAACGCGTAGCATTTCCATGCCGTGTGGAGCATTACGCCATTGTCAAACATACGCATTTTGGAACATAAGCCAAGTTGGTTACCTCTTTGTTCTTAGGTGTTTTTCCCTGTAGAGGAGTGAGATTCTTGCTCGGAAGAATTTCTAGATATTCAAATTCTCAGCGTGAGATAGGTGATGATAACGTTCGTCCCCTAACAGAGTTGCTTGGTTAAGTTTCTCTTCGGAAATATTCCCGGATTGCTGTTACGTCAGCGTTAAAAGATTTCATGGCTCAAACTTTTGGAGTTATCGCTAGTGATTTCCCCAGTAGACTTTTTTTCCCCCACTGAGTGGTTTGGTTAAGTTTCTCGTATTCCCCAGCAAAGTATTCTTCAAACAGATCTGTGTTGACGGAATCGTACCTGTGCTGACAGAGATTGTTATCCGTGTTGACGGAATTGTACCTGTGTTGACAGTGATTGTGATCCGTGTTGACGGAATCGTACCTGTGATTGATAGAGATTGTGCCTGTGTTGACAGTAATTGTCACCTGTGTTGATAGAGATTGTTATCCGTGTTGACGGAATGGTACCTGTGGCTGACAGAGTTTGTTATCCGTGTTGACGGAATTGTTACCTGTGATTGACAGAGATTGTACCTGTGTTGACAGTGATTGTTACTCGTGTTGATGGTGATGGTTATCCGTGTTGGCGAAATTGTACCTGTGTTGACAGTGATTATTATCCGTGTTGACGGAGTCGTTACCCGTGATTGACGGAGTTGTCCCTAGTGGATTCGTTAGAGATTGCTATCTGTGTTGACAGAGATCGTTACTTGTGATTGACAGAGATTGTTATTCGTGTTGACGAATTTAGTCCAGTTGTGGACGGAGTTGTACCCGTGGTGATGGAGTCTCTCCTCGTGTTGACGAACTTTAGTCCAATTGTGGACGGAGTTGTTTCTTGTGAAGTTAATTCGATGCCTGTGGCGTCACACATGGGGTTGATGTTGAATCCAAAGTTTTATTAGATGATTGATCAGTTGTTGCTGTAACAGCTGGGCTTAGTGTAAGGGGTGTTGTTCTCCCGAAGCAGTTTTCGCAGCTTATTTCTGTGGTTGGCAAATTTCCGGGTTTCTTAGTATTCAACCGTCTTCTACCTCGATTGTTTGAAGGCCGTTCGCTCTTCACCCAGTCGGGTCCAAGCCGTTTGAATATGGGCAGCTGTTGCACCCCAAAATTTGCTCAACCTTTTCTTACCTGGTTTATGTTTCATTTGCATTCACATATGCATAGTTATGTCATTTGCATATCATGATATCATTCATATAGAAGGGGATCAAGTGTGATTCTTATCAAGAGAAGCCTAGCAAGAGGTTTTCTTCAAGATTGAGAAGTTATCAAAGTCATCAGAAGGTGGTTTGAGTGCCTAAGAGTTCAGATGCTTACATGAAGATTTTCTCCTGACTTGAGGATCAATTGAAGACCATCAGAGGGATGTGAAGTGTTGAATATGATAAGAGGATGTGTATGGAGCTCATATAATGCCTAGAGGTCCATGGGAGAGCTCAATCAAGTCATTGCATCAGATGCAAGAGCCACAGTTGAGGTGCAAGCAATTAGGGTTTCATCTGGGTCAATCCTAGGTCAACTGTGCAGTTGAAGAGTATCAAAGCCTATTTGTAGGTCATGGAGTTCAGGAAATGATATAATGAGACATTTGTGGTGTTGTGCCAAGAACAAGTCAAGAAGAGTCAAGAGTGTGGGAAGTTGCTAAATTAGGGTTTCAGTGTAAAATCCCCTGTTTAGTGCCTAACTTCAAGACCACATAAGTCAAGATACAAGTTTCAAATGGATTTTTGGCCAACATGAAACTTGTAGAGCATCTCAATACCTTTAATTTTATTACTAGAAGTCCTCAAGGGGATTTATAGGACTCAAGTTATGACCCAGACAAGTTACAAGTCCTCAGATGCCTCTGAAATTTGTCTATGAAAATCATCAGACTTCAAAGCTATTTTTGATCTAGAAGGAGGTTTCACTTGAACTTTTGGCAAACATGAAAGTTGTTCCTCATGATCTTAGATTTCTAAATTGTACTAGAAGTCTTCCATCTGATTTGTAGAACTCAAGTTATGAGGTTTACAAGTCAGGGGTATTTTGGGAAAGTGAGATTATAGGTCATTTTGGATTATAGGTCCATATCTCCAACTTGCACTCTTCAAATGGAGATTTGTTCAACATGGAAATTGCTCAAAACATGATTTTAAGTGCAACCAAGTGGTCATGTGGAATTGGTTTGGCTCATAGCAAAAAGTCACTTAAAATGGCCTAAAAAGGGACATTTTCAAATGGATTAAGGAGGGAAAATTGACTTTTTGAGTTAAAGGACCAAAACATGTCAAGTAGCTACATTTTTTTTGAATGGAAATTGAATTCTAAGCACTTTGGCATTAGCAGAATTTTGAGTTCAGGCCAGGTTTTATGAGTTGTCATATGGTTACTTCAAATGCAAGTTACACATCCAAGTTCCTTACCATTGCAATTCAGGCTATTCTCTTGTTTCAATTTTGCTCCAAAATCAATTTGCAAGCTGATAGAACCTTCTGGAACAAGAAACAAGCTTGCATTACACGACTGTTACATTGAAGTTGCAAGCAAAAACCAGAAAATGGAATCACTGGATTTGGGCCTCAAATTGAATTCAAAAGCCCATGAAAAGGTTCTATATATTCATTGAAGTGATTCTAGAGCAAGTGTGGTGTTCATTGCGTGCAGAAACCGGAAGTAGCAAGTGAAATTTCAGAGGAGCAAACTCAAATCGGATTTTCAGTTTGGAGCAAGTTCAAGGCAAATTGAAGGTTGCAAACTCTTTCTCTTGGATTATTGAAGATATCTGGAGAATTTTGAAGGAGGAATCGTGCTCCAAGTGCATCTGTTTCTAGATCTGCAACAGGTTAGTAACATTCAAAATTCCACATGATTTAGCATGAGATAGTTATATTTGAACATGTGGTTAGGATCTAGGCAAGATGTAGATCGTTTTAGGATCAGTTTGGAAGCATTTGATGATAGTTGATCATGACATAACAATTCTGTTTGGATTCGAATCTCTTGATTCATGAGTAGTTAGAGCAAGATGATTAGATCTTAGTGATGTAGGAAGTGTGAGGATGATTTCTGTGCACTTAGATTTGCAATTGGTGATAATTTATTTGGATGCCATGTCTGAACTTTCCTTCGTGTTTTACTACCTATTGAGAGATGGATGAAATGGATTGGAGATTTAAAATCCTTGTTGAAAACTGAGTGAGAATGACATAGAGTTTGCTTGTTTTGGCTGACTGTAAGTTGTACCTCGCCGGAGAAGACAACCAGAGTCTTCTCCGGCCACCACGATCCACCGTCCCTGATCTCCACTCAGGCCAGGCTGAATAGTGAGGAAGACGAGTGCTGAGCCATCAGATCTTGAGTTTGACCTTGACCTCCACCATCATCCAATGGCCACGACTTAAAGTTGCATTTGATTTTTCTGAAGCCAAAACGCAGTGTTTCAATTAATGTGTTGGCAAGCTCTCACACGTCCAGATCCTTGATTTTTCAACGCATCCAACGACTTTTGTTTATTTTCAGCATTTGATTTATTTTTATTCCATTTGTTTTATTTTAATTGTTTTGTTTATTCTAAAAATCATAATAAATTCATTCTTGATCCAAAAATTATTTTAAAAATACCTCCATGATCTTGAGAGAATTTGAGATTTTCTGGAATCAACAAAATGCATTTTCATGCATTTTTTCAATTTAATTTGATTTTTCTTATTTTGTTTAATTCTTTAATATTTGCATATTTGATCATCTGTTTTGCTTATTTTTGTTCTGCCATTTGGTATTGATTCTGGCTGAGATCTTTTAGTATGTTTTAGGATAGATATTCATGATCCTTTATAATTTTTGTTAGAATTTTAAGATAACTTTAGGTTCTGTTTTAGGTGTTGAGTTTAGAACCTTCCAAACTTGTGGATCCCCTTGACCTATTTCAATTTAGGAATTGTTTAGAGAACTTAGAAGTTGAATTAGGATTTAATCTTTTAACCTTAGATTTTTCAAACATGTATGTTCCCCTAGGAAATTTATTAGAATTTTACAACTTTGTTTCCTATTTTAGTTGAATTTTTCAAGTTGCTTGTGCTTGTGGTGTTCTATCTTGTGTGCCTTTGCTTGTTTGGTCTTGTTGGTGACTTTGGAGCTTGTGGAGCTTGTCTTCCTTTTTGGGAGGTCTTTTGGATTTGGTGTAGCTGTTGTGGCTTGAAGATTGGAGCTTGGAGTTGAAGTTTTCTTCCTCTTTTAGGAGCTTTTTAGAAGCTTATAGGATTAGGATTTTAGGAAGAGCCATTAGAACTAGTTTCTTCTTTCTTTCATCACACATAGAATGCATTGTTTGCTTCTATCCTATCCTATGATGCAAAGTCCTCTTAAGGAAGCTCCATCTCTCCTTTGGAGGGATGAGTGGCATACCTTAATGAGTAGAACTTTTGAGGATGCACTTTCTTTCATGTTGGTTCCTGATGAATTCCTTTGGTTTTCATCAGGTTTTCTAGCATTGTAACTTGATCTCAATGGTGGTTTCCCTTCTTGTGGAACTTGCTAGAGTGTGAAGATGAAGAGTTAAAGAAGCTTGAAGATAGGAGCTAGCTTGAAGATGAAGATTCTTTGATGTCAATTCACTTTGCTGATCAGAGCTGCTGTTAAAGGTTGAAGTTGCTGTCTGTAGAAAACTGTTGTTGCTGCTTGGGCTGTTTCCTTTGTTTTTCTTTTGTTGTATTGTCTGTTTGCTTGTGTTGCCTAACTTTAGGTTTAAAGTGGAGCTTGTCTCCCCTTGCCTGTTATTTTCTTAGGTTTGAGGTTGAGTCAGACTCCCTTGCCTCGCTTGTACTGTTGCATATCATGCATTTTACTGTTTATTGTTTACTGCTTGCTTTGTTTTGCTGTTCTCCCCTAGGATCTCTGATTTCCTCTGTGTAAGAGGGAATTATGATAGACATTAGGTTTTTACCCATGCATGATAACTGTAGGTAGATTCCCTTTCAACCATAGTTTTAGGGTGTCTTTCTCTTCTCATCTCAAAACAATTCAAAAATACAGTAATAAGGTTAATTGAAGTCGTACGTTACGAGCCTTAAGCTATCTAGGCAAAGGTTGGTGGAGGGTCTCTCTCTAGTGATCTGGATGTTTAGTGTGGTACCCTTTGGGTGACATACGAAGCATTCACTCCTGGGTCATAGTCTCTAGTGCGACTGAGATTGCAAACATCCTAAAAAACATTTCTTTCATAAAAGATTCAAACAAACATTCAAACTCTGTTTTTGTCCTCTTGGACCCTTAATCAGGAAAACCCTTTCTTAAGGAGATAAAAAACTGTCAGACAAACTTGTGTCTTCCGTAGCCCGAACTACGTTTTCTCTGATCTTTCATGCCGTATGAAAGTACGTAGGCACGAGATGCAACATCTCGGCGAGCAACCTTCCCCCATAACCCGTAGTTAGGAGAACTACGTTGACTCTGATTTCTCGTTCCAGACGGGAATACGTAGGCATAAAGTACGATACTTTGCCGAGTCATTTTCTTTTATTTTTAACCCAGACCTTTAGAGTAGATAGATAAACACACCCTTAGACAGAAAACAAGCGTGGATCCCGTTGAGTACGAAAGACGTGAGGGGTGCTAATACCTTCCCCTTGCGTAACCGACTCCCGAATCTAGGATTTGGTTGTGATGACCATTCCTTTCCCTCTTTGCGTCAGGTTTACTCTGAGCGTTTCCTTTCCCTCTTGTGGGATAAATAACGCACGATGACGACTCTTCTATCATAGCCGGCGCCGATTTTCGCAGTAGCGACACATGTTATCATAGCTCATCGTAACAATCATCATCATACATCATGTTATCATATCTCATCACAGTAAGCATCATTATACAACATATCATCATATTTCATCACATTAATCATCATACATCATACCATCATAATTCATCATATTATTCATCATACAACATATCATCATAGTCCATCATATTAATTAATCTCACACATCATGTCGTCATATAATCCCGTATAAATCACATATTATCTCATAGCCATTTTATCCCATATTACCCCATATTAATGCATAGTACTACCCTCATATCATCTCATATTAATTTATTAAGTTATACTCACGGTAATCCCCATACTATCGCCTATCAATCACATAAACTTCACGGTTCTACTCATGTTAATCCATCATATTATCACAGTGACCCTCATGGTAATTCATCAGGAAAATCGCAGCATCAAAACATCAAGACATCCTTGAACCAGAACATGATTCATTAATAGAACATATACACAATTGACTTCTCAAACATAATTAGATATAAAAATATTGGGAAAACAATTTCCTTATCCAAAACATCACTAAAACATTCCTAAGGTTATACGGCAATAACAGCACAACTTCTATGGTTTATTAGGCTCATCTGGCAACATTTGCAAAGCCTAAAACACTATTTTCTGCAATTACTCTGAGTACTTCATAGTTACTCACATATGAACATTCCTATTCCTACAGGGTCAAACATATCACAATCCAAGGTTTTGGTCACGAAGGCAAAAATCATTATTTCTCATCTCTACACTCAAAGGGTCAAGAATACTCACTACTAACCTCCAGGGTCTACCGTCAATTTCCTTACAATTGCTCCAAAGGCATTGTAATTTCAAATATCAAATATTATATCCCATATGGGCAGACATATAACGATCTAAGATTTTGGCCACAAAGGCCTAAGGTTTCCTTTCTCATATCAATATTCAGTGTTACATACCATTAACCATAACCTCAAATCCTTATCAGCAATTTCCTTATTTTCCCACAACCAACCCAAAATACCTTAAATCTTAAATCAACCATAAACACACCGAAAGGCATACATGGAAAATCATGAAATGTGGTACTCCCCATACTTTAGTCGATTCGCAACTTTCACGATTAATCTTTGGGATCTTCTGCTTCCAGCCTTTCCTTCAGAGCTCTGGCCACGAACTTTCACGTTAAAACACAAAATGAAATCTGATTTCCTTTCAGAACTCAATTTTGTCTAACTTATCTTGGGCCTCACAAATTGGGTTTTTCCCATAACACCCTTACTAACTCTTCATAATGCCCAATTTACCCTTATTTCCCTTATATTCATTTTAATAATAATAATACTAATATTCTCCTATAGTATACTATTAATTAAATAAATAGTCCAACATGCACATCTTCTCAATAATTCCCAAAACCATCGAAAACACCAAAAATACGAATATTCTCAATTAAATAAATTAATTAAAATATTCCGATAAAATTTAGGGTGTTACAACTCTCCCCCACTTAAAAGAATTTTCGCCCTCGAAAATTGCCTCAAGGAACAGAGTCGGATACGACTCCCTCAATCTCCAAGTTCCCAATTCTAAATTCTCCAGCTGGTCCTCCCAAACTACCTTCACCAAAAGAATCTCTTTACCTCGAAGTTGCTTCTTGTTCATCCACCTGAACTAGCAACGCCTCGACAGTCAAATCACCTCTCACTTGTACACCATCCATTCGAATCAATGTACTTCTTCAACTTAGGCACATGCCACATCATGTAAATTCACAAGCGACAGCGGTAAAACAGTCTAACATGCTACCTCTCCCATGCTTCCGCTGTGTCACTTCTGATACAAATCAACAAAACACAGTGTGTGCTTCCGAGACTTCAAAGCTCGACCAACACCATTCATCATCGTAACTCTCAAAAC
This sequence comes from Lathyrus sativus, assembly GCA_963859935.3. Classification (NCBI taxonomy): domain Eukaryota; kingdom Viridiplantae; phylum Streptophyta; class Magnoliopsida; order Fabales; family Fabaceae; genus Lathyrus; species Lathyrus sativus. The sequence goes on along the minus strand of OZ012741.1, from coordinate 473,433,720 downwards.
AAGTCTTTTCTTAGATCTTCTTGATCTTTTCAGTCGTCTCTTACACAATGCTCAGGTCCGAGCATAACACTCTCGCCTGAATCATATCAACACAAAGGAGTCCTACACCTTCTACCATACAATTCCCCATACGGTGTCATTCCGATACTAAAATGCTAACTGTAATTGCAGGTTAACTCAACCATCGACAAATAACTATCCCACGATCCACCTCGATCCAACACACAAGCTCTCAGCAAATCCTCTATAGACTGGATAGTTCTCTCTGTCTGTCCATCCGCCTGCGGATGATAGGCAGAACTCAATCTCAACATGGTACCCAAAGTGTTGGCAAATTCTCCCAAAACCTCGATCAAGATCTCCGATCTTTACCCGACACAACACTCGATGGTATCTCATACAACCTCACAACTTCCTCAATATACATCATAGTTAGCTTCAACATAGAACGATTACTCCTCATTAGTAAGAGATGAGCTGAGCTAATAAATCCATCCATCATTCCCAAAGTGAATCATATTCATCTCACAGTCTTCGGCAACCCGACACAAAATCCATAGAAATACTATCCCCTTCCATTCAGAAATATTCACAGTTGCATCAGGTCCAACAATCTCTAATGTTCAAACTTCGACTTTCCACAAGCCTAACCAGCATACACAACTTCAACCACTTCTCTCTCCATCTATGGCCACTAAACAATTTCCTCAAATTCGATTACATCTTCATAGCACCGGGACGGATACTCAATCCACTTAAATGTCCTTCCTCAAGAATACTCTTATCCCAACTCAACAATATCTGAAACACAAACTATATCACGACATCTCCTGATACCATTTTCATCAATCTGCAATTCGACCCTTCGAATTTAATTCATCAAATTAAACCAATTTACCAACTCAAACCAGATTCTTGACCTTCTCGAATCTCATCAAGAATACCACTAGTAGCACCACCATACTAAGCTTAACTCCATAAGAAGTCTCTTCACAACCCAAGCTCACATCACGAAATTGTCCAATCAGTTCTAACTCTTTTACCATCAATATCAATATATACAAAGATTTCCAAATTGATGCATCAGCTACCACATTTGCTTTACCCGAATGGTAATTCACTCCAAAACCATAATCCTTCAAAAGTCCCAATTATTTCCTCTTATGTACTTTAAGTTTCCTTAAAGCATAACTAAAACTCACTGATGTTGCACTTAACATACCTCCCAATGTTATCAACAAAGCATCACAAAACACAACAAATAGTCCGGTCGGATTCAGCAAAAATCAACACACAAGCTGTTGACAGCTCTCCCAAAAACTCTTTGAAACTCTCTTCACAGTGGCATATAACTGCTTCTTCTCCAACACTGATAACTCATGTTCCCGATGTCCAACATGATCCTCTATACTATTTGAATATATCAAAATATCATCGATTAACACAACCATTGACTCGCTCAAATAAGTATGGAAAATCCCATGCCAAACGGACACTCAATTCGTGAGTTATGGCGGAAACACGAACCACACTTTCTGCATTTACTACAAAATCCAAATATAGTCCATCAATAAATAACTTAATTCCATGCCACTACTTCACCATCACATAGAGCATTAGAATATATTTCCAATGCTTCGAACTGTGCACCATTCCGAGTTACGGTTCTCCCGCTATGACAAAAATACGAAAACAACATTCTTCTGGCCAAGACCTTTCGCTAGGAGAGCGCTCGACGAACATGATAGTCCAAATTCTATTTTCAACCGTTGAATGACTTCCGTATCTCCGATTTCGATTCCGTAAAAAGCTACAACCTCGGAATTCAACGTACAACATCCATTTCACACTTAGGAAGCCATCCAACACATTTTCAACTTCGAAATATTTTAAACCTCAAGTACACCAATATTGCATTCCACGCCCGACCTCTTCTCACAATCACCAGAAATCATTGTCCACCATGTACTCGACCTCACCATCTGCTGCCTTAGCACACACATCAGACACAAATCTCAAAACTACTCAATCAATTTAATTCCTCGACCATTCAAACAGACATATAATATAGAGCTCTCAATATCAGACTAGTTTCCGTAACATAGCCAATCACAACTCCACTTCACATTCCGGCGGTAAATCACTTATCTCATCAGGAAAAACTCCGGAACAATAACAATTAATTGGCAAACCACCAACTTCCCCACTTTCATTAACACTCAAAGTTTCCATCAAAATAAACATCTCATTACCTTCTCGCACCGACTCATCAAAGCAATTCTTAAGCACTTAGCTTAACTCAAAACAAATCACTGCCCATGCTATTCAAGCTTGAAAGACACGTCTATCCCATCCAACATAATCCCAACTACTATCAACAACAGATTAAGGCTGATCAGTTCCTCAATTTGTCAATAGACAGCCGAAAATCATGATGGGGTATAAACCATCTTTACCAACTATAAGAGCGTTCAACCACCCAGTGAGCTACAACTCCACGCTTGCAGCATCTTGGAGAAGCACAACTTCTCCCCCACTTGTTTCATTCCCACTTCTGCAGACAAAGGTTAGACAACAAACATGTACCGACAGTGTTTTCACACACATGTCGCATACCAGGAAACAACAACATTAGACAACTTGGCCGGACGGACCGACCTGCTCTGATACAACTAATATAACACCCTTATTCTACCCCACAGATATTACGGTAAAATAACACAGATTTCAGAGTAAAATATTAACTTTCATTAAAAAGCCACAAATGGCGTATATTTCTCAAAGTCAACAAAATTGGTCAATACTCCGTAACACACGGGTTTTCTCAAAATACATCAAAACATCATATACAACGGAACTCAAAACATAACTCAATGTTTTCCTCATAAGGGAACATCAGTAAAATAACCTAATGATATACAATCAACTCAAAGAATCCAACCCGATGTTACATATCAGAGCAAGACCCTCTACATTAACCATAAGGCTAACGACTCTAAAACGTCACAATACTCCTCGACAGCGTCCACGGCTAAACTTGCTCATCTGCACGTTACCCACGTGGAGGTAACATTCAAACAGGCAGGGTGAGTAAGAAAATTCATAATAATCAATGTATAACAATTAACGCATAAACGGCATATTACTCATAGTTATATTCAACACATTGATATTCTTCAATTATGTCTCAAAGGCCACAATGTCATAATTATACACAAAGGCTTATAAATGCAAATGCAACATAGACTCAATGCATGTGGTACCAATCATCACAGCTCGAGGGACACTAGGCCATCAACCCTCCATAGATCCCCATCAATAGGATCGGAGCACATCAAAATACTTCACATTCACACAGTGGGATTGAAGTCAAAGTAATCGAGGTCCTGAACTGAAGTTCGGATGCACATGAATGCATGATGCACACTTCACAATAATCCTCATAATAACAGCATATGGTGCATCATCATTCATCATATTCATCATTATTACACGTCATATCTCATCGTCATATTCATCATCATAAATCATGTCATCATAACTCATCGTAACAATCATCTTCATACATCATGTTATCATAGCTCATCGTAACAATCATCATCATACATCATGTTATCATATCTCATCACAGTAATCATCATTATACAACATATCATCATATTTCATCACATTAATCATCATACATCATACCATCATAATTCATCATATTATTCATCATACAACATATCATCATAGTCCATCATATTAATTAATCTCACACACTATGTCATCATATAATCCCGTATAAATCACATATTATCTCATAGTCATTTTATCCCATATTACCCCATATTAATTCATAGTACTACCCTCATATCATCTCATATTAATTTATTAAGTTATACTCATGGTAATCCCCACACTATCGCCTATCAATCACATAAACTTCACGGTTCTACTCATGTTAATTCATCATATTATCACAATTACCCTCATGGTAATTCATCAGGAAAATCGCAGCATCAAAACATCAAGACATCCTTGAACCAGAACATGATTCATTAATAGAACATATACACAATTAACTTCTCAAACATAATTAGATATAAAAATATTGGGAAAACAATTTCTTTATCTATACTATGTTATAGCTCTGTTTATTAGCTTTCCAATGCTTCGAACGAGGGTCAAAACGGACTTACGGATCAAAAGTTACGTCCAAAACAATTTCGACCAAAAACATGAACAGTCGTGACGAACAGAAAGACGCTGTTACGCTCCGGAACTGATTTTTACTCAATTATTCTTATGAATCACTCACTCAACGTACCCAAAACATCACTAAAATATTCCTAAGGTTATACGGCAATAACAACACAACTTCTATGGTTTATTAGGCTCATCTGGCAACATTTGCAACGCCTAAAACACTATTTCCTGCAATTACTCTGAGTACTTCAAAGTTACTCACATATGAACATTCCTATTCCTACAGGGTCAAATATATCACAATCCAAGGTTTTGGTCATGAAGGCAAAAATTATTATTTCTCATCTCTACACTCAAAGGGTCAAGAATACTAACTTCTAACCTCCAGGGTCTACCGTTGTTGCACCCCAAAATTTGACCAACCGGGTCCCGTATCTGGCTCGATGTTTCGACGCATGACCGCATTCGCATCCGCATATCGCATACAGTGCATATTTCATTTGTTCTGATTTTATCGGGATCACAGCCCTCGTCTCGCGTTTCAGGTGTTTTTAATCAGTTTAGATAGGTAGAATCGTATTTTCGGAAGTCGTGCTCTTCCCAGTGTTTTCAGCTCGCGCTGTTGTTTTTAGGGATATTTCGGTGTCCGTTTATTTTTACCGGCTATTTTGTTGCGCTCTCGTGGCGTTTCTTGCCGTTCGGTGCTATTTTTGTTCCTTCGGGAATTATTGTGATTTTTCTGGATTTTATTAGCTATTAATAGATATCTTAATAGATTTTAATCATTTTAGGATATTAATAGTTTTTTTAAATAGTTTTAATAGATTTAAATCATTTTTTAGCATTTTATAGAATTTAATAGATAGTATAAAATAGATTAATAGATTTTTCTTTTATAGAAATTGGTATAGATTTTAGTTTTCTAGAATATAGTTTTAATAAATAATATAGATTTTATTTTAATAATATAGGTGTTTTTTAATAGAAGTTTAATGGAATTAATAGATTTGTTAGAATTTAAATAGAATTTTTTGTTATAGGTTTTAATAAGAAATTAATAGATTTTTAGAATATCAGGTTTTAATCTAGATATAAAATAGGGCTTAATTTCCTTTTATTTTTAATAGGATTTCAGATTAATATAGGTGTTAATAAGGTTTAGAATATTAATTGGTTTCCATATTAATCCACTTAATCAGATTTAATTAGGGTCATTAGTCATTTTAATCCAGTTTCATTCAGTTTTTTTTGGTTTTTTGAAATCATTTTCGTTTGGGCCTGATAGTGTTTTGGGAGGCCCAGTTTGTGGCAATTTTCGTCCAGGTCAATCCAGAAGAATCCAGAAAGCCAAGTCCTTTAAATAGCTTCAGTAACACGTGTACACAGGAGGAGGACCCACCAGACTCACCCACATCATGACACCTCACCATTCCCCACTCCCTCTCTCTGCCACGCCACTCCCACGTGGCTTCCCTCCGTTCACCCTTCCACCCGCGCCACCTCACCGCCACGCGTACGCCATGCGTCCTTCCGTTCTACCACTTGGCTTCACCAGGTTCCCCTCTCCCCTTCGCTTGCCACGTAACCCCCTTGCGTGTCGCCCCCACACTCAACGCATGCAAACAGGCCGGGAACTCGCCGACGAAATCAAACGTGACCGGTAAATGGACGCCGGAGACTGCAAAATTCGCCGGAATCTGCAAGATCCACAGCAATCTTCATCTTCCTTGTGAAGATTCTCAAGAAACTTCAGCAATATTCCTCTTCGTGTTCATCCTCATAACTGTTTTGCCAGTCTTCATCGCCTTCTTTTGGTGCATCATTTCCCAGAATCCATCATCAACAATCACCGCCGTGAACCCTTCTTCCCAGAAATTGTCCTTCAACCGATCGTCAAGCTCATCAGAACCTGTGCCTTCATCGTCGTTTTCCAGAACAGCTCGAATCATCATCACATCATTCTTCAGTCTCCAGAAACCCAGAAAATCTTCAAGCGTTCATCATGTTCAAATGAACCACAAGCGCTTTCAATCTTCATCAGCAAAGAGCATTCCTCCATTTCCAGATCAAGCTTCAACAAATCGCCAGAGATCCGCAGAAATCCTCACGCGTTCGTCAAGAACTTCACGAAGCTTCAGTAGTTTCCAGAAAGTTCCAAGAACGCTTCACATCTTCATCTACTCGTAACACCGTTTCCCAGAATCTTCAATGATCATCAAGAGATGTCAGGTTTTTCTTTCATCAGCGAGTAATTTCCACATCTCCGTCTTCGTTCACCACATCATCAAGAGCACAGATCTTCAACCTCTTCAAAAAAGGTCCCTCTGAGATCATTAAGCCGTGGACTTAGTTTGTATCGATTGTGTTGCTGTTAGGTCGTTGGGGGTTACAATGTTCAGGACGTGTTTGATTTGAGTTGAACGATCTGGTGAGTGTTGGGGAAAGAGCTTTGAGATAGAGAATCTGAAGAAGAAGATCGATTGAAAGGTGAGGAGGCAAGAATGAGTTCAGGGAAGACGAAGGAGGAAACGGCGCCGTTTGATTCTGTGAACAGTACAAAGGGGAAGATGGGAAGAATTAGGGTTTTGGGAACATGGACTGGGCTGTGGGCCCATCAGTATGTGGCTATCCGTACAAACCCCAGTTTTTGGTCATACACCTCGTTTTTTGTGATGTTTGTAAAGTGGGATTCAGGCCCAACGAGTTTTTTTTGCTGGTCTCACCCCCTCCCCCCGTTTTTGCTGTATACTGGGCTGGGCCCAGTTTGTTTTTTATGTTTTCTGCTTGTAAACCCCCCTGTAACAGATTACAGCCCTCCCCTTTGTATTTTTTTCTTTCATTTGTTTAGAAAAAATAATGAAAAAAGAATACAATATTGAAAGAAAAAAAGTATTATGAAAAAAGAGAAAAGAAAATATATTAAAAAAGAAATGAAAAATATGGAGAAAAATAGTGAAGAATATGGAGAAAAATAGTGAAAAATATGGAGAAAAATAGTGAAGAATATGGAGAAAAATAGTGAAAAATATAGAAAAAAAAATATAAAAAGAAATATATTGAAAAAGAATGTGAAAAAATAGTGAGAAAAAAGAATAGAAAAAAATAGTAAAAAATATTAAGGTAGATTTAATATTTTTTAGAGTGTATTTTCTTCATAGGAGTATATTTCACCTTTTTAGGGATAGTTTAGAAGTCCACTTGTTAGGGGACTATTTTTCATTTGATTTTTTCCATTATAGATGGATAGGATAGGATAGTATTTCCTAGGAGATTATTTTTCAGTATTCACTCATTGTAACCCTTTTTTCAGAATGTTAATAAAATGAGATTTGAGCTGTGGTCCCGAAGTAGCCGAACTACAGCTGCTCTGATTCCTCGTACCAGACGAGGATATGTAGGCATAGGATGCGATATCCTAGCAAGCACACTAACAATTAACCTTTGTTCTCTCGCTGCTATGCGATCGAGACCTTCCCGCTGACGACTAATTGATTACCCTTTTTTTTTCTCTCTTGCCCTAGTGCATTTGAGACCAAGCCGTAGTTTTTCCCGTAGGTTCCCGTACCTTTGAAACCAGTTGTTCTTCTCACTGCTGTGCGAGAATAGTTTCTTTAGCCGTAGTTAGCCTGAACTACGTAAAGCTCTGATCTTCCATGCAGTATGGAAGTACGTAGGCACAAGACGCGAGGTCTTAGCGAGCCAATTTCCCTGTAGTCTCGAACTACGTTGACTCTGACTTTCTCTCTTGAGAATACGTAGGCGTAGAGTGCGACGCTCTATCGAGTCAATTCCCTTCTGTTTAGATTTAGCAGCCGTAGATAGATTGTTTGCATCCTTTAGACAACCCAAGCAAGCGTGGATCCCGTCGAGTACGACGGACGTGAGGGGTGCTAATACCTTCCCCTTGTGTAACCGACTCCCGAACCCAGGTTTTGGTTGCGATGACCATACCTTTTCCCCGTTTTTTGCGAGGTTTACTTCGAGCGTTTCCTCTCCCTCCGTTGGGATAAATAACGCACGGTGGCGACTCTTCTGTCAGCCGGCGCCGATTTTCGCAGTAGCGACAGCTGGCGACTCTGCTGGGGACAGCGATAGTCCCCATGCATGTGGGATCCAACGTCCCCTAAGAGAAAGTCAATCCTAGCGCTTGTTTGCTTGTCTATTTGGTGCTTATTTATTGATATTATTTGTTGCTGTTGGGGTGTGACGGGTGCTCTATGATTGAGAGATAAGCCGGACCTGGGCTTGAGTGCACCTAGATTTAGAGTAGAGATTAGTGGGCGCGCACATGCTTTGCATGTCCTAGTGTCCCGCGAAATCTACGCTCAGACGAGGTTCTTCTGGTTGGCCTCTTGTCCCACCCTTTGGGTGGCTCGGGTTGCTGGTTAGTTGGATTGTCGACTCTGGGAACCGATCATTTGGAAGTTAGCTAAGTGAGGCCTCTTCAAGACTCGATGATGCCACTCCTTCTGGGAATCGTATCGTCAGTTTTGAAAGTCTGTGACGCTAACGACCGCATAGGATGCCGTACCTTGTCAGATATAGGTCCATACCTGTGAGTGGGGGGTTTTTTTGCAGGAAACTTGACTTCCAACCTACCCATTATTTTGGTCTTCTCTTCAGAGCAAGCGTACTCCGTCAGCAGTGCAGCAGTATTTAGATTGTGTGGGGGTTGTGATCCCGTGTTTGTTGCATTGCATTGCATTTGCATAGGCATCTTCGCATCATATTGCATAGCATTTCTCCAGCTAGCCAGAGTTCTGATCCAGCCTTTGTTTCCTGAAGGTGAGTACCCGGAGTTTGGATTGAGCAACTGTTGATTGTCAGAGGACGACCAAGGGGTTGAAGCAGATCTGAGCATAATCAAGCGGTGTAGTCAGTTCAAGGTAATTGATAGCTATGTCTGAAGGCAATTTCCAGTCTCCTAACACCTTGACAGGGTTTACTATGGCGTCCAACCATCGGTATGATTCTATGGAAGGCTTCCCGCAAGCGAACAACTTGACTGCAGACCAAGTTGTACAGCCTACTGTTGAGAACCGAGATCGGCATGAGCAGTTTGTTGCCCGAAATGAACGTCCTCCGCCTGCTAACAATCAAGGTGTTGCTTTCCCTGTGATGAATTACCGAAGAGATATTCCAATGGCCGGGATGGTAGATCTAAGAGCTCTCGAAAATGATAGAAGACTCCAAGCATTGGAAGAAGGAATAAAAGCCTTGAAAGTGAAAGATGTCGTTAACCTGGATGCTGTAGACATGTGTTTGGTTCCTGACCTGGTGTTGCCTTACAAGTTCAAAGTGCCGGAATTCGAAAAGTACACGGGAGATAGCTGTCCGAAGCTGCATTTGATGATGTTCTGTCGAAGGATGACTTCGTTTGTGCGAAATGACCAACTAATGATCCATTGCTTCCAGTATAGCCTGACTGGGGCATCCTTGAGGTGGTATGTGCAAGTAGAGAGTAATCAAATTCGATCATGGGCGGATTTAGCCAGAGCTTTCATGAAGCAGTACGATTACAACCTGGATTTGGCTCCTAGTCTCGTACATCTGCAAGAATTATCTCAGGCGGAGAATGAATCATTCAGAGGGTATTTGCGAAGATGGAAAGAATTGGCTGCTAGTGTTCAACCACCGCTTCCGGAAAGAGAAATTGTTGACATCTTCTTGGGTACTCTGAAAGGCCATTATTTTGACAAATTGTTCGGTTGCACAAACTTTGTGGGCCTGATGAGAATGGGAGAGCTTGTTGAGAGAGGACTCAAGAGTGGAAAGTTTCGAGATGTTCTTTACGTCCTAGTCGACAAGAATGAGTCAGTTGTCAGTTCTCAAGAAGAATGGGAAGAAGGAAATGACGTCGTCTCAGAATCTCTAGCATCTCAGGATCGGTTTTCAGACACTTCAAGTCAACGATCATCCTATCGTCGATCGCGTCAGCACGCCCAACGAAGACCAAGGAAACCTGAAAGGCAGTTTACTCAGCTACCGGTGTCGTACAGTCAGTTGTTGCCAGATCTGGTCAGAAGTGGATTGATAGTGCCGAAAGAGACTAAGCCGGTGATTCCGCCGTATCCTCCAGGTTTTGATGCCAGCGCCCGCTGTGAGTACCATGCTGGGGCACAGGGGCATTCAACGAATGATTGTAAGGTGCTTAGAAGTCAGGTTCAGGATCTGTTAGACTCTAACCAGATTTTCATCACGCCTCAGGGTTTTGTTCAGATTAGCGATTCTCTGTCATCCAGTTGTGTGGGTTCGTCAGTTAATGTCATGGAAGACTCCTCGGGAAGTGTGTATTCTGAAGAATGTCAATCGGGGAGTTCAGTTTAATATGAGAGAAGTTTCTAGAGGTTTCTGTGTCGGGGGTCGCATCTGTTTTCTCTGCATAATCCGTTTAGCTTTTGCATTAGTATTTGCTGACCACCACCAGGATTGTTGGTTGGGGCCATTGTATTCGTACTCATTTGTGCCTACGTGATGCTTTTGTTGGTTATACACGTGTGGGAGATGTTCGTCTGGGTGCTTATAGTTTGAGTTTCTCTTTGTCTTGTCATGAATATGTGTTTGCTTTCTGCATTGCATGATCATTTAACAGGTACATCAGAACCGCGGGTCTTATTTCCTCATCGTCCAGTTTGTTGCAGGAATGCCTTCAGAGATATGGAACAGAATCAGGTTGAATTGATCGAAGTCCGAAGCCAGCTGGGGCAGATGATGAGAGACATGCAAGAGATGCGTCTGGAGCAAAAGATCCTCAAGGAGGAGAACAGTCAGCTGAAGACCCAAATGAGCTTGATCATGGAAGTAGTCAAGAATGTGCTTAGGAAAGAGGATGATAAGCTATTTAAAGCCGCAGTGAAGAAGCTCGTGCCACCTGTGCCTGTGGAACCTGAGCAAGTACAACCAAAGATGCATCCGGCTCAACGGAGGATTCAGGAGGGAAAGCCAAAGAGGATATTTGAGGCGCCGCCTACAACATATGCTGAGCTCTTGCCGAGCGGTGTAGCTGTACGTATTGCTCCTATCCCAGTCAATGCTAAGATGACAGATGTTTCTAAAGTGGCAGTAAGTCAAAAACGTATCCTAGATTCCATGGTGTCAGAATCTCCATGCCCGCAATTGTTGCCTATTCCTGGGGCAGATCTGAGAAAGAAGATGGCTAAGCATAAGGAGTGCCTTAATCAGTGCGGTGAAAGTCAAGAAACCGATGTTGTATTTGCTACAAAGGTTGTTCAACAGTCAACCCGATACCAGCAGCAACAACAACGATCTCAACAGTGGAAGAGGCCACAACATCCCAATCAGCGAAAAGCTCAAACTCAGAGGCCGTTGAGGGTATTTAAGGTGCCTCCGATGCCGTATGCCGAACTTCTTCAGATGTTGCTACGATTGCAGTTGGTTGAGAAGAGGAAGTTAGCCCCGCTGACAGGTACGCCTCCAGCAGGTTATGATATCAAGGAGCGCTGCGATTTCCATTCAGGAGCACAGGGGCACAACATTGAAGATTGTCTGGCCTTCAAGCACAAAGTACAGGACCTACTTGACAGTGCAGCAATCAGCTTCGGGCAGGAAGGTCCCAAAATCATCTGAATGAAGGAGAAGGGGCTCTATAATTTGGTAGGGTTGTTGAAAGCAGATCAGGACAACATCGGGTTGCCTCTAATAATTGATTGTGAAAAGGGCTGATTCAGCAGCAGGACAGATGAGAAAGCCCGGTTCTCGGAAGCTAGCGTTTTTTCTTTGTTTTATCTTGTCATTTCTTTACGTTTGTAGTTTCTTTCCTGTTTAATTTGCAATCTTGTTTGTAAAACTTGTTGTTTTCATTCAATTGATGATAATGAAATAAATATGCATGTTTTGATTGAATCCATTCGTGTTCACTAATTGTGTTTACAAATGTCCAATACCTGGTTAAGAGGAATCTTAGGAGGATGACGAAAATGAACGACATGCAACTTCCGATATTGTATGCTTTTGAAATAAAACCTGCTGAGGATGTACAGGCATTGTTTCAAATCCCTAAACACCGGAGATATAAGGAAGATAATCCCTTGTCGACCCCTTTGAGCCTTGTAGTAGGAGCTTCTTTCTGTGAATGAAAAAACCCTCAATCTTTAACCTGGGGCAGGGTAGGTGTTAGCTAATTTGGCCGAGCGTTCAAGTTGCAAAAGGAGTACCCGTTCGAGGATCAATCACACCTCTAGAGGTCGTGCCTAAAAAACCACAATGGTTAAGTCAAGAGTGAGACAGTCACATTATTCTCCAAAGAGTTAGACAACCAGTGTCACACGACTCGTTCGAAAAAAGAGAAAGCAAAAGAAAAAGAATCAAAAGGCCGCTAAGTCAAGAAAAGAAAACAATTGACTTAGGCAAAAAATGAGGGCATCCCGCTGGACTTAAAAAAATCAAAAGAAACTCAAAAGAGTCAGTCCAGGCAAAAGTTAGGGAAAAGAAAAAAAAAAGATGAAAGGATCAAAAGAAAAATCCTCAAAGGAAATACGAGTCGTGTGACCCTAAGTGTCAAAGACGAAAAGTGAGTGGCTGTCACTCCAAAAACTCATAATTTCTCGAACTATCACTCCTATCTTTCAGCCTCTGAGAGGTGAGCGCTAAGGTCGAATTAGCTGAATATAAGATCGGAGAACATCAAGGAGAATGGGTGGGTTAAAATAAACTTTGATCCTTTATCCTTTCCTTCAAAACCGCGAACCTGACCACGTTATAACCTTCAAAAGTCCTAATTGAAGCAGGTTGTTTCGAAAGCATACTTCGGTAAAGGTCGCGTCGATTCTGACTCCTGAAAGGGTTCCTCTTACCATGTTGGTATTGATGTTGATAAATGTTTTGTGTAGTGTATGCTATAAACTGTTTTTCCCTTTTCCCAGTGAACAGATTGGATGTCAAAGCTGTCATATGTGATGCATTAATATGTATTTTACACAGAACAACTTGTTTTACTTGCGAGTAAGCGCTTGACAGCAGAAAAGTTTCCTACAGTGGAAAGTATGGTCAGGATAGAATGCAGAATTCCCGAATGTTCCGAGAGCAGGGGCAAGCTGTTACAGTAATCCCCAGTCAGGTCAGCCTTTCGAAGTCAGTTATCCTGGGGCAATCAGGTTGAGATTCGGTAAATATCTCGTAGTCAGGGGCACTATTCTGAATCAGGTAATCAGGGGCCAAGTCATTGCAATCAGGGGCAGGCCATCTTAAGAGCGCAGAAGTTCTTATTCGAGAAGCATTTGATGTGAAGTATCTCTCCGGAGTTCAGAATACTGGGGCATTTCATAGCGGACCCTCAGGGCGCAGATTTGCAGATTTCCTTTCGAGGACTATCCCCCACAGAGGTCCCGCAGGCTGGGGCATATCAGAAGCGAAGGGGTTGTTCTTCTCCGCATCATCAGAGTTATTCAGGGTTATTTGAGCAGAGTCATCCAATTTTCGAGTGCGAGGCGAATGTCGGGAAGTCGTGTTACTGTCCCTTGCCTCTTCCACCAGGAGACTGTGGATTCAGGCAGAATGTTTTCCAGTGTCAGTTGTATCTGACCCATCACAGATAGCCTAAAAGTCAAATCTATGCTAGCGATCACTGTGAGGCCCATCCGTGTCGGCGCATCAGTTTCCAAATCCAAGTTTCGTCAGTACGTAGGGAGACTCCGTCTATTTTTTTCCAGCAAAGGTCCAGTTTGTCGTCGGCACGGGTAAGCTATCCCCAGGGAAGTCCAATCATACTTGGCACATCTGCTATTCCCCAGCAGAATTATATTCCTCAGCAGGATGTTACTTCAGCGAGGTGTTCGGTTAAGTTCCCAATTTCCCCAGCAGAGTTGATTTCACTCTTCCAGCATTTATTTTGCTGGAATGATTCTGTAATATTCGGGTTATCCCCAGCGGAGTTGGCTTCGTCTTCAGCATTTTGCTGAAGTGGTTTTCTGTACCCGACTTTCTCCAGCAGCCCGAGCTGGCATTAGCATGTTGCATGTCATCATATTTGCATCATACTTGCATTTCATTTCCAAATGCGTAGCATTTCCATCCTGAATGGAGCATTACGTCATAGAAGGATTCAACATATGCATATGCATACGAAGCATAAGCCAGGTTTTCTATCAGCCTCATATGGCAGGCGTGAACTACTCTGTGATCAGTTCAGGGGCTTTCATCCCGCAGCAGTGTTCAAGCTATTCAGCGGTTTATTCATATTTCAGATCGTACAACAGTTATGCTTTGATCAATCATTCATCTGGTATCGACAAGCTTTTTCTTTCCGTCAATTCATATTGACGAGGTGTTCCTCCAATAAGTGGATTTCTCCGTCTATTGTTAAACGTCTTGAGTTCGAAAGTGGTTTTCTTCTCGTCTATCAGTAGACGATGTGAAGTCAAGTAATTTGTTCCAGTGGGGTTTCAACATGGGGTTTCTCTGAGTGGTTTTCTTTCCGTCTATCAGTAGACGATGTGAAGTTTCAGGTGATTTTTCAGCGGGTTTTCTTATTAACAGATCATATGGATGGTATGTTTCCCCAACGAGTCTTCTCCAGCTATCATTAGATGTTCAGGGTTTCAAAATGATCTTTCGGATAGTGGTTTTCTTTCTGTATATTGGATGAGATGGCGTTTCAAGAGGGTTTTCCTGATTGTCGATTCTTATTGACGACATGGCTCTTTGAAGGTGGTTTTCTTCCCGTCGGTTCTTACTGATGATGTGGCCCCTTCAAGGGTATTGTTCTTTCCATCAATTCCCGTAGACAGAAGGATTCTGAAATTTGAGGGATGGTGTTGAAGTGTGTAAGGGTGTCTTTCCGTCTACCCTTAGACGATGTGAGTATTGAATTTTTTTCCTTCGTGGATTAAGGGTGTCTTCCCGTCTATCCTTAGACGATGTGAGTATTGGCTTTTGGGTGTCTTTCCGTCTATCCTTAGACGATGTGAGTATTGAATTGTTTTCCTTCGGGATTATGGGTGTCTTTCCGTCTATCCTTAGACGATGTGAGTATTGAATTGTTTTCCTTCGGGATTATGGGTGTCTTTCCATCTATCCTTAGACGATGTGAGTATTGAATTTTTTTCCTTCGTGGATTATGGGTGTCTTTCCGTCTATCCTTAGACGATGTGAGTATTGGTTTGCAGGGTGTCTTTCCGTCTATCCTTAGACGATGTGAGTATTGGTTTGCAGGGTGTCTTTCCGTCTATCCTTAGACGATGTGAGTATTGGTTCGCAGGGTGTCTTTCCGTCTATCCTTAGACGATGTGAGTATTGATTTTGAATTTTTTTCCTTCGTGGATTATGGGTGTCTTCCCGTCTATCCTTAGACGATGTGAGTATTGAATTTTTTTTCCTTCGTGGATTTTGGGTGTCTTCCCGTCTGTCCTCAGACGATGTGAGTATTGAATTGAATTTTTTCCTTCGGGATTAAGGGTGTCTTCCCGTCTATCATTAGACGATGTGAGTATCGAAGCTTTCCTTAAAGCAGGGTGTCTTCCCGTCTATCCTTAGACGATGTGAGTATATTTCTCTTCCTGTCTATCAGTAGACGATGTGAGAAGATCAGATGTTTTGTTGCAACCCTCAGGATTGTTAAATGGGGTATCACGCGAGTAACAGGTGTTAAAATCAGGAGTTCTTTATCAGATGATTGATCAGTTTGTTGCCGTGACGGCTGGGTTCGGTTCTGGATTTTTATTCCTCAAGCAGTTTTGCAGTATATTCCCGCGGTTGGCAAATTTCAGGGTTTCATTGGTATTCAACCGTCTCGTACCTCCGAATGTTTGAAGGCTGAGCGCTCTTCAACCCTTCAGGTCCAAGTCGCTTGAATAGGGGCAGCTGTTGCACCCCAAAATTTGACCAACCGGGTCCCGTATCTGGCTCGATGTTTCGACGCATGACCGCATTCGCATCCGCATATCGCATACAGTGCATATTTCATTTGTTCTGATTTTATCGGGATCACAGCCCTCGTCTCGCGTTTCAGGTGTTTTTAATCAGTTTAGATAGGTAGAATCGTATTTTCGGAAGTCGTGCTCTTCCCGGTGTTTTCAGCTCGCGCTGTTGTTTTTAGGGATATTTCGGTGTCCGTTTATTTTTACCGGCTATTTTGTTGCGCTCTCGTGGCGTTTCTTGCCGTTCGGTGCTATTTTTGTTCCTTCGGGAATTATTGTGATTTTTCTGGATTTTATTAGCTATTAATAGATATCTTAATAGATTTTAATCATTTTAGGATATTAATAGTTTTTTAAAATAGTTTTAATAGATTTAAATCATTTTTTAGCATTTTATAGAATTTAATAGATAGTATAAAATAGATTAATAGATTTTTCTTTTATAGAAATTGGTATAGATTTTAGTTTTCTAGAATATAGTTTTAATAAATAATATAGATTTTATTTTAATAATATAGGTGTTTTTTAATAGAAGTTTAATGGAATTAATAGATTTGTTAGAATTTAAATAGAATTTTTTGTTATAGGTTTTAATAAGAAATTAATAGATTTTTAGAATATCAGGTTTTAATCTAGATATAAAATAGGGCTTAATTTCCTTTTATTTTTAATAGGATTTCAGATTAATATAGGTGTTAATAAGGTTTAGAATATTAATTGGTTTCCATATTAATCCACTTAATCAGATTTAATTAGGGTCATTAGTCATTTTAATCCAGTTTCATTCAGTTTTTTTTGGTTTTTTGAAATCATTTTCGTTTGGGCCTGATAGTGTTTTGGGAGGCCCAGTTTGTGGCAATTTTCGTCCAGGTCAATCCAGAAGAATCCAGAAAGCCAAGTCCTTTAAATAGCTTCAGTAACACGTGTACACAGGAGGAGGACCCACCAGACTCACCCACATCATGACACCTCACCATTCCCCACTCCCTCTCTCTGCCACGCCACTCCCACGTGGCTTCCCTCCGTTCACCCTTCCACCCGCGCCACCTCACCGCCACGCGTACGCCATGCGTCCTTCCGTTCTACCACTTGGCTTCACCAGGTTCCCCTCTCCCCTTCGCTTGCCACGTAACCCCCTTGCGTGTCGCCCCCACACTCAACGCATGCAAACAGGCCGGCAACTCGCCGGCGAAATCAAACGTGACCGGTAAATGGACGCCGGAGACTGCAAAATTCGCCGGAATCTGCAAGATCCACAGCAATCTTCATCTTCCTTGTGAAGATTCTCAAGAAACTTCAGCAATATTCCTCTTCGTGTTCATCCTCATAACTGTTTTTCCAGTCTTCATCGCCTTCTTTTGGTGCATCATTTCCCAGAATCCATCATCAACAATCACCGCCGTGAACCCTTCTTCCCAGAAATTGTCCTTCAACCAATCGTCAAGCTCATCAGAACCTGTGCCTTCATCGTCGTTTTCCAGAACAGCTCGAATCATCATCACATCATTCTTCAGTCTCCAGAAACCCAGAAAATCTTCAAGCGTTCATCATGTTCAAATGAACCACAAGCGCTTTCAATCTTCATCAGCGAAGAGCATTCCTCTATTTCCAGATCAAGCTTCAACAAATCGCCAGAGATCCGCAGAAATCCTCACGCGTTCGTCAAGAACTTCACGAAGCTTCAGTAGTTTCCAGAAAGTTCCAAGAACACTTCACATCTTCATCTACTCGTAACACCGTTTCCCAGAATCTTCAATGATCATCAAGAGATGTCAGGTTTTTCTTTCATCAGCGAGTAATTTCCACATCTCCGTCTTCGCTCACCACATCATCAAGAGCACAGATCTTCAACCTCTTCAAAAAAGGTCCCTCTGAGATCATTAAGCCGTGGACTTAGTTTGTATCGATTGTGTTGCTGTTAGGTCGTTGGGGGTTACAATGTTCAGGACGTGTTTGATTTGAGTTGAACGATCTGGTGAGTGTTGGGGAAAGAGCTTTGAGATAGAGAATCTGAAGAAGAAGATCGATTGAAAGGTGAGGAGGCAAGAATGAGTTCAGGGAAGACGAAGGAGGAAACGGCGCCGTTTGATTCTGTGAACAGTACAAAGGGGAAGATGGGAAGAATTAGGGTTTTGGGAACGTGGACTGGGCTGTGGGCCCATCAGTATGTGGCTATCCGTACAAACCCTAGTTTTTGGTCATACACCTCGTTTTTTGTGATGTTTGTAAAGTGGGCTTCAGGCCCAACGAGTTTTTTTTGCTGGTCTCACCCCCTCCCCCCGTTTTTGCTGTATACTGGGCTGGGCCCAGTTTGTTTTTTATGTTTTCTGCTTGTAAACCCCCTGTAACAGATTACAGCCCTCCCCTTTGTATTTTTTTCTTTCATTTGTTTAGAAAAAATAATGAAAAAAGAATACAATATTGAAAGAAAAAAAGTATTATGAAAAAAGAGAAAAGAAAATATATTAAAAAAGAAATGAAAAATATGGAGAAAAATAGTGAAGAATATGGAGAAAAATAGTGAAGAATATGGAGAAAAATAGTGAAAAATATGGAGAAAAATAGTGAAGAATATGGAGAAAAATAGTGAAAAATATAGAAAAAAATATAAAAAGAAATATATTGAAAAAGAATGTGAAAAAATAGTGAGAAAAAAGAATAGAAAAAAATAGTAAAAAATATTAAGGTAGATTTAATATTTTTTAGAGTGTATTTTCTTCATAGGAGTATATTTCACCTTTTTAGGGATAGTTTAGAAGTCCACTTGTTAGGGGACTATTTTTCATTTGATTTTTTCCATTATAGATGGATAGGATAGGATAGTATTTCCTAGGAGATTATTTTTCAGTATTCACTCATTGTAACCCTTTTTTCAGAATGTTAATAAAATGAGATTTGAGCTGTGGTCCCGAAGTAGCCGAACTACAGCTGCTCTGATTCCTCGTACCAGACGAGGATATGTAGGCATAGGATGCGATATCCTAGCAAGCACACTAACAATTAACCTTTGTTCTCTCGCTGCTATGCGATCGAGACCTTCCCGCTGACGACTAATTGATTACCCTTTTTTTTTTCTCTCTTGCCCTAGTGCATTTGAGACCAAGCCGTAGTTTTGCCCGTAGGTTCCCGTACCTTTGAAACCAGTTATTCTTCTCACTGCTGTGCGAGAATAGTTTCTTTAGCCGTAGTTAGCCTGAACTACGTAAAGCTCTGATCTTCCATGCAGTATGGAAGTACGTAGGCACAAGACGCGAGGTCTTGGCGAGCCAATTTCCCTGTAGTCCCGAACTACGTTGACTCTGACTTTCTCTCTTGAGAATACGTAGGCGTAGAGTGCGACGCTCTATCGAGTCAATTCCCTTCTGTTTAGATTTAGCAGCCGTAGATAGATTGTTTGCATCCTTTAGACAACCCAAGCAAGCGTGGATCCCGTCGAGTTCGACGGACGTGAGGGGTGCTAATACCTTCCCCTTGCGTAACCGACTCCCGAACCCAGGTTTTGGTTGCGATGACCATACCTTTTCCCCGTTTTTTGCGAGGTTTACTTCGAGCGTTTCCTCTCCCTCCGTTGGGATAAATAACGCACGGTGGCGACTCTTCTGTCAGCCGGCGCCGATTTTCGCAGTAGCGACAACCGTCAATTTCCTTACAATTGCTCCAAAGGCATCGTAATTTCAAATATCAAATATTCTATCCCATATGGGCTGACATATAACGATCTAAGGTTTTGGCCACAAAGGCCTAAGGTTTCCTTTCTCATATCAATATTCAGTGTTACATACCATTAACCATAACCTCAAAGCCTTATCAGCAATTTCCCTATTTTCCCACAACCAACCCAAAATACCTTAAATCTTAAATCAACCATAAACACACCGAAAGACATACATGGAAAATCATGAAATGTGATACTCCCCATACTTTAGTCGATTCGCAACTTTCACGATTAATCTTTGGGATCTTTTGCTTCAAGCCTTTCCTTCAGAGCTCTGGCCACGAACTTTCACGTTAAAACACAAAATGAAATCTGATTTCCTTTCAGAACTCAATTTTGTCTAACTTAGTCTTGGGCCTCACAAATTGGGCTTTTCCCATAACACCCTTACTAACTCTTCATAATGCCCAATTTACCCTTATTTCCCTTATATTCATTTTAATAATAATAATACTAATATTCTGCTATAGTATACTATTAATTAAATAAATAATCCAACATGCACATCTTCTCAATAATTTCCAAAACCACTGAAAACACCAAAAATAAGAATATTCTCAATTAAATAAATTAATTAAAATATTCCGATTAAATTTGGGGTGTTACAACTCTCCCCCACTTAAAAGAATTTTCGCCCTCGAAAATTGCCTCAAGGAACAGAGTCGGATACGATTCCCTCGATCTCCAAGTTCCCAATTCTAACTTTCTCCAGCTGGTCCTCCCAAACTACCTTAACCAAAGGAATCTCTTTACCTCGAAGTTGCTTCTTGTTCATCCACCTGAACTAGCAACGCCTCGACAGTCAAATTACCTCTCACTTGTACACCATCCATCCGAATCAATGTACTTCTTCAACTTAGGCACATGCCACATCATGTAAATTCACAAGTGACAGCGGTAAAACAGTCTAACATGCTACCTCTCCCATGCTTCCGCTGTGTCACTTCCGATACACATCAACAAAATACAGTGTGTGCTTCCGAGACTTCAAAGCTCGACCAACACCAGTCACCATCGTAACTTTTAAAACAAGTCTTTTCTTAGATCTTCTTGATCTTTTCAGTCGTCTCTTACACAATGCTCAGGTACGAGCACGACACTCTCGCCTGAATCATATCAACACAAAGGAGTCTTACACCTTCTACCATACAATTTCCCATACGGTGTCATTCTGATACTAAAATGCTAACTGTAATTGCAGGTTAACTCAACCATCGACAAATAACTATCCCACGATCCACCTCGATCCAACACACAAGCTCTCAGCAAATCCTCTATAGACTGGATAGTTCTCTCTGTCTGTCCATCCGCCTGCGGATGATAGGCAGAACTCAATCTCAACATGGTACCCAAAGTGTTGGCAAATTCTCCCAAAACCTCGATCAAGATCTCCAATCTTTACCCGACACAACACTCGACGGTATCTCATACAACCTCACAACTTCCTCAATATACATCATAGTTAGCTTCAACATAGAACGATTACTCCTCATTAGTAAGAGATGAGCTGAGCTAATCAATCCATCCATCATTCCCAAAGTGAATCATATTCATCTCACAGTCTTCGGCAACCCGACACAAAATCCATAGAAATACTATCCCCTTCCATTCAGAAATATTCACAGTTGCATCAGGTCCAACAGTCTCTGATGTTCAAACTTCGACTTTCCACAAGCCTAACCAGCATACACAACTTCAACCACTTCTCTCTCCATCTATGGCCACTAAACAATTTCCTCAAATTCGGTTACATCTTCATAGCATCGGGACGGATACTCAATCCACTTAAATGTCCTTCCTCAAGAATACTCTTATCCCAACTCAACAATATCTGAAACATAAACTCTATCACGACATCTCCTGATAGCATTTTCATCAATCTGCAATTCGACCCTTCGACTTTAATTCATCAAATTCAACCAATTTACCAACTCAAACCAGATTCTTGACCTTCTCGAATCTCATCAAGAATACCACTAGTAGCTCCACCATACTAAGCTTAACTTCATAAGAAGTCTCTTCATAACCCAAGCTCACATCACGAAATTGTCCAATCAGTTCTAACTCTTTTACCATCAATATCAGTATATACAAAGATTTCCAAATCGATGCATCAGCTACCACATTTGCTTTACCCGAATAGTAATTCACTCCAAAACCATAATCCTTCAGAAGTCCCAATTATTTCCTCTTATGTACTTTAAGTTTCCTTAAAGCATAACTAAAACTCGCTGATGTTGCACTTAACATACCTCCCAATCTTATCAACAAAGCATTACAAAACACAACAAATAGTCCGGTCGGATTCGGCAAAAATCAACACACAAGCTGTTGACAGCTCTCCCAAAAACTCTTTGAAACTCTCTTCACAGTGGCATATAACCGCTTCTTCTCCAACACTGATAACTCATGTTCCCGATGTTCAACATGATCCTCTATACTATTTGAATATATCAAAATTTCATCGATTAACACAACCATTGACTCGCTCAAATAAGTATGGAAAATCCCATGCCAAACAGACACTCAATTCGTGAGTTATGGCGGAAACACGAACCACACTTTCTGCATTTACTACAAAATCCAAATATAGTCCATCAATAAATAACTTAATTCCATGTCACTACTTCACCATCACATAGAGCATTAGAATAGATTTTCAATGCTTCGAACTGTGCACCATTCCGAGTTACGGTTCTCCCGCTATGACAAAAATACGAAAACAACATTCTTCTGGCCAGGACCTTTCGCTAGGCGAACGCTCGACGAACATGACAGTCCAAATTCTATTTTCGACCGTTGAATGACTTCTGTATCTCCGATTTCGATTCCGTAAGATACAACCTCGGAATTCAACGTACAACATCCATTTCACACTTAGGAAGCCATCCAACACATTTTCAACTTCGAAATATTTTAAACCTCAAGTACACCAATATTGCATTCCACGCCCGACCTTTTCTCACAATCACCAGAAATCATTGTCCACCATGTACTCGACCTCACCATCTGCTGCCTTAGCACACACATCAGACACAAATCTCAAAACTACTCAATCAATTTAATTCCTCGACCATTCAAACAGACATATAATATAGAGCTCTCAATATCAGACTAGTTTCCGTAACATAGCCAATCACAACTCCACTTCACATTCCGGCGGTAAATCACTTATCTCATCAGGAAAACTCCGGAACAATAACAATTAATTGGCAAACCATCAACTTCCCCACTTTCATTAACACTCAAAGTTTCCATCAAAATAAACATCTAATTACCTTCTCGCGCCAACTCATCAAAGCAATTCTTAAGCACTTAGCTTAACTCAAAACAAATCACTGCCCATGCCATTCAAGCTTGCAAGACACGTCTATCCCATCCAACATAATCCCAACTACTATCAACAACAGATTAAGGCTGATCAGTTCCTCAATTTGTCAATAGACAGCCGAAAATCATGATGGGGTATTGTCGCTTGCGCGAAAATAAGGTGCCGGCATGACAGAAGAGTCGCCACCTTTCGTTATTTATCCCTCAGAGCGGGAAAGGAAACGATCGGAAAAACCTGACAAAAAAGGGTAAGACAAGGTCATCGCAACCATTGTCTGGGTTCGGGAGTCGGTTACGCAAGGGGAAGGTATTAGCACCCCTCACGTCCGTCGTACTCGACGGGATCCACGCTTGTTTGTTTACTTGGACGGGTTGGTTTTATTCTATCTACCTATCAAGACTGGCTGAAAAAGAAAAGAAAAATGACTCGGCAAAGCGTCGCACTTTATGTCTACGTATTCTCATCAGAGAATGAGAAATCAGAGTCAACGTAGTTCGGCCTACGAAGGGTTATGGGGGAAGGTAGCTCGCCAAGACTTCGCCATCTTGTGCCTACGTACTCTAAACAGGCATGAGAGATCAGAGCTCACGTAGTTCGGGAAACTACGGTTTATTTCCTGTTTTGAAAGAAGTGTTTTTTATTGTGTTTGCGATTTCAACCGCACTAGAGACTATGACCTGAGAGTGAATGCGTCGCATGTCACCCAAAGGGTACCATACTAAACATCCAGACTATGGAAAAGAAACTCTCCCACAACCCTTTCTCAGATAGCTTAAGGCTCGTAACGTACGAAAGAAATCATTCATGATTACTGTATCTTAAACTGTTTTGAGATGAGAAGAGAACAGGCCCAGCTAGGAGGGGGACTATCAAGTCCTACTGTTGTCATGCCATGGATTCATCCTATGGTTGAGGTTTGAACAGGGAACTCCTAGAAGTTGTCATGCATAGGTTTCAACCTAAAAGTCTATCATCAAATCCTTATCAAAGGAAATGAGAGTCCTAAGGGATCATGTCAATGATACACCAAAACAGACAAAGCATCAGCTTTAACAGTAAAATGCATGCAATGCAAGTGAGGGAGGAAATGTGTGTGGGGCTTCAGCCTCCACAAGCTCATCTCAACCTCAAGCCAGTCGTGAAATAACAGTAATCATACTGAAATATAAACAACATGCTATCCAGCAATAAACAGTAAACTGCAATCATACAGATTAAAGAAATGAAATGCCATCAGGCAAAATAAACACATGGGCAAGGGAGCTGGGCTCTACCGAATACCCGCAAGCAAAGCCAAGCAATAACAATACAAGCAGAGGGAGCCACTCAACCTCTAATGCAATCATGCTCTTAGACTGAACTTATTCTAGATGAACTTAATCTAATGCAACAGACAAATCAGACAAAACAAACAATACAGAAAAGAAAACAGAAGAAAGCTTCAGCTCCTTCAGCAGCAACTCAGTCTTCAGACTTCAGAGATCACTTGCTTTCCAGGTATCAACCCTACAATATGAGTATCAACTCATCTTCTCCCTTAAGCTTCAGCTTCTTTGATCAGCTCCACCTTCAGGCTTCACCATCTTCAGGGATCTTCAAGTATCAACTTGATCTTCATAAAGTCTTCAGACTTCAACAATCTTCAAGGATTCATCCTCTTCAAAGCTTCAGCTTCTATCCCCAATGGCTTCTAGATCTTCAATCAAATCTTCTATCATCTTCATTGCTATCTTCAACAATCCAAATGCTCCATCAAACAAGATTCAGTCAACAAGATGAGGTGAGGATGTTAGAGTGCTCACTGACTTCCAAAGGATGCCATTAAGGACTTAACATCAAAGGGAAAGGCTCTCTCAAAGTTCTACCTTATAGGGAAAGGTCACTAATCTCTTCAAAGGAGAGAGGTGAATACCCTTAAGGGACTTTATGTCATAGAGAAGGAAGGAGGTGAACAAGACACTCCTTGTTTATTGAATGAAATTATGCTATCTGAAGCTCTACCTATGTACCTATAATCCTATAAACAGAACAAACAAAATCTAAAACTAAACTCCTCTGCAAGGTCTTCAAAGTCTTCAATGATGATCCACAAGGTCTTCAACTCAATCTTCAAAGCTCACACATTCAAAGGAGAAGAAAAGAAAACACAACAATACAAACTATGCCTTTAAGCAACACACATACTAACCATACATTCAAAAATCAATTAAAAATACTATAATACTATATAATATTCTAGCAAAATTCTAGGGGATTCTATACATACTTACCCTTAACCCATATATTCCCCATACACTAATTTGGCCTATAAAACCCAAAACAAAATTGTTAAATCTACTTATACAACCTAAAACCCTAATTTGAGCACCTAAATGTCAAACAAGCAAACTATATCAAATTTTAATCTACAAATTGAGAATTAAATCCTATGGGGAACTATGATTCAATATCTAACTATGCCAAAAAGAATGGCTCAAAAATCCTAAGGGAAAGTCCTAAAAGAAATTGTACAAAATCAAGTATCAACTAAAATCAATTAAAAATACCATTTACAAGAATAATATGCTAAAAATATTAAAAGAAAAATAAAATGGAATTTTATTTATTTGCATTCTTCTAGACATGATTATGAATATGTGAAAAAAACAAGGAGTGAAAAATATTAATTTTTGGATTTTATATGAATTTTATAAAATGCAAGAAAATATGAAAGAAATTAAAATAAAATGAAATAAAGGGGAGGGGGTGTCATGAGTAACTGCGCCCAGTTATAATCCATGATGGGCTGAGAACCTGGGGTGCAAATAGAAGCTGAGCTTAGGCCCACACGTTCAGAAAATCAATATGAAAAATCAGCAGAAAATAAATATGGACGCGGTGCAAATAGCATGCTCTCCACGTTCAGAATTGGACTTGGGCCGCGGGTGGGGTGTGAGTAGCGAGATCTGCTGAAGCCCAGGATTCACAACTAATTCAAACGGTGCGTTTTGGTGCTGGAATTTCCCTCCCCTTTTAGAATTAAATCCTGGCCGTGCGATCAACTGAAATAGTCAAATATTTGGGACAATCCAACGGTGGGAGTTCATCGTCCCCAAATGCCATTAGGGTTTCGTCTGAAACAGAATCCATGCACGATCCTTCAACTCGATCGTTCTCAATGATTACTTGATGAAATCCAGAAATTCCAAAAGCGAAATTGTACTACTGATTACCATGAACACAACCATACAAGTAGTTTTCTCTGAAACTCCTTAAATCGTTCTAACAGAAAGCTCCAACATTAGGGTTTCACCATGATTCTCTGTGATCAACCTTGATGCAACTTAATTCTAATGGTCTAATCCTGTTCCTCATATTACTCTAACCATTCTAAACCATACCATGTCCATCAATGCCCAACACACGACTCATTCTTGAAACTGAAAGAAACTAGGGTCTGCCATGGAACTTCATGAAACTTCCTCAAATTCTCAGAAAACAGTCCTCTACCTTATCTTAACAA
Source organism: Lathyrus sativus (assembly GCA_963859935.3). Taxonomy (NCBI): domain Eukaryota; kingdom Viridiplantae; phylum Streptophyta; class Magnoliopsida; order Fabales; family Fabaceae; genus Lathyrus; species Lathyrus sativus. The sequence continues at coordinate 473,407,111 of OZ012741.1, read as the reverse complement.
GTCTAACCCTAGAACTATGATGGAATGCATATAAATAAGGTGGTATGAGTAGAATCACCAACCTGTCAAGTTGTAATGGTGGATGTAGTTTCACTTCAATTCAATGCTTGCAACCTTCCATGATTGATCTTTAATGGAAGATAAGAATTCTGTATGCAAAAAGATTGATGGATAATGCTTGAATCTTGTGTTTGATATCAACTTGCTTTTCTTGCAAATTCTTAAACAAAGCTTCAAATCTCCATGGATCTTCCTCTAACTCAGTATGCAAGTATTCATAAGGATCAGAAGAATGTGTTTGTGGAGAAGAAAAGAATGAAAATGGAAGAGAATGGAAGTTTGTTATGGAATTGCAAATGGAAGAATTTCACTCTTTTGCACTCTAACCTCACCAATAACCAACAATCATCACCAACCCTGGACACATTGTGATCTAACCAATATATAGAAACCAATGGAAGAGTCTAGATCCATCTAGAAACTTTGAGAATCATTTGGAAAGTTTTAGAACTTCTCTTGAAGTGATACATGGTATATCTCATATCTCATGTGCCAAGCCTTTAATTTGGCTTTAAAATCTCCTTAAAAGAGATATTGAAAGAGAATGAGTGAAAAACATGCCTTGGTTTTGCCTTATGTGAAGATTTGCAAGTTGCCTTATTATGCAAGAATGAAAATTACAAAGCAACCTCCATTTTAAGACCTCAAATCAAAATTCTACTTGAACCATTGTTTTTAAAATAATGTTTGGAGTCAAAATGACATATTGGATGACCCATTTTGGATTTGTACATCTCTTAAACCAAAATTCCATTTCAACTTTTTCAACTTATAAGCCATTTTTAGGTCATTTTTACCCAATCATGAAAATCCTTTCTACAAGCTCTTCCAATAACTCATGACCTCTTTTCTAGGCTTAAAATCCCATTTTGAACAACTTTGATGTTTTTAAGTTTTTCATTTGAGGCTTGTAAATAGGAGATATGGCCTTTGCTTAAAATGACCTATAACTTCTAAATGACCAAAATATCCCTGTCTTGTCCAAACCATAAGTTGAGTTCTACAAATCCTATCAAGGAATTCTAGTACTCTCTAGAAAGCTAAGAAGATGCTCTTCAACATTCATGTTGACCAAGAGATCATAAGAATCATCCTACTAGGGCAAAAGTTGTCTGCAAGTTGGGTGACTTTCAAGGACCCAGATTCACACACCTCAGCTGACCTGTAATTTGTCAAAACCATAACTTGAGCTCTGCAACTCCTATCAAGGACTTCTACCACTAAAATTAAAGCTAAGAACAAGCTCTACAACATTCATGTTGTGGGGAAGATGAGATATCAATCACATCTTGAGCTAAAACTGCCTGGAAGATAGGGATCAAATTAGGGTTTTTTCACTGACAATCCTTGGAAACCCTAATTTGAAACTTCTCAAACTCCTCAATCATGATGATTTGGTCTAGGAATCATCTTTATAACATATCCATACATCATTCCATGATCTCATGGCCCTTGGATTAGGTCTCCACCTTCCCCAAATCTTCAGTTATCTCAGGGTTGACCCAGTCAAAACCCTAATTCTACCATTCATGGTTGAATCTTCTGAATTCTGGCATAATGACCTCTCTGGGCTTCATGATGACTTTCAAGACATCTCATAGGCTTTATCAACTCTCTAAGTTTACTCTCAAAGTCTCTGAATCATCTGAGGAGCTCTCACAACTCTCAAGTTAGGAGGCACACAACTCTGGTTTCAACCAATTCCTCTGAGGATCTCTTGAACTTTCTGATGAAGGTATCAACTTTCAACCACTTGATGGGTAAATAAATGTTGGTCAAATTTTGGGGTGCAACAGCTTCCCCTATTCAAACGGCTTGAACCTGACTGGGTGAGAAGCGAACGGCTCTCAACCAATCAAGGTGTGAGACGGTTGAATACCGGTAAACCCGAAAATTTGCCAACTGCACGAGCACACGATACTCTGTGGGGAACAAATCTTCGTATACTGCAATACTAGCTGCACGACAACTAGATGGGGAAATACTGATCTGACATCGCCGTCAGTTATCCACGTTAACTTCTTCTGATATTGCCTTCAGACAACCACAACACCCAACGTCGCCGCTGGAAGACTAAACCACCTGACATCACCGTCAGGAACAACCCTACCTCGGGGAAACAAACATCCAACATCGCCGTCGGAAGACTAAACCACCTGACATCACCGTTAGAAGCAGACAAAATTCTGAGGAACACCCAACATCGCCGCGGGGAGGCCAAACCACCTGACATCACCGTCAGGAACAACCATAACTCGGGGAAACAAACATCCAACATCGCCGCCGGAGAACTAAATCTGACATCGCCGTCGATCACCCAAAACACCCCGCCTTGCCGCTGGAGAACTACATCTAACAAAATACCCCGCATCGCCGCTGGAGAACTAAAGGATCTGCATCACCTAACATCGCCGTCAGAAGACTGGATCAACTTGACATGCCCAGCATCACCGCTGGAAAACTGAATCTGATATCGCCGTCGGAAACAAACATCGCTCTGAGAGACACTCGACGTCGCCGTCGTACAAACATCATCTCTGCTGGGGATTTAAAGAGTCTGACATCGCCGTCGAACATAAACCTCCAACATCGCCGCCGGAAACCAACATAATCTGCCCTCGCCGTCGAAACAAACCTAATCTGACCTCGCCGTCAAAACAAACATCCAACCTCGCCGTCGAACACATGCAACATCGCCGTCGAACCAATCATCCAACCTCGCCGTCGAACACATTCAACATCGCCGTCGAACACATTCAACATCGCCGTCGAACCAATCATAATCTGATCTGACCTCGCCGTCAAACATCCAACCTCGCCGTCGAAACAATCATAATCTGATCTGACCTCGCCGTCAAACATCCAACCTCGCCGTCGAACACATTCAACATCTGGCCTGGGGTTCACCCCTGGTAAATGGGACAAAAGGTACACTTGCGTATTTGAAACTACTCCGCTGGGAATGAGAGACTTAACCGAGCACACTCTGATCTGGGGTTCACCCTCAGAACCATAACGAATGTCGGAATACTACGGCACAATGATCCCACTGTAGAACTTCAACATCAGCGATATATGAAACCCTGGCCCCTGGCCACTTCTAGCTTCAGCTAGAAAAGATCTTCAAGTACTTCTGAAGATAAACATCCTTGACCTTCAAGGATGTAAACTTTTCCCGTCGGCAACTCTGCAGGAGGTATCTTCGACTTCAGTCTGAAGAAATGGTCCTTGGCCTTCAAGGATACATGGATCTGCCTTCAGGCAACTCCACCTCTGCTATAGAGCATCCGTGACTTCAGTCAGGGATATACTTCGGCCTTCAGTCCAAAAAATGAATCCTAGGTCATTCATGACCTTGGGGATAACCTTGCCTTCAGGCACCTTCGCTTCAGCTTAGGAAATCTGTGACTTCAGTCAGAGAAATGGTATCCTGAGCCATTCATGACTCTACGGGGATTCAAACACTTTGCCTTCAGGCAAAACTCCGCTTCAGCTGGAGAAACATCTTCGACTTCAGTCAGAAGAAACACTATTCACTGGATCGCGATCAATCATCACCTCAAGACAACTGACTTGGTCTTCAGGCCAACGCGGATCACCTTGCATACAAAAATTGGACCTACCAACTTCTGAACTCTGTCTTCAGACACACGTTGATTCATCAACCAGGAAATCTGAATCCACAGGAACATTCTGATACCGCCTTCAGGCGCTTACGAAGTCAGTCTTCAGATTAGACATCACGGTTGGAGCAAACATATCACGTTGCTAAGGACTTCAAGAATCATCTTGAACAAACAACTCCGTCGGGCACCTTCAAGAATCATCCTGAACTGATAACCTTTCTGGCGACTTCATTCTGCTGGGTATTCCAGGAATCTTCCTGGGCAACTCTTGCTGGGGATGCTACTGGGGAGCTCAAGCATCATCCTAAGCAAACAACTCGGGAAACTGTACTGAGGTCTTAAGAATCATCTTAAGCAAACGGCTCTGCTGAGGAATTCAATGATCGTCTTGAACTGAAGACTTCGCTGGGGATCTCAAAAATTATCTTGAGCGAACGACTGCGGGAGTTACACCGGGGTCTTCAAGAATCATCTTAAGAAAACGACCTCGTTGGGGAGAGCGTCAGGAATCATCCTGAGCAACTGGTCTTTTGGTGGAGCACCTGTAAAACAAGAATGGTAATAACCTAGATCATGCTTATGGTGCGTATGCTTCGGCGCCATGCCCCCCATGGTGGCAATGCTATGCGTTTATGCTAAATGCTATGCAATGTTAAATGCTATGCAGTGTTAAATGCTATGCAGTGTTAAATGCTATGCAGTCATGCACAATGATGCGATCCTGTCAGCAAAATAAATGCCGAGGGGGAAATCCTCCTGTCAAGGAGAAAGAACCACTCAGGTAGAGGAATCATCCTGCTGAGGAGAACGTGGACACGCCAATATCAATCGGACTCTGTCTGAGGAGTTGATCTTCCTTTGACTGCTGCAGGGAAGACAACTTCAGTTGATTACTGCGGGGGAACGAAGCTCTATGAGAACTTGGACCTGCTGATATCAATCGCGAGAATAAACTGCGTGGCCGTCTCGGCTACTCTTCTGGGGATAACCACTCTGTGGGGAAACAACTTCAGCTGCTCAACACTCCACTGGGGAGAACCAATCATGATCTGATCAACTTCCAAGGACTCGACTCTCTTGGACGTCTGCCAACTCGACTGGGGAAGGAGAAGTCATTCTGCTTCGCTGGAAAGAGTACCACTCTGGGGGAAATACAGCATCAGCTGCTCCAACACTCTGCTAGGAGAAAATCCACTCATGGTCCAACTGCTTTCAAGGGTTCGGCTCTCTTAGAGGTTTGCAGACTCAGCCGGGGAGAGAAATCATTCTACTTCACTGGAGAGTACGACTCTGACGAGGGATTTCAATTCCGCTGGGGAAGAAGGGGTCATCCGACTTTGGGGGAGAGTACAACTCTGCAGGGGAATACAACATCCGTTGTTCCAACACTCTACTGGGGATGAGGGAATCCTCCAACTTCAGGAGAGAATACCGTTCTGGTGGGGAATCTCAATTCCGCTGGGGACTTCAGTATGGCACCGTCAGTTACTGCATACTCCGGCATACGAACGGCTTCCTACAAGACTTGCACTTGTGACCCGGTGCTGGGGGAGACACCTGCTTCGGCGACTTTACTGGGGACACACGAGCTTCGGCACCCGAACATTTCTATGAAATCTGCACTTGTGACCCGGTGCTGGGGGAGAATACGAGCTTCGGCGCGTGACTCAGCTGAGAAGATGACGTTCCTTCAGGATGCGTCTGCTTGGGGAAGAGAATCCTCTCTGCCTGGGGAGACATGTCAATGCTCACTATCATGCGTCCAGACTCTGCGGAGGAGAGACTACTGAATTCTGCTGGAGAGGGAGGGCTCGCCCTGCTTCGGGGATGCGTACAGCACATCTTCTGGAATGCGCTACACCTGCAACAACACAAACAAACAGACAAGATACCCTCCTCAAAGGGGCCCATCAAGGTTATTATCTCATGACAATATTCAAGTAATTAATTGTTTCAACAATCAATGGGCCTAGGCCCGCAAGTTTATGTATGCGCATTTTATCAAAAACATCGGCGTTTTCATCCGCAAACAAAACAGATAAATGCTAAATAGGCAAGCAGAATTGCTGAATAATATGCATTTTATTGATGGTGACCCCTGAATGGGCAAAACGTTTTACAACAGAGGCAAACTCCTGGAATGAGGAAGCCGCGCAAAAAGAAAATATAAATATACATCAGTATATACAAATGTCGGCAACGAGGCGTAGACTAACACCATGAGTTGATCCCTCTAAGACCCACTCGACTTCGATACTTCTCCGACGCTTCAACTTCGGAAGAGATTGATTCAGATAAACGGCCCTCAGGTCCTCCAAACCACTAAACAATGAAAGTCCACGCGGAACGCAGTCATTCGCTTATTCAAATCCCTAACTTTTGCGTGAACCGCCCTTTACGGGTTTTCAGTTCACCGGGATACCCTTTTTTGCCGAAGCCGCCCAGTGTAGGTTTTCGACTTCGCGGGTGTACATTTTTCAATATATCTCTAATTTTTGCCCGAACCTTTTATTCTGTTTCTGGTTCGCCGGGATGCCCCTTTTTTGCCTGGACTCTTTCTTTTTTGTCCAGTGGGTCTCTTTCAAGCAAAGTATTTTTTAACTGCGTCCGCGTTCACCGGGGATGCAAAATCTTCACCATCCATCGTGGATAACAACAAAGCTCCTCCTGAGAAGACCTTGCTGACGACATACGGCCCTTCGTAATTCGGAGTCCACTTGCCCCGGTGATCGGAGTGTGGCGGAAGAATCTTCTTCAGGACGAGATCACCCGTCTGAAAGCTTCTAGGACGCACCTTCTTATCATAAGCTTTCTTCATTCGGCTCTGGTACAGGCGACCAAATGCAATCGATGCTAACCTCTTCTCGTCCATCAGGCTGAGTTGGTTCAAGCGATTCGTAATCCATTCTGCTTCGTCGAGTCTTACATCAACCAAAACTCGCAAAGAGGGAATCTCCACTTCTAACGGTAGGACAGCTTCCATACCGTACACCAAGGAGAAAGGAGTTGCCCCGGTCGACGTACGCACCGTCGTACAATAACCGTGCAAGGCGAACGGCAACATCTCGTGCCAATCTTTGTACGTCACAACCATCTTCTGAACAATCTTCTTGATGTTCTTGTTGGCCGCTTCAACAGCGCCATTCATCTTCGGCCGGTAAGGAGATGAGTTGTGGTGTTCAATCTTGAAGCTATGGCACAGCTCCTTCATCATCTTGTTATTCAAATTCGAACCATTATTAGTAATGATCCGCTCGGGAATTCCATAGCGACAGATGATGTCCCTCTTTATGAATTTAGCTACCACCTGCTTGGTCACATTAGCATACGAGGCTGCTTCCACCCATTTGGTGAAGTAGTCGATAGCTACCAGAATGAAACGATGACCATTGGATGCAGTGGGCTCGATCTTGCCTATCATGTCGATGCCCCACATGGAGAACGGCCAAGGGGAGGACATGACATTCAATGGGCACGGCGGCACATGAACTCTATCAGCATAAATCTGGCATTTATGACATTTCTTCGCGAATCTGAAGCAATCCGACTCCATAGTCAGCCAGTAATACCCTGCTCTCAGGATCTTTCTCGTCATGGCATGCCCGCCGGCGTGCGTACCAAATGTGCCCTCATGGACTTCTTCCATGAGCATACTCGCCTCTTTCTCATCTACACATCTGAGCAGCACGAGATCGTGGTTTCTCTTATACAACACTCCATCAGGATTGAGATAAAAGTTTCCAGATAGCCTTCTCAGAGTCTTCTTATCCTGGGTTGACGCACCCGCAGGATACTCCTTAGTCATAAGGAAGGTCTGGATGTCGTGGAACCATGGCTTGCCGTCGGTGGCATCCTCGATTGCAAAGACAAATGCCGGTATGTCGAGACGCGAAAGCACAATTCTTGGAGCCTCATTCCAATAATTGACTTTATACATTGAAGCCAACGTGGCTAAGGCATCAGCCATCTGATTTTCAGCCCTGGGTACATGATGAAGTTCCACTCGATCGAAGAACGGAAGCAGCCTCCTGGCATAATTCATGTACGGCACCAAATTCGCTTGACGAGTTTCCCACTCCCCTTTAATCTGGTTGATTACGAGCGCTGAGTCACCATATACGTCTAGATTCTTGATTCTCAAATCAATTGCCTCTTCTAGACCCATAATACATGCTTCATACTCTGCTTCATTGTTGGTAACTGGAAACGTCAGTCTCGCAGTAAACGGGATGTGGGATCCGTGAGGAGTCGTGATGATAGCCCCGATACCACTTCCATAGGAATTAACCGCTCCGTCGAATATCAAATTCCACTGAGACTTCCTATCTGGCCCCTCATCGGGCAATGGCTCATCGCAATCCTTCGCTTTGAGAAACATAATATCCTCGTCAGGGAATTCGAACTTCATCGGCTGGTAGTCTTTGATCGGCTGTTCGGCAAGGTAATCAGACAATACGCTTCCCTTAATGGCTTTCTGGGAGACGTACTGAATATCATATTCTGTTAACACCATTTGCCATCTGGCAATCCTGCCCGAAAGAGCTTGTTTCTCGAAGACGTACTTGATCGGATCCATCTTCGAAATTAGCATAGTGGTGTGATTGAGCATATACTGTCGTAGACGTTTGGCGGCCCAAGCTAATGCACAACACGTCTTCTCCAGCATCGAGTATCGAGATTCACACTCAGTGAACTTTTTACTCAAATAATAAATGGCATGCTCTTTTCTGCCCGTCTCGTCGTGCTGACCGAGAACACACCCCATACTATTCTCCAGAACCGTCAGGTACATGATTAATGGTCGTCCAGCCACTGGGGGTATCAAGATTGGAGGTTCTTGAAGATACTGCTTTATCTTGTCGAATGCCTTCTGGCAATCCTCATTCCAAGTAATCGCCTGATCTTTCTTTAAAAGCTTGAACATTGGTTCACAAGTGGCCGTGAGCTGAGAGATAAACCTTGCAATGTAGTTTATTCGACCCAAGAAACCACGAACTTCTTTTTCTGTTTTCGGCGCTGGCATTTCTTGAATAGCTTTTATTTTCGCAGGATCAACTTCAATACCTCGTTCACTAACGATGAACCCCAATAACTTTCCGGACCGCACTCCGATGGTGCACTTGTTAGGATTCAGCCTCAGCCTGAACTTCCTAAGCCTCTCAAAAAGCTTCAATAAGTTGACCAGATGCTCTTCCTCCATTTGGGACTTTGCAATCATGTCATCAACATAGACCTCGATCTCATGATGAATCATATCATGAAACAAAGTGACCATTGCTCGCTGGTAAGTGGCCCCTGCGTTTTTCAGACCGAAGGGCATTACCTTATAGCAGAATGTTCCCCAGGGGGTGATAAACGTCGTTTTCTCCATGTCCTCCGGTGCCATCTTAATCTGATTGTAACCGGAGAAGCCATCCATGAACGAAAACACGGAGAACTGGGCTGTATTGTCGACCAATACATCGATATGAGGCAACGGGAAATCATCCTTAGGGCTCGCCCTATTCAAATCCCGATAATCGACGCACATGCGTACCTTACCGTCCTTCTTCGGTACAGGCACTATGTTGGCGACCCATGGAGGGTAAGTGGTAACGGCTAGAAATCCTGCGTCCAACTGCTTCTGGACTTCTTCTTTGATTTTTACAGCCATATTTGGCCTCGTCCTCCTAAGCTTCTGCTTGACGGGAGGGCAATCTTCTCGCAACGGCAAACGATGAACCACGATGTCCGTGTCAAGTCCGGGCATATCTTCGTATGACCAAGCAAAGACGTCACTGTACTCTCGAAGCATCTCGACCAGTCTATGCTTGACATCATTCTGCAGCGCAGCCCCTACTCTGACATTTCTGACGAGCTCCTCAGAACCCAGATTTATGATCTCAATATCTTCCTCGTGAGGCAGAATAACCTTCTCCTCTTGTCTCAACAAGCGGGCCAACTCTTCCGGAAGGTCTTCGTCTTCATCAATCTCATCCTCGGCTTGATATATCGGGCGATCAAAGTCGTAGTGAGCTGTAGAGGGTCCAGAGTCGATGTCATCTGTTATGTGGATCCTGCAATAACAAGGGTTAAGTTTAAAGCAAGCATATGCAGGTTAGCACAAACCCCGTTGCCATTTTACTGTTTTTTCGAAATAAACATAAAACAGGAATAACACAATATTTGAGTACGAAGAAAACGCCTTTTATTTATTAACAAAATGCATGTACATAATCCAACAAGGCCCTGACAATAAAACCACTATACCCCAGGCAGGACATAGGGTTGTACAAAGATTGTAAAAAGCAAATCATTACTCTTCACTTGTCAGCTGGATAATCTCCTTGATGGTCCAATTGTTGAGGCGCTCGCCCGGCTTGCTTGGCTGAATCCAGGCGTCAAGATCACAATCACTATCCCCGCTGTCCTCAGACGCTGCGTTGATGCTTTCGAAAATTACTCCGCCTTTGGTGAATAGGATCGGCCCCTTCCCACGAGACGAACTGCTAGAAGAAGATGAAGCTTCAGCTTCCGGAGAATATCCCAATCCAAACTTATCCTGCTTGATTGGTATATCCAAAACATGCCCCCATCCTGGGGTGGAACCGGCTTCGACGACGGCCCGAGCTTCCTTAAACGAGGAGAGATTCATTTCTCGCTTCTCTATGACGACAGGAGCTACCTCTTTCACCTTGACGGTTTCAAATGCCTGGCAGAGAGTTTCATGGATTTCGCCATCCATTTCAACATATTTAAAGGATGACAAGTGGCACACCATAATGTCCTCCTCGCCACAGACGGTTACTATGTTGCCCCCGACAGCATATTTGAGCTTCTGATGCAGCGTGGACGTCACGACACCAGCAGCATGGATCCATGGTCGTCCTAAGAGGCAACTGTAGGCAGGCATGATATCCATGATATAAAAAACCGTATTGAACGTCTCTGGACCAACTTGAATCGGCAGGGTCAGCTCTCCGAAAACGTGGCGCTTAGTTCCATCAAAGGTTTTCACCACCAGATCACTGGGCGTGCAAAGCAATCCACGAGTATCCAACTTCATCAGTGCCTTCTTCGAAAGCACATTAAGCGACGAACCCGTATCCACCAGGACATGCGACATGATCGTGCCTCTGCACTCTATCGAGACGTGCAAGGCGTTGTTGTGATCTCTCCCTTTAGGAGTCAGCTCTAAATCTGTAAATCCCAGCCCATTACCAGCATTAACATGGGCTACCACCTCTTCCAGCTGATTTACTGATATCTCCTGCGGCACGTGGGCAGCGTTCAATACCTTCAGCAAGGCGTTGCGGTGCGCCTCAGAACACAACAACAAGTTAAGAATAGAGATCTTGGACGGAGTCTGATGAAGATGATCTACAATCTTGTAGTCGCTCTTCTTGATTAACCGCATGAATTCTTCAGCATCTTTAACTAGCAAATCTTTTTCTGCCCCAGAAGGGACCTCCTCGACAGCTTTGCCTTTACCCTTATCTACAGCGTCAGCTCGTACCACTTTCTCTGCTGCAACCTCTGCTGGCGCGAACACTCTACCGCTTCGAGTAATGCCACTGACTCCGGCAAGATTCTGCACAGTCGATCCGTATGGCTCCAGCTCTAACTTCTGACCATTGCAGTAGACATCGGCGCCATAATGCCATGGAACAGCATTAGTACTCTCGAATGGGATTGGTCCGGCCCTGGTGATAGTGATTGTAGGCGGTCGGGGCGCGGAAATAGTAATAGGGTGACGAGGAATAGTGATAGTAGCAACTTCATCTGCCTGCTTCAGCACGACCTCCCCTGATACACTCTCAACGCTCCGGCTGAACTGCAAAATACCCTCAGACATCAGACTTTGGATACCTTCGATCAGCTGCTCACACCCATCAGGAAGTGTAGCACAAGCCATACATAACTCTCCGCATCCAGGAAAAAAACCCTTTTTCAGCAACTTAGCCTTGACAAAACTAAGCGGCGTTTTCAAGTCTTTAACGTCAGTCAGCAAGTCTGCACTCTCCTCAGTGATAATGGCGTTCACTCCGCCTCCCTTATGATGAGGCATAGGGTTTTTTGTAACGTTGGGCACGCTATCAGAAAAGTTGATGACCTTGGCGTCCACCAAGTCCTGCACTTTGTGCTTAAAAGCTTTGCAATTCTCAATCGTATGGCCTGGTGCCCCAGTATGGAAATCACAAGTAGCATTGGCGTCATACCCCGGTGGTGGTGCCCCTGTTAAGGGAGCCATTGTCCTCTTTTGAACTAACTGAAGCTGAAGCAACGTTTGCAAGAGCTGTGCATACGACATAGGTGGAGTTTCAAAATGACGATTTGTCAGAGGAGCCCGATTCTGATATCTTCTATACCCCTGCTGATTCTGCTGCTGAGGCTGCTGCTGCGGTGGAGCAGCTGGGATATTTATGCTAGCAATCTGAGGCTGAGGGCCCTTGCCCTTTCTCCGAGCATTAGTGACAGCACTTGCATCTCCCTCTCAACGCTTGCCAGCGTAAGGTTTCTTGCTACTTCCTCCAGCTGAGGATGATTCTCCTTGAATTTTTCCAATCTTTATACCGTTCTCGACATGCTCACCCATAGTGATGAGAGCCGAGAATGTTCCAGACATGCCACTGACCAGCTTTTCATAGTAGATTCCAGGAAGGGTGGCCACGAACATTTGCACTAGCTCACGCTCAACCATCGGCGGTTGAACTCGAGCAGCCAACTCGCGCCAACGCTGGGCGTACTCTTTAAAGCTTTCATGGTTCCGCTGTGAAAGATTCTGAAGCTGAACCCGGTTGGGAGCCAAGTCACTATTGTATTGATAGTGGAGGACGAACGCTTCAGCGAGGTCTTTCCAGGTGCGCATAGTAGCAGGCTCCAAACCCATATATCATTCGAGTGATGGACCAGAAAGACTATCTTGGAAGAAGTGCATCAGCAACTTCTCATCGTCAGAATAAGCGGACATCTTTCTATAATAAGATCGAAGATGGACGCGGGGGCAAGTAGTACCCTTATACTTCTCAAAGACAGGCACCTTGAACTTATGAGGTACCTTAAAATCAGCAATCAACCCGAGCTTGGACATATCAACGCCCAATGTGTGCTGATTTTCAATGTCTCTCATCTTGTCTTCCAGCGCCTTGAACCTGAGTCGAGCTTCAGCATTCAACTCTGCTTCTACACCTCTCTGAGAGAATACGTCATCCTGATGGTCCTCCAGCCACGGTTGAGGCACCAACAGATTTCCTACACCAGCATTGCCGTTGACCGGCCCTATGTTAACATTGGCTCCCAGACTACCATTGCCGACGCCCGCCGCATTGAGTCCGAGATTAGTCATCAGATTGCCGTTAGCACTGCCGTTGCCCCCGGCAACAGGAACAACATTCTGTGGAGCATCCACTGGAGGAGGAGTAGGCACGGCTCCGTCGTGAAGTATGCCATTACTGTCAACCCTGGAGATTAGAGGTTGAACCAAAGTACGAAGCTGGTCCTGACCATTAGCGACCACCTGCATCAGTTCCATAAAACGATCCATCCGTTCCCGGAGCTCTTGAACATCTGACTGCACCTGGTCCATTATCCTTGTCTGATTAGTGCGAGTTGAGTAGCGGTGGATGAGTCTTTGATCAATCCTGGAGACCGGAAACAGCTCGGAACCTGAAAAACCTGTTAACAATAAAGGTTAGGAAGAGCGATAAGATATACACCATGCAAATATGCTTCATGCAGATGCATGCGTGTGTCTGTGTGCGTGGGAGATTTTCCCCCGATCCTAGTGCCTTAGTGCCAGTGCTGATAATAATAAGAGGAAGGAGAAATCCGAGCCCAATCATGGAAACATCAATCTCATATATATATGAAAAGGCCTGTCAAGGCAGTACACAGTATCAGCGAGCACAAAACAAATCAACCGCATGACCTCAGCCAACAAGTCTGGTGATGGTCAGCATACATCAAAGATCAAAACAACAGGAATACAACTAGTCAAGCATGGCCACGGGCGCGATACTCTGCTAATAACTCCTTCGTCTCTGGATGATCTGGCAAAGTGAGCAACCCCTCGACGAGTAGTTCCCTCTGCATGATGGTATGCTGAAGCCCCTGAACTGAACTCTCCCAAGCTCCTTCGCCAAAGCAATCCTCCAGTTTCCGCTTCTTAGACTCAAACATCAGCTTATGCTCCTTCAGGTTAGCAAGAGCTTTGTTGAGTCGAGCTTCAGCGGCGTATCTGCGGGCGGTCTCTTCATCAAACCTCCGCTCACTGTCCTTTACTTCGGCTTCCAGCTTAGAAATCTGCAGCATCAGTTTGTCCTCTCGCTCCTTCCTGGTGGCCAAGAAGGTCTTCCAATGCTGGTCGAACTTAGATATCCTCCGATATGCCTCCTCCAGGTGCTGCTTCTTCGTAGCTAGTACATCATTAGCAGCCCTGAAGTCTTGACCCAAGCGTTCCCGATCAGCAATCTGCTTTGCCAAGTCTGCACCCAGTTGGTTTACCGACTCTGTTTGCTTTTTGAAAGCATGCACGGCTTCATTCCGTTCACTTTGAAGCTGAGCTAACTCCTTCTCTAATTCTGCATTTGCCCACTTCAGTTCATCACACTCGGCTAATACCTGGTTGTGTCGATGAATGGACACAGTGGTAGGCTCTTCGGCTGGTGGAGGACTCTCTGGTCTGACATGAGGGAATGGCATCCCTATAGCGTTGGCTCTGGCTCTGATCCAAGCTGAATAAGGAGGGTAGGCTTGGCTGTTGCTCTTTCCCAACAAAGGCTTTCCCCTTTTGCTGATACTGTTCCATGCATGCTGAAGCTTGGACAACAAATCCCCCTCTAGAGTACCCGTGAGGTACAGAGATTCCTGTACCTCTTCCTCCTTCGGCGGAGTCCTCAAAGCGTATGCGAACTGACGAACTAGCAATGATGGATTGTAGTTGATGCAACCCTTCCTACCTATCAGAGGTACGTTAGGAAACCCACTACAACTGAAGATCACCTCGGTGCCTAACCTATCTCTGCCAACGAACCAATCAATGTCTTCTGCCGACAAACTCATGAGACGCTCAGGCCACTCAGCTGTGGCTGCAGACAAGACGGAAGAACCCCTCTTGGGCAAATGACTATCAAACCACTTGTACAACAACGGTACGCAGCATGAGACATTCTTCCCTCTCCGGTTCTCATTCTTGTAATGCACTGAATGGTAGACGTCTCCGATCAGAGTAGGGACTGGATTCCCTGAAGCGAAGATGTGGAATGCATCAAAGTCTACGAAATCAGGCATATTGGGGAATAGGATAATGCCATATATGCATAAAGCAAGGATGGCATTGAATGCATCCCAACATTTGTCCTTAGCACACTGCTGAGCTTTAGCTATCAGAAACTGCAGGGAGAATCCAGGAACCTTGTTCCAGCTCGTCACCACTAACTCAGAAGCGCTCAAATGGAGTGAGGAAGCTAAACCAGCCAGATCAGGCTCAGCATCCATGTGGACAAAAGGCATCTGCCCTTTGATAGGCACACCCAGCATATCAGCATACTCTTTCAATATCGGCGCGAGAACGAAATCCCGGAAAGTGAAACACCTCAGAGGAGGGTCATAGAACTGCAGAAGAGCATGTAACCCATTCAACTCGGACGTAGAAGGTTTGCAAACTAGACTAAGCAACCTGCCATAAGACTTCCTGAACCTATCCTTCACAGAATCCCCTGCCAGGGCTATCAAACCAGTCAGCTTCGACACATCAGGGGTCGGGAACTTGTACGCAACAGTCTTCCTGAGGGAGGCCATAATAACAGTAGGAGGCGAGAAATCCTGGATCGGGGAAACGGTACCTGCAACACAGACACACGTTAATGGAATGCGAATGAGCATGCAATCTAATGCAAAATGCAGGCATGCAATAATATATCCGGATAGCTGCTGTGAAGATTCTGTATCAACAATCACTGATGAGAAGAAAACCCCGGTGTAAGACTACTAATCTGATCTACTGAGAATAACCATCTGATAGGACCGAGATCAAAATTCCGCTCTGTCAAGAATAAATGCCTGATAATAGGGACCCCGGGTGCATGATCAGGAGATATCTGCTGATGAAGTCTTCAGACCCCAAATCAAAAATCTGCCCTATCAAGAACAAACACACAGTTGCTGATGAGATCTTCAGACCCCACTCAAAATCTGCCCTATCAAGAACAAATAACATCTGCTGATGAGATCTTCAGACCCCACTCAAAATCTGCCCTATCAAGAACAAACCACTGATGACAATACTCTGATCAAAACCTGCTCTATCAAGAACAGACAAACACCCGATGATAAGATCCTCTGATCAAAAACTTGCTCTGTCAAGAACAGACGAGTCTGCAACTGAGGACCCTGGTACCAACATAACTGATCCACTATCAAGAAAACCAGGTAGTCTGAAGGTCTAAGTTTCCTGCAATAAACCCAATCCCACTCACAGGTATGGACCTAGACTGACTCAAGGTACGACATCCTATGCGTTCATCAGCGTCACAGACTTTCAAAACTGACGATACGATTCCCAGAAGGAGTGGCATCATCAAGTCTTGAAGAGGCCTCACTTAGCTGAATCACAAATGATCGGTCCCCAGAGTCGACAATCCACCAAACCAGCAACCGTCTCAACCCAAAGGGTTGAAAGAGAAGCCAACCGGATGAACCTCGTCTGAGCGTGGATTTCATGAGACACTAGTGCCTGCAAAGCAAGCACGCGCCCACTAATTTCCACTCTAAGTCTATGGTGCACTCAAGCCTGGGTCTGGCTTCTCACTCATCAGAACTCCCATCCCACAACAGCACAAATAATCATATTATACTGAAAATAAAATGCGGGAAATAAAGTGCGAGAAGTAAAAAATGCGATAAATAAACGCAACCCAACAAGCAAACACACAAGCGGTAGGATCGACTCTCTTAAGGGGCGTTGGATCCCAAAACTGACTCGCTTTCGGGACGTTGGATCCCTAGGAAACTATCAAGTCCCCAGCAGAGTCGCTAGTTGTCGCTTGCGCGAAAATAAGGTGCCGGCATGACAGAAGAGTCGCCACCTTTCGTTATTTATCCCTCAGAGCGGGAAAGGAAACGATCGGAAAAACCTGACGAAAAAGGGTAAGACAAGGTCATCGCAACCATTGTCTGGGTTCGGGAGTCGGTTACGCAAGGGGAAGGTATTAGCACCCCTCACGTCCGTCGTACTCGACGGGATCCACGCTTGTTTGTTTACTTGGACGGGTTGGTTTTATTCTATCTACCTATCAAGACTAGCTGAAAAAGAAAAGAAAAATGACTCGGCAAAGCGTCGCACTTTATGCCTACGTATTCTCATCAGAGAATGAGAAATCAGAGTCAACGTAGTTCGGCCTACGAAGGGTTATGGGGGAAGGTAGCTCGCCAAGACTTCGCCATCTTGTGCCTACGTACTCTCAACAGGCATGAGAGATCAGAGCTCACGTAGTTCGGGAAACTACGGTTTATTTCCTGTTTTGAAAGAAGTGTTTTTTATTGTGTTTGCGATTTCAACCGCACTAGAGACTATGACCTGAGAGTGAATGCGTCGCATGTCACCCAAAGGGTACCATACTAAACATCCAGACTATGGAAAAGAAACTCTCCCACAACCCTTTCTCAGATAGCTTAAGGCTCGTAACGTACGAAAGAAATCATTCATGATTACTGTATCTTAAACTGTTTTGAGATGAGAAGAGAACAGGCCCAGCTAGGAGGGGGACTATCAAGTCCTACTGTTGTCATGCCATGGATTCATCCTATGGTTGAGGTTTGAACAGGGAACTCCTAGAAGTTGTCATGCATAGGTTTCAACCTAAAAGTCTATCATCAAATCCTTATCAAAGGAAATGAGAGTCCTAAGGGATCATGTCAATGATACACCAAAACAGACAAAGCATCAGCTTTAACAGTAAAATGCATGCAATGCAAGTGAGGGAGGAAATGTGTGTGGGGCTTCAGCCTCCACAAGCTCATCTCAACCTCAAGCCAGTCGTGAAATAACAGTAATCATACTGAAATATAAACAACATGCTATCCAGCAATAAACAGTAAACTGCAATCATACAGATTAAAGAAATGAAATGCCATCAGGCAAAATAAACACATGGGCAAGGGAGCTGGGCTCTACCGAATACCCGCAAGCAAAGCCAAGCAATAACAATACAAGCAGAGGGAGCCACTCAACCTCTAATGCAATCATGCTCTTAGACTGAACTTATTCTAGATGAACTTAATCTAATGCAACAGACAAATCAGACAAAACAAACAATACAGAAAAGAAAACAGAAGAAAGCTTCAGCTCCTTCAGCAGCAACTCAGTCTTCAGACTTCAGAGATCACTTGCTTTCCAGGTATCAACCCTACAATATGAGTATCAACTCATCTTCTCCCTTAAGCTTCAGCTTCTTTGATCAGCTCCACCTTCAGGCTTCACCATCTTCAGGGATCTTCAAGTATCAACTTGATCTTCATAAAGTCTTCAGACTTCAACAATCTTCAAGGATTCATCCTCTTCAAAGCTTCAGCTTCTATCCCCAATGGCTTCTAGATCTTCAATCAAATCTTCTATCATCTTCATTGCTATCTTCAACAATCCAAATGCTCCATCAAACAAGATTCAGTCAACAAGATGAGGTGAGGATGTTAGAGTGCTCACTGACTTCCAAAGGATGCCATTAAGGACTTAACATCAAAGGGAAAGGCTCTCTCAAAGTTCTACCTTATAGGGCAAGGTCACTAATCTCTCCAAAGGAGAGAGGTGAATACCCTTAAGGGACTTTATGTCATAGAGAAGGAAGGAGGTGAACAAGACACTCCTTGTTTATTGAATGAAATTATGTTATCTGAAGCTCTACCTATGTACCTATAATCCTATAAACAGAACAAACAAAATCTAAACTAAACTCCTCTGCAAGGTCTTCAAAGTCTTCAATGATGATCCACAAGGTCTTCAACTCAATCTTCAAAGCTCACACATTCAAAGGAGAAGAAAAGAAAACACAACAATACAAACTATGCCTTTAAGCAACACACATACTAACCATACATTCAAAAATCAATTAAAAATACTATAATACTATATAATATTCTAGCAAAATTCTAGGGGATTCTATACATACTTACCCTTAACCCATATATTCCCCATACACTAATTTGGCCTATAAAACCCAAAACAAAATTGTTAAATCTACTTATACAACCTAAAACCCTAATTTGAGCACCTAAATGTCAAACAAGCAAACTATATCAAATTTTAATCTACAAATTGATAATTAAATCCTATGGGGAACTATGATTCAATATCTAACTATGCCAAAAAGAATGGCTCAAAAATCCTAAGGGAAAGTCCTAAAAGAAATTGTACAAAATCAAGTATCAACTAAAATCAATTAAAAATACCATTTACAAGAATAATATGCTAAAAATATTAAAAGAAAAATAAAATGGAATTTTATTTATTTGCATTCTTCTAGACATGATTATGAATATGTGAAAAAAACAAGGAGTGAAAAATATTAATTTTTGGATTTTATATGGATTTTATAAAATGCAAGAAAATATGAAAGAAATTAAAATAAAATGAAATAAAGGGGAGGGGGTGTCATGAGTAACTGCGCCCAGTTATAATCCATGATGGGCTGAGAACCTGGGGTGCAAATAGAAGCTGAGCTTAGGCCCACACGTTCAGAAAATCAATATGAAAAATCAGCAGAAAATAAATATGGACGCGGTGCAAATAGCATGCTCTCCACGTTCAGAATTGGACTTGGGCCGCAGGTGGGGTGTGAGTAGCGAGATCTGCTGAAGCCCAGGATTCACAACTAATTCAAACGGTGCATTTTGGTGCTGGAATTTCCCTCCCCTTTTAGAATTAAATCATGGCCGTGCGATCAACTGAAATAGTCAAATATTTGGGACAATCCAACGGTGGGAGTTCATCGTCCCCAAATGCCATTAGGGTTTCGTCTGAAACAGAATCCATGCACGATCCTTCAACTCGATCGTTCTCAATGATTACTTGATGAAATCCAGAAATTCCAAAAGCGAAATTGTACTACTAATTACCACGAACACAACCATACAAGTAGTTTTCTCTGAAACTCCTTAAATCGTTCTAACAGAAAGCTCCAACATTAGGGTTTCACCATGATTCTCTGTGATCAACCTTGATGCAACTTAATTCTAATGGTCTAATCCTGTTCCTCATATTACTCTAACCATTCTAAACCATACCATGTCCATCAATACCCAACACACGACTCATTCTTGAAACTGAAAGAAACTAGGGTCTGCCATGGAACTTCATGAAACTTCCTCAAATTCTCAGAAAACAGTCCTCTACCTTATCTTAACAAGTCTAACCCTAGAACTATGATGGAATGCATATAAATAAGGTGGTATGAGTAGAATCACCAACCTGTCAAGTTGTAATGGTGGATGTGGTTTCACTTCAATTCAATGCTTGCAACCTTCCATGATTGATCTTTAATGGAAGATAAGAATTCTGTATGCAAAAAGATTGATGGATAATGCTTGAATCTTGTGTTTGATATCAACTTGCTTTTCTTGCAAATTCTTCAACAAAGCTTCAAATCTCCATGGATCTTCCTCTAACTCAGTATGCAAGTATTCATAAGGATCAGAAGAATGTGTTTGTGGAGAAGAAAAGAATGAAAATGGAAGAGAATGGAAGTTTGTTATGGAATTGCAAATGGAAGAATTTCACTCTTTTGCACTCTAACCTCACCAATAACCAACAATCATCACCAACCCTGGACACATTGTGATCTAACCAATATATAGAAACCAATGGAAGAGTCTAGATCCATCTAGAAACTTTGAGAATCATTTGGAAAGTTTTAGAACTTCTCTTGAAGTGATACATGGTATATCTCATATCTCATGTGCCAAGCCTTTAATTTGGCTTTAAAATCTCCTTACAAGAGATATTGAAAGAGAATGAGTGAAAAACATGCCTTGGTTTTGCCTTATGTGAAGATTTGCAAGTTGCCTTATTATGCAAGAATGAAAATTACAAAGCAACCTCCATTTTAAGACCTCAAATCAAAATTCTACTTGAACAATTGTTTTTAAAATAATGTTTGGAGTCAAAATGACATATTGGATGACCCATTTTGGATTTGTACATCTCCTAAACCAAAATTCCATTTCAACTTTTTCAACTTATAAGCCATTTTTAGGTCATTTTTACCCAATCATGAAAATCCTTGCTACAAGCTCTTCCAATAACTCATGACCTCTTTTCTAGGCTTAAAATCCCATTTTGAACAACTTTGATGTTTTTAATTTTTTCATTTGAGGCTTGGAAATAGGAGATATGGCCTTTGCTTAAAATGACCTATAACTTCCAAATGACCAAAATACCCCTGTCTTGTCCAAACCATAAGTTGAGTTCTACAAATCCTATCAAGGACTTCTAGTACTCTCTAGAAAGCTAAGAAGATGCTCTTCAACATTAATGTTGACCAAGAGATCATAAGAATCATCCTACTAGGGCAAAAGTTGTCTGCAAGTTGGGTGACTTTCAAGGACCCAGATTCACACACCTCAGCTGACCTGTAATTTGTCAAAACCATAACTTGAGCTCTGCAACTCCTATCAAGGACTTCTACCACTCAAATTAAAGCTAAGAACAAGCTCTACAACATTCATGTTGTGGGGAAGATGATATATTAATCACATCTTGAGCTAAAACTGCCTGGAAGATAGGGATCAAATTAGGGTTTTTTCACTGACAATCCTTGGAAACCCTAATTTGAAACTTCTCAAACTCCTCAATCATGATGAGTTGGTCTAGGAATCATCTTTATAACATATCCATACATCATTCCATGATCTAATGGCCCTTGGATTAGGTCTCCACCTTCCCCAAATCTTCAGTTATCTCAGGGTTGACCCAGTCAAAACCCTAATTCTACCATTCATGGTTGAATCTTCTGAATTCTGGCATAATGACCTCTCTGGGCTTCATGATTACTTTCAAGACATCTCATAGGCTTTCTCAACTCTCTAAGTTTACTCTCAAAGTCTCTGAATCATCTGAGGAGCTCTCACAACTCTCAAGTTAGGAGGCACACAACTCTGGTTTCAACCAATTCCTCTGAGGATCTCTTGAACTTTCTGATGAAGGTATCAACTTTCAACCACTTGATTGGTAAATAAATGTTGGTCAAATTTTGGGGTGCAACAGGTATAAACCATCTTTACCAACTATAAGAGCGTTCAACCACCCAGTGAGCTACAACTCCACGCTTGCAGCATCCTGGAGAAGCACAGCTTCTCCCCCACTTGTTTCATTCCCACTTCTGCAGACAAAGGTTATACAACAAACATGTACCGACAGTGTTTTCACACACATGTCGCATACCAGGGAACAACAACATTAGACAACTTGGCCGGACGGACCGACCTGCTCTGATACCACTAATGTAACACCCTTATTCTACCCCACAGATATTACGGTAAAATAACACAGATTTCAGAGTAAAATATTAACTTTCATTAAAAATCCACAAAGGGCGTACATTTCTCAAAGTCAACAAAATTGGTCAATACTCCGTAACACACAGGTTTTCTCAAAATACATCAAAACATCATATACAACAGAACTCAAAACATAACTCAATGTTTTCCTCATAAGGGAAGATCAGTAAAATAACCTAATGATATACAATCAACTCAAAGAATCCAACCCGATGTTACATATCAAAGCAAGACCCTCTACATTAACCATAAGGCTAACGACTCTAAAACGTCACAATACTCCTCGACGGCGTCCACGACTAAACTTGCTCATTTGCATGTTACCCACATGGAGGTAACATTCAAACAGGCAGTGTGAGTAAGACAATTCATAATAATCAATGTATAACAATTAATGCATAAACGGCATATTACTCATAGTTATATTCAACACATTGATATTCTTCAATTATGCCTCAAAGGTCACAATGTCATAATTATACACAAAGGCTCATAAATGCAAATGCAACATAGACTCAATGCATGTGGTACCAATCATCACAGCTCGATGGAAACTAGGCCATCAACCCTCCATAGACCCCCATCAATAGGATCAGAGCACATCAAAATACTTCACATCCACACAGTGGGATTGAAGTCAAAGTAATCGAGGTCCTGAACTGAAGTTCGGATGCACATGAATGCATGATGCACACTTCACAATAATCCTTATAATAACAGCATATGGTGCATCATCATTCATCATATTCATCATCATTACACATCATATCTCATCGTCATATTCTTCATCATAAATCATGTCATCATAACTCATCGTAACAATCATCATCATACATCATGTTATCATAGCTCATCGTAACAATCATCATCATACATCATGTTATCATATCTCATCACAGTAATCATCATTATACAACATATCATCATATTTCATCACATTAATCATCATACACCATACCATCATAATTCATCATATTATTCATCATACAACATATCATCATAGTTCATCATATTAATTAATCTCACACATCATGTCATCATATAATCCTGTATAAATCACATATTATCTCATAGTCATTTTATCCCATATTACCCCATATTAATTCATAGTACTACCCTCATATCATCTCATATTAATTTATTAAGTTATACTCACGGTAATCCCCACACTATCGCCTATCAATCACATAAACTTCACGGTTTTACTCATGTTAATTCATCATATTATCACAATTACCTTCATGGTAATTCATCAGGAAAATCACAGCATCAAAACATCAAGATATCCTTGAACCAGAACAAGATATCCTTGAACACAATTGAATTCTCAAACATAGCTTTCCAACGCTTCGAACGGGGGTCAAAACGGACTTACGGATCAAAAGTTACGTCCAAAACAATTTCGACCAAAAACATGAATAGTCGTGACGAACAGAAAGACGTTGTTACGCTCCGGAACTGATTTTTACTCAATTATTCTTACGAATCACTCACTCAACGTACCCAAAACATCACAAAAACATTCCTAAGATTGATACGGCAATAACAGCACAACTTCTATGGTTTATTAGGCTCATCTAGCAATATTTGCAACGCCTAAAACACTATTTCCTGCAATTACTCTGAGTACTTCAGAGTTACTCACATATGAACATTCCTATTCCTACAGGGTCAAATATATCACAATCCAAGGTTTTGGTCACGAAGGCAAAAATCATTATTTCTCATCTCTACACTCGAAGGGTCAAGAATACTAACCACTAACCTCCAGGGTCTACCGTCAATTTCCTTACAATTCCTCCAAAGGCATCGTAATTTCAAATATCAAATATTCTATCCCATATGGGCAATCATATAACGATCAAAGGTTTTGGCCACAAAGGCCTAAGGTTTCCTTTCTCATATCAATGTTCAGTGTTACATACCATTAACCATAACCTCAAAGCCTTATCAGCAATTTCCCTATTTTCCCACAACCAACCCAAAATACCTTAAATCTTAAATCAACCATAAACACACCGAAAGGCATCATGGAAAATCATGAAATGCGATACTCCCCATACCTTAGTCGATTCGTAACTTTCACGATTAATCTTTGGGATCTTCTGCTTCCAGTCTTTCCTTCAGAGCTCTGGCCACGAACTTTCACGTTAAAACACAAAATGAAATCTGATTTTCTTTCAGAACTCAATTTTGTCTAACTTAGTCTTGGGCCTCACAAATTGGGCTTTTCCCATAACACCCTTACTAACTCTTCATAATGTCCAATTTACCCTTATTTCCCTTATATTCATTTTAATAATAATAATAATACTAATATTCTCCTATAGTATACTATTAATTAAATAAATAGTCCAACATGCACATCTTCTCAATAATTCCCAAAACCACCGAAAACACCAAAAATACGAATATTTTCAATTAAATAAATAAATTAAAATATTCCGATTAAGGGGTGTTACAATATGTAACTCCTTTGGCTACTCAAATGAACAACTTGAATATTGTAGCATTGTCAGAGTCGACATCTATTATTTTATTGGCCATGCTTATCATTTTAATGGTCATTAATCTCAAAGGGGCCTCCACTAAGTGGGGGATCTCAAGTCAGCTTAGTAAGGACTACTCCACATAAGCTGACAAGACTATACCGCCCTCCTATCATAAGTGCACTCAAGTCCGGGTATATGACTTATCTCACCACATAGATCACCAGACACCCAAACAGAATAAGCAATAACAAACAAATCAAACAAAAAGCAATAAATAAATCAAAGTAGGCGAAACCCACTAGGAACCAGAGATTCACCAGCAAAGTTGCCACTTTTCTGTAGCGAGGAAATTTGTGAGTGTAAGTTATTGATTAACTTAACTCATAATGTAAGAGTCGCTACCTCGCTTTTATTTTATCCAAAAGGAAAGGAAAAAGAGCGGACAAAACCTAAACATGTTCTAAAACAAGAACAAATAATGGAGAATGGGTAAGGGGGTTGGTTTAATAATGGGAAGGTATTAGCACCCAAAACGTCTATAGTACTCTATAGGAGCCCTTTGAAATATCTACGCTTTTTGGTTTGAAAATGTTTGCTTGAAAGGAGATTGGGGAGGTGAGAAGAGAAATATTTTTAATATTTTTGTGTTTGGAAAGACTTATCGCCTCATGCCTACGTATCCAAAAAGTGCAATATAGGATCAAAACCCCGTAGTTCATGGTACAAATAACAAAAATAGTTTGTTTTGATTGATTTTAAAATGTAAAGACAAGTCGTCATTTTAAGGAGAAAACTACGACTAGTCACCCACAAGTATAAGACAACATTTGCATCACCTAAAGATGGAGGATCTTGCTTGGATTAAAATCAACAAGTCTATCACTCAACATCTAAGTGGAAAATGTCAACATCTTAAGTATTATGGGAAATAGCAGAATTATATCTCAACTATGAAAATGACTCATGTCTAAAATTTAGGAAATTTTTTAAAATGATAAGTGCACAAAGGCACAAAAAGTTTGAATGAGGTGAAATGTTTCTTTTATATCTTTTTGAAATTGGTCAAAATATGATTAACATTGATTGGCATTTATTAAAGAAAACAAAAAGTTTGAAGATCACTTGACAAAAGTGAAAGTTTTATTGTGAAAACGGTTTTAAATTTGAAAACAAGAAGGTTTTTGAAAAAGGGAGAAGATTTTGAAAATTTAAGAAGGGGAGGAGAAGAAGTGACTACCATACAAAGCAAAATAAAAGCTAGAGATAAGAAAGATCTAGCAGAATTGTAGCACACTCCATAGCAAGTCAAATAAGAATTTCATCCATCTTGAAGCATAAGCAAATGAGCAAGCCAAATAAAAGTAAAGAACCATATTACTCCAAGTATAGGGAAAGAGATCCGATTCTAAGTCGAAGGGTCCAAGAATAGTCCAAGAGGTCCAAGGTCCAAGAATAGTCCTAAAGCATAATCACAAAGTTAAGGGCACCAAGTTTTTTAGAGGTTTAATCCTTTATTAGTGTTTTGAACAAGATATGGTCCAAGTGGACAAAGGGAAAATGGTGGAAACATAAACAATAATATGATACGAGATGATAATAATGGAGCATAAAAATAAAAGAAAGATAGGGAGAAAGAAGGAAACATAAATAAAATTAGTACAATAATATTGTTAGTGAGTTAGTGATTAGTTGTTAGAACAAATGATCAACGATGGTTAACTCATGCACTTAGGCCAAGGTTAATGAAGACTCATTAGAGGATTGATAAAATCAAAGCCTCCTAACAACAAGTTTCATAGGTAATGGACCTAAGACAAATAATCAACCATACTTAGACTTTCAAACATAAGTTTGAGCCACAAATGATCATTTTCTGATTACGGGACAATTTAGCGCTATGTTAAGCAATTGTAATCGGGTTTATCTAGAAACCCCGACTATCTGAGGTCGATTAATAAAAATGTTAGTGCTAATGCATTCTAGAGAAGTGATATGTAAATCACTCTTCGAAAGCAATACCGCATAAAAAGAAAATGGGTAACGATCTCATCTTCATCAAGAACTTGAAATAAGTTCAAACGATATCGAAGATTTTCATCGATCAAAAGAAAAAAAGAAAAGGAGAGGGAATACCAAATTGAATTACAATTTCAAGGTCATTCCATCTTTAAGTTCATTCACTCATCTTAGTGGATTAAATCACTAAACATGTCATTAACTCAAAACACCTAAAATGAAAATCTATAATTCACTTTAAAGATATATTTGAATTAGTGAATGTTTATCCAACTTCATCTACACCCTAAGTCCAATGAATTTAAAGAGGAAAAGGACCTTTAAAAGTGTATTCCAAGGCAAAAACCAAAAGGAAATGGAAGAAGAAGAAGAAAAAACTAAAGCAGTCCCAAAACAAAGCCAAAAAGCCAAAATCAACACCGTGTAATCAATTACCACCAGGAGGGTAATCGATTACCGCTGCTAAAATAACAACAAATTCACTTTTAAAATGTGCAAAACTTGATCAATCATATCTTCAAACACCTCATGATCAAGGATGCAATTGAGCACGAAAATTCAAGTAAAATAACAACAATCAACACCAATAGAACACAATTTGCAAGATCCAAAGATCAAGCAACAAGAATCAACAATAGTTCATATTGTGTAGGATGTATCAAGAACAAAAATGGTGGATCAAGAGATTACCACTTCAAATCTGAAAATTCTTCAAATCAACTCCAAAAAACCACACTCCAAAGCCTTGATCTACTGAAATTGATGATGAAAAAGTGAATGGATGAAGGTTTAGCTCAAAGATTAGTAAGTTCTAATGATGAATTTACTAACTTTCAAAGGAATAAAGAGCTTTGGTGAATTTGGTAGTTGGAGAAAATTGGGAGAGTCAAAAAGAAATTTGACAAGGTGAATTTGACTATCAAAAGCTTGTGAAATGAGAGAAATGGGGTCTCTATTTATAGCAGTTAGGCTTGAAAAATTTGGTGGATGAAGTTTGATTTGGAAACAAAATTAGACTTGGAATTTGAGTTTGGAGGGAAATTGATGATCTAGTGGTGATTAGTGAAGGTGTATGGTGGGAATTAATTATGATGAGGTAGAGGAATTAAAATGAAGTGGTCTAAAATATTCTCATGATGAAACATTTGAATTTGGTGCCAAAAATGCTGCAAAATTTGAATTTGGCTAATTTTCACAAAATGCGCACAAGGTAATCGATTACCCTAATGCTGGTAATCGGTTACCACAGTAAAAAAATATGAAAATTTTCTTTTTTGATGTGCTGTCTTGGCTCTGGCTCGATTCTTTTGCTTGTTAAAGAAGGCATGGAAATAAACACATGAACTTTAGAGTCTCTTGAATAATCAATCAATTAAATTTTAGGAGACTCTTGATCAGATGATTTTGAATTGTTTGCAGATCAACTTCGACTTTATTCAAATGAAATTCATTCGAGCTGAGGGACTGGTATTTGATATCCTTGATCCAAATTCTTCCTGAAAAAGTTAGTAAAGAAAAAACAAACTTTTTTTTTGGATTTTGAATAATGGTTAGTAAACATAAACATAGACAAATATCAAATAAACAAGAAAACGAAGGTGCTCGGTGATCTGTCAAGCATAAACACACAGAGGAAGCAAGAGAACAAAAACTTGCGATCTTGTTTATGAAATGAGATGCAAATGATATGTGGGATCTTAGGGGTAAAAATTAGGGTATTACAAGTAGAAAAGGCTTATGGTAAAAGCTTGGGAGAATGATACTTGGATATATGAGGTTGAGGAAGAGAAGTAAGGAATAAAGGCATAAGCTTTTTGATAATTGCAATTGCTCTGATAGAGTGCTCTCAAGAAGGAAGAAAAAAAGATATTTGCTAATAAGAGCGATTATGGTTGAACAATCCAGATCAACAGTGAAAATGAGTTACGAAAGCAAGAACTAGATTTCTCTTTGAAAATGCAAACAAACTCGAATGCACTATAAGCAGCGTCAGCCCTAAGTGGTTATTTCAGACCATGTGTCAAGAAGAAGCGATGAAACGTTTCAACAATGGAAATGCATTTAATATGTTTGTTCCCTACTACAATTTCAACTGACTCCAAACGTTTAGCTTCTAATTCGAATCTGAAAACATTCTTGGAGGTCAGCCTCAACTGCTAAAGGCTTTCCCGACTTCTTAAGTACTCGACAAGCCTTGGTGGCAACTGTTATAGGTCGGCCAAACGGCTAAGACCCAAATCAACTCAAATCCACTCCACTGACTCAATGTATAATTAAAAGCATTCTTACACTCAAAATAATGTACACTTTCTAATCTTCACTTTTTACTACAATTATCTTAAATATTAAATTGATTTGAATATTGGAGTATTAGTTCACTTCGTGTTACCGTATCAAAGGCCAATACTATTGATTCAAAATTACACACCCCTTACTTCAAAAAAAAAATATATATATATATATATATATATATATATATATATATATATATATATATATATATATATATATATATATATATATATATATATATATATATATATATATATATATATATATATATATATATATATATATATATATATATATATATATATATATATATATATATATATATATATATATATATATAAAATTTGCCATGTTGTAACATTGTCAGAGTCGACATCTATTATTTTATTGGCCATGCTTATCCTACTGGTCATATGACACAATTAATGCACACGTGGTTTTGAGTAGAGAAATAGATATACAATGGGGTGATAAATGTTCATGAGTTGGACATGGCAAATTTTAGATTTTTGTTTTGTTGACACATGCCTAAGTTTAGATACAACCATATGCATGACTCTATTATAACCATATGCCTAATCTCTATATTTTCTTACATCCATTCTACACTTTATATCTTCTTACATTCATTCAACAGTATATTTTTTATAATTATAACATTACAAATATATTACATAATTTATTTAATTTTTTTATATATTTTAAGATGCATATAATCTATGGAGTTTACATCAAACTTTTTCCTTTTGCATATAGTTCTGATAAGAACATTGTGGGAAGCTTTACATGATTAAAATTATAAGCATGATTAAATATTTATCTCATTATCATAATAATTAAATAAACAAATCTTGTATTATATCAATAGAATAATGTGGTACCAATAAAACAGATCATCATTATGTAAGATAATACATGTCAATAGTAAATCTTTTATATCTTCTCCATCCCTAACTAAAAATTATTAATTCGACCCTCATCTCTGAATCTCTGAATGTTAACTTCTAAGATAAAGATCTCTAAGATAAAGATGAATTAGTCTTTATGCGATAGAATTAATCTTTACAGTTAAGCAATGCACTTAAATTAATCTACATATTATTTTATAAATTTTCACAATCATTGTATATGGTAGTAAAGAGTCAACGCCTCCTCAAAAACCAGCTAGGTAACAAAACCAAACGCAAACAATGAACGCAACCACCATAGAAACACCATCACGTTCCTTCTGTCTTCTATATTTCTTCTCTCTCCTCTCCCTAATCATACCCAAAAATGTATCAAACCTCTCTATCATCTCTCCCACTTCACCCACTTTCTTCCTCTCCCCAAACTCCATCGCTTTCTGCAAAATCACAACCCCTTCTTTCCCACTCACCTTCCCTCCTTCCATATCCTCCATCACTAAATTCACCTCCCTCACGTGCAACTCCCCTCCGACTTTCCCACAGCACGTGACCTTCACCATACACTGCACTCTCTCCGTCGCGCGTCGCGCCTCCCCCGCCATCGTCACTGCAAATAGAATCTCCACGTCTCTTGTTAGCCAGTGCCGCCGTACTAAAACCGGCTTCCGGCTAGAAACATTCGCCGATCGTTTCCCGATGGGATCGATTAGGATCCAGCTTAAACATAAATTCTCTTCCAAATGCCTCATCAATTCTTCGCCTTTCCTTACGAACTTCACCGGCGTCGGAACTAACTCGTTCGGTTCCAGAATTTCAATCCATAGCGGCGAGGAGAGAAACGAGTTCTTCGTTGTTTCGGTCCGCCGAACTCTCGAAAATACCGGCTTGCCTTTGTAGAAAATATCCACGGCGGAAATGATCTCCGGCGGAGGAGGAGACGACGGACAATTTGAATTGCAAGAGAAATGATGAAGTGCGGGGAATGCGTCGGAGAAGAGCGAACGGTGGCGGTTTGGAAAAGTAGAGATGATGTGGCAGGTGGTGGGGTCTACTAGGGAAGGCCACGTGGCGGTGCAGATTTTTCGCCAGAGATTGTCGTCTATACAGAGGTGGCGGAGGTGAGAACAAGTGGCGGCGGTTGTTGCCAGCGTGGCGGCGTCGAGGCGTGTGAGGATGTGTGTATGGATGATGTCATGATGCATGGTGAAGATGCTTGATGTTGTAGATGATGATGATGATGCCGCCATCATGCTTTCGGTTTTTGTATCCGGCGGTGTTGAAGCAATAACCATGATCTTATGAGTTATGAACACAAATTTTATGTTAGTTTTGAATTTTCTGAATCCTAGATATACATGAGAAGGGTGAAAATATGAAATGTGAAATATTTATAATTCCAATGGATGAATAAGAAAATAATAAGAAATGTTACTTGGATAGGTACAACCTAAAGAATAATTGAAGGGGTGTGTTATTTATGAAGGGGTGTGTAATTAATTTAGATGATATAGTTGGAATGATGAAGAGTCAAGTCAATGTTGGTTGTCAAGTTTGTCCACATATGCGAAACTTCATCACATCATTAGTAAAGTATTAACATTCAAACCCTTATATTTCGGATTTGATATTGTTCGTCTTTTTCCATCATCTTCCTCTTGTAGTTTATAAAATTTTATTTTTCATAGCCGTCTTCCACTATGTAAGTCATAATTGATTCATTTAAAAAATTGACTTGATAAGCAAAAACCATGAGAATATATGCTCTTTATTTTTTTAAGGGTCTTTGTATATGGACACCTACTCTCTCTCATAACTATTGTAAATAAAATAAATTTTTTAAATAATGAATTATTTTTAGTTCACTATAACCTTAAGCAACCAAACTATTTTTATTTCTTATCATATATCTTTATTCATTTAATGTATTTTCGAATTCCCACTTAATTTTAATAACATGTTTTCTTTTGAGCTTGGCAATAGAATTCACACATCATTTTTAATAAATTGATTTAATTTTTCTTGCATATTCAATATTTGTTCTGTGTCTGGCAGAAATTTATCAGTGAAGTTGGTTTTGTGATAGACATCAAATTGAGAAGCATTTCTTCATCTTGTCTAAATAAAGATTCAATTTTTATAGGTTTTGTCTTGTCCCTCTGAATCAGTTCCACTACAAGAAATATTGTCTATTCCCAAGTGATATTCACGTCACTAATGTTAAAATCACTTCACTAGCCAATGGTTGCGACGTGGGTAAAACACGCCGGAAATGCAATGGTGGGAACTTTTTCCCACGTGGAAAATACGTCACAAAGTTGTGACAGGTTTACCCCGTCGCAAATCACAAAATAAAGAAGAAAACTTCCCACGTGAAAACCACGTCACTAATTAGTGACGTGAAAGACATGTGGGAACTCACCTTTACCAAATTGCTCTGCACGCTTCCCTGATACAAAGTAAATTTAGTACCCATGTGATTCCCACGTCACAAAGTTGTGACCTTGTTATCACGTGGGAAACCTCACAGAATTAATATTCTTCCCATGTGATTCCCACGCCACTAATTAGTGACATGAGATTCACTTCACTATTAAATTTAATTATAAAAAAAATAAATAATACTAACTGAAAGTTACTATAAAATTAAAATAAAAATTAAATATTAAATATAAATTTAAAATTAAAATAATTTTTAATTAAAATAATATACATTTAAAATATATAAATATTTAGTCACATGATAAAATCTGTTTTTCACATGATAAATATTTAGTCACATGATAAAATCTGTTTTCTATAATTTATTTTTCTAATAAAATCTGTTTTTCTATATTCACTAAAATATTTTTTATTATACTAAAATAATAAAGTAATATGTACTAATATT
This sequence comes from Lathyrus sativus, assembly GCA_963859935.3. NCBI lineage: Eukaryota > Viridiplantae > Streptophyta > Magnoliopsida > Fabales > Fabaceae > Lathyrus > Lathyrus sativus. The sequence continues at coordinate 473,374,302 of OZ012741.1, read as the reverse complement.
TTTTATAATAAAATCTGTTTTCTAACCTAACTCTCAAAATTTCAACCACAACAACACAATACACAATAAATATAAACAAATTTAGTGTGTAGACCTAACCTCCTCAATTCTCTTTTTTTTTTGTTATTTCTTCCACTTAAGATATCAATTTTGTACGATAGCATAAGTGTGATTGGTGTGTTAAGTGTGTGTGACCTAACCTCTTCAATATGATAGCAAAAATGTGATGGATGTGTTAAGTGTGTGGGCTAACACCTAACATATATAATATCCATCTCATATATTCATCTCGACCTATGTTTCATATGATATATTCTAACCCAAAAACCACTCATTCAACCTCCTATCATATATTATCTAAAAACTAGGGGTGTACATATATTATAGGTATTTAGTATAAATAATTTGCCAATGGTATTAAAAAAATTATAGATTGTAGACTATTGACTCATATGTGTTCAAAGTTGATATTTCAAATGCTAATACGTGTTTTAGTTCTAATACGTGTTAAAGTAAAATATAAATCACTAAAATAATATATTATACTAATATATATTTAAAGTAATATATATTCACTAAAATAAAATCTGTTTTATATTATACTAAAATAATAAATTCACTAAAATAATATTTTTCTATAATTTATTTTTCTAATAAAATCTGTTTTTCTATATTCACTAAAATATTTTTTATTATACTAAAATAATAAAGTAATATGTACTAATATTTTTTATAATAAAATCTGTTTTATATTATACGGAATATTTTTCTGTTTTTCTATTTTTCTAAAATAAATATTTTTCTATAATTTAATACCATTGGCAAATTATATTCACTAAATACCTATAACTTATATTCACATACACCAAAATCTAAAACTTTAGTTAAAATTTTCTATAAAATCTAAAATCTAAAATTTTCTATAAAATCTAAAATCTAAAATTTTCTAACATATTCTAACAACAACACAACACAGCACAACAACACAGCACAACACTCAAAGTCCAATTTTATTTTCAACAAAAACAGTACATAACATATTCTAACATATTCTATTTTTGCTTTGAACACCCAACACAACCCAACATAATACATAACATATTTTATTTTTCTAAATTTTCAACAACAACAACACAATACAAAATAAATACAAATAAATTAAAATGTATAAACCTCTCAGCAAATTAAACACTCAAAGCTGCTTTTGATGTTAGATCTGAAAAAAAAAACAGTTAATAATAATAAAAATATAAAATAAATACTAAGATAAAATAGTTAACCAACAAGTGCTTCACCTTACAAATTTCGTATGGCTAATGGAGTAAAAATGGAGCTGGAGTAAAAATGAGGGAGGGAGGTAGCAGAAAAAATGAGGGAGGGAGGAAGGAAGAACAATGAGAGAAGAAACAGAGAAAAGAAGAAGAGAAATGGGTTATATTTATGATTGAGGTTGCGACGTGGATTTAGATTGGGAAGTTTCCGACGTGGCAAATGGTTCGGAATATAGCGACGTGAAATATGCTTCGCAAGTTTCCGACGTGGCATTAAGGTCGGAACTTCCCAATATTAAATTATAACCGTTGTTGTGCCTTTATGCCAGTTTAATTTTGAAACTTGCGACGTGGAAACAGCTTCAGAAATTTGCGACGTGGGTTTGGCTTCGGAACATTCCCCCAAATATTTAATTATTACCGTTGGTACACTAAATGCCAATTTATCTCAGTGGTTGCAAAGTGAAACACACGTGGGTAGTTTGTGGCTTTCTAATCACGTGGCAAATAAAATGACTTTTTTGAATTTTAATTTCCCATATGATTTACACGTCAGAACTGAATGTTTGAAAAATTCAAACTTCCCCCTCCTTAATATTCCAAATTTTCGTTCTAGATTTTTGATGTTGAAACTTTATTAATTAAATATTTTAGTGACATGGTAATCACTTGGCAACACTTTTTTTCCCACATGATTACCACGTCACTAAATCACTAGGGAAAATCCAATCTTTCTTGTAGTGTTCTTCGAAATAGATATTTTGGTGCTGGTGTGTCATCAACTTTTGGTGTTGATTGTTCACTTTGATGTTGAGCACTTTCAGAGTCATTATCCTCAAAGTCTTTGTTTTCAGAGTTTAAATAGATAATTTCCAAATCTACAAACTTTTCAACCTGCTTTGACTTTTCAGAGTCAAGTTTATCATTAAACTTAACATGAATTGATTCCTCAACAATTTTGATTTTAGTGTTATATACTTTATAGCCTTTTAAGCGTTCAAAGTATCTTAAAATGATACACTTTTGAGCTTTAAAATCAATTTTATTTAATTTGTCTTTAGTATCGATCATAAAACAAATACAATCAAATGGATGAAAGTAAGAAATGTTGAGCTTTCTGTTTTTCTAAAATTCATAAGGAGTCTTATCCATAATAGTTCTTATAGAGATTCTGTTCTGAATCTAACATGCAATATTCATTGCTTCTGCCAATAAGTGATTTGCAACATTTGTCTCATTGGTCATAGTTTTAGCCATTTCTTGCAAAGTACGATTTTTCATCTCTACAACTTCATTCTGTTAAGGAGTTCTAGGACATGAGAAATTATGAGAGATGTTATTATTTTCAAAAAGTTTTTCAAAATCTTTATTTTTAAATTCACTACCATGATCACTTTCGGCTTTAACAATTGTTAAACCTTTTTTGTTTTGCATTTGTGGACAGAAGGTTATAAACACAGAATGTGACTCATCTTTATGTCTTAAGAACTTTACTCATCTCCATCTGTTGTAGTCATCTATAATGACTAATCTATATTTCTTGCCATTTACTGAAGTTGTTTTAATTGGTCCAAACAGATTAATATGTAAGAATTCCAGAGACCTGGAGGTGGAAACAACCTTCTAAGCTTTAAAATAAGTTTTAGAAATTTTTCCTTTCTGACGCGCCTCACAAAAAGCATCTAAAGAAAACTTTAGATTTGGAAGACCTCTGACTAAATTTAGCTTGTTGAGCTTAGACATTCTTCTCATGCTAACATGGTCCAACCGTCTATGCCAAATCCATTATTCTTCATTCACTGACATAAGGCATATTACATTTTTATTTTCTAAATCAGAAAGTTTGACTTTATAGATGTTGTTTTTTCTCTTACCACTGAAAAGTACATAGCCATCCTTTTGACTCACAACTTTACAGGACTTTTGATTAAATATAATGTCACAAGCATTCTTACTTAACTGATTTGTGGACAAGATGTTATGCATTAGACCTTTAACTAATAAGACATTTGTAATATAGGGAAGAGAACTTTTACCAATTTTTCATGTACCAGTGATCTTACCCTTCTGATTTCCTCCAAAACCTACAGAACCTTCAGGCTTAAGTTTCAGCTCTTGGAATATATGCTTCTTTTCGTCATGCGTTGAGAGCACCCAGAGTCCAATTATCATGATTGGTGTCTCAACTTTGTTGTTTAGGATATATGCAACATATATTATTTTGTTCTTAGGTACCCACATCTTTTTGGATCCTTTATGGTTAGTTTTCCCAAAGGTTTTATCAACCCTGGGTTTTTGTGCAAAATAGATATCGTGTGTGTGACAATAAGTAAAATGAGAATACATAGCTTTTGGTTTTGTCACCATTTCTTTAGGTTTAGACTTAAACATGGAGTTCTTTAGTGGAACATAATCAATGCCTATTTTCCAATTTCTACTTACTCCATAGATCATAGAAGTCATCTTACTTCTATCTATGTTTCTTTCTAGAAATATTTTAAAAGATGTTCCATATTTCTTTAAGACACATTCAGAATCCATAGGAGCATATGAAAGAATTTCCGTCTCTAGTTTTTCACTCTTACTTTTGAGAGTCGGGTTTTCTTTTTCCAAACTATCAATTTTTTTCTTTTAAAATAGGATTTTATTTTATCAGCTCACTATGGGATCTAGAATCAATACATGAATATGTTTAAGATTCTTGTATCTTTTCTGGAGTCTCTGAATCTTTTCAAGAATTTCAACTAAGGATAATTTAGGTTCATAATGAGTTAGATGAGAAAATACCTCTTTAGTGTCTGAATCTGATTCTGATTCGAAGACTTAAATGCTAGCCATAAGTGCCATGTTAGCTTGCTCATCTTCATAGTCATCCTCAGAAGAGTCAAAGTCATCCAATGTTGCCATTAGCACCTTCTTCTTCTCTCTGAAGAATTTTTTCTTAGGATTTTATTTATCGAGTTTGGGACACTCATTTTTGTAGTGGTCGGGATCTTTGCACTCATAGCAGATAACCTCTTTGTTAGCTTCAGAATTCTTCTACCTATTGGTTAACTCAAAGCGTCCACCTATTCTTCTATAGCCTTTGGGCTTCTTCTATCTTTGCTTCTAGAGTTAATTGACCCTTCTAGATAGTAGAGACAACTCGTCCTCTTCATCAGACCTTCTTCAAACTCTTCTTCTTCAGCTTAAAGATCTTTATTCTTTACAGGCTTGCCTTTAGACTTCAGAGCCACAGACTTCCCATTTCTCTAGGGCTCATCCTTTTCTAGCTCGATCTCATGATTCCTTAGAGTGCTTACAAGCTCTTCCAGAGTTGTGTTATTCAAATCCTTTGACACCTTTAGTGTTGTCACCATTGACCTTCATTTCTTTGGTAGGCTTTTGATAATTTTCTTTACATTATTTGTAGTGGTGTAGCTGTTGAATGCCAACCTTGCTTTAGATTGATCATTAATTATTGGCATTTTTCAACTCTTTTGTGTTGTTTTGTTGGATTTACTCCATGATATTATGTTATTCTTCAATATTGTGAAAATACCTTTGGTTGCTTTGATTTATGTGTTATTATGCAGAAATTAGGCATAAAAACATCAAAGTGTAGACACAAGCAATTGGGAAAGGAAGCCAAAGGAAGAGAAGGATTTCAGCATGTTCGTTGTGCGAACAGTTAGCGAGGAGTGCTAACGAATGTTTACTGTGGGAATTCATGGTGAAGTCCCAGCGAACCATCTCAGAAAGATGGCAGTAAGAAAAGGGCAATAAGTTCGTTGGGCGAACAAGCAACGAATGTTCGTTGTGGCGAAGTATCAGCAACAGCCAGCGAACCATCCCAGACTGAAATCAGTAGCTAAAGGACCCTAAGTTCATTGTGCGAACTTATAGCGAGTTAGTTCGCAGTGCAAAGAATTACTCGCACAACAAACTTCAGATATTTCTCAAGGACGATTTAACTTTTTAGAGGCACTTCAAGTGCCTACAATGGTGTTCGCTGGGCGAAGAAACAGTTCGCAGTGCGAAAGTGACAGATTCTAAAAGTACTATATAAGTACTTTTCACTATTTTTGGGGATCATAACCCATTTTTACCCACAAGAACTTCATTTTCTCAGATTTTTTCACCAAAAGGTGATATTTTGCAAAAATAAGTTGGATTTGCATCCGAGTTCAATTCTTCAACGTGGATGCTCATTCATCTTCTTCCAAAACTTGTAAAGCAAGCTACCATGGTTATGGGTAGCTAATTTCCTTTGTATCGAAGGTAGAGGTAGTCTACCTTTTGCTTGTATGTATTTCTTTTGATTGACATTGTATGTGAACAAGTGATGATTACCATTTTTACACACAAGAACTTCATTTCTCAGATTTTTTCACCAAAAGGTGATATTTTGCAAAAATAAGTTGGATTTGCATCCGAGTTCAATTCTTCAACGTGGATGCTCATTCATCTTCTTCCAAAACTTGTAAAGCAAGCAACCATGGTTATGGGTAGCTAATTTCCTTTGTATCAAAGGTAGAGGTAGTCTACCTTTTGCTTGTATGTATTTCTTTTGATTGACATTGTATGTGAACAAGTGATGATTAATATATGATGACTATTTTTGTTCTTAATGATCCATTCTTGTTTTGTAAAACTCTAGACATAGATTTTGTAAAACTTGACCTAAAATATTCATCTATCGATTTATAGATTGGAGAAATTGGTCTATGGTCGATAATTGCTTTGTGTTGAACTTAAAGCTTACTATATTGGTTGTTATATGGAGAAATCTTGTAACGATGAATACAATATTTCTCACAATGTTGCTCTAGACATAGACGGTGTTGAGAGAATACGTGACGATATTAATCAGATCCGACTTCACATGCAAGATTGAAAGAATACGTATAATTTAGGGTAGATAAAAACTACTTTTGATATACTTTGTTAATAAAAATCTTTAGAATTTATAAGTTTTGCTACTAAAAACGTGACAATTTTATGAACAAAACTTTGAAAACCCCTTATTTTTAAAAGATAAACTGTTGAAAGGAAAACATCAAAATATCCTCAATCCCTGTGGAGACGATAACAAAAAACCCCCCTTTAACTATGATTTGAACAATAGCCCTTATTCAAAGCTTTCAATCCATAAATTTGCTAAACCATGCTACAAGGTTTGACACATAATTTCCCCAACAAGAGCATTTTAGAGGCAGTTTTAAGGACCAATATGTGGAAGCAAAATAGAGGACAAAAGGCCACATAATGGTGTACACATCGAGTGCTGAAGAGTAGACTATTATCGACATTTATGAAAGTTTAGTATATAATAAAATTTCATCATGTAACAATGGTTCTCAATTTTTATCAGTAATCTATATAGAACTCGAGTAGCCAAGTCGCGGAGAGAAAACAGTTTGTGAGAGAACATGTATAAATTTGTGCTCCTCTTTTAATTCTTTAATCATAACACTTTATTTAATTGCTTATATTGTTTTTATTTGTTTTACTTTAGTCCTTAGAACTATTTAGAATTCTTCTTATTGATATTTCTACCCAATTTCTTTACATTCAAACATCAAATAACCAAACACAAACACATTTTCTCAAATATTTTGCACAAAACATCTAGAGGATGTTTTCAAGTTTAATCCCTTAAGTGAACAAAAACTTGTGATTTGATTTACTGAAAACAACGATAAACACCCCTGCCAGGATAGAGCTACTTAGAGGACTTAGTAACTATATTACGTTGAATGGTTGTTAAGTGTTGTGAAAAATGATACCTTTAAACAAAGTATAAATAGTTTCTTTATGATCAAGAAACACACAAGGGTTAAGGTTAATGGAAAAACAAGGAGAAGAACAAAAAGTATTGATTATAAATGCTATTCTTTACTTTCTTTATCAGATTACAAGTACTCGAGAATAAAAAACAACTTTCTCACTCTAATTAGGATTGCCACACTTAAGATGAGAGACTAGTATGCTATTTATAATAAAACCTAACATACTAAACTAACGGGCTTGTTAACAATTACCCGTTACAAGCTAACTTAAACAATTGGATCCTTAAAACAAGGCCCAATTCAACAACTACATACTAGAACACATGTTGACTACAACATGTAGGTCTTCGATAACTGCATGTGAGCAGACTTTGACGACATGCTAAACCTTTATCGACAATACTAGAGTTCGATCCAATATCTCACAAATCTCCACCTTAGAACAAACTCTATAACCTCAAGAAACAAACTAGTTTTCTTCATGCATCTTTATCAACTGCATACAGTGGAAAAACTTGCTACTGGGTAATGTCTTGGTGATCATATCAGTAGCATTATGATATGTCGAAACCTTCAGCAGTTAGACTTCTCCACGCTCGATTATTCCTCTAAAAAATGCAGCCTCACATCAATGTGCCTGATTCGCTCATGATAGGATGAATTCTTCGACAAGTATATTGCACTTTGATTATCACATTTAACAGTGATAACTCAACCTTGAAGTTTTAGCTTTTTTGCAAAAACTTCAAGACACAATGCTTCCTTCACATCTTCAGTTAGGGCGATATATTCCACTTCAGTGGTTAATAAGGCAACAACCTTCTAAAGTGTTGCTTTCCAATTGATTATTGTGTTAAACATAGTGATCACATATCTAGAAATAGATTTTCTAGAATCCATACAACCTGCATAATCAGAGTCGACATATCCTTTAATTCCTGTTTTACTATCTTCACCCAAGGCTACACCATAAATTAATAATTTATTCAGAGACTTATTTATGTACCTTAAAATCCATTTCAATGCTTTCCAGTGAGCCTTTCCAGGATTTGCCACATACCTGCTTACAAGAGTTACTGCATATGCTATGTCGGGTCTAGTACATATCATAACATACATCAAAGAACCCACTATATTAGCATATGGAATGCTATTTAGATAAGCTCTTTTGACACCAGCAATGGGACATTGATCTATACTCAGCTCAAATTCAGGGTTTGTCAGAGTCACAACAGGCTTTGAATTTGACATACCAAACTTTTCGAGAATCTTCCGTAGGTATTCCTCTTGAGATAAGCATAATTTTGACTACCTTCTATCTCTTCGGATGTTAATCCCAAGAATCCTGGACGCAGCTCCTAGATCCTTCATGTCGAACTCCTTATTAAGTTCATCCTTCACCTTTATTACATCTTCGACATTGTTTCTTGCTATTAGAATATCATCCACATAAAGTAACAAAATAACAAATGAATTACCAGGTCGAAATCTGAAGTAAACACAATGGTCGAACTAACTTTTAATGAAGCTTATGCGTGCCATGAACTTGTCGAATCTCCTATTCCACTGTCGAGGAAATTGTTTCAGTCTATATAAAGATATCTTCAACTTGCACACATAACCTTCCTTCCCCCTTTCGACATACCCTTCAGGTTGCCTCATCAGGATTGTTTCATCTAGATCACCATACAAGAACTCAGTCTTCACATTCATCTGCTCTAGTTCAAGGTCGAACTGTGCCACCATGACAAGCAACATTTGAATGGATCTATGCTTCATAACAAGAGAGAACATATAATTGAAGTCGACACATTCTTTTTGGGTGAAACTTCTAGCGACCAACCTTGCCTTGTATCTCTTTGACGCAACTCCTTCGATTCCTTCCTTAACTTTGAAAATCCACTTACAACTGACTAACCTGGCTCCAACAGGTTTCTTGATCAGTTCCCAAGTAATATTATCATGAATAAATTTCATCTCATCATCCATGAACTTCACCCATTTAGTCTTATTTCGAATCCTCATAACTTCCTTATAGTCTCTAGGTTCTTTGTCTAGAACCTCATTTGCAGAGATTAAGGCATAAGCTATAAGATTTGCATACCCAAGTCTCTGAGGTAGCTTATGACTCTCCTCGACCTGTCTCTTGCTAGCATATAGTCATTATCAGTCTCCTCATCTTCGACATCAAATTATGCTTCTTCTTCGACTTCATCTGGGATACGCAATTCAACATCAACATGCTCCACCTCAACAAGAATCTCTCCCTGTTCCAGCTCTTCGTCAGCATCATCAGTTTTCTTTAAGGCCATTTCAGCTTCATTGAAAACTGCATCTCAACTGGTGATACACCTTCTATGACCTTCCTCTAGGCATCATAGCCTATAAGCTTTGACTCTTTTAGGGTATCCCATGAACATGCATTTCAGAGCTCTAGGTTCGACCTTGTCTTGCCTAATATGAGCATAGGCCACACAACCAAATACTCTAAGTCTGTCGAGGCTAGGTGGATGTATCGACCATACTTCTTTAGGTATCTTCATATCTAACACAGTCGAAGGACATCTATTTATCAGATATGTTATTGTCGAAACAGCCTCAGCCCAAAACACCTTTTTTAACCCATCACTAGTCAACATGCATCTAACTCTTTTCAAAATAGTTATGATTAAAACTTTCTTCCAAACCATTTTATTGTGGAGTACCTGCATTTGTTTTTTTTCCTTGTAATACCTGAGACAACACAAAAGTTGTCGAACGTCTCATTGCAAAATTCAAGGCCATTGTCGGTTCTCAACCTCTTGACCTTTCTGCCAGTCTGATTTTTGACCAAAGTCTTCCAACCTTTGAAATTCTCAAAAGTTTCATCCTTAGTCTTCTGGATGAATACCCATAACTTTCTGGAATAATCATCAAATATGGATAGAAAATACCTTGCTCATGAATGTGATGGACACCTTGTAGGCCCCCAAAGATCAGCATGAATGTAATCAAGGGATCCATGAGTTCTTTGTTTGCCTATGTTGAACTTCACTCTGCAAGATTTTCCAAGTACACAGGGTTCACAAAATTTGAGCTTTTCAACTTTGTCTCCTCCAAGCAAATTTTGTTTCCCCAATTCGACCAGACCCCTTTCACTGACAAGGCCCAATCTCATGTTCCAAATTTCTGTCTTTGATAAAGGTTTTATGGATGCAAAATTTTTCGAACCACTTACAACTTTAGCCTCAAGGGTATAAAAGCCTTGTTTCTTCACGCCTCTCAAGACTTCCTTCGACCCCTTCAGGTCTCTTAGGATACTTTTCTCTCTTTGAAAAACATATCCCTTCCTGTCGAATTCACCAAGAGAAAACAAAATTCTCTTTAAGTCATGTACATACCTGACTTCAGTCAATAGCCTTATTGACTCATCATGGAGCTTGAATCTCACAGATCCAATACCTATAATTTTGTAAGCTTTGTTGTTTCGCAGCAGCACTGATCCACCATCTTGATCACACAATTCCTCAAACACTTCTTTGTTTGGAGTCATGTGCCAAGTGTAACCTGAATCCATAATCCACTCCTTTCTTGAGTCGCTGCTTGAAACCACAAGGACATCAGATGAGTCGAAGTCATCTTGAATAATGGTTGCGTTGCCATTATCATTACCTCCATGATCTTTCAGGAATTCAGGGCACACCTTTCTTGTGTGACCTTCCTTCTTATAGTGATAACATCGAATACCAGATGCCTCGCCACTATAATACTCCTGTTGACTTTTACCTTTCTTCTTGTCGAACTTACCATCCTTTCACAATAATTTTCCCCTAATGGCCAAACCTTCACCAACCATCGAAGGTTTATGCTCCTTTCGTTTGTTCAAGTCTGTTGCACCCCAAAATTTTCCCTCACAATACAAGACTTTGTGTTCCAAGAAGGTTCACAAGGTTCACAAAATTCATAATTGGTCAGAAGAGTTGACAATTCCCTCAGACAATGCACCTCCTAAGCAGTGCATCCAAAACTAGGGTTTTGACTTTAATCAGGCTAAATGGACTTCCAAGACTTCAAGTGAGCTTCATAACATCTTATATGTGTATAAGAACCCCCATGTCAAGTTTCAAGACTTTTCTCAAAAGTTTGCTCAGTCAGATGATCAGATAAGTCAAAAGCAGTCAATGCAGTTAAAAGGTCAAACTGAGGTCAACTGTGGTCAAACCAAAGTCAAACTTCATGATTTTTTTTGCCAACATCAAAGAGAGGTTGGGTAAATATCATATGGCATGCATTTTTTTTCTAAAAAGTAAAAATGGCACAATTGGCAGGAGGACATGTGTAAGGAGTTATGAGTGTGAGAGGTTGAGAGTTCGAATCTCACCTTTGTCACTTTTTTTTGTTTTTATTATTTTTACTCTAAATTTTTCTATCTTTCATTAAAAAAAATAACAAAAATAGTTTTTTATTATTATTTAATTATTATTTTCGTATTTTAATTAAATCATTTTTTAAAATATTATTTTTTTCACTTTTTTCTAAATTATTCATAAAAATATCCAAAAAATCATAAAATAAGAAATATTGAAAAAAATTTTGTTCTTTTTATAATATTTTTTATTTTAGGAATCAATAGGATTATTAGTTTTTATTTTAAGTTTATTTTAATTATTTTAAATTATTTAAATTTTATTTTTTCTTAACTAATTATTTAGTTTGGGCTTTAAAATGGGCTTTAGGGACATTATTGACAACTTGGTGTTAACCCTAATTTGTTCCCTATATATACATGTGTTGCCTTGTTGGAAAAGAGGAGAGAATGAAAAAAAACCTAAGAGGAGTGAGTGCCGTTTGCCGTTATTTAGTTTTCTTCTTCATCCATTACTATTATTTCTTTTTCTTCATCGTTTACCGTTATTTCTTTTCCTTCATCTATTACTGTTGTTTCTTTTTCTTCATCTTTTACCGTTATTTCTTTTTCTTCATCTATTACTGTTATTTCTTTTTCTTTATCTATTACTGTTACGTTTATATATATATAATTTTTTAAATTGTTAGAGTTTATATATATAAGATTTTTGATCGAATTATGTCGATACGATGTTTGCACATTTGTGTGCATGACGCGTGACATTTGTGTTAGTTCGATCTGGTTGCGATGATCGCATTTTTGTGTGAGCAATAATACTATTTTTTTGCTTAATTTCTTTTTCTTTGCGATAAATTTTGTTTCGTCCGATTTAGATCTGGTTGCGATGAGCGCATTTCTGCGTTAGCAACATTGTTGGGTTATTTGGCACATTTAAAATTCATTATTGCTTTATTATTATTATTATTATTATTATTATTATTATTATTATCATTATTTATTATTATTATCATTATTATCATTATTATTACCATTATTATTATTATTGTTATCATTAATTTATTAAAATTTGTTATAATATAAAAATCTGTTTTTTAAAATAAATAACATTAACATCTTTTCCAAATTAATATGAAAACCTATTATTTTTAAGAAAAAACTTTTTTTAGATAAATTTAAAATAATAACTAAAATCTTTTTTTTTTAAATAATAACTAGAACCGTTATTTATTTTATTTTATTATTGTTCAATTCAAATTTCATTATCATATTGTATCTGCTCCTCTCATGTAACCTCGCGAACTTAACAATCGCTCTTTAAATTCTGCCTTTAAATTTCTGCTTGCATGGTTTAAATTATGACATTATCTCTCTGTTTGCATGATTCAATTATCTCACGCGTTTACTATTATTTCTGTCACATTGCACACATCCGAAGGTTAGGTCTAACTGTTTGGCCGCCGCGCCAATAGTCCGTAAAACTTCACACATTCAATTTCAAATCCTCAAAACTACAAACTACAAACCCTAATTTTCACAAATGCCTCGCCGCAGGCAAAATTACAATTTTACCCTTAGCATTAGGTCAAAGAGCCGCCGCGCTCATTTTAGGGTTTCCCGCCGTGGAATCCCTAATTTAACCCTAATTACAACTTAACATTTCAACGTAGAGATTTGGAGTTTCTACACTCCACGTAAGCGTGTCCTTAAGATGCGTTTATTCCCCTTGAGACCTTGACCACAGTCAAGAAGTTTCTAACCTCCCTATTGAGGGGAACTACGATTACTCTGATTCCACTCCCGTAAGGATACGTAGGCACAAGATGCGATGTCTTGCCGAGTAAACTTAGAATTAACCCCCTTTATTATTTATTATTGCTTATTTATATTTTATTTATCTTTGCTATTTAATTATTTTGCTTATTATTTTGTAATTGTTTCTTGGATGTAAAGTTGTTTAATTATTTAATTATTATTATGGTTAGTAATTAGGGAGTGTAACAACATGTATGTAATATTAAAATAAATTTAGATCACTTTTAAATAAAGATAATTAAAATAAACACGTCACACACGTAAGTCGATTTTAATCGCCGTCTCACTTCCTAAGGATATCCCTCAAGTTGCCTACGAATAATGGTTAAGTGGGGTGTATAAAGCAAGTCCCTCAAATAGAAAAATCATCAAAGTCCCTTATGGTTGCCTTTACGAATCGAGTCCCTTTCGAAAAATGATGATGGTCCCTTATATGTGCTTATTACATCCCACAATGGCCTTCAAAGTCAAATTGTCCCTCACATATCCCTTAACATCCAAAGTAAGGAATACCTACTCCATTATAGTAGGGATAGTCTTACTAAAGGAAAGAATGAAGAATGAGAAAGACCTTTAAACATTAGGGTAGGTTACTCCTAGGTGCTTGCTCACTTCAAAACTGTTTCACACTTAAACAAATTTTCAACAAGTTTTCAAACAAGTTCTTAACACATCCTTACATGGATTATTTATTAACTATTCTGAAAATTTTCTATTCACACACTACACTTTCAAAACAATTCAAAAGTGAGCTTAAGTACCTAAGAGCCCATGGATAACCATGGATGAAAAGGGTGCTAACACCTTCCCTTTTCATAACCTACCCCCCGGACCCAAAATATTCTCTAAGGTCTTTCCTGTTCTTTTATAACCTTTCCTTATGGATAAAATAAAAGTCGGTGGCGACTCTTGCTATCCGCAACATTGTTTAAAGTCAGTTCTCCCACCGTGTTACAGAACTGGCGACTCTGCTGGGGACCTATTTAAGAGGGGTACCCTTAGGAATTAAGATCACTTTAAATTGTTTGCCTTGTTTGCTTTATTATTATATTGTTGGGGTGCTCTTATGTGTGAAAGGTCCTAACCTGGATCTAGTGTACCTTAGGTAAATGGCAATAGACCAAGGAAACTGTACGACGTATATCGATACGGTTGATCTGGTGGCCATAGTTAGTGCGACTTCTTGGTTGGTGCTTATATTCCTTAAGTCAAGTTGAGGATAATATTGAGGCTGCCATATGTTGTCAATGCACTAACTGACTTTTAGAACCCTAGTTAACTCATCTTGGCCTTTAGAAAGTAGTGAGGTAACCGGCTTTGGTGCAGACTGAAGTTGGTTGACACTCGATACTACGCTCATTGAGATCTTAAACTTGGAGGGTTTTGGTTGGCAAGTAAGTTGCCTTCTGAACAACCACCCTTGTGAAGGATCAATGATATTGAGATCCCTTAGAACCTGGTTACTTTTGTAGGACAGGATGAACCATCTAACTTCAGGGGAGGGTACTTGCCTTTGAACCTCATGCAAGCCTTTAAACCTAGGGCTATGGTGTGACTTGTTTGTGTGTGCCACATGTTTGTGATTGAGCATGACATCATGACATCATCATGCATCATAAGCATATCATTTTCCCTAACCATTTCAAGGACCAAAGGATTTATCTTTGTTCTTTGTTGCAGGTCATGGCTTCTGCTCGTAGAAACACCATCAGGATCAACTTTGTAGGGATACCTGCTAAGCTCAAGGAGTTGGTTTCCCTAGTGCCTGATCATTCCCAGTTCAACAAGAGACATGGTCACTTATTGGACCTAGTTACTTCAGGGTTCAGTGAAGACATGATGAGTGTGCTGTTTCAGTTCTTTGACCCTAAGCACCATTGCTTTACATTTCCTGATTATCAGCTGGTTCCAACCATGGAGGAGTTCTCTAAACTTCTGGGTATACCTGTTCTTGATCAGAAGCCATTCACAGGCTTAGAGAAGGAGCTTAAACCAGAAGTTATTGCTGCAGCTCTACATCTGAAGAAGTCTGACATTGTTCTAGAGACGAGAAGTGGAGTTAAAGGTATTCTTGCCAAGGTATTAGTGGATAAAGCTCAAATGTTCTTGAAGGCTATGAGCTACGATGCTGTTGAGGAGATCTTAGCCTTATTGATTTATGGCTTAGTGTTGTTCCCCAATCCTGATCAGTTCATAGACGTTCATGCCATCAACATATTCCTGAGTCACAATCCAGTGCCTACCTTACTTGGAGACATCCTACATTCTCTTCACACCCGTACTACAAGGACAAGAGGAACTTTGATGTGCTGCATACCTTTACTTTCTAGGTGGTTTATTTCTCACCTTCCTCGCTCAGTAATGAAGAATGAGCAAGGGTTCAGATGGTCCAAGAGGATCATGTCACTTTCTCACTCAGACATCCATTGGTGCTCCAGATCTATGGAGAATGTCACCATCATTGACCGTTGTGGGGAGTTTCCTAATGTGCCACTTCTAGGCATAAGAGGAGGCATCACCTACAACCCATCTCTAGCTTTACGACAGTTTGGTTACGCCCGGAGCGATGGTCCACATGACATGTTGATTCAGGGCATTGTGTTTGACTACGACAACGATCTTCAGGGTTACCACCAGAGATTCATACGAGCTTGGGGAAAGGTAAACAGGATTGACAGCAAGACACTGGAGCCTAAGTACACCATTCCTATGGAGGCTTATCTCAGATGGGTACGATTTCGTGCTCAGACACTCATGATGCCATATCCTGCCATCCTACCAGTTACCATGGAACCTGTTGCTGAAGGAGACACAGCTTATACCATCCTTCACCCAGACATGCCTACTGATATGGAAGACTTGCAGAGATCATGGATCCAACTGAAAGAGAAAAGGGATACTTTCGAGGCTCATTACAAAGCAAGCCAAGCAAGGATCCTAGAGCTAACAAAGCTACTTCATGAGGAACGAAACCTCAACTCATACCTCAACACCAAGAGGAAACGTCCATGGGAGACTTAAAACCCCATCTTTTGTACTTATTTCGTTTTCATTTTTTGTAAGCCTAAAAGGCAAAACAAGTTATTACTAATAAAAAGTTACTTTCTTGTTTGTTTAAGCAAATTTAAATCCTGCGGTCCTTGAAAACATTGCATATGCTGACTTAGCCCCCACTCGCATGCAGCTTCAAAGCATGTCTATGGGTGCCAAAGAAAGCTTTAAGGAGTATGCTCAGAAGTGGAGAGACTTAGCTAGAAGAGTTCAACCCCCTTTGACTGATAGGGAGTTGGTTGATATGTTCATGTGTACGCTGAATGGTCCGTTTTACAGTCATCTCATTGGAAGCTCATCATCTGGCTTCACTGAGTTGATCATGACAGGAGAGCGAGTAGAGAATGGTATCGAGAGTGGTAAGATCCAAGTGGGCACTTCTTCATCAGGTGCTGCAAAGAAGCCTCCCACTGGGAAGAAAGAATCTAATGATGTGTATGGTCAGCCTGATCGTAACAGAAGGCATCAGTCTGTTAGTGCAGTTCATATTTCAAATCTAACTCCGGCAACAACAGAGCAGCCTCAAGGCAACCAACAGAGGGCTAGAAGACAGTTCACGAAGATCAACATGTCAATGGCTCAGGCATTGCAACACTTGTTGAAGGCTGAACTTATTACCCTGAGGGAGGCCCCTCAGAATCCCAATGTTACCTCTCCCAAGTACAATCCCAATGCACGATGTGCATATCATTCAAACTGTCCAGGACATGATACTAATAACTGCTGGGTCTTGAAGAACAAAATTCAGGATATGATTGATGTTGGAGAAATTGAGTTTGATCCACCAGGTACTCCAAATGTGATTACAGCTCCAATGCCAAATCACGAGAAGACTGTCAACGCCATTGATGAAGATATTGATGAAGATCTGCATGTCTATTCAGTTATGGAGTTGAGCACACCATTGTCTGTTATCAAAAAGAGGTTAGTACAAGCTGGGATCTTTCCAGGTTGTCATGAAGATTGTATATATTGTACCTATAAGCCGGATAGTTGCTTCATTTTGAGAGATGGGATTCAACATCTCATGGATAAATATACTATAGTGTTTGAAAGAAGACCAGCATCTGTAGAAAGTATGGTGGATCATCTGACTCAGGGTAAGAAGATTGAAGAGGTTGACATGGTTGACAAAGTACCACTAAGAATCACTTCAAAGGGTCCCATTAAAATCACTCATCAGGGCCCAATCAAGATTACTGCTGAAGGTCCTGTGAAAGTTGTTGCTGAAGCCAGAGTAGCTCCTCTGATCATTACCACTCCTGGTCCTATTCCTTATACATCTGACAAAGCTGTGCCTTGGCACTATGGGTCTGATGTTTACATCCATGGTGTCAAGCAGGAGCCTTTACCTGATATGCCTGTCGACATTGATAATATTGCTGGATCTAGCAAGATCACTCGTAGTGGAAGAGTCTTCTCTCCTCCAGTTGCTTCTAAGAGTGCAGTTACTCCTGCTGTTACTTCCACCACTGATGCTCGGGGCAAGGGTCCTGTTATTGAGCCTGTATCTACTGATGTGCCAGCTGCTGATGACCTCTCTAAGCAGATGGAAGAAGTATTGAAAATCATTCGCAAGAGTGATTATGATATTGTTGATCAGCTGGGGCATACTCCCTCAAAGATTTCTATGCTCTCCCTGTTATTATGTTCTGAGGCTCATGCCAAGTCATTGATCAAGTTTCTAAAGATGGCTCATGTACCCAGTGCAATTTCTGTGGACCAGTTTGAGAATTGTGTTGCGCACCTGACCTATGACAACGGGTTAGGATTTTCTGATGCTGACTTGACCCCGGCCAAGAGGGATCATAACAGGGCCTTGCATATTTCAATTGAATGCAGGGGCACTACCCTGTCTCATGTGCTGATAGACAATGGTTCCTCTCTGAATGTGTTGCCTAAGGAAGTCCTGAACAAGCTGAGTCCTGAAGATACGGTATTGAAGCCCAGTAATATTGTGGTAAAGGCTTTTGATGGTTCTAGAAGTGTAGTGCATGGGGAAATTGATCTTCCAATCAAGGTTGGCTCTCAGGTGTTTACTGCTACATTCTATGTGATGGATATTCGTCCTTCGTACTCATGTCTGCTTGGTCGTCCCTGGATCCATGGGGCAGGTGCTGTGACCTCCACATTACATCAAAAGTTGAGATATCCGGTGAATGGAAAAGTTGTTACTGTCTTTGGAGAGGAAGAATACTTTGTCAGCCATGTAAACACTTTCAAGTATCTGGAAGTAGAAGGTGAATACATTGAAACTCCATGTCAGTCATTTGAAGTGGTTCCCTGGGCTGTTAAGGATTGTGTGACTCCTTCTGCTGTGAAGAAGGTTCCTGTGGTCATCAGAAACCCTCCAACAATGGCAATGGCCTCCCTCAATGATGCAAAAGCTGTGGTGGAAGAAGGTGGTTGTACTATTTGGGGTCAGCTTCCTGATATGCCATACAAGTCTGACAAGTTTGGTTTGGGTTTCACTGCAGAGTCCCAGAAGGCTGTTCGTCGTGCTCGTGCTGTTCGTATCACCAATCAAGGGGTTATCAATGCTGTGGGAGATCAAGATGAAGACTACAACTTGGAGGCATGGATTTTTTCTACTGTGGGTGCTGGACTCAATAATTGGACAGCTGAAGATGTTATCCCTATCTCCTTTAGTCAGGAGTAAATACTATTACTGTGTTATGTTTTTAAATTTATAATTTCTGGAACAATTAAAACTTTCAAGCCATGTGCCTTACCCGGGGCACAATGGTGTGCTTGTTACGGGTTGTCATTTCATTTGCATACTTCATTCAATAAAATCAGTGGACGTTTCGTTTTCGTAAATATTGTGTTCCTTGTCTTTCTTTTTCCTTTTATTTTTGCTTTATCAGCTATGTGTTCTTACACACACCCACGTCACTAAAATGCAGATCCTCATCCACTCTGGATCCAGTTGATAACAGTTCTACTATTGCCAATTACAATTTCGAGAATCCGATCTATCAAACTGAAGACGGAAACGAGGACGATTGTGAAATACCTGTAGAGCTTGCTAGGTTGTTACAACAAGAAGAGAAAGCTATACAGCCACATGAAGAGCCAGTCGAAGTTGTGAATCTGGGAACTGAAGAAAACAGAAAAGAGGTCAAGATAGGGGCTGATTTAGAGGACAGTGTCAAGAGCAGGTTGATTCAGATGCTACGTGACTATGTGGAGATCTTTGCTTGGTCTTATGAAGATATGCCAGGGTTGGATACAGACATTGTGGTTCACCGTTTGCCAGTGAAAGAAGATTGTCGTCCAAAGAAGCAGAAGGTTCGTCGTATGCGTCCTGAAATGTCAGAAAAGATCAAAGCAGAGGTAATGAAACAATTCAATGCAGGGTTCTTGGCCGTAACTTCTTATCCTCAGTGGGTTGCAAATGTGGTACCAGTTCCTAAGAAAGATGGTAAGGTACGTATGTGTGTAGACTACAGAGATCTGAACAAGGCTAGCCCTAAAGATGACTTTCCACTTCCTCATATTGATATTCTGGTAGACAACACTGCTCAGCATAAGGTATTCTCTTTTATGGATGGTTTCTCTGGTTACAATCAAATCAAGATGGCACCTGAAGATATGGAGAAGACTACATTTGTGACACAGTGGGGCACCTTTTGCTATAAGGTAATGCCATTTGGTTTGAAGAATGCAGGGGAAACATATCAGCGTGCTATGGTGGCTTTGTTTCATGATATGATTCATCATGAGATAGAGGTATATGTGGATGATATGATAGCCAGGTCTCAGAATGAAGAACAACATCTTGATCATCTGCACAAGTTGTTTGAGAGGTTGAAGAAATACAGGTTGAGATTAAATCCAAACAAGTGTACTTTTGGAGTTAGATCTGGAAAGCTCTTGGGTTTCATTGTCAGTGGAAAAGGTATTGAAGTGGATCCTGCAAAAGTGAAAGCTATACGAGAGATGCCAGCTCCCCGTACTGAGAAGGAGGTTAGAGGTTTCTTGGGACGATTGAACTACATTGCAAGATTTATTTCCCAATTAACTACCATCTGTGAGCCAATCTTCAAGTTGTTGAGGAAAGATCAGGTGATGGAATGGAATGATGAGTGCCAGACTGCCTTTGATGAAATCAAGAGATATTTGCTAGAACCTCCAATTTTAATGCCACCAGTTGATGGAAGACCCTTGATTATGTATTTAACAGTATTAGACAACTCAATGGGGTGTGTATTGGGGCAACATGACGAGTCTGGTCGAAAAGAGCAGGCAATATACTACCTTAGCAAAAAGTTTACCGACTGTGAAACAAGATACTCACTGCTCGAGAAAACTTGCTGCGCTTTGGCATGGGCTGCTCGCCGACTAAGACAGTATATGTTGACCCATACTACCTTGTTGATTTCGAAGATGGATCCAATCAAGTACATATTTGAGAAACCTGCTCTCTCCGGAAGAATTGCAAGATGGCAAATGATCTTGACGGAATATGATATACAGTATACCACTCAGAAGGCCATTAAGGGGAGTGTTGTTGCTGATCATTTGGCTCATCAAGCAGTAGATGATTACCAGTCAATGAATTTTGAGTTCCCTGATGAAGACATTATGTCTGTTACCAAAGAATCTGGATAATATGACAGACCTGAACAAGGATCCCGATGGACTATGGTTTTTGATGGTGCCTCCAATGCACATGGTAATGGTGTTGGTGTTGTGATTAGCTCCCCTGAAGGTTGTCATACCCCGATTACTGCCAGACTTTGTTTCTATTGTACCAATAACATGGCTGAGTATGAGGCATGTATCATGGGTATGCAAGTTGCTATTGATATGAAGATTCAGTTCCTTGAGGTGTATGGAGATTCAGCTCTGGTAGTAAGTCAGATTAAAGGAGATTGGGATACAAAGCATGATAATCTCATTCCTTACAGAGAACATGTGTTGTCTTTGATCCCACATTTCAAAGAGATTACTTTTGGACATATTCCACGAAGAAAGAATCAGTTGGCAGACGCATTGGCCACCATGGCATCTATGTTTGAGATCAGCTGGGATGATGAAGCTCCCAAGATTACCATTGATAGATTTGAGAAGCCTGCATACTGCAATGAGATTGACACTGAAGGGGCAGAGGAGAAGCCTTGGTTCTATGAAGTGAAAAACTATCTTGAAGCTCAGGAGTTCCCTGAAGGGGCATCTGTCAAAGATAGGAAGTTCCTGAGAAGGTTTTCTGCTAAGTTCTTTCTGAGTAATGGCGTTCTGTATAAGCGTAATCATGATTCAACTATGCTTCGTTGTGTGGATAAGAAGGAAGCTACAGAAATTATGGAAGAGATGCATGATGGGACCTTTGGCACTCATTCTAGTGGTCATACCATGGCAAAGAAGATTTTGAGAGCAGGTTACTATTGGTCTACCATGGAAGCTGATTGCTATCAACACTCCAGAACATGTCACAAATGTCAAATCTATGCTGATAAAGTACATGTACCTCCATCTCCATTGAATGTGTTGACTGCTCCTTGGCCCTTTGCCATGTGGGGCATTGATATGATTGGTGAGATCAAGCCTACTGCTTCTAATGGGCATCGTTTCATCCTGGTTGCTATTGATTACTTCACGAAGTGGGTAGAGGCAGCTTCATTTGCATCTGTGACTAAGAATGTTGTGGCTCGGTTCATTAAGAATAATCTCATATGTAGGTATGGTATCCCTGAAAGGATTATCACTGACAATGGCTCTAATCTGAACAACACTATGATTACTGATCTCTGTACGCAGTTCAAGATTAAGCATCACAACTCTTCCCCGTATCGTCCAAAGATGAATGGGGCAGTTGAAGCTGCTAATAAGAACATTAAGAAGATTGTACAGAAGATGACTATTACTTACAAGGATTGGCACGAGATGTTACCATTTGCTCTGCATGGTTATCGTACTACAATACGTACTTCAACAGGGGCAACCCCATTCTCCTTAGTCTATGGTATGGAAGCAGTTCTGCCTATTGAAGTTCAGATCCCCTCCTTGAGAATTATGAAGGATGCAGGCTTGGATGAAGATGAGTGGATTCAGACTCGACTTGACCAGATAAATTTGATTGATGAGAAAAGGTTAGCAGCAGTTTGTCATGGCCAGATGTACCAGAAACGGATGATCAAAGCTTTTAACAAGAAGGTTAAGCCAAAGGTATATCAGGCTGGTGACTTGGTAATCAAGCGTATCATATTACCACAGGGTGATCCTAGGGGCAAGTGGACTCCAACATATGAGGGACCATTTGTAGTCAAGACAGTGTTCTCAGGAGGTGCCATGATACTGACTACAATGGATGGTGAAGACTTCCCACAACCTGTAAACGCAGACATAGTTAAAAAATACTACGCATAAAAAGAGACCCGCTAGGTTGACAGGCCTAGGCAAAAATAAGGGCATCCCGGCAAACCAAAAGGGTTTGGGCAAAAATTAGGGATATATATATAAAAAGATGTACACCCGGCAAGTCGAAAACCTGAAAAGGCGGCTTGGGCAAAAAAGGGTATCCCGGTGGATTGAAAACCTGAAAGGGCAATCCAGGCAAAAGTTAGGGATTAAAGCGTATGACTATGTCTCGTTTGGATCACTCATGAAACTGCAACCAGTTGTACTACTTACTCAAGCTCAAACAGATAAAGCTCAATCCAATCGTTTCCGTCTCAACAGCAAGAAGATGAGATACTTGAGTGGCAATAGTAGAATTGAAACTCAATAGGATTATTTCCCACATAGCTGATTCTTTTTGTAAAGCTTCATGACAAAATTCTCTTACTAGGGTTTATGTCTCCTTGTACAAACTTACCCGTGTATGGGTCACTTTTGATATAAATAAATTCCATCTTTTGAATCCAGATTCACTTTTACCCTATTTACATAAACGAAACGTCCATTGGTTGTGTTTGAATGTATGTATGCCTTTGAATATGATTGATGTTTACCAGAAACGCATGTATGCTTTTAATATGATTGATGTTTACCAGAAATGCATGAAAATGCAGTAACAGTATTTACTAAGGACGAACGAGGGAAGGATTTCAACGAAGCTTCGCCGGTTCATCTTTACAAGACAGTTACAAACCATCAGTAGGACTAATCCATTTTCACAAAGTCTAATCTCCCCTGGAATTTATATCCATCTCTTTTATCCTCATACGGATATACGGGAAATTACTTTCCAATAAGGGCACGATGAACGAAGACGGGATGTTATACTTATCCTACTATCAAACGAAAATGAAGGTTATCTATACCCTACTATCCCCAACAACGGGAGGTTATCTATACCTTGTTATCCCCAACAACGGGAGGTTATCTATACCTTGTTATCCCCAGCAGACGGAGGGTTATATATTCTTCAACAACGAATCGGGATTTATTTTCCTTGGCCAGCAGTTGTTATACAAGGATATCCAGACACTTCCAGCAGTGTCATAGCATACATACATCATTTACATCATACCATAACATATATGTCTATAGTACATTACCTAAGTGCATCATGTCATACATGCATACATAAAGCATAAACTAATGTTGTTATACAGAATGCTACCTTGTTTTCAGGTTAATTATCCAACAAACAATCTTATGATCTTTGGGACTGCTTTATTGTAACCTCAGGGTTACTTTATCCTCCTGATGAGCTTCTTATTACTTTGGGACTGCTTTATTGTAACCTCAGGGTTATTTTATCCTCCTGATAGCCTCTCATGACTTCAAGACTGCTTTAGAGCTACTGATTGCTCTATCCTCCTGAAATCATCCTATTACTTCAAGACTGCTTTAGAGCTATTCATTGCTCTATCCTCATGAGGTCATATTACTACTTCAAGACTGCTTTAGAGCTATTCATTGCTCTATCCTCCTGAAGCCATCTAATTATTTCAAGACTGCTTTAGAGTTATCCATTGCTCTATCCTCCTGAAATTACATTATTATTTCAAGACTGCTTTAGAGCTATCCATTGCTCTATCCTCCTGAAATCATTACTTCAAGACTGCTTTAGAGCTATTGATTGCTCTATCCTCCTGAAGACATATCACATTATTATTTCAAGACTGCTTTAGAGCTGTTGATTGCTCTATCCTACTGAAGCCATTCTATTACTTCAAGACTGCTTTAGAGCTATTGATTGCTCTATCCTCCTGAAGCCATTATTACTTCAAGACTGCTTTAGAGCTATTGATTGCTCTATCCTCCTGAGGTCAGATTTATCACTTCAAGACTGCTTTAGGGTTATCATTATTGATTGCTCTATCCTCATGAAGACATGCTGTTACATCAGTATTACTCCAGACTCCTGACAGTTCTCATTATACTACTGAAGAACTTTCCCCTAGTGGCATCTTTAAGCCCACTCAATCATGTTCAACCAACCATCAATATCACTCCATGCACTGGTGAGTGCAAATTTTTGGGCTTTTGTGTTCAATCCCCTTCAACCTTCCAGGTTACGACTGGCAAATATACCAATCTAACCCCTCAGGTTTCAGAAAATTGAACAGGGGCAGCTGTTGCACCCCAAAATTTGCCCTCACAATACAAGACTTTGTGTTCCAAGAAGGTTCACAAGGTTCACAAAATTCATAATTGGTCAGAAGAGTTGACAATTCCCTCAGACAATGCACCTCCTAAGCAGTGCATCCAAAACTAGGGTTTTGACTTTAATCAGGCTAAATGGACTTCCAAGACTTCAAGTGAGCTTCATAACATCTTATATGTGTATAAGAACCCCCATGTCAAGTTTCAAGACTTTTCTCAAAAGTTTGCTCAGTCAGATGATCAGATAAGTCAAAAGCAGTCAATGCAGTTAAAAGGTCAAACTGAGGTCAACTGTGGTCAAACCAAAGTCAAACTTCATAATTTTTTTTTGCCAACATCAAAGAGAGGTTGGGTAAATATCATATGGCATGCATTTTTTTTCTAAAAAGTAAAAATGGCACAATTGGCAGGAAGACATGTGTAAGGAGTTATGAGTGTGAGAGGTTGAGAGTTTGAATCTCACCTTTGTCACTTTTTTTTGTTTTTATTATTTTTACTCTAAATTTTTCTATCTTTCATTAAAAAAAATAACAAAAATAGTTTTTTATTATTATTTAATTATTATTTTCGTATTTTAATTAAATCATTTTTTAAAATATTATTTTTTTCACTTTTTTCTAAATTATTCATAAAAATATCCAAAAAATCATAAAATAAAAAATATTGAAAAAAATTTTGTTCTTTTTATAATATTTTTTATTTTAGGAATCAATAGGATTATTAGTTTTTATTTTAAGTTTATTTTAATTATTTTAAATTATTTAAATTTTATTTTTTCTTAACTAATTATTTAGTTTGGGCTTTAAAATGGGCTTTAGGGACATTATTGACAATTTGGTGTTAACCCTAATTTGTTCCCTATATATACATGTGTTGCCTTGTTGGAAAAGAGGAGAGAATGAAAAAAAACTTAAGAGGAGTGAGTGCCGTTTGCCGTTATTTAGTTTTCTTCTTCATCCATTACTATTATTTCTTTTTCTTCATCGTTTACCGTTATTTCTTTTCCTTCATCTATTACTGTTGTTTCTTTTTCTTCATCTTTTACCGTTATTTCTTTTTCTTCATCTATTACTGTTATTTCTTTTTCTTTATCTATTACTGTTACGTTTATATATATATAATTTTTTAAATTGTTAGAGTTTATATATATAAGATTTTTGATCGAATTATGTCGATACGATGTTTGCACATTTGTGTGCATGACGCGTGACATTTGTGTTAGTTCGATCTGGTTGCGATGATCGCATTTTTGTGTGAGCAATAATACTATTTTTTTGCTTAATTTCTTTTTCTTTGCGATAAATTTTGTTTCGTCCGATTTAGATCTGGTTGCGATGAGCGCATTTCTGCGTTAGCAACATTGTTGGGTTATTTGGCACATTTAAAATTCATTATTGCTTTATTATTATTATTATTATTATTATTATTATTATTATTATTATTATTATTATTATTATTATCATTATTTATTATTATTATCATTATTATCATTATTATTACCATTATTATTATTATTGTTATCATTAATTTATTAAAATTTGTTATAATATAAAAATCTGTTTTTTAAAATAAATAACATTAACATCTTTTCCAAATTAATATGAAAACCTATTATTTTTAAGAAAAAACTTTTTTTAGATAAATTTAAAATAATAACTAAAATCTTTTTTTTTAAAATAATAACTAGAACCGTTATTTATTTTATTTTATTATTGTTCAATTCAAATTTCATTATCATATTGTATCTGCTCCTCTCATGTAACCTCGCGAACTTAACAATCGCTCTTAAAATTCTGCCTTTAAATTTCTGCTTGCATGGTTTAAATTATGACATTATCTCTCTGTTTGCATGATTCAATTATCTCACGCGTTTACTATTATTTCTGTCACATTGCACACATCCGAAGGTTAGGTCTAACTGTTTGGCCGCCGCGCCAATAGTCCGTAAAACTTCACACATTCAATTTCAAATCCTCAAAACTACAAACTACAAACCCTAATTTTCACAAATGCCTCGCCGCAGGCAAAATTACAATTTTACCCTTAGCATTAGGTCAAAGAGCCGCCGCGCTCATTTTAGGGTTTCCCGCCGTGGAATCCCTAATTTAACCCTAATTACAACTTAACATTTCAACGTAGAGATTTGGAGTTTCTACACTCCACGTAAGCGTGTCCTTAAGATGCGTTTATTCCCCTTGAGACCTTGACCACAGTCAAGAAGTTTCTAACCTCCCTATTGAGGGGAACTACGATTACTCTGATTCCACTCCCGTAAGGATACGTAGGCACAAGATGCGATGTCTTGCCGAGTAAACTTAGAATTAACCCCCTTTATTATTTATTATTGCTTATTTATATTTTATTTATCTTTGCTATTTAATTATTTTGCTTATTATTTTGTAATTGTTTCTTGGATGTAAAGTTGTTTAATTATTTAATTATTATTATGGTTAGTAATTAGGGAGTGTAACAACATGTATGTAATATTAAAATAAATTTAGATCACTTTTAAATAAAGATAATTAAAATAAACACGTCACACACGTAAGTCGATTTTAATCGCCGTCTCACTTCCTAAGGATATCCCTCAAGTTGCCTACGAATAATGGTTAAGTGGGGTGTATAAAGCAAGTCCCTCAAATAGAAAAATCATCAAAGTCCCTTATGGTTGCCTTTACGAATCGAGTCCCTTTCGAAAAATGATGATGGTCCCTTATATGTGCTTATTACATCCCACAATGGCCTTCAAAGTCAAATTGTCCCTCACATATCCCTTAACATCCAAAGTAAGGAATACCTACTCCATTATAGTAGGGATAGTCTTACTAAAGGAAAGAATGAAGAATGAGAAAGACCTTTAAACATTAGGGTAGGTTACTCCTAGGTGCTTGCTCACTTCAAAACTGTTTCACACTTAAACAAATTTTCAACAAGTTTTCAAACAAGTTCTTAACACATCCTTACATGGATTATTTATTAACTATTCTGAAAATTTTCTATTCACACACTACACTTTCAAAACAATTCAAAAGTGAGCTTAAGTACCTAAGAGCCCATGGATAACCATGGATGAAAAGGGTGCTAACACCTTCCCTTTTCATAACCTACCCCCCGGACCCAAAATATTCTCTAAGGTCTTTCCTGTTCTTTTATAACCTTTCCTTATGGATAAAATAAAAGTCGGTGGCGACTCTTGCTATCCGCAACATTGTTTAAAGTCAGTTCTCCCACCGTGTTACAGAACTGGCGACTCTGCTGGGGACCTATTTAAGAGGGGTACCCTTAGGAATTAAGATCACTTTAAATTGTTTGCCTTGTTTGCTTTATTATTATATTGTTGGGGTGCTCTTATGTGTGAAAGGTCCTAACCCGGATCTAGTGTACCTTAGGTAAATGGCAATAGACCAAGGAAACTGTACGACGTATATCGATACGGTTGATCTGGTGGCCATAGTTAGTGCGACTTCTTGGTTGGTGCTTATATTCCTTAAGTCAAGTTGAGGATAATATTGAGGATGCCATATGTTGTCAATGCACTAACTGACTTTTAGAACCCTAGTTAACTCATCTTGGCCTTTAGAAAGTAGTGAGGTAACCGGCTTTGGTGCAGACTGAAGTTGGTTGACACTCGATACTACGCTCATTGAGATCTTAAACTTGGAGGGTTTTGGTTGGCAAGTAAGTTGCCTTCTGAACAACCACCCTTGTGAAGGATCAATGATATTGAGATCCCTTAGAACCTGGTTACTTTTGTAGGACAGGATGAACCATCTAACTTCAGGGGAGGGTACTTGCCTTTGAACCTCATGCAAGCCTTTAAACCTAGGGCTATGGTGTGACTTGTTTGTGTGTGCCACATGTTTGTGATTGAGCATGACATCATGACATCATCATGCATCATAAGCATATCATTTTCCCTAACCATTTCAAGGACCAAAGGATTTATCTTTGTTCTTTGTTGCAGGTCATGGCTTCTGCTCGTAGAAACACCATCAGGATCAACTTTGTAGGGATACCTGCTAAGCTCAAGGAGTTGGTTTCCCTAGTGCCTGATCATTCCCAGTTCAACAAGAGACATGGTCACTTATTGGACCTAGTTACTTCAGGGTTCAGTGAAGACATGATGAGTGTGCTGTTTCAGTTCTTTGACCCTAAGCACCATTGCTTTACATTTCCTGATTATCAGCTGGTTCCAACCATGGAGGAGTTCTCTAAACTTCTGGGTATACCTGTTCTTGATCAGAAGCCATTCACAGGCTTAGAGAAGGAGCTTAAACCAGAAGTTATTGCTGCAGCTCTACATCTGAAGAAGTCTGACATTGTTCTAGAGACGAGAAGTGGAGTTAAAGGTATTCTTGCCAAGGTATTAGTGGATAAAGCTCAAATGTTCTTGAAGGCTATGAGCTACGATGCTGTTGAGGAGATCTTAGCCTTATTGATTTATGGCTTAGTGTTGTTCCCCAATCCTGATCAGTTCATAGACGTTCATGCCATCAACATATTCCTGAGTCACAATCCAGTGCCTACCTTACTTGGAGACATCCTACATTCTCTTCACACCCGTACTACAAGGACAAGAGGAACTTTGATGTGCTGCATACCTTTACTTTCTAGGTGGTTTATTTCTCACCTTCCTCGCTCAGTAATGAAGAATGAGCAAGGGTTCAGATGGTCCAAGAGGATCATGTCACTTTCTCACTCAGACATCCATTGGTGCTCCAGATCTATGGAGAATGTCACCATCATTGACCGTTGTGGGGAGTTTCCTAATGTGCCACTTCTAGGCATAAGAGGAGGCATCACCTACAACCCATCTCTAGCTTTACGACAGTTTGGTTACGCCCGGAGCGATGGTCCACATGACATGTTGATTCAGGGCATTGTGTTTGATTACGACAACGATCTTCAGGGTTACCACCAGAGATTCATACGAGCTTGGGGAAAGGTAAACAGGATTGACAGCAAGACACTGGAGCCTAAGTACACCATTCCTATGGAGGCTTATCTCAGATGGGTACGATTTCGTGCTCAGACACTCATGATGCCATATCCTGCCATCCTACCAGTTACCATGGAACCTGTTGCTGAAGGAGACACAACTTATACCATCCTTCACCCAGACATGCCTACTGATATGGAAGACTTGCAGAGATCATGGATCCAACTGAAAGAGAAAAGGGATACTTTCGAGGCTCATTACAAAGCAAGCCAAGCAAGGATCCTAGAGCTAACAAAGCTACTTCATGAGGAACGAAACCTCAACTCATACCTCAACACCAAGAGGAAACGTCCATGGGAGACTTAAAACCCCATCTTTTGTACTTATTTCGTTTTCATTTTTTGTAAGCCTAAAAGGCAAAACAAGTTATTACTAATAAAAAGTTACTTTCTTGTTTGTTTAAGCAAATTTAAATCCTGCGGTCCTTGAAAACATTGCATATGCTGACTTAGCCCCCACTCGCATGCAGCTTCAAAGCATGTCTATGGGTGCCAAAGAAAGCTTTAAGGAGTATGCTCAGAAGTGGAGAGACTTAGCTGGAAGAGTTCAACCCCCTTTGACTGATAGGGAGTTGGTTGATATGTTCATGTGTACGCTGAATGGTCCGTTTTACAGTCATCTCATTGGAAGCTCATCATCTGGCTTCACTGAGTTGATCATGACAGGAGAGCGAGTAGAGAATGGTATCGAGAGTGGTAAGATCCAAGTGGGCACTTCTTCATCAGGTGCTGCAAAGAAGCCTCCCACTGGGAAGAAAGAATCTAATGATGTGTATGGTCAGCCTGATCGTAACAGAAGGCATCAGTCTGTTAGTGCAGTTCATATTTCAAATCCAACTCCGGCAACAACAGAGCAGCCTCAAGGCAACCAACAGAGGGCTAGAAGACAGTTCACGAAGATCAACATGTCAATGGCTCAGGCATTGCAACACTTGTTGAAGGCTGAACTTATTACCCTGAGGGAGGCCCCTCAGAATCCCAATGTTACCTCTCCCAAGTACAATCCCAATGCACGATGTGCATATCATTCAAACTGTCCAGGACATGATACTAATAACTGCTGGGTCTTGAAGAACAAAATTCAGGATATGATTGATGCTGGAGAAATTGAGTTTGATCCACCAGGTACTCCAAATGTGATTACAGCTCCAATGCCAAATCACGAGAAGACTGTCAACGCCATTGATGAAGATATTGATGAAGATCTGCATGTCTATTCAGTTATGGAGTTGAGCACACCATTGTCTGTTATCAAAAAGAGGTTAGTACAAGCTGGGATCTTTCCAGGTTGTCATGAAGATTGTATATATTGTACCTATAAGCCGGATAGTTGCTTCATTTTGAGAGATGGGATTCAACATCTCATGGATAAATATACTATAGTGTTTGAAAGAAGACCAGCATCTGTAGAAAGTATGGTGGATCATCTGACTCAGGGTAAGAAGATTGAAGAGGTTGACATGGTTGACAAAGTACCACTAAGAATCACTTCAAAGGGTCCCATTAAAATCACTCATCAGGGCCCAATCAAGATTACTGCTGAAGGTCCTGTGAAAGTTGTTGCTGAAGCCAGAGTAGCTCCTCTGATCATTACCACTCCTGGTCCTATTCCTTATACATCTGACAAAGCTGTGCCTTGGCACTATGGGTCTGATGTTTACATCCATGGTGTCAAGCAGGAGCCTTTACCTGATATGCCTGTCGACATTGATAATATTGCTGGATCTAGCAAGATCACTCGTAGTGGAAGAGTCTTCTCTCCTCCAGTTGCTTCTAAGAGTGCAGTTACTCCTGCTGTTACTTCCACCACTGATGCTCGGGGCAAGGGTCCTGTTATTGAGCCTGTATCTACTGATGTGCCAGCTGCTGATGACCTCTCTAAGCAGATGGAAGAAGTATTGAAAATCATTCGCAAGAGTGATTATGATATTGTTGATCAGCTGGGGCATACTCCCTCAAAGATTTCTATGCTCTCCCTGTTATTATGTTCTGAGGCTCATGCCAAGTCATTGATCAAGTTTCTAAAGATGGCTCATGTACCCAGTGCAATTTCTGTGGACCAGTTTGAGAATTGTGTTGCGCACCTGACCTATGACAACGGGTTAGGATTTTCTGATGCTGACTTGACCCCGGCCAAGAGGGATCATAACAGGGCCTTGCATATTTCAATTGAATGCAGGGGCACTACCCTGTCTCATGTGCTGATAGACAATGGTTCCTCTCTGAATGTGTTGCCTAAGGAAGTCCTGAACAAGCTGAGTCCTGAAGATACGGTATTGAAGCCCAGTAATATTGTGGTAAAGGCTTTTGATGGTTCTAGAAGAGTAGTGCATGGGGAAATTGATCTTCCAATCAAGGTTGGCTCTCAGGTGTTTACCGCTACATTCTATGTGATGGATATTCGTCCTTCGTACTCATGTCTGCTTGGTCGTCCCTGGATCCATGGGGCAGGTGCTGTGACCTCCACATTACATCAAAAGTTGAGATATCCGGTGAATGGAAAAGTTGTTACTGTCTTTGGAGAGGAAGAATACTTTGTCAGCCATGTAAACACTTTCAAGTATCTGGAAGTAGAAGGTGAATACATTGAAACTCCATGTCAGTCATTTGAAGTGGTTCCCTGGGCTGTTAAGGATTGTGTGACTCCTCCTGCTGTGAAGAAGGTTCCTGTGGTCATCAGAAACCCTCCAACAATGGCAATGGCCTCCCTCAATGATGCAAAAGCTGTGGTGGAAGAAGGTGGTTGTACTATTTGGGGTCAGCTTCCTGATATGCCATACAAGTCTGACAAGTTTGGTTTGGGTTTCACTGCAGAGTCCCAGAAGGCTATTCGTCGTGCTCGTGCTGTTCGTATCACCAATCAAGGGGTTATCAATGCTGTGGGAGATCAAGATGAAGACTACAACTTGGAGGCATGGATTTTTTCTACTGTGGGTGCTGGACTCAATAATTGGACAGCTGAAGATGTTATCCCTATCTCCTTTAGTCAGGAGTAAATACTATTACTGTGTTATGTTTTTAAATTTATAATTTCTGGAACAATTAAAACTTTCAAGCCATGTGCCTTACCCGGGGCACAATGGTGTGCTTGTTACGGGTTTTCATTTCATTTGCATACTTCATTCAATAAAATCAGTGGACGTTTCGTTTTCGTAAATATTGTGTTCCTTGTCTTTCTTTTTCCTTTTATTTTTGCTTTATCAGCTATGTGTTCTTACACACACCCACGTCACTAAAATGCAGATCCTCATCCACTCTGGATCCAGTTGATAACAGTTCTACTATTGCCAATTACAATTTCGAGAATCCGATCTATCAAACTGAAGACGGAAACGAGGACGATTGTGAAATACCTGTAGAGCTTGCTAGGTTGTTACAACAAGAAGAGAAAGCTATACAGCCACATGAAGAGCCAGTCGAAGTTGTGAATCTGGGAACTGAAGAAAACAGAAAAGAGGTCAAGATAGGGGCTGATTTAGAGGACAGTGTCAAGAGCAGGTTGATTCAGATGCTACGTGACTATGTGGAGATCTTTGCTTGGTCTTATGAAGATATGCCAGGGTTGGATACAGACATTGTGGTTCACCGTTTGCCAGTGAAAGAAGATTGTCGTCCAAAGAAGCAGAAGGTTCGTCGTATGCGTCCTGAAATGTCAGAAAAGATCAAAGCAGAGGTAATGAAACAATTCAATGCAGGGTTCTTGGCCGTAACTTCTTATCCTCAGTGGGTTGCAAATGTGGTACCAGTTCCTAAGAAAGATGGTAAGGTACGTATGTGTGTAGACTACAGAGATCTGAACAAGGCTAGCCCTAAAGATGACTTTCCACTTCCTCATATTGATATTCTGGTAGACAACACTGCTCAGCATAAGGTATTCTCTTTTATGGATGGTTTCTCTGGTTACAATCAAATCAAGATGGCACCTGAAGATATGGAGAAGACTACATTTGTGACACAGTGGGGCACCTTTTGCTATAAGGTAATGCCATTTGGTTTGAAGAATGCAGGGGCAACATATCAGCGTGCTATGGTGGCTTTGTTTCATGATATGATTCATCATGAGATAGAGGTATATGTGGATGATATGATAGCCAGGTCTCAGAATGAAGAACAACATCTTGATCATCTGCACAAGTTGTTTGAGAGGTTGAAGAAATACAGGTTGAGATTAAATCCAAACAAGTGTACTTTTGGAGTTAGATCTGGAAAGCTCTTGGGTTTCATTGTCAGTGGAAAAGGTATTGAAGTGGATCCTGCAAAAGTGAAAGCTATACGAGAGATGCCAGCTCCCCGTACTGAGAAGGAGGTTAGAGGTTTCTTGGGACGATTGAACTACATTGCAAGATTTATTTCCCAATTAACTACCATCTGTGAGCCAATCTTCAAGTTGTTGAGGAAAGATCAGGTGATGGAATGGAATGATGAGTGCCAGACTGCCTTTGATGAAATCAAGAGATATTTGCTAGAACCTCCAATTTTAATGCCACCAGTTGATGGAAGACCCTTGATTATGTATTTAACAGTATTAGACAACTCAATGGGGTGTGTATTGGGGCAACATGACGAGTCTGGTCGAAAAGAGCAGGCAATATACTACCTTAGCAAAAAGTTTACCGACTGTGAAACAAGATACTCACTGCTCGAGAAAACTTGCTGCGCTTTGGCATGGGCTGCTCGCCGACTAAGACAGTATATGTTGACCCATACTACCTTGTTGATTTCGAAGATGGATCCAATCAAGTACATATTTGAGAAACCTGCTCTCTCCGGAAGAATTGCAAGATGGCAAATGATCTTGACGGAATATGATATACAGTATACCACTCAGAAGGCCATTAAGGGGAGTGTTGTTGCTGATCATTTGGCTCATCAAGCAGTAGATGATTACCAGTCAATGAATTTTGAGTTCCCTGATGAAGACATTATGTCTGTTACCAAAGAATCTGGACAATATGACAGACCTGAACAAGGATCCCGATGGACTATGGTTTTTGATGGTGCCTCCAATGCACATGGTAATGGTGTTGGTGTTGTGATTAGCTCCCCTGAAGGTTGTCATACCCCGATTACTGCCAGACTTTGTTTCTATTGTACCAATAACATGGCTGAGTATGAGGCATGTATCATGGGTATGCAAGTTGCTATTGATATGAAGATTCAGTTCCTTGAGGTGTATGGAGATTCAGCTCTGGTAGTAAGTCAGATTAAAGGAGATTGGGATACAAAGCATGATAATCTCATTCCTTACAGAGAACATGTGTTGTCTTTGATCCCACATTTCAAAGAGATTACTTTTGGACATATTCCACGAAGAAAGAATCAGTTGGCAGACGCATTGGCCACCATGGCATCTATGTTTGAGATCAGCTGGGATGATGAAGCTCCCAAGATTACCATTGATAGATTTGAGAAGCCTGCATACTGCAATGAGATTGACACTGAAGGGGCAGAGGAGAAGCCTTGGTTCTATGAAGTGAAAAACTATCTTGAAGCTCAGGAGTTCCCTGAAGGGGCATCTGTCAAAGATAGGAAGTTCCTGAGAAGGTTTTCTGCTAAGTTCTTTCTGAGTAATGGCGTTCTGTATAAGCGTAATCATGATTCAACTATGCTTCGTTGTGTGGATAAGAAGGAAGCTACAGAAATTATGGAAGAGATGCATGATGGGACCTTTGGCACTCATTCTAGTGGTCATACCATGGCAAAGAAGATTTTGAGAGCAGGTTACTATTGGTCTACCATGGAAGCTGATTGCTATCAACACTCCAGAACATGTCACAAATGTCAAATCTATGCTGATAAAGTACATGTACCTCCATCTCCATTGAATGTGTTGACTGCTCCTTGGCCCTTTGCCATGTGGGGCATTGATATGATTGGTGAGATCAAGCCTACTGCTTCTAATGGGCATCGTTTCATCCTGGTTGCTATTGATTACTTCACAAAGTGGGTAGAGGCAGCTTCATTTGCATCTGTGACTAAGAATGTTGTGGCTCGGTTCATTAAGAATAATCTCATATGTAGGTATGGTATCCCTGAAAGGATTATCACTGACAATGGCTCTAATCTGAACAACACTATGATTACTGATCTCTGTACGCAGTTCAAGATTAAGCATCACAACTCTTCCCCGTATCGTCCAAAGATGAATGGGGCAGTTGAAGCTGCTAATAAGAACATTAAGAAGATTGTACAGAAGATGACTATTACTTACAAGGATTGGCACGAGATGTTACCATTTGCTCTGCATGGTTATCGTACTACAATACGTACTTCAACAGGGGCAACCCCATTCTCCTTAGTCTATGGTATGGAAGCAGTTCTGCCTATTGAAGTTCAGATCCCCTCCTTGAGAATTATGAAGGATGCAGGCTTGGATGAAGATGAGTGGATTCAGACTCGACTTGACCAGATAAATTTGATTGATGAGAAAAGGTTAGCAGCAGTTTGTCATGGCCAGATGTACCAGAAACGGATGATCAAAGCTTTTAACAAGAAGGTTAAGCCAAAGGTATATCAGGCTGGTGACTTGGTAATCAAGCGTATCATATTACCACAGGGTGATCCTAGGGGCAAGTGGACTCCAACATATGAGGGACCATTTGTAGTCAAGACAGTGTTCTCAGGAGGTGCCATGATACTGACTACAATGGATGGTGAAGACTTCCCACAACCTGTAAACGCAGACATAGTTAAAAAATACTACGCATAAAAAGAGACCCGCTAGGTTGACAGGCCTAGGCAAAAATAAGGGCATCCCGGCAAACCAAAAGGGTTTGGGCAAAAATTAGGGATATATATATAAAAAGATGTACACCCGGCAAGTCGAAAACCTGAAAAGGCGGCTTGGGCAAAAAAGGGTATCCCGGTGGATTGAAAACCTGAAAGGGCAATCCAGGCAAAAGTTAGGGATTAAAGCGTATGACTATGTCTCGTTTGGATCACTCATGAAACTGCAACCAGTTGTACTACTTACTCAAGCTCAAACAGATAAAGCTCAATCCAATCGTTTCCGTCTCAACAGCAAGAAGATGAGATACTTGAGTGGCAATAGTAGAATTGAAACTCAATAGGATTATTTCCCACATAGCTGATTCTTTTTGTAAAGCTTCATGACAAAATTCTCTTACTAGGGTTTATGTCTCCTTGTACAAACTTACCCGTGTATGGGTCACTTTTGATATAAATAAATTCCATCTTTTGAATCCAGATTCACTTTTACCCTATTTACATAAACGAAACGTCCATTGGTTGTGTTTGAATGTATGTATGCCTTTGAATATGATTGATGTTTACCAGAAACGCATGTATGCTTTTAATATGATTGATGTTTACCAGAAATGCATGAAAATGCAGTAACAGTATTTACTAAGGACGAACGAGGGAAGGATTTCAACGAAGCTTCGCCGGTTCATCTTTACAAGACAGTTACAAACCATCAGTAGGACTAATCCATTTTCACAAAGTCTAATCTCCCCTGGAATTTATATCCATCTCTTTTATCCTCATACGGATATACGGGAAATTACTTTCCAATAAGGGCACGATGAACGAAGACGGGATGTTATACTTATCCTACTATCAAACGAAAATGAAGGTTATCTATACCCTACTATCCCCAACAACGGGAGGTTATCTATACCTTGTTATCCCCAACAACGGGAGGTTATCTATACCTTGTTATCCCCAGCAGACGGAGGGTTATATATTCTTCAACAACGAATCGGGATTTATTTTCCTTGGCCAGCAGTTGTTATACAAGGATATCCAGACACTTCCAGCAGTGTCATAGCATACATACATCATTTACATCATACCATAACATATATGTCTATAGTACATTACCTAAGTGCATCATGTCATACATGCATACATAAAGCATAAACTAATGTTGTTATACAGAATGCTACCTTGTTTTCAGGTTAATTATCCAACAAACAATCTTATGATCTTTGGGACTGCTTTATTGTAACCTCAGGGTTACTTTATCCTCCTGATGAGCTTCTTATTACTTTGGGACTGCTTTATTGTAACCTCAGGGTTATTTTATCCTCCTGATAGCCTCTCATGACTTCAAGACTGCTTTAGAGCTACTGATTGCTCTATCCTCCTGAAATCATCCTATTACTTCAAGACTGCTTTAGAGCTATTCATTGCTCTATCCTCATGAGGTCATATTACTACTTCAAGACTGCTTTAGAGCTATTCATTGCTCTATCCTCCTGAAGCCATCTAATTATTTCAAGACTGCTTTAGAGTTATCCATTGCTCTATCCTCCTGAAATTACATTATTATTTCAAGACTGCTTTAGAGCTATCCATTGCTCTATCCTCCTGAAATCATTACTTCAAGACTGCTTTAGAGCTATTGATTGCTCTATCCTCCTGAAGACATATCACATTATTATTTCAAGACTGCTTTAGAGCTGTTGATTGCTCTATCCTACTGAAGCCATTCTATTACTTCAAGACTGCTTTAGAGCTATTGATTGCTCTATCCTCCTGAAGCCATTATTACTTCAAGACTGCTTTAGAGCTATTGATTGCTCTATCCTCCTGAGGTCAGATTTATCACTTCAAGACTGCTTTAGGGTTATCATTATTGATTGCTCTATCCTCATGAAGACATGCTGTTACATCAGTATTACTCCAGACTCCTGACAGTTCTCATTATACTACTGAAGAACTTTCCCCTAGTGGCATCTTTAAGCCCACTCAATCATGTTCAACCAACCATCAATATCACTCCATGCACTGGTGAGTGCAAATTTTTGGGCTTTTGTGTTCAATCCCCTTCAACCTTCCAGGTTACGACTGGCAAATATACCAATCTAACCCCTCAGGTTTCAGAAAATTGAACAGGGGCAGCTGTTGCACCCCAAAATTTGCCCTCACAATACAAGACTTTGTGTTCCAAGAAGGTTCACAAGGTTCACAAAATTCATAATTGGTCAGAAGAGTTGACAATTCCCTCAGACAATGCACCTCCTAAGCAGTGCATCCAAAACTAGGGTTTTGACTTTAATCAGGCTAAATGGACTTCCAAGACTTCAAGTGAGCTTCATAACATCTTATATGTGTATAAGAACCCCCATGTCAAGTTTCAAGACTTTTCTCAAAAGTTTGCTCAGTCAGATGATCAGATAAGTCAAAAGCAGTCAATGCAGTTAAAAGGTCAAACTGAGGTCAACTGTGGTCAAACCAAAGTCAAACTTCATGATTTTTTTTTGCCAACATCAAAGAGAGGTTGGGTAAATATCATATGGCATGCATTTTTTTTCTAAAAAGTAAAAATGGCACAATTGGCAGGAAGACATGTGTAAGGAGTTATGAGTGTGAGAGGTTGAGAGTTTGAATCTCACCTTTGTCACTTTTTTTTGTTTTTATTATTTTTACTCTAAATTTTTCTATCTTTCATTAAAAAAAATAACAAAAATAGTTTTTTATTATTATTTAATTATTATTTTCGTATTTTAATTAAATCATTTTTTAAAATATTATTTTTTTCACTTTTTTCTAAATTATTCATAAAAATATCCAAAAAATCATAAAATAAAAAATATTGAAAAAAATTTTGTTCTTTTTATAATATTTTTTATTTTAGGAATCAATAGGATTATTAGTTTTTATTTTAAGTTTATTTTAATTATTTTAAATTATTTAAATTTTATTTTTTCTTAACTAATTATTTAGTTTGGGCTTTAAAATGGGCTTTAGGGACATTATTGACAATTTGGTGTTAACCCTAATTTGTTCCCTATATATACATGTGTTGCCTTGTTGGAAAAGAGGAGAGAATGAAAAAAACCTAAGAGGAGTGAGTGCCGTTTGCCGTTATTTAGTTTTCTTCTTCATCCATTACTATTATTTCTTTTTCTTCATCGTTTACCGTTATTTCTTTTCCTTCATCTATTACTGTTGTTTCTTTTTCTTCATCTTTTACCGTTATTTCTTTTTCTTCATCTATTACTGTTATTTCTTTTTCTTTATCTATTACTGTTACGTTTATATATATAATTTTTTAAATTGTTAGAGTTTATATATATAAGATTTTTGATCGAATTATGTCGATACGATGTTTGCACATTTGTGTGCATGACGCGTGACATTTGTGTTAGTTCGATCTGGTTGCGATGATCGCATTTTTGTGTGAGCAATAATACTATTTTTTTGCTTAATTTCTTTTTCTTTGCGATAAATTTTGTTTCGTCCGATTTAGATCTGGTTGCGATGAGCGCATTTCTGCGTTAGCAACATTGTTGGGTTATTTGGCACATTTAAAATTCATTATTGCTTTATTATTATTATTATTATTATTATTATTATTATTATTATTATTATTATTATCATTATTTATTATTATTATCATTATTATCATTATTATTACCATTATTATTATTATTGTTATCATTAATTTATTAAAATTTGTTATAATATAAAAATCTGTTTTTTAAAATAAATAACATTAACATCTTTTCCAAATTAATATGAAAACCTATTATTTTTAAGAAAAAACTTTTTTTAGATAAATTTAAAATAATAACTAAAATCTTTTTTTTTTTAAATAATAACTAGAACCGTTATTTATTTTATTTTATTATTGTTCAATTCAAATTTCATTATCATATTGTATCTGCTCCTCTCATGTAACCTCGCGAACTTAACAATCGCTCTTTAAATTCTGCCTTTAAATTTCTGCTTGCATGGTTTAAATTATGACATTATCTCTCTGTTTGCATGATTCAATTATCTCACGCGTTTACTATTATTTCTGTCACATTGCACACATCCGAAGGTTAGGTCTAACTGTTTGGCCGCCGCGCCAATAGTCCGTAAAACTTCACACATTCAATTTCAAATCCTCAAAACTACAAACTACAAACCCTAATTTTCACAAATGCCTCGCCGCAGGCAAAATTACAATTTTACCCTTAGCATTAGGTCAAAGAGCCGCCGCGCTCATTTTAGGGTTTCCCGCCGTGGAATCCCTAATTTAACCCTAATTACAACTTAACATTTCAACGTAGAGATTTGGAGTTTCTACACTCCACGTAAGCGTGTCCTTAAGATGCGTTTATTCCCCTTGAGACCTTGAC
Organism: Lathyrus sativus; assembly: GCA_963859935.3. NCBI lineage: Eukaryota > Viridiplantae > Streptophyta > Magnoliopsida > Fabales > Fabaceae > Lathyrus > Lathyrus sativus. Next base: position 473,333,399 of record OZ012741.1, on the reverse strand, counting down.
CACAGTCAAGAAGTTTCTAACCTCCCTATTGAGGGGAACTACGATTACTCTGATTCCACTCCCGTAAGGATACGTAGGCACAAGATGCGATGTCTTGCCGAGTAAACTTAGAATTAACCCCCTTTATTATTTATTATTGCTTATTTATATTTTATTTATCTTTGCTATTTAATTATTTTGCTTATTATTTTGTAATTGTTTCTTGGATGTAAAGTTGTTTAATTATTTAATTATTATTATGGTTAGTAATTAGGGAGTGTAACAACATGTATGTAATATTAAAATAAATTTAGATCACTTTTAAATAAAGATAATTAAAATAAACACGTCACACACGTAAGTCGATTTTAATCGCCGTCTCACTTCCTAAGGATATCCCTCAAGTTGCCTACGAATAATGGTTAAGTGGGGTGTATAAAGCAAGTCCCTCAAATAGAAAAATCATCAAAGTCCCTTATGGTTGCCTTTACGAATCGAGTCCCTTTCGAAAAATGATGATGGTCCCTTATATGTGCTTATTACATCCCACAATGGCCTTCAAAGTCAAATTGTCCCTCACATATCCCTTAACATCCAAAGTAAGGAATACCTACTCCATTATAGTAGGGATAGTCTTACTAAAGGAAAGAATGAAGAATGAGAAAGACCTTTAAACATTAGGGTAGGTTACTCCTAGGTGCTTGCTCACTTCAAAACTGTTTCACACTTAAACAAATTTTCAACAAGTTTTCAAACAAGTTCTTAACACATCCTTACATGGATTATTTATTAACTATTCTGAAAATTTTCTATTCACACACTACACTTTCAAAACAATTCAAAAGTGAGCTTAAGTACCTAAGAGCCCATGGATAACCATGGATGAAAAGGGTGCTAACACCTTCCCTTTTCATAACCTACCCCCCGGACCCAAAATATTCTCTAAGGTCTTTCCTGTTCTTTTATAACCTTTCCTTATGGATAAAATAAAAGTCGGTGGCGACTCTTGCTATCCGCAACATTGTTTAAAGTCAGTTCTCCCACCGTGTTACAAAGTCCTTAGAATATAAGGTTGATTGAACTTTCTCAAAGCTCATGGACTCCTTTCCATACATGAGAGTTTCTTTGAAGTAAGCATGCGTTATGGGAAAAGCGCACAATAACAACAGTACTTGATCTTCATCATTGATCTTCAAATCAATATTTTCAGGATCAAGAATCATCTTGTTGAACATATCCAACTACTCTGCCAACACTTTGTCTTCACTCATCTTGAGTGATTACAAAGCTTTCTTCAGGTAGTGTTGATTCACCGTAGATTTGGTCATGTATAAACTTTCAAATTTCAACCATAACATTGACGACGTAGTCTCATTTGATACCTGTCGGAGAACCTTATTACTAAGGCTCAACAATATTGCATTGTGGGTTTTCTCTATCATGGTCGTCTTTTCAGATTCCGTTAACGCGACATTCATGGTTGCCTCTCCCTTCAGTGCTTCCAAAAAACCCTGCTAAACCAGTAGGGCTTTCATCTTCAAGCGCCACAGACCAAACTCGTTCACTCTGATGAACTTTTCAATCTCATACTTTGTTGACAACATCTTCCTCCATGCTCACTGCACCAATTTGTTGTGAAAAATGATACCTTTAAACAAAGTATAAATGGTTTCTTTATGATCAAGAAACACACAAGAGTTAGGGTTAACGGAAAAACAAGAAGAAGAACAACAAGGATTGGTTATAGCTGTTATTCTTTACTTTCTCTATCAGATTAAAAGTACTCAAGAATAACAAATAACCCTCTCACCCTAATTAGAATTTACCACACTTAAGATGAGAGACTAGTATGCTATTTATAATAAAACCTAACATACTAAACTAATGGGCTTTTTAACAATTACCCATTACAAGTTAACTTAGGCTACAATCTAACTTAAACAATTGGATCCTTAACACAAGACTCAATTCGACAACTACATACTAGAACACATTTCAACTATAGCATGCAGGTCTTCGATAATAACATGTGAGCAGACTTTGATGGCATGCTAAACCTTTGTCAACAATACTAGAGTTCGATCCAATATCTCATATTAAGGTTTGCCCACGGCGGCGAGAAACCTTGTATAATGGTGTTTTATGACGGTTTAGAGGGCATAGTCATGTGAGGTGAGAGAGTTTATGAATGTGCTTGATGCATAGGTATAAGCATATGAAATTAGGATCTCCTTTTCTCCCTATAGGGGAGGACTATTTCTAAAGGTCTTTTTGGGCCTATGGTTTTGGAAATCCTTAGGGGCAGTAACCGCTCCCCCATGGTTAAGGGAGAATGTTGACTACCTATTTCCCAGGGAGTCGTGGTGATACTCCCTATTACATAAATAACGAGAGATATTAATATTGTACATGCCATCTGTTCCAAAGGTGATCCTTCATGTTCTATGTGGGTGTCGCATAGGCTACATCACTCCGAGTGGGGATCCAGAAGTTTCCATTGTTTGGAACCCTCACATATATAACACTACAATTTTTAAAGGCCCTAACATGAGCGGGAGCTTTGTAGCCCCAGGAGAGGCGGCATCCATATGTCACCCTCCAAGAGGTCTCGTCTTACCCCTAGTACGTCTCACTCGCCCAATCAAGGGAAATGTGAGAAAAGACATCTCTTGGTCAGAGAAAAGTCAAGGTCATTAGCTAATCCACGCCCTCCCTAAAAAATAGAGATTCAAAGGTCTACCATTAATTGAGTGGATGATGATCATTCCCAAAGAAACTCTAGGCCCAAAGACCTTTATAAATACTTTTTCCCTAACGGATAAAAGGAGACTGATCCTAACTGAACCACATATCACATAATACATAGTCTCTCACCTCTCTTCAGCTAAACTTTCATATCGTAAAACTATCATGCAATATTTATTGCCACTGCAGACTAACCTTAACCATCCGAAACTTTTATAAACCTATTAAGGTCTCTGAATATCACATACTCTTGTAATGGAAGAAGGTGGTTCGCCAAGATTTCGCAATCATGTGCCTACGTACCCTCATAGTGCAATGAGGAAGTCAAAGCCTACGTAGTTTGGGGAACTAAGACGGAGAAAAAAAAGGAAACAAAGACGGTGTCAAAACTAAGAGCGAAAGGAAGAAAGCAAGACCTAACCGAGGATGCAAAATAAATGGTATCAAAACCAAGAAAGGAAAATAAACTTTGTCGAGGAACTCAAAAGAGATATGATAAATTCACTGGGGATAAAACAAAAGAGTGGTGTCAAAACGAAGAGGATAAAAGATAAGAATCGATGTAAATATAAGATCCACAAGAGACTCAGTGCATTAGCTGGCAGACAATGATCAACCGAAGAAAGATAAGAGTAAGACTATATAGGGAAGCAAGAGGTTTGTGTCAATAGGCGGATTATGATGAACCAGAAGAAAGAAAGAGTGTTGAAACAAAAGAAGGTGCTTGACTCTCTCGAGAACCCAGTGTGTTAACTGATAAGCAATGGTTAACCTAAAAGAGAAAGAAGTTGGTTTTAAACGATAGACGGTGATCAACCCAAAAGGACGGGTGTGGAACCAAGCAGAGGTTGTGACCCAAAGGACGGTACACCGACTGAACAAGTAGTACTTGACTGAAGGAAAGGTTATTTGAACCAAAAAAAGGCTACTAACCCAAAGGTGCGAGTGTTTTAACCAAAGAAAGGTTGCCAACTACAGGGGACTTTGGTGTTTAACAAACAGACTGTGATTAACCGAAAAAATGAATGATTAACCAAGAGAATGTGATTAACTCACGAGAGATTGGTTTTAACAGGCGGACTATGATTAACCAGAAGAAGGTGATTAACCCAAAGAAAACTCAGTATGTCAACAGAAGAACTGTGGTTAACTGACAAAATAGAAAATTGGTGTTTTGACTGATAGGCAGTGATTAACCAAACAAAAAGGGGAGACAACCAAGAAAAGGTTACGAACTTTGCTAGGGACTCGATATTTGAAAGCCAGAATGTGCTTAACCGAAAAAAATGATTGACTTCGCTAGGAAAGAATAAAATTTGGCTTTAACCAAAGAACGGTTGACTAGCCAAAGAAGGGGTGATTACAACTCTTTTGAGAAATCAAAGAATAGATTGGCCAAAAGAGAAAGGAGTGTTGAATCAAAAGGAGGAACTCAAACCAAGAGACAAAGATTAGGGCGTAAGTGATCAAAGATCAGGAAACACCACATCTTGGGAATAAAGGTGACTTATCCCAGATATAAGGGACATACGCCCTTTCCCCAAAATAATCGGAATAAGGATAAGACAGACTCCTATCCTCATTCCTTCTCTAGAACCCAAAGTGTAATGCGAAACTCAGACAGAGTAATGGTGCAAGTTGTATAGTGCTCCAATGCGTTATGCAGAACTTCGACTCCGTGGGGGAATGAGAGAACAAGGCTCTAAAAGATCTAAATGAAAAGAAAGAGGGGAGATCAACTAATCGAAACAAGGTTTCGATCAATTAACCAAAAGGGACTGAACAAGTCGAAAGATCGTCAAAGCAAACGTGCAGATTATTGATTATACAAAATTAAGTTCATTCAAAAGAAGAAAAAACTTAGTGCAATCAAGAAGAAATTGCAATGGCAGCAACGCACATCAATTAGCATGCAATACTAATCATGTTATCATGTGAATAAAAGTGCAAGAATGATCATGATCATACAACTGTCACAAAATGCAAATAATCGAGATCGATAGATTGCATATTGAAAATTTTCATACATGCTTCCAACATAAGTTAAAAAGCTCATAAAACATCCCTAAATATCAAGTATGTCAAGCCAATGAATTTAAATGAGGAAAGAATAGCAAACAAGCTTGAAAATAGGCAAAAAATGACATTATGTTACAATGGTAATCGATTACCACATGCAGGTAATCAGTTACCTACTTGAAAATTGCAAAACCACGTGAAAAATAGGCAGGGTAGTTGATTACCCATATATAGGTAACCGATTACCACTATAACACTGGCAAAAACAACTTTTCAAAAAGCACTTCCAACAACTAAACACTTATCCAATCATCCACATGTTCTAGTAGGCATTTGGACACGAAATTACATCAATTAGGAGCAATTAACCATCAATTAAAAGCATTAAACATTAAGATCAAACAATCACATGATTAATCAACACCAAAAAGTTATCGAAACTACATCGTAAACGCGCGAAAGTAATCAAAAATAGTAAATCAAGTGCGAATTACCAACCTGCAAGACGAATGATTGCCTTGGTGATTGTTGTTATGGATATGTGATAATAATGATCAAAGAAAACCAGAGAAATATGAATTTGCAACGGAATCGTAGCGAAACCGAGCAAAATGCGACGAAATCTCCAAATACGAATTTGCATTGAAGAAACTCGAGATAGTTGCTTGATTTGAAGCAAAAGCTAATAAAACTCCAGAAAACCAAGTAGTATTGCAAGATAGTGGAGGTTAAGCTGGAGAGAAAAGCACTTCCAAGGTGGAAGTTTCTACTCTTTAATGGTGAATTTGAGCTCTAGTGTGGTTTTGGGAAGAAGATGAAGATGAATGTAAAGAATTCGTAGAAAATTCAAAGAGAATTGAGAGAAATGAGAGTGTGAAAAGTGAAAATTTAGAGAGAATTATGAAAAGGCTTGAAGGTCCTTGTGAAATGGTGAATATTTGTTTATATAGAGTGGAGTTTTTGAGTTGCTAGGTTTGGAAAGTGCTTTGGAGTTTGCTTTTGAACTATCCTTGGAGCTAGTTGCACTTGACTCACAGAGTCGGAAGTTAACTCAGTTAATTAGGTAGTTAACTCAGTAGCAATCCCAATGCAAGTTCAAATAAAAGGGTTCTCATGCTTGAAAATGAAGTTACATGGTGATCTTGATCCAAATTGATGTATTTAAGTAAATGCTTTAGAATGTCTTGAAAGGTCTTGAACTGTCTAGAGATGTCTAGAATGTTCCACACAATGCTAGAACCAAGTAGACCCTTAAAAGGTAGATGGAAAGTTGTTGTCATAAAAAACGCAGCAAAATCTACTTTTTTGCACAGTGTAATCGATTACCCTACTTTGCCTAGCAAAGTGGTAATCGATTACCATAGGAAAAACTTGTCCATTTTGCTTGAAAATGATGTTGTGGCCATGATTCCAATTTTCGACTTTTTGCTTTGATGAACAGACATAGAAACCCCTGTTTCGTGCTTGTAACGATGATGTGATGTGTTTGTGAGGATGTAATTAATCAGGCTTGGAAAACCTGAATGTTCCTGCAACAAAAACCATATAGAAAAAGTGCTAATGTGTATGCCAGCAATACGAATGCTCATGCTTATGCAAAAGGCAAAAAAGGAGGTCAAATTCGGGTTAGGACAACTGCCCTTATTTGATCTTCTTGGACCTGAATGTTTGAATTGCGCCAACTTTTCGGTTATTCAAGGTGGAAAGAGATTAAATAAAAGAGTAGCTCAAAAATTTGGTCGACGACGACAAAAGATGGTAAGGTGAAAGTGCAAAGATCTGTTCAAGAGAATGGTTTGGCTGAGATCCGCTAGAGAGATAAGTCAGTCAAGAGTGAGTTGCTTGATGCATATGCTATGTATGCTTGATCATACATGATGCTTGATATCATGTTATGCAACGATATAGATTGAGCTGTTGTGTGAAAGGAAGGAAGAGATTGTAGCAAAATGAACTCAACATCCTCAACTAGGGAAAAGAAATCCATGGATGACGCCGCTGCCGCTGGGGAAAGAGCATAGAGATCTCAGAACTCCAGGATATTACCAATATTATTGCTGGAGATGAAGGAACCTTCCAACTGTAGCTAACTTCGTCTGAGGAATGAAGGAACTGTTGGTGCTATTCAAATAACCGACTCTTCTTGGGGAAGAACAAAGTCAGAATGATTTTTATTGTGTGAGACAAAAGAAAACCAAAACACTACCGCTGTTGGGTATTGACAAATTTGATCTGTTGAGGAAGTTGCAAGGAATCCCGCTCTTGCTGGGAGAAGAGCAAACATGTCTCTATTTGGGGAAATCATGGTTCTGCTGGGGAAATGAAAGGTGAATAACCCTTCCAAAGAACCCTAACGGTACCTGTTAGGGATCAAACTTGTAATGGAGACTACCGATCATCCCTTAAGGATTTATGTTAAAGCATGCAATTCATAATGCTTTCCTGATTGATTTATCTTTTTATTATTCTCAACACTTTATAGTATTATGTGATCACAAATAATCGTTTATTTTGCAAACAAAATACTGAAAAGCGACAAATGAGAAATCAAAAGATGAATTTTATTGAATATGAAAAATATTTGTATATAAGGTGTGTACAAGGATGCAAAAATTCTTGATAAGGAAATTTACAATAAATTGAAAAAAAAATTAAATGGCAATGGGAAATTAGATTTTGCACTGACTACAATATTGGCCACCATCCACTGTAAGTGTTGGTTCCAACACTTTGCGTCTGTTGGTGATGATTTGACTGATCATTTCCCATCTGATATCCAAGTATGATGAAGATAGGCTTAAGTGTTCACAGTCAAATGCCTTTATCCCTAATTTTTGCCTGAACATTTTTATATTATTTTTTTCGTCCACCGGGATACCCATTTTTGCCTAAGTCTCCCTTTCAAGTTTTCAACTTAGCGGGCTATTATTATCTCTTTTTTTTGTTTTGTCCCTAACTTTTGCATGGACATTTTTTTTGTGGTCCATCGGGACGCCCATTTTTTCCTTTTGTCCTTGCGAATGTCAACCTAGCGGGCTCTTTATTCATCATTTTTTTTCCTGGCATAATATTTTTTGACTATGTCGGAGTTCATGGGTAGTGGCAACTTCTCCCCATCCATGGTGGTGAGGATCAGGGCTCCGCCTGAGAAGGCCTTATTGACAACAAAGGATCCTTCGTAATTGGGAGTCCACTTGCCGCGTGGATCCGAGTGAATGGAAGAATACCTCTTGAGCACGAGTTCTCCTGCATGAAGCGCTCGAGGGAAAACTTTCTTGTTAAAAGCTCGTTTGAGACGTCTCTGATATAATTGATCGTGGAAAATAGCTGTCAGGCGCTTTTCTTTGATGAGATTCAGCTGATTGTATTTGGATTGGACCCATTCAGCTTCATCAAGATTTGTTTCCATGATGACTCTGAGCGAAGGAATTTCAACTTCAATAGGTAGAACATCCTATATACCATACACAAGCGAATACAGAGTTGCCTCAGTGGAAGTACGAACTAAAGTTTTGTAGCCATGTAATGCGAAGGGAAGCATTTCGTGCCAATCCTTGTAAGTCTTGACCATTTTCTGGATAATCCTCTTGATGCTTTTGTTTGCTGCTTCGACAGTGCCATCATCTTGGTTCGATATGGTGATGAGTTATGGTGTTTGATCTTAAATTCTTGACACGACTCCTTCATCATCTTGTTGTTCAGGTTGCTTGCATTGTTAGTGATAATACTGCTAGGAATACCATAGTGACATATTATCTCTTTCTTGATAAATCTGGCAACCAGTGTAACATTTGCGTAAGAAGCATCTTTAACCCACTTGGTGAAATAGTCAATAACAACTAGAATAAAGCGATGACTGTTGGAAGCCTTCGGCTCGATCATTCCAATCATATCAATACCCCACATAGAGAAGGTCCAAAGAGAAGTCAGAACATTCTATGGAGTTGGTGGCACATGGATCCTGTCACCGTAGATCTGGAATTTGTGACATATTTTGGTAAAGTTATAACAATCTACTTCCATTTTCTTCCAATAATAACCAGTTCAAAGGATCTTCTTAGCCATAGTAGGCCATTTTGCATGTACACTCTCACAACCTTCATGTATGGTCCTTATGATTATATCTGCTTTGTGACTATCCACGCATCTGAGCAACACAGAATCATAATTCCTCTTGTACAGTATACCATTACTCAAGAAAAACTTGGCGCAGAGCCGTCTGGGAGCTTTCTTGTTAGTGATAGTGATACCCTCGGGATATCCCTATTTTTCCAGATATCTTTTGATATCGTAGAATCAAGGCTTGTCGTAAGACTCGTCCTCGATTACTAAGCAGTGTACTGGTTCGTTTAAATGATCAATATGGATAGAAGGAGCTTCGTTCTTCCACTTGACTTTGAACATGGATGCCAGGGTGGTAAGAGCATCAACTAATTGATTTTATTCCCTAGGAATATGATGGAAAGAGATTTCATCAAAATAGAGAATCAATTTTGTGATGTGTTTTTGGTATGGAACCAGCTTGGAACCCTGAGTCATAAAGTTTCCTCTGACTTGGCCAATCACCAAGGCAGAATCTCCATAGACTTCGAGAATCTTGATTTTCATGTCAATTGTCGCTTCAATACTGTAGATGCATGCTTTATATTCAGCCATATTGTTGGTGCATTCAAAGCATAATCTGGCGGTGAAGGAAAGATGAAAACCTGTCGGAGAGATGAGGACAACACCAACTCCACGATCTTTAGCATTGGCGGCATCGAATGTAACACCCCAAATTCTTAGAATATTTATTTAAATATGAATATTCATATTTTTGGTGGTTGGTGTGAATATTGGAAATTATGGAGTTTTGAGTTATTTATTTAAATAATAGTATATAATATGAATATATTTGGTATCATTATTAATTTAAATAAATATAAGTTAATTTAAGGGAAAAGTGGACATTTGAGGAGGATCTAGTGAGGGTGAAATTAGAAAGCTCATTTTAAAGGCCTATAGTTAGGTTTAACAAAAAGGGATTTTGAGAGAATTAGAATTCATTCTTGTTAGACTGTGAAAAGGGAATAAATAGAGGTCAGAGCTCTGAGGAAGAGGATTGAGGCAAAAGCTTCGCGAGGTTTCCAAGAATCAAGGAGAAAGGCTTAAAGTCAGCAATTAAGGTATATGGAGTATTACCTTCATTGTTTTCAATATATGATTCAATGTATTTAAAGCCGATTTAAGGATTTAGAAGGTTTTTGAGTTTGAGGAAATTAGGCCTTCATGGCCAAATCTGATTTTGAGGTTGTTTAAGTATGAAGAGTATTACCTTCATTGTTTTCAATATATGATTCAATGTATTTAAAGCCGATTTAAGGATTTAAGTTTAAGGAAATTAGGCCTTCGTGGCCAAATATGTTTTTGTGGTTGTTTAACCCTATAGGGTAAGTGATTGTGAGAACTATGATGACCTTGGGGTATTTGTAAGAATTTATGGGAATTGGTGTTGTTAAATAGGATACGGGGTTGGCCTAATAAGTCATAGATTTTGTGCCTTTATCGCCGTAATACCTTAGGAATGATTTGGAGATGTTTTTGGGCGTTGGGGAAAGAATTCATATAGACTTTTGGCCTGATTTTTCTAATGTTGCTGTTGCGGTGAGAATCGTGATACCAAGCTATTGAATTAACTTGAACCTTAATTCTTTTACAACCGGACTTTAATTTATCCAAAGGAAAGGTCTAAAGAAAGAAAGAACCTTTTGCGCGATGTTACAACAACGCTAAGAGATTCGGGGATCGGGGGTTGGTTATGCATAGGGTAGGTATTTCACATCCTAAACATCTGTAGTACTCTACAGGAACCTTTTGTTTGTTTGTATGCTAAGTTTGTTAAATATTTGCTAAGGTTTGGGTATTGGGTAAAAAGGTGAAGGTTATGATAGATGAAGACCTAAGATTGTTTCTAAGTTTGCTCGCAAAGACATCGCGTCCTCTGCCTACGTATCCTAACTAGGATAGAATCAGAGCAATCGTAGTTCACCTCACTAGGGTTGAAGAACGCTTGATTGCGATCAAGGTTCAAAGGGGAAAAAACATAATAATGTTTGTGTAGAGTTTAAGACAACTCTCTAAATCTATGTTGAACTCTCAAGAAAGGGAAGTAAGTAATCATATCCATGATTCTTATTTAGAGTTAAACAAACTCTAACCTAGGGTTCTAGTTGAAGAACACTCCTAGTAAAGGTAGGTCTTTTAGACCTAGGAAAAGTCTAATGGCTTATGGGTTCTAATCTTAACTAAGATCAATATGACTTTACAAAGTCAAAAGGGTTACTGAGCTATCCATGACACAAAAGTCAATATGGAGAGACTTTCCTTTGGAAGGAAGGGGAGGTGGCAACTTGGATGAGAACCAAAAAAGTTCCATCACTTGGGGAATAGTTTAACAAGGTATAAACATATTCAAGCATGAGAGATGTAGAAGACATGATTATAATCAAGGATCAACCAACACATTACAATGAGCAAGTATTTTGAGTAAGATGAACGGTTACGATCAAGCATGGTAAGCATATTATAATAAGCATGTCTTGACAAAGATATAGGCGCATCTTAACAAAGATTAAAAGTACGGTTTTAACAAGGATTATGAAGACATGATAAAGGTGACAACCATGTAAACAAATAACAATTTGAAAACAAATCACGTTATAAACTCAAAGTGTAACAACAATATGCATAGATAATAATCTCACATAATTAAATTAGTTTAGCCTCGTAATTTAGGAGGTATAAACATTCATGGTAACAACTAATAAAAGATGAAAACTCAACAGGTTGACAATCATAAACAAATATCGATGAATCTTACAAGAAAAATAAACATGGTATGGGGAGAATTTAAATCGAGGCGCAAGGTGACGACCTAAAAGTGGATCTACTAACAAGCAAACACAAGCATTGTTAAAATAAATAATCATGATATTTCAATCTACCACACAAAACTAGACATCGTAATGAAGAGTTTGCAAAAAGAACGGATTAAAACCGATAAACAATGAATAAATTAGGGAACTTTGAAGTTTGATTGATTTCATGATAATAAAATAAATAAACAAGCAATTAAAAAGGAAGGGGCGTGGGTGGGGATTGAACCCACGCCCTCATGTTTACAAACATACACCACTACCACTAGAGCATTCATGCGTGCCTTGGAAATTAATGGAAAGAAAGAAGAAAATAAATAAACATGAAGAAAGGAAAAAACAAAGCGCAAAAATGCCTCGCTGGGGCTCGAACCCAGGACACAAGGCATGAGGGGCGTGTTTATGGCAAGGCAAGAACCACTGGGGTGGCGATACATCCGTTATGTAAAGCCACCCCATAAATATATGTAGTATACTTCTTTCACAAACTGGGTAAAATAGAAGGCCAAAACAAAGGATTGCAAAACCACATGTATCTATCTCATTTCTTCATGGATTGGGACAAATTTTATATGTAACTGGGGTAGAATCAAACAAGGAACATGATGGTAATCTTAGTTTTTTCAAAATCCTCCCCTACTGCAAAACCCGATAGCACATATGATTTGGAGCTTACAATGCAATTTGATGTCTGCAACCTATGTTAAACATTGTCAAACCATTCTAAATACACATACAGACCAAGTAATTGATAAAGAAAGATTTTAACACCTCAAACATGTCCAATGCTAACAGTTTATGAAGTTTGCTTAGAAAATGCAAGTTTGGTGAACAAATGCATTTTGAAAATGGGAAGTGTATGACAATTAACTTTTCTACCAGATGATTATGCAAACACATTTTGAATGATGAATGTGAGGTATTCCAACATGGATTTTGATGAGAAACAAACTATTTGTAAAAAATGGTAGATAAGTTACTTGACATGTATTAAAAAGTGCATCATGATTCCTACCACATAGTTTATTTGTTATCTCCCTTGAATAAAGGCATGAGCAGGTTTAACATGATATGTTTGATGAATCCTATCAACTATTTTATGCAAAACACAAACAGAAATGGAAGTGTCATGGTAACTGCAAGTAGGATGTTTAAAAATGCATTTTGGGGCCATAGATCAAAACAGAAAGTTTTATAAGCAAATGGGAGTTGGAGCAAGCTGGAAATGTGTTGTAGGAGGGGTCTCAACAGAAAATGTCATACAAAAATCAATAGAACAAAAATAGGTGTGTGAGTTGCAGTTTGAGTGCTCTTGTTGTGCAAGTCAAAGGTGAAATTGAGTGATAATCTTAAAACCAACAAAATGGTGATCTAGGCCACTTCTAAATGCACACACAAACATTCATCAAGGATTACCACCTGCTTTGTAATGTTAAATCACAGCTGATATGCTAACTGCTTTGACAGTTTCTATAAGGGTTTGGAGTTCCAACATGGCAATGCTTCTATGACAGTAGGACTAGAAACATGATATAATTCTCAACTGATATGTTTATATGCAACAAGTTCAACAAGATGGATGCCAACTTCACATAACAATCTCAAACAACCAAATTCAAACCTATGAGAAAACCAACTCAAAGAGTAATACAAATTCAATCAAGAACCTAAAACTGTCCTGCTCCCCCCCCTCTTTAGTAGAAACAGCCACATTCACATCCCCTCTTGTTTTACTTCAATGAGCATCTACCAAGACAAACTTCAAACAATTTGATAGCAATGAACATGCTTTCATCAAAAATAGCAAGCATGAAGATTTTGAAATGCAAGGAGAAAAAATCATGGTAGTTTGGAACAGAACAGGAATGTACACATCAACATGTAATTTAGGATGTTAAAGCAATCTCATTTTTGTAGCCAAATTCTTAACACTTTAATAGAGAACATAACCATGTCAAACTTAACAAAGCTTATAAAACATGAGGATTAACAGCTCAGTATAAGCAAACATAGGTTTAATACAAGCAGAACACCAGCTTAAATAGCTTCAACAACCTTGCCACAGACTGTTAAGGTCCATCCTATAAACTACTGTGATGTTACAAACCTCTTAACCCCAACTGAAGTACAAACTGAGACTAAAACATGTATAAACACAAAGCAATATGAACACCTACTTATGGCAGCAATAACTTGGTTATCAACTTCAAACAAAACTCTTACGTAGACACCTGACAATAGCTGTGTAAATTCCCCAGAGCAAAAACTAGTACTAAGCCTCTAACACAAGTATTGGCAGCAATGAACACAAACTGAACATGTCAAAATCTACTTTAAATCAAATAGCCAGCACAAGCATAACAAGTTAATACTGAAAACTGACATCACAATGTCAAGGGAAGCAGACACAAAGAGTTGAAACTCTAAACATATGACTGGTTCCAACCTATTACCAATCCTGGTGTGATATATGAAAACATAAGTGCAGCAGTTAATCATCTCATTTTGGCAAATGTTGACTTTAAAATAACATGGTTGAGAGTGATAAGAACAACAGTTTGGATCCCTTTATGCCTTAACATGTGAGAATTCTTAATAATGATCATGACCAAATGTTTTGTTTTTCTTGAAATGAAGGTCATCAGATTGTAAAATACTAATCAACTTTGTTTGGGGACCAGTTTTAAAAACAACAAAACAATGGAAACTGATAAGCTCTCTTGCACATAGCTTTGGTATTCAAAAACATGAGTTCAAAACCACACCTATCAATGCTTACACACCTTATCAGCCTAGCAGAAACAAAACTATATTGCCCTAGTGGCAATCTAAACAGGTTGATAATCTTGAATAAAAAGCAAACTTAAGCAGAATCAAAACAGCTTTATGATCATGTGCTACAGATTACCACATACTACTTATGAAATTTTGATGAAAACAACAAATAACAAACTAACAAAGATGACAATCAAGATCTTCAATGTGAGCCACACACTTTGCACACACCAATTTGTGAGGATTGTGAAACAGCTTGAATTAGAATAGCTTTATGACAGTAAAAACTCATGACATCCAAATATTTGACAGTAAGATAAACCCAAGAATAACAAGCTAAACCACATCTCATCATCATTGACAAACCAAACAGTTTTGCAATTAGAACCCTTATGCCAACAAACTTGTATGAGATAACAATCAATCATAACAGCATGATAAACTAAAAGTGATGTGTGTTGAAGTGATTGTGTCTACCAGTGTAAAACAGCCAAGTAAGTACACAGACATATTTCAAATGCATTTGAAAACATGTTAGGATGATGAATTCAGCTTGATATGGCTCTATGCAAGATATGAGTGTTAACTGCTATGCATAATCCAAAACAGACTTTGATGCCAATATATGATAACAATAAATTAGTAGCATGGACAGTAGATACCAACCAAATTTAAACTAGCAGACCCAATCCCTAGGCCAGCAGTGAGGTTCTAGTGGCTTGTAGTTCAGATAAATTTGTTCCCTGATTGTATACTAATTGTAAATTGGTGCAATCTTCAAACAATGGTAAGGTTAGATCATGCTATTGGTAACCTTATCCCACAGTAGACATATACTTTCTAGCCATCAATCATGAATCAAATTATGACAAAAAGGATCTTTGAGTGACAACACAAATTAAATGTCATAGTTGAATACATCCACTAACAGCCCTATGGTTCTAAGTTCAACAGAAAATTAGCAGCATCACCACATAATCATGAAACCAACAATAGTCAAGATGCTCATATGTTCACAGCACAATA
Organism: Lathyrus sativus; assembly: GCA_963859935.3. NCBI lineage: Eukaryota > Viridiplantae > Streptophyta > Magnoliopsida > Fabales > Fabaceae > Lathyrus > Lathyrus sativus. Next base: position 473,317,941 of record OZ012741.1, on the reverse strand, counting down.
GTTGAAATAATATGACAGAAACATGTTCAAATATTTGCACTAATGTTTAGGAGAACCTCCATCATTCCCAACAACAAACAACCATGAAAATTACTAAAGTGTACATATCTCAAAGTCTAAAAAAATACTCAAAAATGACAATTTATGAAAGACAATGCTAAAGCCAATAAAGATCAATTACATACCTTTTGTAGATCCTTAGGAGTAGGTTATATCAGTTGAGAAAACCAGAGATTGCTTGCTCCAATTTTGGCTCTTTTGAAATTTCTTCCACTTTAAGCCACAACACACTTTCAATGCCAAATGGAGATATGTGAGTTTCCAATGATTGGTAAGTGTTTGAACAGTTGGAGAATGTTGTTTATGAGGTGTTAGAGGGATCAAAACTTCAAGAACATGTTTAGAACAAGATTTGGTGATTTTAGTAGCTTTGGTCAAAGTATGGTGGAATGAGAGTTGACTTTTTGATTTTTTGTGGTTCTTGATGTTTTAATGAGTCATACACCTTCCATATGTCATTTAGAAGATGTGTGGATGGTTGTGAGAGTGTTGGAAATGTTAGAAATGAAAATGGTGTGAAAGTTGCAAAATGGCCATTTTTGGTGTTTTTGAACTTTTCTTCACTTATAAGTAAGGAGAGAATGAGAGGGAGAGCTGTGATGTTTTGGTCTTATGAGCAGCTCTGGTGTGAAAAACAAATGAGGGTGAGGCCTCTATTTATAGGAGAAAGAAGGATGAGGGCAGCTTGGTAACTTCCATTTTTGGAGGGAGTTTCATGAAGTTTCTTCCAAAATCTTGCCAATATCTTTGTGGCAGCCATCTTCACATCAATTGCAAGACTCAATGCAAGCAAAACCAGATGATATGAAGGAGTGAGGTGACTTGAAATGATGCTAGAGAAGTAGGGGACTGCAGCTGCCCTTATTGCTTGAAAAGTTTCTGTTTCATGGCTTAAAAATGATTATTTTATTTGCAACTTGCCATCAAATTGCTAGACCCCTCAAACTATCCCATTTTCTGGTTTTCTCTTCATTCCTACCTCATATTATCAGTTTGTAACATGATCCAAGGGTGGAGAATGACTCGAGTTGTGAAAAATGACTTTGTAGGACTTTGATGATAACTCCAATTCCATGCATTTTCTGAGTGTGGACTAGTATAGGACTTTTGTAGGACTTGTTAAGAGCTTTCCGAAGAGCTTTGAACCACCTCGTTCGGGTGTGTGGTTAGGGAGTTAGGGTTTAGCCCCTTTCGAAACCCTAATTTCCCGATTTTTCGATTACTCTCGTGTCCTTGATCCGATGATCATGAAAATTGATATGTAGGTCCCTCATGACATAAAGAACAACTTTGCTTCACCACTTGAAGTCCAATTCCTAAAATTTGAGGGGGTTGACTTTTCGGTCAACCGTACGATCGATCGACGATTACCGAACCGTCCGTTCATGTTTCAGAGCTTCCAAGACTTTTGAAACTCTTTGAGGGGACTTCACTAAGCCATATGAACTTTTTAAACCATATTTTTATCCTTGAATTATTTCCCAAATCTAAAGTCAAACTACAGTTGACTTTTTCAACCCGAAAAACCCTAATCGGGTGCCTTGAACTGCACTGCACCCCATCTGTGGGTGATTACCTCAAATTGAACTCACACATGACCCAATATGGTACTCTTGATCTCATTTCATAAATGATTCAACCCAAAACATTGGTTGACCAATCCTCGAAACTTTGATTTTATCAGTGCGGAGCCCCGTTTCATCTGTGTCTTGACAAAAACACACTTCGAAACCTGTTAAGGTTAGATAAATAAATGCATAAGATATGGAGAGGATATAAGGGGTCAAAATTTGGGGTGCAACAGATGCCCCTATTTAAATATCTTCACTAGATGGTAATGAGAGATGATAATCCTCATAGAATCGTAGTGAAAGGTATTTAAATATAGCAAACCAGAAATTTTGTCCCTTAGATCCGATGGTATGCAAAAGGGCAAATGCAAATACGCCATGAATCTAAATGATGCTATATGATGTTTGAATGCCAGACAGATGTAAACACACGACCAAATAATGAAAGAACGGCAAAACAACAAGTAACCACTCACGGGAACCCAACACACTGGGGAAAGATTCCAAGCGAGGTAAACAATATAATTCAAATATGACTAAGGATGCTTGTTCAAAGAAATCTTTCATGCAGGGGACACAAATTCCACCAGGGAAGACACATCTTCATCGGGGAAAGGAGATCCACCTTATTGGGGGTAACCAGATGAGGAAAACCACCGGGGAAGATGATAACTCTTCATTAGGGAAACGAAAGAAAAGAAATGCAAACCACACTGGGGAAGAGACCCACTGGGGAGAGCTTCATCGGGGAAAAGACAGAACAAAGACACGAATCTCACTGGGTATAACCAGATTGAGAAAGATTTCCTATAACGAAGAGTTCAAACGGGATCTTCAGGAAGAGGTTAGAAACAAGACCGGACGTGCCGGGGGAACTAGTATCCACTAGTCCTCCGAGACTCGACTGGGGAAAGCAAAAGCTTCAAAAGGGGTACTGGTGATGACCAGAATAAACAGACAGTTTCCAATAGTGCTAGTTACCACTAGACTTACTGGGCAGGATGGTGATGACCAATCCAAAGTTCGGTTCCCAAAACGTGCTAAATATTTCTAGACTTCCCGGGGATGTGGTGACAACCAAGTCGAAGCTCCAATTTCAAATGAGAATTTCCAAACGATATTGATAAAACACAGGACTTCAAACTGGGGAATTTGGTAATGACCGACTAATAACGATTAGCTTTCAATCAATGCCAGTAACTACTGGACTTAAATGGAGGAATTGGTAACGACCGAGTCCCAGGAGACCAATAACCATTGGATTTCCACAGAGTTTGTTAACGACCAGACCAAAGTGGTGATAACAATCTGATTTAAGCGATGCCAATAATCATTGGACTTATGGTAACTGGTGACGACCAAATCCATGGGTATACCAATAACAACTGGTACTGGATACTGCTAGTGAAAACTAGATTTTCCAAGCAATGCTAGTGACCACTAGACTTAGAAAGATTGGTAATAACCAAATCAAAAGCCACCAATAACAATTGGATCTGAAGGTAATACTAGTAACTACTAGATTACAAAGATTGGTAATAACCAAATCAAACAGGTACCAATAACTATTGGATTCCAAGCGATGCCAATAATTATTGGACTTTTTAGGGAATTTTGGTGACGACCAACTCAAGTACCAATGACCATTGGTTTTAGAAGGCAATACTAGTAACCACTAGATTTTTTTAGAAAAGATTGGTGAAAACCGAATCAAAAGGACTCCAATGACGATTGGTTGGCTTTATAATAGAATCAATATCAACTGGGTTTTTTAAAAAACAGTTGGTGACGACCGAATTACTGTACCGAACGTGATTAGTTCTGAACACGTGCTAGTGACCACTAGTCTTTCAAAGTTTGTTGGTGACAACCAGATCGAAGGTGAAAATTGGTAATAACCCCCTGCTCGTATAAATTAGACATTGCTAGTCACCACTAACTTCCCAAAGCAGATAAGGAAACCCCCGAATGTCAACTTTGAAGCGAACTTGTAGCAACAAACAAAGATAAAGGTAACGACCAAAAGATCTCGACGGTGGGAATGCAAACAAATGCGTATGCTGGCATGATGCTGTATGCAAGACGCAGAACGACCCGTAGGGACAGAGGAAAACCAAATAAAGAGAGAACTCGTCACGCTGAGCTTCAAAATGCCTCAAGTCAGGCGACACTTCCTTCTTTGGTGCAGATAACGATCTTTTCTCAGTAATATCCCCGTAATTTTGCAAGGAAGAAGCCTTAGCTTAATAGCTAGAACTGCTGTCGGACGTATCTATCTCGGTCAAAGGTAACAGCGATTTCCACAACTTCAAGAACTGTGTAATATCATCATATTACCTTTAGAACTTTTCAATCATTTTGTCAAATTGTGCTTTCTTTTTAACACAAGACTTAAGTTTTTTAAAACACTTTGCTTTCATGAAAATTCTTATTAACAAATAAATGAAATTGCATAACAAGAATAGCAGATCATAACAATGATTTGGCCAAAAAAGAACTGATTTTATTGATAGACAAGAACTTTACAAAAGGCAAAGCCTTGGGGATTTTAAAAGTTTTGAAAAATGGCAACAGAAAAGATTACAGAATCCCATAATAATTTGGTCCTTCCGACTGCCAGTTCACTTGCTTTGCTGCATCTGACGAGAACAACGGGTGTTGGCCTTTCTTCTAATATTCCGCACATGATTCTGCTCCAGCGTCTGTCATCTTTCAAACATTGGGCTTTCATCTTGTCGAGGCACTGAAATCCTCTTTCTATGTATTTCATTTCAGGCGTAGTATTTTCTTACTGCGTCTGAGTTGATGGGATACTTGAGTGGTTCGCCATCCATGGTTTCGAGAATCAGGGATCCCCTGGAGAAAACGGTCTTCACGACAAAAGGGCCGTCGTAGTTGGGCATCCACTTGCCACACATGTCTTTTTGTGTAGGTAGGATTTTCTAAGCACAAGCTCTCCTTCCCTATACTCTTTGGGACGAACCTTCTTGTTGAACGCCCGGGCCATCCTTTGTTGATAGATTTGACTGTGACACATGACCGTCATTCTTTTCTCGTCGATGAGATTCAACGAATCGAATCTTTCTTTTATCCACTCGTCTTCATCCAACTTTGCTTCCGTCAAGATCTTCAAGGAAGGTATTTTGACTTCAATGGGTAGCACAACGTCCATCCCGTACACTAAAGAAAAGGGAGTTGCCCCTGCCGAAGTGCGTACTGATGTTCGGTATCCGTGCAAAGCAAATGGTAAGATTTCATGCCAATCTTTGTAAGTTACGACCATTTTTTGTATTATATTTTTGATGTTTTTGTTTGCAGCTTCAACTGCACCATTCATTTTAGGTCTGTAAGGGGACGAGTTGTGATGTTTGATCTTAAAATCGTCACAAAGTTCCTTCATTGTTTTGTTGTTCAGATTCGACCCGTTGTCATTGATGATCTGGTTAGGGATACCATATCGGCAGACAATCTCTTTTTTAATGAAGCGTGCGACCACTTGCTTCGTCACATTTGCATATGACGCTGCTTCCACCCATTTGGTGAAATAATTGATTGCGACAAGAATGAAGCGATGGCCATTAGAAGCTTTTGGCTCTATTGCCCCGATCATATCTATGCCCCACATTGCAAAAGGCCAAGGTGACGTCATCACATTGAGAGGATGTAGAGGGACATGCACTTTATCAGCATAAATTTGACATTTATGACACTTTCGAGTGAAGAGTATGCAATCCGTCTCCAAAGTTAACCAGAAGTAACCCGCTCTTAAGATTTTCTTAGCCATGGTGTGGCCATTTGCATGGGTGCCGAAGGTTCCTTCGTGTACTTCGGTCATTATGAGATTCGCCTCATTTTCATCGACGCATCGGAGTAAGACCATATCATGGTTTCTTTTGTACAAGATGTCGTTGCTGATGAAGAATTTAGATGACAACCTCCGTATTGCTCTTCTGTCAATTGTGGACGCGTTAGCGGGATACTCTTGTTTTTGAAGGAAATTCTTGATATCATGAAACCATGGCTTCTCCCCAGATTCTTCATCTATTTCCATGACGTATGCGGGTACTGTCCTTCTTTCGATGCGAATCAGAGGTGCCTCCTTGACAAACTGGACTTTCCACATGGATGCCATCATGGCCAACGCATCGGCAATGTGATTTTCTGCCCTTGGTACGTGCTTGAAGGTAATTTCATCAAAATACTCAGCCATCTCTAAGACGTGGGTCTTATAAGGAATCAATTTTTCGTCCCTGGTTTCCCATTCTTCTTTGAGTTGGTATATCACCAAAGCAGAATCACCAATTACTTCCAAGATTTTGATACGGAGGTCAATGGCAGCCTCCAATCCTAGGATGCAGGCTTCATACTCTGCTATGTTGTTTGTACAGGAGAAACAAAGTCGGGCTGTGACCGCAGTGTACCCTCCAGTTGGATTTTTCAGAACAGCTTCGATGCCATGTCCATTTTTGTTTGACGCTCCGTCGAACATCATCTCCCAACGGGATCCCGGCTCGGGACCATCCTCTAGACCAGGCTCTGGTTTCGTGCGCTGAATATACATCACATCTTCATCAGGAAAATCGAACTTGAGTGGTTGATAATCCTCCATAGGATGCTTTGCGAGGTGTTCTGACAAGATACTTCCTTTGACGGATTTTTGAGCGACATACTGGATATCGTACTCTGATAGGAGCATATGCCATCGGGCTAATCTTCCTGTTTGAGCTGGCTTCTCAAAGATGTATTTGATGGGGTCCATCTTAGAAATCAGCATCGTAGTGTGACAAATCATGTACTGCCTCAGACGTTTAGCAGCCCATGCCAACGCACAACAAGCTTTTTCCAGGGGAGAGTAACGACTCTCGCAATCAGTGAACTTCTTGCTTAGGTAATAGATTGCATGTTCTTTCTTCCCTGACTCATCAGTCTGGCCCAAGACACAACCCATCGAACTTTCTAACACGGTCATATACATGAACAAAGGCCTTCCAGGTACCGGAGGAATCAGCACTGGAGGTTCCTGCAAATACTGCTTGATTTTCTCGAACGCCGCCTGACAGTTTTCATTCCATACCACCGCTTGATCTTTTCGTAACAACTTGAAGATCGGTGTGCAGGTAGGAGTCAGATTGGAGATGAACCTGGAGATGTAATTCAAACGTCCAAGGAAGCCTCTAACTTGTTTCTCAGTTTTGGGAGCAGGCATCTCCTGGATTGCTTTAACCTTGTCAGGGTCTACTTCAATTCCTCGCTGACTAACGATGAAACCAAGTAACTTGCCTGAGCGAACTCCAAAGGTGCATTTGGCTGGATTTAGTCTCAATTGATACTTCCAGAGTCTCTCGAATAGCTTCAGTAGATGATCCAAGTGGTCTTCTTCACTTTGGGATTTTGCAATCATATCATCCACGTACACCTCGATTTCTTTGTGCATCATATCATGAAAGAGTGTGACCATAGCTCTCTGATACGTTGCCCCTGCGTTCTTCAAACCAAAAGGCATTACCTTATAACAATAGGTGCCCCATGGTGTGATGAAAGTTGTTTTCTCCATGTCATCTGGATCCATTTTTATCTGGTTATAACCCGAAAATCCATCCATAAACGAGAACACTGCAAAGCTTGCTGTGTTATCCACCAAAGTGTCAATATGTGGTAGCGGGAAATCATCCTTCGGACTTGATTTATTTAGATCCCTGTAGTCGACGCACATCCTGACCTTGCCATCCTTCTTCGGGACCGGTACAATGTTGGTCACCCATTCTGGATACTTGGATACTGCTAGAAAGCCAGCATCTATTTGCTTTTTGACCTCATCTCGGATTTTAACCGCCATTTCTGGTCTCGACCTGCGAAGCTTTTGTTTGACCGGAGGACATTCTGGTTTCAGGGGGAGCTTGTGCATGACAATGTCAGTATCCAACCCTGGCATATCTTGGTAGGACCAAGCAAATACGTCAACAAAATCTCTGAGGATTGTTATCAGCTTGTCTTTGATTTCTGGCCTTAATGATGCCCCAATCTTGACTTCTCTTTTGTCCTCCTCTGACCCCAAGTTGATGACTTCCGTCTGCTACTTATAGGGTTGGATATAATCATCCTCGTATTCGGCCATTCTCTTTAACTCTTCTGGGACTTCCAACTCCTCTCCGTTCCCTTCTTCAGCTTGAAAGACAAATGAACCGCTAGTAGAAGGAACCGAATGATCATAGGATTCTGTGGTTGATGGGGGTATTCTGCATGTTTTATTTAGGAACAATCAGGCACTCACACACAGACATGCAGATGAAGGGTGGTTTTTATCATTATTTTTTTCAAAAGAGATTGCCATTTTTTCCAAAAAGAGTGAAAGTGATGCGCAAACAAATAACAAGAGTTTTAACAAAAACACTTTTTCATTAATGACTTTCAATTTTTGCAAAGTGGCCCAATACAAAATAATTCGCAGGTCTTGGGCAAGACCAGGAAATTTTTAAAGAAAGACACAAAGCTAACAGGCAGAATGAATTACTCTAAAGGTAAAAAGATGGGAACTTCCACAGCCTCCCAATTGCGCAACGCTCCTCCTACTCTAGTTATTAGATGATCCAGATTACCGTCCTCATCTTCAGCAATAATGGCATTGACTTGCACACCGCCGTTGGTGAATATCTCTTTTAAGGACTTCTTCTTCATGGTGCTTTCTTCTGGCTCGCCTCCCGGAGTTGGTTTGTAACCCAACCCTTGTCGATCATTCTTGGCTCGAGCATTGACTTCGATGACCTCTGCCCATCCCAGTGGGACTCCAGCTTTCAGTGCTGCCTTAATACTTTGAGCAGAGGTAAATAATGGCCCTTGGGTTATGTCTGATTCATCTACTAGAACAGCGTGAGCTATTTCTAGTGCTTGGAAGGCTGTCTCGAGAGAGTCTTCATCAACCTCAATATACCGGAAAGATGACAAGTTGCTCACCATCAATTCCTCTTCTCCATGGACAATGACTAGCTGGTCATTCACAACAAACTTCATTTTTTGGTGGAGCGTGGAAGTGACAACGCCAGCTGTATGAATCAAGGGTCTTCCCAATAAGCAGCTGTAAACCGGATTTATGTCCATCACCTGGAAGGTGACTTCAAAGATTTGTGGTCCAATTAGAATAGGAAGATCAACCCCTCCTATCACGGTTCTCCTGGATCCGTCGAATGCCTTGACTATAAGAGAGGTTGGTCTCATGGTAGCGCCTTGATATGCCAGCTTGGCCAAAGTCCTTTTGGGCATTACATTGAGTGTTGATCCAGTATCAACAAGAACTCGGGACATTGTATCCTCTTTACACTTGACTGATACATGCAAGGCACGATTGTGCTTACGCTTCTCAGCTGTCAGGTCATTATCGTCGAAGCTCAAAGTGTTACAGGCGGTGATATTTGCTACAACGGAGTCAAATTGCCCCACTGTAATATCTTTAGTGACGTGGGCCTGTGTCAGGATTTTGAGCAATGCCTGGCGGTGTGCTGGAGAACTTAAGAGTAAAGCCATGACCGAGATCTTGGAGGGTGTTTGATTCAATTGGTCCACCACCCTATAATCACTTCGTCGAATGATTCTCAAGAATTCTTCTTCATCGTTCTTGAGACTTTCTTTTCCTTTAACTAAAGGTTCTTTGGCGGTGGTTGTCTCTGGAACAGGCTTCTGAGGGACATGCGTCTTTTTAACAGAAACTGCTGGTGGAGGAGCCTCGTTGTACGTTCGAGTTTGATAGACACGACCACTCCGGGTCATTTTGCTTCCACCGGCAATGTTGGCCACACTTACTGGTTTCTTTTCTTTGAAAATCCCTTCACACCACGAATAGTCTTGTTTTGGTGTCACGGCTCTTGGGCGAGGCTGGAATCCTCCCCTTGGCTCAAACCTAGTCTGTCCCCTCCCAAATTTCGGGGGTGCATCATCACGAAATACTGGCCGAATATTCTTGAAGTTTTTGTTACTGTTATCATCTCTGAATACGGCTCCTTTGTGGGATTCTCCTGGTATGTTAAACACAGGCTCGATGACTGCCACATCTTCTTCCTTCTTCCGGTGGGCGATTTCTATCATTCCTTGTTCAATCATAGCTCGAATGTCCTTTTTCACAGCGTCACAACCCTCAGGATTCAGCATACATTCTTTGCAATCCTCGTGAGATGTCTTGAGTGACCACGCCTGAGCGAGGCGTTTGTGCAGGTCTGCTAATGGCACTTTGATCTCACCAACAGTAGTAACTTTCTTGTCTTCTGACCCCTCCCCTTCTTCAGTAATGGCATTGACTCCACCATGATTGGGAAGAGGGTTTCTCTTAACATTGGGCGGATTGTCTTCGAAGGACAGAATTCCCTTTTCAACAAGTTCACGAACTAGGTGCTGAAGGGCGAAGCAACCTTCGAGATTGTGGCCTGGAGCATTCTCATGAAATAGGCAGCGGGCATTTGCATCGTAATAGAACGGGAGTGGATTAGGTGGAGCACCTAATTTTCTCGTTTTAACCAAACCTCTTTCTATTAACATGGGAAACAGGTCGGTGTAACTCATTGGGATAGGCTGTATCTTTGGCCTATTTGCTTGATAACTTGCCTTCGGGGCCCTGTTCTGAGGTTGTTGACCCTGCGGCTGCTGGTATTGTTGTTGATTATTGGTGCGATACTGTTGCTGACTGCTAGACTGATATTGGTGCTGATTGTTGAATGCCCCAGGTTGGGGACCATGCTGTGAAGAAGGTTGAAAAACCGGGGTCACTGCAGCTATATATGATGGTTGGTACTGTTGGTGGTGGCTTCGTGAGCTTTGCACTTTCTTTCCATATGTGATTGCGCTCACCTCTCCCTCTTTCTTTTTGTGGAACATGCTGACTGGCTTCTTTGCCGTGCTGGCGCTTGAGGTAACATTTGGAGTAGTCACTTTTCCACTCTTTAAACCTGCTTCCACCTTGACCCCTACTGCCACAATATCAGAGAAATTTGTTGTAACGCTGCTGATCAAACGTTCGTAGAATTCTGGTCGAACTGTATCCACAAACCAGTCTGCCAACTCCTTCTCAGTAAGAGGAGGCTCCACTTGTGCTGCAGTTCCGCGCCACCTTTGCGCATACTCCTTGAAGGTTTCGGTATTTTTCTGCGTCATGCTGAGAAGCTGACGGCGGTCGGGAGCTAGGTCCATGTTGTACTTGTACTGTTGAATAAAAGCATCTGAAAGGTCTTGGAAACTGTGAATCTTAGCTTGATCTAAACCGAGATACCACTTGGCCGAAGCCCCTTTTAGACTATCTTGGAAACAGTGTACTAACAGTTTATCATTTTCAATATGCGGAGCCATCCGCCTACAGTACATGATTAAGTGCTCTTTAGGACAAGCGGTCCCTTCATATTTGTCGAAGATTGGCGTTTTAAATTTTTGAGGGAACACCAATCCAGATACCAAACATAGATCCTTGGCATCAGATCCAAAGACATGATTTCCTTCAATGGCCCTCATCCTTTTGGCCATGATGTCCATTTCTACCCTTAACTTTTCGTGTTTTTCGTCCTCAGCTTCGGATCCATCGGGTATATCAAAGATTGGTTGTTGATTGGCGAAGACCGGTCGTACTGTGGTAGGTCCACCTGCTGGAGTAAAAATGGGGTTTCTGATTGTTGAGTCGAATAACGGATTGAGACCTGAAGACTGCATGCTGTTGAAAGGTGGCACAAAATCCTGGGACATGCCATAGGGAAACTCCGCTGAAGTAACAGGAGCCATTGTGTCATTGGCTGCTGCTGTGGCAACTTCGAAGATCATTGTAGGTTGTGTATCCATTTTTGCTTTGATCACGTTGAGGGCTTCCAAGATCTGGTTGACGTCCCCTTTGATCCCTTCAATGTCATTATCCATTCGATCGAACCTTTGGTCGTTATCTGCCATCTTCTTTTGAGCTTGGGACCGTGTGTTGTATCTGTGGGTACTCAACGTGACTCCTTATCTCCTCTTTCTGGACAAGAACAAAAGATTAGCTGCGGAACCCCAAATGCAGGATTGATGTAGGATGACATGCAAATGCGGATGCATAAACCATTCAAGGAAACTCAAAATTTTCGTTTACAAGCAAAAAGTTAGACCAACACGTAACGACATGCTTAAAAAGCGTTTTTCATTTGATAACTGGAAATCTATTACAGTAGAGTGGCCTTTGCTAAAAAGCAAGACTTTTCTTACAATGAAATTAAATGCAACAAGCAGGATATCAATCCTTTTTTTAGGGAAAGCAGGGAAATGGTGAAACAAAAATCAATCTAACAAGACGACCCTTCTCCTTCTTGGACCCTGACATGAACTTGATCCTGGCGGATAATCTCCCACAGGTCTTCGTTTTCTCTTTGCGCTTTAACCAAAGCGTATTTCAGCTCTTCCCTAGTCGCGGGGACCTCAGGTTCCATAGTTATCTCATAGTCGTGAGTGTAGAACATGATTAAGGCAATTTCCTTTGACCATAGCAGGTACCCCCTGGTGGTTAAACAACTCGCATTCTCCATTGGGGTTGGGCCCATGAGGTGTGGATCTCTTTGAGCATATTGAGCATCTTCTTCTAGTTCCTGGTTGCGACCTGTCTCACAGAAGCGAGGCCTTAACAGTTATGGTTCAGGCTCGGGCCCGGTGGGATACCCATGTTAACGTCGAGCGAGAATAGGATTATAAGTGATCACCCCTTCTATCCCAATGAGAGGCACATTGGGGAAATCTCCGTAGCTGGAAATCATGACCTGGTCACCGATGCTAGTGTCATACCAGGTGATATCATGGTGTCTGAGAGTGACAAGTTTAGAAACCCAAGCGCTTTTGGTAGGAAGCCTCCAAAGGATATGGGTCCTTGGCAGATGAGAAGTAAACCATCGGTCGAGTAGTGCAAGACAGCATGAGAATCGCCCACAATCATACAAGGCAAAACGGTGGATGACTACATAAGTATTAGCCAGTATTGTGTTGATCGGATTTTTGAGGATGAAGAGGCAGATTGCTTCTTCGCTGATGAAGTCGTAACTGCTTGGGAACAGATACAGTCCATATATTAGTAGTGCCAAAATTGCCTCAAAAATGCCCAGGTTTCTGCTTTCGTAGTGATACTCGGCCATTTCCATTAGAGGCCCGACATCCATTCCATACCACCCTCCTTTCGCCCTCATTGGTGGTAAGTCTTCCAGCTTGATATGTAGGGCTTTAGCTAAGTCCTTTTTCTTTGGCTTTCCATAAGGGAGCGTAAAAGTCCATGGGATCTTCAAGTAAGCATTATACTCTTCGAGGGTCGGGAGTAACTGAAAATCTGGGAACACAAAACAGTGGTAAGTTGTATGATAGAATTCCACCAAGGCTTGCAACATGGGCTCGTTGATCGGAGCGCTTATCAATGGCAATAGGTCCCCATATTTAACTATGAAAGCAGCAGGATTTCGAACAAGTCTGGTTAACATTCTTAGACGGCCCAATCTCAGATCCGGGACTCGAAGCATGTCTCTTCTTACCATGTTGTTGCCTGTAAAGAAAAAGATGAATTTCCTTGAATCGTTAGAAGAAGTGCGAATGCAAATGCACATGATTGTCATGGAACTCAGATATTTTTGAACATCAGAAATCGTCATTTCATTAATAAACAAAACGGATTACAAAACATCGTTTCCTTTTACAAGAGTTTTAACTAAACAACTTGGTGCAACCCGTCAAGGTTCTCCTAGCAGCCTGAGGTTGAGCTTCTCGATCTTTCTTTCCATCTGAGTCTTCTCGATGATGAGTCTGTCCACAATTATTTTCCATGGATTAGACTGAGGCTCATAAGGTTCTTCTAGTGCTTTCCTCTTCTTACAAGAGAGGATTTCTTCATCTTTCGGCTGGAGTTGTCTCCGGAACTCCGCATTTTCTTCAATGACTATCTGATACTTGTGCTTCCAAGCTTCTTCAGTTTGCTGTGCTTTGACCAAAGAAATTTTCAACTTTTCTTCTTCAGACATGAAGACCAACGAGCGTTCTTCCTTCAAGGCTATAGGCTCTTGTTTAGGATACGGCATCCTTAGTGTGACGGCTCTTTTCCGAACCCATTGGAGGTAAGGTTCCAAAGAAACACAGTTGAGTCTTCCAATATTTTTCTTTCCTTTCTTGTGTAGATGCTTCCAAGCTTCTAGAATTTTCTCTTTTAATCCTTGACTATTTTCCCCTTCTTTGAAGAAGATGCTTTCTACTTGAACACTTTTGGGTTTGTCCTTTAGAGGGTATCCCAATTGTCGGCGGGCGAGTATTGGATTGTAGCTGATCCCTCCATTAATGCTGAGGAGAGGTACATTGCCAAATTCCCCACAACTGTCAATAATCATTGTCCCATCATAATCACGACTATACCAATCAATATCGGAATGGGTAAGAGCCATAATCTTTTGTGACCACCATCCTTTCTTTGGATCCCAAAAAGCGTTGGCTTTGGGTAAGTGCGAAGTGAACCATTTGTACAATAAAGGAGCACAACAAGTGATCATTCCTCCATTATGGAAGTTCCTCAGATGAACAGAATGGTACGTGTCTGCTAACAAGGTAGGCACAGGATTCTTCTTCAAGAAAATTTTGATGGCATTGAGGTCCACAAAATTCTCAAAGCTTGGAAACAAGAATATACCATAGATGAGTAAGGCAAGGATATCCTCGAATGCATCCATGATTAAATGATCTGCGTAATATTGAGCTTTCTCAACCAAGAATTCTGCTTTTAACCCAAAGACTCCTCCTTTTGTAATCAGATTCTTTTTTATATCATCCACTCCCAAACGTGTAGCTTTGGCGATATCTTGCTCTTTAGGGTCCTTCTCTACAATCGGAAAAGGAGAATCTTCAAGAATAGGCAATCCAATTAACTGAGAATACTCTTCCAGTGTGGGTACTAGCTGATAATCAGGGAATGTGAAGCAGTGGTAGAGCGGGTCATAAAACTGGAGGAGAGTAGAAAGAAGTCCACTATCCATCTTTATCTTCAAGAGTAGAAACAACTTCCCATATCGGCTTTGAAATCCCTCTGAATCTGTCACCAAGGTGCTCAACCTTTTCAAAACATCTAGGTTAAAACCCTTGTAAGTGTACTTCAAGGTTTTCTTTCTTTCACTGTTCATGACGACCTTTGATATTTACAAACAACAAAGTCTGAGTTCCATGAAACCATATGATGATATGATGACATGATGATATGAATGCACAAAACACAAAAAAAAATCATATGCACACAACACAGGTTTAGGGTTAAGGACAAGCATGAGTCAAAGGGTCTACCCATCCCCAAGGGTTGTACTATGGATTGATCTGTACCTGCCGAACGGGTTCTACAAAGTTCCCAGAGTCATCAATCCATCTTTCGGATATCATCAACTTCCCAAATTACTTGGTAATTGATAATATTCTCAAGAGAATCTCGTCTGAGTGTAGTATCGCGTATCAACTACTTCGGAAATACTTCCTTATAGTCATCGCACTACGTCCTAATAAGGTTAAAGTGGGGTAACATGTAATCTAAAAGTCCACAGTGTCATGGGCTCCTTCGTTGAAAGTAGCATTGCTTTCACGAATACTCGATCAACAATACTTAAAACTTTCAAGAGGGCCTACACTGAGCGGTGGTTTTCTCAAGTTAGCTTGGTCGGGAATCAACTCCCTATAAGCCTTCTTGAATATACCATCATCCTATCATAATTGCACTCAAGTCCGGGTATAAGACCGTCTCACCACTCAAAGCACCCAATACCCCACAATCAAACAAATATATTGATAAATATACATGTTAAGCAAATATTTACAAATATAGCATGCAATTAAACAAAATAGGCTAAACCCTCGAGTTAAGTGGAATTGTTCCCCAGTGAAGTCGCCATTTCTGTTGCGGTGAGAATCGTGATACCAAGCTATTGAATTAACTTGAACCTTAATTCTTTTACAACCGGACTTTAATTTATCCAAAGGAAAGGTCTAAAGAAAGAAAGAACCTTTTGCGCGATGTTACAACAACGCTAAGAGATTCGGGGATCGGGGGTTGGTTATGCATAGGGTAGGTATTTCACATCCTAAACATCTGTAGTACTCTACAGGAACCTTTTGTTTGTTTGTATGCTAAGTTTGTTAAATATTTGCTAAGGTTTGGGTATTGGGTAAAAAGGTGAAGGTTATGATAGATGAAGACCTAAGATTGTTTCTAAGTTTGCTCGCAAAGACATCGCGTCCTCTGCCTACGTATCCTAACTAGGATAGAATCAGAGCAATCGTAGTTCACCTCACTAGGGTTGAAGAACGCTTGATTGCGATCAAGGTTCAAAGGGGAACAAACATAATAATGTTTGTGTAGAGTTTAAGACAACTCTCTAAATCTATGTTGAACTCTCAAGAAAGGGAAGTAAGTAATCATATCCATGATTCTTATTTAGAGTTAAACAAACTCTAACCTAGGGTTCTAGTTGAAGAACACTCCTAGTAAAGGTAGGTCTTTTAGACCTAGGAAAAGTCTAATGGCTTATGGGTTCTAATCTTAACTAAGATCAATATGACTTTACAAAGTCAAAAGGGTTACTGAGCTATCCATGACACAAAAGTCAATATGGAGAGATTTTCCTTTGGAAGGAAGGGGAGGTGGCAACTTGGATGAGAACCAAAAAAGTTCCATCACTTGGGGAATAATTTAACAAGGTATAAACATATTCAAGCATGAGAGATGTAGAAGACATGATTATAATCAAGGATCAACCAACACATTACAATGAGCAAGTATTTTGAGTAAGATGAACGGTTACGATCAAGCATGGTAAGCATTTTATAATAAGCATGTCTTGACAAAGATATAGGCGCATCTTAACAAAGATTGAAAGTACGGTTTTAACAAGGATTATGAAGACATGATAAAGGTGACAACCATGTAAACAAATAACAATTTGAAAACAAATCACGTTATAAACTCAAAGTGTAACAACAATATGCATAGATAATAATCTCACATAATTAAATTAGTTTAGCCTCGTAATTTAGGAGGTATAAACATTCATGGTAACAACTAATAAAAGATGAAAACTCAACAGGTTGACAATCATAAACAAATATCGATGAATCTTACAAGAAAAATAAACATGGTATGGGGAGAATTTAAATCGAGGCGCAAGGTGACGACCTAAAAGTGGATCTACTAACAAGCAAACACAAGCATTGTTAAAATAAATAATCATGATATTTCAATCTACCACACAAAACTAGACATCGTAATGAAGAGTTTGCAAAAAGAACGGATTAAAACCGATAAACAATGAATAAATTAGGGAACTTTGAAGTTTGATTGATTTCATGATAATAAAATAAATAAACAAGCAATTAAAAAGGAAGGGGCATGGGTGGGGATTGAACCCACGCCCTCATGTTTACAAACATACACCACTACCACTAGAGCATTCATGCGTGCCTTGGAAATTAATGGAAAGAAAGAAGAAAATAAATAAACATGAAGAAAGGAAAAAACAAAGCGCAAAAATGCCTCGCTGGGGCTCGAACCCAGGACACAAGGCATGAGGGGCGTGTTTATGGCAAGGCAAGAACCACTGGGGTGACGATACATCCGTTATGTAAAGCCACCCCATAAATATATGTAGTGTACTTCTTTCACAAACTGGGTAAAATAGAAGGCCAAAACAAAGGATTGCAAAACCACATGTATCTATCTCATTTCTTCATGGATTGGGACAAATTTTATATGTAACTGGGGTAGAATCAAACAAGGAACACGATGGTAATCTTAGTTTTTTCAAAATCTTCCCCTACTGCAAAACCCGATAGCACATATGATTTGGAGCTTACAATGCAATTTGATGTCTGCAGCCTATGTTAAACATTCTCAAACCATTCTATGCACACATACAGACCAAGTAATTGATAAAGAAAGATTTTAACACCTCAAACATGTCCAATGCTAACAGTTTATGAAGTTTGCTTAGAAAATGCAAGTTTGGTGAACAAATGCATTTTGAAAATGGGAAGTGTATGACAATTAACTTTTCTACCAGATGATTATGCAAACACATTTTGAATGATGAATGTGAGGTATTCCAACATGGATTTTGATGAGAAACAAACTATTTGTAAAAAATGGTAGATAAGTTACTTGACATGTATTAAAAAGTGCATCATGATTCCTACCACATAGTTTATTTGTTATCTCCCTTGAATAAAGGCATGAGCAGGTTTAACATGATATGTTTGATGAATCCTATCAGCTATTTTATGCAAAACACAAACAAAAATAGAAGTGTCATGGTAACTGCAAGTAGGATGTTTAAAAATGCATTTTGGGGCCATAGATCAAAACAGAAAGTTTTATAAGCAAATGGGAGTTGGAGCAAGCTGGAAATGTGTTGTAGGAGGGGTCTCAACAGAAAATGTCATACAAAAATCAATAGAACAAAAATAGGTGTGTGAGTTGCAGTTTGAGTGCTCTTGTTGTGCAAGTCAAAGGTGAAATTGAGTGATAATCTTAAAACCAACAAAATGGTGATCTAGGCCACTTCTAAATGCACACACAAACATTCATCAAGGATTACCACCTGCTTTGTAATGTTAAATCACAACTGATATGCTAACTGCTTTGACAGTTTCTATAAGGGTTTGGAGTTCCAACATGGCAATGCTTCTATGACAGTAGGACTAGAAACATGATATAATTCTCAACTGATATGTTTATATGCAACAAGTTCAACAAGATGGATGCCAACTTCACATAACAATCTAAAACAACCAAATTCAAACCTATGAGAAAACCAACTCAAAGAGTAATACAAATTTAATCAAGAACCTAAAACTGTCCTGCTCCCCCCCTCTTTAGTAGCAACAACCACATTCACATCCCCTCTTGTTTTACTTCAATGAGTATCTACCAAGACAAACTTCAAACAATTTGATAGCAATGAACATGCTTTCATCAAAAATAGCAAGCATGAAGATTTTGAAATGCAAGGAGAAAAAATCATGGCAGTTTGGAATAGAACAGGAATGTACACATCAACATGTAATTTAGGATGTTAAAGCAATCTCATTTTTGCAGCCAAATTCTTAACACTTTAATAGAGAACATAACCATGTCAAATTTAACAAAGCTTATAAAACATGAGGATTAACAGCTCAGTATAAGCAAACATAGGTTTAATACAAGCAGAACACCAGCTTAAATAGCTTCAACAACCTTGCCACAGACTGTTAAGGTCCATCCTATAAACTACTGTGATGTTACAAACCTCTTAACCCCAACTGAAGTACAAACTGAGACTAAAACATGTATAAACACAAAGCAATATGAACACCTACTTATGGCAGCAATAACTTGGTTATCAACTTCAAACAAAACTCTTATGTAGACACCTGACAATAGCTGTGTAAATTCCCCAGAGCAAAAACTAGTACTAAGCCTCTAACACAAGTATTGGCAGCAATGAACACAAACTGAACATGTCAAAATCTACTTTAAATCAAATAGCCAGCACAAGCATAACAAGTTAATACTGAAAACTGACATCACAATGTCAAGGGAAGCAGACACAAAGAGTTGAAACTCTAAACATATGACTGGTTCCAACCTATTACCAATCCTGGTGTGATATATGAAAACATAAGTGCAACAGTTAATCATCTCATTTTGGCAAATGTTGACTTTAAAATAACATGGTTGAGAGTGATAAGAACAACAGTTTGGATCCCTTTATGCCTTAACATGTGAGAATTCTTAATAATGATCATGACCAAATGTTTTGTTTTTCTTGAAATGAAGGTCATCAGATTGTAAAATACTAATCAACTTAGTTTGGGGACCAGTTTTAAAAACAACAAAACAATGGAAACTGATAAGCTCTCTTGCACATAGCTTTGGTATTCAAAAACATGAGTTCAAAACCACACCTATCAATGCTTACACACCTTATCAGCCTAGCAGAAACAAAACTATATTGCCCTAGTGTCAATCTAAACAGGTTGATAATCTTGAATAAAAAGCAAACTTAAGCAGAATCAAAACAACTTTATGAACATGTGCTACAGATTACCACATACTGCTTATGAAATTCTGATGAAAACAACAAATAACAAACTAACAAAGATGACAATCAAGATCTTCAATGTGAGCCACACACTTTGCACACACCAATTTGTGAGGATTGTGAAACAGCTTGAATTAGAATAGCTTTATGACAGTAAAAACTCATGACATCCAAATATTTGACAGTAAGATAAACCCAAGAATAACAAGCTAAACCACATCTCATCATCATTGACAAACCAAACAGTTTTGTAATTAGAACCCTTATGCCAACAAACTTGTATGAGATAACAATCAATCATAACAGCATGATAAACTAAAAGTGATGTGTGTTGAAGTGATTGTGTCTACCAGTGTAAAACAGCCAAGTAAGTACACATACATATTTCAAATGCATTTGAAAACATGTTAGGATGATGAATTCAGCTTGATATGGCTATATGCAAGATATGAGTGTTAACTGCTATGCATAATCCAAAACAGACTTTGATGCCAATATATGATAACAATCAATTAGTAGCATGAACTGTAGATACCAACCAAATTTAAACTAGCAGACCCAATCCCTAGGCCAGCAGTGAGGTTCTAGTGGCTTGTAGTTCAGATAAATTTGTTCCCTGATTGTATACTAATTGTAAATTGGTGCAATCTTCAAACAATGGTAAGGTTAGATCATGCTATTGGTAACCTTATCCCACAGTAGACATATACTTTCTAGCCATCAATCATGAATCAAATTATGACAAAAAGGATCTTTGAGTGACAACACAAATTAAATGTCATAGTTGAATACATCCACTAACAGCCCTATGGTTCTAAGTTCAACAGAAAATTAGCAGCATCATCACATAATCATGAAACCAACAATAGTCAAGATGCTCATATGTTCACAGCACAACAGTTGAAATAATATGACAGAAACATGTTCAAATATTTGCACTAATGTTTAGGAGAACCTCCATCATTCCCAACAGCAAACAACCATGAAAATTACTAAAGTGTACATATCTCAAAGTCTAAAAAAATACTCAAAAATGCCAATTTATGAAAGACAATGCTAAAGCCAATAAAGATCAATTACATACCTTTTGTAGATCCTTAGGAGTAGGTTATATCAGTTGAGAAAACCAGAGATTGCTTGCTCCAATTTTGGCTCTTTTGAAATTTCTTCCACTTTAAGCCACAACACACTTTCAATGCCAAATGGAGATATGTGAGTTTCCAATGATTGGTAAGTGTTTGAACAGTTGGAGAATGTTGTTTATGAGGTTTTAGAGGGATCAAAACTTCAAGAACATGTTTAGAACAAGATTTGGTGATTTTAGTAGCTTTGGTCAAAGTATGGTGGAATGAGAGTTGACTTTTTGATTTTTTGTGGGTCTTGATGTTTTAATGAGTCATAAACCTTCCATATGTCATTTAGAAGATGTGTGGATGGTTGTGAGAGTGTTGGAAATGTTAGAAATGAAAATGGTGTGAAAGTTGCAAAATGGCCATTTTTGGTGTTTTTGAACTTTTCTTCACTTATAAGTAAGGAGAGAATGAGAGGGAGAGCCGTGATGTTTTGGTCTTATGAGCAGCTCTGGTGTGAAAAACAAATGAGGGTGAGGTCTCTATTTATAGGAGAAAGAAGGATGAGGGCAGCTTGGTAACTTCCATTTTTGGAGGGAGTTTCATGAAGTTTCTTCCAAAATCTTGCCAATATCTTTGTGGAAGCCATCTTCACATCAATTTCAAGACTCAATGCAAGCAAAACCAGATGATATGAAGGAGTGAGGTGACTTGAAATGATGCTAGAGAAGTAGGGGACTGCAGCTGCCCTTATTGCTTGAAAAGTTTCTGTTTCATGGCTTAAAAATGATTATTTTATTTGCAACTTGCCATCAACTTGCTAGACCCCTCAAACTATCCCATTTTCTGGTTTTCTCTTCATTCCTACCTCATATTATCAGTTTGTAACATGATCCAAGGGTGGAGAATGACTCGAGTTGTGAAAAACCCAATTTTGATATGTTGAAGCAAGTGAACTTTTAGTGTGAAAGACCCAACTTCAAGACACCATAACTTCCAGCTCACAACTCCTCTTGGGGAGTTCTTGTTCTTTTTGAAAAGCCCTCATATAGCCCTACAACATTCATGTTTGTCAAAAGTTCCAAATCTATGTGCATCTTGGTTGAAAAGTCCCTTAAATTTAGCAAAAAACAAGTTTTGATGCAGCCAGATTTTGAGAAATTCACTAAGTGTTTTATACTAAAAAATGACTTTGATGATAACTCCAATTCCATGCATTTTCTGAGTGTGGACTAGTATATGACTTTTGTAGGACTTGTTAATAGCTTTCCGATGAGCTTTGAACCACCTCGTTCGGGTGTGTGGTTAGGGAGTTAGGGTTTAGCCCCTTTCGAAACCCTAATTTCCCGATTTTTTGATTACTCTCGCGTCCTTGATCCGATGATCATGAAAATTGATATGTAGGTCCCTCATGACATAAAAAACAACTTTGCTTCACCACTTGAAGTCCAATTCCTAAAATTTGAGGGGGTTGACTTTTCGGTCAACCGCACGATCGATCGGCGATTACCGAACCGTCCGTTCATGTTTCGGAGCTTCCAAGACTTTTGAAACTCTTTGAGGGGACTTCACTAAGCCATATGAACTTTTCAAACTACAGTTGACTTTTTCAACTCGAAAAACCCTAATCGGGTGCCTTGAACTGCACTGCACCCCATCTGTGGGTGATTACCTCAAATTGAACTCACACATGACCCAATATGGTACTCTTGATCTCATTTCATAAATTATTCAACCGAAAACATTGGTTGACCAATCCTCGAAACTTTGATTTTATCACTGCGGAGCCCCGTTTCATCTGTGTCTTGACAAAAACACACTTCGAAACCTGTTAAGGTTAGATAAATAAATGCATAAGATATGGAGAGGATATAAGGGGTCAAAATTTGGGGTGCAACAGTTGCATAACAACGATTTGCTGTAATCACGAGGTTGCAAAGCGAACAATTCTTCACAAAGGGAACATTCGCCCTAGACTCATAAAGCTAGCATCGCAGCGAACATAGCAACGTTTCATGAATTGTTCTTGTTCAATGTTGTCTTGATATTCTGATGTTGTGATTTTACTGATGAATTACAGTGAGTATAATTGTGAATTTTATGAGAATAATACATGACTGTATAATGAATTCCCATGAGTAATTGTGATGATTTATGATGTTGATTTCATGAGGTTTTGATGATTTTATGATGACATGATTATTATGATGATTTTGATGAATGATGATGCACCTAATGAGTTTATTATGAGGATGATATTGATGTATGTATCATACATTCATATGCATTCCAGACATCAGTCTAGTGTTTGATTCTTGTGGCTTCAGTCCCATTGTGCGGGTGTGAAGTATTTTGTTGTGCTCCGGTTCTTGTGTAGAATCAATCCTATTGATGGGGATCTATGAAGGGTTGATAGCCCAGTGTCTATCGAACTTTGATAAATTGGTACAATATGCATGAGTCTTTTTGCATTTGCATTTATGTGAAAATTTGGTGTAATTTATGATATTATGGCTTTTTGATGCTTCCTTGATTATTATGATGATGTTGAATACGAAAATGACGCTATTTTATATACTGATTCCTATATTGATTATTATGAATCGTTTTACTCACCCTTCCTGTTTGAATGTTGCCTCCACGTGGGTAACGTGCAGATGACCAGGTTTAGCCGTGGCTGCCGTAGATGACTTTTTGGAGTTTTTGACTTTTGGTTGACTTAGAGGGTCTTGCTCTGATAGTGTAACATCGGGTTGGGGTCTTTGAGTTAAACCATGTTTTATTGATTATTTTTATTTTAATTATGTTTCTGCGCAAGGAAAACTTTGGATTTTGCCTTTTTTGAGTTTCGCTGCCTTTTAAGCAATTTTTGAATAATTTTGGGAAAACCCGTTGTTTACGGAGCATTGACTTTTATTTGAGTTATTAAGAAATGTACGCCCTTTGAGGTGATTCTTATTGTGTTTAATATTTTACTCTAATAAATGTGATTGATTTGCCATTATATTCGTGGGATAGAAAAGGGTGTTACGTTAGTGGTATCAGAGCAGGTCGACCTGAACGGCCAAGTTTTTATGTTGTTAGTCCCTTGTCAGTCAATAGTGTGAGAACACTATTGGATGAGTTATTTTCTTCTGACCCTGTTGTTGGTTGCAAATGGCTAGAAGAAATGATCGTGCTCTTGATGATGTGCTGGAATCGCTTGCCCAAGTGATGGCCCAGAATGGTGGACCTCCAGTTGAGTTTTGTGCTTTGGGAAAGTTCCAGAGGAATAATCTGTCGACTTTTGGTTTCACTCATGATCCTGATGGTACGCAGAAGTGGCTAATAGTGATTGAGAGGATTTTCTGGGTTATGACGTGCACTGATGCTCAACAGGTGCAGTTTGGTACGCATATGCTAGCAGAGGAAGTTGAGGACTGGTGGGATAACACTCGTCAGAAATTGGGAGGTGTTGGAATTTGTCGCTTGCGCGAAAATAAGGTGTCGGCACAACAGAAGAGTCGCCACCTTTCGTTATTTATCCCTCAGAGCGGGAAAGGAAACGATCGGAAAAACCTAACGAAAAAGGGTAAGACAAGGTCGTCGCAACCGTTGTCTAGGTTCGGGAGTCTGTTACGCAAGGGGAAGGTATTAGCATCCCTCACCTCCGTCGTACTCGACGGGATCCACGCTTGTCGTGATTACTGGACGGGTTGGTTTTATCTATCTACCTATCAAGGCTGGCTTAAACAGAAAAGAAAAATGACTCGGCAAAGCGTCGCACTTTATGCCTACGTATTCTCATCAGAGAACGAGAAATCAGAGTCAACGTAGTTCGACCTGCGACGGGTTATGGGGGAAGGTAGCTCGCCAATACATCAGTACTGTGCCTACGTACTCTCAACAGGCATGAGAGATCAGAGCTTACGTAGTTCGGGACACTACGCTTTATTTCCTGTCTTTTACGAAAGAAGTGTTTTTTATTGTGTTTGCAATTTCAATCGCACTAGAGACTATGACCTGAGAGTGAATGCGTTGCATGTCACCCAAAGGGTACCATACTAAACATCCAGACTGTGGAAAAGAAACTCTCCCACAATCCTTTCTCAGATAGCTTAAGGCTCGTAACGTACGAAAGAAATCATTCATGATTACTGTATCTTAAACTGTTTTGAGATGAGAAGAGAACAGGCCCAACTAGAAGGGAGACTATCAAGTCCTACTATTGTCATGCCAAGGATTCATCCTATGGTTGAGGTTTGAACAGGGAACTCCTAGAAGTTGTCATGCATAGGTTTCAACCTAGAGTTCTATCATCAATTCCTTATCAAAGGAAATGAGAGTCCTAAGGGATCATGTCAATGATACACCAAAACAGACAAAGCATCAGCTTAAACAGTAAAATGCGTGCAATGCAAGTGAGAGAGGAAATGTGTGTGGGGCTTCAGCCTCCACAAGCTCATCTCAACCTCAAGCCAGAATGGATAACAGTAATCATACTGAAAATTAAAACATGCTATCAAGCAAAAAAAGTAAACTGCAATCATACAGAAGAAATAAAGTCATGCTATCAAGCAAACAAAAACCACATGGGCAAGGGAGCCGGGCTCTACCGAATACCCGCAAGCAAAGCCACACAGTAACAATACAAGCAGAGGGAGCAACTCAACCTCTAGTGCAATCATGCTCCTAGATTCTACTTATTCTAGATATGGACTTATTCTAATGCATCAAACAAGTCAAACAAAACATGTCAATACAGAAAAGAAAACAGAAAAGAAAGCAACTCCTCTCTAAGCTTCAGCTCTTCCAACAGCAACTCAGTCTTCAGACTTCCATCACTCTTGACAAATATCAATTTGCTTTTCCAGGTTTCAACCCTTCAACATAAGTTTCAACTTATCTCCTCTGCTTGCAAGCTTCTTGATCAGTTCCACCTTCAGGCTTCACCATCATCCACAAGTATCAACTTGGTCTCCTTCAGGATTCCCAGGTATCAAAGTAAGTATCAACTTCCTTTGTTCTTCAAGCTTCAGTTGGAATGACAATACTCAAGGATTCATCCTCTTCAATGAAGTCTTCATCTTCGCACTCAAGCTTGACATCTCTCAAGATACTCAAACCAGAGGAAATCACTTAACTGGATAAGCTGGGGTGTTAAACTGCTTATTGACCACCAAAGGTGACCTATAAGGGTTCAACATCAAAGGAATGGTTCCCTCAAAAGTTCTACTTCCTAGGTACTATCACTTATCCCTCCAAAGGAGAGAGGTGTATACCATGGAAGGACTTTGAATCATAGGGAGGAATGGAGGTGAAAGATACCATCCATGTTTAAGAAAGAAGTTAACTAGGTCTAAACTCTTCCTAATCCCTAACCCTAAAACAACAACAAAACAAACAAGATCAAGCTCTCAAGCTCCTCAATGCTCCTCAATGCTCCTACTATGCTCCTCAAACTCCTACTATGCTCCTCAAGCCCACAAAGCAAAGCAAACAAAATACAAGCCCACAAGGGCAACACAAACAATCATCAACTACAAAAATCATCTAAAAATAGTATACTACCATATTAAAACCTAATATAATTTCTAGGGGATCTTATATATCTACCCTTAATACCCTTATATGCCCCAATGTCTAATTTGACCTAGAAACCCAAAATTATAGTGTTATTGTGGACCTATGTTAAGGATTAACCTAATTTTACACAACCTAAAGTCATCTAATCAAAACTATCCTAAAATTCGTCACAAAATTATGGAATAAATCCAGGGGGGAGCTAAAGCCCTAATCTAATTATCCTAAAAAGAATGGCCTAAAAATATGAAGGGAACTAGCTAAACAAAATTCTACAAAACCATGTATTAACATAAAAGAATTAAAAAGCTATTAAAATAGAAAATATACAAAAAATATTAAAAATTCATGAAATGCAAATATTTTTATTTGATAATTTTCTAGACATTATCATGAAGTGGGAGAAAAAATCCCCATGCAAAAATCATTAATTTCCTATTTATTATGATTTTTCAAAGTTTAACATAAAATGGAGAAAAAGAAATAAAAAAAGATAAAACCTAGGTGCAGATAGCAACTATGGACAATTCAATTCATCAATGGGCTCAAAATGGGGGGTGCAGTTAGTCATGCGTGCTAGGCCCAATTCAATCCGAAAAACAATCAGAAAATGAATGAAAAAATGGAAAATGCACGGTGTAAATAGTAAAGCAATTCAGTTAAAAACCAAGTGGGCCATGAAGGTAGGGTGTGATCAGCAATCCAGCCCAATTCCCTTTTAATGAAACGATGCGTTTCATGCTGGTTTCAGATTCCCTCTTCAAGTTGAAATTAAATCTCAACCGTGAGATCTTGGTCTAGTCAATAAGTCTTGCTTCATCCAATGGTTGTGCATTTGTCTTCTACCTCTGGCTAGGGTTCTTAGAGAAGCCACGAAAATTAAAAGCTTCAAGCTCCCACTTCATCAAACTCGAACCTTATCAAATCTCCATGGAAAATTGAAATTCAAAACCCTATCTTGTCTAGAATTTCATCTTGAATCTAACCATGATCTTAAAATCAATTGAATCATCCTAAATCCTCAAACCCGATCCAAGATCAAAGATATGCTCAATCATCAACTTCAACCATTCTTGCAATTAACTATCTCAGATTAATCACCAACTCACACTGATTGATTCTTGACATCTAGTTCATGCTATAGCCCAATACAACTCGAGTTCTTGGTCCAAATAAAAATGGTGACACCAACTGAAACTTCACCAATCCTTCTCAAACTTCTCAAAATCCATCTCCTATTGGTCTCTAACAGTTCTAACCTAACAATTCTATCTAAAGATGCATAAATTATGGTGTAGAATGAATTTTGCAAACCTGGTATTTCTTGATTCACAGATGGTGAAAACCTTCACTTCAAGCCTTGTAATTCTTCAGAAACCTTCCTTGGATGCTAATCTTGCTACTGTTTGCAAAAACTTGGATGGAGAATGCTTGAATCTCAGAATTCGATTCTGACTTGCTACCTTGAAAATCCAATTGCCAATTCCTCAATTCACCATGGATTTTCTCTCAAATTGATCTGCACAGCTTCACTATGATCAATGGAGTGTGTTCAGATGGAAAGAATGAATGGAAATGGTTCAGAATATGGAATTCACTTTCAACTTGCAATGGAGGCAAGCGAAATGGCCAATTCTCTCTTCTCTCAAATCTTACACCAACCTTGCGTCTGAGCAAGTTCTATAGGTTATATTGAGTGGTTTAGAATCATCTAGAACCATCTAGAACCTTCCCATGAGAAATTGGAAATCTCATGTCATGATCTTATGAATTCACTTCTCCTTATGTGCTATCTCATGCCATAGCCCTTGCAACCCTTGTAACTGAATTGAAATTCTCCCCACATGAGATTTATGATGTGTTGAGATGCATAACTAACTTGTTCATTGAGTTTTCTTAAGTTTTGCCTTTGAACCTTAAGATGCAAGCAACCAATTTCCAAAGCAGCCCCATGATCTAGGCCTCAAATCAAAATTGTGGCTGAACCATTGTTTTTAGAATGTCTTTTAGAGTCAAAATGACCTATTATATGACATGGTTTGGATGTGTAACTTGGGATTTCCAATTTCCAATTTCAACTTATTTAACTTATGCCTCCATTTTAGGCCATTTTTATCACTTTTTGATACAAGCCTTTTCAACATCTCATGACCTCCCTACTAGCCTTAAAACATCATTATAAGAAAGTTTTATGTTGAAGATTTTTCCATTTGAAGCTTGGAAGTAGGAGATATGGCCTTATGCTTGAAATGACCTATAATCTCCAAATGACCAAAATGCCCTTGACTTGTCAAAGCCATAACTTGAGTTATACAAATCCTATCAAGGACTTCTAGTACTCTCTAGAAAGCTAAGAAGATGAGGAACAACATTCATGTTGACCAAAAGTCCATAGGAATCATCCTTCTTGGGAAAACGTTGGATGCAAGTTGGGTGACTTTCAAGGCCCCAGATTCACATATCTCAGATGACCTGTAATTTGTCAAAGTCATAACTTGAGCTCTACAAATCCTATCAAGGACTTCTAGTACTCAAATTAAAGCTAAGATCAAGCTGTACAACATTCATGTTGGGGGTAAGATGAGATGACAATCACATCTTGAGCTAAACTGCCTTGAAGATAGGGGTCAAACTAGGGGATTTTACACTGTCAAGCCTTAGAAACCCTAGCTTGAAACTTCTCAAACTCCTCAATCATGACGAGTTGACCTTGGAATCATCCTTATAGTATCTCAATCCATCAATCCATGATCACATGGATCTTGGATTAGGTCTCAACCCTCTCCAAATCATCAGTTGACCTAGGGTTGACCCATTCAAACTCTAATTCCAACACTCATGGCTGAGTCTTCTGAATTCTTGTACAATGACCTCTCTAGGCTTCATGATGGCTTTAAAGACATCTCATAAGCTTCCTCAAAGCTTCAAGTCCATACTCATAGTCTCAGAATCATCTGAGGAGCTCCCACAACTCTCAAGTTTTGAGGCACGCAGCTTTGGTTTCAACCAATCTCTCTGAGGATCTCTTGAGTTCTCTGACAAAGATATCAACCTTTGAACACTTGAGTAACTTTCTTGGCTAGCTTCATAGTCTCATACAACTCTTGCTGGGTAAATAAATGTTGGTCAAATTTTGGGGTGCAACAGAATTGCAATAACTTGGACTGTGTTTAAGGAAGAATTTTTGAGGAAGTATTTTCCTGAAGATATTCGGGGCAAGAAAGAGGTGGAATTCCTTAAGCTGAAGCAAGGGAATATGATGGTGGTTGAGTATGCGGCAAAGTTTGTGGTTTTAGTGAAGTTTTGTCCGCATTACAATCGTGCTGACGCTGAGATGTCGAAGTGTCTCAAGTTAGAGAATGGATTGAGACCAGAGATTAAGCATGGAATTGGGTACCAGTAGATTCGTCGGTCTGCAGAACTGGTGGACAAGAGAAGAATTTATGATGAGGATAGCCAAGCTCGATCTGCTCACTACAAGCAGCTGAGTGAGAAGAAAGAGAAAGGATAGTATAGAGGGAACCTATATGTGACTTCTGGTGATAAAGGGAAGTAGAAGGCTTCAGATGGGAAAAAGTCAAGTGAGGGAGCGACTACTGCTCCAAGCAAGTGTTATAAGTGTGGCGAGCAAGGTCACCGCGCTGAGGTTTGTACTAATAACGTGATGAGATGTCATCGTTATGGTAGGAGAGGTCATAAAGTTACTGACTGCAAAGATGAAGCTCCGACTTACTTCAGCTGTGGAGAGAAAGGTCGTATCAGTACTCAGAGCCAGTAGCCGAAGAAGACTGCTACTGTTGCTCAGATGAACGACAAAGTGTTTGCTTTGAGCGATGCAGAAGAACCCAGGACAGATAACTTGATCAGAGGTACTTGCTTTATTAATGATGTTGAATTGATTGCTATGACTGATACTGGTGCTACTCATTCACTTATTTCGCTTGAATGTGCTACGAGGTTGAATTTAAAATTATCTTCTATGGTTGGGAGTATGGTTATCGATACCCCGGCTAATGGTTCTATAACTACTATTTTAGTCTGTTTGAGCTGCCCTTTGACCATTTATAATAAGAATTTTGTGATGGACTTGGTTTGTCTACATTTGCATCGAATTTATGTTATTCTTTGAATGAACTAGTTGAAGTTCAACTATGTTCATATTGATTGCTACAGCAAGACTGTGAGGTTCCTAGAGTTTGGTGATTGCGGAGAGCTGATGTTTGTATCAGCTAAGCAAGTAGAAGAACTCTTAGAAGATGAGGCTCAAGTGTTTGCATTGTTTGCATCACTTCTATTTGATTATGAAGCAGTGAGTGTGGAGCTACTAGTTGTTCGGGAATTTCCAGAAGTGTTTCCAGATGATGTAAGTGACTTACCTCCTGAGCATGAGGTAGAGTTTACTATGGACTTGATACCAGGCACTAGTCCTATATCGATGGCTCCTTATCGGATGTTTGCATCTGAGTTGGGAGAATTTAAGAAAAAATTGGAGGAGTTGCTTGAGAAGAAGTTTATCCGACTGAGTGTTTCTCCGTGGGGTGCTCCTGTGTTGTTGGTAAGGAAGAAAGATGGTAGCATGAGATTGTGTGTGGATTATCGACAGTTGAATAAAGTGATGATCAAGAATAAGTATCCACTTCCGAGGATTGATGATCTGATGGATAAATTGGTGGGTGCTTGTGTGTTTAGTAAGATTGATTTGAGGTCTGGTTATCATCAGATTCGCGTTAAGCCTGATGATATTCCGAAAATAGCTTTCAGGACGAGGTATGGACACTATGAATATGTTGTAATGTCGTTTGGTGTATCTAATGCACCTGGTGTATTCATGGAGTATATGAATAGTACTTTTCATCCTTATTTGGATCAATTTGTAATAGTATTCATCGACGATATCTTGATATATTTGAAGTTCGAAGAAGAACATGCGCAACATCTAAGAGTTGTATTGCAGGTTTTGAGGGACAAGAAGCTTTATGCCAAGTTGTTCAAGTGTGAGTTTTGGGTTAGAGGGAGAGAGTTTCCTTGGCCATGTGATTTCTAGTGGAGGGATTGTTGTTGATCTGTCTAAAGTTGACGTTATGTTGTAGTGGGGCACTCTGAAATCTGCTACTGAGATTTGAAGTTTCCTTGGCTTAGCTGGTTATTATCGTAGGTTTATAGAAGGCTTTTCAAAGTTGGCGTTGCCATTGACTCAGTAGACTCAAAAGGGTCAAGCTTATGTGTGGGATGTTTCATGTGAGAGGAGTTTCGTAGAACTCAAGAAGAAGTTGACGACTGCTCTAGTACTGATCTTGCCAAATTCGAGTGAGTCTTTTGTGGTATATTGTGATGCGTCAAAAATGGGTCTTGGTGGTGTACTGATGCAGAATGGTTAGGTTGTTGCTTATGCTTCCAAACAACTGATGGTTCATGAAAGGAATTATACTACGCATGACTTAGAGTTGGCCACTGTGGTGTTCGTGTTGAAAGTTTGAAGACATTATCTTTTTGGGTCCAGGTTCAAAGTGTTCAGTGATCACAAGAGCCTGAAGTATTTGTTTGATCAAAAAGAGTTGAATATGAGGAAGAGGAGATGGCTTGAAATTCTGAAGGATTATGAATTTGAATTGAGTTACCACCCTAGTAAGGCTAATGTTGTAGTTGATGCATTAAGTAGGAAGTCCTTGCATATGTCGATGCTTATGGTTCGAGAGTTAGGACTGATTGAACAATTCAGAGATATGAGTATAGTGTGTGAAGAGACTCCTAACAGTGTGAAGTTAGGTATGCTAAAGTTGACTAGTGGTATTCTCCAAGAAATCAGAGAAGGTCAAAAATCTGATTTGATTTTGGTGGATCGTCTCATGTTAATCAACCAAGGTAACATGGGTGATTTTCGGGTCGATGAGAATGGTTTGATGAGGTTCAGAGATAGGGTGTGTGTTCCAGATGTGCCTGAAATTAAGAAGAGCATTCTTGAGGAGGGTCACAGAAGTGGGTCAAGTATTCATCCGGGTGCCACAAGAATGTATCAAGACTTGAAGAAATTGTTTTGGTGGCCAGGGATGAAGAAAGAAATTGCAGAGTTTGTGTATGCTTGTTTGACTTGTCAGAAGTCGAAGATTGAACATCAAAGACCGTTGAGTTTGATGCAACCGTTGAATATTCTAGAGTGGAAATAAGATAGCATTTCTATGGATTTTGTGACAGGTCTACCGAGGACTTTGAAGGGATATGATTCAATTTGGGTGATTTTTGATAGATTGACCAAATCAGCTCATTTTATACCAATGAGGATCAATTATTCATTGTAGAAGCTGGCCAAATTGTATATTGATGCGATTGTGAAACTGCATGGTATTCCTTCAAGTATTGTGTCTGATAGAGATCCGAGATTCACATCAAGGTTCTGGGAGAGTTTGCAGATAACTTTGGGTACTAAGCTGAGGTTGAATTCTGCGTATCATCCGCAGACGAATGGACAAACAGAGAGACCTATCCAGTCTTTAGAGGATTTGTTGAGAGCTTGTGTATTGGATCAAGGTGGATCATGGGATAGTCATTTTCCGTTGATTGAGTTTACCTACAACAACAGTTACCATTCTTGTATCGGAATGGCACCGTAAGAGGCATTGTATGGTAGGAGACGTAGGACTCCTTTGTGTTGGTATGAGTCAGGCGAGAGTGTTATGCTCGGACTTGAGATTGTGCAAGAGACGACTGAAAAGATCAAGATGATCCGAGAAAAGATGAAAGCGTCGCAGAGTCTTCAAAAACGTTATCACGACAAGAGGTGGAAAGCACTTGAGTTCCAGGAGGGAGATCACATGTTTTTGAGAGTTATGTCGATAACTAGTGTTGGTCGAGCTTTGAAGTCTCGAAAACTCACACCGTGTTTTGTTGGTCTATATCAGATTTTGTAGAGGGTGGGAGAAGTAG
The DNA here is from genome assembly GCA_963859935.3 of Lathyrus sativus. Taxonomy (NCBI): domain Eukaryota; kingdom Viridiplantae; phylum Streptophyta; class Magnoliopsida; order Fabales; family Fabaceae; genus Lathyrus; species Lathyrus sativus. The sequence continues at coordinate 473,284,692 of OZ012741.1, read as the reverse complement.
CATATCGAATTGCTTTACCGCCGCCGCTTGCGAATTTTCATGATGCGTTTCATGTGTCTCAGTTGAGGAAGTACATTCCAGATCCATCACACGTGATTCAGATGGATGATGTACAAGTGAGAGTTGATTTGTCTGTTGAGGCATTTCCAATACGAATTGATGAACGAGAAGTGAAGCAACTGCGAGGTAAAGAAATTTCCTTGGTAAAGGTAGTTTGGGAAGGACCAGCTAGGTGGAGCATGACTTGGGAACGTGAGGGTCTGATGAGGGAGTCGTATCCCACTCTGTTTCCTTGAGGTAATTTTCGAGGACGAAAATTCTTTTAAGTGGGGAGAGTTGTAACACCCCAAATTCTTGGAATATTTATTTAATTTATTTAAATATGAATATTTGTATTTTTGGTGATTTTCGGTGGTTGGTGTGAATATTGGAAATTATGGAGTTTTGAGTTATTTATTTAAAAAATAGTATATAATATGAATATATTTGGTATTATTATTAATTTAAATAAATATAAGTTAATTTAAGGACAAAGTGGACATTTGAGGAGGAGTTAGTGATGGTGAAATTGGAAAGCCCATTTTAAAGGTCCAAAGTTAGGTTTAACAAAAAGGGATTTTGAGGGAATTAGAATTCATTCTTGTTAGACCGTGAAAAGGGAAGAAATAGAGGCCCGAGCTCTGAGGAAGAGGATTGAGTTAAAAGCTTCGCGAGGTTTCCAAGAATCAATGAGAAAGGCTTAGAGTCGGCAATTAAGGTATGGGGAGTATTACCTTCATTGTTTTCAATATATGATTCAATGTATTTAAAGTCGATTTAAGGATTTAGGAGGTTTTTGAGTTTGAGGAAATTAGACCTTCGTGGCCAAATCTATTTTTGAGGTTGTTTAAATATGGGGAGTATTGTCGTCATTGTTTTCAATATTTGATTCAATATGTTTAAAGCCGATTTAAGGGTTTATGAATTTTGAGTATTGAATTGTTGTTGCCTTTCTGGTGAGTTTAATGAGTTTGAGGAATTTGAACTGATGGTCTGATAGGTTTGAGGATGATTTGGGAGTAAGGGAAATTAGGCCTTCATGGCCAAATCTATTTTTGAGGTTGTTTAGTTATGGGGAGTATTACCTACATTGTTTTCAATATATGATTCAATGTAGTTAAAGCCGGTTTAAGGATTTAGGAGGTTTTTTTAGTGTGAGGAAATTAGGCCTTCATGGCCAAATCTGTTTTTGAGGTTGTTTAAGTATGGGGAGTATTACCTTCATTATTTTCAATATATAATTCAATGTATTTAAAGCCGATTTAAGGATTTAAGAGGTTTTGAGTCTAAGAAAATTAGGCCTTCATAGCCAAATCTGTTTTTGAGGTTGTTTAACCCTGTAGGGTAAGTGATTGTGAGAACTATGATGACCTTGGGGTATTTGTAAGAATTTATGGGAATTGGTGTTGTTAAATAAGATACGGGTTTGGCCTGATAAGTCATAGATTTTGTGCCTTTATCGCCGTAATACCTTAGGAATGATTTGGAGATGTTTTTGGGCGTTAGGGAAAGAATTCGTATAGACTTTTGTCCTGATTTTGCTACTGTTATATAACAGTGATTTTGTTGTAATCACGAGTTCGCAAAGCGAACAATTCTTCACAAAGTGAACATTCTCCTCAGACTCACAAAGCGAGCATCGCATCGAATGTAGCGGCGTTTCGCGAATTATTCTTGTTCAATGCTATCTTGATGTTCTGATGCTGTGATTTTCCTGATGAATTACCGTGAATATAATTGTGAATTTTATGAGAATAATACATGACTGTATAATGAATTCCCATGAGAAATTGTGATGATTTATGATGTTGATTTCATGAGGCTTTGGTGATTTTATGATGACATGATTATTATGATGATTTTGATAAATGATGATGCACCTAATGAGTTTATCATTAGGATGAGATTGACGTGTGTATCATGCATTCATATGCATTCCGGACTACGGTCTAGTGTTTGATTCTTGTGGCTTCATCCCCATTGTGCGGATGTGAAGTATTTTATTGTGCTTCAGTTTTTGTGTGGAATCGATTTTATTGATGTGGATATATGGAGGGTTGATGGCCCAATGTCCATCGGAATTTGATGAATTGGCACCACATGCATGTGTCTTGTTGCATTTGCATTTATGTGACAATTTGGTGTAATTTATGATATTATGGCTTTTTGATGTTTCCTTGATGATTATGATAATGTTGAATATGAAAATGACGCTATTTTATATACTAATTCCTATATTGATTATTATGAATCGTTTTACTCACCCTGCCTGTTTGAATGTTGCCTCCACGTGGGTAACGTGCAGATGACCAGGTTTAGCTGTGGATGCCGTCGAGGACTTTTTGGAGTTTTTGACTTTTAGTTGACTTAGAGGGTCTTGCTCTGATAATGTAACATTGGGTTGGGGTCTTTGAGTTAAACCATGTTTTATTGATTATTGTTATTTTGATTATATTGTTGCGCAAGGAAAACTTTTGATTTTGCCTTTTTGAGTTCCGCTGCGTTTTGAGCAATTTTTGAGTAATTTTGGGAAAACCCGTTGTTTACGGAGCATTGACTTTTATTTGAGTTATTGAGAAATGTACGCCCTTTGAGGTGATTTTTATTGTGTTTAATATTTTACTCTGATAAATGTGATTGATTTGCCACTATATTTGTGGGGTAGAAAAGGGTGTTACATCGAACACGGGCGTCCATCACGCCCCTGGTTCGGGTACTATATCAGGGTCTAGAGTTTCATAATCTCTGATGAACAGAACATCCTCATCGGGAAAGTCAAACTTCATTTTTTGATAACCCTCCATAGATTAATGAGTAAGGTAGTCAGACAAGACGCTCCCTTTTATTGCTTTCTAGGTAATATGTTGGATGTCATACTCAGTTAACAACATTTTTCACCGAGCAATTCATCCAGAGAAAGCAGGATTTTCGAATATATACTTTATCAGATCCATTTTGGATATCAATAAAGTAGTATGGAAAATCATATATTGTCTTAGGCGTCGTGCTGCCCAAGCCAGAGTACAACAAGTTTTCTTCAATAGTGAGTATCTAGTCTCACAATCAGTGAACTTCTTGCTCAAATAGTAAATTGCATGTTCTTTTCTGCTAGTGTCGTCATGCTGAACTAATACACATCCCATATATTCATCGAGAGCAGTGAGATACATGATTAAAGGCCTACCAGGAACCGGAGGTACTAAGATCGGTGGTTCTTGCAAATATTTTTTATTTTGTCAAAAGCTTCTTGATAATCATTGTTCCATTCAACCGATTGATTTTTTCTTAGCAATTTGAATATTGGTTCACAGGTAGTCGTCAGATGAGAAATGAATCTGGATATTTAATTAAGTCGGCCCAGAAAGCCACAGACTTCTTTTTCTGTTTTGGGAGGCGACATGTTCTGAATTGCCTGAACCTTGTCAAGATCAACTTCATTGCCCTTATAACTCACGATAAAGCCCAACAATTTACCAGATCGAACTCCAAAGGTGCACTTTGTCGTATTCAGCCGTAATCTCAAATTTTAGAGTCTGTCAAACAACTTCTTCAGATAGTCCAAATGATCATCTTTAGTTCTGGATTTGGAAATCATATCATCCATATAAACCTCAATCTCTTTATGGATCATATCGTGAAAGAGAGTTTTCATGGCTCATTGGTATGTTGCCCCTGCATTTTTCAAACCAAATCGCATGACTTTGTAGCAATATGTACCCCAAGGTGTGATGAAGGTAGTATTTTCCATGTCAGTTGGGGACATCTTGATCTGATTATATCCTGATAAACCGTCCATATACGAAAAGACAGAGAACTGTACAGTATTTTCTACCAAAACATCAATATGAGGCAGATGAAAATCATCTTTCGGGCTTGACTTATTAAGATCTCGACAATCCACACACATTCTGACCTTCCCATCTTTCTTCAAAACTGGGACGATGTTGGCAATCCATTCAGGATATACGGAAGTGGCTAGGAACCCAATGTCAAACTGTTCCTTTACCTCTTCTCTGATTTTAAGTTTCATGTCGGGTCTAGTTCTTCTGAGCTTCTACTTGACAGGAGGACATTCATTCTTGAGTGGCAAGTGATGTTGAACAATGTTGGTATCCAACTCAGGCATATCTTGATAAGACCAGACAAAAATATCAACATACTCTTTCAATAACTTGACCAACTAGAAGTGTACATGCTTAGCGAGGGATGCCCCAAGCTTGACATCCTTTTTGACATCATCAGTACCAAGATTGATAAGTTTCACTGCCTCTTTATATGGCTGAATCTCTTTCTGATCATGCTCAAGGAGCCTTGCTAGTTCAGTCGGTAATCCATAATCTTCCCCACCATCTTCTTCGGCTTGATTAATTGGAATCCCAAAATTACAATGGATGTTTGCCATGTTGTTATCAATGCAATTATTTGCTCTGCATGTTTATGAACTATGTTTAGAATGAGCTATTTTGAAAGGTGAAAATAAAAGAAACTTTTGCCATTTGTTATTTGTGAAAAAGTAAAATAAAGAAAGAAAGGAGAGCATGATTTGAATGCAAAAAAAACTTTTATTTATTGATTACATAATGTTTCAAAAGAGGGAGGCCCATTACAAGCGATCCACTCATCTTGAGTAAGGACGAGGGAACACGAAAGCAAAATGCATTACATGTTTATGAGAAAAACCACGGGAATCACAGTAGATGTCCAATTGTTGAACTTGAACCTAGGCAGACACTTGCGTGTAAAGCTTGCACTTCGATTGTTGGGACCAGCATCATCAATGACTGACACGATATCATCCTTCTGGAATCCAACACTTTTGAACTTGATCAAATTGCATTTCTGTTGACCGTGTGAGCTAGCTTGTTGATCAGGGTGATAACCCAATCCAAAATGATCATGCTTCTCAACCACATTCAGGATTTTCCCCCAGCCAGGCAAGGCAGCTTTCGCAATGGTCTCTTTAGCACTCTTGACAGATGATGTGGTAATTTTCGGTAGTCTACTATAATTGACAGAAGCGGAGCTAACATCTTCGAATTCAAGACATTGCAACGATACCTCAACTATGCCTTCAGCAGTCTCGACATATCGTAAAGATGATAACTCGCTTACTAGCAAATCTTCTTCACCATAAACGATGACCATTTGATCGTCGAATATAAATTTCAGCTTCTGATGCAATGTGGAAGTAACTTCCCCTGCGGCATGAATCTAGGGTCGACCCAATAAGCAACTATATGCAGGATTAATATCCATCACTTAGAAAGTAATGGTAAAAAAATGCGGTCTAATCTTAATGAGTAGATCCACTTCGCCAATAAGTTGCCTTCGAGAACCGTCAAAAGCTCTGACGATTAAAGAGCTTGGCCTCATCTCACTCCCTTCTACCAGTATTCAACTCAATGTGCCCTTAGGCATCACGTTGAGAGAAGAACCGGTATCCACAAGAACATGAGATAGTAAAGAGTCCATACAAGTTATTGATATGTGCAAGGCTCTATTATGGGTAGTACCTTCAAGAGGCAATTCTGATTCGTTGAAACCCAAATATCGACTTGTAGTTATGTTTACGACCACGTCATCAAACTGTTCTATGGGAATATCGTGCATTACATTAGCAATATTCAAAACCTTCAACAAAGCCGATATGTGCGAGGGCGAGCTCATGAGTAAAGACAAATTGAAATCCTCAAAGGAGTTTTCCCTAGCTGATCCATAATTTTAAAATCTCTCTTCTTGATGAGCTTGAGAAAATCTTGATCATCCATTACTTCTTTACTTTTTGTAACATCCATAGTCAGAATGACTGACACTGATGTTGCGGTTGATGCCCCTTGTTGCACAACAGGGGTTGTTGAAGCAGATTTCTCTTTGGGAGGAACAACGGTTGGAACTTGCACTGGCTTAGATGTGACCTTCGGAGCAAACACTCGCCCGCTACGAGTCATCCCTCTAGTGGCAATTACATTCATAATTTCTGATTTTAAAAACTGAATTTCTCGACCCCTAGAAAACACGGTGGAACCATACTTCCAAGGAACCTCTTTTGAATTTTGATACGGGAACAACTTTGGCGCAAAAACAGTGATAAACTATATTTCTTCTTAGGAGCTTCAACGAGAACCTTTCTATATATGATTTTGAATGGATTGATGCTACCTACCACTTCCACAGACTTGACTCTGGCAAACTGAACCACACCTCAATTCACTAAGATCTTAACACATCCCTTCAACCTTCGACACTAATTAGGATTATCATCACATATCTATAATTTTCCATGAAGACCTCAATAACCCTTGATCTTTCAACTTTTTGATCACAACAGTCGTTGGAGTTTTCACTTTGTCGACATCTCTGATCAACTCAGCTCCTTGATCATCCTCAACCATATTAACCCTAGGTCCACTATGAGTAGGCAAGGGATTATTTTGTATATTAGGACGCTCTTTAGAAAATTTCAGGATTTTCTGGTTAATGAGCTCTTGAACCTTGGCCTTGAGAATAATACAGTCTTCGGTAGCATGTCATATGTACCCAGAATGGTAAGCACAATATGCATTCAGATTATGCTTCAGACCATAAAGAGGAACTACAGGTGCAATCTCTTTGGGAACAATTTCCCCTTGATGAATCAGATAAGGAAGCAACGTTGTATAAGGCATGGGAATTTTGTCAAAATTCGGACGCTTGTGGTTGTTATGATTGTTATTAATTTGTTTATTCTGATATTGCTGATTTTTGTTGTTTTGTTGAAATTGTTAACGTTGCGATTTTTGTTGATTATGAGAATTTTGAACTCGTGATTACGGATGATACTGATATGGCGGTTGTTAATATTAGGCAGCAACAACATAAGGATAAGGATAATATGGCATGTGAGCCATAAGAACCTGATATTGAGGAGAGGCCTTTGCCATCACATAATTTGCTTCACCTTCTTTCTTCTTTGAATAAGTGCTCTGAGGTTTCTTGGTTGGTTGTTGACCAGCGGTACCAGCAATCCTACCACTTTTCAGCCCATTCTCAATTCTTTCACCAATAGTCACAATATCAGCAAAATTTGACGAAGAACTGCCCACCATTTTCTCATAGTACAACCCTTGTAAAGTACCCATAAAGATATCAACTAACTTATTTTCAGAAAGAGCAAGTCACACACGAGAGGCCATTTCCCGCCACCTTTGTGCATATTCCTTGAAAGTTTCTGTTGTACGTTGAGGTTGATTTTTCAATTGCAATTTGGTAGAAGCCAAATCGAGATTATACTTGTATTTCTTCAAGAATGCTTCTGACAAGTCCCTCCATGAGCGGATCTTGCTACGGTATAAACCTATATACCAATCTAAAGAAGCTCCAGACAAGCTATCCTGGAAGCAATGAACCAGCAATTCATCATTGTCAATGTAGGATGCCATCTTTCTACAGTACATGGTCACATGACTGCGAGGACAACTCAACCTTTATACTTTGGCAGTTCTGGAATCTTGAACTTCTATGGCAGCACAACATTAGGAACCAAACATAAGTCTTTGGCTTCCATGCAGAGTACATGGTCACATAGATTTAATCTTTTCATCTAACAACTTATAGTCAGCTGGTCTGTTATAATTGGCAGGTCTAACAAGAGTCTGTGGATTAGGAAATTTTGATGCAGCTGTAGCAGGTATTTAATGAGAAGGAAACTGAGATGGATACACCAATCCACCATCTGACCAATATTATTACTCATCTGAAAACCATAAGGGTAACTAGCAGGAAGTACTACAGCAGCAGAGGATGCCCCAGAATAAGACACTCTAGAATAAACATTCTGAATAGCATTTTGAGCAGATTGAGACAAAACAGAAACATGAATAGGAGGAACCCTATATAGATACTCATCTTCCACAGGAGGGGGAAGCAAAGTAGTCATGCCTCAAGGGTAAGCAGTAGAATTACCAATTGGGCATGGGTGCAACAAAAGGTTGATGCGGAACAAAGGCACTACCAATAGTAATCTAAGGAGTGAAATTCGAAGGCATCCCCACAGGAAGGCAGCAAACATTCTATTCGGACCAGGTTGAGCACTTGGTAGGTTGACAATAGGTTGAACAACAGTCTCAACCGGAGCTTCAACAACAGCAGAAGAAGAAGTGACAGCAGGAGGAAGAATCACCACATGATTGACAACAGTAGCATCAGTAACAGTTGCAACAACAGAAGTGGCAACAGAGGCGTCCTTCTGAGCACGAAGGAACTCCATGATAACATCCATGTTAGTTTGAAATTGATCCATCCGACCCTGAAACTCAGCCAAAGTCTCCTTGTAGGCAGTGTTCTCTTGTTCAATATCAGCCATGATCTTGGATTTGCTTGAGCGAGTGAAATAGCGATGTCGAGTCATCGTCTTGCTACAAGGCAGAAATGGGAAATGTAAGCAATCTGATATTTGTATGAAGGGCATGCATATGCATACATGATGGAATGTGATTCATGCTAAAAATAAATTTTTAATGCATATGCAAAACTGAGTGGACATGATGAAATGGTATGCAAGAAACCAACACAGTATAAACAATCTGGATGATTTGCATATAACTCTGCTCAGGCGTAAAGGTTGGACGTGACAAGAGAACAAATGGTATGAAGAGTCTTAGTATCCTGCAGAAAAACCCAATATCCCCCTTACAGGTGTGATCTAGTCTTGAACAAGGGTTCCTGATGGTCCTCATCTTCTCAGGCTCTCAGGTCGAGCAGTAATAATATGTTCAACATTTCTGGTTTGACATTATTACCCCTTAAGGAGGCCTCCAGTGATTTCCAACCATAGATCTCTAGAGTCATAAGTTCTTTAAGTCGACATCCTATCATATGCACCAGACACGCATGATAGAGTATCTCCAAAGAAAACCTCATCCGAATATGGGTTTCGTGTCAACCACACGTGGCCAGATGCCACGCAAGCCACACTACTCTCCACTCTAATCCTATGTGTATGCTCAAGCATGGGTAGTGGGATTATCTCTCAAGTAACAACCCATCCCAACGATAGAAGAAAATAGTAGATATCCAGAATATGCAACATATGAATATTTAAAGCAGTAAAGGAATGCAGTAAATAACATAAAGATAAAGCAAGTAAAGCATAAAGATAAACACCCAAACAAGTAAGAAAGCAAAGAAAACTAGGAGAGATCCCAACTTGCAAGTGCAAGGACTCCCTAGCATAGTCGCCAGCTAAGGCTAGCAGGATTATATCTGAGTGAATCACACACTCAAAGATACAACAGAGCCACCACCAAACTTTATTTAGTCCCAAAGGATAGGGGAAATGTCGATAAAACCCAAAGGGAAGAGAAACGGGTAAGGGGGTCGGTTATGCGAAAGGAAGATACTAGCACCTTACGCATCTGTCGTACTTGAAGGAAGAGAGAAAGAAAAAGAGAAGAAGGAAGATAGAAAGAAGAAGAAAGTGCTTGCGGAGGATTGTGGCTCTCGTGCCTACGTCTCCTCATAGTGCAATGAGGAATTCAGAGCTCCGTAGTTCATGGAACCAGGAAAGAAAAGGAGAAGATGGAAGAAGTTAGCTCACCAAGATTTCGCAATCTCGTCCCTACGTACCCTTATAGTGCAATGAGGAAGTCAGAGCCTACGTAGTTCGGGGAACTAAGATGGAGAAAGAAAAGGAAACAAAGACGGTGTAAAAACCAAGAGCGAAAGAAAGAAAGCAAGATCCAACCGGGGATGCAAAAGAAATTGTGTCAAAACCAAGAAAGGCAAAGGAAAACTCTGCTGAGAAACTCAAAAGAGAAGTGATGACTCCACTGGGGATAAAACAAAAGAGCGGTGTCGAAACCAAAAGAATAAAATATAAGAATCGATATAAAGACAAGATCTACAAGGGACTCAGTGTATTAACTGGCAGGCAGTAATCAATCAAGGAAAGATAAGAGTAATATTCTATGGGGAAAGCAAGAGGTTGGTGTCAACAGGTGGACTTTGACAAACCAGAAGAAAGAGAGAGTGTTGAACCAAAAGAAGGCGCTCGACTATTTGGAGAACTCAGTGTATTAACTAATAAACAATGATTAATCGAAAAGATAAAGAAGTTGGTTTTAACCGATAGACGGTGATCAACCCAAAAGGACAGGTGTGGAACCAAGCAAAGGTTGTAACCTAAAGGACAATACACGAGCTGAGAAAGCAGTACTTGACCGAAGGAAAGGGTATTTGAAGCAAACAAAGGCTACTAACACAAAGGTGCGAGTGTTTGAACCAAACAAAGGTTGCCAACTGCAGGGGATTTCGGTGTTTAACAGATGGACTGTGATTAACCAAAAATAATAAGTGACTAACCAAAAAAAGGTAATTAACTCACGAGATATTGGTTTTAACAGGAAGACTGTGGTTAACCAAAGAACAGGTGATTAATCGGAAGAAGCTGATTAACCCAAAGAAAACTCAGTATGTCAACAGACGGATCGTGGTTAACTGAGAAAATAACAAATTGGTGTTTTAACTGACTGGCAATGATTAACCAAATAAAAAGCAGTGACTTATCCCAAGTGTAAGGGCTATACTCCCTTTCCCAGAAACAGTCAGAATGAGGATAAGACAGACTCCCATCCTCATTCCTTCTTTAGAACCCAAAGTGTAATGTGGAACTCGAATAAAGAAACGACACAAGTTCTACATTGCTCCAATGCGTTGTGCAAACTTTCGACTCTGCGGGAAACGAGAGAAAAGGCTCTAAAATATCTAAAAGAGAAGAAAGAGGAGAGATCAATTAATCGAAATAAGGTTTCGATCAATTACCAAAAGGGAGTGAACAAGCCAACAATATTTCAAACGAGTCGAAAGATCGTCAAAGCAAACATGCAGATTATTGATTATACAAAATTAAGTTCATTCAAAAGAAGAACAAACTTAACGCAATCAAGAAGAAATTGCAATGGCAGCAACAAACATCAATTAGCATGCAATACTAATCATGTTATCATGTGAATAAAAGTGCGATAGTGATCATGATCATACAAGTGTCACAAAATGCAAATAGTCGAGAATCGAAAAATCACACATTGAAAATTTTCATACATGCTTCCAACAGAAGTTAAACAGCTCATAAAACATCCCTAAATATCAATCCATGGAAGTTAAACAAGGAAAGAATAGCAAACAAGCTTGAAAATAGGCAAAAATGACATTCTGTTACAGTGGTAATCGATTACCACATGCAGGTAATCGATTACCTGCTTGAAAATTTCAAAACCACGTGAAACATAGGCAGGTAATCGATTACCCATATATAGGTAACCCATTACTACTGTAACAGTGGCAAAAATAGCTTTTTAAAAAGCACTTCCAGCAACTAAACACTTATCCATTCATCCACATGTTCTAGTATGCATTTGGACACGAAATTACGTCAATTAAGAGAAATTAATCATCAATTGAAAGTATTAAACATGAAGATCAAATATCAATGAATCACACATTTAATCAACACCAAAAAGCTACCGAAACTACATCGTAAATGTGCGAAAGTGATCAAAAATAGTAAATCAAGTGCGAATTACCAACCTACAAGTCAGAGGGTTGCCTTGGTGATTGTTGCTATGGATATGTGATAAGAATGATCAAAGAAAACTAGAGAAATCTGAATTTGCAACCGAATCATAGCGAAACTGAGCAAAATGTGACAAAATCTCCAAATACGAATTTGCACCGAAGAAACTCGAGATAATCACTTGATTTAAAGTTACATGGTGATCTTGACCAAATTGATGTATTGGAGTAAATGTTTTGGAATTCCTTGAAAGGTCTTGAACTGTCTAGAGATGTCTAGAATGTTCCACACAATGATAGAAGCAAGTAGACCCCAAAAAAATAGAGGGAAAGTGTTCAACTACCTACCCATTACTATTCATTGTCAACAATCTACTATTTATACCCTTTCACTAAATTTTCATTTACACTACTTAAAGCCCTTTTATGTAATTTACTAAATAATATTTCATCACCCAATCATAAGAACCCATTTTGCCAAGTGGCAAAAGTTTTTCAAAAAACTATTACCATTTCCCTCTCACTCTTGTCTTCCCTCTTACTCTCAGCTTCTCTCTCTTCTCGTACCCTTTTCTTCCCTCTTTCTCTCACCTTCTCTCCCTTCTCGTACCCTCTTTCACCTCTCTCAGAATTCTCTCTCTTTATTGTATCCTCTCTCTATCTCTTTCTCCATTTTCTCTATTTTTTTTTTCTTTTTTCTTCCTCTTCTTCTCAATATTTCTTCTTAAAATCACATTATGCAAAGAAGAAGATGGTGATATGCTTATGGGTCATGGTTCCGATTTCAACTCCAACTGAAAATGACGGAGATTTGGGCGGGGGTTGTCGTCTGAGATTCAAACCAAGAAGAAGATGAAGATCTATTCGTCCCTCTCACATTTCAGACCTAAAAATATTTTCTCTCTCTCTCTCTCTTGTATGATTTCAAACAAAGAAGAATATTGAGATCTACTTGTGGGTCCTGGTTTCGGTTTCAAGCAAAGAGTTTCTGGTTACTGTGAACAAAGTAATATTCACTCATCTCAAGGTACCGTCAAAGAATCTTTGCACTGGATTTTTGTTTACTGGATTTTGTTGTTGATATTTATTTTTGAAAGCAAGGAAATTTGATATTGAAACAGCTTGGTGCTGACATGCTGACATCATTATGTGGGTATAATGCACTTTGAATTTGGGGCTTTTGTTTCATTTGTCTTCTGTTCGATAGGTTATATACTCTTAGGTTACATTTGGAAGGATGATTTTCGAGAGGATGAACAAGCTTAATTTTTCGTTTCTGAAAACGGATTTAGTGTGCTTGAAATGTTACATGATCATTCATTATGTTATTACGTCGGTTATGATTCAATTTTCAAGTATGTTGATGAATGTATGAGGTATATAATATTTATTTTACTTCCTTGTAGGTTGAGCAGTTGAATCATATTTTTAAACTTTGTGGCTCACCGTCAAACTGAGGGACAACAACTGTTGCTCTAAAAATCAAGGTATGCTGGTTTTGGTGTATACTTCCAACAAGTAATTATATAATTTGATTAAGATTAAGTCATGGCATTCTTATGTGTAATATTTGTGGTATATGTTTCTTGCTGTTAAAATCAGTAATGTTCCTGTTTTTTGTGTCAGGATGCTTGGAAAGTAGTTTTTTGACTATAAGTTGAACACGATATAATATATTTCGTGCTGGTTTCTTTGATACATACATGTCATAGAATAAGGTAACTCAAGCTTTTTAATACACCCAAAATTATGGCGTGTTGGTTGCTTTTGATTGTTTCGACGTGAATTGCATCAAGAGATTTTCTGCCCAAAGCTTATGACTTCTAATGCCTTTTGTCTTTCCCTTTCATCACTTTTATTATATTTTTTATCTTCAAAATTGACTTTTCAGATTTTGTTTGCAAAGCTTATGCTTCATCCCTTTCTTAATCTTCATGAAGGCTTTTTTGTTGTTGTTAGGTATATTCTACCAAATTCGTTGTCCTCATGGTTCATGTTCATTCTATATGGACTTGGAGAGTTGCCTCAGGTTTTCCATATCTATTTTCCCTTTTATGTTTAATGTAATTACAAAATTAAATTAAATACCTTTGATTACTTGAAGGGATTTGCGCGTTTAAGTGTTGTGTATGGTGGAACCTACATGCTGAACAAACCAAAATGCAAGGTAAGTTTGTGATGATACTTTTATTACATTTCTGCATGCTATGAGGAATATGCCACATGCTAATCGAGATTGGCAAACCCAGATGAATGTTGGTTTTGCTTCCGTACCCTCAAGCTCACAACCCCAAGCTTTAAGAAGTTTAATTTTATACAGCTTTGTTAAATAAGGTTTCTAATATTATCCGTTTTTTTGTGATGCAGTTGGTGATCTTAACCATTTGTCAGGATGTGGCCTGAATTATTATTATTATTAGGTAGAGGAAGGGTTTTGTTCCCTAATGCACATTGTAAATGGATGAAATCTTGATTTCTTATTGCTATGTTATGGATTGTAGCTCTGCCTTAATATCAAATGTAACTTATTTTGTCATTTGTTTCAGACTCATGGAATACTAAATGCAGTGAGATGGGGAATCTTGATGGCCTTATGAGCTATGATTGTAAGTTATTTGAAGGTGTTCAAATCTGCAGACCCTCTTCATGTTACCTGTCAAACAGCTGCTTACATAGTCAGTGTTGCTGGATAGGGTACTGCTCTAAAACTAGGTAGTGGCTCGGCTAGTATTACCTACTCAACTCATAGAGCACTTGGAATCATCGTCTTTTGCCTTAGAACCCTTCAAGTACGACCTCATATGTTCTTGACCGGTTTCTGAAACAACTAATGTCTTAAATCATGGGTACCACATGCAATAGTTTTAGAAATCTTTTCTGATAAAGTTTCCTAGATGCACTATTGCTGCCAAGAGGCACATGGATTCAAGCACCAGAATCTTAGATGTTCAAGGAGTGGTATGCTGCCAATAATTATTTCTTTTTGCATTAGCTGTAAATTGAAGAACTAAATCATTCGAGTCATAATTATTTTATGATTCATTTTTTGTAATTATATTTTTCTGCTACATCTTATTAGTACAGGTGGTTGAGGTTGTGAGTGGAGATTGCATCATTGTTGCTGATGATTCTATTTCATATGGAAGATTTCTTGTGGACCTTCTTTTCATATCATTGTCGATTTAAGCTATAATTGATTAACTCTATTTTTCAGGTGAATGTACAAATGGGATATTCTATGGATGTTGGTCATATTGATGTAGCTAAAGCTCCATTGAGAGCTGCTGAGGCGTGACTAATGGATTTTGGATAAGTATTCCTATTATCCTTAAGGAAAGCTGACAATGATCAAGCCCTTTCAGTTGCTGTTCATACAAAGTCAACAAATTGGGATTGGTATATTATTTCAGTTGAACCTTAGTTACTTCCTTCCATATAGGTATACAATTTGTAGTGATGAAAAATAATGAATGTGTAGGTTAGATCATATAATCATACAATGGTTTTCTATTGACACTTTGATTTCCTTTTTGCCTACATAACTGAACACTTGCAATTGATTGCTGCATAATTCAAAAATAGCAAATGTATCCTATATACTCTTGAGGAGAAAGGGGAAAGTTGTGGCCGTAACCGGGGATGGAACAAATGACGCACAAGCACTACATGAGGTTAGTACAATGTTTTTCATGTGTTTAAACTCAGTCGGTTATGTTTCTAATTTGAATAATTGTTATGGTGCATCACGAGTCACGATTGTACACGATGCCAAAGATGTTATTGCTACTGCCCTAGCTGATCCAAAAATGAAGTTCACTTTAATGTTTTCTAAGAAGTTTATCCTCTTCAATTTATTATTGAATATTTTGTAGATTAGAACAGAAGAAATGGATTTGATAGTTGATAGGCGCATTGCAGCTCATTATAGTGGGAAAGAATTTGTTCACTTGTGAAGGTATTTACTTACCTTTTTAATCTTACATTTGATTTTAAGTAATTGCTCTTGATTGATCATATATCACATTGTTGAGATAGGTTGTTTATTGGTTGATTGCTTTAGCCTATTGACTGTTGGAGGTATTATAAATGAATTCTACCTTGTATTTAACCTTATCTTATCCATAAGAATAAATTCATGTTTTCAAAATTTGTGAATTTGATAGTGTTTTAAACAGGATGTTTAACTGTATTACGTAGTTAAAGATGTAGATTTTATAGACACAATCTTAGTGTTTCAAAGTTGGAGTTATTTTATAGACACATGATATTTAACTATTGGAGGTAATTTATAGACACATGATATATTAGTGGATACTATTCACTATACTATAGATAAGATATTTAACTGGATCACATACTACCGATCTTAGTGTTTCAAAGTTGTTTCTGATGGTCTCCTGTGTTGTATTTACTTCTCCATTGGTAGTGGTTTTTAACAAGAAAGTAGTGATTTTGTTGCAGGCATTTACCACTTTCTATTATATTTATTGCTCAATATGCGGTAAAAAGTGTTGTCGCAATAGCACCGTAACTTAGTTAAAAATGAACAAACCATTGTTTTTTTTATAAAATAAAACTATATTACTCAAAAAAATGTCGATAGGTACAAGCAATCCCATTGGATCCAGCTACAAAACAAGACAACCTAGGACCAAAAGGGAAAAAGCAGCAATCTATCTATCTATCCCCTTCCAACATTAAGATAGCTATATACTTCCTTAGTTTTTTAGTGTTCCATCCTCTATACACCAAAGTTTTTATTACTTTTCTTCCTATAGTAGTGATCTCCAGCTTTTCTCCAAATATACTATTATTCCTAGCCTGCCATATCTCATAGATAGTCTCAAAAATCGCCATTTTTATGACTGCAGCTCGGTGTCGCTTCCGCGAGAATAAGGTGCCGGCAAAACAGAAGAGTCGCCACCTTTCGTTATTTATCCCTCAGAACGGGAAAGGAAACGATCGGAAAAACCTGACGAAAAGGTATAAGACAAGGTCATCGCAACCATTGTCTGGGTTCGGGAGTCGGTTACGCAAGGGGAAGGTATTAGCACCCCTCACGTCCGTCGTACTCGACGGGATCCATGCTTGTTGTGTTTACTAGACGAGTTGGTTTATCTATCTACCTATCAAGGCTGGCTTAAAAAGAAAATCAAAATGACTCGGCAAAGCGTCGCACTTTATGCCTACGTATTCTCATCAGAGAATGAGAAATCAGAGTCAACGTAGTTCGACTAACTACGGGTTACGGGGAAGGTGGATCACCAATACATCAGTATTGTGCCTACGTACTCTCAACAGGTATGAGAGATCAGAGCTTACGTAGTTCGGGATAATACGGATTACGGGGATTTAGATTCATCTATTTTATCGAGTAGAGTTAAACAGCAGTTCTAGCAGTTAGGGACAAAGCCTGTTTGCGTTGGCGCTGAAGTTTAACGACACTCTTTTCTTCAGAAAAGCTTCCTTTGAATTATGGGCCCACGGGGCAAAAAGGTTTGAAGTTTGTTTTCTGTCTTTTACGAAAGAAGTGTTTTTTATTGTGTTTGCAATTTCAATCGCACTAAAGACTATGACCTGAGAGTGAATGCGTCGCATGTCATCCAAAGGGTGCCATACTAGACATCTAGACTGTTGAAAAGAAGCTCTCCAACAATCCTTTCTCAGATAGCTTAAGGCTCGTAACATACGAAAGAAATCATTCATGATTACTGTATCTTAAGATGTTTTGAGATGAGAAGAGAACAGGCTCAACTACGGAGAGACTATCAAGTCTTAATGTTTTCATGCCAAGGATTCATCCTATAGTTGAAGTTTGAAACAGGGAACTCCTAGAAGTTATCATGCATAGGTTTCAACCTAAAGTTCTATCATCACTTCCTTATCAAAGGAAGTGAGAGTCCTAAGGGATCATGTCAATGATAAACAGAAACAGGTAAAGCATCAGCTTAAGCAGTAAACAGTAAACGACTGTAAAATGCATGCAATGCAAGTGAGGGAGGAAGTGTGTGTGGGGCAGCAACCTCCACAAGCTCATCTCAACCTAAAGCCAGATATGAATGACTGCAATCGTACAGAGGAAATAAAAACATGCTATCAAGCAAAATAGGATAAACTATAATCATACAGAGGAAATAACATGCTATCAAGCAAAATATCAGTGACTGTAATTATATAAAGGAAATAAAATAAAATGCTATCAAGCAAACACAAACCACATGGGCAAGGGAGCTGGGCTCTACCGAATACCCGCAAGCAAAGCCACACAGTAAAAATACAAGCAGAGGGAGCAACTCAACCTCTATTGCAATCATGATCCTAATTTAAAGTCAGTCTAATCATGGACTTATTCTAATGCATCAAGAAAGTCAAACAAGGCACATCTATACAGCAAAGAAAACAGACAAGAAAGCAGATCAACAACTCTCTTCCAATTCCAAGCTTCAGCTCTTCTGTCAGCAATTCAGTCTTCAGACTTCAATCACCCTTCATGCCAAGTATCAACTTGCTTCTCCAGGTTTCAACCCATCCTTTATTCCTCAAGCCTCAGCTCCACACTCAATCTCAATTGAATCTCCTTCATAAGTATCAACTTAGTCTTCAAGCTTCAGCTCTCTTTGCTTTACCAGTATCAACTTGGTCTTCTCTCTTCATCTACAAGCTTC
The DNA here is from genome assembly GCA_963859935.3 of Lathyrus sativus. Lineage (NCBI taxonomy): Eukaryota > Viridiplantae > Streptophyta > Magnoliopsida > Fabales > Fabaceae > Lathyrus > Lathyrus sativus. The sequence goes on along the minus strand of OZ012741.1, from coordinate 473,266,441 downwards.
AGCTTCTCAGAGTAATCTTCAATCACTTAGAAGTGTCAACTTCATCCTTCAATCTTTAAGCCTCAGCTCTTCATTCAATCTTCATTGGATCTTCAAGTATCAACTTGCTCTTCTTGCTCTTCCAGCTTCAGCTGCAATGGCAATGCTCAAGGAATCATCCTCTCCCACACTCTTCAATGAAGTCCTCATCTTTAAACTCAAGTCTAACATCTTTCAAGATACTCAAACCAGAAGACAATTGATTGTACAGGATAAGTGGGAATGATAGACAACTTACTGACAACCAAAGGAAGCCTGTAAGGGTTCATCATTATGAGAGACTGGTTCCCTCAAAGTTCTACTTCCCAGATAAAGCCACTCATCCTTCCAAAGGAGGGATGTGAATATCTGAGAAGGACTTTTAGTCATTGGGAGGAATGGAAGCACAAGATGCTTTCCATATTTGTGAAAGAAATCATTCTAATTCTAGGGCTCTCCCTATGGCTCCTATCTCCTAAATCTTCATCAGACACCTTCAGGCACAAGCAAATCCAAAGCTCCAAGCAACTTCAAGCATCCTCACCTTGTCTTCAACTTGTCTTCAATCTCAACCAAAGGAAAACCAAGCAAAAACCCTAATCTAAGGGGACTAAGGAAGTTAAACTAGTTGGATTAGTAAATTTGGATCACCTAAAACCTAGTACTAAAGTTAGTCCTAACTAAAATACTAAAGTCAATTGTAAAATCTTACAAAAATATCTATGGGAACCTAGGTCAATCATGACTCTACCACATTAATTTCAAAGATCAAACCATCAAATTAGACCTAGAAATAAATTCTACATTACAAGGTATCAAACCTAAACCCTAAAAGGAAGCACCTAAATATCAATCTAGAAAGCACACCTATTTTCATCACAAAAATGTGAGAAAAATTATATGGGATCATACATGTCTAACCTAATCACACATAAAAAATTAGAATCAAAATCATCACCATGAGATCATACAAAATTCCACAAAAATATGCATGAAACATAACCATTTTAATATCAATTAAAATGTAAAATTCCCATTAAATCAGAAAATACATGAAATGAAAATATTTTTTCTTTAAAAAATACTAGACTCAATCATGAGTAAAATGCAAAAAGAATGGGTTTAATTGGATAAATTTTAAATTTATTATGAATTTTACAAGAATCATGAACAAAATGAAAAAATAAAAGAAAATCCAATTAAAAGAATAAACGCGCGGTGTAAATAGTAAACAGAATCAGTACAAACTTTGGGTTGGGCCATCAGGGGGGTGTGAATATCACTTAACTCACTAAGCCCAAAACCAGCTGCTAAATGAAACGCAGCGTTTCATTTATTCAGATCCTTCACAACTGAACTTTAAAACGTGGTCATTGGATCATGCTCCCAATCCAAGTCAAACCCTCATCCAATGGTGCAAACATCATCTTCAACCTTTTGAAAGTCTGAGCTTTGCGCCCAGCTCTGGCCACCACCGGTGGAGCTCCGGTCACCACCTTCAACCCTAGTTCTCTCTACAGGCCTCCATTGCAAGTGGTCAAAACATGAAACTCATCCCAAATCATGCCACGAATTCAACCATGCCCTTAGTTTCCTCTGAAACCTCAAGATTCATCATATCTAATTCTCAACCGAAAATGGTGATTCCCCTATTTTGTCACTAATTCTCAAATTAGCTATCTGAAATCCATCCTACACCATTCTACAATGAATCTAACACCTTAATTCAACCTAATTCTACCTAAATCATGCTAGAGGAAGAAAGTTACCAACCTGAAAATCTTGGATGAACAGATGCACTAAACCTCCAATTCAAGCTCTACAATCTTGCAGACACGATCAATGAACCTCCTTCTTGCTTCTGTATGCAAAAGAACCAGTTGAAAGTGCTTGAATCTTGAAACCCGATGGTGAGTTGCAGGTGGAAAAATTCACTTGCTCATACACGATTTAGCCACCAATTCTTCTTGATAATGATCTGGAATCACTCCTTGACATTCATGGAAGAAGTTTCAATCAAGAAAATGGATGGAAAGTGAGGAATTTGGTGAAACAGAATTCACTTGCAAGCTATGGAAATTCAATTTCAATCTATGCTCTCTCCTTCAATGATCACCAACCTCTGCAACGGATCCACTCTATTCCTTATATAGATGAAGTTTGAATGATCTAGAACCCTCTAGATCCTTCCAATGAGACTTTCCACTTCTCATGTCATGAGATTTTCAATCACATCTCATGATATGCATAATTCTGTTTTGCAGCTTGAAACCAACCTCAATCTCTTTCAATTTCTCCCCTAGTGACATTTTGAAAGTGACTAGCTTGCCAAGGGCCTTGCTCATGCCTTGATTTTGAGTTTTGCAAGTGTTACTTAATATGCAAGCAAGTGCTTTTCAAAGTAAGTCCATAAATTGAATCTCAACTCAAAAATGTGGCTAAACCAATGTTCTTAAAATGTTTTCTAGAGTCAAAATGATATATTACATGCCATGGTTTGGATGTGTAGGTTGAAATTTCAATTTCCAACTTTGGTTTATTTAACTTATGCCCTTATTTTAGGTCATTTTTGCAACTTTGAGATACAAGCCTTTCCAACATCTCATGACATCCTTAATAGCCTTAAAACATCATTTTGAACAAGTTTGATGTTGAAGGTATTTCCATTTGAAGCTTGGAAATAGGAGTTATGGCCTTATGCTTGAAATGACCTGTAATCTCCAAATGACCAAAATGCCCTTGACTTGTCAAAGCCATAACTTGAGTTCTACAAATCCTATCAAGGACTTCTAGTACTCTATAGAAAGCTAAGAAGATAAGGAACAACATTCATGTTGACCAAAAGTCCATAGGAATCATCCTTCTTGGGCAAAAGCTTGATGCAAGTTGGGTAACTTTCAAGGCCCCAGATTCACATACCTCAGATGACCTGTAACTTGTCAAAGTCATAACTGGAGTTCTACAAATCCTATCAAGGACTTCTAGTATTCAAATTAAAGCTAAGAATAAGCTCTACAACATTCATGTTTGGGGCAAGATGAGATGAGCATCACATCTTGAGCTAAACTTCCTTGAAGATAGGGGTCAAACTAGGGGATTTTACAATGTCAAGCCTTAGAAACCCTAGCTTGAAACTTCTCAAACTCTTCAATCATGGTGAGTTAACCTTGGAATCATCCTGATAACATCTCAATGTGTCAATCCATGATCATATGGCCCTTGAATTAGGTCTCAACCTTGTTCAAATCATTAGTTGACTTAGGGTTGACCCAGTCAAACCCTAATCACACCACTCATGGCTGAGTCTTCTTAATCTTGCACAATGACCTATCTAGGCCTCATGATGGCTTTCAAGACATCTCATGAGCTCTCTCAAGGCCTCAAGTCCACATTCTTGGCTTCAGAATCATCTGAGGTCTTCCCACAACTCTCAAGTTAGGAGGCACACAACCTTGGTTTCAACCACTCTTTCTAAGGATCTTTTAACTTCTCTGACAAAGATATCAACCCTTGAATACTTGAATAACCTTCTTGGATAGCTTCATAGTCTTGTGTAGCCTTTGATTGGTAATCATACCTCTTGATCTCCTGCATACATGTCAATGAAATGCAAATGATAATGCTAATGTGAATGAAATGAAACACAAGCTAGGTAAAGAAATGTTGGTCAAATTTTGGGGTGCAACAGCTGCCCCTATTCAAACGTCTTGAACCTGAATTGGTGAGAAGCGAACGACTCTCAACCAATCAAGGTGTGAGACGGTTGGATACCGACAAACCCGGAAATTTTCCAACTGCACAAGTACACGGTACTCAGATGGGAACAAATCTTCGAAAACTGAAATATTAGTTGCACGGCAGCTAGTTGGGGAATCGGTCACACGGTAACCGGTGATGCATGGTCGATCATGCCGTCAGGCATCAGGACTCCTTGGGACTCATCATGTCAATAATCAAGTTAATCATACCATCGGGAATTCAAAGGAATTTCTCGGGCATCCGCCGGACTTCATTAGTAAGTCGGGAATAGAATTCTCGGTCAATCACGAACCAGTTGGGGATATCCAAACTTCTGCCATCAGGCACTCCGCATCAGCTGAGAGAACTGCTTCGTCAATACGGTTGGACTTCAATCATCAATTCTTCGAGGGAAGTTTCAACTTCGCTGTTCAGAAACCTGCTGGGGATGACGCATCTCCGCTGGGGATTCTGGAGAACTATCAAGTAACTCTGCTTCGGGGATCCAGAAATCATTCTGGGTGAATCTTCTCGCTGAGGAAATCAAGAATCATCTTGAACAAATAACTTCGTGGGGACTTCAAGAATCATCCTGAACCAATAACTCTGCTGGAGATTTCAGGAATCATCCTGAGCAAACACTTTGCCGGGGACTCTAAGCATCAACTTGAGCAACCCTCTCTGGCGACTTCACAGGGGATTTTAAGAATCATCTTAAACAAACGACCTCGCTGGGGAATTCAAGAATCATCTTGGGCAAACGACTCTGCGGAGGAACACCAATCTCAATTGGACTCCCCATGGGGAAGCAAACTTCAGTTGACTGCTGCAGGGGAACGAAGCTCTACGAGAACCTGGACCTGCTGAGGAAAGCGATGTCAATCACGGAACAAACTGCACGGCATTCGCAGCCAGAGCTTCCTGGAGATAACGACTCCGGCGGGGAAATACAACATCAGCTATTCAACACTCTACTGGGGAAAACCAATCATGGCCCAAACGGCCTTCAAGGACTCGGCTCTCTTGGGGATCTGCAAACTCGGCTGGGGAAGAAGGAATCATCCTGCTTACAGGGGAGAGTACGACTCTGTGGGAAATTTCAATTCCGCTGGAGACTTCAGTCTGGAACTGCTGAAAGCTGCATACTTCAGTGTATGACTCAGCTGGGGAGATGACGTTCCTTCAGGATGCATCTAATTGGGGAGAGAATCTTCTCTGGTTGGGGAGACATATCAATGCTTATGATCTCACGTTCAGACTCTGCAGGGAGAGGTTGCTGAACTTTGCTGGAGAAGAAGGAATCATCCTGCTTGGGGATGCGCATGGTGCACTGCCTGGTACATGCTACACCTGTAACAACACAAACAAACAGACAAGATACCCTTCTCAAAGGGACCTATCAAGGTTATCATCTTGTGACAATGCTCAAGTAATTCATTGTTTCAACAATCAGTGGCCTAGGCCAGTAAGTTTATGTATGCGCATTTTGTCAAAAACATCGGCGTTCTTTTTCGCAAACAAAACAGATAAATGCTAAACAGACAAACAGAATTGCTGAATAGTGTACATTTTATTGATAACGAACCCTCGAATGGGTAAAAATGTTTTACAACAGATGCAAGCTCCTGGAATGAGGAAGCTGCGCAAAAAAGTAAAAACATAAATATACATCAGTATATACAAATGTCGGCAACGAGGCGTAGACGAACACCATGAGTTGATCCCTCTATGACCCACTCAACTTCGATACTTTTCTGACGCTTCAGCTTCAGAAGAGATTGATTCAGATAAACGGCCCGCAGGTCTTCCAAACCACTAAACAATGAAAGTTCACACGCGGAACGCAATCATTTGCTTTTTCAAATCCCTAACTTTTGCGTGAACCGCCCTTTGCGGGTTTTCAGTTCACCGGGATACCCTTTTTTGCCAAAGTCGCCCTTCCAGGTTTTCGACTTTGCGGGTGTACATTCCTTTTAATTTATATCCCTAATTTTAGCCCGAACCTTTTTCCTTTTTTATGGTTCGCCGGGATGCCCCATTTTTGCCTGGATCTTCTTTTTCTTTCCAGCGGGTCATTTTTAAGCAAAGTATTTTTTAACTGCGTCCGCGTTCACCGGGGATGCAAAATCTTCACCATCCATCGTGGATAAAACAAAGCTCCTTCCGAGAAGACCTTGCTGACGACGTACAGACCTTCGTAATTGGGATTCCACTTGCCCCGGTGATCGGAGTGTGGAGGAAGAATCTTCTTCAGGACGAGATCACCCGTCTGAAAGCTTCTAGGACGCACCTTCTTATCATAAGCTTTCTTCATTCGGCTTTGGTACAGACGACCATGCGCAATCGATGCTAACCTCTTCTCGTCCATCAGGCTGAGTTGGTTTAGTTTGTTCTTAATCCATTCTGCCTCGTCGAGTTTCACGTCAACCAAAACTCGCAAAGAAGGGATCTCCACTTCTAACGGTAGGACAACCTCCATACCGTACACCAAGGAGAAAGGAGTTGCCCCGGTTGACGTACGTACCATTGTACGATAACCGTGCAATGCAAACGGCAACATCTCGTGCCAATCTTTGTAGGTCACAACCATCTTCTGAACAATCTTCTTGATGTTCTTATTGGCCGCTTCAACGGCGCCATTCATCTTCGGCCGGTAAGGAGATGAGTTGTGGTGTTCAATCTTGAAACTCTGGCACAACTCCTTCATCATCTTGTTATTCAAATTCGAACCATTATCAGTAATGATCCGTTCGAGAACTCCGTAACGACAAATGATATCCCTCTTTATGAATTTAGCCACCACCTGCTTGGTCACATTAGCATATGAGGCTGCCTCCACCCACTTGGTGAAGTAGTCGATGGCTACTAGAATGAAGCGATGACCGTTAGACGCAGTGGGCTCGATCTTGCCTATCATGTCGATGCCCCACATGGAGAACGGCCACGGGGAGGACATGACATTTAACGGGCACGGCGGCACATGAACTTTATCAGCATAAATCTGGCATTTATGACATCTCTTCGTGAATTTAAAGCAATCTGATTCCATCGTCAGCCAGTAGTATCCTGCTCTCAGGATCTTTCTCGTCATAGCATGCCCGCCGGCGTGCGTACCAAATGTGCCTTCATGGACTTCTTCCATGAGCATACTCGCCTCTTTCTCATCTACACATATGAGTAGCACGAGATCGTGGTTTCTCTTATACAAAACTCCATCAGGATTGAGATAAAAATTCCCAAACAGCCTCCTCAGAGTCTTCTTATCCTGGGTTGACGCACCCGCAGGATACTCCTTAGTCATAAGGAAGGTCTGGATATCATGGAACCATGGCTTGCCGTTGGAGGCTTCCTCGATCGCAAAGACGAATGCGGGTCTATCAAGACGAGAAAGGACAATTCTTGGAGCTTCATTCCAAAAATTGACTTTATACATCGAAGCCAACGTGGCTAAGGCATCAGCCATCTGATTTTCGGCCCTGGGCACATGATGGAGTTCCACTCGATCAAAGAACGGAAGCAGCCTTATGGCATAATTCATGTACGGCACCAAATTCGATTGACGAGTTTCCCACTCCCCTTTAATTTGGTTGATCACAAGCGCTGAGTCACCATATACGTCTAGGTTCTTGATTCTCAAATCAATTGCCTCTTCTAGACCCATGATGCATGCTTCGTACTCCGCTTCATTATTGGTGACTGGAAACGTAAGTCTCGCAGTGAACGGGATATGGGATCCGTGGGGAGTCATGATGATCGCCCCAATGCCACTTCCATAAGAATTAACCGCCCCGTCAAATATCAATTTCCACTGGGATTTCCTATCTGGCCCCTCGTCGAGCAACGGTTCATCGCAATCTTTCTCTTTGAGAAACATGATATCCTCATCAGGGAATTCAAACTTCATCGGCTGATAATCCTCGATCGGCTGCTCGGCAAGGTAATCAGACAATACGCTTCCCTTAATGGCCTTCTGGGAAACATACTGAATATCATATTCCGTCAACACCATTTGCCATCTGGCAATCCTGCCCGAAAGCGCTTGCTTCTTGAAGACGTACTTGATCAGATCCATCTTCGAAATTAGCATGGTGGTGTGGTTGAGCATGTACTGTCGTAAACGTTTGGCAGCCCAGGCTAGTGCACAACACGTCTTCTCCAACATCGAGTAACGAGATTCACAGTCCGTGAACACTTTACTCAAGTAGTAAATGGCATGCTCCTTTCTGCCCGTCTCGTCGTGTTGACCGAGAACACACCCCATACTATTCTCAAGAACTGTCAAGTACATGATTAATGGCCGTCCGACCACTGGGGGTATCAAGATTGGAGGTTCCTATAGATACTTATTTATCTTATCGAATGCCTTCTGGCAATCCTCGTTCCAGATAATCGCCTGATCTTTCTTTAGTAGTTTGAACATCGGTTCACACGTGGCCGTGAGCTGAGAGATAAACCTTGCAATGTAGTTTATCTTGCCCAAGAAACCACGAACTTCTTTTTTCTGTTTTTGGCACTGGCATTTCTTGTATCGCTTTTATCTTCGCAGGATCAACCTCGATGCCTCTTTCGCTCACGATAAACCCCAGTAGCTTTCCAGACCGTACTTCGAAAGTACACTTGTTAGGATTCAACCTCAACCTGAACTTCCTAAGCCTCTCAAAAAGCTTCAGCAAATTGACCAGATGTACCTCCTCCGTTTGGGACTTCGCAATCATGTCATCAACATAGACTTCAATCTCATGATGAATCATGTCATGAAACAAAGTTACCATAGCTCGTTGGTAAGTGGCCCCTGCGTTCTTCAGACCGAAAGGCATTACCTTGTAGCAAAACGTTCCCCAGGGAGTGATAAACGTAGTTTTCTCCATGTCCTCCGGCGCCATCTTGATCTGGTTGTAGCCGGAGAAGCCATCCATGAACGAAAACACGGAGAACTGTGATGTATTGTCGACCAACACATCAATATGAGGCAGCGGGAAATCATCTTTAGGGCTCGCCCTATTCAAATCTCGATAATCGACGCACATGCGTACCTTACCGTCCTTCTTCGGTACAGGCACTATGTTGGCGACCCACGGAGGGTAAGTAGTGACCACTAAAAAGCCAGCATCAAGATGCTTTTGCACTTCTTCTTTGATCTTAACGGCCATATCTGGTCAGATCCTTCTAAGCTTCTGCTTAACGGGAGGACAATCTTCTCGCAGCGGCAAGTGGTGGACCACGATGTCAGTATCAAGTCCGGGCATATCTTCGTATGACCAAGCAAAGACGTCACTATACTCTCTTAGCATCTCGACCAATCTCTGCTTGACATCACTCTGCAATGCAACCCCTATCCTAACATTCCTGACAAGTTCTTCAGAATCCAAATTCACGATCTCGATCTCCTCTTCATGAGGCATAATAACTTTCTCTTCTTGTTTCAACAAGCGGGCCAACTCTTCAGGAAGGTCTTCGTCTTCATTAATCTCTTCTTCGACTTGATATATCGGGAAATCGAAGTTGAAGTGAGTCGTAGAAGGTCCAGAGTCGATGTCATCTGTTATGTGGATCCTGCAATAACAAGGGTTAAGCTTAAAACAAGGATATGCAGGTTAGCACAAACCCCATTGCCATTTTATTGTTTTTCAAAACAAATATAAAACAGGAATAACAGAGATCACAATCTTTGAATACGAAGAAAAACGCCTTTTGATTTATTGATAAAATGCGTGTACATAATCCAACAAGGCCCTGACAATAAAACCACTATGCCCCGGGTAGGACATAGGGTTGTACAATGATTGGAAAAAGTAAATCATTACTCTTCGCTTGTCATCTAGATGATATCCTTGACGGACCAGTTGGTAAGGCCCTCGCCTGGCTTGCTTGGCTGGATCCAAGAGTTGAGGTCACAGTCGCTATCTCCGCTGTCTTTAGACACCGCGTTGACGCTTTCGAAAATCACCCCGCCACTGGTAAACTGGATCGGCCCTTTACCTCGAGACCCACTGCTAGAAGAAGAAGCTTCAGCTCCAGGAGAATATCCCAACCCAAACTTGTCTTGCTTGTTAGGTATCTCCAAAATTCGCCCCCAACCTGGGGTAGATCCGGCTTGGACAACGGCCAGAGCTTCCTTGAAGGAGGAGAGAGTCATTTTTGGCTTCTCAGTGACTACAAAAGCTACGTCCTTGACTTTAACAGCTTCGAACGCTCGGCATAGGGTTTCGTGGATTTCCCCGTCATCTCAACATACTTGAAGGACGACAAATGGCTCACCATTATGTCTTCCTCGCCGCAAACGGTCACGATGCTACCTTCGACAACATATTTGAGTTTCTAGTGTAACGTGGAGATCACGGCGCCCGTTGAATGGATCCATGGCCGGCCTAAGAGACAGCTGTAGGCAGGCATGATGTCCATAATGTAAAAGATTGCGTCGAACGTTTCCGGCCCGACTTGGATTGACAGGGTCACCTCCCCGAAAACATGGCGTTTGGTTCCATCGAACGCCTTCACAACCATATCACTGGGTGTGCAAATCACTCCACGAGTATCCAACTTCATCAATGCCTTCTTCGGAAGAACATTGAGCGACGACCCTGTGTCTACCAGCACATGCGACATAATCGTTCCCCTACACTCTATCGAGATGTGCAGGGCGCTATTATGGTTCCTCCCTTTCGGTGTCAGCTCTAGGTCAGTGAACCCTAACCCATTTCCAGCATTCACGTGGGCTACGACCTCTTCCAGCTGGTTTACCGATATTTCCTGCGGTACATATGCGACGTTCAACACCTTCAGCAGCGCGTTGCAGTGCGCTTCAGAATACAGCAACAGGTTCAAGATGGAAATTTTCGAGGGTGTCTGATGGAGGTGATCCACGATCTTGTAGTCACTCTTTTTGATCAACCTAATAAATTCCTCGGCGTATTTAACGAGTAAGTCTTTATCTACCCCACGGGGGATTTCTTCAACGACTTTACTTTTACCTTTATCAGTTGCATCAGCTCTGTCCGCTTTGTCCGCCACGACCTCAGGTGGTGCAAACACTCTTCCGCTGCGAGTGATTTCGCTGATTCCCGCTAGGTTCTCCATAGACGACCCAAACGGTTCTAGTTCCAACTTCTGTCCATTGCAGTAGACTTCAGCCCCATAATGCCATGGGACAGCATTAGTGCTTTCGAAGGGTATTGGCCCAGCTTTGGTGACGGTAATCGTGGGCGGCCTGGGTGCAGAAATAGTTATCGTCTAGCGAGGGATGGTGATGGTGGCGACCTCATCATCTTGCTTCAGCATTACCTCTCCTGATACACTTTCAGCCCTCCGACTAAACTGTAAAATCCCTTCAATCATCAGACTTTGAATCCCCTCAATCAACTGTTCACGTCCATCAGGACTTGTCGCACAACCCATACACAGCTCTCCGCAACCTGGAAAGAAACCTCTTTTCATCAACTTAGCTTTAACGAAGCTAAGCGGCGTCTTCAAATCTTTGACGTCAGTCAACAAATCCAAACTCTCGTCTTCAATAATGGTGTTTACTCCACCTCCCCTATGATTCGGCATGGGGTTCTTCGTAACGTTTGGCACATTATCGGAGAAGTTGATGATCTTAGCGTCCACCATGTCCTGCACCTTGTGCTTGAAGGCTTTGCAATTCTCTATTGTGTGGCCTGGTGCCTCTGAGTGAAACTCACAAGTTGCATTCGCGTCATAACCTGGCGGAGGTGCCCCTGTCAAGGGAGCCAAGGTTCTCTTCTGGATCAACTGTAGCTGAAGCAAAGTCTGCAATAGTTGCGCGTACGACATGGGCGGTGTCTCGAGGTGACGACTCGACAGAGGTGCCCGATTCTGGTACTTTCTGTACCCTTGTTGATTCGGTTGCTGCTGCTGCTGCTGTGGCTGTTGAACTGCCGGGATAGTTATGCTGGCCACCCGCTGGTGAGGGCCTTTACCCTTCCTTCTGTTGCACCCTAAAATTTGCTCAACCTTATTCACTTGGTTTATGTTTCAATATCATTAGCATTTGCATATAGAGTCATGTACATAGCCTAACCATCTGCATAGCATAAGCATAACAAGTCATTCAACAGGGGATCAAGCATTATTCTCATCTCTAGAGGCCTATCCAGAGGTTATTATCCTAATTCAATCTCATTCAAGTCATCAAGAAAGAATTTGAAAGTTGATCAAGTCAATGGATCAAGCACTGAGTATATCTCCTAACTGAGGGTGTCTGAGGATCAACAAGGGAATTATGAGTTGTGAATTGAGAGCATGGGGAGTATCTAGACATCTTGGAGGACTTAGAAGGTCATTTGGAGAAGAAAACAAGTTGTTGATGGGATCACAAGAATTGCAGTTGAAGACAGTCAACTAGGGTTTCATCTGGGTCAACCCTAGGTCAACCCTAGGTCAATTGATTGATTTAAGGGCATTAAGGACTATTGGAGAGATGTGGGGTTCATCATTTGACATGGAGAATAAGGATATGTTGTTATGCTAAGAAGAATTCAAGAGGAATCAAGGAGAAGAGGAGTTTCTAAATTAGGGTTTCTATGTAAAATCCCCTAGTTTAGGTCAAATTTCCAAGTAAGATAAGTCAAAATGCAAGCTTCAAATGGCTTCTTGGCCAACATGGAACTTGTAGAGTATCTCAAGACCTTTAATTTGAGTGGTGGAAGACATAAAGGAGATTTATAGAACTCAAGTTATGGTCCTTGCAAGTTACAGGTCATCTGAGGTATCTGAAATTTTGTCTGTGAAAGTGACTTGACTTCCAAGCAATTTTTACCCCTCAAGGAGATTTCAAATGAATTTCTGGTCAACATAAGAATTGTTCCTTATTGTCTTAGCTTTCTATAATGGTATAGTATGCCTTCATATGATGTTTGGAACTCAACTTATGGTCTTGGCAAGTAAAGGGTATTTTGGTCATTTGTGAATTACAGGTCATTTTAACCTATGTCCAAAACTCATACAAGGAGGCCTCAAATGGAAAAACTTACAACATAAAACTTGCTCCAAATGACATTTTGAGTCTAGAAAAGTGACCATGAGAGATTGGAAAAGTTCATAGCACAAGGTTTCAAAATTGTTGAATTTAATGAAGAAAAATGGCTTAAAAAATGAGATTTTTCATATCTTGGCCAAATGATGCAAAATTTTAGGTCATTTTGAATGGAAAGGGCATTTTAAAGACATTGGCTAAAGTGTAATTTTGAGTTTAGTTCATAATTTGATAGTTATCCATGGTTGCTTGAATTGAAAGTTACATAATCAACATCCAAGGGAATTTGCACAAGAGAAACTTCTCCAAGCTTCTAGGAAGTTCTAATCCCATCTATATATCCATGCAAGTTGGTTCATGCAAGGGTTGGTGCTCCCATTTGTTCAAAACCCTCCATTTTCATCCATTTTCCCATTCTTGCATAAGCTACTCAAACTCCCTCAAATCTTGATCATTTTGCAAAATTCTTGATCCCATCATTCTCTACAATCATCATATAACCAGTTTCAAGCAAGATCCAGTTGAAATAGTTCCAAATTCGTGTGTTGTAAGTTCATCCTCAAAAGTGCAAGAAGAATCCATTACAAGAATTCAGAGTGTTTGAGCAAGTGTAGATGCATACAGAATCAAAACCCAAGCACATTGATCAAGTTTAAGACATTGTTGAGCTCGAAGTGGAAGATTCACCATTCTGTTTTCAAGATTATACCAGGTACATTCTCCATTCAAATTGGCCTGATTTAGTTAGCATGACATAGGTTTGTTAGGATAATAGTGACCTAGGTGATTAGAGGAGTAATCCTGAAGCTTTTGGTGTAAATTGATGAAGATTTTTGCATGAGCCATAAAACTGTTTTGATCCATAACTAAGAGATTAGTGAGTGACAGTTCATTTGGATTAGTGTAGAATGATCAGTGATGTTTGATGAGTGTTCTGTTAGCAAGAAATTAGGGTTTAGTGAAGGTCAGAATTGAAGCAGCCATGGAAGGGAAGCTATCGTGTTTAGTGATTGGGCGAATTTTAACAAGAATTGATGATGTATTTGCATTCTACGTAAAAAATGAAGCAAGTTTGGTGTTTGTGGTTTTGATTTTTCATGAAGAAATGAGGAGGAACCGAGTGCTTGAAAATGGAATCGTGCATGGGGTTATCTGAAACCCTAAGGAGTCCAAGGTTGGTGACGACTCCAACACCGTCGGATGCACGTTTGACCTTGGACTGGAGTGTAGCATCGGACGGTCCACGTTTAGTCTGAGTTTTGGTGGGAAGTTTTAAAAATTGAAACGCATCGTTTCACTTATTGGGGGGATTGGGCTCAGACAGCTATTCGCACCCCCCAATTTAGTAGGCCCAACGCGCTGAACTTGGTTTTCCTGCTGTTCTCACCCCCTTCAACTATTTCTTTATATTTTCTTTTTATTTTCTTTTCATTTTTCATTCATTTTTAAAAATTCATAATAAATGGAAAAAACATTATTTTTAATTCATTCTTTTTGCATATTTTTCTTTAGGATGTCTAGAAAATTATAAAAAATAAAAATTGCATTTTATTTTTTATTTGATATTTTTCCCATATTTTCTAAATAAATAGCATTTTAAACAATTTCATTTCATACATGATTTTGTTATTTTTTGTTCTATTAATTGCTTCAATATTTTTTGCCCATTCTTTTTAGGTTGTTTAGGTTAGACATTAAACTTGTAGATACAATTTAGTTCCCATTTTTAGAAATTAATTTTAGGTGCTTAATGTAGGTGTGAACAACATGGACAAAACTAGGGTTTTAGGTGATGACTTAGGAGAATCAATTCATTTCCCTTAGGACTTAGGGTTTGAATAGTTTAGTTATGGGACTATAGGGGCTATGGGTAGTTATTAGATCCCTTAGAGAAAAAGTCAGGACTCCCCTACTGCTATTAATGTACTGTATATCTGATTGACTGGTGTGGTGTGCCCTCTGGGGATTATTGCTTGTCTGTGTGGGTATCGGGATTGTCTGGGGACTTGGGAGAGCTGAAGACTTGAGGAGATGAAAGCCATTGAAGATCCAGAGATTGAAGATCAATTGCCAGAGTTGAAGAGGAGATTCTTGTTAGCAGATGCTGAGGAACTAGGGTTTAGGAGCTAGGCAGAGCTCTAGGTTAGAAAGTTTGTTTCTCAAACATGGAGTGCCTTGTCTGCATCCATTTTTCTCTGTGATTCAGAGTCTCTCTAAGACACTCACCCCCTTCCTTTGGAAGGCTTGGTGATAGTGTCTAAGAGATAGAACTCTTGAGAGAAAATGGCTTTTGTGTTAGAAGCAGTTTGTTCACCACCCTTGGTAGTCAACTGATTGCTTAACACCCAATTCACTCTGGTGACTAATCCCTCATCCTGGAGGTTTGAGCTTGAAGAAAAGCCATTGCAGATAGAAGACTGATGATCAAAGCCCTTACCTGAAGATCATGAAGATGGAGATTGATGCTTGTTGAAGCCCATGGCTGATTGGAGATTACTTGAAACCAGATGTTGATTCAGAGCTGCTGATGTTGTTTCTTTTGCTGTTGTATTTCATTGCTGATGTATTGATTGGTTTTCCTGACTGTATTGTTTGCTGTTTACCCTGTTGGGTTGAAAGTGAAGTCTGTTCACTTTTGCCTATTGTTTTCTAGGTTCGAGGTTGAGTGGGACTCCCTTGCCTCGCTTGTACTGTTGCATCCATGCATTTTACTGCTTTATTATATCTGGTATTGTTTCTGTTTCTGCCTATCCCGTAGGATCTCTGTTTCTCTCTGTGCAAGAGAGGAGCATGATAGACACTAGGTCTTAACCCATGCATGATAACATTAGGTTAGTTTGTTTCCCTTCGCAACCGTAGGTTAGAGTTCTGTCTCTTTCTTTCTCAAAACAAACAGAAAAACACATAAAGATTTCAAACACAATAAAAGACACTTCTTCCGTAAAAGAATGTGAACTCACCAAAATGTCAATTTTGCCCGCCGGGACTGTTAATCAAGAAAACCTTTTTCAGAAGGAATAAAATCAATCAAGACAAGCTTGTGTCGTACGTGGCCCGAACTACGTTTGCTCTGATCTTTCATGCTGTATGAAAGTACGTAGGCATAGGATGCGATATCCTAGCGAGCAACCTTCCCCTCCTTTCCCGTAGGTAGGCGAACTACGTTGACTCTGATTTCTCGTTCCAGACGGGAATACGTAGGCATAAAGTGCGATACTTTGCCGAGTCATTTTTATTTTTATTTTATTTTCTTTTTAACCCTTGACCTATAGTTTAGATAGAATAACAATCCATACCCGAAAACAAGCGTGGATCCCGTCGAGTACGACGGACGTGAGGGGTGCTAATACTTTCCCCTTGCGTAACCGACTCCCCAACCCAGGTTTTGGTTGCGACGACCATACCTTTCCCGTGTTGTGCGAGGTTTACTCTGAGCGTTTCCTTTCCCTCCCGTGGGATAAATAACGCACGGTGGCGACTCTTCTGTTCAGCCGGCGCCGATTTTCGCAGTAGCGACAGCTGGCGACTCTGCTGGGGATCCAACGTCCCCTGGCTGCTAAGGACTGCGATAGTTCTTATGCATTTGGGATCCAACGTCCCTTAAGAGAGTCAATCCTAACGCTTGTTTTCCCGTCGAGGATTTTGTATGGAGTTATTTTATATTTCTAACCTTGTATTTTCAGCTTTATATATTGATTATTGTTGCTGTATGTTGGGGTGTGACGGGTGTTCTGATATTGAGAGATAAGCCGGACCTGGGCTTGAGTGCACCTAGAATTAGAGTAGAAATTAGTGGGCGCCCGCTTGCTTTGCTTGCTTTGGTGTCCCATGAAATCTACACTCAGACGAGGTTCCTCTGGTTGGCCTCCTGCCCCTTCCTTTGGTTGGCGTGGGTTGCTGGTTAGTTGGATTGTCGACTCTGGGGACCGATCATTTGTAAGTTGGCTAAGTGAGGCCTCTTCAGGAATTGATGATGCCACTCCTTCTGGGAATCGTATCATCAACCCTGAAAGTCTGTGACGCCGACGACCGCATAGGATGTCGTACCTTGTGTCAGTTATAGGGCCACCCACCTGTGAGGGGATTCAGGGTTATGCAGGTAACTAGACCTTCAGACCACCGGTTTGTTGATCAGGATCTTGGATATTTATGGAGGGTT
This sequence comes from Lathyrus sativus, assembly GCA_963859935.3. Taxonomy (NCBI): domain Eukaryota; kingdom Viridiplantae; phylum Streptophyta; class Magnoliopsida; order Fabales; family Fabaceae; genus Lathyrus; species Lathyrus sativus. The sequence continues at coordinate 473,249,534 of OZ012741.1, read as the reverse complement.
CTAAGGCATGTCAGAGACCAGTTGGTGTGTTCCGAGGTCTGTCAGAGACTATTCGGAGATGTGTTCTGAGGTCTGTCAGAGACCAGTGGGGGATATGATCTGAGGTCTGCCAGAGACCATTCAGGTTATGATTATGGGGTCTATCAGAGACCAATATTGGAGCTTTGTTTGAGGTATATCGGAGACCAGGGCTTGAGGACTTCTGGATGGTCTATCTGAGACCTTTCTTGATTGGGTTCAGGCTATTCAGCTACAGCTTTGGTCCCTGTTGCATGTTACTTACATTGCATCACTGCATATCCATTACCATTTGCATTTCACTAACGTGTGTCTGTGCTGCAGGTGCATTTGCATTTCCCTAGTTCTAGTGCCCAGACTTCTGAGTGTTTGATCATGACTAGCTTAAGGAGAACGGTTGCTTACAAATTTCCTACGCCTGATATTGTTCCTCTACTTGGGTTGATCTCTCTTGCTGATGAGGGTGTTCGTAGGAGCTTCCGGATGAGCTATGGTAGACTACTGAGATTGGTGTGCAAACCTACAGAGGTAGAGTTAGATGGGTTGTATGCTTTGATGCAATTATACGACCCCGCTTTGAGGTGCTTTACGTTCTCTGACTTTATTATGGGACCAACCCTAGAGGAATACGCTGAGTATGTTGAGCTGCCCGTGAAGAACCAGGTTCCATTCATTCATTATGACGCCAAACCCAAGCCGGAAGATTTGGCAAAAGCCTTGCATATTGATGCTTCTGAACTTGTGACTACTGTTTCCCGTGGAGTTCCAGGCTTCTCACTTCAGTTCTTAGTTGGTAAAGCCCAGGAGTATGCCAAGAGCGGGTGCTGGGTTGCTTTCAATGCTGTGTTGGCCTTGTGCATTTATGGCATAGTCTTGTTTCCCAATATACCGGATTTTGTGGACTTCGATGCTTTCTACTTGTTTGCCGCTGGTAATCCTGTACCTACCTTACTCGGAGATTTCTACCACTCACTGCATTACAAGAATGAGAAGGGCAGAGGGAAGAATGTTCATCTTTGTGTACCCTTGTTGAGTAGGTGGTTTGAGAGTCACCTTCCTAAGAGAAGATCTGTTGCAGAGACTACAACCCCAGCTGGTTGGCCAGAGCGCCTGATGAGGCTATCGTCGGAAGATATGGAGTGGTTTGATCGAGACCTGCTAGGATCTGAGCTTATATTCAGTTGTTCTGGGTACCCTAATGTGCCGTTGATAGGAAGAAAAGGGTGTATCAATTACAACCCTTCTCTATTCATTCGCCAGTTCGGATATGCACTGAAGAATCCACCTCAGGAGAAAGAAGTACAGGAATCTCTGTACTTCACAGGTGATTTGAAGGGAGAATTGCTAGCTGAGTTGCAACACGCCTGGACACGTATTAACCGCAAGGGGAAACCGTTGTTAGGAAAGAATGACTGTCAGGCCTATGCACCATACAGGGTCTGGATCCAGGAAAGAGCAAGTCAATTGAAGATGCCATTTCCAAACGCACCAATTCTTGTTCTTATTCCGGCAGAAGAGCCGACTACTGTTTCTAGGGAAGTCTATGAGCAAATTGTGAGAGAAAAAGAAGCCTTGATGAAGATCAACGAAGGGTTAGAGCAAGAGCTAGCTCAAGTACGCAGTGAGAAAAACAAGGTCGTATATGCTTTCCAACAACAGATCGAGCTGGTAAACAGGTTAGGGGCTGAGTTGACTGAGGAAAAGAAGAAGCGCGAACGTCTGGGGCAAGAGTTCAGAAGCTCCCATGACATGCTTGAGGCCAAAAAGAAAGCGCTTGACGCGGCACATCGAGAAATCTCTTCTTGCAATAAGACCTGGAATGCCACGCTCACCAACAACAAGAAGAGGGAAGATAAGCTAAAGCAGCAAATCTCCGACCTCGAAGAGAAGTTGAAGTCTAGCATTAAGAAGTGTGAGGAAGAAGTGATGACCCGGTATAGTGTCCAGCATGCATTGAACAAGGCAATCAAATGCAGAGATGAAGCTGTGTCTCAAAAGCGAAAATTAGAAGATTGCTTCGGAAAAGCAACATGGGAAGAAACTGCTGAAGACGTGCGCCGTGTTCTCAAGAAGAGAAACCAACTTGTTGAAGGGCTGCTTGATCGACCAGGTCATCCAGAGACCAAGAAGTTGATAGAAGAGTACCAGACTTTTGGGAGGATTTGATCATTTCATGTAGTAACTTGTATGCTTTATTTGCATAGTCCTGACCATCACCAGGATTGTTGGTTGAGGTCATGCCTTCTTGTTGTACTCTCAGCGACACTGTATTCTGGTTTCCTTAGCAATATATGAGGCTTTCTATGATTCAGCTCCGATATTCCTATTGTCAGCACCGTCACTGCACTGGCACCTTCACACTAGAACTGGGGGAATGAACTTCCCCAATGCACAGACACATTGCATTGCATTCATATTCATATTGCATTACAGGTAATCTTTGGATAAGTGCCTTATTTCCTGCTCTGTACCAGGTACTTTTCAGGATTGCAGATCAGCACCCGCACCGCTACTCTACCCGCACCAACTGTCGAAGAATCATGGACCAAATGCAGAACGAGATGCAAGATGTGCGCGAGAAGCTCGCTCTCTTTATGCAGACCATGGAAGCTATTGCAAAGGGTCAGGAGAATTTGCAGGCCATGGTCCAGCCTCTGTTGGCCCGAAATGCTGGTCACGGTAATGAAGATCATCAGTCTGTACGGGTCGATACTGTTCATGGAGACGACACTCCCACGCCAGTGGCTCCACCCGTAGTCAATATACCTGCTGCTAACACCAACAATGCTACCGCTGCTGTGAATGGTAACGTCGGAGTTGGGAATGAGACTGCTGTCCATAACGTTGGGCTGGGTGATGTCAACTTGGGAGATAATATGGGAGGCAACGGCTTTGTTAATGCTGGATTCGGATTCAATGATCAGGGATTCGATAACACTGGGAAATATGGTTTCAATGCTCAAGGCTTTGGGCAAGATGGTTATGGTGCGACCAATCAGGGTTACGGAGGCTTTGGAAATGGAAACGGCGCGGGATTTATGGCTTTTGGTCCTGCTGGAGGAGTTCAAGGGTACGGCAACAGAGGCCGAGGTCCGGGCATGAATCAGATCAGAGCTGGACGTAATAATGGATATGATGGGTATGGGGCTGGAAATGGTATGTGGCAAGAAGATCAGCAGGAGGACGCTTTCTCCGGCGGAGGTTTCGAAGGGCCGATGGATGACTCCCAGAAGATCAGAATGCTGGAAGAGCAGATGAGGGGAGTCCTGAACCAAAGTGCTGTGGGTTTGGACATGGCAACAATGGGGCTGGTACCTGGCTTGAGGGTGCCAATTAAATTCAAAGCTCCTGCGTTTGACAAATATAAAGGGGACACATGTCCAAAAGTGCATGTACGAGCTTATTACAGAAAGATGTCTGCATACTCAACTGATGAAAGAATGCTAATGCATTTCTTTCAAGATAGTCTGTCGGGTCCTTCCCTAGAGTGGTACATGGGGTTGGAGCCAACCGATATCAAGACATGGAAGCAATTGGCGGAGGCGTTTGTAGCTCACTACAAGTATAATAGCGATTTGGCGCCCAATCGAGTCCAATTGGCCGGGTTGTCTCAGAAGAAGGGGGAGAGCTTTAAAGAGTACGCGCAAAGGTGGCGCGATATGGCTGCCAGGGTCCGTCCTCCTGTAGAAGATAAGGAAATGAATGACATGTTCGTCGGCACATTCACAGGCTTGTTTCATGACATGCTGTTTCACACGTCTCTGGCCAGCTTTTCAGACCTAATCCTGATGGGAGAAAAGATTGAACGTAACATTAAGCAAGGAAAATTCCAGGTTGAGGAATCAACTGCATCTGGCAGTAATAGGAAGGCTTTTGGTGGGCGCCGTCAGGGCGAGGCAAGTGCAGTATTTGGAGGTCGGGGCCGAGGCCGAGGCAGGGGACGAGGTCAATATCGTCAGTCGCAGCAGGTGGCGAGTGTTACTATCCCGTATCAACAACAACCACTCCAGCAACAACAACCGGTTCAGCAACAGCCAATGCAACAGCAGCAGCAGCCTCAGCAGGGGGCACAGCAGGCTCAGCGAAGATTCCAGGGTAGTAAACCAAGAAGAGTGTTTGAGAAGCCTCCCTCGACATATGCCGATTTGTTGCAGACATTGTTGGGTTTGAGCCTGGTAGAGAAGAGAACTCTGGCACCAATAACGGGAGCTCCCCCGTTTGGTTACGATGCAAGCAGGCACTGTGAGTTTCATTCTGGGGCTCCAGGCCACGATATAGAAGGTTGCCATGCTTTTAAGCATGTTGTGCAGGATCTTTTGGACAATAAGACTATCAATTTCGGAACGGCAGGTCCGAATATAGTGCAGAAACCCATGCCCAATCATGGGGCAAACGCCATTCTGACTGAGGAAGGATTGAATCTGATTATGAGTGTTGAAGATTTAAAGACGCCGCTGAGCGAGATAAAGAGCCGACTGTTACAAGGGGGTGTTTACCCAGGATGTAACGAGTATTGCTTAGAATGTTGGACCCTATCTGGGGGGTGTGATGATTTGAAGAAAGGCATTCAGGCTTTAATTGATGAAGGTTTATTGCAGTTTGACCAAGCAGAGCCCGCAGGGGCAGTAGCATATGATCAGACTGATGTGGCCACGGTAACGATTCCTCGAAAGACAATCACTATCGCAGCACCAGCTCAGCGACCACCGATTACCATAACTAAGGCCGGGCCGATCCCGTACGAGAACACGAAAGCAGTCCCATGGTCATATGGGTTGGAAGTATATTGTGACGGAATAAAGATTGATGTCACCAAGCAGCCAGCTGAGACTGTGGATAATGTTGTTGGTTCGGGAGGTATGACAAGGAGTGGTAGGATCTTCATATCCCCTGAAGTGGAGGCCGAAAGACTAGCTAAAGGAAAAGGGAAAGCAGTTGAGAATGTCTCAGCGCAAGTAAGTGACAAGGAATCGGCATCGAAAGACGTAGAAGAATTCATGCGCTTGATCCGAAAAAGTGATTATAAGATTGTGGAGCATCTGCAGCAGACGCCGTCCAAGATATCTATCCTGTCATTGCTGTTGTGTTCGGAAGCTCACAGAAATGCTTTGCTGAATGTCCTGGATACTTCTTTTGTACCTCAGGACGTCTCTGTGAATCAGCTAGAAGGAGTGTTGGCACATGTGAATGCAGGCCACAACTTGGGCTTTACCGACTTTGATTTGACCCCGAAAGGGAGAGACCATAATATGGCGCTGCACGTGTCTGTCGAGTGTAGAGGATCAGTAATGTCGCACGTATTGGTTGACACCAGGTCGTCTTTGAATGTGCTGCCCAAGAAGGCGATGATGAAGCTGGATGTTAGAGGAATCTTGTGTACGCCCAGTGATTTGGTAGTCAGAGCATTTGACGGCATGCGGAGAATAGTCTTTGGATCAATCACATTGCCTCTACAAGTAGGGCCGGAGGTGTTTGCAACTGAGTTTTATATCATGGATATACAGCCTGCGTACAGCTGCTTGCTTGGAAGACCTTGGATTCATGGGGCGGGGGCAGTCACGTCTACCCTACATCAGAAGTTAAAATATATGGTCAGAGACAGCGTAGTCACTGTATGCGGAGAAGAAGACATCTTGGTCAGCCATCTATCGTCATTTAAATATGTGGAAGTCGACGGAGAGATCCACGAAACGCCCTACCAGGCATTTGAAGGTTTGCGCATCAAGGACAAAGGTCCCGGGCCGAGCAAAATGCCAGAGATAGCCGTCTCATCGTATAAAGAAGCTCAAGCTCTAGTAGAAGCAGGAGAAGCAAAGGGCTGGGGCAAAGTGCTGGACATTCCTGTGAAGATGGACCGGTTCGGGCTAGGATATCGACCGTCGTCATCAACTCCTTCCGTGGGGGCACCCCGTTTCAGAGGGCCAATCACCATCTCTGCCAGTGGAGTATGTCATGAAACCGTCAATGATGCTTCAGAGTCTGACGAAGGAGACAGCGACTGTGATATGGATGCCTGGATTCAGCCAAGCACGCCAGGACAAGGACTGTGCAACTGGTCTATTCAGGAGCTTGTTCCTGTGACTTTTAAACAGTAATGCTTTGCTTTATTAATTGTTGAATAATCTGATGTCTCTCCCGGGGCATCAGGATTTGCTTAGGGCTGTATTGTTATGAACATTGCGTGTTAATCATTAAATAAATGGCGTTTTTTTCATGTGCAAATACTGTAATCCCTGTCTTTCTTGTTTTATATTTTTTAATAAAATGGCAACGTGGTTACTCGCTTTATACGCATTTTGAAGCATTTAACCATTCTTTTGCAGGATAACATTTTCAGATGACATCCTTGAACCACCTATGACTCGTCCCGACTTTGAACACCCGGTATTTCAGGCCGAAGAAGAGGTTGTCGAAGATAGTGACGTTCCTGAAGAACTGTCTTGGTTGGTGAAGCAAGAGGAAAGAGCCATTCTGCCTCACGATGAGGTCATCGAAATTATCAACTTGGGGTCGGAAGGGGTTGAGAAGAATATTCGTATCGGAGCCGCACTACAGAGTGATATCAAGCGAAGACTGGTTGAAATGCTCAGGGAGTATAATGATGTATTCGCTTGGTCATATGAAGATATGTCGGGGCTCGATACAGACATGGTTGTGCATCGCCTGCCACTGAAAGAAGATTGCCCGCCGGTCAAACAAAAGCTTCGCAGAACTCGACCAGATATGGCAATGAAGATCAAAGAGGAAGTCCAAAAACAGTGGGACGCTGGTTTCCTGGCTGTGACAAAGTATCCTTCATGGGTTGCCAACATCGTACCAGTGCCAAAGAAAGATGGCAAGGTTCGAATGTGTGTGGATTATAGAGATTTGAATAAAGCAAGCCCAAAAGACGATTTTCCACTTCCTCACATTGACGTGTTAGTTGATAATACCGCTCAATACTCCGTATTCTCCTTCATGGATGGCTTTTCAGGCTATAATCAGATTAAAATGGCACCAGAGGATATGGAGAAAACCACTTTCATAACGCCTTGGGGAACATTTTGCTATAAAGTGATGCCCTTTGGTTTGAAGAATGCTGGGGCAACATATCAGCGTGCGATGACGACTCTTTTCCATGACATGATGCATAAAGAGATCGAAGTTTATGTTGACGATATGATTGCCAAATCCCAGACGGAGGAAGAGCATCTGGTGAATCTGTTGAAGCTATTTAAGAGGCTTAGGAAGTTCAGGCTGAGGCTGAACCCTAATAAATGCACCTTCGGGGTGAGATCGGGTAAGCTGCTGGGGTTTATTGTAAGCGAAAGAGGAATAGAGGTCGATCCTGCTAAAATAAAAGCAATTCAAGAAATGCCGACGCCTAAAACAGAGAAAGAGGTGCGCGGGTTTTTAGGGAGATTGAACTACATTGCCCGGTTCATATCTGTGAGGGAAAACTGTCTCACAACATACGTTCTCAAGTTTCGATGATGACAAAGTACAACCTCGGATGAATCGGAGTCGTCATGCATACTTACGATGATGACAAAGTACAACCTCAGATGAATCAGAATCGTCATGCAATACTTAACATATTACATCCTTCCTATATCCTTTTAAATCATCATATTTAATTGGCAATATATGTGACTAATGTTTGGTCGTGACAAGATGCACGAAACAACAAACATATTTATGTTTTTGCAGATTTTTGAACCATGAGCCGACCATACCGTCAGCACACAGTTTCATTCAGTTCACACGGGTCAGCGCATGGAACCATGCGTCGACCGCTGACTTGGCGCATGCAGGTTTAAGAATCAGACGGCTCAGCGCATGAAGATCATGCGTCGACCGCTGACTCGGCGCATGACAGTTTGAGTGTCACACGGCTCAGCGCACGCCGACCCTATGGTCGACCGTTCGCGCGCAGAAACAGAAATTCTGCTATGTTTCATTGATCTGTCAACTGTCTGTTTTGTATATTACTATAAATAGCTGTCTTTTCAATTTTAACATAGAACATTTTTGAAAGCATTGTGAGAAAGTGTTCAGGTCAAGAAACGTGAAAGAGGTGCATCAGTGTTCTTCATCTTCATCGTTCAATCAACTCACAAATCCTCAAATTACAGATAATCAATTTTTTTGCTGCGGTTTGTGGTTTGCTCGACGGTGATAAGGTTCGAACGCGTGATTGAAGATCCGGTTCGAGTGGAAGCTGGTGCAGGTGTTTCTTGGGAGAAAACCTTTGAGGTTTTACCTATCAAGACTACAGGTTTTGAAGGCTTTTGTTACGGAATCGTCGGTTCAACAATCAAGCGAGTGCGAAGGTGATTGATTAGCGGAAGGTTGATCAATCTAGTAGCTAGGGCGTTGAAAGGTTGAAGACGTTCCGGGTTCAATTTGGGTGTGTCTAAGATCAGCCGTGCCGAAGGTTTGATCAACGGAAGAGTTGTCAATAAGGTGGCTGCAATCGGAGGTCATTCACATCAAATTGGAGGACTTGATTCATCTTGAATCAAGGGGCAAGAAGTGGTAGAAATTATCAGCAACATTAAGATTGTTTGTATCAATTGTCTATCGATTCTTGTGTATAACTGTTCTACCAAACAGGTGATATCTATTCAATACATATCTCAATTCTCATTGTAGAATTGAGGGCAGACGTACCCCAACGCGAGGACGACTGGGGGAACTGCCTCATCAAATCTTGTGTTCCTTTATTTTCTGCATTTTCAATTACAGCTTAAAAATTAAGTGATTCTAGAATAAGTGATTTTGTCAAATTGTAGTATTGATTGAGTGAGTTGGTGAAACACTGTTTTTTAACTACTAAGTACAATAGAAATACTGTACTAAGGCTTTTTCAATCACTCATTCAACACAAATATCATTTAAGGTATTTGTGCACACCAACTGTTCGACAAAAGTGCTGAACTAAAATTGCCTTAATTTTGCTGCTAGTTTTGGTGTAATTTTTGATCATTGGAATAAGGAAATAGTACGAGTGAATCACATCTGAGTTTTGCATAAAAGTGTGTAGTGATTTACTATCCGTTATCGTCTTAAATTCATCTGCTTGACGCATATCCGGCTCTCCAATAGTTGTTCGTTTTAGACTATATTTTCCAAGGCCGCTTCCGCATTTGAAAACAATTTTGAAAACCAATTTTATTGGTAGCGCCACTCAAATTTTTAAAAGGGATCTATTCAACCCCCCCTTCTAGATCCGTGCCTTAGTCTAACAATATCTCACCTAACGGCCACGTGTGAACCATTATTCAAGCTGTTAAAGAAAGATCAAGCTGTAACGTGGAACGAAAATTGTCAAAAGGCGTTCGATAAAATAAAGCAGTATTTGCAGGAGCCTCCCATTCTGATACCCCCAGTGGCAGGTAGACCCTTGATAATGTATTTGACGGTTCTTGAGGGAAGCATGGGTTGCGTTCTCGGTCAACACGACGAGACAGGGAGAAAAGAGCATGCAATCTATTACCTGAGTAAGAAATTTACAGATTGTGAATCTCGATATTCAATGCTGGAGAAAACTTGTTGCGCGCTAGCCTGGGCCGCCAAGCGTTTGAGGCAGTACATGCTGAATCATACAACCATGCTCATCTCGAAGATGGATCCTATCAAATATGTATTTGAAAAGCAGGCGTTGTCAGGTAGAATTGCCCGTTGGCAGATGGTCTTGACTGAATACGATATCCAATACGTCTCGCAAAAGGCTATAAAGGGGAGTGTGCTGTCTGAATATCTGGCGGAGCAGCCTATTGAAGAGTACCAATCGATGAGGTTTGATTTTCCTGACGAGGATATCATGTACCTAAAGATGAAAGATTGTGAAGAGTCGTTGCCAGACGAGGGACCAGAGTTGGGTTCCAAATGGAAGATGATATTTGACGGAGCCGTGAATGCTTACGGTAGCGGAATAGGGGCAGTCATCACTATGCCACACGGGTCGCACATCCCGTTTACTGCCCGATTGACCTTTGCCATTACAAACAATGAGGCCGAATACGAAGCTTGTATAATGGGGCTTGAAGAAGCCATTGATTTGCGAATCAAGAACTTAGACGTATACGGAGACTCAGCTCTGATGGTGAATCAGATCAAAGGGGAATGGGAGACGCGTCAGCCCAACTTGATACATTACATGAATTATGCAAGGAGATTGTTGCCTTTCTTCGACAAGGTTGAATTGCATCACGTACCGCGGGCAGAAAATCAAATGGCTGACGCCCTCGCCACTTTGTCTTCCATGTACAAGGTCAATTTCTGGAACGAGGCTCCCCGTATCATCATCTCCTGGCTTGACAGACCAGCTTATGTATTTGCTATTGATGAAGCATCTGATGGCAAACCATGGTATTTCGATATCCTTAATTTCCTGAAGAATAAAGAGTATCCGGCTGGGGCGTCCAGTCAAGATCAGAAGACTCTCAGGAGGTTAGCAGGCAATTTCTATTTGAACCCGGATGGCGTCTTATACAGAAGAAACCACGATTTGGTGCTGTTGCATTGTGTAGACGAAAGAGAGGCAAAGTTGCTTATGGAGGAAATACACGAAGGTACCTTTGGTACGCATGCTGGCGGGCATGCTATGACGAGAAAGCTGCTGCGGGCAGGTTATTTTTGGCTGACCATGGAAACTGATTGTTTCAAGTTTGCGAGGAAGTGTCACAAGTGCCAAATCTATGCTGATAAGATTCATGTGCCTCCGAGTCCTCTAAATGTGATGTCATCGCCATGGCCATTCTCGATGTGGGGAATCGATATAATTGGAAAGATCGAGCCGACAGCTTCTAATGGACACCGGTTTATTCTAGTAGCAATCGATTATTTCACCAAGTGGGTGGAAGCGGCGTCTTACGCAAATGTAACGAAACAAGTGGTGGCCAGATTCATCAAGAGAGATATCATTTGCCGATATGGGATTCCCGAACGGATAATCACGGATAATGGTTCAAATCTGAACAACAAAATGATGAAGGAGCTCTGTCAGAATTTCAAGATCGAACATCACAACTCCTCCCCTTACCGACCCAAGATGAATGGCGCTGTCGAGGCGGCCAATAATAATATCAAGAAGATTGTTCAGAAAATGGTGGTGACCTATAAGGATTGGCATGAGATGCTACCTTTCGCTTTGCACGGTTATCGTACGACGGTACGCACATCAACCGGGGCAACTCCGTTCTCGCTGGTATATGGAATGGAAGCGGTGCTACCGTTGGAAGTTGAGATCCCTTCTCTGAGGGTATTGCGAGACGTTCAGCTGGACGAGGCAGAATGGGTGAAAGACAGGTTGAATCAGTTGAGTTTGATGGATGAGAAGAGACTAGCTTCTCTAGCATACGGTCGTTTGTACCAGAGCCGAATGAAGAAAGCGTACGACAAGAAGATACATCCGCGAAGCTTTCAGACGGGCGACCTTGTGCTGAAAAGGATTCTCCCACCGCAAGCAGATCACAGGGGCAAGTGGACCCCCAACTACGAAGGGCCATACGTGGTCAGGAAGGTCTTTTCAGGAGGAGCGTTGTTGTTGTCCACTATGGATGGTGAATACTTCACGTCGCCTATGAATTCGGACGCAGTTAAAAAATACTTTGCTTAAAATAGACCCGCTGGACAGAAAAAAGAGAGTCCAGGCAAAAATAGGGCATCCTGGCGAACCAAAAACAGAATGAAAGGTTCGGGCAAAAATTAGGGATAAAATTGAAAAAATATACACCCGCGAAGTTGAAAACCTACACTGGGCGGCTTCGGCAAAAAAGGGTATCCCGGTGAATTGAAAACCCGTAAAGGGCGGTTCACGCAAAAGTTAGGGATTCGAAAAGCAAATGACTGCGGTCCGAGTTTGATATTGCACTGAGCATCAATGCGGGAGAATATACCTGAGGGGTCGGCTATCGGATACAATCTCTTCGGAAATATGGATACCGGGAAAACATTAGAGTCGGACGAGTCATAGGAGGATCAGCTCATGGTGTTCGTCTGCAGCCCGTTGCCGACATGTGTACAAAATTTCATTTGTCAATATATTTATGCTTCTGGTGCATACTTGTGTATTTGCTTTGCGTAGCTTCCTCATTTCAGGAGTTACGTCCCGTGTACAAAACTCCGCCCATTCAGGGGCCCAATCAATAAAATATGTTATTCAGTACTTAATGATGGTTCTTTACTGTTTTGTGCATGATAAAACGCCTAAGTTTACTGGAACTAGCATGTGTATAACGTCACTGGCCCTTGCCAACGATTGCTAAAGCTTTGAATTAACTGAAAATAACGTCACTAACCTGAATCGATTCGGTTGTATAGGCTTGTCTTGTTTTTTTGTGTTGTTGCAGGTTTCATAACCGTACGAAGAAAAGATTGCAACAACGAAAGACTCGGCCCTCACGCAGGTCATGCGGGTCCTTCCTGAAGAAGGATCGAACTCTCCATCTAGTCGTAGCTTGTGCAAAAGGGTTATCCAGCAAAGTCGTTCATCCTCAGCAGAATTTGGCGATTCCAAGATTGTAGGCTGTATTCAGACAGTGTATCTCGAGCAGAGTGGTTTAGCCGCAAAAGATTAACATTTGTGAGTTGTATTCAGGCAGCTTACCTTTCCCCGCAGGGTCATTTACTCTCCTAAGTGGAGTCAATTGATTTTTTCCCAAGAGAATCACCCCATCGCCAGCAGAATTCTCTTCTCAGTAAGTATTCCTCCCAGTGGAATTCAAAGATTAAGGCTCTCCCCGACAGAGTTGGGATGACGCATTGGCATTTATTTTGTCAGGGATACTGTGTAATATCAGTTCACTCTCCAGCAGAAAGTCCGATCATACTGTGCACATCTGCTATTCCCCAGCAAAGTTATATTCCCCAGCAGGGGGTTACCTCAACAGGGTGTTTGGTTCGAGTTCCCAATTTCCCAGCAGGGTTGACTTCACCCTTCCAGCATTTATTTTGCTGGAATAATCTGGCTATCCCCGGCGGAGTCGGCATTATCTTCAGCATTTATTTTGCTGAAGCAGTTTCTGTACTCTAGCAGTTCAGGTGGAGAGAACTCTTGCTCAAATGAACTACCAAGCATTCAAGATCTCGACATGGGACATCCAATGATAATGTCAGTTTCGGCCGTATTCCCCACAGAGTTATCAGGATAAGTTTCTCTTTAGTCCCAGGCAGAGTTAGTTATCATCAGGGGTTCCATGAATTAGAATTTCAGAGGCCACCGCCGGTTGTCAGAACAGGCGTCCGGTAGTTTGGTTTCCAGATATCCCCAGTAGAATCCGCATCAAAGTCGATGTCACGTCAGTGCTAAAGAAGGTTGTGGGTTGGGATCAATGGAGAACTAGGTCCTGACGTGGGCAATTTATTCCTATATTGACGGGATTTCTTCAGAAGCAGGCGTCCTAACGTGGACAGATTTATTCCCCGGGTTGACGAGATGTGTTAGTCCTAACGTGGACAGATTCGGGTTCTCGGAGTTGGTAGAATGTGGAGTCATGACGTTGACAAAACTGATTACTCTTTGTGTTGGTGTCATGACGTGGACCATTTACTCTCAGCAGTTATCTTTCTTTGTGTTGGTGAAGCGTGGGTCCTGACGTGGACAGATCAGACAAAGGTGTGAGTCCTGACGCAGGCAAGTTTATTTCCCCAGCGGGTCGAAGATGCCTAAGTCCTGACATGGACAAATCAAGACGAAACATGGGTCCTGACGTGGAACGAAGTTGTTTCCTTACGTGGAAAGATTGATTCCTTACGTGGACATATCAAGCCAGAGTCCTTACATGGACAGATTGATAACGTATTCATTACGTGGAAAAAGATCATATTCCTTACGTGGAAAGATTAGAGTCCTTACGTGGACAGATTAAGATTGTGTTCCTAACGTGGAAAGATGGAGATTCCTTACGTGGAAAGTTTAGTCCTGACGTGGACAGATTCAGATCAAGATCATTCCTTACGTGGAAAGATTGGAGTCCTTACGTGGACAGATTAAGATGGTGTTCCTGACGTGGAAAGGTGGGTCCTAACGTGGACGATGTTCTCCTTACGTGGAAAGACAATGTTTCCTTACATGGAAAGAAGATGGTTTCCTTACGTGGAAAGACGAATTTATTCCTTACGTGGAAAGAAGTTGGTATTCCTTACGTGGAAAGATTGAGTCCTTACGCGGACATATCGAGATGGATTCCTTACGGGGAAACAAGTGCATTCCTAACGTGGAAGAGTTTAGTCCTGACGCGGACAGATCCAGACGAAGTCTTATTCCTTACGTGGAAAAATGGTGATTCCTTACGTGGAAAAGAGATTGATTCCTTACATGGAAAGTTTAGTCCTGACGCGGACAGATGGAAAAGAAGTTGATTCCTGACGTGGAAAGAGAAGGTGTTTCCTTACGTGGAAAAGTTTAGTCCTGACGTGGACAGATCAAGGTTTGATTCCTAACGCGGAAAGATCAGAGTCCTTACATGGACATATCAAGAGCATTCCTGACGTGGAAGAAAAATGGTTTCCTTACGTGGAAAGACGAGTTTATTCCTTACGTGGAAAGATTGAGTCCTCACGCGGACATATCAAGATTGATTCCTGACGTGGAAAGAAAGAGATTATTCCTGACGTGGAAAAGTTTAGTCCTGACGCGGACAGATCAAAGAAGTTATTCCTAACGTGGAAAAAGAAGATTGCATCCTGACGTGGAAAGATGGAAAGTTTAGTCCTGACATCGACAGATGCAGAAGAAATGATTCCTTACGTGGATGGTGTTATTCCTAACGTGGAAGAGTCTATTCATAACGTGGACGATTTATTGGAATATCCCCCCAGCGGAGTTGCCGAGATTTTTCTGGGTTAACAGCAAGTGGAGTCCTAACGTGGACAGGTTCTAGTTGAGATCTCTTCATAGTGATGATAGACAGAGTCCTAACGTGGACAAGCAAGAAATCTGTTATGACAGAATCTTTTTCAGAACGGTGAAGACAATCCCCAGCATGGTCGTTACGAGATCAGTGGGTTGTCGTAACAGTCAGATTCAGTTGATGAATGTCGTTCCCCAAGCAGGAGTGCAGTTTATTTCTGCGGTTGGCAAATTTCCGGGTTTCTTAGTATTCAACCGTCTCGTACCTCGAATGTTTGAAGGCCGTTCGCTCTTCACCCAATCGGGTCCAAGTCGCTTGAATAGGGGCAACTGTTGCACCCTAAAATTTGCTCAACCTTATTCACTTGGTTTATGTTTCAATATCATTAGCATTTGCATATAGAGTCATGTACATAGCCTAACCATCTGCATAGCATAAGCATAACAAGTCATTCAACAGGGGATCAAGCATTATTATCATCTCTAGAGGCCTATCCAGAGGTTATTATCCTAATTCAATCTCATTCAAGTCATCAAGAAAGAATTTGAAAGTTGATCAAGTCAATGGATCAAGCACTGAGTATATCTCCTAACTGAGGGTGTCTGAGGATCAACAAGGGAATTATGAGTTGTGAATTGAGAGCATGGGGAGTATCTAGACATCTTGGAGGACTTAGAAGGTCATTTGGAGAAGAAAACAAGTTGTTGATGGGATCACAAGAATTGCAGTTGAAGACAGTCAACTAGGGTTTCATCTGGGTCAACCCTAGGTCAACCCTAGGTCAATTGATTGATTTAAGGGCATTAAGGACTATTGGAGAGATGTGGGGTTCATCATTTGACATGGAGAATAAGGATATGTTGTTATGCTAAGAAGAATTCAAGAGGAATCAAGGAGAAGAGGAGTTTCTAAATTAGGGTTTCTATGTAAAATCCCCTAGTTTAGGTCAAATTTCCAAGTAAGATAAGTCAAAATGCAAGCTTCAAATGGCTTCTTGGCCAACATGGAACTTTTAGAGGATCTCAAGATATTTAATTTGAGTTGTGGAAGACATCAAGGAGATTTATAGAACTCAAGTTATGGTCCTTGCAAGTTACAGGTCATCTGAGGTATCTGAAATTTTGTCTGTGAAAGTGACTTGACTTCCAAGCAATTTTTACCCCTCAAGGAGATTTCAAATGAATTTCTGGTCAACATAAGAATTGTTCCTTATTGTATTAGCTTTCTAGAATGGTATAGTATGCCTTCATATGATGTGTGGAACTCAACTTATGGTCTTGGCAAGCAAAGGGTATTTTGGTCATTTGTGAATTACAGGTCATTTTAACCTATGTCCAAAACTCATACAAGGAGGCCTCAAATGGAAAAACTTACAACATCAAACTTGCTCCAAATGACATTTTGAGTCTAGAAAAGTGACCATGAGAGATTGGAAAAGTTCATAGCACAAGGTTTCAAAATTGTTGAATTTAATGAAGAAAAATGGCTTAAAAAATGAGATTTTTCATATCTTGGCCAAATGATGCAAAATTATAGGTCATTTTGAATGGAAAGGGCATTTTAAAGACATTGGCTAAAGTGGAATTTTGAGTTTAGTTCATAATTTGATAGTTATCCATGGTTGCTTGAATTGAAAGTTACATAATCAACATCCAAGGGAATTTGCACAAGAGAAACTTCTCTAAGCTTCTAGGAAGTTCTAATCCCATCTATATATTCATGCAAGTTGGTTCATGCAAGGATTGGTGCTCCCATTTGTTCAAAACCCTCCATTTTCATCCATTTTCCCATTCTTGCATAAGCTACTCAAACTCCCTCAAATCTTGATCATTTTGCAAAATTCTTGATCCCATCATTCTCTACAATCATCATATAACCAGTTTCAAGCAAGATCCAGTTGAAATATTTCCAAATTCGTGTGTTGTAAGTTCATCCTCAAAAGTGCAAGAAGAATCCATTACAAGAATTCAGAGTGTTTGAGCAAGTGTAGATGCATACAGAATCAAGACCCAAGCACATTGATCAAGTTTAAGACATTGTTGAGCTCGAAGTGGAAGATTCACCATTCTGTTTTCAAGATTATACCAGGTACATTCTCCATTCAAATTGGCCTGATTTAGTTAGCATGACATAGGTTTGTTAGGATAATAGTGACCTAGGTGGTTAGAGGAGTAATCCTGAAGCTTTTGGTGTAAATTGATGAAGATTTTTGCATGAGCCATAAAACTGTTTTGATCCATAACTAAGAGATTAGTGAGTGACAGTTCATTTGGATTAGTGTAGAATGATCAGTGATGTTTGATGAGTGTTCTGTTAGCAAGAAATTAGGGTTTAGTGAAGGTCAGAATTGAAGCAGCCATGGAAGGGAAGCTATTGTGTTTAGTGATTGGGCGAATTTTAACAAGAATTGATGATGTATTTGCATTCTACGTAAAAAATGAAGCAAGTTTGGTGTTTGTGGTTTTGATTTTTCATGAAGAAATGAGGAGGAACCGAGTGCTTGAAAATGGAATCGTGCATGGGGTTATCTGAAACCCTAAGGAGTCCAAGGTTGGTGACGACTCCAACACCGTCGGATGCACGTTTGACCTTGGACTGGAGTGTAGCATCGGACGGTCCACGTTTAGTCTGAGTTTTGGTGGGAAGTTTTAAAAATTGAAACGCATCGTTTCACTTATTGAGGGGATTGGGCTCAGACAGCTATTCGCACCCCCCAATTTAGTAGGCCCAACGCGCTGAACTTGGTTTTCCTGCTGTTCTCACCCCCTTCAACTATTTCTTTATATTTTCTTTTTATTTTCTTTTCATTTTTCATTCATTTTTAAAAATTCATAATAAATGGAAAAAACATTATTTTTAATTCATTCTTTTTGCATATTTTTCTTTAGGATGTCTAGAAAATTATAAAAAATAAAAATTGCATTTTATTTTTTATTTGATATTTTTCCCATATTTTCTAAATAAATAGCATTTTAAACAATTTCATTTCATACATGATTTTGTTATTTTTTGTTCTATTAATTGCTTCAATATTTTTTGCCCATTCTTTTTAGGTTGTTTAGGTTAGACATTAAACTTGTAGATACAATTTAGTTCCCATTTTTAGAAATTAATTTTAGGTGCTTAATGTAGGTGTGAACAACATGGACAAAACTAGGGTTTTAGGTGATGACTTAGGAGAATCAATTCATTTCCCTTAGGACTTAGGGTTTGAATAGTTTAGTTATGGGACTATAGGGGCTATGGGTAGTTATTAGATCCCTTAGAGAAAAAGTCAGGACTCCCCTACTGCTATTAATGTACTGTATATCTGATTGACTGGTGCGGTGTGCCCTCTGGGGATTATTGCTTGTCTGTGTGGGTATCGGGATTGTCTGGGGACTTGGGAGAGCTGAAGACTTGAGGAGATGAAAGCCATTGAAGATCCAAAGATTGAAGATCAATTGCCAGAGTTGAAGAGGAGATTCTTGTTAGCAGATGCTGAGGAACTAGGGTTTAGGAGCTAGGCAGAGCTCTAGGTTAGAAAGTTTGTTTCTCAAACATGGAGTGCCTTGTCTGCATCCATTTTTCTCTGTGATTCAGAGTCTCTCTAAGACACTCACCCCCTTCCTTTGGAAGGCTTGGTGATAGTGTCTAAGAGATAGAACTCTTGAGAGAAAATGTCTTTTGTGTTAGAAGCAGTTTGTTCACCACCCTTGGTAGTCAACTGATTGCTTAACACCCAATTCACTCTGGTGACTAATCCCTCATCCTGGAGGTTTGAGCTTGAAGAAAAGCCATTGCAGATAGAAGACTGATGATCAAAGCCCTTACCTGAAGATCATGAAGATGGAGATTGATGCTTGTTGAAGCCCATAGCTGATTGGAGATTACTTGAAACCAGATGTTGATTCAGAGCTGCTGATGTTGTTTCTTTTGCTGTTGTATTTCATTGCTGATGTATTGATTGGTTTTCCTGACTGTATTGTTTGCTGTTTACCCTGTTGGGTTGAAAGTGAAGTCTGTTCACTTTTGCCTATTGTTTTGTAGGTTCGAGGTTGAGTGGGACTCCCTTGCCTCGCTTGTACTGTTGCATCCATGCATTTTACTGCTTTATTATATCTGGTATTGTTTCTGTTTCTGCCTATCCCGTAGGATCTCTGTTTCTCTCTGTGCAAGAGAGGAGCATGATAGACACTAGGTCTTAACCCATGCATGATAACATTAGGTTAGTTTGTTTCCCTTCGCAACCGTAGGTTAGAGTTCTGTCTCTTTCTTTCTCAAAACAAACAGAAAAACACATAAAGATTTCAAACACAATAAAAGACACTTCTTCCGTAAAAGAATGTGAACTCACCAAAATGTCAATTTTGCCCGCCGGGACTGTTAATCAAGAAAACCTTTTTCAGAAGGAATAAAATCAATCAAGACAAGCTTGTGTCGTACGTGGCCCGAACTACGTTTGCTCTGATCTTTCATGCTGTATGAAAGTACGTAGGCATAGGATGCGATATCCTAGCGAGCAACCTTCCCCTCCTTTCCCGTAGGTAGGCGAACTACGTTGACTCTGATTTCTCGTTCCAGACGGGAATACGTAGGCATAAAGTGCGATACTTTGCCGAGTCATTTTTATTTTTATTTTATTTTCTTTTTAACCCTTGACCTATAGTTTAGATAGAATAACAATCCATACCCGAAAACAAGCGTGGATCCCGTCGAGTACGACGGACGTGAGGGGTGCTAATACCTTCCCCTTGCGTAACCGACTCCCGAACCCAGGTTTTGGTTGCGACGACCATACCTTTCCCGTGTTGTGCGAGGTTTACTCTGAGCGTTTCCTTTCCCTCCCGTGGGATAAATAACGCACGGTGGCGACTCTTCTGTTCAGCCGGCGCCGATTTTCGCAGTAGCGACACCTTCGAGCGTTGGTCACAGCGCTCGTTTCTCCTTCTCGTCTTTTGCCACCATAAGGTTTCTTTCCGCCTCCTCTAGCTGAAGATGAATCACCTTGAATTTTCTCGAGTTTGATCCCATTTTCAATGTGCTCACCCGTGATAATGAGATCTGAGAAGGTCCCAGACATACCGCTGACCAATTTCTCATAGTAAACCCCTGGGAGGGTAGCTACGAACATCTGCACAAGCTCGCGTTCAACCATCGGCGGCTGAACCCTGGCTGCCAATTCACGCCACCGCTGGGCGTATTCCTTAAACCCTTCGTTGTTCCTCTGCGACAGATTCTGCAGTTGGACTCGGTTCGGGGCCAAGTCGCTATTATATTGGTAGTGGTGCACAAATGCTTCAGCAAGGTCTTTCCACGTGCGCACACTGGTAGGCTCCAGACTCATGTACCATTCTAGGGAGGGTCCGGACAGACTGTCTTGAAAGAAGTGCATCAGCAACTTCTCGTCCTCGGAATGAGCTGACATTTTCCGGTAGTATGATCTCAGATGGACGCGAGGGAAAGTGGTGCCCTTGTACTTTTCAAAGTCAGGTACCTTGAACTTGGGAGGCACCTTGAAATCAGCAATCAGTCCCAACTTGGACATATCAACACCCAGGGTGTTCTGGTTCTCGATATTTCTCATCTTATCCTCGAGTGCCTTGAACCTAAGTCGTGCTTCAGCAGTCAGCTCCCCTTCAGCACCTCTTTGAGAGAACACATCGTCTTGACAGTCTTCTAACCACGGCTGAGGCCCAAGCAGATTTCCAACACCTGCATTGCTGTTGCCCTGCCCAACATTGACGTTAGCTTCAAAATTTCCATTACCGACGCCCGTCGTATTGCCATTGAGTCCCATGTTAGCTATCACGTTGCCGTTGGCACTGCCGTTCCCCCCGGTCACGGGGACGCCATTCTGAGGAGTTTCAACAGGTGGAGGGGTAGGCACGGTCCCACCATGGAGTACGCCATTGCTATCGACCCTTGAAACCAGAGGCTGAACCAAGGTTCTGAGCGGATCCTGGCCATTGGCGACCGCTTGCATGAGCTCCATGAAGCGATCCATTCTTTCGCGGAGTTCTTGAACATCCGTTTGCACTTGCTCCATAACTCTGGCTTGATTTGCTCTAGTCGGATAGCGGTGGATAGGTCTCTGATCAATCCTGGAACTACCTAAAACAACCTGAAAACACAAAAGGGTTAGGAAAAAACAACAAAGTGCTCGTTATACGAATGCTTCATGCAAATGCAAACGTGTGTCTGTGCGTTAGGGAGATCTCCCCCGATCCTAGTGCCCGAGTGCCAGTGCTGATAATAAGAAGTCCGAGTCCAGTCATAGAAATAACAATCTCATATATAAAGAAAGCCCATCAAGGCAGTACACAACATCAGTGAGTACAAGTAGAATCAATAGCATGACCTCGACCAACAAGCCTGGTGATGGTCAGCATACAACGATGATCAAACAAAAGAAATACAAATAGTCAAGCACGGCCACGGGCGCGAAACTCTTCTAACAACCCCTTCGTTTCTGGATGATCAGGACGAGTGAGCAACCCTTCGACGAGTAGCTCCCTCTGCATAATGGTGTATTGAAGACCTTCGACCGAATCTTCCCATGCTCCTTCGCCGAAACAATCTTCTAGCTTCCGCTTCTTGGACTCAAACGTCAGTTTGCGCTCCTTCAGGTTAGCGAGAGCTCTGTTGAGCTGGCCTTCGGCGGCATATCTGCAAGCGGTTTCTTCATCAAACCTCTTCTCACTAGCCTTCACCTGGGCTTTCAGCTTGGAGATCTGTTGCATCAGCTTATCCTCCCGCTCCTTCCTGTTGGCTAGGGAGGCCTTCCAGTGCTGGTTAAACTTGGATATCCTCCAATATGCTTCATCCAAGTGCTACTTCTTTGTGGCCAGTACATCGTTGACAGCTTTGAAGTCTCGACCCATGCGTTCACGCTCGGCTATCTGCTTAGTCAAATCTGTCCCTAGCTGGTTCACCAGCTCTGTCTGCCTCTTGAAGGAATGAACGGCTTCGTTTCTCTCGCTCCTGAGTTGAGCCAATTCTTTCTCCAGTTCTTTATTTGCCCTTTTTAATTCGTCTCTCTCAGCTAACACCCGATTATGTCGTTGAATGGGCACGGTAGTAGGCTCTTCAATCACTGGAGGGCTTTCTGGCTTGGCAGGAAGAAACGGCATCCCTATAGCATCTGCTCTGGCTCTAATCCATGTCACGTACGGAGCGTAGGCTTGACTATTGCTTCTCCCCAGCGACGGCTTTCCCTTCTTACTGATGCCATTCCAAGCGCGCTGAGGCTTAGATAACAGATCCCCCTCTAGAAGACCAGTGAGGTACAGGGATTCCTGCACCTCTTCATCCTTCGGCGGAGCTCTCAAAGCATAAGCAAACTGTCGGACCAGCAAAGACGGATTATAGTTTATACAGCCCTTCCTGCCTATCAAAGGCACGTTCAGAAACCCGCTGCAGCTGAAGATAATCTCGGTACCCAACCTATCTCTGTCAAACCAGTCAATATCCTCCGCTGATAGACTCATCAAACGCTCGGACCACTCAGTTGTGGCTGCAAACGAAACAAAGGGACCCCTCTTGGGTAGATGACTATCAAGCCATTTATAAAGCAGGGGCACACAGCACGAGACATTCTTGCCCCTTATGTTCTCGTTTTTGTAGTGGATAGAATGGTATACATCTCCTATCAAGGTAGGAACTGGATTCCCTGAAGCAAAGATGCGAAACGCGTCGAAGTCTACAAAGTCGGGCATATTGGGGAACAGAATGATGCCATATATGCACAGAGCGAGAATGGCATTGAACACGACCCAACATCCGTCTTTGGCGCACTGCTGAGCCTTTCCCACTAAGAACTGCAAGGAGAACCCGGGAACCTTGTTCCAACTAGACAATACCAACTCAGAGGCATCCAAATGAAGTGAAGGAGCTAGACTAGCCAGATCAGGCTCAGCATCCATATGAACAAAAGGCATCTGCCTCTTGATAGGCACACCTAACAGATCAGCATATTCTTCCAGCGTGGGCGCGAGAACAAAATCCTGGAAAGTAAAGCATCTCAACGGAGGATCGTAGAACTGCAGCAGAGCGTGCAACCCATTCAACTCGAACGCAAAAGGTTTACGAACCAAACTGAGCAATTTGCCGTAAGATTTTCTGAACTCATCTCTCACAGAATCATCTGCTAAAGCAATCAAACCAGTCAGCTGAACCACATCAGGGGCAGGGAGCTTGTAAGCCACGGTCTTCCTCAGAGAACCCATAACAATACAATAGGAGGCAAGAAATCCTGGATCGGGGAAAACGGTACCTGCAACACAGACACACGTTAATGAAATGCAAATGAGTATGCAAAACAATGTAAAATGCAGTCATGCAGCAGGAGATCAAGACGACTGTGTTGTTGAAGATATGAAGGTGCAGATTATGTATCAACAAAACCATAATCATGCTCTATCAAGAACAACCAATTTCTCTGATAAGAAGAAAACCCTGGTATCGGACCACAAATCTGCTCTGTCAAGAACACACACATACATGACTATAAATCTGCTCTGTCAAGAACAAACATCTGATAATAAGGACCTCTGATACAGGACCAAAAAATCTGCTATGTCAAGAACACACATCTGATGACCGAAACTCTACTCTGTCAAGAGCAACCACACATCTGCTGATGATATCCTCAGACCCCAATCATAAATCTGCTCTGTCAGGAACAAATACATATCTGATGACAAGATCCTCTAATCCCAATCAAAAACCTTCTCTGTCAAGAACAATCATATATCTGCAGATGAGATCCTCAGATCCCAACAAAACTGATCCACTATCAAGAAAACCAGGTGGTCTGAAGGTCAAAGTTTCCTGCAATGAACCCAACCCTGCTCATAGGTATGGACCTAAACTGACTCAAGTTAGGCATCCTATGCGTTCATCAACGTCACAGACATTCAAGAGGGGTGATACGATACCCAGAAGGTGTGGAATCACCAGCTCATGAAGCGGCCTCACTCGGCTGAATCACAAATGATCGGTCCCCAGAGTCGACAATCCTCCAAACCAACAACCCCCTCAACCCAAAGGGTTGAAAAAGAAGTCAACCGAGAGAACCTCGTCTGAGCATGGATTTCATGAGACACTAGTGCCTGCCAAGCAAGCACGCGTCCACTAATTTCCACAACTAATGCTATGTTCACTCAAGCCTGGGTCTGGCTTCTCACTCATCAGAATGCCCCTCCCACAACAGCACAGATAATCATATCATACTGAAAATAAAGTGCGGGAAATAAAGCCAGATATGAATGACTGCAATCGTACAGTAAACGACTGTAAAATGCATGCAATGCAAGTGAGGGAGGAAGTGTGTGTGGGGCAGCAGCCTCCACAAGCTCATCTCAACCTAAAGCCAGATATGAATGACTGCAATCGTACAGAGGAAATAAAAACATGCTATCAAGCAAAATAGGATAAACTGCAATCATACAGAGGAAATAACATGTTATCAAGCAAAATATCAGTGACTATAATCATACAGAGGAAATAAAATAAAATGCTATCAAGCAAACACAAACCACATGGGCAAGGGAGCTGGGCTCTACCGAATACCCGCAAGCAAAGCCACACAGTAAAAATACAAGCAGAGGGAGCAACTCAACTTCTAGTGCAATCATGCTCCTAATTTAAATTCAGTCTAATCATGGACTTATTCTAATGCATCAAGCAAGTCAAACAAGGCACATCTATACAGCAAAGAAAACAGATAAGAAAGCAGATCAACAACTCTCTTCCAATTCCAAGCTTCATCTCTTCTGTCAGCAATTCAGTCTTCAGACTTCAATCACCCTTCATGCCAAGTATCAACTTGCTTCTCCAGGTTTCAACCCATCCTTTATTCCTCAAGCCTCAGCTCCACACTCAATCTCAATTGAATCTCCTTCACAAGTATCAACTTAGTCTTCAAGCTTCAGCTCTCTTTGCTTTACCAGTATCAACTTGGTCTTCTCTCTTCATCTACAAGCTTCAGCTTCTCAGAGTAATCTTCAATTACTTAGAAGTGTCAACTTCATCCTTCAATCTTTAAGCCTCAACTCTTCATTCAATCTTCATTGGATCTTCAAGTATCAACTTGCTCTTCTTGCTCTTCCAGCTTCAGCTGCAATGGCAATGCTCAAGGAATCATCCTCTCCCACACTCTTCAATGAAGTCCTCATCTTCAAACTCAAGTCTAACATCTTTCAAGATACTCAAACCAGAAGACAATTGATTGAACAGGATAAGTGGGAATGATAGACAGCTTACTAACAACCAAAGGAAGCCTGTAAGGGTTCATCATTATGAGAGACTGGTTCCCTCAAAGTTCTACTTCCTAGATAAAGCCACTCATCCTTCCAAAGGAGGGATATGAATATTTGAGAAGGACTTTTAGTCATTGGGAGGAATGGAAGCACAAGATGCTTTCCATATTTGTGAAAGAAATCATTCTAATTCTAGGGCTCTCCCTATGGCTCCTATCTCCTAAATCTTCATCAGACACCTTCAGGCACAAGCAAATCCAAAGCTCCAAGCAACTTCAAGCATCCTCACCTTGTCTTCAACTTGTCTTCAATCTCAACCAAAGGCAAACCAAGCAAAAACCCTAATCTAAGGGGACTAAGGAAGTTAAACTAGTTGGATTAGTAAATTAGGATCACCTAAAACCTAGTACTAAAGTTAGTCCTAACTAAAATACTAAAGTCAATTGTAAAATCTTATAAAAATATCTACGGGAACCTAGGTCAATCATGACTCTACCACATTAATTTCAAAGATCAAACCATCAAATTAGACCTAGAAATAAATTCTACATTACAAGGTATCAAACCTAAACCCTAAAAGGAAGCACCTAAATATCAATCTAGAAAGCACACCTATTTTCATCACAAAAATGTGAGAAAAATTCTATGGGATCATACATGTCTAACCTAATCACACACAAAAAATTAGGATCAAAATCATCACCATGAGATCATACAAAATTCCACAAAAATATGCATTAAACATAACCATTTTAATATCAATTAAAATGTAAAATTCCCATTAAATCAGAAAATACATGAAATTAAAATATTTTTTCTTTAAAAAATACTAGACTCAATCATGATTAAAATGCAAAAAGAATGGGTTTAATTGGATAAATTTTCAATTTATTATGAATTTTACAAGAATCATGAACAAAATGAAAAAAGAAAAGAAAATCCAATTAAAAGAAGAAACGCGCGGTGTAAATAGTAAACAGAATCAGTACAAACTTTGGGTTGGGCCATCAGGGGGGTGTGAATATCACTTAACTTACTAAGCCCAAAACCAGCTGCTAAATGAAACGCAGCGTTTCATTTATTCAGATCCTTCACAGCTGAACTTTAAAACGTGGCCATTGGATCATGCTCCCAATCCAAGTCAAACCCTCATCCAATGGTGCAAATATCATCTTCAACCTTTTGAAAGTCTGAGCTTCGCGCCCATCTCCGGCCACCACCGGTGGAGCTCCGGTCACCACCTTCAACCCTAGTTCTCTCTACAGGCCTCCATTGCAAGTGGTCAAAACATGAAACTCATCCCAAATCTTGCCACGAATTCAACCATACCCTTAGTTTCCTCTGAAACCTCAAGATTCATCATATCTAATTCTCAACTGAAAATGGTTATTCCACTATTTTGTCACTAATTCTCAAATTAGCTATCTGAAATCCATCCTACACCATTCTACAATGAATCTAACACCTTAATTCAACCTAATTCTACCTAAATCATGCTAGAGGAAGAAAGTTACCAACCTGAAAATCTTGGATGAACAGATGCACTAAACCTCCAATTCAAGCTCTACAATCTTGCAGACACGATCAATGAACCTCCTTCTTGCTTCTGTATGCAAAAGAACCAGCTAAAAGTGCTTGAATCTTGAAACCCGATGGTGAGTTGCAGGTGGAAAAATTCACTTGCTCATACACGATTTAGCCACCAATTCTTCTTGATAATGATCTGGAATCACTCCTTGACATTCATGGAAGAAGTTTCAATCAAGAAAATGGATGGAAAGTGAGGAATTTGGTGAAACAGAATTCACTTGCAAGCTATGGAAATTCAATTTCAATCAATGCTCTCTCCTTCAATGATCACCAACCTCTGCAATGGATCCACTCTATTCCTTATATAAATGAAGTTTGAATGATCTAGAACCCTCTAGATCCTTCCAATGAGACTTTCCACTTCTCATGTCATGAGATTTTCAATCACATCTCATGATATGCATAATTTTGTTTTGCAGCTTGAAACCAACCTCAATCTCTTTCAATTTCTCCCCTAGTGACATTTTGAAAGTGATTAGCTTGCTAAGGGCCTTGCTCATGCCTTGATTTTGAGTTTTGCAAGTGTTACTTAATATGCAAGCAAGTGCTTTTCAAAGTAAGTCCATAAATTGAATCTCAACTCAAAAATGTGGCTAAACCAATGTTCTTAAAATGTTTTCTAGAGTCAAAATGATATATTACATGCCATGGTTTGGATGTGTAGGTTGAAAATTTCAATTTCCAACTTTGGTTTATTTAACTTATGCCCTTATTTTAGGTCATTTTTGCAACTTTGAGTTACAAGCCTTTCCAATATCTCACGACCTCCTTAATAGCCTTAAAACATCATTTTGAACACGTTTTATGTTGAAGATTTTTCCATTTGAAGCTTGGAAATAGGAGTTATGGCCTTATGCTTGAAATGACCTGTAATCTCCAAATGACCAAAATGCCCTTGACTTGTCAAAGCCATAACTTGAGTTCTACAAATCCTATCAAGGACTTCTAGTACTCTCTAGAAATCTAAGAAGATAAGGAACAACATTCATGTTGACCAAAAGTCCATAGGAATCATCCTTCTTGGGCAAAAGCTTGATGCAAGTTGGGTAACTTCAAGGCCCCAGATTCACATACCTCAGATGACCTGTAACTTGTCAAAGTCATAACTGGAGTTCTACAAATCCTATCAAGGACTTCTAGTACTCAAATTAAATCTAACAATAAGCTCTACAACATTCATGTTGGGGGCAAGATGAGATGACCATCACATCTTGAGCTAAACTGCCTTGAAGATAGGGGTCAAACTAGGGGATTTTACACTGTCAAGCCTTAGAAACACTAGCTTGAAACTTCTCAAACTCTTCAATCATGGTGAGTTAAGCTTGGAATCATCCTGATAACATCTCAATGTGTCAATCCATGATCATATGGCCCTTGAATTAGGTCTCAACCTTGTTCAAATCATCAGTTGACTTAGGGTTGACCCAGTCAAACCCTAATCACACCACTCATGGCTGAGTCTTCTCAATCTTGCACAATGACCTATCTAGGCCTCATGATGGCTTTTAAGACATCTCATGAGCTCTCTCAAGGCCTCAAGTCCACATTCTTGTCTTCAGAATCATCTGAGGTCTTCCCACAACTCTCAAGTTAGGAGGCACACAACCTTGGTTTCAACCACTCTTTCTGAGGATCTTTTAACTTCTCTGACAAAGATATCAACCCTTGAATACTTGAATAACCTTCTTGGATAGCTTCATAGTCTTGTGTAGCCTTTGATTGGTAATCATACCTCTTGATCTCCTGCATACATGTCAATGAAATGCAAATGATAATGCTAATGTGAATGAAATGAAACACAAGCTAGGTAAAGAAATGTTGGTCAAATTTTGGGGTGCAACACTCGGACTCCTTTACCTTTGGTATGTTGAATAAGCCATTTCATCTCGCTATGCCAACTTCCAGGGGTATGGTTAATTTGTGCCCATATTAGGATCTCTATCCATACGCTCTTCAAACGTTCACATTCAAAAAATAGATGGTTTAAAGATTCATTTTTCTCGCAGAAGCAACACTCGGTATCATCAATCATACCGTACTTATGCAATCTATCTTTTGTTGCTAATCTCCCATGGCAAGCAATCCATAGCATGAAATTAGCTCTCGGTCTCGCGTCATTACCATACACCATATTCTTCCACTCCACCGGCTGCCCACAATCATGTAATTTTGCATATAGTTTTAAATTCCTCCCTAATATTGAGTATACCTTTCATTATCTAGGAATCGCTCTGTTTATACTGGATCTCCATCAGATCTTTGTTTTTGAGATAGTACGTTTGTACCCATTTAATCCAAAGCGAATCTTCCTTCCCACTTAAATTCCAGAGCAGCTTCATAATAGTTGTTTTATTCCAAACTTAAATGTCAACGACGTTTAAATCGCCATGGCTACATGGACTAAAAATCTATTTCCATGCTACTGGTGCCTTACGGCTCCCTTCAAAACCTCCTGTCCAAAGGAAAATGCGACAAATCGATTCTATTTTCGATAGTACAGTTTTGGGGAAAGGGAAACAAGTGAGCCAATACTTAGTCATCGCAAACATAATACAGTTAATGAGTTGAAGCCTCCCCGCGTATGTCAATAACCGTGCAATCCAATAATTTATCTTGCCCACGATCTTGTATATTAACGGTGCATAATGACGAACAAAGAGTTTTTTACCTGTTACCGGAACCCCCAGATACTTAAAAGGAAGACGACCCTCTTGGAACCCCGATGCTTTGATAATATTCTGCTTTGTCCGCTCATCCATGCCAGCACAGTAAATTCGACACTTCTACGGATTTACTGCGAGTCTTGTAGCCTTCGAAAATTTCCCATAATTATTCATCATCATTTCAACTAACACCTTATCTCCCCTGGAAAACATAAGTAAGTCGTCCGTAAAGCATAGGTTTGTGATTTTCAATTTATCGCATTTAGGGTGAAAATTGAAGTCACAATCCTCCTGCATCTTGTATAAGTATCTGTTCAAACATTCCATTACAATGACAAACAACATAGGTGATATTGGATCGCCTTGTCTAAGCCCCCTTTTCGCTTCCATGATGTCAGTTAGCTGGCCGTTGATGTTAAATCTATAAGAAACAGTGGAAACCATTGTCATCACCCATTTAGTGAACTGTTGTGGGCAACCCACCTCATTCAAAATCTTTTCAAGTGCATTCCAATCAACCGTATCATACGCTTTTTGAATATCCATTTGTATTAAACATCGGGGAGAAATATTTCTCCTTTCGTATCCCTTAATCAATTTATATGTGAGTAGAATATGGTTATGAATTCTCTGCCCTTTGACAAATGATGCTTGATTCGCACCAATTATCGTACCTAGTACTTTGCTTAGGCGGTTGGCCAAGATCTTGGATATGATTTTGTACAGGGTACTGCAACACGCAATAGGTCGATAGTCTTGTATTCCTTTTGCGCCCTTGTGCTTCGGGATAAGTGTGACAGCAGAGCAGTTAGCTACTCTGTACAAACGGTTATGCTTGAAGAAATCCTGCATAGCTGCTATAACATCCAGTTTGATGATATTCCAGGATTTCTTGTAAAAATACGCTCCAAACCCATCAATACCAAGTGCCTTATCATTACCAATGCCTTTTAGAGTTGTGGTGATTTCATCTTCGGTTACATGCCCCGTCAGCATATCCCTCTGCGCAGCGTCTAATTGGCTTCCGTTTCTCATAGTTGTTGTATCAATGCCTTCAAGGTGGTTCAGTTTAGTACCCATTAGACTCCTGTAGAATGAGATTACTTCATTTTCCATTCCTTGATGATCTATAACAATGGTTCCATCCATTCTTTGAATTTTGGTCATGTTATTTAGCTATTGCCGCATCTTTATAGAGCCATGAAAATACTTGTTGTTACCGTCACTAAGTCACAGTCAGTCAATTTTAGCTCGTTGCCGCACCATACTATCATCCAGCTCCTGTAGCCTAATAAGATTATCAGAACATCTTTTAACCACATTAATCTTGTCTGCATCCAATCTATCAGACATTAAATTATCCTGCGCCTTGTTCAAATCATCACGAGCTTATGCAATTTCCTTGTGAATCTCAGCCAGCAGTTTGCTCATTTTCCTGATGTGGGGTTGTAACCTTTGAAATTTCTTCCACACAACTGTCGATACTGCGAAAATCGGCGCCGGCTGAACAGAAGAGTCGCCACCGTGCATTATTTATCCCAACGGAGGGAAAGGAAACGCTCAGAGTAAACCTACCGCAAAGACGGGAAAGGAATGGTCATCGCAACCAAATCCTGGATTCGGGAGTCGGTTACGCAAGGGGAAGGTATTAGCACCCCTCACGTTCGTCGTACTCGACGGGATCCACGCTTGTTTTCTGGTATGAATTGTTATTCTATCTATTCTACAGGTCAGGGGTTAAAAGAAAAGAAAATGACTCGGCAAAGTATCGCACTTTATGCCTACGTATTCCCGTCTGGAACGAGAAATCAGAGTCAACGTAGTTCGCCTACCTACGGGAAAGGAGGGGAAGGTTGCTCGCTAGGATATCGCATCCTATGCCTACGTACTTTCATACAGCATGAAAGATCAGAGCAAACGTAGTTCGGGCCACGTACGACACAAGTCTGTCTTGATTGTTTTTATTCCTTCTGAAAAAGGTTTTTTCTTGATTAGCAGTCCAAGCGGACAAAAATGACGTTTTGATGAGTTCACATTCTTTTACGGAAGAAGTGTCTTTTATTGTGTTTGAAATATTTATTGTGTTTTTCTGTTTGTTTTGAGAAAGAAGAGACAGAACTCTAACCTATGGTTGCGAAGGGAATCAAACTAACCTAATGTTATCATGCATGGGTTAAGACCTAGTGTCTATCATGCTCCTCTCTTGCACAGAGAGAAACAGAGATCCTAAGGGAATAGACGGAAACAGAAACAATAGCAGATATATAATAAAGCAGTAAAATGCATGGATGCAGCAATACAAGCGAGGCAAGGGAGTCCCACTCAACCTCGAACCCGGAAAACAATAGGCAAAAGTGAACAGGATTCACTTTCAACCCAACAGGTTAAACAGCAAACAATACAGTCCAGAAAACCAATCAATACATCAAGAATGAAAATAAACAGCCACAACAGCTCTGCATCAACACCTATCTTCAAGTCATCATCAAACAGCTATAAGCTTCAGGCAAGCATCAATCTCCATCTCCACAACCTTCCAGTAAGGTCTTGACCATTAATCTTCCATCTACAATGGCTTTTCTTCAAGTCTCAGGCTCCAGGAGGAATATCAGTCAACCAGATGAAATGAATGAATGTTAGACAGTCAATTACCTACCAAGGGTGGTTCATTAACTGTTAACATTAAACAGACAGTTTTCTCTCAAAAGTTCTATCTTTCAAATACATTCACTGATCCTTCCAAAGGAAGGAGGTGGATATTAGAAAGAGACTCTGAATCATAGAGAAAGGATGGATGCAGACAAGGCACTCCATGTTTGAGAAACAAGCTTTCTAATCTAGAGCTCTGCCTAGCTCCTAAACCCTAGTCTCCTCAACAGCTGCTAGCAAGAATCTCCTCTTCAACTCTGGAAGTTGGACTTCAGTCTCTGGATCTCCAATGGCTTCCTCATCACAAGTCTTCAGCTCCCCCCAATCCCCAAGCAATCCCAATACCCACACAGACAAATCAATAATCCCCAGAGGGCATACCACACCAGTCAAACAAATATAGACAGTAATATACTAATAGCAGTAGGGGAATCCTAGTGATTTCTAAGGGATCTAATAACTACCCATAGTCCCTATAGTCCCATATCTAAAATATTCAATCTCTAAGTCCTAAGGGAAATGATTCAATTCTCCCAAGTTATCACTTAAACCCTAATTTTGTTCATGTTATTCACACCTAAACTAAACACCTAAAATTAATTCCTAAAAATATGAACTAAAATGTATATACAAGCTAACAATGTCTTTTAATCAACCTAAAAAGAATGGGTGAAAAATATTAAAGCAACTATTAGAACAAAAATTAACAAATTCATGCACTAAACAAAATATTATTTACACCTACTTAAAAGGGAAATATGCCAAAAATATGAAAATAAAAGGAACTATTAATTTTTTTTAGATGATAATTTTCTTGACCAAATTAAGAAAATAATGCAAAAAGAACCAATTGAAAATATGCATTTTATGATTTATTATGATTTTTAAAAGATTTAATGTTTTTGAGAAAAAATGAAGTGAAATAAAGTTGGCAGGGGGCGCAGCAAGTAATAAAAATCAGTTAAAAAATGAACTGGGCCAGACAGTGGGGTGTGAAAAGCAAATGGCACTAGGCCCAGCACGTTCAGAAAACAAACAAAAAATAAAAAAGGTAAAAACGGTGTAACTAGCAATTATTTCAGTTAAAATCCTATTGGGCTTGGTTTGAGGGGTGTCAAAAGCAGTGAATGTCTGAACCCAGTCAGCAAACTTAAATGAAACGGGGCGTTTCATCATTTAAACTTCCCTCCGTTTTCATCCTTCAATCGGGGCCGTTGGTTTCCAATCCCAGTCAAAAGTCAAAAGGCCATCGTGTGGCTCCCAGATCGTCTTCAACCTCAGAAACCCTAGGGTTTCTAAAACTTCACCACCATGCTCGAATTTCTCCTCCTCTGTTCTCCCTTATACCTCCATGGATTCACACGACTCCAAGAGCAAAGTTGCTCTATAAACTTCCATCTACACAGCCATGATAATAACTTCTCCTAAAACTCGCTCCATCAACCAACTCGATAGGAATAACAGTTGTAAACCACCATTTTCACCTGTGATCAAACCTCTCAATTCTCCATAATTCTTACCCTAACATACTCTACACACTATGCTGATCAATCTGAGCCATTAACCTAAGATTATTTCTCATTATTCTTGATGTTATGATCTCTAACAGAATTAGTGCACCATGATCAACATCCATGAAACTTATCCAAACTTACCAAAATCAATCATCTTACTTATCCTAACCAATCTATACTACCAATTCCCTATAATTCTCACTAAATCAATCAATTCGAATGACATTACCAACCTGGTGTGATGATGAAAACAGCTATGGAATCCTCTTGATCCAATGCTTGAAATGATGGGAAACTGATTAGTGAGCTTGTTCTTGACTACTGTATGCAATGAATTGGACTCAAACCTCTTGGATCTTGCAATTCCAAGTTTCTTGCTTCTTGGAGGATGGAAGTGTGTGGCACGAGTTCTGCTCCAATCTACCAAATGCTTGTGAGAATTGTGATCTAGGGATGATGAGGATGAAGATCAGATCAAGAATGGTGAAGATTGGTGAAGATTTGAGGTAGTTTGAGAAGCTTTTGCAAAATGAGAGA
This sequence comes from Lathyrus sativus, assembly GCA_963859935.3. Taxonomy (NCBI): domain Eukaryota; kingdom Viridiplantae; phylum Streptophyta; class Magnoliopsida; order Fabales; family Fabaceae; genus Lathyrus; species Lathyrus sativus. Next base: position 473,215,485 of record OZ012741.1, on the reverse strand, counting down.
AATGTGTGAAACTTGTGGTTTTGAGTAAATGTGATCACCAACCATGGCATGAACCCTCTCATATCAATATATACATGTCATTAGAACCTCCTAGAAACTTGGAGAAACTTCCCTTGTGTGATTTCCCTTGGATTTGGCTTATGTTTCTTCCATGATAAGTAACCTTGAATAACTCCCAAAATATGAACCAAGCTCAAAATTCTATTTTAGCCAATGTTCTCAAAATGATCTTTCCATTCAAAATGACCTATAATTTCACCTCATTTGGCCAAAATATGAAAAATCTCATTTTTTAGGTCATTTTTATTCATTAAATCCAACAATTTTGAAACCTTGTGCTATGAATCTTTCTAATCTCTCATGGTCACTTTTCTAGACTCAAAATGTCATTTGGAACAAGTTTGGTGTTGTAAAGTTTTCCATTTGAAGCTTCCTTGTATGAGTTTTAGGCATAGGCTAAGAATGACCTGTAATCCTCAGATGACCAAAATACCCTTTTCTTGCCAAGACCATAAGTAAAGTTCCACAAATCATATGAAGGCATACTATACCATTATAGAAAGCTAAGACAATTAGGAACAATTCTTATGTTTACCAGAAATTCATTTGAAATCTCCTTGAGGGGTAAAAATTGCTTGGAAGTCAAGTCACTTTCACAGATAAAATTTCAGATACCTCAGATGACCTGTAACTTGCAAGGACCATAACTTGAGTTCTATAAATCTACTTAATGTCTTCCACCACTCAAATTAAAGGTATTGAGATCCTCTACAAGTTTCATGTTGACCAAGGATCCATTTGAAGCTTTCATTTTTACTTATCTTGCTTGGAAATTTGACCTAAATTAGGGGATTTTACACAGAAGCCCTAATTTAGAAACTCCTCTTCTCCTTGATTCCTCTTGATTTCTTCTTAGCACATCACCATACCCTTATCCATGTGTCAACTGATGAACCCCACATCTCTCCAATAGACCTTAATGCCTTTCAATCAATCAATTGACCTAAAGTTGACCCAGGGTTGACCCAGATGAAACCCTAGTTGACTGTCTTCAACTGCAATTCTTGTGACCATACCAATGACTTGTCTCCTTCTCCAAATGACTTTCTAAGTCCTCCAAGATGTCTAGATACTCCCCATGCTCAGCCCACAGCTCACAACTTCTTTGTTGATCCTCAAATACCCTCAGATAGGAGATGGATGCACTTGCTTGATCCATTGACTTCTCAGCTTTCCAATTCTTTCTGATGACTTGAATGAGATTGAATAACCTCTTGATAGGTTTATATAGATGAGAATAATGATTGGTCCCCTGTTGGATGACTTGTTATGCTTATGCTATGCAGATGGTTAGGCTATGTACATGACTCTATATGCAAATGCTAATGATATTGAAACATAAACCAAGTGGATAAGGTTGAGCAAATTTTGGGGTGCAACAACAACAAACATTGGTTTACCTACTAGCGGCATGTCCCAACTGTTCTTGACAACTTCCTGAAAATTATCCAATCCTGCGCAGCAGTTTATAAATCTAAATTCTTTTTTAGGCCGCTGGACTTCAATATCGTCATGTAACACAAGCATGGTATGGTCTGATATACTGGGGCTCATATTCGTTAACTTCGTACTTCCGTTATGTTGCAGCCATTCAACATTGCAAAGGACATGATCAATTCTAGAGTAAATAGCATTATCTCCCTGTTTATTCGACCATGTGAAGTAGTCGCTCCCACTATCCTTTTCATATAATCTCGTTTTACTCATCATCGCAGTCAAATCTATGTATTCTTACTTTGTAACGTCATTACCGCCAATTATGTCTTCAGTTTTCATCACGTTGTTATAATCACCTGAAGGTGAGAAAATACTTAGAAGGGGGGTTGAATAAGTATGAAGATAAAAACTTAGAAATAAAAACTCAAGTATTTTTATCCTGGTTCGTTGAACTCAACTACTCCAGTCCACCCTTCCTAGAGTGATTTGCCTTTCTCAAACAAGGACTTAATCCACTATTTAATCAACTGATTACAATAGTAAGCACTAAGAACAACTGTTCAAAGTCTTCTCAAGAACTGTTGATCCTAACTGGATCTTCTTAAGGTTTTCTTACACTCAAATGTAATAACAAATACAAGTGTTAAAATGCTTCTAATAAAGCTTTATCACAAATGTGATTTTTCACTTAAGATTAAGAAGAAAGAAACTAATTCTAGAAAGAATATATGAATTTGTATGAGAGCTTTGATATTGAATTCTTTTCAAGTAATACGTCAACTGAAGAAGATGAGTGGAGACTTGCTTTTATAGGCACAGTGGTCCAAGAGCTTTTCACGTTGAGAAGTGTGTACCAAAAGGTCTGAGCCTTTTTGTCTTCACATCAAGTGACCTATCCTAGAAAAGAAAGCACAGAGAAATCCTTTTTGTCTGTGTTCTTGTGTCTAGCATAAATAAGGAAAGAGTCGTTTGGATATTCCAACGGACATAATCTTTGAATTCTTCTTCAACAATTTTCAGCAAGAATCATCAGAGTCTAATTTGATCAGCGCCTTCTTATGTTGATCAGAGTTTTGCTGAATCAGAGTCTTTGCAACAAGTGTGCTTTTAGCGTGTATAAGTTCAGAGCAGAGTTTTGAGTCAGATCCTCAGTACTGGCAGCGTTAGTATTCTCAGAGTCTTCTGAAGTAACTTTGCTTGAAAACTCTTCATACAGAATTCTTCTTTGGTTCAGATGCTTCTGACTTGCTTCAGATTCTTCTGGAGCTTCTGCTTCAGATCCTTCTGGAGCTTCTGCTTCAGATCCTTTTGGAGGCTACGCTCAGGATCTTTTGATGGCAGAGTTCAGAATCTTCTAATGGGTGCATCTGACGCTTCAAAGCTTTGCATATTTCTTATGTTCAGCTCTGATTTGCTTCTGGAGTGATATTTACTTTAATATCTGTAGCAAGCATTCTTAAGAAAATTTTAGAGTATATAATTCTTAATTACAAAATTTCATAATAGTTATCATCAAAACATAGAGATATTATTAAGAACCAATCTGTGTTCTAACAATCTCCCCCTTTTTGATGATGACAAAAACATCAGAAATTTTGTTTAATTGAAATTAGAATAATTATAACTCCCCCTGAGATGATGAATCTCCCCCTGAATTAAATATGAATAAGGAATAGAAACTTCCCTTTTGTCTTGAGTATTTTTCAGAGTTAGAGCTTGATTGTTCTTAACATTTGAGAGTCAGAGTTTCTTGCATATTTCAGAGTCAGAGTCTGATAAGTTGAATATGATCTGGGAGTCTCAGAGTTTCTTTTACAGAGTATACTTATCAAATGTTCTGAAACACTCAGATTTTATGTTAGATAAAATTGATATGTCTGAAGTTTCATTCTAGTAAAGTTTAATTAAACAGTTCAGATCTATTTTCTCCCCCTTTTTTGTCATAAGCAAAAAGTAAGAATTTTGAAAGGACAAAGAAAAGGAAAAAATAAACGAGATAAATCATGTGGAGAAAACTTTGAAACATTCATTCATTCATTCAGAGCAAAAGTACACACATCAAAAAATATTCAAGTACATGTGCAAACATTAGATGCAAACATCATAAGAAAAAAATAACTAAGGTTGTTTGACAAAAGCATCTTCAACAGATCCGTGATCTCAGAAGAAGACTGTTCTTGTTTTGACATCCATTTAGCCATGGTTTCATTCTTCTGATCTTGTTTGGACATCCACTGAGCCATGTCTTCAGACTTCTTATCTTGCTTAGCCATCCATGACTTGATTTCTGATTGACCAGCTTCTAGAACTGCAATCTTATCTTCAAGATCTGGATACTCTTTCTTGATCTCAGATGAAGAAGGTGGGACAGTTTCTGAAGCTTGAACAGAGTCAATTTCCATTGGGGCTTTGGAGTTAGGAGCTGTAGATCCAGAAGGATGTTCTACCAGAGTCATAGCCAGAGGGTTGTCTTCAGATGCAGATTCAGTATTCTCTTCTGATGATGAAGGAGCATCTGTAAGAAGCAATGGTCCAGATCTCTTAACAGTCCAGAACAGACTTCTAGCAGTTTCAGCAAATCTGAGATTCGAATCATCAGAACATACATTCTTCAGATTTGATGCTACAGTATTAAATCTGTTTATGAAGCCATTCCAAATGACATCAGATTCCTTTGCATCCATTGTTGATGCACACTTCCTCTGTACAGAGCCTAAATACATCTGTATTTCTTTCAAAAAACTTGTAAATAAATGGTCAACATTCAGTCTAGGTTTTGGGTTTAAAAGGGTTTCCAATGTTATTGGCTTGGGTTGGGGAGTAGGTGGAAAGATGGATTTTTGAATGGTGATCAGGGGAGGAGGGTAGTATGGTATGAATGGAGGTTCAGATGTATTGTCAAGTTTTGATCTGGTTAAAGTATTCAACATACATGGTTTTGCAGTTGATGCATGGGAAACAACATTAAATGGTTTATCAGAGTAAGGTTTGAATGCAGATTTAGCAGATTTAGCAGAGGATGGTTTTGCATCTGATAAAGTTACTGCTGACATTGTTTTAATATACGTTTGAAGCACAGATGGTAGAATGATGGTAAGTTTGGGTTTAAGAGGAGTGATAGTGTCAGATGGTTCAATTTTGGTGTAGAAATTTTTTAAGGTGAAACCAGAGGGAAGTTTGTTAGAGGAAGACAGTTTGCATGAAGCAGAGGGTATACGCTCAGATGTTCTTAGCTTGAGTGTAGGGGTAGGATTGGGAATGAGAATTTCAGAAGATGGCTTAGGTGTTGGGTTAGGATTTAGAATGAGAATTTCAGAAGAAACAGGTGGTTCTGGTTGGTTTACTTCAGAATTTCTGTAAGAGGGAGATACCAGAAAATCTGGGTGTATGTCAGATTCTGATGAATTTGATGATGTCGTTGGAGTGTAAGAGGTAGAGGACACTTCAAAAACAGTTTTGAGAGGTGTAATGTTTAGAACCTCTGTCTCAGGGATATTGGTTTCGGATGGGTTGGTTGTTTCTGATGGATTCTCAGAAGGTTTGGATGGGGGTTCAGATGTAGGTGGTTCTGATGTAGGTGGATCAGATGTAAGTAGTTCAGATGCAATAGGATCAGATGTAACTTTTATAGGTTCAGAAGTAACTTGTACAGATCCAATAGGTTCAGATGTGTTTGATGGTGGTTTTTCTGGTTGTGGTTGTTTTTCTTGTTGTTGTGGTTGTTGTTCAGATTGTTTTTCTGGTAGTTGTTGTTGTTGTTTTTTTGGTTGTGGTTGTTGTTGTTCAGATTGTTTTGTTGGTTTTTCTGGTTGTGGAGTTTGATATGCTGGTTTTGTTGTTGTTGTTGGTGGTACAGATGATTGATTAGTAGAAGGTTTTACAGGTGTGATGGAAACAGGATCAGATGATTTTTATGGGGAAGGAACAGAGATATGAGATGGAGCAGGAACAAATTGTTTCTGAGTAGAAGGTGGTTTTGGAATAGACTTAAATGTTGAATCATTTACAACAGTATTATTGATAGAAGATACAGAAGATTTGGTACCTTTAATATTTATACGCTTTGTGGGAACAGAAGGAGCGTCTCTAGATGCTTTCCTCTTGATCAACTTCTGAGGCTTGTCAGCAACTTTGGGCTTCTTCTGAACATTCACATCTTCTGCTTTTGATTGACTTCTTTTCCTTGTGTTCCCATTTCCTCCATTAGGCAATGGTTCCCTTGCTCTTATTAGAATATCTACAGGAATGGGCGTTCCATCTGCCTTGCAAGCATCAATATATTTCACTATTATTTCCCTTGGTTCTTCAGCAAAGAACAGTGGGTAGTCTTCAACTGGAATTCGCTTCTGACTGAGTTCAGAAATATTCAACTTCTTGGGTGCAGATGTGAGTTCCTCTACAATTTTTAGTCTGAAGACTCTTTGCATTCAGAGGTTTTCCAAGAATGAATTCAAGTTCATCTGTGACTCCAGCAACATACAGAGCAATCACCAGTCCATTTTCTGTCAGAATATCTGAAATTAACCTTCCAAAGGGAATCCATGTTCTGATCTTCTGACCTTTTTCTTTTACAGATTCTCTTGAAGCATTAATATGGTTCCATAAATGCATGAACAAAATGTAAGGAAGATCTACCTTGGTGCTCTGACTTAAGCAGTACATGAAGTAGAGTTGTTCATTGTTCACATAGTCTGGAGAGTTTGTAGATTTTCTGTGATGAATGCATCCCATGAAAATCTTTGCCCAGATTTTATAGTCAGGCTTCAGATCTTTAAACTTGTTAGAGGCCTGTCCAGCAGTCATGACTTCCTCATAAACTTCTTCCATATCTACACGCCCAGCTGGCAGATGAGATACTCCATCAGTTTCCTCATATCCTATGATTTTCCTGATTAGATCTTCTGTGATTATAATCTCCTTACCCAGAACAGAAGACAAGATGAATTTAGGGTATACAGAAGCATGTATCCAGAATTCTTTCACCAGATGAGGGTAAACTGGTCCAAACAATCTGTCAAAGTATTTTACCCATCCTTGAGCATCAACTATTGAACGAAATTCAAATCCATTTTCAGCCAATGAATCAAATTCCACCATTGATTCACAGAGAACTTCCAGTTTGTCAACAGGTGTTAACAAAGTCCTTTTAGGGGTCGTATATGGAGCCACACCCATATTTGCAGAAGTAACTGCAACCATGGTTGATTGAAACTGTGCTGCTGTAGAGGATGAGGTTGCCATTGAAGATGATTTTGTCAAAGGTTTAGGGTTTTTGTGAAGAGAGAAAAGAAGACAGAAATGCATAAACGTTCTTGAGTTGTGAAAAGTGTGAAAGTGATGAGAGATGTGGTATTTATAGTAAACAATTTAGGCATACAAACAGACACACAAGGCACGTTCACACATAGCAATTAATGAAAAAGAATAAAAATCATTTCAAGCATTAATAGATTCTGACAAATTGGGGGGAAAATCAAGATTTTCACTATTCAAACTTCACCTCAAACGTCTCTTCAGTAGTGTACACGCCATCTTTGCAGATTTAGAGTGACACGTGTTTGCTTGCATGTTGTTGCGGTGAAAATTTGATATCAAGCTATTAATTAACTTGAACCGTATTTCTTTTACAACCGGTCTTTAATTTATCCAAAGGATAGGTCTAAAGAAAGAAAGAACCTTTTGCGCGATGTGACAACAACGCTTTTAAGAGATTCGGGGATTCGGGGGTTGGTTATATCTAGGGAAGGTATTAGCACCCTAAATATCTGTAGTACTCTACAGGAACCTTTTGTTTAATTAATTGCTAAGTTTGTGAATTGTGCACTTTGGTTTAAGTTGGGAATAAAAGTAAAATAAAGGCCTAAGTGGTTTTCTAAGTTTGCTCGCAAAGGCATCGCACCTTCTGCCTACGTATCCTGACTAGGATAGAATCAGAGCAATCGTAGTTCACCTCACGAGGGAAAGAACTCTTGATGATGATCAAAGTTCAAAGGGGAACAAACATGACGATGTTTGTGTGGAGTTTGACAAAACTCCCTAAACTAAATTGTAAAAGGGGGAAGTAAGAAATCATGACGATGATTCTTACACAGAGTTGACGAACTCTTTCCTAGGGTTCTAGTTGAAGAACACTCCTAGTATGGGTGGGTTTCTTAGACTTCAAGCAAAGTCTAAAGGCTTCTAGTCTAGGGTTAAGGTGACTTAACAAAGTCAAGGGATAGCAGAGATTTTGGTCCAAGACATTGACAGTCAAGTGGACAGACCTTCCTTTGGAGGAACAGTATTGTCGGCAACTGGACGAAAGCTAACGAGCTCCGTCGCTTAGGGATAAAATAACATACAAACATCATTCAAACATTCATGGTGACAACTAAATACAAAGATTAAAGATGGAAAGCAATGGTGACAATCAGAGCAATTGTCTTGGTACGAGAACCGTGACGACAGTTCGCACCTGGGATACCGTTAACAGACAGATGACAGATGAGATAGATATAAAAATAATTCAAGGTAAAAATTCTAACATGTTGACAAACATATATAGATATGATAACAATCAATTTTCATGAGAAAACACAAGAGGAAACCTTCTAAATTTCATCTGCAACCAAATAGGGTTAGTACCGTTGACGCGCGGATTGCACACCATAAAACGTGGTGAAAAAATAATCAAACATGGAAAATAAAATTATGACATGAAAGTACACATTAAAATAAACACAATGAAAAAAGAACGGGTGAAAAACGATAAAAAATGAGAGAGTTACGAATTTTTGAAGTTTATGTACAAAATAGGAAAAATAATAAAAGGGTTCGACCTCCACCCGGATCGAACCCTGGTCATGATGGTGAAAGGTATAATTGCGCGCATGTTCTTACCGCTGGGGCGGCTGTTACATCCATTAATCAAATGGAAACAATATGTATACAAGGCTCGTTTTGAGTCATGGCTGGGCAAAGTACATAATCAACACCAAATACGTTTTATACCGTATCTCACTAACCGCTCATCGGATCGAGGCAAATTTTATATGGATCTTGGGTAGAAAAATGAGAGGAAGAGGATGGTGATGTTAGTTTTTCCAAATTGTTCACCTAGTGAAAAAAACGAGGACTGGTGTGTGTGTGTGTTTTGAATGCATGGAAACATAATCGAAACCAAATACGTTTTATACCGTATCTCACTAACCGCTCATCGGATCGAGACAAATTTTATATGTAAATTGGGTAGAAAAATGAGAGGAAGAGGATGGTGGTGTTAGTTTTATGAGATTCATTTTCCTGTGAAAAAAACGATAGCTGGTGTGTTTATGTGCTTTTGATTTGCAAAATGACATGGACACCTTGATACAAACATGTTCAAAGCCAAGTAAATCCACATACACATCCAAAATATGATATATAAACAGACTGGAACAGGTTTATGGCCAGGAGTTTCAGATAGATGAAAGTCATGTTCAGTTTGCAAAAACACATAAGAACACACATGCATAACAAAGTGATTTTGGAGTTTGGGGTGTTCAGGAGCTGTACCAACCATCAAGACATCTTAAACATGTGATATCTAGTGTGTGTAGGTGAAAACATCAGATCTGGAACAAACATATGAAAGTGTAGCATTCAAATTGCAATTTGTGTGTATTATGTGTGCGTGAAGCATGATGTGAAACAAATCATTGTGCAGGTTGTTTTCAATGTTTTGGCTCATTCAAACACAACACATATGGTCATATGAAGCTGTAGAAACAATGAGATAGCAAGAATACACAAGCATTTCCAAATTGACATGTGAGAATGAGACATTTTGCAAAATGATGAACAATCATGCATGATGATGCACAGATGAAGTTCCAAAGCAAATTTAAACAATTTAATCATTTGTACAGCACATGTGGATGATAATGAGATGATCTAAACATTGAAATTCCAAGGAGACCACCTGTCATGAAAAATGGCATAGCATATGCAAGTCATCCAAACATTGATGCACATGAAGATGTGAACTTTGATTCATTGGTTTCTAGTGTAAGATGAGCATACCAACATGTCATATTTGAGTGTTATAAAGTGTATGTGGAGTGAATTTAAGAGAAAACCAGTTTGGTGCAAAGTTGGTCTTTTGGTGGTTTATGTGTGGAAGATCATGAACACACCTCTCATTCATGCTTTATACTTCATTTTTATCAAAAACCTAAATATGCAAGATATGGAGAATAATGAAAGAGCAAGGTTTTACAAATTACATACCTGTTGGTGATCTTATTTAGCAAGCCAAGAATGTTGAGAAAACCAGAGGTGATGAAATCCAAGCTTTGTATTTGTGCTTTTACTTGAAACTTAAGAAACAAGTCACTTGAGACGCCAAAATGAGATTTCTGAGTTCTTGATGAAGGATGGAGGTTTGGACAGTTGGTATATATGATATTTGAGGTGTCCAAAGGATCAAAACCTCAAGAAAGTGTTTGGAGCAAGATTTGGAGGTTTTTATGGACTTTGGTCAAAGTAAGTTTCATGAAAAGTTGACTTTTGCATTCTTTGAATTTTTTGGTGATTCAATGGTTGGTACACCTTCTATATGTGATTTAGAGGGTGTGTGGATGATAGTTTGAGTGCTGGAACATGAAGAACTTGATATGGTAGCAAAGTTGCAAATGCTAAATTTTGGCAATTTTTGGCTATTTTGGTGATTTTGCAAAATGTAAGTAAGTGAGAGATGTGATGAGGGAACTTGGTTTAGAAGGTTTTTAGAATGATGTTGATGTCCTAAATGAGGAGTTTGAAGTCCCTATTTATAGAAAAAATGAGTGAGGAGCTTGCTAGGTGACTTTGCTTCACCATGAAGAAATCTTAGATTTTTTCTTCCAAATGACAACTTGCTTTGCTTTTCTGATCTCTAGCTGTTCCCTTAACTCAATTGGCAAGTTAGAATGATGATGTTACAGAGAAAACACAGCCTAGAGGCTTGGTAGAGTGGCTGGAGCAGAAATCCCTTTACACCTCATGCTTGGAAAAGTCAATCTTTTCAACTTAGGCAATGAACTTCCAATTCTTGATTCCATGCTATCTCCTTGCTATTTCTTTGATTCAACCTGCTTGAGATGATTAATATATCAGATAGAAGGAGTTTAGAACATTGAAATTGATCCACTTGAGTGATAGAGGTGCTTTTGCAAAATTCATCAATGTGGGACAAAAGTGACAAATTGCCAACTTTGAACACATGTATCTCTCAGCTCATAAATCCCCTTGAGATGTACTTGTACTTTTTAGAAAGCCCTCACATAGTACTACAACTTTCATGTTGGCCAGAAGTCTTGATTCCATTTGAAACTAGGTGAAAAATCCCCTTGAAGTTGGCTGATTTTAGGGTTCTTTAGTGTAAATGACTTAGAAATTTTCTAAGTTATTTTCCCTTCTAGGAATGTTTTTGCTTATATCTCAAAAAGTATGCATTTTCTGGTTGTGGACTAGTATGGGACTTTTGTAGGACTTGTCAAGAGCTTTCAAATGAGACTAGAACCAACTCAATTGGATGTGCGGTTAAGGAGATACGGTTTAGCCCTTTTCAAAACCCTAATTTCCCGATTTCTCGATTACTCTCTCATCTTTGATCCAATGATCATGAAAATTGATATGCAAGTCCATTATGACATAAGGAACAACTTTGATTCACAACTTGGATTCCAATTCTCAAAATTCGAGGAGTTGACTTTTCGGTCAACCGTACGATCGATCGGTGCCGATCGAGTCGCCTGTTGATATTCTGGACATCCTGGGACTTTGACACTTCTTGAATAGTCTTTAATAGCCTATATTAACTTCATGGACCTCACTCCCACCATTAAAACTTTTCCCAACATCAAAGTCAAACCACAGTTGACTTTCCACTGGTTAAAAACCCTAATCGGGGCCTCCTGACTGCACTGTTCTTGATTCTGAAACGATTTCTTCAAATTGACTTCCCATTTGACTTTGATATTGTCTTTGATTTCATTCCATGATTGAATTGGCCCAAATCATTGGTTGATCATTCCTTGATTGTTTTGAATTTGTCGGTGCGAGAACCCTGATTCATCTGTAACTTGACAATAATAAACTTGCACTGATTTAGGGTTAGATAATGCATGATCATGCTTCTAAAAATGATAATGAGGATCTAAGGGGTCAAAATTTGGGGTACAACAGTTGCCCCTATTTAAATATCTTCACTAGATGGGGGACGAGAGATGACAATCTTCGTTAAATCGCAGTGAAAGGTATTTAAATATAGATAACCGAAAATTTTGTCCCTTAGATCCGATGTCATGCTAAAGGACAAGTTATGATATGCCATGTACTCTAAATGATGCTTTATGATGCTTGAAAGCAAACATCATAGACGCAACGATAATAATAAAAGAAACAGTAAAACAAACAGTGACAAATACAAGGACTCGACATTGGGGACTCGTACTGAAAAACTAAATTAACAGTTCAGACATGACTGATAGCGTAAGAAGGAAAACTTCACATGGGGAAGAGACAAATCCAATAAAGATGACAATCTTATTGGAACAGAGGTACTCCACCGGGGAGAAGAATTGACTTCCACTGGGGAAAAGGATATACTTCTACTGGGGAAATGAATAATTAATACCATCGGGAAAAGAGAATCAGGATTCACCGGGGAAGCGAAAGACTGGATACAACCTCACTGGGGATGATCAGATGAGGAACTTCCTATGGTGAAGAGTTCAAACGGGATCTTCAGGAATGGACTAGAAACAAGACTAATCACACATGGAGGATACTAGTGACGACTAGATCTCCGAGACTTGACTGGGAACATGGATCAACTGGGGATACATCCTCAGCTTCTACAAATAGTTCACACCGTGCTGGTGATCAATAGACTTCCTGGGGAATTGGTAACGACCAGAATTCCAAGCGATGCCAATGACGACTGGTCTTTTAATGGTGATTGGTGACGACCAAATCAGGGTACCAATAACGATTGGTTTTAAACAATGCCAGTTACGACTGGATTTTTTTTTTTTTTTTTTTAATGAAGATGGTGACGACCATACTGGGGAATACCAATGACAATTGGTTATATAAAAATGCTAGGGATCACCAGATCTTCTAGCTGGAGATTGGTGATAACCAAACTGAAATAGACTTCCAAGTAACGATCGGACTCTAGATGATGATACCAGTTACGACTGGGTTTCAAAGGGAAAAATTGGTTAAAACCTCAGGATACCAATGACGATTGGATTTAGGCAGTGCCAGTGACGACTGGACTTCATGGGGAAAGTTAGTGACAACTAACAAGATACCAATAATAATTGGAGCAATACCAGTGACGACTGGATTTACCGGGGAAAAGGTTGGTAACGACCAGACCAAAAGGCGCCCATGACAATTGGACTTTTATTTAGTGCCAGTGACGACTGGACTTATACGTGGATACGAAGTGAGTAATAACTTAGACTTCGCGTGGATTGATAGATGTCACCGACTCGGGGAACAAACGAATCACACTGATCCCATGATGAGGGGTGTACGTAGACTTGGGAAATAAACCCGAAGACCTACTGGGGAATAAAGCCTGTAGGTAGATTTTGCTGAGGTGAATTCAAACAGATGTCCAGAAATACTTTGCTGGGGAAGGAACCTTCATATCATCACAAGAAATCCTGAGGGATAATCTTCAATTTTGATAACCATACATGGCCAAAGTAGCTCAAATTTACCTATACTTCACCGGGAAGGATGGTGTATCAAAGTTTCTGCTATTCCGAGGTTTCAGGGAAGTATGATTTTCCTCGAATCTTTTCCGTGAGTTAAACATTTTTTGTTAGTCTTTTCAAGTTTATTTGAATCTAATACTTTCAAAATTTTGAAGAATGATAAGCTTCTCTGAAGAGACTGCCACTTATCGCTGAAGAAAGATAAGCTTCTCTGAAGAGACTGCCACTTATCGCTGAAGAAAGATAAGCTTCTCTGAAGAGACTGCCACTTATCGCTGAAGAAAGATAAGCTTCTCTGAAGAGACTGCCACTTATCGCTGAAGAAAGATAAGCTTCTCTGAAGAGACTGCCACTTATCGCTGAAGAAAGATAAGCTTCTCTGAAGAGACTGCCACTTATCGCTGAAGAAAGATAAGCTTCTCTGAAGAGACTGCCACTTATCGCTGAAGAAAGATAAGCTTCTCTGAAGAGACTGCCACTTATCGCTGAAGAAAGATAAGCTTCTCTGAAGAGACTGCCACTTATCGCTGAAGAAAGATAAGCTTCTCTGAAGAGACTGCCACTTATCGCTGAAGAAAGATAAGCTTCTCTGAAGAGACTGCCACTTATCGCTGAAGAAAGATAAGCTTCTCTGAAGAGACTGCCACTTATCGCTGAAGAAAGATAAGCTTCTCTGAAGAGACTGCCACTTATCGCTGAAGAAAGATAAGCTTCTCTGAAGAGACTGCCACTTATCGCTGAAGAAAGATAAGCTTCTATGAAGAGACTGCCACTTATCTAAAAAATGCTCTTCTTGATAGATAGTGCAAAATAAATGCACGTCCAGGTAGGTTTGGCGACCGACATGGACCAAAGTTCAATCTAGAATAGAACTAGAAAGAAACTGTCAAACAAGACTCCAACCACTGAGAAATGAACTCGAATGGGGACACCTCTTATCCAATCCTGGAAAAAGATAACTGAAGCAACCATCATCCACGAGGATTAACTCTGTGGGGAATTGACAAAGGGTGGACGTTTTATGCCTAAAGGCCGACAACTCTATGGGAAAGAGACAAAACACCCAGTCACTAAGGAGGGACACCCAACAAAACAGGTAACAACCAGAGATAGTACAAATGCACAGATGCTATGCATATGCTTATGCCATGATCATGTTTATGCTATGCTTTTGTTTATGCTGACAAAACAGACAAAACTGGAGATGAAATGAACATCTCGACACGGAGACTCAAACAACTTCACCAAAGTTGGGCATCAAAGGGATGGTCAGGAAGAATATCCATTCTACTTTCAAGGTTACCACCTTCTCTGAGAGAGTAATCTTCTTAGGCCAAAACATCATGACTTCACTTGGACTGCCATCATGAGTTTGAATTCTTTGCTAAAGGAAGATCACACCGAGAGATTCCCATATCAACGGAAGTAATAACTTAACCGGAGAATTTTGACAAAAGGTACCTATGAGAACAAAACATTTATGCCTCATGATGGTGATAATCCTCTTCAAGCGAGCAGAGGCTCTTACGACGAACAGTCTTCAAATCCTTTCTACCCCAAATTATGCATTTTGTGAGAAGACGTCAGAAGGATGCTTTTACAAAAGAATCGTCATAAAGATGCTTCAATGTCTTCAAACCTTTAGAGGGATTTACCAATCTCGACGTGATTGCCCCAGTTTGACTGTATTTGCACAACAAAGTCCTCAGATTGTGGAAGTAATGATTGGGGAACAAACTTCCCCCTGCTAGCTGGTAACTGTACCAAATTTGCCCCAGACTAAACTGTTGATTAAGAGATTCATCTGGCCTTGACCTGGTTGGTTTTGCTGGCGAACCTGGAGTAGCTGGCGTTGACAATAATTCATTTTAAGATCTCAAACAATGTGCCCCAGAACAC
This sequence comes from Lathyrus sativus, assembly GCA_963859935.3. NCBI lineage: Eukaryota > Viridiplantae > Streptophyta > Magnoliopsida > Fabales > Fabaceae > Lathyrus > Lathyrus sativus. The sequence continues at coordinate 473,200,357 of OZ012741.1, read as the reverse complement.
ATGGTCTGCAAGAAGAAATCACTAAGAGGATTTTACAGAAGAATTGTCATCCAAGATGCATTCAATATTTTCAAACTCTTAGAGAGATTCACAAATCTCGACGTAACTGCCCCAGTTTAACTGTCTTGGAGAGATTAATCTAATCCCGACTTGATGGCTTCTGATTGACTGTTTTCGAGAGTTCTAATCTTGACTTGACTGCCCCTGATTAACTGAAGAGTTCTTCCCCATTTCAAATGTCTTTGATTGGCTTGGATTAACGGTGTTACAAATGATTGACCAATCCTTCAAATTAGTTGCCCCAGGCTGAGCTTCCTTTATCGAATCCCATTCCCTAGCTGACAGCGTTTGTTGAGCTTCCTTTGACGTTTGGATTGTCTTGCACGCAATGTTGTTCATTTAAAAATTGGCAATTCTCAATGTAAAGTTCATGCAATCTTTTGGAAACATCTTTTGATGGAACACACACGGTGGAGTGGTCAAGTGATCAAAGTGAAAATGATTCAGTCATTTACAAATGATGGATAAAGTGATGAACACACACAGTTAACAAAGATCATTAGGAGTCAGGTTATCCAACCTTGCTGTAATATGCTTTCAAAACATCCTTACCTCAATTAGGTCTTTTAAGGGTTGTAACGTGGCTCGGTTCACGGTTCATGAAACAAAGGATAAAGGCTCAAAGTTATTTGTCCCACCCATTCTCCGTGATGAACTCCACTCCTATGTTCAGTTAACTCAAACTATTCATTCAGGTTTTTACCCGTTTTTTAAGAATTGAATTGATGGTAGTTAGTGATGGTTTACAAACCTAATGTAGTCACAACTCCCTTACATTATTGGGTGGTCTTTTTCTATTTTGAGGATTTTAAAAGTGAAAGCTTTAAGGTTTTCCTCTTTTTATTATCCATGACTTTTGCCTGAACTGTTTTCTTTTGAATACACAGTCAGCGGGATGCCCCATTTTGCCTAAGTCCCCTTCATAGGTTTTGACTTAGCGGGCCTTTCAATTTTTTCTTTTTTTTCCGTTGAGAAAGAAGGTGACTACCTTGATTAATGGCTTACAGTGAACCATCATCGTGTTTTATGCTGAAAAGCATCTTTGACACTTGTTTGTTGTGTATGAAGGAAAACCTGAGTGCATCAACTCTATATGAAAAGTGTCATGTATGCACATATCTCCAAGTTAAATGAGAACTACCCGCCCCAGGTTTGAGATTTAAGGTTTTATTTTTGTGAAGAAAGAAAACTCCTACTTCTAGGCTCGAAGGGTTTTAACGAGGGATTATCTTCCTTATTTCTCCAGTGTTTAGGGATTGAAACAATGCCTTACATCATTGGTAAAGTCAAATTGAAAGCATATCAACAGCAGTTATGAATATAGTTTTCATCATCCTCCCCAATCTTTGCTTCAAACAGAAATTTGGTAAAGAAAAGAAATTCTTGCATTTTCGTTTTTTCATTTTTTGTTTGTTTTTGTTTTCTTATCACAATGAAAGACAAAGAGTGAAACGAATGGATTTAATCAAAAGATGCATAAACATTTCATTAATATGCCAATTTAAAATGAACAACCAACTTGCAAGCAAACACAAATGCAAAGAAACCACAACACAATGCTGAAACAGTTTACGAGCTACCAGCCTTAGGGAATTACACTGTTTAACAAAACAAATTTCAAGCTTGATGCAGAGAAACACCTTCCACAACCACTTGCTCTTTGTGGTATAGTATTATGAGGGGCTTTGTAGGTCCTTTGCCACTTGCTTCAAGAGCTGAGCCACTGGTACTTGGTTTATCTTCTTGAAGTTCTAATAGCTCTAACAAGCTTTGCACTTTTAACCCGGAAGCTTTGCACTCTTCCACCAGATGCCCCACTGTCCCAGTATGGTACTTGCATTCAACCTCTGGGTGATCTTCTTCAAGGATCAGATCTTTATCAATAATCAGCTCTTGTACAACATGTCCTAATGCCAAACAATTTTCTAGTTCATGTCCTTCAGCCCCTTTATGGAACTCACAAGTCAAGTTTGCATTATGCCATGGCCCTGGCACAGGGTTAAAAGCTCGTGGGGTCACCAATGAATTCTGAATTAGTAGCGGGTACAACTTACTTAGCGGCACAGGAACTGACCTGTAGCATGCCTTGTTCTTTTTGACAGGATCTTTCTTATTCATGCTCTGGCTTTGGAAACCTTGAGGGGAAGCAGCCAATGGGTGCTGAGATATTCTTTTGGTGACCACCTGATGAGGTTTTGGCGTAGGCCCAAATGCTGGTTGACTACGGCCTGACCGTTGAAACTTAAGAGGTCCTTGAGCTGGAAGAGTCACTGGAAGTGACGGACTGACAACCTCTCTGGGTGTAATAGGATGAGAAACTCCCTCACTTTTCATCAAACTCTGCAAAGTTTCCAAAACCCAATTCATCTGCCCTTTGAGGATCTTGATTTCCTCCTTCAAGGTTTCTTGTTCTTTCAACAGTTCATTCATTGTTGCCATTGGTCCAGAATATTCTCTCTCTCTGACACAAAGAAGAGGATAAGACTCCAGGCTGAGAAATGAAAATGTGAATGCGAGGACATGCTCATGCAATGCAAAAAGTTTCATGGAACTTGAAATATTTACAAACATCAAGATATACCAAAAACTTTTCATTAATGTCAGTACTTCTTACAAGAGTTCTCTTCCTTTTAATGTCCATAATAACCTTTTGATGTTTACAAACAAAAAAAGTCTGAGTCCCATGAAACTTTCATGATATGATGCTTATGGATGCATGAATGCACAAACACAGGTAATCACATATTCACAGATTCACATAAGTAAACAGACAAGGTTTTGGGTTTGGATAATGAAAGAGGAGTCGAGGTCTACCCATCCCAAAGGTGTGTATTAGGGCTTTTCTTCGCTGTAGAACAAGGTTCTAAAAGAGTTCCCAGAGTCCTCAATCCATCTTTCAGATATTATCAATTTCCCGAATACTCAGTAGTCGATAATATTCTCAAGAGAATCTCGCCCGAGTGTAGTATCGCGTATCAACTATTTTGGAATTACTCCCTCATAGTCATCGCACTACATCCTAATAAGGCCAAAGTGGGGTAAAAGATATCTAAAGGTCCTCAGTGTCATGGGCACCTATGTAGAAAGTAGCATTGTTTTCACGAATACTCGATCAACAATACTAACTCTCAAAAAGGGCCTCCACTGAGCGGTGATTTTCTCAAGTCAGCTTGGTCGGGAATCTACTCCCTATAAGCCTTCTTGAATATATCACCTTCCTATCACAAGTACGCTCGAGCACGGGTGTAGTGCTGTCTCACCACTTCAAGTTTCCCAAACCAACTGAGTATAAATATATACAAGTATTTGTCGCTTGCGCGAAAATAAGGTGCCGGCATGACAGAAGAGTCGCCACCTTTCGTTATTTATCCCTCAGAGCGGGAAAGGAAACGATCGGAAAAACCTGACGAAAAAGGGTAAGACAAGGTCCTCGCAACCATTGTCTGGGTTCGGGAGTCGGTTACGCAAGGGGAAGGTATTAGCACCCCTCACGTCCGTCGTACTCGACGGGATCCTCGCTTGTTTGTTTACTTGGACGGGTTGGTTATAATCTATCTACCTATCAAGGCTGGCTGAAAAAGAAAAGAAAAATGACTCGGCAAAGCGTCACACTTTATGCCTACGTATTCCCATCAGAGAATGAGAAATCAGAGTCAACGTAGTTCGGCCTACGAAGGATTACGGGGGAAGGTTGCTCGCTAGGATATCGCATCCTATGCCTACGTACTTTCATCTGGTATGAAAGATCAGAGCAAACGTAGTTCGGGAAACTACGGGATAAATGGCTCAACTAGGAGGGAGACTATCAAGTCCTACTGTTATCATGCCATGGATTCATCCTATGGTTGAGGTTTGGACAGGGAACTCCTAGATGTTGTCATGCATAGGTTTCAACCTAAAGTTCTATCATCAAATCCTCATCGGAGGAAATGAGAGTCCTAAGGGATCATGTCAATGATACACAGCAACAGACAAAAACATCAGCTTTAATAGTAAAATGCATGCAATGCAAGTGAGGGAGGAAATGTGTGTGGGGCTTCAACCTCCACAAGCTCGTCTCGACCTCAAGCCAGTCATGAAATAACAGCAATCATACTGAAAATAAACAACATGCTATCAAGCAATGAACAGTAAAAGAACTGAAGTGCCATCAGGCAAACAAAACACACATGAGAAGGAATCATCTACTCTCCAATCCTAACCCTAATCACAGAGTCTAAACAATCTAAGCACAGCAAAACCCCAACAAGAGAATTCAATCCCAGTCTTCAAGCTTCAGAACAAGCTTACCAAAGAAAGGGAGCTAAGCAATCAGACTCATAGTGTCTTCCTCAGGAAAGCACTAAGAGGTGTATACTCAGGAGTCATACCCTACGTGGCTCAACCACTGTGATCAGTTTACATTCCTCCTCAGGAGAAATTAAACTCACAAGCAGGCTCCAACATCACTGGATATTTAGGAAATCCTATCTGAACTAGTGGAACTAAGTGAACAGACTCATAGGACCTTCCTCAGGAAAGTACTAGGAGGCTTCCACTTAGGAGTTGTATCCCATGTGGCTCAACAACATGTGATCAGTTTACATTCCTCCTCAGGAGAAATTAAACTCACAAGTTGGTTCCAACATCATTGGATACTTGAGAAATCCTAGATCAACTAGTGGAGCTAAGTGAATAGACCCATAGGACCTTCCTCAGGAAAGTACTAGGAGGCTTCCACTTAGGAGGTGTATCCCATGTGGCTCAACAACATGTGATCAGTTTACATTCCTCCTCAGGAGAAATTAAACTCACAAGTTGGCTCCGACATCATTGGATACTTGAGAAAGAGGTGAGAAGGAAGGTTGAAAGTCATTCATAGTGCCTTCCTCAGGAAAGTACCATGAACTTCCTTCAAACTTCAGGATCTCAAACCCCACAGACAGGGAACAAGACAAACTCTGGGTCTTTGAATCTTGATCTACAATCCTCTCTCCATGATGCTCTCCATCAAGATCTTCAAGGCAACACAAGCCCCACAACAAAATCCTCAGGAAGAACCCCACAGATGAACAGATAACCCACTGAACAGATCAAATCATCAGGCAACTTCAGAAAATACCTAAAAATACTAAACTAATGGGGAAAAATCTAACAATTATTCACAAGGGTCCTCAACACCTACTCATAACATCTACAAAGGTCTCTACCTAAAAATCAAGATAAAACTCAATCAAAGAAAGGGATTCATCACCTAAACACAATCTAAACCCTAATCAGGATACCCTAAATCAACCCTGATTAAACTAATCAAAATTAATTCTAAAAAATCTAGAAAAAATCCTATGGGGAACTATGACTCATCATCTAATTGCACAAAAAAGAATGGATTAAAAACCCTAAGGTAAGGTTCTAAAATAATTCCTACAAAATCATGACACAAGATTAAACAATTAAAAAGCTATTTAATTGGAAAATCTATTAAAAATATTAAACCTAAAAATAAAATCTCATTTTTATTTTTATAATTTTCTACACATTTTCATCTACTCATAGAAAAAAGAAGGATCAAAAAATCATTAATTTCCAATTTTTAATGAATTTTCAAAGACAGCAAAATATTAAAAGAAAATTAAAAAAGAAATGAATTAATTAAAGGGAGGGGGGGTGTATACAGCAACACGCGCCAGTTAAATGGATTGGGCCAAATAAAAAGGGGGGTGGGAATAGAAGACTGAGCCCAGAACGCCCTTTAATGAAACGCTGCGTATGGATGAATTCAAATTTTCCCTCTCTTTCTCAGATACGCGCACAGCCACACGATTGGATGAATTTGTCAAACCTGGGACTTGATCCAACGGCTTCTCCTTCATCGTCCCAAATGGGACCTAGGGTTTTCAGACCCTCCCTCCATGCACTCACATCTTCGAGCCTCTCTAACTCTCTCCACACGCCACGGTTCCACACGACTCCAAAACAAAAAATCATCTACTTCTCAAGCCCTACACAACCCTACGTACAGTTTCTCTTAATTCGCCCTAGATAGCCCTAACAGAGGGATTGAAGATCCTGGTACAACCATGGTTCAGAATTTTAACCTGATATCAATCTTCACTAAACTCAAAACCAAAGCTACAAACTTATTCTTGATGTTATCCTGATCATTTTAACCTACTTCATGCTACCTAAAACTCATTAAACAGCCAGTTATTGAAGATCCAAGAATCATGGTTCTGTTATGCAACCTCATGGATCGTGCCCTAGCTTTCAGTATCTATCCATCTACCCTAATACATCAATTATACACCTAAAGAATGAACTAAAACTACATAATTTAGGAGATAGAGAGTGAAGAAAGAACCTGTCAAGAGGTTATGGTGCAGTGATGTAGAGCACGATTCAGGCCTTGCAATTCACTCACAATGATCCTTCAATGGAGATATGCCTTCTGTTTGCAAGGATCTTGAAGAATATGGCTGGTAGTGGGAGATATCTTGGATTGCTTCAACTTGAAGGAATTGCTTCAATGGCTATCTCTCCCTCTCTCTCTTCTGACTTGGCTCAAGTTTCACCAACCTTAGACTCTCCACAATGTACTCTTTTTATAACAATCATTGGATGCTTCTAGAATCATCTAGAATGGTGTGGAAACTTCATGAAAGTCTCATGTGATGATAAGTTGGATTTCTCATATACCATATGCTATGCCTTGCAATTCATTGCCAAATTCTCCTTACATGAGTTATTGAGTGTGGATGAGTGAAAAACAAGTGCATTTTTGGCTTGTGTAGGGTTTTGCAAAGTTGCCCTCTTATGCAAGCAACAAATTTCCAAAGGAACCTCATTTTTTAAGCCTCAAATGAAAATTCTATTTAAACCAAAGTTCTTAAAATGGTTTTTCCAATCAAAATGATATATTGGATGACCTATTTTGGATTTGTGGATCTCCCAAATCACTTTTCAATTTCAACTTTTCAAAGTTATAAGTCATTTTTAGTTCATTTTTGACCAATCATGGAATCTTGTGCTATGAGCTTTTCCAACAATTTTTGACCTTCTTTCTAGACTTAAAATCACATTTTGAGCAACTTTCATGTTTTGAGTTTTTCCATTTGAGGCTTGGAAATAGGAGTTTTAGGCATTGGCTAAAATGACCTATAACTGACAAATGACCAAAATACCCCTGCCTTGTTCAAACCATAAGTTGAGTTCCACAAATCCAATCAAGGACTTTTACCACTCAAATTAAAGCTAAGAAGATCCTCTTCAACATTCATGTTTACCAAGAAATCATAGGAATCATCCTACTAGGGCAAAAGTTGTCTGCAACTTGGGTGACTTTCAAGGACCCAGATTCACACATCTCTGCTGACCTGTAATTTGTCAAAACCATAACTTGAGCTCTGTAACTCCTATCAAGGACTTCCACCACTCAAATTAAAGCTAAGAACAAACTCTACAACATTCATGTTGTGGGGAAGATGAGATATCAATCACATCTAGAGCTAAAACTGCCTGGAAAATAGGGATCAAATTAGGGTTTTTCCACTGACAATCCTCAGAAACCCTAACTCAAAACTTCTCAAACTCTTCAATCATGATGAGTTGGTCTAGGAATCATCTTTATAACATCTCTATGCATCATTCCATGATCTCATGGCCCTTGGATTGGGTCTCAACCTGCTCCAAATCTTCAGCTGATCTAGGGTTGACCCAGTCAAAACCCTAATTCTACCATTCATGGTTAAATCCTCTGAATTCTTGCATAATGACCCCTCTGGGCTTCATGATGGCTATCAAGACATCTCCTAGGCTTTCTCAAAACATCAAGTTCATTCTCAAAGTCTCAGAATCATCTGAGGAGCACCCACAACTCTCAAACTGTGAAGCACACAACCCTGGTTTCAACCCACTTCCTCTGAGGATCTTTTGAACTTTCTGATGAAGGTATCCATTTTCACACACTCAACGAATGAATAATTGTTGGTCAAATTTTGGGGTGCAACAGCTGCCCCTATTCAAACGGCTTGAACCTGACTGGGTGAGAAGCGAACGGCTCTCAACCAATCAAGGTACGAGACGGTTGAATACCGGTAAACCCGAAAATTTGCCAACTGCACAAGCACACGGTACTCTGCGGGGAACAAATCTCCGAACACTGCAACACTAGCCGCTCAACAACTAGCTGGAGAGATACTGATCTGACATCGCCGTCGGAAACAAACATCATTCTGAGAGACACTCGACATCGCCGTCGTACAAACATAATCTGACCTCGCCGTCGAACACAAACATACTCTGCATCACCGCTGGAGAACTACAACACTGAACAATTCTGACCTGGGGTTCACCCCTGGTAAAGTACACTGCGTATTTGAACCTACTCTGCTGGGAATGAGAGACTTAACCGAGCACACTCTGATTTGGGGTTCACCCTCAGAACCATAACGAACATCGGAATACTACTGCACAATGATCCCACTGTAGAACTTCAACCTCAGAACTATATGAAACCCTGGCCCCTGGCCACTTCCAGCTTCAGCTAGAAAAGATCTTCAAGTACTTCTGAAGATAAGCATCCTTGGCCTTCAAGGATGGCAACTCTGCAGGAGGTATCCTCGACTTCAGTCTGAAGGAAATGGTCCTTGGCTTTCAAGGATACATGGATTTACCTTCAGGCAACTCCGCCTCTGCTATAGAGCATCCGTGACTGCAGTCAGGGATATACTTCGGCCTTCAGTCCGAAAAATGAATCCTAGGTCAATCACGACCTTGGGGATAACCTTGCCCTTAGGCACCTTCGCTTCAGCTTGGGAAATCTATGACTCCAGTCAGAGAAGTGGTGTCCTGAGCCATTCATGACTCTACGGGGATTCAAACACTTTGCCTTTAGGCAAATCTCCGCTTCAGCTGGAGAAACATCTTCGACTTCAATCAGAAGACGTATCATTCACTTGATCGCGCTCAATCATCACCTCAGGACAACTGACTTGGTCTTCAGACTCACACGAATCACTCTGTTGTATCTACAACTCCGGAACCTTGTCTTCAGCTACCTGTTGATTCTTCAACACAGAAATCTGGACTTACCGGAACCTTCTGGTGTCGCCATCGGGCGCTTACGAAATCCATCTTTAGATTAGACATCGTTGTTGGAGAAACATCTTCGACTTCAATCAGAAGACGTATCATTCTCTTGATCGCGCTCAATCATCGCCTCAGGATAACTGACTTGGTCTTCAGACTCACACGAATTACTCTGTTGTATCTACAACCTCTGGAACCTTATCTTCATCCACCCGTTGATTCTTCAACACGGAAATCTGGACTTGTAGGAACCTTCTAATATCGCCTTCCAGGCGCTTATGAAATCTATCTTCAGATTAGACATCGTTGTAGGAGCAAACACATCATGCTGCTGAGGACTTCAAGAATCAACTTGAACAAACAGATCCGTCGGGCATCTTCAAGAGTCGTCCTGAACTAATAACCTTTCTGGAGCAAACATTCTGTTGGGAATTCCAGGAATCTTCCTGGGCAACTTTTGCTGGAGGCGCTTATTGGGGAGCCCAAGTATCATACTAGGCGAACAACTCGGGAAGCTGTACTGAGGTCTTAAGAATCATCTTTAAGCGAATGGCCCTGCTGAGGGATTTGAGAATCATCTCGAACTGAAGACTTCGCTGGGGATCTCAAAAATCATCTTGAGCGAGCGACTGCGGGGATCACACCGGGGTCTTTAGAATCATCTAAGAAAACAACCTTGCTGGGGAGGACATCAAGAATCGTCCTGAGCAACCGGTCTTTCGGTAGTACACCTGTACAATAAGGATGATAATGACCTAGATCATGCTTATGATGCGTATGCTTCTGCGCCATGCCCCACACAGTGGGAATGATATGCGGTTATGCTAAATGCCATGCAATCATGCACAATGCTATTGCAACGTCTAAATGCTATGCAGTCATGCACAATGCTATGCAATCATGCACAATGATGCGATCCCATCAGCAAAATAAATGCCGAAGGGGGAAATCCTCCTGTCAAGGAGACAGAACCACTCAGGTAGAGGAATCATCCTGCTGAGGAGAACGTGAACACGCCAATATCAATCGGGCTCTGTCTGGGGAATTGATCTTCCGCGGACTGCTGCAGGGGAACAACTTCAGCTGACTGCTGCAGGGGATGAAGCTCTTACGAGAACTTGGATTTGCTGATATCGATCGCGAGAATGAATTGCGCGGCCGTCTCGGCTACTCTTCTGGGGATGACCACTCTGTGGGGAACCAACTTCGGCTGCTCCACACTCCACTGGGGAAAACCAATCATGATCTGATCAACTTCCAAGGATTCGGATCTCTTGGACATCTGCAAACTCGGCTGAGGAAGGAGAAATCATTCTGCTTTGCTGGAGAGAGTACGACTCTGGGGGAAGTACAGCATCGGCTGCTTAATGTTCTGCTGGGGAAAATCGACCATGATCTGATCAACTTCCTAGGATTCTGCTCTCTGCGGACTCAGCCGGGGAGAGGAATCATTCTACTTCACTGGAGAGTACGACTCTGATGGGGATTTCAATTCCGCTGGGGAGGAAAGAATCATCTGACTTCGGGGGAGAGTACAACTCTGCAGGGGACATACAACATCAGCTGTTCCAACACTCTACTGGGGAAGAGGGAGTCATCGAACTTCAGGAGAGAGCCTGACTCTGGTGAGGAATCTCAATTCCACTTAAGACTTCAGTCTGGCACCACCAGTTACTGCATACTTCGGCATACGAACAGCCTTCTGTGAAACCTGCACTTGTGACCCGGTGCGGGGGAAAATCCTGCTTCAGCGACTTTTCTGGGGAAAACACGAGCTTCGGTACCCGAACATTTCTATGAACTCTGCACTTGTGACCCGGTGCTGGGGAGAGACGACATCATTCTTCGGTGCTTGGCTCAGCTGATGAGGTGACATTCCTTCAGGATGCGTCTGCTTGGGGAAGAGAATCACCTATACCTGGGGAAGACATATCAATTCTCACCATCTTGCGTTCAGATTCTGCGGAGGAGAGACTACTGAACTCTGCTGGAGAAGGAGGACTTATCCTGCTTCGGGGATATCAATTCTGGTCTGTTGAGGGTAATCCTGACCCTAATCTGATAAGGGATAAACGCCATCTCAATCTGCTGCAATCTCAGACTGTACAAGGAGAACAACCTCAAACTGTACATCTCTGCTGAGAAAACAATCCTGATTCAACAACGTCAACACAGGGAATACAGGCTACCAATCATGGAGTCAAGTAGCAGGTTATGCTGTAGGGTAGCAATCCAATGACCGCAAGGCTTCTTCAGAAGGTTCGGGTTTTGACGGGGTAATGACACGATTCCCCGATACTCAATTCTTGCTAGGGTGAACAAACTCATTTGAACAACTTGCCCCAGTGCATTTCAACTTGCCCCAATCCGACCTTTGGGAATAATTCATTCTGAGCCGAAAACAACTGGCAACAAGACAATCTTCAGATGGCTTGCCCCAACACCTGCCCAACGGGAGGATTCATTAATGACACGATTCCCCGATACTCAATTCTTGCTAGGGTGAACAAACTCATTTGAACAACTTGCCCCAGCGCAATTCAACTTGCCCCAATCCGACCTTTGGGAATAATTCATTCTGAGCCGAAAACAACTGGCAACAAGACAATCTTCAGAGGGCTTGCCCCAACACCTGCCCAACGGGAGGATTCATCCTCAACTAATCAACTCTCAGCATGGTCGGCTTCAATATCTCTGAAGTAGTTTGCCCCTGAACGAGCGATGAGCGACTCAACATGCTCTGATCAAACACTAGAGGGATCTGCCCTTAAATCGCAAGGATTCCGGATAACTACCCCTGATTGGGTCTCGAGAAGACTCACTTCCGATCAACCGCTGCTTGCATAAACTGCCCCATAATCAACTGATGCTCCGGGACTTGCCTTCAGACACCCAATTCCAAACTCACAGGAAGTCATTGCCCCAGATTCACAGGGCTTCGCAGCATACCATTCTGATCCAGACCTCTGACGATTCAGTCCTGATTGACTATTCCTTGCTGAAGTTCCTTCGTATCAGCTACTAACCTGCAACTAAAATTGTTTATTCACGAATAGTAATTTTAATGCAGTGTTCATGCAAATTTCGAAAAATGGTGTACTGTCACTCATTTACGTGTCATGCTAGTGAGTGACGAATGAACTCAAGAGTTCAAACGTAGTGCTGATGCGATCAGTGAAAAATGCAATAAGGATATGATTAGCAAATCATGAAGGAGTCAGGTTACTCAACCTTATCGTAATGCGTTTTCAGAATAAACCCTGCCTCAATTAGGTCTTTTAAGGGTTGTATCGTGGTCGGGTTCACGGTTCGTGAAACAAGGGATATTCGGCTCAAATTATGATTTGTACCCACCCCTTCTACGTGATGTTCTCCGATCCTAAAGTCCAGTTAACTTAGCTCGAGCGCTCGCCTCTTCGAGAGGTATGTTGAACATTTGGAACAACTGGTTAAAGAATTCTCAAGGTGTTTCGGAGTGGCAGTTACTCCTTTTCGTTTTCGGTGTCTGCATCTACACGACTTCGCCCTTGTTCGAGGATTTTTCTTTTTTATATCCTTTCTTTTCATTCTTTTGATTCCCTAACTTTTGCCTGGACTGACTCCTTTTGAGTTCTTTTCGATTTTTTCTTTTGAAGTCCAGCGGGATGCCCTGATTTTTGCCTAAGTGTTTGCTTTCTAGCTTTTCTTTTTTACTTAGCGGGCTTTCTTATTTCTCTTTTTTTCCTTGGAACAAGTCGTGCGACACTGGTTGTCTTGATTGCTCCGAAAGGATTATAACTTGCCTCACTCCTGATTAGTGAGGTTTAACCATTGTGGTTGATGAGGTACGACCTCTGGAGAGGGATATGATGTGATTGTCCCTCGAAGGACAACACTCCTCTATAAGACTTGAACGCTCGATCAAGCTAACTGACGACTACCCTGCCCCGGGTTAAGATGCGAGGGTTTAAAAATTCCGAAAGAAACTCCTACTTCTCGGCTCGAAGTGGTTAACAAGGGATTCTCTCCCTTATCTCTCCGGTGTTTAGGGGATTTGAAACAATGCCTTGTACGTCATCAGCAAGGTTTTATCTGAAAGCAATACGATCATCGGTTATGAGTATTCAGTTTCATCATCCTCCCTCCGCTCATTGCTAATCATAGTAATAAAGTGGAGTAAATAAAATGCAAGTGCCAGTGCAATGCAGTAAATGAGTGACAACGACATAATTAGTTCAGAAAAAATGCATAGTCACTTTATTATCATTACCATTCGAAACATACAATGTTTGACAGCAAGTAGTAACTAACGGAAAAGAAACTACAAATGCAAATGGTAAAAAGTCTGAGGACTGCCAATGTTGAGGATGTCAGCCTGTCTGGATCACTGGCTTCTGGAAACAACCCTCTGAATCTGCGAGCTCAAACAGCTGAGAGGTTGTCACGCACAACCAAGACTCCATCTGGAAAGGAGATACACCCTTGGTCGATCAATTGCTGCACCTTCGCCTGGAAAGCCTTGCAATCTTCAGTTGAATGCCCCAGAGATCCACCATGGTAGCCACACTGAGCGTGAGGATCGTACCCTGGAGTGTAAGGCTCTAGCACGGGCTTGAGAGCTTTCGGTTCCACCAAGAAATTCTGAACCAACAGCGGAAGAATCTGGCTATACGGCACAGGCACCGGATCGGAAGAAGCATTCCTTTGTTCCACGTGGTTGCGAGGTCTCTTGTGATCCTGGTGCTGGTATTCTTTCTGCCCAGGAGCAAGAGGTCGTCGTTTCTGAATGGCAACGGTCTCTCGTTTAGGCGCTTGCGTCCTTGAGCTTGATCCAGGTAGAAACTGCGAGCGAGGCGATTCAGTCACCAAAGGTCGTGGGACGTATTCGAGATCTTTCTCAGCTTCAGGCAAAGGAGTGGAATCATCCACCTCGTCCGCAGGGTAAGGGATGAACTTTCCCGATGCTCTTATGCCGCCCGACACAAGCCTAATGGTCCTTGAGTCAATAAGGTCCTGAATCTTATTCCGGAGAGCCTTACATGTTTCAACATGGTGCCCCGGTGCTCCAGAGTGGAAATCACAACGCATGCTGAGATCAATGTCTGGTGACACGTCATCTGGTGGATTTGAGGTCCGAAGCTTGAGAACACGGTTCTAAACCAACAACGGCAGCAGCTGGGCATAACTCACAGGTAGTGGGTCTACAGCTCTATCAAGTAGCTTCTTCTTTTGACCATAACCTTCAGGATTATTCTGAGATGCTCGGCGCGGCTGATGACGAGACAGGCCTCGAGCTTCATGCTGTGTAGAGGGTCCATGAGGTCCACTTGGCTTCAGCACAGGTGGCACTGACGGTAACGGAGGAAGCACTCTGGTCTCTTCCTTGGGTGCTTGACCACTCTCCTTATTTAGCATGCTCCTCACCACTCCCATGAGAAAGCTCAACTGATTCTGCAGCTGCTGATTCTCCTCTCTGAGCACTTGCTGGTCCAGACGCACTGTCTGTATGTCATTCATGACCTGCCCCAGCTGGCTTTGGACTTTCCCCAGTTCAGCTTGTATCTGCTCCATTAGTCTGAGCTGCCAGATTCTGAGTCAAACCTGCAAACACAAGGGTTAGAAGACAAGTCCCGGCTTTTGCCATGCAAGATGAATTATGGGTGTCTGTACGTTCAGGAGATCACCCCTGATTTTGGTGTCAACGTGCTAACATAGTGTCAATGCAATGATAAGACTGGATCCATTCATGGAAGAAAATATCTCATATTGCTCGGGGCACCAGAATCAGGGTACGAAACGCGCCTACAGCACAGACACATGCTAATGGAATGCAAACATGAATATGCGAGCTAATGCAAAATGCAGGGATGCAACAATATATCCAGGTGACTGCTGTGGAGGTTCGGTGTCAACAGTCGCTGATGAGAAGGAAACCCCGGTGTAAAACCATTGATCTGCTGTGAATAACCATCTGGTAGGATCGAGATCAAAATTCTGCCCTGACAAGAATAAAGGCCTGATAATAAAGACACCGGATGCAAGATCAAGGAATATCTGTTGATGAAGTCTTCGGACCCCAAATCACAAATCTGCCCTCTCAAGAACAAATACACAGCTGCTGATGAGATTTTCAAACCCCACTCAAAATCTGCCCTATCAAGAACAAACAACAACTACTGACGAGATCCTCAGACCCCACTCAAAAAAATCTGCTTCATCCAGAACAAACTTCTGATAATAATACCCTGATCAAAGCCTGCTCTATCAAGAACAGACAAACACCTGATGATAAAATCCTTTGATCAAACCCTTGCTCTATCAAGAACGTATCTGCAACTGAGAACCCCACATAACTGATTCACTGTCAAGAAAACCAGGTAGTCTGGAGGTCAAAGTTTCCTGCAATATCCCAACCCCACTCACAGGTATGATGGACCTAATCCACAGACAAAGGTACGGCATCCTATGCGGTCGTCAGCGTCACAGACATTCATGAGTGACAATACGATTCCCAGAAGGAGTGGCATCGTCAAGTCATGAAGAGGCCTCTCTTAGCTGATTTCCAAATGATCGGTCCCCAGAGTCGACAATCCTCACGTCTGGACTCCCCTCAGATCCTCAGGACCGGAAAGGAGCACCTCTGCAAGAATCTCGTCTGAGCGCAGATTTTCGTAGGGAACTGTGCCTGCTCAGCAGACAGGTTCGTCTACTACTTCTCCGCAACTATATCTAGGTGTGTACTCAAACCCAGGTCCGGCTTTCACTCACAGTAACATCCCTCTGCCCACAGCAATAATCATAATAATATAATGCTGGAAAATAAATGCAGAAAGGTAAAGGTACAGAAAAGTAAAGTGCAGAAAAGTAAAACACTATATGCACAACACCCAACAAATAAACACCCAAGCGCTAGGATTGACTCACGTAGGGGATGGGAAACGGTCCCAGCATAAGGGATGGGAAAAGTCCCTAGATGCTATAGATCCCCAGCAGAGTCGCCAGCTGTCGCTTGCGCGAAAATAAGGTGCCGGCATGACAGAAGAGTCGCCACCTTTCGTTATTTATCCCTTAGAGCGGGAAAGGAAACGATCGGAAAAACCTGACGAAAAAGGGTAAGACAAGGTCCTCGCAACCATTGTCTGGGTTCGGGAGTCGGTTACGCAAGGGGAAGGTATTAGCACCCCTCACGTCCGTCGTACTCGACGGGATCCTCGCTTGTTTGTTTACTTGGACGGGTTGGTTATAATCTATCTACCTATCAAGGCTGGCTGAAAAAGAAAAGAAAAATGACTCGGCAAAGCGTCGCACTTTATGCCTACGTATTCCCATCAGAGAATGAGAAATCAGAGTCAACGTAGTTCGGCCTACGAAGGATTACGGGGGAAGGTTGCTCGCTAGGATATCGCATCCTATGCCTACGTACTTTCATCTGGTATGAAAGATCAGAGCAAACGTAGTTCGGGAAACTACGGGATAAATGGCTCAACTAGGAGGGAGACTATCAAGTCCTACTGTTATCATGCCATGGATTCATCCTATGGTTGAGGTTTGGACAGGGAACTCCTAGATGTTGTCATGCATAGGTTTCAACCTAAAGTTCTATCATCAAATCCTCATCGGAGGAAATGAGAGTCCTAAGGGATCATGTCAATGATACACAGCAACAGACAAAAACATCAGCTTTAACAGTAAAATGCATGCAATGCAAGTGAGGGAGGAAATGTGTGTGGGGCTTCAACCTCCACAAGCTCGTCTCGACCTCAAGCCAGTCATGAAATAACAGCAATCATACTGAAAATAAACAACATGCTATCAAGCAATGAACAGTAAAAGAACTGAAGTGCCATCAGGCAAACAAAACACACATGAGAAGGAATCATCTACTCTCTAATCCTAACCCTAATCACAGAGTCTAAACAATCTAAGCACAGCAAAACCCCAACAAGAGAATTCAATCCCAGTCTTCAAGCTTCAGAACAAGCTTACCAAAGAAAGGGAGCTAAGCAATCAGACTCATAGTGTCTTCCTCAGGAAAGCACTAAGAGGTGTATACTCAGGAGTCATACCCTACGTGGCTCAACCACTGTGATCAGTTTACATTCCTCCTCAGGAGAAATTAAACTCACAAGCAGGCTCCAACATCACTGGATATTTAGGAAATCCTATCTGAACTAGTGGAACTAAGTGAACAGACTCATAGGACCTTCCTCAGGAAAGTACTAGGAGGCTTCCACTTAGGAGTTGTATCCCATGTGGCTCAACAACATGTGATCAGTTTACATTCCTCCTCAGGAGAAATTAAACTCACAAGTTGGTTCCAACATCATTGGATACTTGAGAAATCCTAGATCAACTAGTGGAGCTAAGTGAATAGACCCATAGGACCTTCCTCAGGAAAGTACTAGGAGGCTTCCACTTAGGAGGTGTATCCCATGTGGCTCAACAACATGTGATCAGTTTACATTCCTCCTCAGGAGAAATTAAACTCACAAGTTGGCTCCGACATCATTGGATACTTGAGAAAGAGGTGAGAAGGAAGGTTGAAAGTCATTCATAGTGCCTTCCTCAGGAAAGTACCATGAACTTCCTTCAAACTTCAGGATCTCAAACCCCACAGACAGGGAACAAGACAAACTCTGGGTCTTTGAATCTTGATCTACAATCCTCTCTCCATGATGCTCTCCATCAAGATCTTCAAGGCAACACAAGCCCCACAACAAAATCCTCAGGAAGAACCCCACAGATGAACAGATAACCCACTGAACAGATCAAATCATCAGGCAACTTCAGAAAATACCTAAAAATACTAAACTAATGGGGAAAAATCTAACAATTATTCACAAGGGTCCTCAACACCTACTCATAACATCTACAAAGGTCTCTACCTAAAAATCAAGATAAAACTCAATCAAAGAAAGGGATTCATCACCTAAACACAATCTAAACCCTAATCAGGATACCCTAAATCAACCCTGATTAAACTAATCAAAATTAATTCTAAAAAATCTAGAAAAAATCCTATGGGGAACTATGACTCATCATCTAATTGCACAAAAAAGAATGGATTAAAAACCCTAAGGTAAGGTTCTAAAATAATTCCTACAAAATCATGACACAAGATTAAACAATTAAAAAGCTATTTAATTGGAAAATCTATTAAAAATATTAAACCTAAAAATAAAATCTCATTTTTATTTTTATAATTTTCTACACATTTTCATCTACTCATAGAAAAAAGAAGGATCAAAAAATCATTAATTTCCAATTTTTAATGAATTTTCAAAGACAGCAAAATATTAAAAGAAAATTAAAAAAGAAATGAATTAATTAAAGGGAGGGGGGTGTATACAGCAACACGCGCCAGTTAAATGGATTGGGCCAAATAAAAAGGGGGGTGGGAATAGAAGACTGAGCCCAGAACGCCCTTTAATGAAACACTGCGTATGGATGAATTCAAATTTTCCCTCTCTTTCTCAGATACGCGCACAGCCACACGATTGGATGAATTTGTCAAACCTGGGACTTGATCCAACGGCTTCTCCTTCATCGTCCCAAATGGGACCTAGGGTTTTCAGACCCTCCCTCCATGCACTCACATCTTCGAGCCTCTCTAACTCTCTCCACACGCCACGGTTCCACACGACTCCAAAACAAAAAATCATCTACTTCTCAAGCCCTACACAACCCTACGTACAGTTTCTCTTAATTCGCCCTAGATAGCCCTAACAGAGGGATTGAAGATCCTGGTACAACCATGGTTCAGAATTTTAACCTGATATCAATCTTCACTAAACTCAAAACCAAAGCTACAAACTTATTCTTGATGTTATCCTGATCATTTTAACCTACTTCATGCTACCTAAAACTCATTAAACAGCCAGTTATTGAAGATCCAAGAATCATGGTTCTGTTATGCAACCTCATGGATCGTGCCCTAGCTTTCAGTATCTATCCATCTACCCTAATACATCAATTATACACCTAAAGAATGAACTAAAACTACATAATTTAGGAGATAGAGAGTGAAGAAAGAACCTGTCAAGAGGTTATGGTGCAGTGATGTAGAGCACGATTCAGGCCTTGCAATTCACTCACAATGATCCTTCAATGGAGATATGCCTTCTGTTTGCAAGGATCTTGAAGAATATGGCTGGTAGTGGGAGATATCTTGGATTGCTTCAACTTGAAGGAATTGCTTCAATGGCTATCTCTCCCTCTCTCTCTTCTGACTTGGCTCAAGTTTCACCAACCTTAGACTCTCCACAATGTACTCTTTTTATAACAATCATTGGATGCTTCTAGAATCATCTAGAATGGTGTGGAAACTTCATGAAAGTCTCATGTGATGATAAGTTGGATTTCTCATATACCATATGCTATGCCTTGCAATTCATTGCCAAATTCTCCTTACATGAGTTATTGAGTGTGGATGAGTGAAAAACAAGTGCATTTTTGGCTTGTGTAGGGTTTTGCAAAGTTGCCCTCTTATGCAAGCAACAAATTTCCAAAGGAACCTCATTTTTTAAGCCTCAAATGAAAATTCTATTTAAACCAAAGTTCTTAAAATGGTTTTTCCAATCAAAATTATATATTGGATGACCTATTTTGGATTTGTGGATCTCCCAAATCACTTTTCAATTTCAACTTTTCAAAGTTATAAGTCATTTTTAGTTCATTTTTGACCAATCATGGAATCTTGTGCTATGAGCTTTTCCAACAATTTTTGACCTTCTTTCTAGACTTAAAATCACATTTTGAGCAACTTTCATGTTTTGAGTTTTTCCATTTGAGGCTTGGAAATAGGAGTTTTAGGCATTGGCTAAAATGACCTATAACTGACAAATGACCAAAATACCCCTGCCTTGTTCAAACCATAAGTTGAGTTCCACAAATCCAATCAAGGACTTTTACCACTCAAATTAAAGCTAAGAAGATCCTCTTCAACATTCATGTTGACCAAGAAATCATAGGAATCATCCTACTAGGGCAAAAGTTGTCTGCAACTTGGGTGACTTTCAAGGACCCAGATTCACACATCTCTGCTGACCTGTAATTTGTCAAAACCATAACTTGAGCTCTGTAACTCCTATCAAGGACTTCCACCACTCAAATTAAAGCTAAGAACAAACTCTACAACATTCATGTTGTGGGGAAGATGAGATATCAATCACATCTAGAGCTAAAACTGCCTGGAAAATAGGGATCAAATTAGGGTTTTTCCACTGACAATCCTCAGAAACCCTAACTCAAAACTTCTCAAACTCTTCAATCATGATGAGTTGGTCTAGGAATAATCTTTATAACATCTCTATGCATCATTCCATGATCTCATGGCCCTTGGATTGGGTCTCAACCTGCTCCAAATCTTCAGCTGATCTAGGGTTGACCCAGTCAAAACCCTAATTCTACCATTCATGGTTAAATCCTCTGAATTCTTGCATAATGACCCCTCTGGGCTTCATGATGGCTATCAAGACATCTCCTAGGCTTTCTCAAAACATCAAGTTCATTCTCAAAGTCTCAGAATCATCTGAGGAGCACCCACAACTCTCAAACTGTGAAGCACACAACCCTGGTTTCAACCCACTTCCTCTGAGGATCTTTTGAACTTTCTGATGAAGGTATCCATTTTCACACACTCAATGAATGAATAATTGTTGGTCAAATTTTGGGGTGCAACAGTATTCACAGATAGCAATTAGTTAAACAAAATAGGTTGAACCCTCAAAATAAAAGCAAGTAAGCAAAGTCCCCAGTGAAGTCGCCATTTCTGTTGCGGTGAAAATTTGATATCAAGCTATTAATTAACTTGAACTGTATTTCTTTTACAACCGGTCTTTAATTTATCCAAAGGATAGGTCTAAAGAAAGAAAGAACCTTTTGCGCGATGTGACAACAACGCTTTTAAGAGATTCGGGGATTCGGGGGTTGGTTATATCTAGGGAAGGTATTAGCACCCTAAATATCTGTAGTACTCTACAGGAACCTTTTGTTTAATTAATTGCTAAGTTTGTGAATTGTGCACTATGGTTTAAGTTGGGAATAAAAGTAAAATAAAGGCCTAAGTGGTTTTCTAAGTTTGCTCGCAAAGGCATCGCACCTTCTGCCTACGTATCCTGACTAGGATAGAATCAGAGCAATCGTAGTTCACCTCACGAGGGAAAGAACTCTTGATGATGATCAAAGTTCAAAGGGGAACAAACATGACGATGTTTGTGTGGAGTTTGACAAAACTCCCTAAACTAAATTGTAAAAGGGGGAAGTAAGAAATCATGACGATGATTCTTACACAGAGTTGACGAACTCTTTCCTAGGGTTCTAGTTGAAGAACACTCCTAGTATGGGTGGGTTTCTTAGACTTCAAGCAAAGTCTAAAGGCTTCTAGTCTAGGGTTAAGGTGACTTAACAAAGTCAAGGGATAGCAGAGATTTTGGTCCAAGACATTGACAGTCAAGTGGACAGACCTTCCTTTGGAGGAACAGTATTGTCGGCAACTGGACGAAAGCTAACGAGCTCCGTCGCTTAGGGATAAAATAACATACAAACATCATTCAAACATTCATGGTGACAACTAAATACAAAGATTAAATATGGAAAGCAATGGTGACAATCAGAGCAATTGTCTTGGTACGAGAACCGTGACGACAGTTCGCACCTGGGATACCGTTAACAGACAGATGACAGATGAGATAGATATAAAAATAATTCAAGGTAAAAATTCTAACATATTGACAAACATATATAGATATGATAACAATCAATTTTCATGAGAAAACACAAGAGGAAACCTTCTAAATTTCATCTGCAACCAAATAGGGTTAGTACCGTTGACGCGCGGATTGCACACCATAAAACGTGGTGAAAAAATAATCAAACATGGAAAATAAAATTATGACATGAAAGTACACATTAAAATAAACACAATGAAAAAAGAACGGGTGAAAAACGATAAAAAATGAGAGAGTTACGAATTTTTGAAGTTTATATACAAAATAGGAAAAATAATAAAAGGGTTCGACCTCCACCCGGATCGAACCCTGGTCATGATGGTGAAAGGTATAATTGCGCGCATGTTCTTACCGCTGGGGCGGCTGTTACATCCATTAATCAAATGGAAACAATATGTATACAAGGCTCGTTTTGAGTCATGGCTGGGCAAAGTACATAATCAACACCAAATACGTTTTATACCGTATCTCACTAACCGCTCATCGGATCGAGGCAAATTTTATATGGATCTTGGGTAGAAAAATGAGAGGAAGAGGATGGTGATGTTAGTTTTTCCAAATTGTTCACCTAGTGAAAAAAACGAGGACTGGTATGTGTGTGTGTTTTGAATGCATGGAAACATAATCGAAACCAAATACGTTTTATACCGTATCTCACTAACCGCTCATCGGATCGAGACAAATTTTATATGTAAATTGGGTAGAAAAATGAGAGGAAGAGGATGGTGGTGTTAGTTTTCTGAGATTCATTTTCCTGTGAAAAAAACGATAGCTGGTGTGTTTATGTGCTTTTGATTTGCAAAATGACATGGACACCTTGATACAAACATGTTCAAAGCCAAGTAAATCCACATACACATCCAAAATATGATATATAAACAGACTGGAACAGGTTTATGGCCAGGAGTTTCAGATAGATGAAAGTCATGTTCAGTTTGCAAAAACACATAAGAACACACATGCATAACAAAGTGATTTTGGAGTTTGGGGTGTTCAGGAGCTGTACCAACCATCAAGACATCTTAAACATGTGATATCTAGTGTGTGTAGGTGAAAACATCAGATCTGGAACAAACATATGAAAGTGTAGCATTCAAATTGCAATTTGTGTGTATTATGTGTGCGTGAAGCATGATGTGAAACAAATCATTGTGCAGGTTGTTTTCAATGTTTTGGCTCATTCAAACACAACACATATGGTCATATGAAGCTGTAGAAACAATGAGATAGCAAGAATACACAAGCATTTCCAAATTGACATGTGAGAATGAGACATTTTGCAAAATGATGAACAATCATGCATGATGATGCACAGATGAAGTTCCAAAGCAAATTTAAACAATTTAATCATTTGTACAGCACATGTGGATGATAATGAGATGATCTAAACATTGAAATTCCAAGGAGACCACCTGTCATGAAAAATGGCATAGCATATGCAAGTCATCCAAACATTGATGCACATGAAGATGTGAACTTTGATTCATTGGTTTCTAGTGTAAGATGAGCATACCAACATGTCATATTTGAGTGTTATAAAGTGTATGTGGAGTGAATTTAAGAGAAAACCAGTTTGGTGCAAAGTTGGTCTTTTGGTGGTTTATGTGTGGAAGATCATGAACACACCTCTCATTCATGCTTTATACTTCATTTTTATCAAAAACCTAAATATGCAAGATATGGAGAATAATGAAAGAGCAAGGTTTTACAAATTACATACCTGTTGGTGATCTTATTTAGCAAGCCAAGAATGTTGAGAAAACCAGAGGTGATGAAATCCAAGCTTTGTATTTGTGCTTTTACTTGAAACTTAAGAAACAAGTCACTTGAGACGCCAAAATGAGATTTCTGAGTTCTTGATGAAGGATGGAGGTTTGGACAGTTGGTATATATGATATTTGAGGTGTCCAAAGGATCAAAACCTCAAGAAAGTGTTTGGAGCAAGATTTGGAGGTTTTTATGGACTTTGGTCAAAGTAAGTTTCATGAAAGGTTGACTTTTGCATTCTTTGAATTTTTTGGTGATTCAATGGTTGGTACACCTTCTATATGTGATTTAGAGGGTGTGTGGATGATAGTTTGAGTGCTGGAACATGAAGAACTTGATATGGTAGCAAAGTTGCAAATGCTAAATTTTGGCAATTTTTGGCTATTTTGGTGATTTTGCAAAATGTAAGTAAGTGAGAGATGTGATGAGGGAACTTGGTTTAGCAGGTTTTTAGAATGATGTTGATGTCCTAAATGAGGAGTTTGAAGTCCCTATTTATAGAAAAAATGAGTGAGGAGCTTGCTAGGTGACTTTGCTTCACCATGAAGAAATCTTAGATTTTTTCTTCCAAATGACAACTTGCTTTGCTTTTCTGATCTCTAGCTGTTCCCTTAACTCAATTGGCAAGTTAGAATGATGATGTTACAGAGAAAACACAGCCTAGAGGCTTGGTAGAGTGGCTGGAGCAGAAATCCCTTTACACCTCATGCTTGGAAAAGTCAATCTTTTCAACTTAGGCAATGAACTTCCAATTCTTGATTCCATGCTATCTCCTTGCTATTTCTTTGATTCAACCTGCTTGAGATGATTAATATATCATATAGAAGGAGTTTAGAACATTGAAATTGATCCACTTGAGTGATAGAGGTGCTTTTGCAAAATTCATCAATGTGGGACAAAAGTGACAAATTGCCAACTTTGAACACATGTATCTCTCAGCTCATAAATCCCCTTGAGATGTACTTGTACTTTTTAGAAAGCCCTCACATAGTACTACAACTTTCATGTTGGCCAGAAGTCTTGATTCCATTTGAAACTAGGTGAAAAATCCCCTTGAAGTTGGCTGATTTTAGGGTTCTTTAGTGTAAATGACTTAGAAATTTTCTAAGTTATTTTCCCTTCTAGGAATGTTTTTGCTTATATCTCAAAAAGTATGCATTTTCTGGTTGTGGACTAGTATGGGACTTTTGTAGGACTTGTCAAGAGCTTTCAAATGAGACTAGAACCAACTCAATTGGATGTGCGGTTAAGGAGATACGGTTTAGCCCTTTTCAAAACCCTAATTTCCCGATTTCTCGATTACTCTCTCATCTTTGATCCAATGATCATGAAAATTGATATGCAAGTCCATTATGACATAAGGAACAACTTTGATTCACAACTTGGATTCCAATTCTCAAAATTCGAGGAGTTGACTTTTCGGTCAACCGTACGATCGATCGGTGCCGATCGAGTCGCCTGTTGATATTCTGGACATCCTGGGACTTTGACACTTCTTGAATAGTCTTTAATAGCCTATATTAACTTCATGGACCTCACTCCCACCATTAAAACTTTTCCCAACATCAAAGTCAAACCACAGTTGACTTTCCACTGGTTAAAAACCCTAATCGGGGCCTCCTGACTGCACTGTTCTTGATTCTGAAACGATTTCTTCAAATTGACTTCCCATTTGACTTTGATATTGTCTTTGATTTCATTCCATGATTGAATTGGCCCAAATCATTGGTTGATCATTCCTTGATTGTTTTGAATTTGTCGGTGCGAGAACCCTGATTCATCTGTAACTTGACAATAATAAACTTGCACTGATTTAGGGTTAGATAATGCATGATCATGCTTCTAAAAATGATAATGAGGATCTAAGGGGTCAAAATTTGGGGTACAATACATGTGCTTCTGAATTCTCTTGAGAAATGAAACGTTAACCAACGTTCAGATCCTCTAAGTATTGTTAGTTCAGATTTTCACAAATAAAGTAATTTAAGGAAATGAATAAATAATCAGATGAAATACTTCAGAGCATTAAACATTTTTGCATCTGTAAAATTTGCTTCTAACAAATATTATTCTGGACACAAATCCATACCAATATTTTTCAGAATAAATTTGAATCTATCTTCAAAAGGGGTTTTGTGAAAATATCTGCCCATTGATGATCTGTATCAACAAAGGCTAAGTTTATAATCCCCTTCTGAACATAGTCTCTGATAAAATGATGCTTAATTTCTATATGTTTTTCCTTAGAGTGTAAAATGGGGTTTTTAGACAAACATATAGCAGAAGTATTATCACAGAATATAGAAATGTTACTTTCAAATATCTGATAGTCTTCTAGCTGACTTTTCATCCAGAGCATCTGCGTGCTACATCCAGCAGCAGCAATATATTCTGCCTCTGTAGTTGATAGTGCAATTGTGGGTTGCTTCTTGCTGTACCAAGAGATTAGATTTCTTCCTAGAAATTGACAACTTCCAGAAGTACTTTTTCTTTCCACTCTGTCTCCAGCGTAGTCAGCATCACAGAATCCAACTAATTTGAAATCATCAGATTTTCTGTAACACAAAACCACATTAGAAGTACCTTTCAAATACCTTAGAATCCTCTTAAAAGCTGTTAAGTGTGATTCTCTAGGATCTGATTGGAATCTAGAACACAAGCATACACTGAACAAAATGTCAGGTCTAAAAGCAGTTAAGTAGAGAAGAGATCATATCATACCTCTGTAGAGTTTCTGATCTACTTTCTTACTTACCTCTTCCTTGCCTAGTGAACCAGTTGGATGCATGGGAGTCTTTTCCATCTTACTATCAGTCATGTTAAACTTCTTCAGAAGTTCTTTAACATATTTGGTCTGATGAATGTAAGTGCACTCTGGAGTTTGGTTGACTTGAATTCCCAGAAAGAATCTCAATTCTCCCATCATGCTCATTTCAAATTCTGCCTGCATACATTGAGCAAACTCCTTTCCCAGCATAGTATTGGTAGATCCAAATATCATATCATCCACATATATTTGAAAAATTAGAAGATCTTTCTTAAATGTTTTACAAAAGAGTGTTGTATCCACTTTGCCTTTGATGAAATTTTTCTTCAGAAGAAAATTGCTCAATCTCTCATACCAAGCTCTGGGAGCTTGTTTTAAACCATACAGAGATTTCTTTAGTTTGAAAACATGATCTGGAAATTTTTCACTCTCAAAACCAGGAGGCTGGTGAACATAAACTTCTTCTTCTATAATACCATTTAGAAAGGCACTTTTAACATCCATCTGATATAGAGTGATGTTATTTTGTGCAGCAAATGAAATAAGAAGGCGTATAGATTCTAACCTTGCCACTGGAGCATAAGTTTCAGTGTAATCAATACCTTCTTGTTGACTGTACCCTTGAGCAACAAGCCTTGCCTTATTTCTTTCAACTTCTCCTTTCTCATTAAGCTTATTTCTGAAGACCCATTTAGTTCCAATTATATTGAATCCTTTTGGTCTTTGAACTAAATCCCACACATCATTTCTGGTGAATTGATTTAGCTCTTCTTGCATGGCAATAATCCAATCATTGTCTTGTAGAGCTTCATCTACAGAAGTTAGTTCAATTACTGACACCAGTCCAAATAATGATGCTTCAGATGATCTGAGAAAGGATCTTGTTCTGATAGGGTCATCCTTCTTTCCAATGATAACATTCTTTGGATGAGAAGCTTTGATTCTGGAAGATGATCCTCTAACAGTTGATTCTTTAGAAATGTTCAAATTGTTCATCTGAGAAGTTAAAGGAATTGCATCTGGCGTTGCTTATGGTTCCTTCACTTGAGCTTTGTCTGCCTCTGAGCCTTCAGAGTGTGTGAAGACTACTTCTCTATCTGCAGAGTTTTCAGACTGCTTTGACTTTTTAATGCCAAGCTTATCATCAAATCTAACATGAATAGATTCTTCCACAATCTGTATCTCAGTGTTGTATACTCTGTAGGCTTTAGAGTGTTTAGAATACCCAAGCATGAAACACTTCTGTGCTTTGGAATCAAACTTGTTCAGATTTTCTTTAGTATTCAACATATATCAAATACATCCAAAAGGATGAAAATATGAAATGTTCGGCTTTCTGTTCTTCTACAGTTCATAGGGAGTCTTCTCCAGAAGAGGTTGTGGAGTTCTAGGATAGGAAAAATCATGAGCAATGCCATTTTCATTAAAATATTTTTTTCAAAATATTTATTTTCAAATTCACCACCATGATCACTTCTGACTTTTATAATTTTGAAATCTTTTTCATTCTGGACTTGTTTACAGAAGTCAAAGAACATTGAATGTGACTCATCCTTGTGTTTTAAGAACTTTACCCATGTCCATCTACTATAGTCATCAACAATGACTAATCCATACTTCTTGCCTCTAATGGATGCAGTTTTCACTGGTCCAAACAGATCAATATGAAGTAATTCTAGTGGTCTGGAAGTAGAAACAACATTTTTTTATTTAAAAGATGATTTTGAAAACTTCCCTTTTTGACATGCTTCACAAAGAGCATCTGAGGTGAACTTCAGATTAGGAAGTCCTCTGACAATATTAAGTTTATTAATCTGAGATATACGTCTCATATTAATATGCCCCAATCTTCTGTGCCAGATCCATTGCTCCTCATTAACAGACAAGAGACATTTAACATTCTGAACCTTAAGTTCTGAAAGATTTATTTTATAAATGTTGTTTTTCCTCTTTCCACTAAATAGGATTGAGCCATCCTTTTGACTAATAGCTTTACAACATTTTTGATTAAAGTTTATATCATAACCATTGTCACTTAATTGACTTATGGATAATAAGTTATGTTTTAATCCTTCTACAAGTAAAACATTAGTAATAGAGGGAAGTTTACCATTTCCAATAGTGCCAGATCCAATGATCTTGCCTTTCTGATTCCCTCCAAATTTCACATCACCTCCAGATCTAAGTGTTGCACCCTAAAATTTGCCCAACCTTATTCACTTGGTTTATGTTTCAATATCATTAGCATTTGCATATAGAGTCATGTACATAGTCTAACCATCTGCATAGCATAAGCATAGCAAGTCATCCAACAGGGGACCAATCATTATTCTCATCTCTAGAGGCCTATCAAGAGGTTATTATCCTGATTCAATCTCATTCAAGTCATCAGAAAGAATTTGAAAGCTGGGAAGTTAATAGGTCAAGCATGTGCATCCATCTCCTATCTGAGGGTACCTGGGGATCATCAAGGAAAGTATGAGCTGTGAATTGAAGGCATGGGGAGTATCTAGACATCTTGGAGGACTTAGAAAGTCATTTGGAGAAGGAGACAAGTCATTGGTATGATCACAAGAATTACAGTTGAAGACAGTCAACTAGGATTTCATCTGGGTCAACCCTGGGTCAACTCTAGGTCAATTGATTGATTGAAAGGCATTGAGGGCTATTGGAGAGATGTGGGGTTCATCATTTGACATATAGAGAAGGATATGTTGTTATGCTAAGAAGAAATCAAGAGAAATCAAGGAGAAGAGGAGTTTCTAAATTAGGGTTTCTGTGTAAAATCCCCTAGTTTAGGTCAAATTTCCAAGCAAGATAAGTTAAAATGCAAGCTTCAAATGGATCCTTGGCCAACATGAAACTTGTATAGGATCTCAAGACCTTTAATTTTAGTGGTGGAAGACATCAAGGATATTTATAGAACTCAAGTTATGGTCCTTGCAAGTTACAGGTTATCTGAGGTATCTGAACTTTTGTCTGTGAAAGTGACTTGACTTCCAAGCTATTTTTACCCCTCAAGGAGATTTCAAATGAATTTCTGGTAAACATAAGAGTTGTTCCTTATTGTCTTAGCTTTCTAGAATGGTATGGTATGCCTTCATATGAGTTGTGAAACTCTACTTATGGTCTTGGCAAGGAAAGGGTATTTTGGTCATCTGAGGATTACAAGTCATTCTTAGCCTATGCCTAAAACTCATACGAGGAAGCTTCAAATGAAAAACTTCCCAACATCAAAGTTGCTCAAAATGCCATTTTAAGTCTAGAAAAGAAGTCATGAAAGTTTGGAAATGTATGGAATGAGACTTGACCAAAGTTGGTGAAAAATGACCTAAAAAAGGCATATAAGTTGAAAAAGTTGAAATAAAAAAATTGGTTTGAGGGATCTACAAGTCCAATATGGGTCATCCAATATACCAAATTGATTCCCAACATCATTTTAGAGACATTGGTTCAGCCACATTTTTGCGTTTAGGCTTAAAAATTGGACTTCCTTTGTAAATGTGTTTCTTGCATCATAAGGCAACATGGTAAAACTTAACACAAGGCAAGGAAAAGCTTGGTTTTTCATACATACACTCCCAATATCTCATGAAAGGAGATTTTAACACAAGTTTACAAAGGGGCAAGCATGAGATAAGAGATCTTCAACATACCATCAAATGATAAGTTCATGAAATTTCCACAAGTTTCTAGATCCCTCTAGGACCAATCTAGAAGCTTCTCATTCTGTTAATCATCATCTATATAAGGAAATGAAGCCATTTGTGCATTGGTTGGTGATTCTTTGAGCTTGCAAACCCTACTTTGATTCCTTCACTCCCATTTGCATTTTCTTTCCAAACTCCATTGAAACTTCATCAATCATCTTAATTTCTGTTATCATCATCATCCACCACCATCATAGAGTAATTGGCAAAGAAAATTGAGAGGAACTCGTGGCTGGTTTGTGTGATCCAAGTTTTCACTCCAAGTTGCATGAAGAAGTGGATAAGGTGATTCAAGAAGTTTGAGCCCCAACCATTGCAAACAGAAGAGTCAGCATTCATTGAAGATCAGTTAGAGCAAGTGGCAAGAGCTGGAAAGGGAGACAACCACCATTACCATCATCATTTGGTAAGCTTGCATGATCATTCGAATACCAGTATTTATGTATGATTAGGGTTTGTTGTTAGGTTAAACTTGATAGAGACCAATTAGGGATGCTTTGTAAGTAGTTTGAAGGCCTTTCATGGAGGTTCAGAATATGTGCACAATTCTTTCAAGATCAAGATCATGTTGATTAGTGAGTTTAAATACATATGAACTAATTTAGAGAACTCAATGTAACCTAATGAACACGAAGATACCATTAGAAGTTCGAATTGTTAAGGTTTTAGATGGTGTAAATATGTTGTACCCAAGCTTTGTCGCTTTCGGTTTGAAGGTTAGAGGAGGTTTCAGTTGACACTAACCCCATGGCTGTATAGAGGGTGAGGAGGGGAGTTCTTTTGGTCTTTGGATCGTGTTATTTCATGGAGTGAGTAGAGAGAACGAGGAGGTGGAAATATCACGCGTGAAAGCTGGTTTGGGAGGAAACCCTAGCTGGAGGTTGAAGACAACCTCCCAGCCGTCCGATTGTCCCCAATTGTTGACTCTTTCGTCTAATCACACGGCCAGGATTCAATTCAGAAACGGAGGGAAATCAAAATGTGAAACGATGCGTTTCACTAATTGCATCAGCGTGGGCTTAAGTTCAGATGACTATCCCCACCCCCCAATTGATGAGCCCAATGGAATACACATGTTTTTACTGCTATTTGCACCGAAGGTTTCTTCTTTTTCTGGTGATTTCCATTTGAATTTTTGCTGAAGCGCATGGGCCTTACGCCTTGTTCTATTCGCACCCCATCTTCTGGCCCACCTGGATATTATAACTAGAGCGCCACTGCTATTCTCACCTCCTCCTTCTATTTCTTTATATTTCAATTTTTAATTTCTTTTCATTTTCATGCATTTTCAAAAAATCATATCAAATTGAAAAAACATTATTTTCTGATGATTCTTTTTGCATTAATTTCTTCAAAATGTCTTGAAAATTATAAAAAATAAAAATTGCATTTTATTTTTTATTTGATATTTTTCCCATATTTTCCAAATAAATGCCTATTTTAGGTGTTTCATTTCATACATGAATTTTTTGATTTTTGTTCTAACAGTTGCTTTAATATTTTTAACCCATTCTTTTTAGGTTGTTTAGTTTAGACATTCAACTTGTACATACAATTTAGTTACCATTTTTAGAAATTAATTTCAAGTGGTTAGTTTAGGTGTGAATAACATGAATAAAATTAGGGTTTTTAATCAATTTAGGTGAGATAGTTTAATTCTTTTAGGAAATTTTCATTTGATTTTTGGGGTGTGGACTATAGGGATTATGGGTATAGGATAGATCCCCTTAGAAATCACTAGGATTCCCCTACTGCTATTGGTATATTACTGTATTTGATTGACTGGTGTGGTGTGCCCTCTGGGGATTATTGATTTGTCTGTGTGGGTATTGGGATTGCTTGGGGATTGGGAGAGCTGAAGACTTGTGATGATGGAGCCATGGGAGATCCAGAGTTTGAAGACCAACTTCCAGAGTTGATGAGGAGGTTCCTGCTAGCAGCTGTTGAGGTGATTAGGGTTTAGGAGCTAGGCAGAGCTCTAGATTAGAAAGCTTGATTCTCAAACATGGAAGGTTTTGACTGCCTCCATTCCTCTCTGTGATACAGAGTCTCTCTAAGACACTCACCCCCTTCCTTTGGAAGGCTTGGTGCTACTGTCTAAGGGATAGAACTCTTGAGAGAAAATGTCTTATGTGTTAGTAGCAGTTGGTTTGCCACCCTTGGTAGTCAACTAATTGCTTAACACCCAGTTCACTCTTGTGATTGATCCCTCTGTTTGGAGGATAGGACTTGAAGAAAAGCCATTGTAGACTGAAGATTGATGACAAAGACCTTGCTTGAGGACTGTGGAGATGGAGATTGATGCTTGCTGAAGCTTGAAGATAGGTGTTGTTTCAGAGCTGCTGATTGCTGTTTATTTATTCTGCTGTAATTCATTTCTGATGTATTGATTGGTTTTCCTGGCTGTATTGTTTGCTGTTTACCCTGTTGGGTTGAAAGTGAATGCTGTTCACTTTTGCCTATTGTCTTCTAGGTTCGAGGTTGAGTGGGACTCCCTTGCCTCGCTTGTATTGCTGCATCCATGCATTTTACTGTTTTACTGTATATATCTGCTATTGTTTCTGTTCCTGTCAATTCCCTTAGGATCTCTGTTTCTCTCTGCGCAAGAGAGGAGCATGATAGACATTAGGTCTTAACCCATGCATGATAACATTAGGTTAGTTTGATTCCCTTCGCAACCGTAGGTTAGAGTTCTGTCTCTTCTTTCTCAAAACAAACAGAAAAACACCATAAATATTTCAAACACAATAAAAGACACTTCTTCCGTAAAAGAATGCGTGAACTCATCAAAACGTCATTTTTGTCCGCTGGGACTGTTAATCAGAAAAACCTTTTCAGAAGGAATAAAATCAATCAAGACAAACTTGTGCCGTACGTGGCCCGAACTACGTTTGCTCTGATCTTTCATGCCGTATGAAAGTACGTAGGCATAGGATGCGATATCCTAGCGAGCAACCTTCCCCTCCTTTCCAATAGGTAGGCGAACTACGTCGACTCTGATTTCTCGTTCCAGACGGGAATACGTAGGCATAAAGTGCGATACTTTGTCGAGTCATTTTCTTTTCTTTTAACCCCAGACCTATAGAATAGATAGAATAACAATCCCTACCAGAAAACAAGCGTGGATCCCGTCGAGTACGACGGACGTGAGGGGTGCTAATACCTTCCCCTTGCGTAACCGACTCCCGAACCCAGGTTTTGGTTGCGATGACCATACCTTTCCCATTTTTCGAGAGGTTTACTTCGAGCGTTTCCTTTCCCTCCGTTGGGATAAATAACGCACGGTGGCGACTCTTCTGTTCAGCCGACGCCGATTTTCGCAGTAGCGACAACTGGCGACTCTGCTGGGGATCCAACGTCCCCTGGCTGCTAAGGACTGCGATAGTTCTTATGCATTTGGGATCCAATGTCCCTTAAGAGAGTCAATCCTAACGCTTGTTTTCCCGTCGAGGATTTTGTATGGATTTATATTTCTGACCTTTATTTTCAGCATTATATATACTGATTATTATTGCTGTATTGGGGTGTGACGGGTGTTCTGATATTGAGTGAGAAGCCGGACCTGGGCTTGAGTGCACCTAGAATTAGAGTAGAGATTAGTTGGCGCCCGCTTGCTTTGCTTGCCTTGGTGTCCCGCGAAATCTACACTCAGACGAGGTTCCTCTGGTTGGCCTCCTGCCCCTTCCTTTGGTTGGCGTGGGTTGCTGGCTAGTTGAATTGTCGACTCTGGGGACCGATCATTTGGAAGTTGGCTAAGTGAGGCCTCTTCAGGATTTGATGATGCCACTCCTTGTGGGAATCGTATCATCAACCCTGAAAGTCTGTGACGCCGGCAACCGCATAGGATGCCATACCTTGTGTCAGTTACTAGGACATCCACCTGTGAGAGGGTTTGGGGTTATGCAGGTAACTAGACTTTCAGATACCGGTTATTTTCTTGATCAGAGATCCTGGGTATTTATGGAGAGTTATGAGGTCTGTCAGAGACCATTTGGAGATGTGTTATGAGGTCTGTCAGAGACCAGTTGGATAGTTCTGGGGTCTATCAGAGACCAGTTGGAGATGTGATTTGAGGTCTACCAGAGACCAGTTGGAGTTATGGTTTGAGGTCTGTCAGAGACCATTGTTGGAGCTTTGTTTTAGGTCTATCTGAGACCAGGGTTTGAGGACTTTTAGAGAATCTATCTGAGACTTCTTGATATGGTTCAGGCTATTCAGCTACGGCAGTTGGTCCCCGTTGCATGTTACTTGCATTGCATTTGTTTGCATACTCATCATCATTGCATCCCACTAACGTGTGTCTGTGCTGCAGGTGCATTTGCATTTCCCCAGTTCTAGTGTCCGGATTTCTGAGTGATTGGTCATGGCCAGCTTAAGAAGGACCGTTGCTTACAAATTGCCTACTCCTGATGTTGTTCCCCTGCTTGGGTTGATCTCTCTGGCTGATGAGGATGTTCGTAGGAGCTTCAGAATGAGCTATGGAAGACTATTGAGATTGGTACGCAAACCCACGGAGATAGAGCTAGATGGGCTGTACGCTTTGATGCAATTTTATGATCCCGCATTGAGATGTTTTACATTTGCTGATTTCATTATGGGGCCTACCGTTGAGGAGTATGTGGAGTTTACTGAGTTACCCGTGCAGAACCAGGTTCCATTCATTCATTCTGGCGTTAAGCCCAAGCCGGAGGACTTGGCAAAAGCTTTGCATGTGGATGCTTCTGAAATGTTGACTACTGTTTCCCGTGGAGTGCCAGGCTTCTCGCTCCAGTTCTTGATTGGTAAAGCCCAAGAGTACGCTAAGAGTGGGTGTTGGATTGCCTTCAATGTTGTGCTGGCTCTGTGCATTTACGGCATAATATTGTTTCCCAATGTACCGGATTTTGTGGACTTCGATGCCTTCTACTTGTTTGCCGCTGGTAATCCTGTACCGACCTTGCTCGGAGATTTCTACCACTCACTGCATTACAAGAATGAGAAGGGAAGAGGAAAGAATGTTCATTTCTGTGTACCATTGCTGGATATGTGGTTTAAAAGCCACCTTCCCATGAAGGGATCTTTTGTGAAGAGTGCAACCACAGCTAGCTGGTCGGAGCGCCTGATGAGGCTATCTTCCGAAGACATTGAATGGTTTGATAGAGATCTGCTGGGATCTGAGCTTATCTTCAGTTGTTCTGGGTACCCTAATGTTCCGTTGATAGGGAGGAAAGGGTGTATCAATTACAACCCTTCTCTGTTCATTCGCCAATTCGGATATGCGCTGAAGAACCCGCCAAAGGGGGAGGAAGTACAGGAATCTCTGTACTTCACCGGTGACGTGAAGGGGGAGCTACTAGCCAAGCTGCAGCATGCCTGGACGCGTATTAACCGAAGAGGGAAGCCGCTGTTAGGGAAGAACGACTGTCAGGCCTATGCACCTTACAGGGTTTGGATCCAGGAGAGAGCAAGTCAGTTACGGATGCCATTTCCAGATGCACCAGTTCTTGTTCCCATCCCGGTAGCAGAGCCAACTACTGTTTCTAGGGAGGCCTACGAGCAAGTTGTGAAAGAAAAAGAAGCCTTGATGAAAATCAACGAAGGGTTAGAGCAGGAGCTAGCCCAGATACACAGTGAGAAAAACAAGGCCGTCCATGCTTTCCAACAGCAGATTGAGCTAATGAACAGATTAGGGGCTGAGTTGACTGAGGAGAGGAAAAAGCGCGAACGTCTGGGGCAAGAGTTCAGAAGCTCCCATGACATGCTTGAATCCAAGAAGAAAGCGCTTGACATCGCTCACCGAGAGATCTCTTCTTGCAATAAGACCTGGAATGCCACGCTCACCAACAATAAGAAGAGGGAAGATAAGTTGAAGCAGCAAATTTCCGACCTCGAAGGGCAGTTGAAGTCCAGCATCAAGAAGTGTGAAGAAGAAGTGATGACCAGGTATAGTCTCCAGAATGCACTGAACAAGGCCATCAAGGGCAGAGATGAAGCTGTGTCCCAGAAGCGTAAACTAGAGGATCGCTTCGGAGAAGGGGCATGGGAAGAAACTGCTGAAGACGTGCGGCGTGTTCTTAAGAAAAGAAACCAACTTGTTGAAGGGCTGCTTGCTCGACCAAGTCATCCGGAGACCAAGAAATTGCTAGAAGAGTACCAGACTTATGGGAGTGTTTGATCATTTCATGTAGTAAATTGTATGCTTTATTTGCATAGTGCTGACCATCACCAGGATTGTTGGTTGAGGTCATGCCTTCTTATTGTACTCTCAGTAATAATGTATTCCGGGATTACTGGTTTCTCTGCAATATATGAGGCTTTCTGTGATTCAACTCCGATCTTTGTATTGCTAGCACTGTCATTGCACCGGCACCTTCATACTAGAATCGGGGAACGAATTTCCCTAATGCACAGACACACATTGCATTGCATTCATATCCATATGGCATTACAGGTAATCTTTGGATGGTGTCTTATTTTCTGCTATGTACCAGGTATTTTCAGGATTGCAGATCAGCACCCGCACCGCTATTCCACTCGCACCAACTGTCGAAGAATCATGGATCAAATGCAGAACGAGATGCAAGATGTGCGCGAGAAGCTAGCTCTCTTTATGCAGACCATGGAAGCTATTGCAAAAGGTCAGGAGAATTTGCAAGCCATGGTCCAACCTCTGTTGGCCCGAAATGCTGGTCACGGTAACGAGGATCATCAGTCTGTACGGGTCGATACTGTTCATGGAGATGGCACTCCCACGCCAGTGGCTCCACCTGTAGTCAACATACCTGCTGCTAATGTCAACAATGCTACCGCCGCTGGGAACGGTAACGTCGGAGTTGGGAACGAGACTGTTGTCCATAATGTTGGGCTTGGTGATGTCAACTTGGGTGATAATATGGGAGGCAACGACTTTGGCAATACTGGATTCGGGTTCAACGATCAGGGATTCGATAACGCTGGGAAATATGGTTTCAATGCTCAAGGCTTTGGGCAAGATGGTTATGGTGTGGCCAATCAGGGTTACGGAGGTTTCGGAAATGGAAACGGCGCTGGGTTAATGGCTTTTAGGCCTGCTGGAGGTGTTCAAGGATACGGCAACAGAGGCCGAGGTCCAGTGATGAATCAAATTAGAGCTGGCCGCAATAATGGATATGATGGGTATGGAGCTGGGGATGGTATGTGGCAAGAAGATCAGCAGGAGGACGCTTTCTCCGGCGGAGGCTTTGAAGGGCCGATGGATAACTCCCAGAAGATTAGAATGCTAGAAGAGCAGATGAGGGGGGTCCTGAACCAAAGTGATGTGGGCTTAGACATGGCAACAATGGGTCTGGTACCTGGCTTGAGGGTGCCAATCAAATTCAAAGCTCCTGCGTTTGATAAGTATAAAGGGGACACCTGTCCGAAAGTGCACGTGCGGGCTTATTACAGAAAGATGTCTGCATACTCAACTGATGAGAGAATGCTAATGCATTTCTTTCAAGATAGTTTGTCAGACCCTTCCCTAGAATGGTACATGGGGTTGGAGCCAACCAATATCAAGACATGGAAGCAATTGGCAGAGGCATTTGTAGCTCACTACAAGTATAACAGCGACTTGGCGCCCAATCGGGTCCAATTGACAGGGCTGTCTCAGAAGAAGGGTGAGAGCTTTAAAGAGTACGCGCAAAGGTGGCGCGATATGGCTGCCAGGGTCCGCCCTCCTTTAGAAGACAAGGAAATGAATGACATGTTCGTCGGCACATTCACAGGCTTGTTTCATGACATGTTGTTTCATACATCTCTGGCCAGTTTCTCAGACTTAATTCTGATGGGAGAAAAGATTGAACATAACATTAAGCAAGGAAAATTCCAGGCTAAGGAATCAACTGCATCTGGCAGTAATAGGAAGGCTTTTGGTGGGCGCCGTCAGGGCGAGGCAAGCGCAGTGTTTGGAGGCCGAGGCCGAGGCCGAGGCAGAGGTCGGAACCAATATCATCAGCCGCAGCAGGTGGCGAGTGTTACTATCCCGTATCAGCAACAACCACTTCAACAACAACAACCGTTTCAGCAGCAGCCGATGCAACAGCAGCAGCAGCAGCAGCCACAGCAGGGGGCACAACAGGCTCAGCGAAGATTCCAGGGTGGTAAACCAAGAAGAGTGTTTGAGAAGCCTCCCTCAACGTATGCTGATTTGTTACAGACATTGTTGGGTTTGAACCTGGTAGAGAAGAGAACTCTGGCACCGATAACGGGAACTCCTCCGTATGGTTATGATGCAAGCAGGCACTGTGAGTTTCATTCTGGGGCTCCGAGCCACGATATAGAGGGTTGCCATGCTTTTAAGCACGTTGTGCAGGATCTTTTGGACAATAAGACTATCAATTTCGGAACAGTAGGTCCGAATATAGTGCAGAAACCCATGCCTAATCATGGGGCGAACGCCATTCTAACTGAGGAAGGGTTGAATCTGATTATGAATGTCGACGATTTAAAGACGCCGCTGAGCGAGATAAAAAGCAGATTGTTGCAAGGGGGTGTTTATCCAGGATGTGACGAGTATTGCTTAGAATGCTGGACCCTAGCTGGGGGGTGTGACGATTTGAAGAAAGGCATTCAGGCTTTAATTGATGACGGCACATTACAGTTTGACCGAGCAGCAACTGAAGAGCCCGCAGGGGCAGTAGCAGATAATCAGAGTGATGTGGCCACTGTAACAATTCCTCGAAAGACAATCACTATTGCAGCACCGGTCCAGTGACCACCAATCACCATAACTAAGGCCGGACCGATCCCGTACGAGAACACGAAAGCAGTCCCATGGTCATATGGGTTGGAGGTGTATTGTGACGGGATAAAGATTGATGTTAATAAGCAGCCAGCCGAGACTGTAGACAACGTTGTGGGTTCAGGAGGTATGACAAGGAGTGGTAGGATCTTTATATCACCTGAAGTGGAGGCCGAAAGACTAGCAAAAGGGAAAGGGAAAATGGTTGAAAATGTCCCAGTGCAAGCGAGCGACAAAGAAGCGGCATCGAAAGAGGTAGAAGAGTTCATGCGCTTGATTCGAAAGAGTGATTATAAGATTGTGGAGCATCTGCAACAGACGCCCTCCAAGATATCTATACTGTCGTTGCTCTTATATTCTGAAGCTCACAGAAATGCTTTGTTGAAAGTCTTGGATACTTCCTTCGTACCCCAAGACGTCTCCGTGAATCAGCTGGAAGGAGTGTTGGCACATGTGAATGCAGGCCACAGCTTGGGCTTTACTGACTTCGATTTGACCCCGAAAGGGAGAGATCATAATATGGCGCTGCATATATCTGTTGAGTATTGGTTGACACCGGATCATCCTTAAATGTGTTGCCCAAGAAAGCGATGATGAAGCTAGATGTCAGAGGAATCTTGTGCACGCCCAGCGACCTGGTAGTCAGGGCATTCGATGGCACGCGGAGAACAGTCTTTGGATCGATAACATTGCCTCTGCAGGTGGGGCCGGAGGTATTTGCGACTGAATTTTATATCATGGATATACAGCCTGCGTACAACTGCTTGCTCGGAAGACCTTGGATTCATGGGGCTGGGGCAGTCACGTCTACCCTGCATCAGAAGTTGAAATATATGGTCGGAGACAGCGTAGTCACAGTATGCGGAGAAGAAGACATCCTGGTCAGCCATCTGTCGTCATTTAAATATGTGGAGGTCGACGGAGAGATCCACGAGACACCCTGCCAGGCATTTGAAGGGTTGCGTATCAAGGACAAAGGTCCCGGGCCGAGCAAAGTATCGGAGATAGCCGTCTCGTCGTATAAAGAAGCTCAAGCTCTAGTGGAGGCAGGAGAAGCAAAGGGCTGGGGCAAAGTGCTGGATATTCCTGTGAAGATGGACCGATTCGGGCTGGGATACCAACCGTCGTCGTCAGCACCTGCTGTGGGGGCACCCCGTTTCAGAGGGCCAACAACCATCTCTGCCAGTGGAGTATGTCATGAAACCATCAATGCTGCCTCGGAGTCTGACGAAGGAGACAGCGACTGTGATATGGATGCCTGGATTCAGCCAAGCACGCCAGGACAGGGACTGTGCAACTGGTCTATTCAGGAGCTTGTTCCTGTGACTCTTAAACAGTAATGCTTTGCTTTATTAATTGTTGAATAATATGATGTCCTGCCCGGGGCATCAGGATTTGCTTAGGGCTGTGTTGTTATGAACATTGCGTGTTAATCATTAAATAAATGGCGTTTTTTCATGTGCAAATACTGTAATCTCTGTCTTTCTTGTTTTGTATTTTTCAATAAAATGGCAACGTGGTTATTCGCTTTATACGCATTTTGAAGCACTTAACCATTCCTTTTGCAGGATAACATTTTCAGATGACATCCTTGAACCACCTATGACTCGTCCCGACTTTGAGCACCCGGTATTTCAGGCCGAAGAAGAGGTTGTCGAAGATAGCGACGTTCCTGAAGAACTGTCTTGGTTAGTGAAGCAAGAGGAAAGAGCCATTCTGCCTCACGACGAGGTCATCGAAATTATCAACTTGGGGTCAGAAGGGGTTGAGAAGAATATTCGTATCGGAGCCGCGCTGCAGAGCGATGTCAAGCGAAGGCTGGTTGAAATGCTCCAAGAGTATAGTGATGTATTCGCTTGGTCGTATGAAGATATGCCAGGGCTCGATACAGATATGGTTGTGCACCGTCTGCCACTGAAAGAAGAATGCCCGCCGGTCAAACAAAAGCTTCGCAGAACTCGACCAGACATGGCTGTGAAGATTAAAGAGGAAGTTCAAAAACAGTGGGATGTTGGTTTCCTGGCTGTAACAAAATATCCCTCATGGGTTGCCAACATTGTACCAGTGCCGAAGAAAGACGGCAAGGTTCGAATGTGTGTGGATTATAGGAATTTGAATAAAGCAAGCCCAAAAGACGATTTTCCACTTCCTCATATCGATGTGCTAGTTGATAATACTGCTCAATACTCCGTATTCTCCTTCATGGATGGTTTTTCAGGCTATAATCAGATTAAAATGGCGCCAGAGGACATGGAGAAGACTACTTTCATAACGCCTTGGGGAACATTTTGTTACAAAGTGATGCCCTTTGGCTTGAAAAATGCTGGGGCAACATATCAGCGTGCGATGACGACTCTTTTCCATGATATGATGCATAAAGAGATCGAAGTTTATGTTGACGATATGATTGCCAAATCCCAGACGGAGGAAGAGCATCTGGTGAATCTGCTGAAGTTATTTAAAAGGCTTAGGAAGTTCAGGCTGAGACTGAACCCTAATAAATGCACCTTCGGGGTGAGATCGGGTAAGCTGCTGGGGTTTATCGTAAGCGAAAGAGGAATAGAGGTCGATCCTGCTAAAATAAAAGCGATTCAAGAAATGCCGACGCCTAAAACAGAGAAAGAGGTGCGCGGGTTTTTAGGGAGGTTGAACTACATCGCTCGGTTCATATCTCACCTAACTGCTACGTGCGAACCATTATTCAAGCTGTTGAAGAAAGATCAAGCTGTAACGTGGAACGAAAATTGTCAAAAGGCGTTCGATAAAATAAAGCAGTATTTGCAGGAGCCTCCTATTTTGATACCCCCAGTGGCAGGTAGACCCTTGATTATGTATTTGACAGTTCTTGAGGGAAGCATGGGTTGTGTTCTCGGTCAACACGACGAGACAGGAAGAAAAGAGCATGCGATCTACTACTTGAGTAAGAAATTTACAGATTGTGAATCTCGATACTCAATGCTTGAGAAAACTTGTTGCGCACTAGCCTGGGCCGCCAAGCGTTTGAGGCAATACATGCTGAATCATACAACCATGCTCATCTCGAAGATGGATCCTATCAAATATGTATTCGAAAAGCAGGCGTTATCAGGGAGAATTGCCCGTTGGCAGATGGTCTTGACTGAATATGACATCCAATACGTCTCGCAAAAGGCTATAAAGGGGAGTGTGCTGTCTGAGTATCTGGCGGAGCAGCCTATTGAAGATTACCAATCGATGAGGTTTGATTTTCCTGACGAGGATATCATGTACCTAAAGATGAAAGATTGTGAAGAGCCGTTGCCAGACGAAGGGCCAGAGTTGGGTTCCAAATGGAAGATGATATTTGACGGAGCTGTGAATGCTTACGGTAGCGGAATAGGGGCAATCATCACTACGCCACACGGGTCGCACATCCCGTTTACTGCCCGATTGACCTTTGCTGTTACCAATAATGAAGCCGAGTACGAAGCTTGTATAATGGGGCTTGAAGAAGCCATTGATTTGCGAATCAAACATCTGGACGTATATGGAGACTCAGCTCTGGTGGTGAATCAGATAAAAGGGGAATGGGAGACGCGTCAGCCCAACTTGATACATTACATGAACTATGCAAGGAGATTGTTGCCTTTCTTCGACAAGGTTGAGTTGCATCATGTACCGCGGGCCGAGAATCAAATGGCTGACGCCCTGGCCACTTTGTCTTCCATGTACAAAGTCAACTTCTGGAACGAGGCTCCCAGAATCATTATCTCTCGGCTTGACAGACCAGCTTACGTATTTGCTATTGATGAAGCATCCGACAACAAACCGTGGTATTTTGATATCCTTAATTTCCTGAAGAACAAAGAGTATCTGACTGGGGCATCCAGTCAAGATCAGAAGACTCTCAGGAGATTAGCGGGTAATTTCTATTTGAATCCAGATGGCGTCTTATACAGAAGAAACCACGATTTGGTGCTATTGCGTTGCGTAGATGAAAGAGAGGCAAAGCTGCTCATGGAGGAAATACACGAAGGTACCTTTGGTACGCATGCTGGTGGACACGCTATGACGAGAAAGCTGCTGCGGGCAGGTTATTTTTGGCTGACTATGGAAACTGACTGTTTCAAGTTTGCGAGGAAGTGCCATAAGTGCCAAATCTACGCTGATAAGATCCATGTGCCTCCGAGTCCTCTAAATGTGATGTCATCGCCATGGCCATTCTCGATGTGGGGGATCGATATGATTGGAAAGATCGAGCCGACGGCTTCTAACGGGCATCGATTCATCCTAGTAGCAATCGATTATTTCACCAAGTGGGTAGAAGCGGCGTCATATGCAAACGTAACTAAGCAGGTGGTGGCCAGATTCATCAAGAGAGATATCATTTGCCGATATGGGATCCCCGAGCGGATAATCACGGACAACCGTTCAAACCTGAACAACAAAATGATGAAGGAGCTCTGTCAGAATTTCAAAATCGAACATCACAACTCCTCCCCTTACTGACCCAAGATGAATGGCGCTGTTGAGGCGGCCAATAAGAATATCAAGAAGATCGTTCAGAAAATGGTGGTGACTTATAAGGATTGGCATGAGATGCTACCCTTCGCTTTGCACGGTTATCGTACGATGGTACGCACATCAACCGAGGCAACCCCGTTCTCGTTGGTATACGGAATGGAAGCAGTGCTACCATTGGAAGTGGAGATCCCTTCTCTGAGGGTATTGCGAGACGTTCAGCTAGACGAGGCAGAATGGGTGAAAGACAGGTTGAACCAATTGAGTTTGATGGATGAGAAGAGGCTCGCTTCTCTAGCATACGGGCGTTTGTACCAGAGCCGAATGAAGAAAGCATATGATAAGAAGATACATCCGCGAAGCTTTCAGACGGGCGACCTTGTGCTGAAAAGGATTCTCCCGCCGCAGGCAGATCACAGGGGCAAGTGGACCCCCAACTACGAAGGGCCATACATTGTCAG
The DNA here is from genome assembly GCA_963859935.3 of Lathyrus sativus. Classification (NCBI taxonomy): domain Eukaryota; kingdom Viridiplantae; phylum Streptophyta; class Magnoliopsida; order Fabales; family Fabaceae; genus Lathyrus; species Lathyrus sativus. Next base: position 473,156,600 of record OZ012741.1, on the reverse strand, counting down.
AAAAGTCTTTTCAGGAGGAGCGTTATTGTTGTCCACCATGGACGGTGAAGACTTTACGTCGCCTGTGAATTCGGACGCAATTAAAAAATACTTTGCTTAAAATTGACCCGCTGGACAGAAAAAAGAGAGTCCAGGCAAAAATGGGGCATCCTGGCGAACCAAAAACAGAATGAAAGGTTTGGGAAAAAGTTAGGGATAAAATTGAAAAAATGTACACCCGCGAAGTTGAAAACCTACACTGGGCGACTTCGGCAAAAAAGGGTATCCCGGTGAACTGAAAACCCGTAAAGGGCGGTTCACGCAAAAGTTAGGGATTTGAAAGGCAAATGACTGCGGTCCGAATTTGATACCACATTTGAGCATCAGTGCGGGAGAATATACCTGAGGGGTCGATTATCAGATGCAATCTCGTCATAGGTATGAATACCGGGAAAGCATTAGAGTCGGATGAGTCATAGGAGGATCAGTTCGTGGTGTTCGTCTGCATCCCGTTGCCGACATGTGTACAAATTTAATTTATGCTTCCTGTGCATACTTGTATATTTGCTTTGCGTAGCTTCCTCTTTTCAGGAGTTACATCCCGTGTACAAAACTCCGCCCATTCAGGGGCCCAATCAATAAAATATGTTATTCAGTACTTAATGCTGGTTCTTTACTGTTTTGTGCATGATAAAACGCCTAAGTTTATTGAAACTAGCAGGTGTATAACATCACTGGCCCTTGCCAACAATTGCTAAAGCTTTGAGTTAACTGAAAATAACGTCACTAACCTGAATTGATTTGATTGCATAGGCTTGTCCTGTCTTGTTTGTGTTGTTGCAGGTTTCATAGCCGTACGAGGAAGATGATCAAAAGATTGCAATAACGAAAGACTCGACCCCCACGCAGGTCGTGAAGAGAGGTCGAATTCCCCAGCTGGTCATAGCTTATCCAAGGGACATGCTCCAGCAAAGTCATTTATTCTCAGCAGAACTGACGATTCCAAGATCGTAAGGCTGTATTCAGACAGTATGGTGTCCCCCAGAAGGGTTCCCTTATCTCGAGCAGAGTTGGTTCAGCCGCAGAAGATTAATATTTGTGAGCTGTATTCAGGCAGTTTACCTTTCCCCGCAGGGTCATTTACTCTCTCCCAGCGGAGTCAGTTGATTTTCCCCAAGAGAATCGTCCCATCCCTAGTGGAGTTCTCTTTTCCTCAAGTATTTTCATTCTTCCCAGTGGAATTCGAAGATTAAGACTCTCCCCGGCAGAGTTGGTTGTGTGCCCAGGCATTTATTTTGTCAAGATACCGTGTGATATCCGTTCACTTTCCAGCAGAAGCGCATCTGTTATTCCCCAGCAGGGTGTTACTTCAGTGAGGTGTTTGGTTCGAGTTCCCAATTTCCCAGCTGAGTCGACTTCCCTCTTCCGGCATTTATTTTGCCAGAATAAGTCTATGGCATCTGGTTATCCCCAGCAAAGTTGGCATTATCTTCAGCATTTATTTTGCTGAAGCAGTTTCTGTACCCAGCAGTTCGAGTCTGCAATTGCATTGGCATATAGTGTCACACTTGCATTCACCAAATAAACACGCGTAGCATTTCCATGACGATTAAAGCATTGCGTCAGTATCAAACATCCGCATTTTAGAAGCATAAACCAGGATGGCTAACCTTTTGTTTCAAGTATTGTTTCTCTTGCAGGTAGAGAGAGCCCTTGCTCAGGTGAATTAATAAACATTCGAAGTCTCGAAGTGTCAGCTTTGGCACTACTCCCCACAGAGTCAGCAGGATAAGTTTCTCTTTGTCCCCAAGCAGAGGTACTTATTTCCCCGCCAGGGTTTCTTGTTGAAGTTTCTCTAGTCCGACCAGCGGATTGCTTCCTTCAAAGTTGTTGTTACGTCAGCATTAAAAGGTTTCGTGAACCAGAATTTCAGAGGCTACCGCCGGTTATTAGAGCAGGCATCCAATAGTTTGATTTCCAAATCTCCCCAGTAAAGTCAACCTCAAAGTTGCTGTAACGTCAGTGATAAGAAGTTGGCGGACCAATGGAAGGATGAGTCCTAACGTGGACGGGTTTATCGACAGGTTTTTGCGCTAAGAGAAGTGGGGGTCCTGACGTGGACATTTCCTCGGTTTGATGATATGTGTTAGTCCTAACGTGGACGGATTTGATTTCTTGGTATCGATTGAAGGTGGAGTCATGACGTGGACAAAGTTGGCTACTCTTTGTGTTGGTGTCCTGACGTGGACCATTTATTTCCAGCCGATAGCTTTATTCGTGATGGTGAAATGTGCGTCCTGACGAGGACAAGTTTGTAGTTCTTTGTGATGACAAGATGCGAGAGTCCTGACGTGGACAAATTTATCCCTCTTCGTGTTGTTGGCAAAGTGGGAGTCCTGACGTGGACAAAGTCTTATTTCCCCAGCAAGTCGAAGACGCGCGAGTCCTGACGTGGACAAATCAAGACGAAACGTGGGTCCTGACGTGGACAGGTATATTCCTTACGTGGAAAGAGAAATTGTTTCCTTACGTAGAGAAGTTAGTCCTGACGTGGACAGATCAAGATAAGTTGCATTCCTTACGTGGAAAGATGACATTCCTAACGTGGAAAGAAAGATTGATATAGTATTCCTAACGTGGAAAGATTAGAGTCCTTACGTGGACATATCAAGAGCATTCCTTACGTGGAAGAAAAATGGTTTCCTTACGTGGAAAGACGAGTTTATTCCTAACGTGGAAAGATTGAGTCCTTACGTGAACAGATCAAAGTTTGATTCCTAACGTGGAAAAAAGAAGTTGATTCCTTACGTGGAAAGAGAAATTGTTTCCTTACGTGGAGAAGTTAGTCCTGACGTGGACAGATCAAGATAAGTTGCATTCCTTACGTAGAAGGGTTTATTCCTAACGTGGATCGGGTTCCTTACGTGGAAAGAAGATGGATTCCTAACGTGGAAAGAATGGTTATTCCTTACGTGGAAAGGTGAGTCCTAACGTGGACAAGAATTTGCTCCTAACATGGACGATTTATTCCTGATGAAGTGCAGACAAATAATCCCCAGCACGGTCGCTACAAGATCAGTGGGTTGCCGTAACAGGCAGATTCGGCTGATAAATGTCGTTCCTCAAGCAGTGGCGCAGTTTATTTCTGCGGTTGGCAAATTTTTGGGTTCCTAGTATTCAACCGTCTCGTACCGCGAATGTCTGAAGGCTCCGGGCTCTTCACCCAATCGGGTCCAAGTCGCTTGAATAGGGGCAGCTGTTGCACCCTAAAATTTGCCCAACCTTATTCACTTGGTTTATGTTTCAATATCATTAGCATTTGCATATAGAGTCATGTACATAGTCTAACCATCTGCATAACATAAGCATAGCAAGTCATCCAACAGGGGACCAATCATTATTCTCATCTCTAGAGGCCTATCAAGAGGTTATTATCCTGATTCAATCTCATTCAAGTCATCAGAAAGAATTTGAAAGCTGGGAAGTTAATAGGTCAAGCATATGCATCCATCTCCTATCTGAGGGTACCTGGGGATCATCAAGGAAAGTATGAGTTGTGAATTGAAGGCATGGGGAGTATCTAGACATCTTGGAGGACTTAGAAAGTCATTTGGAGAAGGAGACAAGTCATTGGTATGATCACAAGAATTACAGTTGAAGACAGTCAACTAGGATTTCATCTGGGTCAACCCTGGGTCAACTCTAGGTCAATTGATTGATTGAAAGGCATTGAGGGCTATTGGAGAGATGTGGGGTTCATCATTTGACATATAGAGAAGGATATGTTGTTATGCTAAGAAGAAATCAAGAGAAATCAAGGAGAAGAGGAGTTTCTAAATTAGGGTTTCTGTGTAAAATCCCCTAGTTTAGGTCAAATTTCCAAGCAAGATAAGTCAAAATGCAAGCTTCAAATGGATCCTTGGCCAACATGAAACTTGTAGAGGATCTCAAGACCTTTACTTTGAGTGGTGGAAGACATCAAGGAGATTTATAGAACTCAAGTTATGGTCCTTGCAAGTTACAGGTTATCTGAGGTATCTGAACTTTTGTCTGTGAAAGTGACTTGACTTCCAAGCTATTTGTACCCCTCAAGGAGATTTCAAATGAATTTCTGGTAAACATAAGAGTTGTTCCTTATTGTCTTAGCTTTCTAGAATGGTATGGTATGCCTTCATATGATTTGTGGAACTCTACTTATGGTCTTGGCAAGAAAAGGGTATTTTGGTCATTTGAGGATTACAGGTCATTCTTAGCCTATGCCTAAAACTCATACGAGGAAGCTTCAAATGAAAAACTTCCCAACATCAAAGTTGCTCAAAATTCCATTTTAATTCTATAAAAGAAGTCATGAAAGTTTGGAAATGTATGGAATGAGACTTGACCAAAGTTGGTGAAAAATGACCTAAAAAAGGCATATAAGTTGAAAAAGTTGAAATAAAAAAATTGGTTTGAGGGATCTACAAGTCCAATATGGGTCATCCAATATACCAAATTGATTCCCAACATCATTTTAGAGACATTGGTTCAGCCACATTTTTGAGTTTAGGCTTAAAAATTGGACTTCCTTTCTAAATGTGTTTCTTGCATCATAAGGCAACATGGTAAAACTTAACACAAGGCAAGGAAAAGCTTGGTTTTTCATACATACACTCCTAATATCTCATGAAAGGAGATTTTAACACAAGTTTACAAAGGGGCAAGCATGAGATAAGAGATCTTCAACATACCATCAAATGATAAGTTCATGAAATTTCCACAAGTTTCTAGATCCCTCTAGGACCAATCTAGAAGCTTCTCATTCTGTTAATCATCATCTATATAAGGAAATGAAGCCATTTGTGCATTGGTTGGTGATTCTTTGAGCTTGCAAACCCTACTTTGATTCCTTCACTCCCATTTGCATTTTCTTTCCAAACTCCATTGAAACTTCATCAATCATCTTAATTTCTGTTATCATCATCATCCACCACCATCATAGAGTAATTGGCAAAGAAAATTGAGAGGAACTCGTGGCTGGTTTGTGTGATCCAAGTTTTCACTCCAAGTTGCATGAAGAAGTGGATAAGGTGATTCAAGAAGTTTGAGCCCCAACCATTGCAAACAGAAGAGTCAGCATTCATTGAAGATCAGTTAGAGCAAGTGGCAAGAGCTGGAAAGGGAGACAACCACCATTACCATCATCATTTGGTAAGCTTGCATGATCATTCGAATACCAGTATTTATGTATGATTAGGGTTTGTTGTTAGGTTAAACTTGATAGAGACCAATTAGGGATGCTTTGTAAGTAGTTTGAAGGCCTTTCATGGAGGTTCAGAATATGTGCACAATTCTTTCAAGATCAAGATCATGTTGATTAGTGAGTTTAAATACATATGAACTAGTTTAGAGAACTCAGTGTAACATAATGAACAAGAAGATACCATTAGAAGTTCGAATTGTTAAGGTTGCAGATGGTGTAAATATGTTGTACCCAAGCTTTGTCGCTTTCGGTTTGAAGGTTAGAGGAGGTTTCAGTTGACACTAACCCCATGGCTGTATAGAGGGTGAGGAGGGGAGTTCTTTTGGTCTTTGGATCGTGTTATTTCATGGAGTGAGTAGAGAGAACGAGGAGGTGGAAATATCACGCGTGAAAGCTGGTTTGGGAGGAAACCCTAGCTGGAGGTTGAAGACAACCTCCCAGCCGTCCGATTGTCCCCAATTGTTGACTCTTTCGTCTAATCACACGGCCAGGATTCAATTCAGAAACGGAGGGAAATCAAAATGTGAAACGATGGGTTTCACTAATTGCATCAGCGTGGGCTTAAGTTCAGATGACTATCCCCACCCCCCAATTGATGAGCCCAATGGAATACACATGTTTTTACTGCTATTTGCACCGAAGGTTTCTTCTTTTTCTGGTGATTTCCATTTGAATTTTTGCTGAAGCGCATGGGCCTTACGCCTTGTTCTATTCGCACCCCATCTTCTGGCCCACCTGGATATTATAACTAGAGCGCCACTGCTATTCTCACCTCCTCCTTCTATTTCTTTATATTTCAATTTTTAATTTCTTTTCATTTTCATGCATTTTCAAAAAATCATATCAAATTGAAAAAACATTATTTTCTGATGATTCTTTTTGCATTAATTTCTTAAAAATGTCTTGAAAATTATAAAAAATAAAAATTGCATTTTATTTTTTATTTGATATTTTTCCCATATTTTCCAAATAAATGCCTATTTTAGGTATTTCATTTCATACATGAATTTGTTGATTTTTGTTCTAACAGTTGCTTTAATATTTTTAACCCATTCTTTTTAGGTTGTTTAGTTTAGACATTCAACTTGTACATACAATTTAGTTACCATTTTTAGAAATTAATTTCAAGTGGTTAGTTTAGGTGTGAATAACATGAATAAAATTAGGGTTTTTAATCAATTTAGGTGAGATAGTTTAATTCTTTTAGGAAATTTTCATTTGATTTTTGGGGTGTGGACTATAGGGATTATGGGTATAGGATAGATCCCCTTAGAAATCACTAGGATTCCCCTACTGCTATTGGTATATTACTGTATTTGATTGACTGGTGTGGTGTGCCCTCTGGGGATTATTGATTTGTCTGTGTGGGTATTGGGATTGCTTGGGGATTGGGAGAGCTGAAGACTTGTGATGATGGAGCCATGGGAGATCCAGAGTTTGAAGACCAACTTCCAGAGTTGATGAGGAGGTTCCTGCTAGCAGCTGTTGAGGTGATTAGGGTTTAGGAGCTAGGCAGAGCTCTAGATTAGAAAGCTTGATTCTCAAACATGGAAGGTTTTGACTGCCTCCATTCCTCTCTGTGATACAGAGTCTCTCTAAGACACTCACCCCCTTCCTTTGGAAGGCTTGGTGCTACTGTCTAAGGGATAGAACTCTTGAGAGAAAATGTCTTATGTGTTAGTAGCAGTTGGTTTGCCACCCTTGGTAGTCAACTAATTGCTTAACACCCAGTTCACTCTTGTGATTGATCCCTCTGTTTGGAGGATAGGACTTGAAGAAAAGCCATTGTAGACTGAAGATTGATGACAAAGACCTTGCTTGAGGGCTGTGGAGATGGAGATTGATGCTTACTGAAGCTTGAAGATAGGTGTTGTTTCAGAGCTGCTGATTGCTGTTTATTTATTCTGCTGTAATTCATTTCTGATGTATTGATTGGTTTTCCTGGCTGTATTGTTTGCTGTTTACCCTGTTGGGTTGAAAGTGAATGCTGTTCACTTTTGCCTATTGTCTTCTAGGTTCGAGGTTGAGTGGGACTCCCTTGCCTCGCTTGTATTGCTGCATCCATGCATTTTACTGTTTTACTGTATATATCTGCTATTGTTTCTGTTCCTGTAAATTCCCTTAGGATCTCTGTTTCTCTCTGCGCAAGAGAGGAGCATGATAGACATTAGGTCTTAACCCATGCATGATAACATTAGGTTAGTTTGATTCCCTTTGCAACCGTAGGTTAGAGTTCTGTCTCTTCTTTCTCAAAACAAACAGAAAAACACCATAAATATTTCAAACACAATAAAAGACACTTCTTCCGTAAAAGAATGCGTGAACTCATCAAAACGTCATTTTTGTCCGCTGGGACTGTTAATCAGAAAAACCTTTTCAGAAGGAATAAAATCAATCAAGACAAACTTGTGTCGTACGTGGCCCGAACTACGTTTGCTCTGATCTTTCATGCCGTATGAAAGTACGTAGGCATAGGATGCGATATCCTAGCGAGCAACCTTCCCCTCCTTTCCAGTAGGTAGGCGAACTACGTCGACTCTGATTTCTCGTTCCAGACGGGAATACGTAGGCATAAAGTGCGATACTTTGCCGAGTCATTTTCTTTTCTTTTAACCCCAGACCTGTAGAATAGATAGAATAACAATCCCTACCAGAAAACAAGCGTGGATCCCGTCGAGTACGACGGACGTGAGGGGTGTTAATACCTTCCCCTTGCGTAACCGACTCCCGAACCCAGGTTTTGGTTGCGATGACCATACCTTTCCCATTTTTCGCGAGGTTTACTTCGAGCGTTTCCTTTCCCTCCGTTGGGATAAATAACGCACGGTGGCGACTCTTCTGTTCAGTCGACGCCGATTTTCGCAGTAGCGACACTAAGCTCCAGACTTTGGAACATAGACATTTCTCCTGTCATGTGTCGCGAGCATCCAGAGTCCAGGTACCATGGTTGGTGTCCTGACCTTGCTGCTAAGAACATCTGCAACATGAATTATTTTATTTTTAGGTACCCAGATCTTCTTGGGTCCTTTTGGGTTAGTTGTTCTGAAGGTTTGTCTAAACTTCTGTTTTTCAATATAAGGTTTATTCTGACTAGCCTTAGATTTAAACACATGAATATTCTTTTCAGAATGTGTGTGTTCAATATCATTCAAGTGACCAAATTTAAAGTGGGAATATAAAGGAGTTTTCTTGATAATTTTATCAACAGGTTTTGGATTTAAGTCCTTTCCATAGGAAGATTTATATCCAATTCCTTTTTTGTTATTCCTGCTAACTCCATAGATCATAGAAGCCATTTTGCTTCTGTCTATGCTTTTAGCAAGAAACTTCTGAAAGCTGTAATCATATTTTTCCAAAATATTTTTGCATTCAGATTCAGTTTCAGAATCAGAGTTTTGTTGAGCTAATTCAGAATCATTTTTCAATCTTAAGTTCTTTTCATTTAGCTCAGCTACTTCTGATTTGAGAATATTATTCTCAGATACAAGATTGCTTTGATGCTTCTTGTATTTGAGCTTAATATTGTTATAGCTCTTCAGAACTTCTGATAACACTTTGATAAGTTCTTCTTTAGTGAGTTTAGCCATTACCTCTTCAGCGTCAGAGTCAGATTCAGATCCTAAAGTTCCTTCCTCCTGATCTTCTATGTCTGCCATCAATGCTACATTGGCACATTCCTCTTCTGACTCAAATTCAGATTCAGATGTATCTGAATCATCCCAGGTGGCCATTAGAACCTTCTTCTTCTTATCAGATTTTCTTTTAGGCTTTTCTTTCAACAACTTTGGACAATCATTTTTGTAATGCCCAGGTTCTTTACATTCATAGCAGATAACCTCCTTTTTGCCAGATCTTCTGTGTCCAGAAGATTCTTTTCTTTGGTCAGGCTTCCTGGAGTTTCTGAACTTCTTTCCTTTATGCTTCCAGAATTTGTTTATTCTTCTAGACAGCATGGATAGTTCATCTTCATCTTCAGATGAGGATTCTTCAGAGCTTTCCTCTATTACCTGCAATGCTTTAGCAGATTTATTAGATTTTAAAGCAATTGATTTACCTTTCTTTTGAGGTTCATCTTCCTCAAGTTCAATTTCATGACTCCTTAGTGAACTGATTAGTTCCTCCAAGGAAATCTTGTTCAGATCTTTATCCATTTTCAGCGCAGTCACCATAGGTCTCCATCTGGTAGGTAAGCTTCTGATGATCTTTTTCACATGATCAGCAGTAGAGTATCCTTTATCCAGAACCTTTAGTCCAGCTGTAAGTATTTGAAATCTGGAGAACATAGCTTCAACAAATTCAGCTTCTTCCATCTTGAAAGCTTCATACTTCTGAATTAGAGCCAGAGCCTTTGTTTCCTTGACTTGAGAGTTTCCCTCATGAGTCATCTTTAAGGACTCAAACATGTCAAATGCAGTTTCTCTATTTGTGATCTTTTCATACTCAGAGTGAGATATTGCATTTAACAATATTGTTCTAGCCTTGTGGTGATTTCTAAATTCCTTCTTTTGGGCTTCTGCCATAGATTTTCTATCTACTTTCTTAACATTCCCATCAATGGGATGAACATATCCATCTATGACCAAATCCCATAAATCAGCATCATAACCAAGGAAAAAACTTTCAATCCTGTCTTTCCAATAATCAAATTTCTCCCCATCAAACATAGGGGGTTTAGTGCTGATTTTGTCCCTTTCTTCATATTTGTTGTTAATGTTAGACATTGAATTATCAGCCATAGTAACAACCAAATATATATCAAAGTTTTTCTTACTGTATCTTTTCTGTCACTGTGAAGTGGTAGCACACATAGAACCGGAGCTCTGATGCCAACTGAAGGTGAGAAAATACTTAGAAGGGGGGTTGAATAAGTATGAAGATAAAAACTTAGAAATAAAAAGTCAAGTATTTTTATCCTGGTTCGTTGAACTCAACTACTCCAGTCCACCCTTCCTAGAGTGATTTGCCTTTCTCAAACAAGGACTTAATCCACTATTTAATCAACTGATTACAATAGTAAGCACTAAGAACAACTGTTCAAAGTCTTCTCAAGAACTACTGATCCTAACTGGATCTTCTTAAGGTTTTCTTACACTCAAATGTAATAACAAATACAAGTGTTAAAATGCTTCTAATAAAGCTTTATCACAACTGTGATTTTTCACTTAAGATTAAGAAGAAAGAAACTAATTCTAGAAAGAATATATGAATTTGTATGAGAGCTTTGATATTGAATTCTTTTCAAGTAATACGTCAACTGAAGAAGATGAGTGGAGACTTGCTTTTATAGGCACAGTGGTCCAAGAGCTTTTCACGTTGAGAAGTGTGTACCAAAAGGTCTGAGCCTTTTTGTCTTCACATCAAGTGACCTTTCCTAGAAAAAGAAAGCACAGAGAAATCCTTTTTGTCTGTGTTCTTGTGTCTAGCATAAATAAGGAAAGAGTCGTTTGGATATTCCAACGGACATAATCTTTGAATTCTTCTTCAATAATTTTCAGCAAGAATCATCAGAGTCTAATTTGATCAGAGCCTTCTGATGTTGATCAGAGTTTTGTTGAATCAGAGTCTTTGCAGCAAGTGTGCTTTTAGCGTGTATAAGTTCAGAGCAGAGTTTTGAGTCAGATCCTCAGTACTGACAGCGTTAGTACTCTCAGAGTCTTCTGAAGTAACTTTGCTTGAAAACTCTTCATACAGAATTCTTCTTTGGTTCAGATGCTTCAGATTCTTCTGGAGCTTCTGCTTCAGATCCTTTTGGAGCTTCTGCTTCAGATCCTTCTGGAGGCTACGCTCAGGATCTTCTGATGGCAGCGTTCAGAATCTTCTAATGGGTGCATCTGACGCTTCAGAGCTTTGCATATTTCTTATGTTCAGCTCTGATTTTCTTCTGGAGTGATATTTACTTTAATATCTGCAGCAAGCATTCTTAAGCAAATTTTAGAGTATATAATTCTTAATTACAAAATTTCATAATAGTTATCATCAAAACATAGAGATATTATTAAGAACCAATCTGTGTTCTAACATCACCTACCAGGATCCAAGGCTCATTTTGCTGTGCATTAATCCTTTCAATATCATGCCACAATTCCCTCCCGCGCTGCAGCTGGTTATGTGCATAAATGGCTGTCAACCAAAATAGAAAATATCCATTAACATCCTTAACCTTACAATGAATCAACTGATATGTGCTTTCCACTAGTGCCATGTTTCTTCTATTCTCATCCCAATGGATCCATATTCTGCCACTATCATGGTTTGAGTAGTTATCTATACAGTTGCCTTCTAATCTCAGTTTCCGACGAATACAAATTGCATTCTTCGCCTTAACTCTTGTTTCGATTAAAACAGATATTGTAGGGGTTAGTTTTTAGAGACGAGAGCTGGTCTCTCTAACTTTGCTTGCTTTATTCAGCCCTATGATGTTCCAAGAGACAATCATGGGACATCGTATAGGAACACCGAGGTTGGACTATCCCCGAGTGTTGCATAAAGGTTCCCGTCATTCTTCGTTGGCTTCTTGTTTTTTGGAATTGTACCAGTATCAATACCATTGGCCTTAAATTTGTCTTTCCTCCTCACCTCTGTTCACGCCATATCTTCATCTATTTCTATTTGTTTGTTGTTCGTCATTCATACAATTGTTCCAGATTTAGTATGTTCATGTCCTGTTACTTTTTGTGTTGGTGTCTTCAAGGTCTCCACTTCCTTATCAGCCACCCTATCATCCTGGTGCTTCTTCTCTTTAGGGTTCCACTGCATGGTTGGGTTCCTTAGTTGCTTCTCTTCACATTTATGCCCAATCCTCTGGCATTTTGTGCAGTATGGAGGCCTCCATTCATATTCTACCTGTTGTTGCATCTTCTCTCCTTTCTCATCCGTTATAGTGATTTCAGCAATGCGTTCTTATGTAACATCAACTTCTACTAGAACTCTAGCATACGAGATACGGTATTTGTTCGTGGTGCATTCATCAGTCATCAACGGGGTGCCCAGCATACTCGCCATCTTCCCTAAATTTTTTGCTCCCCATAGGTGCAACGGCAGTTGAGGAAGTTGAATCCATACCGGGATTGTACGTAACATATCATTCTTCAAATTGAAGTTTGGTTTCCATTCAGCTAACAGCATCGGCATATTGCGTATGGTGTAAGGCCCTTTCATGAGTACATCATCCCTCTCCTTGTGTGAATGAAATCTCAATACAAAATATCCTTCGTTGTTGTAATACATGTCAGGCAACTTAACGAAATTCCATTGTTTTAGCATGAATTGTTTGACCGTGTTCATACTTAAATCACCTCCCACTACATACATGATCAATGTTGTCTCCCAGAATTTCACCTCTGTTACAGTGTCTGCTTCTTCAATACGTACCTCTGCAATACCATTGACAATCGTTGGTGCAATGAATTCCAGTGTTAACCCGTTCCCAGGATTCCGATTTCCACTTATAACATCTACCCATAGTCTTCTAGGTTCTGTTGCCCCTTTTGGTGAAATTAGGGTTCTAGATTTGCTGCTTTCCTGTTCTTCCACAATCTCCTTTGTTGGCTCTTCTCCTCCATGTTGTTGTGTTTTGCTTGCATTCACGTTGGTTTCAGATGGTATGTCATCATCATTATTGCTGATGGCTGATGACGGTGTCGACACCACCTTTGGTGGTCGTCCTCGCCTCCCCATTTGTTGTTCAAACCATTATTTTTTGGAAATTGCAATTGACAACACTAACATAAATTTGAATTAATGACAATTTAATTTGTAAAAATTTGACAGGTTGTTCTTACAGGTTGGAAATTTTCGGGGGCTAGCAACTTAAAAAACCAATTTTGAGGCTGATCAATTCAGCTTGACCCCGTTGGTATTTTGACTTTGGTATTTGAGTTTTTAAGTGTTTTTCTAAGTGTTTGTTACTATAGGATGTCATTTACTAATATGTAGTTTGTTAGTTCAGCTATTAGTTTTCTTATGTGTTAATGTATGAATCAGATTGATCAACTTTATATATAAGTAAGCCACTTCATCTTCACCCTTTACAATTACTTGGAGTGGTGGTCTAAGTCTCTTTCAATTATTTCTTTTAATATTTCTACACCAATCATTTGTTAAATTTATGAAAGCTAAATGCAATTGACACTACCAATATGTTTTTCCTTTCAGAGATACGATCAATTTGCGTGTACCGTGTTATAGCTTCACTTTTATTGTGATCCTCTCTGTGGTTGCCAGTTTGAACCATCTTAAACTAGGAAAGCAGATTTTTGGTGCTGCTATGAGTTTGAACCATCTGCCTATGATGTAAGAACCCTTCTTCTATCCATTCAAATGCTTGGTGTAACTCCTACGATTCTTGTCCTAACACATGCTTGGTGCAAACCAAATGCAAGTATCATTCAACCTAACCTATCATGCTATTGAATTTTACGAATTAACTCAGATAGCATGACATGTCTTTAATTCTTTGCTGTTATTATATTTGTCACAGCAACTAGGAAGCCAACATTGTCCAATGCTTGGAATGGAAGTAAATTACTCTTCAATTTGGATGATGAACAAGTTCAAGAATACAAATCTTAGTAATTGACCTATCACGTAGCCTTCTAATCAATCAAACCAATTGCATATTCGTAGCTATGATTCTAATGATTATGGTTTTTCAATTTTAGGTTAGGCTCTTACCAATCCTCTCAAGTTTCTTCTCAAAATTATGAGTATGATAAATTTTGGACCAACACTCGAGAATTCAAGTCCCTTTGTGAAACCATTGGAAAACATCAGGTTTACACCACAATATTTCAACTTTTCTTATTTTCCTTAAATGAAGCTACATAACTGGTTTTCCATTAGCATCTTTGTATTACAGGAATATTTCTGCACAACTAATGGAACGACAATGTGGTTCAGAAGCACACCATCTACCTGGTACTACAGTTGTTGCTCGCGTTGCAATCGTTCAAACAAGGACCATTCACTCCCTTTTCAATGTGATTGTAATGGTCTCAATGTCGTCTAAGTAACGAAGTACAAAATTGAGATCGAAGTTCATCATGATGGACATGTTTGCTCCTTCATGTTTTGGGACAAAGAATGCATCCCAATTGTTGGCATTGTTGTTGCCAAGTTGCGAGGCATAATGAAAGAGGTAACTATCTTTTGTATACCCTCATTAAACCTTATCTGTGCACCATATTACTCATCATCTATCTTTTTCCCAATTTATACTGTTAGATACTTTGATGTGCAAAGGATTGGCATTTACGTATTTCTTGTGTAGGATGGGGAAGATCACCCTCAAATATTCCCTATCCACCTTAATTGTCTACTGAAAAAGAAGCTGGCGTTTCGTGTGAAGTATACTACCTTCTACAAACAATGCTCGATTGCCATGCTTAATAGGGATGAACACATGTACAACATGATCAATGAATATATGAACCCAAATGAGGTAACTCATACACTCTACGTACAAATACTTATGGAAATGCTGTCATGAGTAGCTGAGTTAATGTTAATAATTTGATTTGAATATAGCACACTTGAAATGTGGCTCTCTTGGAAACTCCTGCTACAAATCCAACATCTCAAAATAGGCATAATTTGGTAACCTATTTTTATGTTATCTGGCTCTATTCATTGCTATTCACAATTACATCGACATTTCACATTTTTATTATATATCCTGTTTGAACAGAGCCCAACTACTGAGGTAACTGTCTGAAACAAGCTCTACGAATACACCATATAACAGGGATGTTACCGCCATAACATATGATGATCCATGAAGACAGATTGATATGAATGAGTCATTTGGAATATCTTTTATGGTCGTTACCTACTTATTTTGTCTATCAATTTTTTTTGTAATGATCCTTAACTTAGAGAACCTCTATTGTGTTTTAAGATAACATTTCCCTACTATGTTTTGTTATTGTTTAAGCTTTCAAAACAAAAATTTACATTTATCCACAACTGCAACTTATGGTTATTATGAACAAATATCCTAAAAAAAGTCAATCTTGAACATTCACACCATTTGACATGCTTTCAGTTTTTGTGGGAGCTTTTGCTATCAACAAACTTAATGCATGACACCACATTGTAAAAAACTTCCTGCATCACATGGTTAATGCATCAAGCAACAATTAAGGATTTCACATTTGTTAACATGCAGTAAAGGATTTCAATTTAACAGTACATATTATGGTTACTGCATCACATGTTTAAGAAAAAAAGTGTAACAGTAACAATAATAATTCCCTACTGCATCACATGCTATTAAACACCCTTAATTACTCTTATTCAACAAGGATATAATGAGTGTTTGGAACCGCAATGCTTTTGATAAATAGGCTGGCATCATCATTTAAATTTGTGCATTTTCACGTACATGCTCATGTACTAAAAATGTATATTCATGTATGTTCGTAATAACATTCATGGTTTCTCATGCTGGATATGATGACTTTGAGATATTCAATTAAGCGTTACTTAAAACTTCCTCACAACTATGTTATGTGTTGCACCCCAAAATTTGACCAACATTTCTTTACCTAACTTGTGTTTCATTTCATTCACATTAGCATTATCATTTGCATTTCATTGACATGTATGCAGGAGATCAAGAGGTATGAGTACCAATCAAGATCTACACAAGAGTTTAAAGCTATCCAAGAAGGTTATTCAAGTGTTCAAGGGTTGATATCCTTGTCAGAGAAGTGAAAAGATCTTCAGAGAGAGTGGTTGAAACCAAGGTTGTGTGCCTCCTAACTTGAGAGTTGTGGGAAGACCTCAGATGATTCTGAAGCCAATAATGTGGACTTGAAGCCTTTAGAGATCTCATGAGATATCTTGAAAGCCATCATGAGGCCTAGATAGGTCATTGTGCAAGACTAAGAAGCCTTAGCCATGAGTGGTGTAATCAGGGTTTAACTGGGTCAACCCTAGGTCAACTGATGATTTGGAGAGGGTTGAGACCTAATTCAAAGGCCATGTGATCATGGATTGATGCATTGAGATGTTCTAAGTATGATTCCAAGGTTAACTCATCATGATTGAAGAGTTTGAGAAGTTTCAAGCTAGGGTTTCTAAGGCTTGACAGTGTAAAATCCCCTAGTTTGACCCCTATCTTCAAGGCAATTTAGCTCAAGATGTGATTGTCATCTCATCTTACCCCCAACATGAATGTTGTAGAGCTTGTTCTTAGCTTTAATTTTAGTACTAGAATTCCTTGATAGGATTTGTAGAACTCAAGTTATGACTTTGACAAGTTACAGGTCATTTGAGGTATGTGAATCTGGGGCCTTGAAAGTCACCCAGCTTGCATCCAACTTTTTCCCAAGAAGGATGATTCCTATGAACTTTTGGTCAACATGAATGTTGTTCCTTATCTTCTTAGATTTCTAGAGAGTACTAGAAGTCCTTGATAGGATTTGTAGAACTCAGCTTATGGCTTTGACAAGTCAAGGGCATTTTGGTCATTTGGAGATTACAGGTCATTTCAACCATAAGGCCATAACTCCTATTTCCAAGCTTCAAATGGAAAAATCTTCAACATCAAACTTGTTCAAAATGATGTTTTAAGGCCTGTAAGGAGGTTATGAGATGTTGGAAAGGCTTGTAGCTCAAATTTGCAAAAATGACCTAAAATAAGGGCATAAGTTAAATAAACCAAAGTTGGAAATTGATATTTTCAACCTACACATCCAAACCATGGCATGTAATATATCATTTTGACTCTAGAAAACATTTTAAAAACATTGGTTTAGCCACATTTTTTATTTGAGGTCTAAATTGTGGACTTGCTTTGAAAGGCACTTACTTGCATATTAAGTAACACTTGCAAAACCCAAAATCAAGGCATGAGCAAGGCTTTTTGCAAGCTATACACCTCTAATATCTCACTAGGGGAGAAATTGAAAGTGAATGGGATGAATTCCAAGCTGTTTGCAAGGATTGTACATGTCATGATACATGATTGGAAATCTCATGACATGAGAAGTGGAAAATCTCATTGAAAGGATCTAGAGGATTCTAGATCATCCAAACTTCATCTATATAAGGAGTAGAGTGGATCCCTTGAAGAGGTTGGTGATCATTGAAGGATTGAGCTGAGTTTGAGATTGAAATTTCATAGCTTACAAGTGCAATCGGTTTCATCAAATTCTCCATTTTCTTTCCATTTTCTTGATTGATACTTCTTCCATGGATGTCAAGGAGTGATTCCAGATCATTTCCAAGAAGAATTGGTGGCTAGATCGTGTATGAGCAAGTGATTTTCAGCACCTGCAACTCACCATCGGGTTTCAAGATTCAAGCATTTTCCATTGGTTCTTTTGCATACAGAAGCAAGAGGAAGGTTCATTGATCGTGTCTGCAAGATTGTAGAGCTTGAAGTGAGGATTAGTGCATCTGTTCAACCAAGATTTTCAGGTTGGTACCTTTCTTCCTATAGCATGATTCAGGTATAATTAGGTTGAATTAAGGTGCTAGATTGATTGTAAAATGGTGTAGGATGGATTTCAGATAGTTAATTGAGGAATTAGAGACAAATTAGGTGAATCACCATTTTCGGTTGAGATTGGGATATGATGAATCCTGAGGTTTCAGAAGAAACTAAGGGTATGGTTGAGTTCGTGGCAAGATTTGGGATAAGATTCATGTTTTGACCTCTTGGATTGGAGGCCTCTAGAGAGAACTAGGGTTGAAGGGGATGACCGGAGCTCCACCGGTGGTGGCCAGAGCTGGGCGTGAAGCTCAGAGGTTTGAAAGGTTGAAGACGACCTCAGGACCATTGGATGAGGGTTTGACTTGGACTTTGAGACTGATCTAATGGCCACGTTTTAAAGCTGAGTGGTGAAGGATTTCTGAAGGAAACGCTGCGTTTCATTTATTCAGGCGTTTTGGGCTTAATGATTTAAGTGTTATTCACACCCCCCTGATGGCCCAACCCAAGATTTAAACTGTGTTTGGTTGCTATTTACACCGTGCGCTTAGTAATTTAATTGGATTTTCTTCTTTTTTTCATTTTATTCATGGTTTTTGTAAAAATCATAATTAATTGAAAATTTATCCAATTAAACCCATTCTTTTTGCATTTTACTCATGATTGAGTCTATTATTTTTTAGAGAAAAAATATTTTCATTTCATGTAATTTCTGATTTAATTGGAATTTTACATTTTAATTGATATTAAAATGATTATGTTTGATGCATATTTGTGTGGAATTTTGTATGATCTCATGGTGATAATTTTGAGCCTAACTTTTTGTGTGTAATTAGGTTAGACATGTATGATCCCATAGAATTTTTCTCACATTTTTGTGATGAAAATAGGTGTGCTTTCTAGATTGATATTTAGATGCTTCCTTTTAGGGTTTTAGGTTGGATACCTTAGAATGTAGAATTTAGTTCTAGGTCTAATTTGATGGTTTGATCTTTGAAATTAATGTGGTAGAGTCATGATTGATATAGGTTCCCATAGATATTTTTGTAGGATTTTACAATTAACTTTAGTATTTTAGTTAGGACTAACTTTAGTACTAGGTTTTAGGTGATCCTAACTTACTAACTCAACTAGTTTAACTTCTCTAGTCCCCTTAGATTAGGGTTTGTGCTTGGTTTTCCTTTGGTTGAGATTGAAGACAAGTTGAAGACAAGGTGAGGATGCTTGAAGTTGCTTGGAGCTTTGGATTTGTTGGTGCCTGAAGGTGTCTGATGAAAGATTAGGAGATAGGACATAGGGAGAGCCTTGTAGTTAGAATGATTTCTTTCACAAACATGGAAAGCATCTTGTGCTTCCATTCCTCCCCATGACTAAAAGTCCTTCTCAGATATTCACATCCCTCCTTTGGAAGGATGAGTGGCTTTATCTGGGAAGTAGAACTTTGAGGGAACCAGTCTCTCATAATGATGAACCCTTACAGGCTTCCTTTGGTTGTCAGTAAGCTTGTTTATCATTTCCACTCATCCTGTTAAATCAATTATCTTCTGGTTTGAGTATCTTGAGAGATATTGGGCTTGAGTTTGGAGACGAGAACTTCATTGAAGAGTGTGGAAGAGGATGATTCCTTGAGCATTGCCATTGCAGCTGAAGCTTGAAGAGCAAGAAGAGCAGGTTGATACTTGAAGATCCAATAAAAACTGAATGAAGAGCTGAGGCTTAAGGAATTGAAGGATGAAGTTGGCACTCCCATATGATTGAAGACTACTCTAAGAAGCTGAAGCTTGTAAGAGAGAAGACCAAGTTGAGACTGGTAGAGCAAAGAGAGCTGAAGCTTGAAGACTAAGTTGATACTTATGAAGAGGATTCAATTGAGATTGAGTGTAGAGCTAAGGCTTGAAGAAGAAGGACAAGTTGACATTTGTACATTGGTGCTTGGAGATCCTGAAGGAATCAAGTTGATACTTGTGGGTAAGAATGAAGCCTGAAGGTAGAATTGACTGAGGAGCTGAAGCTTGAAGAAGAAAGGACAAGTTGATACTTGTGTTTGATGGATTGAAACCCTGGAAACAAATTGATATTTGTCATGAAAGATGATAGCCTTGAGAGGTGGTTGAAGTCTGAAGATTGAGTTGCTGTCAGAAGAGCTGAGGCTTGGAGTTAAGAGAGTTGTTGATCAGCTTTCTTGTCTGTTTTCTTTTCTGTATTGCTGATGTGCCCTGTTTGACTTGCTTGATGCATTAGAATAAGTCCATGATTAGACTGACTTTAATCTAGGAGCATGATTGCACTAGAGGTTGAGTTGCTCCCTCTGCTTGTATTGTTAATGTATGGCTTTGCTTGCGGGTATTCGGTAGAGCCCTGCTCCCTTGCCCATGTGGGTTATTCTGCTTGATAGCATGTTTTACTCTTACTGTATGATTGCAGTTTACTGTATTTTGCTTGACAGCACTATGTTATTTCTTCTGTATGATTACTGTTATTCATTCTGGCTTGAGGTTGAGATGAGCTTGTGGAGGCTGCTGCCCCACACACATTTCCTCCCTCACTTGCATTGCATGAATTTTACAGTCATTTACTGTTTACTGTCTAGCTGATGCTTTATCTGTTTCTGCGTATCATTGACATGATCCCTTAGGAATCTCACTCCCTTTGATAAGGAAGTGATGATAGAACTTTAGGTTGAAACCTATGCATGATAATTTCTAGGAGTTCCCTGTTTCAAACCTCAACTATAGGATGAATCCTTGGCATGACAACAATAGGACTTGATAGTCTCCCTTTAGTTGAGCCTGCTCTCTTCTCATCTCAAAACAACTTAAGATACAGTAATCATGAATGATTTCTTTCGTACGTTACGAGCCTTAAGTTATCTGAGAAAGGATTGTTGGAGAGTTTCTTTTCAACAGTCTGGATGTTTAGTATGGCACCCTTTGGGTGACATGCGACGCATTCACTCTCAGGTCATAGTCTTTAGTGCGATTGAAATTGCAAACACAATAAAAAAACACTTCTTCCGTAAAAGACAGAAAACAAACTTCAAACCTTTTTGCCCCGTGGGCCCATAATTCAAAGGAAACTTTTCTAAAGAAAAGAGTTTCGTTAAACTTCAGCGCCAACGCAAAGAGGCTTTGTCCCTAACTGTTGGAACTGCTATTTAACCCTACTCGATAAAACAGATGAATCTGAATCCCCGTAATCCGTAGTGTCCTGAACTACGTAAGCTCTGATCTCTCATACCGGTTGAGAGTACGTAGGCACAATACTGATGTATTGGCGAGCCACCTTCCCCGTAACCAGTAGTAAGTCGAACTATGTTGACTCTGATTTCTCATTCTCTGATGAGAACACGTAGGCATAAAGCGCGACGCTTTTCCGAGTCATTTTCTTTTCTTTTAAGACCAGCCTTGATAGGTAGATAGATAAACCAACTCGTCCTGTAAGCACAACAAGCGTGGATCCCGTCGATTACGACGAACGTGAGGGGTGTTAATACCTTCCCCTTGCGTAACCGACTCCCGAACCCAGAGAACGGTTGCGATGACCTTGTCTTATACCTTTTTCGTCAGGTTTTTCCGATCGTTTCCTTTCCCATTCTGAGGGATAAATAACGAAAGGTGGCGACTCTTCTGTTTTGCCGGCACCTTATTTTCGCGGTAGCGACAACTGGCGACTCTGTTGGGGACTTGATAGTTTCCTGGGATCCAACGTCCCGTATGCGAGTCAGTTTGGGGATCCGACGTCCCCTGCGAGAGTCAATCCTAGCGCTTGTATGATTACTTGTTGGGTTGTGTTTATTTATCGCATTTTATTTCCCGCACTTTATTTTCAGTATGATATGATTATCTGTGCTGTTGTGGGAGGGGCATTCTGATGAGTGAGAAGCCAGACCCAGGCTTGAGTGAACATAGCATTAGTTGTGGAAATTAGTAGGCGCGTGCTTGCTTGGCAGGCACTAGTGTCTCATGAAATCCACGCTCAGACGAGGCTCTCTCGGTTGGCTTCTTTTTCAACCCTTTGGGTTGAGGGGGTTGTTGGTTTGGAGGATTGTCGACTCTGGGGACCGATCATTTGTGATTCAGCCGAGTGAGGCCGCTTCATGAGCTGGTGATGCCACACCTTCTGGGTATCGTATCACCCCTCTTGAATGTCTGTGACGCTGATGAACGCATAGGATGCCAAACTTGAGTCAGTTTAGGTCCATACCTATGAGCAGGGTTGGGTTTATTGCAGGAAGCTTTGACCTTCAGACTACCCAGTTTTCTTGACAGTGAATCAGTTTTGGGTTGGGATCAGAGGATCTCATCACTAGATGTGTATTTGTTCTTGACAGAACAGGTTTTTGATTGGGATCTGAGGATCTCATCAGCAGATGTATGGTTGTTCTTGACATAGCAGAGTTTTGATCCCGTATCAGGGGTCCTTATTATCAGATGTGTGTTCTTGACATAGCCGATTTTTTTGGTCCTGTATCAGAGGTCCTTATTATCAGACGTTTGTTCTTGACAGAGCAGATTTATGGTCCTATATGTGTGTGTTCTTGACAGAGCAAACTTGTGGTCGGATACCAGGGTTTTCTTCTTATCAGAGAAAGTGGTTGTTCTTGACAGAGCAGCATTATGGTTTTGTTGATACATAATCTCCACATCGCAGTTGCCTTGATCTCCTGCCGCATGATTGCATTTTACACTGCTTTGCATACTCATTTGCATTCCATTAACGTGTGTTTGTGTTGCAGGTACCGTTTCCCCCGATTCAGGATTTCTTGCCTCCTATTGTATTGTTATGGGTTCTCTGAGGAAGACCGTGGCTTACAAGCTCCCTGCCCCTGATGTGGTTCAGCTGACCGGTTTGATTGCTTTAGCAGATGATTCTGTGAGAGATGAGTTCAGAAAATCTTACGGAAAATTGTTCAGTTTGGTTCGTAAACCTTCAGCGTTCGAGTTGAATGGGTTGCACGCTCTGCTGCAGTTCTACGATCCTCTGTTGAGATGCTTTACTTTCCAGGACTTTGTTCTTGCACCCACGCTGGAGGAATATGTTGATTTGTTAGGTGTGCTTATCAAGAGGCAGATGCCTTTTGTTCATATGGATGATGAGCCTGATCTGGCTAGTCTAGCTCCTTCACTTCATCTGAATGCTTCCGAGTTGGTATTGTCTAGTTGGAACAAGGTTCCCGGTTTCTCCTTGCAGTTCTTAGTGGGTAAGGCTTAGCAGTGCGCCAAAGACGGATGTTGGGTCGTGTTCAATGCCATTCTCGCTCTGTGCATATATGGCATCATTATGTTCCCCAATATGCCCGACTTTGTAGACTTTGACGCGTTTCGCATCTTTGCTTCAGGGAATCCAGTCCCTACCTTGATAGGATATGTCTACCATTCCATCCACTACAAAAACAAGAACCGAAGGGGCAAGAATGTCTCGTGCTGTGTGCCCCTGCTTTATAAATGGCTTGATAGTCATCTGCCCAAGAGGGGTCCCTTTGTTTCGTCTGCAGCCACATCTGAGTGGTCTGAGCGTTTGATGAGTTTGTCAGCGGAGGATATTGACTGGTTTGACAGAGATAGGTTGGGTACCGAGATTATCTTCAGCTGCAGTGGGTTTCCAAACGTGCCTTTGATAGGCAGGAAGGGTTGTATAAACTGTAATCCATCTTTGCTGGTCCGACAGTTCGCTTATGCTTTGAGAGCTCCGCCGAAGGATGAAGAGGTGCATGAATCTCTGTACCTCACTGGTCTTCTAGAGGGGGATCTGTTATCTAAGCTTCAGTGCGCTTGGAATGGTATCAGTAAGAAGGGAAAACCATTGCTGGGGAGAAGTAATAATCAAGCCTACCCTCCGTATGTGACTTGGATCAGAGCCAGAGCAGATGCTATAGGGATGTCGTTTCTTCCTGCCAAGCCAAAAAGCCCTCCAGTGATTGAAGAGCCTACCACCATGCCTATTCAGCAACATAATCAGGTGTTAGCTGAGAGAGATGAATTGAAGAGGGAAAATGAAGAACTGGAGAAGGAATTGGTTCAACTCAGAAGCGAGAGAAACGAAGCCGTTCATTCCTTCAAGAGGCAGACAGAGCTGGTGAACCAGCTGGGGACAGACTTGACTAAGCAGATAGCCGAGCGTGAGCGCATGGGTCGAGACTTCAAAGTTGTCAACGATGTACTGGCCACGAAGAAGCAGCACTTGGACGAAGCGTATCGGAGGATATCCAAGTTCAATCAGCACTGGAAGGCTTCCTTAGCCAACAGGAAAGAGCGGGAGGATAAGATGATGCAACAGATCTCCAAGCTGAAAGCCCAGGTGAAGGCCAGTGAGAAGAGGTTTGATGAAGAAACCGCTCGCAGATACGCCGCCGAAGGCCAGCTCAACAGAGCTCTCGCTAACCTGAAGGAGTGCAAACTGACGTTTGAGTCCAAGAAACGGAAATTAGAGGATTGTTTCGGCGAAGGAGCATGGAAAGATTCGGTCGAAGGTCTTCAATACACCATTATGCAGACGGAGCTACTCGTCGAGGGGTTACTCACTCGTTCTGATCATCCAGAAACGAAGGGGTTGTTAGGAGAGTTTCGCGCCCGTGGCCGTACTTGACTATATTTTCATTCCTTTTGTTTTGATCATTGTTATAGGCTGACCATCACCAGGCTTGTTGGTCGAGGTCATGCTATTGATTCATCTTGTACTCACTGATGTCGTGTACTGCCTTGATGGGCTTTCTTTATATATGAGATGTTATTTCCATGACTGGATTCGGACTTCTTATTATCAGCACTGGCACTCAGGCACTAGGATCGGGGGAGATCTCCCTAACGCACAGACACACGTTTTCATTTGCATGAAGCATTCGCATAACGAGCACTTTGTCGTTTTTCCTAACCCTTTTGTGTTTTCAGGTTGTTTCAGGTTGTTCCAGGATTGATCAGAGACCTATTCACCGCTATCCGACCAGAGCAAATCAAACCAGAATCATGGAGCAAGTGCAAACTGATGTTCAGGAACTCCGCGAAAGAATGGACCGTTTCATGGAACTCATGCAAGCGGTCGCCAATGGCCAGGATCAGCTCAGAACCTTGGTTCAGCCTCTGATTTCAAGGGTCGATAGCAATGGCGTACTCCATGGTGGGACTGTGCCTACCCCTCCACCAGTTGAAACTCCGCAGAATGGCGTCCCCGTGACTGGGGGAAATGGCAGTGCCAACAGCAATGTGATAGCTAACATGGGACTCAATGGTAATACGACGGGCGTCGGTAATGGGAGTCTGGAAGCTAACGTCAATGTTGGGCTGGGCAACGGCAACGCAGGTGTTGGGAATCTGTATGGGCCTCAACCGTGGTTAGAAGACCGCCAAGACAATGTGTTCTCTCAGAGAGGTGCTGAAGGTGAGCTGACTGCTGAAGCACGTCTAAGGTTCAAGGCACTCGAGGATAAAATGAGAAATATCGAGAACCAGAACACCCTGGGCGTTGATATGTCCAAGTTGGGACTGATTGCTAATTTCAAGGTGCCTCCCAAGTTCAAGGTACCTGACTTTGAAAAGTACAAGGGCACCACTTGCCCTCGCATCCACCTGAGATCATATTACAGAAAAATGTCCGCTCATTCTGAGGACGAGAAGTTGCTGATGCACTTCTTTCAGGACAGTCTGTCTGGACCCTCCCTCGAATGGTACATGAGTCTGGAGCCTACCAGTGTGCGCACGTGGAAGGACCTTGCTGAAGCATTCGTGCACCACTACCAATATAACAGTGACTTGGCCCCGAACCGAGTCCAACTGCATAATCTGTCGCAAAGGAACAACGAAGGGTTTAAGGAATACGCCCAGCGGTGGCGTGAGTTGGCAGCCAGGGTTCAACCGCCGATGGTTGAACGTGAGCTTGTGCAGATGTTCGTGGCCACCCTCCCAGGGGTTTACTATGAGAATTTAGTCAGCGGCATGTCCGGAACCTTCTCAGATCTCATTATCACGGGGGAGCACATTGAAAATGGGATCAAACTCGGGAAAATTCAAGGTGAGTCATCCTCAGCTGGAGGAGGCGAAAAGAAACCTTATGGTGGCAAAAGACGGGAAGGAGAAACGAGCGTTGTGTCCAACGCTCGAAGGAAGGGTAAAGGTCCTCACCAACAGGTGGCCAGTATAACTATCCCGGCAGTTCAACAGCCACAGCAGCAGCAGCAGCAACCGAATCAACAAGGGTACAGAAAGTATCAGAATTGGGCACCTCTGTCGAGTCGTCACCTCGAGACACCGCCCATGTCGTACGTGCAACTATTGCAGACTTTGCTTCAGCTACAGTTGATCCAGAAGAGAACCTTGGCTCCCTTGACAGGGGCACCTCCGCCAGGTTATGACGCGAATGCAACTTGTGAGTTTCACTCAGGGGCACCAGGCCACACAATAGAAAACTGCAAAGCCTTCAAGCATAAGGTGCAGGACATGGTGGACGCTAAGATCATCAACTTCTCAGATAATGTGCCAAATGTCACGAAGAACCCTATGCCGAATCATAGGGGAGGTGGAGTAAACGCCATTATCGAAGACGAGAACTTAGATGTGTTGACTGACATCAGAGATCTGAAGACGCCGCTTAGCTTCGTTAAAGCTAAGCTGATGAAAAGAGGTTTCTTTCCAGTTTGCGGAGAGCTGTGTATGGGCTGTGCGACTAGTCCTGATGGATGTGAACAGTTGGTAGAAGGAATTCAAAGTCTGATGACTGAAGGGATTTTACAGTTTAGCCGGAGGGCCGAAAGTGGATCGGGAGAGGTAGTGCTGAAGCAAGATGATGAGGTTGCCACCATCACCATCCCTCGCCAGACGATAACTATTTCTGCACCCAGACCGCCTACGATTACCATCACCAAAGCTGGGCCGATACCGTTTGAAAGCACTAATGTTGTCCCATGGCATTACGGGGCTGAAGTCTACTGCAACGGACAGAAGTTGGAGCTAGAACCGTTTGGGTTGTTTGTGGAGAACCTTGCGGGAATCAGTGGTATTACTCGCAGCGGAAGAGTGTTTGCACCACCTGAGGTCGTGGTGGACAAAGCGGACAGAGCTGATGCAACTGATAAAGGTAAAAGTAAATTCGTTGAAGAGATCCCCCGTGGGGTAGAAAAAGACTTACTTGTTAAAGATGCCGAGGAGTTTATGCGGTTGATTAAAAAGAGTGACTACAAGATTGTGGATCATCTCCATCAGACGCCCTCGAAGATTTCCATTCTGAACTTATTGCTGTGTTCTGAAGCACACCGCAATGCGCTGCTGAAGGTGTTGAACGCCGCATATGTACCGCAGGAAATATCGGTGAACCAGCTAGAAGAGGTCGTAGCCCACGTGAATGCTGGAAATGGGTTAGGTTTCACTGACCTAGAGCTGACGCCGAAAGGGAGGAACCACAATAGCGCCCTGCACATCTCGATAGAGTGTAGGGGAACGATTATGTCGCACGTGTTGGTGGACACGGGTTCGTCACTCAATGTTCTTCCGAAGAAGGCATTAATGAAGTTAGATACTCGTGGAGTGATTTGCACACCCAGTGATCTGGTTGTGAAAGCGTTCGATGGAACCAAACGCCATGTTTTCGGGGAGGTGACCCTGCCAATCCAAGTTGGTCCGGATACATTCGACGCAGTTTTTTACATTATGGACATCATGCCTGCCTACAGCTGTCTCTTAGGCCGGCCATGGATCCATTCGGCGGGTGCCGTGACCTCCACGTTGCACCAGAAACTCAAGTACACTGTCGGAGGTAGCATCGTGACCGTATGTGGCGAGGAAGACATAATGGTGAGCCATTTGTCGTCCTTCAAGTACGTTGAGATGGATGGGGAAATCCACGAGACCCTATGCCAAGCGTTCGAAGCTGTTAAAGTGAAGGACATAGCTCCTGTAGTCGTTGAAAAGCCAGAGATGACTCTCTCTTCATTCAAGGAAGCTCGGGCCGTTGTCCAAGCCGGATCTACCCCAGACTGGGGGCGAATTTTGGAGATACCTAACAAGCAAGACAAGTTTGGGTTGGGATACTCTCCTGGAGCTGAAGCTTCTTCTTCTAGCAGTGCGTCTCGAGGTAAAGGGCCGATCCAGTTTACCAGTGGCGGGGTGATATTTGAAAGCGTCAACGCGGTGTCTGAAGACAGCGGAGATAGCGACTGTGACCTCGACTCTTGGATCCAGCCAAGCAAGCCAGGCGAGGGCCTTACCAACTGGTCCGTCAAGGATATCATCCAGATGACAAGCGAAGAGTAATGATTTACTTTTTCCAATCATTGTACAACCCTATGTCCTACCCGGGGCATAGTGGTTTTATTGTTAGGGCCTTGTTGGATTATGTACATGCATTTTATCAATAAATCAAAAGTCGTTTTCTTCGTATTCAAATATTGTGATCTCTGTTATTCCTGTTTTATATTTGTTTTGAAAAACAATAAAATGGCAATGGGGTTTGTGCTAACCTGCATATCCTCGTTTTAAGCTTAACCCTTGTTATTGCAGGATCCACATAGCAGATGACATCGACTCTGGACCTTCTACGGCTCACTTCGACTTCGATTGCCCAATCTATCAAGCCGAAGAAGAGATTGATGAAGACGAAGACCTTCCTGAAGAGTTGGCCCGCTTGTTGAAACAAGAAGAGAAAGTTATTTTGCCTCATGAAGAGGAGATCGAGATTGTGAATCTGGGTTCTGAAGAACTCGTCAGAAACGTCAGGATAGGGGCTGCATTGCAGAGTGATGTCAAGCAAAGGCTGGTCGAGATGCTAAGAGAGTATAGTGACGTCTTTGCTTGGTCATACAAAGATATGCCCGGACTTGACACGGACATCGTGGTCCACCACTTGTCGCTGCGAGAAGATTGTCCTCCCGTTAAGCAGAAGCTTAGGAGGACGCGACCAGATATGGCCGTCAAGATTAAAGAAGAAGTGCAGAAACAGCTTGATGCTGGCTTCTTAGCGGTCACTACTTACCCTCCGTGGGTCGCCAACATAGTGCCTGTACCGAAGAAGGATGGTAAGGTGCGAATGTGCGTCGATTATCGGGATTTGAATAGGGCAAGCCCTAAAGATGATTTCCCGCTGCCTCATATTGATGTGTTGGTCGACAATACAACCCAGTTCTCCGTGTTTTCGTTCATGGATGGCTTCTCCGGCTACAATCAGATCAAGATGGCGCCGGAGGACATGGAGAAAACTATGTTTATCACTCCCTGGGGAACATTTTGCTATAAGGTAATGCCTTTCGGTCTGAAGAACGCAGGGGCCACTTACCAACGAGCTATGGTAACTTTGTTTCATGACATGATTCATCATGAGATTGAAGTCTATGTTGATGACATGATTGCAAAGTCCCAAACGGAGGAGGGACATCTGGTCAATTTGCTGAAGCTCTTTGAGAGGCTTAGGAAGTTCAGGTTGAGGCTGAATCCTAACAAGTGTACTTTCGGAGTACGATCCGGAAAGTTACTGGGGTTTATCGTGAGCGAAAGAGGCATCGAGGTTGATCCTCCGAAGATTAAAGCGATACAAGAAATGCCAGTGCCAAAAACAGAAAAAGAAGTTTGTGGTTTCCTGGGCAGAGTAAACTACATCGCAAGGTTTATTTCTCAGCTCACGGCCACGTGTGAACTGATGTTCAAACTATTAAAGAAAGATCAAGCGATTATCTGGAACGAGGATTGCCAGAAGGCATTTGATAAGATAAAACAGTATTTGCACGAACCTCCAATCTTGATACCCCCAGTGGTTGGACGGCCTCTAATCATGTACTTGACAGTTCTTGAGAATAGTATGGGGTGTGTTCTCGGTCAGCACGACGAGACGGGCAGAAAGGAGCATGCCATTTACTACTTGAGTAAAAAGTTCACAGAATGTGAATCTCGTTACTCGATACTGGAGAAAACATGTTGTGCACTAGCCTGGGCTGCCAAATGTTTACGACAATACATGCTCAACCACACCACCATGCTAATTTCGAAGATGGATCCGATCAAGTACGTCTTCGAGAAGCAAGCACTTTCGGGCAGAATTGCCAGATGGCAAATGGTGTTGACGGAATATGACATTCAGTATGTTTCCCAGAAGGCCATTAAGGGCAGCGTATTGTCTGAGTACCTTGCCAAATAGCCGATCGAGGATTACCAGCCGATGAAATTTGAATTCCCTGATGAGGATATCATGTTTCTCAAAGCGAAAGATTGTGATGAGTCGTTGCCCGACGAGGGGCCAGATAGGAAATCCCAGTGAAAATTGATATTTGACGGGGCGGTTAACTCTTACGGAAGTGGCATTGGGGCAATCATCACGACTCTCCACGGATCCCATATCCCGTTCACTGCGAGACTGACGTTTCCAGTCACCAACAATGAAGCGGAGTACGAAGCATGCATCATGGGTCTAGAAGAGGCAATTGATTTGAGAATCAAGAACCTAGACGTATATGGTGACTCGGCGCTTGTGATCAACCAGATTAAAGGGGAGTGGGAGACTCGTCAATCGAATTTGGTGTCGTACATGAACTATGCCAGAAGGCTACTTCCGTTCTTTGATCGAGTGGAACTCCATCATGTACCCAGGGCTGAAAATCAGATGGCTGATGCCTTAGCCACGTTGGCTTTGATGTATAAAGTCAATTTTTAGAATGAAGCTCCAAGAATTGTCCTTTCTCGTCTTGACAGACCTGCATTCGTCTTTGCGATCGAGGAAGTCGCCGACGGCAAGCCATGGTTCCATGACATTCAGACTTTCCTTATGACTAGGGAGTATCCTGCGGGAGCGTCAACCCAGGATAAGAAGACTCTGAAGAGGCTGTCTGGAAATTTTTATCTCAATCCTGATGGAGTTTTGTACAAAAGAAACCACGATCTCGTGCTACTCAGATGTGTAGATGAGAAAGAAGCGAGTATGCTCATGGAAGAAGTTCATGAAGGCACATTTGGTACGCACGCCGGCGGGCATGCTATGACGAGAAAGATCCTGAGAGCAGGATATTACTGGCTGGCGATGGAATCGGATTGCTTTAAATTCGCGAAGAGATGTCATAAATGCCAGATCTATGCTGATAAAGTTCATGTGCCGCCGTGCCCGTTAAATGTCATGTCCTCCCCTTGGCCGTTCTACATGTGGGGCATCGACATGATATGCAAGATCGAGCCCACTACATCTAACGGTCATCGCTTCATTCTAGTAGCTATCGACTACTTCACCAAGTGGGTGGAGGCAGCCTCATACGCTAATGTGACCAAGCAGGTGGTGGCTAAATTCATAAAAAGGGACATCATCTGTCGTTACGGAATTCCCGAGCGGATCATTACCGATAATGGTTCGAATCTGAATAACAAGATGATGAAGGAGCTGTGCCAGAGTTTCAAGATTGAACACCACAACTCATCTCCTTACCGGCCGAAGATGAATGGCGCTGTTGAAGCGGCCAATAAGAACATTAAGAAGATTGTTCAGAAGATGGTTGTGACCTACAAGGATTGGCACGAGATGTTTCCATTCGCACTGCACGGTTATCGTACCACGGTACGTACGTCAATCGGGGCAACTCCTTTCTCCTTAGTGTATGGTATGGAAGCTGTCCTACCGTTAGAAGTGGAGATCCCTTCGTTGCGAGTTTTGGTTGACGTAAAACTCGACGAGGCAGAATGGATTACGAACCGACTGAACCAACTCAGTCTGATGGACGAGAAGAGGTTGGCATCGATTGCATATGGTCGTCTGTACCAAAGCCGAATGAAGAAAGCTTATGATAAGAAGGTGTGTCCTAGAAGCTTTCAGACGGGTGATCTCGTCCTGAAGAAGATTCTTCCTCCACACTCCGATCACCGGGGCAAGTGGACTCCCAATTACGAAGGTACGTACGTCGTCAGCAAGGTCTTCTCGGGAGGAGCTTTGTTGTTATCCACAATGAATGGTGAAGATTTTGCATCCCCGATGAACGCGGACGCAGTTAAAAAATACTTTGCTTAAAAATGACCCGCTGGAAAGAAAAAGAGTATCCAAGCAAAAAGGGGGCATCCCGGCGAACCATAAAAAAGGAAAAAGGTTCGGGCAAAAATTAGGGATATAAAGAAAAGAATGTACACCCGCAAAGTCGAAAACCCGGATGGGCGACTTTGGCAAAAAGGGGTATCCCGGTGAATCGAAAACCCGGAAGGGCAATTCAGGCAAAAGTTAGGGATTTGAAGAAGCAAATGACTGCGTTCCGCGTGTGAACTTTCATTGTTTAGTGGTTTGGAAGACCTGAGGGCCGTTTATCTGAATCAATCTCTTCTGAAGCTGAAGCGTCGGAGAAGTATCGAAGTCGAGTGGGTCATAGAGGGATCAACTCATGGTGTTCGTCTACGCCTCGTTGCCGACATTTGTATATACTGATGTATATTTATGTTTTATTTTTGCGCGGCTTCCTCATTCCAGGAGCTTGCATCTGTTGTAAAACATTTTTACCCATTCAGGGGTTCGTTATCAATAAAATGTATACTATTCAGCAACTTTGTTCGTCTGTTTAGCATTTATCTGTTTTGATTGCAAAAAAGAACGCCGATGTTTTTGATAAAATGCGCATACATAAACTTACTGGCCTAGGCCACTGATTGTTGAAACAATGAATTACTCGAACATTGTCTCAAGATGATAACCTTGATAGGTCCCTTTGAGAAGGGCATCTTGTCTGTTTGTTTGTGTTGTTGCAGGTATAGCATATTCCAGGAAGTACGCCGTACGCACCCCAAGCAGGATGATTCCTCCTTCTCCAGCAAAGTTCAGCAGCCTCTCCCCGCAGAGTCTGAACATGAGATCGTAAGCATTGATATGTCTCCCCAGTCAAGTGCACCCTGAAGGAATGTCGTCTCCCCAGCTGAGTCATACGATGAAGTATGCAGCAATTGATAGTTCCAGACTGAAGTCCCCAGCGGAATTGAGATTCCCCGCAGATTCGTACTCTCCCCTGTAAGCAGAATGATTCCTTCTTCCCCAACCGAGTATGCAGATCCCCAAGAGAGCCGAGTCCTTGGAAGCAGTTTGGGCCATGATTGGTTTTCCCCAGTAGGGGGTTGAATAGTTGATGTTGTATTTCCCCACCGGAGTCGTTATCTCCAGGGAGGTTGCCCGTGAAGGCCGTGCAGTTTATTTCCGCGATTGACATCGCTTTCCTCAGCAGGTCCAGGTTCTCGTAGAGCTTTCTTCCCCTGCAGCAGTCGACTGAAGTTTGCTTCCCTGTGCGGAGTCCGATTGAGATTGGCGTGACTTCTTTTCCTTGGCAGGATGAGTCCTTCCTCCACCAGAGTGGTTCTTTCTCCCTGACAGGAGGATTCTCTCGCCGACATTTATTTTGCTGACGGGGTCGTAGCATTTTGCATGATTGCATAGCATTTATCATAAACGCGTAGCATTTCCACCGTGTGGAGCATTGCGCTGTTGTCGAAGCATATGCATACTAAACATGAGCTAGGTCTTTACCATTCTTGTTTTGCAGGTGTTCCTCTGCAGAGTCACTTGCCCAAGATGATTCTTGAATTCTCCCCAGCAGAGTCGCCAGCTGTCGCTACCGCGAAAATAAGGTGGTGACTCTTCTGTTTTGCCGGCACCTTATTTTCGCGGTAGCGACATTATGGAGTACAAGCCCCACTATACTTCTCTGCGAGACATTTCATTTTGTATACTTGTCCAAGTCACCAATTGTTTTAGTCTTTCTTTAATGTGAGTATTTATTTTGTAATGTTTTGAGCTTCTCTAAGTAGACTCCTCCTAATGTTTTTTATGTCTTTATGTTTTAGGAACTTTTCTTATAACAAACTTACTTAAGTAATTCCATCTTAGAAGAATTTCATGCAATCTCTGGCTGAAAGGTAGTACAGAGAAATCTTATACTTTCATTGTTAAGAATTTTTCTATGTTAATGACTTATAATGTTACATTTTGCAGCTTCTTTCGAAATCCTTTAATATGTGGAAATTAGGTAGGATCCATATTCCATCCATATGTTCCAAAATCAAGAGGTATGTGAAGTGAATCTCATTTGCATTGTTTATTTTAATTGTGGAAAAAGTATGTATTCCAATTTATGGAATTAAGTGTCGAAGAGTTATTTGTTTAAAAAAATTCATCTATTTCAGATCACCGAAATGTTGCAAGTAAACTGTTGAAAAAGGTTTTAAGGGTTCAGCTAGGTTGAGAATTTTATGGGGAGTGTCGCTACTGCGAAAATCGGCGCCGGCTGAACAGAAGAGTCGCCACCGTGCGTTATTTATCCCACGGGAGGGAAAGGAAACGCTCAGAGTAAACCTCGCACAACGCGGGAAAAGGTATGGTCGTCGCAACCAAAACCTGGATTCGGGAGTCGGTTACGCAAGGGGAAGGTATTAGCACCCCTCACGTCCGTCGTACTCGACGGGATCCACGCTTGTTTTCTGGTACGGATTGTTATTCTATCTACTCTACAGGTCTGAGGTTAAAAAGAAAAGAAAATGACTCGGCAAAGTATCGCACTTTATGCCTACGTATTCCCGTCTGGAACGAGAAATCAGAGTCAACGTAGTTCGCCTACCTACGGGAAAGGAGGGGAAGGTTGCTCGCTAGGATATCGCATCCTATGCCTACGTACTTTCATACAGCATGAAAGATCAGAGCAAACGTAGTTCGGGCCACGTACGACACAAGTCTATCTTGGTTGTTTTTATTCCTTCTGAAAAAGGGTTCTTCTGATTACTGGTCCAAGCGGACAAAAATGACGTTTTGATGAGTTCACATTCTTTTACGGAAGAAGTGTCTTTTATTGTGTTTGAAATATTTATTGTGTTTTTCTGTTTGTTTTGAGAAAGAAGAGACAGAACTCTAACCTACGGTTGCGAAGGGGATCAAACTAACCTAATGTTATCATGCATGGGTTAAGACCTAATGTCTATCATGCTCCTCTCCTGCAAAGAGAGAAACAGAGATCCTAAGGGAATAGACGGAAACAGAAACAATAGCAGATATATACAGTAAAGCAGTAAAATGCATGGATGCAACAATACAAGCGAGGCAAGGGAGTCCCACTCAACCTCGAACCTAGAAAACAATAGGCAAAAGTGAACAGGATTCACTTTCAACCCAACAGGTTAAACAGCAAACAATACAGTCATGGAAAACTAATCAACACATCAGAAATGAATAACAGCAGAAAAAAAACAAACAGCCACAGCAGCTCTGCATCAACACCTATCTTCAAGTCATCTCCAAACAGCTACGAGTTTCAATCTCCATCTCCACAGTCTTCCAGCAAGGTCTTGATCGTCAATCTTCCATCTGCAATGGCTTTCCTTCCAGTCTCAATCTCCAGGAAGAACATCAATCAACAAGATGAAGTGAATGAATGTTAGCCAGTCAATTACCTACCAAGGGTGGTTCATCAACTGTTAACATTAAACAGACAGTTTTCTCTCAAAAGTTCTATCTTTCAAATACATTCACTGTTCCTTCCAAAGGAAGGAGGTGGGTATTTGAAATAGACTTTGAATCATAGAGAAAGGATGGATGCAGACAAAGCATTCCATGTTTGAGAAACAAGCTTTCTAATCTAGAGCTCTGCCTAGCTCCTAAACCCTAGTCTCCTCAACAACTGCTAGCAGGAATCTCCTCTTCAACTCTGGAAGTTGGTCTTCAAGCTCTGGATCTCCAATGGCTTCATCATCACAAGTCTTCAGCTCTCCCAATCCCCAAGCAATCCCAATACCCACACAAACAAGCAATAATCCCCAGAGAGGGCACACCACACCAGTCAAACAAATACAGACAGTACTAATAGCAGTAGGGGAATCCTGATATTTTCTAAGAGATCTAATAATTACCCATAATCCCTATAGTCCCATACCCCAAACTTTCAATCTCTAAATCCTAAGGGAAGAGAACTACTTCACCTATGGTGTCACCTAAACCCTAGTTTTGTTCATGGTATTCACACCTAAACTAAACACCTAAAATTAAGTCATAAAAATGGGAACTAAATTTTATATACAAGCTAACATTATCTACTAACCAACCTAAAAAGAATGGATTAAAAATATTAAAGCAACTATGCAAACTAAAATCACCAAATTCATGTATCAAACAAAATATTATTTACACCTAATTAAAAGAAAAATATACCAAAAATATAAAAATGAAATGAACTATTAATTTTTTTGTATGACAATTTCTTGACAAAATTAAGAAAAGAATGCAAAAACAACCAATGAAAAATATGCATTTTACAATTTGTTATGATTTTTTTAAAGATTTAATGTTTTTTGAAATAAAATAAAATGAATTAATATGAAAAGGGTGCAGAAAGCAAGTAAAGTCAGTTAAAAGAGAGAACTGGGCCAGGCAGTGGGGTGCGAATAGTAAGCGAATGCAAAGCCTAGGAATCAATCAGAAAGCCAAAAAAACCAAAACGGTGTGAAAAGTAATTATTTCAGTGTAAATGGAATTGGGCTTGGGAACGGGGGTGTCAAAAGCAAGCGAATGCAAAGCCCAGTCAGCGAGAATAAATGAAACGGGGCGTTTTAGCATTTGAAGTTTCCCTCCGTTTTTCATTCAATTGCGTCCGTTGGATTGAGTTCCCAGTCAAATGTCAAAGCTAGATCAAACGGCTTGCAAGTCATCTTCAACCTTGAGTAAACCCTAACCCTGAAAAACCATAGCCATGCACGAACTTCTCCTCCTCTGTTCTCCCTCATCTCTCCATGGATTCCTTCGACTCCAAGAGCAAAGTTGCTCTATAAACTTGCCTCTTCACAGCCATGCCAATAACTCTCCCTAACACTCACTCAATAAACCAACTCGAAGAGAATAACAGTCTGACTCCACCATTAATACCTGTGATCAATTGCTTCAATTCTCACCAATTCTTGTCCTAAACTCATCTACATCTTATGCTGATCATAACAAGCCATTCAATGAAGATTTTCGTGCTCTAATCCAAGAGATACAAACCCTAACAGATTTGGTACACCTATGACAAACTCCATGAAAACTCTCCAAACTCACCAAACTCAGTCATCTATCCTATCTTACCAATTCTATGCTATCAAAACCTAATAATTATAACTAAAACAGCCAATTCGAATGCAAAACTTACTTGGTGCAATTGATGAAAACAGGTGCTAAATCTTCTTGATCCAAGGCCTGAAGTGATTGAAAACTGATCAATGAACTTGGTGATGAGTTCTGTATGCAACCAATGATGCTCCAAGGCTTTGAATCTCCCAATTCCAAAATTCTTGCACTTTGAATGGTGAACTTGCACAACTCAAATCCACCTCAATTCTACCAAATGATTGTATGAATTATGATCTATGGATGATGATGATGAATACCAGATCAAGAATGGTGAAAATTGATGAGAATTTGAGAGAGTTTGGATTGATTTTGCCAATGAGAGAAAGTGTATGAAACTTGTGTTTATGAGCAATGTGAAGCACCAACCATGGCATGGAGTTACTCATATCAATATATAGGTGAGGTTAGAAACTCCTAGAAGCTTGGAGAAACTTCCCATGTATGATTTCCCTTGGATTTGGCTTATGTACCTTCCATTATAAGTAACCATGAGTAACTTTCAAAACTTGAACTAAACTCAAAATTCCACTTTAGCCAATGTTCTCAAAATGATTTTTCCATTCAAAATGACCTATAATTTCACCTCATTTGGCCAAAATATGAAAAATCTCATTTTTAAGTCCTTTTTTTATTCATTAAATCCACCAAATTTGAAACCTCGTGCTATGAATCTTTCCAATATTTCATGGTCACCTTTCTAGACTCAAAATGTCATTTGGAACAAGTTTTATGTTGTAAAGTTTTCCATTTGAAGCTTCCTTGCATGAGTTTTGGGCATAGGCTTGAAATGACCTGTAATTCTCAGATGACCAAAATACCCTTTGCTTGCCAAGACCATAAGTAGAGTTCCATAAATCATATGAAGGCATACTATACCATTATAGAAAGCTAAGACAATGAGGAACAACTCTTATGTTGACCAGAAATTCATTTGAAATCTCCTTGAGGGGTAAAAGTAGCTTGGAAGTTAAGTCATTTTCACAGACAAAATTTCAGATACCTCAGATGACCTGTAACTTGTAAGGACCATAACTTGAGTTCTATAAATCTCCTTAGTGTCTTCCACCACTCAAATTAAAGGTCTTGAGATCCTATACAAGTTTCATGTTGGCCAAGGATCCATTTGAAGCTTTCATTTTGACTTATCTTGCTTGGAAATTTGACCTAAACTAGGGGATCTTACACAGAAACCCTAATTTAGAAACTCCTCTTCTCCTTGATTCCTCTTGATTTCTTCTTAGCATAACAACATATCCTTCTTTTAATGTCAAATGATGAAACCCACATCTTTCCAATAGCCCTTAATGCCTTTCAATCAGTCAATTGACCTAGAGTTGACCTAGAGTTGACCCCAGATGAAACCCTAGTTGGCTGTCTTCAACTGCAATTCTTGTGATCATACCAATGACTTGTCTCCTTCTTCAAATGACTTTCTAATTCTCCCATGATGTCCAGATACTATCCATGCTCAACCCACAGCTCACAATTTCTTTGTTGATCCTCATATACCCTTAGATAGGAGATGGATGCACTGGCTTGATCCATTGACTTGATAGCTTTCAAATTCTTTTTGATGACTTGAATGAGATTGAATTAGAATAATAACCTCTTGATAGGCTCATAGAGATGAGAATAATGATTGGTCCCCTGTTGGATGACTTGCTATGCTTATGCTATGCAGATGGTTAGGCTATGTACATGACTCTATATGCAAATGCTAATGATATTGAAACATAAACCAAGTGAATAAGGTTGAGCAAATTTTAGGGTGCAACAGGGAGTGTATGCTAATGTTTCAGGATATAATCATATTAATTTCTATTTTCTTAGCAATGCTTATGTGAACTTTGAGAAAAAGGTTTTAATCTCATCCGCATGTTTATGTTTTGACAATGATAAACCTATACTTTTGTTTTAATGCTTATATCATAAAATTGTACATTAATTTTACGATATTCATAAAATATTTGTAATTATCAGTCAAATCTGTAAATATTTGCAGTTATTAGTCATATTGGATTTTTTCTGTTGGTGATATACTACATATTTGTAAATGTTAGTGATTTCATAATAAGAATTATACATCAACAACATTAAAGTCTCATTGAATTATCTAAGATATGAATGAACTTGCCCGTGCGGACGCACGGGTCTTCTACTAGTTGTCATAAAAAATGCAGCAAAATCTACTCTTTTGCACAGGGTAATCAATTATCCTACTTTGCCTAGCAAAATGGTAATCGATAACCATAGGCAACACTTGTCCATTTTGCTTGAAAAATGATGTTGTGGCCACGACTCCGATTTTCGACTTTTTGCTTTGATGAATAGGTATAGAAATCCTTGTTTTGTGCTTGCAACGATGATTTGATGTCTTTGTGAGAATGTAATTAATCGGGTTTGGAAAACCTGAATATTCTTACAACAAAAATCACAGAGAAAAAAATGCTAATACGTATGCCAACAATGCGAATGCGAATGCTTATGCAAAAGGCAAAAGGATAGGTCAAATTATATATATATATATATATATATATATATATATATATATATATATATATATATATATATATATATATATATATATATATATATATATATATATATATATATATATATATATATATATATATATATATATATATATATATATATATATATATATATATATATATATATATATATATATATAACACTCTCTTTTTAACGTTTTCTCAAACACTCACTATTTTATTGGTTGAAATACGTGTGAGTCCTACCACTTTATGTGGGACCTATTTACAAAATGAGGGATCCACACATGTTTCAACTAATAAAATAGTGAATATATAAGAAAGTGTTAAAAAGAGAATGTTGTTAGCACTTTATATATATATATATATATATATATATATATATATATATATATATATATATATATATATATATATATATATATATATATATATATATATATATATATATATATATATATATATATATATATATATATATATATATATATATATATATATATATATATATATATATATATATATATATATATATATATATCCATGCTACAACAGTGCCATAACCATAACCGAAATCTATTATTTTATTGGACATGTCACAATTAATGCACTTATGCACACATGGTTATTGAATAGAAAAATAGATATATGACGTGGTTATAAATGTGCATGAGTCCGACATTCATAATTTTAAATACAACCATATGTATGTATATCTATATTTTCTCAACGCTTTATATTTTTTATAACTATTTTATAACATTATAAATCTATTTGTACCTAATTTATTATTTATTATTTTAAGATACATAAAATCTAGATAAAATTACACTCACCTCCCTTAATAAATATTAAAATAACATTGACATCCCCTCTAGTTTAAAATATGTATTGATATCTCCTGAAATTTATTAAAATGACACCAACACCATATTTTAGTTTTTAGTGACAACAAGTATAGATGACATTTATCTACATTTTTTGGTCTATCATTAAAAATATTTGATGGTATATGTATGTTTAGGGGATGCTACTGCATGCTTTAAAACTAGAGAGACGTTAGTGTCATTTTTGTTGAGATAATAGATATAATCCAAGTTGAGTTATGTGGCTCAAGCCTAAAGTTAACTAGGATTTTGAGTTTGTTACTTAGTTTGTTACTTTACTTAGTAGACAAGTTAGTTGTATATAAATATATAGTTTGTAATTCAATTATCATCATTTAGCTCAATAATACAATTCTTATTGTTTTATTCTCTCTCTTCCTCTGCTCACTAAAAGTGTCTCACGTACTAACAAATTGGTATCTAGAGTTTCGGTTATATTTTTGACCGTGTTTTCAAGAATCACATGTCAGAGATCCTATTTTCGGGATCGTAGGTTATTGTTGATCAATCACTGCAAAGATGAATGAGAACGAAAATGTATCAAACTCCCTTCTAATTCTTGACAGCAAGAATTGGCTTTGATGGAGAAAACAGATGTAATCTCTATTTGGCTTTCATGAAACCCTAGATGTGATTACTAATGGCATTCATGTGCTTGGTGAAGATGCAATCGACGCACAAAGAACCACTCACAAGGATGCCAAGAAAAAGGATTGAAAGATGATGTTTTACATCCAATTGGCGGTTGATGCAGCTAATTTTGACATAATCGCTTATGCTGAATCGATGAAGGAGGCATGAGATATTCTTGTCAAGTACTATGAAGGAGGCGAGAAAGTCAAGGTTGTCCAATTGCAAACTTTGCGATGATAATATGAATTGTTGTCAATGGAAAAAGATGAAAAAATTTCAGGCTATGTGTCGAAGGTGCAAAAACTCGTCCATCTCTTGAAGGGTTATAGTGAAACTATAAGTGATAAAATGATAATTGATAAGGTAATGTGTATGTTGACCTCTCACTTTGATCATCTTATCATATCTATTTAAGAATCTAACAATCTTGAAACCCTAAAATTGGAAGATTTGGTTGGTTCGTTGAAGGCACAAGATATTAGGATTGTCGAAAGGAAAGGAATTCAAGACTCGATACAAACACTACAAGCTTAATCATGGAAGAAAAGTGGTGGTTCCAACAAGTTCAAAGACAAAATTGATAAGACTCAGGGCAAGAGGTCTTGGTCGAATCCTCACAAGAATAA
The DNA here is from genome assembly GCA_963859935.3 of Lathyrus sativus. Classification (NCBI taxonomy): domain Eukaryota; kingdom Viridiplantae; phylum Streptophyta; class Magnoliopsida; order Fabales; family Fabaceae; genus Lathyrus; species Lathyrus sativus. The sequence continues at coordinate 473,115,219 of OZ012741.1, read as the reverse complement.
GGTCAGTGATAGAGTTTCTGAGTCCTCGAAAAGAGGAGAAGGAAATTCCTATCAGAAAGACAAAGAAGTGAAAAAAGGTGCGTAGTACTATAACTTTGAAAATCAAGGTCACTTGGCCAAGCATCGTTGGCACAGGAAAGACAAAGAATCAACAAAAGGCAAGGACGAAGGAGCGAACCTTGTACGTCAAGATTCAGATGATTATGATGATATGATGCTTATGGCTGTAGTTGTAGATGACCATGTCAAATCCAAGACTTGGTTCCTCGACTCAGGTTGCTCGAATCACATGATTGGTCGAAAAGTATGGTTAGTAGATTTTGACAAGTCGAAGAAGAGTAAGATCAAACTTGCTGATAATAGCTCATTGCAAGTAGAAGGTACTAGAAACATAGTTATTCAAAGGAGTAATGGTGTGAAAGCCTTAATAAAATATGTACTATATGCCATTGGAATGAAGTGTAATCTGCTAAGTGTTGGATAACTGGTGAAATGGGATTCTCAGTGGTTATGAAAGATGGAGCCTTAGAAATTTTTGACATCTAGAATAACTTGGTCTTGAAATCTCCTCTATCGAAGATATTGTAAATATTCTAGTCGAAGTTGTTGCTGACATACCCAACACATTCGAAGTCGAAGATGATATGGCTAGCACAAGTTAGAGACCCCAAAGAACTATAGCTCGTCCAGTAAGACTTCATGACAATGAAGTGGTTGGTAATTATTAAGTTACAATAGATGGAGAGCTAGTTCATTTTTCTTTACTTGCAGGTGTTGAATCAATAACCTATAATGAAGCCTTCAAAGATAAACAGTGGAAGTTTGCTATGGTCAAAAAGTTACAAGCAATCAAAAGAAACAACACATGGAAGTTGGTCAAATTCCCAGCATATACAAAACTATCGAAGTCAAACGGGACTCAAGTTAAAGAACAATGTTGATGGGTTGATAGCAAGACATAAAGCGAGATTGGTAGCTCGAGAATTTCTTCAGCGACCAGGAATCGACTACTCTGAAGTATTTGCACTTGTCAAAATATTGGAGACTGTCAGATTTTTTGTAGCCTTGGCATGTAAGTAAGGCTGGTCGACATTTCACTTAGATGTAAAATTGGAATTTTTGAATGGACCTTTAGATGAAGAGGTGTATGTTACACAACCTCCTGGGGTTGTGATTCAGAAGGAAGCAAGGAAAGTATACAAGTTTCACAAAGCGCTCTAAGACCTCAAACAAGCACCTAGGGCATGGAACAAGAAGATCGACTCATACTTGGTCGAATTGGGATTTATAAAATGCAAATCTGAGTATGGTGTTTATGTTCAGGTTGTAGCACAAGATATAACAATCACTTACTTATATGTTGATGACTTTCTAGTAATTGGAAATAGCTTGAAAAACTTGTCAAAGTTCAAAGAGCTGATGAAGAAGGAATTTGAAATGTCAGATCTAGGAAAGTTGTCATACTTTCTAGGCATGGAGTTTCAAATGACGAAGCAAGGTATGGCGCTACAACAAAGAAATTATGTCAAAGAGATACTCAAGAGATTCAGGATAGATGATTCGACTCCTGCATCTTTGCCTATCGAACCAAATTTGAAGCTGGAGAAGCATGGACAGGAAGATAAAGTCGATGCAACTTTGTTCAAATAAATTGTCGGATCTCTAATATATGTGTGAAAAAGTGGACCTGATATATGTTTCTTAGTCGGATTAGTGAGCAGATACATGAGTAAACCAAGGGTGTCACACATGAAGGCTGTAAGAAGAATTTTGAGATACTTAAAATGATCGACAAACTATAGAATTCTATTTTGAAGAGACTTTGAAAGAAAAGAATATATGGTTACTTTTTATTCATGTGTTGATTGGTATGGAGATAAAGAAGATCGAAGAAGCACTACGGGATATTTATTTCAAGTATTTGGTGCCTTAATCTCACGGTGTTCGAGAAAGCAACCTGTGGTGGCATTGTCATCGTGTGAGGCTGAATATATTGAAGGATCTTATGCTGCGTGTCAAGCAATTTGGATCAGATCTGTGCTTGAAGAAATGGAGGTTGAAGTGAAGAAACCTCTAGTAATACAGATCGACAACAAGTCAACCATAAATCTAGGGAAGAATCCAGTTTTGCATGGAAGAAGTAAGCACAAGGAAGCTAGATTTCACTTCTTAAGGGAGAAGGTGAATTGATTTGAACTTGAAGTAAGACATTTCTCAAGTGAAGCATAATTTTCCTACATTTTCACCAAATGATCGAATATCGACAGATTCCTAGCATTGAGAAAGAAATTAGGAATAATTTAGATCGATAATGATTAGTGTGTTTTGACAACTTGGATTATAGGGGGTATGTTGAGATATTACATATAATCCAAGTTGAGTTATGTGGCCCAAAACCAAAGTGAATTAGGGTTTAGGGTTTGCTACTTAGTTTGTTACTTTACTTAGTAGATAAGTTTTTTTTAGACTCAAAACAGACTACTTAGTCGACAAGTTATTTATATATAAATACAAAGTTTGTAATTCACTTATCATCATTCAATTCAATAATACAATCATTATTGTTTTATTCTCTCTCTTTTTCTCCTCACTAAAAGTGTCTCGCGCACTCACAATTTTAACAAACCAAAAGGAGGTGAATGTAATTTCCCCTGTAATCTATAAAGTTTACATCAAACTTTTTCCTTTTACATATAGAGTTCTGATAAGAACATTGTGGGAAGCACATTATTACACTTAAATATGATTAAATATTGGTCTTATTAATGTAATAATTCTTAAGATTATTTTTTATAATTCAAGTGCAATAATCGATTAATACAAAGGTGTAGCCAGTTACAGCAAGACAAAAGTCACTTTTGAGTTGAAGAAATAGAGAAAACATCATGGGTGTAACCGATTAACGTAATCACGTAACCAATTACCTCTAAATAGGATTATATTTTGTAGCAACTGTAACCGATTACAGGTTTAGTGTAACTGGTAACAGGTATATTTTTTTTTCTATTTTCAAGAATATTCTTTCAACATTATTCTCTAAATCATTGGTTTCATATTTGAGATGATTTGAACCTTGATCAGAGTTGAGAATCTTGAAGATTAGACTTCAGAGTCTAGTAAAAATGAGGTTTGGGCTATCATAGTAAATGTGATTTTTTTGTTTCAAAAGCGTTAACTTGGTTACTTGATAGTTGACTATCAGTTGAACACCTCTTCATATTTCAATCTTATTTTAGAATATGTTGTAGTCCAAAGTCTAAAGTCTTTTATCTAAAGTATTGAGTCTACTTTGTTCAAAGTCCAGAATTTGCTTTGTTCAAAATTCAAAATATAATTTTTTTTTTATCTTTAACATTCTACATACTTAATAAAATTATTAGTATATAAAATTTATTTTTTAAATTTGATTATCATCAAAATTTAAGGATTATAGATACAGAATTAAAATAAATTAATTTATAGTAATTTTTGACGCAAGAGGAAACTTATACAAACTTTTCATACTAACATATTCATATGAGTTGCTTTCTTTTCAACTCGTGTAATTTTATAATTTAAATAATTAAATAATATAACACATGTTCTGGCCTGGGCCCGGCCTCACCTCGCGGCCTAGCCCAATGATGCATAACCAAGGCCCAATATAATTTAAGTAGGCTGGTCGGACACGCGACCCCCTCGACGGGAAGGGCATGCTCCCGCCGAGCAGGACGACGTGCCTCAAGACGCTCTCTGCGCTCTCCCCTCGTCGGACAGGCCATCCCTCCTCGGGCAGAATCCCCATGCCGTCGAGTAGGACAATGTGTCTCTCCCACACCCTCGTATTCTCCCCTCCGTGGGGAGAACGACATACCTCGGGGGAACCTTGCGAGCTCCCCTCCGCAGGGAGAGCAACGTGCCATGCGTATGTTCTCCACATACCCCCCTCCGCGGGGACACGTCACCGACCAACTGCCCACCTCCGAAAGAGCAGGTCAAACCCACTTTCCGGAGATCACGAGACAGTTGGACTAGGGCGAAGACCACATCCTGGTCTTCACTACGCCATGTAAGCCCTAGCAGTCGCCTGGGTTAGGCCTGACAATCCAGCCCAACACAAGTGACCGTTGGCCCAGCGCTGGGGTCTCTCTATAAATACCCTCTTTCACAAGAGGGTCAGGTAATTCACTTCTTACCACATTTCTGTATTTGCTCTCACTCTGCCCAATTCCTTACTTTGGCATCAAAGTGTCTTGCAGGCACACCCCCGTTCTCCTCCTCATCACCAGTGAACAGGCAGCAGTCCAACAGCGTGTGGCCAGCCAGCGATCCCCTTCTGATCAGTCAGATCAGTGGCGCCGTCTGTGGGAACAGAAACTTCCCCGTTACTCCAACCAGAAAACCAAAGTTTCACCAACATTCCACGATCATGGCTAGCCCACACCACGACGATACCGTGCACGACTTCATGCTCAACCCTGCCGCGAACGGCGGCAAGCCAACGGAGACGTCACGCCCAGCGGAGACCGACGAGAGAGACGGCCAGACTGCATCTCTGTCATCCGCAGAACCGATACACCAGACCCTCTGTCAGCCCCAAAGCCCAACAGCGTTCCAACCTGTTCCCGTCTCGGCTGGAGTGGACCCAACGGTGGCCGCCCTCTTTGCAGCCATCAACTAGACGAACCAGCTGTTGTTTCAACAGAACACGCGGATTGGCGCACTAGAGTGTGAGGTCCCACCAAGGTCCCCTCCGCGGGAAGACCAGAATGGGAACTCGAGGAGCCCCTCGCCTCAACCCAGAAGTCGACGACCTCGGCTGGAGAGGCCCCGAACAGAAGTAGTGCGGGAGCGGACAAGATCCCCGACGAGACAAATTCGCGGGAGACGGCAGAACGGGGCAGAACCTCCGACCAGGCCTTCGCGCGTCGAACCCCTGGTCAGGAGACCGAGGGGCCGAAACCGAGTGCCTCTACCAAATGGCCCATCTCCCCATCGGTCGCCCGCTCTCAGCGACGAAGACAACTACATGACTCCTTTATCCCGGGAAATCATGGCCGCCCCCATCCCCCACGGGATGGAGAAGCCCTCGACGCTCTCGATATACGACGACACCTCCGACCCAGACGATCACCTGGAAGACATTGAGGCCATGCTCGACTACCGAAATGTCCGAGGAGCTATCAAATGCAGGTTATTCCCGACGACACTGAGGAAAGGCGCCATGACATGGTACAAAAGTCTAGAGCCCGAATCGATTATGTCGTGGAGGGTTCTGAAGGACATGTTTTCAAAACACTTCACAGCATCCCAACGCCATCCGAAGACGGAAGCCGCCCTCGGCGCGATAATCCAAGCCCCCGACAAGCCTCTCCGAAAGTACATTGAAAGATTCACACGGGAGGCAGTGCAGGTAACGACATCAGACGAGATGAAGCGTTACCTAATGGAGCAGGGTCTGCGCCGCGACTCCAAGTTTTACGAGGCCGTGGGCATACACCGCCTAGCCTCCCTACAGGATTTCTTTGACAGAGCCGCGCATTATATCCGGTTCGAGGAAACCCAAGCAGCCAACTCCTCCCGAGACACCCGAGACAGGAAGGCTCCCCGCGGGCACCGAGACGACGGAGCCTCAAGCCACTGGCGTGGAGGCGATCGCCGTCGGGAGGATTGCCCCCGCGAATAATGCGAGAAGCGCGGCCCCGCCGGCCGATTCACGGAGTACACGACCCTAATCGCTTCCCGCTTCCCCAGGCCGACACCCCCAAACCGAATTCGTCTAGGGAGGTGTCCGCTTCCCCAGGCCGACACCCCCCAAACCCAATGTGGACAAATCGAAGTACTGTCGTTTCCACAGGAGCCACGGACACGTGACGGAAGACTGCATCCATCTCAAGGACACGATCGAAATCCTGATTAAGGACGGCCACCTAAAGAGATACACTCGGGGGGGGGGGGGGGGGGGGAACCCCGAGGCAAGAAGCTCCCGAGGCCAAGAAAGTCGAAGAGCTCCCCTCTTCAGACAACGACAACGAACTCCAGGTCGCCCTATGCGTCAGCCTTCCCGAGGATTGGTTCACGGATAGAGAGTTCGGCCTCCCCGACGGCCCTGACCTGCCCGTCGAGCTAGTACGACCCACCAGTCGATGGGAATACTTTGCTAGAGCCATGGTCATCTCCGGCGGCTCCATGAGGAACCTGTCCGTAGGATCGGTGAAAAGAAAGTTCGAAGAACTTATCACGAGCAACTCCGGTAAGATGAGCACGCTCAAAAAATTTCGCGGCCGATCCAATCCGATCACATTCTACCTCGAGGAACTCCCCGAGGGCTACCCCAAGTCCAACATTCCCCTGCTGATACGTGCGCAGATGGAAAACTTCGATGTCAGACGCATCCTCGTCGATGGAGGCAGCTCGGTGGACATCATGTACACCCACCTCTTCACGACCCTCCAACTCGACGAATCCAACCTATCCCCTTACGTGGGCTCTGACCTCCAAGGGTTCAACAGGACGACGACGAGACCATGGGGATACGTGGAGCTAAAAGTCACGTTCGGGGAAGAGGAAACTGCCAGGGAGATCAATATTCGTTTCTTGGTCATCGAGTGCTTGTCCCTCTACAACTGTATCCTGGGGAGGACGAAGATGGCAGAACTCACCGCGGTGCCTTCCACCGTCCACCTGAAGATGAAGTACTACACGAGGCGGGGGGTCGTGGTGACCCTGAACGGGGACATCGAGGTTGCCCGATGGTGCTTCGAGGCCGTGCTGAAAGGCTTGAGCACCAGCGCTCCAGCAACTAAGAATGCAACCTCAACGGTGATGCTGAAGAGCGAACCAAAGGAGCTCGTCGGATCCGTGGACCTCGACAGCCGCTTCACCAAGGAGCACGATCACGAAGGAAAGGCCAGCGAAGCCAACCAGTCCAACGGGAAGCCCACCCACCTAGCGCGCCCCATCCTAGACGGTGAATTCAAGATCGTGACACTCGGGGACGACAAGAGAAGAACCGTAAAGATCGGAGCCGGACTCCCAGACTTAGCGAAGAGACAGCTACATGCCTGCCTCCGCGAGAACGCCGACCTCTTCGCCTGGAGCGCCGCGGAAATGCTCGGACTCGACCCCGAGGTCGCCTGCCATCAGCTGTCTATCAACCCGATCGCGAAGGCCATAGTACAACGTAGGCGTATACAGTCCCTCGAAAAGTCGGCGGCGGCTGAAAAAGCTGTAAAAGACCTCCTAGAGGCAAATTTTATTTCGGAAGCCCGGTATTCAACCTGGTTGTACAATGTTGTACTCGTTAAAAAGAATAATGGAAAATGGAGCATGTGTGTTGACTATACTGATCTCAACCGGGCATGTCCTAAGGACGCCTACCCTCTCCCCAACATCGAAAAACTCGTCGACAACTCCGCGGGCTTCAAGCTCTTGTCCTTTATGGAGGCATACTCGGGGTACAACCAGATCCCGATGGCCGAGCACGACAAACAGAGCATGACCTTCATGACAGCGTCGGGCAACTATTACTATAACGTAATGCCCTTCGGCCTAAAGAACGTTGGCGCCACGTACCAGCGGATGATGAATAACGTCTTCCGGTGGGAAATCGGCGACATGCTCGAAGTGTACATGGACGAAATGATCGTCAAGTCCTACACGGAATTCGACCACACGGCCCATCTCAGAAAGGTCTTCGACACAGCAAGGAACTTCTACATGCGCTTCAACCCGGAGAAATGCACCTTCGGTGTCCACGCAGGAAAATTCCTCGGCTACTACCTGACGGAGCGCGGGATCAAGGAAAATCCGGACAAATGCCACGCCTTTTCGGAAATCACCACACCTACCATGAAGAAGTCCATACAATCCCTCAACGGCGTGCTCGCCTCACTTTCCCGGTTCATCTCCAAGTCTGCACAACACGCCCTCCCTTTCTTCAAACTACTCAGAAAGGAGACCACGTTCGAATGGACAGAGGAATGCGAGCAAGCCCTCCACCACCTCAAACGCGTCCTGTCTGAGCCATCGGTGCTGACACGACCCCTAACGGGAGAAACCCTATACCTATACCTGGTTGTGGCTAACGAGGCCATCAGCGCCGTTCTAATCAGAGAAACCAAAGAGGGCCAAAAGCCAATTTACTTCACGAGCAAAACCTTCTATGGTCCCGAAGTCCGATACCAGTTGATCGAAAAAGTCGCCCTAGCCCTCATCACTGCTACACGACGGCTCCGACACTACTTCTTAGCACACACCATCGTGCTCCGAACCGACCAGCCCATTCGACAGCTCCTCGGCCGACCCGACATGGCTGGACGCATGTTAAAATGGTCATTAGAACTATCTGAGTTCGACATCATCTACGAAGGCGGGTAAGCCCTCAAGGCCCAAGCCCTGGCCGATTTTGTCGCCGAGATGACCTCTTCACTAGACCCTACCACGGGGAGCCGCAAATGGACTATTTTCGTTGACGGCTCCTCAAACTCCATGGGCAGCGGAGCAGGCATCATCCTCGACAACGAAGAAGGCACCATCATAGAGATTTCCCTCACATTGGCCTTCCCGACGACGAACAACCAAGCCGAGTACGAAGCCTTCCTGGCCGGACTTCGCCTGGCATCAGACCTTGGTCGCCTCACAAGTACGAAGAGAATATCAAGCGAAAAATGACAACCTCGTCGAATACTTGGCACTAATTATCGAAAAACTACAAAGTTTCGACTCCGCAGAGGTTCAAGACGTCCCACGCGTGCAGAACACCCTCGCCGATATTCTCTCAAAAATATCGAGCACCAAAAAGCGAGGCGGCCACAAATCGGTCATCCAAGAAGTTTTATCACAACCGAGCACCAAAGCGGCCGACGCCCCGCTCGACATCAACACAATAGGAGACACCAACTGTTAGATGACACCGCTACACGCCTACCTCAGCACGGGCCGCCTACCAGCTGACCCTAAAGAGGCCAGCGCGATCAAACGACGAGCCTTCTCGTACGTCCTTCTCGAGGGCAAACTATATCGCAGGGGCTTCGGGGTCCCACTCCTCAAATGCATCGACAACTCCCAGGCCGCAGTCATCCTGGAGGAGATCCACGAGGGCATCAACGCACAACACCTCGGAGGACGAGCCCTGGCGAGAAAGGCCTTACGAGCAGGATACTACTGGCCTTCGATACAAACAGACGCGAGGGAGCACGTCAAGAGATGCGACAAATGCCAAAGGCACGGGGACATGCACCTCGCTCCACCGACCGAACTCAAATCCCTCTCCTCCCCGTGGCCGTTCGCCTGGTGGGGGATGGATATCCTCAGCCCCTTCCCCCTGGGTTCCTATCAGAACAAATACCTCATTGTGGGCGTCGACCACTTCACCAAATAGATTGAGGACGAAGCCCTAGCCAAAATCACGACCCACAACATACTCCGATTCTACAAAAGAAATATACTCGCAAGATTCGGGGTCTCGCTCGCCATCATCACCGACAACGGCACGCAGTTCACGGAAAAAAACTTCCGGGACTTCGTCACCAAGCTCGGAACCAAACACCATTTCACCTCGGTCGAACATCCCTAGACAAACGGCCAGGGTGAATCCGCAAACAGGGTCATACTCAGAGGACTAAAACGATGACTCGGCGACGCAAAGAGGGCATGGGTCGAGGAACTCCACAACGTCCTCTGGGCATACCAGACTACGCCTCACTCAACCACGGGGGAAACACCATTCCGCCTCACGTACGGAACCGAGGCGGTGATCCCGGTCGAGATACGCGAGCCATCCATACGAACTGAAACTCCCTTCGAAACCGAAGACAACGACAACGCCTTACGAGAGGAGCTCGACCTAGTCGAGGAGATTCGATCAGGAGCAGCCCTTCGGGAAGTCTGGCTGAAACAGCAAGTTGCACTCCGCCACGACAACAAAGTCCTGAAACGTGACCTCCAAATCGGCGATTTAATCTTATGCAGAAACCAGAAAGACTCCCACGAGGGTAAACTAGCCGCAAATTGGGAAGGCCCTACCGTGTTCGCGACAAGACAGAGCATGGGGCTTACTACCTCGAAAACCTACACGGGGAACAACTAGCTCTACCATGGAATGCCGAGAAGCTGAAGCGACCACTGGGGGGGCGATATGGTACCACCGCACCTCCCCGCGTCTCCTAACGACCAGAGAAAAAGCAAGCCCTGCCTCTTGTGTGCGCAGGCAAAAGTCCTTGCTCGGCGGGGAACGCCTCGATCGAGATTCCTCGCCGTCGTACCAACACCGGCAGGACATGTAACACCCATTTTAATTATTTAGTCATTTTATTATTATTTTAAAAATTATACGTTGGTGTGCCCTTTGGTGGAAGGGTATTTGACGATGTTGGGTGGGTGTCCCTAATGTGGGAGGACTATTGGTGGTATTTTTGTGTGAAATATAATAATACAAAAATAATAGTAACATTGGTGGGAGTGTTATTATTATTATTATTATATTTATTATATTTGTTAATATTATTAATATTATGATTATTTTGGTGAAATAATGATATTATTATTATTATTATTATTATTATTATTATTATTATTATTATTATTATTAATAATGAGTATTATTATTATTATGATTATTATTATTATTATTAATAGTATTATAATATTATTAGTATTAATAATAATATTGTATTATTTTATTAAGTTATTTTATTAATTGGGATTAGATTTAATAAAGAAAATAGAATGTGAAGGGGTGGGGAGAGTGGTACGATACATTTTAGAAATTGAGAAAAAGGGCGATAGAAAAGAGAGAAGAGAAAAGAACGAAAGAAGGGAAAAAGAGCGAAGGAAAAAGGGAACGAAGAACGGAAGAGAAAAGGGGAAGGCCAAGAGACCAATTCTAGGAGGATTTCTATCGATCAACCAATTGATAAGGTAAGGGGGGAGAAACTTGATTGGGAATGGTTTATACATGTATAGGGTAGTTGGGGATTCCTTAACCCCGTAGGAATTGATCGATATAATATATATTGATATGTTATGATTGATGATGATTGTTGTTAAATGTATAGTAATCGTTAATGAATTGTTGTTTTTGGTTGAGTTGGCATATATGGCATATAGGGTATTTTACGGTTTTTAGGGAAAGTTCTGTATGGCTTTTGAGGTATCGATAGTGTTTAAGTGATGATTTTGGGGAATAGGAATTAGAAACCGATTGTTTACGGTAATAGGCAAGGTTGGTACTAGAATAGGCTGGGAATCTGAGTTGAGATGATATGCATAATTTGGCCTAGAATAGCATTGCAAAATTGTGAGGAAACTGACGAATCGCAGCATTTGCTGGGCTTCGCCTGGCGAAGGGAGGCGAGAGTTCTCCTCGCGAGCTGAGGCGAAGGGGCAACGAATAATTCAGAAATTAAGTCCCAGACTAAAAACACAAGAACTTCGCCTGGTGAATGCCAGCGAAGGTTCGCCAGAAGGGTTCGCCTGGCGAATGCCAGCGAACGTAGCAGAACCAAATGAATTTTTGTGATGTTTTGGATTCGAGCGTTGGTCTCGTGTGATCCTTCTAGCCTTGCTGTAGTGTGAAAATGATGAGTATGGGATATAACTTGTGTACTTGGTGATAGTACGCGTTTCCCTTAATATTGTTGGTGAGCAATTAGTTGATGTATATGTGTGTAGTAATCAGTAGGATCGTGTATTTCCCGAGCGGTGAGATGTGTTTATATTTGGTGTTAGAAAGTGAGACTACTCACTGTGTGATTGAATTATATGATGTTGGGGTATGTTATGTCTATACATATGCATTGATGTATGATGTTATGATCAGGAGGATCGTGTGCACTTAGTGTGCCAGAATGTAATAGTTATGCATTGGTGTCTTGCATATCATGGTGTTTTGGTGGGATGAAGAATCATGTCTCAGGAGGAGCGTAAGTGATTCATCCGTACTCCTTTGTGGAGAATGGTGGGGGATAGATCATGTCTCAGGAGGAGCGTAAGTGATCTATCCAGGTTCGATTGAATGAACCAATGAGTCGGTACCGCATGCATGGTGTTGTGTTGCATAATTGCATTATAATATGTTATATTGTAATTTGAACAGTAGGTTCGTTATATGGTATTGTTGGGGGGAATAATTGATGTGTTGGTGTGTTTTACTGCCTTATTTACATGTATTACATTACCATTATATTTTTGATCATGATTTCTCACCCCTTTGTTGTTGTTGTGGTTTGTGCTTCTTCGGAAGTACAGATAATCCAGGTACTTAGCTAGCTTGGATTATGGTGTGACAGTCGAGTCTAGGATGCTCTGATACGTAGCACGGGACTTGGGCGTTTTTATTTATTTTATGAAGAACTTATATTCTATTTTCCTGTGAAACGTATCAAACCTTTATTGGATTTTATTATTTAATATTCCGTTGTATTGGAGAAAACCCTTTTTATAAGGAAACGTTGTTTTCATGTGATATCCCACTTGGGAAATTGGAACTCTGATTTTGTTTATTTATAATGTTTATTAATTTAATTGATTTTGGGAAGTGGGGTGTTACAATTGGTATCAGAGCAGGTCGATCCGTCCGGCCAGTGTTGTTGAGTCGAGTTGAGTCTGTCCTTTGGGATGGAGTTGAATATCTTTTAACTTGGTGTTCTTATGTTTTGAGAAGTATGGCAGGAAGGAACGATGCTGCATTGGCTGCTGCTATGCAAGCAATGGCGCAGGCGGTTGCTAATCAGAATCAAGCTGCAGATGCCCAATTCAGGAGTTTGGCGCAGTTTCGGAGCAACAAGTCGCCGACGTTCGAAGGAGGAGTTTTGGATCCTGAAGCTGCTCAGAAGTGGCTGAAGGCAATTGAAAAGATCTTCAGAACGATGGAATGTACTGATGAGCAGAAGGTGAGGTTTGGTACTCACATGCTAGAAGGTGAGGCTGAAGCCTGGTGGGACAATAGTCGACAAAGATTGGAAGTTGCTGGAACCGCCATTACGTGGGAGGTGGTTCGGAAAGGTTTTCTGGAAAAGTATTTTCCGGAAGATATTCGAAGCGCTAAAGAGATTGAATTCTTAGAGCTGAAGCAGGGTAGTATGATTGTAGCAGAGTATGCTGCTAAGTTTGAGGAGCTGGTGCAGTATTGTCCCCACTATAATGTGGAGGGGGCAATGACTTCTAAGTGCTTAAAGTTTGAGAATGGACTGCGTCCAGAGATTAAGTTGGGGATTGCTTGTCAGAAGATCAGGAGCTATCCTGAGCTGGTAAGCAGAAGCAGGATTTATGATAACGATAATCGAGCAAGGATTGCGCACTACAAAGCTGTTAATGACCGTAAGGGTAAGCAGAGGTTCAGTGGTACTCCTTATAGTGTTTCTGCTAATAAGGGAAAACGTAAAGTTGTTATTGATAAGAAGCCTAGAGATGGGAGAACATCTGCTGAAGGGAAATGTTTTCGATGCGGTGGTATGGGACACCGTGCTAATGAATGTCCTAATGAAGCCAAGAAGTGTTTTAAGTGTGGTAAACCAGGTCATGTGATAGCTGACTGCAGAGCAACTATGCCGACCTATTACAACTATGGTGAGAAGGGTCACATCAGTACACATTGTGAGAAGCCGAAGAAGCCTCAGACGTCTCCGGCTGGTGGAAAAGTGTTTGCCTTGGCAGGAACTCAAGCTGCCAGTGATGAGCGTGTTATCAGAGGTACTTGTATTATCAATAATATTCCTTTGATTGCTATTATTGATACGGGTGCAACGCACTCGTTTATTTCTATGGATTGTGTGGAGAGGATAGGATTGGTACCGTCTACTTTGGAGAGACGAATGACTATTGAGACACCCTCTATAGGTTCAGTGAATACTTCTTTGGTATGCCTGAAGTGTCCGCTGACTATTTTCGGTAGAGAATTTGGAGTGGATCTGATTTGTCTACCACTTGGTAAGTTGGATGTTATTTTGGGTATGAACTGGTTAGAGTTCAACCGAGTCTACATCGATTGTTTTTAGAAGGAATTGTTGTTCCTGACCCCTGAAGAGGAAGCTGTGGCAAGTTCTTTGTCTAATAAAGAATTGAGGGCCTTGTTGGAAGATGAAACTAGAGTGTTTGTTTTATTTGCAACTTTATCGGTGGATAACAAAGTGCCAATGGAGGAATTAGCAGTGGTGAATGAATTTCCAGAAGTGTTTGCTGACGATATTACGGAATTGCCTCCGATGCGAGAAGTAGAATTTGGTATTGATCTTGTTCCTGGTACGAGACCTATTTCTATGGCGCCATACAGGATGTCTGTAGTGGAATTGGCTGAGTTGAAGTCTCAGATTGGAGAATTGTTGGATAGAAAGTTTATCAGACCAAGTGTATCGCCGTGGGGAGCTCCAGTGTTGTTGGTGAAGAAGAAGGATGGTAGTATGCGTCTGTGCATCGATTACCGTCAATTGAATAAAGTGACTATTAAGAATAAGTATCCTCTACCTAGGATTGATGACTTGATGGACCAGCTGGTGGGAGCTCATGTGTTTAGTAAGATCGACTTAAGATCGGGTTATCATCAAATCAGAGTAAAAGAAGGTGATATTCAGAAGACTGCTTTTAGGACTCGATATGGACATTACGAATATGCTGTAATGCCATTTGGAGTGACTAATGCGCCGGGAGTATTTATGGAGTATATGAACAGAATTTTCCATTCTTATTTGGATCAGTTCATTGTAGTGTTTATTGATGATATATTAATTTATTCTAAATCTGATGAAGAGCATGCAGAACATCTGAGAATTGCCTTGCAAGTGTTGAAGGAAAATAAATTATTTGCTAAACTGTCAAAGTGTGACTTTTGGTTGAAGAAAGTAAGTTTCTTGGGGCATGTAATATCTGAAGATGGAATAGCGGTGGATCCGTCAAAAGTAAGTGCAGTATTGCAGTGGGAACCGCCGAAGACAGCGACAGAAATTAGAAGCTTTTTGGGGTTAGCCGGTTATTACCGCAGGTTTATTGAAGGGTTCTCTAATTTGGCGTTGCCATTAACTCAGTTGACGAGAAAGAACCAAGTTTTTGTATGGGATGCTGCTTGTGAAGAAAGTTTTGAAGAGTTGAAAAAGAGATTGACTACGGCACCGGTGTTAGTGTTACCGACTCCGAGTGAACCGTTTGTGGTGTACTGTGATGCGTCTAAGATGGGATTAGGCGGGGTTCTGATGCAGAATGGTAAAGTAGTAGCATATGCATCGCGGCAATTGAGAGTGCATGAGCGAAATTATCCGACTCATGATCTTGAATTAGCTGCGGTTGTTTTTGTGTTGAAAATCTGGAGACACTATTTATATGGTTCAAGATTTGAAGTGTTTAGTGATCATAAGAGTCTGAGATACCTGTTTGATCAGAAAGAGCTGAATATGAGGCAGAGAAGATGGTTGGAATTTTTGAAGGATTATGACTTCAGTTTGAGTTATCATCCAGGAAAGGCCAATGTAGTGGCAGATGCTTTGAGTAGGAAAGCAATTCATATGGCAGCTCTGATGGTGAAAGAAATTGAGTTAATTGAACAGTTTAGAGATTTGAGCATGGTTTGTGAGACTACTGCAGATAGTGTAATGTTGGGTATGTTGCAGGTAAATAATGACTTCTTGGATATGATTAGAGAAAATCAGAAGTTGGATGTGAAATTGGTAGATTTGATGCCTGGAGTAGGGAGTGACTCCGATAGTGACTTTAAATTGGATAGTACAGGTGTGTTGAGATTTAGAGGCAGGATTTGTGTACCAGATGATGAAGAAGTGAAAAAGTCAATTTTGAGCGAAGGACATCGTAGTAGCCTGAGTATTCATCCGGGAGCTACGAAAATGTATCATGATTTGAAGAAATTATTTTGGTGGTCTGGTATGAAAAGAGACATAGCTCAATTTGTGTATGCCTATTTGACATGTCAAAAGTCGAAGGTGGAACACCAGCGATCTTCTGGATTTATGCAACCATTAGAGATTCCGGTTTGGAAATGGGATTGCATTACTATGGATTTTGTGACAGGTTTGCCGAATACGGCGAGAGGTTTTGATGCTATATGGGTGATTGTGGATCGATTGACGAAGTCTGCACACTTTGTGCCGATCAATATTAGTTTTCTGTTGACGAAGCTGGCGGAGATTTATATTCGGGTAATTGTGAAGTTACATGGTGTTCCGTCCAGTATTGTGTCGGATAGAGATCCGCGGTTTACTTCGGAATTTTGGAAAAGCTTGCAGGAAGCTTTGGGAACTAAGTTGAAGTTGAGTTCAGCTTATCATCCGCAAACTGATGGTCAGTCAGAGAGGACTATTCAGTCGCTTGAGGATTTGTTGAGAGCTTGTGTATTGGAAAAGGGTGGTGCATGGGTTACTCATTTACCGTTGATTGAGTTCACGTACAATAACATTTACCATTCTAGTATCGGAATGGCACCGTTTGAAGCTTTGTATGGGAGGAGGTGTAGGACTCCTCTGTGTTGGTATGAAACTGGTGAGAATATGGTGCTTGGACCAGAAATTGTACAGCAGACTACTGAGACAATTCAAATGATTCGTGAGAAAATGAAAGTGTCTCAGAGTAGGCAGAAAAGTTATCATGATAATCGGAGGAAAGAGTTGGAATTCTGTGTAGGTGATCACGTATTCCTAAGAGTTAATCCGATGACTGGTGTGGGTCGTGCATTGAAGTCCAGGAAGCTGGATCCTAAGTTCATTGGACCTTATGAGATTTTGCAGAGAATTGGTGTTGTGGCTTATAGGGTGGCGTTGCCGCCTGAGTTGTCGAACTTACATGATGTGTTTCATGTGTCGCAATTGCGAAAGTATGTTTCTTATCCATCTCATGTGATTCAGAGAGATGATGTTCAGGTTCAGGAGAATCTTACTGTTGAAGCGATGCCGTTGAGGATCGAAGACCGTAAGATGAAACAGCTCCGAGGGAAGGAAATACCTTTGGTGAAGGTAGCTTGGGGAGGTGCTGCAGGAGGCAGTGTGACCTGGGAGTTGGAAAGCAGGATGCGAGAAGCGTATCCGGAGCTATTTCCATCAGGTAATTTTCGAGGACGAAAATAATTAAAGTGGGGGAGAGTTGTAACACCCATTTTAATTATTTAGTCATTTTATTATTATTTTAAAAATTATACGTTGGTGTGCCCTTTGGTGGGAGGGTATTTGACGATGTTGGGTGGGTGTCCCTAATGTGGGAGGACTATTGGTGGTATTTTGGTGTGAAATATAATAATACAAAAATAATAGTAACATTGGTGGGAGTGTTATTATTATTATTATTATATTTATTATATTTGTTAATATTATTAATATTATGATTATTTTGGTGAAATAATGATATTATTATTATTATTATTATTATTATTATTATTAATAATGAGTATTATTATTATTATGATTATTATTATTATTAATAGTATTATAATATTATTAGTATTAATAATAATATTGTATTATTTTATTAAGTTATTTTATTAATTGGGATTAGATTTAATAAAGAAAATAGAATGTGAAGGGGTGGAGAGAGTGGTACGATACATTTTAGAAATTGAGAAAAAGAGCGATAGAAAAGAGAGAAGAGAAAAGAACGAAAGAAGGGAAAAAGAGCGAAGGAAAAAGGGAACGAAGAACGGAAGAGAAAAGGGGAAGGCCAAGAGACCAATTCTAGGAGGATTTCTATCGATCAACCAATTGATAAGGTAAGGGGGGAGAAACTTGATTGGGAATGGTTTATACATGTATAGGGTAGTTGGGGATTCCTTAACCCCGTAGGAATTGATCGATATATGATAATATATATTGATATGTTATGATTGATGATGATTGTTGTTAATTGTATAGTAATCGTTAATGAATTGTTGTTTTTGGTTGAGTTGGCATATAGGGCATATAGGGTGTTTTACGGTTTTTAGGGAAAGTTCTGTATGGCTTTTGAGGTATCGATAGTGTTTAGGTGATGATTTTGGGGAATAGGAATTAGAAACCGATTGTTTACGGTAATAGGCAAGGTTGGTACTATAATAGGCTGGGAATCTGAGTTGAGATGATAGGCATAATTTGGCCTAGAATAGCACTGCAGAATTGTGAGGAAACTGACGAATTGCAGCATTCGCTGGGCTTCGCCTGGCGAAGGGAGGCGAGAGTTCGCCTGGCGAGCTGAGGCGAAGGGGCAACGAATAATTCAGAAATTAAGTCCCAGACTAAAAACACAAGAACTTCACCTGGCGAATGCCAGCGAAGGTTCGCCAGAAGGGTTCGCCTGGCGAATGCCAGCGAACGTAGCAGAACCAAATGAATTTTTGTGATGTTTTGGATTCGAGCGTTGGTCTCGTGTGATCCTTCTAGCCTTGCTGTAGTGTGAAAATGATGAGTATGGGATATAACTTGTGTACTTGGTGATAGTACGCGTTTCCCTTAATACTGTTGGTGAGCAATTAATTGATGTATATGTGTGTAGTAATCAGTAGGATCGTGTATTTCCCGAGCGGTGAGATGTGTTTATATTTGGTGTTAGAAAGTGAGACTACTCACTGTGTGATTGAATTATATGATGTTGGGGTATGTTATGTCTATACATATGCATTGATGTATGATGTTATGATCAGGAGGATCGTGTGCACTTAGTGTGCTAGAATGTAATAGTTATGCATTGGTGTCTTGCATATCATGGTGTTTTGGTGGGATGAAGAATCATGTCTCAGGAGGAGCGTAAGTGATTCATCCGTACTCCTTTGTGGAGAATGGTGGGGGATAGATCATGTCTCAGGAGGAGTGTAAGTGATCTATCCAGGTTCGATTGAATGAACCAATGAGTCGGTACCGCATGCATGGTGTTGTGTTCCATAATTGCATTATAATATGTTATATTGTAATTTGAACAATAGGTTCGTTATATGGTATTGTTGGGGGGAATAATTGATGTGTTGGTGTGTTTTACTGCCTTATTTACATGTATTACATTACCATTATATTTTTGATCATGATTTCTCACCCCTTTGTTGTTGTTGTTGTTGTGGTCTGTGCTTCTTCGGAAGTACAGATAATCCAGGTACTTAGCTAGCTTGGATTATGGTGTGACAGTCGAGTCTAGGATGCTCTGATACGTAGCACGGGACTTGGGCGTTTTTATTTATTTTATGAAGAACTTATATTCTATTTTCCTGTGAAACGTATCAAACCTTTATTGGATTTTATTATTTAATATTCCGCTGTATTGGAGAAAACCCTTTTTATAAGGAAACGTTGTTTTCATGTGATATCCCACTTGGGAAATTGGAACTCTGATTTTGTTTATTTATAATATTTATTAATTTAATTGATTTTGGGAAGTGGGGTGTTACAGGACACCCAGCTCGCGATGGGACGTCCACGCTGCAGGGAGAACTACCCCCGAACCGGTCAAGCAACAAATCCGACCAGCCGGCCAGTTCCCCACACCGCCGAAAACAATTGTCGTCGAGCTACCACCCCGGACAGGCCCAAAAGCATACTAAACATGCATTTCAAACATACATACATTTTGAGCATACAAGTACGTGCATAAATAAAACGAGCATGCAAGTACGTGCAGAAATAAAACGAGCATAAACAAACATGCAGAAAACAAAACCGAGCGCACACTTAGAAAATTTTTGAGAATTATAAAAGGGCACCAGCCCAGCAGTTATGTTACACCATCAAGGGCACGCAGGCCTGTCGAAACAAAACACTTAAAAAGAAATTATAAAAACATCGGCACGCAGGCCCGGGGAAAGTCTACACGTCCTCGCCTCCTTTTCATTATCCACAGTGACAACGTCGAGGGCGACAAGCTCTGGATCGACCACCTTCCCGTCGACGATCTCGTGATAGGGCCCGACCCCGTCCACGACCAAAGCGACGCCAGAGTTGACGACCTGGAGCTGAGCGACAGCACTCTTGAACCTAACCTCGACGACTTCCAGGCAATCATTCTCCAACACCCGAATCCGGGCAAGCAAATCAGCTCGAGTGATCATCCACCTGTCTTCCTCGGTCTCATCCTCGGCCGGACGAAGTGCGCTGTCCAGAACTTCCACGCGGACCCGCAACGCTTGCACCTCGGTCTCCGCCCCCCAACTTCTCCTCGATAGTCGCCACCTTTTCCTCGGCACCATCTGCCCGCTTGCGCTGATCGGCGGCGTCCTTCTGACTCTTTTCCAACTCTTCGGAGAGCTTGGCCAAGCGCGACTGCATAAAGGTAAGATCCCCCCGCAGCTTGGCCAGCTCGGCGGTAGAGCAGCCTTCCTCACTCAGGACCATCACCGTAGTAAAGGTCCGCATCATCGCGGCCAGGTCCTCCGCCAAGATGCGACGACGGGACTCTCGGTCCGCGTCCAGAACCACCTTCACTTCACCAGTAGGAATAGTGGGCGACCTGGCCCCATGAAAACAGCTCGGGTGCTGATGGCACGGTGGGACAGCGTAGCCCTCCTCAGCAGACCCGGTCGTCAGATCGATCAGGACACTGACCTCCTCGCTTCTTAGCCTCTTCGCGGCCCCCTAAGATGAGGGAGACTGACTCCCCTGGGGAGACGAAGACGAGCTCTGACCACCATGGACCACAACTTCCTGCCCGATCATTTGGCTCACCCGCGTCTTCGGGACCCCAGCAACCCTCGAGGCGCGCAACTTCTTCACCCGAGGGTTGCGAGACAAAACATAGAGTCACGAGAAAAGGGGAGCGACCCCACCTAGGTAAGTAAGAGCGTCCGCCTCCGAGGCGCACCCGAGCAGGGTTTTCGTATTGATCAGCCTCTTCTTCGTCCGCACATTCCCCTTTGCGTCGAGAATATACCGACCATCAGGCGTCACCAGTATTGACAGCGGCAGATCCCGCACAAACGCCACTATCTTCATGTAGGCGGCCATGTCCCCCGCATCGAGGGTCCCAGCCTGCACTATATATGGATCGGTTCCACGGTTGAAATGCTCCGGGGTCCACAGCAAATGCACCTTCGGAAGCCACGCGACAAACCGCTGGTCGTCCATCACTCGCTCCCCTTCAGCGAAAAGAGAGTCTAACCCTTCCCGTGTGATCGGCCTCACGAGGAAGAAGCGGCCCTTAAAGTCCCGGACAAAGTCGCTATACGTCTTAAAAAGCGTGGTCGGCTACTTAAACGAGACCCAACCCTGCCGACCGTTCACCGTCTGCCGTTGCAGATGAAAAATGCGGAAAAATAAAGGCACAGTGGCTTCGACCTGGAGGAAGCTACACATCAGATCGAACGCGCAGATAAAAGCCAGCGTGTTGGGA
Source organism: Lathyrus sativus (assembly GCA_963859935.3). Lineage (NCBI taxonomy): Eukaryota > Viridiplantae > Streptophyta > Magnoliopsida > Fabales > Fabaceae > Lathyrus > Lathyrus sativus. Next base: position 473,093,967 of record OZ012741.1, on the reverse strand, counting down.
TGCAACTGGGACGGAGCCAGACGCAGCCAGTCGAAAAGGCCCAAGTGAAAATCGGAGAAGGGCAGTCTGAGCCGAGTCTCTTTAAAATAGAACTCGTGCATAGGGAACGTCCGCCGCCCATAACTCGAGCAGATGCGATGATGTTCCTTGGGACGGTACACCTGCCAATCTTGCGGATCCCCCTACTCCCGGTCCTCCACAGTGGCGTAGGCACCATACGCATCGAGCGCGAAGCAAGAAGGGGTGGATAGAGGCTCTTCGGCCACCCACTCCTCGACGGGGAGAACCCTCTCGTCAAAATCTGGGACCTCGGGCTCACTGTCTTCGACCATCGTCCCCGGTATCAAGGCCGACATGAACACCTAAAAAGCAGAGGATAACAGTGAATTCGATGGCCAAGATCAAATCCACCCTTCTACCGCAGGTCAAGTGAAAGGGCGACGACGACGGTCTCGCGAACAGAAGACAGACACCCGGGCAAGCCCCAAGGGGAATTCCCCACCACTTCTCTGCAGGACATTCAAAGCTAACCTATCGCCCCTCTTCGGGGGCTCCATCGGAGGAAGCACCCGTCCCCGGGGCATTCATCGGAATAGTCGATCCTCCCCGACGCATTCATCTAAACAACCCTAAAAATTCACCAGATACGGTGGAAACTCGTGTCTCTCCTCGGGGCACTCATCGTGCCCCGACCACAGACCCAAAATAAACGGCAAAAATAAAAGAAAAGAGGAAGAAAACTCACTTTATAAACGGCGAGGGACGGGATGCGAAACTAACGGCGCGGTGGCAATTCACGGCAACGGCGGACGGGGAAGAACTACAGAGCTTCGTAGGTGAGAAAGCAAGGTGAAAAGTAAAAAGTGCGCGGGGACCCCCATATTTATAACCCGGCGCGGAACTCGAAGAGACACTAGACCTTTGAGTGTCCTAGGGTAGCCGCCCTCACGCCCACTCGGTGCGTGACACGTGGCGGTAAGCTGACAGTCGCGTCCTTTCAAATGCCTTTGCCCCGCGCACCCGGCAACATGAAGAGACCCTCGCGCACGCACGCTTCGCCGAACACAAGCCGCCGGGGCCTCCCACCTCGCTATCTCCTTTCCCGAAGCAACGACCTCAAGTCCTCGCTCTCCCGCCGAAGAGCTTCGACTTGGGGGGCTCCTGTTCTGGCCTGGGTCCGGCCTCACCTCGCGGCCCAGCCCAATGATGCACAACCAAGGCCCAATATGATTTAAGTAGGCTGGTCGGACACGCGACCCCCTTGACGGGCAGGGCATGCTCTCTCCGAGCAGGACGGCGTGCCTCAAGACGCCCTCTGCGCTCTCCCCTCGTCGGACAGACCAGCCCTCCTCGGGCAGAATCCCCATGCCGTCAAGCAAGACAACGTGTCTCTCCCGCACCCTCGTGTGCTCCCCTCCGCGGGGAGAACGACACACCTCGGGGGAACCTCGCGAGCTCCCCTCTGCGGAGAGAGCAACGTGCCATGCGCACGTTCTCCACGTGCCCCCCTCCGCGGGGACACGTCACCGACCAACTGTCCACCTCCGAAAGAGCAGGTCAAACCCACTTTCTGGAGATCACGGGACAGTTGGACTAGGGCGAAGACCACGTCCTTGTCTTCACTACGCCACGTAAGCCCTAGCAGTCACCTGGGTTGGGCCTGGCAATCCAGCCCAACACAAGTGACCGTTGGCCCAACGCTGGGGTCTCTCTATAAATACCCTCTTTCACAAGAGGGTCAAGTAATTTACTTCTTACCCCATTTCTATATTTGCTCTCACTCTGCCCAATTCCTTACTTTGGCATCGGAGTGTCTTGCAGGTACACCCCCCTTCTATTCCTCATCACCGGTGAACAGGCAGCAGTCCAACAGCGTGTGGCCAGCCAGCGATCCCCTTCTGATCAGATCAGATCAATACACATGTAATTTTTAAATAAAATAAATTACAACATTCAAATTATATTCATTTGAATAAATAAGCATCAGTTAATTTAATAAAATAATAACCATATGCCAAATAAAAATATATGTAATCCATAAAATGATAACTTTATTATATTTTTAATTAAATAATAACATCACTTAATAAAATATGATGTTAGTAGCATGACAACAAAATATCATTATCAAAATCAAATAAATTCAGTTGAACAGCATGATCTTGGCTACAAAAAGAAGTTAAAATTATGCTGTTGTCACGTTACTAAATTTTAATATCATTTATATTTAAAGCCATATAAACAAAAATTACAAATTATAGCTAATAAATTATTATTTTTGAATAACACTCTCTCGTAATATATACCCCGAAACTTCACAATACACACGTCTATTATAATATATTAAATTTGAGTCTTACACTACTTTATTGACAATTTATTTTATTATTCGCCATATCACTAAAAATTTGATCGGACACTCTTCAAAATCAAACCTTCTAAAACTTCTATTACTTATTTTTAAAAAATATAACATCTCATTTATAAACCTCTTTTAATTAAAATACTTCTACTTTTATATTTCATGACTTTTCTCCTTCTATTCCTCTAACTAAAATTTATATATATTGATTGATTTATTCGGTTGATTCTCCATTGTATATATAATATTATATAATTATACAAATTGTAAATTCACAGTTCATCGAAATACATATTATTATAAGTTACATGTAAATATTATATATATATCTATCATACATTAAAACAAAAAATTTTAAAATTTATTCTATCTTCTATTGTATACTTTAATTTCTTTTGAAAAAAATTAAATTAATTAATTTTCAAATAATTCGATAAAAAAATTATAAGAATTGATTCAATTTTTTTATAAAAATTAAATTAATCAATTTTCAAATAATTTGATAAAAAACTTATGAAAACAAATTTATTTTCTATAAAAATTAAATTAATTTGTCTCTTAATAAAAAAATAACATTGTATCTACTAAAATCACTCAAAAAAGATATACTAATCAATTTCGTAACCACAATTATTAAAATATAGTTTATTTTATTTTTATTAGACTAATCATTATTTTATTTTTTTCGTATCAATTTTTTTGTCTCTATAAATATTTCTTAAAAAATTACATCATATAACATTTTACAAAATTAATACGTAAATTTTTAGCTATAATTTATAATTTATTATATAAAAATATCATATAATGTATTATTAAATTGAAGGTGTAATTCAATTGAATTAAATCAATCATAAATATTGAAAATTAATGATAAATTAAAATCTAATATTTATAATATTATTTAAAATATTCATCTCAACCCCGCGGATCTTAATTTAGTTCTTTAATTAATTAGAGTAAAAAAGGAAATATGAGGAGAGGCAATGGGGAGATGTAGAGAATAAGTTGGGGGTAGTAAGGAAAATGTCTAAATGGGAGAATTAGACTTTAATTATAAATAGAGGAGTGTAAGAATTGGGATAAGTTTACAATACCTGAAAAATAGGAGTTGGAGGAAAAGTGAAAAGAACAAGTTAAGGCTTAAGGAGAGAAGAACAATTATGATTAGAGAGTTTACAGTCGGAAATTCTAAGGTAAGGGGGAGAAGAGGATTTCACTATGAGTATATTGCAATATAGGGTATAGAAGAGAGGTCCTTGCTCTCCTTATGGTTGTATGATTCTGTTTTGATGTGTTGTTGTTGTGTTAAAATATAACAAATTGATTATTAGATGTGCTTGATTATGTAAGTATGTGACTGCAAATATGTATTAATCATTATGTTTGTGAATACATGAAACTCTATCATTGATGAGTGTATGAAACTTTGATCATGAGTATGAATGTTGATCATATTGATGTATGAAAGATTTTCATGAACCATGATTGGTATATGTATTATAAGATGTTTGACTGTTGTGATAACATTGTGTATTGTCAAATTCACATTCAGGGTTGAATGAGTGTAGGAATAATAGTTGAAGTGATGCATGAAGGTTAAGGGATGAATATCATGTATTAAAATTGAGTTTTTCTGGAAAAATCACCATTTACAATTGATTGTCACCCCATGACAATCGATTACACGCGTTAAATTTTTGAAAAAAACAATTATTATAATATATTAAATTTGAGCCTCACACTACTTTATTGACAACTCATTCCATTATTCGTCACATCACTAAAAATCTGACGTGACACTCTTCAAAGCCAAACCTTCTAAAACTTCTATTATTTAATTAAAAAATATAACATTCCATTTATAAACCTCTTTTAATTGTTAAGAGTCCCACATCAGACAATATATGACATGAATATGTGTTTATAAGTGGGGGCAATCCTCACTCTATCAACCGGTTTTATAGGGTTGAGTTAGGCCCAACCACAATTTCTTAACATGGTATCAGAGCCTGGTTTAAGATCCGGTGGGTCACCTTCTATGGTTTCCGCTATCGGGCCACCCACCATTATGGTTGAGTTAGGCCCAACCACAATTTCTTAACATTAATTAAAATACTTCTACTTTTATATTCTATGACTTATCCCTTTTTATTCCTCTAACTAAAAATCATGTATATTGATTTATTTATTTCGGTTGATTCTCCAGTGTATATATAATATTATATACTTATCAAATTGTAAATCCATAGTTCATCGAAATACATATTATTATAAGTTACATGTAAATATTATATATATCTATTATACATCAAAACTAAAACTTCTAAAATTTATTTTGTCTTTAATTATTTTTCAAATAATTCGATAAAAAATTATGAGAATTGATTCAATTTTTACAAAAATTAAATTAACCAAATTTCAAATAATTTGATAAAAAAATTATGAAAAAAAATTTCTTTTCTATAAAAATTAAAATAATTTGTGTCTTAATAAAAAAATAACATTGTAGCTACTAAAATCACTCAAAAAAAGATATACTCATCAATTTCGTAACAAAAATTATTAATATATAGTTTTTTTTAATTTTTATTAGACTAATTACTTTTACTTTTTTCGTATCAATTTTTTTGTCTCTATAAATATTTCTAAAAAAAATTACATCATTTAACATTTTACAAAATTAATACGTAAATTTTCAGCTATAATTTATAATTTATTATATAAAAATATCATATAATGTATTATTAAATTGAAGGTGTAATTCAGTTGAATTAAATCAACCGTAAATATTGCAAATTAATGATAAATTAAAATCTAAATTTTATAATATTATTTAAAATATTCATCTCAACTCCGCGCATCACGTGGATCTTAATCTAGTTCTACTATTAAAATTAGGAACAGAACTAAAATAGAAATTTATGCAAAAAGTATATCATTTGAATAAATGCGGCCTTAAAATTAAGAATAAAACTAAAATAAGAAAACAAATTTTGGTTTTTGAAGAATATGTTTAGTACATTTTTTTAATAAATTTAATCTTTTTATTTTATAGTGTGTTTTTTTTTTCTTTTACATTTTTCAGACTTTTAAAGGGATGTTTCTTCATATCCCTCATTAAAATGACTCTGGGTAACGTCTGTCGCTCTCTATCATTATCAAATAACTAGGGGTGGCAAACGGGCATGCCCGCCCCGTTTAGACCCGCTTAGCAAAAGCCGCAAAAAATGGGGCGGAGCGGTCATAGTTGAGGATGCGGGCCTAAAACCTAGGTCCATCCCAAAAAAAAATGAGGGCGGGGCGGGAAAAGCCCGCAGACGCTACATCTTTTAAGCTTAAAAATGCAAAATATTATGTAAATGTCCGTGCCCACAAAAGTCAGCGAAGAAAACCGGGAGACACATTAGAGGGTGAAGACCTAAATCTTTGTCCCTCTCCGCATTAAAATGCAGGCAAAACAGACATGCCCAATGGACTGGACCCGTATTGCCACCCCTATAAATAATGTCTTTTCCCTCAGTTCCCTCATGGAGATATTTCATAATCACATGGTTCCCTAGTACCGTTCACGAGGTCGGGTCTGACTAGGGATGGCAACGGGGCGGGTCGGGGGCGGGTTTAACTATACCCGCACCCGCACCCGCCTCCATGTAACAGACTCGCCCCCGCCCCCAAATCCAATCGGGGGTGAAAATTTATCACCCAGACCCGCCCCCAGTAGAAAACGGGTGCACCCGCACCCGCCCCGCCCCCACCCGCAAAAAAATATTATTATTTTAATTATAATAAAAATTAGTAATTTAATTAAAAAATTGATTATTTTAATAAATTAATTAATTATTTAATTAAAATTTTAATTAATAAATGAATATTAACTTGATTAACTTTATTATTTTAATTGCAATAAGAATATTAATAACTTAATTAAAAGTATAATTAATAAATAAATATTAAAATAAATAAAATAAGGAAATCAAAATAAAATATATTATTTGGGGCGGGGCGGGGGCGGGGGCGGGCAGGTCTTAGTGTCTACCCGCACCCGCACCCGCACCCGTAGTTAAGAACCGGGTTTCACCCGCACCCGCACCCGCACCCAATTAAATCGGATTTCCCCCGTTAATTTCGGGGCGGGCCCGGGCGGGTGTGGGCGGGTCCGAGTTTGTTTGCCATCCCTAGGTCTGACTTACTCCTCTATCAGAGTTATTACGAGACCGACTCCTACGTATTGTTTTTATTTTTAAGTGAATCCTAATCGAATTCTGACTTATGCAAATTTATGATTAGCCGACCTTCTTGCTTCTTAATATATATATATATATATATATATATATATATATATATATATATATATATATATATATATATATATATATATATATATATATATATATATATATATATATATATATATATATATATATATATATATATATATATATATATATATATATATATATATATATATATATATATATATATATATATATATATATATATATATATATATATATATATATATATATATAATTTCATCATTCTCACATATGTTAGATGAGCTTACCAGAATTACAAGACTCAAATACACTACTTGATCATAACACTAACGTATAAAACATTGTTGATCGAAACAACAATATTCTAATATTAAAACGTGTATTCTTTCTAAAACAAGACACATAATTAATGTTTCTATTATTAAATGGAACTTAATAAAAAATATTTACCTTCATTATAAGCTCAAATTAAGGTCAATCATAAGCTCTTACCATCTATGAAATAAGATTTTTTTCCCATTCTAGACATGTATTTGTAGAAAAATACAAACAGAGAAAAAAGAGAAACACAATCACAACATAAGAATATAATATGAAAACCCAAATAGAGAGAGAGCATGAGACAAGGGGTATTAATCCCAAAGAACTCACCTAAGCGGCGCATGATTTGAGTATAGTTTTCAAAATTTCCACAACATAATTTGAATGGAAGTGAGTGTCTGAAATTAGGGAACAGATGGCAAAACTTAGGTCATCGAAGGAAAACAACTCATTTTTGTTTTTATCTTTTTCAATTTTTGTTTCTTTAGTGTTGTTCATCTCATTACATGAGATAGACAAAACCTCATCGTGAACAAAAAAGCCTCAACAACGTCACCCTTCAATTCTCATTATCTCCTCTCTCGCAAATTTAAATCAAAAGGAAAAAGTAGCAAATCAAGGAAAAAACAACTCTTAAGAAGTAATTTCCTTCATTCATGTAATTCATAACCTTCAGTTTCTCCTTTCATTCGACACAACCATCGGCTGGTAGGTACACTACAAGAAATATTGCAATTTCTCACATGGTATTCACGTCACTAAGCTAAAAACCACGTCACTGAACAAAATTTGTGACGTTGGTAGAGCACGTCGGAAAAGCAACGGTGGAAACATTTTCTCACGTGAATTTACGTCACTAAATTGTGACATGGAATACACACCATGAACCACCAAATTAATTGAAAAAGTTCCCACATGAAAATCACGTCACTAATTAGTGACGTGAATTTCACGTCGCAAATCACTTTTCCCAAAGTCCCTGCAGCGTGTTCATTATTGCAACATGCAAGTTTTCCCATGTGATTTCCATGTCACTAATTAGTGACATGGTTTCCATGCCACAAACTAAAATCTGTTTTAAGTTTAGTGACTTTGTTTTCACTTCACTGTTTAATTTAGTAATAAAAAAATTAAATATTAATGAATACAACGAATTAATAAATAATAAAATATAAAAATTTAAATGATCTTCAATTAAATTTTTTAATTTTTTTAATATATACAATTATTAAAAGATATAAATATTTAGTCGCATTATATTCACGTCACAAACATAAAAAAAAATTGTCACGTAATATTCACGTCACAAACATAATTAATAATAATAAAAAGTTATTCATCGTCACTACTAAATATAGCATCTTCGTCTTCTTCATCATCTTGGACATAATAATTCGATTGCGAGGCAAAAAAATATCGCATTTGTGCCTCCATGTCGGATTGCCGCTTCCTCATTTCCTCCATTTCAGCATTTTGCCTATTTCTCATATGCTTCATTTCGGCCTTTAGGGCTGCCTCTCGCCTCGCCTCAGATAGAGCTAACTCTCTCACTGTTGCCAATATTTCTGGTGTCAATTCTGCCAGACGAGATCCTCCTTCCCCGTCATCGAGTCTTTGAAATAAAGTTCGGTCCCCTTTTCTATAATCGCCAGCCAAAGACCCAAGACCAAAAAAACACCCATTGACTCCCTTCCCGCCTACTATTAAATTCCAAATATAAAGATCCACGCGTGGATCAAGCGGTGTATTCCCAATCGGTATATATTGAGGATTTTCAGGTAGAAATTGGGCAAGCAAGGTCTGGTATAACTCCTACACACACATAAAAATATTAAATTAAAATAAATATAGTTTAAACAATTCAATTATATACAATAATAATGAAATAAAATAATTCAACTATAAACAAGTTACCAAGGTTGATTTGGAATGGCCGTCAACAAACTCTCCCAATTTTTTGGTTTGAGTCTTCACAAATAGCTCATTAATTCGTGGCTCCCTCCCCAAATCCTTTTTCTAATTAAAATAATTAAGTTTAATTAAATATATAATAATACAAAATAGAACTTAAAAAAATAGTTATAATTACCATTCATCGATGATGTTCACTGATACTGATACTTCCAACTGTACTAAAACAGCCACCTGCTTCAGATGCCCTCATCTTTTTTGCATGTTCAGATCTTCTCTGAAAATATTCTGTCTTCCATCACTCAATAAGTTCCCCAAATATTTCATCGCCTATCCAGTTAGGACGAGTTTGATCCCTTTCCTAACGTTGTCTAGCATTCATAAGCATGTCAGATAATCTGCTAGATACCTTACTTCAATTTTTTTTTTTATTTTGACCTCGTCAAAATTTTTCCAAGTACACCTTTCCTGCAAGTTATATGACAGTCAAATAAAATGTTAGATATTTATATAACAAAAAATAATTATAAAATAACATAACTATAATAAAAATACAATTGACCTTGAATTTATCAAACCATATATCTTTCTCAGTATTTGGGAGCTCTCCGAAAGACTTAATAAGTTTTGTATACATTAATTGAATGACCCAGTTTACAACTTTTGTAGCAGGTCGACACGGATCAAAACTAAATAACAATAATTTGAATGAGTATTAAACATAAAATGACAATATATAGTTAAATAAATATTACAAATTAAAAACATACCTAAATCCCTCAGGCCTAATAAGATGTCGTCCTTCAAACAGGCTGCGGCATAAATGAATACTGCTGAGGAAAACCAGATCCCCCAGGTTGTGCGAAGGAAGTCTGCTGAGGAAAACTAGATCCCCCAGGCTGCTGTGTGAAGGAATAATGCTGAGGAAGAAAATTAGATCCCCAGGAAAATTAGATCCCCCAGGCTACTGCGTGAACAAAGACGGTACCCGATAGACCTAAAATATACTGTTTATTTGACTCGATTTGCACGTGTTATTTAGGATTTTATTTCTGTTTTCTTGTATTATGCCTCCGTTTTATCTCTTTTTCAGGATTTTCTATTTTCAAAGCTACTCAAGAAGAAATGAAGAAAAAACGAGCAAAAAGACCAGCTTTTCAGGAATTGTACACATGGCACTCACCATGGCGGGTGCCATAGGAGAAGCCATGACTTGGATAAGAGACCAACTTCTGACAACTGCCACGTCTCTCACTTCTTTCTACTCTAGTACACATGGCGGGAGCCATGATTGCATGGCGAGCGCCACCCTTGTATTCTATTTTCTCTCCCAAAAGAAGTTGGGGGCATTCTAGTCTTTCCTTGTACTTTCCTAACATTATAAATAGAAGAGTTCTACCTCATTTCTAAGCATCCAAGCTTAGTTACAAAACTCAAGCCATAAATTTCCATCTGTTGTAAAGTGATAAAATTCTCACATCGGGTAGTTATCATATTGTCTAATCGAGTCTGTAATCGGGTTTGGAGCACTTTGGTAGAAGTTAATCCTGCCGCCATTTTATTTCAGTCTTTTACTTCAAGTTTTACCAAGATTTAAAACCTCCCGTTTGGAGCAGGTTTCTATTTATTTTCTGCCTTTATTTCCTGCACTTTATTTATCGCCCTTATTTATCACCCTTTATCGCACTTTATTTACCGCCCTTATTTATCGCATCTTATTTGTCATGTCTATTTACGTTTCCATGTCCGGCTAAATCTTAGAGGTTAGGATGTGAGGATCATAGTTAAAAGTGGTATTCCATACGGCTGTCGATAGAATCACTTAGGGGTTATTCTGACTTTTAATACATATTTTATGCATTTAAAATCTGTTGGGTAAGATCGAAAGCCATCCAACCTTTAGATAAATTTGGTTAGTCTTAGCTGTCCAAAAGAAGCGAAAGCGCTTGGTCCAGTTAAGTAGGAATCTTTAATGCTTTAGAAAAACGATTTTAAAACTATTTTCGGACGCATTTATGGATTTAAAGTCTGGTTCGCAAGAACCGCTTTTTTGTTAGAAATTCCAGGTCAAAATACTTTTCAACTAAGTTAAGAAACTATATTTCTTAAAAATAGGTTTAATCACTCTAACGCAATGCACACCTCTTTATAAGTGACAATAAGAGGGATCAATTAGGGGATAAACTCAGTTCTGAATACGCGAAAGCGACAATTCCCGTTAAATTAGTTCTTTTCATGAGTAGAAAACATTACCCCTCAAGAAGTCTATTTATACGCATTTGGAATACTGCCTAGCTATGTGAATTACATCCAAGCCTGTTGTTTTATTATTGAATTTACTTTCTCACTTTACTTTTATTTCACACAACCCAATTCCTAATTGACTTGCCTTAGATAAACACCGTAACAACAGTAATCGATATATTGACGTTTGGTCTCTGTGGGATCGATAATCTTTTATATTACTCTGACGTTATTCGTGCCCTTGTGAATCATAGCATCAGTACCTGAGGAAAATTAGATCTCCCAAGCGGATGCATGAAGGATCCCTCAAACGGACTAATAAAAGATGGATTCACATATGGAACCGTTTGGGAGGAGGAGACTAATGTCGTAAATGGCTGTGAAGTGTCTACAGACATTAGATCTGCCTGAGTCTGTGGGCGAGAGCATACATGGGCGAAAGAGGTACCTCACGTACTCTAGCTCTCGAACGAGGCTGGGTCTCCTTAGCCTTACCCTTGTTAGTTCGAGGTAGCATTCTATCTATTTTAAAAGAGTTAACAATAAATAAATCAAAATTATTATCAACACAATATATACACGCACTACGTAAAAATCATTTGCATTCATATAAAACAAATAATACATTAATAAAAATTGTTCAAACACATATAAAAACTACCCAACTACGATAGTAACGAAAATATTTCATACTGCACATTTGTACTATCATTATATATCATTTTAATTAAATATATGATTTTAATATATGCAAAATAATATAATTCTTTTCACATTGTTTTAACCTAATATAAATAAAAATATTACTTCATATTATACAACAACATCTAATTTTGTAACATTATTTTAAAAATATTTTCTTACTATAAAAATATAAAAATATAAAAATATAAATACAAATATAAAAATATAAAATCTAATTATACATTTTAACCTAATAAAAATAAATTTAATATTAATTATTTTCGAATTAATATTTTTTTCTATTTGTTTTAATATTATACATTTTAAAAATTATTTTTGTTTTAAATTCTATTTTTTGAAATAAATTTCTTTTATAAATTGTGTTTTTAATAAATCTACATAACATATTTTTACAAGTAATTTTTTCTAAAAAATACTTTTTAATAAAAATACTTTTTAATAAAAATACTTCTATTTACTAAATACTTTTTCTAAAAATATTTTCTTACTATAAAAATATAAAAATATAAATCCAAATATAAAAATATAAAATCTAATTATACATTTTAACCTAATAAAAATAAATTTAATATTAATCATTTGCGAATTAATATTTTTTCTATTTGTTTTAATATTATACATTTTACAAATTCTTTTTCTTTTAAATTCTATTTTTTAAAATAAAGTTTTTTTTTTATAAATTGTGTTTTTAATAAATCTACATAACATATATTTACAAGTAGTTTTTTCTAAAAAATACTTTTTAATAAAAATACTTCTATTTACTAAATACTTTTTTTAAAAATATTTTCTTAATATAAAAATATAAAAATATAAATATAAATATAAAAATATAAAATCTAATTATATATTTTAACCTAATAAAAACAAATTTAATATTAATTATTTTTGAATTAATAGTTTTTCTATCTGTATTAATATTATACATTTTACGAATTATTTTTGTTTTAAATTCTATTTTTTAAAATAAATTTCTTTTATAAATTGTGTTTTTAATAAATCTACGTAACATGATTTTACAAGTAATTTTTCTATAAAATAATTTTTAATAAAAATACTTCTATTTACTAAATATTTTTTTTAAAAACATTTATAATTATGTTTTCTAATCTACATAACGTTCTGTTTTTAAAAAAATACTTTTAAATTTTTTTCTATTTACAATTCTGTTTACTTAAAATATTTTTAAAAATTCTATTTTTTCTAAAATATAATATATATTCTGTTTACTAAAATATAATATATATTCTAAAATATAATATATAAGTTTTTTTACTAAAAATAAAACATTTAAAATATAATATATATTCATTATTTTTAAAAATCTGTTTTTTCTAAAAATTATTTTTTACAATTATGTATACTAAAAATATAATATATATTCTGTTTTTAATAAAAATAACACATTTAAAAAGAAATATTATACTTTTCACAACAACAACCAAACAACCAAATACATAATCTTATAAAACCTAAATAATTTCATATATAATCAATAAATTCTATTTTTATACAACAACAAACAAACATTCCATATACAATATTATTTCTATAAATCTGAAAAATAAATAATTTAAATTACATAAATACCTCAATGGAGCAACAATAAAGCTTAAATCTTTAATCTTGATGAGCGCCTCTTGAATCTTCCAAATTTTGATCTTCTGAATAAAAAAAACTAAAAATTAATAATGAGAAAATACTTTTAAAAAAATGTAAAACGAAAATAAAAATAAAAATAATATAAAATAATAAAGAAAACATTAACCATACCTATGAAAACTTGTAAAATTTTGTGAAATACAATAAAGGAGGAGAAGGAAGCAGAGAAAGCAAGCAAGCATAAGCAGAAGGAAGAAGGAAGAAGGAAGGAGAAGAAAGAAATGCATGAAGAGTTCTGGAGAGATGAGTTATATATAGTGTGTTTTGTGATGTGGTAAACATGTGGGAAAGTACCCACGTGAATACCACATCGAAAAATTATCACATATATATTATTTGCGACGTGAAAACCACTTGGAAAAGTAGCCACGTGATAACCACGTCGGAACTTTCCCAGTATTTACAACGTCGAAACACTCAACGGTACAAAAATTAAATGACACAATAATTTAAAACAGACGTTTCGACGTGGATTGCACGTCGGAAGTGCTGGAAAAGTTAAATCATCCTTTATTATGTCCCAACTGTAAAAGCAAAATGCATACCAACATTAATTACTCCTTATTTGCGACGTGGGTATCACGTCGGAAACTTCTAACCTATTTACCACGTCGGAAAAACCAAGATATTTTTGAATTTCAGTTTCCCATGTGGTTACCACGCCACAAATGAAATTCTGAATAAATCAAATTTCTCTCCCACAAAAAAGCAGCACTCACCATTACGAATTTTTAATTGGGCATGGTTATTAATTAAATAATATAGTGACGTGGTTTACACGTCGCAACGTCTGTTTTTTCCCACATTGTTACCACGTCACTAAATCACTTAGCAAAATACAGGTTTTCTTGTAGTGGCATCACCGAACAAGCCACCCACAAACCCACTAATCTGGGCATCACAACATTTACAACGATACGCACACTTGAAGCAACATATAAGTCAGCCACATATGCTGCTTCTGTCGAAATAATGGTTCTAAAACTCACTGAGAAAGAAGGTCTAGCTACCAAAAGAAAAGGTAAAGCTAGCAATGCTACTCGGGTCGCAGTCTTAACGTGGAGATCTTTATTGGTAGTGTCAAGAGAATGGGAATATTACTGGCTTCATCTTATTCTTTACATACTCATCATACAACAAAAGCTGGTGAAGTAGGTTGTTTCACGACAACAACACCACAACCAACAAACTATAACTTTCGAATTTGACACCTCACGAGCAACACGACAACAACGTCGACATCTTCGCCATCACTGACAGCTCATAACTTAGCACCCAGTCTCACGCTTCAACAACAACTCTTGCATCAACCATATCAAGAGCAATTCAGAACCTTCATGTTCAAATCAGTTGGTATATTCTTCCTTCTTTTTAAACTGCTGCTTCTATTTGATTGTTGTTTTTGGTGTTTTTCTTCGTGCGTTTTCGATAACATTGGATGATGGTTTATTGATAAGAAGAGTTCTACACTATTTTATTAGATCTAGGGTTTCACTAAGAACACACATAAAAGAAGCTAAAGGAGGAGTGCTTCCAGACGGCTGGCACTCTGCATGCGAGACAAGTGGCAGATTAGGCGGGTCGATATGGGGAAGCGCGAAAGGGCTACGTGAAACGTCAGGATTGTGTGTCTCGAGGCCTTTGTCACCAACTACTAAGTGCTTAGGAAAAAGACTTTGAACTTCATTTCTCACAATTGCTTTTGAAAACTCAGAATCGTTCTTCTTTTTCTCCCACTCTTCCAGATTTTTGTCCACTATTATTCCTTTTTTTCCATCTTCTGTGTCCAACCTTTCAACACTTACATCCCTTCTTCTTTCGTTCTGTGTCTCAAAGCCTTCAGAAACAATAGAATGTGTTGTCCTTTCTTCAAACTTGGGAACACTGTCAACGTTTGACGCTTGTGAAACTTTGTCAACTATGATCCCTTGGTTCTGAACTTCGTTTGGGACATGCAAGGTTGTAGCGTGTGGGTGTTCTATGACCTGGTCTTGGTTGATGGCTTGCTTAAGTTCATGTGGAAGCGGAACAAAATGGGAGGCTGGATCTGAACCATGGAACAAGCGAAGCTATGAGATATGAAAAACCGGGTGTATTTTGGAAGACTCAGGAAGATCCAGTAGGTATGCCACCTGTCCGACCCGTCGAAGCACCTTGAAGGGTCCAAAGAATCTTTTGGACAACTTGTGAGAAGGACGAAGTTCCACTGACATTTGACGATATGGTTGGAGTTTCAGAAGCACAAGGTCACCTTCTGAGAAGGTGATATCTTGTCTATTTCAGTTTGCTTCTTTTTGCATGTTTTTCCTGCTTTTGTCTAAGTTTTGCTTCAGAACTCTGAGTATTTCGTCTCTTTGTTGTAGTGACTCCTCGACGACGGCGAGAGTGGACGATCTTGGATTGTATTGCAGTAAGGAGGGAGGTGGACGAACATATAAAGCTTCAAAGGGCGTCATCTTGATCGCATTATGGTAAGCTGAGTTATGCCAAAACCCTGCTAGGTGTAAATATTTGAACCACTGTTTAGGGTGGTCGCTTGTAAAACACCTTAGATAGGTTTCGAGACATCTGTAAACCACTTCTGTTTGACCGTCTGTTCCAGGGTGATATGCGGTGCTATACTTTAAGGTTGTACCTTGAGCGCGGAAGAGTTCTTTCCAAAAGGTACTAATAAAAAGTGGGTCATGGTCAGAGATGATCGTTCTTGGGATGCCATGGAGTCTGCAGATCTCGACGGAGAATCGAAGAGCGAGATCTTTTGCTGAGAATTTGGTGGGAAGACCGATAAAGTGACAGAACTTCGTCAGCCTGTCGCAGATGACCGTGTGACCAAAAGATACTGGTAAGTGAGTGATAAAGTCCATGCTTAAGTCTTCCCATACTTGATTTGGTGTGGGAAGTGGTTGTAGTAGGCCCTGCTTCTTCTGAGTCATGTATTTATTTTTTTGACATGTTGAACATTTCTTAACAAACAGCTTGGTGTCCTTGTAGATCCTTGGACAAAGAAATGAAGCTGACAAACAGGAGAGTGTTTGGTTGAGTCCTAAGTGACCTGCTGCAGGAGTAGAGTGGAATTCATGTAGAATTTGGTGTCGCCATTCTGTCTCTAGAGGTATATAAATCTTATCTTTGTAGAATACTAGACCCCCTTTAATTTGAAACAATGGATTTGCATTCTGATCAGCTTCTATCTTGCGCATAATTTCCTGACCTTCTGGTTTTGCTTTGTAGAACTACTGAAGATGAGATATCAGTAACGGAACTGGAGAAGAGATTGAGAAGAACATTGGCTCTGACTCCGCTTCAATACGACTCAAAGCATCGGCGACCGTGTTAGACTTCCCAGGTTTGTAGAATATGTCAAATTGAAACCCTTGCAATTTAGCTGCCCACTTCTATTGTTCAGGAGTCTGAATTGTCTGAACTAACAGATTTTTTAAACTCTTTTGATCTGTATATATGTGAAAATGTCTGCCGATTAAATATTGACGCCATTTTTTTACAGATTCTGTAATGGCGTACATCTTACGAACATATACAGATGAAGCTTGAAGTCTGTTACACAACTTTTTGCTGAAGAAGGCTAATGGATGACCTTGCTATGAAAGAACCGCGCTAGTAGCTACTGCAGATGCGTTTGTTTTGAGGACAAAGGTTTTGGAGAAGTCAGGAAGGCAAAGCACTGGAGTTTCTATCATTTTCATTTTTAAACATGTAAAATTTGTATCAGCAGACGTACTCTAAACTAACTTAGTGGATTTTAAAAGATCGGTGAGAGGAGCGGCAAGAGAGGCGTAGTGACAGACAAAGCGTCGATAAAATCCGGTGAGGCCTAAAAAACCCCTGAGAGACGTGAGAGAATGAGGCTTCGGCCAGTCTAGAATCGCCTGAATATTTAATGGATTTGGGGTTACACCTTTACTTGAGATAATATGACCTAAATAATCAACACTTGAAACAGCAAAAACACACTTGGAAAGTTTGGCATAAAATTGGTTAGATAAAAGTAAATCTAAAACCAATTGTAAATGGTGTGAATGTTCAGTCAGGCTAGAACTGTAAATCAAGATATCATCAAAAAAAACTAAAACAAATTTACGTAAATACAGACGAAGAAAATCATTCATCGCAGCCTGAAATGAGCTAGGAGCATTAGTTAAACCAAATGGCATAACTAAGAACTCGTAATGACCATCAAATGTGCGAAAAACTGTTTTATGTGTGTCCATTGGTGTTACCCGAATCTGGTGGTAACTAGATCGCAAGTCGATCTTAGAAAAAATAGTAGCAGACCCTAACTCATCAAAAAGTTCATCAATTGTAGGAATAGGAAAGCGGTCTCGAATCGTTACGGCATTTAAAACACGATAGTCAACACAAAATCGCCATGACCCATCTTTTTTTCGAACCAACAAAACGGGGGAAGAAAAAGGGCTATTACTGGGTTTGATAATTCCCTCTTGAAGTATTTCTTGAATGATAGTTGTCATTGCGTCTTTTTTATGAATGTGGGTAGTGGTAGGGTTTTACGTTTATGGGGTTTGTGTTAGGGAGAATAGGAATATGGTGATCATGAGGGCGTGATGGTGGTAAGCCGTAAGGTTGGTTAAAAATAGTGGCATGTGAGGTGAGTATGGACGTGATTTGGCTTGGGAGGTTTTGTGGAAGGATGTCAATAAGATTGGGTTTATTTATGGGAATTGAGGACTTGTTGGTAGGGAAAGGATGGTAAAGTAGAAGGTGTAATGAGGCAATGGAGTCGGTGTGTAAAAGCTGGCGAAATTGGCTGAAAGAGAACTGTTCAGCCACAGATTTTTGATCTCCCTTGATTGTTATGTCATTATTTTGGTATGTGAAGGAGATCTTTGGGATTGAAAAATCTGCCATAATTAGGCCTAGTGTGGGCAACCATTCCATTCTGAGTACCGCATCTGCCCCTTCAATCGATAACAAGTGAAACTGAATGTTGAATAAATTGTTTTGTAAGATTATTGGAACTTTTAGGCAAAGTCCCGTGCAGGACAGTTTAGATCTATTTCCCACCATAACAGAAAAGTTGGGAATGGGTGCGGTGAGAAGTTTGAGGTGTTGGGAAATACGGGGTTGTAGGATGTTATGAGTACCGCCTGTATCAATTAGGACAATCATTGTCATACCATTCAGTAAACCAGTGAATTTAAGGGTTTTGGGGGAAAATTGGCCACTTGCTGCTTGAGGGGATAGTTGAAAGTAAGTATCGTTTAATTCTGAAGTTTCGGGCACTGTTTTCGCTTGGACTTTTGAATTTTCGGAACATGGAATTGGGGTTGTGTCAGCATCCTCTTCGTCTAGTAGTAACAAAAATTTTCCCGTGCTGCATCGATGACCCGATATAAATTTCTCATCGCAATTAAAGCACAATCCTTGAGCGCGACGCTCCTGCATTTGAGCACTAGATAATTTGCGAATAGGGAATTTTTGAGGTTGAGGGGTAGTTTGGGGTTTTGGGGCTAAAATGCTCGGGGCTGTTGGCTGGGGTTGTGTGGGGGCTTGGGATTGGGGTTGTGAAAGGTTTTCTGAAATTTGGGTTTTGAATCCCTTATTTTGGATTCAATCAGCTTTGCAAGTCCAATTGCTAGCGAAATTGAAGTGGGTTTGTGAATAGCAATTTCGTTTTGTATATCTGCTACCAAACCAGAAATAAAACAATTGAGAATAGCATCTGGTTGTAATCCCACCACTTGAGTACCAAGTTTCTCAAAAGCTGCTTGATATTGAACCACTGAACCTACTTGTTTCAACTTAAACAACTCAGCTTGGTGATTAGTGTAGGTTGACGGTCCAAATCGAAGCTCTAATGCTCTTGTAAACGAGGGCCAATCGATTAAAAGATTACTTTGGTACATCCATTTATACCAACAGAGTGTTTCACCCTTCATATGAAATGACATCATTGCTAATCTATTTTCAGGTGGTAGTTGGTAAAAATCAAAACATTGGTCAGCTTGAAATAACCACTCAAGGGGGTTAGACCCATCAAACATAGGGAGTTCTAATTTTGGGGTTCGAAATGGGAGTAATGGTGTTTGAGGAAGAAATATGGGCGGGGGAAGATTTTGGAAAATATGTATATGATAGTTTTGAGGGATGGGTATGTTGCTGGTTTGTGTGGGAAAAGGTGAAGATACAAATCTAGGAATGTGTGTTGGGGTGGGTCTGATGGTGGTGGTTGTTATGGGAAATTGTGGGTTGTTGCTGTTGAATGAAAATATGGTGGTTGCTGTTATGAAGTAGGGGAACTATGAGGAGTGGAAAGATTAGAAAAAATAGGGATAATGTGGGTTGTGGTCATGGGTATGGTGTGGGGAATATGTGTAATACTTGAAGAAGACGAAGTTGCTCCTGTGTGAGTAGGAGTAGCTTGTTGTTCCTTTTGAGTGGAAATTTTCGTGAGTAGCGCCACAATGCTGTCATATTTAGAATCTGTAATTTTCCTTTCCCTGTCCATTCTTTTATGGAGGAGCTCTAGATCTGCTATGGTTTTGTGAAATTTCTCATCCATTTGTTGTTGTGTCTCTTGCATTGCATTATCTAGATGGAGGTGGGTTGTATTGACAACCTCTTTAATGATATCTTTAGGATTAGGTGGTTTGGAAGGAGGAGCCATGATGAATGCACCAAATTGATAAGAAGAGTTCTACAATATTTTCTTAGATCTAGGGTTTCACTAAGAACACACGTAAAAGAAGCTAAAGGAGAAAAATATAACTTGTGAATTAATTTCTTGTCCTTATCTCCACAAACATAAGTCTTTAAATACAAAGGTAACCCCTAATTCAATTGGGTTAATGGGTTAGCTCATACATCAAATAGTACTAATAACATTAAATAAAAATAAAATGACCATTAATTCAAAGTAAAGTCTTGCATCCATTTAGGTTGGGCCCTAATACAAATGGGCCTCTTATCATTTATTGTCTTGTTCTTTTGGTGTATAATATCATGTGAACATTGCTAATGTTCAATGCTTGGTAAAGACCCTGATAGTTGTGGTTTTAATATATACAATGCTCCTTTTTACATATGTAGTATTTAGCTGCATACTGTTAGGAAGTGTTGTATGAGTTTTTGATTCTTCAATATCATCTTTGTCCGCGTGCATGAATTTATGGCTCGTAGCTTGTTCTTATATGGGTGGTTACTGGTTTTTTATTTTGTGGAGTTAGTTTTTGCTTAATATTAGTGATTGGTTTCTGCCTTCATTTTCGAATAATCATAAAGATTTCTATGTTTATTTTATTCACTACAACACTTTCATAATGTTGCTTTTGTTCCTGCATTTCGTTATTTAGAGGGAAAAGAAAACTTATTTTTTCTGTTTTGTCTCCTCCACCACGTGTCTCCGTTGGAGTGGAAGTTTTCTTTTGATGTTGAGAAACTCTCATTATCTCTCTCCGCATACACCACCTCTCGTTCTTTACCATCTTATTTTCTTCTTATTTTGTTTAATTAATTGTTTTTAGCTTATTATTTTATTTTTTTTTCTTTAGTTTTTAATTCAATCTTTCTTTAATTTCGTTGTTAGATTTTAAGATTCTTTTTTTTTAACAATCATTTCTATTTCATTTTTATATTTGTTTATTTTTTGATTTTACTCTTTCGTGATTAATTGGTTGATGAAGTCTTCAATATCATGGAGTAACAATCTCAAGGTTGATTGAACCTTCAATGTTTCAAATCTGTTGATGAATGATCATCTGGGTCATTCATTGACGCTTTGGGGCATTGATAGGTTGCCCTTGATTAATCATTTGAGACTCTTGATTAAAGATGAGACCATCATGTTAGATTGAGCTTGCTTACCATTGAATTTACTTTCTTGCATCTATAGTTGTTATCCTTTATTTATTGCAATTTATCTTGTGATCATCACCGTTCATCTAACTCATGCGTCTTTTGTTATGTCATAATATTTCTCTTTTCGTTTGATTCTATTTTGTGATTGGTTGCTTCCATGTCTTAGGCTCAACTTCTCTTGTTAATTCATCTTGATGCTTGAGTTGTGCCTCGATTATTTGTTTTCTTATATGCTCATATGTTCCATTAGGATGTCCTAGTTTAGCTTAATTTTTTTATTAAGATTGAAGTAGGATAGACATTAGGATAAGAATTCCTTCATTCTCAACTCTAGGTCCATCTTGCATGATCACATTATGATAGTATTTCCCTATGATCTCAACCTTAGAACCACTTTACATGATAACATTTAGGATTCAATCCCCCTAGATTTTCTTTCTTTTTGCATTGCATCCAAATCTTTTCTTGCATCAAATCCAAAAATACTTAATAAATGTGATGCATATAATATGTTACGAGCCTTAAGTACATGGAAAAAGATGAGCGAGAGTTTTCCTTACCTCTTCTTAGATTATTTTGTACGTGATATATTTGGATCATTTGTATAAAATATTCGCTCCTATTATCATAGACTTTAGTACAATACGCGTCTCAAACCCTTTTCAAAACCTTAACAAAACACTTAAACAAATCCAAATCTTTTTGTTCTTCGGGGTTTTCTCTTCAAACGTTTTTCAAAAAGGACATGTTATTTCCATTCTACCACAATACAGGCTAAAGTGTAAGTCTCCTCACGTGCAAGCGACAAAACCTAACGGCTATAATGTGAATGTTAACATTGTCCCTAAAAAACACCCAACAACCCGTAGTCCCACAAACTACGAACGCTCTGGTTTCTCTTTCCTGTTGAGAATAAGTATGCACAAGGACCTCCAATCCTCGGCAAGCAACTTTTCTTTTTTCAACATAGTCCTCCAAACTACGATTACTCTGACTTTCCCATTGCACGAGGGAATACATAGGCACAAGATTGCAAGATCTTGGCGAGACCCTTTCTGTTTTCCCTTTTCATTCATGCACTCCCTTAGCAAATAAGCTTTAGATATACACACCCTTTGATTAGAATAACAACAGTGGATCTCGTTGAGTACAATGGACACGAGGGGTGCTAACACCTTCCTCTTGCATAATCTACTCTCAAACCCCGAATTTGGTTGCTAGACCATGTTCTCTCCCTTCTAAGGTTTTCTCAATGTTCTCCTTTCCTCGTTGGGATAAATAAAATGGCGAATCTGTGTCTTTCTTGGTTATTTTTTCGCGTAGCGACAATAATATACCCTAAACTAACCCAAACCCCCAGTACACCCACACCATTCAAAAAAAATGTAACTACAATTGTTTTTTACTGGTGCATCTTGGAATGAAGAACTTGAATCTCATATATAATCTTGGACTCCATCTTCCTTCACAAAACTAAGCGATGTTAGACTTCAAAGAAGTTGTATCATATATACAGTCTTGGATCCTCTCTTCATTCATAAAACTAAGCAATGCGAGACTTCTTTAACATATATATTTTCAACCAACCCCAACAGTGTCGACTTTAACTATAGTCAAAATACTATTTCTCTAAAGATCCCCTATATTTAAATGAAGTTGAGATCAACATTTGATATCACATATCTATGGTATAGAAGCATACAATTAGGCTTTTTAAAACTAGATGTACGAAGATGCATTCTTTCTTTCTTCTATTTTAACTATTTTGATGACTATTGACATTTTTGTTTTAATGCTTGAAATAAAAATTTTCCTTTTTGTAATCATAATAGGTCTACCGATCAAATTAAAATAACATAATAGGATTTTTATTTTTATTATTATCTATATACTTGTCAACACAAACTATTTATCTTATCTATAATATAAAAAATTAGATGTTGTGAAAACTATAATTTGCCATTTCCTCTTAATCTGCCACCTCACCAAAATGAGGACAATTTGGTCTAAAAATTACTTTTTACAACTAATGATGTCACATTGTTCAATTCCAACTACATGTTTATTGTATTATGCATTTGCTTTCTAGATTTGGATCAATTGATGATCTCACATGGTTTAATTGCAATTCTTTTTCCTCGTTTCTTTTCTTCCAATGTTACCTCCAATTCAAAATTTTCATTTGCTTTGCCCAAAAATCTCAAATTCACATTCCCTTTCTTCCTATTCTTGTTTCTTCTCTCTTCCATTGCCTTTCTCTTCCTCTTCTTTTTTTTCTCCCCTCCGCTGCCTCTCTCTTCTTCTTCTTCTTCTTCTTCTTTGTTCTCTCTTTTGATGCCTCTCTCTTCCTCTTCTTATTTTCTCTCTCTTGCTTTTCTTCAACAAAGATTATATAGGATTCTAGGAATATTTACAAAGATCTATGAATCTAAGTATTTCAAGATATATATATATATATATATATATATATATATATATATATATATATATATATATATATATATATATATATATATATATATATATATATATATATATATATATATATATATATATATATATATATATATATATATATATATATATATATATATATATATATATATATATATATATATATATATTGGGTTATGAAATATATTGGATTTACAAAGATTTACAGAGATCTTTCATTTATATTTATGTTTTGTTGAATCTTTCATTTTAAGTCTTTCTTTTTGTTTTTCAGAGTTTAGTTTATACTTTTTGATTTTATGAGTCTGGATGAAGAATTGTTGAAGGTGTTAAAGATTTGAACTTTTTATAGACTAAATATTTTTGTTGTATCTACATTTTCAAGTTTTCCAAGTTAATCTTTGAAAGAACGTGAGATTAATTTTAAACAAGTATTATGAATGGTGATATGTTTAAGAATCAAGTAATTCCATAAAAATGTGTTTCTATTCATCTTCTCTTTTTTCAACTAAGTTTGTTTTGTATTTGACTTGGTTTTTGACATTACCCGTGTATTTTACTGTTTTGTCTTCTATTTTCCAGGTTTTCCAATGGCACAATTTTGTTTGATCATTGTAGGTGATGCTGCTAATTAGGGATGGGCACCGGTTCGGGCCCAAAACCTCAAATCGGCCAATCCATAGGGTGGGATATTATAATTCTTTTTTAACTAGATTGTAATTTCAGATTGTTGGGTTCGGTTGTATTCGGGTTCGGATTATTAAGTCGGTTATTTTTGGATTTTACATATTCAATAACATTAATATTAAAACCCATTTTAACCATATTTCTCTTAAAACTAAAACAAATTCAATAACATTAATACAACCAAATTGTTTAACTAAATTAAAATTAATCCTTCCAAGGACCATATAAAATCTAAATTTGAATTATTCAACATAAATTCCATGTAGTAACACAACCAAAGCACCATTGTAAAGTGCAGGGAATGAGTCACAAACAGCCTGAACAGCTGAAGGAGTAAGTGATGTACACTGGCTAGTTTTCAAAGTCCTTAAACCATCCTTATCATTTTCACCACTCACAGTTCCCCACATCTTGTTATTCACTTTGCTTTGTGCCAATGAATACATTGCTTTGTTTGTTATGTTTTTGCAGTAGTATAGCCCAAGTGACCTCAGATGAGGACACCTATTTGCCAATGCTATTACACTTTCATCTACAGCAACAACATCAGAGTCATATTTGCACTATTGTTAATCATAAAAACTAAGAACATATATTATTTCATCACAGAAAGTCAGTTGTTCCATCATAGATATTAAATGCATGGAGAAAATATATTGTTTTTTCCATAAATTGTATGTGCTTTTAGTGCACTTACCCTAAGAGTCTTCCATGCTGCAGCATGTGCTTTTGGTGTCTGAAAGAGTAAAACCACAAAATAAAATGAGATATGCCTGACTACCTGCATAATGAGAAGCAACTGAATTTCTTCAAATGCAATTTGAAAGAAACCATTACAGATTGTGCACTGTCATCTTCAAGGTCGGAAGCTGCAATCCAGTCAATTGATGGTTTCACTGAGCGTGCAACGCAAGCATGCAGCAGGGCCTTTAAAAAACGAGGCATTAAAAAATCAAACTATTCAGTATACGTCAATGACATTAGAACACACAAAAACTCTGTTGTCAAATAAATAAATAAAACAATTCTAAAATCCAAATATATCGAGGATAAAAAATAATACCAAAATAAAGGTGTCGGTTCATCTTAGTGATATTAACCCAATACTTACAAAACTTTTCAAACATGTCCCGTGCCACATTTGCAAACAATCCATTAAGGTCCATGTTTAATTTATTAAGTTCAATGTAGATTTCAGCCAAGAATGGAAAAACAGTATGCAAACTGGCTTTTGTTGAAACAGAAAAAACCTTTGTCGCTTCATAATATTTCTTCAAAAACTTGATAAAAACTCTAACATTATCCCAATCTTGACCACTAGGGGGGAATCACCGTCAAAGAAATCCCTATAGTCTTCATCCCCATCTTCTAGTTTATCAAAAGCAGTTTGAAATTTCTCAGCCGCATCTAACATCAAATATGTCAAGTTCCATCTAGTTGAAACATCAAGACATACTGACTTCTTACATGTAATCCCGACATATTCCACACACTCCTTGAACTTTAAAGCTCTATGTGGTGAAGATCTCACAAACCTAATAGCATTTCTAACACTTGAAATTGAGGTGCTGACTACGTTTAATCCATCTCTAACAACCAAATTCAGTATATGAGCACAACACCTCATGTGAAACCCAAACCCATCCATTAAAAGTCCATTCATATTTCTTACTTTCTGCTCTAAATATTTAACAGCAACATCATTTGATGCCGCATTATCAACTGTAACGGTAGAAACATTTCTCAGCCCCCACTCCTTCAATACATTCTCAACCTTCTTACCAACCGTTCTACCACGGTGATTTGGAATAACGGTAAAGCTAATAATCCTCTTTTGGTAATTCCAATCCCTATCAATAAAATGGGCAGTTAGGGCCAAATAGTTTAAATTTTGGACAGATGTCCAACAATCTGTTGTTATTGCCACCCTACTACAATCAGATTTAAAGAATGCCCTCAACCTCACTTTCTCATCAAGATATAATTGAAAACAGTCCCTAGTTATGGTTCTCCTTGACGGTATAGAAAATTGGGGCTGCATTTGCTTACAAAAGTACTTGAACCCATCTCCTTCAACTGTAATAAAGGCTTTCTCATCCAAAATGATAAAATAAGCTAACCCCTTTCTACAACCTACAGGATCAAACCTAGAACTTGCTGGAACCAACCTAACTCCTTGAGTTATTGAAAATGTCAAGATTGTTTGGGTGGGGTCAGTTGACAAGTTCAACGGATACTTAAGGCATGTTTTCATGTGACTCTTTAAGTTTGAAGTTCCATATTTCTTAGAGTCACACATGTACATTTGATGGCAGTATTTACAGGCAGCAGTAGGGGGGTCACTATTAGGAATAAGGTTAAAGTGGTCTCAAACTTCAGATCTCTTTCTATTACCATTAGCATTAGGTCTTCTTTTTTTAGGAATAGGCAGAAGATTTGTGGTTGGTTCAATAGGTGTTGCGGTTGTTGGTACATTAGGTGTTGTGGTTGTTGGTACATTAGGTGAAGTTGGAGAATGTTCATTGGTAATTGGAATGTCTTGCTCCATAACTGAGCAAATAAGCAAAGCCAAAAATAAACACAAATGAGTAACTAAACATAGACACAAATAAGCAACTAACACAAATACTTAGAGTTTAAGCTTCATATATATCATAATTATTTGAACTCAGTCACTACCACTCAATACAAACAAAAGAAACATGCTCAAAACATACATATACTTCAAGTTACAACAATTTCCTAAACTTACAGTTATTTTGAAAACAAAAACCACATAGCAATTTTCTAACGTTAAAGATGTAAAGATATGGAACAGGGAAGCGAACAAAGGGAAAAACAACTCCAGAGATAAGGAAGTGTGCACATTGAAGAGAATAAACACCTGAGTAAATTTGGAAGTCAAATAATAATAATACTGCTAACCCTTGTGAACCTGAATCTTTACACATAAACTTGCAATAAAATATACTGATTATATGACAAGATGGAAAGACAATAAAAAATCAATATTCACCATTTAACATAATTTAACAAAATATATGGACGTTCACATAAATGAATCAAAAGCTTAAGAGAGACAATGATGGCGGTACCGAGAGAGACAATGATGGAGCTGCGTTAACCCTAACCTGAAACCAACAAGGATGATGGTTTGTGTGTTAGTTTAGAGAGAGAGAGATAGAGAGATAGATATAGAGAGAGAGAGAGAGAGAGAGAGAGAGAGAGAGAGAGAGAGAGAGAGAGAGAGAGAGAGAGAGAGAATTAACCTGAAAGTTGGAGAGCGACGACGGTCGAAGGTTGTTGGAGTGGTAACTGAAAAGGTTTATGCATTGAAATTGAGATGGGTTTCTTCAAACCCTAACCCATATTTTGTGAAGAAGAAGTGTGTCTGTGTAATAATGTATAATGTGAAATATAGATGGATTTTTACTCCGTACTCAATTAAAGAATACAACTAATAATTAAAGAATAATAATATTATAACCGGCCGGTTTCGGATTCTGACGAGTCCCAAATTATAAACTAAATCCGACCATCCATATCCATTAATATCCAATCAAACAGTCATGAAATATCCGTCATCCGAATTTAACCGACCCGTATTGCAAAACACATTTCGGATCGGTCGGATAACATCGGATGGTTACCGATTGTCCACCCCTACTGCTAATGTTATTAAATATGGTCACCTTGGAGATGGTAATCTGCATTTAAATGTTATGCTCCTGGAAGACTGAAAGATGTGGAGTTTTCCCCAAAATATCTAATCTTACTCTGTTATTTATTTGCAATATTTGTTTCGTTACCAACCAACTGGTGGGGAAACTCATGTGAAAAGAGATGGCATGTCAAGAACTTTGATGGTATGTGCAACTTTTTTCCAGACTTTGCGGTGCTTACAATCATTGTACTTTTTTATATTTAGTCATTCAGTCATTAATGAGAACCTCTGAAATCTTAATCCATGTTATTTAGTTTTCATTTTAACTGATTTTTTAGTTTTCATTTTAACTGATTTTTTAATATAAAATTGAAGGTTAGAGCTGAACAGTTTTGTGGTTTTCTGTTAAACCGTCCATTGTCTAACATCCAAAAAGAGTGGGATTAAGTTTTTTTTATTTCAAATGCAATAAAGTCTTAGTTTTCTATCAAAACTAAATTATAGTTTTTTTAACATTGCCTTTTTGGTTTTACTATATTACTTCATTATCACGATATCTATTTATCTTGGAAACTTAATAAGGAGGTGGACTTTGATACCGATAAATTTTTCAAAGAGATGGAATCAGTAACAAATTGTCCAAGTGAAGTTGCCAACAGTAATATTGAAGGAGGATCATCATCTGACATGGACTTTGGTAAGATTTTTTTATGTTAATGTATACTTCGTACTCTTTAATTGTTATAGGCAGTGTTTTAAAAAATGATCGCGGTCGCTTAAAAAATTTTGTAATTTCGGTTGGTATATGTGTTGTGACACTAAAAGTGATCGTCACAGTGTGAACTAATTACAATTTGTTCTTTAATATAAAAAAACAATGATAAAGATATCTGTATCAGCATTTGTCAAAATCTTTTTGTCGCGACCATTTTTACGGCCGGGGACATTAAAACCCTGGTTATAGGGAACTTTTTATCTAATGATTGTTAAATGTTACTTGAATAGGCCATCTCTTACTTGTTTTATGTTTAACTTGCCTTTGTTTTTGCCAATGTATTATTGGGAAAAGAGTAATGTTATAAACATTACATTATTGTATTTATGTTTATGTGATATGCCATTCATGCGTGCACACTTGGGGTTCACATCTCACCAGTTTGACCTTCCATTCGGTTTAAAGTTGTGTATTGGTTATCTCCTCAAGTTTGTTATTGAGCAATGTAATATGTTGGAATATCATGTCAATATTTTAATATAGGAAGCTGAATTTGAAAAAGTTTTTTAATAAGTTAAGTCTCACATTGTGTGTTAGTTATAAAAAAAACTCCTTATTCTCATATTGCTTAGGTGAGATATATTTCCTTTCACACTTCATTATATAAGGAAATTCCTTGTTTCATTCCAAAACACACAAAAAATTTATTTTGAGTTTTTCCTTCCTCACTTTCATAATTTTGCATTTTTCAAATTGTCGAAGCGCCAACTTCTCCCCCTTTCTTTCTACTTGTTAAATTTTCCGAGTATTTTCTTGAATTGTCTTTAGAGAAGTATGTTAATTTCTCCTTGTTTGAGTTGAGAAATTATCAAGTACATTTTTTTAATTCTCTTTATAGAATTTTCGAATTTCTCTTTGTATGAGAAATCATTTTGAGTGGTCAAATGATCATTATTGAGTTCTCTTTGGAAAATTATTGGAATTTCTCTTGGTTTAAGAGATTATTACGAATGGTTGTTATACCAGATACTACGAGTGATATTTATACCATAGTTGAATGGTCTTTGTACCATCAGGTACTACTGCGGCCGCTGCTGTCTCTGACAAACCATTCAAGTTTGAGGGTTTTCACTTCAAACGTTGGCAAGCTAAGATGAAATTTTTCTTAACTTTGAAGAAGGTTGCCCATGTTCTGATTGAGGATATCCCTATTGCTCCTTCTGTATCAACTGAACAAACTAATGGAAAGACAAATATGTATTCATATGAGACTCTCAACTCACCTGAATCAGACTCTTCTACTAAGACTAAGGTAGATGATTTACAACTCCAGAAACAGATTTCCATATGGAAAAATAATGATTATCTTTGCAAAAACCACATTTTGAACAATCTTGCTGATGATTTGTACAATTACTACAATAATTGTAACACTGCTAAACATGTATGGGAAGTTCTGCAGAAGAAATATGATACTAAAGAAGCAGTGCAAAGAAATATACTGTCAGCCGCTACCTAAATTATAAGATGGTGGATGAAAAGTCTGTAGAAGCTCAAAGTCACAAAGTTCAGAAGATTGCTCATGAAATCATAACTAAAGGTATGCCTCTCGATGAACAATTTTAGATTACTGTGATAATTGACAAACTGCCCCCTGGTTGGAAAGATTTCAAAAATGTGTTTCGACATAAAATAAAAGAGTTTTCAATTGAGATTCTAATCACTCATCTCCGAATTGAAGAGGAATCTAGAAGACAAGATTAGAAGGATGAAGTCTTAGTTTCTTCTAACAACAAAAAGAGATTCAATGCAGTTCTGAATCCTACGGGTAAACCATTAAAGAATCAGAACCGCAATGCTATAAACCGAATTAAGAATGAGAATCCCTTAAGGGGCCCATCTGCTCTAATTGCTAGACAACAACCACCAACTCAAAGAAATGACGCACTTGTTTTCACTTGCTTTAATTGTGGAAAACTGGGTCATATGGCTAAGAGATGTAAGAGCAGGCCTAAACCTGTTGGCTCTAATGCACAGGTTAACCTGAATGATGAGAAATTCATTGCTATGATCACTAAAATCAACATGGTTGGTGGAAGTGATGGTTAGTGGATAGACAATGGTGCCTCTTGTCATGTCTTCTATGATTGTGCTATGTTCAAGACATACACGAATGTTGAAGATAAGAAAGTGTTACTAGGGGATCTCGCACCACTGATGTTGCTGGAATTTGAGATATTGACCTGAACTTCACCTCAGGAAAGACTTTAATCTTGAAGGACGTCATGCACATTCCTAAAACTAGGAAGAATATTGGTTTTGGTTTTCTTTTGAATAAGACAAAGTTTAGTCAGTCTATTGGGACAAATTTGTACACTATCACTAAGAATGGTATTTTTTATGGGAAAGGGTACGCCACTGATGGCATGTTTAAGTTGAATGTTGATTTGAATAAAATTTCTCCTTTTGTTTACTCTTTGTGTGATTTTAATATCTGGTGTGCTAGACTTTGTCACGTTAATAAGCGAGTTATCTCTAATGCAAGCAACTTAGGCATAATCCCTAGATTAAATGTCAATGATACAAATAAATGTGAATATTGTAGTCAAGCTAAAATTACTAAGACTTCTCATAAATCAATTATTAAAGAATCTGATATCTTAGATCTTATACACTATGATATATGTGAATTAGATGAAACTTTAACTAGAAATAGTAAATGTTATTTCATCACTTTTATTGACGATTGCTCTGATTACACTTATGTATACTTAATGAAGAATAAAACTGAAGCACTTGACATGTTTAAGATGTATGTAACTGAAATTGAGAATCAACTTAGTAAGAAGATTAAGAGACTTCGTAGTGATAGGGGAAATGAATACGATTCTGGGTTATTTAATAATTTTTATATTAAACATGGAATTGTACATGAGACTACTGCTCCATATTCTCCTGAAATATATAGAAAAGTAGAAACAAATAATACAACTCTTACTGAACTTGTTGTTGCAATTATGATGAATTCTGGTGCTGCACCTCACTAGTGGGGAAAGTTTTATTGATTGTTTTCTATGTCCTAAATAGAGTTCCCAAGTCAAAAGTAATATATCACCTTATGAGATATTAAATAAAATACATCCAAATTTATCTTATTTGAGAACTTGGGGATGTCTGACTTATGTCAGAATTTCAGATCCGAAACGAGTTAAACTCGCTAGTAGAGTCTATGGATGTGTATTCATTGGGTATGCAGCAAACAGTAAGGCATATAGGTTTTATGAACTAAATGCAAAAGTGACCATAGAATCAAATAATTTTGAATTCTATGAAGACAAATTTCCTTTCAAATCGAGAAATATGGGGGCACTCAATTGGGTCTCATCCCTGTGATAAGAAGCACAAAAGGCGACAACAATGTAGAAACAAAACTTTGACGAAGTAAAAGGATAAGAGTTGCTAAAGATTATGGGCCCGATTATGCGGCTTATAATGTATAAGAAGATCCAATAAATTTTCAAAAAGCCTTGTCATCACTGGATGCAGATTTATGGCAAGAAGCTATAAATGATGAGATAGAATCTCTTGAACCTAACAAGACCTAACACTTAGTAGGCTTGCCTCCTGGTTGCAAACCAATAGGTTGTAAATGGGTTTTTGAAAAAGAAACTAAAACTTGATGGAACTATTGATAAATACAAGGCTCGCTTTGTAGCCAAGGGTTTTAGACAAAGAGAAAAATATAGATTTCTTCGACACCTTTTCTCCAGTCACTAGAATTACATCCTTTAGGGTACTTATTTCAATAGATGCTATTTATAAATTAATACTACACCAAATGGATGTTAAAATAGATATTTTAAATGGTGACTTAGAAGAAGAAATATATATGAAACAACCAGAAGGTCTTGTGATCCATGGACAAGAAAATAAGGTCTGTAAGTTAGATAAGTCTTTGTATGGTATAAAACAAGATCTAAATTAATGGCATGAGAAGCTTGATAACTTAATGATATCGAATGGGTACAGAGTGAATTAAAGTGATAAATGCATTAATGTTGTTAATGATGTGAAATTATTATTGTGCAACAACTTTGATATTAAAGACCTCGGAGAAGCGAGTGTGATTCTTGGTATCAAGATCACGAGATTCGAGCAAGGAATTTCTTTGGATCATTCACACTATGTTGAGAAGATCCTAAAAAAATATAAATACTTTGACTGTAAACATGCGTGCACACCATATGATCCAAGCGTGAAACTGTTTAAGAACACTGGTGAAAATGTAAGACAAGCAGAATATGCGAGCATCTTTGGCAATCTTAGGTATGCCACTGATTGTACTAGACTCGACATTGCGTATGTCGTAGGATTGTTGTGCAGGTTTACGACTAGACCGAGTAACAAGCACTAACAAGATATTGAGTGAGTCATGAGGTACCTTAAAAGGACCATAGATCTCGGCTTACATTATTAGAAATTTCCTACTATACTAAAAGGGTACAATGATGCAGATTGGAATACCTTATCAAATGATTCTAAGCTTCTAATGGCTATATATTTATTATAGCTTTAGGAATCAAAGAAATAGACTATCCTGGCTCAGGCCACAATGGAGTCTGAGATGATAGCACTAGCCAAAGCTACTGAAGAATCAAGTTGGTTAAGATGCTTGCTAGTAGAGATCCTTTGTTGGGAAAAACCTATGTCAGATGTGTTGGTCCACTGTGATAGTACCGCGACTATTGCAAAAATTGAGAATCGTTAGTATAACGGTAAGTGACATCGAATAAGGAGGAAAAGTGGATCATGTACTCAATGATGAAAAACTTAGTAAATCCTTTGACGAAAGGATTAGATAAAGAGAAATTCCATAATACACCCAAGAAGATGGGACAAATGCCTATAAAGAAATGAGTTACTCATGATGGTAACCCTACCTAGATGACTGGGGATCCCAAGAAATATGTTCAATGGGTAATAACAAGTTATGAGAAATATGAGATGATCATGCAAGTGAAGCATAAATCCTGAAGTAATAAGAGGATGAGATGATAGAAACTCTTAATGAGATCTATACTCTGTATGAGGGAGTACCTAGGCTACATTAGTACTCTTGATAGGCTCACCTTTGTGATTGTGGAACTTTGGTCGGTTCCTATGGAATTTTAAGGCAGAATTCCTAGAGTGTTCACTAAATCGAAATACACGTGCAGGGTCATTAAAACACAGGCTATTATAATACACCTTAAGAAAAGGTTGTGTGCGGGTTTGATGTATGAGATATAGTTCAAGATAATTGGGTCACTCTTGTTGGATTGGAGTCCTAATTGTTACGCAAAGGTTCAAGTCATAGAAACCTTTGTTTATGCACAATCTTAGAAACGTTTAACGTTAATTTTGAAACACTTTTTTAAATTCAAGTGGGGGATTGTTGGAACAATATGTCAATATTCTAATATATGGAGATGAATTTGAAAAAGTTCCTTAAGTCAAGTCTCGCATTGTGTGTTAGTTGAAAAAAAAACTCCTTAGTCCCACATTGCTTAGGTGAGATATATTTCCTTCCTCACTTCATTATATAAGGAAATTTGTTGTTTCATTCCAGAACACACCAACAATTTATTTTGAGTTTTTCCTTCCTCACTCTCATAATTTTGTGTCTTTCGAATTGTCGAAGCGCCAACTTCTCCCCCTTTCTTTCTACTCGTTGAATTTTTTGAGTATTTTATTGAATTGTCATTAGAGAAGTATGTTAGTTTCTCCTCGTTTGAGTTGAGAAATTATCAAGTATAATTTTCAAATTCTCTTTAGAGAATTATTAGAAATTTTTCTTTGTATGAGAAAGCATTTTGAGTGGTCAAATAATCATTATTGAATTCTCTTTGGAGAATTATTGAAATTTCTCTTGGTTTAAGAGATTATTACGACAGGTTGTTATACTAGATACTACGAGTGGTATCGACTGCTTTGTATAACTTTAGACAGTGCCGTAAAATGTTGAAGTATTCAATGGTCTAGATTGTTTTAATCTAGTGGCTAATATTAATTGTACTTTAGAGCTAGTATTTTTATTTATATATAGTAACTGTAAGAACACAGATTGTTTCTTAACTATATCTCTATGTTTTGATGATAACACTTATGAATTTTGTATTCAAGAATTATACACTCTAAATTTGTTCTAGATTGTTTGCTATAGGTACTAAAGAAAATATTATTAAAAGAGCAAATTTGGATCTGAACAATGTTATTATGAAAGGCTTCAAAGGTTCAAGAGCATCTTAAATGAAGATCTGAACGTTGCTCCCAGAAGAATCTGATTGCTGTTTTTTGAAGATTCTGAAGCAGGAGCCTCTAAAGAATAGAAGACTATGCTCTGATAGATTTACACGCTCAAGCACACATGCTGCACACACTCTGATTCAGCTCAATCTGAAGAACATCCAAGACTCTGAAGATCCAGAAGATCTCTACTCTGGAGATTCTGAAGATTCAGACTCTAATGTTGAAAGCTGAACTTAGTGAAGAAGATTTAAATATGTACGTTGGCTTATCTCAACAACTCTTTCCTCTTTTGTGCTAGACACAAGAACACAGACAAAAAGGTTTTATCTGTGCATTCCATTCTAAGGAAAGTTTCTGCAAAGTGAAGACAAAAGGCTCCAGGCTTTTCAGCACAGTCTTCAACGTTGAGAAGACTTCATGAATCTAAGTGCCTATATAAAGAAGTCCACTTCATCTTCTTCAGTATCGAACTTCTTGCAAAAATCACTCATCAAAGCAAATCTGTCAAAGCTCTTATTATTTTATTTTGCTATACCATTGTTCTTAACTTAAGAGAAATATCACAGTTGTGATAACAGCTTATTAGAAGCATTTTTTACTCTTGTAATTGTTTTACATTGTTTGTAAAAGGTTTTCCTTAAGAGGATCCAGTTGGGATCAGTAGCTCTTGAGAAGACTAAGAACTGTAGTTCTTAGGTGTTACTATTGTAATCTGTGTGATTAAATAGTGGATTAAGTCCTTGGCAGAGAAAGGCAAATCACTCTTGAGAGGATGGACTGGAGTAGTTGAGTTCAACGAACTAGGATAAAAATAACTTTGTTAAATCTTTGAATATTTGTCTTAATTATTCAACCCCCCCCCCTTCTAAGTAATTTTCTCACCTTCAGTTGGCATCAGAGCTCCGGTTCTGCGTGTGCTACCACTTAACCGTGTCAGTAAAGATCCAGTGAGAAAAGTTACTTTGTTAAATATCTGTTTGTCATTATGGGTGACACATCTACTTCTAACTGTAACAAATATGAAGGGGATAGAATCAGCACAAAACCTCCCATGTTTGATGGAGAAAAATTTGATTACTGGAAGGACAGGATAGAAAGTTTCTTCCTGGGGTATGATGCTGATTTTTGGGACTTGGTTATTGATGGCTATGAACATCCTAAAAATGAGGATGGCAAGAAAGTTGACAGAAAATCAATGACAGAAGTCCAAAAGAAGGATTTCAAAAATCACCATAAAGCTAGGACAATATTGCTTAATGCAATCTCTCATACTGAGTATGAAAAGATTACTAACAGAGAAACAGCTCATGGAATGTTTGAGTCACTTAAAATGACTCATGAAGGAAATTCTCAAGTGAAGGAGACCAAGGCTATGGCGCTTATACAGAAGTATGAAGCGTTCAAAATGGAAGAATCTGAAAATATAGAAACTATGTTTTCTAGATTCCAGATCCTTACTGTTGGTCTAAAGGTTCTAGACAAGGGATACTCTACATCAGATCACGTAAAGAAAATCATCAGAAGTCTGCCTACCAGATGGAGACCTATGGTGACTGCCTTGAAGATGGCTAAAGATCTGAACAAGATCTCTCTAGAAGAACTCATCAACTCACTGAGGAGCCATGAGATTGAGCTTGAGGAAGATGAACCTCAGAAGAAAGAAAAAGGTAAATCTGTTGCATTAAAATCTAACAAAACTGCTAAAGCTTTGCAGGTCATTCAAGAAAGCTCTGAAGAATCTTCTTATGAAGAAGAAGATGAGTTATCCATGCTGTCCAGAAGGATCAACAGGCTCTGGAAGCACAAGGGAAAGAAATTCAACAACTTCAGAAAATCTGATCATAGAAAGGAATCTTCTGGGCACAGAAGATCTGGCAAGAAAGAAGTTGTATGCTATGAGTGCAAAGAGCCTGGGCATTATAAGAATGATTGCCCCAAACTTCAAAGAGAAAAACCCAAGAAGAAGGTTGACAAAAAGAAGAAGGTTCTGATGGCAACATGGGATGACTCAGATGATTCTGAATCATCTTCTGAATCAGAAGAAGAATGTGCTAATGTTGCACTGATGGCCAGCACAGAAGATCAAGAGGAAGGAACCTTAGGATATGAATCAGATTCTGAATCTGATGATGATGCAGAAGAGGTAATGGCTAAACTTACCAAAGAAGAACTTACAAAAGTTTTAATAGAAGTTCTTAAAAGTTATAACAATATCAAACTCAAATACAAGAAGCTGAAAAGCAATCTTGAATCTGAGATTGATCTTCTGAAGACAGAACTTGTTGAGCAAAAAGAAATTAATCTGAAAATCAAAAATGACTTTGAAATAACTCAACAAGAATCTGAATCTAAGGCTAAGTCATGTGAAAACATTTTAGAAAAATATGACTCTAGCTTTCAGAGATTCCTTACTAAGAGCATAGACAGAAGCAAGATGGCTTCTATGATCTATGGTGTTAGTGGGAATAACAGAAAAGGTATTGGATATGAATCTTCATCTGGAAGTAATCCAAAATCTGTTGACAAACTTCTCATCAAGAAGATTCCTCTGTATTCTCAATTTAAATTTGGTCACTTAAATGATATTAAACACACAAGCTCTGAGAAGAATACTTATGTGTTTAAACCCAAGGTAAGTCAGAATAAACATTATGTTGAAAAACAGAAGTTTAGACAAACCTACAAACCAACTAACCCCAAAGGACCCAAGAAGATCTGGGTACCTAAAAACAAAATAATTCCTGTTGCAGATGTTCTTAGCAGCAAGATCCGGACGCCAGTCATGGTACCTGGACTCTGGATGCTCACGACACATGACAGGAGAAAGGTCTATGTTCCAAAGCCTGGAACTTAGATATGGAGGTGACGTGAAGTTTGGAGGGAACCAGAAAGGCAAGATCATTGGATCTGGCACTATTGGAAATGGTAAACTTCCCTCTATAACTAATGTTTTACTTGTTGAAGGTCTAAAACATAACTTATTGTCCATAAGTTAATTAAGTGACAATGGTTATGATATTACCTTTAATAAAAAATGTTGTAAAGCTATATGTCAAAAGGATGGCTCTATCCTATTTAGTGGTAAGAGGAAAAACAACATTTATAAAATAAACCTTTCAGAACTTAAAGTTCAAAATGTTAAATGCCTCTTGTCTGTTAATGAAGAGCAATGGGTCTGGCACAGAAGATTGGGCCATATTAATATGAGACGTATATCTCAGATTAATAAACTTAATCTTGTCAGAGGACTCCCTAATCTGAAATTCACTTCAGATGCTCTTTGTGAAGCATGCCAAAAAGGGAAGTTTTCAAAAACATCTTTTAAATCAAAAAATGTTGTTTCTACTTCCAAACCACTAGAACTACTTCATATTGATCTGTTTGGACCAGTGAAAACTGCATCCATCAGAGGCAAGAAGTATGGATTAGTCATTGTTGATGACTATAGTAGATGGACATGGGTAAAGTTCTTAAAACACAAGGACGAGTCACATTCTGTGTTCTTTGACTTCTGCAAGCAAGTCCAGATTGAAAAAGATTTTAAAATTATAAAAGTCAGAAGTGATCATGGGGGTGAATTTGAAAATAAATATTTTGAAAAATATTTTTCTGAAAATGGCATTGCTCATGATTTTTCCTGTCCTAGAACTCCACAACAAAATGGGGTTGTAGAGAGGAAAAACAGGACTCTGCAAGAAATGGCCAGAACCATGATCAATGAGACAAATCTGGCAAAACACTTTTGGGCAGAAGCAATCAACACAGCGTGTTATATTCAGAACAGAGTGTCTGTAAGGCCTCTTCTGAAAAAGACTCCATATGAACTGTGGAAGAACAGAAAGCCTAACATTTCTTATTTTTATCCTTTTGGATGTACTTGTTATATACTTAACACTAAAGAAAATCTTAACAAGTTTGATTCCAAAGCACAGAAGTGTTTCATGCTTGGTTATTCTGAACGCTCTAAAGGCTACAGAGTATTCAATACTGAAACACAGATTGTGGAAGAATCTATTCATGTAAGATTTGATGATAAGCTTGGCTCTGAAAAGCCAAAGTAGTTTGACAATTCTGCAGATAGAGAAGTGATTCTCACAGACTCTGAAGGATCAGAGGCAGAAAAGGCTAAAGAAAAGGAAACTGAAGCAACTCCAGATGCTATTCACCTATCTTCTCAATTGGACAACTTACACATTTCTGAAAGATCAAATGTCAGAGGATCTTCTTCCAGAATCAAGGCATCTCACCCAGAAGATGTGATTATTGGAAAGAAAGATGATCCAATCAGGACAAGATCCTATCTCAGAACATCTGAATCTTCATTGTTTGGCTTAGTGTCAATAATTGAACCAACATCTATGGATGAGGCTCTGAAAGATAATGAATGGATTATTGCTATGCAAGAAGAGCTAAATCAATTCACCAGAAATAAAGTTTGGGATCTGGTTCCTAGACCTAAAGGATTCAATGTTATTGGAACAAAATGGGTCTTCAGGAATAAGTTGAATGAAAAGGGAGAAGTTGAAAGGAGTAAGGCAAGGCTGGTTGCTCAAGGATACAGTCAACAAGAAGGTATTGATTACACTGAGACATATGCTCCAGTGGCAAGGTTAGAATCTATACGTCTTCTTATTTCATTTGCTGCACAGAATAACATCACTCTGTATCAGATGGATGTTAAAAGTGCCTTTCTTAATGGTATTATAGAAGAGGAAGTATATGTCCACCAACCTCCTGGTTTTGAAAGTGAAAACTTTCCAAATCATGTTTTTAAACTA
Organism: Lathyrus sativus; assembly: GCA_963859935.3. Taxonomy (NCBI): domain Eukaryota; kingdom Viridiplantae; phylum Streptophyta; class Magnoliopsida; order Fabales; family Fabaceae; genus Lathyrus; species Lathyrus sativus. The sequence continues at coordinate 473,054,060 of OZ012741.1, read as the reverse complement.
AAGAAATCTCTTTATGGATTAAAACAAGCTCCCAAAGCTTGGTATGAAAGGTTGAGCAACTTTCTTCTGAAGAAAAATTTTATCAGAGGAAAAGTGGATACAACTTTATTCTGTAAAACTGTTAAGAAAGATTTGTTGATTTGTCAAATTTATGTAGATGATATTATTTTTGGATCAACAAATATTACGCTTGGAAAGGAGTTTGCTAAATGTATGCAGGAAGAGTTTGAAATGAGCATGATGGGAGAATTGAGATTCTTCTTGGGAATCCAAGTCAACCAGACTCCAGAGTGCACCTATATACATCAAACCAAATATGTTAAAGAGCTTCTGAAGAAGTTCAACATGGTTGATAGTAAAATGGCAAAGACTCCAATGCATCCTACAAGCACTCTAGGTAAGGAAGAGGTAAGTAAGAAGGTAGACAGAAACTCTACAGAGGTATGATAGGATCTCTTCTATACTTGACTGCTTCTAGACCTGATATTTTGTTTAGTGTCTGCTTATGTGCAAGATTCCAATCAGATCCTAGAGAATCACACTTAACAGTTGTTAAGAGGATTCTAAGGTATCTGAAAGGTACTACTAACATGGGTTTGTGTTACAGAAGATCTGATGAATTTTCATTAGTTGGATTCTGTGATGCTGACTATGCTGGAGACAGAGTTGAACGTAAAAGCACTTCTGGAAGCTGTCAGTTTCTTGGAAGTCATCTGATCTCATGGTACAACAACAAGCAACCCACTATTGCACTATCAACTACAGAGGCAAAATACATTGCTGCTGCTGGATGTTGTACGCAGATGCTCTGGATGAAGAGTCAATTAGAAGATTATCAGATCTATGAGAGTAATCTTTCTATCTTCTGTGATAATACTTCTGCTATATGTTTGTCAAAAAATCCAATCTTGCATTCTAAGGCTAAACATATAGAAATTAAACATCACTTCATCAGAGACTATGTTCAGAAGGGTGTAATCAATCTAGCTTTTGTTGATACAGACTATCAATGGGCTGATATTTTCACAAAACCCCTTGTTGAAGATAGATTTAAGTTCATTCTGAAAAATATTTGTATGGATTTTTGTCCAGAGTAATAATTCTCAGAGGCAACTTCTCAGATGCAAAATGTTTAATGAGCTGCAGTATTTCATCTGACTATTTGTTCATTTATCTCTATTCAATTTTATTTGTGTGAAACTCTGAACTAACAAGCTCAAAAGATCTGAAAGTTGGAAACGTTTTATTTCTTGAGAGACATCAGATGCACATACAAAGCAAACACGTGTCACTCAGTATCTGAAACGATGGAGTGCTCAACTGAATTGACGTTTGAGGTATTGCTTTGAAAATCTCATCTTTCTTGGTTTTCCCCCCAGCTGTCATAAATTTAAAGTGAAATGATTATTTTTCATTAATTGCTGTACAAACGTGCGTATGTGTCTTTTGTTGTGCCCAATGCTTGATTTTTGGTTCTCTATATATACCACCTATCACACTATTTTCACACTTTCCACATTCACTACATTCATGCATTTCTGTTCTCTTTTCAACCTCTACCAAAACCCTAAACCCGAACCAAGATCTTCTTCATCAATGGCTTCTACATCAAACACTGCTGAAAAATCCAACAAGACTATAATGTACAAAGAACCAGAACGAACCCTATTTACTCCAGTAGCAGATCTTGAGGTTCTGTGTGAGAGCTTCATTGATCTTGATTCATTAAAGGAAAATGGGTTTGACCTAACTCCTGCCATTAAAGCTCAAGGTTGGGAAAAATACTTTGAAAGATTGATGGGTCCTGTATATCCAACACTTGTAAAGGAATTCTGGATTCACGCTAGCGCTGGTCCTAAGTTTATTCACTCATCTGTTCTTGGGATGGAGATAGTAATTACTGAGAAACTGATCAAGCAACTGTTCAGTTATACCGAATATGATGGAGTTTCAAACCTTGCTTCTTCACGTATTGATATGGCTAGGGTTTATGAAGAAATCACTATAGCTGGCATGCCATCAAGTAAGGTTAAAGATCTGAAACCCATCTATAGGATCTGGGCAAAGATATTTATGAGTACATATTTTCACAGGAAACCATCCAACTCACCAGACTATGTGAGTTCGGAGCATCTGTATTTCATGTACTGCATCAGCCAGAATGTTAAAGTGGATCTACCGTATCTGATCTTCAGTCATCTTCTAACTCATGTCAAAGAAACTAGAGAAGAGGTCAGAGCTAAAGCTGGAAAAGTTAGAACTTGGATACCTCTGGGAAGATTGATTTCAGACATCATTCATCAGGTATTAGCATCTGATCATACACCTGCTGTTCATTCACCCCTTTCATCACCACAACTCTCTCCAAACCTTAGATAAAGAACTTCAAAACCCAAACAATCTGCCAATCTTTCATCTGAACCACCCTCCTCTGAACCAGTAAATTCACAACCATCTCTTGTACCAATTCCCTCTGAACCACAACCCCAAACAATTCAATCATAAATTCCACCAACAGAACCAACTCAACCAGAAAACACTCAAACAGAAATTCCACAACCAACAATGTCACAACCAGAGAATCCTCAGTTAGAGACTCTCCAACCAGAAACAATAATTTCAGAACCAAACCAACCAGAGACTGTTCAAACTGAACACTCTGAACAAACAATTCCTTTAGAAGATCCAAATCTTTCTGACAATATTCTTGATATACAACCCCTCAATCAATCAATTATAATTTCTTCAACATCTGTTCACTCAGATGAATCTTCTGATTCATCTGATTTTGAAACATAGTCACTCAAACAAGCTCGCTCTGAAAGTGTTATGAAGGAACATCTTAACATTTCCATGTTTCATACTCCACCAAACTCTCCATCTCATCAACAACCATCTGAAATTCAACCATCTGAAACTCAAACTTCTGGAACCCAAACCATTCCTCAACCACCTGAAACCAATCCATCTGAAACTCAAACCATTCCTCAACCATCTGAACTCCCTCAATCTGACATCCACACATCTCAACCACCATCACCACAACCATCTGAACCTACTCCCGTTAACACCCCTAATCCTTTTTCCTCTGAACAGTCTGAACAGTCAGATCTAGGATCCTGTGTTAATACTATGTTTGAAATTTTCAAAAAGGAGTTAGATTCTGAATATACTCGTGTTAAGGATGTATGAATGTCTAGTTTGGATCCAACTGTTTCAAATGCTGCTTGGAAGCGCTTCATCTGGATGTTCAACAAAGCTGCCTTAAAAGTTAGAGCTAAATGCTCTAAGCTTGCTAAAACTAAATTTGCAGAATTAATCAAGGTAACTCTGATGAACATGTCTCCTCCTCCTCCTGTGTTACTTTTGGAAGCTGCTCCTCCAGTAGTTCCTGAATCTGAAATGGTTGAACAAGCTTCTGACGAAAACCAATCTGAAGGGAACCTTGCTGCTACTGCATCTGCTCCGTCTTCATCTGTGGTTGCAGAACTTGTGAATGATGTGAAGGATATAAAGGACTGGATGATCAAGCAAGAGAAGACAACTGATGAAATCAAGACCTGGATGTCTAAGCAAGAAGAGTCAGCTGCCAAGATGACAGAGCTTCTGACCCTTATTGCCTCTCGCCAGACTTAGTTTTATTTGTTGTTTTGCACATGAACTGCCTTTGCTGTTTACTTTTTGTTGTGTTATGTGTTTTGGCTTCTGCCTGTTTGAATGTGAACTTTGGTTTGTTTAATTGCATGATGATGTGTTTGCTCCTATATGCCTCTTTTCTTCTGTATCTTTCTGTCTTTAAAAATCTTTTTGATTATGACAAAAAGGGGGAGAAAAAGAGAAACTGAGTGTTCAACCTATAAGCAATTACTAAAACTGAAATTCAGACATTTTATTAACTTACTTTGAATTTAAGTCTTTCAGATTACATTGATATATCTGACATAATTCATTGAAGTTACCCTGAGACCTTTCCAACCAGAACCTGATCCTCCAAAGAAAATCTGAGTATTCAATCAATTCTGATAACTCTGATATCTTACTCTGATACATTTACTTTGAAAGAGAATTCAAGCAAGATGGTAACCAGGCGCTCTGACTAAAGGAAGTCATAATTATCTGGCATCAAGATTTGATTCTGAAAGTCAAAACTCTTTCATCAGGCTCTGAATCTGAAATATACTTAATCAAAGGGAAGTGTTTTCTTTTATTAGAGTATTTATTTCAGGGGGAGATTGTTAATCTCAGGGGGAGTTATAATTCATACTTTTTATTGAACAAAATTTCTCATGTTTTGTCATCATCAAAAAGGGGGAGATTGTAAGAACACAGATTGTTTCTTAACTATATCTCTATATTTTGATGATAACACTTATGAATTTTGTATTCCAGAATTATACACTCTAAATTTGTTCTAGATTGTTTGCTACAGGTACTAAAGAAAATATTCTTAAAAGAGCAAATTTGGATCTGAACAATGTTATTATGAAAGGCTTCAAAGGTTCAAGAGCATCTTAAATGAAGATCTGAACGCTGCTCCCAGAAGAATCTGATTGCTGTTTTTTGAAGATTCTGAAGTAGGAGCCTCTAAAGAATAGAAGACTATGCTCTGATAGATTTACACGCTCAAGCACACATGCTGCACACACTCTGATTCAGCTCAATCTGAAGAACATCCAAGACTCTGAAGATCCAGAAGATCCCTACTCTGGAGATTCTGAAGATTCAGACTCTAATGTTGAAAGCTGAACTTACTTACTGAAGAAGATTTAAATATGTACGTTGGCTTATCTCAACAGCTCTTTCCTCTTTTGTGCTAGACACAAGAACACAGACAAAAAGGTTTTATCTGTGCATTCCATTCTAAGGAAAGTTTCTGCAAAGTGAAGACAAAAGGCTCCAGGCTTTTCAGCACAGTCTTCAACATTGAGAAGACTTCATGAATCTAAGTGCCTATATAAAGAAGTCCACTTCATCTTCTTCAATATCGAACTTCTTGCAAAAATCACTCATCAAAGCAAATCTCTTAAAGCTCTTATTATTTTATTTTGCTATACCATTGTTCTTAACTTAAGAGAAATATCACAGTTGTGATAACAACTTATTAGAAGCATTTTTTACTCTTGTAATTGTTTTACATTGTTTGTAAAAGGTTTTCCTTAAGAGGATCCAGTTGGGATCAGTAGCTCTTGAGAAGACTAAGAACTGTAGTTCTTAGGTGTTACTATTGTAATCTGTGTGATTAAATAGTGGATTAAGTCCTTGACTGAGAAAGGCAAATCACTCTTGAGAGGGTGGACTGGAGTAGTTGAGTTCAACGAACCAGGATAAAAATAACTTTGTTAAATCTTTGAATATTTGTCTTACTTATTCAACCCCCCCCCCCCCCCCCCCCTTCTAAGTAATTTTCTCACCTTCAGTAACTTCATGAGACTTGTACAAATCAATCCAATATCTTTTTTCTCTGTTATTTTCTGTTACACTTTTAGTTACAAACTTCTTCTTCTTCATCTATGGATTCTTTTCTCAATCTTTCAATATGATATCAGAGCCTGGTTTAAGATCCGGTGGGCCACCTTGGTTTCTGTTATTGGGCCACCCACCATTTATTTCCACGCTTCAGTTGTCTAGTCCTGAGCGTGAGGGGGTGTGTTAAGAGTCCCACATCGGACAATATATGGCATGAACATGTGTTTATAAGTGGGAGCAATCCTCACTCTACCATCCGGTTTTGTAGGGTTGAGTTAGACCTAACCATATTTCTTAACATTGTATCAGAGCCTCCTTTAAGATCCAGTGGACCACCTTCTATGGTTTCCGCTATCGGGCCACCCACCATTTATTTCCATGCTTCAGTTGTCTAGTCCTGAGCGTGAGGGGGTGTGTTAAGAGTTCCACATCGGACAATATATGACATGAACATGTGTTTATAAGTGGGAGAAATCCTCACTCTACCAGCCGTTTTTGTAGGGCTGAGTTAGGCCCAACCATATTTCTTAACATGGTATCAGAGCCTGGTTTAAGATCCGGTGGGCCACCTTCTATGGTTTCTGCTATCGGGCCACCCACCATTTATTTCCACGCTTTAGTTGTCCAGTCCTGAGCGTGAGGGGGTGTGTTAAGAGTCTCATATCAGACAATATATGGCATGAACATGTGTTTATAAGTGGGGGTAATCCTCACTCTACCAACCGGTTTTGTAGGGTTGAGTTAGGCCCAACCACATTTCTTAACATAACTCAACCCTACAAAACCAGTTGGTAGAGTGAGGATTGCTCCCACTTATAAACACATGTTCATGCCATATTGTTGCACCCTAATTTTTGACCATGAGATCCCACCTCTTTTGCGTTCTCATGTTGTTTTTTGTTTTTAATATTTAATATTTATTACGACTAACAAGGGTGTGCAGGTGCATTAAATTCAAATAGAGATGGCACTCACAATCCTATCCTTCCTGACATGGTCGTTTGATTCTTATCCAGGTTATGTTTATGGGGATTGCATCGTTTAAGTAGCTGGTGACGAGTTCAAGAAGATCTTCACATAGTTCATCAGATATTGAGCCCAAGTTTCTATCAAGATTCACGACAAAATTCACAAGCCGTTTGAATTCAAATTATTGTATTTGGCCCCGAAGATCGAGAGGAAGTCTAGATCGATGTGTGAGGAGTTGGGTCTTATTATACCACAAGGAGTTCATCATATTTAAGCTCATCATAAAATCTATACTACTAAACTGCCGCGTACTACGCAAATGGGAATCTCAAAAGAACCAGATTTACGTGTTCACAGGAATGTTTCAAATGCTTGATCTTAAGACCCATCCTTATTTTCATCAAGAGTTTAAAGAGGCATTGTTCAGACTCTTAAAATTCAGCAGAGATCTCCATACAATTATTGTTGTTCAATTTGCAACAGAGATCCAAAGAAGCATTAATATCTTAAAACATTTTGGTGTATGCTACATCGTAATTATCACAGGCAGAGTTTAACTCAAGGATTTGGAATAATATTCAAGACATAAGCCCATCACGAATTTGAAGAGTTATTGATTATTGAATCTTTAATCCAGTATTGATTATGTCTTCACTACACCACGGACAACGAGTCTATGTGAAAAGACCTGCTAGCTCTAAAAGTCCGAGACCCATTGGCTCTCTACACAACAAGCTCAAATGATTATATGCTGATGTAATTAAGAGACCCTTTACAACAACAGAATTGAAAGTTCACAGGTGTCTCCAAGATTTCAATACAAGAATATATCTGGATTTCAAGTGCAATAAGAAGCAATACCATCTTAGAGGCTAAACCTAAGCTTAAGTTGGTGGAAAGTTAGATATTTGCCTAAAAATACGTATGCACTTGACATTAGCTTTACACCAGGCAGCTTTTGGACATGCAAAGGCACAGCTGCCACAACGCGAACCTTGCCACAAAGTCTTCTGCATATTACTTTTCGAATTCAAGCAATCTCTGATCGAATGTGTCAATGTAGGTTGATTGGTCATTGCTGCGTATTTAGGACGGTAGCATCCTTTCAATAGGTCTCAGCATGCCGCAATCACAAGTTTCTTCCACAATGAGTTTCTCCATCACGTTGTATGCTGCATAATAAAAACCTGCATTATCAATGAGAAAATGCATTAAGGTGATAAAAACGCGGTACAGTGGCTGGTGAGGCCATAATAAGAGCTATCCAATCATTTTAGACGCAGAGCATTATCGGACTTCAAAACAAACGTGGAACTTCGACCGAAAATCATTACCAAAGTGTAGAAGAGGATCATACCTTAGCAGTAGCAGCAAGGTTGTCGGGCTCCAAGACCTGAACCGAAGGAGGAGAATCTTGCATATTGTTATCGGCTGTTTCGAGCAGTCTTTGTCACCAAGTGAAGTGAAATTCAAAGCCAAGCTTCCACAAAAGAAAACAAGAATCAATTGAAGCTGCCAATATTTATAAACAAATACTAAAGGGTGTTGATGAGATATACCGAATTTACTCCTCCTACGACGTGATATACGAGCTTCTCTGTACCGCTGTTCGAGCTTTGACTACATCCCAAAACAAGAAATGAGGAGGGAAAGTAACAGAATAATTTGAAGATGTCCTGTGAAATGAACCTTCATCGTTTCCGGCTTTCGAACTCATTCATTAGCTCCGAGGAATCTAAAGTCAGCATCTTCACCTGTGATACGACACAACCAATAATCAGAGCATTTAACAGTTAACAAGAATAATTTGAAGTGTAAAAAAAAACTAAGAAGAAGAGATTGAACGAAGTTCAGCCCTCAGTTAAAAATCATAATGGGCACATGTCAATACCTTTTCTTCCGCCATTTCTGAAGATGCTAATTCGTTGTCGGTGGGACGCCTTGATGCGCAACGACATGAAGTATATCTCGCAGCAGCTTTCGGTATACAAGATGTTTTTCTTTGCCGTTGGAAATAGGTTGGGCTTTTGTTCTGTCTCAGTCTCAGATGCTGAAGTTTTGTAGTTAAAGATATTGATAGAGTAGTAGCTTTCCGGCTTCACTGGTGTGACAATACTTGCCAAATGAGATAGAAGTCAACACACAATGCAATAGGAGCGAGAAGGCTCCCAATTAATAACTTCTGGGCACAATCAATTTTATCCCAGGCAATCTCACCTCCTCATCCCGCAGCAGTTCTCCAAGTCCCCTCGTCAACACATGAAACACAATACTGTCAATCTGTGAGGGAAGTTGAGGGAATTCGAAGCATAACACTAGACATGATCAAAATGAATTAAAACCATCAGGAACTCCAAAGCTTCCTTGCCAAAGAGTGACACGAGAATGCAAAGCAGCAGCGAAAAGAAATGTCGGGATTCAAATGCTTACCAAGTCTTGAGTACGGATGGCTCGAAGAAATGCAAGGCACCACCTGCGCAAGGTCCTGAAGACTTCGAACCAAAAGAAATAGGACCCTGCGTTACTCTGTGACACCAACAGCTGTGAGTGACGCGATGCCCTCGGTGTTCGACATTAGCGCATGCCCTGTCAAATTACAAGCAGTTAATATTCGGGATAAAAGAAAAATGAATTCAAAACCAATAAGATGGTAAAGTATACAAAGAGAAACAAGTCTCTTTAGTTTTTCTCAATCCACCAGAAGTCCCTGAAGATGATGAAGATATGGCTGAGGAACTTTAGAATCAGATGGAACAAGACTATGACATTGGGTCAACAATAAGGGACAACAGTTATCACTTTAAGACTTTCCTTCCAAGACAACTACCAACCTGTTTCTGTAAAAAAAAGGGAATTACACATCACCAATACGTATCAGACATGATTGAAAGAATTTAAACCCTTTCCAAAACAGTTAAAACATGTCCCTACGGATTTGGTATTGTTTTAATAACAAATCATGATTTGGAGCCTATAAAAGGAGGAGCCATTCTCAAAAGCAGAGAATCGATACACAGAAACCCAAATTCATAAAACCTAACGTTCAGATAAGCAAATCACCAAAAAGAAAATAAGAGGAATACTTATCTCATACTGAATTTCCGTCCGTGAACTCCAAGAAGCCTCCGTCCTCAAACTCCACCGCGAATCTCAACGATCCGCCGGAGAAACCGAAGCAAGCCCTCGTCTCCGTCAACACCCCTTCAAACCGGTGAATTCGTTCTCCATCTAATACACTGGGATTTACGGACATTGATTGTGGCTTGACTTTTTTGTTGTTTGTTTGTTTTTGTTTTAAATTTCAGGATAACTCCAAAAATGGTTTTGAGGAGGAATTGATGAAGTGAGCAGAGCAGAAGAGACGAAGAAGACGAGAGCAGAAGAGGCGAGAAAGAAACAGAAGATCGAGAACAGAGAGGAATGGTTTCGTGAGAAGCGAGGGAGACAGAGATGAGAAACGAGGAAGACGACGGCGATTTTGGGGGGGCAGGGGATTTAGGGTTTCCATTTTGTTTTGGTTCTTTCAATCTGTTGTAATTTCATAATCCCATGCACACACACATGGTAGTACCATGCACCCTCACATCACAGATACTCATCATTATTTGACCATGATCCAATGATCCGCATCACACGTACCCATCATAACCCTTATACCTGCGTCACAATTCTCTCGCCCCAACCATCCTTTAATCTGCCACTTATCAAATTAATCATTAACCTAAGTGTTTAATTAACCCATAAGAAAACCTTTAACTGCTTTAATTAATTTAATCATAAGCTTAATTACTAATTTAACTAATTAACCACCTTTAAATCTTTTCAACCAGTTTTCTATAAACTATTAAACCTAATTCACCCCTTTTTCTGAATAATTTATCCATCTTATTCAATTAATTTCCTTTTTATTAATTAACTTCTCTTTAATTGATCTAATAATAATAATATATTCAACCCTTTATTTTATTTTTACCATTTTAATATTTATTATTTATGTCCTTAATAATGAACTTTTAAACAAAACCAATTTATCTAATAAGATTTACCCATGTAGACTTTTATTTCTATAAGATCTAAATTAACCATAACTTTTTTACTAAAACCAAAACTAACAGATTCATGATCTAATTTCGTAATTAAAATTGAACCTTTCTTCCATTATAACATTTTCTCACAAATCAATTCAAATAATCTAATATAAACCTTATTTATAAAATCTATTTGATAATGATAACTAAAACCTTTATTAGAAAACCTTGTCTTAAGTGAATTAACTTATATCGGATTAATTTATAATAACAACTTTCATAAAGAAAATAATAACCCTTTCTTTTTTTTATGAGAGAAAATAAAACTTCTTAGATATTTTAAGAAACTCTTTACTCAAGGTCACCCTTTAGAATTGACTTATCACTTACAACTTTCATCTAAAACTAATAAACAAATTCAACATCGTCTAAAATTAATCAAGCTCTCCCTTAAATCAACATTTTCTCATTAATCAATCTCGCCTAAAATCAAATCGAGCACGCTTGCACCTCACATATTCACTTCACAAATTCACACACCTTAGCGCTTTCATGCATGTGTATGGCTTTATTTTTTCGCAATTTATCTTCTGCAATTTAACATTACAACAATTTACTTTTCTTGTATCGCATTCCGTCCAAAGGAAAAACCTACACATGATTCAACACTTGTGTGTAGTGCACATCATTTGCATCATTCTCCCCTACGATCCTTGATCCCATTCAAGTCGATCTCTTAAGTTTAGATCCTACCCCATAGGAAGGACCTTTTCTTTTACAACTTAGATACAAACAATCAACTCAATACAACATTATTCAAACACAATAGAGAAATAGATGTTAATCATCTTAAGCGAGATAGAATCTCCACCCACCAACAATACAATCAATATGTAGAGACTTTGCCTTAAGAGAGATAGAGGTGTACTCGTCGATCAATATCCGAGTACTTGAGCCCTTCTCTTAAGACGATGCAAAGACTATTTTCCTACAATTTGTGGCGGTTAAATCTCCCTTAAAATGATAACTCATATTTTCTCCTAAACTCAATCAATCAACTACCCTAAACCCGTAGGAACTTTGACCACAGTCAAAGAATTCCTCAAACCCTTTAGGGGAACTACAGATACTCTGATTCCACTCCCGTAAGGATATGTAGGCATAAGATGTGATATCTTATCGAGTATACTTAGAAGTAAACCCCTAGGTCTTTCAACCATTAAGCAGATAAACCTTAGAAAATAAACAAACATAAAACAAGAGGTTCCTGTAGAGTACTACAGAAACTTAGGATGCTAGCACCTTCCCTAAGTTTAACCGACCCCCGAACCTAAAACTCTCTAGCTTGCATTTGCATTGCATTGTGGGAATTTCGATCTTTATCCCTTCCTTTGGACAAATCAAAGTTTGGTTGCAAAATGAATTAAAGATTCAAACTAATTAATAGTTTGGTATCCAAATTTCACCGTGACACATATATTGTCCGATGTGGGAGTCTTAACACACCCCTCACGCTCAGGACTAGACAACACTCAGGACTAGACAACTGAAGTGTGGAAATAAATGGTGGGTGGCCCGATAGCGGAAACCATAAAACGTGGCCCACCGGATCTTAAACCAGGCTCTGATACCATGTTAAGAAATATGGTTGGGCCTAACTCAACCCTACAAAACCGGTTGGTAGAGTGAGGATTGCTCCCATTTATAAATATATGTTCATGCCATATATTGTCCGATGTGGGACTCTTAACATGTTAAGATATGTGGTTGGGCCTAACTCAACCCTACAAACCCGGTTGGTAGAGTGAGGATTGCTCCCACTTATAAACACATGTTCATTCCATATATTGTCCGATGTGGGACTCTTAACACACCCCCTCACGCTCAGGACTAGATAGCTGAAGCGTGGAAATAAATGGTGGGTGGCCCGATAGCGGAAACCATAGAAGGTGGCCCACCGAATCTTAAACGAGGCTCTGATACCATGTTAAGAAACGTGGTTGGGCCTAACTCAACTGGTATTAGTGAGCCTGCAACTCCATGGCTCCACCTTGCAATAACGCTAATACATCATCTGATCTGATTCTTGACCAAACCAGTCCCTATTATGTACATCCAATTGATGGTCCCTCTTCCATTTCGATTACTCCACTTCTCAATGGATCAAACTACCACAGCTGGGCGCGGTCAATGCGTAGAACTCTTGGAGGAAAGATGAAATTCGATTTTGTTGACGGTACAATTCCAATTCCAACAGATTCGTTCGATTCATCCTATTGAGCTTGGACATGATGCAACATGTTAGTGCATTCGTGGATTATGTGATCTGTATTGGATTCCATAGGGCAATCCATTGTGTTTATGGAGAATGCAATCGATGTTTGGAACGATTTGAAAGAATGTTTTGTGCATGGAGATTTGGTTCGAATTTCAGAATTGCAGCAAGAAATCTATTCTCTCAAACAAGATAATCGCACGGTAACCAATTTCTTCTATCAGCTTAAGATTCTATTGGAAAAATTGGAATTATATATACTTATACCTCACTGTACTTGTCATATCCGTTGTTCTTGTGAAGCTATGCGTAGTGCTCGTGCTAATCACAGTTTTTTTTTATATGTTATACGTTTCTTAACTAGTCTGAATGATGAATTTAATGTCGTAAAATCCCAAATCTTGCTTCTTGATCTGTTGCCTCCGCTGAACAAAATCTTTTCAATGGTTATTCAACATGAGCGACAAATTTCCCCAATTCCAGTTGTTTCGGTTCCCACTGATGATGATTCTAAGGTCTTAATCAATTTGCTGATAGCAGAAGACCTCCTTTCAATAAATCTGGGCAGCGGATTTGCACCTTTTATGGGAAATTTTGCCATACCATAGACACATGTTATGTTATCGAACGTATGGTGTCCCACCTCATCTGCAGCGCAATTCTTGTACTAATGTTCACAATGCTAGTGTAGAACAATCCCCTGATAATTTAGACACTGAGATTCCTGGTAATACTGCCATGTCTTGACCACAACTCACAGCTGAGCAATATCAAACACTCATGAATATATTACAAGGATCAAATGGTGCCAAACCTGCTAGTACTTCCAATCAGGTGAAAATGTCTCATTCAGTGGCCAACACAGGTAATCTAACCACTCCCACTTGTTTGAGTAATTCTACTGTTAGCCCATGGATCATAGATTCTGGGGCCAGTGACTACATTTGTTAATTTTCTCATTGGTTTCACTCTATTCATGATATCAATCCTGTACATATCAAGTTACCTAATGGCAACTTTGCTATAGCTAGACAAATGGGTACTATACATTTTACTTCTACCTTTTCTATTCACAATGTCCTGTATGTACCTCATTTCTCCATGAATTTAATTTCTGTTTCAAAACTTTGCCTTGAATTACCATGTGTTGTTAATTTCACTCATTCTCAATGTCTCATTCAGGATCCTCAGTCATTGAAGATGATTGGTTCTGCTGATTTCATTAAAGGCTTGTATCATCTTAATCTGCAAAATAAGAAGCCTTCCCATGCTCTTGGTACCTCTATTCTTAATGTTGTTACTATACCTGACCAAGCCTTGTGGCACTTTAGATTAGGCCACCTTTCTAATTCTAGAATGGCTATGCTTCATTCTGATTTTCCCTTTCTTGTTATAGATTCTAAAGGCACTTGTGATGTATGCCACTTAGCTAAACATAGGAATATGCCATATCAAAGAAGTTTTAATAAAGCTGCTCAACCTTTTGATTTGATACATCTTGATATATGGGGTCCTCTTGCGTTAAAGTCTATTCATGGTTACTCATATTTCCTTACTGCTGTTGATGATCATAGTAGATATACTTGGCTTACTCTTATGAAATTTAAATCTGAGGTTAGGCAACACATAATGAATTTTGTCAGTTTAATACACACACAACACAATACTATAGTTAAAGTCATTAGAACTGATAATGGTCAAGAGTTTTTAATGCCACAATTTATGCTTCTAAAGGAATAATACATCAAACCAGCTGTGTTGAATCTCCACAACAAAATGGTAGAGTGGAGAGAAAACACCAGCAAGTTTTGAACATAGGAAGAGCTCTCCTTTTTCATTCAAATTTACCAAAACAATTTTGGTGTTATGCTGTTTCCCATGCTGTCTTCATTATGAACAAAGTAGCTAGCCCTATTCTGAATAACACATCACCTTATTTCATTATGCATAAACAATTACCAGATCTGCATATTTTAAAAGTTTTTGGTTCTCTTGTCTATGCCTCAACACTTCAGTCACATAGAACAAAACTTGATCCCAGAGGTAGGACTTGTGTCTTCCTTGGTTTTAAACCTGGCACAAAAGGATGTGTCCTTTATGACTTAAATAACAAAGAAATATTTATTTCTAGGAACAATAAACATCATGATAATATTCTGCCATATAATCCTGCATCTAAACCATCCACTTGGACCTACCACTGTCCTAGATCAGATTATCCAGCTGGTGGCACACTTATCCCTGCACCATCTGTCTCGCCTGACCCACCTACACCTGTCACATATATTCCTACTGTACATGATACATCTACCCCTTAATCCATTGAACAAAACAAATATTCTAAACCTACCAGACAAAGAAATACACCACCTTATTTGGTAAATTATGTATGTAATGCCTCTCATGAATCAAATGAATCCTCACCTTCAGGTACTCTATATCCCATTTCTAACTTTCACTCTTTTTCTCATTTATCTCATGCTCAACATACTTTTTCTGCTTCTATTACCCACATTGTTGAACCTAAAACTTTCAAAGAAGCCAGCCTGTTTGAAAATTAGTTAAATGCCATAAACTCAGAACTGGAAGCTCTTGATAAATTAGGCACTTGGATTATTGTTGATCTTCCTCCTCAGGTTAAACCTATAGGAAGTAGATGGGTCTTCAAGATTAAACATAGAGCTGATGGCTCCGTTGAGAGATACAAGGCTAGGTTAATAGCCAAAGGCTATAATCAAATAGAGCTACTTGATTTTTTTGACAGCTTCAGCCCAGTTGCTAAACTAACTACTGTTAGAATGCTTCTTGCTTTGGCATCCATCTATAATTGGCATTTGCACCAATTAGATGTCTACAATGCCTTCCTCCATGGAGATTTACAGGAGGATGTCTATATGGCCATACCAGATGAAGTTGTTTGTATTAAACCTAATTAGGTTTGAAAGCTTCTCAAAAGTATCTATGGTCTTAGGCAATCTAGCAGAAAATGGTATGAAAAGTTGACTTCATTATTGTTGCAAGAAGGATACATTCAATCTACTGCAAATTAATCTTTATTCACATTGAGAACAGATACTAGTTTTACTGCACTTCTAATCTATGTTGATGATGTGATATTAGCTGGTACTTCCCTAGATGAATTTCAGCGGATCAAAAGTATTCTTGACAGCCAATTCAAGATTAAAGATTTAGGAGTGCTGAAGTATTTTTGGGTTTAGAAGTGGCACATTCCAAATCTGGAATTACCATCTCTCAAAGAAAATATTGTTTGGACTTACTAAATGATTCTGGTTTACTGGCTTCTAAACCTGTAGCTACCCCTCTTGATCTCTCCATAAAATTGCATCAAGATAGTGGAAAGTCTTTTGAAGACATAGCTGCATACAGAAGACTTGTTGGTAGATTGTTATACCTCAACGCCACAAGGCCAGACATTACATTTGCCACTCAGCAATTAAGCCAGCTCCTCCATGCTCCTACTATGACTCACTATAATGCAGCTTGTCGTGTAATAAGGTACTTAAAACATAATCCTAGTCGAGGTCTTCTGTTTCCTAGAACTTCCAAAGTTCAGCTTCTAGGATACTCAGATTCGGATTGGGCAGGGTGCGTAGATTCACGTAAATCTATCTCTGGCTATTGTTTCTTTCTTGGTTCCTCATTGATTTCATGGCGTGCCAAAAAGAAACAAACTATCTCTAGATCTTCATCGGAAGCTGAGTATAAGGCCCTCTCAACGGCAACTTGTGAACTCCAATGGCTCTTGTATGTGTTCAGAGATTTACAAGTCACACCTTCTTGACAACCTGTACTCTACTGTGACAGCCAGAGTGCGATCCACATAGCGTCCAATCCGGTATTCCACGAAAGGACCAAACACCTTGACATAGATTGCCATCTTGTGAGAGAAAAAGTTCAACAAGGAATTCTGAGATTGTTGCCCATTCCTTCTCAAGAGCAGTTGGCAGATTTTTTAACAAAGGCTCTAGCTGCTCCAAAATTCAATAGTTTCATATCCAAGCTTGGCATGATTGACTTATACAATGCTCAGCTTGAGGGAGGTTGTTGAAGTATTCAATGGTCTAGATTGTTTTAATCTAGTGGCTAATATTAATTGTACTTTAGAGCTAGTATTTTTCTTTATATATAGTAGCTTCATGACACTTGTACAAATCAATCCAATATCTTTTTCTCTGTTATTTTTTGTTACACTTTCAGTTATGAACTTCTTCTTCTCCATCTATGGATTCTTTTCTCAATCTTTCAATATAAAACGTCTTAAAAAGAACAACCTATTCCACGACTCGACCCGATAATTTCTTCTGTGGCTAATTTTTAAAACTGTGAATCAACATAACATAAACCCATAAAATTTCTTATTTGTTTGTGACACTGAGATGTATGTAGTTTAGAATGATTTTGGAAGAGTTCATATAAATACCTTAAAGTTAATTTATACACACTTGTATAATAAACTGCAAATAAGTTGTTAGATAAACATCGTCTGAGTATGTGTTTTATTCTACTTATTGTAAGCATTCCCATGCTATGGCCTTCGTGTGAATGTTTCATCATCAACTAATTATATCATTGTATTTTGCTTTCTTGAAAGATCTGTG
Organism: Lathyrus sativus; assembly: GCA_963859935.3. Classification (NCBI taxonomy): domain Eukaryota; kingdom Viridiplantae; phylum Streptophyta; class Magnoliopsida; order Fabales; family Fabaceae; genus Lathyrus; species Lathyrus sativus. Next base: position 473,036,703 of record OZ012741.1, on the reverse strand, counting down.
ATGTTATTCACGCAGTTACAAAGGAGCAAAACTCACCCTTTCCTATACTGTGAAATATAATTCAAATCTAGGGCCTCTAAGCTGCCAATATGGTACATAACCAATTACATTTTTCATGTAGTCTAACTTACATAATGGGTCGTTTCATTACCATCAAAGTTATGTTTGCAAAATGCATGATTTCTTAATGTATTATAAAATATTCAATTCAGGTCAGAGCTTGTATCTATCACATGATTTCAGTTAATTTCATGTCTAAGTGTTCATCCGTTGTCGTGTGTTTCGGTGCTGATTAGGTGGTGTCATGTGTTGCAGAGAGTTGGGCACTGTTTCGACACTCACTATTGTTGCACCCAAAAATTTGACCAACCATTTCTCGCAATATGGCTTATGTTTCGTTCCATTTGCATTTTGCATATCATTTCTCGCATACGGTGCATTTTGTCAGTCAGGACGAATTATCGGGATCACAACCCCTTTTCTCGCGTTTCAGGCGATTTAAACCAGTTCAAATAGGGAGTTTTATTTCGGAATTGAGCGGAGATTGCTCTTTCTGGTGGTCCAGTCCGTGCTGGTATTTTTGGTGACATTTCGGTGTTCACCCGATCTTTCCGTTTTTATTTACTGTTTCATTTTACTTATTTTATTTATTTTTAGCATAGAATTTAATTTTAAATTTTTATTTTAAATAAGTTTTTATTTTAGAATTTTGATAATTTAATATAGATTTTATTTATTTTTTAGAATATTTTGTTTTAGAAGATAGTTTTTAATTAGAATTTATTTGTTTTATTCAAATAGAAAATAGTTTTTATCATTTAAAAATAGAAATAGATTTTTATTTTTATTAGTTTTTAAACAAACTTTTTTTTTGTTTAGAATTAATTTAGTTTAATATTATCCTTAGATTAGTTTTAATTTATTTTCTAATTAAGGTTTAGTTTCTATTATTAATATTTGATTAGGATTTAGTTTGTTAGTTTGTTAAATTCAACCTTTATTTTAACCTCTATTTTTGTTTTTATCATTATTGAATTAATCCATGAAATTCACAAGGCCCATCTTAATGTCCATACTAAAAGAAAAAGAAAAAGAAAAACAGGTCATGAAGCCAAAAACATCACGCAGAAGTAGCAGTAGCAGCACATGCCTTTGGTCCTCCTACACCATACACTACCATCTCTGCTACCACTACCAATACCACTCCCGCTACATGCCAAAACGTCCCCTGCACCAAACAAGTTCCTGCACCAACCAACATCAATGACATAAGCTGCTACATCAGACAAAACACTATGCATCAGCCGTACAAGTTCTGCGACATAACAACAACCAACAACAACATTAAAATATTAGACCTGCAAGGAACAATGACCTTACAACACAAGGTGCAACAGACATATGCCAAAGTATTTTTTGTTGTTGAGTTAAACGGAGAAGAAGCAGAACGATAAAGGAGAAGAAAAACACAACATTCAAGAACACTCACTCTGTTCTTCCTTCGAAACCACCCTTCAAACTTCAGCCATCTTATTTCAAACCTCCATTAAAATCACCTGCGAACTCTACCAACAAAATCAACACTCACCTCCACAGCAAGATACCGCAAACGCCTTTTAATCTGAAAACTACCACAAACCGTAACTTCAACCGTAAACCCAGCTTACCCAAAAGCCTTCACCTCCAATCTTCAGACTCAGTAACATGAACAAACCCAGTTCAACCACTTCAATAGAAGCTCACTGTCGCTACTGCGAAAATTGGCGCCGGCTGAACAGAAGAGTCGCCACCGTGCGTTATTTATCCCAACGAGGGGAAAGGAAACGCTCAAAGTAAACCTACCGCAAAGACGGGAAAGGAATGGTCATCGCAACCAAATCCTGGATTCGGGAGTCGGTTACGCAAGGGGAAGGTATTAGCACCCCTCACGTCCGTCGTACTCGACGGGATCCACGCTTGCTTGGTTTGTCTAAAGGATGCAAAAACAATCTATCTACGGCTGCTAAATCTAAACGGAAGGGAATTGACTCAATAGAGCGTCGCACTCTATGCCTACGTATTCTCAAGAGAGAAAGTCAGAGTCAACGTAGTTCGGGAAACTACAGGGAATTGGCCTACGTACTTCCACACTGCATGGAAGATCAGAGCTTTCGTAGTTCAGGCTAACTACGGCTAAGCAGGGTGTTCTCACACAGGAGTGAGATATTCAGCTGGTTTTAGAGGTACGGGGACCTATGGGAACTAGAAACTATGGTCTGGTCTCAAATGCGCAAGGGCAAGAGAAAAGGATAACATCAGTCGTCAGCGGGAAAGTTTCGATCGCACAGCAGCGAGAGAACAAAAGGTTAGTTGTTAGTGTGCTCGCTAGGATATCACATCCTATGCCTACATATTCTCGCTCAGTACGAGAAATCAGAGCAGCTGTAGTTCAGCTACTTTCGGGACCACAGCACAAATCTCGTTTTATTAATATTCTGAAAATGGGTCATAATGATCGAATACGGGAAAATAAACTTCTAAAAAATCCTATCCATCTATCATGGAAAATCTAATGGAAAAATAGTCCCCTAACAAATGGACTTGTAATTCTACCTCTAAAAGGGTGCAAAATAAACTCTACGAAAATTTATGTCCTAAAAGAAAAATATTAAAATCTATATATTCCCTATTTTTTATTTCTTTATTTTTTTCACATATTCCTTTTCAACTATTTTTCTTCTATTCTTTTCATATATTCTTTTTTCATATTTCTTTTTCTCAAATCTTCTTTTTTTTTCAATATTCTTTTTCCATATTTCTTTTTTTCTCAAATCTTATTTTTTTTCAATATTTCTTTTTTAATTCTAAAGATCTAAACAAAAGAAATAAAAGAAAACTAGAGAAAAAACACAAGGGGGTGCCAAGCTGCTGCTAGGAGGGTGTGAGGCAGCAAAACCTGAAACAGAATTAAGGGCCCAGCCCATCTAAGCCTGCAAACAAAAATGCTGGGAAGGGGGGTGTAACCAGCGAAATGGGGTGTGTAATCAGCAAAATGGGGAGTGTGCCCAGCAAATGGGCCCAGCCCAGTCAAGCAATAACCAAAAAAACTAGCCACGGAGGGTATCTTGGCCAAAACGGGGGTGTTGGAAGAAGTTACCAATGGGCCCAGGGCCCAATCCAACAACCTTCGCTCTTCCTCGTTCATTCTGAAACAAAACCTAATTCCTCTCTCATCTCTCCTTCTCACTTCCCGTCGCCGCCTTGCTCTTTGCTCCCCTCACCACCTCCGTTCTTACTCTTCACCGTCCCAAACAAACCTGATTCACAGCCTAATCTGCAACAAACAAGATCCATGGCACTCTCGTTGATGGATCACCCATGGTAGATAGGGGTGTGAGTGAAGCTTCTGGAGATCTAACAAACAATTGGTGGAGATGAAGGTCGAGGACGTTTGGGTTTAGAGAGGTTCGTGAAGCTCTCCCGGCTAGATGAATATCTGATGAAAATCATTCGAAGACGATCATTCTGGAAACGCTCTGAGGAACGGCGTTGCATGTTCTATGAAGATCGATGAAGATCTTCAAGTTTCTGGAGATGAGCGATGATGAAGATCCTGAACTTTGTTGATGAGATCTGTTGATGAAGTTGCTGTTCTTCGCAAATCACAAAGAAAAACCTGATGTTGATTTGCTAACGCTTGAGACGATGATTGATGATTGCTAAAGAACGAAGAACATGTGGTGATGATCTAACAATTCTGGAAAACTGACGCTGAAACATATGAAGAGCCGGATGATGATTCTAGGTAAATCTTGAAGTGTTGATGAATGTTGAAATGATGATGATCGGAGAAAACTGATGAAGAGTGTTGAGGAGATCCGATGAAGATTGTGATGATGAACGGTTGAGGAACCTGAAGATTGCACCTGATGATACTGATGAAGATCATGCGACAACGATGAAGATCATTGAAGATCTTGAAGCTTCCGGTGATTTTGGCAGTTTCCGGCGATGGTTAGGGTTTCAGGCGACAGTTGCGGTGGTCGGAAGTAGTTAGGGGTTGCCGGAGACGGTTGGGTGCGGTGGTTGCATGGCCGCCGGCCATGCAACTGGTGAGGCCCAGGCGACGACAGGTGGCGGTGAGAGAGGCTGCATGGATGCCACGTGGTGAAGCATGCGGGAGAGAGAGGGTTAGTGGAGATCCACGTGTGTGATTCTGAATGTGAAGTGGGAAAAATGAAGTGGCTCGTTCTGGCTTGTACGCGTGGCTGGGTTTTATATTGACACATGGCGTTGAATACTGGACTGGGCCTCCACAAGCCTCTGGGCCCATAAAATTAGTTCAACAATTGCAATTAGAGACTGATAAACCAAAATTAAAACCCATTAAAAGAAAAAGATTAACATGGATTAACGGACTATTAATGCAAAACGACAATTGATTAGTTAATAAAAGCTGCTAATGGACTATCAAATCTAATTGATATTAACTAATTAAACCTAATTAACCCTATCTAATAAAATCTAATCAATTAACCTAGATTAACCAAAACAATTAATCCTAAACGATTAATATTCTAACTAATAGTATATGATCAAATCTAAAAATCTAATTAACATATAAAAATTAATATTCAACTAATAGAAAAAAAATTGTTAATCTCTATTAAAACTTATTTAAAATCTAGAAAAATGTATATTAATTTCTATTAAACCTATTTGATATCTATTTAACAAATATTGAAACAAAACCTATTATATTCTAAAAAAAAGATTTAAAACTATTAAAAATATTAAAAGAAATCTATTTAAATTCTAGAAAATCTATAAAACCTATTTAAAATCTGTAAAAGGCTATTAAACCCTAAAAATGCAAATAAAGGCAAATAACCAACATAAAAGAGAGCGCGAGACCAGATCGAAGCAAACAGTAAACCCGGACACCAAGAATCTCCAAAATCACTGCGTGAGCTGAGAACACCCAGGAAGCGCGCGACTTCCCAAAATAACCTCCGATTGTCCGAACCGGTCTGAAACACCTGAAATGCGACAGCAGGGCTGTAATCCCGATAAAATCACCATGATTGAGAAAATGCACTATATGCAGTATGCAAATGCTAATGTGAAATGCGTCGAAACATCGAGCCAGATACGGGACCGGTTGGTCAAATTTTAGGGTGCAACAGCTGCCCCTATTCAAGCGGCTTGGACCTGAATGGTTGAAGAGCGCCCAACCTTTAATCATTCAAAGGTAGAAGATGGTTGAATATAAAAGAACCCTGAAATTTGCCAACCGCAAAATAAACTGCAAAACCGCTTGAGAAATAGCGTCTAATAAACTGGAGTCTGGTTGTCACGGCAACAACTGGTCAATTATCTGATAAATTTTCTGCTGTTTTTTTTCAACATCAGTCACCTGTGTGACGCCACAGGCACTGATTCTTCGGAATAATGCTTCAAAAAAGCAAACACCTTCCGATCTACTATGGGATCTTTTCTGTCGACTCATGGTTCACGGCGAACCCGAGGAAACTCTCCTGGGGAACTCTGAATTGAACTGCCTGGCACCTATTTCGACGAAGGCGGCAGCTTCAGAAGTTTGATATATGTCAATCTTTCTTTTTTTTTCCTTTGCCGACGTAACAATCAAATATGAAGAAGATACTCCGCTGGGGGGAGTAGAGAAGCTTAACCAAACAACTCTGCAGGTGAACATATTCGAGAGCCAATAGGTAACCACCCTGGTCTATGTTTCGACATGCGTATGCTTGAAATGATGCAATGCCTTATATGACATGTAAATATTATGCGTTTGTAAATGCAATGCCTTATACGACATGGATATGCTATGTACTTGTAAATGCAATGCCCCGTACGGCCTGAATATGCTATATGTTTGTAAATGCAAATATGACGGTATATGCAAATGCTAATGCAGGCTCGAGCTGCCAGAGAACACCAGGTCTACAAACCGCTTTGGCAAAATAGATGCCGGAGGCAAAGTCAATTCCACTGAAGGTAATCGGTTATCATATAATCACCTCGACAATGTTCTTTCTAACCACTGTCAAACTGCATTCTGTGGGGATTAACCCAATAGGGGTTGATTGTGAACGGCTCAGTGCTGGAGACTGCCCCTTCTGTCAAGGATATCAATCTTAATCGGCTGGGGATACTCCTGATCCTGCTCTGATGCGGGGTAAAATACAATCTCAATTCTTCCGGGAACAATACACAACTTTCAACTGCTGAAGAGGAGCAATTCTGATTTAACAACGTCCACAGGGAATTTAAACATTAATCGGGGAACTGGCATCCATTAAGCTTCGTATCGGGAAACGGGACAATATTACTGTATCGGGTATTTACACATTTTTTGGTTTTTCTAGTTTAAAAGATAAAACGGGTTATTAACAAGATGGAAAATGCTAGACGGGAACTAGCATTCAAAGGTAGACTACCAGGCGAGAACTGATAGTAAAATAGATTAGGTTAATTGAACGAAAATTGTTTTTTTATGTTTTGAACGTCAAACGGGGCTGACTGGATAATATGTAAAGAAAAAGACAACCAGACGAGAACTGATTGAAAGTTGACGTGTACCAGACGAGAACTGATACAACAATAGGTTAAAGAAACGGTGACCAGACGAGAACTGGTACCAATAACATACACCAGACGAGAACTGATGTAACAAACAGGTTAGAGAATTAATGACCAGACAAGGACTGGTTAAAAGGTAACATGCACAAGACGAGAACTGATGTAACAATAAACCACACCAGACGAGAACTGATGTTTACGGAAGCATGGGCCAGACGAGAACTGGTTACCGGTTTGTCAGGCGAGACCTGGGCTTTGGAAATGACTTGGTTACGGAGTTCTGACAGGTAACAGATTTAAACTGTAGGATAACAATCCACCGACAACACGGCTCTTCCTATTTAGAAGGTTCAGGTTTTTTTTGATAAGGGTAATGACACGATTCCCCGATACTCAACTCTGGCTGGGGATAAACAGGCTTGCTTGAACAACTTGCCCCAGTACAATTCAATTCACCCCAATCCCACTCTTGGGAATATTGCTCTGAACAGCTCTCTACGAGACGACCTCGAGATTATTTGCCCCGGTATCTGTACGACAAAAGGATTCAACCTCAATCAAACAATTGTCAACCCAGTTGGTCTTCACTATCTCTGAAGCGACTTTTCCCCTGAATGAGCGTATAAGCGACCTAACCTGATCTGATTATCCACCTGAAGTATCTATTTTCAAAACTCAGCCTTCTGTATAACTGCCCCTGATTGGCTCTCGAGAAGACTCACTTCTGATCAACTGCTTCGGGCTTTGTCCTCAGACTAACTGATTATGAACTTACTGGAAATTAATGCCCCTGATTCATAGGGCTTCACAACATACTATCCTGGTTCAGACTACTGTATTATTCAGTCCTGTTTGATTATTCCCTGTTGGAATTTCCTTCTTGTCAACTACTGTCCTGCAAGTAAAAATCGTCTATTCACGAATGGTAATCTTAATGCAATGTTTATGCAGATTTTGAAGAAATTTGTGCTGTCACCCATTTATGTGTCATGATGGTGAGCGACGAATGAACCTAAGTTCAAACGTAGTGCTGATTTGATCAGTGAAAAATACAACAAGGATATGATTAGCAAATCAAGAAGGAGTTAGGTTACTCAACCTTATCGTAATGCGCTTTCAAAATAAACCCTACCTCAATTAGGTCTTTTAAGGGTTGTATCGTGGTCGGGTTCACGGTTCGTGAAACAAAGGATATTTGGCTCAAATTATGATTTATACCCACCCCTTCTACGTGATGATCTCCGATCCTAAAGTTCAGTTAACCTGGCACAAGCGCTCGCCTCTTCGAGAGGTATGTTGAATGGTAAGAACCATGATTAAGAAATTCACAAGGTTTCAGAGTGACAGTTACTCCTTCTTCGTTTTCGGTGTCTGTATACACGACTTTGTCTTTCACTGGGGATCTATTTTTTCTATCCCTTCTTTTTCATTCTTTTTGATTCCCTAATTTTTGCCTGGACTGACTCCTTTCGAGTTCTTTTCGATTTTTTCTTTTTGAAGTCCAGCGGGATGCCCTGATTTTTTCCTAAGTATTAGCTTTCCAGCTTTTTCTTTTTACTTAGCGGGCTTTCTTATTCTTTCTTTTTCTTTTGGAACAAAGTCGTGTAACACTGGTTGTCTTGATTGCTCCGAAAAGTTGTAACTGTCTCACTCCTGGTTGGTGAGGTTTAACCATTGTGGTTGACGAGATACGACCTCTTGAGAGGTATAAACTGTTATTGGTCCTCGAATGGAAACATTCCTCTGTAGGATTTGAATGCTCGGTCAAGCTAACTGACAACGACCCTGCCCCGGGTTAAGATGTGAGGGTTTTTAAAAAAGTCCGAAAAAACTTCTACTTCCTGGCTCGAAGTGGTTAACAAGGGACTAACTCCTTATATCTCCAGTGTTTAGGGGATTTGAAACAATGCCTTGTACGTCATCGGTAAGGTCTTACCCGAAAGCATATGATCATCGGTTATGAGTTTATTTCGTCATCCTCCCTCCAATCTTTGCTAATCATGTGACAAAGTGGAGTGAATAAAATGCAAGTGTCAGTGCGATGCAATAAATGAGCGACAGCGACATGATTAATTCAGAAAATGCATAGTCACCTTATTAATATCACCATTCGAAACATACAATATTTACAGCAAATAGTAACTGACAGAAAGAAAACTACCAATGCAAATGATATAAAAGTCTGAGGACTGCCAATGTCGAGGCGCCCGCCTGTCTGAATCACTGGCTCTTTTGAAAACAACCTTCTGAATCTACGAGCTTAGACAGCTGAGCAATTGGTATGAACAAACAGAAATCCTTCTCGAAAGGAGATGCACTCTTGGTTGATCAACTGTTGTACTTTCGCCTGAAATGCTTTACAATCTTCCGTCGAATGCCCTGGAGAGCCACCATGGTAACCACACTGAACGTGGGGATTGTACCCAGGAGGGTAAGGTTCTGGAACTGGCTTAAGAGCTTTAGGTTCCACCAAAGAACTCTGGATCAAAGATGGTAGCAGCTGGCTATACGGCATAGACACTGGGTGAGAAGGAGCTTTCCTTCGTTCCAAATTGTTGCGAGGTCGATTCTGATTCTGACGCTGATTCTGATAACCTCGACCACGAGTTCGCTGATTTGCAAGGGAAGCGACATAAGATTCCTGATATGGTTCCCTAGGCACAGTTCTTTGTCCAGCATAACAAGCCACAGGAGGTACTGATCGCTGATAAGCCGAAGGCCCAACAAAATTCACCAATTCGTCTCGAGGATATTCGACATTTGGCATGGCTGCACTGATTACAACTTCTTCTTTGTTCTGATAGTCACAAGGATATTCAATTTCACCAGCTTGATCGTTTGAAATAATCTGAATTTTCCCAATTCTTATGGCATACTCCAGGCGTTCTCCCAATATTACCACGTCGAAGAAACTTAACGGAAGTCCAAGCAGTCTTTCGAAGTACGGATCTTGTAGGGAATCTACAAACATGCTTGTTAACTCTCGGTCCAAAAGTGGTGGGTGCACTCTAGCAGCAAATTCTCTCCATCCCTGAGCATACTTCCTGATAGGTTCATTATTCTCTTGAGACAATTCTTACAACTGCATGCGATGGGGAGCTATGTCTAAATTATAATCGTACTGCTTCAGAAAAGCTCTGGCTAAATCCACCCATGATCGAATCTGATTTTTCTCTAACTGCATATACCATGCCCCAGTCAGACTATCTTGAAAGCAATGGATCATCAATTTGTCATCTCGCACAAACGAAGTCATTCTTCGACAGAACATCACCAAATGTTGCTTCGGACAGCTATCTCCTTGGTACTTTTCAAATTTCGGCACTTTGAACTTATAAGGCAACACCAAGCCAGGAACCAAACACATGTCTGCAGCATTCAGGTTAACAACATCTTTCATTTTCAAAGCTTTAATTCCTTCTTCCAATGCTCGGAGTTTTCTATCCGTCTCAAGAGCTCTTGGATCTACAGTCTTGGCTATTGGAATATCTCTTCGGTAATTCATCATAGGGAAAACAACGCCTTGATTGTTAACAGGAGGAAGACGTTCATTTCGGGCAACAAACTGCTCATGTCGATCTCGGTTCTCAACAGAAGGCTGTACAACTTGGTCTGCAGTATCGTTGTTTGCCTGCGGGAAGTCTTCCATAGAATCATACAGAGGGTTGGACGTCATAGTGAACCTTGCCAAGGTGTTAGGAGACTGGAAATTGCCTTCAGACATAGCTACTAATAATCTTCAACTGACTTCAATGCTCGATTCTGCTCAAATCTACTCAACCCCTAGGTCGTCTTCTGTCAATCACAGTTGCTCAATCCAAACTCCGGGTAATCACCTTCAGGAAACAAAGGCTGGATCAGAACTCTGGCTAACTGGAGGATGATATGCAATATGATGCAACACGTATATGCAAATGCTATGCAAGATGCAGCAAACAACGGGATCACAACCCCCCACACAATCTGAACACTGCTGCGCTGCTGACGGAGTACGTTCGCTCTGAAGAGAGATGCCAAGATAACGGGTAGGCTGGAAGTCAAGGTTCCTGCAAAAAACCCTCCCACTCACGGGTAATGGACCTAGATCTGTCAAGGTACGGCATCCTATGCGGTCGTCAGCGTCACAGACTTTCAAAACTGACGATACGATTCCCAGAAGGAGTGGCATCATCAAGTCTTGAAGAGGCCTCACTTAGATAACTTCCAAATGATCGGTTCCCAGAGTCGACAATCCAACTAACCAGCAACCCGAGCCACCCAAAGGGTGGGACAGGAGGCCAACCAAAAGAACCTCGTCTGAGTGTGGATTTCGCGGGACACTAGTACAAGCAAAGCCGGTACGCCCCCACTAATTTCCACTCTAAGTCTAAGGTGCACTCAAGGCTGGGTCTGGCTTCTCACTCAAAGGAACATCCCCACCCATCAGCACAACAGCAACAGATAATAGCAATACAGAAATAATAAACACCCAATAGGCAAGCAAACAAGCGCTAGGATTGACTCTCTTAGGGGATGTTGGATCCCACATGCATAAGGAACTATCGCAGTCCTTAGCAGCCAGGGGATGTTGGATCCCCAGCAGAGTCGCCAGCTATCGCTACTGCGAAAATCGGCGTCGGCTGAACAGAAGAGTCGCCACCGTGCGTTATTTATCCCAACGAGGGGAAAGGAAACGCTCAGAGTAAACCTACCGCAAAGACGGGAAAAGAATGGTCATCGCAACCAAATCCTGGATTCGGGAGTCGGTTACGCAAGGGGAAGGTATTAGCACCCCTCACGTCCATCGTACTCGACGGGATCCACGCTTGCTTGGTTTGTCTAAAGGATGCAAAAACAATCTATCTACGGCTGCTAAATCTAAACGGAAGGGAATTGACTCGATAGAGCGTCGCACTCTATGCCTACGTATTCTCAAGAGAGAAAGTCAGAGTCAACGTAGTTCGGGAAACTACAGGGAATTGGCTCGCCAAGACTTCGCGTCTTGTGCCTACGTACTTCCACACTGCATGGAAGATCAGAGCTTTCGTAGTTCAGGCTAACTACGGCTAAGCAGGGTGTTCTCACACAGGAGTGAGATATTCAGCTGGTTTTAGAGGTACGGGGACCTATGGGAACTAGAAACTATGGTCTGGTCTCAAATGCGCAAGGGCAAGAGAAAAGGATAACATCAGTCGTCAGCGGGAAAGTCTCGATCGCACAACAGCGAGAGAACAAAAGGTTAGTTGTTAGTGTGCTCGCTAGGATATCGCATCCTATGCCTACATATTCTCGCTCAGTACGAGAAATTAGAGCAGCTGTAGTTCAGCTACTTTCGGGACCACAACACAAATCTCGTTTTATTAATATTCTGAAAATGAGTTACAATGATCGAATACGGGAAAATAAACTTCTAAAAAATCCTATCCATCTATCATGGAAAATCTAATGGAAAAATAGTCCCCTAACAAATGGACTTGTAATTCTACCTCTAAAAGGGTGCAAAATAAACTCTATGAAAATTTATGTCCTAAAAGAAAAATATTAAAATCTATATATTCCCTATTTTTTATTTCTTTATTTTTTCACATATTCCTTTTCAACTATTTTTCTTCTATTCTTTTCATATATTCTTTTTTCATATTTCTTTTTCTCAAATCTTCTTTTTTTTCAATATTCTTTTTCCATATTTCTTTTTTTCTCAAATCTTCTTTTTTTTCAATATTTCTTTTTTAATTCTAAAGATCTAAACAAAAGAAATAAAAGAAAACTAGAGAAAAAACACAAGGGGGTGCCAAGCTGCTGCTAGGAGGGTGTGAGGCAGCAAAACCTGAAACAGAATTAAGGGCCCAGCCCATCTAAGCCTGCAAACAAAAATGCTGGGAAGGGGGGTGTAACCAGCGAAATAGGGTGTGCAATCAGCAAAATGGGGAGTGTGCCCAGCAAATGGGCCCAGCCCAGTCAAGCAATAACCAAAAAAACTAGCCACGGAGGGTATCTTGGCCAAAACGGGGGTGTTGGAAGAAGTTACCAATGGGCCCAGGGCCCAATCCAACAGCCTTCGCTCTTCCTCGTTCATTCTGAAACAAAACCTAATTCCTCTCTCATCTCTCCTTCTCCCTTCCCGTCGCCGCCTTGCTCTTTGCTCCCCTCACCACCTCCGTTCTTACTCTTCACCGTCCCAAACAAACCTGATTCACAGCCTAATCTGCAACAAACAAGATCCATGGCACTCTCGTTGATGGATCGCCCATGGTGGATAGGGGTATGAGTGAAGCTTCTGGAGATCTAACAAAAAATTGGTGGAGATGAAGGTCGAGGACGTTTGGGTTTAGAGAGGTTCGTGAAGCTCTCCTGGCTAGATGAATATCTGAGGAAAATCATTCGAAGACGATCATTCTGGAAACGCTCTGAGGAACGGCGTTGCATGTTCTATGAAGATCGATGAAGATCTTCAAGTTTCTGGAGATGAGATCCTGAACTTTGTTGATGAGATCTGTTGATGAAGTTGCTGTTCTTCGCAAATCACGAAGAAAAACCGGATGTTGATTTGCTAACGCTTGAGACGATGATTGATGATTGCTAAAGAACGAAGAACATGTGGTGATGATCTAACAATTCTGGAAAACTGACGCTGAAAAATATGAAGAGCCGGATGATGATTCTAGGTGAATCTTGAAGTGTTGATGAATGTTGAAATGATGATGATCGGAGAAAACTGATGAAGAGTGTTGAGGAGATCCGATGAAGATTGTGATGATGAACGGTTGAGGAACCTGGAGATTGCACATGATGATACTGATGAAGATCATGCAACAACGATGAAGATCATTGAAGATCTTGAAGCTTCCGGTGATTTTGGCAGTTTTCGGCGATGGTTAGGGTTTCAGGCGACAGTTGCAGTGGTCGGAAGTAGTTAGGGGTTGCCGGAGACGGTTGGGTGCGGTGGTTGCATGACCGCCGACCATGCAACTGGTGAGGCCCAGGCGACGACAGGTGGCGGTGAGAGAGGCTGCATGGATGCCACGTGGTGAAGCATGCGGGAGAGAGAGGGTTAGTGGAGATCCACGTGTGTGATTCTGAATGTGAAGTGGGAAAAATGAAGTGGCTTGTTCTGGCTTGTACGCGTGGTTGGGTTTTATATTGACACATGGCGTTGAATACTGGACTGGGCCTCCACAAGCCTCTGGGCCCACAAAATTAGTTCAACAATTGCAATTAGAGACTGATAAACCAAAATTAAAACCCATTAAAAGAAAAAGATTAACATGGATTAACGGACTATTAATGCAAAACGACAATTGATTAGTTAATAAAAGCTGCTAATGGACTATCAAATCTAATTGATATTAACTAATTAAACCTAATTAACCCTATCTAATAAAATCTAATCAATTAACCTAGATTAACCAAAACAATTAATCCTAAACGATTAATATTCTAACTAATAGTATATGATCAAATCTAAAAATCTAATTAACATCTAAAAATTAATATTCAACTAATAGAAAAAAACTGTTAACCTCTATTAAAACTTATTTAAAATCTAGAAAAATGTATATTAATTTCTATTAAACCTATTTGATATCTATTTAACAAATATTGAAACAAAACCTATTATATTCTAAAAAAAGATTTAAAACTATTAAAAATATTAAAAGAAATCTATTTAAATTCTAGAAAATCTATAAAACCTATTTAAAATCTGTAAAAGGCTATTAAACCCTAAAAATGCAAATAAAGGCAAATAACCAACATAAAAGAGAGCGCGAGACCAGATCGAAGCAAACAGTAAACCCGGACACCAAGAATCTCCAAAATCACTGCGTGAGCTGAGAACACTCAGGAAGCGCGCGACTTCCCAAAATAACCTCCGATTGTCCGAACCAGTCTGAAACACCTGAAATGCGACAGCAGGGCTGTAATCCCGATAAAATCACCATGATTGATAAAATGCACTATATGCAGTATGCAAATGCTAATGTGAAATGCGTCGAAACATCGAGCCAGATACGGGACCCGGTTGGTCAAATTTTAGGGTGCAACACTCACGACCCAAATAAACATTCGAATCATCTCCTCGCAAACCATTCATCCATTTTCGCTAACTATCGCCTTCATCCGTGTAACACACCTTTGAATCTATCAACTTTGAAGCTCATACTAACTATCATCTTAAAACCATTCCCGACTGAACTGTGTTCATTTTTTCACCACACAATTCCAAAAGTGAAAGGGAATACAATTAGAATCTTGATACAATTAAAGGGCCAGATCTGCAACACACCACTTCTCGACATCGTCGCGGAATTTCCTCCAAACTGCATTGCCTCCATAAACCATGCGGTGCAGAATAAGAGGCTTCCTCTCTGCATTTTCCTACATGTTCTCTTCTTTTAGCAAATGAGAGCTTCAAAAACATCACCATCCATCATCATTAAACAATCCTCTCTAAAGCAGCACAACAACATACTCCAATCTCTTTAACACATCACCATCCATGTGAAACAACTCTCCACTTCACCAACACACTACCACATTTCCTACCTTCATCATCTTCATTTCAAACCATTAAACATCACCAACAAAAACCTGCTCCTAAACAAAACCACACAAACTCCGTTTCGGTTCTGTTACGGTGAAAATTGGATATCAAGCTATTAAATTAACTTGAATCTTAATTCTTTTACAACCGAACTTTATTTTATCCAAAGGAAAGGTCTAAAGAAAGAAAAACCTTTTTCGCGATGTAACGACAATGCTTAAGAGATTCGGGGATCGGGGGTTGGTTATACCTAGGGAAGGTGTTAGCACCCTAAGCATCTGTAGTACTCTACATGAACCTTTTGTTTGATTGCTTGCTAAGTGTGAAATATGTACTATGGATTTAGGATTGGGAGTTGAGTGTAAAGATAAGTAAAGACCTAGTTGGTTTTCTAAGTTTGCTCGCAAAGACGTCGCATCTTCTGCCTACGTATCCTGACTAGGATAGAATCAGAGCAATCGTAGTTCACCTCACAAGGGGGAGAAGAACACTTGATTATGATCAAGGTTCAGGGGGGAACAAACATGACAATGTTTGTGTGGAGTTTGACAAAACTCCCTAATCTAAGTTGTAATATTCAAAAAAGGAAGTAAGAAATCATGACGATGATTCTCACATAGAGTTGACAAACTCTTTCCTAGGGTTCTAGTTGAAGAACGCTCCTAGTACAGGTGGGTTTATTAGACTTGAAGCAAAGTCTAATGGCCTCTAATCTAGGGTTAAAGTGACTTAACAAAGTCAAGAGAGGGATAAGAGATGTATCCATGACATGAGGGTCAAATGGACAGACTTTTCCTTTGGCAGTAGACAGGGGAGGCAACAGGATGAGAGCTAACAAGCTTCATCACTCGGGGAAAGAAAACAACAAGAAAATTAACAACATGATAAGAGAATATTCATGGTGACAACCATTTAATAAACATGTGGGATGATAAAGATGAAGGTACATCTGATGACAATCAAAGCAGATGAATTAACAGGAACTGTGACGACAGATCGAGTTCAATTACATTCAACAGAGGGAACAAAATAACATGGTGATAACCAAAGAAAATCCTAATATGTCAACTAACATTTAAGGATATAAATACAAACAAGTATCACAAACAAATTCAAGTGTAACCAAAGAAAAATTCATCTGCACATGCATAAACGAACGTAAAAAGCACTTAACTTGCACGAAGTCAAAAGAGATGAAAAATTTGTCAAACATAAAAATAAAAAATATGGCATGGAAGTACACATTAAGATGAAAACAATGAAAAAATAACGGGTGAAAAACGATTAAAATTGAGAGAGATACGAAGTTTTGAAAATGGAGTGAAAAATGACAAAAAATAACAAAAGAGTTGCCCTCCTCAGGGGTCGAACTCAGGTACAAGGCGTGCAAGGTGTGTTTGGCATAATGGTCTTACCACTGGGATGGCTATACATCCGTTTGTATATGCCACCCTATAAATATATATGGGTGATTTACTTGGAATTTCTGGGCAAGAGTAAGAACACTCAAATGATTTACGTTTTCACTCGTAACTTTCTCGATTCTTAACCAAACGCGATAAAATTTATATCAATCTTGACCAGAAAAACATGAGGATCATGATGGTGATGTTAATTTTCTGAGATTCTTCTTCTATTTAAAAATTCGAATGCACATGCTCTTTGACACTTTGTTATGCATTTTGAAATCTAAAACATAAACCAACTGTTGTAATAATCAAATGAGGGTTTGAACATTTTAAGAATGATATATTTGAGGTATTCCAACAGTTGATTTGGATCAAAACAAAACAGAACAAATACTGGTATGATCATGCAAGTATAATGTTTTAAAAATTCATTTTGAAGTATGGATCATGCACCAGTCAGTTTCCAAACATTGTGAATATGTACACTCAATACAAACATGATAGTGAATGTGTTCAGTCTATTATTTTGGCTTAAAACAGTCTGTAATGAGAAATGAGGTGTGAGTTGCTTAATGATGTTTTGAAAATGCACATTTGAATCCAATGACCAAAACAAATGCCTTTGACAATTAGTGATTGTTTGTGCAAGTTTGAAATGTGGTTTTAGATGAGATTTCAATCAAAAGATATCAAAAAACCAAGTGAGCAAAATAGGGTGTGTGAGTGGAAACTAGCAAGCTTTGGCTATGGTTCTGTGATGACCAAGACATCAAGTCTAGGAAGTTCTAAGCATGAGTCAGTAAGGGTGTTCAATTTCTAACAGTAAATGGTCTCTTGGTTTTGTTCAGTTTCAAATGACAATCATGGTATGCCCACATGAACAATGAACAAATCATAGCAGGTAAGACTGAGTTGTCTAACTCAGGCCTCAAGGGCAGTCTTGGACATGAAGTTATGACCTAATCCAAGGTACATCAAGCTGTTCCACATCATAAATTCAGTTTGTTATCAAAAACACACACAGTCCTAAAGTCACATTACTGACTGAGGCTTTAAGGGACAGGACAATGCAAACTGAGGCATAACAACTCCCTCCACATGCCTAAACACAGTCATGATTATTTGGCCAAAGTCTAATTCAATTTTCCAAGCTAAATCAGTACATGAGGTCACTATTCTCCCAACCAAACAAGGAAACTGGCTTGAACCCAATCAGTACTATAAATCACAACAAGGCTAAGTCAGGCTAATGTATGCTCAAGCAAAACATCATAAATTGATACACTCCAACTTAAAACAGTCTTGGTAGTAAATGCACAATTTACTCAAGACTTGGAACAACTCCATCTTACCAATCTAACCCTGGCATGATTAACAAGTTTTGACAGCAAGAAGACCAACTTCACATCAAATGGTCATCCAAATTTGGCCTGGATTAACATTCCTAGGTACCACTTACCAAACATCTAAAAAATAGGGACCTAGCCCTGGCACCAGCTAAACCTGAACATCTCCCAAAACCAACAACAACCTAATGTCTGATAGGATCCCAACCACATCAGAAATCAAACACAACATTAAATTCAACCAAACTTATATTCTAGCAGAAAAACAACGTTAACAATTCCTCCAAAACTGTTTTGACAGCAAAACAACCATTTTCAACATACTAATATTTGAAACTTGACAAGAACCAGTCAAACACACATGTTAGGACTCATCAAATCCTTACATCCATCAAAATATCAAGTGTCATGAAATCATTGAAAGTCCATAGTTCATATTTCTCAATATTGCACAAAAATGCCAAAGTATGGAAAATGATGCAAAGGGCAATGTTTATAAGCTACATACCTCTTGTAGACTTTGTTGAACAAGCTAAAACAATCAAGAAACCCAGAGAACTTCAATCTACCTTTTTGCCTTGAGTCCTTTCTTCACTTTGAAGCAATATGTAAATATGATGACAGTTTGAGAAATAGGTCTCACCAATGAATTCTAACACTTTGGACAGTTGAAAAACAATATATAAGAGGTGTTAGGATGATTAAAACACTAGGAAAGTGCTTAGAACAAGATTTGGTAGAATTTGTAGCTTTTGGTCAAAGTATCTTGATGTAGGAGTTAACTTTTTGCAACATGAGGTTTTTGAGAGGTTTAATGGTTTAGACACCTTCTACACCATATTTAGAGATTGTATGGATGATTGTTGGGGTGTTTGAATGTAGAAAAATAGTTTTGGCAGCCCTAGTAGCAAGGCAGATTTTTTGGTGTTTTTGGTGGAAATGGTGATTTTGTGGTTTTGAAGTTTTGAGGCAAAGTGCACAAGGGCAGAGGTTTCTTCTGGTTTTTAGAAGATTGTTGATGATCAAAATGAAGTGAGGGAGAGTCCTATTTATAGGCAAATGAAGTGGCTTGGGCAGATTTGAAGTTTCTTCACTTTGAAGAAAGGTTTTGAACTTTTAAAATCAAACCTCCTCAAGTGGGTTTCCTTGATCTGCAAGGCCAGCCTCAATAGTCAAGAAACATGATGAATTTTAAGTGTCTAAATGAAGGCTAGAGTGTAGCATCATGGCTGTTTCAGAACTCTCTTTACACCTCATGCTTACTTTTCACTTTTGAAGGCAAGTTGCAAGCTACTTGCAAAGCTTGTCTTTTTCCATATTTCTGCATTTCCGTTTGTGTTGTCATGCTAAAAACCTTCTACATATCAGATACAATAGGATTCACAAGTTAGAATTGGTCAATTTTGATGAAGGAAGTGATTTTTGAATTTGGGCAATGTGGGACTAAAGTGAAAAACCACCAACTTGCCATGACCATAACTTTCAGCTCACAAATCCTTTTGAGATGTGCTAGTACTTTTTAGAAAGCACTCAAATAGCTCTAAAACATTCATGTTTTCATGAGTTTCAATTTCCCAAAGGAACTTGGCCAAAAATCCTTCCAAAGTTGCTAAAAAATGAACTTAAAAATGAAATTTCTCTAACTCTTTTTCCCCTCTAGAAATGAATTTGATCATAACTCCAAATCTATGCATTTTCTGATCAGGGACCACTTAGGGACTTTTGTAGGACTTGTCAAGAGCTTCCAAATGAGCTTTGAACCAACTCAATTGGATGAGTGGTTAAGGAGTTATGGTTTAGCCCCTTTCAAAACCCTAATTTCCCGATTTTTCGCTTACTCCTTCATCCTTGATCCAATGGTCATGAAAATTGATATGAAAGTCCAATATGACATAAGGAACAATTTTGTTTCACAACTTGAAGTCTAATTCCTAAAATTTGGAGAGTTGACTTTTCGATCAACCGTACGACCGACCGGTGACTACCGAGTCGCCTGTTGACATTCTGGGCCTCCTGAGACTTTGAAACTTCTTGGATGAACTTTATTAAGCTATATGAACGTCATGAATCATAATCCCACCATTTAAACATCTTCCAAAATCAAAGTCAAACTACGGTTGACTTTTACTGGTCCAAAACCCTAATCGGGTGCTCTGAAATGCACTGCTCTGAATTTTGGGGTAACAACCTCAAATTGGCTTCTCAATTGACATTATATGATACCCTTGACCTTGTTTCCCAATTTAATGAGCCCAAAACATTGACTAATCACAAACCCTGAAGCTTCGATTTTGACTGCACGAAACCCTGATTCATCTGCAACTTGACAAAGACAAACTTGCACTGGGTTAAGGTTAGATAATTCATGAGCATGCTCCTAAAATGATAATGAGAATCTAAGGGGCCAAAATTTGGGGTGCAACAGTTTCCCCTATTTAAATATTTTCACTAGATGGAACTGAGAGATGACGATCCTCGTAGAATCGTAGTGAAAGGTATTTAAATATAGAAAACCGAAACTTTTGTCCCTTAGATCCGTTGATATGCAAAAGGACAGGTCATGATATGCCATGAATTCTAAATGATGCTTCATGATGCTTGGATGCAAGACATATGTATAAGACAGAAAAACAAAACAACGAGTAACTACTCGCGGGGACCTGGCATTGTGGATCTGTCACTGGGGAATACCGGGGTATAACTGTCGCTACTGCGAAAATCGGCGCCGGCTATGACAAAAGAGTCGCCACCGTGCGTTATTTATCCCACAAGAGGGAAAGGAAACACTCAGAGTAAACCTAACGCAAAGAGGGAAAGGAATGGTCATCGCAACCAAATCCTGGATTTGGGAGTCGGTTACGCAAGGGGAAGGTATTAGCACCCCTCACGTCCGCCGTACTCGATGGGATCCACGCTTATTTTCTGGTACGGATTGTTATTCTATATACTCTACAGGTCAAGGGACAAAAAGGAAGGAAAATGACTCGGCAAAGTATCGCACTTTATGCCTACGTATTCCCGTCTGAAACGAGAAATCAGAGTCAACGTGGTTTGCCTACCTACGGGAAAGAAGGGGAAGGTTTCTCGCTAGGATATCGCATCCTATGCCTACGTACTTTCATATGGCATGAAAGATCAGAGCAAACGTAGTTCGGGCTACGGAAGACACAAGCTTGTTTGACTGGTTTTTTATTACCTTATGAAAGGGTTTTTCTTGATTAAGAGTCCAAGCGGACAAAAATGACAATTTGATGTTTGTTTTGAATTTTTTTTACGAAAGAAATGTTTTTTTATTCTGTTTGCAACTTTTACTGTACTAAAGACTTGTGATCTGAGAGTGACTAAACCGCCTATCACCCTAAGGGTACCATACTAAGCAGTCAGATTACTGGAGAGTGACCCTCCAACAACCTTTTCTCAAATAGCTTAAGGCTCGTAGCGTACAGCGCGCGTTATCCTTATTTATGTGTTTTTGAATTGTTTTGAGATGAGAAAAGAGAAAGAAGCTCTAAAAAGCCTAGGGTTGAAAGGGGAATAAAACTAACCTAATGTTGTCATGCATGGATAAGAATCCTAATGTCTGTCATAATTCCCTCCTGCACAGAGGAAATCAGAGATCCTAGGGGATGAATAGAAAAGAAAGCAAGCAAATACAGTAAAATGCATGTAATGCAGCAATACAACAGGCAAAGTGAAACAACATTCACTTCAAGCCTAGGGGGCAAGCTATACAAGCCAACAAAAAATACAGAAAAACAAAACCCAACAAAGGAGGCAGCCCAAGCAGCAGCACCAAACTCCCACAGCAAACAACACAAACAGCAGCTCTGGCAGCAACAAGTTGATTAAACAGCAGAAAGTTGACAGCAACAACCTTCATCTTCATGAATAGACCCCATCTTCAAGTTTCAACAACTTTCAATATTCAACAAGCACCAAGCTTCAACAAGCTCCCAGCTTAAGCAAGCTCAAACCTCAATCAGTAACCAGCTTCAACAAGCTCCTGACTTCAACATCAACCAGCAGCAAAACCCTAGCTTCAACAAGCAACCAGCTTCAACAAGCTCAAACTTCAACTTCAATAAGCTTCAACTTTCTCTTTAACAAGCTTCAACTAGCACCTCCAAGGGAGAATCATTCAACAAGATCAAGTTGGAATGTTAAGAAGCTCAATGACAACCAATGGAAGTCACTGAGAACTTAACATTATGAGAGACTGGCATCCTCAAAGTTCTACTCTCAAAGCATGCCATTCATCCCTCCTAAGGAGAGATGTGACTTATTTAAAAGGACTTTATGTCATTGGATTGAATGGAGATGGACAAGATACTCCATGTTTGAAGAAACAAATAGAACTACTCTGATGCTCTTCCTAAAAAACCCTAGTTCTCCTAAGCTCCTGACAAGCACTCCAACAGATGAGAGAATCTTCACATCCAAGCTCCTTCAAGCTCTCCAAAGCATCTTCAATTGGTATTCATGATCACCCAAGCACAAGAGCACCACCACCCTAATCTAAGGGAAACTACTGAATTAAACTAGTCAAGTTAGCTTACTGGAAACATCTAGAAGTTAGTCCTAAAACTAATTCTAATAAAAATATCAAAAGTGATTATAAAATCCTACAAAAATTACTAAGGGTCCCTAAACCTCTTAAGAATCTCTCATACAAAAACCAGAGGTTTAACCATTCATTTGGACCCTAAACTATGCCCTAAACCTAAAGGTATCAACTTAAAACCCTAATTCTAAACCACCTAATGTCCAATGTTCAAACTAGCCTAAATTTATCTCACAAAAATATGAGAAATTACTATGGGTACATGCATATCCAAGCTTACTAGCCCAAAAAGAATCAACTCAAAATTCATCACCAATCATCCATAATAAAATCAGCAAAATGGCATACCAAACAAATTAAAAATAAAGCCAATTAAAATGCAAAAAATGCAAATAAAATATAAAATGCATGAATTAACTATTTTTTTGTCCTATTAAATTCTACATTTTTTAAGGAGTTAGGGAAAAACAATCTAGCCTAAAATGATCTATTTTTCTATTTATAGTGAATTAATTTCTAACTATGTGAAAAATATGAAAATAAAAGAAAATAAAAAGAAAATGAATAAAGTGGCGTGTTGTTTAGCAATTAAGATCAGTTGTAATCCAGACATGGGCCCAATTGGGGGTGCGCGTATCAATTCCATCACTAAGCCCAAACCAAATTAAACAACTCAGAAAATCAATTGAAAAAAAAAGGAAAAATGTTGTGGCAAATAGCAACTTAAACACGTTATAATTCTCAATGGGCCTCAAACGGAGGTGTGGTTAGCAGGGATTCAATAAGCCCATCCAGCAAATTAAATGAAACGCTGCGTTGTGAGGTTCAAACTCCGTTCAGCTATTGAAATGCCATCGTGGCCATTGGATCAGGTCCTTAGTCAAAGTCCAAGCATGATCTGAGGGTGGTGGTTCATCGTCCCCAAAATATTCAAACTGAGGGGGGAAAACACAGACGGTGGCCTGAGCTTGGCGCCACGGTCTTCTCCGGCGAAGCAAACCCTAAACCTCACCAAACAAGCCAATTAAAAACCCTATTCCACTCCAAATTTCACCCTGGTCACGAATATGATCCCCATTCTTATTGATTCTCACTTAAACTCCAAACCCGATGGTAGTTGCAGAAAAATCACAAATCTTGAATCACCTCAAACCCTAAAATTAATGATCCCATTGTGTACTACACTTCTCCCTGATCAATTCTCAACCTTCAAACACCATTAAAGCTTCAAGAACAAGGAGATACAAGCTTCAACAGAAAATGGCATCACCCTAATTTGGTCTCTAATTGCTCCCAAACCTATCCAGAAACGATCCTCATACATCCTAGGCCCTAACCACATGCAAGATACTATCCAATTCTTCGTAGATTATGAGGAATTTGAAGGTTTACATACCTGGAAAAAATGGATCAACAGAGGTATCAAATGCTCAATTCAAGCTCCAAGACTCTTCAGACACGATCAGTGATGCACAATGAAGCTTCTTCCACCTTCAATTTGGCTTGAATAGGCTTGCAACTCCAAAACCGATTCTGAGTTGGAGGTGAGAAAATTCAATAGCTCCCTACGATTCCTTGCTTGATCCTTGCCAAACAACTACCTGAACCCAATGCAATGCTTATATAGAAGCCAATAGAAACATCTAGAAAGTTCTGTAACAACCACAATGAGAAATTCAATTTCTCACTTTCCTCCAAAATCTCATATGCTCAACTTGTGCCTTGCTCTGTTTCAATCCCCAATTTCACCTGAAATTCTCTCCTCATGATAATTAGAACTGAATTAGATGTGCATATCCCTTGTATTTGATCTTAAGGCATTGGATGGTTATGTTTCTTCAATCTTAAGTAACAAAGTAAAACCATGTGCAAATGACCTCAACTCCAAAATTTAATAATGTCATCATATTTAAAACATGTTTTCTGATCAAATTGGTATGTAACATTGCTTGGTTTGGCCATGAAATCAAGAAATCACAATTTTGCCTTTTAAATGATTTTAAATTCTTCATTAAAAAACCATTTCAAACCAACTTCTCATATGAGCCAATTCAAACCTTCCTTGATGCATGGTCAAGGTTAAAAACCTATTTTGAGCAACTTTCTATTTGAACAATTTTCCATTTGAGGAGTGGAAAATGAAGATTTTGGCACATGCTTGAAAATGACCTATAATCACAAATGCCCAAAATACCCCTGGATTGCCAAGATCATAACTTGAGTTCCACAAATCCCCTTGAGGACTTCTAGTACTATATGGAAAGCTAAGATCAAGATCTAAAATTCTTATGTTGGCCAAGAATCCATTTGAAAATTCCTTGAAGGGAAAAAGTTGCTTGGAAGTCAAGTGACTTTCACAGATAAATTTCAGTGTCCTCTGGTGACCTGTAATTTGCAAAGACTATAACTTGAGTTCTACAAATCTTATTGAAGACTTCTAGTACTCAAATTAAAGGTATTGATAAGATATACAAGTTTCATGTTGGCCAAAGATCCATTTGAAACTTGTATTTTTACTTATATGGCTTTGAAGTTAGGAACTAAATAGGGGATTTTACGCTGAAACCCTAATTTAGCAACTTCCCACTTTCTTTATCTTTCTTTGCTCAATCTTGGAACAACACCACACATGTATCAACATACCAATTCATGAATCCCATGACCTCAAGGTAGGCTTTGATGCTCATCCATTACTCAATTGAAATAGGGTTGACCCAGATGAAACCCTAGTTGACTGCACTTCAACTATGGCTCTCACACTTGAATCAATGACTTGCCTTAGCTTCAATAAGGCCCTCTAGACATCCCATGAGATCCATACACACCTCAAATTCACATTCCATGCCTCTCATCCCACTGATGGTTCTCAACATTCCTCAGGATAGGAGCAAAACCCACATGTAGACACTCAAACTTCTCAAGACTTCAAATCACTTCTTGATGCCTTGGATGACTTCTCAATCTTGGATAACACACCTTGCTAGGCTCTTCTCTTGATAAACACCATGATCCCTTGTTGGATGCATGCTATGATATGATATGCAAATGATTGAACTATGTACATGATGTAACTATGCAAATGAAATGCAATGAAACACACATCAGGCAAGAAAAGGTTGAGCAAATTTTGGGGTGCAACAGCTGCCCCTAGTCAAGCGGCTTGGACCCGATTGGGGTGAAGAGCGAACGACCTTCAAACAATAGAGGTACGAGACGGTTGAGTACCAAGAAAACCCGGAAATTTTCCAACCGCAGAAATAAACTGCACACTGCTTGGGAACGACATCCCCTATCTGAACCTGGTTGTCACGGCAACAACTGATCCAACGTCTGATAATAATTCTGATTTCAACCCCAACCACCTATGTAACGCCACAGGTGCTGAACAATTTTCACAAAACACCTCCGTCCACAACTGGACCAACCTTGTCAACACAAAAAGAGAAACAAATTCATCCACACGAATATAGATTTTGTTGTCACAGGAGTAACCTTGTCCACATCTGGACCCAAATTTCGTCAAATCACAAATACCCAAACCTATCCCCGTCAGGACTCATATCTCAACAACACAAGAATAGAACCTTGTCCACATCAGGACTCTTGTTTCGTCAACATGAAGAAATCTCATCATAAACTCGTCCACGTCAGGACTCCACCTGCCGTCAACATGGAAACATCTCGGCGACTTTGCTGGGGATGAATCGTCTGTATTTCATCAGCGCGAGGGGATCCTATCAACATAGGAATAAATTGTCCGTGTCAGGAATAAATCGTCCATGTTAGGAATAAACTTGTCCCCGTTAGGAATAAACTTTTCCCCGTTAGGAAATAAACTTTTCCCCTTTAGGAATAAACTTTTCCCCGTTAGGAAATAAACATTTCCCCGTTAGGAAATAAATCTTTCCCCGTTAGGAATAAACTTTTCCTCGTTAGTAAATAAACCTTTCCCCGTTAGGAAATAAACCTTTCCCCGTTAGGAAGTAAACCTTTCCCCGTTAGGAAATAAAACTTTCCCCGTTAGGAAGTAAACCTTTCCCCGTTAGGAAATAAAACTTGTCCACGTCAGGACTCACGCCTCACTAACACGAAGAAAGATAAATTTGTCCCCGTTAGGACTCGTGCATCTTGTCAACACGAAGAACTATAACCTTGTCCACGTCAGGACACACATTTCACCATTACGAAGAAAGATATTTGCTGGGAATAAATGGTCCACGTCAGGACGCCATTTCGTTAACACGAAGAGTAATCAATTTGTCCACGTCATGACTCCACATTCCGTCAACGCGGAGAAATCGAATTTGTCCACGTTAGGACTAGCACATCACGTCAACCCGAGGAAATAAATCTGTCCATGTTAGGACACCCACTTCACTAGCACGAAGAAATTCCGTCAGTAAATTGTCCATGTCAGGACTCATATCTCGTCAACACGAGGAACTCCTATCAACATAGGCAATAAAATTTTGACGATCTCCGGGGAAATACTCCTGTCAACCAGTAAGAAAATACATTCGTCTGTTCATACGGGGAGATACTCCGAATACCGTTTCTCCTTTTTTTTAATCTCTGCAGTAGCTAACTCCATTGGTCATAACCCACAAACCTTTTAGCACTGACATGACAGCGACTTTGAGGAGGGCCCCACGGGGGATATTTGGAAACCAAACTGTCGGACGCCTGTTCTGATAATCGGCGGTAGCATCTGAAATTTTGATTCATGAAACTCTTTGACATTGACGTAACAACAAATTTGAAGAAAATAATCCGCTGGCTGGATAAGAGAAACTTCAACAAGCAACTCTGGCGGGGAAAACAAGAGAAATTTAAACAAATAACTCTGCTCGGGGACCAAGTAACTCTGTGGGGAAAATAGTAAGATGAACCGTATCATCACACGTCTCACGGCGAGCCCTCGAATACCCGGTAATAAATCTGAGCTAGAACTCCGTACTCCTGCTGAGAAAACACACCGCAAGCACAAAGGTTAACCAACCTGATCTATGTTTCAAAATGCGTATGTTTGAAAATGGCGTAATGCTCCGTACAACACGGAAATGCTACGCGTTTGAGTAGATGCAAATATGACGATATATGCAAATGCAAATGCAGGCTCAAGCTGTCGGGGCCATTCTGATAATGATGTCTCAACAACATGAATGCTGAGGATAAAGCCAACTCCGCTGGGGAGAACAAGTATCACAAAATATTCTGGCGAAATAAATGCCAGAAACACAACCATCTCTGTCGGGGAGAGATTAAACACCAATTTCCACTAGGAGGAAAGAACAAACCACCCTGCTAGTGAACCAACTCATTTGGGGAAAGAAGCGACACTTCTAGGAAAAACACACTGTCGGGGCATAATTTACAAACTCGGAGCCTCAGACTCTAATGAGGATCAACATCCTGTCAATGGCAAAACGACCTGTGGGAGAAGGGAAACCGTCCTCCGGATATAAACCTTTCAAACCAACAACTCGGTTAACTATTGCGGGAATCTCCCATGCTGGAGATTAAACGTGCACATCTTCGATTCGCTGAGGAGCGCAACCTCTGCAGGGGACACTGATTTTGACTTGCTGGGATTAATCATATGGACGACTTTCCATGAGGACACTCTCCTAGGGAAAATAATTCCCTGCTTCGGGAAGGGATAAACGTCCTTTCAAATCTCGAGGGGATAAGCTGCAACTAGCTGAGGAATGGCCTCCACTGGAGTCAGGTCTTACATCAAGCGACCTTGGCTGGGGAATAAGATTCCTGACCGTTCGCTCCAAAGGTAAGAACCCTGCAAAACACAAACGAGACAAAACAGGCCTATACAACAGAATCTATCCGGGTTATCATTCGTGACATTACTTCAGTCAATTCGGAGTTTTAGCAATTATTGGCAAGGGCCAGCAAGATTATGTAAGTGCAAGTTTATCAAAAACACCGGCGTCTTTCACAAACAAAACAGTAAAGAACAAGCATCAAGTACTGAATAACATGTTTTATTGATAATGGGCCTCTGAATAGGCAAAGTTTTGTACACTGGATGCAACTCCTGAAAAGAGGAAGTTACGCACACACATACATACATATATGCACAAGAAGCATAAATAAAATACAAAAAATATTTGTACACATGTCGGCAACGTGGCACAGACAAACACCATGAGCTGACCCTTCTATGACTCGCCTGACTCTGTGCTTTCCCGGTACTCGATCTTCGGAAGAGATTGTTTTTGGATAGACGGCCCCCAGGTACTCCCAAACCACTAAGAAATGTCGTATCAAATCCGGACCGCAGTCATTTGCTTTTTCAATCCCTAACTTTTGCGTGAACCGCCCTTTGCGGGTTTTCAATTCACCAGGATACCCTTTCTTGCCGAAGTCGCCCTTTTCAAGTTTTCGACTTCGCGGGTGTACATCTTTTCAATTTTATCCCTAACTTTTGCCCGAACCTTTTATTCATTTTTTTTATGGTTCGCCGGGATGCCCCATTTTTTCCTGGACTCTCTTTTTACTGTCCAGCGGGTCACTTTCAAGCAAAGTATTTTTTAACTGCGTCCGAATTCACAGGAGACGTAAAGTCTTCACCATCCATGGTGGATAGTAACAAGGCTCCTCCAGAGAAAACTTTTCTGACAACGTAGGAACCTTCATAATTGGAAGTCCACTTGCCCCTGTGATCTATTTGTGGTGGGAGAATCTTTTTCAAAACAAGATCGCCCGTCTGAAAGCTTCGAGGACATACCTTCTTGTCGTAAGATTTCTTCATCCTGCTTTGATATAACCGATCGTAAGGTAAAGAAGCCAATCTCTTCTCATCCATTAAACTGAGTTGATTTAGTCTATCTTTAACCCATTCTGCCTCGTCAAGTTGGACATCACGTAAAACCCTCAGGGAAGGAATCTCGACCTCCAATGGTAACACCGCCTCCATCCCGTATACTAATGAGAAATGGGTTGCCCCGGTCGATGTGCGTACTGTCGTACGATAACCGTGCAAAGCGAAAGGTAGCATCTCGTGCCAGTCCTTATACGTCACAACCATCTTCTAAACAATCTTCTTTATGTTCTTATTGGCCGCTTCGACAGTGCCATTCATCTTGGGCCGGTAAGGAGAGGAGCTGTGATGCTCAATCTTAAAATTTCGACACAACTCTTTCATCATTTTGTTATTCAAATGTGAACCGTTGTCGGTGATAATCCGCTCAGGGATTCCATATCTGCAGATAATATCTTGTTTGATAAATCTGGCTACCACTTGTTTGGTCACATTGACATATGATGTTGCTTCCACCCACTTGGTGAAGTAATCGATTGCCACCAAAATGAACCGGTGTCCGTTTGATGCCGTAGGCTCAACCTTGCCAATCATATCAATCCCCCACATCGAGAAAGGCCACGGTGATGACATCACATTCAGAGGACTTGGAGGTACATGGATCTTGTCCGTATAAATCTGGCATTTATGACACCTCTTTGCAAACTTGAAACAGTCTGTTTCCATAGTTAGCCAATAATAACCTGCCCGCAGCAGTTTTCTTGCCATAGCATGCCCGCCAGCATGTGTACCAAATGTACCCTCATGTATCTCTTCCATGAGCAACTTCGCCTCTTTCTCATCTACACAGTGTAGCAACACCAAGTCGTGGTTTCTTTTATACATGACACCGTCCGAATTCAGATAGAAATTGCCAGCCAATCTCCTGAGAGTCTTCTGATCTCGACTGGATGCCCCAGCCGGATACTCCTTGTTCTTCAGGAAGTTCTGGATGTCAAAGTACCAGGGTTTACCATCGGGAGCCTCGTCAATGGCAAATATGAATGCAGGCCTATCGAGCCGAGAGATAACAATCTGGGGAGCCTCGTTCTAGAAGTTAACTTTATACATTGAAGACAATGTCATCAGGGCGTCAGCCATTTGATTTTCTGCTCTTGGCACGTGATGCAATTCCACCTTATCAAAGAAAGGAAACAATCTCCTCGTATAATTCATATATGGTATCAAATTGGGATGACGTGTCTCCCATTCTCCTTTAATCTGATTCACCACTAGAGCTGAGTCTCCGTATACATCCAGATACTTGATTCGCAAATCAATGGCTTCTTCCAGACCCATGATGCAAGCCTCATATTCAGCCTCATTATTGGTAACAGGAAAGGTCAATCGGGCAGTAAAGGGGATGTGCGACCCCTGAGGAGTGGTGATAATAGCGCCTATTCCGCTACCATAGGAATTTACAGCTCCGTCAAATATTAACTGCCATTTGGAACCCAACTCTGGTCCTTCGTCCGGCAAAGGTTCTTCACAATCTTTCATCTTCAGGTACATGATATCCTCGTCAGGAAAATCAAACCTCACCGATTGGTAGTCCTCAACTGGCTGCTCCGCAAGGTATTCTGCCAGAACGCTACCTTTAATAGCCTTTTGCAAGACATATTGGATATCGTATTCTGTTAACACCATCTGCCATCGGGCAATTCTTCCAGAGAGTGCTTGCTTTTCAAACACATATTTTATTGGATCCATCTTTGAAATAAGCAGGGTTGTATGATTCAGCATGTATTGCCTCAGACGTTTGGTGGCCCAGGCTAGCGCGCAACACGTCTTCTCGAGCATTGAGTATCTGGACTCACAGTCTGTAAACTTCTTGCTCAAATAGTAGATCGCATGCTCTTTACGTCCGCTCTCGTCGTGTTGACCGAGAACACAACCCATACTTTCCTCAAGAACCGTCAAATACATAATTAAAGGTCTACCGGCCACCGGGGGTATCAAAACAGGAGGTTCCTGCAAGTATTCTTTTATCTTGTCGAACGCCTTTTGACAATTTTCATTCCAGGTCAACACCTGATCCTTTTTCAACAACTTGAATAACGGCTCGCATGTCGCAGTTAGGTGAGATATGAACTGAGCGATGTAGTTCAACCTCCCTAAAAACCCACACACTTCTTTTTCTGTTTTAGGCGTCGGTATTTCTTGTATAGCTTTTATCTTTGCAGGATCAACCTCTATTCCCTTTTCGCTCACAATAAACCCCAGCAGTTTACCCGATCTCACCCCGAAGGTGCTCTTATTAGGGTTCAGTCTCAACCTGAACTTTCTAAGTCTTTTGAACAGTTTCTGCAGATTAACCAAATGCTCTTCCTCCGTCTGGGATTTGGAAATCATATCATCAATATAAACCTCGATCTCTTTATGCATCATGTCATGAAAGAGAGTCGTCATAGCACGTTAATATGTTGCCCCAACGTTCTTCAGTCCGAAGGGCATCACTTTGTAGCAAAATGTTCCCCAGGGAGTAATGAAGGTAGTCTTCTCCATGTCTTCCGGCGCCATTTTGATTTGATTATAGCCTGAGAAGCCGTCCATGAAGGAGAATACGGAGAACTGAGCAGTGTTATCAACCAGCACATTAATGTGAGGAAGTGGAAAGTCGTCTTTCGGGCTCGCCCTATTCAGATCACGGTAGTCTACACACATTCGCACTTTACCGTCTTTCTTCGGCACTGGTACTATATTAGCGACCCATGACAGATAAGTTGTAACGGTTAGGAAACCAGCATCCCACTGTTTTTGAACTTCCTCCTTGATTTTCACCGCCATGTCTGGTCGGGTTCTTCTGAGTTTCTGCTTAACAGGCGGACATTCCTCTCGCAACGGCAGACGGTGCACAACCATGTCCGTATCCAACCCAGGCATATCTTCGTACGACCAAGCAAATATATCACCATACTCTCGCAGTATCTCAATCAGCCTTTGCTTGACGTCGCTCTGCAGCGCAACCCCTATACAGATATTTCTCACAACTTCTTCCGACCCCAAGTTGATAATCTCGATTTCCTCCTGATGAGGCAGAATGATTCTCTCTTCCCGTTTCAACAAACGAGTCAGCTCCTCTGGCAGGTCGCTATCCTCAACAATCTCTTCCTCTGCTTGGAATACCGGGTGCTCGAAGTCGAAACGAGTCATAGGCGGTTTGTATGAGATGTCATCTGAAATATTAGTCCTGCAAAGGAAATGGTTAAACGCTTCAACACGCAAACAAAGCAAATAACCACGTTGCCATTTATTGTTAAAGTAAAAACAAGAAAAACAGGGATCACAACATTTGAATATGAAAAACGCCTTTATTTCATGATTAAACAGTGTAATACACATAATCAAGTAGCCCTAATGTAACATCACGATGCCCCGGGTAGGACATAGGATTATTCAACAATTGATAAAACAAATCATTACTGTTTAAAAGTCACTGGGATAGTTTCCCGGATGGACCAGTTGCAGAGACTTTGTCCTGGTACGCTTGGCTTGATCCACGCGTCCATATCACAGTCGCTATCTCCGTCTTCGGCATCGGAAATAGCGTTGATAGTCTTAAAGCACACCCCGCTTGGAGTAATCGTGACCGGTCCCTTGAACCTGGGCGCTCCTGAAGATGACGCTGACGACGTCGATCGATACCCTAGCCCAAACTTGTCATTCTTCACGGGAATCTCCAGAACCTGCCCCCAGCCTTTAGTTTCACCAGTCTTCACTAAAGCCTGAGCCTCCTTGTAAGATGACACTGCCACATCTGATATTTTACTGGAACCCTGAGCTTTGTCTTTAATCCGCAACCCTTCGAAGGCTTGACAAGGTGTCTCGTGTATTTCCCCATCGACCTCCACATATCTGAATGATGACAGGTGACTGACCAAAATATCCTCCTCCCAGCAAATGGTAACAACACTATCACCCACCATATACTTCAGCTTCTGATGCAATATGGACGTTACGGCCCCTGCAGCATGGATCCATGGGCACCCAAGAAGACAACTATAAGCTGGATGGATATCCATGATGTAGAACTCGGTATCAAAAATTTCCGGCCCCACCTGAAGCGGTAATGTTATTGACCCAAACACCGATCTTTTCGTCCCGTAGAACACCCTCACAACCAAATCGCCGGGCGTGCAAATAATTCCCCGTATGTCCAATTTCATCATGGCTTTCTTTGGCAGTACGTTCAACGACGATCCAGTATCCACCAATACATGCGACATTACGGTGCCCCGGCATTCCACTGATATATGCAAAGCCATGTTGTGCTCTCGACCCCTGGGTGTTAGGTCAAAATCTGTGAAACCCAGGCTATGTCCAGCATTGACATGTGCCATTACCCCCTCTAACTGATTTACAGAAACTTCTTGGGGCACGAATGACGTATCCATTATTTTCAGCAAGGCGTTCCGGTGGGCCTCGGAACATAATAACAACGACAAGATAGAAATCTTCGATGGCGTCTGCTGTAGATGTTCGACAATTTTGTAGTCGCTTTTGCGAATCAGTCTCATGAACTCCTCTACGTCCTTGAGCGACGTATCCTTTTCTCTTGACTAAGCAGGCCTGCTTTCATTTACTTTGGCTTTACCTTTGGCCAACCTCTCTGCTTCTATTTCAGGTGAGGTAAAGATCCTTCCGCTACGGGTCATGCCCCCCGTTCCAACAACATTATCAACAGCCCCAGCTAGCTGATTATTCACCACAATCTTTTCACCGTTGCAATATGCTTCTAACCCGTACGTCCACGGGACAACTTTCGTACTCTCAAAGGGAACAGGCCCCACTCTGGTGATTGTAATAGTTGGCCGTTGGGCGGGCGCCGTTATCATTATAGTCTTCCTCGGGATCGTCACTGTTGCAATATCATTCTGCTTATCACATAATGCCTCCACAGGCTTCTCAACCGCAGTTCTATCAAATTGCAAGGTCCCTTCGTCGATCATGGCCTGAATGCCCTGCTTCAAATCAGTACAACCCTCGGGCTGGGTCCAGCACTCTAAACAGTATTCATCGCAACCAGGGAATACTCCCCCTCTGAGCAACCTGCTTTTCACCTCACTCAATGGTGTTTTCAGTTCGTGAACATCCATCACCAAGTTCAAACTTTCTTCTGTCAAGATAGCATTTGCCCCATGATTAGGCATAGGCTGTTGTACAATATTAGGCCCAGTTTGACCAAAATTGATGGCTTTACTGTCCAACAAATCCTGAACTTTATGCTTGAAAGCATGACAAGATTCTACATCATGTCCGAGTGCCCCGGAATGGAATTCGCAGTGCTTATTAGCGTCATATCCATAAGGAAGTGCCGGTCCTGGAGGCGGTTCCAAAGTTCTCTTTTCAACCAAATTCAACCCTAGCAATGTCTGAAGAAGCTCTGCATATGTCGATGGAGGCTTATCAAATACCCTATTCGGCTTTGCATTCTGAAACCTTCTCTGACCCTGATTCTGCCTTTGCTGCGGCTGCGGCGGTTGCTGTTGCTGTTGTTGTTGTTGAGGAATCGGAATAGTAACACTGGCTATTTGTTGAGGTTGATTATACTAATTTCTACCTCTGCCCCGGCCTCTGCCACCAAATACAGCGCTTGTATCACCTTATCATCTTCCATCGAACGTTTTTCTCGCACCCCCGGCTGAAGTAGATTCGCCTTCCTGAATCTTTCCAATTTTGATTCCATTCTCGATCCTTTCTCCCATAAGGATCATATCGGAGAAGCTACCCATCGAAACATTGAGTAACTTGTCATAGTACATTCCTGTAAATGTCCCCACAAACATGTCGTTCATCTCCCTTTCAACCAAAGGAGGGTGCACCCGAGCTGCCATATCGCACCACCGCTGCGCGTACTCTTTGAAACTTTCACCGCTTTTCTGTGACAGACTCTGCAACTGAACTCTGTTTGGTGCCAAATCGCTGTTATATTTGTAATGCATAACGAAAGCATCAGCCAACTGCTTCCAGCTTCTAATCTGAGTGGGCTCCAGTCCCATGTACCATTCCAATGATGGTCCTGATAAGCTGTCTTGAAAGAAATACATGAGCATCCTTTCATCATTGGAATATGCAGACATCCTTCTATAATAAGAACGCACATGGACCTTTGGGCAGGTATCCCCTTTGTATTTGTCGAATGTTGGTGCCTTGAATTTCGATGGCACCCTCAGCCCTGGTACCAACCCCATAGTAGTCATGTCTAACCCAGCGGAGTTCTGGTCAACCACCCCTTTCATCTGCTCTTCTAGCATCCTGATCCTTTGAACAGGGTCAATAGGGCCTTCAGGTCCCATACCCCTTCCTGAAAAAGCGTCCTCCTGTTGATCTACATTCCAGTCATTGCCATACCCATCATAACCCATGTTACGGCCAAATCCTTGCTGATTGAGCATAGGACCCTGTCCTCGGTTTCCGAACCCTAGATTGACCCCAGCAGGTGCAAAACCATTGTTGAAAGGAAATGCTCCAGCGCTGTTGTTATTCACATTACCGAACCCACCATTACCATAGCCATACCCCTAATTGTTGCCGTAACCGTCATTACCGAAGCCTTGATTGTTGAACCCGAAGTTCCCGTCCTGATTGACATTGCCATACCCATTATTCCCAAAGCCCACATTGTCAACGAATCCTTGATCGGCATCCACAGTGTTGCCTTTGTTGTTAACAACATGCCCGTCACCACCATTTCCAGTATTACCATTACCAGCGCCAGCGCCTACACCAGTACCCGTGTTTCCATTGACAGTCACAACAGTTGGAGTAACAACTGTCGGTATCTCATCCTCCTGGCGAGGATTTTCAACAGAAATGTGGTCAGTGTTGCCATTTCCGTTTGCCCGCGTCAGCAGCGGCTGCACCAAGGTCTGAAGATTCTCCTGGCCCTTGGCCATGCTCTCCATAGCCTGCATGAACAGAGTCAACTTCTCACGGATTTCCTGCATCTCGACCTGAACTTGATCCATTATCTTCTTGCAGTTGTTTCTGGTTGAGTAGCGGTGGACTCTTCGTTCGTCAATCCTGAAAAACCTGTGAGATGCAGGAAATAAGATACAGATTCAACAAGTAACTGGCAATGCAAAAATGAATATGCAGATGCATTATGTGTTTGTGCGTTAGGGAGATCAACCCCTGATTCCAGTGCCAAAGTGCCAGTGCAGTGATAGTGATAAGAAGCTTGGATTCCATTCATGGGGATAAAGTTCCTCATATATTGCTGAAAAGAGCCCAACAAGGCAGAAATACAATATCACTGAGTGTACAATAACAAGAAGGCATGACCTCAACCAACAATCCTGGTGATGGCCAGCACAATGCAAATAAAGCATATACAACAGTACATAAGGTAATCAAATGCAACCATATGCCCGATAATCCTCTAACAATCTCCTAGTCTTTGGATGATCCGGCTAGGAAAGCAACCCTTCAACGAGCGAGTCTCTCTACCTGATAACACGCTGGAGATCCCCAATGGATTCCTCCCAAACACCTTCTCCAAAGCACTCCTCCAGCTTTTGCTTCTGGGATGCAGACTCTTTCTTGCGCTTGATAACTTTGTTCAACAAATTCTGAACGTCGTATCTCCGCATAACCTCCTCTTCAAATTTTTTCTGGCTAGCTTTCAACTGATCTTCCAGTTCAGAGATCTGTAGCTTCAGTTTGTCTTCTCTTTCTTTATTACTGGTCAGTGTGGCATTCCAAGTTTTGTTGAATGTGGAGATCTCCCGGTAGGCTACATCAAGTGCTTTCTTCTTGGACTCCAGCATGTCGTGAGAGCTCTTGAAATATATCCCCAAACGTTCATGCTTCTTTCGTTGTTCAGTCAGTTCTGCACCTAACTGGTTCACCAGCTTTGTTTGCTGCTTGAAGGAATATACGGCTTCATTCCTTTCGTTCCTGAGTTGCACTAGCTCTTCTTCCAACTTCTCGTTGGCTTTCATCAAAGCTTCCTTCTCCTTCACAACCTGCTCATATCTCTCAATAGACACAATAGTTGGCTCCTCAACCACGAGGGGAGCAGGAGGTAATACTGCAGGAAATGGCATCAGCGCCTGCTTTGCCCTATCTTGGATCCAGACCTTGTACGGAGCGTAGGCTTGACAATCGTTCTTACCCAACAATGGCTTACCCCTTTTGTTGATGTTACTCCAAGCATGTCGAATCTTGGATAACAATTCTCCACTTAGTACACCCGTGAAGTACAGAGGTTCCTGCACTTCCTCCTCTTTTGGCGGGCTTTTCAAAGCATAACCGAATTGCCTGATCAACAATGACGGATTGTAGTTAATGCACCCTTTCCTCCCAATCAAAGGAACGTTAGGATATCCTGTGCAGCTGTGGATAATCTCAGATCCCAGTAAATCCCTATCGAACAAGACAACCTCTTCTGAAGAAAGCCCCATCAGACGCTCAGACCATTCCACGGTAGCTGCAGACTCAGCAAAGGCACCCTTCTTGGGCAGGTGACTATCAAACCACATATACAATAGAGGCACACAACAAGAGACGTTCTTTCCCCTCCTATTTTCGTTCTTATAATGCAGAGAGTGATAGAAGTCTCCAATCAGTGTAGGCATAGGATTGCCTGAAGCAAATATATGGAATGCATCCAAATCAACAAAGTCAGGCATACTAGGGAACAGTACAATTCCATAGATACACAAAGCCAGGATAGCATTCAACACAATCCAACAGCCACTCTTGGCGTACTTTTGTGCTTTCCCAACCAAGAACTTCAGAGAGAAACCAGAAACTCCATTCCACGAGGTTAACAACAACTCTGAGGAATCTAAATGCAAAGCAACATCCAAATCCTCCAGCTTGGGCTCAACATCCATATGAATGAAGGGTATCCTGTTCTGAATGGTCAACTCCAAGATCTCAGCATATTCCTCCATGGTCGGAGCCAGAATGAAGTCAGGGAAAGTAAAACACCTCAGCGGGGGATCATAAAACTGCATAAGCGTGTACACTCCACTCATCTCGTACGTGGATGGTTTGCAAACCAACCTAAGCAGTTTCCCATAACTCGTTCTGAAGCTTCTCTTCACATCCTCCTCAGCTAAAGACATCAACCCGAGCAAAGGAGAAACATCTGGAGTAGGCAACTTGTATGCCACAGTCTTCTTCAAAGTATCCATAATAGCAGCAGACAGAAATCCGGGCAACTAGAATCAGAGGGTATGAAATGCACCTGCAACACAGACACACGTTAATGATATGCAACATGAGTATGCAACAATGCAATATGCAAACATGCAATAGGGATCAAGTGATATATTGCTGAAGAGATCCATCCACAATATCCGTCTCAACAGACCCACAATACTGCTCAACCCTGGTCTCAACAGACCCATAACAATGCTCCACTTTGATCTCAACAGCCCTATAACAAAGCTCCAACCTGGTCTCAACAGACCTATAACACTGTCCTGATGAAGAACCCCAAGTAACCACACATACTGATCCAATATTAAGAAAATCGGGTAGTCTGGAGGTCAAGTTTCCTGCATGTCCCAATCCCTCTCACAGGTAGGTGTCCTATCAACTGACATAAGGTACGGCATCCTATGCGGTCGTCGGCGTCACAGACTTTCAAGACTGATGATACGATACCCAGAAGGTGTGGCATCATCATGTCCTGAAGAGGCCTCACTTAGCCAACTTTCAATTGATCGGTCCCCAGAGTCGACAATCCAGCTAACCAACAACCCCCTCAACCCAAAGGGTTGAAAAAGAAGTCAACCAGAAGAACCTCATCTGAGCGTGAATTTTGCGGGACACTAGTACATGCAAAGCATGCACGCGCCCACTACTTTCCACAACTAATTCTAGGTGCACTCAAGCTCAGGTCCGACTTATCTCTCAATCTGACCCCCTACCCAGCATAACAACAATAATGTAATGCTGAAAGTAAATACAGAAAAGTAAATCCATACAAAACCCACAACGGGAAAACAAGCGCTAGGATTGACTCGCGTAGGGAACCGTTGGAGTCCCCAGCAGAGTCGCCAGCTGTCGCTACTGCGAAAATCGACGCCGGCTATGACAGAAGAGTCGCCACCATGCGTTATTTATCCCACAAGAGGGAAATGAAACGCTCATAGTAAACCTAACGCAAAGAGGGAAAGGAATGGTCATCGCAACCAAATCCTGGATTCGGGAGTCGGTTACGTAAGGGGAAGGTATTAGCACCCCTCACGTCCACCGTACTCGACGGGATCCACGCTTATTTTCTGGTACGGATTGTTATTCTATCTACTCTACAGGTCAAGGGACAAAAAGGAAAGAAAATGACTCGACAAAGTATCGCACTTTATGCCTGCGTATTCCCGTCTGAAACGAGAAATCAGAGTCAACGTAGTTCGCCTACCTACGGGAAAGGAGGGGAAGGTTGCTCGCTAGGATATCACATCCTATGCCTACGTACTTTCATACGGCATGAAAGATCAGGGCAAATGTAGTTCGGGCTACGGAAGACACAAGCTTGTCTGGCTGGTTTTTTATTACCTTATGAAAGGGTTTTTCTTGATTAAGAGTCCAAGCGGACAAAAATGACACTTTGATGTTTGTTTTGAATTTTTTTTACGAAAGAAATGATTTTTTATTCTGTTTGCAACTTGTACTGTACTAAAGACTTGTGATATGAGAGTGACTACGTTGCCTGTCACCCTAAGGGTACCATACTAAGCAGTCAGATTACTGAAGAGTGACCCTCCAACAACCTTTTCTCAAATAGCTTAAGGCTCGTAGCGTACAGCGCGCGTTATCCTTATTTCTGTGTTTTTGAATTGTTTTGAGATGAGAAAAGAGAAAGAAGCTCTAAAAAGCCTAGGGTTGAAAGGGGAATAAAACTAACCTAATGTTGTCATGCATGGATAAGAATCCTAATGTCTGTCATAATTCCCTCCTGTACAGAGGAAATCAGAGATCCTAGGGGATAAACAGAAAAGAAAGCAAGCAAATACAGTAAAATACATGCAATGTAGCAATACAACAGGCAAAGTGAAACAACATTCACTTCAAGCCTAGGGGGCAATCTATACAAGCCAACAAACAATACAGAAAAACAAAACCCAACAAAGGAGGCAGCCCAAGCAGCAGCACCAAACTCCCACAGCAAACAGCACAAACAGCAGCTCTGACAGCAACAAGTTGATTAAACAGCAGAAAGTTGACAGCAACAACCTTCATCTTCATGAATAGACCCCATCTTCAAGTTTCAACAACTTTCAATCTTCAACAAGCACCAAGCTTCAACAAGCTCCCAGCTTAAGCAAGCTCAAACCCCGACCAGTAACCAGCTTCAACAAGCTCCTGACTTCAACATCAACCAGCAGCAAAACCCTAGCTTCAACAAGCAACCAGCTTCAACAAGCTCAAACTTCAACTTCAATAAGCTTCAACTTTCTCTTTAACAAGCTTCAACTAGCACCTCCAAGGGAGAATCATTCAACAAGATCAAGTTGGAATGTTAAGAAGCTCAATGACAACCAATGGAAGTCACTGAGAACTTAACATTATGAGAGACTGGCATCCTCAAAGTTCTACTCTCAAAGCATGCCATTCATCCCTCCTAAGGAGAGATGTGACTTATTTAAAAGGACTTTATGTCATTGGATTGAATGGAGATGGACAAGATACTCCATGTTTGAAGAAACAAATAGAACTACTCTGATGCTCTTCCTAAAAAACCCTAGTTCTCCTAAGCTCCTGACAAGCACTCCAACAGATGAGAGAATCTTCACATCCAAGCTCCTTCAAGCTCTCCAAAGCATCTTCAATTGGTCTTCATGATCACCCAAGCACAAGAGCACCACCACCCTAATCTAAGGGAAACTACTGAATTAAACTAGTCAAGTTAGCTTACTGGAAACATCTAGAAGTTAGTCCTAAAACTAATTCTAATAAAAATACCAAAAGTGATTATAAAATCCTACAAAAATTAATAAGGGTCCCTAAACCTCTTAAGAATATCTCATACAAAAACCAGATGTTTAACCATTCATATGGACCCTAAACTATGCCCTAAACCTAAAGGTATCAACTTAAAACCCTAATTCTAAACCACCTAATGTCCAATGTTCAAACTAGCCAAAATTTATCTCACAAAAATATGAGAAATTACTATGGGTACATGCATATCTAAGCTTACTAGCCCAAAAAGAATCAACTCAAAATTCATCACCAATCATCCATAATAAAATCAGCAAAATGGCATACCAAACAAATTAAAAATAAAGCCAATTAAAATGCAAAAAATGAGAATAAAATATAAAATTCATGAATTAACTATTTTTTTGTCCTATTAAATTCTACATTTTTTAAGGAGTTAGGGAAAAACAATCTAGCCTAAAATGATCTATTTTTCTATTTATAGTGAATTAATTTCTAACTATGTGAAAAATATGAAAATAAAAGAAAATAGAAAGAAAATGAATAAAGTGGCGTGTTGTTTAGCAATTAAGATCAGTTGTAATCCAGACATGGGCCCAATTGGGGGTGCGCGTATCAATTCCATCACTAAGCCCAAACCAAATTAAACAACTCAGAAAATCAATTGAAAAAAAAAAGGAAAAATATTGTGGCAAATAGTAACTTAAACACGTTATAATTCTCAATGGGCCTCAAACGGAGGTGTGGTTAGCAAGGATTCAATAAGCCCATCCAGCAATTAAATGAAACGCTGCATTGTGAGGTTCAAACTCCCTTCAGCTATTGAAACGCCATCGTGGCCATTGGATCAGGTCCTTAGTCAAAGTCCAAGCATGATCTGAGGGTGGTGGTTCATCGTCCCCAAAATAATCAAACTGAGGGGGGAAAACACAGACGGTGGCCTGAGCTTTGCGCCACCGTCTTCTCCGGCGAAGCAAACCCTAAACCTCACCAAACAAGCCAATTAAAAATCCTAATCCACTCCAAATTTCACCCTGGTTACGAATATGATCCCCATTCTTATTGATTCTCACTTAAATTCCAAACCCGATGGTAGTTGCAGAAAAATCACAAATCTTGAATCACCTCAAACCCTAAAATTAATGATCCCATTGTGTACTACACTTCTCCCTGATCAATTCTCAACCTTCAAACACCATTAAAGCTTCAAGAACAAGGAGATACAAGCTTCAATAGAAAATGGCATCACCCTAATTTGGTCTCTAATTGCTCCCAAACCTATCCAGAAACGATCCTCATACATCCTAGGCCCTAACCACATGCAAGATACTATCCAATTCTTCCTAGATTATGAGGAATTTGAAGGTTTACATACCTGGAAAAAAATGGATCAACAGAGGTATCAAATGCTCAATTCAAGCTCCAAGACTCTTCAGACACGATCAGTGATGCACAATGAAGCTTCTTCCACCTTCAATTTGGCTTGAATAGGCTTGCAACTCCAAAACCGATTCTGAGTTGGAGGTGAGAAAATTCAATAGCTCCCTACGATTCCTTGCTTGATCCTTGCCAAAAAACTACCTGAACCCAATGCAATGCTTATATAGAAGCCAATAGAAACATCTAGAAAGTTCTGTAACAACCACAATGAGAAATTCAATTTCTCACTTTCCTCCAAAATCTCATATGCTTAACTTGTGCCTTGCTCTGTTTCAATCCCCAATTTCACCTAAAATTCTCTCCTCATGATAATTAGAACTGAATTAGATGTGCATATCCCTTGTATTTGATCTTAAGGCATTGGATGGTTATGTTTCTTCAATCTTAAGTAACAAAGTGAAACCATGTGCAAATGACCTCAACTCCAAAATGTAATAATTTCATCATCTTTAAAACATGTTTTCTGATCAAATTGGTATGTAACATTGCTTGGTTTGGCCATGAAATCAAGAAATCACAATTTTGCCTTTTAAATGATTTTAAATTCTTCATTAAAAAACCATTTCAAACCAACTTCTCATATGAACCAATTCAAACCTTCCTTGATGCATGGTCAAGGCTAAAACCCTATTTTGAGCAACTTTCTAGTTGAACAATTTTCCATTTGAGGAGTGGAAAATGAAGATTTTGGCACATGCTTGAAAATGACCTATAATCATAAATGCCCAAAATACCTCTGGATTGCCAAGATCATAACTTGAGTTCCACAAATCCCCTTGAGGACTTATAGTAATATATGGAAATCTAAGATCAAGATCTAAAAGTCTTATGTTGGCCAAGAATCCATTTGAAAACTCCTTGAAGGGCAAAAGTTTCTTGGAAGTCAAGTGACTTTCACAGATAAATTTCAGTGTCCTCTGGTGACCTGTAATTTGCAAAGACTATAACTTGAGTTCTATAAATCTTATTGAAGACTTATAGTACTCAAATTAAAGGTATTGAGAAGATCTACAAGTTTCATGTTGGCCAAAGATCAATTTGAAACTTTTATTTTGACTTATATGGCTTTGAAGTTAGGCATTAAACAGGGGATTTTACGCTGAAACCCTAATTTAGCAACTTTCCACTTTATTGATCTTGCTTTGCTCAATCTTGGCACAACACAACACATGTATCAACATACCAATTCATGAATCCCATGACCTCAAGGTAGGCTTTGATGCTCATCCATTACTCAATTGAAATAGGGTTGACCCAGATGAAACCCTAGTTGACTGCACTTCAACTATGGCTCTCACACTTGAATCAATGACTTATCTTAGCTTCAATAAGGCCCTCTAGACATCCCATGAGATCCATACACACCTCAAATTCACATTCCATGCCTCTCATCCCACTGATGGTTCTCAACATTCCTCAGGATAGGAGCAAAACCCACATGTAGACACTCAAACTTCTCAAGACTTCAAATCACTTCTTGATGGCTTGGATGACTTCTCAATCTTGGATAACACACCTTTCTAGGCTCTTCTCTTGATAAACACCATGATCCCTTGTTGGATACATGCTATGCTATGATATGCAAATGATTGAACTATGTACATGATGTAACTATGCAAATGAAATGCAATGAAACACACATCAAGCAAGAAAAGGTTGAGAAAATTTTGGGGTGCAACAATAACAATCAATAGTTCAAACATAACTAGTGATAACGGAGAGAAAATTTTACATGAGGATGCACAAAATCCAATGAAGATGACAATCTTACTGGGGAAAAGCAAACACTTCACCGGGGGAACGAGGTATATTTCCACCAGGGACACGAGCGACCTTTTACTGGGGAAATTTAAAACACGAACCTCACTAGGGATGATCAGATGATGAACTTCCTATAGTGAAGAGTTCAAACGGGAT
Source organism: Lathyrus sativus (assembly GCA_963859935.3). NCBI lineage: Eukaryota > Viridiplantae > Streptophyta > Magnoliopsida > Fabales > Fabaceae > Lathyrus > Lathyrus sativus. The sequence continues at coordinate 472,992,212 of OZ012741.1, read as the reverse complement.
CTTCAGGAATGGACTAGAAACAAAGACAAAACATAATGGGGATGCTAGTGACAACTAGATCTCCGAGACTTGTTTGGGGAGGAAGATTTTACTAGGGGATAATGATGTCACCCAGTTTTAACAAATGGCTCAGGCAGTGCTAGTAACCACTATACTTCCTGGAGGTAATGGTAACGACCAACCTGAGATAACAACAAATGAAATTTCAAATCTAATCGGTAACACAGGACTTCGACTAGGGAAATTGGTGACGACCCAATTTCAAGCAACACCAGTAACTACTAGACTTAAAGGAGATTGGTAACGACCAAGTCCGGGTACCAATGACGATTGGTTTTCAAGTAATGCCAGTAACGACTGGACTTCGGAAGAAATACATGGTGACGACCAAATCAGGGTATACCAACACATGTGGTTACGAGAATGCTAGCAAGCTACTAGGCTTTAGCTGGGGAGGTTGGTAACGACCAAACCAGAAAATACAAATAACGATTGGATTTCAAGTGATGCCAGTTATGACTGGACTTCCATGGGGAGGTTGGTGACAACCAACAAGATACCAATGACAATTGGATTTTGAACATCTGCCAGTTACGATTGGACTTAAACGGAAAATCAACTAGTAACGACCAGACTTCACAGGGGATTCGCTAGTGACGACTAGACTTCAGAGGAAAAGGTTGGTAACAACCGAACCACAAGGTAATAACGAGTGGAGTTAAGACAACGCCAGTTACGACTGGGTTTCAAAGGAAAATATGGTGACGAACAACAGAAAACCAATAACGATTGGATTTCAAACATTACCAGTTACGACTGGACTTTAAAGGAAAAAGGTGGTGACGACCGAACCAGGGATATCTGACGAGTGGATTTAAGACAATGCTAGTTACGACTGGTCTTAACAAGAAATATAGTGACGACCAAAAGACTTCCAATAACGATTGGTTTCTTAAAACAATGCCGGTTACAATTGGATTTTTAGGCGGAAGTTCACGAGTAGTGATTGGACATTCACGGGGAATCGACAGATAGCACACCGAACTCGAGAGACCGAATGAATCACACTGAACCCTGGATGAAAAGGTGTATACAGTCTTTGACAAATAGATCCACTCTCAATAGGGGAACAGAGCTTTAAACAAGCTATTCAGAGATGACAAAGTAAATTCAAAACACAATGCTCAGAAGTCTTCTACTGGGGACAAGCCCTTTTACATCATCATAAGAAGTTCTCTGAGAAAACAGTCTTCAAGGTTTGATACCCACACATGACCAAAGGAAAATCAGCAGTTCGACTTGCTTTCACTTCATTGGGGAATGTAATTGGATTGCATTATCAAAGTTTCCGCTACCCTGAGGTTTCGTAGAAGTATGATTTTCCTCGACCTTTTCCATGAGTTGAAGTTTTTTCGTTTGTTACTCTTTTCAAGTTTTATTCAAATAATTTGACCCTAATGCTTTCAAAATTATCGTTGATCAACGAATAATATTTTGCATAACAAAGAAAATACAGGAAATGATAATTTTGCAAAGGAAAGAATGGTTCAAAACTGATTTTATTCAAGAATGAAATCTTGCAAATTACAAGATTCCATAGAAATTTTACAAGTGAAAAATGACAACGTGGATAAGGTTACATTGAGTCCCATGACCATCCATTCCTAAAGACTAAAATCCCCCAAATCCTTGCTTCTGGCGAGAGCAGTTGGAAGTGGATCTCCTGTACAATCTTCTGCAATGGTGACAACCTTTTGAAGTAGTGACAACTCTTCTGATGCAGTGAAACGCCTTTGTCCCTAACTTTTTCCTGGATTGCCCTTTCGGGTTTTCAATCCACCGGGACACTCATTTTTGCCTAAGTCTCCCTTTCGGGTTTTCAACTTAGCGAGCTCTTATTTTTCTTTTTCTTTTTTTCTCTTTTCTTTTCTTTTTTTCCAACCCTAACTTTTGCATAAGCCGTTCCTTTGAGTTTTCGACTTATCGGGTTCTTTTTAGGCGTAATACTTTCGTACTGCATCAGAATTTACTGGGTGAGTAAGATGCTCTCCATCCATGGTAGTGAGAATCAATGAGCCTCCTGAGAAGACTGTTTTCACAACAAACGGGTCGTCATAGTTAGGCATCCATTTTCCCCGTGCGTCTTTATGATCTGGTAAAATCTTTTTGAGTACAAGTTCCCCTTTGCGGAATTCTCGGACACGAACTTTCTTGTCAAAAGCTCTCTTGATCCTCTTCTGATATAATTGACCATGACACATTGCAGACATGCGCTTTTCGTCGATAAGATTCAACTGATCAAACCTTTCTTTCACCCATTATGCTTCTTCAAGCTTGGTTTCCATTATGACTCTCAAAGAAGGTATCTCGACCTCAATAGGAAGTACCGCATCCCTTCCATATACCAAGAAAAAAGGGGTTGCCCCTGTTGAAGTGCGGACGAACGTTCTGTATCCATGCAAGGCGAATGGCAACATCTCATGCCAATCTTTGTAAGTTTTCACCATCTTCTGCAAAATCTTTTTGATGTTTTTATTTGCGGCTTCTACAACTCCGTTCATCTTGGGACGATAAGGAGAAGAATTGTGATGTTCAATTTTAAAGTCATCACACAACTCTTTCATGACTTTGTTGTTCAAATTAGTACCATTGTCTATAATTATTCGGCTCGGAATTCCGTAACGACATATAATCTCCTTTTTTATAAAATGGGCCACCACCTGCCGAGTAACATTAGTGTAGGATGCAGCTTCAACCCACTTTGTGAAATAGTCAATGGCAACTAGAATAAATCGGTGTCCGTTAGAAGCTTTTGGTTCAATTGCCCCAATCATATCGATGCCCCACATAGAGAAAGGCCACGGTGATGACAACACATTTAGTAACGTCGGAGGTACATGCATCTTGTCCGCATAAATTTGACATTTGTGACACTTTCTGGCATATTGAATACAGTCAGTTTCTAAAGTCAACCAGTAATAACCAGCCCTTAAAATCTTTTTAGACATAGCATATCCATTTGCATGAGTACCGAACATTCCTTCGTGAACATCTTGCATTAACAACTCTGCTTCTCGTCTGTCAACACATCTAAGCAGGATCATATCATGATTTCTTTTGTAAAGCACATCATTGCTGAGAAAGAACTTGGATGCTAATCGTCTCAGAATTTTCTTATCAAGCGAGGTAGCATCTGCTGGATACTCTTGTTTCAAAAGGCAATTCTTCATGTCATGGAACCATGGTTTGTCGTCAGTTTCTTCTTCAACCATCTGACAGTAGGCGGGCTCTGTCTTGCATTCAATTCTGATGAGAGTGGCATCATTGACATCCCTGACTTTCCACATCGAGGCTAACATGGCTAGGGCATCGGCGATGTGATTCTCAGATCTCGGGACATGCTTAAAAGTGATTTCATCGAAATACTCCATCATTTTGACAATATAGGCTCTATAAGGGATCAAATTCTCATGTCTAGTTTCCCATTCTCCAGTAACCTGATAAATAACCAAAGATGAATCCCCACTAACTTCAAGAAGTTTGATTTTGAGGTCGATAGCTGCCTCGAGGCCGAGAATGCATGCTTCATATTCGGCGATATTGTTTGTGCAGCCAAAATCCAACCTGGCTGTGAATGGAGTGTAACCACCTTCCAGATTCATTAAAACGACGCCTACACCATGCCCACTGTAGTTGGAGGAACCATCGAACATCATTTTCAACCAAAGACCTTCCTGCGGACCCTCATCAAGACTTGGCTCTTCACAATCTTTTACTAACATAATGTCTTCATCTGGGAAATCAAATTTGAGAGGCTCATAATCTTCCACTGGTTGATCTGTAAGATATTCTGACAAAATGCTACCTTTGATAGACTTCTGAGCTACGTATTGGATGTCGTATTCTGATAATAACATGTGCCAACGGGCGAGTCTTCCAGTCTGAGCCGGCTTCTCAAAAATATACTTTATTGGATCCATTTTTGAAATCAGCAAAGTGGTATGACAAATCATGTACTGCCTCAAACGTTTGGCCGCCCATGCCAAAGCACAACAAGTTTTCTCCAGGAGTGAGTATCGGCTTTCACAATCAGTAAACTTCTTACTCAAATAACAGATAGCATGTTCTTTTCGTCCAGACTCGTCCTGCTGACCTAGCACACAACCCATTGAATTCTCAAGCACTGTTAAATACATGAAGAGAGGTCTTCCTAGAATCGGAGGTATCAATATCGGAGGTTCTTGTAGGTAACCCTTGATCTTATCAAATGCTTGCTGACAATATGAATTCCAAACAACCGTCTGGTCCTTGCGTAATAATTTAAAGATGGGCTCGCAAGTAGGAGTCATATTGGAAATAAATCTGGATATGTAGTTCAGTCTTCCAAGAAAACCTCTGACTTGCTTTTCTATTTGTGGGGCTGGCATGTCTTGAATGGCTCGGACTTTGTCTGGATCTACTTCAATCCCTCGGTGGCTAACAATGAAACCGAGTAATTTCCCAGATCTTACCCCAAAGGTACACTTGGCTGGATTCAGTCTCAACTGATATTTTCTGAGTCTATTAAACAATTTCAAAAGATGTTCCAAATGGTCCTCTTCACTTTGAGATTTGGATATCATGTCATCAACATATACCTCTATCTCCTTATGCATCATATCATGAAATAAAGTTACCATGGCCCTTTGATAAGTAGCACCTGCGTTCTTCAGACCGAAAGGCATAACTTTGTAACAGTAAGTCCCCCACGGTGTAATGAAAGTAGTTTTTTCCATGTCATCGGGATCCATCTTAATCTGATTGTAACCGGAGAACCCATCCATAAATGAGAAAACTGCAAAATGAGCCGTATTATCCACCAACGTGTCAATATGCGGTAAAGGGAAATCATCCTTCGAACTGGCCTTGTTTAGGTCCCTGTAATCCACACACATTCTGACTTTCCCATCTTTTTTCGGCACATGTACAATATTGGCTACCCATTCGGGGTATTTGGACACTGCTAAGAAACCCGCATCAATCTGTTTTTTCACCTCATCTCGAAACTTGAGAGCCATGTCAGGTCTTGTTCTTCGGAGCTTTTGTTTAACCGGTGGGCATTCTGGTCGAAGCGGTAACTTGTGAACCACTATGTCAGTGTCTAGACCCGGCATATCCTGGTATGACCATGCAAATACATCCACATATTCTTTCAAAAGTTCTTTTAGTTGCTGTTTGACTTCTGCCCTTAGAGCTGCCCCCATCTTGACTTCTTTCTTGTCTTCTTCAGTGCCAAGATTAATGACTTCTACCTGTTCTTTGTAGGGTTGAAGCTCTGCATACTCATGGTGTGCCAACTTTACCAGTTCATCGGGTATTTCAAAATCTTCATCCTCTTCTTCAGCTTGGTATATTGGTGAATCAAAGTCCGGAGGGAATGCAAAGTCATAGGATTCAATGGGTTTTAGGACATCACTGCACGTTGGAATGGCTTACTTTATTAAAACACACAAAGACAAATGCAGCACACAACAGAGAAAAATTGTTTTGGTTTTTTAAGATTGCCATTTTTCTTTTAAAATGAAAGCAAAAGCAGTAAAGGAAATAACACAAGGAAATTAACAAAATAGTTCATTTTCATTGATTTTCTTGAAAGCTCGGGGCCCTTACAAAACATTCCTATAGCCTTGGGCATGGCTATGGAGATTTAAAACAACAACAAGAAAAGAAAGACAAACAAATTACTTTGACTCAGGAAAAACCAAAGGAATCTCAATAGCTTCCCAGTTGCTCAAGGCAGTGTTGCAATGATACACTAACTGCTCCAGGTCTTCATCTTTGGAATCCTCCTCCACAGCACTGATTTGGAAACCTCCACTGATGAATACTTCTTGTATAGTCTTTGGGCGTCCTTTGTCATGTGTTGGTGCTTCATCATGAGTTGGTTTGTAACCCAACCCTTGGCGATCCATCTTTGGCTTTACCTCAATAGCCTTTCCCCAACCTGCAGGAGTGCCTTCCTCCAGTGTAGACTTGATGCTCCGAGCGGATGCAAAAGACATACCACTTTTAGCCACTGTTTCTTCCAACATCACTGCATTAGATATCTCGAGTGCTTGAAAGGAAGTTTCTAACACACCCTCATCTGCCTCGATATACTTAAATGATGACAAATTTCTCACCATTAGGTCCTTTTCACCGTGTACAATCACTAACTTATCATTCACAACAAATTTCATTCTCTGATGTAAGGTGGAAGTTACTGCCCCAGTGGCGTGAATCCACGGTCGTCCCAACAAATAACTATAAGTTGGGTTAATGTCCATGACTTGGAATGTAATATCGAACACATAAGGTCCGATCATGATTGGCAATTCTACTTCTCCAACAACCGTCCTTCTTAAACCATCAAAAGCTTTTACGATCAAAGATGTTGGTTTCATTTCTACCCCTGCATATGCTAGTCTTGCGAGCGACCTTGTGGGCAATACATTCAATGAGGATCCAGTATCGACCAAGACTCGAGCCATTGTGTCTTCCTGGCACCTGACAGATATGTGTAACGCACGGTTATGATTGCGTCCTTCGTTTGGTAATTCTGCATCACTAAAGCTTAGGGTGTTACAGGCTGTAATGTTGGCTATTACTGAATCAAATTGTCCGAGAGTTATGTCTTTTGTCACATGTGCCTGTTTCAATACCTTCTACAGAGCCTCTCTGTGAGTTGGAGAATTCATTAAGAGAGACAAGATCAATATCTTTGATGGGGTTTGGTGAAGCTGATCAATAACCCTGTAATCACTTTTTCGAATAATCCTCAAGAATTCTTCATCATTTCTTTCAGTTCCTGGTACCTCTTTTTCTTTTGTCGCAGCAGGGGTAACTTCTTTTGGAGCGACTACTGTCATCTTTGGTTGATAGATTTGACCACTACGGATCATTTTTCTTGTACCTGCAATGTTTGTTACGTCCACTTGGTCGTCTTTTACTGTCTCTTTTTGACTAACCTTCCCAGATCCTCGGTCTATCACAGTCATGTCATATTTCCATGGAACGGCCTTTGTGCTTTCAAAAGGAAATGGTCTCGGTTTCTAAATGATAACCGGTCGAGGTTGATCGATAGTTGCCTTGTTAAAAACGGGCTTCACACCTTTGTTGGTCATTTTGAACACCGGAACTTTCTCACCTTTCTTCGGTAAATTGAAAACAGGCTCAATTACTGAAACTTCTTCTTTCCTCACCTTACTACACACTTCCACAAATCAACAAGAAACAAAACCAAGTTTATGAAGGAGGATCCTTGAATGCACGACAACCATGGATTATCTCGATTCAAAACCTCTCTTACACTCAGAACAAATGGCCATAAACAAATTTCAGCGAATCAAAACGAGACGCTCTCAAGATCCTCTGTTTCAACACGAGATCCTCCTTGTCCGTCTCATTCACCTCAAATCAACATCGTTTGGGTTCGTGAATCACCAAATCTCTCCATCTTTATTTCATTCTCAGATTTGGGTTTCGAAGTTTTATGGGTTTGGTGTTTATGGGTTGTCGAAGGTGTATTGAAGGTAGAAGAATGGATGACGAGGTGTTGGTTTAGTGGTTGTCGAGGAAGTGGGCCGCTTAGAAATAGAAGAAGGGTTCGTGAGGGTTTCGAAAAAAAGAATGTGGGTTGAAGGTTAAAGATAAACTGGAGCGAGATGACGGCCAGGTTTCAATTTTTCCTTCCATCTTTTTGTTTTGTTTGTGAGGTCTTGGTGATTTGGTTTATGGTTGTGATTTTGGGGAGCGATTTGAAGTAGGTGAGTTTTGAAGTTCTAGGAAAGTTTTAGGTAAGCTCGGTTTGCGAAAGTGGTGACAGAAGGTTAGAAGTTTGAGGTTCGTTCTAGGTTTTGGTGTTGTTGGAGCTTTGATGATTTGAGATTTGAAGAAGAATGAAGTTGGAGGAAGGTTGTGGGTGAGTTGGAAAAGGGATTTGCGTTGAAGAATTTGAAGAATGAGTCCAAGTTTTTCTCCCCTTTTTCCCGATTGAAGGTTTGTTGAGAAGTTTTATACAAGAAGTAAATTGGAATGAGGTTTTTTTTTTTGGGATCTTTGGGGGAGAGAGATAGTATTTGAGGGAGAGGGATAGGAGAAATTTCAGAATAGGCCCTGAGGGATTTGGAGGTGGGCTTTGTATTTGTTGTGGAGCGTTTCCTCTTATTGTACGGTAATACGCGGAACGCAATATTTACAGAATGAATACTCACTGCTTTTGTCCGTATGATGCTCTTTTCCTTTGCTTATGAATTTGTGTGTTGCGGCTGTTGGTGCTGGTGTGTGTATTACCTCTGTTGCATTTTGGGTCGTACATGGAGATATTGGAGGTTTGCAAATCGTGGTTGTGGAGAATTGTACGCACCATTTGAGCTGTTGTACGGTTTGCTGCTATTTCGTACGTTTTATGCGCTTTGTGGTTGTCAATTGTGGTTTTTAAACATTGTATGGTTTTCTTGGATTGAATTTTTACTACTGTGAATTGAACACCGTTTTAGGATCGTATGAAAACCACAACTTTTTCCTTTTCTTTTCCTCAGGCTGCTGTTTTTCATGGTAAGGAATTTTTTTTCCCGGTTTTGTCTGTCGTGAATGGACAAACATAGCAATTTGATTTTTCATTCATTGCAGGTCGTGTATAGTGGCTGTAACTTTCCTTGGCGTGGGGTCCCTGTTTTTTGCTGTTGCGTTTTGTTGTAACAACTTTGAACGTGACCATTTAGCTAAGTGCCTTGAAAATGGATGTCATGTGATGTACGGTTCGTTGGTTTTTTCGCATGGAATCTGCAATAATCCAAAGCAACAATGCCTATTCCCAAATCCTGCAAGCTGTCTAATTTTTAATCCTTGTAATAAAATTTAAGAGTGCATCATTATAAATCATGGATCTTAGAAAGACGAACTGACTCTTCCATGTATTAACGTGGGCCTTTCTCATGAAATAGAAGCTAAATGGGCTTTGATTAATAAAACTAATGGCTCTTTTTTTTATGGAATTTTGTTGTAATATGAACATATGGGTTGTAACTTTGGGCAATGGACTTTTATTGGAACTTTGTAAATGAACTCTATGATTTTGGTCTTGACTTTTTGTTGCCAATTTCACCATATGAACTTGAATTCTATATTAATCTCAAATTATCTCTTTGAACCAACTCGAGTCAAACCCAAATCAATTGCTTTTTTCCGTAAAATGAAATAACACAATGAATCGGTCTCTGAGAAGAAATTATCATAAATCACTTTCAGACTTAAAATAGAACTCTTGATATGACAAATGAAGCTTGATCCTGTCATTTAAATTACGATAATCCCGAAATATTCAAACATGAATTTCTCTAGCTAACATGACTTGTGATATGTGAGCCTTGATGCGCTATAGAGAAAATGGATTGAAAATGAACAAGACCATAATAATTTTCAAACACAAAACTCAACGAATTTTGCACATCTTGACCAACAAATTATGCCAACACCAATAAGCCTCAAGCCTTTACACACACCTGACCTGACTTCTTAAGCTCAACCTTGCACGAATAGGAGCAACACACATTTTTTGATTAATTTTCAGTGCCTGGGCATACAGGTGAAGGGTAATTTACAAGTAGGACAAATTTGGGGTATGACACAGTCGTGCAGATCCAGTTTTACTTTTATCCTAGAGTATCAGTCGGTCACGCCTGAACCTATTGAATAATTGCTAAGATATTCCCTATCAGGAGGTCGTCTCATCGGTGCCATCTACTATGAGGACCCCGTCTTACCATTCCTTTTCTTAAAGTGGCCATTGGTCGTGTTCGCACCAGTTGACCATCATCTTTATATTTTCCCGTGTCACGCTATTTCCCCAGTACGTCACATTCCCTAGTGTGGTTCGTTCATCGTGTTTGTCCCCTGTGTTGTAGTGTCGTCTGCATCCTTGCATTTATCATTCCAGCATGTGCATCATATTAGATTCATGGCATTGTCAGCATTATAGTCTGTTCGTTTTTTCCATTAGCATTGCATGTCACTGCATCTAAGGGCAAAATTTTTGGTTATCAGTATTTAAATCCCTCCACCATGATTTCTCGAGCCTACGTCGCTCAAATCATCTGGTGAAGCTATTTAAATAGGGGCAACTGTAACACCCCAAATTTTTCCCTAAGATTATTAGTTTTATTTCGCACGTCACCTCATTCGCATTGCATTTTTAACTAGTCACTAACAAGTTCGTGTAGTTGGTCGATTTTTGCAGATAAATATCATGAGGCGCGTTGTTTGGTTCATGAAGGGTAATTTGGTCATTTGTGGGCAGTTGGTTGTTAATTTGCGAATTTGAGTTGTCGTCAGGAAATTGAGCTATTTGAGCCCGTCGGTGAGAGTCGAGTGATTTGATCAGAGGTCTTTCTTCGGTTGTTTACTTGATCAGAGGTTTGGCTTTGGTTGATCAGAGCTGTTTGAGCGCGGTCACCAGACAGATTGGTTCTTATTCTGATAAGGTTGTTCACTTGATTTTTCAGAAATTTAGTCGGAAGTTTCTCCAGAAACGGGATTAATCGGATAAATTGGAGGAATTAGGATTTATTAGGGAAATTAGAAGTCTCATTGCATTTTTGTTCTTAATATTATTTGCATAAAAAAAATCAATCTATTTTCATTGTATTCACTTAATTTCATTTTTAGGACAAACATATTCTAAAAATAATTTCATTTCCTTTTTCTTAATTTATTTTATTTCATTCTTAGGTCTTATGGTTTAAATGATTTTTAATTTATTTGGTGCTATTGAGTTTTATTAATAATGATTTTATTTCATTTTTATATATTATTCATTTATGATATATAAAAGGGGATAATTTTAATATGAAATAACATTTTCAATTTTTGCAATATCCAAAAATAAGTTAAAGAAATTAATTCTATACAAAAAATAAATAAATAAACAAAATCAAAGAATTTTTATTAATAATAATTATTCTTTACAATAAAAATATAAAATTACAAAAATAAAAATTACATTTTTCCTAAACATGTTTCTAAGTTCCTAATCCTAAGCTTCTTCTGATTCTCAGATTTTTCCTGACATTATCCTTCGAACCTGCAAAACAACCAAATAATAAATTTCATCGGTTAGTTTGACACCCTCAGAGATATCATCATCGGGTGTCGGGAGGGCAACGGATTACTCCGAAGCCGGCTCCCGAATCGATTCTCGGCCAATGGCCTATCCGGCAGCTTCCTGTTTTTATTAAAGGCCACCGAGAAAGAGAAGAGGAAAATTGCTTTTGAAATAATTTGTTTGGCCAAAAAGAGATTATACAGAAAAATGCTTATTTGAAAAGTCGGTTTGAGGAAAGTGGTTTTTTAGGAAGACGGATTGCCCAAGCGGGGCCTTAACGCCAATCTTCCTGAAAAACCAATTCCAACAAAACCAACAAGTTCAAACAAAACCAATTCAGAAACTGATTCAGAAACCAGTTCAGAAAAAACTGATTCAGAAACCAGTTCAAGAGAACCAGTTCAACATACAAACCAGTTCAAACAAAACAGTTCAGAAAAACCAGAAAAACCAGTTCAGCCAAACAGACTGCAAGCAAATTCCTGCACAAGTTCTGGACTGTGAAGATCAAAGCCCAACCGACAATGAACTCAACGGATTCAGTCAACAAGTTAACAAACTTTTCCGAAAAACGCAACAACAGATCCAAGTTCGTAGAGACCTAGTTGAGGCAACAAAGTCAAGCGACATTAGTCTCCCTCAAAGGATCAAACAGCAAGCTGCCATTCAACAAAATCATTAAGTAACTTCTGGGTAAATCTCCAAAAGAAGTCATTGTTGCAGTGAGAATCGTGATACCAATCTATTGACTAACTTGAATCTTTAATTCTTAAGTTCACAACCGGTCTTTAATTTATCCAAAGGAAAGGTCTAAAGAAAGAAAAACCCTTTTGCATGATGTAACAACAACACTAAGAGATTCGGGGATCGGGGGTTGGTTATGCATAGGGTAGGTATTTCACTTCCTAAACATCTGTAGTACTCTACAGGAACCTTTTGTTTGTTTGCATGCTAAGTTTGGTAAATGTTTGCTAAGGTTTGGGATTCGGTAAAAAGGGTGTAAGTTAAGACCTAAAGATAGTTTCTAAGTTGCTCGCAAAGACATCGCGTCCTCTGCCTACGTATCCTAACTAGGATAGAATCAGAGCAATCGTAGTTCACCTTACTAGGGTTGGAGAATACTTGATTATGATCAAGGTTCAAAGGGAAACAAACATATCCATGCTTGTGTAGAGTTTCATAAAACTCTCTAGATTTATGTTGAACTCTCAAGAAAGGGAAGTAAGTAATCATATCCATGATTCTTACATAGAGTTAACCAAACTCCACCCTAAAGTTCTACGTTGTAAGACCAATTGGTTCTATCCAGACCAAAAGGTGGGAGAAAGGGGAAAGGTTGCTCGTCAAGATATCGCATCTTGTGCCTACGTATTCTCATTGTCCAATGAGAAATCAGAGCGATCGTAGTTCGGGCACGAACTACAAAATAAGGATCTATTGGTTCTTTCCAGAACAAAAGAGGGAGAAGGTTCTATCCAGACCTATGAGTTTAAATCATATTGGTTCTATCTAGACCAAAAGGGGGGAGGAAGGTTCTATCCAGACCTAAAAGAGTTATAGTCCTATTGGTTCTATCCAGACCAAAAGGGAGAGAAGGTTCTATCTAGACCTACGAGGTTATCCTATTGGTTCTATCTAGACCAAAAGGAGAGGGAAGGTTCTATCCAGACCTATGTGTTTAAATCCTATTGGTTGTATCCATACCAAAAGGAGGGGGAAGGTTCTATCCAGACCTATGTGTTTAAATCCTATTGGTTCTATCCAGACCAAAAGGAGGGGGAAGATTCTATCCAGACCTATGTTTTAATGAGCTATCTATGACCCAAGGGTCAATAGAGAGACTTTCCTTTGGAAGGGAAAAGAGGAGGCAACTGGGATGAGAACTAAAGAGTTCCATCACTTTAGGGAAATAAACTTAACAAAGCATAATCATTCACACATGATGAATATAAGGGATATGGTTACAAACAGGAATAATCAAGCATATTACAATAAGCAAGGATTTCAATCAGGATGAATGGTTACAACCAAAGCAAGCATTTAAGATATTACAATATCAGACAATGATTTCAATCAAGATAGATGGTCACAACCAAAGCAAGTATCAAGATATTATGATATCATGAAATGGAGAAGTTCTTACAAGACTAAACACAAAGGGTGAAAACCACAGACATATCTTGACAAAGAATGGGGTACATCTTAATAAAGATGGAAGGGGATCTTAAAAAAGATGCATCTTAACAAAGATGAGGCTTCAATAGAGCTTACAAGATGACGTGTATACTTACAGGAATCATGCCTAAACAAATAATGTCACAACAAAATGGTATACAAAAGTTCAAAAACTTCACGGGGAAAACTTTCAAGTTTTAAGAAAAGATTGAACACAAATGCTTACAAGCAAGAGTTTTAGTCAAACTTAAGTACACAAGGATGCTAACAAGCCAAAATCATAACTTTAAAATAAAACTCAAAAGAGAATGAAATTAAAGTTTTGAAATGAATAAATGAGAGATAGGAAGGTGAAAACCCTAAAAACATTCATGGTAGCATGTGAAATGCAAGTAGAAAGTTCACATTTATGAGTTTTAGGTTTACCTCTTGAAGCAAGCTTAAGCAATAAGAAAACCAGAGATATTGAGAGCTCTTACAAGGTCTTCAAATGTTCCTAGGTTGATGAATAGATGCTCCAAACAACCTCCAAGCAAGCTAGTGGACGAAATGCCTTGTAAATGAAGGAAAAACTCTAAAATCCAAAGATTTCAAAGACCAACTCACTCAAACCGTGTTACATAAGTGTGGAAGTGATTTGGATAGCTTCAATACATCATATTTGATGTGTTTGAAGTGTTTCTTGAGTTGGAAAAGTTTGGAAATGGTTTTGGAAGGTGTTTTGCAAAAAGAGATTTTGAGGGATTTTGGAGACTTAGTGAGATTTTGCAAGAATTTGGTGATTGTGTAAGGGAGAGAGCTCTAGATGTTTTCTAGCATAGAACTGGTGTCTTTGTGATGTAGTAAGTGAGTTCTATTTATAGCCAAAGGCCTTGGATCAAGGTATGAGCAAAAGTGAAGCAAATTGCCAATTTTAACCTTCCATCATGAAAATCTTTGAGTTTTTAAATGCAATCTTCATACTTGTCTTTAATCCACTCTACTAAGATATTTTCCATGCCCTCTATAAATATTTTTCATCATGCTTTATAGGTTAGGGGGTGACTTGTTGAAGTAAAGTTGATGATTTGACAAGGGTAGCCACCTTTTTTTCTCTTTCTTCACTATTCACTTTTGCAACTTGCATTAAATAATGATTTCCTTTGATCTTTGTGTCATTTTCGTGGGAATTGATATTAAAAATGTTCATTATCAATGCAAACATCATAAATGAGGTTTAGTCTTTGATTAGCATCAATTTGGAGAGGTTTTGGAATAAAAAAACTCATGCTGACCTAGTTTTGCGAATGTGAGTTTTTGCCAACTTGTGGATCTTGGTTCTCTCTAACCAGGAAGAGTTATGGAACCCACTTGTAATTTTTAAAAATCCCCAATTAGGTACTACAATATTTATGCTTGTGTTAGGAACTCATTCCCCTTGAAACTAGGTCAAAAACCCTTGTGTGGTTAAGGAGTTATGGCTTTGCCCTTTTCAAAACCTTAATTTCCCAACTTTTGTGATTAATACCTAACCCTTGATCCAATGGTCATGAAACTTCATGGGTAGGTGTAATATGTCATTAGGACCATTTTTTATTCCCATCTTGAGGTCAAATTCCTCATGAGTGAAGAGTTGACGTTTCGGTCAACCAAACGATCGATCGGTGGCTACCGAGTCGACTGTTGATGTTCCGGGTATTTTGAGGCCTTGAAACTTCTTGAGTAGACTTTAATAATCCATAGGAACTTAATGGATCATGATCCCACCATTGGAACACCTTTTAAATAAAAAAGTCAAACTACAGTTGACTTTTCCTGATCGAAAACCCTAATCGGGTATCCTGAACTGCACTGTTCTTAATTCCTGAGTGACAACCTCGAACTGGATTCATACTTGATCCAATGGAATACATTTGATGATGTGGAGACTCAATTCAAAGAGAACCAATCCAAAACATTGACTGATTAACCCTCGAAACCTCGATTTCGGCTGTACAAAACCCTGATTCGTGTATTTTGACAAAGACAAACTTGAAATAGATTAAGGTTAGATAATTCAATGAATATGATCCTAAACTGATGATGAGGATCTAAGGGGTAAAAATTTGGTGTGCAACAGTTGCCCCTATTTAAATATCTTCACTAGATGGCAATGAGAGATGACAATCCTCATTGAATCGCAGTGAAAGGTATTTAAATATAGCAAACCAGAAATTTTGTCCCTTAGATCCGATGGTATGCAAAAGGACCAATACTGAAATGCAATGAGTTCTAAATGGTGTTTTATGATGCTTGAATGCAAGACAGATGAAGACACACGAGCAAATATAAAAGAACGGCCATACAACGTGTAACCACTCACGAGGGACCCGACACACTGGGGAAAGATTCAAGGCAAAGTAAGCAAGATAGTTCAAACATGACTAAAGATGATGTTCAAGGGAATCTTTCACACATGGGACACGAATTCCGCCAAGGAATACACATCTTCACTGGGAAAGGAGACACAAATCTCACTGGGGATAACCAGATGAGGAAGCCCACCGGGGAAGAAAGCAATTCTTCACTGGGGAAACGAAAGAAAGGAAGCGCAAACCACAATGGGGAAGAAACCCACTGGGGAAAACTCTGCTGGGGAACAAATCCACTGGGGAAGCACAACTTCACCGGGGGAAAAAGACGGAACGGAGACACGAACCTCACTGGGGATAACCCGATGAGAAATTTCCTATAACGAAGAGTTCGAACGGGATCTTCAGGAAAAGGTTAGAAACAAGACCGGACGCGTCGGGGAGGCTAGTATCCACTAGTTTTCCGAGACTTGACTGGGAAAGCAAAAGCTTCAATGGGGGAATCGGTGACGACCAGAACAACAAAAAGTTTCAACTATTGTTAGTTTTCACTAGACTTACTGGGGAGGATGGTGACGACCAATCCAACGAACGGTTTCCAAAAGGTTCTAAACACCACTAGACTTCCTTGGGATATGGTGACGAACAAATCAAAGTTCCAATTACAATTGGGAATTCCAAACAATATTGATAAAACACAGGACTTCAACTGGGGGAATTGGTAACAACCGACTAATAACGATTAATTTTTTAAGCAATGCTAGTAACCACTGGATTTAGAAAGAACTGGATTTTCAAAGAGTTTGGTGACGACCAGGTCTGCAAATAGGAAGCACAAACATATCCCTCAATACCTTAGGAACAAAAACTAATACCCTCAATACATTAGGATACAGCAGAGACACAACCCTCAACACATTAGGATTGGACGAAGACCCTCAAAATCTTAGGATCAAAAACTAAACATCCTCAATACATTAGGATACAGAAGAGACACAACCCTCAACACATTAGGATTGGACGAATACCCTCAAAACATTAGGAATGAACACTGAACATCCTCAACACATTAGGATATAGAAGAGATACAACCCTCAACACATTAGGATTGGACGAAGACCCTCAAAACATTAGGAATGAACACTTCGTGCAGATGCAACCACTTTAGTCTCTGAGAATTTCTGAACTCGGGATTCAAAGTATACATCTCCAAAGGTACACAACCCGTGCTTGGGATGGCAACAAACATCTTCTAAAGGTACAAAACCTGTGCTTGGAATCAAATAATATATCTCCAAAGGTATGAAACTTGTGTTTGGGATCAAACAATTCATCTATCTCCGAAGGTACACAACCTGTGCTCGGGATAGAAACAAACCTCTTCCAAAGGTAAGGAACTTGTGCTTGGAATCCAACAATACATCTCCAAAGGTACGAAACTTGAGCTTGGGATGGCAACAAACATCTATCTCCAAAGGTACACAACATGTGCTTGGAATCCAACAAACATCTTCCAAAGGTACAAAACCTGAGCTTGGAATCCAACAAACATCTTCCAAAGGTACAAAACATGAGCTTGAGATAGTAACCATCGTGACTAGTTTGGACTGATACACAACCAAATTGTCAGTATTTGTTGTCCATGGATTTTCATAATGTCAATTACCAACGGGCCTTACTTGAAATATGATTGGTCACCACCAAATTACTTATATCAGTATCCACTAGACTTTCAAACAATGCTGGTCACAACCGTGCGTCGACATCCTTAAGATAAACTTCTCAAATGTGACTGCCATTTATCACTGGTGTAGGTTAAGCTTCTCTACAGAGACTGCCACTTACCGTTGAAGACGATTAAACTTCTCCGAAGAGACTGCCATTTATCGCTGATGAAGGTTAACCTTCTCCCAAGAGATTGCCACTCACCACTGAAGACGATTAAACTTCTCCGAAGAGACTGCCATTTATGGCTGATGAAGGTTAAGCTTCTCCCAAGAGATTTCCACTCACCACTGAAGACGATTAAACTTCTCCTAAGAGACTGCCATTTATCACTGAAGACTATTAAACTTCTCCGAAGAGACTGCCATTTATCGTTGATGAAGGTTAAGCTTCTCCCAAGAGATTGCCACTTGCCGCTGAAGATGATTAAACTTCTCCGAAGAGACTGCAATTTATCGTTTAATATGGTTAAGCTTCTCCCAAGAGATTTCCACTCACTGCTGAAGACGATTAAACTTCTTCGAAGAGACTGCCATTTATCATTGATGATGGTTAAGCTTCTCCCAAGAGATTGCCACTCACTGTTGAAGACAATTAAACTTCTCCGAAGAGACTGCCATTTATCGCTGAATATGGTTAAGCTTCTCCCAAGAGATTGCCACTCACCGCTGAAGACGATTAAACTTCTCCGAAGAGACTGCCATTTATCGCTGAATATGGTTAAGCTTCTTCCAAGAGATTGCCACTCATCGCTGAAGACGATTAAACTTCTCCGAAGACACTGCCATTTATTGTTGAATATGGTTAAGCTTCTCCCAAGAGATTGCCACTCACCACTGAAGACGATTAAACTTCTCTGAAGAGACTGCCATTTATCACTGATGACGATTAAACTTCTCCGAAGAGACTTCCATTTATCGTTGAAGATGAATAAGCTTCTCTACAGAGACTGCCACTTATTGCTGAAGGCGATTAAACTTCTCCGAAGAGACTGCCATTTATCACTGATGACGATTAAACTTCTCCAAAGAGACTGCCATTTATCGTTGAAGATGAATAAGCTTCTCTACAGAGACTGCCACTTATTGCTGAAGATGATACAAAAATGTCCTTCTTGATAGATAGTGCAAAATAAATGCACACCCAGGTAGGTTCGGCGATCGACAGGGACCAAAGTTCAATCTAGAATTGAGCTAGAAAGAAACTATCAAACAAGACTCCAACCATTGAGAAATGAACTCGAATGGTAACTTACTTTATCCAATCATGGAAAAAGATAACTGAAACAACCATCATCCACGAGGATTAAACTCTGTAGGGAATTGGTAAAGGATGGACGTTTTATGCTTAAGGGATGACAACTCTATTAGAGAGAGACAACACACCCAATCACTGAGGAGGGAACCAAAGTGAAACAGGAACAAGTAACAACCAGAGATAGCAAAAATGCACGGATGTTATGCATATTCCTTATGCCATGCTTATGTTTATGCTGACAAAATAGACAAAACAAAACCGGAGATGAAATAAACATCTCGACACGGAGACCCAACCAACTTCACCAAGATTGGACATCAAAGGGATGATCATGAAGAACAACAATTCCACTTCAAGGTTACCACCTTTTTTGGGAGAGATTAATCTTCTTAGGCCAAAACATCATGACTTCACTTAGATTGCCATCATGAGTTTGAATTCTTTGTTGGATAAAAACCATATCGAGAGATTCCTCGATCAACCGAAGTAACAACTTAACTGGAGAGCTTGGAAAAAGGTACCATGAGACTAAAATCTTTATGCCCCATTGATAGTAATAATCCTCTTCAAGTGAGCAACAGCTCTTGCGACAAACAGTTTTCAACTCTTTCTGCCCCAGATTACATGGTCTGTGGGAAGAAACCATCAAGAGAACTAGCATAAAGATGCTTCAATGTCTTTAAGCCTTTACAGAGATTTATAAATCTCAACGTGATTTCCCCAGCTTAACGGTGCTTGCACAACAAAGTCTCGGACTATGGAAGTAACGACTGGGTAACAAACTTGCCCCTACTAGTTGGTAACTGCAAAAGATCTGCCCCAGACTAAACTGTTCATCGAGAGCTCCATCTGATCCTGACCTGGTCGACTCTGACTAGCTGAACGTTATGACAAATGATTAACAAATCCTTCAAATTGGTTGCCCCAGGCTGAGCTTCCTTTATCAAGTCAAATTCCCTAGCTGACAGCGCTTGTTGGGGATTCTCTTGATATTGGATTGTTTTGTACGCAATGCTGTTCATTAAAAATTAGCAATTTTCAATGTAAAATTCATGCAATCTTTTGAAAACATTTTTTGATGAAACACACACGGCAGAGTGATCAAGTGATCAAAGTGAAAGTGATCCAATCATTTTACAAATGATGGATAAAGTGATGAACACACACAATTAACAAAGATCATTAGGAGTCAGGTTATCCAACCTTGCTGTAATATGCTTTCAAAACAACCTTACCTCAATTAGGTCTTTTAAGGGTTGTAACGTGGCTTGGTTCACGGTTCATGAAACAAAGGATAAAGTCTCAAAGCTATTTGTCCCACCCACTCTCCATGATGAACTCCAATCCTACACTCAGTTAACTCAAACTATACATTCAAGGTTCTTACAGACTTAAGAATTGAACTGATGATAGTTGGTGATGGTTCACAAACCTAGGATAGTCACAACTCCCTTATAGTATTTGATAGCTTTTGCTATTTGAGGATTTTAAAAGTGATAACTCTTACAGAATTCCTCTCTTTTTATCACCGACTTTTGTCTGAACTTCTTTGTTCGAATATACAGTCAATGGGATGCCTCATTTTTGCCTAAGTCTCCTTTATAGGTTTTGACTTAGCGGGCCTTTCAATTTTCTTTTTTCTTCTTTCTTTCGAGAAAGGGGTGACTACCTAGTTTAATGGATACGGTGAACCATCATCGTCTTTTATGCTGAAAAACATCTTCGACGCTTTCTTGTTGTGTTCGAAGGAAAACCTGAATGCACCACCTTTATATGAAAAGTATCTTGTATGCACATATCTTCAAGTTAACTGAGAACTACCCGCCCCAGGTTTGAAATTTAAGGTTTCCGTTTTTTATAAAGAAAGAAAACTCCTACTTCTAGGCTCGAAGGGGTTAACGAGGGATTATCTTCCTTATTACTCTAGTGTTTAGGGATTGAAACAATGCCTTACATCATCGGCAAAGTTAAATTGAAAGCATATCAACAACAGTTATGGATATAATTTTCATCATCCTCCCCAATCTATACTTTAAACAACAGTTTAGTAAACAAAAGAAATTTTTGCATTTTATCTCATAACAATGAAAGGAAAAAGAAAAAGTGAAACGAATGGACTTAATCAAAAGATGCACAAACATTTCATTAATCCTACCGATTCAAAATGAACAATAGTGTACAAGCAATTCAAAATGCAAAGAAAACACGACAAAATGCTAAAACAGTCTACAACTGCCAGTCTTAGGGAATTAAAATTGACAAAAAAAATTTCAAATTTCAGGCCCATGTGGGGAAACACCTCCAACCACCACTTGCTCCTTGTGATATAGAATTATGAGGGGTCTCACGGGTCCTTTGCCTTTGGATTTAGGAATCACAACACTGTCATTTGGTTTATCCTCCTGAGGTTTCAGCAACTCTTGCAGTCTCAGTTTAAAACCTTCACACTCTTCAACTAGGTGCCCTGTTGTCCCAGTATGATATCCACATCCTACTTCTGGGTGGTCTTCCTCGAGGATCAAGTGTTTGTCAATGATTAGCTCTTGTACAAGATAACCCAATGTTATACATGCATCTAAGTTGTGTCCTTCAGCTCCTTTGTGAAATTCACAATTCAGGTTCGCATTAAGCCATGGTCCTGGCACAGGATTGGATAATCGTGGAGTCACTAGTGAGTTCTGAATTAGTAGTGAGTAAAGTTTGCTTAACGGTACTGGAGTTGGTCTACCGCAACTCTTACTTTTCCTGACATGATTTTTCTTGTTCAATCTCCGGCTTTGAGAACCTTAAGGAGGAACAAACACCGACCGGTGAGAGACTTCAGTTGAACGCCCTAGCGCCCCAGTATAATAATCCCATTTAGCGTTGGTACCACAGTTCAGAGGGTAAGGAGGAATTACTGGTTTCAGCTCCTTTGGTATTATCAATTCGCCTTGGATCAAGTCTGGCAATACCTGATTGTGTGACATTGGAAACGGAATTTCTGGTTTCCTTGGTTTTTGTTGGGCGTGCTGACGCGATTGATGGTCATCTAGTGGTTGATACCGAGAATATCCTTGAGTTGGAGGAATCATCGGAGATAATGCATCCCTAGTTTCTCTGGACGTCACATGGTCAAGGTGACCTTCCTTTTTCATCATGTTCTGCAATGTCTCTAGAACCTAATTCAAATGACATTTGAGAATTCTGATGTCCTCTTTCAGCATTTCCCGGGCTTTCAAAAGTCCCTCCATTGTTGCCATTTGTCTTGGATATGTGCTAGGCATCTCTCTTTGAACAAGTGGGAGATAAAGAGACGCAAGTCTGAGAAGAGAAAATGCAAAATGCAAATGCAATGCAAAGAGCAAACTCGTTTTACAAAACTCAGAAGATTGACTAGGTCAAAACCCTCATTTCATCAATCGTTGGAAAAGTTACAACTTTTAAAAATACCAGAGATCGACTGAGTTTTATAAAACTAGTTGCGACATGATATGTCTATGGTGATATGATGTTTATGAATGCAAGAATGCACAAACACGGGCAAATGCAAAGATCACACATATGCACAAAAAACACAAGCTTAGGTTTAAAGGGCGAGCGTGGGTCCAAGGTCTACCCATCCCCAAGGATTTGCACTATGGGTTAATTTGTACCTGCCAAACGGATTCTAACAGAGTTCCCAGAGTCAACAACCCATCTTTTAGATATTATCAACTCCCCAAATCATTTGGTAATCGATAATATTCTCAAGAGAGTCTCGTCCAAGTGTAGTATCGCGTATCAACTATTTCGGAAATACTTCCTTATAGCCATCGTACTACATCCTAATAAGGCTAAAGTGGGGTAGAATGTAATCTAAAAGTCCACAGTGTCATGGGCTCCTTCGTCGAAAGTAGCATTGTTTTCACGAATACTCGATCAACAATACTAAACTTTCAAGAGGGCCTACACTGAACGGTGGTTTCTCAAGTTAGCTTGGTCGGGAATCAATTCCCTATAAGCCTTCTTGAATATACCACCATCCTATCACAATTGCGCTCAAGTCCGGGTATAGGACCGTCTCACCACTCAAAACACCCAATACCCAACAATCAAACAAATATATTGACAAATATACATGTTTAAGCAAAATATTTACAAATATAGCATGAAATTAAACAAAATAGGCTAAACCCTCATGTTAAGTACATGTCCCCAGTAAAGTCGTCGTTTCTGGTGCGGTGAGAATCGTGATAACAAGCTATTGACTAACTTGAATCTTTAATTCTTAAGTTCACAACCGGTCTTTAATTTATCCAAAGGAAAGGTCTAAAGAAAGAAAAACCCTTTTGCGTGATGTAACAACAACGCTAAGAGATTCAGGGATCGGGGTTGGTTATGTATAGGGTAGGTATTTCACTTCCTAAACATCTGTAGTACTCTACAGGAACCTTTTGTTTGTTTGCATGCTAAGTTTGGTAAATGTTTGCTAAGGTTTGGGATTGGGTAAAAAGGGTGTAGGTTAAGACCTAAAGATAGTTTCTAAGTTGCTCGCAAATACATCGCGTCCTCTGCCTACGTATCCTAACTAGGATAGAATTAGAGCAATCGTAGTTCACCTCACTAGGGTTGGAGAATACTTGATTATGATCAAGGTTCAAAGGGAAACAAACATATCCATGCTTGTGTAGAGTTTCACAAAACTCTCTAGATTTATGTTGAACTCTCAAGAAAGGGAAGTAACTAATCATATCCATGATTCTTACATAGAGTTAACCAAACTCCATCCTAAAGTTCTACGTTGTAAGACCAATTGGTTCTATCCAGACCAAAACGTGGGAGAAGGGGGAAAGGTTGCTCGTCAAGATATCGCGTCTTGTGCCTATGTATTCTCATTGTCCAATGAGAAATCAGAGCGGTCGTAGTTCGGGCACGAACTACAAAATAAGGATCTATTGGTTCTTTCCAGACCAAAAGAGGGAGAATGTTCTATCTAGACCTATGAGTTTAAATCCTATTGGTTCTATCCAGACCAAAAGGGGGGAGGAAGGTTCTATCCAGACCTAAAAGAGTTATAGTCCTATTGATTCTATCTAGACCAAAAGGGAGAGAAGGTTCTATCCAGACCTATGAGGTTATCCTATTGGTTCTATCCAGACCAAAAGGAGGGGGAAGGTTTTATCCAGACCTATGTGTTTAAATCCTATTGGTTCTATCCAGACCAAAAGGAGGGGGAAGGTTCTATCCAGACCTATGTGTTTAAATCCTATTGGTTCTATCCAGACCAAAAGGAGGGGGAAGGTTCTATCCAGACCTATGTTTTAATGAGCTATCTATGACCCAAGGGTCAATAGAGAGACTTTCCTTTGGAAGGGAAAAGAGGAGGCAACTGGGATGAGAACTAAAGAGTTCCATCACTTTGGGGAAATAAACTTAACAAATCATAATCATTCATACATGATGAATATAAGGGATATGGTTACAAACAGGAATAATCAAGCATATTACAATAAGCAAGGATTTCAATCAGGATGAATGGTTACAACCAAAGCAAGCATTTAAGATATTACAATATCAGGCAATGATTTCAATCAAGATAGACGGTCACAACCAAAGCAAGTATCAAGATATTATGATATCATGAAATGGGGAAGTTCTTACAAGACTAAACACAAAGGGTGAAAACCACAGACATATCTTGACAAAGAATGGGGTACATCTTAATAAAGATGGAAGGGGATCTTAACAAAGATGCATCTTAACAAAGATGCATCTTAACAAAGATGAGGCTTCAATAGGGCTTACAAGATGACGTGTATACTTACAGGCATCATGCCTAAACAAACAATGTCACAACAAAATGGTATACAAAAGTTCAAAAACTTCACGGGGAAAACTTTCAAGTTTTAAGAAAAGATTGAACACAAATGCTTACAAGCAAGAGTTTTAGTCAAACTTAAGTACACAAGGATGCTAACAAGCCAAAATCAGAGCTTTAAAATAAAACTCAAAAGAGAATGAAATTAAAGTTTTAAAATGAATAAATGAGAGATAGGAAGGTGAAAACCCTAAAAACATTCATGGTAGCATGTGAAATGCAAGTAGAAAGTTCACATTTATGAGTTTTAGGTTTACCTCTTGAAGCAAGCTTAAGCAATAAGAAAACTAGAGATATTGAGAGCTCTTACAAGGTCTTCAAATGTTCCTAGGTTGATTAATAGATGCTCCAAACAACCTCCAAGCAAGCTAGTGGACGAAATGCCTTGTAAATGAAGGAAAAACTCTAAAATCCAAAGATTTCAAAGACCAACTCACTCAAACCTTATTACATAAGTGTGGAAGTGATTTAGATAGCTTCAATACATCATATTTGATGTGTTTGAAGTGTTTCTTGAGTTGGAAAAAGTTTGGAAATGATTTTGGAAGGTGTTTTGCAAAAATAGATTTTGAGGGATTTTGGAGGCTTAGTGAGATTTTGCAAGAATTTGGTGATTGTGTAAGAGAGAGAGTTCTAGATGTTTTCTAGCATAGAACTGGTGTCTTTGTGATGTAGTAAGTGAGTTCTATTTATAGCTAAAGGCCTTGGATTAAGGTATGGGCAAAAGTGAAGCAAATTGCCAATTTTAACCTTCCATCATGAAAATCTTTGAGTTTTCCAATGCAATCTTCATACTTGTCTTTAAGCCACTCTACTAAGATATTCTCCATGCCCTATATATTGTTTTCATCATGCTTTATAGGTTAGGAGTTGACTTGTTGAAGTAAAGTTGATGATTTGACAAGGGTAGCCACCTTTTTTCTCTTTCTTCACTATTCACTTTTGCAACTTGCATTAAATAATGATTTCCTTTGATCTTTGTGTCATTTTCATGGGAGTTGATATTAAAAATGTTCATTATCAATGAAAACATCATAAATGAGGTTTAGTCTTTCATTAGCATCAATTTGGAGAGGTTTTGGAATAAAAAAACTCATGCTGACCTAGTTTTGGGAATGTGAGTTTTTGCCAACTTGTGGATCTTGGTTCTCTCTAACCAGGAAGAGTTATGGAACCCACTTGTACTTTTTAAAAATCCACAATTAGGTAATACAATATTTATACTTATGTTAGGAACTCATTCCCCTTGAAACTAGGTTAAAAACCCTTGTGTGGTTAAGGAGTTATGGCTTTGCCCTTTTCAAAATCTTAATTTCCCAACTTTTGTGATTAATCCCTAACCCGTGATCCAATGGCTATGAAAATTCATGGGTAGGTGTAATATGTCATTAGGACCATTTTTTATTCCCATCTTGAGGTCAAATTCCTCATGAGTGAAGAGTTGACTTTTCGGTTAACCAAACGATCGATCGGTGGCTACCGAGTCGACTGTTGATGTTCCGGGTATTTTGAGGCCTTGAAACTTCTTGAGTAGACTTTACTAATCCATAGGAACTTAATGGACCATGATCCTACCATTGGAACACCTTTTAAATCAAAAGTCAAACTACAGTTGACGTTTCTTGATCGAAAACCCTAATCGGGTATCCTGAAATGCACTGTTCTTAATTCCTGGGTGACAACCTCGAATTGGATTCATACTTGATCCAATGGAATAAATTTGATGATGTAGAGACTCAATTCAAAGAGAACCAATCCAAAACTTTGACTTATTAACCCTCGAAACCACGATTTCGGCTGTATAAAACCCTGATTCCTGTATCTTAACAAAGACAAACTTGAAATAGGTTAAGGTTAGATAATTCAATGAATATGATCCTAAACTGATGAGGAGGATCTAAGGGGTCAAAATTTGGGGTGCAACAGTCATCCGACAAACTCGTCGAGAAATCACAACAAATTATCACCATAAGAATCACAACAAACCACATCAAACGAGAGGGCAGTCAACTAAATTATCACAACAACAGAACCCAGGCCCACATTTTGATCCAAGAAAAATATAAAGCCAATTCACCATCAAAGGAAAAGGGGGATGATCGCAAACCCTAAGACGGAACCGAAAGGCAACAACGGGGGCTCAGATTCGGAAGATCAAGGGGATCTTCGTCCATCATCATTGCCGGATTCAGAAAACCATTACGGTTTTCATCATCATCCAAAGGAGAGAAGAAGAGGTTTGAAGAAGTTTACCGAAAGCCATTTTCGCCGGTGAAGATCAGACGGACGATGAAGAAATGGACTCAGAGGGAGAGTCTTCTTCTCCAATCATCATCGTCATCGCATGCAACCTAAGCTCGCCACTGTTACCATCCTCGCCGTAAAGCCATAGCCACCGCGAGTTGCTTCAAACCCTAGATAGGGGAGCAACTCGGTTTTTCCTTTACGCTTTTTCTCGTTTTTTTAGGGACGAAGAAGTTCGGAGAAGACGAAGAGGACGTGCATCGGAAAAAGAAGAAGTTTGGAGCCGTTCCCATGGTGTCGGCGGCGCTCATGAGGAAAGAAGAAGACATTCTCAATTGAAGAAACCCTAAGGGTTTCATTAACAAATATCCGCCCCCACCCCTGTGTTTTTGCTTTTATTCTTTTTTTTTGTTTTATTATTATTTTTAGATTATTGTATTATTATTTTACTATTTTGTTATGTTTTAACAATAATATTAAGCAACATAATTGGCTTTGTTGAAATGAGATAATTATATTTTTTTTTCTTAATTAAACTTAGATTCTTTTTTAAACTAAAAATTATTTTGGAAGAGAAATAATTGTTCAAAAAATTTAATTCTAAGATACTAGTCTTTAAACCCATTTTTTAAAAAGTAAAAACTTCTTTTTTAGCAATTAAAACAGTTTGACATTGGCATTAAAACTTAATTTAATTACAATAAAATTAAAGCAGAGTTTTCTTCAAAAAGAAAAAAGAATTTAGGACCCTTTTCTTTATTAAGGACTAATGTTTAAACCCAAAGGAAAAATCAGTTTCTCTTCTCGATAAAAAACTCAAAAGAATAAAGTTCTTGATTTAGCTGTCTAATTTTCTTCCAAATCTCATTAGTTTGCTTGTGCCAGCTTATTGTCTTCTCATTTATTCGTACTATTTTTTTAGCATGGATGTAATTTATGCGAGGCCATGATCGTAGTTGCTTTTATTTTCGCATTTTGGGGATCTGTAATTTACGCGAGTGATCATCGCGACACTTTCTTTACTCTCCGCACTTTAATTTTGTCGTACGATATTTTGTTTGTTTGTATGTTTTTACCGTTAGGAACCTTCCGAAGGATTAGGTCTAGTCATTTGACCGCCGAGTCAATAGTCCTAACCCTTGACCGTTTCAAAACCCTAATTAGCTTAGGTGTCCCGCCGTGGACGAAAATGCCCTTTACCCTAGCATTAGGTTAAAGAGTCGTCGTACTCTGTTTTAGGGTTTCCCGCCGTGGAATCCCTAATTTAACCCTAATTTCATTTAACATTTCAACGTAGAAATAGGAGTTTTAAGACTCCAGGTAAGTGGTTCCTTAAGACACGCTGACTCCCCATTGAAACCTTCACCACAGTCAAGAAGTTTCTAAACTCCCTTTCGAGGGGAACTACAATTACTCTGATTCCATTCCCGACAGGATATGTAGGCACAAGATGCGAATCTTGCCGAGTAAACGTAGGACTAACCCTTAGGTCTTTTAGGTCACTTTATCCCTTAGCTCAATATATACTTCAAACAGATAATAAAATAAAAAAGCATACAATAAACAAAAGGTTCCTGTAGAGTACTACAGAAGTTTAGGGTGCTAATACCTTCCCTAAGTTTAACCAACCCCTTACCTAGGTCTCTCCCTGTGTTGTGTTTACGATGCAAAAATAGGTTTTCCCTCTTTTGACATTTTCCTTCGGATAAATCAAAGAGCGGTTGTGAATTAAGAATTGTGATTCAAACTAATTAATAGTTTGATATCCTATTTCCATCGCAACAGTATTACATAACTTTTATTGATGATTTCTCTAGATACACTAAAATTTATCTTGTTAGAAATAAAGATGAAACCTTCAACATGTTTCTTTCTTGTAAAGCTGAAGTTGAAAATCAATTAAATAGAAAGATTAAGAGAGTTAGATCTGATAGAGGAGATGAGTATATAATCTTTAATGAATTATGTAAAAAAAAGAATGTATTATTCATGAGGTAACTCCCCATTACTCACTTGAATCAAATGGAGTTGCTGAAAGGAAAAATAGAACTTTGAAATTTTTGATGAACTCTATGTTAGTTAGTTCCTCTGCTTTTAATAATTTGTGGGCTGAAGCTATTTTATTTGCATGTTTCTTACAAAACAAAATTCCTTATAAAAAAATCGGTAAGACACCCTATGAGCTTTGGAAAGGTTATTCTCCAAAACTAAAATATTTAAAAGTGTGGGGTCTCTTGCTAAGGTGATGTTTCTGGATCCTAAGAAAAGGAAAATAGGATCGAAGTCTTCTAATTGCATATTTAATGGTTATGATGAACATAGTGCTACTTATAGATTTCTTGTTTTGAAAAGTGATGTTCATGATCGCAATACTATTATAGAGACTAAGAATGCTGAATTTTTTGAACATGTATTTCCTTTAAAGTCTGATCATATTTCTCATGATATTATGGATGATTCATGTTCTGAACTTATTGATCATAGTATTAGTTATAATGACAATCTTAATGAGGATGGATATGAGGATTTGAGAAGGAGTAAGAGACAAATAAAACCAACATCCTATGGGAATGATTTTTACACTTATCTAATCGATAATGATCCTTTAAGCTTTTCTGAAGCAATTTCTTCTTCTGAATCACGTTTTTGGAAGGAAGCTATCAAAACTAAAATAGATCCAATTACTAAAAATCATACTTGGACTCTAGTTGATTAACCTTCAGGAGTAAAACCAATTGGATGCAAATGGATTTTCAAAAGAAAATTTCACCCTGATGGTTCTATTGATAAATACAAAGCAAGACTTGTTGCGAAAGGTTTTACCCAAAAGGAAAACATTGATTATTTTGATAATTTTTCTCATGTTTCTAGAATTTCTTCTATTCATGTTTTGATTGCTTTAGCTTCCATTCATAAATTAGTGAATCATTAAATGGATGTCAAAACTGCATTTTTAAATGGTGACTTAAAAGAAGAAATTTATATGACTCAACCTGAAGGTTGTGAGGTTAAGGGTCAAGAAAAAAAAATTTTAAACTTCTCAAACCATTGTATGCTTTAAAATAGAATCCTAAACAATGGCATGAGAAATTTGATAAAACTTTAATTACTGATGGATTTTCATCTTTTGATGCTGATAAATATGTGTATGCAAAAACTTTAGATGGTGAATGTGTTATTATATCCTTGTATGTGGATGGCATGCTTATTTTTGATACATGCATTGATATAGTTATTTAAACTAAGAGTTTTCTTTTATCAAAATTTGATATGAAAGACATGGGAGAATGAAGTGTTATATTGGGTGTTAAAATTATAAGGAAGGGAGATAGTATCACACTATCCCAAGAACACTATGTTGAAAATTTTCTTAAGTTTGGTCACTATGATGCTAAACATGTGAGTACCCCTTATGATTATGACTCCCAATTGAAGAAGAATGAAGGAGATCCTGTTTCTCAATCTAAGTATGCTCAAATTAATGGAAGTTTGCTACATTTGATGAACTTTTCTAGACCAGATATAACTTATGTTGTGAGAAGATTGAGCCAGTATAATCATAGCCCCAATGAGCCTCATTGGGAAGCGCTTGCAAGAGTTATGAAATATTTGAGAGGTATCATGAATTATCGTATCAAGCATAGTGGATTTCCCGCTATCCTTGAAGGGTACTGTTAGAACAAGATTTTAGTTCTGCATATAATCTCTAGTTTTGATGATAACAATACATATAATTGATATGTAACAATTTTGTATTCTAATGAATTTCTTCAAGTATGTAGTTGTTTAGTGAAAACTGATTATAGATAACTCTCAAAGTATTTTGAATCAGAATCTCTTGCTTGCCTCAAGAAATATGCCTCGTGCCTTTCTAAAGAAACATCAACAGTTCTGATGAACGCTAAATGCATCTGAACATGAAGAAAGATATGTGTTTCTAAGAAAAAACTTCGCTTCCAGCTCTGAGGAACGACTCTAAAGACTCTGAATACAAGTTTCTGATTGAACATATTCTAAACATTTTGAAGATAGCACTTCTGAAGATCTTAAAGACACTGAAGACTCTGATATCACTCATTCTTTTATTCTTTAGTCTTACAAGATAAAGCTAATTAGAAGAGATGGACAAGACAGAAATGTGTGATGGGAGTATTTGTACATGTAGACATGCCTATATTGATATAAACTTATTTTCGGTCAATACTGCTACATGGCATATGGTGAGACTTTGCTACTATCATCTCTCATGAGTCAAATCTTACCATTGCAATATCTAGGATGAAGAGTTACGCTTATACCCCTCAAGGTTATAAGATCCAGCTATATAAAGAGATCACTTCTTCTTGAAAAATAACGATTAATACAAAAAGAAGAGAAACACGCACAGTCTAAAATCTATTTTCTCATACATAAGAGTTGTTGTTCATATTTGTGTAAATCCTTGTACTTAAACCTTTGTTTCATCTGCTTTATAGAAGCAATATTAAAAACATCTACTTTGTATATTTATTGATATTAATTTCCTCAAGTGACTAAGTGTTAGTCTGTAGACTTGAGAGGGCTAAGGTTTTTTTTTAAACACTTAGATGAACTTGTTGTAATCTGTTGAGATTATTGGATTAAGTTCTTGTTGAAGGCGAAATCACATTGGAGGATAGACTAGAGTAAATTTTCTAACAGTGAACCAGGATAAAAAAAATACTTGTGCCTTTTTAGCTTCATTCTCTTGGAAACTTTTGTATAAAAGGTACCAAAAAAATATTTTTGTAGAAAACCCAATTCAAACCCTTTTTCTTGTGTTTTTATTCACCTTCAATTGGTATCAGAGCTCCGGCTCTGTTATTTAATTGTATATCAAACACTTAACCGTGTAGAGAGATCCACTATGAAAAAAATATTATGGCTACTTCTAACACAAATGAGAGAGATAGTTATAATGTCAAGCCTCCCGTTTTTTATGGAGAAAAGTTTGACTATTGGAAAGACAGAATAGAAAGTTTCTTTCTGGGCTATGATGCAGATCTCTAGGATATTGTTACAAATGGTTATGAAATACCTGTATCTGTGATTGGTATTCCCATTCATAAAAACAAGATGAACGATGATGAAAAGTGTGAGTTTAAAAAACATCACAAAGCCATAACCATCCTTCTGAATTATATATCTTACAACGAATATGAAAAAATTACCAACAGAGATATAACGAAGGATATTTTTTATTCCTTGAAAATGACACATGGAGGTAATACTCAAGTTAAGGAAACAAAAGCTCTGGCATTGGTCCAGAAATATGAGGCTTTCAAGATGAAAGATGATGAAACCGTTGAGATCATGTTCTCAAGATTCCAAACCTTGGTTGTAGGACTTAAGGTTCTGGACAAAGGTTGTTCCACGACTGATCATGTCAAAAAGATAGTAAGAAGTCTTCTAAAGAAATGGAGACTAATGGTTATAGCTCTTAAACTATCCAAGGATCTGAACTCTATAAGACTGGAAGAGTTGGTTAGCTCGCTAAGAAGTCACGAAATAGAATTAGAGGAAGATGAGCCTCAGGAAAAGGACAAATCTTTCGCTCTAAGGTCTAGATCAGAATGAAAAAAACAAAAAAAAACTAAAGCATTCCAAGCGGAGGAGGAAGAAGTCGAAGACTCTGACAAAGAAGATTCTAATGATGAAGATGAAATGTCCCTTATCTCCATAAGAGTCGAACAACTGTAGAATAAAAGACAAAGCAGATTCAGAAGATCCAAGAATAAAGGTGATCGTCCAGATTCATCTTCAAGAAGAAAAGCAAGCAGAGAGATAATATGGTATTAATGGAATGAGCCAGGACATTTTAGAAATGTGTGTCCAAAGCTAAAGAACTAAAGCTCTAGAAAAGAAAGTTTCAAGAAGGATGCTTTCAAAGGAAAAAAAAGTCTCATGTTGACATGGGATGATTCTGACTCTAAAGTGTCTAAATCTAATTCTAAAGAAGAGCATGCCAACGTAACACTCATGGCATCTACAGGAGACACAACAAAAACTGAGTTTGACTCAGAAGAGGTATTTTCTGAACTTTCTCATGCTAATTTAGAATCATGTTTGTTTGAATCTCTAAATAGGTATCAGAAACTTCAACGTAAATTCAAAGACCTGAAAAAGGATCATGAATTTGAAGTTGAAGAATGCGTTAAGCTAGAAAAGAAGTTTCTAAACAAAAAGATGACAATTTTGTCTTGGAAAATGAAAATACTTTTCTGAACAAAAATGTTTAAAACTTGAAGAAACTCTTTCTAAAGCTTCTCCAACTTTTGAAACCATCTTATATAAATATGATAAGGCATTTCATAAATTCTTAAACAACAGCATAGATAGAAGTAGAATGGCTTCCATGATCTACGGTGTTAGTCACAATGGGAAGAGAGGAATTGATTATGATCCTTATGATGATGACTAGAATTCACTTAAAGAATAAAAACCGAAATATCCTTTTTCTTATCATTACACACCAGCACAAATACAAAGATTTAATAATGCACGAAAACCAAAAGTGATTAAAAACTCTAGGAAAACTAATCAAAAAGGACCTAAAAGATTATGGGTACCAAAAGATAAGATAGTTTATGTTGCAGATATCCTATGCAGCAGAGTTAAGACACCCGTCATAGTACCTGGACTCTGGATGCTTACGACACATTACGGGAAGAAGGCATATGTTCCAAAGCCTGGAACTTAAAGATGTTGGATTCGTTGGTTTCAGAGTAAACCAAAAAGGAAGAATCAAAGGATCTGGAACAATTGGTAACAAATCTCTTTCTTCTATATCTAATGTAATTTTTGTTAAGTGTCTTATGCATAAATTGTTATCCATAAGCCAATTAAGTGATAACGGTTATGACATTATCTTTAATCAACAAATATGCAAAGATGTAAGTCAGAAAGATGGCACAGTTCTCTTCACTGACAAGAGGAAAAACAACATTTACAAGATTAAGCTTTTTGATTTTAAAAACCAAGATGTTAAATGCTTAATGTCTGTTAACAAAGAGTAGTGGGTATGACATGGACATTTGGGTTATATTAGCATGAGGAGAATTTCTCAGCTATATAAACTTGAGTTAGTCAGAGGAATTCCTAAGTTGAAGTTTACTTCAGATGCTCTTTGTGAAGCATGTCAGAAAGGCAAGTTTTCAAAAACATCTTTTAAATCTAAGAATGTTGTTTCCACCTCTAGACCACTGGAGCTTCTACACATTGACTTGTTTGGTCATGTGAAAACACCGCCAGTTAATGGTAAGAAGTATGGACTTGTTATTATGGATGATTACAGTCGATGGACATGGGTGAAATTCCTAAGGCACAATAATGAGTCACATTTCGTGCTTACTAGTTTCTGTTCTAAAGTGTGAAATGAGTTTGATTCTAATATTATTATAGTCAGAAGTGATCATGGTGGTGAGTTTAAGAATCAGCTGTTTGAAGATTTATTTTAGTCTAATGGAATATCCCATGATTTCTCTTATCCTAGAACTCCATAGCAGGACGGAGTTGTAGAGAGGAAGAATAGGATGTTGCAAAATATGGCCAGAACTACGATCAGTGAAACAAATGTGGCTAAGCACTTTTGGGGAGAAGCTGTGAATACAACGTGTTACATTCAAAATATAATCTCTATTAGACATATTCTAGAGAAGACTCCTTATGAATTATGTAAGGGAAGAAAAACCAATATTTCTTATTTCCATCCTTTTGGATGTTCATGTTTTATTCTGAACACTAAAGAAAATATGAACAAGTTTGATTCTAAAGCATAAAAAGGTATTATGTTGGGATATTCTGAACGCTTTAAAGAATACAAAGTGTTTAATACAGAAACACACATTGTGGAAGAGTCAATTCATGTCCATTTTGACGATAAGCTTGACGTAGAAAATTCAAAGCTAATTGAAAATTTTGCAGATTTAGAAATAACACTTGCAGGCTTAGGAGATAAGTTAAAAGATTCTGAGGAGAAAGATTCAAAGAATGCTAATATAAATACTTCATAAGCAATTGAATGTCCTCCAACTCAGAAAAGGCAAAGAAATAGACAAATTGTCTCTGAAGACTTGATTCTAGGAGATAAAGTTGAACCTGTCAGAACAAGATCCACTTTTAAACAAACTGAGGAAATGCTTATGGGATTGGTGTCTCTGATAGAACCAACTTCTTGTGATGAAGCACTTCATGACAATGAGTGGATTCAAGCAATGCAAGAAAAGCTGAATCAATTCTCCAAAAATGACGTCTGGGATCTGGTATCCAAGCCAAAAGGAAATCATTTTATTGGAACCCAGTGGGTATTCAGAAACAAACTAAATGAGAAAGGAGAAGTCATCAGAAACAAAGCACGACTGGTTGCACAAGGCTACAGTCAACAAGAAGATATTGACTATAATGAAACTTTTGCTCCAGTCGCTAAGTTAGAATCAATCTGTCTTTTAATTTCTTTTCTTATTAATCATGGTATTATTTTATATCAAATGGATGTCAAAAGTGCGTTTCTGAATGGATATATTTCTGAAGAAGTATTTGTTCACCAACCTCCAGGTTTTTAAAATGTCAAGTTTCCAAAACATATTTTTAAACTTAAAAAATATTTATATGGTCTGAAACAAGCTTCCAGAGCTTGGTATGAAAGAGTAAGTTCTTTTCTTCTAGAAAATAACTTTACCAGAGGACAGGTAGACACTACTCTTTTTTCTGTAATAACTTTGGAAACAATCTGATGATATGCCAAATTTATGTATATGATATAATTTTTGCTTCTGAGATTGGTGTCTTTGATAGAACCAACTTCTTGTGATGAAGCACTTCAGGATAATGAGTGGATTCTGGAAATGCAAGAAGATATGAATCAATTCTCCAAAAATGACGTCTAAGATCTAGTACCCAAGCCGAAAGGAACTCATGTTATTGGAACCAAATGGGTATTCAGAAACAAACTAAATGAGAAAGTAGAGGTCATCAGAAACAAAGTGTTGCACCCTAAAATTTGCTCAACCTATTTCACTTGGTTTATGTTTCAATTGCATTGTCATTTGCATACTAAGTCATGTACATAGTCTAATCATTTGCATAACATAGCATAACAAGGCATCTAACAAGGGATCAAGTTCCATTTTCATCAGAAAGAGGCCCATCAAGGGGTTTTATTTAAGATCAAGACCATCCAAGTAATCAAGAAATGAGTTGAAGCTTTGAGAAGTTTGAAGGTCAACCAGTAGATTTCTCTTCCAATCTGGGGGATATGTTGAAGATCATCGATGAGTGTGTGAGCCATGGAAGGTGTACAAAGATCATGGAAGACCTAGAGGGTCATTTTGAAGATGAGACAAATCATTAATACAAGTACCAGAGCTACAGTTGAATGCAGTCAACTAGGGTTTCATCTGGGTCAACCCTAGGTCAAATGGTTGATTGGAGGGCATCAAGGCCTACTTGGAGTATGTGGAATTCATGAATTGGTATGTGGATTCATGTGTGGCATTGTGCCAAGGAGAAATCAAAAGGAATCAAGAAGAAGAGGAGTTACTAGATTAGGGTTTCAGTGTAAAAAAAAAACCCTAATTTAGGCCTAACTTCCAAGCAAGATAAGTCAAAATGCAAGTTTCAAATGAATTCTTGGTAAACATGAAACTTGTAGAGCTTCTCAATAGCTTTAATTTGAGTACTATAAGTCTTCAAGGAGATTAATAGAACTCAAGTTATGGTTCTTGCAAGTTATGGATCCTCAAAGGATACGGAAATTTATTTGTGAAAGTCACTTGACTTCCAAGCAACTTTTGTCCATCAAGGAGTTTTCAAATGGATTCTTGGTCAACATAAGAGTTGTAGATCTTGATCTTAGCTTTAATTTGAGTACTAGAAGTACTCAAGAGGATTTGTAGAATTCAAGTTATGGTCTTGGCAATCCAAGGGTATTTTGGGAAAGTTGAATTACAGGTCATTTTTTAGCATAGGTCAAAATCTCCATGTTCCACTTCTCAAATGAAAAATTGTTCAACAGGGAATGTGCTTAAAATGATGTTTTTAGGTCAAATAAGTCATCATGGTGGATTGATCGGCTTATTTCAAAAAGTCACTTAAAATGGCCTAAAAAAGGGTATAAGTCAAATAAAGTTTGGTGGAAAAAATCAAATTTTGGGTTAGAGGTCACAAACAAGCCATATGACATACCAATTTGATTGTAAAATACATTTTAAAGACAATGGCATTGCCACAATTTTGAATTGAGGGTTATTTCAAGGACTTGCTTTGTAAATGGGCTACTTGCATCATAAGGCACATATGCAAAACCACACTTCCAAGCAAATGCAAGGCTCTTCTCCATCCATACACCTCCAATATCTCATTTGGAGAGAATTTAAACTCATAACCAAGTGAATTGCAAGCCAAAACATGAGATGGTATGTGCATAGCATAAGAAGAGATTTTCATGACATGAGAAGTTGATTTTCTCATTGGATCAATCTAGAACTTTCTAGAGTCTTCAAATACATTCTATATATACTTGTGAAGAGGTTCAAAGCGAGAGTTGGTGATTCATTTGTGCAAAAACCATAGATTGACATTGGAGTTTGGAAGAGAAAAAGTGAGAGATCAAAGTTGGATTCAAGGCATTTTCAAGAGTTATCAAGAATTTAATCTTCTCCAACAAACTTCAACAAAGGTTTTCCGCACTTTTTGGCAAGAAAAAACGAGCTCCAACTACTCTGTTTTGACGCTCCGAAGCCGGTATGTGAAATTCACTTTTTCTATGATTTTAGGACGAATTAGATTAGATTATTCATGTGGTTAGGATCTGGAAAATGTATAGATGAAATTAGGATCAAGAAATTAAGGATTAGAGACTTTTTTGGATGAGTATGTTTTCTTGATGATGATATATCTCTTTGATCATGGAGTTTTGATGGAATCCAAGAGCATATTTGGAATCCTTGATTTTTTTTCCTTTCAAGTTTGACTAAAATTTCGTGCGAAACGGTTAAGAATCGATGGAGTTATGTTGCTCAGAAGTTACCAAAAAAATGTCACCGCCGGAACAGCTACAATACCGCGCGGGTACTGTTCTCACCCCCACTCGCGAGACCCACACAGACATTGCTTTGGAATTTTTTGTTCGCACCCCTGGCCCAATGTATATTAACTTAGTTTAATTCATTTTCGTTCTTTTTTTTCCTGTTTCAATAGCTGTTTGGATTAATTGCGTTAAAAATAGTACAAATGATCGAAAAATTATGAACTCTTTTTCTATAGATCTTGATTGTCTTAAGAAACTGTAGGAGTTGAGTTTTCATTTTTAGGATTTTATTTGAATTAGTTACGAATTTTCTTTTGTGCTAATATCCATTGTTATGCATAATTGATATTGTTGTTTGTTTAATTTTGTTCTCTTTGATGCTTTATGCTTTTGAGCTGATTCTTTCGATATGATTTTGAGTACATACTTAGGATTTCCCTGGAATTTTCTTAGAATTTTTAAAATTGATTAGATTCTGTTTTAGGTGTGTAGTTTAGAGCCTTCCCAAATAATGGTTTCCCATGACCAAATTTCATTTAGTAATTGTTCAGATGACCTAGAAATTGATTTGGGTCCTGATTCTGGAATTCTAGAATGTTAAAACATGCATGTTTACATAGGAATTTTATTATAATTTTACAATTTAGTTTGCTATTTTTTTTGGGTTTTGCAAATGATTGTTGCTTTCGGTGTTCTCTCTTGAGTGCTTTGCCTTGTTTGGAGCGTTTGGTGGACTTGGAGTTTGAAGACTTTGGATTCCTTTTTAGAGGAGCTTCTAGACATGATGAAGATTCTTTGGCTAGAAGAGTGGGGCTTGGAGTGGAGCTTTCTTTCTCTTTTAAGTTTGTTTTAGGAGTTGGTAGAATTAGGCTTTTAGGGAGAGCTTTTGTAGAATTAGTTCATTTTTTCCATCAAACATAGAATGCATTGTTTGTTTATATTCTATCCTATGATGCAAAGTCCTCTTAGGGAAGTTCCATCTCTCCTTAGGAGGGAAGTGGAGCATACCCTAGAGAGTAGAACTTTTGAGTATACACTTCCACTTCGATGTTGGTTCTTGTTGAATTCCTTTGGTTTTCAGCAAGTATGCCAACATTGCAACTTGATCTTGATGACAAATATCTTCTTGGAGTGTGCTTGCTAAATCTTGGAGATGAAGATTGAAGAAGCTTGAAGATGGAATCTAGCTCAAAGATAAGACCTTTGCTGTCATTTCAACTTTGCTGTTCAGAGCGTGTTGTTGCTGTTTGTTGTAGGAGTTTGTTGTTGC
The DNA here is from genome assembly GCA_963859935.3 of Lathyrus sativus. Lineage (NCBI taxonomy): Eukaryota > Viridiplantae > Streptophyta > Magnoliopsida > Fabales > Fabaceae > Lathyrus > Lathyrus sativus. Next base: position 472,953,209 of record OZ012741.1, on the reverse strand, counting down.
TGCTTGGGCTGCCTCCTCTGTATCTTTTGTTTTTCTCTGTATTGTCTGTTGGCTTGTGCTGCTTGCCCTTTAGGCTTGAAGTGAAGTTGTTTCACTTTGCCTATTGTTTTCCCAGGTTCGAGGTTGAGTATGATTCCTTTGCCTCGCTTGTTTTGCTGCATCTCATGCATTTTACTGTTTATTGTATTTTTGTTGTTTCTTTTCCGTTTATCCCCTAGGATCTCTAATTTCCTCTGTGCAGGAGGGAATTATGACAGAAATTAGGTGTTAATCCATGCATGATAACATTAGGGTGGTTTTGATTCCCTTTCAAACCCTAGGATTTTTTAGACTTCTTTCTCTTCTATCTCAGAACAATTCAAAACACAGTAATAAGGATCATCGATGTCGTACGCTACGAGCCTTAAGCTATTTGAGAAAGGTTGTTGGAGGGTCACTCTTCAGTAATCTGATTGCTTAGTATGTTACCCTTATGGTGACATACGACGTAGTCACCCTCAAATCATAGTCTCTAGTGCGCCAGAGATTGCAAACATCATAAAAGACAGTTCTTGCGTAAAAGACTGAAAACAAACATTAAAGTGTCATTTTTGTCCGCTTGGACTCTTAATCAGGAAAAACCCTTTCATAAGGAGATAAAAAAAACATTCAGACAAGCTTGTGTCTTTCGTAGCCCGAACTACGTTTGCTCTGATCTTTCATGTTGTATGAAAGTACGTAGGCATAGGAGGCGATATCCTAGCGAGCAACCTTCCCCTCCTTTCCCGTAGGTAGGCGAACTACGTTGACTCTGATTTCTCGTTCCAGACGGGAATACGTAGGCATAAAGTGCGATACTTTGCCGAGTCATTTTATTTTCTTTTAACCCCAGACCTGTAGAATAGATAGAATAACAATCCGTACTAGAAAACAAGCGTGGATCTCGTCGAGTACGACGGACGTGAGGGGTGCTAATACCTTCCCCTTGCGTAACCGACTCCCGAATCCAGGATTTGGTTGCGATGACCATTCCTTTCTCGTCTTTGCGTAAGGTTTACTTCGAGCGTTCCCTTTCCCTCCTTTGGGATAAATAACGCACGGTGGCGACTCTTCTGTTTAGCCGGCGCCGATTTTCGTAGTAGCGACACAAAGCACGACTTGTTGCACAAGGTTGCAGTCAATCCTAGCGCTTGTTATCCCGTCGTGGGTGTTGCATAGATTTACTTTTCTATCTTTACTTTCCGCATTTATTATCAGCTTTATACTGTTATTATTGTTGTGGGAAGGGGGTAATCTGTTGAGAGATAAGTCGGACCTGGGCTTGAGGTTACACATAGACTTAGAAGTAGAGAGTAGTGGTTAGCCTGCTTGCTTAGCTCGCACCAGCTAGCCATGAAATTTACGCTCGGACGAGATTCTCTTTGATGCTTCTTGCCTGGCCCTTAGGGCTCGACAAGTTGTCTGACCCGAGGATTGTCGACTCTGGGGACCTATCAATTGGGATTCAACTAAGTGAGGCCGCTTCAAGGGATAATGATGCCACACCTTCTGGGTATCGTATCATCGCTCTTGAAAGTCTGTGACGTTGATCCCGCATAGGATGTCTTACCTCGTCTGCGAGTTAAGTACATACCTGTGAGGGGCAGGTGGGTCTGTTTGCAGGAAACCTTTGACCTCAGAACACCCGGTTTATCTCTGTCAGTGAGATGTGGCTACAAGGTTCATTTGAGTAGTTTGGTTTGAGATAAAGATTGGATGGTTCTCAGGCTTCAGTATAGAGCAGCCTAGTCTATCAGCATTGCACTTGGTCCCTTGTTTGCATATGCATGTGCATTTTCATGATTGCATTTCATTAACATGTATTAATGTTCCAGGTGATCGTTCCCCTCTGATTCTAGTGTATCTTCTAGCCAGACATGGAGTCCCTGAAGAAGACAGTTGCTTACCGGTTGCATTCACCAGATATCAGTTCATTGTTGGGTTTAGTTGCTCTGGCAGATGAGAGTGTGAGGGCTGAGTTCAGAGTATCTTATGGGAGATTGCTTAGCTTGTTGTACAGACCTTTGGCATTTGAGACGACTGGGGTGTATACTTTGTTGCAGTTTTATGAGCCGCAGCTGAGATGTTTCTTATTTCCCGATTATATTCTAGCACCCACTTTGGAGGAGTATTCTGCGATGTTGGGAGTTCCCGTGCTAGACCAGATGCCCTTTGTTCATGTTGATGTTGAGCCTGAGTTAGCTACACTCACTGAGATTGTCAGTTTGGCCGCTTCTGAGTTTCCGGGGGGCTTGGTCAAGCTGAACGGAGCTTATGGTTTTCACCTATCTGTCCTAGTTGAGAAGGCTACACAGTGCGCAAAGAGTGGATGTTGGATTGCTTTCAGTGTTATTCTAGTTGTCTGCATCTACAGGACTGTCTTGTTTCCTAATGTGCCAGATTTTGTCGACTCAGACGCCTTCCTGATTCTTGCCTCGAAGAATCTAGTTCCTACTCTCTTGGGCGATGTTTATCATTCCATTCATTACAAGAATGAGAAACGTCGTGGCAAGAACGTTTCCTGCTATCTTCCTCTCCTGTACAGGTGGTTCCAGGGGCACCTTCCGAAGAAGGGACCTTTTGTGGATGTTGTTGATACTTTGGATTGGTCTTCCCGGTTGATGGGGTTGTCTGCTGAGAATATCGTTTGGTTTGATCGGAGTATGCTTGGTATTGACATTATATATAGTTGCAGTGGCTTTCCGAATGTTCCCCTAATTGGACGGAAAGGTTGTATCAACTATAACCCTTCACTGCTAGTACGACAGTTCGGTTATGCTTTGAGGGACGCTCCTATTGAGAAAGAGATACATGAATGTCTGTATCTCACAGGGTCATTCGACACAGCTGTTTTGATCAGATTGAGACATGCATGGGCTAACATCCATAGGAAAGGGAAGGCTTGGCTCGGTAAGAGCAATAGCAGGGCTTATGATCCTTATTTGGTTTGGATCCGCAAGAGAGTTGGTACTTCTTTGATGCCTTATCCTGCTGTGGAACCCCTGTATCTTCCATTAATTGAGGTACCTCCTTCGGAAGAGAGCGAGAAGTATAACAAATTGTTGGCTGAAAACGAGGAATTGAAGAAAGCCAATGAGGAGTTAGAGAAGGAAATCTTCCAGTTGCGTCGTGAGAAGAAGGAAGCCACCTTCACTGTGAAGGAACAGACTGAATTGATCAACAGGTTGGGATCGGAGTTGACAGAAGCAACCAACAAGAAAGAAAAAGTGGGAATAGCCTTAAACGGTGTTAGCAAGGTTCTTACTTCCAAGAAGGAACTCCTAAGCAAAGCTTATGCTCGTATCAGCAAGTGGGAAGCTTTATGGAATACCATGCTTGCCAAGCGGAAAGAGCGCGAAGACGAACTAAAGCTGTAGATTGCCACGCTAGAGGCACAGGTTAGAGCCCAAGACGTAAAGATTACTGAAGCAACGTCACTTAGGAGCGCTGCTGGGCTCAGAGTAAGTGACATTGACGAGAAGCCGAGAGGTTATGATGAGGAGGCCGGTTCCAAGAGGTACAGATTTGACGAGAGTTCTGGCAAAGGAGCCTACCAGGATGATGCCAAAAAGCTGAGATCCACTACCGAGCGGCATGCTTTACTGATACAGGAGCTGATCTCCCGACTAGGGCACTCGGAGACAATGGGGATTTTGGGGGACGTCAGAGCCCACCATTTGGCATGATTTATCTTTGCCTTGCCTTTGTTATTTGTACTTGTATTTGGACCATCGCCAGGCTTGTTGGCCGAGGTCTCTTCAGTTGTATTCAGTTGTATTCTTGTACTCAGTCTCTTGGCATTTGTTATATATGAGGATTTTCTGATTCCTTGCTTGCTTGATGGGGACTCCATTGTCGTAATGGCCTTCTCTCCGAAACTAGAGTCGGGGGGAATATAACCTGTAGCATATTTACACATTCGCATCTGCATTCATATTGCATAACCGGTATTCTCGAATCTATATCTTATTCCTTGCATCCGCAGGTTTCCAGGATTGACGAACAAAGAGTTCATCGATACTCTACTCGTACCAACTGCAAGAGAATCATGGATCAAGTCCAGGTGGAGATGCAGGAAATTCGCGAGAAGTTGAACCTGTTCATGCAGGCCATGGAGAGTATTGCTAAAGGCCAAGAGAATCTCCAGACATTGGTGCAGCCGCTACTGACGCGGGCTAATGGGAACGGCAACAATGACCAAAACTCTGTGCATGTCGAGACTCTTCATGAGGATGGGCCCCTTACACCTGTGGTTCCTCCCGTAGTGACCCCACCTGTCGTGGTTGTGAACAATGACGCTGGCGCTGGCAATGGTAACACAGGGAACGAAAATGAGACTGTTGTTAACAATGTTGGATTCGGAGACGCCAATCTGGGCGGCGGTAACTACAATGGCGACAATGGTTTTGGTAACAATGGATTTGGCTATAACAACCAGGGGTTTGAGTACGGCAATCAGGGCGGAAAGTTCGGCTTCAACACTCAGGGCTTCGTCTATGACGGTTTCGGTAACGCTAACCAGGGTTATGGTGGAAATAGTGCTGGATGGATTCCTGTCAACACTGGTTTCGGGCAGGGTTATGGAAATGGGGGACGAGGTCCCATGACTAATCAGCAAGGGTTTGGTCGCAACACTGGTTATAACGGGTACGGAAATGAAAATGTGAACTGGGGCGAAGACTGTCAAGAGGACCCCTTTTCTGGGAGAGCCATGGGATTTGAGGGACCCGTTGACAATACTCAGAGAATCAAAATGCTTGAAGAACAGGTGAAGGGTATGGCTAATCAGAATTCTACCGGACTAGACATGACTACTATGGGCTTGGTGCCTGGGCTGAAGGTACCGCTGAAATTCAAAGCGCCCACATTCGACAAGTATAAGGGGGACACTTGCCCGAAAGTGCATGTCCGCTCTTATTACAGAAGGATGTCCGCGTATTCAGACGACTAGAGGATGCTTATGCATTTCTTTCAAGACAGCCTATCAGGACCGTCACTCGAGTGGTACATGAGGTTGGAGCCCGCTCAAATCAAAACCTGGAAGCAATTGGCGGATGCTTTCGTCTTGCATTATAAATATAATAGTGATCTGGCACCGAACCAAGTTCAATTGCAAGGCCTGTCGCAGAAGAAAGAGGAAAGCTTTAAAGAGTATGCACAGAGATGGCGCGATATGGCAGCAAAAGTACATCCTCCGTTGGCGGAAAGAGAAATGAATAGCATGTTCATTGGAACGTTCACGGGGATATATTACGAAAAGTTGTTCAACGTTTCATTGAGCATTTTTTCAGATTTGATTCTCATGGGTGAGATGGTCGAAGACAGTATTAAGGTTGGAAGATTCCAAGCAGGTGAGTCTACCCCCGCAGGAGGTACAAGAAAAGCATTCGGTGGTAGGCGTCAAGGTGATTCTAGTGTTGTGTTTGGCGGCAGAGGCCGGGGTAGAGGACGAAGTCAGTATGCTCAGCATCAACAGGTCGCTAGTGTTACCATCCCTTTTCCACAACAACAACAACAGCAGCCGCAGCAGCAGCAACAACAAAGGCAACACCCCGCCCAACGCAGAATCCTAGAGGGCAAGCCCAGGCGAGTATTTGAAACGCCTCCGTCCACGTACGCCGAGCTGCTTCAAACATTGCTAGGATTAAAGTTGGTCGAGAAAAGCACCATGGCGCCGTTAACGGGCAATCCTCCGTTTGGCTATGATGCTAGTAAACACTGCGAGTTTCACTCTGAGGCGCCTGGACATGATATTGAAGGCTGTCATGCGTTTAAACATAAAGTCCAAGACTTGTTGGACAGCAAAGCTATTAACTTTGGACAGGCGGGTCCAAATATAGTACAACAGCTTATGCCCAATCATGGGGCAAACGCCATCCTGACCGAGGAGAGTTTGAATCTAGTGACGGATGTCAATGAGCTGAAGACACCGTTGGGTGAGATCAAAAGCAGGTTGTTAAAAGGGGGTGTATTCCCGGGGTGTGACGAATTTTGTTTGGATTGTTGGATACAGCCAGAAGGTTTTGATGAGTTGAAACAGGGTATTCAGGCTATGATGGATAAAGGAACATTGCAGTTTGATAGAACCGCTGTTGAAAAGCCGGTAGAGGCGTTGTGTGGAGCAGAACGACGTTGCGACGGTAACGATTCCAAGGAAGACAATAACAATAACAGCGCCTGCCAGGCGGCCGACAATCACTATTACTAAAGCAGGACCGATTCCTTTCGAGAATACCAAAGCAGTGTCGTGGACTTATGGGTTGGAGGTTTACTGCGACGGTGAGAAAATTGAAGTAAGTAAATAACCAGCTGGGGTTGTAGATAATGTGGTCGGAACAGGAGGTATGACCAGAAGTGGGAGAATCTTCACATCGCCTGAGGTAGAGGCAGAAAAATTGGCAAAGGGGAAAGCCAAGGTAGATGAGAGTGGCCCCTCACAGACAAAGGAAAAGGAAACATCGCTTAAGGATGTGGAAGAGTTTATGAGACTCATCCGTAAAAGTGATTACAAAATTGTAGAGCACCTTTAGCAAACGCCATTAAAGATCTCGATCTTGTCACTGCTATTATGTTCCGAGGCTCATCGGAACGCTTTGCTGAAGATCCTAGACTCGTCATTCGTTCCTCAAGATGTTTCGGTTAACCAGTTAGAAGGAGTGATGACGCATGTTAATGCAGGGCACAGTTTGGGCTTTACAGATTTTGATCTGACTCTAAGAGGGAGAGAGCATAATATGGCACTGCACGTCTCAGTTGAATGCAGGGGCATGGTCATGTCCCATGTTTTAGTGGATACGGGGTCTTCCTTGAATGTGCTTCCGAAGAAAGCAATGATGAAGTTGGATGTCAGAGGGATTCTCTGCACGCCCAGCGACCTAGTGGTAAGAGCGTTCGATGGAACGAGGAGGTCAGTGTTCGGATCGATAACATTACCATTGCAGGTGGGGCCTGAAGTATTTGAAACTGAATTCTATATAATGGACATCCAGCCAGCGTATAGTGGCCTTCTTTGACGACCATGGATTCACGCTGCTGGGGCAGTCACATCCACGTTGCACCAAAAGTTGAAATATATGGTGGGGGATAGTGTCGTCACTGTTTGTGGAGAAGAAGATATTCTGGTTAGCCATCTGTCTTCATTCAGATACGTGGAAGTCGACGGAGAGATTCATGAGACACCCTGTCAGACATTTGAAGGGCTAAAGATTAAAGACAAAGCTCCAGTACCCAAGTGTTGCACCCTAAAATTTGACCAACCGGTTCCCGCTCCTGATTTACGTTTCGGCTCATTTTTGCATTCGCATTCGCGTACCGCGTGCATTACATTTTTAATCATACAGATAATGTCAGAATTACAGCCTGGTTTTCACCTATAGGACGTCTCAGACCGGTTCGGGTAATCGGAGGTTATTTTGGGAAGTCACGCGCTTCCTGGGTGTTTTCGGCTTACGCAGTGATTTTTGAGATTCTTGGTGTCCGGGTTTACTGTTTACTTCGATTTGGTCTCGCGTTTTTTATGTTGGTTATTTGCCTTTATTTGTTTTTTTTTAGAATTTAATAGTCTTTAGTAGATTTTAAATAGGTTTTATAGATTTTCTAGAATTTAAATAGATTTTTTTAATATTTTTAATAGTTTTAAATCTTTTTTAGAGTTTATAAATTGTTTTAAGTAGATTTTAGAATAAACTTCCTTTTTTTTAGATATTAAGTTTTTAGATAGTAGTTTAATAGCATATTTCTTTTATTAGGATTTGTTAAATAGAAATTAATATAGTTTTTTTTCTATAGGATAGTATAGATTTTATTAGAGATTAAATGGAAATTTAATAGAATTAATAATAGAAATTATTAGAGTTTTTTATTTTTATTGGTTTAGAGATTAGTGGAATTGTTAGAGAATTATTAGAGTTTTTTTTCTATTGTCATTAGTCTAGTGATTAGTATAGATTTAATAGTTAATTCTTCTTTTTAGGTTTAATTAGACTTTAATCATTTGTTTAGATATTAATTAGGGTCTGATTAGATTAGATTAGTCTTAATTTTCGGATTAGTTAGTTGAGTATTAACTAGTTAATTAGGTTAAGTCTTTAATTAGTTTTCTTTAATTGGGTTTAATCAGTCAATTAGCCATTAATCCAGTCCTTTATCATTTTCGTTGGGCCCAGAAAGTGTTGGAGGCCCACTTCAGCAAGAGTCCGTTTTGTCCAAAAATCATGTGTCACTATAAAGTTCTAGCCACGTGTGTTAATCAGGGGTAGCCACTTCATTTTTCCACTTCCCCCACACCTTGCCACGCGTCTTCTCCTCCCAGCTCTCAGAGTCACACGCGTTTCCCACTTTCTCCTCTCTCATCCCTCTCTCACTGCCACACAACCCCACACGTGGCATCACCTCAACCCACACCAAGCCACGCGTCCCGCATGCACTCCTCACCGTCCTACCCGCCGCCGGCCATGCAAACGCCGTGTCGGCTACTCTAACCAACCTCTTCCGGCAACCCTAACAGACTCCTAACCTCTTCCGGCCACCGTCAAACTCGCCGGAAACTGGAAAAATTCCCAGAACTCATCCTTTCCTTCTAATCTTCATCTTCCTCCTCTCATCTGATCTTCATCAAGATTCATACGAATCTTCGCCAACAACGTCCAGCAACATCATCATCATCATTGTTCTTCAGAGCTCGTGTGGTTTTCCCAGAAAATCACCGGTGATTCCTCAACAGCACAAGAACAATCTCCAGAAACCTCCTCCAAGATCTTCATCTTTGTTTATCATTCCTCAAGAACATCATCCGTCAAATTTCCAGAAATATCAACCGGATCTTCAACGATCTTCCTCGTCTGTGCATCAATTTCCACCGTGTTCTTCGTTTCTTTCCCAGAAAATTCCCAGAATCCTCAAGAGCATCGTCTTCTTCAATCTTCTTTCCAGAACTTCATCAAGAACCATATTCGTTCGTGGTTAAGATCTCCAGATTCATTAGCGGCTTCAAGATCTACGCTTGTTCTTGCTTCATCTCCAGGTGCGCCTTCTTTGAACTTGTTGTTTGTTTTTCTGCTTGATTGAATGGCTTCAGATGGTGTTGTTTCACTGAGATTTAGAGTTGTTAGGGTTTAGAAGGTATGTTTGATGCGTGGATTAAGTGTGGTGCAGAGATTGTTTGTTTTTTGAGGATTTGTTTGAGAAGGTTTGAGAGGAGAATGAGAGGGTTTCAGAGAGAGTGTTTGAGAGGCAAGCGGCGCATTAGGGTGTGGCTTGTGAACAGTGACAGAGGAATTAGAGATGATGAGGGTTTTGTCTGCTAGGGTTAGGGTTTTGGGGGATTGGGCTAGGCCCAAGGGTCATTACTGAAACACCATTTCTTTTTTTTCTCGTACCCCCTTGTTTGTGTGGAAAATGCTGGAAAAAAATATAATGTTAACTGGGCCTTATGGTTCTGCTATGCGCACCCCCCCTCATTGAGCCCAATGCCGGATAGCAACTAGGGCGTTTTGCTATCGCCACCCCCTTGTTTTATTTTCTTTTTTAAATTTCTTTGTTTTATGCATGTTAGAAAATAATTCATGAAAAATAGTAGGATTATCCAATTAATTCCCTTCTTTTTTCTATAGGTTCACAATTCAATTTAGAATTTTATCAAATAAAAACATTAATTTGATCATGCATTTTCATTTTTATTGCATTTTTTGCATTTTAATTGGTTTTGAATATTGATTTGTGATGTGTCTGCCTTGCTGATTTTATTTTTCTCACTTGGTATTGAATCTTGCTTTTCTTTTTTAGTATGTTATACTAGACTAATGCATGCTCCCCATAGATTTTTCATAGAATTTTTGGATGTTGTTTGCTTCTATTTTAGGGTAGATGATTAGGGACTTCTACTATTGATGATTAACCTTGACCCTTTGCATGTTAGGGATTGTTTAGTAGCCTTAGAAGTTGACTTAGGCTTTGAGATTTGATCTTGGGATCATAGAGGCATGTAGGTTTCCCCTAGATTTTTGGTGGATTTTTAGAAGTTGCTTTGCTATTCTTGCTTGAGCTTGTGATTAGGAGAAGTTCTGAGGGCTTCTGACTTTGAAGTTCAACTGTGGTTGAACTTTAGAGATAGTTTCTTTTGGTTTGAGGGCCTGTGGTTTCTTCTTGAAGATGGAGGCTGGATGAAGACTTGATGGAGCTTGCAAGGATGCATGGATTGAAGGCCTAGTCTAGGAGCTTGCTCTCTTTCTGTGAGGTTTGAGATCCTGATGTTTGAGGGAAATTCATGGTACTTTCCTGAGGAAGGCACTATGGATGTCTTTCATTCTTTCTTCTCACCTCTTTCTTAAGTATCCAATGATGTTGGAGCCTTCATGTGAGTTTAGTTTCTCCTGAGGAGGAATGTAATCCGTTCACAGTTGTTGAGCCACATAGGATATGATTCCTAAGTGGAAGCCCCCTAGTATTTTCCAGAGGAAGGCACTATGGGTCTGTTCACTTAGTTCCTGTAGTTCATCTAGGCTTTCTTAAGTATCTAATGATGTTGGAGCCTTCATGTGAGTTTAGTTTCTCCTGAGGAGGAATATAAACCGTTCACAGTTGTTGAGCCACATGGGATATGATTCCTAAGTGGAAGCCCCTTAGTATTTTCGAGAGGAAGGCACTATGGGTCTGTTCACTTAGTTCCCTTAGTTCATGTAGGATTTCTTAAATATCCAATGATGTTGGAGCCTTCATGTGAGTTTAGTTTCTCCTGAGGAGGAATGTAAACCGTTCACAGCTGTCGAGCCACATGGGATATGATTCCTAAGTAGAAGCCTCCTAGTACTTTCCTGAGGAAGGCACTATGGGTCTGTCTACTTAGCTCCCTTTCTTTGGTAAGCTTGTCTTGAAGCTTGAAGAATGGGATTGATTTCTCCCTTTAGGGTTTTGCTTAGGGTTTTGCTTAGGGTAGATTAGGGTTTTTGTTTTAGGGTTGTTTAGGGTCCTGCTCAGGGTTAGTTTCTTGCTTTTGGATAGGAGTTTGCCAGGCTGGTTAGCCTTCTCTTTGTGCTGATTGACTTGTGTGGTGTTGTGCTGCATTAGACTTAGGGGGTTCATATAGATATTTCTGAGATAGGTGCATCTTAGAAATAAGCATGCTTGTGTGCATGAGAAGTTGAGGTGGTCCTCCTTCTGCTTGATTGTTATTGAGTGGCTTTGTTTGCTGGTATTTGATAGAGCTGAGCTCCCTTGCCTCTGTGGTGTGTGGCCTTTGTGCCTTGCTTGGTTGGTTGTTGCATTCATGCATATTTCCAGTATTTCTTTACTTTGCAGTGATTCCTGTTTGCTGTCTAGTTCTGTTGCCATGATCCCTTAGGAGCTCTAACTTCTCTGCTGTGGAGGAGTTATGATAGACATTAGGTTGGTTAACCAGGCATGATAACATTAGGTAGATTCCCCTTTTCAACCATAGTTTTAGGGTGTCTCTTTCATTTCTCAAAACAACAGAAAAACACTTAATAAGGGATAAAACAAAAGTGAATTCATTTCTTCCGTCAAAAGATTTGAACAAACATCAAAACCTTTTGTCCTCCTGGACTGTGAAAACCCTTGGTTAAGGTGCATTTTCCCATAAAAAAACACTTGAACAACTTGTGTCGTGCATAGTCGAACTACGTTTGCTCTGATCTTCCATGCTGTGTGGAAGTACGTAGGCACAGGACGCGACGTCCTGGCGAGCAACCTTCCCCCCGTCTAGACGTAGGTAGTCGAACTACGTTGACTCTGACTTTCCCATTGCACGAGGGAGTACGTAGGCCCAGAACAGCGTATGTTCTGTCGAGTCCTGTCCTTTTCTTTTCTTTTCAGACTGACCACTCGCGTAGATAGATAAACACACCCTTTTTCTTATAAACACCAAGCGTGGATCCCGTCGAGTACGACGGACGTGAGGGGTGCTAATACCTTCCCCTTGCATAACCGACTCCCGAACCCAGATAATGGTTGCGATGACCTTGTCTTACCTTTTTTGCGAGGTTTACTTCGAGCGTTTCCTTTCCCTCCGTTGGGATAAATAACGCACGGTGGCGACTCTTCTGTTCAGCCAGCGCCGATTTTCGTAGTAGCGACAGCTGGCGACTCTGCTGGGGAGAATTTAGCATCTAGGGACTTTTCCCATCCATTATGCTGGGACCGTTTCCCATCCCTACGCGAGTCAGTCCTAGCGCTTGGGTGTTTATCTGTTGGGCGTTGTACATATGTGTTTTACCTTTCTGCACTTTACTTTTCCGTACCTTTACCTTTCCGCATTTACTTTCAGCACTATATTATTGTGATTATTGCTGTGGGAGAGGGAGGTTATTATGAGTGAGAAGCCGGACCTGGGCTTGAGTATGCACCTAGACATAGTTGTGGAGAGTAGTAGACGAACCTGTTTGCTGAGCAGACACAGTTCCCTACGAAATCTGTGCTCAGACGAGGTTCTCTCTGAGGTGCTCCTTCCCGATCCTGAGGATCTGAGGGGAGTCCAGACGTGAGGATTGTCGACTCTGGGGACCGATCAATTGGAAGTCGGCTAAGTGAGGCCTCTTCATGACTTGATGATGCCACTCCTTCTGGGAATCGTATCGTCACTCATGAAAGTCTGTGACGCTGATGACCGCATAGGATGCCGTACCTTTGTCCGTGGATTAGGTCCATACCTGTGAGAGGGATTGGGTTATTGCAGGAAAACTGGCCTTCAGAAACCGTGATTCAGTATTTATCAGATGGTTTTCTTGGCTCGTTAACAGGTGTGTTGTTTGGATCAGATGGATTTCTTGTCTGAGGTTGATACTATTATCAGATGGTTTTCTCGTCAGAGACAGAGGTTCAGATGGATTTCTTACCAGGGTATTGGTATTTTGGGTGTCGGATGATAGTCAGTGTCATGAGGTTCTGGTGACTGTGGTGGTTTTCTGTTCTTGACATCACAGAGATGTTCCTCTTCAGGCTACAGCATGGCCTCGGTGTTCATTGATTGCATCATTTATCATATTGCATTATTGCATTACCATTTGCATCCAACTAACGTGTGTGTATTGCAGGTACATATTTTCCCTCCCAGTTCCGGTGATTGTTTCCTAGCAGACATGGAAGCCATGAAGAGAGTGTTACCCTACAGATTCCCGTCTCCAGATATCAGTCTGTTGTCAGAGTTAATTACCATTTCTGGGAAGAAGGTGATGGGAGATTTCAGGAAGACATATGGGAGGATCCTGACTTATGTTTATCAGCCCTCGGCTTATGAGATCAGCGGTGTTTACACCCTATTGCAGTTTTATGATGTTGAGCTCAGGTGTTTCATATTTCCTGATTTTGTCTTGGCTCCTACCCTGAAGGAGTATTCTGCACTCTTGGATATACCGATTCGCGAGCAGATGCCTTTCTATCACACGGACGCTAAGCCTAATCTGGCTGAGTTGTCTGCTATTCTGTACTTAGAAGAGTTTGAGCTGACAGGGAAGATGATTAAGAGAGGAGATGTGTGGGGATTTCCATTGGTTGTTTTGGTAGAGAAAGCTCGGGAGTATGCTAAGAAGGGTGGCTGGGTTGTTTTTGATGCCATCCTTGCTGTGTGTGTTTATGGCATTGTTTTGTTCCCAAACCAACCTGATTTTGTTGATGCGGATGCTTTCTATATTCTGGCTGCAAAGAACCCAGTTCCTACCTTGTTGGGAGATATTCACCATTCTACTCACTACAAAAATGAAAAACGGCGAGGAAAGAATGTCTCTTGCTGCGTACCTCTACTGTGCAGGTGGTTTACTAGTCATATGCCGAAGTCAGGGCCTTTCGTCACTTCTATTGGTTCTTTAGGATGGCCTGAGCGCTTGATGGGGTTGACTTCTGAGAATGTGGTGTGGGTTAATGAGGAGGTGTTAGGAGTTGAGGTCATATACAGATGCGAAGGATTCCCTAATGTTCCTTTGATAGGAAGGAGAGGGTGTGTCAATTACAACCCTTCCTTATTAATCAGGCAGTTTGGATATGCACCTCAGGAAGCGCCGAAGCCCGAGGAGATACAGGAATCTCTGTATCTTACTGGGGCAATAGAGGAAGAGATGTTGATCAAGCTTGAGAAAGCATGGAAGAACCTGCATAAGAGAGGAAAGTCTTCATTTAGCAAAGGGGGTACTCGAGTTCTTGGTCTGTATGTGGAATGGATTCGTGAACGAGCTAAGAAATTCCTTATGCCTTATCCTGCAGTTCAGCCATTGTATCCTTCTCCGGTGGAGGAGCCCACCACCATAGACATACAGGTATACAAGCAGTTGATGGCAGAGAAAGAAGAGTTAGCAAAGGCTAAAGAAGCTTTAGAGAAAGAGAACGCCCAGCTTCGTCATGAAAAGATTGAAACAGGATATTCTTCCAAGAAACAGGCTGAAACTTTGAAACATCTGAAGACTGCTTTATTGGAGTTGACTGAAACCAAGAAGCGTCTGGAGTTAGATGTAGACTCAGTTAGCAGCGTATTGGCTACTAAGAAACAAGAGCTGGGAGGGGCCTACACGAAGTTAGCTAAGTTCAGAGAGCATTGGGACCTTACTATGGCCAAACGCAAAGAACGGGAAGAAGAGCTAAAGATACAGGTTGCTCAGTTGGGAGAACAGGTTAAAGTGAGGACTGAGGAGCTTGAAGAAGAAGCATTCCGTCGATACGAGGCCGAACGCAAACTGATCGATGCCATGAAGAATCTGGAAGATTGTCAGCGCAGAGCAGACACCAAGAGGCCCAAACCTGAGGATGGTGCCCAGGATAAGGCTTGGGAAGATTTTGTCAGAGATATCCAAGGAACGGTCAAGAAAAGGGATCAGTTGATAGAAGGCTTGATTTATCGACCGGATCACCCAGAGACAAAGAAGTTGTTCGAGGATTTCCGTGATCGTACCCGCACTTGACTTCTTTCTTGTATTCTATGTGTTGAGATCACCGCCAGACATGTTGGTTGGGATCCTCCTTTATCATATCAGTTGTATGGAACATAGTTGTGTAACGCCTTGACGAGACTGTTATTCCAATAAATATATGAGGGTTTTTCTAAATATTGTCTTTATGGTTTCTCTTGTCTTGCTACCTTGACACTGGAATTAGAGGGGAAATATCCCCAACGCACACATGCACGTTAGCATTTTTGCATTGTTGTTTGCATAAATCACATTGCATTACAGGTTTGTGATCCATGTTCCTTATCATTCTTCATCCATATCTCCAGGTATTTTCAGGATTGCAAAAAAGTGGGTCCACCGTTACTCTACCAGAACTAATCACAAGAAGATCATGGACAACGTGTAGAGTGAAATGCAAGAAATGCGTGACAGGATGGCCATGCTCATGCAAACCATGGAGACCATCGCCAAAGGACAAGAACAGCTGCAGACTCTGGTTCAACCGTTGGTTGCACGGGCTGAAAACAACGGGACACCGCATGGTGAAAATATTGCTGCTTCTCCCTGAATTGAGAATCGTCAAAGTGCTGATGCTATCCCCGTAACCGGTTTGAATGCTGGAGAAACTGGTCCTGCAGGCGGAGGTGGGAACACCGGTAATATGAATGCCAATGCAGATACTGCTGGAGTATTTGTGGGTAATGTCAACCAGGGTTTCAATGGGGGCGCTGAGAATGTCGGAATGAATGGTAATAATGGTAACCAGGGCTTCAATGGTGTGAACATGGGGTATGGCAACATTGATGGCACCAAGGCTGGGTTTGGTGACTATGGTTATGGTAATCTTGGATATGGAACTGGTGCGTACAACGCTCAAGAGATGGGCAATCTGAGGTACGACCCCAGGTACTTCCAAACGGGTCCGGACCGTGATGCAGAATATGTTGGATACGATACAGTACCTCGCTGGGAGGATCGTCAGGAGGATGTGTTCTCTGGTCAGAATGAGGGTTATGGAAGAGCTAGGGATGACAACCATCGGATGAGATTGCTAGAAGAGAAAGTGAACGGATTAGCCATCCAGAATGCTCTTGGGCTGGATATGTCAAATATGGGGCTGGTCCCAAGGCTGAGGGTCCCGCTGAAATTCAAAGCGCCGTCATTTGATAAGTACAAAGGGGATACATGCCCTAGGGTGCATGTGCGCGCATTTTACAGGCGTATGTCCGCGTATTCTGAGGATGAAAAGATGCTGATGCACTTCTTCCAGGATAGCCTATCAGGGCCATCGCTGGAGTGGTACATGAGCTTGGAGCCTACTCAGATCAGGAGTTGGAAAGAGTTGGCAGAGGCTTTTGTTCGACATTATCAATATAATAGTGATCTCGCCCCTAACCGAGTCCAGCTGCAGAGCATGTCTCAAAAGTCTAGCGAGAGCTTTAAGGAATACGCCCAGAGATGGCGAGACCTGGCTGCTAGGTTACACCCTCCGATGGTGGAGCGCGAAATGATGGATATGTTCATAGGAACTTTCTCTGGAATGTACTATGACCGGTTGCTCAATTTTTCGATGAGTACCTTCTCTGAGTTGATCTTGATGGGGGAGCGCATTGAAAACGGGGTGAAGATGGGTAAAATTCAAGCGGGTGAGTCCAGTTCCGCAGGAGGTAATAAGAAGACATTTGGCGGCAAAAGGCAGGGTGATACCAATGCTGTATATAATGCTCGTCGGAGAAATAGAGGTCAGAACTGGCATCAACAGTCGCAGGTTGCAAGTGTAACCATTCCAGGGCCTTCTCAGCAGCAGAGACAACAACCACAGCAGCAGGCTCAGCAGCAGCCAAATAATAATCAGCGCAGATTTCAGAACCCGCGACCGAGGAGAGTATTCGAGGTACCGCCGGTATCATATGCAGAACTTCTTCAAGCTTTGTTGAAATTGCAGCTAGTCGAGAAGAGGACCTTAGCACCACCAACCGGCCAGCCACCAGTCGGGTATGATATTAATGAGCATTGTGACTTCCATTCGGGTGCACCAGGGCACAATATTGAAAATTACCTAGCTTTCAAGCATAAAGTACAGGATTTGCTTGATAGTACGGCTATTAACTTCGGGAAGGACGGTCCCAATATCACGCAACAGCCAATGCCCAAGCATGGTGGGGCTGGGGCCAATGCAATCCTGACAAATGATGAGTTGGACTTGGTTTCGGAAGTGAGCAAGCTGAAAACCCCTTTGATTTACGTAAAGCAACGCTTATTGAAAGGAGGTGTCTATCCCGGATGCAGTGAAGAGTGTGCTGACTGTTTGGTTCAACCTGGGGGCTGTGAGAAGTTGAAAAGGGGAGTTCAAGGTTTGATTGATGAAGGAATCCTGC
Source organism: Lathyrus sativus (assembly GCA_963859935.3). Lineage (NCBI taxonomy): Eukaryota > Viridiplantae > Streptophyta > Magnoliopsida > Fabales > Fabaceae > Lathyrus > Lathyrus sativus. Next base: position 472,935,925 of record OZ012741.1, on the reverse strand, counting down.
AGTTTGACAGGTCTGTGGGGCGAGAGAAGTTTGTTGAGACAGAATCTGGAAAAGAGCGCAGTGAGGTTGCTATGATCACCATTCCATTCAAATCAGTGACGATTTCGGCATCATCGAAAAGGCCGACCATTACTATTACCAAGGCTAAACCAATCCCTTATGAGAGCACAAAGGCAGTCCCGTGGAGCTACGGTGCTGAAGTGTATTGCAATGGGGAAAAGATTGACTTGAACGATCCGTCAGCGGGATCCGTAGATAACATAGTGGGAGCGGGTGGCATAACCCGGAGCGGGAGAATTTTCACTTCACCTGAGTTAGAAGCAGAGAGGCTCGCCAGGGGTAAGAACAAAGTTGTTGAGGGGGAACCTTCGGGGAGTAAGGAGAAAGAACCGACGAACAAAGATGTGGAAGAATTCATGAGATTGATTCGCAAAAGTGACTACAAGATCGTAGATCACCTGCAGCAGACCCCGTCAAAGATCTCCATATTATCGCTGTTGTTGTGTTCTGAGGCGCATAGAAATGCCCTGTTGAAGGTACTTGAGACATCCTTCGTGCCGCAAGAGATTTCAGTCAATCAACTGGAGGGGGTTATGGCACATGTTAATGCTGGGCATGGTTTGGGATTCACGAATTTTGACCTAACGCCTAGAGGGCGTGATCACAATAATGCCTTACACATCTCTATCGAATGCCGGGGCACTATTTTATCCCATGTGCTGGTGGACACTGGGTCCTCGTTGAATGTGTTACCAAAGAAAGCCCTGTTGAAATTGGATACCCGTGGGTTGTTGTGCACACCTAGTGATTTGGTGGTGAGGGCCTTTGACGGAACAAGGAGGTCGGTATTCGGGTCAGTAACGTTACCCATCCAGGTAGGTCCGGAGGTGTTTGATACAGTGTTTTACATCATGGACATCCAGCCTGCATATAGCTGTTTGATCGGGAGACCTTGGATTCATGCCGCTGGGGCAGTAACTTCTACACTCCATCAGAAGCTGAAGTATATGGTTGAGGGGAGTATTGTGACGGTGTGTGGCGAAGAGGATATCTTAGTCAGTCATTTGTCTTCCTTCAAATACGTGGAGGTAGATGGAGAGATTCATGAAACGCTGTGTCAGGCGTTCGAAGGGGTGAAGGTTAAAGAAGAATCTCCGGTGAAGAGTGAAGGGCAAGAGGTGGTCGTCTCCTCATATAAAGAAGCCAAGGCGTTGGTGCAAGCGGGAGAGACTCAGAAGTGGGGGCAGGTTCTGGACATACCAGTGAAGCAAGATAGGTATGGCTTGGGGTACCGCCCATCTCCCTCACAGAGTGCGCCTAAGTACAAGGGACATGTGGTGTTCACGCCCGGAGGGGTTAGCTTTGAAAGGATTAATGCCGTGTCTGATACGGAGGAAGTGGATAGCGACTGCGACATGGACGCATGGATTCGACCCAGCACGCCGGGGCAAAGCCTATGCAACTGGTCCATCCAGGACATCATCCAAGTCACCAAGCAGTAATGCGTTGTTTTTTTAATCATTGTATGATCACATGCCTTGCCCGGGGCATCGTTGACCTTGTCTTAGGGCCTAACTGTTTACCTGTATGTTTGTATGATCAATAAATGACGACGTTTTTTACATTCAAATGTTGTGATCCTTTTCTTTCTGTTTTTTATTTTTCAATAAAATGGCAGCGTGGTTATGTATTTTGCTTGTATATCATTTTGAAGCACTTAACCGTTTCCCTCGCAGGATTCATGGATTTTCATATGACATCGACCAAAGACTTCCTATGACTCGTTTAGACTTCGAGCATCTGATCTTCCAAGCTGAGGAGGAGATTGTTGAGGATAGTGACTTATCAGAAGAGCTGAGTCGGTTGTTGAAGCAAGAGGAGAGAGTCATTCTGCCTCACCAGGAAGAGATTGATATTGTCAATTTAGGGTCTGAAGAATGCGTCAGGAATATCCGTATAGGGGCCGCGTTGCAGGTCGACGTCAAGCAAGAGCTTATTGAGATGCTGCGTGAATACAGTGATATATTTGCTTGGTCCTACGAGGACATGCCGGGTTTGGATACCGATATGGTTGTTCATCGTCTGCCGTTGAGGGAAGATTGCCCGCCTGTGAAGCAGAAACTCAGAAGGACTCGTCCTGACATGGCTGTAAAGATAAAGGAAGAAGTGTAGAAGCAATGGGATGCTGGGTTCCTGGCTGTCACCACTTATCCCACTTGGGTCGCTAATATCGTGCCTGTGCCAAAGAAAGATGGCAAGATTCGAATGTGTGTTGATTATAGGGATCTAAACAAAGCGAGCCCGAAAGATGATTTCCCGCTGCCGCATATTGATGTGTTAGTGGACAACACAGCTCAGTTTTCAGTATTCTCTTTCATGGATGGATTTTCAGGGTACAACCAGATCAAAATGGCTTCGGAGGATATGGAAAAAACGACCTTTATCACCCCGTGGGGAACCTTCTGTTATAAGGTGATGCCCTTTGGTTTGAAAAATGCTGGGGCAACGTACCAGCGGGCTATGACAACGCTCTTTCACGACATGATGCACAAAGAGATTGAGGTGTATGTCGATGACATGATTGCCAAGTCTCAAACAGAGGGAGGCCATCTGGTTAATCTGCTGAAGTTGTTCAAGAGGTTGAGGAAGTTCAGGCTGAGGCTGAACCCTAACAAATGTACCTTCGGAGTAAGATCCGGGAAGCTACTGGGGTTCATTGTGAGCGAGAAAGGAATCGAGGTCGATCCGGCAAAAATAAAAGCAATACAAGAGATGCCAGCACCGAAAACAGAAAAAGAAGTCTGTGGATTCTTAGGAAGACTGAACTACATTGCCAGGTTCATCTCTCACCTAACGACCACGTGTGAACCATTGTTCAAACTATTAAAGAAAGATCAAGCGGTGGTCTGGAACGACAATTGCCAAAGGGCATTTGAAAAGATAAAAGAATACTTGCAGGAACCTCCGGTGTTGATACCCCCAGTAGCGGGACGACCACTGATTATGTATCTGACGGTTCTTGAGAATAGCATGGGTTGTGTTCTCGGTCAACATGACGAGACAGGAAGGAAAGAGCATGCAATTTACTACTTGAGTAAAAAGTTCACGGATTGTGAATCTCGATACTCTATGCTCGAAAGGACGTGTTGTGCATTGGCGTGGGCTGCCAAACGTCTAAGACAGTACATGCTGAACCATACAACCATGCTGATATCGAAGATGGATCCGATCAAGTATGTGTTTGAAAATCAGGCGCTCTCTGGAAGGATTGCTAGATGGCAAATGGTATTGACAGAATACGATATCCAGTATGTTTCCCAGAAGGCCATTAAGGGAAGTGTTCTGTCCGAATATCTTGCCGAATAGCCGATTGAGGATTATCAGCCTATGAAGTTTGAGTTTCCTGATGAGGACATAATGTACTTGAAGGCTAAAGATTGTGATGAGCCGTTGCCTGATGAGGGTCCTGAGCGGAGTTCCCAGTGGCAATTGATTTTTGATGGGGCTGTCAATTCGTACCGTAGCGGGATTGGGGCAATCATTACAACTCCCCACGGGTCGCACATCCTGTTTACCGCCAGATTGACTTTTCCAGTAACGAATAACGAAGCCGAGTACGAAGCTTGTACTATGGGGTTAGAGGAGGCTGTCGATCTGAGGATCAAGAATCTGGACGTATATGGGGATTCAGCATTGGTTGTGAATCAGATTAAGGGAGAGTGGGAGACACGCCAACCTAATCTGGTATCGTACGTGAATTATGCGAGAAGGTTGTTACCTTTCTTTGATAAGGTGGAGTTTCATCATGTACCTCGGGCGGAGAATCAAATGGCAGACGCCCTTGCAACATTATCCTCGATGTATAAGGTCAACTACTGGAATGAGGCTCCCAGGATTGTCATATCTCGCCTTGATAGGTCGGCCTTTGTGTTTGCAATTGATGAAGCATCGGACGGTAAACCTTGGTATTTCGACATACAGAATTTCCTGAAGAATAAGGAATATCCGGCTGGGGCATCCGGTCGTGATCAGAAGACTCTAAGGAGATTAGCAGGCAACTTCTATCTGAATCCCGACGGCGTTCTGTATAGAAGGAACCACGATTTGGTACTCCTCCGGTGTGTAGACGAGAAGGAAGCCAATTTACTCATGGAAGAGGTCCATGAAGGAACTTTTGGTACACATGCTGGTGGGCACACTATGACCCGAAAGTTGTTGCGGGCGGGGTATTATTGGTTAACGATGGAAATGGACTGTTTCAAATTCGCCAAGCGGTGTCACAAGTGCCAGATCTATGTTGATAAGATCCACGTGCCACCCAATCCACTGAATGTTATGGCTTCTCCGTGGCCTTTCTCCATGTGGGGGATTGATATGATTGGCAAGATTGAGCCTACTGCTTCTAATGGGCATCGCTTCATCCTGGTCGCGATTGATTATTTTACCAAGTGGGTGGAAGCAGTATCTTACGCCAATGTGACGAAACAGGTGGTGGCCAGATTTATCAAGAGGGATATAATCTGCAGATACGGTATTCCTGAACGGATCATTACTGATAATGGTTCGAACCTGAACAATAAGATGATGAAGGATCTTTGTCGGGATTTTAAGATCGAGCATCATAATTCATCTCCGTACAGACCCAAGATGAATGGCGTTGTTGAAGCAGCCAACAAGAACATAAAGAAGATTGTTCAGAAGATGGTGGTAACGTATAAGGATTGGCATGAGATGTTGCCGTTTGCTTTGCACGGTTATCGCACGACGGTACGTACATCAACCGGGGCAACTCCATTCTCACTGGTGTACGGCATGGAGGCAGTCCTGCCATTGGAGGTTGAGATACCATCTTTGAGGGTTTTGCTTGATGTTCAGCTTGATGAGGCAGAATGGGTAAGAAATAGATTGAATCAGCTGATCTTGATAGATGAGAAGAGACTGGCATCAATTGCACATGGTAGGCTTTATCAGAGCCGGATGAAGAAAGCGTTTGACAAGAAGATTCGACCTCGAAGCTTTCAGACGGGTGATCTTGTGCTGAAGAAGATTCTCCCACCGCAATCGGATCACAGGGGAAAATGGACTCCCAATTATGAAGGTCCATACATCGTGAGAAAAGTCTTCTCCGGAGGAGCCTTATTGTTATCCACCATGGATGGTGAAGACTTTTCGTCCCCTGTGAACTCGGACGCAGTCAAAAAATACTTTGCTTGAAAATTGACCCGCTGGACAGTAAAAAGAGAGTCCAGGCAAAAATGGGGCATCCTGGCGAACCAAAAACAGAATAAACGGTTCGGGCAAAAGTTAGGGATAAAATGGAAAAAATGTACACCCGCGAAGTTGAAAACCTACACTGGGCGGCTTCGGCAAAAAGGGGTATCCCGGTGAATTGAAAACCCGCAAAGGGCGATTCACGCAAAAGTTAGGGATTTGAGAAGCAAATGACTGTGGTCCAAGTTGGATTATCTAGTGGTTTGGGAGAATCTGGGGGGTCGACTATCCAAAGCAATCTCTTCCGAAGACAGAGATCAGGAAAGCGTCAGAGTCCGGCGAGTCATAGGAGGATCAGCTCATGGTGTTCGTCTGTAACACGTTGCCGACATGTGTACAAATTTTATTCTGTATCTTTGTACATTTATGCATTTCGTTTACGTGTGACTACCTCTTTTCAGGAGTTGCATCTGATGTACAAATCTTGCCTATTTTCAGGCCATTATCAATAAAGTGTGTTATTCAGTGTAGTGTGTGACTTTGGTTTTAGCTTTTATAGTTTGTTTGTAGAAAACGCCGATGTTTTTGATAAACTTACATATGTGTAAACAGGCGGGCCTCGGCCGATGATTGTTAAAACCGGAAATTACCTGAATGGTTGTCATGGGTGATTACCAAGATGTTTCTTTTTGCATAGATTGTCTTGTGTTTGCTTGTTGACTTTTGCAGGTATTCAAAAGCTCGCAAAGTTCCCCACCAGAGTCCATGGCAGGCTGGTACCCTCTCCAGAGGATGAAGGTTGTGTCTTTCCCCAGTGAAGTCGCCCCAGGCAAAATTGAATGTTGTCTCCCCATGAGAATGGAGATTGCGTCAAAGGAAAAGATCAATGTATCTTCAGTAGTTCAGAATTGGCTTATCAAGCAGAGCAAAGTCCTCCCCAGCAAGGGTCGAGACGGATATGATTAACTCCCCCCAAAGAGTTTCTTGTGTAGTGCGAATCAGAGCACACCGGTCAATCCCCAGCTCAGTGATAGCAGGATGAATTATCCCCACAGGGCGTAATCAGAGTGTTGATACCTTTTGAAAGCAGTTTCCAGGATTGATTTTCTCTTTCCCCAACAGGTTGATCCTTCCTCGTCAGGACGATCATTTTCAGCAGAGTTTGAAGTTATGGTTTTGTGAGCTACTATCCCAGCAGGATGGTTATCCCCAGCGGAGTTAGTTCATCTTTCCAGCATTTATTTTGTTGGAAATGTATCGGTAGTATTCCGGTCATCCCCAGCGGATCCAGTTTGTCTTCAGCATTTATTTTGCTGAAGTAACTCTTTGCATAAGCATGCATCATAAGCACTTGCATTTTACACGAATACGTAGCATTTCCATGCAGTATGGAAGCATTACGGCATTATCAAACATGTGCATTTGGAAACGTAAGCAGGATTGATTACCCGTCCAGCTTCAGGTGTATTTTCTCTGTCGATAAGTGAGATCGTGGTTCACGGAGATGTGCATATGTTTGGTTTGCGACACAAGACGCGTAGTGATCGTGTTCCTCCTGTCAAGAGGATTGTGGTGTAAAGCGCGTAGTGATCGTGTTTTCTCCCGTCAAGAGGATTGTGGTGTAAAGCGCGCAGTGATCGTTGTTTCCTCCTGTCAAGAGGGTTGTTGCGTAGGGCACGCCGTGATCGTGTTCATCGTGTTATGGGGTTTTTGCGGAAGAGATACGCAGTGATCGTATTCGTCCTATATGTGGTTTTGTTTGCAACGCCAAGACGCGTAGTGATCGTGTTTCCTCCTGTCAAGAGGGTGGTTGCGCAAGGCACGCAGTGATCGTGTTCATCTTGTTATGGGGATTACGTGGGGGGCCAGACACGCAGTAGTCGTGTTCTTCATGTCATATTCCCCTAGCAGAGTTTGCTTGGTCAAGCACCTTTTTCCCCCCAGCTGAGTCTTTCTCAGGATGCTGTGGTGTCAGCATTGGAAGATGGTAATGCAGATTTTTGGGTGGTTACCCGTAGTTTCCCCTGCAGAGTTATACTCCCCAGCAGGATGTTACTTCAACGAGTTGCTTGGTTAAGTTCCTCGTATTTTCCAACAAAGTTATTCTCGCCAAGGTGCTTGGTTAAGTTCCCAATTCCCCAGCAGAGTGTTTTCAGGATACCTATTGCCAGAATAGGTATTTGACGGCCGTCGTCAGAATTGTCCTCTCAGAGTTGCTTGGTTAAATTTCTTGTGTCCCCGCAGGGCTGCTCGTTCAGGTACGAACGAAAGGTTGGTAAGTGAAATCAACATTTTCTCGTTGTTTAGCGTTTGCTCGTTCAAGTACGGACGCAAGGTTGATAAGTGAAATCAACATTTTCTCGCTGTTTAGCGTTTGCTCGTTCAGGTACGGACGAAAGGTTGATAAGTGAAATCAGCATTGTCCCGCTTGGTTAAGCGTTTGCTCGTTCAGGTACGAACGAAAGGTTGGTAAGTGAAATCAACATTTTCTCGCTGTTTAGCGTTTGCTCGTTCAGGTACGGACGAAAGGTTGATAAGTGAAATCAGCATTGTCCCGCTTGGTTAAGCGTTTGCTCGTTTCTTCGGATGCGAAAGGTTGATAAGAGAGATCAACAATTTCTCACTGTTTAGTGCATGCTCACTTCTTCGGAATGGGATGGTCTATGGACAATATCAGATTGTTTCATAAGCAGGTTGATGGATAGGTGTTTAGTTGTCGCTGTGGCAACGAAAATCAGTTCCCTGGTTAATTCTCCCCAAGCAGTGGTGTGCGCAATTTATTTTTGCGGTTGGCAAATTTCAGGGTTTATTGGTATTCAACCGTCTCGTACCTCGATTATCTGAAGGACGTTCGCTCTTCATCTAGTCGGGTCCAAGCCGTTTGAATAGGGGCAGTTGTTGCACCCTAAAATTTGACCAACTGGTTCCCGCTCCTGATTTACGTTTCGGCTCATTTTTGCATTCGCATTCGCGTACCGCGTGCATTACATTTTTAATCATACAGATAATGTCAGAATTACAGCCTGGTTTTCACCTATAGGACGTCTCAGACCGGTTCGGGTAATCGGAGGTTATTTTGGGAAGTCACGCGCTTCCTGGGTGTTTTCGGCTTACGCAGTGATTTTTGAGATTCTTGGTGTCCGGGTTTACTGTTTACTTCGATTTGGTCTCGCGTTTTTTATGTTGGTTATTTGCCTTTATTTGTTTTTTTTTAGAATTTAATAGCCTTTTGTAGATTTTAAATAGGTTTTATAGATTTTCTAGAATTTAAATAGATTTTTTTAATATTTTTAATAGTTTTAAATCTTTTTTAGAGTTTATAAATTGTTTTAAGTAGATTTTAGAATAAACTTCCTTTTTTTTAAATATTAAGTTTTTAGATAGTAGTTTAATAGCATATTTCTTTTATTAGGATTTGTTAAATAGAAATTAATATAGTTTTTTTTCTATAGGATAGTATAGATTTTATTAGAGATTAAATAGAAATTTAATAGAATTAATAATAGAAATTATTAGAGTTTTTTATTTTTATTGGTTTAGAGATTAGTGGAATTGTTAGAGAATTATTAGAGTTTTTTTTCTATTGTCATTAGTCTAGTGATTAGTATAGATTTAATAGTTAATTCTTCTTTTTAGGTTTAATTAGACTTTAATCATTTGTTTAGATATTAATTAGGGTCTGATTAGATTAGATTAGTCTTAATTTTCGAATTAGTTAGTTGAGTATTAACTAGTTAATTAGGTTAAGTCTTTAATTAGTTTTCTTTAATTGGGTTTAATCAGTCAATTAGCCATTAATCCAGTCCTTTATCATTTTCGTTGGGCCCAGAAAGTGTTGGAGGCCCACTTCAGCAAGAGTCCGTTTTGTCCAAAAATCATGTGTCACTATAAAGTTCTAGCCACGTGTGTTAATCAGGGGTAGCCACTTCATTTTTCCACTTCCCCCACACCTTGCCACGCGTCTTCTCCTCCCAGCTCTCAGAGTCACACGCGTTTCCCACTTTCTCCTCTCCCATCCCTCTCTTACTGCCACACAACCCCACACGTGGCATCACCTCAACCCACACCAAGCCACGCGTCCCACATGCACTCCTCACCGTCCTACCCGCCGCCGGCCATGCAAACACCGTGTCGGCTACTCTAACCAACCTCTTCCAGCAACCCTAACAGACTCCTAACCTCTTCCGGCCGCCGTCAAACTCGCCGGAAACTGGAAAAATTCCCAGAACTCATCCTTTCCTTCCAATCTTCATCTTCCTCCTCTCATCTGATCTTCATCAAGATTCATACGAATATTCGCCAACAACGTCCAGCAACATCATCATCATCATTGTTCTTCAGAGCTCGTGTGGTTTTCCCAGAAAATCACCGGTGATTCCTCAACAGCACAAGAACAATCTCCAGAAACCTCCTCCAAGATCTTCATCTTTGTTTATCATTCCTCAAGAACATCATCCGTCAAATTTCCAGAAATATCAACCGGATCTTCAATGATCTTCCTCGTCTGTGCATCGATTTCCACCGTGTTCTTCGTTTCTTTCCCAGAAAATTCCCAGAATCCTCAAGAGCATCGTCTTCTTCAATCTTCTTTCCAGAACTTCATCAAGGACCATATTCGTTCGTGGTTAAGATCTCCAGATTCATTAGCGGCTTCAAGATCTACGCTTGTTCTTGCTTCATCTCCAGGTGCGCCTTCTTTGAACTTGTTGTTTGTTTTTCTGCTTGATTGAATGGCTTCAAATGGTGTTGTTTCACTGAGATTTAGAGTTGTTAGGGTTTAGAAGGTGTGTTTGATGCGTGGATTAAGTGTGGTGCAGAGATTGTTTGTTTTTTGAGGATTTGTTTGAGAAGGTTTGAGAGGAGAATGAGAGGGTTTCAGAGAGAGTGTTTGAGAGGCGAGCGGCGCATTAGGGTGTGGCTTGTGAACAGTGACAGAGGAATTAGAGATGATGAGGGTTTTGTCTGCTAGGGTTAGGGTTTTGGGGGATTAGGCTAGGCCCAAGGGTCATTACTGAAACACCATTTCTTTTTTTTCTCGTACCCCCTTGTTTGTATGGAAAATGCTGAAAAAAAATATAATGTTAACTGGGCCTTATGGTTCTGCTATGCGCACCCCCCCTCATTGAGCCCAATGCAGGATAGCAACTAGGGCGTTTTGCTATCGCCACCCCCTTATTTTATTTTATTTTTGAAATTTCTTTGTTTTATGCATGTTAGAAAATAATTCATGAAAAATAGTAGGATTATCCAATTAATTCCCTTCTTTTTTCTATAGGTTCACAATTCAATTTATAACTTTATCAAATAAAAACATTAATTTGATCATGCATTTTCATTTTTATTACATTTTTTGCATTTTAATTGGTTTTGAATATTGATTTGTGATGTGTCTGCCTTGCTGATTTTATTTTTCTCACTTAGTATTGAATCTTGCTTTTCTTTTTTAGTATGTTATACTAGACTAATGCATGCTCCCCATAGATTTTTCATAGAATTTTTGGATGTTGTTTGCTTCTGTTTTAGGGTAGATGATTAGGGACTTCCACTATTGATGATTAACCTTGACCCTTTGCATGTTAGGGATTGTTTAGTAGCCTTAGAAGTTGACTTAGGCTTTGATATTTGGTCTTGGGATCATAGAGGCATGTAGGTTTCCCCTAGAGTTTTGGTGGATTTTTAGAAGTTGCTTTGCTATTCTTGCTTGAGCTTGTGATTAGGAGAAGTTCTGAGGGCTTCTGACTTTGAAGTTCAACTGTGGTTGAACTTTAGAGATAGTTTCTTTTGGTTTGAGGGCCTGTGGTTTCTTCTTGAAGATGGAGGCTGGATGAAGACTTGATGGAGCTTGCAAGGATTCATGGATTGAAGGCCTAGTCTAGGAGCTTGCTCTCTTTCTGTGAGGTTTGAGATCCTGAAGTTTGAGGGAAATTCATGGTACTTTCCTGAGGAAGGCACTATGGATGTCTTTCATTCTTTCTTCTCACCTCTTTCTTAAGTATCCAATGATGTTGGAGCCTTCATGTGAGTTTAGTTTCTCCTGAGGAGGAATGTAAACCGTTCACAGTTGTTGAGCCACATAGGATATGATTCCTAAGTGGAAGCCCCCTAGTATTTTCCAGAGGAAGGCACTATGGGTCTGTTCACTTAGTTCCTGTAGTTCATCTAGGCTTTCTTAAGTATCCAATGATGTTGGAGCCTTCATGTGAGTTTAGTTTCTCCTGAGGAGGAATATAAACCGTTCACAGTTGTTGAGCCACATGGGATATGATTCCTAAGTGGAAGCCCCCTAGTATTTTCCAGAGGAAGGCACTATGGGTCTGTTCACTTAGTTCCCTTAGTTCATGTAGGATTTCTTAAATATCCAATGATGTTGGAGCCTTCATGTGAGTTTAGTTTCTCCTGAGGAGGAATGTAAACCGTTCACAGCTGTCGAGCCACATGGGATATGATTCCTAAGTAGAAGCCTCCTAGTACTTTCCTGAGGAAGGCACTATGGGTCTGTCTACTTAGCTCCCTTTCTTTGGTAAGCTTGTCTTGAAGCTTGAAGAATGGGATTGATTTCTCCCTTTAGGGTTTTGCTTAGGGTTTTGCTTAGGGTAGATTAAGGTTTTTGTTTTAGGGTTGTTTAGGGTCCTGCTCAGGGTTAGTTTCTTGCTTTTGGATAGGAGTTTGCCAGGCTGGTTAGCCTTCTCTTTGTGTTGATTGACTTGTGTGGTGTTGTGCTGCATTAGACTTAGGGGGTTCATATAGATATTTCTGAGATAGGTGCATCTTAGAAATAAGCATGCTTGTGTGCATGAGAAGTTGAGGTGGTCCTCCTTCTGCTTGATTGTTATTGAGTGGCTTTGCTTGCTGGTATTTGGTAGAGCTGAGCTCCCTTGCCTCTGTGGTGTGTGGCCTTTGTGCCTTGCTTGGTTGGTTGTTGCATTCATGCATATTTCCAGTATTTCTTTACTTTGCAGTGATTCCTGTTTGCTGTCTAGTTCTGTTGCCATGATCCCTTAGGAGCTCTAACTTCTCTGCTGTGGAGGAGTTATGATAGACATTAGGTTGGTTAACCAGGCATGATAACATTAGGTAGATTCCCCTTTTCAACCATAGTTTTAGGGTGTCTCTTTCCTTTCTCAAAACAACAGAAAAACACTTAATAAGGGATAAAACAAAAGTGAATTCATTTCTTCCGTCAAAAGATTTGAACAAACATCAAAACCTTTTGTCCTCCTGGACTGTGAAAACCCTTAGTTAAGGTGTATTTTCCCATAAAAAACACTTGAACAGCTTGTGTCATGCATAGTCGAACTACGTTTGCTCTGATCTTCCATGCCGTGTGGAAGTACGTAGGCACAGGACGCGACGTCCTGGCGAGCAACCTTCCCCCCGTCTAGACGTAGGTAGTCGAACTACGTTGACTCTGACTTTCCCATTGCACGAGGGAGTACGTAGGCCCAGAACAGCGTATGTTCTGTCGAGTCCTGTCCTTTTCTTTTCTTTTCAGACTGACCACTCGCGTAGATAGATAAACACACCCTTTTCCTTATAAACACCAAGCGTGGATCCCATCGAGTACGACGGACGTGAGGGGTGCTAATACCTTCCCCTTGCGTAACCGACTCCCGAACCCAGACAATGGTTGCGATGACCTTGTCTTACCTTTTTTGCGAGGTTTACTTCGAGCGTTTCCTTTCCCTCCGTTGGGATAAATAACGCACGGTGGCGACTCTTCTGTTCAGCCGGCGCCGATTTTCGCAGTAGCGACACCAAGATATCAGATGTAGCAGTGTCGTCGTACAAAGAGGCTCAGGCTCTAGTACGGGCAGGCAAAACAAAGGGCTGGGGTCACGTGTTGGAGATTCCCGTAAAGAACGACAGGTTCGGGCTTGGATATCATCCTTCATCATCAGCATCCTCTTCCGGAGCGCCCAAGTTCAGAGGGCCAATAACCATTACACCAAGTGGAGTGAGCTTCGAGACCATCAATGCTGTTTCCGATTCTGAGGAAGGAGATAGCGACTGTGATATGGACGCGTGGATCAAGCCAGGCGTGCCAAGACAAGGGCTTTGCAATTGGTCTATTCAGGAGACTGTTCCTGTGACAACTAAACAGTAATGATTTGTTTTTTTTAATTGTTGAATAATCCTGTGCCTTACTTGGGGCACAATGATTTTGCTTAGGGTCATTTTGGTTATGTACAGTACATTGTTTAATCATGAATAAAAGCATTTTTTCATATACAAATATTGTGATCCTTGTTTTTCCTGTTTTTATTTTTACAATAAAATGGCAACGTGGTTATTTGCTTTGTCTGCGTTTTGAAGCATTTAACCATTTCCTTTGCAGGATTACTATTTCAGATGACATCTATGAACCGCCTATGACTCATTTCAACTTCGAGCACCCGGTATTTCAGGCTGAGGAAGAGATTGTGGAAGATGGCGACATACCAGAAGAGCTGACCTGGTTATTGAAACAAGAAGAAAGAATCATTCTGCCTCATGAGGAAGTCATTGAGATTATCAATTTAGGGTCGGAAGGGGTTGAAAGGAACATCCGTATAGGGGTTGCGCTGCAAAGAGACATCAAGCAAAGGTTGATTGACATGCTCAAAGAGTACAGTGATATTTTCGCCTGGTCGTACGAGGACATGCCGGGACTGGATACGGATATGGTTGTTCACCGTCTGCCATTAAAAGAAGAATGCCCACCGGTTAAGCAGAAACTCCGAAGAACTAGACCGGACATGGCTGTGAAGATTAAGGAGGAAGTTCAAAAACAGTGGGATGCTGGTTTCCTAGCTGTTACAAAATATCCCTCATGGGTCGCTAATATTGTGCCAGTGCCAAAGAAAGACGGTAAAGTGCGAATGTGTGTAGACTACCGTGACTTGAACAAAGCGAGCCCGAAAGATGATTTTCCACTTCCTCACATCGATGTGCTGGTTGATAACACTGCTCAATTCTCCGTATTCTCCTTCATGGATGGCTTCTCGGGCTATAATCAGATCAAAATCGCGCCAGAAGACATGGAGAAGACTACTTTCATTACTCCCTAGGGAACATTTTGTTACAAAGTGATGCCCTTCGGATTGAAGAATGCTGGGGAAACATATCAACGTGTTATGACGACTCTCTTTCATGACATGATGCATAAAGAGATCGAGGTTTATGTTGATGATATGATTGCCAAATCCCAGACAGAGGAGGAACATTTGTTTAATCTGCTGAAATTGTTCAAGAGGCTTAGGACGTTCAGGCTAAGACTGAACCCTAACAAGTGCACCTTCGGGGTGAGATCGGGTAAACTGCTGGGGTTTATTATGAGCGAAAAAGGAATAGAGGTTGATCCTGCGAAAATAAAAGCAATACAAGAAATGCCGACGCCTAAAACAGAAAAAGAAGTACGCGGGTTTTTAGGGAGGTTGAACTATATCGCCCGGTTCATATCTCACTTAACCGCAACATGTGAGCCATTATTCAATCTGTTAAAGAAGGACCAGGTCGTGGCCTGGAATGAAAATTGTCAAAAGTCGTTCGATAAGATAAAAGAATACTTGCAGGAACCTCCTGTTTTGATACCCCCAGTGGCCGGGAGACCTTTGATTAGGTATTTGACGGTTCTTGAGGAAAGTATGGGTTGTGTTCTCGGTCAACACGACGAGACAGGACGTAAAGAGCATACAATCTACTACTTGAGTAAGAAGTTCACAGACTGTGAGTCCAGATACTCAATGCTCGAAAAAACGTGTTGTGCGCTAGCCTGGGCTGCCAAACGTTTGAGGCAATACATGCTAAATCATACAACCCTACTCATTTCAAAGATGGATCCTATCAAATACGTGTTTGAGAAGCAGGCACTCTCCGAAAGAATTGCTCGATGGCAGATGGTGTTAACCGAATATGATATTCAATATGTCTCATAAAAGGCCATTAAAGGTAGCGTCTTGTCAGAGTACCTTGCGGAGCAGCCTGTTGAGGACTACCAATCGATGAGGTTTGATTTTCCTGACGAGGATATCATGTACCTGAAGATGAAGGATTGTGAAGAACCGTTGTCGGACGAAGGACCAGAATTGGGTTCCAAATGGCAGTTAATATTTGATGGAGTTGTGAATTCCTATGGTAGCGGAATATGGGCAATCATTACTACTCCTCATGGGTCGCACATCCCATTTACTGCCCGATTGACCTTTCTGGTTACCAATAATGAAGCTGAATACGAGGCTTGCATCATGGGTCTGGAAGAAGCTATTGATTTGCGAATCAAACATTTGGATGTATACGGAGACTCGGCTCTAGTGGTGAACCAGATAAAAGGAGAATGGGAGACACGTCAGCCCAATTTGATACCATATATGAATTATGCAAGGAGATTATTGCCTTTCTTTGACAAGGTTGAATTGCATCATGTGCCGCGAGCAGAAAATCAAATGGCTGACGCCCTGGCGACATTGTCTTCCATGTATAAAGTTAACTTCTGGAATGAGGCTCCTCGGATTGTTATCTCTAGGCTTGATAGGCCTGCGTTCATATTTTCCATTGACGAAGCATCTGATGATAAACCCTGGTACTTTGACATCCAAAATTTCCTGAAGAACAAGGAGTATCCGGCTGGGGCATCCAGTCGCGATCAGAAGACTCTCAGGAGATTGGCTGGCAATTTCTATCTGAACCCGGACGGTGTCCTGTACAAAAGAAATCATTACTTGGTGTTGCTACACTACGTAGACGAGAAAGAAGCAAAGTTGCTCATGGAAGAGATACATGAAGGTACATTTGGTACACATGCGGGTGGACATGCTATGACAAGAAAACTGCTGCGGGCAGGTTATTACTGGCTAACTATGGAAACAGACTGTTTCAAGTTTGCAAAGAGGTGTCATAAATGCCAGATTTATGCGGACAAGGTCCATGTACCCCCCAAGTCCTTTGAATGTGATGTCATCACCGTGGCCGTTCTCGATGTGGGGAATTGATATGATTGGAAAGATCGAGCCTACGGCATCAAACGGACACCGGTTTATTTTGGTGGCAATCGATTACTTCACCAAATGGGTGGAAGCAGCGTCATATGCCAATGTCACCAAACAAGTGGTAGCCAGGTTTATTAAACGAGATATTATCTGTAGATATGGAATCCTGGAGCGGATCATCATCGACAACGGTTCGAATTTGAATAACAAGATGATGAAAGAGCTGTGCCAGAATTTTAAGATTGAACATCACAATTCTTCTCCTTACCGACCCAAGATGAATGGCGCTGTTGAAGCGGCCAATAAGAACATAAAGAAGATTGTTCAAAAGATGGTTGTGACGTATAAGGACTGGCATGAGATTCTACCTTTCGCTTTGCACGGTTATCGTACGACGGTACGCACATCAACCAGGGCAACCCCTTTTTCATTGGTATACGGAATGGAGGCAGTATTACCGTTGGAGGTTGAGATTCCTTCCCTGAGGGTTTTACGAGATGTCCAACTTGACGAGGCAGAATGGGTTAAAGACAGGCTGAATCAGCTGAGTTTAATGGATGAGAAGAGGCTAGTTTCTCTCGCATACGGTCGGTTGTATCAGAGCCGGATGAAGAAAGCATACGATAAGAAGATATGTCCTCGAAGCTTTCAGACGGGCGACCTTGTGCTGAAAAGGATTCTCCCGCCACAAACAGACTACAGGGGCAAATGGACCCCTAATTACGAAGGGCCATACGTTGTCAGAAAAGTCTTCTCAGGAGGAGCCTTGCTACTATCTACCATGGATGGTGAAGACTTTACGTCTCCTGTGAATTCGGACGCAGTTAAAAAATACTTTGCTTGAAAATGACCCGCTGGACAGTAAAAAGAGAGTCCAGGCAAAAATGGGGCATCCTGGCGAACCAAAAACAGAATAAAAGGTTCGGGCAAAAGTTAGGGATAAAATTGAAAAGATGTACACCCGCGAAGTCGAAAACCTGCATTGGGCGACTTCGGCAAAAAAGGGTATCCCGGTGAATTGAAAACCCGCAAAGGGCGATTCACGCAAAAGTTAGGGATTTGAAAAGCAAATGACTGCGGTCCGAATCTGATACCTGCATTGCTTAGTGGTTTGGGAATACCTGAGGGTTAGTTTATCCAACACAATCTCTTCCGAAAATTGAATACCGGGAAAGCGCCAGAGTCAGACGAGTCATAGGAGGATCAGCTCACGATATTTGTCTGCACCATGTTGCCGACATGTGTACAAATTCGAGTTGTATTTATGTTTTTATGCTTCCTGTGCATATATGTATGTGTGTGTATGCAACTTCCTCTTTCCAGGAGTTGCATCCGATGTACAAAGCTTTGCCTATTCAGAGGCCTGTTATTAATAAAACATGTTATTCAGTATTTGATGATCGTGCTTTATTGTTTTGTATGTGGAAAACGTCAATGTTTTTGATAAACTTACATGTGCATAACTTTGCTGGCCCTTGCCAACAATTGCTAAAACTTCGAATTGACTGAAGTAATGTCACGGACACTAACCTGAATAGATTTGGTTGTGTAGATTTTGTCTTGTCTCGTTTGTGTTTTGCAGGGTTCTCACCTTTAAAATGAACGCTCAGAACTTATGGCCCCCAGCCGGAGGTTCGTGGAGAAAGAATTAACTTTGTGCGACGCCAATCCCCATGCAGGTCGCACCTCATCTTCAAAAGTTGAGATGATTTTGTCCCTTACCGAAGAGATCAATTTCCCCAGCTAGTCGCAGATTATCCCTAGAGGATATCCCCAGCTAGTTAAAATCAGTATCCTCTGCAGAGGTTGCACTCCCCAGAGAGTCGAGTATGTGAACGATCAATCCCCAGCTTGGAGGATTCCCGCAGAGTTTAGCCAAGTCATAATTGGCTCAGAAGGATTATTTCTATAGACGATGGTTTTCTTCCCGCAGGTCGTCATGCCTTCGTCAGGATGATTATCCCCAGCGGAGTGGTGGCTCCAAGCTTGTAAGTTGTGCCCTGACGGCATCATTTCCTCCAGAAGGATTTCCCCGTTCCCCAGCTGAGTCGTTTCTTGTTCAGTCAGTTTACTGTCCCCAAGAGAGTCGATTCTTCCCCAGCGGAGTTACTCTCCCCAGCAGGTGTTATCCTTTCCTCCCAGTGGAAATCAAAGTTTAATCTCCTCGGCAGAGTTGGTGGTATGTCCGGCATTTATTTTGACCGGAGGACTTTATGATGCTCGTTCGTCCCCAACATGGTGGTATTTGCTCAACGGCCATGACGAAGCAAGCTTGTCAAAGTTTTCCCAGCAGCTTGAGCATGCATTTGCATTTGCATATAGTGTCATATTTGCATCTACCCAAAAACGCGTAGCATATCCGTGTTGTACGGAGCATTACGCCATTGTCAAACATGTGCATTTTGAAACATAAGCCAGGTTGGTTAACCTTTGGTTTTCAAGTGTTGTTTCCCTTGCAGGTGGAGAGGAGCTCTTGCTCAAATCAATTACCAAATATTAAAAATTTCAGCCTAAGACATGTGAGGATAATGGTCATCTTGTCATTATTCCCCACAGAGTTGCTTGCTTAAGTTTCTCTTACCCCTCCCGCGGAGTATTTCTTCAAGATTGTTGTTATGTCAGTATCAAAAAATTTCGTGAATCATTTTTTGGGAAATTGCCGCCTATGTCGAAGTAGGTGTCTGGCAGTTTGAGTTCAGAAAATCCCCGATAGAGTCCTTTTCAGATTTGTTGCCGTGTCAGCATTAAAGATTGAAAGATTGGACCATTATGTGTTACCCATTTGACTGATGGAGTTAGCTACTGCAAAGATAGGCAGAGGAGCTGTATTCGAGAGTATTACCCGTAGCGATGGCGGTGTTATTTCCCTGTAGTGGTGACAGAGAGTTATTACCTGTAGCGATGGCGGTGTTATTTTCCTGTAGTGGTGACAGAGAGTTATTACCCGTAGCGATGGCAGTGTTATTTTCCTGTAGTGATGGCAGAGTATTACCCGTAGCGATGGCGGTGTTATTTTCCTGTAGTGGTGACAGAGAGTTATTACCCGTAGCGATGGAGGTGTTATTTTCATGTAGTGATGGCAGAGTATTACCCGTAGCGATGGTGGTGTTATTTTCCTGTAGTGGTGACAAAGAGTTATTACCTGTAGCGATGGAGGTGTTATTTTCCTGTAGTGATGGCAGAGTATTACCCGTAGCAATGGCGGTGTTGTTTACCCGTAACGATGACGGTGTTATTTCCCTGTAGTGATGGCAGAGTATTACCCGTAGCAATGGCGGTGTTTTTTACCCATAACGATGGCAGTGTTATTTTCCTGTAGTGATGACAGAGTATTACCCGTAGCGATGGCGCTGTTCTTCTCCTGTAGTGATGACAAGATTATTTCCCGTAGTGGTGGCGGTGGTATTACCCGCAGTGATGACAGTGTTATTTTCCCAGAGTATTTCCCACAGTGGTGGCGGTAGTATTGCCCATAGTAATGGCGGAGCTCTTTTCCTGTATCGTTGGCAGAGTTATGTTTGTTGACAGAAATACTTCCCCAGTGAAGTCGTCCAGGTTCAATGGATGGATGGGGTTCCCCAAGCAGTGGTGCAGTTTATTTCTGTGGTTGGCAAATTTCCGGGTTCTTGGTATTCAACCGCCTCGTACCTCGAATGTTTGAAGGTCGTTCGCTCTTCACTCAGTCGGGTCCAAGTCGCTTGAATAGGGGCAGCTGTTGCACCCTAAAATTTGCTCAACCTATTTCACTTGGTTTATGTTTCAATTGCATTGTCATTTGCATACTAAGTCATGTACATAGTCTAATCATTTGCATAACAAGGCATCTAACAAGGGATCAAGTGCCATTTTCATAATAAATAGGCCCATCAAGGGGTTTTATTCAAGATCAAGACCATCCAAGTAATCAAGAAATGAGTTGAAGCTTTGAGAAGTTTGAAGGTCAACTAGTAGATTTCTCTCCCAATCTGGGGGATATATTGAAGATCATCGATGAGTGTGTGAGCCATGGAAGGTGTACAAAGATCATGGAAGACCTAGAGGGTCATTTTGAAGATGAGACAAATCATTAATACAAGTACCAGAGCTACAGTTGAATGCAGTCAACTAGGGTTTCATCTGGGTCAACCCTAGGTCAAATGGTTGATTGGAGGGCATCAAGGCCTACTTGGAGTATGTGGAATTCATGAATTGGTATATGGATTCATGTGTGGCGTTGTGCCAAGGAGAAATCAAAAGGAATCAAGAAGAAGAAGAGTTACTAGATTAGGGTTTCAGTGTAAAAAAAAAACCCTAATTTAGGCCTAACTTCCAAGCCAGATAAGTCAAAATGCAAGTTTCAAATGACTTCTTGGTCAACATGAAACTTGTAGAGCTTCTCAATAGCTTTAATGTGAGTACTAGAAGTCTTCAATGAGATTTATAGAACTCAAGTTATGGTTCTTGCAAGTTATGGGTCCTCAGAGGATACGGAAATTTATCTGTGAAAGTCACTTGACTTCCAAGCAACTTTTTCCCATCAAGGAGTTTTCAAATGGATTCTTGGTCAACATAAGAGTTGTAGATCTTGATCTTAGCTTTAATTTGAGTACTATAAGTCCTCAAGAGGATTTGTATAATTCAAGTTATGGTCTTGGCAATCCAGGGGTATTTTGGGAAAGTTGAATTACAAGTCATTTTTGAGCATAGGTCAAAATCTCCATGTTCCACTTCTCAAATGAAAAATTGTTCAACAAGGAATGTTCTTAAAATGATGTTTTTAGGTCAAATAAGTCATCATGGTGGAGTGATCGGCTTATTTCAAAAAGTCACTTAAAATGGCCTAAAAAAAGGGAATAAGTCAAATAAAGTTTGGTGGAAAAAAATCAAATTTTGGGTTAGAGGTCACAAACAAGCCATATGACATACCAATTTGATTGTAAAATGAATTTTAAAGACAACGGCATTGCCACAATTTTGAATTGAGGGTTATTTCAAGGACTTGCTTTGTAAATGGGCTACTTGCATCATAAGGCACATATGCAAAACCACACTTCCAAGCAAATGCAAGGCTCTTCTCCATCCATACACCTCCAATATCTCATTTGGAGAGAATTTAAACTCATAACCAAGTGAATTGCAAGCCAAAACATGAGATGGTATGTGCATAGCATAAGAAGAGATTTTCATGACATGAGAAGTTGATTTTCTCATTGGATCAATCTAGAACTTTCTAGAGTCTTCAAATACATTCTATATATACTTGTGAAGAGGTTCAAAGCAAGAGTTGGTGATTCATTTGTGCAAAAACCATAGATTGACATTGGAGTTTGGAAGAGAAAAAGTGAGAGATCAAAGTTGGATTCAAGGCATTTTCAAGAGTTATCAAGAATTTAATCTTCTCCAACAAACTTCAACAAAGGTTTTCCGCACTTTTTGGCAAGAAAAAACGAGCTCCAACTACTCCGTTTCGACGCTCCGAAGCCGGTATGTGAAATTCACTTTTTCTATGATTTTAGGACGAATTAGATTAGATTATTCATGTGGTTAGGATCTGGAAAATGTATAGATGAAATTAGGATCAAGAAATTAAGGATTAGAGACTTTTTTGGATGAGTATGTTTTCTTGATGATGATATATCTCTTTGATCATGGAGTTTTGATGGAATCACAGAGCATATTTGGAATCCTTGATTTTTTTCCTTCAAGTTTGACTAAAATTTCGTGCGAAACGGTTAAGAATCGATGGAGTTATGTTGCTCAGAAGTTACCGAAAAAATGTCACCGCCAGAACAGCTATAGTACCACGCGGGTACTGTTCTCACCCCCACTCGCGAGGCCCACACAGACATTGCTTTGAAATTTTGTTGTTCGCACCCCTGACCCAATGCACATTAACTTAGTTTAATTTATTTTCGTTCTTTTTTTTCTGTTTTAATAGCTGTTTGGATTAATTACGTTAAAAATAGTAAAAATGATCAAAAAATTATGAATTTTTTTCTGTAGATCTTGATTGTCTTAAGAAACTGTAGGAGTTGTGTTTGCATTTTTAGGATTTTATTTGACTTAGTTACGAATTTTCTTTTGTACTAATATCCATTGTTATGCATAATTGATATTACTGTTTGTTTAATTTTGTTCTCTTTGATGCTTTATGCTTTTGAGCTGATTCTTTCGATATGATTTAGAGGACATACATAGGTTTCCCCTGGAATTTTCTTAGAATTTTTAAAATTGATTAGATTCTGTTTTAGGTGTGTAGTTTAGAGCCTTCCCAAATAATGGTTTCCCATGACCAAATTTCATTTAGTAATTGTTTAGATGACCTAGAAATTGATTTAGGTCCTGATTCTGGAATTCTAGAATGTTCAAACATGCATGTTCACATAGAAAGTTTATTAGAATTTTACAATTTAGTTTGCTATTTGTTTTGGGTTTTGCAAATGATTGTTGCTTTCGGTGTTCTCTCTTGAGTGCTTTGCCTTGTTTGGAGCGTTTGGTGGACTTGGAGCTTGAAGACTTTGGATTCCTTTTTAGAGGAGCTTCTGGACATGATGAAGATGCTTTGGCTAGAAGAGTGTGGCTTGGAGTGGAGCTTTCTTTCTCTTTTAAGTTTGTTTTAGGAGTTGGTAGAATTAGGCTTTTAGGGAGAGTTTTTGTAGAATTAGTTCACTTCTTCCATCAAACATAGAATGCATTGTTTGCTTCTATTCTATCCTATGATGCAAAGTCCTCTTAGGGAAGTTCCATCTCTCCTTAGGAGGGAAGTGGATCATACCCTAGAGAGTAGAACTTTTGAGTATACACTTCCACTTCGATGTTGGTTCTTGTTGAATTCCTTTGGTTTTCAGCGAGTATGCCAACATTGCAACTTGATCTTGATGACAAATCTCTTCTTGGAGTGTGCTTGCTAAAGCTTGGAGATGAAGATTGAAGAAGCTTGAAGATGGAATCTAGCTCAAAGATAAGACCTTTGATGTCATTTCAACTTTGCTGTTCAGAGCGTGTTGTTGCTGTTTGTTGTAGGAGTTTGTTGTTGCTGCTTGGGCTGCCTCCTCTGTATCTTTTGTTTTTCTCTGTATTGTCTGTTGGCTTGTGCTGCTTTCCCTTTAGGCTTGAAGTGAATTTGTTTCACTTTGCCTATTGTTTTCCCAGGTTCGAGGTTGAGTATGATTCCTTTGCCTCGCTTGTTTTGCTGCATCTCATGCATTTTACTGTTTATTGTATTTTTGTTGTTTCTTTTCCGTTTATCCCCTAGGATATCTGATTTCCTCTGTGCAGGAGGGAATTATGACAGACATTAGGTGTTAATCCATCCATGATAACATTAGGGTAGTTTTGATTCCCTTTTAAACCCTAGGATTTTTTAGACTTCTTTCTCTTCTATCTCAGAACAATTCAAAACACAGTAATAAGGATAATCGATGTCGTACGCTACGAGCCTTGAGCTATTTGAGAAAGGTTGCTGGAGGGTCACTCTTCAGTAATCTAATTGCTTAGTGTGTTACCCTTAGGGTGACATACGACGTAGTCACCCTCAAATCATAGTCTCTAGTGCGCCAGAGATTGCAAACATCATAAAAGACAGTTCTTGCGTAAAAGACTGAAAACAAACATCAAAGTGTCATTTTTGTCCGCTTGGACTCTTAATCAGGAAAAACCCTTTCATAAGGAGATAAAAAAAACATTCAGACAAGCTTGTGTCTTTCGTAGCCCGAACTACGTTTGCTCTGATCTTTCATGTTGTATGAAAGTACGTAGGCATAGGAGGCAATATTCTAGCGAGCAACCTTCCCCTCCTTTCCCGTAGGTAGGCGAACTACGTTGACTCTGATTTCTCGTTCCAGACGGGAATACGTAGGCATAAAGTGCGATACTTTGCCGAGTCATTTTATTTTCTTTTAACCCCAGACCTGTAGAATAGATAGAATAACAATCCGTACTAGAAAACAAGCGTGGATCCCGTCGAGTACGACGGACGTGAGGGGTGCTAATACCTTCCCCTTGCGTAACCGACTCCCGAATCCAGGATTTGGTTGCGATGACCATTCCTTTCCCGTCTTTGCGTAAGGTTTACTTCGAGCGTTCCCTTTCCCTCCTTTGGGATAAATAACGCACGGTGGCGACTCTTCTGTTTAGCCGGCGCCGATTTTCGTAGTAGCGACACAAAGCACGACTTGTTGCACAAGGTTGCAGTCAACAAGAAGGTATTGACTATAATGAAACCTTTGCTCCATTCTCCATTTTAGAATTAATAAATCATTTAATTTCTTTTGTTGTTAATCATGGTATTATTTTATATCAAATGGATGTCAAAAAGTGCATTTATGAATGGATACATTTCTGAAGAAGTATTTCTTTACCAAACTCCAGGTTTTGAAAATGTCAAGTTTTCAGAACATGTTTTTAAACTTAAAAAGTCTTTATATGGTCTGAAATAAGCTTCCAGAGCTTGATATGAAAGAATAAGTTATTTTCTTCTAGAAAATAACTTTACCAAAGGATAGGTGGACACTACTTTTTTCTGTAGAACTTTGGAAACGATCTGATGATATGCCAAATTTATGTAGATGATATAATTTTTGGTTCTGCTAATCCATTTGTGTGTCAAGAGTTTTCTAAGCTAATGCAAGCAGAATTTGAAATGAGTCTGATGCAAGACTTAAAGTATTTTCTGGGGATTCAAATAAATAAAGCTCCAAAGGTCACATACATTCATCAAGATAAGTACACAAAAGAACTCCTGAAGAAATTTGACATGTCAAATAGTAAACCGGAAAAGACTCCCATGCATCCTACAAGTATCCTGGAGAAAAACGAGGTAAGTAAAAAGGTTAGTTAGAAGCTCTATCATGGTATGATAGGATCTCTTCTATATCTGACTATTTCTCGTTCGGATATTTTATTCAGTGTATGTCTTTGTGCACAATTTTAATCAGATCCAAGGGAAACTCATTTAATTGTTATTAAAAGAATCCTAAGGTATCTGAAGGGAACATATTACCTTGGCTTCATGTATGAGAGAACATCAAAATATAAATTATCAGGTTTCTATAATGCAGATTATGCTGGAGATAGATTAGAACATAAAAGCACCTCTGAAAACTGTCAGTTTCTGGGTAACAATCTTGTCTCATGGGCTAGCAAAAGTTCAACTATTGTGCTATCAACAGCTAAATCAGAATACATCTCAACATCACTTTGCAGTACTCAAATGCTCTAGATGAAAAATCAATTTGAAGATTTTCAGACACATGAGAGTAACATTTGTATCTTCTGTGATAACACGACTGCTATTTGTGTAAGTAAGAATCCTATTTTACACTCTAAAGCCAAACACATAGAAATAAAACATCACTTTAGTAGTGACTATGTTCAGAAAGGGGTTATTGTTTTAGAATTCATAGATACAGACCACCAGTGGGTTGATATCTTCACAAAACCCTTAGGTGAAGATAGGTTTATGTTCATTCTAAAAAAAATTAATAACAGAACTCTGTCCATAATGAAGTTTCCTTTCTAATGTGTTTCAACTCTATCTAAAATTGTGATTCTGGCTTGTGAAAATATTTTTTTTTTAATTATATCTTTCTGACTCTATGATATTTTCACAAAGTTAGAAAGTGTTTTGGTCATAATTATCTCAAATTCAGAAAACCTTTTGGTATTCTTGACTCTATAAATCGTGCATTTTCAAACGTGTGGCTGTGATTTGTCTTAGACACTTGTCTATTTCGAATTACACGTTACCCGTTAAAGAGACATCTCAAGTGATGGGATGTCTTGAGATTAGGTTAAAAATCATAATTACTATTTATTACTCTCCCTTTTGTCTTCTTTTTTCAAAGTGTTATATTCATTTTTTTTATATATTCACTCTTCTCACCCTCACACACTATGCTCTCTTCACCCACACTTCATCTTCTTTAACCCTAAAACCCTTCTTCTCTTCTACTTACTTGCTTCCATGGATGCTCAACAATAAGTGGTTTACAATTTCTCACAACAAATGCAACAAACTGAATCTTCTCAACAAATGACTATTGGCACCATGAAACCCAAATCCATGACTTTAAAGTAATCTCTGGGTGTGTTTCAACCAGTTGTCGTCCAACATATCCTTGATCGACCTATACAAATCAATTTGGCTACACCATTTGAGGAATTGGAAGTTCTCGGTGAACTTTTGGTGGACTTCAATAACTTAAAGGAAAATGGTTTGGACTTAACCGAGGATTTGAAGAAACAAGGCTAGGGAAATTAATTTGATCATCTCTACGGTCCCATTTTTCCAAAGTTGATAAAGGAATTTTAGGGATCTGCTGATGTTGATGACAAATTCATTGTCTCTTTTGTTTTGGAAAAGAAGGTTGTCATCACCGAGAAGTCAATTGCCACCCTACTTAGAATAGAGCATGCAAAGGGAAATGGGTCTACAACATGAACCTTAGATCTAAGATGCTGAGTCAAGAAATCAATCCTATTATTTTCTCTGAGGTTTCTGAAAGCAAATCTAAGAATCTGGAACTTCATAAGAAACATAGAGTTTGGCTCAAGATTATTCTAGGATGCATTCATCATAAACCTGTATCCAGTTCTTCTGATTATGTAAACAATGATCAGAAGTTTATGTTGTATTATCTAATGAAAGGAGAACCGATGCATCTACCCTCCATTCTCTTCAAATATCTCAGGGATGCAGTTAAAGAAACCAGACAAAATCCGAAAGCCAAAACCTATATTCCTCTGAGTAGATTCATCTCATATATTCTCATCGAAAGTGGTCTTGTAGAACATTTATTGAGTCTGAATCTTCTGGATGATCTTGAAGTGGATGTCGAAAAACCTCTTAATGGAAAGAACCTTAAAAGTATGGGAATTATTGAGAAGGTTCTGGTTAAACCTATTATTCCTACAAATTGGAAAAGTATAAAGGCCAGAAGAACACCCGTTGATAGATTCTCTCTGTTCACCAAACATGATTCACCAGAAGCCTTAGACGAATATTTCAAAATGCTTGTTGTTGAAGGCCATGACTTATCTAGTTTCTCGTATGATGATCTTCATGATGGACCTTATGTTCTGATGAAAAGGCCGCGTGAACCATCTTTGAAGAAATATGAGAAGGAGAAAAATAAGATCAAGAAACTTCATCTGGGATACTCTGTAAATCTTCAGAATTCCTCTGCACCGGGATCATGTCCTACTTCTTCTAGTAAGTTTTCTATTTCTCATTCTGCTTTTTCGGGTTTTGATACTAGAATTATTGCTTCATCGACTCCTCCACCTCCTCCAGTTAACTCTACCATAGTCACAACTACAACCATTTCATCATCGACTATGTCAGCCCCCACAAAAAAATCCAAATTATCTCCTACCATCTCCAAACCCACTTCTCAAACCATATCCACTAATCCTGAACTTATTTCCCAAACAACTACTACATCAGAAGCCCCTACCATCCCTGCAAGTAATCTAGAAATCATTCTAACAACAAATCCTGAAATAATCACCCCTTTAACCACTTCCACAACAGCTGTAACAACATCACTTTTCACTTTTGCATTTTCATATGCAGCAAACGTTGTCCCTTCAATTAACATTACTCAGCCACTCTCTAAAACTACCACTTCCGAACCAATTCCTACCTTGGAACCCATATCTATAATAAACATTGAACCTTCTGATCCACACTCACCCGATCAAAATAATGATTAAACCTTGAAAAAATTTTGTCATAATCCAATAACACCTCTACTGGGAAATCAGTTTCTGATGAAGAAACCTTCTCTAATTATAACACCTCTGAATCTCAACCTCCTAAACAAATCCTAGATGAAGTTCTATCTAGTTCCAAGGCTAATGCAGAAAGTAGAGTTCATAATCTTTATGAGGAGTCTGAATCTAGCAGTGATCTTTCATATATGGACACTTGCTGGAACAGTATGAATGAATAGATAACTGTTGAGTTTGACAAACTCAAAAATCTCTATGATCAAGAAAAATATAAGTTTGTCAAAGAAGCAGAAATCTGATTGGAAGCTCAGAAAGTTGTTGAAAGAGAGGCTGCTGAAATAGCTAAAAGAGAAGAATCTGAGAAACAAAAAGCTAAAGAAGTTGTTGTAGAGCTAGCCACCGCTAGAAAGGCTGCTGCAGGAAAAGAATCAGTAGAAAGCTATGACCCTGCACTATTCCCGCTAATGATGGAAACTCTGGAAGAGATGTAACAGGAACAAAAATTGGTCAAAACCCGTCTTGAGAAGCAAGACGAAACTAACAACAACATTCAAGACTTACTTGCTAAACTGCTTAAGAGAATCCCTCATCCTTCTCAACCCTAGGCACTTAGAATTCTTTTTAAGCCTTCCTTTTGTTCTAAGTTATTTGGTATTTTTCTCCCTGGTATCGTTTTGCACTTATATGAATTTTATATGACTTTTTTATTATGACAAAAATGAAGAGTAAAATTGGTATTTGATTTTCATAACATATATGATTCTCTAAATCTCATTGCTTACATTCTAACATATGTGTGTGTGTGTGTGTGGGTGGGTGTGTGCGTGTGTATATATATATATAGACACACGCACACACACGCACCCACGCACACACACGCGTACACACACACACATACACACACACACACACACACACACACACACACACACAGATATATAAATATATATATATATATATATATATATATATATATATATATATATATATATATATATATATATATATATATATATATATATATATATATATATATATATATATATATATATATATATATATATATATATATATATATATATATATATATATATATATATATATATATATATATATATATATATATATATATATATATATATATATTATGCAAAGCATATGAATATCTTCTTTCAAGAACCATCTGAAAAAGTTTCAAATATGTCAAACTCTGATAAGTCAACAAGGTTCTGATATTTTCTTAAGACTATTAATAATGAACCGAGTTCTGACTCAGGGGGAGCTTGTATATCTCAGAGGGAGTTTTCTGACATAACTCTGATATATTTCTAAAACTCTAAACATCTTTTGAATATATACTCATACATATTATTCCATCAAAATACACGGTATTGTCATCATCAAAAAGGGGGAGATTGTTAAAACAAGATTTTGGTTCTGCATATAATCTCTAGTTTTGATGATAACAATACATATAATTGATATGTAACAATTATATACTCTAATGAATTTCTTCAAGCATACAGTTGTTTAATGAAAACTGATTCTAGATTAACTCTCAAAGTATTTTAAATCAGAAATCTACTGTGTGCCTTTCTAAAGAAACATCAGCAATTTTAATGAATGTTGAATGCATATAAAGATGAAGAAAGATATGTGCTTCTAAGAAAAACTTTGCTTCCATCTCTGAGGAACAGCTCTAAATACTATGAATACAAGGTTTTGATTGAACGTATTGTGAAGATTCTGAAGACAACACTTCTGAAGATCTTAAAGACATTGAAGACTCTGATATCACTCATTCTTTTATTCTCTGGTCTTACAAGATAAAGATGATTAAAATAGATGGACAAGACAAAAATGTGTGATGAAAGTATCCGTACAAGTAGACATGCCTATATTGATATAAACTGATTTTCAGTCACTACTGCTACATGGGATTTGGTGAGACTTTGCTACTATTATCTCTCACGGGTCAAATGTTATCGTTCCAACAGCTGGGATGAAGAGTTACACTTATACCCCTCAAGGTTATAACATCCAGCTATATAAAGAGATCACTTCTTCTTGAAAAATAACTATTTTAATACAAAAAGAAGAGAAACA
Source organism: Lathyrus sativus (assembly GCA_963859935.3). Lineage (NCBI taxonomy): Eukaryota > Viridiplantae > Streptophyta > Magnoliopsida > Fabales > Fabaceae > Lathyrus > Lathyrus sativus. Next base: position 472,905,932 of record OZ012741.1, on the reverse strand, counting down.
CGCACAATTTAAAATCTATTTTCTCATACACAAGAGTTGTTGCTCATTTTTGTGTAAATCCTTGTACTTAAACTTTTATCTCACCTGCTTTATAGAAGCAATATTGTAAACATCTTCTTTGTATCTTTATTGATATTGATTTCCTCAAGTGACTAAGTTTTAGTCTGTAGACTTGAGAGGGCTAAGGTGTTTTTCTAAACACTTAGATGAACTTGTTGTAATCTATTGAGATTATTGAATTAAGTTCTTGTTGAAGGAGAAATCACCTTAGCGGGTGGACTGGAGTAACTTTATTAACAGTGAACTAGGATGAAAATAATTGTGTCTTTTTAGCTTCATTATCTTGGCAACTTTTGTATAAGAGGTCAAAAGTTTTTATTTTTGTAAAAACCCAATTCAAACCCCCTTTCTTGTGTTTTTCTCCACCTTCAGGTATAACGATGCTAATTGGATCTCAGATTCAGACGAGACAAAATCCACTAGTGGTTATATATTCACACTTGGTGGTGGTGCGGTTACTTGTAAATCAGCCAAGCAATATATTATTGCAAGATCCACAATGGAACCAGAGTTTGTAGCTCTGGAGTTGGTTGGTAGTGAAGCTGGGTGGTTGAGAAACTTCTTAGTAGACATTCCATTAGGAATAAAACCCACCCCATCAGTGTCAATACATTGTGATAACTAATCCACAATTGCAATTGCTAAGAATAAGACATTCAATGGAAAGAATTGACATGTTCGATTAAGACACAATATGGTAAATTAGTTGTTAGAAGATGGAATAATTTCCATAGATTATGTAAAATCAGAGGTTAATCTGGCCGACCCTCTGACTAAACCCTTAGGTAGAAAAATGATTTATGAATCATTGAAAGAAATGGGACTTGGGTCAATTTGAATACGCGTACGATAAATAATGGTAACCCAACCTCGGTGACCGGAGATCCCATAAAAAAGGTTCATATGGGTAATAACAAGTTATTTACTAAACTGACAGCGCTATTGTCCCTTCCTAATGTGGAGTGCTGAGTTGCATTAATCGAGGATAAGATTAAGATCTTTTAATGATTTCTATAGCCCTTATGGGTGGTATATGAGGTGCAAAATATACTTGATGGAATCACCTATATGAGTGTCAAGTAGAGCCGCTTGCATGATAGTTGGCAAATCTCTAGAGCACTCATGAACACCAAGCACGCACATGGCCGAATTTGTGCACAACAGCGATGGCAGCGAGAAATTATGGGGGTGTAATGATTTGTAAGGCCTCTAGCACACAACAAAGTGTATTGGTTCATAAGGCTTGCTACACCAATTCACTTGTGTGTTAAGTCTTATTAGTCTAGGTTCTAGTTCATAGCCCAAAAGGCACCAGACTCAAAAAATTACATTCTCGGAAATTGTCTAGGAAATTTATCCCTTCTTAAACCTTTTATTTGGACCTTTGAAATATGTGGGGATTGTTGGAAAATTATCGTATTTCAAAGTCCAATCTCCCCTAGTGGAAGTTAGTGTGAAATCAGACCAAAACACTACTACAACTATTTTAAGAACAACTTCCACCAATGGAAGTTTACTGCGAAATTATTATGGTTTGTTATGCTGCCGCCCAAGTTATTAAACCTTGCGCCGTCCACTTTGACTAAATCAGTATGGCTTATTGTGCTGCCGTCCAAGTTATTAAACTTTGTCGCCCATCATTTATTTCCTTCCTCTACCTTTTTGTTCACTAACTTTGTCCTATAAATTGTTAGCTTATTTCTCATGAAGACACACACAAAAAACACACCAGAAAATTATCTTCTTCTCTTCCCTTCTTTGTGCCTGGGCAATATATATTTGAGATTCTCGCTAGTTCTTGAGTTTCGGGTTACTACAAGCAGAAGGTGTGTTTTAATTATGAGGATGTTTAGGATAACACCTGGAAAATAAACTCTCAAGAGCAATGAATCTAATTCACAACTTATCTCGGTTACTTTCCTTATTTTTCTTTGTGGTTTCATTGATGTTGAACTTGTTGTTGTTTTTGTTCTCTATATCCAACAACAATTACAAATCATAGCTAATAAATTAAAAATAAAAAATGATTATTTTTTTAATAATAACACTCTCTCATGATACATAAACCGAAACTTTACAACACGCGTACATTCTACTTTTAAAACCATGAACAAAACCAAAATAGAAATTTATGCAAGAAGGAAATCATTTGTCTAAATGCGTTCTTTAAATTAAGAATAAAACTAAAAGGTTTAATATCCTTTTTGGTTCTGTATCTTAATCTCGGAGTTTATTTTAGTCCCTTAACTTAAAAATGGCCAATATTGGTCCCTTAACTCTTCAAAACGTTCCATATTAGTCCTTTTTGTCCTATTAGCGACGGAAAAATTCAAAAATCAGTCGCTAATTAGATTAAAAAAACTAATATGGAACGTTTTGAAGAGTTAAGAAATCAATATGAGACTTTTTAAAGTTAAGGGACCAAGATGAATTTCGAGGTTAAGATATAGAACTAAAAAGAGTATTAAACCAACTAAAGTTAGAAACTAATTTTGGTTTTTAAAGAATATATTTAGTTACAGTTTTGTTATGTTATATATGAAATTAATCTCTTTATTTTAAAATATATAAAAAAATTAGTTTTTTTTCTTCATATTTTTAGTATCTAAAATTAATGATTTATTTATTTTTAAATGATGTATTATTTATGAAACTTACAAATCATTATATATATAAATATTTTGTTGTAATATTATACCTAAAAAAATATAATTTAAAAAATTAACAGTTCATATATTTGTAGTGTGAAAAAGTAAAAGAACTAAAATATTTAATTTTAAAATAGAAATATTAATTTCATGAACAAAGTAAAATAGAGAGATAAAAACTGTAATTTAACTTAAAAAATATTTGTGTGACTTTATTTTTTACTATATTTGATGCAATTTTTGTATACTTTTTTAAAAAACATATTGAAATTGATCTTAAAAAAATTATTTAATGAATTCTAAAGAGATCGTAATAATTAAAAAAATATTTGTGCATTATAAAATTTCTTATTTAAAATTCTATTAAATTGATTTAGTTGTTATGTAAAAGAACCGAGAAGTTGAATCTGTAAATCCCATCTATAATATAAGAAAGGAGATGGTTCTGGTTAATACTACACTAACCCTTTGCCAAAGCAACGCCACATCATGGATTAAGGGGTAAATTGTGTCTAAACCTAACAATTTGCAATTGGATTAGACATTGGTTACACAACAACTACACGGTTAGCGTGAAATAAACACAATAATTGGAATAATGTAACTGAATAGTGTAAACACTCTTCAAAGTTGAACCACACAATGGTACTGAATTAATAAACAATTTGAACTTGGGAACAACTCCCAAGGTTCCTTTTGCTCAGAATTCATGTGGTTTTAAACAAATCTAAAAAAAAATCTTTTTGCCAACAACAATACCCTAACTCTCTCTCTCTCTCTCTCTCTCTCCTCTCTCTCTCTCTCTCTCTCTCTCTCTCTCTCTCTCTCTCTCTCTCTCTCTCTCTCTCTCTCTCTCTTCTTCTTCTTCTTCTACCTTTACTCTCTCTCTTCTTCTTCTTCCTTCTTCCTCTTCTTTGTTCTCCCTCTTCTTCTTCCTCCTTCCTTTTCTTTACAAACAATAATAATACTTTCTTCCTTCTCCCTATTATTTGAGTGTTGAAGCGCATTAGAAGCAATTTGTTAGGTTAAATGCTTGTCGTCGAGTTCTACACCCCATGGTATATTTCGATTCTGCTATTTTTTAAAGTCAATTTTGGATTCATCATTTTTTGTTCTGATATGTTTTATTTGATGGAAAACTATTTTCACTACAACAACTGTGTTATAGATCTTGCAGGGAAATGAGATTACTGAGTTGAAAATCCAACCTGAGGTAAGCAATAGTTATTATCCTTTATGGTTTTTATTAAGGAAACTATTATTGACATGATTATGAAATTCATTTTGAGACAGGATACAACACCTGTGAAGAAAAACAATATTGAAGTGGGGCTTGGGAAGAAGAAAAGAGATGAATCTGAGCATTTTGTTTGGAAACTGTGTATAAAAAAATACTGCATTAGGTTTTGATTCATATATTAGAGACACATTGAATTGTGTTTTCATTTTCTAACTTTACCTGGATGTATTTTAATTTCTACTTTAGATATTCATAAAATAAGGGTCATCATAAGATGTGGATCACACTAGTTGAAAGTCTAAGATGAAACAATTGTTACGGGATTCGTTTAGTGATTTTTCTATTTTGTTAGGTTTCAGAAATCCTATGAATATGAAGAAGATGCACGAAATTATGGTTTCAAAAAATCATCGATATCAATTGTTTTAAGTTTTTGCATTACGGGTAATCCATTTTCATTTTTGATTTTTCGTTTTAGTTGAATCATGTGTTTTCGTTGACCACATATTTAATGTAGTTTCTATTTCTTTCTTCAATTTTTCAGAGCTTTTACTTTAACATATTACAATTATGGAGCTGCTAGAGAAGCTCTAAACGATTCAATTACCATTGTCAGGCTGGAATAGATTCAGTTAGTTTGTAAACTTTGAAGTTAGTTATGATGAGCTAGAAGTTAGTGGCTATTATGTTTAGTTGGAATTGTTAGTGTAAATGGTAAGTTGTTAGATGTACTTCAAATAGTGAAAAATAAAAGGAGTTAGTTCTTGAAATTAGTAATCTATTGTTAATTTTCTGTTAACTTTCATGCTTGAGTTTTGGTTATTGCAATCCACAATGTTAAATCAAAGTTAAGTCGAAATAATGTTAGTTGTTGCAGAATCCCAATTGAATTAGTTTAGCACAATTCAAGTTGGTTAGTTTTTAATTTTGAATTTCAATTAGTTGGATTTGTTTTTTTTTGTGACAGCAATTGGTTCATAAACAAGCTCTTGATGTGCCAACTTTTCACCATGCAGGTTCGTTAAGTTATCAATGATAAGTTTGCTGACAACTACAACAAGGACTATTGTACAGAGGTTGAAGGGGCCCGCGTGACTCAGCAACTAGCGAAAAATGCTATCGGAGATGAGAGGACTTTCCTTGATTCTGCGATGAGCAGAACAGAATGACAATATGTGAATCGGATTGCAGAATTTGCAATGTGAGAGCAGTAAGTCTAAGAACAAGGCCTTTTTTGTAAGAGAAAAAATTAGAATATCAATACTTACTTGTTGAAGTCATGATTCGGAATCCCAAAAGAATGAATGATCGAATCTTCCTCTATATCTCACACTCCCATTCACAAATCTCAACGGGGCAAGTTGTGGAGCCATTAGTTATGTTTCTGATTCTTATCGTGATTACAGAAGGGACCTAGACATATATATATATATATATATATATATATATATATATATATATATATATATATATATATATATATATATATATATATATATATATATATATATATATATATATATATATATATATATATATATATATATATATATATATATATATATATATATATATATATATATATATATATATATATATATATATATATATATATATATATATATATATATATATATATATATATATATATATATATATATATATATATATATATATATATATATATAACCTTAGTCCCTACCCATTATGGGCCCAAGGTTAAAGCCCACACGTTTACCCACACCAATCGGGTTTCAGATACTCAGCCATTAATTAAAAAAGGATCACTTAATTAATAAAAGGGCTTGTATATGCACCCCCATCAGAATCACGATTAACCTGTTTTTCACAAACTAAACCACAATTGATTGTAGCCCATAAAAAGTTAGATGAATCTAACATTTTTGTCTTCCTTATTGACACACTGATCATCTCTTTATACATTATTGAGAGTTTGATTTTGCACAACGAGTTTGCTTCCGAAAGATATCGTGTTGCATATTCGACTTCATTTGTATTTAACAAGGGTATATGGCTTTTCCTGTATAAATATTTAGGCTACTGAGGACTAAATTTTCCTTTAGAATAGTTTGAGAAAATCTTCTGCTTTCAACAACGGCATTTGACGAATGTACACAATCTCGTTCTTATATGGAGCACTCAACTCAACTCTCGTTAATGAAGGTTAAATTGGTCTTTTGCCTTCTACAGATTCGACTTCATGTTTGTTTAACATTTACTACATTACATATCTATAATAATTCAAATTATGATTAATTATAATTATTAGTTAATCTAATAATTATAGTATGATTACAGTTGTGACTTAGTATAAATGGTGCCGCAGAAATATCTGTAGGAAATATTTGTACGCTCCTTCCTGCCGTGACAGAACAAGAAACGAAAATTACATACATTATCATGTTAATAATCCACATCAATACTTATGGCTCAAAAGTTTAATTATCAATCAGCACTATGGAGCTTGTGGCTTTGTGTCAATAGAGGTAAAGCTTGGTTCTTGATTCTTTCTGCGTTTTTTATGTTTACTGTATCATACATCATATTTACAATATTGTTGACTTATTCATGTTTCAAGTATGCTCAATGAGTGTTTGATAAAATTATGCAGTATATTCTCAAATATGGAAGATGAATATTGTTGAGAAATTTAATGATTATATATCCTTATTTTGTGAGTAAACTGTGAGTCTGTTGATTCCAATCTTTTCACTTTAATGAATTTGTTCCATCATGTATTAGTTTAAGGCTTATTTTTCCTCTGAGATTTTACTGCATTCATTTTAACTTAGCTTTTTGTTTGTAGAATTTCCCTGATTGGCATGAAGTTTTGACCTATTTTCGAGGATCTGAATTACATAATTACTTTACTCGCATTCTAGACGATGATTTGAAGGTGTTGTCCATGTCCTTATTCAATATCATTATGTATAAGTGCATGGATATCTTAATGAATTTGACTTGGTGATTATATGAAACAATGATTATGTGTTTGTCTAACTTGTAATTTTTTCTATTACAATTTAGTTTTTCTGTATTCGTTATATTCTTGAATGATTTGCAGGTTGAGAGAATGGTGAGCGAGGCAGACAGATTTGCAAAAGAGGACAAAGAAAAAGAGTGAAATTGAATTGTGTTATTAATTTCATTGAAAACTTCAACTCATAAAAAGTAAGATGTCGGGTGGTAGCAAATATAGAAATTGAACTGTGTTATATTTAGGACTAATCAGCAAATAGTATACTCATAGGTACTATATTTATGAATTGTCTATGGTTCACTTTTTTGCAAATTCTTATTGTACACCCATTTCAATTATAACTTTGCAACATATGTTATAATAATTCCTTCATGTTTATGTGCTAGCATGATTCGTTTTAATGCTGCATTGTGTCTTGTGAGCTTCTGCTTTTTGATCTCTGCACCAGTGTGCTTGGATAGACAATGCTTTACAGTTTTGTCCATTAAGTACATTATATTAAACTTTTCCTACCTTAATCATGTTTTGTAACTTATAGTAAATATGTAAGTTTTTTATGTCTTTTAATATGTATTTATTTAATGATCTTTAAACTATATAAATGTTACATTAATAGTATGAAATTTAATTATCTCTTAATATGTATTTATTTAATGATCTTTAAATTATACAAATGTTACATTAATAATATGAAATTGAGTTTGATATGTATGAAGGAAAATATTACAGTTCCACAAAATAAAAGGAGAAAAGATATTTTAATGGAGTTTGGTTGTAATGTTGATATGTTAATAGAAATGAAAATAAGAAAGAGATGTGAGCATTTGAGTTTGGCGTATGGAGAAAAATCATAAAACCAAAACCATTATTTAGATAAGTATAAGGGTACATCATAATTTTTATTCTGTGAATTTTTTTTTAAAAAGTTAAGTGATTATTACTAAACACGTGCATATTGAAGATTTAATATAAATTGTGTGTCTCAAAAATTAAAAAACATTATTTAGAGTCTTTCAAGACTAAGCATGTAGGTTGATAGACATTTTTCAAATTATTTAACAAATCATATTGAAAAATTGATTTTACAAAATATCTTTATGTCAGGTCACTATCCAAGATTATAATATTCAACAACAGTAAAAATGTCACATTTATCATAAAAAATTGTGTGTGGTTTCATAAATGTTTTTTTTAACTGTGGTTAAATTTTTTTGATATTATATTAATTATACTTTATCAATAATCCTCTTAATTAAATATATTATATTGTTTAAGTTTGTCTAAAAACAAAAACAAACAAAAATAATTACAAAGAAAGAAATGGAATAAAATATTTGTGATTTTAGAAATTAATTATATTTTCCATTTATATATCTCAATTTTAGAAATTAATTATATTTTCCATTTATATATCTCAATTTACTTAACTACTTTATTAATTATTATTTAATATTAACCAAAATACTCTACTCTTATTTTATTATTGAAATTAATGTATTAAATATAACAGTGATAAATATGATTTGTTTAAATAATAATAAATCGATATTAACCTCTCTTCTATTTCTTTTAAGTTAAATTAATATCAATGCTAAAATAATTGACATATTTATATTGAATTTACATAAAATTTGATGTAATATAATTTGTGTATTTACTAAATATTTTTAGACGGAAAAAAAATACATTGTTAATTAATTTACTTATATATATATAGAAAAAAATATTATTTATTATAAACACGAACAACTTTAATTGTCCCAAATATCGAATAATATTAATTTATCAATCATATTATTGTTCCAAATATTGAATAATATTAATTTAGATAAAATTTTATGTAATATAATTTGTGTATTTACTTACAGGCAAAAATACATTGTTGATTCAAATTTTTTTATGTAAGAAATAATACACTATAGATTGAATTATTTAAAATACTAAAACAATTATACCATGAACATGAAGTTATTGATCAAAATATTAAATAATAATGACAATAAGTTTACTATTGGTTCTAATATTTTTGTAAATAATGTCAAAAACATTAATTTCTTATGTCTTTTAAAAATAATAACTTTTTTGAATGAACAATTAAAATTTTTTTAATATCATTTTTGTTATATTTTGGGTATAATACGCATAGCATACCAGTACCCGTGTGAACGCACGGGTATCTCACTAGTTTATTATAAGAAGTGAAATTCTTATAAGAAGAAAAGAAAGCAAAAAAAACATTTTCTATTTATCTATAACAATATATAAAGGTAAAACACAATTTTGGTGTAACCTTTTTTACTTCTAATTTCACAAAAATGATTATGTATAGTTGTTGAGAAAATGCAAGAAAGAGGATGAAGACGATGAGAACCAAATCAGTGTATATTTTCACTTTTCTTGTTATTTTATGAAGAATGAACTAACTCAATATATATATATAAGTGTAAAAACAATTAACCAACTTAACAACCACTTTGAAAGTTTCACATAGCATAATTTTGGTGAAAAACATGCGAGCAGTCGACCTAAAGAAAGAGGAGGGTCGACCTGAGCTCTCCCGATTTCAGATTATGCAGAAAACAACATTTTGCGTCAACCGGAACAGGTTATGCGTCGACGCAAAGGACGCAAATTTAGACAAACAGAATGTACAAAGTATGAGTCGACCAGAGGGTCGACGCGAGCACTCTTGAAAGTAATACATGAAAAATGAATTTTGTATGAGTCGACCTAAACAGGCCATGAGTCAACTCAAAGACTCAGAATATGCACAAATTGATTTTTTTTCATATATTTAGCTACTTTTAAGAGACCCTAACATATCTCTAACTTGACCACCATGATCAAACCTATATGGAACATATATTGTACTTTTTCTATATGTACCTAAACATGTTTTTGACCAATGTTTGACGCAAGAGAAATAAGGTATGCATATGCGACTTGATGATACTGTCCAAAATACATTTTGCTACCTATGTATGTTTTCACATCATTAAAATAAGTATAGCTAAGTATGAGGAACTTTTCTCTCACAAGTCTTTCATTAAAATCTATCCATATAGAATTGTAAATTGCAGAATTGCACAATTTCACAATTACATATAATTGCATAGGTTTCCCAGCATAATTGGATCTATAATTTATAACATATATAAAGGCAAAACATGGTGTTTTTGTGTAACCTATTTTTCTATCAATTTTACCCTTACTTTATACAATAACTTCTATTGAAACTACTACTACCATCTTTCACATAATTTTTCACTATTAACTTTCTATTCAACTTTCTATTATTAACTTCCTACCTAACTTCCTTTAGAAATTAATATTATATAAAAAATATCATTTAAATTTTTACGTGTGTGCATTAAAAAAGCGGACGTTAAATTTTTACGTCTGGACGCTAGTAATATACAAAGGCAAAACACAATTTTGGTGTAACTTTTTTTACTTCCAACTTTGCCCTTAATCTATAACAATATATAAAGACAAAACATTTTTTTTGGTGTAGCCTATTTTTTTTTCTCTTTTATCCTTCAAAACTACTTAGAAGTTACTCAAATATATAAGTGAGTGAATAATTATTATCATTTTTTTGACAAGATAGTTATTGTCATTATCTTTAGAAGATTTTGGAAAAATTCACACGAATATGTGAGTAAATCGTTATTGTCATTTTTTTTGTCAAAATAGTTATTGTCATTATTTCTATCACTGTTGTTGATTTCAAAACTTATATTATTGTTTGTATTATTTTAAATCAATAATGTCAAAAATATTAATTTTGAATATATTATCTCAGTTGTAAGTCTTTGTAAATACATTAACCTAAATATGAAATAAATGGAAGATGAGTTGAAATAATTTCATGCCATCACAAATTACATGGCATTTTTCATTAAGAAATAAAATTATTAAATTTTTAATTCATTTTTTATTTAATTATTTCTTTGATTCCTTTATTATCATTTTTTTCGATTTTGATTTTTCCATTTGAAAGCATTACTTAATAACGTTGTACTCATATGGCTGACATGTCATTGCTAACTCATTATGAAATTATTTCAACTCATCTTTTATTTATTTCATATTTAGGTTAATGAATTTAAAAAAAAATCCAAAATATTAATATAATATTGTTATAAAAAAACAGAAATAAATTGGGTAGTCATAACCCCTCCTCCTATTTTCTTCTCATCTTGGTATATTTTCTTGCTCAAACCCAACACCCCCTCTTCATCTTTTTTTTTTTCTTCTTTGCCTCATTTTCACTTCTCTCCTTCGCTCATGACTAAATTAAATTAATAGTAAAATTGATTGAAGAAATATTAAATAAAAGAAACATTGATTTCGTTAAGTTGAGAATGAGATCCAAACCACCTTATATAAATGCTAGTGGTTGTTACAAGTTAGTTTGAGAAAGTCAAGCTTGTAACAAACTTTCTAACTAACTTCCTTATGCAACAAGTAATACAACAAATAATACTTGTGTTTTTTTTATTAATGTTTGATTTAACAATGATAACTTCCATAACAAGTTACTCATTGTCATCATCTTCTAGTGTTATGAATCAAAATTTTCATTTGCTTTAATAAACCATCCCGGCCTAAGAAGAAAAGATAATAGATGCTGGTATGAGTTTGAGTCATCATTGATAATGATCCGACCTGATCAGAAGGGGATTACTAGCTGACCACACTGTTGGACTGCTGCCTGTTCACCGGTGATGAGGAGGAGAAAGGGGGTGTACCTGCAAGACACTCTGATGCCAAAGTAAGAAATTGGGCAGAGTGAGAGCAAAGTACAGAAAGGGGTAAGAAGTGAATTACCTGACCCTCTTGTGGAAGAGGGTATTTATAGAGAGACCCCAGCGCTGGGCCAACGGTCACTTGTGTTGGGCTGGATCGCCAGGCCCAACCCAAATGACTGCTAGGGCTTATGTGGCGTGGTGAAGACCAGGACGTGGTCTTCGCCCTAGTTCAACTGATCCGTGAACTCCGGAAAGTGGGTTGACCTGCTCTTTCGGAGGTGGGCAGTTGGTGGATGACGTGTCCCCGCGGAGGGGAGCACGTGGAGAACGTGTGGAGGACACGTTGTTCTGCCCGACAAGGGAGCATGTTCTGCCCGCGGAAGGAGAAGGTTCTGCCCGACAGGGCAGTGTTTGACCGACGGGCATCCTCCTGCCCGACGTGGTTAGGGTGGGGCCTTCTCGCGGGGAGACTTATCCTGCTCGTTGGGGACCTGTGCTCGACGTTGTGGTCCAAGGTGGAGTGGGCTTGGTGGAATACTATTGGGCTGGACCCGCGTGGCCAGACCGGGGCCTAGGCCAGAACAGGAGCCCCCCAAGTCGTAGCTCCGAGGAAGGGAGCGAGGACTTGATGACGTCGTTCTGCGGGGTGCGAGAACGTGCGTCTTTTCACGTCGCCGATTGCTCGGGCTCGAGGACATGAGTAGGCGGAGGAATGTGAGGGGGCACGACTGTCTGCTTTTGCCACGTGTCGTGCACTGGGTGGCTACCCTAGGGTACTTGAGTGCCTAGGGACGCTTCGAGTCCCGCGTTGGGTATAAGTAGGCGAGCCCCCGCTCATTCTTCACTTTTTCGCCCTCTTATTCTCAAATTTTATGCTTTGTTGTCCCGCCGTCGTCTGTTTTCTCCACCGTCACAGCCGCTGCATATTCCGCCGCAGATCGTATCACAGTAAGTTTTCTTTCTTCTTTCTTCAGTTTTCTTGTTTGTTTTATGACTGTGGTCGGGGCATTTTGCCCCGGGGAGAGGCGAAGATCTCCGCCGTCGAAGGAGGGTTTTCTAGGGTTTTTAATATGAGCGTCTCGAGGAGAGACGCCAGTTCCGATGAATGTCTCAGGGAAGGATGCTTGTTCCGATGAATGCCCCGGGGAGAGATCCTTACTCCGATGAACGTCCCGGGGAGCGACGTTTATTTTGACGGACGCCCCCGAGGAGAGTTTGTAGGTTGGGTCATGCTGGTAACCGGGGAGGTGGTAGGTTTCAGGTAGATCCACCAGGGACGGTGCTCGGGGTGTCTTCGTCGCCCTTTCACTTGACTTGCGGTAGAAGGGTGAATTTGATCTCTGTCATCGAATTCATTGTTACCTTCTACTTTTTAGGTGTTAATGACTTCGTTTGTCCTGGGCACAATGGTCGAGGATAATGAGCCGGATGTCTCCCATTTTGAAAAGCGTGTCGTTCCTGTCGGGGACTGGGTGGCCGAGGAGCCTCTGTCTACGCCCTCCTGCTTCGCTTCTGACCCGACAGGGGCCTGTGCCACCACGGAGGACCGGGAAGAAGGGGATCCCCAGAAATGGCAAGTCTATCGCCCCCGGCCAGGCTATCGAATCTGCTCGAAATATGGGCGGATGCGCTTCTCAATGTATAAGTTATACTTCAAAGAGGCCAGGCTCAGGTTGCCATTCTCGGACTTCCACCTGGGCCTCTTCGACTGGCTGAGGCTGGCCCCGTCTCAACTGCACCCCAACGCCCTGGCTTTTATTCGGGCCTTCGAGATTGTATGCCAATATCTCTAGGTCGACGTCACGCTGTCGTTGTCCTTTTGTATTTTCCATCTGCAACAGCAGACGGTGAGTGGTCAACATGGTTGGGTGTCGTTCAAGCAGCCAGACAAGCTTTTCAGAATGTATATGGATTCTGTTCAGGACTTCAAAGGTCGTTTCTTTGTGGTCAGCCCGATCACGCACGAAGGGGTTCGCTCTTTATATTTAGAGGGGGAGAGGATCGTGGATGGTCGTCGCGAGGCCGTCATGCTGCCACGGGTGCACGTGGAATGGTCTCTGGAACACTACTCTCGGGGAACAGGTCAGTATATCGTGTGTGCGGGGTCGCTCGAAGACGAAGATATGGCCAATTATCTGAAGATAGTTTCGTTTGTGCGTAATCTGCCGCCATCGAAGCTGGTGACCCCCGATGGCCGATATATCCTCGACAGCTATGGGAACATTCACGAGACGCCGAGGTTGATTAACACAAAGGCCCTGCTCGAGTGTTCCTCAGAGGAGGATGCCCTGCGCTACCTAGGTGGTGGACGCCTCGACTTCTCACGATTTGATACTCTTCTATCTTTTGTTAACCGGCTTTCTTTGTTTTGCAGGGAACATGTCTTCTGTCGAGGAGCAGGTGAAAAAGTTGCACGCCTCAAGGGATGTTGTTCCTCCGAAGACGCGAGTCGCCCAGTTGGTCGGGCAGTCTTCCGCAGAACAGGACGGACGAGGGTCATCGGCATCCCCTTCCGGTAGTCAGTCGCCTACTTCACAAGGGGCCCCGAAGAGGGCGAGAGTTCAGGAGAATGCGGCCGTGGTTGACTTGCCGGCGGATTCTTCCAAGGAGGGTTACGCCATTTCTCCTTGTCACCAGCACCCCGACTATTTCCATGGGGCTAGGTCGCCCAGTATTCCTGCCGGGGAGGCGAAGGCGATTTTGAGTGCCGACCGTGCTACACGGAGGCAGGTTCTGACCGAGGACTTGGCCGCGCTGATGCGGACTTTCACTACAGTGATGGTCCTGAGCGAAGAAAGTTTCTCGACCGTCGAGCTGTCAAAGCTGCAGGGGGGTCTCGCTTTCACGCAGTCCCGTCTGAACAAGGCAGTCGAGGATCTGAAGGCGAGCCGGGGGAAGGCGACTCAGCTGACTGAAGAGCTGGAGAAGTCTCGTGGGGAGGTGACTCTTGAGCGCAAGAGGGGCGACAGCGCCAAGGAGAAGCTGAGGATAGCTGAGGAGGAACTTCGGGCGTCGAAGGCTCGTGTGGTGGAACTCGAGGGCGACCTTTTTCCTGCCGACGACGAGACTGATGATGACAGGCTGCTGGTTACCCGGACCGACCTACTCGCCAGGATACGGGTGTTGGAAGGTGATTGTCTAGATGCTTTCGCCGCGGGCTTCAATGGTGTTGTCGCGCAGCTTAGGGTGGTAAACTTCGGGGCCGCCTTCGTCGAGGATGGAATCGGACCCTTCCACGAGATAGTCAATGGTCGGGTGGTCGACCCGAGCGCCGAGGAGACTGGCCCCGTCGTCCCTGTCGTCGAGCCTGAAGCTGAGGAAGAGGAGGGAGCATAGATTAGGCCCGGGTCTGCGTGTCCGTGTATTCTGGCCTGCGTGCCAATGTATTTTGTTGTTTTCTTTTTCGGGCCTGCACGCCCTTATCGTTTATGTAATATTGACTACTGGGCTGGTGCCCGTTTTTGAGTAATATATTTTTGAGAATTGTCTAAGTGTGCGCCTCGTTTTTGCATGTTGTTTATGCTCGTTTTATTTCTGCACTTTTATATGCTCGAAATGTATGTTCGTATGTTTGAACTGTATGTTTGTGTTTTTTGGCCTGTTCGGGGTGGTAGCTCGACAATACTTGTTATCAGCGGTGTAGGGAACTGGCCGGTTGGCCGACATTGTTTCCTGACCGGTTCGGGGGTAGTTCTCCCCGCGGCGTGGACGTCCCATCGCGAGCTGGGTGTCTTGCCGGTGTTGGTACGGCGGCGGGGAATCTCGATCGAGGCGTTCCCCGCTGAGCAAGGCCTTCTGCCCGCGCACACAAGAGGTAGGGCTTGCTTTTTCTCTGGTCGTTAGGAGACGCGAGGAGGTGCGGTAGTACCATGTCGCCCCCCAGTGGTCGCGACGTTAGGTCGTTGCGGGCAGTATTTAACTGTAGTACCGCTTCAGCTTCTCGGCATTCCATGGTCGAGCTAGTTGTTCCCCGTGTAGGTTTTCGAGGTAGTAAGCCACGTGCTCCGTCTTGTCGCGGACACGGTAGGTACCTTCCTAATTTGCGGCGAGTTTACCCTCGTGGGAGTCTTTCTGGTTTCTGCGCAAGACTAAATCGTCGATTTGGAAGTCACGTTTCAGGACTTTGTTGTCATGGCGGAGTGCGACCTGTTGTTTCAGCCGGGCTTCCCGAAGGGCTGCTCCTGATCGAATCTCCTCTACTAGGTCGAGCTCCTCCCATAAGGCGTTGTCGTTGTCTTCGGTATTAAGGGGAGCTTCAGTTTGTCTGGATGGCTCGCGTATCTCGACCGGGATCACTGCTTCGGTTCCATACATGAGGCGGAATGGGGTTTCCCCCGTGGTTGAGTGGGGCGTAGTTCGGTATGCCCAGAGGACACTGTGGAGTTCTTTGACCCATGCCCTCTTTGCATCGTCGAGTCTTCATTTTAGTCCTCTGAGTATGACCCTGTTTTCAGATTCCGCCTAGCCGTTTGTCTGGGGATGTTCAACCGAGGTGAAATGATGTTTGGTTCCGAGCTTGGTGACAAAGTCCCGGAAGTTTTTGTCTGTGAACTGAGTGTCGTTGTCTGTGACAGTGGCGAGCGGGACCCCGAACCTTGCAAGGATATTTCATTTGTAAAATCAGAGTATGTTGTGGGCCGTGATTTTGGCTAGGGCTTCGGCCTCAATCCATTTGGTGAAGTAGTCCACGCCCATGATGAGATACTTGTTCTGATAGGAACCTAGAGTGAAGGGGCCGAGGATGTCCATCCCCCACCAGGAGAACAGCCACGGGGAGGAGAGGGATTTGAGTTCGGTCGGTGGAGTGAGGTGCATGTCCCCGTGCCTTTGGCATCTGTCGCATCTCTTGACGTGCTCCCTCGCGTCTGTTTGTATCGAAGGCCAGTAGTATCCTGCTCTAAGGCCTTTCTCGCCAGGGATCGTCCTCTGAGGTGTTGCGTGTTAATGCCCTTGTGGATCTCCTCCAGGACGGCTGCGGCCTGGGAGTTATTGATGAATTTGAGGAGTGGGACCGCGAAGCCCCTGCGATATAGTTTTCCCTCGAGGAGGACGTACGAACAGGCTCGTCACTTGATCGTGCTGGCCTCTTTAGGGTCGGCTGGTAGGTGGCCTGCGCTGAGGTAGGCGTGTAGCGGTGTCATCCAACAGTCGGTATCTCCTATTGTGTTGATGTCGAGCGGGGCGTCGGCCACTTTGATGCTCGGTTGCGATAAAACTTCTTGGATGACCGATTTGTGGCCGCCTCGCTTTTTGGTGCTCGCTAACTTTGAGAGAATATCGGCGCGGGTGTTCTGCTCGCGCGGGACGTGTTGAACTTCTGTGGAGTCGAAACTTTGCATTTTTCAGTAATGAGTGCCAAGTATTCGGCGAGGTTGTCATTTTTCGCTTGATATTCTCCTCGTACTTGTGAGGCGACCAACTGGGAGTCGGTGTAGATTTTAATCTCTTTGGCCCCGAGGTCCGATGCCAGGCGAAGTCCGGCCAGGAACGCTTCATACTCGGCTTGGTTGTTCGTCGTCGGGAAGGCCAGTGTGAGGGAAACCTCTATGATGGTGCCCTCTTTGTTGTCGAGGATGATGCCTGCTCCGCTGCCCGTAGAGTTTGAGGATCCGTCAACGAAAATAGTCCATTTATAGCTCCCCGTGGTAGGGTCTGGTGAGGAGGTCATCTCGGCGACAAAATCGGCCAGGGCTTGGGCCTTGAGGGCTTTCCTGCCTTCGTAGATGATTTCGAACTCAGATAGTTTTAATGACCATTTTAACATGCGTCCAGCCATGTCCGTGCAGACTTGGATGGACTTCTTCGTGGTGGATGTGGTGATTTCCAAAAAGGCGTGGCACTTGTCCGGATTTGCCTCAATCCCGCGCACGGTCAGGTAGTAGCCGAGGAATTTTCCTGCGCGGACACCGAAGGTGCATTTCTCCGGGTTGAAGCGCATTCGACAATTCCTCATTGTTTCGAAGACCTTTCTGAGATGGGTCGTGTGGTCGACTTCTATGTAGGACTTAACGATCATGTCATCCATGTAGACTTCGAGCATGTCGCCGATTTCGCCCCGGAAGACGTTGTTCATCATCCGTTGGTACGTGGTGCCGGCGTTCTTTAGGCCGAAGGGTATTACATTGTAGTAATAGTTTCCCGATGCCGTCATGAAGGTCGTGCTCTGTTTGTCGTGCTCGGCCATTGGGATCTGGTTGTACCCCGAGTATGCGTCCATAAAGGACAAGAGCTTGAAGCCCGCGGAGTTGTCGACGAGTTTGTCGATGTTGGGGAGAGGGTAGGCGTCCTTAAGACATGTCCGATTGAGATCAGTATAGTCAACACACATGCACCATTTTCCATTATTCTTTTTAACGAGTACAACATTGGACAGCCAGGTTGAATACCGGGCTTCCGAAATAAAATTTGCCTCTAGGAGGTCTTTTACAGCTTTTTCATCCGCCGCCGACTTTTCGGGGGACTGCCTACGCCTACGTTGTACGATGGCCTTCACGGTCGGGTTGATGGACAGCTGATGACAGGCGACCTCGGGGTCGAGTCCAGGCATTTCCGCGGCGCTCCAAGCAAAGAGGTCGGCATTCTCGCGGAGGCAGGCCTATAGCTGTCTCTTCGCTAAGTCTGGGAGTCCGGCGCCGATCTTCACGGTTCTACTCTTGTCGTCCCTGAGTGTCACGATCTCGAATTCACCGCCTGGGATGGGGCGTGCTGGGTGGGTGGGCTGCCCGTTGGACTGGTTGGCTTCGTTGGCCTCTCCTTCGTGACCGTGCTCCTCTGTGAAGCGCCTGTCGAGGTCCACGGATCCGACGAGCTCCTTTGGTTCGCTCTTCGACGTCACAGTTGAGGTTGCCTTCTTAGTTGCTAGAGCGATGGTGCTTAAACCTTTCAGCGCGGCCTTGAAGCACCTCCGGGCAGCCTCGATGTCCCTGTTCAGGATTACCACGGCCCCCGCCTCGTGTAGTACTTCATCTTTAGGTGGATGGTGGAAGGCACCGCGATGAGTTCTGCCATCGTCGTCTTACCCAGGATACAGTTGTAGAGGGACAGGCACTCGATGACTAAGAAGCGGATACTGATCTCCCTGGCAGTTTCCTCTTCCCCGAACGTGACTTTTAGCTCCACGTATCCCCAAGGTCTCGTCGTCGTCCCGTTGAACCCTTGGAGGTCGGAGCCCACGTAAGGGGATAGGTTGGACTTGTCGAGTTGGAGGGTCGTGAAGAGGTGGGTGTACTTGATGTCCACCGAGTTGCCTCCGTCGACGAGGATGCGTCGGACATCGAAGTTCGCCATCTGCGCCCGTATCAGCAGGGGAATGTTGGAGTTGGGGGAGCCCCCGGGGAGTTCCTCGAGGTAGAATGTGATCGGATTGGATCGGCAGTGAAATTTTTCGAGCGTGCTCATCTTACTGAAGTTGCTCGTGATAAGTTCTTCGAATTTTATTTTCACCGATCCTACGGACAGGTTCCTCGTGGAGCTGCCGGAGATGACCATGGCTCTAGCAAAGTATTCCCATCGACTGGTGGGTCGTACCGGCTCGACGGGCAGGTCAGGGCCGTCGGGGAGGCTGAACTCTGTATCCGCGAACCAATCCTCTAGGCGGCTGACGCATAGGGCGACCTGGAGTCCGTTGTCGCTGTCTGACAAGGGGAGCTCTTCGACTTTCTTGTCCTCAGGGGCTTCTTGCCTCGGGGTTCCCCCCCAGGCGTATCTCTTTAGGTGGCCGTCCTTAATCAGGATTTCGATCGCGTCCTTGAGATGGATGCAGTCTTTCGTCACGTGCCCGTGGCTCCTGTGGAAACGACAATACTTCGATTTGTCCATATTGGGTTTGGGGGGTGTCGGCCTGGGGAAGCGGACACCTCCCTGGACGAATTCGATTTTGGCGCATTCGGCCAGTATGCGCTCGCGGGAAGCGACTAGGGCCGTGTACTCTGTGAATCGGCCGGCGGGGTCGCGCTGCTCGCGTTGTTCGCGGGGGCGATCCTCCCGATGGCGGTCACCTCCGCGTCGGTGGCTTGAGGCTCCGTCGTCTCCGTGCCCGCGGGGGGCCTCCCTGTCTCGGGTGTCTCGGGCGGAGTTGGCATCTTGGGTTTCCTCGAACCGGATATAATGCGCGGCTCTGTCGAGGAAATCCTGTAGGAAGGCTGGTCGGTGTATGCCCACGGCCTCGTAGAACTTGGAGTCACGGCGCATACCCTACTCCATTAGATAACACTTCATCTCGTCCGACGTCGTTACCTGCACTGCCTCCCGTGTGAATCTCTCAATGTACTTTAGGAGAGGCTCGTCGGGGGCTTGGATTATCGCGCCGAGGGCGGCTTCCGTCTTCGGGTGGCGTCGGGACGTTGTGAAGTGTTTTGAAAATAGGTCCTTCAGGACCCTCCACGATGTAATCGATTCGGGCTCCAGACTTTTGTACCATGTCATGGCGCCTTTCCTTAGGGTCGTCAGGAATAACCTGCATTTGGTAGCTCCTCGGACGTTCCGGTAGTCGAGCATGGCCTCAATGTCTTCCAGGTGATCGTCTGGGTCGGAGGTGCCGTCGTATGTCGAGAGCGTTGGGGGCTTTTCCATCCCGTGAGGGATGGGGGCGGCCATGATTTCCCAGGACAAAGGAGTCATGTAGTCGTCTTTGTCGCTAAGAATGGGCGATCGAGGGGGAGATGGGCCATTTGGTAGAGGCACCTGCTTTCGACTCCTCGGTCTTCTAACCGGGGGTTCGACGCGCGGAGGCCTGGTCGGGGGTTCTGTCCTGTTCTCCCGTCTCCCGCGAACTTGTCCCGTTGGGGATCTTGTCCACTCCTGCACTACTTCCGTTTGGGGCCTCTCTAGCCGAGGTCGTCGACTTCTGGGTTGAGGCGAGGGGCTCCTCGAGTTCCCATTCCGGTCTTCCCGCGGAGGGGACCTTGGTGGGACCTCGCTCTAGTGCGCCAATCCGTGCGTTCTGTTGAAACAATAGCTGGTTCGTCTGGTTGATGGCCGCAAAGAGGGCGGCCACTGTTGGGTCCGCTCCAGCCGAGACGGGAACAGGTTGGAACGCTGCTGGGCTTTGGGACCAGTGTCGGTTCTGCAGATGATGGAGATGCAGTCTGGCCGTCTCTCTCGTCGGTCTCCGATGGGCGTGACGTCTCCGTTGGCTTGCCGCCGTTCACGGAAGGGTTGAGCACGAAGTCGTGCACGGTATCGTCGTGGTGTGGGCTAGCCATGATCGTGGAGTATTGGTGAAACTTTGGTTTTCTGCTCGGAGTAACGGGGAAGTTTTTGTTCCCACAGACGGCGCCACTAATCTGACCTGATCAGAAGGGGATCACTAGTTGGCCACACTGTTGGACTGCTGCCTGTTCACCGGTGATGAGGAGGAGAAGGGGGGTGTACCTGCAAGACACTCTGATGCCAAAGTAAGAAATTGGGCAGAGTGAGATCAAAGTACAGAAAAGGGGTAAGAAGTGAATTACCTGACCTTCTTGTGGAAGAGAGTATTTATAGAGAGACCCCAGCGCTGGGCCAACGGTCACTTGTGTTGGGCTGGATCGCCAGACCCAACCCAAATGACTGCTAGGGTTTACATGGTATAGTGAAGACCAGGACATGGTCTTCGCCCTAGTTCAACTGCTCCGTGAACTCCAGAAAGTGGGTTGACCAGCTCTTTCGGAGGTGGGAAGTTGGTGGATGACGTGTCCCCGCAGAGGGGAGCACGTGGAGAATGTGTGGAGGACACGTTGTTCTGCCCAACAAGGGAGTATGTTCTGCCCGCAGAAGGAGAAGGTTCTGCCCGACAGGGCAGTGTTTGACCGACGGGCATCCTTCTGCCCGACGTGGTTAAGGTAGGGCCTTCTCGCGGGGAGACCTATCCTGCTCGTCGGGGACCTGTGCCCGACGTTGTGGTCCAAGGTGGGCTGGGCTTGGTGGAATACTATTGGGCTGGACCCGCGTGGCCAGACCGGGGCCCAGGCCAGAACAGATAATATCATGAATTTATGAGAATTTCGAAAGACAGTTTTATGGTTGTGATCATTTTAAAGTGATGAGGAAAAAAAGTATAATTATTTTGAATGGTTTCATGAAGATCTCAGCAACTGTGTAAAAGATGTGATTAGATCTTTGAAAGACAAGAATGATGAGCTTGTGGATTTAAATA
Organism: Lathyrus sativus; assembly: GCA_963859935.3. NCBI lineage: Eukaryota > Viridiplantae > Streptophyta > Magnoliopsida > Fabales > Fabaceae > Lathyrus > Lathyrus sativus. Next base: position 472,884,094 of record OZ012741.1, on the reverse strand, counting down.
GGGAGACAAAGAAAAATAGAGAATTGTTGAAGATGAAGATTAAGTTTATGAGTTATTTTATGAGTTTGTCATTGGTGTATGTATTGTTACTTGTGTTTGCATTAGTTGTACCACATGTATTGAAGTGATGTAATTTTTTTGTATTTTGAAAATAAGATTATATTTTTTATTGTAATGTGATGTAATTTAGTGGTTTTAATGAAATGAGATTTTGGCATAACATGTGCAACTTGTTTTAATTTTGACATAACATGTAATTTTTCATAACCTGTAGCTTTGTTTCACTCTTACTCGTAGTGTTTGGACATGATTTTGATAGAAGTTTATACATAATTTTGAAATAATATTTTTGAAACCTACATAGAATTGAACATATTTTTATAACCTGTTTGAACCATGGTTGAACATATTTTCATAACAGAATTGACACAACCTATTTAGGCCATAACTGAACCTGTTTCCATAGCCTTGTTAGACGACGTCATAGATCTAGAAGGGGGTTGAATAGATTACTTATTAAAAATAGAGTCGGCGCTTATCAATATTTGGTTTTAAAAAGTTTTAAGCTGAAGCAACCAAAGAACAATATTCGTCTAAAGGAAACATTTATCGAAAAGATCGGATATACGCAAAGCCTATGGAATCCGATAAAGACGAGATTTAGAATCACTAATTTGAACATACATCAACTAGATTTTGTTCACTTTAAGGTTGGACAGTTTCCAATGCGTGTGAAATATAACCCAATTGAAAAGACAGCACAAGTGTTTGTGTTCACGCAATTAGTCGAACACTTGGTGTGCAAGGCACCTCAAGTGAATTTCAATATGTCAGTGAAGTGCTATAGTATTCAATTCCGATCAAGGACATCAATTTGTTGAGGCAGTTCCCCCGTCGTCCTCGCTAGGGGTACGTCTGTCCTCAACTCTAAAAATAGAATTGAGACCTATATATATATAACTTATTTGCAAATGTTCACAAGAGAAGTAATAAAATTCAAACAATCAAACCCAATTGTTGATGCAGAGCCTATTCCTTCTCTTCCCTTTATTCAAGCTGAATCAAGTCCTTCAAACGTGATGAGTAAACCTCTGATTATGGCACTCCCTTTGAACAACCCTATGGTCTTCAAATCTTGCCCGGCTGATTTCAAACACCAACGATTCGAACCCAAATCTTCCTATCACAATCCTCTGGTTACCGCTACTAAATTGACAGAACCTCCCGTTCTTCAATTACCTTCGCTCGGCTGAATCTGTGATGGAACGATTTGTGAAACCCCCCCCCCCCCAAAATCCAAGATTCTTTGAGGACAAAACCCTCACGGTTTTATTCAAGAAAAACCCACTGATTTCTCAACCCAAACCTGATTACACAAATCCTACGTTTGGACGTTATCACCTCAATGAGGCAGAATACACAACAAAAATAATTATGTGTAGTTGTTGAGAAAATGCAAGAAAGAGGATAAAGATGATGAGAACCAAATCAATGTATATTTTCACTTTTCTTGTTATTTTGTGAAGAATGAGCTAACTCAATATATATGCAAGTGTGAAAACAATTAACCAACTTAACAACCACTTTGAAAGTTTCACATAACAGAATTTTGGTGAAAAACACATGAGCGGTCGACCTACAGAAATGGGAGGGTTGACCTGAGCTCTTCCGATTTCAGACTATGCAGAAAACAGTATTTTGCATCGACCGGAACAGGTCATGCGTCGACGCAAAGGACACAAATTTAGACAAATAGAAATATACACAGTATAAGTCAACTGGAGGATCGACGCAAGCATTCCTGAGAGCAATACATGAAAAATGAATTTTGTATGAGTCGACTCAAAGACTCAGAATATGCAAAAATGCATTTTTTTTTCTTCATATATTTAGCTACTTTTAAGAGACCCTAACATATCTCTAACTTGACCAGCATGATCAAACCTATATAGAAGACATATTGTACTTTTTCTATATGTACCTAAACATGTTTTTGACCAATGTTTGACGCAAGAGAAATAAGTTATGCATAAAGTTAAAATTAAGCCAATTTTTTTTAAATATTATTCCTAATTAACATTACATGTATATATCTAGACACCTTAAACTTCTCAACACTATTTCAACATTTTTTTTATTCTTCAATCATTTCATAAATATATATATATATATATATATATATATATATATATATATATATATATATATATATATATATATATATATATATATATATATATATATATATATATATATATATATATATATATATATATATATATATATATATATATATATATATATATATATATATATATATATATATATATATATATACTCAAAAAATTTAAAAGATAAAAAAACGTCAGAAACCAACAAAAAAACAAAAAAAAATCTAAAATAAAAAATTGACTTGTGATAAACATTCAAAAATTATGTTCTAAAAAACAACATGGAGCAAAAGAAAAATAAGAAACACTAAAATACCTCTCAAAAGAGTAACCACGGTCAAAGAAGTCAAACTCTCAAAACAACTAACAGTTCAGGTATAAGATGAGGCTTGTCGGCCACTTTGAGAAAAGGGGACAAAGAAAGTCATAACAAAAAATAACTATGTCAACCAGTTGTGCCATTGTAAATGCCAAACTTGAGAAATGAAATTATTTCATGATTTCCATATAATCCACATCATATAGTGTCAAATCAAAGTTAAACCAACTCTAACTCTAGATCTAGTCTTAAGAGACCTAACTAACTAAAAAAGAAACTTACATTTTTTAGGTGTTTCGTATGGAACTAGAAATAGAAAATGAGGTTGTGGAGTTGTGTCTTATTATGTTAGAGCAATACATCTGATACGATAGAGTGAGGTGGACCTGTATGGTTAACACTTCAACATCTAAGTCGGTGAGAGAATGAGAAGTAATGTTAGAGTGAGAATGAATTGGAATATCTAAAATTTCATGATTTCCCCTTATATAACAAGAGTAGTTGAAATTGTTCGTGCGTAATATGGCATTTTGTACATAAAAACGTCTAATTGAATTGGACGATAATTGATGTGTTGGAGAGAAACATTGTCTGCTTCTGGTTAGAGTGAAGGGTTTCATGCGTCATTCTTCTTTAATATTTCTCTAGGTCCCATAAAAGTTTCCCTTTAAGCTCTTCTTCTTATTCTATAGAATAAGGGTTTTTAAAATTCTGGCCAGCCCACGATGGATGTTCTAACAAAAGTTATAACATCCAATGTGACATTCACTACAGACCTACTATTATGCAGTAAATAACAAAGCAGAATGATTTTCAGGTGGGGGTGAAGCAAAAGGAAAGATAGTTTCATGGAAGATTACATTCCTTGAAACATAAAATTCATGGGTGAGAGGGTCATAAAGGAGGTAGCCTTTGGTGCCTTCCCTATATCCAAGGAAGATGGATTTTCTTGCCCTTGGTGCATCTCTGTTGTCCTGGAAATCCAAAAAGCAGTCCACAGTATCCAGGTCTAGTTCGGAAGCAGAATATAGAGCTTTGGCTAGCTTAACTTGTGAATTACAATGGTTGCAGTATTTGTTTAAGGATCTTCACATTTCTCCTGCTCAACCTAGCTTCGTCTACTGTGATAACAAGAGTGCAATCTATCTTGCTCACAACCCCATTTTTCATGAGAGGACAAAACATATTAAAATTGACTGTCATGTCATTCGTGAAAAAATACAAACTGGCCTCATTCACCTCCTTCCAGTTTCTTATGCTGTACAATTGGCAGATGTACTTACCAAGTCATTGCCTGTTTCCTCCTTCAATTCATTGATTTCCAAGCTTGGTCTATCAGACATTCATAGTCCAACTTGTGGGGGGCTATTACATGATGAAAATAGTGATGTAAATAATAACTCTAATTAATCCTAGTTGTAACTGAATTAGTTTAGCTAAGTTAGGAGCTAAGTTAGGAGTTAGTTAGTTCCCTAGTTTACTATATATATTACCTACACTTGTACATTCTAACTAGGGCTTTATAATGAATATACCTTCAGTTATAACATCCACTGTGACATTCACTACATACCTACTATTATGCAGTAATAACAAAGCAGTAAATAGCACAGTTAGTTGTTGACCCAGTTCAGTGCAACACACTTACATCTAGGGGCTACCGAGCCAGGGAGAAATTTCACTATCAGCAGTATCAATTCAGAGTCAAACCTCCAGTTTGCACTCCTCACTTAATCACTACCCATGACAATTTAACCTAGAGATACTCTAGACCTGAGTACACCCGCTCACTCCCTACAATCACACACCAGTGATAACAATCAATTACAAATTAAACAGTAGATTGAAGATACACTTCACCTACACACACAGCCCTTGATCTTTCTTCAAAGCTTTGATCAAGTGACATACACTCTTACTTAACAGCTTCGAGTGATACACCGCCTAGAAACTACCTAACCAATGCAATCAACAGTTTCTTGGGTTACAAGTATTCCTAAGACACAAACATGAAGAACAATCTCTTCACTTCTAAACCACTATGGTGATTTCTCTGCTTCTTTATCTTCAACCACTGCCTTCTAGGATTTCCTCTCTTGGTATTTGTAGCAGCAGATCAATCCTTGGGCTTGGGGGCATACATTAGGTTTTATCCATCATAAAACCTTACTTTTGTATCCTGCGTGTTTGCCTCTTTAATCAGGTACATATTAGTTCCCCTAGGGCGTCTAAAATGTCTCCTGCATTCCAGCTTGAGCTTCTGAGTTGTTTCCTGAGTTATAGCAACCAGAATAACAAACTTCTGCTTGATGTCATACGACCTATGTCATAACATTGAGTATGACATCCAGCTTAACTTATAGTTAGCTTAGTTAACTTACCTTGCACAGTCCATATTATGAATGTAATAACATCAAACATGACATTCATATATGTACTTATATTTTGCCACAAAATGCATCCAATCAAGAGCACTTACAAACTCCCTCTTTGGCAAATTCTTGGCTAAAACACTCTGTACTTACATCAAAGATTTCCTACGCAGCAGAAGACTTAACAATGGTCCTGTCATACAGGTAAGTCACTTGCTGCTCAAGCTCTCAGACTCCTCACAGTTGGCTTTCAGCCCTGTTAACACTCACTTTGTTAATTCTCTGTAGACTTCTACTACAGATGTCACCCTTTTCTTTTTTGAGTAACAGAGTTACTCCCCCTCAACTGATGCACTTATCAGCTGGGCAATATCCAGTCTGAACTGGATGCTATAACATTCAGCATGACCTTCTGATGTCACACATTTGTGTTACTCCCCCTGCAAGGATGCATTCTGCTCCTTGCACAGAATTCCTAAGCATCTTGTTAGGATCACCCATGTTAGTACCTACAGCATGTCAGTCCTAGTTCTAACATACATGGCATACATATCATATCAGTAACAGCCCAAACAACTGTTATCAGACACAAATCTCATCAGCATCACCTGCACACTAATATCATAAGCACTATGGTGCATATGCTCAATCACAATCAATCACTATTCATGGAAGTTTTGTTCTTCCACCTGCATCTGTTACTACCACATAACCTGTGGTACTCATATTGGTTATCCACCCCTGCATCTGCTGTACCTGTTGTTATCTATCACACTTTCCCCCTTTTTAGCCACAAATTTAGATCTAACTAACCATAGTATACACTAAAGTATTGTCAGGGACAACACATTTTGTTTATATAATCTTACATATGATCATAACTCACACACACAACACCCTTGTCTCAGCAGTTCAGCTACCACACTATTCTTCCTCCTCTTCAGCAGTGCTTGCCCTGTCTTCTGTTGTACCTGCTTCCTCTGACCCATCTTTACTAGTTGCCTCACTTGCACCACTGGTTTCTTCAGAGTTCTCTGCAGCTTCTTCTGCTTCCTAAACTTCATCATCTGAGTCATCACTGTTCTTGGTTTCATCAGCATATTCTGAACCCTCTTCTAGCTCCATATTTTTGATTAATTTTTCCAGTTTTATCTTCCTTGTCTCCAACTCCTTGCATGTGTCTTTGAGCATTTCTACTACCTCAGTTCTGCTAGCTGTTGAGGTCCTTTTGAAAGTCTCAGCTGAAGGTACGGCAATGTCAGGAACATGAGTTCCTTTAAACATCTTATAGTTGAAGGACAGAGGAGTTTCTCTCTTGCAGGCTATGTCATTTTCCTTGACAATGTTAGGATGCTGATCACATATTATCCCACAGATGAGTGAAGGAAAGGCAATGGGTCCCTTGACACTATAACTCCCTGCGTGTTTCATTATTTGCTCATGTATGTATGCCCCATAATTGAGGTGAGCCTTAGTTCCCACTGTATATATGAACCTTCCAAGGATGGTGGCCACTGTGGTCTTATGATTTGTGGACACCTAGTTGGCAGCCCCAATTTTGTGAAGCATAGCATATTTGATACTTAGCTTGCTTGCTACAAGCTTCCCTTTGGATGGCCATTGTCTGACTTGTTTGGCAGTGATTTCTTTACACACTTGATGATCTGTGGCTTGTATTTCCGTCAGCCTTTCATGAGGTCGCCCTAGGTACTTGTTAATGAGTGCTGCTGTAAACTTGACACACTTTCCTCTCACATATACTTTCCCATACTCACTTGATTTCTTATCAGCACTTTCTCCAGCCAGATTAACTATGAACTCTTTAACCAACATTTCATAGCATTGGGAGAGCTGAGTCACTGTTTTCATCAGGCCAGCATTGCTTATCAGGGTTATGATTTCTTTGTTCTCAAGAGCATTTTGACCAAGCTCCCTTTCTATGGCTAATCTCTTGTGATACATGTATTTCCATCTGTTGATACTAGATGGATAGTGAAAGGAAATGTTATCAGTAGGTACCTCAGGAATGTTTGCAGCCAATTTGCTTGTAGGAGGCTTTTGCTTGGTTTGCATGTCTGTGACATCAGCATCTACATCAGAATCCGTTTCTGGTTCTAAACTGGACTTAGCTTTCTGTTTCTTGGTGACAACTTTGCTCCAGCCCTTAGGAGGACCAACCTTAGACCTCTTTGTACCAGTTTTCTTTGCAGCGGTTTCTTGTTCAACAATCTTCTTATCCTTCTTTTGCATGGGGGAACTTTGATTAGCTGCCCTTTTTCCTTTTCTTGTCATTAGCCTTTTGGCTATTCCTGGATTAAGCTTAACAATGAGGTCATTGTCTGAGTAGTCTTCTAGGTCAACTACTGCAGTTCTGTTGATTCCATGAGTGCATTCATCTGTGTGTTTAGCCTTTTCACCTTTGTTCTTTTCTTCTGGTGCAGGGTCTTTTGATGTTGTGGCATCTGGCAAGACGTTGGCTTGATCAAGTGGTTTTGGCTCAGACCCCTTTATGCTAGATATCATGGGTATATTGAGAGCACTAGCCACCATTTCTGCGAGTTTCAGGTGGGTTCGCCTGGCTTCTTCTGTATCTAGGGCAGTCGATTCAGTCGTAGAGGGAGCTTGACCAGGGCCGAGGTTTCTGGGTTTTCTTGCATGCAGCTTTCTGGGTTTCTTTACCAACAATCCGTCTGGTGTCATCATGCGCAGGGGCGCAATCTCTAGAACCTCATTAGGGTTATTTTCAGCATTGCTAGTGGTGATTCTAGGGTTCGTATGTTGTGACATGGTTGATGACTTTGATCGAGAGATGATGACTTTTCTTTGCTTGGCTAAGTTATTATGGACACTGAAGGGATTATGTTGGCACCAAGAGTGGAGGAGGTGTATATTATACGTGATGGTGGGGTACGTTTTCCCATTAGGAGTGAACTTACCTTTTTGATTTATTTTTAATAGTATTAATTTCAAGTCATAATTCCCACTTACCGTTAATTGCTATAACTCCTTATTATAGGAACTCAATTTCCATTGCTCAATCTTACCTTGAGCTTCCTTTATACTTTTTGAACCCCTGTCAACAATATTTAGTATATAGTTCCCGTAGTTTCCACACGTCATTGTCCATCTACACACTCTACCACTGAGCATTCCCCTCTTGAAATCAGCAGACCTCTCTTGGATGAATCCTTTGATGTCACCGAACAGGGTCATAACATCAGGAGTGACATTGCTTTTCTTCTGCAGAGTATCCTCCATGGAATCCATTAGGTTCCAATATAGCATATCTAGCTTTACCTGATGGCCAATCTTAGGGTATCCCTTCTTGTCTAGCCTTCCTACCTGACTTTTCTTACACCCAGCCCTTCTTTCTGAAGCATACTTTGAGAATCCTTTTGCTGATGATTTGGACCTGGTTCTTTTCTCTAGTCCTAGGTGATCCTTTTCTTCATTTACCAGTTCATTTATGTTACTTATGGGCTCCCATATGTAACAGTTATTTTTGGATCTAGATCCTCTCATTTCTTCCTTACCCTCTTCATTTATCACCACATACTTGTCTTTGGAAAAGTGTACTTTTAAACCTTGATCACATAGCTGACTTATGCTTATTAGGTTAACTGTTAGTCCTTTAACTAACAGGACATTCTTCAACTATGGAGCTATAGGACTGCCAAGTTGCCCAGCACCTGTGATTTCTCCTCTAGCTCCATCCCCAAAAGTCACATGACTAGATGAATGAGGCTTGAGTTTGACCAACAAATCCTCAATTCTAGTCATATGCCTGGAGCAGCCACTGTCAAAGTACCAATCCTCATTGGTTGGCATTCTTAGGGAACTGTTAGTTGTTAGAGCTACAGTCTTGACAACCCATTGTTCTTGCTTCTTACGCACTTCCTTCTTTCTGGGTTTTGCTTGATGTTGTCTCCATCTCTGGTGGGCATGATGATACCTTTGTCCATGATGCTGTCTTTTTCCATGCTTACCCTGATTATCACTTCTTTGCCTAGGAAATCCATGCAACCAGAAGCACACAGCACGAATGTGTCCAAGCTTTCCACAGTGGTAGCATTTATGTCTTTGGAATTGTCTCTTGACTTGATTTCAATTTTTGTGTGAAGGATGTTGTAACTTTCACTGTGACATCCTTTATACCTTTTGAATCTCAGGCTGCAACCTCTTGAGTTTCAAGACAGGATTTTTTTTTCTCAACAAATCCTAGGCCAGACCTATTTCCTGCAGTCTGACCACTCTGAAGAATCTCCTCTAGGGTGTCAGTTCCAGAGTTGAGCATCCTTATGGATTTTGTCATTTTCTCCTTTTCTCCTTTCAACTCCTTTATCTCTCTTTGGAGTGAGTTTATAGTAACTAGATGCTCTCTCTTTTCAGCTTCTAGCTCTTTGACGAGCTTATTCTAATGCTCTCCTTACTGGTACAACTTTGTGCTTCTGATGGACAACTTCTTATATGATTCAGCAAGTTCATCATAAGTTAGCTCCTCTTCAATTGAGTCACCATCAGATACACACACACTGTTGAGAATAGTAACATGTTTGGATGATTCTCCTTCTGATCCACTGTCAGAATCTTCATCAGACCAAGTGACTGTTAGGCCTTTTCCCTTCTTTTTGAGGTATGTGGGACATTCCTTCCTAACATGACCATATCCCTCGTACTCATGGCACTGTACTCCTCTGCTTTGGTTGGCTTTATCTTTAGTGTTTTCTTTGTCAGCAAACAACATTTTGAAATAGGGCTTAGACTTAGCATCTATCCTTTTGGCCAGTTTGTTGAACTGTTTCCCAAGCATGGCTATTGCTTCTGATAGATCTTCCTCCCTTTCATGATCTGAAGTCTCAGCAGTGTTTGAGACAAGAACTATACTCTTGCTCTTTTTCTCCACAGCCTGATCACACATCCCCATTGTTGCACCCCAAAATTTGGCCAACAATTATTTATTCATTGAGTGTTTGAGAGTGGATACCTTCATCAGAGAGTTCAAGAGATCCTCAGAAGAGTGGATTGAAACCAGGGTTGTGTGCTTCATAGCTTGAGAGTTGTGGGTGCTCCTCAGATGATTCTGAGACTTTGAGAATGAAATTGATGTTTTGAGGAAGCCTATGAGATGTCTTGATAGCCATCATGAAGCCCAGAGAAGTCATTATGCAAGAGTTCAGAGGATTCAACCATGAATGGTAGAATTAGGGTTTTGACTGGGTCAACCCTAGATCAGCTGAAGATTTGGAGAAGGTTGAGACCCAATCCAAGGGCCATGAGATCATGGAATGATGCATAGAGGTGTTATAAAGATGATTCCTAGACCAACTCATCATGAGTGAGGAGTTTGAGAAGTTTCAAGTCAGGGTTTCCAAGGATTGTCAGTGAAAAACCCTAATTTGATCCCTATCTTCCAGGCAGTTTTAGCTCAAGATGTGATTGATATCTCACCTTCCCCATAACATGAATGTTGTAGAGCTTGTTCTAAGCTTTAATTTTAGTGGTGGAAGTCCTTGATAGGAGTTACAGAGCTCAAGTTATGGTTTTGACAAATTACAGGTCAGCAAAGGTGTGTGAATCTGGGTCCTTGAAAGTCACCCAACTTGCAGACAACTTTTGCCCTAGTAGGAGGATTCCTATGATTTCTTGGTCAACATGAATGTTGAAGAGGATCTTCTTAGCTTTAATTTGAGTGGCAGAAGTCCTTGATAGGATTTGTGGAACTCAACTTATGGTTTGAACAAGACAGGGGTATTTTGGTCATTTGTCAGTTATAGGTCATTTTAGCCAATGCCTAAAACTCCTATTTCCAAGCCTCAAATGGAAAAACTCAAAACATGAAAGTTGCTCAAAATGTGATTTTGAGTCTAGAAAGAAGGTCACAAATTGTTGGAAAAGCTCATAGCATGAAGTTACATGATTGGTCCAAAATGAACTAAAAATGGCATATAAGTTTGAAAAGTTGAATTTGGAAATTGATTTGGAAGATCCACAAATCCAAAATAGGTCATCCAATATATCATTTTGATTGGAAAAACCATTTTGAGAACATTGGTTTAGCTAGAATTTTGATTTGGAGCCTTAAAATGGGTGATGCTTTGAAAAGTTGTTACTTGAAAAAGAAGGCAATGTTGAAAAACCTTACACAAGCCAAAGATGAGCTTGTTTTTCACTCATCCCTTCTCAATATCTCATGTAAAGATACTTTAAGACCAAATGGCAAGGCATAAGGCATGGAAGATGAGAAATTCAACTTGTCCCCACATGAGATTTTCAAGAACTTTCCACACTTTTCTAGATGATTCTAGAAGGATCCAGCTTCTTCCATCCATCATTATAAGAAGGATGATCTTCATAGTGTTCAAGGTTGGTGATAGCAAGAGGATTCAGAGAGGAGAGAGAGAGAGAGAAGCATCCATTGAAGAGGTTTCTTCAAGTTGAAGCAACTTTGGTTTTCTTCCACTACAAGCATTCTCCTTCCATACAAGTGCAAACAGAAAGTTTCTCACCATTGGAGGATCATCTTGAAGCAGTTACAAGGCCTGAAACCTTCTCCTCATACCTTCTCCATCATTACTTGACAGGTTCTTTCTCCTCCTTAATCCTCTTAATTTATTTAGTTTTAGTTCATTCTTTAGGTGTAGAATTAATATGCTAGGATAGAAGATCAATTTCTGAGAGTTTGAGAGCTCTGCGTGAGGTTTCATGGCAGGTGAGTGATTCTTTAATCTTCAAGAACTAGTTGTTTAGGGCGTTTTAGTTAGCATGAGTTAGGTCAGATTGACTAGGGTAGCATGTAGAGCAGGGTTAAATCCTTAGGTTGAAGCTTCACCATGGTTGATCTCAGGTGATCATGGTGGAACCATGATCTTGATGTCTTCTGTTAGAATTATCTAGGGCGAGTTAGGGGAAAGTGCGCGTATGGTTGTGTTGCTCTTGAGTAGTAGAGCATTTTTCGTTTTGAAATCGTGTTAAACCATGGCCTGAGCAGAGAGAACGAGGGGGAGGAAGATTAAGGCATGGAGGAGAGGGTTCTGAAAACCCTAGTTTTGTTTGGGACGATGAAGGAGGTCCGTTGGATTGGCTCCAGAGTTTGACAATGTAATCAGATCCAACGGCTGTGAGTGAGTCTGAGGAAGGGAGGGAAAATTCAAAGGAAATTGAAACGCGGTCGTTTCATTAAACCGGTCCATGGGCTTATCTCGCTATCCACACCCCCCCTATTGCTGGCCCATCTAATTTAAACTAGCGTGAGTTGCTATTCCAACCCCCCCTCCCCTTTTAATTGATTTAATTGTTTTAATTTTCTTTTAATATTTTTCTGTCTTTGAAAATTCATTAAAAATTGAAAAATAACTCTTTTTTACTTCTTCTTTTTTCTATGATTATATGATTTTGTGTAGAAAAATATAAAAATAAAAATGGAATTTTATTTTTAATGTGGAATTTTTAGTGATATTTTCTCTAACATAGTGTATTTTCCTTATTTTAGGTGATACATGATTTTGCAAGAATTATTTTAGGACCTTCCCTTGGGGTTTTTAATCCATTCTTTTTTGTGCAATTAGATGATGAATCATAGTTCCCCATAGGTTTTTTTCTAGAATTTTAGAATTAAATTTTGATTAGTTTAATTAGGGTAGACTTAGGGTATCCTAATTAGGGTTTAGGTTGTGCATAGGTGAAGAATTCCCTTTCTTTGATAAGTTTTGTCTTGATTTTTAGGTAGAGGCATATGTGGATGTTATGGATAGATATTGTAGACCCTTGTGAATAATTGTTAGATTTTTCCCCATTAGTTTAGTATTTTTAGGTACTTTCTGAAGTTGCCTATTGATTTTGTCTCCCCTGTGGTTATCTGTTCATCTTTGGGGTCCATCATGGGGAATTTGTTGAGGGGCTTGTGTTGCCTTGAAGACCTTGATGGAGAGCATCATGAAGAGAAGATTGAAGATCAAGATTCAGAGACCCAGAGCTTGGCTTTTTCCCTGTCTGTGAGGTTTGAGATCCTGAAGTTTGGAGGAAGTTCATGGTACTTTCCTGAGGAAGGCACTATGAATGACTTTCATTCTTTCTTCTCACCTCTTTCTTAAGTGTCCAATGACGTTGGAGCCCACTTGTGAGTTTAATTTCTCCTGAGGAGGAATGTAAACTGATCACAGTGGTTGAGCCACATGGGATACGACTCCTAAGTGGAAGCCTCCTAGTACTTTCCTGAGGAAGGTTCTATGAGTCTATTCACTTAGTTCCATTAGTATGTTTAGGATTTCTCAAGTATCCAATGATGTTGGAGCCAACTTGTGAGTTTAATTTCTCCTGAGGAGGAATGTAAACTGATCACAGTTGTTGAGCCACATAGGATACAACTCCTAAGTGGAAGCCTCCTAGTACTTTCCTGAGGAAGGTCCTATGAGTCTATTCACTTAGCTCCACTAGTTCAGATAGGATTTCCTAAATATCCAGTGATGTTGGAGCCTGCTTGTGAGTTTAATTTCTCCTGAGGAGGAATATAAACTGATCACAGTGGTTGAGCCACATAGGGTATGACTCCTGAGTATACACCTCCTAGTGCTTTCCTGAGGAAGACACTATGAGTCTGCTTGCTTAGCTCCCTTTCTTTGGGTAAGCTTGTTCTGAAGCTTGAAGACTGGGATTGATTCTCTTGTTTAGGGTTTTGCTTGAGGGCTTTGCTTAGATTTGATCAGGATTCTGTGTTAGGGTTAGGATTAGAAAGTAGATGATTCTTTCTCGAGCATGTGTTTTGTTTGCCTGATGGCATTTCATTTCTTTTATCTGTTCATTGCTTGATAGCATGTGGTTTATTTTCAGTATGATTACTGTTATTTCATGACTGGCTTGAGGTCGAGACGAGCTTGTGGAGGCTGAAGCCCCACACACATTTCCTCCCTCACTTGCATTGCATGCATTTTACTGTTAAAGCTGATGCTTTGTCTGTTTTGGTGTATCATTGACATGATCCCTTAGGACTCTCATTTCCTCTGATGAGGATTTGATGATAGACTTTTAGGTTGAAACCTATGCATGACAACTTCTAGGAGTTCCCTGTTCAAACCTCAACCATAGGATGAATCCATGGCATGATAACAGTAGGACTTGATAGTCTCCCTCCTAGTTGAGCCATTTTTTCCCGTAGTGTGCCGAACTACGTTTGCTCTGATCTTTCATACCAGATGAAAGTACGTAGGCATAGGATGCGATATCCTAGCGAGCAACCTTCCCCCGTAATCCTTCGTAGGGCGAACTACGTTGACTCTGATTTCTCGTTCCAGACGGGAATACGTAGGCATAAAGCGCGATGCTTTGCCGAGTCATTTTTCGTTTCTTTTTTCAGCCAGCCTTGATAGGTAGATAGATTATAACCAACCCGTCCAAGTAAACGAACAAGCGAGGATCCCGTCGAGTACGACGGACGTGAGGGGTGCTAATACCTTCCCCTTGCGTAACCGACTCCCGAACCCAGACAATGGTTGCGATGACCTTGTCTTACCCTTTTTCGTCAGGTTTTTTCCGATCGTTTCCTTTCCCGCTCTGAGGGATAAATAACGAAAGGTGGCGACTCTTCTGTCATGCCGGCACCTTATTTTCGCGCATAGCGACAGCTGGCGACTCTGCTGGGGACGTGCTAGCATCTAGGGACTTTTCCCATCCCTTATGCTGGGACCGTTTCCCATCCCCTACGCAAGTCAATCCTATCGTTTGTGTGTTTGCTTGTTGGGTTGCGTTTATTTATCGCATTTTTACTTCTCGCATCTTTACTTCCCGCATTTTATTTCCCGCATTTTATTTCCAGTTTGATATGATTATCTGTGCTGCTGTGGGAGAGGGATGTTACTGTGAGTGAGAAGCCGGACCTGGGCTTGAGTACACACCTAGATATAGTTGCGGAGAAGTAGTAGACGAACCTGTCTGCTGAGCAGGCACAGTTCCCTACGAAAATCTGCGCTCAGACGAGATTCTTGCAGAGGTGCTCCTTTCCGGTCCTGAGGATCTGAGGGGAGTCCAGACGTGAGGATTGTCGACTCTGGGGACCGATCATTTGGAAGTCAGCTAAGAGAGGCCTCTTCATGACTTGACGACGCCACTCCTTCTGGGAATCGTATTGTCACTCATGAAAGTCTGTGACGCTGATGACCGCATAGGATGCCGTACCTTTGTCCGTGGATTAGGTCCATCATACTGGTGAGTGGGATTGGGATATTGCAGGAAACTTTGACCTCCAGACTACCTGGTTTTCTCGACAGTGAATCAGTTATGTTGGGTTCTCAGTTGCAGAGATGTTCTTGATAGAGCAAGGGTTGGATCAGAGGATCTTATCATCGGGTGTATGTCTGTTCCTGATGGAGCAGGTTCCGATCAGAGTATTGTTATCAGAGGTTTGTTCTGGATGGAGCAGATTTTTGAGTGGGGTCTGAAGATCTCATCGGCAGTTGTTATTTGTTCTTGATAGGGCAGATTTTGAGTGGGGTCTGAAGATCTCATCAGCAGCTGTGTGTTTGTTCTCGACAGGGCAGATTTTTGATTTGGGGTCTGAAGACTTCATCAACAGATGTTACTTGATCTTGCATCCGGGGTCTTTATTATCAGGCCTTTATTCTTGTCAGAGCAGAATTTTGATCTCGATCCTACCAGATGGTTATTCACAGCAGATCAGATCAGTGGTTTTACACCGGGGTTTCCTTCTCATCAGTGACTGTTGGCATCGAATCTCCACAGCAGCCACCCGGATATATTGTTGCATACCTGCATTTTGCATTAGCTTACATAATCATTCCATTAGCGTGTGTCTGTGACAGGTACCATTTCCCCGATCCAGGATTTCTCGCCTCTTATGGTGTTACTGCAGCCGTTCTCAGAAAGACTGATGTGTATGAGTTCTCGGTCCTTGATGTGTCGAATCTGACTATTGCTATGTGAGGTTACTGTTTCCATGATTGGGCCCAGATTCCTCTCCTTATTATTGTCAGCAGGTGCCAGGATCGGGGGAAATCTCTCAAGCACACAGACATACGCATGCATCTGCATGAAGCATTCTTGCATGACATATATTCTGTGGCTTTTCCTAACCTTTGATGTTGACAGGGTTTTTTCAGGTACTCAGGTTCCGAGCTGCTTTCGATCTCCAGGATTGATCAAAGATTCATCCACCGCTACTCAACTCGCGCCAATCAAACGAGAATCATGGACCAGGTACAGTCAGATGTTCAAGAGCTTCGTGAACGGATGGATCGTTTTATGGAGCTGATGCAAGTAGTTGCGAATGGGCAAGACCAGCTTCGTACTTTGGTTCAACCTCTCATCTCCAGGGTTGACAGCAATGGAATACTTCACGGCGGGGCCGTGCCCACTCCTCCTCAAGGGGATACTCCACAGAACGTTGTTCCTGCTGCCGGGGGCAACGGCAGTGCTAACGGCAATCTTATGACTAATCTCGGACTTAACGCGGCGGGCGCCGTCAATGGTGGTTTGGGAGCCAATGGTAACGTGGGGCCGGTCAACGGCAATGTTGGTGCAGGAAATATGGTGGTGCCTCAACCGTGGCTGGAGGACCATCAGGATGACATATTCTCTCAGAGAGGTGCAGAGGCTGAATTGACTGCTGAGGCTCGACTCAGGTTCAAGGCGCTGGAAGACAAAATGAGAGATATAGAAAATCAGAACACATTGGGCGTTGACATGTCCAAACTTGGGTTGATTGCTGACTTTAAAGTACCTCACAAGTTCAAGGTGCCTATCTTTGAGAAGTATAGGGGCACTACTTGTCCCCGTGTTCACCTCCGATCTTATTACAGAAAGATGTCCGCTTATTCTGACGATGAGAAGCTGCTGATGCACTTCTTTCAGGATAGTCTTTCTGGTCCATCGCTCGAATGGTATATGGGTTTGGAACCCGCTGCTGTGCGCACCTGGAAAGATCTTGCAGAAGCGTTTGTTCTCCACTATCAATATAATAGCGACTTGGCTCCCAACCGAGTTCAGCTTCAGAATCTCTCGCAGCGGAGCAATGAAAGCTTCAAAGAGTACGCCCAGCGGTGGCGTGAATTGGCTGCTCGGGTTCAACCACCGATGGTTGAGCGTGAGTTGGTACAAATGTTCGTGGCTACCCTTCCTGGAGTCTATTATGAGAAGCTGATCAGTGGCATGTCTGGAACATTCTCGGCCCTCATCACTTTGGGCGAGCATGTTGAAAACGGTATAAAGATCGGAAAAATTCAGGGCGAATCATCCTCAGCTGGAGGAGCTAGCAAGAAACCCTATACTGGCAAGCGTCGAGAGGGAGATGCCAGTGCTGTCACTAATGCTAGGAGAAAGGGCAAGGGCCCTCAGTCTCAGATTGCTAGCATAAACATCCCAGCTGCTCCCCCGCAGCCGCAGCAGCAGCCCCAGCAACAGAATAATCCGGGATATAAGAGATATCAGAATCGGGGTCCCCTGGCAAACCGTCATTTGGAAACTCCTCCTATGCCGTATGCACAGCTTCTGCAGACGTTGCTTCAGCTCCAATTGGTTCAAAAAAGGACAATGGCTCCCTTGACAGGGGCACCACCACCGGGGTATGATGCTAATGCTACTTGTGAATTTCATTCGGGGGCGCCTGGCCATACGGTTGAGAATTGTAAAGCTTTTAAGCACAAAGTCCAGGACTTGGTCGACGCCAAGGTTATCAACTTTTCTGACAACGTGCCCAACGTCACCAAAAATCCAATGCCTCATCATAGGGGAGGCGGAGTGAATGCTGTTATCACTGAAGAGAATTCAGACTTGCTGACTGATGTCAAAGATCTGAAGACGCCGTTGAGTTTTGTTAAAGCTAAGTTGCTAAAGAAAGGCTTCTTTCCTGGATGTGGAGAGTTTTGCATGGCTTGTGCTACACTTCCTGATGGGTGTGAGCAGTTGATCGAAGGTATCCAAAGTCTGATGACCGAGGGTATTTTGCAGTTCAGTCGAAGCGTTGAGAATGCGTCAGGGGAAGTCGTGCTGAAGCAGGCGGACGAAGTTGCTACCATTACCATTCCTCGCCACCCTATCACTATTTCTGCGCCCCGACCGCCTACTATCACCATCACCAGGGCCGGACCAATCCCATTCGAGAGCACTAATGTCGTCCCATGGCATTACGGCGCCGAAGTGTATTGTAATGGTCAGAGGATAGAGCTTGAGCCGTCCAGATCGACTGCGCAGAATCTTGCCGAGGTCAGTGGTATCACTAGAAGCGGAAGAGTGTTCGCACCGGCAGAGGTCGCAGCAGAGAAAGTGGTCCAAGCTGACGCTATGGATAAAGGTAAAGGTAAAGCTGTTGAAGAGGTCCCTGCAGGGGGCAGAAAAAGACTTGCTGGTTAAAGATGCTGAAGAGTTCATGCGACTAATCAGGAAAAGTGACTACAAGATTGTAGATCATCTTCACCAGACTCCGTCGAAGATCTCGATTCTTAACCTGTTGCTGTGCTCTGAGGCGCACCGCAATGCATTGCTGAAGGTATTGAATGCTGCATACGTGCCGCAGGAGATATCAGTGAATCAACTCGAGGAAGTAGTAGCCCATGTCAATGCTGGTAATGGGCTGGGATTTACGGATCTGGAGCTGACTCCCAAGGGAAGAGATCACAACAGCGCCCTGCACGTCTCAATAGAGTGCAGAGACACGATTATGTCACATGTCCTAGTAGATACGGGTTCCTCGCTTAACGTGCTTCCGAAGAAGGCACTGATGAAGTTGGATACCCGTGGACTGCTGTGCACGCCCAGTGATCTGGTCGTGAAGGCCTTTGACGGAACCAAGCGCCACGTCTTCGGAGAATTGACCCTGCCAATTCAAGTTGGTCCAGAAACGTTTAATGCGGTTTTCTATATCATGGATATCATGCCCGCCTATAGTTGCCTCTTAGGTCGGCCATGGATCCATTCTGCTGGTGCCGTGACATCCACGCTGCATCAGAAGCTTAAATATGCTGTTGGGGGCAGCATAGTGACAGTCTGTGGAGAGGAGGACATCATGGTAAGCCACCTGTCGTCCTTTAAATACGTTGAAATGGATGGTGAGATCCATGAGACTCTTTGCCAGGCTTTTGAAACCGTCAGGGTGAAGGAGGTAGCTCCCGTTGTTGCAGAGAAGCAAGAGTTGAACCTCTCCTCGTTTAAGGAAGCTAGAGCCGTTGTCGAAGCTGGTTCCACCCCAGGCTGGGGGCATGTCTTGGATATACCAATCAAACAGGATAAGTTTGGATTAGGGTATTCTCCTGGAGCTGAAGCTTCATCTTCTTCTGGCAGTTCGTCTCATGGGAAGGGGCCGATCTTATTCACCAAGGGGGGAGTAATCTTCGAGAGTATCAACGCTGCGTCAGAGGACAGCGGAGACAGTGATTGTGATCTTGACGCCTGGATTCAACCGAGCAAGCCAGGCGAGTGCCTCCACAATTGGACCATCAAGGAGATTATCGAGCTGACAAGTGAAGAGATCCACGTAACAGATGACATCGACTCTGGACCCTCTACGGCTCACTACGACTTTGATTGCCCGATCTATCAAGCCGAGGATGAGATTGATGAAGACGAAGACCTTCCGGAAGAGTTGGCCCGCTTGTTGAGACAGGAGGAGAAGGTTATTCTGCCTCACGAGGAGGATATTGAGATCATAAATCTGGGTTCTGAGGAGCTTATCAGAAATGTCAGAGTAGGGGCTGCGCTGCAGAAGGATGTCAAGCATGGACTGGTCGAGATGCTTCGAGAGTATAGTGACGTCTTTGCTTGGTCATATGAGGATATGCCCGGACTTGACACAGATATCGTGGTTCATCGCTTGCCGTTGCGAGAAGATTGCCCTCCAGTCAAGCAGAAGCTCAGGAGGACGAGACCAGACATGGCTGTAAAAATCAAAGAAGAGGTCCAGAAGCAGTTGGACGCAGGATTTCTAGCCGTTACCACTTACCCTCCGTGGGTCGCCAACATAGTGCCTGTACCGAAGAAGGACGGTAAGGTACGCATGTGCGTCGATTATCGGGATTTGAATAGGGCGAGCCCTAAGGATGATTTCCCGTTGCCTCATATCGATGTGTTGGTCGACAATACAGCCCAGTTTTCCGTGTTTTCGTTCATGGATGGCTTCTCCGGTTACAATCAGATTAAGATGGCGCCGGAGGACATGGAGAAAACGACGTTTATTACCCCCTGGGGCACGTTTTGCTACAAGGTAATGCCCTTCGGTCTGAAGAACGCAGGGGCCACTTACCAGCGAGCAATGGTAACTTTGTTTCATGATATGATTCATCATGAGATCGAGGTCTATGTTGATGACATGATTGCAAAATCCCAAACGAAGGAGGAGCATCTGGTCAATTTGCTGAAGCTGTTTGAAAGGCTTAGGAAGTTCAGGCTGAGGCTGAATCCTAACAAGTGCACTTTCGGAGTGCGGTCCGGAAAGTTATTGGGGTTTATCGTTAGTGAACGGGGTATTGAAGTTGATCCTGCAAAGATAAAAGCTATCCAAGAAATGCCAGCGCCGAAAACAGAAAAAGAAGTTCGTGGTTTCTTGGGCCGGATAAACTACATTGCAAGGTTTATCTCTCAGCTCACGGCCACTTGTGAACCGATGTTCAAGTTGTTAAAGAAAGATCAGGCGATTACTTGGAATGAGGATTGCCAGAAGGCATTCGACAAAATAAAGCAGTATCTTCAAGAACCTCCAATCTTGATACCCCCAGTGGCTGGACGGCCATTAATCATGTACTTGACAGTTCTGGAGAATAGTATGGGGTGTGTTCTCGGTCAGCACGACGAGACGGGCAGAAAAGAGCATGCCATTTATTATTTGAGTAAAAAGTTCACTGAGTGTGAATCTCGATACTCGATGCTGGAGAAGACGTGTTGTGCATTAGCTTGGGCTGCCAAACGTCTACGACAGTATATGCTCAACCACACTACTATGCTGATTTCGAAGATGGATCCGATCAAGTACGTCTTTGAGAAGCAGGCTCTTTCGGGCAGGATTGCCAGGTGGCAGATGGTGTTAACAGAATATGATATTCAGTACGTCTCCCAGAAAGCCATCAAGGGAAGCGTATTGTCTGATTACCTTGCTGAACAACCAATCGAAGACTATCAGCCGATGAAGTTCGAATTCCCTGACGAGGACATTATGTTTCTCAAAGCGAAGGATTGCGATGAGCCATTGCCCGATGAGGGGCCGGATAGGAAGTCTCAGTGGAAGTTGATATTCGACGGAGCGGTTAATTCCTATGGAAGTGGTATCGGGGCTATCATTACGACTCCTCACGGATCCCACATCCCGTTTACTGCAAGACTGACGTTTCCAGTTACCAACAACGAAGCCGAGTATGAAGCGTGTATTATGGGTCTAGAAGAGGCAATTGATTTGAGAATCAAGAATCTAGACATATATGGTGACTCAGTGCTTGTAATCAATCAGATCAAAGGGGAGTGGGAAACTCGTCAGGCGAATCTAGTGCCGTACATGAACTATGCCAGGAGGCTGCTTCCGTTCTTTGACCGAGTAGAACTTCATCATGTACCCCGGGCTGAAAATCAAATGGCTGATGCTTTAGCCACGTTGGCTTCAATGTATAAGGTCAATCTTTGGAATGAAGCTCCAAGCATTGTTCTTTCGCGTCTTGACAGACCAGCATATGTGTTCGCAATCGAGGATGCCACTGACGGCAAGCCATGGTTCCACGACATCCAGGCCTTCCTTATGACCAAGGAGTATCCTGCGGGTGCGTCGACCCAGGATAAGAAGACTCTGAGGAGGTTGTCTGGAAACTTTTATCTCAATCCTGATGGAGTGCTGTATAAAAGAAACCACGATCTCGTGCTGCTCAGATGTGTGGATGAGAAATAGGCGAGTATGCTCATGGAAGAAGTCCATGAGGGCACATTTGGTACGCACGCCGGCGGGCATGCCATGACGAGAAAGATCCTGAGAGCAGGGTATTACTGGCTGACTATGGAGTCGGATTGCTTCAGATTCGCGAAGAAATGTCATAAGTGCCAGATTTATGCTGATAAAGTTCATGTGCCGCTGTGCCCATTGAATGTCATGTCCTCCCCTTGGTCGTTCTCCATGTGGGGCATTGACATGATAGGCAAGATCGAGCCCACCGCATCCAATGGTCATCGTTTTATTCTGGTAGCTATCGACTACTTCACCAAGTGGGTGGAGGCAGCCTCGTACGCTAATGTGACCAAGCAGGTGGTAGCTAAGTTCATAAAGAGGGACATCATCTGTCGCTATGGAATTCCCGAGCGGATCATTACTGATAATGGTTCGAATTTGAATAATAAGATGATGAAGGAGCTGTGCCAGAGCTTCAAGATCGAACACCACAACTCATCTCCTTACCGGCCGAAGATGAATGGCGCTGTTGAAGCGGCCAACAAGAACATCAAGAAGATTGTTCAGAAGATGGTTGTGACGTACAAAGATTGGCACGAGATGCTGCCGTTTGCCTTGCACGGTTATCGTACGACGGTGCGTACGTCGACCGGGGCAACTCCTTTCTCCTTGGTGTACGGTATGGAAGCTGTCCTACCGCTAGAAGTGGAGATTCCCTCTTTGCGAGTTTTGGTTGATGTGAAACTAGATGAGGCAGAATGGATTACGAATCGCTTGAACCAGCTCAGCCTGATGGACGAGAAGAGGTTAGCATCGATTGCATTTGGTCGCTTGTACCAAAGCTGAATGAAGAAAGCTTATGATAAGAAGGTGCGTCCTCGAAGCTTTCAGACGGGTGATCTCGTCCTGAAGAAGATTCTTCCGCCACACTCCGATCACCGGGGCAAGTGGACTCCGAATTACGAAGGGCCGTATGTCGTCAGCAAGGTCTTCTCAGGAGGAGCTTTGTTGTTATCCACGATGGATGGTGAAGATTTTGCATCCCCGGTGAACGCGGACGCAGTTAATACTTTGCTTGAAAGAGACCCGCTGGACAAAAAAGAAAGAGTCCAGGCAAAAAAGGGGCATCCCGGCGAACCAAAAACAGAATAAAAGGTTCGGGCAAAAATTAGGGATATATTGAAAAAATGTACACCCGCGAAGTCGAAAACCTACACTGGGCGGCTTCGGCAAAAAAGGGTATCCCGGTGAACTGAAAACCCGTGAAGGGCGGTTCACGCAAAAGTTAGGGATTTGAATAAGCAAATGACTGCGTTCCGCGTATGGACTTTCATTGTTTAGTGGTTCGGAAGACCTGAGGGCCGTTTATCTGAATCAATCTCTTCCAAAGCTGAAGCATCGGAGAAGTATCGAGGTCGAGTGGGTCTTAGAGGGATCAACTCATGGTGTTCGTCTACGCCTCGATTGCCGACATTTGTATATACTGATGTATATTTATGTTTTCTTTTTGCGCGGCTTCCTCATTCCAGGAGCTTGCCTCTGTTGTAAAACATTTTTGCCCGTTCAGGGGCTCATCATCAATAAAATGCACATTATTCAGCAATTCTACTTGTCTGTTTAGCATTTATCTGTTTTGTTTGCGAATGAGAACGCCGATGTGTTTTTGATAAAATGCGCATACATAAACTTGCAGGCCTAGGCCCATCGATTGTTGAAACGATTGATTAATTGAATATTGTCACGAGATAATAACCCTGATAGGCCCCTTGGAGGAGGGTATCTTGTCTGTTTGTTTGTGTTGTTGCAGGTGTAGCACCTCGCCAGCAGATGTGCCGTGCGTATCCCCGAAGCAGGATGAGTCCTCCTTCCCCAGCAGAGTTCAGTAGTCTCTCCTCCGCAGAATCAGAATCAGAATAGTGAGCATTGATATGTCTTCCCCAGGTAGAGGTGATTCTCTTCCCCAAGCAGACGCATCCTGAAGGAATGTCACCTCATCGGCTGAGTCAAGCACCGAAGAATGATGTCGTCTTCCCCAGCACCGGGTCACAAGTGCAGAGTTCATAGAAATGTTCGGGAACCGAAGCTCGTGTTTTCCCCAGTAAAGTCGCCACCTAAGCAGGTGTCTCCCCCGCACCGGGTCACAAGTGCAGGTTTCGTAGGAAGCTAGTCGTATACCGGAGTATGCAGTAACGGATGATGCCAGACTGAAGTCTCCAGCGGAATTGAGATTCCTCACCAGAGTCAGGCTCTCTCCTGAAGTTCGATGATTCCTTCTTCCCCAGTAGAGTGTTGGAACAGCTGATGTTGTATTCCCTTGCAGAGTTGTACTCTCCCCCGAAGTCAGATGATCCTTTCTTCCTCAGTGGAATTGAATTCCCCATCAGAGTCGCACTCTCCAATGAAGTAGAATGATTTCCCTCCCCGGTTGAGTCCGCAGAAAAGCAGAATCCTTGGAAGTTGATCAGATCATGATTGATTTTCCCCAGCAGAGCGTGGGGCAACTAATGTTGTGTTCCCTCAGCATCGCACTCTCTCCATCGAAGCAGAATGATTTCTCCTCCCTCAAGCCGAGTTTGCAGATGTCCAAGAGATCCGAATCCTTGGAAGTTGATCAGATCATGATTGGTTTTTCCCCAGTGGAGTGTGGAGCAGCTGAAGTTGGTTCCCCACAGAGTTGTTATCCCCAGAAGAGTAGCCGAGACGGCCGCGCAGTTCATTCTCGCGATTGATATCAGCAGATCCAAGTTCTCATAGAGCTTCGTCCCCTGCAGCAGTCAGCTGAAGTTGTTCCCCTGCAGCAGTTCGCGGAAGATCAATTCCCCAGACAGAGCCTGATTGATATTGGCGTGTTCACGATATCCTCAGCAGGATGATTCCTCTACCTGAGTGGTTCTTTCTCCTTGACAGGAGGATTTCCCCCTTCGGCATTTATTTTGCTGACGGGATCGCATCATTGTGCATGACTGCATGGCATTGTGCATGATTGCATGGCATTTAGCATAAATGCATATCATTCCCACTGTGTGGGGCATGACGCCGAAGCATACGCATCATAAGCATGACCTAGGTCATTATCATCCTTGTTGTACGGGCGTACCACCAAAAGACCGCTCGCTCAGGACGATTCTTGATATTCTCCCCAGCAAGGTCGCTTTTGAGATGATTCTTAAAGACCCCGGTATGATCCCCGCAGTCGCTCGCTCAAGATGATTTTTGAGATCCCCAGCAAAGTCTTCGGTTCGAGATGATTCTCAAGTCCCTCAGCAGGGCCATTTGCTTAAGACGATTCTTAAGACCCCAGTACAGCTTCCCGAGTGGTTTGCCTAGTATGATACTTGAGCTCCCCAATAGCGTCTCCAGCAAGAGTTGCCCAGGAAGATTTCTGGAATACCCAACAGAAGGTTTGCTCCAGAACGGTTATCAGTTCAGGACGATTCTTAAAGATGCCCGACGGATCTGTTTGTTCGAGGTGATTCTTGAAGTCCTCAGCAGCATGATGTGTCTGCTCCAACGATGATGTCTAATCTGAAGATGGATCTCGTAAGCGCCTGAAGGCGATATCAGACGGTTCCTGTGAGTCCAGATTTCCGTGTTGAAGAATCAACGGGTGGCTGAAGACAAGGTTCCAGAGTTGTAGATACAACAAAGTGATTCGCGTGGGTCTGAAGACCAAGTCAGTTATCCTGAGGTGATGATTGAGTGCGATCAAGTAAATGATACGTCTTCTGATTGAAGTCGAAGATGTTTCTCCCGCGGTGATGCAGGGTACTTTGATTGTCCGACGGTGATGTCAGATTTAGTTCTCCAGCGGTGATGCAGGGTACTTCGATTGTCCGACGGTGATGTCAGATTTAGTTCTCCAGCGGTGATGCAGGGTACTTCGATTGTCCGACGGTGATGTCAGATTTAGTTCTCCAGCGGTGATGCAGGGTATTTCGATTGTCCGACGGTGATGTCAGATTTAGTTCTCCAGCGGTGATGTTGGGTATTTTGATTGTCTGACGGTGATGCCAGGTCGATATTTCTCCAGCTAGTTGTCGTGCAGCTAGCATTGCAATATTCGAAGATTTGTTCCCCGCAGAGTACCGTGTGCTCGTGCAGTTGGCAAATTTTCGGGTTTACCGGTATTCAATCGTCTCGCACCTTGATTGGTTGAGAGTCGTTCGCTTCTCACCCAGTCAGGTTCAAGCCGTTTGAATAGGGGCAGCTGTTGCACCCCAAAATTTGGCCAACAATTATTTATTCATTGAGTGTTTGAGAGTGGATACCTTCATCAGAGAGTTCAAGAGATCCTCAGAAGAGTGGATTGAAACCAGGGTTGTGTGCTTCATAGCTTGAGAGTTGTGGGTGCTCCTCAGATGATTCTGAGACTTTGAGAATGAACTTGATGTTTTGAGGAAGCCTATGAGATGTCTTGATAGCCATCATGAAGCCCAGAGAAGTCATTATGCAAGAGTTCAGAGGATTCAACCATGAATGGTAGAATTAGGGTTTTGACTGGGTCAACCCTAGATCAGCTGAAGATTTGGAGAAGGTTGAGACCCAATCCAAGGGCCATGAGATCATGGAATGATGCATAGAGGTGTTATAAAGATGATTCCTAGACCAACTCATCATGAGTGAGGAGTTTGAGAAGTTTCAAGTCAGGGTTTCCAAGGATTGTCAGTGAAAAACCCTAATTTGATCCCTATCTTCCAGGCAGTTTTAGCTCAAGATGTGATTGATATCTCACCTTCCCCATAACATGAATGTTGTAGAGCTTGTTCTAAGCTTTAATTTTAGTGGTGGAAGTCCTTGATAGGAGTTACATAGCTCAAGTTATGGTTTTGACAAATTACAGGTCAGCAAAGGTGTGTGAATCTGGGTCCTTGAAAGTCACCCAACTTGCAGACAACTTTTGCCCTAGTAGGAGGATTCCTATGATTTCTTGGTCAACATGAATGTTGAAGAGGATCTTCTTAGCTTTAATTTGAGTGGCAGAAGTCCTTGATAGGATTTGTGGAACTCAACTTATGGTTTGAACAAGACAGGGGTATTTTGGTCATTTGTCAGTTATAGGTCATTTTAGCCAATGCCTAAAACTCCTATTTCCAAGCCTCAAATGGAAAAACTCAAAACATGAAAGTTGCTCAAAATGTGATTTTGAGTCTAGAAAGAAGGACACAAATTGTTGGAAAAGCTCATAGCATGAAGTTACATGATTGGTCCAAAATGAACTAAAAATGGCATATAAGTTTGAAAAGTTGAATTTGGAAATTGATTTGGAAGATCCACAAATCCAAAATAGGTCATCCAATATATCATTTTGATTGGAAAAACCATTTTGAGAACATTGGTTTAGCTAGAATTTTGATTTGGAGCCTTAAAATGGGTGATGCTTTGAAAAGTTGTTACTTGAAAAAGAAGGCAATGTTGAAAAACCTTACACAAGCCAAAGATGAGCTTGTTTTTCACTCATCCCTTCTCAATATCTCATGTAAAGATACTTTAAGACCAAATGGCAAGGCATAAGGCATGGAAGATGAGAAATTCAACTTGTCCCCACATGAGATTTTCAAGAACTTTCCACACTTTTCTAGATGATTCTAGAAGGATCCAGCTTCTTCCATCCATCATTATAAGAAGGATGATCTTCATAGTGTTCAAGGTTGGTGATAGCAAGAGGATTCAGAGAGGAGAGAGAGAGAGAAGCATCCATTGAAGAGGTTTCTTCAAGTTGAAGCAACTTTGGTTTTCTTCCACTACAAGCATTCTCCTTCCATACAAGTGCAAACAGAAAGTTTCTCACCATTGGAGGATCATCTTGAAGCAGTTACAAGGCCTGAAACCTTCTCCTCATACCTTCTCCATCATTACTTGACAGGTTCTTTCTCCTCCTTAATCCTCTTAATTTATTTAGTTTTAGTTCATTCTTTAGGTGTAGAATTAATATGCTAGGATAGAAGATCAATTTCTGAGAGTTTGAGAGCTCTGCGTGAGGTTTCATGGCAGGTGAGTGATTCTTTAATCTTCAAGAACTAGTTGTTTAGGGCGTTTTAGTTAGCATGAGTTAGGTCAGATTGACTAGGGTAGCATGTAGAGCAGGGTTAGATCCTTAGGTTGAAGCTTCACCATGGTTGATCTCAGGTGATCATGGTGGAACCATGATCTTGATGTCTTCTGTTAGAATTATCTAGGGCGAGTTAGGGGAAAGTGCGCGTATGGTTGTGTTGCTCTTGAGTAGTAGAGCATTTTTCGTTTTGAAATCGTGTTAAACCATGGCCTGAGCAGAGAGAACGAGGGGGAGGAAGATTAGGGCATGGAGGAGAGGGTTCTGAAAACCCTAGTTTTGTTTGGGACGATGAAGGAGGTCCGTTGGATTGGCTCCAGAGTTTGACAATGTAATCAGATCCAACGGCTGTGAGTGAGTATGAGGAAGGGAGGGAAAATTCAAAGGAAATTGAAACGCGGTCGTTTCATTAAACCGGTCCATGGGCTTATCTCGCTATCCACACACCCACTATTGCTGGCCCATCTAATTTAAACTAGCGTGAGTTGCTATTCCAACCCCCCCTCCCCTTTTAATTGATTTAATTGTTTTAATTTTCTTTTAATATTTTTCTGTCTTTGAAAATTCATTAAAAATTGAAAAATAACTCTTTTTTACTTCTTATTTTTTCTATGATTATATGATTTTGTGTAGAAAAATATAAAAATAAAAATGGAATTTTATTTTTAATGTGGAATTTTTAGTGATATTTTCTCTAACATAGTGTATTTTCCTTATTTTAGGTGATACATGATTTTGCAAGAATTATTTTAGGACCTTCCCTTGGGGTTTTTAATCCATTCTTTTTTGTGCAATTAGATGATGAATCATAGTTCCCCATAGGTTTTTTTCTAGAATTTTAGAATTAAATTTTGATTAGTTTAATTAGGGTAGACTTAGGGTATCCTAATTAGGGTTTAGGTTGTGCATAGGTGAAGAATTCCCTTTCTTTGATAAGTTTTGTCTTGATTTTTAGGTAGAGGCATATGTGGATGTTATGGATAGATATTGTAGACCCTTGTGAATAATTGTTAGATTTTTCCCCATTAGTTTAGTATTTTTAGGTACTTTCTGAAGTTGCCTATTGATTTTGTCTCCCCTGTGGTTATCTGTTCATCTTTGGGGTCCATCATGGGGAATTTGTTGAGGGGCTTGTGTTGCCTTGAAGACCTTGATGGAGAGCATCATGAAGAGAAGATTGAAGATCAAGATTCAGAGACCCAGAGCTTGGCTTTTTCCCTGTCTGTGAGGTTTGAGATCCTGAAGTTTGGAGGAAGTTCATGGTACTTTCCTGAGGAAGGCACTATGAATGACTTTCATTCTTTCTTCTCACCTCTTTCTTAAGTGTCCAATGACGTTGGAGCCCACTTGTGAGTTTAATTTCTCCTGAGGAGGAATGTAAACTGATCACAGTGGTTGAGCCACATGGGATACGACTCCTAAGTGGAAGCCTCCTAGTACTTTCCTGAGGAAGGTTCTATGAGTCTATTCACTTAGTTCCATTAGTCTGTTTAGGATTTCTCAAGTATCCAATGATGTTGGAGCCAACTTGTGAGTTTAATTTCTCCTGAGGAGGAATGTAAACTGATCACAGTTGTTGAGCCACATAGGATACAACTCCTAAGTGGAAGCCTCCTAGTACTTTCCTGAGGAAGGTCCTATGAGTCTATTCACTTAGCTCCACTAGTTCAGATAGGATTTCCTAAATATCCAGTGATGTTGGAGCCTGCTTGTGAGTTTAATTTCTCCTGAGGAGGAATATAAACTGATCACAGTGGTTGAGCCACATAGGGTATGACTCCTGAGTATACACCTCCTAGTGCTTTCCTGAGGAAGACACTATGAGTCTGCTTGCTTAGCTCCCTTTCTTTGGGTAAGCTTGTTCTGAAGCTTGAAGACTGGGATTGATTCTCTTGTTTAGGGTTTTGCTTGAGGGCTTTGCTTAGATTTGATCAGGATTCTGTGTTAGGGTTAGGATTAGAAAGTAGATGATTCTTTCTCGAGCATGTGTTTTGTTTGCCTGATGGCATTTCATTTCTTTTATCTGTTCATTGCTTGATAGCATGTGGTTTATTTTCAGTATGATTACTGTTATTTCATGACTGGCTTGAGGTCGAGACGAGCTTGTGGAGGCTGAAGCCCCACACACATTTCCTCCCTCACTTGCATTGCATGCATTTTACTGTTAAAGCTGATGCTTTGTCTGTTTTGGTGTATCATTGACATGATCCCTTAGGACTCTCATTTCCTCTGATGAGGATTTGATGATAGACTTTTAGGTTGAAACCTATGCATGACAACTTCTAGGAGTTCCCTGTTCAAACCTCAACCATAGGATGAATCCATGGCATGATAACAGTAGGACTTGATAGTCTCCCTCCTAGTTGAGCCATTTTTTCCCGTAGTGTGCCGAACTACGTTTGCTCTGATCTTTCATACCAGATGAAAGTACGTAGGCATAGGATGCGATATCCTAGCGAGCAACCTTCCCCCGTAATCCTTCGTAGGGCGAACTACGTTGACTCTGATTTCTCGTTCCAGACGGGAATACGTAGGCATAAAGCGCGATGCTTTGCCGAGTCATTTTTCGTTTCTTTTTTCAGCCAGCCTTGATAGGTAGATAGATTATAACCAACCCGTCCAAGTAAACGAACAAGCGAGGATCCCGTCGAGTACGACGGACGTGAGGGGTGCTAATACCTTCCCCTTGCGTAACCGACTCCCGAACCCAGACAATGGTTGCGATGACCTTGTCTTACCCTTTTTCGTCAGGTTTTTTCCGATCGTTTCCTTTCCCGCTCTGAGGGATAAATAACGAAAGGTGGCGACTCTTCTGTCATGCCGGCACCTTATTTTCGCGCAAGCGACACCCATCTCAAAAGTTTAAAGAGATCCAATGAGTTCATCCACTTTCATGTGGCATATGTCTTGAGCTTCTTCAATGGTTGTTACCTTCATTACAAACCTTTTAGGTAGTGACCTTAGTATCTTCCTTACAAGCTTTTCTTCAGCCATCTTTTCTCCCAAAGCTCCTGAAGTGTTAGCTAGTTCAAGGACATTCATGTAAAAGTCATGAATGGTTTCATCTTCCTTCATTCTTAGACTTTCAAATTTTGTGGTCAGCATTTGAAGTCTTGACATTTTGACCTTGGAAGTTCCTTCATGAGTAGTTCTGAGAGTGTCTCAAACATCCTTTGCTAGTTCACATTGGTGGACCAGTCTAAATATGTTTTTGTCTATACCATTGAAGAGTGCATTCAATGCTTTAGAGTTTCCAAGAGCCAATGCCTCTTGCTCTTTGGTCCATTCCTCTTCAGGAATTTGCACAGATACTCCATCCTTGTCAGTCTTCACAGGATGTTCCCAGCCAGAGTTTGCAGCTCTCCAAGCCTTGTTGTCCAAGGACCTTAGGAAGGCAATCATCATAGGCTTCCAATAGTCATAATTTGAACCATCCAGAATTGGAGGTCTATTGGTGAATCCAATATCTTTATCCATAGTACCAGAATTTTGTTTCCCTAAATCTCACCCAGTATTAAATAGGCATGGTGCCAGCTCTGATGCCAATTGAAAATTTTGGCCAGCCCATGATGGATGTTCTAACAGAAGTTATAACATCCATTGTGACATTCACTACAGACCTACTATTATGCAGTAATAACAAAGCAGTAAATAACATAATTAGCTGTTGACCCAGTTCAGTGCAACACACTTACATCTGGGGGCTACCAAGCAAGGGATAAATTTCACTATCAGCAGTATCAATTCAGAGTCAAACCTCCAGTTTGCACTCCTCACTTAATCACTACCCAATGACAATTTAACCTAGAGACACTCTAGACCTGAGTATACCCACTTACTCCCTACAATCACACACCAGTGATAACAATCAGTTACAAATTAAACAGTAGATTGAAGATACACTTCACCTATACACACACACACACACCTCGATCTTACTTCAAAGTTTTGATCAAGTGACATACACTCTTACTTAACAGCTTCGAGTGATACACCGCCTAGAAACTACCTAACCAATGCAATCAACAGTTGATTGGGTTACAAGTATTCCTAAGACACAAAAGTGAAGAACAATCTCTTCACTTCTAAACCACTATGGTGATTTCTCTGCTTCTCTATCTTCAACCGCTGCCTTCTAGGATTGCCTCTCCTGGTATTTGTAGCAGCAAATCAGTCCTTGGGCCTGGGCACATACATTAGGTTTTATCCATCATAAAACCTCACTTTTGTATCCTGCATGTTTGCCTCTTTAATCATGTACATATTAGTTCCCCTAAGGCGTCTAAAATGTCTCCTGCATTCCAGCTTGAGCTTCTGAGTTGTTTCCTGAGTTATAGCTACCAGAATAACAAACTTCCGCTTGATGTCATACGACCTATGTCATAACATTGAGTATGACATCCAGCTTAACTTATAGTTAGCTTAGTTAACTTACCCTGCACAGTCCATATTATGAATGTAATAACATCAAACATGACATTCATATATGTACTTATATTTTGCCACAAAATGCAGCCAATCAAGAGCACTTACAGGTTTCAATATGGACGCTTTAAACCCAGATGTTAGTAGAAATAAATGATAGGTCTAGATGGGATGCCACTACCATCGAGAACAGACACATCAAATGTCTTTCTTGTAAATGACACCATTTCACAGGGGAGTCGTGATGTGTATCCCTAATTTTGACATTGATGATATCCCTTCTTACCTATGACATTAGAGTGTCTTGAATAGTTTATGAGGATATCTTGACCGCTGACTGTGTAATTATTTACTGGTGTTTTTATTAAAATCATGGGTTTAATTCACTTTAAAGATTAAATTAAAAAGTGTACAGGTAAGATGCCTAATAGTTTTAAAAGATAAAAAATGTCAGAAAACAACAACAACAACAACAACAACAACAAAAAGTCTAAAATTCAGAAAGCGATTAGCAAGAAACATTAAAAAAAATGTTCTAAAAACCAACATGGAACAAAAGAAAAATAAGAAACACCAAAATACCTCTCAACAAATGTAAACATGAACAAAAAAGTCAAACCCTCAAAACAACTAAAATTTCAGGTATAAGACGAGGTCTGCCGGACACATTGAGAAAGGGGAACAAAGAAAGTCATTACAAAAGATAACTATGTTCACTAGTTGTGCCATCGTAAATGACAAACTTGAGAAATGAAGTTGTTTTATGATTTTTATATAATCTACATCATAGAGTGTCAAGTCAAAGTTAAACCTACTCTAACTCTAGACCTATTCTTAAAAGACTTAACTAACTCAAAAAGAAACTTCCATTTTTTAGGTATTTTGTATGGAACTAGAAATAAAAGATGAGGTGGTGGAGTTATGTCTTATTGCGTTGGAGCAATACATTTGATACGGTAGAGTGAGGTGGACCTGCAAGGTTAGCACTCCAAAATCTAAGTCAGTGAGAGAATAATAAGTAATGCTAGAGTGAGAATGAATTTTAATATTTGAAATTTCATTATTTCCCCTTATATAACAAGAGTAGTTGGAATTGTTCGCGCGTAATATGACATGTTATACAT
The DNA here is from genome assembly GCA_963859935.3 of Lathyrus sativus. Taxonomy (NCBI): domain Eukaryota; kingdom Viridiplantae; phylum Streptophyta; class Magnoliopsida; order Fabales; family Fabaceae; genus Lathyrus; species Lathyrus sativus. The sequence continues at coordinate 472,850,773 of OZ012741.1, read as the reverse complement.
AAAACCGTCTGATTAAATTGGATGATGATTGATGCGTTGGATGGAAAAATTGTCTGCTTCTGGTCAGAGTGAAGGGTTTCATGCACCATTCTTCTTTAATCTTTCTCTAGGGCCCAAAAAAGTTGCCGCTCAAGCTCTTGTTCTTATTCTATAGAATAAGGGTTTCACTATGGACGTCTTTACCAAGGATATTAAAGTGTCCTGAATAGTTTACGATGATATCTTGACCATTGACTGTGTAGTTGTTTACTGGTGTTTTTAATAAACGTTTACGAGTTTAGTTTACTTAAAAGATTAACTTGAAAAATCTCTAACACGGTTTTTGCAAAGACAAATTACGGTGAAAAGTTCGTGTTACTTGAGTTTAAATGTTTGGATAATGATAAATTGAATGCAGAAGGTAAACTTTGAACAACGACAATAAACTACAAATAATGTAAATGAAGTAAATTACATTTAATGTGGCTTTGAATACAAAAAAAAAAGGTTTGCAGAAAGTGTAAATGGTGGACACAGACTCACAAGCCTCACAAACTATTTTGCTATGTGACTTGGGTACTTTGGTTCTATAGAGAATTAGGGAGAATTTGCAACCTTGATTATAATGCATAAGCTTGCATTATATATTATTACAAAGAAAACATCGACCATGGTTAAACATTATAAATTTGACAGGTGTCCCACTACTTAGGTCTTCGTGTTCCAACTTGCCTCCACATGTCTTCAAGGAAGTAACTGATGAAAACCAACTAGAACATGGTGATAACTAGCAATATCTATCTTTTAAAGTGCTACTTCTCTCCATCAAAAGTTGGATGCATGTCTGAATCACTTAGTCTTAGGACTTAAAAATATCCCAAGTCCTTAACACTTAAAAGTGTCAACTTCGACCTAATGTTGAAAGGTTGTTATGTGACCTTTCAAGATTCTAAACATGTTTGGAAGAGAGAGTAATCTTAATCTTGTGCGCCTGCTCTTCTTTATATTCATCTTCTGAAGCTTCTGAGTCGTCCCAGGTACCCATAAGAACCTTCTTCTTTTCTCTGGAGAATTTCCTTTTGGTATGAGTTTGGGACACTCATTTCTGTAAGGGAATTTTTTAATGCACCCTATATCTTACTTAGGAACCACTTGAAAATACTGAAATGCTCCTAGATTACATAGATGCATCTCCATACGCACCTAATTCTGACTTAACATTAAAATATTTTAAAGATGCATCTTCAAACGTATCTCGGAGATGCATATCTGAAAGATAATGGAGTTTATACCGCGCCATAACCTTCTCCTTCCTCATTTTTGAAAAAACTCAAAATTTTATCAAAAACTCTTTCAAATTTTTTTCATCAACTAAATCCCAAATCAAACAGCAAAGCTCAGAGCTTCTTCAATCGACATAAAGTGCATCATATACATCACCAAAGTGTGAGGTAAACTTTAAATTTGTAAGCTTTTTTTATAAATGATATTTTTTATTTAATTTTAATTTAAATGAAAATTATGTAAGAAGTTATTAGTAAGAAATTATGTGAAAGGTGATAATAATGGTTCAACGAAAGTTATTGTATAATTAATGGTATAAAAATTATTAAACTTTCACATAACCACCATTTGTTAGAAAGAGAAGTTAAAATTTAAAATAAAAACTGAAAATGGTATATTTAGAAGATAAAAGATTACACTAAAATTATGTTTTCCTTTTATATATAGGTATAGATATGATATAAGTTGCAAATGAGTAAGAGATGTAATAGTATATTAAATAGTCATATAAATATATTAGGAAAGGAACATAATGAAACTCCTAATATCAAAGGAAAACAATATTTAACTTGAGATCCTCACACTTGAACCTGACATTTTTATTTTGATCAATTTTACTGTTATATCCTTGAATGAATTTAGAAAGTTTTAGAAATTTACAGGTTTTTATACGAAATTTTGAATCTGATTCAAAAATTTTAAAAATCTCCAGACGCAAAATTTTCGAAAAATTTTAAATTTGCAAAAGTTTTTATATTTTCCCAAAAATTTTGACAATTTTCAATACGGGTTTAAAATTTTTCAGAAAAATACTGATTTTCTTTTTTGAAATTTTTGGTATTTTTTGTCGGATTTTTGATATTTCCTATAATTTATACCAAAAATTTTTTAAATTTCCGATATAAATGCAAGAATTTCCAGAAATACAAAAAAAAACGTATTGGAAATTTGACGTATTATATAAAATTTCATTTTTGATATGTTAGTAAGAGGGAAAATTTTAAAAGAAAAATAAAATTTAGTTGATAAATAATATCAAAAATATTTTGGAAATTTTAAAATTATAAGTGTCAGATATAAATAGGGAGTGGGAAGTTAAATTCTCGTTACAGTTTAAGATTTAGAGATTAGAAATTAATTTTTCAAATCAAACACAGAATAACTGGATATGTGATGTGTTGTCCATTACCTTTTTTTTTTTTTTTTTAAATAATTGTCACATTGCATCGATGACTTCTTATGATCACATAATTGTCGAGCCCAATATACGGTGCTTTAAATAAACAATGCTGCAAACATACATTTACATCTTAGTAACACTCCTACATACTGGGTACTTTTATCATTTCAAATTATCTTCTATATATTATATGACACTTTTTTTGGTGCAAGATAAATGTAAGTAGGGCTCTGTTATGGAAGCAGCAGGCCATTTCCAATATTTGAGAATGTAGGAAATTGAGTGATCTGCTTAACATAGATAAATAAATATTTCAGTCACTTGAGCCTTCCTCATCAATAATCTTCTGGAAATTCAAAGCCTAACTCTTTATTGTCTCTGTAAACTTGCACTAGAGCAGCAGCCTTGTAGACAAACATCCCAACCATGGCTGGCACAAGCTGTGGGTGAAGAAAAGACAGAATCAAAATGACCATTGTGTTAGACAGTAGTTGAATAGTAGAGTGCTCTCAATAAAATATTTGGCTCTCATGCTATCATATAGTTCGTGCAGACATGCAGTTAGAACATCGGTGGTCGCGGGATCAAGAACAGACAGAGCAGAAAACATGCATATTTTGATTTTCAAAAATAAAAATAAATATTGAAATTAAAATCTTGACTGATCTATTTTTGATTCAACAGTCATCGTTATCCTGACTGCACGAATGTATGGATTTCTGATTGCACGTAATCCAAATTCCTAAAGAAAGTGCTTTTTTTTTAAAAACATATTTGATGTTTCCAGGGTTTACCTGAAAATCAAACAAGTCATTGGTAAAATACTGATGAGACAAAGCCCAAAGTCCATAAATTGCTGCTGGGATCACGAGCCTTGGAGATGAAAGTGATATACCGCTACCCCTGATTGTTTTCTCGAAAAAATCATTAAGGTCCTCGCTTCTTATACCAATTCTGAGTAAGAAATATTTTTTGATCAAAACAACGGATAAGAGAATGCTAACTGGCTCGACTAAAACAAATTCAAATTGAAAGTTTTCATTCGTACTTTTTTGACGTCTTTTTCCTAAATATTTGAGGAACGTTTTCACTTGATATGTTGTCCGCGTGTTGATACAAGAGCTGAAGGTACAAGCAACTGCATTGAAAATGGCATGTCAGTGATGTACTAAAATAAGCACCGATAGCTATATATTTTATTTACACTCGATCTACAAAGAGCAGTTTCATGAACAAATATCTACAAAGAGCAGTTTCATGAACAAATAGTATGTCTGAATCCTCACATCTAATAGTGGTTGAAAAGAGGGATAGTCGGACATTTAAAATTCACTAGGCTTCTTAGATTCCTAAAAACATTTCTAAAATTTGAGAGAACAACAATAAACTTAGGTTTTAATTGATACACACTAAAAGTGTACAAATTTTTACACTTTTTACACTGTCAATCAATCATAATCATTAGATCATTACAAACATTAGGCTTTAATCGTATCTACCTTAAAAGTCATACAAATGATGGTTTGTAATCGTTTGAAAATGTAAAAAGTTTTACAGTGACAGTACTTCAAAATAAATTTCATAAACTCACATGAATTGTTGTTTGGAAAGTTTTATACTCTGGAACCAAGCTCAAATCTATTTAAAACTCACCAAAAAATTCAACAAGACAGAATATAGAAAAATCCAATAACAAACCTGAAAAGGACTCCAACCGCATAACTTAAAGCAGCCTGAAAAGTTGGATACAAACATTACTTCAACATAGATGCTCGAAACTTCTTTTTGCGAACTTAGACAACATATACGGATGTACAAACTTTTGTGTACAGACGGAAATAACTTGGAACTCACATTATGGTGGTTAAAGTTAAATCATTACGTTAAGACATTGGTAATAGCATCCATCTAAAGTTAGAATTGTTATGACGAAAAATCATAATTCATGGGTAAGAAGCATTAAATTTATCTAGTTGTGAATTATGACAGCAAGTTGACGAGAATAGAAAAACAAAGGTATGCAAATTTAAACTTTACCTGTACAGAAAAAACTACCAAGCAATATCCACTACAAGCCAATCCAATACCCACAGAGAGAAGTAGTAATTCTCTCTTGAGCTAAATACAAAAATAACAATTTAAAAATCAGAAGCTAAACACAATGTAAGAATAATTATGAATGATCAAAACCTACATGTCTTGAAGCAAGTGTGACTGACTTTAGCAAATAAAAATCATACTGAGTCAAGAGAGGTATCATACAGATTGATATTTGAGTGCCTCCAGTTTCTTGAGTCTTGCTCTGTTGTCTTGGATTGTCTGTTGATATATGAAGTGAAGCATCAAATATTATAAAATGATGATTGAATTTTTATTTATTTACCAAGAAAGAAGATGAACTTGAAAACTATTTAAACAAAATATATCAATTTGACATCCAGTTTTCAACTTTCTGTTAAGGGATAAAGCATAAACAAGAAAATGACTGTTCACCAGATCAAAAATGAAAACAAAAATCATACCTTGGCAGTCATCTTCCTGTTTATTGGTGCAGAAGTGTTACCTAATACCCACTCTTGGGTACTCGAAAGTTTCAAAAAACCGCCATCACTGTTAGTCTCTATGATCTACAAGTATTAGAATAATCGCATGAAACTGAATTGCCTGATAAAATAAACCATATACAAAACTCGAAACCGGATTGGTACAAGGCAACGAATTCCCAAAACTGACACTCATAATAAAAATACTTAATCAGAATGGGTTGAATTTTGAAATTAAATACAATGAGTATGAGTCAGCTGCACCTGTTCTGTTTGTTGAGAATTGTTGTCGGTGAGCTCACTAACATCATAATCACCAGAATTTCCGGAGTTCATCCGCCATATTAAATCAGAAGTTCTTGATACAAAATCCCCATTTAATTCTCTCTCCTTCAAAAATATTTGCAAGACTTCCTCATCCACATCGCTCACTAAACATTATGAATTTCAACCAATCACGTATCAGCAGAAACATTCAAACATATTACAAATGACATGAAAAAATAGGACGCCATGCCAATGATCAAGTGTTATTTTTTTAGGTGCTAAAAGAATAGAAATAATGGTACCAGAACATGTACTTCAATGATAGAGAAAACATAAGGTTGAATTATTTGCCAAACCGTGGTGAATAGTTATTAAACATAACCCTCCCACCCCCCATGCAACGGCCTCTTTTGGGTTTAAATAGAGGACAATGCTCCAGCGCTGGCCCAACAAATTTGTAGCCTAAAGCAAATGTTAATGCGAGGCTTAAAGTAAAATCCAATACAGTATAACCTAACTATGAAAAAAAAGAAAAATCGTTAACATTAGAATATGAAGCCTACAGAGTGTGCTGCTAGCATTCCTCTAATTAAAATTAGGAGCCTTAACCATTAACATAAGCTATTATATACATGTATATTAAACTAAAATATTGGTAGGCCTAAAGCCCTTAGTTTACTTGCTCGAAGGTTGGATCAGCCCTGCAAATGCAATGATATCATGGGCTAAAGTTCAACTTCATTCAAGCCATCTAATCTAATGCAAAAGTCTTGTTTTGGGGGCTTGAGGTGATGACAATGCTCATAGCCTCGTACTGGGCTACCTTGATTACTTGGTCAAATACACTCTGATTCACGACAGCTCTCCCAAAAGCTTAAGCTGTTAAGTGAAAGTTCATGAATAGTTTTTATATCTAACATTATTTTCTATCGAAAGAAAAAGCCCTAGAATAAGAAAGAAAGTAGCGATAAGAATGTCAAACAAACCAGGTTAGATTTTAATCAATAAGGGCTGGGGTGAAAAATTGAAACCTTATTATGAAATCTACAATATAACAACTTAAAAGAAAACTAAAATGATTGAAAATACGACCAGAGCAAAACAGAGCAGAATGGATCAAAAATGTCATTCCATTGTTTGTGTATTTTTGTTAATTTAACGGAATGGAACATAACTAATTAGTTCATTCTGTCGCATACACTCCAAATTGGACGGAATGGAAATTGAAGTATTGGATGGAATAGGATAGAATGAATTTCATCATATTCCATTCCACTCCATCGATTATTCGCAAACTTAAACAATGAAGCCTAAGCAAGAAGGCCATCAATTTCCAGTCAAATAACAGAAGCCTGTTTTTGACAACAATTATTTAGATGAACACTCAAGTTGAATGTATCATCAAGAAGGTGTTTATCCACGAAAACTAACACTTCAAACTTCTCTACTTTCTATTCTCTATTCTCTTGTTAATTGTTAGGTAAGCTTTACAAATTATGCATATACTTGAAAAATATTGGTTCTGAGTTAACAGAAAGCGATAGATACAGGTATCTCAATTTCACAATTTTCGAAAAATTGACGAAATTGACGTTACAGCAACCAAATAACGGGGAAATTAAGAAAGATGCTAACCTGTAGCGGTGGTACTGGTGGTGGTGGTGGTGGTACGAGTAGCTCTTAGTGGTGAAACAAAATGTGTGGTTGTTGAAAAAGCAGTTGGGAAAGGAGATAATGCAGGGGTTTTGGGGAACTGAAAAGTGTAACAATTGGAGAGGAATCTAATCCTTGCAAGAGTATCCATAGCATAGATGGATAGAACGGAAACACCAAGAACCGAGAGCAACCTTACCCCCACTCCACTCCCTTGGCTGATCCTTTATTATTTTGGCTCCTCTGTCAAAAATTAATCAGAAAGTTGTTGATAATTATTCAATCATTATGAATTTAGTTAGAAAATAAAAATTGTCATTAGAGAACTTAAAAAATCCATTTTAATTTCTTTTATTTTTAACTTTAATTTTAAAGTATCTCAAAACTGGGTAATGAAAACTGAACATTTTCAAAACTCAAATACGAGTATAAAAGTAACAATTATATATATATATATATATATATATATATATATATATATATATATATATATATATATATATATATATATATATATATATATATATATATATATATATATATATATATATATATATATATATATATATATATATATATATATAATTTTTTATAAATTTATCCGAAAGAAAACACGTATGTACATTTATTATTAGTTGACAAGAATCTATGGGTAGCAATTATTGACAAATCTTTTATTCTAAAGGATGTTGATGACACTGTTAAACATCCAAAAGATTAACGGATGATAAAACTAAAAAAGACTTCGTATGATTTAAAAGCGAGAAACATATTTGCCTCAACTTTAAGCGTAAAAGTATTCTACTCTATTTCACGTCATAAGAGCGCAAAATCTATGTAGGACGTTCTTTAAACCCTTTGCAAGGGAATTGAAGTCGTTAAGGGTTCTAAGATCAGCATTATAACAGAGGAGGGAACCTGTAAAATCCGTAGAATATATGCAGACTCGCTTTCTCCATTTAATCAACAAACTTAGGAAAATCCATGTAGTCGTCATTACGTAATTTTTATGAGAAAATTCGGATAAATTCATAAGAATAATGAGCAAAAGTCATGACAAAGTGTAAAGAAATGAGAAAAAATCCAAGAAAAGAAGAAATAAGGACTTAATGAAAATTATCAAGCAAAAGAGAAGAAAATAAGCCTATTGCTTAATGATTTCTCGCGCGTGATGCATTTCATCACGGTGCAGTGAGGCTTGCACGTGGGGAGATGAGACGTGTTTTGGTTGACACACAAATTTTTATTTAAAAGCAAATTTGACTACTTTTTGGGAGTTCGGAAATTTAGAGAAAAAGGGACAACTATGAATACTCAAACGGCGAATTTGGAGAGCATTGGGACCATCAGAGAGTTATTCTTCCTTAGATTTTGATGATGAATATTTATCAACTCATTATATTTGTTAATTTATTAATGAGTAGCTAAGTTTCTCTATAATATGCCTTTTTGAAATGAACCTTACTTTTACTTTGTTGATCATATGTCTGTTTGAGATTTATTAAGTACTTTTCTCATTATTATCTTATTTAAATTACTCTTGAGTTTAATGTTTTTTTGTAGCTTATGAGTGTATGAATCAATATAGATGCATAAGGATCTTTTATCGTTAGCCTATTTATTTAATATAAAGCAATTTATTTGACTTTGTAATTAACTAGGGATAGATAATTAGAAGTCGTTTCTTTTGATTTTGCAAATTATTATACTCCCTCCGTTTCAAAATGACAGTCGTTTTAGAGAAAAAAATTTGTTTCAAAATGAATGTCATTCTTACTTTTCAATGTAGTAATAATTGTCATTTTTCCAATTGTGTCATATAATTATTACTATGTACACTATTTCCAACACATAAATAAGACTAATTTAGTAAAAGTGCAATATCTTATGACAACATCATTGTATTTCTTAATCTGTGTGCAAAAATCTTAAACGACTGTCATTTTAAAATGGAGAGAGTATTAGTTTAGTTTTTGATTTTACAGTTTTTTATTTTTTACTATTCAGTTTGGTGTGGTGCTACTAACGTATTTCTTATTTGTTTATGCGAGGTACCGATTTGACGCTAACATCAATTGACTTTGTAATCAAAGAACAACACACGTAATTCATAAAACAAAACGAAGAGCACTGAAAGTTACTGAGGAAGTAAAATAAGATAAAGTAGAGATGGATGTTCCACCACGTCAAACATTTAGGGACTATTGCAGGAGGGTCGATTCAGAATAGATATCTTTAGGTTTCCAACTGGCCAATCTGGTAACCTCTGACATTAAGAATTATGTACTTACAAATTTGAAGGAGAACCCATTAACTGGGCATGTGATCAAAGATCCTTGGGAACATCTTGCAAAATGTTAGGATACATGCTCAATGTGATAGCCAAGTGGTAATATCACCGACGATCAGGTAAACTTTTGTTTGTTTGGTTTTTCTTTTATAGGTCGTGCGGAGGATTGATTACAGTGCATCCCAAATGGTACAATTCAAAACCGAAAAGGACTAGAAGACAAGTTTCTAGAGAGATACTATTCAAGTGCTCATATTGTATAGAGAAAAACCACAATTTCCAATTATGCGTAAGAAGAGTATGAATTGTCAGCAAATGCATGTGAAAGATTCAAATTGTTACTCTGAAGGTGTCCAAATCATAATATGAGTGCTATATAGCAGATGACACACTTCATCGACGAATTGAGAATAAAAACTAGAATGTTTCTCGATGCCTCACTTGGAGGTACATTGAGATCGAAGACTGGTGAATAGTTGAAAACATTGATTGAGAATATATGTTCGAATAAGTATTGCTCAAATGAAAGAGCAATGAAGAAAAAAGGCATTCGCGCAGTTGATTCGACCACGTCTTTATCAGTTCAGATAGAAACATTCTCTAAACAATTAGTCATGACCAACTAGCCCAAGCTAATGTGATCCTAATCCAGACACTTCATTGTGATTTTATGGAGGAAAAGATGCAAATGGTAGTTGTACCATAGATGTTGAGAGCGCTGAAGTTTATTATGCTAATTTTCAAAATGATTATCCTTATTTTAACACCTACAATTCGGGTTAAAAAGATTATGTAAACTTCATGTGGAGTAACAATCAGACTTTAAATGTTAAGTAAGGTATTCAACAATTTCTTCAAACACCTCCATACAAACCATCACCTCTTAAAGACACATTGTCAAATTTCATAAAGGCTACTCAAGAAAGCTTTGAGAAAGTAAACAATGTTGGAACAAGTTTGGCTATACAACTATCTTTGAGTTTTTATGATAACAAATTGTAGAGAACAAATTTGTACTCTAACTATTTTGTTGAGTGTGCAGAAAACTAAAAACAGACTCTGACTCTGAACCAAAGGATAAAAGTGTGTTTACGAACAATTCAATTCTAATGTTTCAAGGCAACTTTGATATGTCAAAGTCAACGTTTCTGAATAGAAACAAGTAACATAGATTCTGATGAAGATTAAGACTATCTGCTTCTGAAAGTCTCAGAATCCTAATCCTCATAACTATGAAGTCTCACCTGTAACGCCCATTTATTTCCGTTAGGTTGATTATGAATCCTTGTCGTGTCTCGTCGTATCGTGGTTTTTTTCGGGTAAGATTGTTAGTCGGAATAACTTACCGTTAAGGGCAGAACAGAAGTAACAGAGCAGAAAATGAGAAATTGTTGAGGTGACGCTCGTCACACCCATGCCACGGTCGTTACGACCATCACTGGTCCCTCACGACCGTCATGGCTCTTACATTCATCACGTGCCTGGCGCTCGTCACAAACAGAAATCCAATAACGTCAAATTGGAACGTGCCCACGAATAAACTGAGAAACTGTAGCAACGCATTTCGTAATTCCCTCGCCCTCAATTATGTCTCATTTGGGAAACATAAACCAGAAAGGAAAAGAAAGAACGGGATTGTGGAGAAAATTGTGAACCGAAGAATTAACCGTCGGAGAGATTTCAAGATAGTTGCAGAGGAGTCACCGAAGAGCAAGCCAGAACTGAGAGTGTAGAGTTGTCCTCAATCCAAAGGTAAGGGTGGGGTTCAATTCTATAACCATGGGTATGATAGATTTCATGAACGGAATTGAATTATAGGATTAGTCTTCGTGGGTTGATAGATATTAGGGATAACACTTGTCTGTGTCTGCAAAGTGTTATCCGTCATTTAGTTTTGGTTCTAAATTGTGTAGTTGTCCCTTAAGCAGTACGATTAGTAGTTCCATAATTAACGAAGCTTTATCGAAAATCTATAATTAATTGAGCAGGTAAAGGTTGGAGTTTCGCTTTTGTGAAAATATTTCGAGATTGCTGATATGCAGGGGTTTTGAAAATGGTGTCGATACGCGTTATTTCTCAGTTGTTGAAATGATGTTGCTATTGTTTTCTTACATGATCAGGTTGAAAAAATTGTGGTTACATGATTCTCATGAAATTGTTATGCTTCTGTTATGGACAAATTGGTTGTAGACTTAATGCCTTGTTGCATAGTTGTTGTTGTTGTGTTGTAGTCCATAGTAGATGCATTTCATGGCATATCATTCTGGTTGGCCAGTATTGGCGTTGGTTGTGCCTGAATTTGTGGTCTATAATGGAAAATTAAATTGGTTGTGGAGTGCTGCTCCGACTTGGTACCACATGCATATGCACAGTTGAGTCGCATAGTGTTGCGTTATTATGTTGGTTGTAAGCGATGATTGGTCGTTTGATTGTTTTACTAATTGTTGTTGACATGAATAATGAATTTCTTTGCAGTTTATTGTTAATAATATTTGGAAAGCTGCGAAGATTATAATGCTGTGATTTGACTCTAACATGACTTTTATCATGCCTTATGTTATATTGTTGATATCTCACCCTTTACATTGTATGTTACCTCCGTTGGTGGTAACTTGCAGGTAATCCGGAATGAAGTGTCGTTTCGTTTAAGGTATCGTTGGTCGCTCTGATACGTAGCACTCTTGGGGGGATGAACGATTAATTTATTGCTTTAGTGATCTTCTTTGTTGCTGAATTTTATTAAGTACTTTTCTATTAAATTGGTTGCTTCTGATAGTGCCGAATGCTGGTTGGGCGCACTAAACTGATGAATCGGTAGTGCTGATTTTTATGGTTGAAACTAGTTGTATTAGTGCCTTTATGCAAGATTATTACTTACTGAATTTTTAATGGAGTTTAGATGCAAAACCTTTCTTGCCTTTGTTTTGGCTTGTTATGAGTTGTTTGGAAGTTTATTAAATTCCGCTGCAAAATAACAGGTTGTCTTATAATTAAAATGCTAAGCAGGTTATTGTTATCGGTTCATCCGAAGTTGTGCTATGTATGCTATTAAATGATTTTAAGCAGGTGTATGTTTGTATTTTAAGTTGAAAATGTAACATCTCTAATTGATGCACTCTGATTTTCTTAATTATCCGTTTGGGTAGAATGGGGTGTTACATCACCAAGTTCTAAAGGCAGACTCTGATCTATTCTCAAGCTTCATCCACTTGCATAAAAAGCCTCTAGCTATAAGATTTAAATTAAAAGGTCAACGATTGATTAATGTGACAGAAGTACAAAAGCAAATCTACTTTCTATGTAAAGTATTGTACTTTGTGCCAAAGAAGCTTCTCATGTTTCATCATCCTCACCAATTCTCTACTACAAGCACCACTATAGTGTTGCATATGAAGTGACCTTCATACAACATATACATTAAGGATAACTTCAAATTCACCCTCCAACGAATCTATTTGCTACTATATAAAGAGGTATTTGAAGATTGGAAAAAGAAGATGCATTGAATATATATCAACGCTTACACTCAAAGAAAATCCACATATAAAGAAATATATAAGAACTATTTCTCACACTTATACACTTAGAAGATAAACTCTTTGAATATTTTTGTTAAGTGTAATATATGGTTTAAACTTGTGTATCTTCTTGTTGAAGCATCTAGTAAACACAAAAAATTGTTATATTAACTTTGGTTAACTTCCTTGAGAGACCAAGTTTAGTCAGAATTCTCAAGAAATCATTGAAGATTATTCTTTGAGTTGATTTCCTTAAGAGACTATGGTATAGTCAGAATTTCTCAAGAAGGCTTAGATAATTGGTCTTTGAGTTGTATAATTAGTTTAATTATTTGATTAAGTCCTTTTTGAAGGCGAAATCACTTAGGACATGGACTGGAAGTAGCTTCGTTAACAACGAATCAAGATAAAAAAATATGCGTGCTCTTATCTTTATCATCATACTTGTGGTTTGATATATTGGGTGACAAAAGTTTTTACATCCAGAAACCCAATTCAACCCCATTCTTGTGTTTCTTGCACCTTCAATTGATTTTTGACCCCCTATGTTAAATACTTAACCATGTCAGATAAAGATCCATTATCTTGATACACAATATGGCAAATGCAAACATTGATAAAGATTATTAATGTGAAAAACCTCCAATATTTGATGGAGAAAATTTTGACTATTGTAAAGATAGAATCAAAAGTTTCTTCATAGGTTATAATGTTGATATATAGGATATGGTAATATATGGTTACACACATCTTATATATACATATGGCACTAAGTTTGATATAAGCAACGTGAATGATCAGTAAAATAAGGATCACAAGAATCATCATAGATCCAGAACTATATTACTGAATGTTATTTCCTACTTTGAGTATGAAAAGATAACAAATAGAGACTCTACTAAGTCTATATTTGATTATCTAAAAATGACTCATGAAGGAAATGAGCAAGTTAAAGAGACTAAAGTCTTGGCTTTAATCCAGAAATATGAATCTTTCAAAATGGAAAAGGATGAAATGATTGAGGAAATGTTCTCAAGATTTCAAACTCTTGTATCTGGATTGAAAGTTCTGAACAAAGGTTATACCACTTCAGATCATGTAAAAAAAATCATCAGAAGTCGGTCTAAGAAATGAAGACCAATGGTAACAGCCTTGAAGGTGTCAAAAGATCTGGACAACACAAATCTGAAGGAAATTATAAGTTCTCTAAGGAGTCATGAGATTGAACTTAAGGAAGATGAGCCTCAGAAAAAGATCAAGTCTATGGCTCTAAAATCCAAAGGTAAATTTGAGAAAGTCAAATCTCTTCAAGTTGGAGAAGAAAAGTCTGAAGAAAGTTCAAAAGAAGAAGATAAGTTGTCTCTACTTTCCAGAAGGGTCAACCAACTCTAGAAGAAAAGACAGACGAAGTTCAGAGGCCACAGAAGAATAGGTGGACATACTAAGTTAACCTCTAGGCAAAAGAAGTCTGGAGCTGACAAATGAGTCACTTGTTTTGAGTGCAAGCAACCTGGGAATTACATAAAGGGAATTTCTTAATGCACCATATATATTACTTAGGCGTCACGTGAAAATACTTAAATTCCTCCGGAGATGCATCTCCAGACACACCTTCAAACGTTAAATGAACCGGAGATGCATCTCCGTAATAATTTGAAATATATACCATGCATCACACTCATAAGTCATTTTACAAGTTTATTATTCCGGAGATGCACTCCATTTATTTTACAGATATACATCTATGTAACCTATCAGAACATAATAGTTCATGTGATACTTTGTTTATGTTTACTCAGATGAAGATTTATAAGCGTTATGTACCATGTTATGTGACGAGATTTAAACCATACAATTGATATGAAAAAATAACGTATATAAATCCATATGGTCCAAAAATGTCATATATAAATAAAGTCAAAAACAAACATAAAGTAGCATGAGGTTAAAATAAAATACAATTCATAATGAATCCAAATCACAACTACTATATACTAATGCACTACTGTGTATATCAGACTACATCTCTTATGCCTCATATGCCTCTTCTGGCTCTTCAACCATCAATCCCCCTCGCCCCCTAGCATTGTCTCTGGTACATCAATGCCCCTCGTGCCTCCATTGTGATGGTGTCTAAGACCTACTTTACATCAGACCCATTAGGTAAGATACCTCTGTCAATACCTGCCTGCGCAATCTCCACCATGTGAAGACATCTAAGAAAGACATCATCAACATGATCTAATTGTGTTTGTTCCTCCTCTAGTATCTCCTGATGAGTTGGACTCGATGGATCTTCTAGAGCAGTATACACCATATACATATGTAACACCCTAAAGAACCACCTGATGTACCCATCAAGGTAGCTCCAGTCGCTCTCAGCTATGGTACTTTGTGCCTCTTCCGATACCATATGACTCTCAAAATCATCAAACATGGCATCCATCTCCTTATCTGTCAAAGCAGGTGAAACAGAGATAACATAGTGTCTGGGAATGGTCTAAGTGTTGTCGAATTATCGTATCACGTGCTCGGGCATATGAGGAGTAGTGAGACGTGATATGCAGGTCAACCATCTTGGGTATAGCACTATCTCCTCAAATGGTTGTGTCTCACGGTGATCCACATAGTTGTTGGAGTGCATGTCCTTGGCAACCAAGTGGTCGAGATATACTCTGAATGGATTTGTCGCTTGGTTCCCTCTGAGTGGGGCAAATGCACTAGCACGTGACATATCCTCAGTGTAAGTCAGTACACTCACCCAATCGGATATGCATGGGAAATGCTGAAGGATCCAAGTCTGAAAAGTTTAAAACACCTGAATCATCAGTAATGACGTTGCAAAGATGAAATGAAAGTGACACAAAAAGATTAAAAGACAAATAAATATTACCACCAGTAATATGATGTTGCCTATGACCTGCTTCATCTTCCACCTACAACCTTCTGATAGCTTCGAGTACAAGTAGGCTAAACAAGCACCCCCCCCAGTTGTACTCATGGATCTACTCGAAATCTTCGAAGTACCATAGGTAGACAACATTTGTATAACTGGAACTCTTGTCCATAAAAATTGCAGTGCCAACCAAATATAGCAGGTATGCTCTCATAGCATACGCTTTATAGAGTACCACCTGCCCGCCAACCCCTACAACATGTTGCGCTCTAACAATCTCGTATGTGTATACATTTTTCAAGAATTCAAACCTAGCATGAGTCCCCTGATTCTAATAACTCCTCCATCACATCTATTGGGTCAACTCCAGATAGTCTACCATCATCTCGAGTGCCTCGTCTTTGGTAATCCTCACATGATCTAGAAGTTTCCCCTAATCATAAGATGTAGCAAACATAACACATTGTTAAGTGTTATAGACATCTTACCATGCAAGAGATAAAATGACGAGGTCTTGAAGTATCATTTCTCCATGAATGCATTAAGCATCCCGTGGTTGACCGTAATATAACTGGTCATGCATAAGTCCTTGATCCCAAATAAGGATAAAGAAAAATGAAACCACTCCTTGTTCGACTGAGGCAAGCCAATAATCTTTTGCCTGTGGTTAATAAACTTCAGCAAATCACGATCCTGCAGAAAAATAAATCAATTTCAAAAACTTGTAAATTAAAATAAGCATAAATTAAAAGAATGAATCTAACTAACGCTACCTCTTTGTCCTACATATGTCTGAAAGTATGGCATGAGTACAGAGACAGTAGTGACAAGTCTATAGGACCTCCTAAAAATGCCTCTGGCTCACCATCCGGAGGTGGCACTGGCTCAGCGGCATCAGTAGTAAGAGATGGCACTGGCTCAGCAACATCAGCAGTAAGAGGCAATAGTGACCCAGAAGCACCATATGTTCGAGGTGTCACTGGTGCCTCCTATAACACTCTAAACCCCGAAATAGTTAAATCAAAGGATAGTTCAAGTATTGATCATACTGCACACGTTTAGTATGTCACTCATATGAAACACATATATTCCATAACATACATCAATTAAGGTAAAATATTATAATACACATGTCATTGCATGCTCACCTTCACTTAGGGTATCATCGCAGCAGAAAACATCAAATAAACATGCTTCATAATAATTAAGTCACATTAAAAATAATTCATTTGAATTTAAACAATATGGAAAAAGTCTCCAATGTAACATAAGCTAAACGTCAAGAGTATAACATATGACTCTTGAATTAGCGAAACACAAACTGAATAAAACATTCAAACATTCCCAACCCCGCTGTTACAGGACCAGAGCAAGACTTCAAAACATCGATAAACTAAATGAAGTAACTCCAATAGCTAACTTCCATTTACTGCCATAAACTATACTGCTGAGTATCTACAAGATGTCCATGGTGGACAACATCAAAGTAAAGGGGGCGAGAAACAACAAGCACACATTCATTACACACCCATCAACAACATGTTCTCACACCTAAATCATGATAATATTTATACAATCACATCCAATCATCATCATCATGAACAATAAACTACATATGCAACCATGTATGCAAATATACTTCACAACTGACTAATTATGCATGTGATATCATTCGTGAACACTTGGGTTCATCTCGTTCTCGATCCCCACCATAGAACTATAGCACACCAAATAGTTACCATCACCATAGTTAATACTTCACTGATTTCCACCTGAAACCGGCTACTCGCTCCCGATCCCCACCATAGGACCAGAGCACACAAAAACTACATCAAAGCTCGTACACCATGACGCGTGATTCTTAATAACATGCAGTATCATAAAAGGTTTCACCAAAAGGATCCTCATACGCATCTCACCATTTATGCGTCACATCATTCATCATACACAATAATCAATCCATGTTATAATATCAATAAACAACAGCGAACAATGGTTACTCATCGAATGTATTCACACATTATTTCCACAGATTGATTCATTATATTAAACATCACCAAACATCAACCAATTATTGCTGGCATTAGATAATAGACCGACAAGTTGACACAAAATAACAATCCAACACTGTCTCCTTTCCTTGAGCGAAGCCTTTGCTCGCTAAGCAGAACATTTCCCGCTAAGAAAATCCACAAAAAAACCAGAACTCACACCCTGTCTTGTTCACTAAGCGGACACAGCAGCTCGCAATGCAAACTTTCTCTAAGTGAAGTCATTCTCGCTACGCAAACTCGTTCATACCTGCAAAAGTACACAATGATGTTTGCCTCTACAACAACCTAAAAACCCCTTCAATTCAGTCTCAAACATCCTCAATCGCCCAGAAAATTATGTCACATGTTATAACACCACTAGGACATGTTAAATCATAACATTACATCATTTAATTCATCCAATCTCCTAAAATTATGTTTACTCCAAAACCTTCCAAACCCTCAAACATGGTGGAAAACATTAACATCTCAAAACAGAAAATAGTACACATATAGGCACATAAAATTTATCATTAAAATAACCAATAACATCAAAACTTCATAGAAAATTCAGAATCAATCACATCCTAATTTCCCTAAAGAGAGTAAGGACCTCTCATCTCTACCCCATCATGCAAAACACCTAAATTAATAGCTCTTTCTCCCCCTACCTTAAATTTTCCAACAAAAGTTCCTTAAAGCTCTTCAATGGAGTTATTTCTATGCCCTAACCTTTGTCTCATTCTCTTCTCACCAAATTCAAAAAAAAAAAATCATAAAAACTGTCTAACCCTCTTACTAACTTTTTTTTACCATTAACCTAATATCCCTCAATTATAAACTTCCAATAATACCCTCACTTACCCTCTATTCACCAAAATGCCTTTCTCATCTCTAATTTTTTTTTCCAATAAAAAGACTATTAATGCTTCTTATTTTCTATTATTCTATTTTCTCATAATTTACACTTTGCCCCAAAACTCTCTATTTTCTATTAAATTAAATAAATCTAATAAAATACCATTATTTTAATTATTAAAATAAACTCTAATAGTTTGATCAAACTTTGATAGTCTCTAATTAGTCTTCACATTCTTACCTCAAGGTCACACACCCTCGCCGCCCCTATTTATTTAATTAATATTATTCAATAATTAAATAAATACACAAAAATCATAATAAATCAAATAATTCTAATAAATCAAAAACTGGGGTGTTACAACTCTCCCCCACTTAAAGAATTTCTGCCCTCGAAAATTACCTTAAGGAAACAGAGGCGTATACGACTCTCTCGTCTGACTCTTCAGCTCCTAAGTTATGCTTCCACCAACAGGTCCTCCCCACACTACCTTCATCAAGGAAATCTCCTTACCACATAATTGATTCACTTATCGATCCTCTATCTGCATGGATAATGCCTCAACAGTCATATTCTCTCTCACTTGTATATCATCCACTTGGGTTACATGAGACAACCATAATGTATCTCCTCAACTGAGACACATGAAACACATCATGAAGATTAGCAAGCGGTAGTGGCAAAGTAATCTGATAGGCTATTGAACTTATCCTTTGTAAGATATGGTATGGACCAACAAAATGTGACGTGAGCTTTTGAGACTTCAAAGCTTGACCAACACCGATTATCAGAGTAACTCTCAAAAATACATGGTCTCCCTCTTGGAACTCAAGTGTTTTCCTTCTCTTATCATGATAACTCTTCTGGAGACTCTGTAAAGCTTTCATCTTCTCTTGGATCATCTTTATCTTCTCAGAAGTTTGTTGCATGATCTTTAGTCCAACCACCACAGTCTCGCCATATTCATACCAACACAGAGGTGTCCTACATCTCCCTACCATACAACATCTCAAACGGGGCCATCCCAATATTCGAATGGAAATTTTTATTGTAAGTGAACTCAATTAACGACAAGTATATATCCCAAGCACCTTATTGTTTTATCATATAAGCCTTTAACCTATCCTTCAAGGATTGGATAGTCATCTCCATTTGACCATCAGTCTGCGTGTGATAAGTAAAACTCAACTTCAACTTAGTACCCAACGCTTCTTGCAAACTCTACGAAGATCTCGACATGAACCTCAGATCTCTATCTGACACAATGGTCGACAGAATACCATGCAGACTAACAATCTTTTCAATGTACAACTCAACCAACTTCTGCAAAGGATAACTAATCTTAATCAGTATAAAATGATCTGATTTAGTTAGACTATCAACAATCACCCAAATAGAATCACACCCCTTCATCGTCTTTGGAAAACTTGTCACGAAATCCATGATAATGCTATCCCACTTCCACTCTGGAATACTCAATGGTTGCATCAAACCCAACGACTTTTGATGTTCAATCTTCAAATTCTGACAAGTCAAACAAGCATAAACAAACTCAACTACTTCCTTCATCATTCATGGACACTAAAATAATTTCTTCAAGTCTTGATACATTTTAGTGGCATCGGGATGAGTACTCAACCCACTTTTGTAACCTTCCTCTATATTATTCTTCTTAAGCTCAGGTACATCTGGTACATAAATCCTATCTCTGAATCTCAACACGCCATTCTTGTCAATTCTGAAGTCACTACCCTTATCTTGATTATATAACTCAAGTCGGTTAACTAATCCCACATCGGGATTCTCACCCTCTCTGATATCTTGAAGAATATCACTTACGAGCTTCAAAATACCCAACTTCACTCTATTAGAAGTCTGTTCACATACCAAACTCATGTCTCTGAAATGCTCGATCAATTCTAATTCTTGAACCATCAACATCGACATATTTAAAGTCTTCATGCTCAATGCGTCAACTACAATATTAGCCTTACCCGGATGGTAACTCAAACCAAAATTGTAATCTTTTAGAAATTCGAGCCATCTCTTCTACCATATATTCAATTACTTATGGTTGAATAAATATTTCAAACTCTTGTGATCACTGAACATCTCAAATCTGGAGTCAAACAAATAGTGCCTCCAAATCTTCAACACGGATACCACTGCTACCAACTTAAGATCATGCGTAGGATAATTCCTTTCATGAACTCTCAAATGTATAGAAGTGTAAGCTACAACCTGACCATTCAACCTCAACACACCTCCTAGACCGATCTTCGAAGCATCACAAAACACAACAAAAGGGTTTACTCAAATTTGGTAAAATCATAATTGGACCAGATGTCAACTTCTTATTCAGTTCTTGGAAGCTCTTTTCAAAATTCACATCCTAAATACAGGCTTGACCTTTTCGAGTCAACTGAGTCAAAAGTAATGCTAACTTCGAGAAACCTTTAATGAAATTCATGTAGTAACCACCCAACCCAAGAAAAATTCTAATTTTAGTAACATACGTCAGAGTCTCCCATTGCAACACATCATCTATCTTTGACAGATTTACCGTTATACCACCACTAGAAATTACATGACCCAAGAAACTCACTTCTTTCAGTTATAACTCATATTTAGACAACTTCGCGTATAACTGGTTCTCTTTCAATGTTTGCAATACAATTCTCAAATGTTCCACATGCTCTTCATCAGAATTCGAATCTATCAAGACGTCATCTATAAACATAACCACTAATTGGTCTAAATACAGGTGGAATATTCTATTAATGTACTCCGTGAACACTCCATGTGCATTAGACACCCCAAACGGAATTATCGAATACTTGTAATAACCATACATCATTTTGAAAGAGGACTTTGGAATATCTTCAGGCTTCACTTGAATATAATGATAACCCGAACACAAATCTATTTTGCTAAACACACAAGCACCTACTAACTGATCCATCAAATCATCAATCCTTGGAAGTGGATACTTGTTCTTGATAGTCACCTTATTTAGTTGTCAGTATTCAACACATAGCCTCATATTATCGCCCTTTTTCTTTACTAACAACACCGATGCACCCCACGATGAAACACTCAGACGATAAAACTTATTTTTAAGTAGATCTTCTAGTTGCTTATTAAATTCACTAAACCCTGAAGCAGACCTTCTATGAGGAGCCATTGACACCAGACTCGTACCAGGTGCTAAATATAGAGAAAAATCCATTTCATGCTCTAGCCAAAAATAAATGATATCATCTGAAAACACCTATAGAAAATCACACACCACTAGTAACTTTCCCAACACAACTTTACTTTCTGCTATCATAGAAGCTAGTATCATAAACATCACAACATCATCCTTTATTAACTTATTCACTTGCTTAGCCGACACGAACAACTTATCACTTGTATCAAACTTTAGAAATGACACTGACTCATCCAATAACTTGCACTCTTGCAAATAGAGGCACGACGAACCAACTCTTCACACCTAAAACCTCTCAGAGAAATAAAAGCTTCTCCCCCACTTGTTTCAATCCCGCTCTTGCAAGCAAGTGGTTAGAAAAATAGATGAGCACTGACAGTTTTTCACACACATGTTGCATACTAGGGAATAGACAACATTACAAAATCTGACTGGATGGACCTACCCGCTCTGATACCACTATGTAACATCCTAAACCTCGAAACAGTTAAATCATAGAATAATTCAAGTATTGATCATACTACACACGTTTAGGATGTCACTCATCATAAAACACGCTTATTCCACAACATATATCAATTGTGGTGAAATATTCTAATACACCTGTCATCGCATGTTCACCTTCACTTAAGTTATCATCGCAGCAGAAATCATCAAATAAGCATGCTTCATAATAATTAAGTCACATTAAAAATAATTCATTTGAGTTAAAACAATGTGGCAAAAGTCTACACTATAACATAAGCCCGAAATGTCAATAGTATAATATACGGCTCTCGAATTAGCAAAACACAAACTGAATAAAAATACAGAGTCATTCTCGCTAAGTGAACTCATTCAAACCTGCAAAAATACATAACATGATTTGCCTCTATAGCAACCCCGAAACCCCTCTAATTTAGTCCTAAACATTCCCAATCGCCTAAAAAATTATATCACATGTTATAACACCACTAAGACATGTTAAATCATAACATTGCATCAATTAATTCATCCAATCTCCTAAATTTATTTTTACCCCCAAAATCTTACAAACCCTCAAACATGGCGAAAAACATTAACATCTCAAAATGAAAAATAGTACACATATAAGCACATGAAATTCATCATTAAAACAACCAATGACATCAAAACTTCATAGAAAATTCAGAATCAGTCACATCCTAATTTTCCTAAAGAGAGTAAGGACCTCTCATATCTATCCTATCATGCAAAACACTTGAAATGATAACCTTTTCTCCCACTTTACCTTAGATTTTCCAACAAAAGTTCCTTAAAGCTCTTCAATGGAGTTCTTCCTATGCCATAGCCTTTGCCTCATTCTCTTTTCACCAAATTATGATTTTTACGTAAAAACTCTCTAACCCTCTTACTAACCTTTTCATCATCGACCTATTCTTTCTTAATTAGAGACTTGCAATAATACCCTCACCTAGTCTCTATTCACCAAAATGCTCCTCTTATTTCTAATTTTACTTTAGTAAAAACACTACTAATACTCCTTATTTTCTATTATTCTATTTTCTCATAATTTACATGTTGCCTCGAAAATCTCTATTTTCTATTAAATTAAATCAATCTAATAAGATACTATTATTTTAATTATTAAAATAAACTCTAATAATTTGCTCAAACTCTACTAGTCTCTAATTACTCTCTGCATTCTCACCTCAAATTCACACACCCTCACCACCCTTATTTATTTAATTTATATTACTTAATAATTAAACAAATGTAAAAAAATCAAATAATTCCAATAAATCAAAAAGTAGGGTGTTACACCTCCGACACCACTAGTAACTCGGGTACCTCTGGCGCCGGAATAAGTGAAACCTGGCGTCTACAGGAGGATGGAGGGAGTGATACGTTGGTAGGTAAAACCTATCTCCTATGGGAAGAAAATGATGGAGAAGAATGAGGAGAAAGACGAGCCTTAGAAGTAGATTTCTCCGCATGGCCAGAGTGAGCAAGAGCCTCTGAAACCCGACTCTTCTCCCGCTGCACTAATGCATGTTGTGCAATCCTCATGTGCCTCAATCTATCATATCTATCAGCCATAATGTTTGTAAGTAAAAGTAAACTAGATAATTAGTGCAAGCAAGCAACACCACAAGCAAGAAAAAAAACAACCTGAGAAATTCTGGAGATGCATCTCCGGTTAATGGGAAACTAAACATTGAAAAATTCTGGAGATGCATCTCCGAAATGTTGTGTAACAACTTAGGTGCGCAAATGGCAGCAATACAGGCATGCAAACACAAAAAATAATAGTTTGGACAACGGGCATGCGAGTGCCCGTGCCCGTCTGGACGCTAGTCTAGCATAAAATGGAAAAGAACAAGTTGGTGCCATTTGACTTTCTTTTATTTTATATGATTTATTTTTACTATTTGCTCAATCGTCTTTATGAGTATTATTAATTTTATAAAAATTATAACGTACCAATTAGTATTTTTAATTATATAACAAATTTGATTATTCTAAATCTATGTATTACTTGGAGTAACGTTAATAATTTTTATGAATGTTTTGTTTTCCAATTTGTTTAATTAAAGTTAAAAAAAATTATTTTAATATCAACAAAGTCACAATAAAAAATAAAATAATTTTTTATTATTAATTGAAAAAATATATTAAATAAAATTCAATTTTAATAATTTAATAAACAATTTTTTTTGGAAAGTAAAATTTTAATTAAAAATAAAATTATAAGATTTATTTTTAAGTTCGTCTTAGGCCTCAATATGTATTGGATTAGCTTTGAGCTTACACATTCTACACACTAAGTATTTGATAAACTATCCTAATTTTCATTTTTTATTTTTATTGGAAATCATTTACCATTGTGTTATTTTGTTCAAACATATATTGTAAACATGTTGATTTTATTTGTCATCTTTAATATACTTTTGTTACGGTTTATACGCATATTCGATCTTTTTAATAGCGGTTCGGATAGACAAGTGTCGATCCGGAGTTGCTTTCGCTTGCCATAGAAAATATTTTTCAAACCAAAATTTTTAATTGAAGAAAATTTTATTTGCGATATATTCAGCCCCCTTCTAGATCGTTGCCCTCGTCTAACAAGTGGTATCAAAGTTTGCTTTATCTTGTGCTTTAAAATCGCTTATTAGATTATGACTTCTGAACCTAAAGGGGCATATAATAAAACACATGTTTTTAATGGCAAAAACTATGGTTATTGGAAGGATTGTATGCGTATCCATACTAACTCTATTGATAGAAAAGTATGGAACACCATCCAAAATGGTCCATTATTACTATGACCAATGCAGATGGTGTTGTGGTACCTAAACTAGAAGCACAATGAGATGAGAAAAAGTGGTCATATGATTGGAAAGCGGGGAATATTTTAATATCCTCTTTAGGGGTTGATGAATATTATTATGTTTCTCATTGCACAACCGCTAAAGATATGTGAGACTCATTGCAAGTTGCCCATGAGGGTACAAATGAAGTCAAACAGGCTAGAATTAATACTTTGAACCAAGAATTTAAACTCTTTCACATGAAGCATGGTGAAACCATTGTCGATATGCTAAAAAGGTTCACTCATCTTGTAAACCATTTGAATGCACTTAGTAATTGGGTTTCCAATAAAATTGCTACGAACAAAATTTTGAGATGTCTTAATAGGGAATGAAAACCTAAGGTCACCACCATTAATGAAACTGACAACCTATTGAAATTAGACATTGCTAATTTAGTTGATAAGCTTAAAGAACATAAGAAAGAGCTCGTTTTCTTAGAGAGGCATGGGAAGAAGGTTAAGAAAGAAAAGAACAAGAAAAAAGAGGTGGACAAGAATTCAATTGCTCTTGAAGATTCTAGTTCTAATTTCTCGGCTGAAGAGCAAGATGATAGTGAAACTAGTGATGATGAAGTTTCAAATGATGAAGAAATGTGGTTGTTTGTTAAACAGTAAAATAAGTACATTAAGAGAAATAAACTGAAGCACTCCAATAAGAATCTCATTAACTATAGAAGACAAGCAAATTCCTTTAAGCAAGATGAGAATAAGAAGGAAAAGTCCAAAGGTTCATGTTTTAATTATGGAAAGTTCGGTTATTATAAGTCAGATTGTCTGTTACTTAAGAAGGATAAAGGAAAGTGTGAGGGAAAGGTGCCTCAGTCATTATTTTAATGATGTCAAAACGTGTCTAGCTCGTACCTTGTAATTTGGACTGTATCATCGAGTCTTAGCTTGCATTCATAATTTACTAATACACAAAATATTTCAAAATCATGTGTCTATTCATATAGGAGCATCTCATATATGTTTTGTATGTATTTGATCATGTTAGGAGACTTAGGTATGCATAAATATAGATTAGGTAGACCAAACTATGAGCAAAAAGTCATTTTTGGAAGTTTAGGATGTTTGAGTCGACTCAAAGTTCTGCTTAGGTCGACTCATATAAGTTGAATTTCAATCTTTTACTTTCAGGTGTGCTCGCGTCGACCTTCTGATCAACTCATACTATAAGTGTTTGTGTTTGTCAATTTTGGGCTAGTTTGCATCGATGCATGAACTTTGTTCCAGTCGACGCACAACTTCAATTTTTACATAGTCTTGCTCTCGGGTGTGCTCAGTTCGACCCACTGCAAGCTTAGGTCGACCGCTCGCTAAAAGTATGTTATTTCTCTGATCTGTCTTATGTCAAATTGTTGTTATGTTTGTTAATTAGTTATAGCATCATATATATTCATTTTGTCTCATCATTTTTTGAAAATAACAAGAAAAGTGAAAGATATACACCAAATTGTTCTCATCATCTTCATCCTCATTCTTGCATTTTCTCAACAATTACACATAACAATTTTTATTAATCTTTTGCATTATTGAGGTGATAACGTCTAAGCGTAGGGTTGTGTATCTCATTTTGGGTTGAGATTTTGGTGGACTTTTCTTGATTAAAACTGTTAGGATTTTGTCCTCCAAGATCTTGAGGATTTGGGGTTTTTTGCACAAATATTATCTTCACAGATTCAGCCGAGCAAAGGGGATTGAAGAGAGGAGGGTTCATTCAATCAAGTAGTGTTGACCAGAGGATTGTTCAGGGAAGATTTGGGTTCGGACAATATGTGATTGAAATCAGTCCAGTGAAAGGTTTAAAGACCAGTGGGATTGTTTAGACAAGTAGCGGTAACCGGAGGTTTGTTCAACACGTTCGAGGCACTTGATTCATCTTGAATCAAGAGGAGAGAAGATATAGTATCAACATCAATAACTAGGTTTGAATGTGTGGTGACTATTGATTCTCTTGTATAAACTTTTGTAACAAGATAATACATGTCTTAATTTTAGTTTTAGAATTGGGGGCTGACGTACCCTAAGAGAGGACGAAAGGGGAAATGCCTAAACAAATCCGGTGTCATTCTCTCTTTCTCTATCTCTTTACATTGAATTGTTATGTTTGTGTAATATCAATTGATTGATAAAATTCTATTCTATTGTAGTGCTGAAAATCTTATTTGAAAACTCATTACAATCACTTAGATTGTAATTGCAAAAAAAATTATGCACTTACATTACATAGGAATCTTATCCGAAAAAATCCCGTACATGTTAACTTTGATGAATCTTATCTAAAAAATGTCGAAAAATGTATTTCTTTTCATGGTGTAGGTGTATCTTTAGAAGACATACTCAAGGACACTGAAAAAGGGACTAATCAACCTGAAGCAGTTAAAGTTGAGGAGAAAAAAGATCACCATCCTGAGGAGATTGAGGCAGATCATCTGACTAACAATGATGACCATTCTCCAGCTTGAAAGTCTTCTAAAGACCATCTTATTAACAACATACTCGGTGACATTTCAAAAGGAGTAACTACGCGATCCAAGCTAAGTAACTTTTGTTATCACTTTGCTTTCATCTCTCAGATTGAGCCTAAAAACTCTAAAGAAGTCTTACTTGATGAACATTGGTTTTTTTAATTGCAAGAGGAATTAAATCATTTTAAAAGGAATGAGGTTTGAGACCTTGTCCCCCCTCCGTGAGGCCATCCAGTAATTGGTTCCAGATGGGTGTTTAGGAACAAAGTTGACGAAAATGGAGTCATAACAAGAAATAAAGTGCACTTATTGGTGCAAGTGTATAACCAAGAGGAGGGCGTAGAATATGAGGAAACTTATGCTCTTGTTGCCTAACTTGAGGCTATATGTCTTTTGTTAGCTTACGCATGTGCTAAGAATTTCAAATTATTTCAAATGGATGTAAATAGTGCTTTTCTAAATGGATACATTAATGAAGAGGTATATGTAGCTCAACCTCCTGGATTTGAATCTCATGAGTATCCCGATCATGTTTATAAGCTTAAACGTGCTTTGTATGGTCTTAAGTAAGCGTCTGAGCATATTTTTACTCGACCAAAGGTACTCAAGAGGGAAGGTTGATACAACTCTCTTCATTAAACGTCAAGGAAAATACTCCATTTTAGTACAAGTATATGTAGATGATATAATATTTGGATCTACTAACATAAATATGGTCAAGGAATTCTCTAAGTTGAGGCAGGGAGAGTTAGAGATGAGCATGATGAGGGAGTTAAACTACTTCCTCGGATTGCAAATCAAGAAACTCGAAGAAGGAACGTTCGTGAGCCAAACAAAGTATTGTTATGAACTACTCAAGTGCTTCGACATGGCTAACTCTAAAGCAATTGATACTCCAATGCCTACATGTGTAAACTTGAATCGAGATGAGAATGGTAAGGATGTGGATGTAAATAAATATCGAGGTATGATAGGTTCTCTACTCTATCTTACCGCTTCTCGACCGAATATCATGTTTAGTGTATGTGTGCTAGGTATCAATCATATCACAAGGAATCGCATTTAAAAGCTGTAAAACGTATGCTTAGATACCTATGTAATACACCAAAGCATGGACTGTGGTATTCCAAGGGAAGTGATTGCTCATTAGTTGGCTATTCTGATTCTGACTTTGTCGGTTGCAAATTGGATAAGAAAAACACGAGTGGAACTTGTCATTTTTTCTCAAATTCCTTAGTAAGCTGGCATAGCAAAAAGCAAGTTTCAGTTGCTTTGTCAACAACCGAGTCGGAATATGTTGCGGCTGGTAGTTGTTGTGCTCAAGTCTTCTGGCTCAAGCAACAATTACTCGACTTCAATGTTAAACTTGAACTTATTCCCATTTTGTGTGACAATACAAACGCCATTAACTTAACTAAAAACCTCGTACTACATTCACACACGAAACATATTGAAATTCTCCATCATTTCCTTAGGGATCATGTATAGAAAGGTAACGTTGTGTTTGAGCATGTTGATACCAAGAATCAACTTGCTGATATTTTCACAAAACCACTTGCGACAGAGCCTTTCTTTAACATCCGTAGGGAACTTGGTGTTCTTGATATCTCGGTTCGTGTCAAAAATAATATGATTGTGTGCTCTATATTTATGCTTGTCTATATTTTTTATTAATAATATTGAGAAGATCAAGTTATATGTGATGGCATCCATCAACGATCATCATTGGAGGTAATATCGTTCCTCTCTAGTTAACTATTCTTGATCACATATATATGTAAGAAAATGTGACATGATGTGTGTTATATTGATGTTTATTCTATGGTTTGGATCTATTTTTTAATTAATTTTTAAGTTTTTAATATGTGTGAGCCTGTTATTTATGATTTTTTGATGCATACATGACTTGAAATGTGCATTTTTACATGTTTGCACTGCATGAGTCGACCAAAACAGGGCATAGGTCGACTCATGGTCTCTCTATTTTCATAGGTTTTGAATCGGTTATGCACATGTCAACTTAAACTGTGCACATTCAAATTTACACATTTTTATACAGTATGCATCGACGCATGGTAGTTTAGGTTGACGCTTCGCTAGAAAATGATGAAAAATCCTTGTAAATTGAAGCGCCTCTTCATTTTTTCTTGGGAATTTTTGACCCATTAATTGTCTTGACTCATTCAAAGCATTCAATCATCATCATTTGCATCTAGACAACTCTTTTCTACTTCTCCTCTCTTAAAACTCTCTATAAAACCCTCAAAACCCATTCTCAAAAAGTTCACCTGGGGTTTTCATATTATATTCAAATTCAAAGTACTGTTCACCTTCTCCAAAATTTGAGTTCCATGGCTTCCAGATGAGTAATGGGAAAAAGAACAATAAGAGCTTTGACCTTTCAAGTTGGCACTTCACAACCTAGGGCAAATATTCCGGTAAATGCTCTCTCTCTCTCTCTACTCTCTAATGAACTTTCTAAATTGTATGAGATGAATTTTAGTAAGAGGTCTATTATAAAATAATTTGTGTACTATCACAAAACGGCTGAACGCGTGCACATTCAGGAAATTATTGAACTACTTGATTTTCAAAAGTTTGAATAGTTTTTAGAATGTTATACAAAGTAGAATGAAGATCGGGTCTGATATTTCTATATGGGTATTCAGGGTAAGTTTGATGGTTATGAGTGTAGCTGTAAGATAGGCGGTAAAAGGGTCTTTGTGAATAATAGAGTATGGAAATATTTATTTTATATGTGTCCATTATTGTCTCCCCATCCTAAGATCACTGATACCAAAATGACTGAAGGCTACGAGTTTAAGACTGCTCTGAACTCAATGTTGAAGAAACCTTATGTTGATCACATTATGGCCAGTAACTTATTTCCCAAAACGATTACTACTGGTCGATTGAAGCCAATTGATAGAATTTTATAGTGGATCGTATCTTACATCCTTCGTCCTAAGAAGGGAAGCTACTCTAGGGTTGACCAAGCTGAGGTACACTTGGTTTATATTCTGAAAAATAAAATAAGGATTCATTCGCCTCATTATATTGCTAGCAGGATTTTCACATTAAGGGAATCTAGTAGAGGCACTGCTTTGTGTTATGCCTCTTTTATTCAAAGTGTCCTTAATCGAGCTGAGGTTGTTGTCCAAGGTATTCCATATGGATCTTAGACAGCAGATCAAGAATTTTATCAAAAGACCATAACCATGATGGTTATCTGTGGGACCGTGAAGAAAAATGTTACAGGTTCATAGTGAAGGCCTCTAGTTCAAGAGTTCAAGATTCAGACGAAGTTGAATATGAAGAGGAAGAAGAAGCAACTCATGAGATGGAAACTTACCACCATGATGTTGAACAAGATAACAGTGGTTGGTTGGGTAATTCACCTGCTTAAGATCCCTATACAAATCAGGGATAAGGTGAGTGGCAACATACAGGATGGACATATCTAGGTTCAACCTACATGCCTCCCACAAATGA
Source organism: Lathyrus sativus (assembly GCA_963859935.3). Classification (NCBI taxonomy): domain Eukaryota; kingdom Viridiplantae; phylum Streptophyta; class Magnoliopsida; order Fabales; family Fabaceae; genus Lathyrus; species Lathyrus sativus. The sequence goes on along the minus strand of OZ012741.1, from coordinate 472,819,769 downwards.
CTTGAACCAGCAAGAGTCATACTACATGCCTCCTTCTCCTCCACGACCTGAACAAAATAATGATAAAGTTCATGAAACATTAAGAAACATGCAGCTTCAACAAAAAAAAAATTGTTACTACTCAAGAGGAATGGTACACGACTTTGCAGAATCAGCTTCAAGCGCAAAGTGAGAACTTTGATTTGTTTGCATCCACCGTGATTGGACGTTTTGATACTATGGCTGAAACTGCTACAAGTCAGAATCAAGCTCTCGCGATAAGTTTCAACATTATCAACAGGGTTGTTTTGGAACTCACTGAACACTTGGATGAGCAACCACCACCACCACCTCCAAATCACCATTTCAGTGGGAGGGGCCATCCATTTAGGGGGAGGAGACCTTAGAGGATTTTATGTTGTTTGGCTGTAGTGCATCTCATGTTTTGTTCTTTTTCATGTCATTTTATGTTTTGCTGTTTGTTTGTTTATGACTTGGAGTTGTATTGGAACATGTTATTTGTGTAATGCACTTAAATTTCTTTATATGCTTCTAGTCTTATTTATCTTCATATTTCTTTCATTAACATCATTTTATGTGGATGTTTGTTAATGTGTATCTGTTGCAAAGTATATGATTGTGTTCATTTTGATATATTTTATTTTCTCTGACCTTGTGCTTCTCTCTTTTTGATATTATCAAAGGGGGAGAAAAGAATATGCAAAAAGCAACACTTCATTTCATTAAGATTGATCAGATTTTCTTTCGGGAGAATGCATAAAATCAGGGGGAGGATGACTCTCAAAGTACTCGATAAGCTGAAGATTTTGCAACTATTTTGCCATCATAAAAAAGGGGGAGTATGTGAGGGGAAGGTGCCTCAGTCGTTATTTTAATGATGTCAAAACATGTCTAGCTCGTACCTTATAATTTGGACAGTACCATCGAGTCTTAGCTTGCATTCATACTTTACTAATGCACAAAATATTTCAAAATCACGTGTCTATACATATAGGAGCATCTCATATATGTTTTGTGTGTATTTGATCATGTTAGGAGTATACCAAACTATGAGCAAAAAGTCATTTTTGGAATTTTAGGATGTTTGAGTCGACTCAAAACCTTGCTTAGGTCGACTTATATAAGTTGAATTTCAATCTTTTGGTTTCAGGTGTGCTCGCGTCGACCTTTTGGGCGATTCATACTGTAAGTGTTTGTGTTTGTCAATTTTGGGCTAGTTTGCATCGACGCATGAACCCTGGTTCGGTCAATGCACGACTTCAATTTTTGCATAGTCTTGCTCTCGGGTGTGCTCAGATCGACTCTCTGCAAGCTTAGGTCGACCGCTCGCTAAAAATATGTTATTTCTCTGATCTGTCCTATGTCAAATTGTTGTTATGTTTGTTAATTGGTTAAAACATCATATATATTCATTTTGTCTCATCACTTTTTGAAAATAACAAGAAAAGTGAAAGATATACACCGAATTATCCTCATCATTTTCATCCTCATTCTTGCATTTTCTCAACAATTACACATAACAATTTTTGTTGATTTTTTGCGTTATTGAGGTGATAACGTCCAAGCGTAAGATTGTGTATCCCGTTTTGGATTGAGATTTTGGTGGGTTTTTCTTGAATAAAATCGTTAGGGTTTGACCTCCAAGATCTTGAGGATTTGGGGTTTTTTGCACAAATCTTGTCTTCATAGATTCAGCCGAGTGAAGGGGATTGAAGTACAAAGGGTTCGTTCAATCAAGTAGCACTAACCAGAGGATTGTGCAAGGAAGATTTAGGTTCAAATAGTGTGTGATCAAAATCAGCCGAGTGAAAGGTTTGAAGATCGGTGGGGTTATTTAGACAAGTAGCGGTAACCAGAGGTTTGTTCAACACGTTCGAGGCACTTGATTTATCTTGAATCAAGGAGAGAGAAGACATAATATCAACATCAAGGTTAGAAGGATTATACCTGAGTGAATCGCACACTCAAAGATACAACAGAGTCACCATCGAACTTTATTTAGTCCCAAAAGACAGGGAAAATATCGATAAAACCCAAAGGAAAGAGAAACGGGAAAGCGGGTCAGTCGCCACCTTACGCATCCGTCGTACCCGACGAGAACCATTTCGCTTGCTTCTAGGCTTGGATGGGTTATCTATCTAAAGGCTTCTAGCTAAAAAGAGAGGAGAGAGAAATAAAAAAGAATGTGCTCGCGGAGGATTAGGGCCCTCATGCCTACGTACCCTCATAGTGCGATTAGGAAGTCAGAGCTTCGTAGTTCATGGAACCAGGAAAGAAAAGAAGATATGAGAGGACTAGAAAGACAGAAGAATGGAAGAAGGTGGCTCGCCGAGATTTCGCAATCTTGTATCTACGTACCCTCATAGTGCAATGAGGAATTCAGAGCCCACGTAGTTCAGAGAACTAAGACAAAGAAAGAAAAAGAAACGGAGACGGTGTCAAAACCAAGAGCAAAAGGAAGAAACCAAGACCCAACTGGGGATACAAAAGAAGTAGTGTCAAAACCAAGAGAGAAAGGCAAAGGAAAACTCTGTTGAGGAACTTGAAAGAAAAATAATAACTCCACTGGGGATAAAACAAAAGAATGACATTGGATCCAAAAGAATAAAGGATAAGAGTCGAAGTAAGGATAAGATCCACAGGGAACTCAGTGCATTAACTGACAGCCAGTGATTAATCGAAGAAAGATAAGAGTAAGACTATGTGAGGAGAGCAAAAATTTTGGTGTCAACAGCCGAACTGTGATGAACCAAGATAATGAGAGAGTATGAACCAAAGGAAGGTGTTTGATTCTCTCGAGAAACTCAATGCATTAATTGATAAACAGTGTTAACCAAAAAGAGGGAAGAAGTTGGTTTTAACCTGCAGGCGGTGATCAACCAAAAGGACGGGTGTTGAACCAAGCAAATATGGTGACCCAAAGGACGGGTGTAGAACCAAGCGAAGGTTGTGACCCAAAGAACGGTACATCGATTGAATAAGCAGCGTTTAACCGAAAGAAAGGGTATTAGAACCAAACAAAGATTACCAACCCAAAGGTGCAAGTATTTGAACCAAAGAAAGGTTACTAACTACAAGGATTCAGGGTTTAATATACGGATTATGATTAACCAATAAGAATGAGTGATTAACTAGGATAAGGTGATTAACTCAAAAGAAATTGGTTTTAACAAGTAAACGGTGGTTAACTGAAGATCGGGTGATTAAAGGGGAGAAGGCGATTAACCCAAAGAAGAATTAGTATGCTAACAGACGAACTGTGATTAACTAAGAAAAGTTGGTATTTTAAATGACATGTAATGATCAACCAATCAAGAAGGAGAGAGAACCAAGAGAAGGTTGCAAACTCCAAAGGGGACTAGGGTTTAACTGGAAGACTGCATTAACCGAAGAAGAAAGATTTACTTTACTGGGGAAGAAGAGAAATGACTATAACCAAAGAGTTATTGATTAGCCAAGGAAAAAAGTGATTACAAACCTCTGAGGAAACCAAGGATGGTGATCGGCCACAAGAGAAAAGAGTGTTGAATCCAAAGGAGGAAGTTACTCCAAAGAGGAGATTAGGATACAAGTGATCAAGGATCGACTCGGTTGGTAAATGAGGGATACCATAGTAAGGAGATAGAGGCGACTATTCCAAGCATAGGTTCATTCATCCCCTACCCAAAATAATCAGAATAAGTGTAGGAATTATCCATTCTTATTCCTTCTCTAACACCAAAGTGTATTGTTAGAAACAAAACCGACAACACAACAACGTAAAACTTGTACGGTGCTCCAACGCGTTGCAAATCTTCAACTCCGCATGTGGGGGTGGGGTGGAGAGGACAAAGCTCTATAAGATCTAAAGGAGGAGAAAGAGGGAAGGTCAACTAATCTAAACGAAATTTCGACTAATTAATCAAAAGGAGTGATACGCTTACAATTTTCCAAAGGAATGAAAAATCATTAAAGCAAAAGGTTGAATTATTGATTATACAAGATTAAGCTTATTCCAAAGAGGAACAATCTTAATGCAAACATGAATGGAAATGCAAAAAAATACCAAAATCATTTAGTATGCATCACAAATCATGTAACATGTGATCAAAGAATGTGCAAAAATGAACCTGGTCATACAATACCAAAAATGTATGTGGTCCAATCCAGGTGGATTCGATTGCAGGCAATAGATACTTTGTCACGTTCATAGATGACTAAAATCGAAAGCTGTGGACTTACCTCATCAAGAAGAAAAGTTATATGATCGAGGTATTTTCCAGATTCAAATATATGGTCGAAAGACAGAGTGGTCAAAAGCTGAAAATTCTGAGGACTGATGGTGGTGAAGAGAATGTGTCGAAAGAGTTCAATACATTATGTGAAAAAGAAGGGATTGTGCATAAGGTGGTACCATGATACACTTCACAGCAAAATGGAATTGCAGAAAGAAAGAACAGAACCATCATGAACATGGTGCGAAGTATGTTAAATGGAAAACATCTACCCAAAGAATTATGGGGAGAAGCAGTTTCGATAACAACATACATATTAAATAGGATGTCCAACGAAGAAGCTTGAAGGAATCACACCAGAAGAATGTTGGTCTAGTGTCAAGCCTAGCCTCATTCACTTGAAGGTGTTTGGATTTATAACACATAGACATGTGCCAGATCATTGAGAAAGAAGCTTGATGACAAGTCGAATCAGATGATCTTGATAGGATATCATTCGACTGGAGGTTACAAGTTGTTTGACCCAGTGAATAAGCAGGTAGTGATCACTAGGGACATGATCATAAATGAGCTTAAAGAATGGGATTGGACTGAGAATGTCAAGAAGGATTAAGTGAGAATCTCTTGTGAAGAACCAACCACTGAAGTCAAAAGAGAAGTTTGACAGGAACAAGTCAGAAATGAAGTTGGCCCAAGCAGACCTCGACGAACAAGACACATGCCTGCAAGGTTGCAAGATGTCTGATTACATTAGATGATGTGGTCGATGAAGAAGGTGAGCTGGTACACTATGCTTTCTACGTAGATGTCGAACCAGTCAATGCAGCTGAGGCATTGAAAGATTCGAAGTGGGTGAAAGTAATAAATGAGGAGTTAGACTCCATCGAAGTCAACAACACCTGGTTACTTGTCAAATTGCCTCAAGGTAAGAAGGCAATTGATGTGAAGTGGGTTTACAAGGTAAAGATGAATCCTAAAGGAGAAGTAACTCGACACAAGGTGAGACTTGTGGCGAAATGATTTCTTCATAAGGAAGGAAACGACTTCGACGAAGTTTTTGCACCTGTTGCTAGGTGTCACATCGCTGTGAAAAGGGGTCAGCAAAGACAGAAGAGTCGCCACCGTTCGTAATTTATCCCAAAGAGAGGGAAAGGAAATGATCGAAGAAAACCTACAAAAAAGGGAAAAGACAGGTCATCGCAACCAAATCTCGGGTTCGGGAGTTGGTTACGCAAGGGGAAGGTATGACCACCCCTCACGTCTGTTGTACTCAAAGGGATCCATGCTTGTTATCTATCTAAAGGGTGTTAATCTATCTAAGCTACAGACCACAGGGCCAAAAGAAGAGAAAAGAGACTCGATAGAGCATCACCGCTCTATGCCTACATACTCCCTCGTGCAATGGGAAACTCAAAGTCAACGTAGTTTGGAAAACTACGGGTGAAGGTGGGGAAGGTTGCTCGCCAAGACATCGTCGTCTTATGCCTACGTACCCTCATCTGGTATGAGAAATTAGAGCAAATGTAGTTTGGGCTAACACGAACACAAGTTGTTTCAAGTGTTTCAACAGAGTAGGGTTAAACCTTAGTTCTTGCAGTTAGGTGTATTGTTGCTCGACCATTGGAGACTTAGGCATTACCTTTTTGCAGTAGAACCAAGAGTTAACAAAACTCTCTTTGAAAATGGTTTTCAATTAATCCCGAAGGATAAAAAAAGTTTGATGTTTGTTTTTTAGTCTTTTATGAAGAAGAAGTGAATTGAATTATGTTTGTAATTCATGTTGCACTAAAGACTATGACTAAGGAGCGAATGCGTTGCATATAGCCCAAAGGGCATACGCTAAACACTCTAGACAATTGAGAGGAGGCCCCCCAATCATCATTTCCCAAATGCTTAAGGCTCGTAGCGTACAACACTCATTATCCTTTATTACGTGTTTTAAAGAAGTTTTGAGATGAGAAGAGACAAGACACAACTAAGGGGAAACTAACTCAACCCTAATGTTATCATGCAATGTGCTCCTGTGATTGAGATTGGAAAGGGAATAGACTATCCTAATGTTAGAATGCTTGGATTGAACACTTAATGTCTCTCCTACTCCCGAGGGACTAGGAATCCTAAGGGATCATGGCAAAGAAAACCAAGTAAACACAAGATAAATCAATCACAAGTGAGAAGGAAGAAAGGGATGCAAACATGAAATACAACACAAAGAAAAGAGGTAGGAAAAAAGTGTGGGGAAGAAACCACCACAAGCACATCTCAACCTCTTGAAAACAAGCAAAGGGATGCAAAACAAAAGAGGAATGCAAGCAAAAGAACTCAAACAAATCCAAGCAAAAGTGAGATGAAATGGGAGAAGTTACAACTCCTACAACCATTCAAACATCCAACACCAACCTCAAAAGGTAAACAAATAAGAAAGAGAGGAAGGCATGATCAAGATGAGGATGAGAGAATAAGCTTGGGCGGCAAGCAACATAAGAAGAATCTCAACCAAAAGCATCACATTGGTCATGCAAAAAAAAAGCACAAACAAGTTCTCAAAGTGGCATCTCATTCAAGGCAAGCTCAAAGTACAAACAAAGAGTACCAAATCACCTTGAATGAGTTCCAAAGTCCAAGGGACAGAAGTGAGAACAAGATAAGAAGGTTCACAAACCAAAGAAGAAGCAAAGCCAAGACAAGTTACAAAGTAGGGCAAGGTAAAGAACCAAAGTTCAAAACACTTTCAACATTCAAATGCAAATGGAAAGCCCTAATTAAAAGTAACTTGCAACACAAACCAAGCAAGTGTGTGACCTATAAAATTGAAACCAACATCCTAAACATGTCAAGAATGTGAATCAAGAGGAATAGGATGTAAATGGGATCCATAGGAGTCATTTCCCAAAGGAACTTGGTCAACTAGTTTGTTTGAACTTCAACTAGGGTGACTTGACTTGCAAGGTTCACCAAAAATAGAAGAAATATTCAACAAATCTCAAATAAAATGCATAAAGCTCCTAAACCTTTTGGCAACCAGAAGATAAAACATCCAAACCAAATTCCAATCAAGGCATCACCAAATGATTTGATCAACTAGGGTGCTCCACCTTGAAGGATATTTATCGAGGGTCAAATAAAAGCAACACAAAGTCAAACAAAAATATGTCAAACTTTGACCAAAATCAGCCTCAAAGGCACCTCAATCCATCATCAAAGTGGAGAAGAAGTCTCACTCATTGGTGATTGCAAATGGTCCACAAATCAAGCAAGAACAAATGAAAACCATATTAAAAACACTTCCAATCATAAAATTCAAATTAAATTGAAAAATAAAAGAAAATCAAAATTAAATATTATAGAAAATTAATTAAGACTTTAAAGTGTTTGAAAATATTTTTTGTTGAATTTTATGATATTTGGAAGTATTTTTAATAATTAAAAAGCAAAACAGAAAATAAAATAAAAAGAAATAAAAAATAAAAGCAAGGGAGGTGTATGAGTAATCCCAGAATGCAAAGGATGCAATTCAAACGCGTTTGGGCTCAATAAAAGAGAGGTGCCAATAACATTCTGGGCCCAAATTCAAACCAACCTCAGCCAGATTAATGAAACACAACGTTTCATTAATCCAGCGTGGAGTCAACACTCCAAATCACCAAGTCAAGCCAATGGAAACATCACATGCACACGGTCAAAAGGTCAAACACAAATACACGTCAGATATGAGGGTTTATGAACCAGACGTCGGAGCCCTAGCTCTGGTCGTCTTCTCTGGCGAGATGGCCGGAGCTCAGACCATCAACCTTAACCAAAATTGAGAAAAATGGTACCATTAGAAAGTTGAGCTCTCATAGGTCTCAAATCCAAGATCCATTCATCCTAAACACACATAAATTGAGAGAATCGAACGAATGAAATTCAAGATGCACATCTGAAAACTTAAGCAAACACGAGCAATAATGGATCAAACATGGCCTACACGAGGTAGGGCTTCAGATGCAACCAATATGAACCTAGACCATGGCCTAGAATGAGAGAAAAGTTTATTGGAAACTTACTGAACAGAGACACTCCGTTCGTGATTCTCAGACGTGTAAGCTTGCTCCAAATGATCCAAATCCACTCCAAATTCTTCAAGGAAGCTTAATTGCACTTCAATTTGCCTTGATTTGTAGAGAAAAATGAAAACCGATTTTGAAATTTCTTTGAGAATTTGAAAACTAAAATTGCTCTCTCCAAGCTCAATTTGCACTTTTGAGCCCTCAAATCTCGTTTTGAGTTTATATATGATGGATCCTTGATCAATTGGAAGGCCCATGAAGCCTTATTTTGATGAATTTGAAAAAATGCTCAAAATGGAAATAACTCATGCACACGTGGAAATGCTTGCATACACTCATGAAAATCACTTGGTTTTGCAGCTGGTGAGTTGAATTTCACATTGGAATGGACTTGGGCTCTGTATGTGATCCAATTAGTAAGTTTTAAAGTGAAACTTCTTTGTGAAGAAATGCCAAAATGCCTGTGTTTTTGCTCATTATGTGCCAAACCAATTTGTGCATTTTGCTTGTGAATGTATCTTGAAGAGAATTGGATCAAAATGAGGCATGAAAATGACCTATAATGCATTGAATCCAAATCACACTTTAAAGTCCATTTTACACTTGAAATTTCCACCCAATGTTCACAACCATCCATAATTCACACAATCCTTAAGTTTCATGATGTAAAAGAGGTCCTTAGGAGCAACTTTCATGTTGGTTGAAAGTTCATTTGAAGTACACAAGTGCATGAAAATGGCTTATGTAACAAATGACCTATAATCAAACTTTCCCAAAATACCCCTGCCTTGTAAGGTTCATAACTTGAATTCCAAAAATGTTATCAAAGACTTCTATGACTTTTTGGAAAGCTGAGATCATGAGGAAAAACTTTCATTTTCACCTAAAGTTGAGTAGAAACATGATTCTAGGTCAAAAGTGCCTTGGAAGTGAGTTAACTTTTGTTGACCAAAAAATAAGTTCATCTGAGACCTATAACTTGATGGCATCATAACTTGAGCTCCACGAACCCAATGAATGAGTTATTGTACTCAAAAGAAAGCTAAGAACATGCACTACAAGTTTCATGTTTTTAAGAAAATGAGATTGAACTTGTATCATGATGTAAATTGTACTTGGAGTTAGGCACTAAAGAAGGGGATTTTACACTGAGATCCTCTGAAACCCTAATTTAGTAACCTCTTGAACTCTTGATTCTTCTTTATCTGAACTTGAAATGACATCCTAGATGTATCAAAATAACTCCCCATAGCTCCAATGACTTAAAACCAAGTCTCAAACTCCCTCAAGCTCACAGTTGACCTTGAGCTGACCAGATGAAACCCTAGGTGCACAACCTTTGACTGTGACCTCTTGCAAGTGAAATAAGTGTTTAGATGAGCTTCACAATAGCTTCCAAATCACTCAATGAGCTTCTCAAACATATATTATCCATAACCATGAACTTATGAACCCCTGATGATCCTTTGTTGACCCCCAAGTAAGAGGTAAGCAGAATACATCCATCTACTCTTTCAAAGAGCTCTGACTACTTCTTGATGATTGTAATCACTTGATAATTTGAATAAGCACTCAAGCTTGAGTTTGAAACCCTTGGAACTCTTCTCTCAAATGACACAACTACCTTGATCCCCTGAAAAGGAAAATGCTATGCAAATGCAAATGCTAAAGAAAAGAAACAGAAGCCAAGTAAAGAAAAAGGTTGGTCAAATTTTGGGGTACAACAGCTGCCCCTATTCAAACGACTTGGACTTGAATGAGTGAAAAGCGAACGGATTTCAAACAATCAAGGTAAAAGATGGTTGAATACCAAAGAACCCGGAAATTTGCCAACCGCAGAAATAGAACTGCAAACGTTTCATTAGGAACAAAAAATCATCGAAAATAACTGCATCTGATAGTTGCGACGGCAACAAGCTAACCAATTACCAATAAGAAAACCTCGACGCACCGTCGGAAGAACATCTACTAACACGTAGGCAACAACACTAAGTCAAAAAGATCATCTGATATCACCATCAGGCATTTGTTTAACAAACAAGCATCAAAACCGAAGGCCGGCTCAACACGAAGTTGAGAATCCCTGCTAACCAGCAGGCATCTGTTAAAATAAAAACAAGCATCGAACCCGAAGGCCGAATTAACACGAAGTTGATAACATCTGTTAACCAACAGGCTTCGCTAAATAAAAGCGAGCATTAAACCCAAAGGCCGGATCAACACGAAGTTGAGAATCTCATCTGACATCTCCGTCAGGCATCTGTTAAACAAAACAGGCATCGAACCCGAAGGCCGGCTCAACGTGAAGTTGAGAAGAACATCTAGCATCGCCGCCAAGCATCTGTTAAATAAAAACAGGCATCGAACCCAAAGGTCGGCTCAACGCGAAGTTGAGAAGAACATCTGACATCGTCGCCGCACATCTGTTAAATAAAAACAGGTATCGAACCTGAAGGCCGACTCAACACGAAGTTGATAACATTTGCTAACCAGCAGGCATTCGCTAAATAAAAGCGAGCATCGAACCCGAAGGCCGGATCAACACGAAGTTGATAACATCTGCTAACCAGCAAGCATTCGCTAAATAAAAGCGAGCATTGAACCCGAAGGCCGGATCAACACGAAGTTGATAACATCTGCTAACCAGCAGGCATTCACTAAATAAAAGCGAGCATTGAACCCGAAGGCCGGATCAACACGAAGTTGATAAGTGAATCTAACAACAATTCACAAGAAACCTCTGCTGGGGAAAGAGAAACTTAAAAAAGCAACTCTCTTGGGGAACAAATGGTAAGATGAACACATTTGTCAAAGATTTTGTCGTGGTCTGGATACCACACAAGCTCAGGAATTAACTGATAATATGTCGGGTCTGGATACCGCACGCTAAAGGGATATAACATCACTTTTCGGGGTCTGAATACCACGCGAGCAAAGTAAAATCAACAGTTTGATGAAGATATACCTGAAAACAAAGAGGTAACAACCTGGCTTAGGTTTCAAATGCAAATGTTTGAATATGGCGTAATGCTCCATACGAAATGGAAATGTTATGCGTTTCTGAGAATGCTATGCACGAATGCAACATGCAACGGAACCAAATCAGCAAAATAAATGCTGAAGAGATAAGGCCAACTCCGTCGGGGAGAGATGAGATATGCCAATTATGATTGGACTTAAGTTGGGAAAAACAAGCCCTGGATGGCCTCCAGAAAAAGAACTTCTAGGTAACGTTGTTCTAACGAGAACATAATCCACTTGGCTGGGAATCAAATCAACTCTTACTGAGGGAAACGCCCTGGATAGCCTTCTAGAATACCGCTCTTCTGGGGAACAAACGACCCGGCTGAGGACAGACAACCAACCGTTGGAATCAAAACCAACCTACTGGGGAAATCAACGACCCTGCATGGGAACCACAAACAACCGTTGAGATTAGCCTGCGCTCTAACGGGGAAAGCAACCCTGAATGGCCTCCTAGAACACCGAAACCTTCTAGGGTATGAAGCAAACATCTGGGGATAAAACCACTCCACTAGAGATCCAAATCCAACATGCCGGTGATTACTCATTGGGAAATCAATATCAAAATACATCTCAACTGCTAGGGATGCACTAATAAACTTTCTCAGAAACGATTCCAACCTGCGAGGAAGGACCTACTCTGCCGAGGAAGGGTATATTCTGCCGACTTTGCTAGGGAATAAGCAGTAAGGGAAACGACATCAACCTCTGCTTGGGGATTGAGTCAGCAATCAAACTCTGAGGGGATACAAAGTCAAACTTATCTGGACTCTATGGGGAAACAAAATTCTGACTTTGCTCCGCTGCCTGGGAAAAAGTTCCACATCTGCCTGGTGGAAAGAAATCCAGTCTTGACTCTCTGGGGAGTAAGTGCATACCTATAACCTACTAGGGATAAGCACTCACACTTGACCTGCATGGGGGATATCAATCTCGACCCTCTGAGGATGATTTTATTCTGCCGAACAAATCGAACTTTAACTGTTGAGGAATAAGTGCATCCAGACAACTGCTGGGAATAAGTATACACTAAACCACACACTTAACTTGCATATCCTTTCTTGTGGAAACAAACTCTTGCTAGGTACAAGGTGCATCAGAACCGCTGAGACTAGATGCACAAATTTCGCCTGCCTGGGATGAATGAGTCTCAACTACACACCTTCCTTCCGTGGGGATGGTGGTCCTACGGGGATACACCTCTGAAAAACTTGCTCCAAGGGTAACGACCCTACACATGAACAAACAACAAGATATCCTACATAATGGAAACTATCTCGATCATCATCCGTGACATTATTCAAATAAATCAAAGTTTTAATGATTATTGGCAAAGCCTGCAAGTTTATGTATGCAGTTTTATCAAAACATCGGGCGTTTTTTCGCAAAAAAAATAGTAAAGCCAAAGCAAGAACAACAATTTATTGAATAGTATATGCTTTATTGATAAATGGCATATAAATAGGCAGATTTTACAACAGATGCAACCCCTGAAAAGAAGAAGTTGCACAAAAATTTACAGAAATGCACAGAAATATACAAAATGTCGGCAATGTGGCACAGACAACCACCATGTATCAATCCATCTATGACTCGCATGACTTCAATGCTTCTCTGATGCTTCATTTTCTGAAGAGATTGACTCGGGTGAACGGCCCTCAGGTCCTTCCTCAATCCATTATACTCTGAAGATCAAAACGCAGACCGCAGTCATTTGCTTTTCAAAATCTCTAACTTTTGCCTGAATTGCTCTTTCAGATTTTCGATTCACCGGGATACCCATTTTTGCCAAAGTCTCCTTTTCAGGTTTTCAACTTTGCGGGTTTACATCTTTTCTTTGTATTCCTAAGGGTACCCCTCTTAAATAAATCCCCAGCAGAGTCGCCAGTTCTGTAACCCGGTGAACTGACTTTAAACAATGTTGCGGATAGCAAGAGTCGCCACCGACTTTTATTTTATCCATAAGGAAAGGTTATAAAAGAACAGGAAAGACCTTAGAGAATATTTTGGGTCCGGGGGGTAGGTTATGAAAAGGGAAGGTGTTAGCACCCTTTTCATCCATGGTTATCCATGGGCTCTTAGGTACTTAAGCTCACTTTTGAATTGTTTTGAAAGTGTAGTGTGTGAATAGCAAAAAATTTCAGAATAGTTTAATAATAATCCGTGTATGGATGTGAAAAAAACTTGTTTGAAAATTTTGTTGGAGATTTGTTTAAGTGTGAAAAAGTTTTGAAGTGAGCAAGTATCTAGGAGTAGCCTACCCTAATGTTTTAAGGTCTTTCTTATTCTTTATCCTTTCCTTAGTAAGACTATCCCTACTATAATGGAGTAGGTAGTCCTTACTTTGGATGTTAAGGGGTATGTGAGGGACAATTTGACTTTGAAGGCCATTGTGGGATGTAATAAGCACATATAAGGGACCATCATCATTTTTCGAAAGGGACTTGATTCGTAAAGGCAACCATAAGGGACTTTGATGATTTTTTTATTTGAGGGACTTGCTTTATACACCCCACTTAACCATTATTCGTAGGCAACTTGAGGGATATCCTTAGGAAGTGAGACGACGATTAAAATCGACTTACGTGTGTGACGTGTTTATTTTAATTATCTTTATTTAAAAGTGATCTAAATTTATTTTAATATTACATACATGTTATTACACTCCCTAATTACTAACCATAATAATAATTAAATAATTAAACAACTTTACATCCAAGAAACAATTACAAAATAATAAGCAAAATAATTAAATAGCAAAGATAAATAAAATATAAATAAGCAATAATAAATAATAAAGGGGGTTAATTCTAAGTTTACTCGGCAAGACATCGCATCTTGTGCCTACGTATCCTTACGGGAGTGGAATCAGAGTAATCGTAGTTCCCCTCAATAGGGAGGTTAGAAACTTCTTGACTGTGGTCAAGGTCTCAAGGGGAATAAACGCATCTTAAGGACACGCTTACGTGGAGTGTAGAAACTCCAAATCTCTACGTTGAAATGTTAAGTTGTAATTAGGGTTAAATTAGGGATTCCACGGCGGGAAACCCTAAAATGAGCGCGGCGGCTCTTTGACCTAATGCTAAGGGTAAAATTGTAATTTTGCCTGCGGCGAGGCATTTGTGAAAATTAGGGTTTGTAGTTTGTAGTTTTGAGGATTTGAAATTGAATGTGTGAAGTTTTACGGACTATTGGCGCGGCGGCCAAACAGTTAGACCTAACCTTCGGATGTGTGCAATGTGACAGAAATAATAGTAAACGCGTGAGATAATTGAATCATGCAAACAGAGAGATAATGTCATAATTTAAACCATGCAAGCAGAAATTTAAAGGCAGAATTTAAAGAGCGATTGTTAAGTTCGCGAGGTTACATGAGAGGAGCAGATACAATATGATAATGAAATTTGAATTGAACAATAATAAAATAAAATAAATAACGGTTCTAGTTATTATTTTAAAAAAAAGATTTTAGTTATTATTTTAAATTTATCTAAAAAAAAGTTTTTTCTTAAAAATAATAGGTTTTCATATTAATTTGGAAAAAGATGTTAATGTTATTTATTTTAAAAAACAGATTTTTATATTATAACAAATTTTAATAAATTAATGATAACAATAATAATAATAATGGTAATAATAATGATAATAATGATAATAATAATAATAAATAATGATAATAATAATAATAATAATAATAATAATAATAATAATAATAATAATAATAATAATAATAATAAAGCAATAATGAATTTTAAATGTGCCAAATAACCCAACAATGTTGCTAACGCAGAAATGCGCTCATCGCAACCAGATCTAAATCGGACGAAACAAAATTTATCGCAAAGAAAAAGAAATTAAGCAAAAAATAGTATTATTGCTCACACAAAAATGCGATCATCGCAACCAGATCGAACTAACCCAAATGTCACGCGTCATGCACACAAATGTGCAAACATCGTATCGACATAATTCGATCAAAAATCTTATATATATAAACTCTAACAATTTAAAAATTATATATATAAACGTAACAGTAATAGATAAAGAAAAAGAAATAACGGTAATAGATGAAGAAAAAGAAATAACGGTAAAAGATGAAGAAAAAGAAACAACAGTAATAGATGAAGGAAAAGAAATAACGGTAAACGATGAAGAAAAAGAAACAATAGTAATGGATGAAGAAGAAAACTAAATAACGGCAAACGGCACTCACTCCTCTTAGGTTTTTTTTCATTTTCTCCTCTTTTCCAACAAGGCAACACATGTATATATAGGGAACAAATTAGGGTTAACACCAAATTGTCAATAATGTCCCTAAAGCCCATTTTAAAGCCCAAACTAAATAATTAGTTAAGAAAAAAATAAAATTTAAATAATTTAAAATAATTAAAATAAACTTAAAATAAAAACTAATAATCCTATTGATTCCTAAAATAAAAAATATTATAAAAAGAACAAAAAATTTTTCAATATTTTTTATTTTATGATTTTTTGGATATTTTTATGAATAATTTAGAAAAAAGTGAAAAAAAATAATATTTTAAAAAATGATTTAATTAAAATACGAAAATAATAATTAAATAATAATAAAAAACTATTTTTGTTATTTTTTTAATGAAAGATAGAAAAATTTAGAGTAAAAATAATAAAAAACAAAAAAAATGACAAAGGTGAGATTCGAACTCTCAACCTCTCACACTCATAACTCCTTACACATGTCCTCCTGCCAATTGTGCCATTTTTACTTTTTAGAAAAAAAAATGCATGCCATATGATATTTACCTGCAAAAAGTCAAACGACTACACAAATTTGTTAGTAATTGATTAAATGCAATGAAATGCGACGACAAATCTTAGGGCAAAATTTGGGGTATTACAGTTATTATGATAATATTTCTCACCCAACCTCTCTTTGATGTTGGCAAAAAAAAAAAAATCATGAAGTTTGACTTTGGTTTGACCACAGTTGACCTCAGTTTGACCTTTTAACTGCATTGACTGCTTTTGACTTATCTGATCATCTGACTGAGCAAACTTTTGAGAAAAGTCTTGAAACTTGACATGGGGGTTCTTATACACATATAAGATGTTATGAAGCTCACTTGAAGTCTTGGAAGTCCATTTAGCCTGATTAAAGTCAAAACCCTAGTTTTGGATGCACTGCTTAGGAGGTGCATTGTCTGAGGGAATTGTCAACTCTTCTGACCAATTGTGAATTTTGTGAACCTTGTGAACCTTCTTGGAACACAAAGTCTTGTATTGTGAGGGCAAATTTTGGGGTGCAACAGCTGCCCCTGTTCAATTTTCTGAAACCTGAGGGGTTAGATTGGTATATTTGCTAGTCGTAACCTGGAAGGTTGAAGGGGATTGAACACAAAAGCTCAAAAATTTGCACTCACCAGTGCATGGAGTGATATTGATGGTTGGTTGAACATGATTGAGTGGGCTTAAAGATGCCACTAGGGGAAAGTTCTTCAGTAGTATAATGAGAACTGTCAGGAGTCTGGAGTAATACTGATGTAACAGCATGTCTTCATGAGGATAGAGCAATCAATAATGATAACCCTAAAGCAGTCTTGAAGTGATAAATCTGACCTCAGGAGGATAGAGCAATCAATAGCTCTAAAGCAGTCTTGAAGTAATAATGGCTTCAGGAGGATAGAGCAATCAATAGCTCTAAAGCAGTCTTGAAGTAATAGAATGGCTTCAGTAGGATAGAGCAATCAACAGCTCTAAAGCAGTCTTGAAATAATAATGTGATATGTCTTCAGGAGGATAGAGCAATCAATAGCTCTAAAGCAGTCTTGAAGTAATGATTTCAGGAGGATAGAGCAATGGATAGCTCTAAAGCAGTCTTGAAATAATAATGTAATTTCAGGAGGATAGAGCAATGGATAACTCTAAAGCAGTCTTGAAATAATTAGATGGCTTCAGGAGGATAGAGCAATGAATAGCTCTAAAGCAGTCTTGAAGTAGTAATATGACCTCATGAGGATAGAGCAATGAATAGCTCTAAAGCAGTCTTGAAGTAATAGGATGATTTCAGGAGGATAGAGCAATCAGTAGCTCTAAAGCAGTCTTGAAGTCATGAGAGGCTATCAGGAGGATAAAATAACCCTGAGGTTACAATAAAGCAGTCCCAAAGTAATAAGAAGCTCATCAGGAGGATAAAGTAACCCTGAGGTTACAATAAAGCAGTCCCAAAGATCATAAGATTGTTTGTTGGATAATTAACCTGAAAACAAGGTAGCATTCTGTATAACAACATTAGTTTATGCTTTATGTATGCATGTATGACATGATGCACTTAGGTAATGTACTATAGACATATATGTTATGGTATGATGTAAATGATGTATGTATGCTATGACACTGCTGGAAGTGTCTGGATATCCTTGTATAACAACTGCTGGCCAAGGAAAATAAATCCCGATTCGTTGTTGGAGAATATATAACCCTCCGTCTGCTGGGGATAACAAGGTATAGATAACCTCCCGTTGTTGGGGATAACAAGGTATAGATAACCTCCCGTTGTTGGGGATAGTAGGGTATAGATAACCTTCGTTTTCGTTTGATAGTAGGATAAGTATAACATCCCGTCTTCGTTCATCGTGCCCTTATTGGAAAGTAATTTCCCGTATATCCGTATGAGGATAAAAGAGATGGATATAAATTCCAGGGGAGATTAGACTTTGTGAAAATGGATTAGTCCTACTGATGGTTTGTAACTGTCTTGTAAAGATGAACCGGCGAAGCTTCGTTGAAATCCTTCCCTCGTTCGTCCTTAGTAAATACTATTACTGCATTTTCATGCATTTCTGGTAAACATCAATCATATTAAAAGCATACATGCGTTTCTGGTAAACATCAATCATATTCAAAGGCATACATACATTCAAACACAACCAATGGACGTTTCGCTTATGTAAATAGGGTAAAAGTGAATCTGGATTCAAAAGATGGAATTTATTTATATCAAAAGTGACCCATACACGGGTAAGTTTGTACAAGGAGACATAAACCCTAGTAAGAGAATTTTGTCATGAAGCTTTACAAAAAGAATCAGCTATGTGGGAAATAATCCTATTGAGTTTCAATTCTACTATTGCCACTCAAGTATCTCATCTTCTTGCTGTTGAGACGGAAACGATTGGATTGAGCTTTATCTGTTTGAGCTTGAGTAAGTAGTACAACTGGTTGCAGTTTCATGAGTGATCCAAACGAGACATAGTCATACGCTTTAATCCCTAACTTTTGCCTGGATTGCCCTTTCAGGTTTTCAATCCACCGGGATACCCTTTTTTGCCCAAGCCGCCTTTTCAGGTTTTCGACTTGCCGGGTGTACATCTTTTTATATATATATCCCTAATTTTTGCCCAAACCCTTTTGGTTTGCCGGGATGCCCTTATTTTTGCCTAGGCCTGTCAACCTAGCGGGTCTCTTTTTATGCGTAGTATTTTTTAACTATGTCTGCGTTTACAGGTTGTGGGAAGTCTTCACCATCCATTGTAGTCAGTATCATGGCACCTCCTGAGAACACTGTCTTGACTACAAATGGTCCCTCATATGTTGGAGTCCACTTGCCCCTAGGATCACCCTGTGGTAATATGATACGCTTGATTACCAAGTCACCAGCCTGATATACCTTTGGCTTAACCTTCTTGTTAAAAGCTTTGATCATCCGTTTCTGGTACATCTGGCCATGACAAACTGCTGCTAACCTTTTCTCATCAATCAAATTTATCTGGTCAAGTCGAGTCTGAATCCACTCATCTTCATCCAAGCCTGCATCCTTCATAATTCTCAAGGAACTGAATCTTCATATCAATAGCAACTTGTATACCCATGATACATGCCTCATACTCAGCCATGTTATTGGTACAATAGAAACAAAGTCTGGCAGTAATCGGGGTATGACAACCTTCAGGGGAACTAATCACAACACCAACACCATTACCATGTGCATTGGAGGCACCATCAAAAACCATAGTCCATCGGGATCCTTGTTCAGGTCCGTCATATTGTCCAGGTTCTTTGGTAACAGACATAATGTCTTCATCAGGGAACTCAAAATTCATTGACTGGTAATCATCTACTGCTTAATGAGCCAAATGATCAGCAACAACACTCCCCTTAATGGCCTTCTGAGTGGTATACTGTATATCATATTCCGTCAAGATCATTTGCCATCTTGCAATTCTTCCGGAGAGAGCAGGTTTCTCAAATATGTACTTGATTGGATCCATCTTCGAAATCAACAAGGTAGTATGGGTCAACATATACTGTCTTAGTCGGCGAGCAGCCCATGCCAAAGCGCAGCAAGTTTTCTCGAGCAGTGAGTATCTTGTTTCACAGTCGGTAAACTTTTTGCTAAGGTAGTATATTGCCTGCTCTTTTCGACCAGACTCGTCATGTTGCCCCAATACACACCCCATTGAGTTGTCTAATACTGTTAAATACATAATCAAGGGTCTTCCATCAACTGGTGGCATTAAAATTGGAGGTTCTAGCAAATATCTCTTGATTTCATCAAAGGCAGTCTGACACTCATCATTCCATTCCATCACCTGATCTTTCCTCAACAACTTGAAGATTGGCTCACAGATGGTAGTTAATTGGGAAATAAATCTTGCAATGTAGTTCAATCGTCCCAAGAAACCTCTAACCTCCTTCTCAGTACGGGGAGCTGGCATCTCTCGTATAGCTTTCCCTTTTGCAGGATCCACTTCAATACCTTTTCCACTGACAATGAAACCCAGGAGCTTTCCAGATCTAACTCCAAAAGTACACTTGTTTGGATTTAATCTCAACCTGTATTTCTTCAACCTCTCAAACAACTTGTGCAGATGATCAAGATGTTGTTCTTCATTCTGAGACCTGGCTATCATATCATCCACATATACCTCTATCTCATGATGAATCATATCATGAAACAAAGCCACCACAGCACGCTGATATGTTGCCCCTGCATTCTTCAAACCAAATGGCATTACCTTATAGCAAAAGGTGCCCCACTGTGTCACAAATGTAGTCTTCTCCATATCTTCAGGTGCCATCTTGATTTGATTGTAACCAGAGAAACCATCCATAAAAGAGAATACCTTATGCTGAGCCGTGTTGTCTACCAGAATATCAATATGAGGAAGTGGAAAGTCATCTTTAGGGCTAGCCTTGTTCAGATCTCTGTAGTCTACACACATACGTACCTTACCATCTTTCTTAGGAACTGGTACCACATTTGCAACCCACTGAGGATAAGAAGTTACGGCCAAGAACCCTGCATTGAATTGTTTCATTACCTCTGCTTTGATCTTTTCTGACATTTCAGGACGCATACGACGAACCTTCTGCTTCTTTGGACGACAATCTTCTTTCACTGGCAAACGGTGAACCACAATGTCTGTATCCAACCCTGGCACATCTTCATAAGACCAAGCAAAGATCTCCACATAGTCACGTAGCATCTGAATCAACCTGCTCTTGACACTGTCCTCTAAATCAGCCCCTATCTTGACCTCTTTTCTGTTTTCTTCAGTTCCCAGATTCACAACTTCGACTGGCTCTTCATGTGGCTGTATAGCTTTCTCTTCTTGTTGTAACAACCTAGCAAGCTCTACAGGTATTTCACAATCGTCCTCGTTTCCGTCTTCAGTTTGATAGATCGGATTCTCGAAATTGTAATTGGCAATAGTAGAACTGTTATCAACTGGATCCAGAGTGGATGAGGATCTGCATTTTAGTGACGTGGGTGTGTGTAAGAACACATAGCTGATAAAGCAAAAATAAAAGAAAAAGAAAGACAAGGAACACAATATTTACGAAAACGAAACGTCCACTGATTTTATTGAATGAAGTATGCAAATGAAATGACAACCCGTAACAAGCACACCATTCTGCCCCGGGTAAGGCACATGGCTTGAAAGTTTTAATTGTTCCGGAAATTATAAATTTAAAAACATAACACAGTAATAGTATTTACTCCTGACTAAAGGAGATAGGGATAACATCTTCAGCTGTCCAATTATTGAGTCCAGTACCCACAGTAGGAAAAATCCATGCCTCCAAGTTGTAGTCTTCATCTTGATCTCCCACAGCATTGATAACCCCTTGATTGGTGATACGAACAGCACGAGCACGACGAACAGCCTTCTGGGACTCTTCTTCCACCACAGCTTTTGCATCATTGAGGGAGGCCATTGCCATTGTTGGAGGGTTTCTGATGACCACAGGAACCTTCTTCACAGCAGGAGGAGTCACACAATCCTTAACAGCCCAGGGAACCACTTCAAATGACTGACATGGAGTTTCAATGTATTCACCTTCTACTTCCAGATACTTGAAAGTGTTTACATGGCTGACAAAGTATTCTTCCTCTCCAAAGACAGTAACAACTTTTCCATTCACCGGATATCTCAACTTTTGATGTAATGTGGAGGTCACAGCACCTGCCCCATGGATCCAGGGACGACCAAGCAGACATGAGTACGAAGGACGAATATCCATCACATAGAATGTAGCGGTAAACACCTGAGAGCCAACCTTGATTGGAAGATCAATTTCCCCATGCACTACTCTTCTAGAACCATCAAAAGCCTTTACCACAATATTACTGGGCTTCAATACCGTATCTTCAGGACTCAGCTTGTTCAGGACTTCCTTAGGCAACACATTCAGAGAGGAACCATTGTCTATCAGCACATGAGACAGGGTAGTGCCCCTGCATTCAATTGAAATATGCAAGGCCCTGTTATGATCCCTCTTGGCAGGGGTCAAGTCAGCATCAGAAAATCCTAACCCGTTGTCATAGGTCAGGTGAGCAACACAATTCTCAAACTGGTCCACAGAAATTGCACTGGGTACATGAGCCATCTTTAGAAACTTGATCAATGACTTGGCATGAGCCTCAGAACATAATAACAGGGAGAGCATAGAAATCTTTGAGGGAGTATGCCCCAGCTGATCAACAATATCATAATCACTCTTGCGAATGATTTTCAATACTTCTTCCATCTGCTTAGAGAGGTCATCAGCAGCTGGCACATCAGTAGATACAGGCTCAATAACAGGACCCTTGCCCCGAGCATCAGTGGTGGAAGTAACAGCAGGAGTAACTGCACTCTTAGAAGCAACTGGAGGAGAGAAGACTCTTCCACTACGAGTGATCTTGCTAGATCCGGCAATATTATCAATGTCAACAGGCATATCAGGTAAAGGTTCCTGTTTGACACCATGGATGTAAACATCAGACCCATAGTGCCAAGGCACAGCTTTGTCAGATGTGTAAGGAATAGGACCAGGAGTGGTAATGATCAGAGGAGCTACTCTGGCTTCAGCAACAACTTTCACAGGACCTTCAGCAGTGATCTTGATTGGGCCCTGATGAGTGATTTTAATGGGACCCTTTGAAGTGATTCTTAGTGGTACTTTGTCAACCATATCAACCTCTTCAATCTTCTCACCCTGAGTCAGATGATCTACCATACTTTCTACAGATGCTGGTCTTCTTTCAAACACTATAGTATACTTATCCATGAGACGTTGAATCCCATCTCTCAAAATGAAGCAACTATCCGGCTTATAGGTACAATATAGACAATCTTCATGACAACCTGGAAAGATCCCAGCTTGTACTAACCTCTTTTTGATAACAGACAATGGTGTGCTCAACTCCATAACTGAATAGACATGCGGACCTTCATCAATATCTTCATCAATGGCGTTGACAGTCTTCTCGTGATTTGGCATTGGAGCTGTAATCACATTTGGAGTACCTGGTGGATCAAACTCAATTTCTCCAGCATCAATCATATCCTGAATTTTGTTCTTCAAGACCCAGCAGTTATTAGTATCATGTCCTGGACAGTTTGAATGATATGCACATCGTGCATTGGGATTGTACTTGGGAGAGGTAACATTGGGATTCTGAGGAGCCTCCCTCAGGGTAATAAGTTCAGCTTTCAACAAGTGTTGCAATGCCTGAGCCATTGACATGTTGATCTTCGTGAACTGTCTTCTAGCCCTCTGTTGGTTGCCTTGAGGCTGCTCTGTTGTTGCAGGAGTTGGATTTGAAATATGAACTGCACTAACAGACTGATGCCTTCTGTTACGATCAGGCTGACCATACACAGCATTAGATTCTTTCTTCCCAGTGGGAGGCTTCTTTGCAGCACCTGATGAAGAAGTGCCCACTTGGATCTTACCACTCTTGATACCATTCTCTACTCGCTCTCCTGTCATGATCAACTCAGTGAAGCCAGATGATGAGCTTCCAATGAGATGACTGTAAAACGGACCATTCAGCGTACACATGAACATATCAACCAACTCCCTATCAGTCAAAGGGGGTTGAACTCTTCCGGCTAAGTCTCTCCACTTCTGAGCATACTCCTTAAAGCTTTCTTTGGCACCCATAGACATGCTTTGAAGCTGCATGCGAGTGGGGGCTAAGTCAGCATTGTATTGATACTGCTTGTAGAAAGCTTCAGCAAGGTCATTCCAATCTCTGATGTTGACACTCTCCAACTGATAATACCACTCTAGCTGAGCTCCAGATAAACTCTCTTGAAAGAAATGGATCCACAACTTTTTATCAGCAGTGTGAGGTTGCATTCTTCTGACATAAGACCTCAGATGCAATTTGGGACAAGAGACCCCATCATAGACAACAAATGTAGGAACTTTGAACCCAATGGGTATGACCACCCCATATATCAAGCTCAAATCCTCAAAATCCAGCCCAGATGATTTCTGTAATTCCATAGCATCCATTCTATCCACCAGCATCTTGAATTTGTCTTCGTTAGGCTCATGGTAGTAGTTAGCCTCAGAATCAGAGTCCCCCATAGTGTTGTGGAGACTGCCTCTCTCCTGCTCAGATTCTTCAGATTCATAGTCTTCAACATGTTCCTTGGTCTTGACAGGACCTTTGAACCTTCTTCCCATGTTGAGCAACCCAGCAGACTTTCTAGCCTTCTTAGTCTTCTTGGCCAGCAGTGTCTTCAATTCATCCTGCCCCTTGGATAGGTTCAGGATCAGCTCTTGGAACTGTGCATTCTGTGCCTGGAGATCCTTAACTGATTGTTCAAGAGCCATTGCTGAAATAAACAGCGAGAAGATGAGAAACCTGTGCACAATTATAAACCTGTGATGCAATGATATGGGAATGCATATGCAATGTTTTCAAGGACCGCAGGATTTAAATTTGCTTAAACAAACAAGAAAGTAACTTTTTATTAGTAATAACTTGTTTTGCCTTTTAGGCTTACAAAAAATGAAAACGAAATAAGTACAAAAGATGGGGTTTTAAGTCTCCCATGGACGCTTCCTCTTTGTGTTGAGGTATGAGTTGAGGTTTCGTTCCTCATGAAGTAGCTTTGTTAGCTCTAGGATCCTTGCTTGGCTTGCTTTGTAATGAGCCTCGAAAGTATCCCTTTGCTCTTTCAGTTGGATCCATGATCTCTGCAAGTCTTCCATATCAGTAGGCATGTCTGGGTGAAGGATGGTATAAGCTGTGTCTCCTTCAGCAACAGGTTCCATGGTAACTGGTAGGACGGCAGGATATGGCATCATGAGTGTCTGAGCACGAGATCGTACCCATCTGAGATAAGCCTCCATAGGAATAGTGTACTTAGGCTCCAGTGTCTTGCTGTCAATCCTGTTTACCTTTCCCCAAGCTCGTATGAATCTCTGACGGTAACCCTGAAGATCGTTGTCGTAGTCAAACACAATGCCCTGAATCAACATGTCATGTGGACCATCGCTCCGGGCGTAACCAAACTGTCGTAAAGCTAGAGATGGGTTGTAGGTGATGCCTCCTCTTATGCCTAGAAGTGGCGCATTAGGAAACTCCCCACAACGGTCAATGATGGTGACATTCTCCATAGATCTGGAGCACCAATGGATGTCTGAGTGAGAAAGTGACATGATCCTCTTGGACCATCTGAACCCTTGCTCATTCTTCATTACTGAGCGAGGAAGGTGAGAAATAAACCACCTAGAAAGTAAAGGTATGCAGCACATCAAAGTTCCTCTTGCCCTTGTAGTACGGGTGTGAAGAGAATGTAGGATGTCTCCAAGTAAGGTAGGCACTGGATTGTGACTCAGGAATATGTTGATGGCATGAACGTCTATGAACTGATCAGGATTGGGGAACAACACTAAGCCATAAATCAATAAGGCTAAGATCTCCTCAAAAGCATCGTAGCTCATAGCCTTCAAGAACATTTGAGCTTTATCCGCTAATACCTTGGCAAGAATACCTTTAACTCCACTTCTCGTCTCTAGAACAATGTCAGACTTCTTCAGATGTAGAGCTGCAGCAATAACTTCTGGTTTAAGCTCCTTCTCTAAGCCTGTGAATGGCTTCTGATCAAGAACAGGTATACCCAGAAGTTTAGAGAACTCCTCCATGGTTGGAACCAGCTGATAATCAGGAAATGTAAAGCAATGGTGCTTAGGGTCAAAGAACTGAAACAGCACACTCATCATGTCTTCACTGAACCCTGAAGTAACTAGATCCAATAAGTGACCATGTCTCTTGTTGAACTGGGAATGATCAGGCACTAGGGAAACCAACTCCTTGAGCTTAGCAGGTATCCCTACAAAGTTGATCCTGATGGTGTTTCTACGAGCAGAAGCCATGACCTGCAACAAAGAACAAAAATAAATCCTTTGGTCCTTGAAATGGTTAGGGAAAATGATATGCTTATGATGCATGATGATGTCATGATGTCATGCTCAATCACAAACATGTGGCACACACAAACAAGTCACACCATAGCCCTAGGTTTAAAGGCTTGCATGAGGTTCAAAGGCAAGTACCCTCCCCTGAAGTTAGATGGTTCATCCTGTCCTACAAAAGTAACCAGGTTCTAAGGGATCTCAATATCATTGATCCTTCACAAGGGTGGTTGTTCAGAAGGCAACTTACTTGCCAACCAAAACCCTCCAAGTTTAAGATCTCAATGAGCGTAGTATCGAGTGTCAACCAACTTCAGTCTGCTCCAAAGCCGGTTACCTCACTACTTTCTAAAGGCCAAGATGAGTTAACTAGGGTTCTAAAAGTCAGCTAGTGCATTGACAACATATGGCAGCCTCAATATTATCCTCAACTTGACTTAAGGAATATAAGGACCAACCAAGAAGTCGCACTAACTATGGCCACCAGATCAACCGTATCGATATACGTCGTACAGTTTCCTTGGTCTATTGCCATTTACCTAAGGTACACTAGATCCGGGTTAGGACCTTTCACACATAAGAGCACCCCAACAATATAATAATAAAGCAAACAAGGCAAACAATTTAAAGTGATCTTAATTCCTAAGGGTACCCCTCTTAAATAAATCCCCAGCAGAGTCGCCAGTTCTGTAACCCGGTGAACTGACTTTAAACAATGTTGCGGATAGCAAGAGTCGCCACCGACTTTTATTTTATCCATAAGGAAAGGTTATAAAAGAACAGGAAAGACCTTAGAGAATATTTTGGGTCCGGGGGGTAGGTTATGAAAAGGGAAGGTGTTAGCACCCTTTTCATCCATGGTTATCCATGGGCTCTTAGGTACTTAAGCTCACTTTTGAATTGTTTTGAAAGTGTAGTGTGTGAATAGCAAAAAATTTCAGAATAGTTTAATAATAATCCGTGTATGGATGTGAAAAAAACTTGTTTGAAAATTTTGTTGGAGATTTGTTTAAGTGTGAAAAAGTTTTGAAGTGAGCAAGTATCTAGGAGTAGCCTACCCTAATGTTTTAAGGTCTTTCTTATTCTTTATCCTTTCCTTAGTAAGACTATCCCTACTATAATGGAGTAGGTAGTCCTTACTTTGGATGTTAAGGGGTATGTGAGGGACAATTTGACTTTGAAGGCCATTGTGGGATGTAATAAGCACATATAAGGGACCATCATCATTTTTCGAAAGGGACTTGATTCGTAAAGGCAACCATAAGGGACTTTGATGATTTTTTTATTTGAGGGACTTGCTTTATACACCCCACTTAACCATTATTCGTAGGCAACTTGAGGGATATCCTTAGGAAGTGAGACGACGATTAAAATCGACTTACGTGTGTGACGTGTTTATTTTAATTATCTTTATTTAAAAGTGATCTAAATTTATTTTAATATTACATACATGTTATTACACTCCCTAATTACTAACCATAATAATAATTAAATAATTAAACAACTTTACATCCAAGAAACAATTACAAAATAATAAGCAAAATAATTAAATAGCAAAGATAAATAAAATATAAATAAGCAATAATAAATAATAAAGGGGGTTAATTCTAAGTTTACTCGGCAAGACATCGCA
This sequence comes from Lathyrus sativus, assembly GCA_963859935.3. Classification (NCBI taxonomy): domain Eukaryota; kingdom Viridiplantae; phylum Streptophyta; class Magnoliopsida; order Fabales; family Fabaceae; genus Lathyrus; species Lathyrus sativus. The sequence goes on along the minus strand of OZ012741.1, from coordinate 472,792,170 downwards.
TCTTGTGCCTACGTATCCTTACGGGAGTGGAATCAGAGTAATCGTAGTTCCCCTCAATAGGGAGGTTAGAAACTTCTTGACTGTGGTCAAGGTCTCAAGGGGAATAAACGCATCTTAAGGACACGCTTACGTGGAGTGTAGAAACTCCAAATCTCTACGTTGAAATGTTAAGTTGTAATTAGGGTTAAATTAGGGATTCCACGGCGGGAAACCCTAAAATGAGCGCGGCGGCTCTTTGACCTAATGCTAAGGGTAAAATTGTAATTTTGCCTGCGGCGAGGCATTTGTGAAAATTAGGGTTTGTAGTTTGTAGTTTTGAGGATTTGAAATTGAATGTGTGAAGTTTTACGGACTATTGGCGCGGCGGCCAAACAGTTAGACCTAACCTTCGGATGTGTGCAATGTGACAGAAATAATAGTAAACGCGTGAGATAATTGAATCATGCAAACAGAGAGATAATGTCATAATTTAAACCATGCAAGCAGAAATTTAAAGGCAGAATTTAAAGAGCGATTGTTAAGTTCGCGAGGTTACATGAGAGGAGCAGATACAATATGATAATGAAATTTGAATTGAACAATAATAAAATAAAATAAATAACGGTTCTAGTTATTATTTTAAAAAAAAGATTTTAGTTATTATTTTAAATTTATCTAAAAAAAAGTTTTTTCTTAAAAATAATAGGTTTTCATATTAATTTGGAAAAAGATGTTAATGTTATTTATTTTAAAAAACAGATTTTTATATTATAACAAATTTTAATAAATTAATGATAACAATAATAATAATAATGGTAATAATAATGATAATAATGATAATAATAATAAATAATGATAATAATAATAATAATAATAATAATAATAATAATAATAATAATAATAATAATAATAATAATAATAATAAAGCAATAATGAATTTTAAATGTGCCAAATAACCCAACAATGTTGCTAACGCAGAAATGCGCTCATCGCAACCAGATCTAAATCGGACGAAACAAAATTTATCGCAAAGAAAAAGAAATTAAGCAAAAAATAGTATTATTGCTCACACAAAAATGCGATCATCGCAACCAGATCGAACTAACCCAAATGTCACGCGTCATGCACACAAATGTGCAAACATCGTATCGACATAATTCGATCAAAAATCTTATATATATAAACTCTAACAATTTAAAAATTATATATATATAAACGTAACAGTAATAGATAAAGAAAAAGAAATAACGGTAATAGATGAAGAAAAAGAAATAACGGTAAAAGATGAAGAAAAAGAAACAACAGTAATAGATGAAGGAAAAGAAATAACGGTAAACGATGAAGAAAAAGAAACAATAGTAATGGATGAAGAAGAAAACTAAATAACGGCAAACGGCACTCACTCCTCTTAGGTTTTTTTTTCATTTTCTCCTCTTTTCCAACAAGGCAACACATGTATATATAGGGAACAAATTAGAGTTAACACCAAATTGTCAATAATGTCCCTAAAGCCCATTTTAAAGCCCAAACTAAATAATTAGTTAAGAAAAAAATAAAATTTAAATAATTTAAAATAATTAAAATAAACTTAAAATAAAAACTAATAATCCTATTGATTCCTAAAATAAAAAATATTATAAAAAGAACAAAATTTTTTTCAATATTTTTTATTTTATGATTTTTTGGATATTTTTATGAATAATTTAGAAAAAAGTGAAAAAAAATAATATTTTAAAAAATGATTTAATTAAAATACGAAAATAATAATTAAATAATAATAAAAAAACTATTTTTGTTATTTTTTTAATGAAAGATAGAAAAATTTAGAGTAAAAATAATAAAAAACAAAAAAAATGACAAAGGTGAGATTCAAACTCTCAACCTCTCACACTCATAACTCCTTACACATGTCCTCCTGCCAATTGTGCCATTTTTACTTTTTAGAAAAAAAAATGCATGCCATATGATATTTACCTGCAAAAAGTCAAACGACTACACAAATTTGTTAGTAATTGATTAAATGCAATGAAATGCGACGACAAATCTTAGGGCAAAATTTGGGGTATTACAGTTATTATGATAATATTTCTCACCCAACCTCTCTTTGATGTTGGCAAAAAAAAAAATCATGAAGTTTGACTTTGGTTTGACCACAGTTGACCTCAGTTTGACCTTTTAACTGCATTGACTGCTTTTGACTTATCTGATCATCTGACTGAGCAAACTTTTGAGAAAAGTCTTGAAACTTGACATGGGGGTTCTTATACACATATAAGATGTTATGAAGCTCACTTGAAGTCTTGGAAGTCCATTTAGCCTGATTAAAGTCAAAACCCTAGTTTTGGATGCACTGCTTAGGAGGTGCATTGTCTGAGGGAATTGTCAACTCTTCTGACCAATTGTGAATTTTGTGAACCTTGTGAACCTTCTTGGAACACAAAGTCTTGTATTGTGAGGGCAAATTTTGGGGTGCAACACCAGGTACCTGAGTAGTGCTTGGAGTGTATAGTTATTTGATCGAGTCTTAGGAGTCGCTCTGATACGTAACATGGGATGACGGGATTACGTTGTTATTTGACTACTTTATTTGTTTATTGTTACGTATCTTCATTTATTGGACTTATGTTGTATGACCTCGTGTCGAGGAGAATTATATTGGAGAATTGATTTATATTCCGCTGCTTACTTGAAAACTAAATAATATTGATTATTTTAATGAAATGAAGTGACTTAGTGTGATATCCCACTGTGTTGGAGAACTCTGATGAATTTCATGAATTGTTTCTATATATTTATTATATTACGCGTACGGGGTAAAGTGGGGTGTTACAATTGGTATCAGAGCAGGTTGGTCCCTCCGGCCAGTGTTGTAGTAGAGTCTGACTATAGAATGTTTATAGTCATGTTTGTGTTTCTAACCTGTGTTTCTGTTGTTGTTGAGAAGTATGGCTGGTAGGAATGATGTTGCGATGGCTGCTGCGTTACAAGCTGTTGAGCAGGCAGTGGCGGACATTGGTCAGAACGTCAACCGAAATGCTGACGACGGAGACTTCCGTAATTTGGGAAAGTTTCAGAGTAATAAGCCGTCTACTTTGACTAGAGGGATGGTGATTGATACTCCATCTATTGGGTCAATCACTACATCTCTAGTGTGTTTGAATTGTCCAATATCGATCTTTGGTAAGAATTTTGGAGTGAACTTGATTTGTTTAACACTCCGCGAGTTGGATGTTATTCTAGGAATGAATTGGCTTGAGAGTAAGATGCGAGAGTCGTATCCGGAATCGTTCTCATCAGGTACATTTTCAAGGACGAAAATATTTTAAGTGGGGGAGAGTTGTAACACCCCATTTAAATTATTCAGTCGCTTTGGTATTTTCTGTGATGTGTAGTTGTGTGGTGTCCTTAATTAAGGGTATGAGGTTAGGAGTAAGGGAGAGATGTGACCTTAGTTGGGGTACTGTGGACCTAGATAAAGGAGTAAGTTAATTATGATATCGAGAGCATTATAGTGATTAATATTATTCCAACTATTATTAATAATAATGTTAATGAGATTATTATTATTATTATTATTATTATTATTATTATTATTATTATTATTATTATTATTATTATTATTATTATTATTATTATTATTCGTATTAATAATATTATTTGGTGGAATATTATTATTATTCATATTATTACTATTAGTATGAATATTATTATTAGTGGGAGAATAATATTAGAATTATTATTATTATTATTATAGGATTTAAATAATAAAATAAGAAATAAGGGATTAAAGGAAATAGAGAAGTTTTTTGGGAAAAGAGAATTAGAACACGATAAACTGCCAGAGAAAGGTTTTGGGAGAAAAAGTGAGAAGAAGAACAAGGAGGAAGAGAAGGAGGCTAGGGCTGTCAATCCTTCAAGATTCTTCAACGATTGAGCAATTAATCGAGGTAAGGGGGGAGAATGAATTTCAATATGGGTGAATTAACATGAGAGGGTAGTGAGAGGTCCTTTCTCTCATAGGAATGATGTGTTCTTGAGGATTCTTGATCTAATTTTCGTAGCATGATAAATTCCATAAAATTGTTGCTGTTCTTGAATGATTATTGTATGGGGAGTATTGCTTTTCATAGTTTTCTATATATACCTTTCGGTATGTTATGGTGATGTAAGGTTTAGGGATTTGGGTAAATATGTAGAAATGAATGTGTTATATTGTTATTAGTACGATGCTCTAAGGTTTCCCTAAGGTTTTGGGATTTAGGTTAATTGTGGGAAATAGGGAGGTAACCGTAAGAATCTGAGGTTATGACCAAAAGGCCAAATGATATGTATCGTTGAATATTAATATAGGAAAAACTTATGGGAAATTGAACCTTCGTGGCCAGAACCTTGACATTGTTATATGTCTGACCCTGAAGGGGTTAAATATTAGATAGTGAGTAATTTTAATGTTGTAGGGTGTAATTGAAGGAAAAATTGTAATATGTTGTCCCTATAGGAATAGGAATATTCAAATGTGAGTAACTCTGAAGTACTCAGAGCAATTGCAGGAAATAGTATTTATGTGTTGCAAACGTTGCTAGATGAGCATAATAAACCATAGAAGTTGTGTCGTTATTGCCGTATAACCTTAGGAATGTTTTAGTGATGTTTTGGGTGCTTTGAGTAAGTGATTCGCAAGAATAATTGAGCGAAAATCAGTTCCGGAGCGTAACAGCGTCTTTCTGTACGTCACGGATGTTCATGTTTTCGGTCGAAATTGTTTTGGACGTAACTTTGGATCCGTAAGTCCGTTTTGACCCCCGTTCGAAGCGTTGGAAAGCTAATGAACAGAGCTATAACATAGGATAGATAATGGAATTTTTTTCCCAATATTTTTATATCTAATTATGTTTGAGAAGTCAATTATGTATATGTTTTAGTAACAAATCATGTTCTGGTTCAATGATGTCTTGGTGTTTTGATAGATATGGGCCAAGATGGTCGAATGTGGACAATCTTGTGCGATTGTGGTAATTCCCGAGAGGATTACGGTGAGCGGATGGCTCGTGTGGATCAAGATTGATCGTGAATTATGCATGATGTATTACATTGCATAATTGTGTTGACATGCATTTCATATCATATGTCTTGTGGAGATGGCTAGGTGGGAATCCATGATGGGTGTCTAGTTTCATCCGGACTTCAATGTGGAAATCGTTGTGGATATAAGTTGTAATTCAGAGGAACGTATATATGACTTATCCGAATTATGACGGGAATCGGGTTCTAGTGTGAACCGTATGAGATTGTGTTGGTACCACAACATTGTGTCGAGTCAGTGAGTCGCATTACATTATTGTAATTGAATGTGGGCTATTAGTGCCGAATGATTGAGGTGGCACGTGTATGTGCGTTAATTATGTATGATTGTATGTGTGGTGTGTAACTACTCCTTAGCATGTGTATTTCACCGTTTATTTATTGAATGTAGTTCTCACCCTTTTTTGTTGTTGTGTCTGTGCTCTCTTGGGAGTACAGGTGACCAGGTACCAGAGTAGTGCTTGGAGTGTGTTGCTATTTGATCGAGTCTTAGGAGTCGCTCTGATACGTAACATGGGATGACGGGATTACGTTTTTATTTGACTACTTTATTTGTTTATTGTTACGTATCTTCATTTATTGGACTTATGTTGTATGACCTCGTGTCAAGGAGAATTGATTTGTATTTCGCTGCTTACTTGAAAACTAAATAATATTGATTATTTTAATGAAATGAAGTGACTTAGTGTGATATCCCACTGTGTTGGAGAACTCTGATGAATTTCATGAATTGTTTCTATATATTTATTATATTACGCGTACGGGGTAAAGTGGGGTGTTACAATTGGTATCAGAGCAGGTCGGTCTATCCGGCCAGTGTTGTAGTAGAGTCTGACTATAGAATGTTTATAGTCATGTGTGTGTTTCTAACCTGTGTTTCCGTGGTTGTTGAGAAGTATGGCTGGTAGGAATGATGTTGCGATGGCTGCTGCGTTACAAGCTGTTGCGTAGGCAGTGGCAAACATTGGTCAGAACGTCAACCGAAATGCTGACGACGGAGAGTTCCGTAATTTGGGAAAGTTTCAGAGTAATAAGTCGTCTACTTTGACTAGAGGGATGGTGATTGATACTCCATCTATTGGGTCAGTCACTACATCTCTAGTGTGTTTGAATTGTCCAATGTCGATCTTTGGTAAGAATTTTGGAGTGAACTTGATTTGTTTACCACTCCGCGAGTTGGATGTTATTCTAGGAATGAATTGGCTTGAGAGTAAGATGCGAGAGTCGTATTCAGAATCGTTCTCATCAGGTACATTTTCAAGGACGAAAATATTTTAAGTGGGGGAGAGTTGTAACACCCCATTTAAATTATTCAGTCGCTTTGGTATTTTCTGTGATGTGTAGTTGTGTGGTATCCTTAATTAAGGGTATGAGGTTAGGAGTAAGGGAGAGATGTGACCTTAGTTGGGGTACTGTGGACTTAGATAAAGAAGTAAGTTAATTATGATATCGAGAGCATTATAGTGATTAATATTATTCCAACTATTATTAATAATAATGTTAATGAGATTATTATTATTATTATTATTATTCGTATTAATAATATTATTTGGTGGAATATTATTATTATTCATATTATTACTATTAGTATGAATATTATTATTAGTGGGAGAATAATATTAGTATTATTATTATTATAGGATTTAAATAATAAAATAAAAAATAAGGGATTAAAGGAAATAGAGAAGTTTTTTGGGGAAAGAGAATTAGAACACGATAAACTGCCAGAGAAAGGTTTTGGGAGAAAAAGTGAGAAGAAGAACAATGAGGAAGAGAAGGAGGTTAGGGTTGTCAATCCTTCAAGATTCTTCAACGATTGAGCAATTAATCGAGGTAAGGGGGGAGAATGGATTTCAATATGGGTGAATTAACATGTGAGGGTAGTGAGAGGTCCTTTCTCTCATAGGAATGATGTGTTCTTGAGGATTCTTGATCTAATTTTCGTAGCATGATAAATTCCATAAAATTGTTGCTGTTCTTGAATGATTATTGTATGAGGAGTATTGCTTTTCATAGTTTTCTATATATACCTTTCGGTATGTTGTGGTGATGTAAGGTTTAGGGATTTGGGTAAATATGTAGAAATGAATGTGTTATATTGTTATTAGTACGATACTCTAAGGTTTCCCTAAGGTTTCGGGATTTAGGTTAATTGTGGGAAATAGGGAGGTAACCGTAAGAATCTGAGGTTATGACCAAATGGCCAAATGATATGTATCGTTGAATATTAATATAGGAAAAACTTATGGGAAATTGAACCTTCGTGGCCAGAACCTTGACATTGTTATATGTCTGACCCTGAAGGGTTTAAATATTAGATAGTGAGTAATTTTAATGTCGTATGGTGTAATTGAAGGAAAAATTGTAATATGTTGTCCCTATAGGAATAGGAATATTCAAATGTGAGTAACTCTGAAGTACTCAGAGCAATTGCAGGAAATAGTGTTTTATGTGTTGCAAATGTTGTCAGATGAGCATAATAAACCATAGAAGTTGTGTCGTTATTGCCGTATAACCTTAGGAATGTTTTAGTGATGTTTTGGGTGCTTTGAGTAAGTGATTTGCAAGAATAATTGAGCAAAAATCAGTTCCAGAGCGTAACAGCGTCTTTCTGTACGTCACGGATGTTCATGTTTTCGGTCGAAATTGTTTGGACGTAACTTTGGATCCGTAAGTCCGTTTTGACCCCCATTCGAAGCGTTGGAAAGCTAATGAACAGAGATATAACATAGGATAGATAATGGAATTTTTCTCCCAATATTTTTATATCTAATTATGTTTGAGAAGTCAATTATGTATATGTTTTAGTAACGAATCATGTTCTGGTTCAATGATGTCTTGGTGTTTTGATAGATGTGGGCCAAGATGGTCGAATGTGGACAATCTTGTGAGATTGTGGTAATTCCCGAGAGGATTACGGTGAGCGGATGGCTCGTGTGGATCAAGATTGATCGTGAATTATGCATGATGTATTACATTGCATAATTGTGTTGACATGCATTTCATATCATATATCTTGTGGAGATGGCTAGGTGGGAATCCATGATGGGTGCCTAGTTTCATCCGGACTTCAATGTGGAAGTCGTTGTGGAGATAAGTTGTAGTTCAGAGGAACGTATATACGACTTATCCGGATTCCGATGGGAATCGGGTTCTAGTGTGAACCGTATGAGATTGTGTTGGTACCACATGCATTGTGTCGAGTCAGTGAGTCGCATTGCATTATTGTAATTGAATGTGGGCTATTAGTGCCGAATGATTGAGGTGGCACGTGTATGTGCGTTAATTATGTATGATTGTATGTGTGGTGTGTAACTACTCCTTAGCATGTGTATTTCACCGTTTATTTATTGAATGTAGTTCTCACCCCTTTTTGTTGTTGTGTTTGTGCTCTCTTGGGAGTACAGGTGACCAGGTACCTGAGTAGTGCTTGGAGTGTGTTGCTATTTGACCGAGTCTTAGGAGTCGCTCTGATACGTAACATGGGATGACGGGATTAAGTTGTTATTTGACTACTTTATTTGTTTATTGTTACGTATCTTCATTTATTGGACTTATGTTGTATGACCTCTTGTCGAGGAGAATTATATTGGAGAATTGATTTGTATTCCGCTGCTTACTTGAAAACTAAATAATATTGATTATTTTAATGAAATGAAGTGACTTAGTTTGATATCCCACTGTGTTGGAGAACTCTGATGAATTTCATGAATTGTTTCTATATATTTATTATATTACGCGTACGGGGTAAAGTGGGGTGTTACATCGTCCACGTATCTCAATAGTACCAAGTCAAAATTCCTCTGGTAGAGTACACCGTCTTAGTTTAGATAAAAATTTCCAGCCAACCTCCTTAAGGTCTTCTTACCCCGGGTCAGTGCCCCTGGCGGATACTCTTGGTTCTTGAGAAAATTATGGATATTGTAATACCATGGCTTGCCATCAGAAGCTTCCTCTATTGCGAATACAAATGCCGACCTATCCGGGCGAGAGATGAAAATTCTCTGAGCATCATTCCAGTAGTTCACCTTGTACATCAAGGATGGCGTCGCCAGAGCCTCTGCCATCTGATTCTCCGCTCTTGGCACGTGATGAAACTCCACCTGATCAAAGAAAGGCAACAACCTCCTTGTATAGTTCATATAAGGAATCAGATTGGGTTGCCGAGTCTCTCACTCTCATTTAATTTGATTAATAACTAAAGCTGAATCACCATAGATATCAAGGTTTTTGATTCTCAAATCAATCTCTTCTTCAATACCCATGATACATGCTTCATACTCAGCTTCGTTGTTGGTGAAGGGAAATGCCAACCTGGCAGTGAATGGTATATGAGAACCATGGGGAGTTGTGATGATTGCCCCAATTCCGCTACCGTAAGAGTTAACAACACCGTTAAAGATCATTTGCCACTGGGAGCTTTTCTTGGAAACTTCATCAGGTAGTGGCTCATCGCAGTCTTTCATCCTCAGAAACATGATGTCTTCGTCAGGAGATTCAAATTGCATTGGTTGATAATCATCAATCGGTTGCTCTGCAAGATACTCTGACAGAACACTCCCCTTAACAGCCTTCTGGGAGACATATTGAATGTTGTATTTAGTCAAGACATCTGCCACCTGGAAATCCTTCCCGAAAGTGCTTGCTTTTCAAAGATGTACTTAATTGGATCCATCTTCGAAGTCAACATGGTTATGTGATTTAGCATATATTGTCTCAGGCGTTTGGCAGCCCAAGCGAGTGCGCAACACGTCTTTTCCAACATTGAGTACATGGACTCACAATCTGTGAACTTTTTACTCAAGTAGTATATGGCATGCTCTTTTCTTCCAGTCTCGTCGTGTTGACCAAGAACATAACCCATCTTGTTCTCAAGAGCCGTTAAATACATTATCAAAGGTCTTCCAACTACTGGAGGTATCAGTATCGGAGATTCCTGCAAATACTCTTTTATTTTTTCAAATGCCCTTTGGAAGTTTTCATTCTAGACGACCGCCTGATCTTTCTTTAACAATTTGAACATGGGTTCACACGTGGCTGTGAGGTGAGATATGAATCTAGCAATGTAGTTCAATCTACCCAAGAAACCACAAAACTCTTTCTCTGTTTTCGGCGCTGGCATTTCTTGAATTGCTTTTATTTTTGCAGGATCGACCTCGATTCCTTTTTCACTAACAATAAACCCTAGCAACTTTCCTGACCGTACACCAAAAGTGCACTTATTCGGATTCAACCTCAGTCTGAATTTCCTTAGCCTCTCAAACAGCTTCAAAAGGTTTATTAGATGCTCCTCCTCTGTCTGTGACTTCACAATCATGTCATTAACATAGACCTCGATCTCATGATGAATCATATCATGAAAGAGCATCACCATTGCCCGCTGATAGGTTGACCATGCGTTCTTCAACCCAAAAGGCATTACCTTATAACATAAAGTTCCCCACGGTGTGATAAAAGTTGTTTTCTCCATATCCTCCGGTGCCATTTTAATTAGATTATATCCGGAAAAACTATCCATGAAGGAAAACACTGAATATTGCACAGTATTATCAACAAGTACGTCAATATGGGGGAGCTTCGGGCTCGCCTTGTTCAAGTATCTATAATCAACACACATCCTTACCTTAATGTCCTTCTTAGGCACACGTACAATCTTAGCGACCCACAGAGGATAGTTTGTCACTGCGAGAAACCCTGCGTCCAACTGCTTCTGGACTTCTTCTTTGATTTTTACTGCCATGTCTGGTCTGGTTCTCCTGAGCTTCTGCTTGACCGGTGGACACTCTTCACGGAGAGGCAAGCGATGAACCACAATATATGTATCAAGACCAGACATATCTTTGTATGACCAAGCAAAAATATCCTTATACTCTCGGAGCATTTCAACCAATCTTTGCTTGACATCACTCTGCAATGCAGTCCCTATCCTGACTTCCTTTCTGGCTTCCTCAGTACCCAAGTTGATGACCTCAATTTCCTCCTAATGAGGCAGAATGACTTTCTCTTCCCCTTTCAGTAGCCTGGCTAACTTTTCAGGTAGGTCTTCATCTTCCTCAATCTCTTATTTGTTAGAACACAGATTGGTTCTTAATAATAACTCTTTGTTTTGACGATAACTGTAAGGAAATTTTATATTTAAGAATTATATATTCTAAAATTTGTTTGAGAGTTTTACTGTAGATTGATATGAAATTAACTCTCTAGAAGCAAATATGTTTTGTATACAAGAAGTTATCTTGACTCTGAAGCGCCAGATGCACTCATTAGAAGATTCTGATTGCTGTTTACAGAAGATCCTGAGCGTAGTCTCCAGAAGGATCTGAAGCAAGAAGCTCCAGAAGATTCTGAAGCAGAAGCATCTGAAGCAAAGAAGAATATTGTATGAAGAGTTTCTCAAAGCATAATTCTACAGAAGTTTCTGAAAGTACTAACACTGCCAAGTACTGAAGTTCTGTGTCAAATATGCTCTGATGATTAACACGCTGAAAGCACACATGCTGCAGAAGACTCTGATACAGCAAGGTTCTGAACATCATTAGAAGACTCTGACTCTATCAGATTCTGAAGAACTTGCTGAAAACTGAAGAAGAAATATTCAAAGATCATATCCGTTGGAGGAAATCAAACGTCTCTTTCCTCATTTGTGCTAGACACAAGAACACAGACAAAAAGGATTGTTCTGTGCTTTCTACTTCTATGAAAGGTCACTTGATGTGAAGACAAAAAGGCTCAGACCTTTTGGGACACTCTTCTCAACGCTCAGCATCCTTGGATCAGCTGTCTATAAAAGGAAGACTCCACTAAATTCTTCAGTAACACAATTTGCTGAAAAGAAATCATATTATTCAAAGCTATCATTCTTTCATATTCTTCTTAGAATTTCTTGTACTTAAACTTAAGAGAAAAATCATTGTTGTGATAAAAGCTTTATAGAAGCATTAATACTCTTGTATTTGATTTATATTATTTGTAAAGGTTTTCCTTAAGAGGATTCAGTTGGAATCAGTAGCTCTTGAGAAGACTAAGAACAGTTGTTCTTAGGTGTTACTATTGTAATCTGTTTGATTAAATAGTGGATTAAGTCCTTGTTGAGAAAGGCAAATCACTCTAGGAAGGGTGGACTGGAGTAGTTGATTTCAATGAACCAGGATAAAAATAATTGTGTGATTATTTTAAGACTTAATCTTTCATACTTATTCAACCCCCCTTCTAAGTATTATCTCACCTTCAGTTGGCATCAGAGCTCCGGTTCTGTGTGTGCTACCACTTAACAGTGTCAGTAAAGATCCAGAGAGAAATACTTTGATATATATTTATTTGTTACAATGGCTGATAATTCAATATCCAATATTAACAATAAATATGAAGAAAGGGACAGGATCAGCACCAAACCCCCTATGTTTGATGGGGAGAAATTTGACTACTGGAAAGACAGAATTGAGAGTTTTTTCCTAGGATATGATGCTGATCTATGGGATCTAGTCATAGATGGATATGTCCATCCCACAGATGGGAATGGCAAGAAGATTGACAGAAAATCTATGACAGATGCTCAGAAGAAAGATTTTAGAAATCATCACAAAGCCAGGATTATATTATTGAATGCAATTTCACATACTGAGTATGAAAAAATTACAAACAGGGAAACTGCTTTTGATATGTTTGAATCCCTAAAAATGACTCATGAGGGAAATTCTCAAGTTAAGGAGACAAAAGCTCTGGCTCTGATCCAGAAGTATGAGGCCTTCAAAATGGAAGACTCTGAATCTGTTGAAGCCATGTTCTCCAGATTTCAGATACTCACAGCTGGGCTGAAAGTTCTGGACAAGGGATACTCTACATCAGATCATGTAAAGAAAATCATCAGAAGTCTGCCTACCAGATGGAGACCAATGGTGACTGCCTTGAAGATGGCTAAAGATCTAAACAAGATCTCTCTAGAAGAACTCATCAGCTCACTGAGGAGCCATGAGATTGAGCTTGAGGAAGATGAACCTCAGAAGAAAGAAAAAGGTAAATTTGTTGCATTAAAATCTAACAAAACTGCTAAAGCTTTGCAGGTCATTCAAGAAAGCTCTGAAGAATCTTCTTCTGAAGAAGAGGATGAGTTATCCATGCTGTCCAGAAGGATCAACAGACTCTGGAAGCACAAGGGAAAGAAGTTCAACAACTTCAGAAGATCTGATAATAGAAAGGAATCTTCTGGGCACAGAAGATCTGGCAAGAAAGTAGTTGTGTGCTATGAGTGCAAAGAACCTATGCACTACAAGAATGATTGCCCCAAACTTCAGAAAGAAAAACCTAAGAAGAAGTTTAACAAAAAGAAGAAGGTTCTGATGGCAACATGGGATGACTCAGATGAATCTGAATCATCTTCTGAATCAGAAGAAGAATGTGCTAATGTTGCACTGACGGCCAGCACAGAGGATCAAGAGGAAGGTACCTCAGGATATGAATCAGAATCTGAATCTGATGATGACGCAGAAGAGGTAATGGCTAAACTTACCAAAGAAGAACTTATAAAAGTTTTAACAGAAGTTCTTAAAAGTTATAACAATATCAAACTCAAATACAAGAAGCTGAAAAGCAATCTTGAATCTGAGATTGATCTTCTGAAAACAGAACTTGTTGAGCAAAAAGAAATTAATCTGAAAATCAAAAATGACTTTGAAATAACTCAACATTTCATATTTTCATCCTTTTGGATGTATTTGCTATATGTTAAACACTAAGGAAAATCTGAGCAAGTTTGATTCCAAAGCACAGAAGTGTTTCATGCTTGGATATTCTGAACGCTCTAAAGGCTATAGAGTATACAACACTGAGACACAGATTGTGGAAGAATCCATTCATGTCAGATTTGATGATAATCTTGGCTCTGAAAAGCCAAAGCAGGTTGATAACTCTGCAGATAGGGAAGTAGCCTTTATTGACTCTGAAGTTCCAGAAGCAGACAAAATACAAGTGAAGGAACCAGAAGCAACTCCAGATGCTACTCCTTTGACTTCTCAGATGAATAATCTAAACATTTCTGAAGAGTCAACTATTAGAGGATCATCATCCAAAATTAAAGCTTCTCATCCAGAGGATGTCATTATTGGAAAGAAGGATGATCCCATCAGAACAAGATCCTTTCTAAGATCATCTTAAGCATCACTATTTGGACTAGTGTCAGAAATTGAACCATCTTCTGTAGATGAAGCTCTACAAGACAATGATTGGATTATTGCCATGCAAGAAGAGCTAAATCAATTCAGCAGAAATGATGTATGGGATCTAGTTCAAAGACCTCAAGGATTCAATATTATTGGTACAAAATGGGTCTTCAGAAATAAGCTAAATGAGAAGGAGAAGTTGAGAGGAATAAGGCAAGGCTGGTTGCTCAAGGGTACAGTCAGCAAGAAGGTATTGATTACACTGAGACATATGCTCCAGTGGCAAGGTTAGAATCTATACGCCTTCTTATTTCCTTTGCTGCACAAAATAACATCACTCTGTATCAGATGGATGTTAAAAGTGCCTTTCTTAATGGTATTATAGAAGAAGAAGTTTATGTCCACCAACCCCCTGGTTTTGAAAATGAAAAATTTCCAGATCATGTTTTCAAATTAAAGAAATCTCTATATGGTTTAAAACAAGCTCCCAGAGCTTGGTATGAGAGATTGAGCAATTTTCTTCTGGAGAAGAATTTCATCAGAGGCAAAGTGGATACAACACTCTTTTGTAAAACAATTAAGAAAGATCTTCTAATTTGCCAAATTTATGTAGATGATATTATTTTTGGATCAACAAATATTATGCTTGGAAAGGAGTTTGCTACATGTATGCAGGCAGAATTTGAAATGAGCATGATGGGAGAACTCAGATTCTTTCTAGGAATCCAAGTTAATCAAACTCTAGAGTGCACCTACATACATCATACAAAGTATGTTAAAGAACTTCTGAATAAATTCAACATGTCTGACAGTAAGCTGGCAAAGACTCCAATGCATCCTACTAGCTCACTTGGCAAGGAAGAGGTAAGTAAGAAAGTAGACTAGAAGTTCTACAGAAGTATGATTGGCTCTCTTCTTTATCTTACTGCTTCTAGACCTGACATATTGTTCAGTGTTTGTCTGTGTGCTAGATTCCAATCAGATCCTAGAGAATCACACTTGACAGCTGTCAAGAGGATTCTAAGGTATCTGAAAGGTACTTCTAATGTGGGTTTGTGTTACAGAAAATCTGATAATTTCAAATTAGTTGGATTCTGTGATGCTGACTATGATGGAGACAGAGTGGAAAGAAAAAGTACTTCTGGAAGTTGTCAATTTCTAGGAAGAAATTTAATCTCCTGGTACAACAAGAAGCAACCCACAATTGCATTTTCAACCACAGAGGCTGAATACATTGTTGCTGCTAGATGTAGCACGCAGATGCTCTGGATGAAGAGTCAACTAGAAGATTATCAAATTTTTGAAAGTAACATTTCTATCTTTTGTGATAATACTTCTGCTATATGTTTGTCCAAGAATCCCATTTTACATTCTAAGGCAAAACATATAGAAATTAAGCATCATTTCATCAGAGACTATGTTCAGAAGAGAATCATCAATTTAGCCTTTGTTGATACAGATCATCAATGGGCAGATATTTTTAGAAAACCCCTTGTTGAAGATAGATTCAATTTTATTCTGAAAAATATTGGTATGGATTTTTTTCCAGAATGATATTTATCAGAAGCAAATTTTTACAGATGCAAAAATGCTTAATGCTCTGAAGTATTTCTTCTGATTGTTTATTTTATTCTGATCAATATTTCTTTTGAAACTCTGAACTAACAATCTTTAGAAGATCTGAACGTTGGCTGACGTTTCATTTCTTAAGAGAATTCAGAACACATGCAAGCAAACACGTGTCACACTAAACCTGAAGAGGTGGCGCGTACATAACTGAAGAGACGTTTGAGGTGAAGTTTGAATAGTGAGAATCTTGGTTTTCCCCCCAAATTGTCAGAAGCAATTAATGTTTTGAAATGATTATTATTTTCTTCATTTATTGCTTGTTCAAACGTGTATATTTCTGACTGTTGATTTGCCTAAGTGTTTTAGTATATATACTTGACTTGTATTCACTTTCACACTTTTCACACTCTCAGAAATTACATGCGTTTTCATCTCCTCTTTTCTCTGCATAAAAACCCTATACCTAAGCGTTTGACAAAGCATTCTTCAATGGCAACTTCATCATCAACAACTGCTCAATTCCAATCTTCTATGGCTGCTGTAACTTCAGAAAACTTGGGTGTTGCTCCCTATTCTCCTCCCAAAAGAACACTTCTAACATCTGTTGATAAATTGGAAGTTCTATGTGAATCTATGGTTGAGTTTGATTCTCTGGCAGAAAATGGGTTTGAGTTTCGTTCCATCATTGGAGCTCAAGGATGGGTTAAGTATTTTGATAGGCTTTTTGGACCAGTTTACCCTCTCCTTGTGAAAGAATTCTGGATCCTTGCATCAGTTTATCCCAAGTTCATCTTATCTTCTGTTCTGGGAAAAGAAATTATTATCATAGAAGATCTGATAAGAAAATTAATAGGTTATGAAGAAACAGATGGTGTTTCCCACTTGCCAGCTGGGCGTGTGGACATGGATGAGGTTTATGAAGAAGTAATGACTACTGGTCAAGCTTCTAACAAATTCAAAGATCTGAAGCCTGATTACAAGATCTGGGCCAAGATCTTCATGGGATGCATCCACCACAGGAAGTCAACCAATTCTCCAGACTATGTCAATAATGAACAGCTCTATTTCATGTATTGCCTTAGTCAGAGCACCAAGGTAGATCTTCCATACATTCTGTTTATGCATCTGTGGAACCATATCAATGCATCTAGAGAATATGTGAAAGAGAAAGGACAGAAGATCAGAACTTGGATCCCCTTTGGAAGGTTGATCTCAGATCTTCTTACTGAGAATGGTTTAGTAACTGCTCTGTATGCTGCTGGAGTCACAGAGGAATTAGAATTTATAATGGGAAAGCCTCTGAATGCTAAAAGTCTTCTGAGACTCAAAATTGTTGATGAACTCACAACAGCTCCCAAGAAGCTAAATATGTTAGAATTGAATAAGAGGGTTCCTGTAGATGACTTTCCTTTATTCTTTGCTGAAGAGCCCAGACATATAGTGGTTATGTATATTGATGAATGCAAGAAGGAAGGAAAACCTGTTCCTGCTAATGTGATTCAGCTAGCTAGACAACCACTACCAGATGCAGGAGAAGAAGAAGCACAACTCCAGAGAAAAAGGACTCAGCCTGTAGAAGAATCTGCATCTGCTCAGAAGAAGGTCAAGATTGCTGAGAAGCCCAAGAAGCTCTTGAAGAGAAAAGATTCTGAAGAAGCTGCTTCTGTACCTGCCAAGAGGATCAAAGTAAAAGGTACTAAATCTTCTGTATCTTATGCAAAACTTGTTATTAATGATTCTAATGTTAAGTCTATTCCAAAACCACCTTCTACACAAACCATTTCTGTTACTGCTCCCAGTTCTGTTTCTCCACAAAAACAAACACCTGTTCCAACACAAACAACAACACCAACAGTTTCTGTACCAAAACCATCTCAACCCAAAATTCATATCAAACAATTTGTTCCACGACCACAACCATCAGAACAACAACCATCAGATCAACAACCATCAGAACAACAACCATCAGATCAACAACAATCATCTGAACATCCAGAGAACCAACCAAAAGACTCTCAACCAGAAAAAGCCTCTGACAATCCACCATCAAATAATCCACCTTCTGAACCCATTACACCTGTTACTTCTGAACCTACAAAAGTAACTTCTGCTCCTGTTTCATCAGAACCACCATCCAAACCATCTGAAATTCCTTCAGAACCTACCAATACTTCTGAACCTCACATCCCTGAGACAGAAGTTCTTGATGTCACACCGTTAAAAACGGTGTTTCAAGTATCTTCTACCTCTTGTACACCAACCACATCCTCTAACTCCTCAGAATCAGAAATCCACCCAGATTTTCTAATCTCTCCATCTGACAAATACTCTGAGATAAACCAACCTGAACCTACCATACCTTCTAAAACTCCCATTCTAGATCCTATTCCTCCACCTGCACCATCATCTGAGATATTAATCCCCAACTCTAATCCAACATCTTCTATCTCTTGTGCCCAAGTTTCTTCTCTTTTTCATAATCTGTCTTATGGTTTCAAACTGAAAGATTTTTATGACAGAGTTGAACCTTCTGAACCCCTCAACCCTTTGAAACCAAAATCCACAATGATCCTTCCATCTGTGATTCTTGATTACTTAAAATCTATGACAGATGTAGAACCTTTAGCAACCATATCACACTCTGCAAAATCTGATAAAGCTGTTGTTTCAGCTCTGCAAATTGCATCTGATAACACTGTTGCATCTGTTGAACCACCAAAATCTGCTTTCAAACCCTACTCAAATGCACCTTTTGATGTAGTTACCCCTCACAGAAGACCAAAACCTCATTTGCTTAATGCTTTAGTAAGATCTAAAGAAAAAGCTCCTGAGATACCCTTCATTCCATATTATCCTCCTCCTCTGATTTCCATCCAAAAATCTCTTTTTCCACCAACTCCCCAACCTAAACCTATAAATCTGGAAACCTTGTTACGACCACTGCCCAGACTTAATATTGATCATTTATTTCAAACATTTTTGCAAGAAATACAGATGTATTTAGGTACTGTTCAGAAGAAATGTTCAGAAACAATGGATGCCAAAGAATCTGACATCATCTGGAACGATTCATCAACAGATTCAATACTGTAGCTTCAAATCTGAAGAACGTTTGTTCTGATGATGCAAAGCTCAGAGCTGCAAGGACTCTATTCTGGACTCTCAATAAAACTGAACCTCTGCTTCGTTTAGATGCTCCTCCACCATCAACAGAATCTACTGATAATGCATTGGCTATGACTCTGGTAGACCCCTCTCCAGGATCTACAGAACCAATGGAAATTGACTCTGTTCAGGCTACAGAACCTCCTCATAATTCTTCATCTGAGATAAAGAAAGAACATCCAGATTTTGAAGATAAGATTGCTGCTCTGGAAGCTGGACAGTCAGAGATAAAATCCTGGATGGCTAAGCAGGATAAGAAGTCTGAGGATATGACAGAATGGATGTCAAAGCAAGATGAAAAGAATGAAACTATGACTAATTGGATGTCCAAGCAAGAGCAATCATCCTCTGAGATTACAGATCTATTGAAGATGCTTTTGTCCAAACACTCTTAGATTTTTTTATTCTAATGTTTTTGCATCTGTTGTTTGCATCTGTACTTTATTGCTATATCTTTTGATGTTTTCCTATGTATTCTTGATCTGATCTTTTGAATTAATCAAAGTTTTCTCCATTAAATTATCTTATTTACTGTTTCCTTTTATTTTTCCTTTTAAAAGTTTTTACTTTTTGCTTATGACAAAAAAGGGGGAGAAAATATAGATCTGAACTGTTTAATATAACTTCACCAGAATGAATCTTCAGACATATCTATTCTATCTAACATTTAATTTGACTATTTCAGAACATTTGATAAGTACACTATATAAAAGAAACTCTGAGTCTCTCAGATCATTTGTCTATTATCAAACTCTGAATCTTATATCTGCAAGACATTCTGACCTTCAAATGTTATAAGAACAAACAAGATCTAACTCTGAAAATTACTCAAGACAAAAGGGAAGTTTCTATTCCCTATTTGTATTTAACTCAGGGGGAAATTCATCATCTCAGGAGGAGTTATAATTCTATATGTTCAGTTAAACAAAATTTCTGATACTTTTTGTCATCATCAAAAAGGGGGAGATTGTTAGAACACAGATTGGTTCTTAATAATAACTCTTTGTTTTGATGATAACTGTAAGGAAATTTTATATTTAAGAATTATATACTCTAAAATTTGTTTGAGAGTTTTACTACAGATTGATATGAAATTAACTCTCTAGAAGCAAATTTGTTTTGTATACAAGAAGTTATCTTGACTCTGAAGTGCCAGATGCACTCATTAGAAGATTTTGATTGCTGTTTACAGAAGATCCTGAGCGTAGTCTCCAGAAGGATCTGAAGCAAGAAGCTCCAGAAGATTCTGAAGCAGAATCATCTGAAGCTAGTCAGAAGCATCTGAAGCTGAAGCATCTGAAGCAAAGAAGAATATTGTATGAAGAGTTTCTCAAAGCATAATTCTACAGAAGTTTCTGAAAGTACTAATGCTGCCAAGTACTGAAGTTCTGTGTCAAATATGCTCTGATGATTAACACGCTGAAAGCACACATGCTGCAGAAGACTCTGATACAGCAAGGTTCTGAACATCATTAGAAGACTCTGACTCTATCAGATTCTGAAGAACTTGCTGAAAACTGAAGAAGAAATATTCAAAGATTATATCCGTTGGAGGAAATCAAACGTCTCTTTCCTCATTTGTGCTAGACACAAGAACACAGACAAAAAGGATTGTTCTGTGCTTTCTACTTCTAGGAAAGGTCACTTGATGTGAAGACAAAAAGGCTCAGACCTTTTGGGACACTCTTCTCAACACTCAGCATCCTTGGATCAGCTGCCTATAAAAGGAAGACTCCACCAAATTCTTCAGTAACACAATTTGCTGAAAAGAAATCATATTATTCAAAGCTCTCATTCGTTCATATTCTTCTTAGAATTTCTTGTACTTAAACTTAAGAGAAAAATCACTGTTGTGATAAAAGCTTTATAGAAGCATTAATACTCTTGTATTTGATTTACATTATTTGTAAAGGTTTTCCTTAAGAGGATTCAGTTGGAATCAGTAGCTCTTGAGAAGACTAAGAACAGTTGTTCTTAGGTGTTACTATTGTAATCTGTTTGATTAAATAGTGGATTAAGTCCTTGTTGAGAAAGGCAAATCACTATAGGAAGGGTGGACTGGAGTAGTTGATTTCAACGAACCAGGATAAAAATAATTGTGTGATTATTTTAAGTCTTAATCTTTCATACTTATTCAACCCCCCTTATAAGTATTATCTCACCTTCATTATTCAGCTTGAAAGATCGGATTATCAAAGTCAAAGCGAGTCATAGACGATTCTGGAGCAGTGTCATCAGCAATGTGAAACCTGCAATGATGATGATTTAATGCTTAAAATGATATGCAAACAAGCATAAACCATATTTCCATTTTATTGTTAAAAATAAAACAAGAAAAACAGAGATCACAATATTCGAATGCAAGAAAAACGCTCTTTGATTAATTGATAAAACGATTGTTCAACATAAAATATTAGGCCCTGCAGACAAAGACCGCTATACTCCGGGTAGAACATAGGGCTACACATAATCAAGAAAACAAATCATTACTCTTCTTTAGTCACTTGGATAACTTCCTTGACAATCCAATTGCTTAGGCTCTAACCCAGAATACATGGCCGAATCCATGAATCCATGTCGCAATCACTATCCCCTTCTTCGTCGGACACGATATTGATCTGCTCAAATATCACCCCACCGCTGGTGAATTAGAGGGTTCCCTTGTAGCGTGGGCGCACTCTGTGAAGAGGAGGATGGGTTGTACCCCAGTCCGAACTTGTCTTATTTGTTGGGGATGCTCAGAACTTGGCCCCAACCCTGAGATGCTCCAAATTTCACCATTGCACGTGCTTCTTTAAAAGATGACATGGTAACCTCAGGTACTTTGTCTACAGCCGGTGTTTTCTCCTTAATTTGCACAGTCTCGAAAGCCTGACATAACGTCTCGTGGATATCGCCATCAACCTCTACATATTTGAACAAAGACAAATGACTTATCATAATATCTTCTTCCCCAAAAACAATAACAACACTGCCACCCACCATATATTTCAACTTCAAGTGCAAAGTTGACGTAACAGCGCCTGCTGAATGGATCTAGGGTCATCCTAACAGACAACTATATTTTGGCTGAATATCCATGATATAAAACACGTCATCAAAAACTTCCTGACCGACCTGGATCGGAAGAGTCAATTCCCCAAACACAGACCTTCTGGTCCCATCAAAAGCTCGAACCACCAAGTCACTTGGGGTGCACATTATCCATCGGGTGTCTAGCTTCATTAAAGCCTTCTTGGGTAACACATTCAGTGATGACCCAGTGTCCACCAGCACATGTGACAACACCGCCCCTCTACATTCGATGGATATATGCAGCGCCAGATTATGATTCCTTCCTTTGGGCGTCAAATCCAAATCAGTGAAGCCCAGCCTGTTACCCGCATTAACGTGTGCCACTACTCCTTCGAGCTGATTCAAAGATATCTTCTATAGCACGTATGATGTATTCAAGATTCTTAAGAGAGCATTTATGTGTGCCTCAAAACACAACAGCAATGACAGAATGGAGATCTTTGGCGGCGTCTGCTGCAAGTGATCTACAATCTTGTAGTCACTCTTTCTGATCAACCGTATAAACTCTTCTGCTTCCTTCAACAAGGACTCTTTCTCATCAGTCTAAGAACTCTCCTCGACCACCGCTTTTCCTTTACCCTTATCAGATTTCTCAGCACTCACTTCGGGAGGTTAAAATACTCTTCCGCTTCGGGTTATCCCTCAGGTCCCTACCAAATTGTCAACAGAATCCAATGGTGAACCTTTCAGTTCCTGCTTCTGACCATTACAATAGACCTTGGCTCTATAATTTTACGAAATAGCCTTAGTACTCTCGTAGGGTATGGGTCCAGATTTAGTAATTATGATGGTGGGCGGCCTTGGAGGCGCAGAAATAGTAATTGTCTTGTAAGGAATCGAAATTGTCGCAACTTCATTCTTCTCTTCATCGACTATTTTCTCATCTTTCTTCTCTGATACTCTGTCAAATTGTAGAATACCATCATTCATCAGCTTCTGAACATGACTCTTCAACCTCTCGCATCCTTCAGAATGAATCAAACACTCTGCACAAGCTCTGTCACAACCAGGAAATACCCCTCCACTCAACAGTTTGCCTTTTACAAAACTCAACGGAGTCTTCAAATCTTCAACATCAGCTACCAAGTCCAAACCCTCATCCTCAATAATGGCATTAACCCTAGCTGCCCCATGATTAGGCATGGGATTCTGCCCGACATTGGGCGCATCATGAGAGAAGTTGATGGCTTTGCTATCTATAAGGTCTTGCAACTTATGCTTAAATGCTTTACAATTGTCGATGTTATATCCGGGAGCACCGGAATGAAAGTCACACCTAGCATTAGCATCATATACGGGTGGTGGTGCACCAGTCAAAGGAGCCAAACTCCTTTTCCAAATCAATTTTAATTGCATTATGTGTTGAAGCAACTACGAGTAAGGCATCGGTGGCGCATCAAACTGCCTGTTTACTGATCTGCCATATCCTGAAATCTGCGAGGAGCGTAATTTTGTTGTTGTTGTTGTGGTATTGCAGGAATTGTAATGCTTGCAACCTGCGGTTGCTGTTGACGATAATGCTGATCTCTACCCTTGTTTCTATTTCGAGAACCCGAGACTGCATTGGTTTTCCCCTCTCTCCTCTTATTGCCAAAGCTTTTCTTAACTCCTCCAACTGAGGATCCTTTACCGGCCTGAATTTTTCCCAATTTGATTATGTTCTCAACTCTTTCTCCTGTAATGATTAGGTCTGAAAAACTTCTTGACATGTTGCCAATCAGCTTCTCGTAATACACCCCTGGTAATGTGGCAACAAACATGTCTATCAACTTCCTCTCCACCATAGGGGGTTGCACTCTGGCTGCCAATTCACGCCATCTCTGGGCGTACTCTTTGAAGCATTCATTATTTTTCTAAGATAAGTTCTGTAATTGGACCCTGTTCGGTGCCAAATCACTGTTGTACTGGTAATGCTTAACAAACGCCTCAGCTAAATTCCTCCAGCTTCGGATGTTAACTGGCTCTAGCCCCATATACCACTCTAGAGACGGACTAGAAAGATTGTCCTGGAAAAAGTGCATAAGCAGCTTCTCATCGTCAGAATAGGCGGACATCTTACGGTAGTATGAATGAAGATGAACCCTCGGACAGGTTGTCCCCTTATGCTTATCAAAGTCCGGGACTTTGAACTTCAGAGGAACCTTCAAATTCGGGATCAGCCCCAAATTTGCCATATCCAACCCCATAGAGTTATGATTCTCATAACTCTTCATCTTTTCCTCGAGCAGCTTAAACCTCCTGTCTATGTCAGATGGAAGACCAGCACCAATATCCCTCATAGAAAACACATCCTTTTGATCATCCTTGTCCCACTCAGGGGCAGTATTCCTATGCACAACACATGTAGGACTGGGATAATGAACTCCAGTTTGATTTCCTCTGCCCGGAGGGATAACAACTGTAGGAACAGTATTATCATGTGGAGTACCATTGTCATTTTAAGGAGGAACATCAGCAGTTCCACCATGAAGCACACCATTCCCGTCAACCCTGGAAATTAACGGTTGCACCAAAGTTATCAGTTGTTCTTGGCCATTGGCGACCCCTTACATCATATCCATGAACTGGGTCATCCTATCACGGAATTCCTGAAGCTTAGCATGAATCTAATCCATAATC
The DNA here is from genome assembly GCA_963859935.3 of Lathyrus sativus. Classification (NCBI taxonomy): domain Eukaryota; kingdom Viridiplantae; phylum Streptophyta; class Magnoliopsida; order Fabales; family Fabaceae; genus Lathyrus; species Lathyrus sativus. The sequence continues at coordinate 472,767,526 of OZ012741.1, read as the reverse complement.
CTACGTTGATTTCCCCTAGTAGCGTAGCAATGAGTCGCTTGGTTGTCAATCCTCAAACAAGCTGAACAAACCACAGAGATAAGGTTAACGGTTCCGGAGCACCTGCAATGCAAAATGAGAAACAATGTAGTATGCAGACATGCAAATATGCGTTAGGGAAATTTTCCCCTTGATTCTAGTTCTGCGAGAACAACAAGACAATGGGAAGCCAACAGATAAGCATATCAAACTCCTCATAAATAAAATGAGAGCCAAGAGTTAATGTATAGCACAACACTGAATACAACAGAATCAAAATGACCTCAGCCAACAAATTTGGTAATGGTCAAGATACATCATAACAACAATCTACAAAGAGAGAAAAACATCAAATATGATGGTGAGCCTGGAAATCATCCAACAACTCTCTCGTATCTGAATGATCTGGCCTGGTTACCAACCCCTGGATGTGCAACTCTCTCTGGCTAATGATGATCTGCAAGCTCTGGACATAATCCTCCCAAGCGCCTTCACCAAATGCTTCCTCAAGCTTAGATCTCTTCACGTCTGCTCTTGCCTTATAGTCCTCCAAGGTTGCAAGAGCTTCATTCAATCTACAGTCGCTTTCACGTCGATGTAAGGATTCAGCTATAACCTTCTCATATCTCACCTGGATTTGAGCCTTCAGCTTAGCAATTTGTTGCCGCAGTCCGTCTTCTCGCTCTTTGTTGTTAGTTAGAATGGCATTACATTGGTCATTAAACTTGGATATCTCTACATATGCTTTGTCCAACTCTTTCTTCTTGGAACTAAGAACATCACTGACGCTCTTCAGATCTAATCCCACACGCTCTCGAGCGCGAATCTCTGTAGTTAGCTCTCTACCCAACTTATTCTCCAATTCAGTTTGCTTCTTAGATGAAAAAGTGGCTTGATTTCTCTTGCTTCGGAGCTGAATAATCTCTTTTTCCAATTCCTCTTTTGCCTTACACAACTCCTCCTTCTAGAACCATAGTTGATTATATCTCTGTATATCAACAGTAATCGGCTCCTCAATCATCAAAGGATATAAAGGCTCACAAGCTGGAAATGGCATCAATAATCTCTTAGCTCTTTTCTGAATCCAAACCATATAAGGCTCGTAAGCTCTACTGTTGCTCTTACCCAAAGAAGCCTTCCATCTACGGTGAATCTTGTTCCAAGCTTTCTCCACTCTGATCAGGGTCTCATTCTCAAGCAAGCCAATGAAATACAGAGATTCCTGTATTTCCTCTTCCTTTGGAGATTCCCTCAGAGCATACTCAAACTGCCTCACTACAAGAGCGGGGTTGTAGTTAATACCTCATTTCCTTCCAATCAACGGGACGTTAGGAAAACCACCACAGCTAAAGATAACCTCTATGCCCAACTGATCTCTATCAAACCATACGATGTTCTCAGAAGTCAAGCCCATAATTCTTTCTGACCACTCAGAGATACCTGCAGTGTCAACAAAAGGACCAACCTTGGGAAGGTGACTCACGAACCATATGTATAAAAGAGGTACACAACAAGACACATTCTTTCCCCTTCGGTTCTCATTCTTGTAATGCACAAAATGATAAACTCCCAAAAGTGTAGGCACAGGATTTCCTGAGATGAAAATGTGGAAAGCATCCAAATCCACAAAGTCAGGAATATTCGGAAACAAAACTACACCATATATGCACAGAGCTAAGATGGCATTAAAGACAATCCAACAACCCTCCTTCGCAAAGTGTTGAGCTTTACCAACCAAGAAAGGTAACGGAAATCCAGGAATCCCATTTCTTCTAACCAACTTCCTTTCTAACTCTGATGCATCTAGATGAAGAGCATTAGCAAGCTTTGTTAAATTAGGTTCAGCTTCAGTATGATAAAAAGGCATCTGATCTAAAATAGGAACTTCTAGCAGCATAGAGAACTCCTCCAAAGTAGGCATTAGCATATAACTCGGGAAAGTGAAACACCTCAACTATGGATCATAGAACTGAAGCAAGGTGTGAAGACCTCCCAACTCAAATACTGAATCTTTGCAGACACAACCCAAGAGTTTCCCATATGACTTCTTGAAATCTTCCATTACATTACGATCAACAACAGAAATCAAACTGAGCAGAGGTGCTATGTCAGGAGTAGGAAACGTGTACACAACAGTCTTCTTCAAACTGGGCTCTATGTCAGAAGTGGAATAAGCTCACTAGAACCGAGAGGAAAATATACACCTGCAACATAAATACATGTCAATGTTAAATGCAAATGCAACAAGGGATCAAGATTGTTGTGTTGTTGACTAAGAAGAACCAGCGCTTCGCTCTGGTGAGAACATAACATAACACTGATATAAGGAACCATTGTACCAAGGACTAAAAGTTCACACTGACGAGAAAACCGAGTAGGTTGAAGGTCAAAGTTTCCTGCATAACCCTCCCCACTCACAGGTATGAACCTATCTCTGATAAGGTCTAGCATCCTATGCGGTCATCAGCGTCACAGGCTTTCGAGAAACTATGATACGTTCACCATTTCTAGTTTGGCATCATAGTCTAACAAAGCGGCCTCACTTAGCTAACTTCCAAATGATCGGTCCCCAGAGTCGACAATCCTTAGATCCAACATCCTCTCAACTGTCCGAAATAGACTAGAAAGGTAGTCATCAAAGAGAATCTCGTCTGAGCGCCAATTTCATGGGAACTAGTGCATGCCAAACATACAGGTTCACCACTACTTTCCACTTCTAATGTTATGGTTATACTCAGGCCTGGGTCTTGGCTTATCACACAGTGGAACATTCCCACCCAACAGCACAAAAATATGATGATATACATGCGGCAAGTAAAATGCAAATGCAGTAAAGTACAACACATATACACACATGTGGACACCCTAAAGATAAAACACACAAGCGCTAGGATTGACTCGCATAGGGGATGGGACTTATCCCCAGCAGAGTCGTCAGCTGTTGCATTATTGTGAAGAGGGGCCGACAAAGACAGAAGAGTCACCACCGTTCGTTATTTATCCCAAAGATAGGGAAAGGAAACGATCAGAGAAAACCTATGAAAAAGGGAAAAGACAGGTCATCGCAACCAAATCTCGGGTTCGGGAGTCGGTTACGCAAGGGGAAAGTATGAGCACCCCTCACGTCCGTTGTACTCAATGGGATCCACGCTTGTTATCTATCTAAAGGGTGTTAATCTATCTAAGCTACAGGCCATAGGGAAAAAAGAAGAGAAAGGAGACTCGATAGAGCATCGCCGCTCTATTCCTTCATGCTCCCTCGTGCAATGGGAAAGTCAGAGTCAACGTAGTTCGGAAAACTATGGGTGAAGGTGGGGAAGGTTTCTCGCCAAGACATCGTCGTCTTGTGCCTACGTACCCTCATCTAGTATGAGAAATTAGAGCAAACGTAGTTTGGGCTAACACGACCACAGGTTGGTTCAAGTGTTTTAACTGAGTAGGGTTAAACCTTAGTTCTTGCAGTTAGGTGTATTGCTGCTCGAACATTGGAGACTTAGGCGTTACCTGTTTGCGGTAAAACCAAGAGTTAACAGCACTCTCTTTGAAAATGGTTTTCAATTAGTCCCGAAGGATAAAAAATGTTTGATGTTTGTTTTTTAGTCTTTTATGAAGAAGAAGTGAATTGAATTGTGTTTGTAATTCATGTTGCACTAAAGACTATGACTTAGGAGCGAATGCGTCACATATCGCCCAAAGGGCATACGCTAAACACTTTATACAATTGAGAGGAGGCCCCCCAATCATCATTTCCCAAATGCTCAAGGCTCGTAGCGTACAACATTCATTATCCTTTATTTTGTGTTTTGAAGAAGTTTTGAGATGAGAAGAGACAAGACACAACTAAGGGGAAACTAACTCAACCCTAACGTTATCATGCAATGTGCTCCGATGATTGAGATTGAAAAGGGAATAGACTATCCTAATGTTAGAATGCTTGGATTGAACACTTAATGTCTTTCTTACTCCCGAGGGACTAGGAATCCTAAGGGATCATGGCAAAGAAAACCAAGTAAATACAAGATAAATCAATCACAAGTGAGAAGGAAGAAAGGGATGCAAACATGAAATGCAACACAAAGAAAAGAGGGAGGAAAAAAGTGTGGGGCAAAAACCACCACAAGCACATCTCAACCTCTTGAAAACAAGAAAAGAGATGTAAAACAAAAGAGGAATGCAAGCAAAAGAACCCAAACAAATCCAAGCAAAAGTGAGATGAAATAGGAGAAGTTACAACTCCTACAACCATTCAAACATCCACCACCAACCTCAAAAGGTAAACAAATAAGAAAGAGAGGAAGGCATGATCAAGATGAGGATGGGAGAATAAGCTTGGGCGGCAAGCAGCATAAGAAGAATCTAAACCAAAAGCATCACATTGATCATGCAAAAAGAAAGCACAAACAAGTTCTCGAAGTGGCATCTCATTCAAGGCAAGCTCAAAGTACAAACAAAGAGTATCAAATCACCTTGAATGAGTTCCAAAGTCCAAGGGACAGAAGTGATAACAAGAGAAGAAGGTTCACAAACCAAAGAAGAAGCAAAGCCAAGACAAGTTACAAAGTAGGACAAGGTAAAGAACCAAAGTTCAAAACACTTTCAACATTCAAATGCAAATGGAAAGCCCTAATTAAAAGTAACTTGCAAGACAAACCAAGCAAGTGTGTAACCTATAAAATTGAAACCAGAATCCTAAACATGTCAAGAATGTGAATCAAGGGCATAGGATGCAAATGGGATCCATAGGAGTCGTTTCCCAAAGGAACTAGGTCAACTAGTTTGTTTGAACTTCAACTATGGTGAAATGACTTGCAAGGTTCACCAAAAATAGAAGAAATGTTCAACAAATCTCACATAAAATGCACAAATCTCCTAAACATGTTGGCAACCAGAGGCCAAAACATCCAAACCAAATTACAATCAAGGCATCACCAAATGATTTGATCAACTAGGGTGCTCCACCTTGAAGGATATTTATCGAGGGTCAAACAAAAGCAACACAAAGTCAAACAAAAATAGGTCAAACTTTGACCAAAATCAGCCTCAAAGGCACCTCAATCCACCATCAAAGTGGAGAAGAAGCCTCACTCATTGGTGATTGCAAATGGTCCACAAATCAAGCAAGAACAAATGAAAACCATATTAAAAACACTTCCAATCATAAAATTCAAATTAAATTGAAAAATATAAGAAAATCAAAATTAAAAATTATAGAAAATTAATTAAGACTTTAAAGTGTTTGAAAATATTTTTTGTTGAATTTTCTGATATTTGGAAGTATTTTTAATAATTAAAAACCAAAACATAAAATAAAATAAAAAGAAATAAAACATAAAAGCAAGGGAGGTGTATGAGTAATCCCAGAATGCAAAGGATGCAGTTCAAACGCGTTTAGCCTCAATAAAATAGGGGTGCTAATAGCATTCTAGGCCCAGATCCAAACCAACTTCAGCCAAATTAATGAAACGCGGCATTTCATTAATCCAGCATGGAGTCAACACTCCAAATCACCAAGTCAAGCCAATGGAAACAACACACGGGCACGGTCAAAAGGTCAAACACAAATACACGTTAGATCTGAGGGTTTATGAACCAGACGCCGGAGCCTTAGCCCCGGTCGTCTTCTCTAGCGAGATGACCAGAGCTCATACCATCAACCTTAACCAAACTTGACAAAAATGGTACCATTAGAAAGTTGGGTTATCATAGGTCTCAAATCCAAGATCCATTCATCCTAAACACGCATAAATTGAGAGAATCGAACGGATGAAATTCAAGATGCACATCTGAAAACTTAAGCAAACACGAGCAATAATGGATTAAACATGGCCTACATGAAGTAGGGCTTCAGATGCAACCAATATGAATCTAGATCATGGCCTAGAATGAGAGAAATGTTGATTGGAAACTTACTGAACAAAGACACTCTGCTAGTGCTTCTCAGACGTGTAAGCTTGCTCCAAATGATCCAGATCCACTCCAAATACTTCAAGGAAGCTTAATTGCACTTCAATTTTCCTTGATTTGCAGAGAAAAATGAAAACCGATTTTGAAATTTCTTTGAGAATTTGAAAACTAAAATTGCTCTCTCCAAGCTCGATTTGCACTTTTGAGCCCTCGAAGCTCGTTTTGAGTTTATATATGATGGATCCTAGATCAATTGGAAGGCCCGTGAAGCCTTATTTTGCTGAATTTGAAAAAATGCCCAAAATGGAAATAACTCATGCACACGTGGAAATGCTTGCATACACTCATGAAAATCACTTGGTTTTGCAGCTGGTGAGTTGAATTTCACATTGGAATGGACTTGGGCTTTGTATGTGATCCAATTAGTAAGTTTCAAAGTGAAACTTCTTTGTGAAGAAATGCCAAAATGCCCGTGTTTCTGCTCATCATGTGCCAAAATAATTTGTGCATTTTCCTTGTGAATGTATCTTGAAGAGAATTGGATCAAAATGAGGCATGAAAATGACCTATAATGCATTGAATCCAAATCACACTTTAAAGTCCATTTTTCACTTGAAATTTCCACCCAATGTTCACAACCATCCATAATTCACACAATCCTTGAGTTTCATGATGTAAAAGAGGTCCTTAGGAGCAACTTTCATGTTGGTTGAAAGTTCATTTGAAGTACACAAGTGCATGAAAATGGCTTATGTAACAAATAACCTATAATCAAACTTTCCCAAAATACCCCTGCCTTGTAATGTTCATAACTTGAGTTCCACAAATGATATCAAGGACTTATAGGAAGTTTTGGAAAGCTACTATCATGAGGAAAAACTTTCATGTTCACCTACAGTTGAGGAGAAATATGATTCTAGGTCAAAAGTGCCTTGGAAGTGAGTTGACTTTTGTTGGCCAAAAAATAAGTTCATATGAGACCTATAACTTGATGGCATCATAGCCTGATCTCGACAAACCCAATGAATGAGTTCTAGTACTCAAAATAAAGCTAAGAACATGCCATACAAGTTTCATATTTGTAATAAAATGAGATTGAACTTGTATCATGATGTAAATTGTCCTTGAAGTTAGGCAGTAAGGAAGGGGATTTTACACTGAGATCCTCTGAAACCCTAATTTAGTAACCTCTTGAACTCTTGATTCTTCTTTATTTGAACTTTAAATGACATCCTATATGTCTCAACATAACTCCCCATAGCTCAAATGACTTACAACTAAGTCTCAAACTCCCTCAATCCCACAGTTGACCTTGAGCTGACCAGATGAAACCCTAGGTGCACAACCTTTGACTGTGACCTCTTGCAAGTGAAATAAGTGTTTAGATGAGCTCCACAATAGCTTACAAAGCATTAAATGAGATTATCAAACATCTCTTATCCATAAACATGAACGTTTGAACCCCTGATGATCCTCTGTTGACCCCTAAGATAAGAGGTAAGCAACATACATCCATCTACTCTTTCAAAGAGCTCTGACCACTTCTTGATGATTGTAATCACTTGATAACTTGAATAAGTATTCATGCTTGAGTTTGAAACCCTTGGAACTCTTCTATTGAATGAAACACCTCCCTTGATCCCCTAAAAAGGACAATGTTATGCAAATGCAAATGCTAAAGAAAAGAAAAATAAGTCAAGTAAAGAAAAAGGTTGGTCAAATTTTGGGGTACAACACTAGGATCAAAATAATCAAATTGGTCATTGGTCTAACAAATATGAACAATTGACACACATGTCTGCTAGCTCTCAATTTCCAACGCTAGTTGATTTCAGAATCACCTTAAGTTAAAATATCAATTTGAAATATGTCAACCTTTCGACACAATAAGAGAACAATCCAAGTCGAAGAGAGGTGGACAAAGCTACTAAAATTTGCTAAGTGCTGAGAAGTGCTCGACAAGGGTCATGCTGAGAAGAACGCGCAGAAGTCACAACCAAAATGGGAGGGAGATATTAAGTGTTCAAAGTTCAAACTAAGAGTGGACGAACGTGGGAACGGTTGAGATAGTGGAAAAAGCGACAAAAGGGACACGTTGTGAAGCCTCAACTGTCATGTAGTAGTTATTTCCCAGTACTATAAATAGTTGTCATTTTTATGTAATAAAGTTGTTCATTCATTTTATAATAGTCACTCCAAATAACTCAAAGTATCCGCGTGTAAAGAAATGAGTTAGCGAGAATGTATGTGATACAACACCAACCCTTTTTCATTAATGCAATTTACTTGTCTTTACCCTTTATGCACCTTTACTCATTCTACACTTTAACTTTCAGCTTTTACATTTAAACCATTTTACAAGCTTTTTTACATTTTACTTCCAAAGATCTCTGGTCGAACGTGGATTTCAGAGTAGAATATTTTGCACATTTATTCTCAAAGCACTTTACTTTCTTGCACATTTATCTTCAACGACATTTACTTTACAAAGACGTTATAGTCGAAAGCGAAGTTTGATTGTAATATCTCGCCCTTTACTTTACAGCATTTACTTTTAAAAGCTTTTACATTACTGCATTTTTACATTCTTGCTTTTACTCTTTGACACATTACTTGTTTTCTTTTAAATCTTCAAGTCATCTTACTTTTCAAAAGGTTTCACAGTCGAACATGGAGTTCAACTTAGGATCCTTTGCACGCTTAGCACATGTTCTAGGATTTAGTATGGTCGATCCTGCAAGTTAGTCAATTTTACCCTAAATTGATAGACTAGCGGTTGTTTACCAAAGTTCATAGTAAACAAATTGGCACACCTGGTGGAGCCCAGTGCTAAGCATTTCAAAGTTTACATTAATCCTTTTTGGGCGAATACTTTGTTGTATGTTATTAAGGAGTGGAAAGTTAGTCACTATGCACGAAGAAGTACCAAAAAGAAGATACACTCAATGGATGGCAACAAATGCTACTCAACAAGTTGATCCTCAAGGAAGCATTTCAAATGCTCAGTCGAGCATGGGGTCTTAGAATACTCTATACCCAGTTTCTTCGACGAAAGGACCGACGTCACCACCGGTAGTGGTGTCTGAACAAGTGCAGTCCATGGTGAATCCAGGATCAACATGTGTACGAACGTACACTCAACCTGTGTTGGAATATGTAGGACCTCAAAGTCCTAATTCACCAACACCCCTAAGAAGTTCAATGTATAGGCAAATTCCTCCTCCAGGTTTCTCACAACCATTACTGAGGAACCAACCATATGGTATGCCTACGTCAATAATGCAGAATTTGCAAAATGCTCCATCTATATTTTCAGAAAATGTGGTATCTTTGTCAGTGCAAGGAGCTGGGTTAGGCGGTCGAAACAACTAGAGCATAAGTGTTGGTTATTCTAGGCAAGCACTTAGTCTTACGACTACATCCATAAACTGCTTAAGACAGCAAATGGATGAAAGTAATGTGCAAATGGTGCACACATTGTCTCAGACAATGGGAGAAATATTTCAACCCCTAATTCAGAATACTACTCAAACCAACCAGCAGGTGGTGACGCAATTAGCCCGTATAGCTGATTTTATGGGAGTACCAGCATTTGAGCAAAGAGCAATAGTTGTTGAGAACGTCCCACGATATCAGCAACAGAATGTTCACGAGGCGAATATGGAGGATCATGAAATGGGCGAACCTTTCAGAGTCGAACCACAAAGGAACCAGGTACCAGCCCATATGGAGGAAGATCCAAGGATAGTCATGGTGAACAGAAATCAGAATGCTGACCAAATACTTAGACAAGTTCGACGTCATGATACAGTGGAAGAAAATAACCTTGCAGCTACGGTAGAAAGAATAATGACCAGAAATGGAGCAAACTTTGGATTTACAAGGCCAAATTATACTTCACCTTTAGTGGGTTATATTTTGCAGGTTGAGTTACCTCCTAGGACGAAGGTTCCAAAATTTAGTAAATTTGCAGGGGACACCACCGAATCGACTGTCGAACACGTGGCTAGGTACATGATCGAAGCATGAGAGTTAGATGGTGATGAGAGCCTTAGGGTCAAATACTTCCCAAGTTCTCTCACAAAAAATGCTTTTACATGGTTCACTACTTTGCCTCCTAATTCAGTTTATAATTGGGTTCAATTAGAGCGTTTGTTTCATGAACAGTTCTATATGGGGCAAACCAAGATTAGTTTGGAAGAATTGGCTAGTATCAAACGAAAGGGTGTTGAGCCAATTGATGATTACCTAAATAGGTTTCGACTTCTTAAGGCCAGGTGCTTCACACAAGTGCCAGAGCACGAACTAATCGAAATGGCTGCAGGGGGTTTAGATTATTCCATTAGGAAGAAATTGGATACCCAATATCTCAGAGATATGGCGCAGCTATTTGATCGAGTTTGACGTCTAGAAAGGCTAAGAGAAGAGAAAACTAAGTTCAATAAGGGTAAAAAATTAGCTTTTGTCGAATGTAACGAAGATGTGGAAAATCTATATGATGAAACACTTTACTTCGACAAGCATGAGGTTGACGTTGCTGAATTAAAGCAGGGTCCACCTTACGCCTGTAAACTCTTGGCTCCTTCGAATAGGAAAAATCCCATTGAGTCTAACGACATATTTCCTAAAAGAACATACACTTTCGACGTTAATAAATGTGACGATATCTTTGATTTGTTAGTCAAAGATGGACAAATAATAGTGCCTGCTGGCACTAAAGTGTCTCCTTTAGAACAAAGAAAGAAAAGATGTTTTTGTAAGTAGCATAATTTCTTGGGTCATAAGACTTCTCGATGTTTTCTTTTCAGAGATCTGGTGCAAAGCGCCATTCAGGAAGGAAGGCTGAAGTTTGGAGACAAGGGGAAGACTCAGATGAAAATAGATTCTGACCCACTGCAAACTGTAGAAGCTAATTATGTAGAACCTGAAGAAGTTCAGATGGTCGAAGCCATTGAAAAGTCTCCAGTCAATATGATAGAACTTACTAAGAACTTTATCACCAAAGTTGAAACGGCTGAGGTAACTGAAAGCTGTAACTTAATACCAAATAACCCAGCAAACTCTGATGGTCGTAACTTGATGTTGATAACTAAGAGGATTGTTGACGAATTCGTTCAGTTCGACAACACTACTAAAGGATCAGCTATGGCAGGAGACGAATTAGGTCGAAATGTCGCTGAGGGTATTAATATGGTTGAAGCTGGTGAAAAATCTGAGGATAGTACTGATAGTATCAGCACCAATGAAGCGTTAGACAAAAATATTCCCAGAGTCCAAGTGGTCAAGGAATTGGAGAATAACATGCTGCTGGTGGGAGAGGTGATGGAAATGGATGGTTGTCTGCTAGAAAGTTGGATATGCATGGCAGCAGAATACTTCTTCAACACTTCCCCTGACGTTGAGAGATTCAACACTGAAGATGCAAGTCAAATTGAAGATTCCAAAGATACCGAAAACCTGGAAGTTCACTTGTCTACAATGAAGCTCGAAGATAAGGTTGATGTCAACATGGTTGAGATCACCAATCCAAAAGTCGAAAAAACGAGTGAAGAGCCTAACAAGATGGTGTACCCCATGCAGGAGGAAACCTTTGTTGACTTCCTCCATCGTTTCCAGAAGAATGGATCAGGGATAATGTTGTGTCCCAGAGGCAACACCATTTTTAAGGAGAAAGCTGCTCACAATGTAGAGGAGATCAAAAAGACTAATGGAAGCTGGGGGCAGAAGAAGAACTAGGGCCCAAGGAGTCTTAATCTCAGAAACCCTTCGATAGGTATAAAAATTCCAGCTAAGCCCAACACATTCAAACCAGTTGGGAACGTGCTTGCAGGAAAGTGGGTCAAACCTGTCAAAGGGCAGGGACAGAAAAAATGGAGAAAGTTTAAGGTAGAAAGAGGTTCCTCATTTGAGTATCTAAAAGAGAACCACACCACTAACAAGTCAGCATATATATCTCAGAATTACAAAGGAAAAAACCCTATGACCAGGTCTCAATGGCGAAGGGAGCAGCGCAGGCGAAAGGCCATTAGGGAAGCGCAGGGACCAAAACAGGGAGAGTTGAGTACTAACATTGGCAATCAAGGAGGAAACACTAAGAAGATGCCTATAAGACGAAAATTGTTTGAGGACCGAAAGGACGAACCAGTTGGCTTAGTCGAAGATGATGAGAACATGACTGACAACTTCGATAGTGAATCAACGGCCTCCTTGGACATCATAGTAAATGTGGTACCCGTCATGCCTAGAGAGTTCAGCTAGGTCACAGAGTTAGAAGATGTGGATTAAAATACTGAGATGGAAATGATGGCACACAAGTCTATGTGCTATTACATTATGAACAATGGGTGCGTGGAGGAACAGAATGCTTTCTTCGAACGCCCTACAAAGGCTATGAAAGGTCACTTGAAGCCTCTTTATGTCACTGGAAAAGTGTAGAACATACTTGTCAACAAGATACTAGTAGATTGTGGTGCAACAGTGAACTTGATGCCTCGTTTTCTACTTAGTAAAATTGGAAAATGCGATGATGATACTAAGCCCTACAACATGGTTTTGTCGAACTATGAGGGAAAAGTGGGCTCCATTTTGGGAGTGATCCAGGTTGATCTTACAGTGGGAACAGTTACAAGACCCACAACGTTCATGGTTGTCAAAACCAAAGCCAATTATAATTTGCTCTTGGGAAGAGAATGGATTCATGGAGTAGGCAATGTGCCTTCTTCAATGCATCAAAGGATTACCATTTGGAGGCCAGATGGTATCGTCGAGAATATTAAACTTGACCAAGGGTACTTCAAGATTCCTGTTAATCATGTCGAGGGGAATCACATTGACAAACACTTGGCGAATATTGCTCCATGTCCTCCGGCAGAATTTGAATTTACTCCAAATGAAGCAATGTTCCATTTGTTATATTTGCATCTTGTAGAAGGGTTCAGATGGGACAGTGAGGTACCAGGAGAAAGGCTACCAGGTTTTGAAGGGCCTATAGTGGAACTCACTGGGTGGGAAGAAATATTCGGTGATAATGACTGAGTTCGAAGCATTGAAGAAAATTTTGGCCTATGTGGTTGAAACCAAATTACAAGCGACTCTGGAAGCTGCTAATAATCACATGGTTGGCAAAGCCATTTATGAGTTGCACCAAGAATGCCCTAGGGAGGACTGTAACCTAAACTCTCTAGATGAGATCCAAGATGGAGAACAAGCTCAAAGGCTTGATGCCATTTACAAAGACGAACCTTTGGGATTCGAAAAAGATCCACTAGAAAACAGTGTCAAGATGTTGGCGCAAGACCCTTTAGAAGAAATTGATCTTAGTGAGGGGGCACTCTAGAGGCCTACATACATCAGTGCCAAGTTGAACCCTCAGCTGAAGGTCGAAGTGGTCCAGTTATTGAAGGAGTTTAAAGACTGTTTCACCTGGGACTACGACGAGATGCCTGGTTTAAGCAGGGAGTTAGTCGAACATAAGTTTCCTATGACACCTGGAAAAAGACCAGTCAAACAAGGTCCAAGACGGTTTGCACCAGAAATACTGTCAAATATTAAAGAGGAGGTCGAAATACTGCTTCGTTGCAAATTCATTCGTACAACAAGGGATGTCGAATGGTTGGCTAATATAGTACCTGTTATTAAAAAGAATGGTTCTTTAAGAGTTTGCATAGATTTTTGAGATTTAAATGCTGCAACTCCTAAAGACGAATATTTAATGCCAGTAGCAGAAATGTTAGTAGATTCTGCAGCAGGACATGAATATCTTAGCATGTTGGATGGGTATTTTGGTTATAACCAAATATTCATTATTGAGGAAGATATTCCAAAAACTGCTTTTAGATGTCCCGAGGCTTTAGGCACATACGAATAGGTAGTGATGCCTTTTGGTCTTAAGAATGCTGGTGCTACTTACCAAAGAGCAATAAATTCTATTTTCCATGATTTTATAAACACCTTCATGCAAGTTTACATTGATGATATTGTTGTAAAATATATTTCTGGAAAAGACCACATTGAACATATTTGACACTCATTCTTAAGAATGAGAAAGTTTGGTCTAAAAATGAATCCCCTTAAATGTGCTTTTTGTGTACAGGTGTTGCACCCCAAAATTTTCCCAACCTTTTTCTAACCTAGGTTTCAATTGCATAGTCATTTGCATTGTCATTATGTACATAGTGTATTCATCTGCATTGCATAGCATAAGCAAGCTATCTTAATCAGGGGATCAAGTGCTATTCTTATCTCAAGAGGCATATCAAAGGGTTTCATTCATATGCAAGACTACTCAGGTCATCTGGGAAGAATTTGAGCTTTGAAGAGTTGACAGGTTGATCAATGAATTCTCTCCTATCTTGAGGTTGTTTGGGGGTCATCAGAGGAAGTGTGAGCTATGAGCCAAGAGCATGAGGTGTGTATGGATGTTATGAAGAGCCTAGATGATCATTTTGAAGAAGAACCAAGTCATTGGGATGATTGCAAGAGCCTCAGTTGAAGTCAGTCAACTAGGGTTTTATCTGGGTCAACACTAGGTCAATCCTAGGTCAAAGACTTATTTTGAAAGGCATCAAGGATCATTTGAAGAATGTGGGATTCATTATTTGCTACATGGATATGGATATGATGTTGTGCTAAATAAAAATCAAGAGGAGTCAAGGAGAAGAGGAGTTACCAAATTAGGGTTTCAGTGTAAAATCCCCTGATTTAGGTCAAACTTCAAAGAAGTGTAACTCAAGATGCAAGCTTCATATGAATTTCTGGTCCACATGAAACTTGTAGAGGATCTCAAGACCTTTAATTTGAGTGGTGTAAGTCATCAAGATGATTTATAGAACTCAAGTTATAGCTTTTGCAAGTTACAGGTCATCTGAGGGCACTGAAATTTGTCTGTGAAAGTTGTCTGTCTTCCAAGCAACTTTTGACCTTCAAGGAGATTTAAAATGGATTTCTGTCCCACATGAGAGTTGTTCCTCATTGTCTTAGCTTTCTATAAAGGTATGGTATGCCTTCATATGATTTGTGTAACTATACTTATGGTCTTGGCAAGCAAAGGGTATTTTGGTCATCTGAGGATTACAGGTCATTCTTAACCTATGCCTAAAACTCATACAAGGAAGCTTCAAATGGAAAACTTCACAACATCAAAGTTGCTCAAAATGTCATTTTTAGTCTATAAAAGAGGTCATGGAAGTTTGGAAATGCATAGAACAAGACTTGATAAAAGTTGGTGAAAAATGACCTAAAAAAGGCATATAAGTTGAAAAAGTTGAAATGAAAAATTGGTTTGAGAGATCTACAAATCCAAAATGGGTCATCCAATATACCAAATTGATTCCAAACATCATTTTAAAGACATTGGTTCAGCCACTTGTTTGAGTTAGGGGTTAAATTTTGGATTTGCTTTGTATTTTTGTTACTTGCATAATAAGGCAAGTATGGAAAACTTGGCATAAGGGGAATTTTCAAGGCAAGGAGCTTGCATATCATTCCAATTTGGCATGTAAGGAGATTTTTAAGAGTTATAAGTGCATTGTAAGGAGATACCATGAGATATCAACATATCATCAAATGAGATTTTCATGAACTTTCCACCACATTCTAGAATCATTCTAAGATCAATCTAGAAACTTCTAGATCTGTCCATCATCCTCTATATATTGAGTGTGGATCATTGGTGCAAGGGGTTGGTGAAAAGAGGGAGAGAAGAGAGAGAATTCCATTGTTGCTTCCATTGTAAGAAAGTGTGAAAATCTTCAATCTACACCAATTCTGTTCATTCTTTTTCTTCATCCATCATCCATTGAAGATAGTGAGTGCATCCAAGCAAGCTCAGAGGTGCATCAATGGAGGATTGAAGCTCTAAGGTGGAAATTGCAAAGATCCATATCAGATTCGAATCTCACAATCCAAGCATTTTTCTTCCAACTTTTTGCAAACAGAAGCCATAACATCAAGCAAGGACCATTAGTGAGGGATTGCAAGTGCTGATTCAAGCTCTTTCTCATCTGTTCCAACAAGAATAGCAGGTTGGTGATTTCTCTTATATCTCCCTAATTAGGTGTTGTTAGGTTAGATTATTAGTGTAAGAATGTTAGGTTAGGTTAGATGACTAGTTTCTGAAAGATTGAGAAGGTTCTATGAGGTTTAATGGCAGGGTGTTGAAACTTTGATGATCAAGAAATCTTAGTTTAGGGGATGTTAATCATGGTGTATTAGTTCAGAATAATCAGTGCAATATGGAGAGCACATTAGTACAAGAATTTGCAAGTTTTATGAAGGTCCATCACTGAGTGCAGTTGGTATGCTATGAGCTTACACCTATCGGGTTTCATTATGGAGTTGGTTTCAATCCAAACTAAGGGTACCTTCGTGTTCAGGGGAGAGAATAGAGCAAGTTTGCTCTTTATAGTGTAGAGTTTCATGGCCTGTTGAGAGAGAACGATGGACTTGAACATGGCTGCATGGAGGGTGAAACTGAAAACCCTAGGTTGAGTTGGAGAAGACGATACAAGGGCCGTTAGATCATTCTTTTTATTTGACTTCTTAAACTAATCCAAGGGCTGATGTTTAAAGTTGAGAAACAGAGGGAATTGACCAGCATCAAACGATGCGTTTCATTAAACGCACCACCATGGGCCTTGGATCAGCGTGCTATCCCCACCCCCAATTGGAAGCCCAATGAGAAATGAACTGGAATTGATTGCTAAATGCACCGTGGTTTTAATAGTTTTTCTTTTATTTTTCAATTGATTTTCTGAAGCGTAATGGGCCTATTGCATTTGATATTCACGCCCCCACTTCCCAGGCCCATCAAGATTTCAACTGGGCGAAGTTGCTTGTGACACCCCCTCCCCATTTTAATTCTTTTTTGTGATTTTATTTTCTTTAATATTCTTTGATCTTTAAAAAATCATAAAAAATGGGAAAATTGATATTTTTAATTTCTTATTTTTTCTCTAGGTCAATAATTCTGTCTAGAAAAATAATAAATGATAAAAATGGCATTTTATTTTGTTTTGATATTTTTTGTGTATTTTTCTTGTAAATAGCTTTTAATAAGTTTTAGTTTAGTGCTTAAATTTGTTGATTTTAGTTCTAATAGTTCCCCTTATATTTAGGGCCCATTCTTTTTAGGGTGATTAGTTTAGGAATTTAACTTGTATATAGGATTTAATTCATATTTTTAGGATTAATTTTTAGGTGATTTGATTAGGTAAGATTAGAGTGATTAAAATTAGGGTTTTAAGTGAGCATAGGTGAGATAGATTAATTCTTTTAGGAATTTTTGATGTGATTTTGGGGTATGGGACTATAGGGGTTATGGGTATAAGATAGATCCCTTAGAAATTGTTAGGATTCCCCTACTGCTATTAGTATATTGCTTATATTTGATTAACTATGTGGTGTGCCCTCTTTAGGGTTACTTTTTTTGTCTGTGTGGGGTATTGGGTTTGTTTGGGACTTGGGGTTTGAGCTGAAGACTGAGATGATGAAGCCCATTTGAAGATCAGAGAATGAAGACCAACTTCCAGAGTTGATGAAGAGTATCTCTTGCTGGCAGCTGCTGAAGTTTGTAGGATCTAGGAGTTAGGCAGAGCTCTAGAGTAGTCAGCTTGATTCTCAAACATGGAAGGTCTTGATTGCCTCCATCCTCCTCTATGATGCAGAGTCTCTCTAAGACACTCACCCCCTTCCTTTGGAAGGCTTGGTGCTAATGTCTAAGGGATAGAACTCTTGAGAGAAATATTCTTTGTGTTGATAGCAGTATGTTTGCCACCCTTGGTGGTCAACTAATTGCTTAACACCCAGTTTATTCTTGTGCTTGTTTCCTCAGCTTGGAGAGTAGGACTTGAAGAAAAGCCATTGGGAGATTGAAGATAAAGATTGATGCTTGCTTGAAGCCTGTGGATAGTTGATGCTAGATGAAGCCAGATGCTGATGAAGACTGCTTTGCTGTTTAGTTTTAGCTGTTTTATATTTTGATGTATTGTGTGATTTCCCAGACTGTATTGTTTGTTGTTTAACTTGCCGGGTTGAAAGTGAATCCTGTTCACTTTTGCCTATTGTTTTCTAGGTTCGAGATTGAGTGGGACTCCCTTGCCTCGCTTGTATTGTTGCATCCATGCATTTTACTGTTTTATTGTATATATCTGTTGTTTCTGTTTCCGTTTATCCCCTAGGATCTATGTTTCTCTCTTTGCAAGAGAGGAGCATGATAGACATTAGGAGTTAACCCATGCATGATAACATTAGGGTAGATTTTATTCCCCTTTGCAACCCTAGGATTTTAGAGTGTCATCTCTTCTTCCTTCAAAACAACAGAAAAACATTAATAAAGGTTATAACAGAGATCAATTCATTTCTTCCGTCAAAAGATTTGAACAAACATCAACCTTTTTGCAATAAGAAAAACCTTGTTTAAGGTGAGATTTTTCATAAAAGACACTTGAACAGCTTGTGTCGTGCGTAGCCCGAACTACGTTTGCTCTGATCTTACATGCAGTGTGGAAGTACGTAGGCATAGGATGCGATATCCTAGCGAGCAACCTTCACCCACCTTCACCCGTAGTTAGGCGAACTACGTTGACTCTGATTTCTCGTTCCAGACGGGAATACGTAGGCATAAAGTGTGATGCTTTACCGAGTCATGTTTTCTTTTCTTTTCAGACCTCATCCTTTAGTTTAGATAGAAATGTAATCCGTACAAACCAAGCAAGCGTGGATCCCATCGAGTACGATGGACGTGAGGGGTGCTAATACCTTCCCCTTGCGTAACCGACTCCCGAACCCAGGTTTTGGTTGCGACGACCATACCTTTCCCCGTTTTTTGCGAGGTTTACTTCGAGCGTTTCCTTTCCCTCCGTTGGGATAAATAACGCACGGTGGCGACTCTTCTGTCAGCCGGCGCCGATTTTCACAGTAGCGACAGCTGGCGACTCTGCTGGGGATCCAACGTCCCCTGGCTGCTAAGGACTGCGATAGTCCTTATGCATTTGGGATCCAACGTCCCTTAAGAGAGTCAATCCTAACGCTTGTTTTCCCGTCGAGGATTTTGTATGGATTTACATTTCTGTATTTACCTTTCTGCAGTATATTATTATTGCTGTATTGTGGGGTGTGACGGGTGTTCCATGATTGAGAGATAAGTCGGACCTGGGCTTGAGTGCACCTAGACTTAGAGTAGAGATTAGTGGGCACGCACGTGCTTTGCATGTCCTAGTGTCCCGCGAAATCTACACTCAGACGAGGTTCTTCTGGTTGGCCTCCTGTCCTGCCCTTTGGGTGGCTCGGGTTGCTGGTTAGTTGGATTGTCGACTCTGGGGACCGATCATTTGGAAGTTGGCTAAGTGAGGCCTCTTCAAGATTTGATGATGCCACTCCTTCTGGGAATCGTATCATCACTCCTGAAAGTCTGTGACGCCGACGATCGCATAGGATGCCATACCGTTGTCAGTTACTAGGACATCCACCTGTGAGAGGGTTTGGGGTTATGCAGGTAACTAGACCTTCAGATACCGGTTATTTCTTGATCAGAGAACCTGGGTATTTATGGATAGTTGTGAGGTCTATCAGAGACCAGTTGGAGTTATGGTATGAGGTCTATCAGAGACCAGTTGGAGTTATGTTATGGGTCTATCAGAGACCAGTGTTGGAGCTTTGTATTGGGTCTATCCGAGACCAGGGTTTGAGGAATTTTGGAGGGTCTATTGATATGGTTCAGGCTTCTCAGCTATAGCACTTGGTCCCTGTTGCATGTTGCTTGCATTGCATTATTTGCATAACCATTATCATTGCATCCCATTAACGTGTGTCTGTGCTGCAGGTGCATTTGCATATCCCCCGGTTCTAGTGTCTGGACTTCTGAGTATTGATTATGGCTGGTTTGAGGATGACAGTTGCCTATAAGCTACCTATTCCTGATATTGCTCCCCTCCTGGGTCTGATTTCTCTGGCTGATGAGGATGTCCGTAGAAGCTTCAGGCAGAGTTACAGACGGCTGTTGGGTTTGGTTCGCAAATCCGCTGATGATGAATTGAATGGGCTGTATACGCTGATGCAATTCTATGACCCGGCTTTGAGGTGTTTCACGTTTGCTGATTTTATCTTAGGGCCCACCATGGAGGAGTATGTAGAGTTTACTAAGCTGCCAGTGCAGAATGCAGTTCCTTTTATTCACTCTGCCGCTGAACCCAAGTTGGAGGATTTAGCTAAAGCCTTGCATATGAATGCTTCTGAGCTGTTGATGACTTCTTGGCGAGGGGTTCCAGGTTTCTCTCTCCAGTTCCTGGTTGGTAAGGCTCAAGAGTACGCCAAGAATGGGTGTTGGGTGGTCTTTAACGCTATTTTGGCTCTATGCATTTACGGGATAGTGTTATTTCCCAACTTCCCAAACTTCGTGGACATGGATGCATTTCATCTGTTTGCTGCTGGTAACCCAGTGCCTACACTGATCGGGGACTTTTACCATTCAATGCACTACAGGAATGAGAACAGGAGAGGCAAGAACGTCTCTTGTTGCGTGCCTTTGCTGTCCATGTGGTTTAAGAGCCACCTTCCCCTGAAGGGACCTTTTGTGGATAGTGCAACCGCAACTGATTGGCCAGAGCGTATGATGAGGTTATCTTCTGAAGACATCGAGTGGTTTGATCGAGACTTGCTGGGGTCTGAGCTTATTTGCAGTTGTTCTGGGTATCCTAATGTTCCGTTGATAGGGAGAAAAGGGTGCATCAACTACAACCCATCTTTGTTCATCCGCCAGTTTGGATATGCGCTGAAGAACCCGCCTCAGGAGGAAGAAGTACAGGAATCTCTGTACTTCACCGGTGATTTGAGTGGGGAGCTACTAGCCAAGCTTCGGTATGCCTGGACGCGGTTTAACAGAAAGGGGAAACCGCTGTTGGGGAAGAATGATTGTCAGGCATATGCACCCTACAAAGTTTGGATCCAGGAGAGAGCCAGACAGATATTGATGCCATTTCCAGCTGCTCCGGTCCCTGTTCATATTCCGGTGGAAGAGCCAACCACTGTCGCTAGGGAGGTCTACGAGCAAGTTGTGAAATAAAAGGAAGCCTTGATGAAGATTAATGAAGAGTTAGAGAAGGAGCTAGCTCAGATGCGGAGTGAGAAGAACAAGGTTGTACGTTCTTTCCAACAGCAGATCGAACTAGTGAACAGGCTAGGTGCTGAGTTGACGGAGGAGAAAAAGAAGCGCGAACGTCTGGGTCAAGAGTTCCGAAGCTCCCACGACATGTTGGAGTCCAAAAAGAAGGCACTCGATGCCGCTCACCGAGAAATCTCTTCTTGTAATAAGACATGGAATGCTACGCTGACCAACAACAAGAAGAGGGAAGATAAATTGAAGCAGCAAATTTCCGACCTCGAGAAGCAGTTGAAGGCTAGCATTGAGAAGCACGAAGAGGAGGTGATGACCAGGTACAGTCTCCAGAATGCATTGAACAAAGCCATCGAAGGCAGGAACGAAGCGGTGTCTCAGAAGCGGAAGCTAGAGGATCGCTTCGGAGAAGGGGCATGGGAGGAAACTGCTGGTGACGTGCGACGGGTTCTCAAGAGAAGAAACCATCTTGTTGAGGGTCTGCTTACCCGACCAAGTCATCCAGAGACCAAGAAGTTAATAGAAGAGTACCGAGCTTATGGGAGTACTTGATCATTTCATGTATTAACTTGTATGCTTTATTTGCATTTGTGCTGACCATCACCAGGATTGTTGGTTGAGGTCATGCCTTCTTATTATACTCTCAGTGATATTGTATTCTTGGATTTCTCTGCAATATACGAGATTTTCTTTAATTTGGCTCCAATCACTGTCTTGCTAGCACTGTCACCGCACTGGCACACCACACTAGAATCGGGGAATGATAATCCCTAATGCACAGACACATTGCATTTTGCATACATACTCATATTTGCATTACAGGTTTGTGATTCGTGTATCTTATCTCCTGCATCTTTAATTCAGGTATTTTTAGGATTGCAGAAAAACGGGTCCACCGTTACTCTACAAGGATTAACCAGAAGAAGATCATGGACAACATGCAGAGTGAAATGCAAGAGATGCGTGACAGGATGGCCCTGCTCATGCAAACCATGGAGACCATTGCCAAAGGACAAGAGCAGCTGCAGAATCTGGTTCAACCGATAGTCGCACGGGCTGAGAACAACGGGACACCGCATGGTGAAAACATTGTTGCTTCTCCCCGAGTTGAGAATCGTCAAAGTGCTGATGCTGTTCCTGTAACCGGTTTGAATGCTGGAGAAACTGGTCCTGTAGGTGGAGGTGGGAACACCGGTAATGTGAATGCCAATGCAGATACTGCTGGGGTATTTGTGGGCAATGTCAACCAGGGTTTCAATGGGGGTGTTGAGAATGTCGGAATGAATGGTATTAATGGTAACCAGGGCTTCAATGGTGTGAATATGGGATATGGCAGCATGGCTGGCGCCAAGGCTGGGTTTGGTGGCTATGGTAATCTTGGATATGGAGCTGGCGCGTACAACACTCAAGAGATGGGTAATCTGAGGTATGACCCCAGGTACGTACAAACAGGTCCGGGCCGTGATGCAGATTATGTTGGATATGATGCAGTACCTCGCTGGGAGGATCTCCAGAAAGATGTGTTCTCTGGTCAGAACGAGGGCTATGAAAGAGCCAGGAATGACAACCATCGGATGAGATTGCTAGAAGAGAAAGTGAATGGATTGGCCAGCCAGAATGCTCTTGGGCTGGATATGTCAAATATGGGGTTAGTCCTAGGGTTGAGAGTCCCGCTGAAATTCAAAGCACCGTCATTTGATAAGTACAAAGGGGATACATGCCCTAGGGTGCATGTGCGCGCATTTTATAGGCGTATGTCTGCATATTCTGAGGATGAAAAGATGCTAATGCATTTCTTCCAGGATAGCTTGTCAGGGCCATCGCTGGAGTGGTACATGAGCTTGGAACCTACTCAGATCAGGAGTTGTAAAGAGCTGGCAGAGGCTTTTGTTCGGCATTATCAGTATAATAGTGATCTCGCTCCTAACCGAGTTCAGTTGCAAAGCATGTATCAAAAGTCTAGTGAGAGCTTTAAAGAATACGCCCAGAGATGGCGAGATTTGGCTGCTAGGGTACACCCTCCAATGGTGGAGCGCGAAATGATGGATATGTTCATAGGAACTTTCTCTGGAATGTACTATGACCGTCTGCTCAATTTTTCGATGAGTACTTTCTCTGAATTGATCTTAATGGGGGAGTGCATTGAAAACGGGGTAAAGATTGGTAAAATTCAAGCGGGTGAGTCCAGTTCCGCAGGAGGTAACAAGAAGACGTTTGGGGGTAAAAGGCAGGGCGATACCAATGCTGTATACAGTGCTCGACGAAAGAATAAAAGTCAGAACTGGCGTCAGCAGTCGCAAGTTGCAAGTGTAACCATTCCAGGGCCTTCTCAGCAGCAGAGACAACAACCACAGCAGCAGGCTCAGCAGCAGCCTAATAATAATCAGCGCAGACTTCAGAACCCCCGACCGAGGAGAGTATTCGAGGTACCGCCGGTATCATATACAGAACTCCTTCAAACTTTGTTGAAATTGCAGTTAGTCGAGAAAAGGACCTTAGCACCACCAACCGGCCAGCCACCAGTCGGGTACGATGTTAATGAACACTGTGACTTCCATTCGGGTGCACCAGGGCACAATATCGAAAATTGCCTAGCTTTCAAGCATAAAGTACAGGATTTGCTTGATAGTACGGTTATTAATTTCGGGAAGGAAGGTCCCAACATCACGCAGCAGCCAATGCCCAAGCATGGTGGGGCTGGGGCCAATGCAATCCTGAGGGATGATGAATTGAACTTGGTTTCAGAGGTGAGCGAGCTGAAAACCCCTTTGAGTTGCGTAAAGCAGCGCTTGTTGAAAGGAGGTGTTTATCCCGGTTGCAGTGAAGAGTGTGTTGACTGTTTGACTCAACCTGAGGGCTGTGAGAAGTTGAAGAGGGGAGTTCAAGGTTTGATTGATGAAGGAATTTTGCAGTTTGACAGGGCTGCGGGGCGAGAGAAATCCGTTGAGACAGAATCTGAAGAAGAGCGTGGGGAGATTGCTACGATCACCATTCCGTTCAAATCAGTGACAATTTCGGCATCATCAAAAAGGCCGACTATTACTATTACCAACGCTAAGCCAGTCCCTTTTGAAAGCACAAAAGCAGTCCCGTGGAGTTATGGTGCTGAGGTGTATTGCAATGGGGAAAAGATTGACTTGAATGATCCGCCGGCAGGATCCGTGGATAACGTAGTAGGAGCGGGAGGTATAACCCGGAGCGGGAGAATTTTCACTTCACCTGAGGTTGAAGCAGAGAGGCTTGCCAGGGGTAAGAGCAAAGTTGTTGAGGGGGAATCTTCGGGGAGTAAAGAGAAATAGCCGATAACCAAAGATGTGGAAGAATTCATGAGGTTAATTCGCAAAAGTGATTACAAGATTGTAGATCACCTGCAGCAGACCCCGTCGAAGATCTCCATATTATCGCTGCTGTTGTGTTCTGAGGTGCATAGAAATGCCCTGTTGAAGGTACTTGAGACATCCTTCGTGCCGCAAGAGATTTCAGTTAATCAGCTGGAGGGAGTTATGGCACATGTTAACGCTGGGCATGGACTGGGATTCACGGATTTCGATCTAACACCTCGGGGGCGTGACCATAATAATGCTTTGCACATCTCTATCGAATGTCGGGGCACTGTTCTATCCCATGTGCTGGTAGACACTGGGTCCTCGTTGAATGTGTTACCAAAGAAAGCTCTGTTGAAATTGGATACCCATGGGTTGTTGTGCACACCTAGTGATTTGGTAGTAAGGGCCTTTGACGGCACAAGGAGGTCAGTATTCGGGTCGATAACGTTACCCATTCAGGTAGGTCCGGAGGTGTTTGATACAATATTTTACATCATGGACATCCAGCCTGCATATAGCTGTTTGATCGGGAGACCTTGGATTCATGCCGCTGGGGCAGTAACTTCTACGCTCCATCAGAAGCTGAAATATATGGTTGAGGGGAGTATTGTGACGGTGTGTGGCAAAGAGGATATCTTAGTCAGTCATTTGTCTTCTTTCAAGTACGTGGAGGTAGATGGAGAGATTCATGAAACGCTATGTCAGGAGTTCGAGGGGGTGAAGGTTAAAGAAGAAGCTCCGGTGACGAGTGAAGGGCTAGAGGTGGCAGTCTCCTCATATAAAGAAGCCAAGGCGTTGGTACAAGCAGGAGAGACTCAGAAGTGGGGGCAGGTCCTGGACATCCCAGTGAAGCAAGATAAGTATGGCTTGGGGTACCGCCCATCTTCCTCGCAGAGTGCGCCTAAGTACAAGGGACCTGTGGTGTTCACGTCCGGGGGAGTTAGCTTCGAAAGGATCAATGCCGTGTCTGATACGGAGGAAGCGGATAGCGATTGCGACATGGACTCATGGATTCGATCCAGCACGCCAGGGCAAAGCTTATGCAACTGGTCCATCCAGGACGTCATCCAAGTCACCAAACAGTAATGCATTGTTTTTTCAATCATTGTATGATCACATGCCTTGCCCGGGGCATCGATGATCTTGTCTTAGGGCCTAACTGTTTACCTGTATGTTTGCATGATCAATAAATGACGGCGTTTTGTACATTCAAATGTTGTGATCCTTTTCTTTCTGTTTTCATTTTTCAATAAAATGGCAGCGTGGTTATGCATTTTGCTTGCACAGCATTTTGAAGCACTTAACCGTTTCCCTCGCAGGATTCATGAATTTTCAGATGACACCGACCAAAAACTTCCTATGACTCGTTTATACTTCGAGCATCCGATCTTCCAAACTGAGGAGGAGATTGTGGAGGATAGTGACTTACCAGAAGAGCTTAGTAGGTTGTTAAAGCAAGAGGAGAGAGTCATTCTGCCTCATCAGGAAGAGATTGATATTGTCAACTTGGGGTCTGAAGAATGCGTCAGGAATATCCGTATAGGGGCCGCGTTGCAAGAGGATATCAAGCGAGAGCTTATTGAGATGCTGCGTGAATACAGTGATATATTCGCTTGGTCCTACGAGGACATGCCGGGTTTGGACACTGATATGGTTGTTCATCGTCTGCCGTTGAAAGAGGATTGCCCGCCCGTGAAGCAGAAGCTCAAAAGGACTCGTCCTGACATGGCTGTAAAGATAAAGGAAGAGGTGCAGAAGCAATGGGATGCTGGATTCCTGGCTGTTACCACTTATCCCACTTGGGTCGCTAATATCGTGCCTGTGCTAAAGAAAGATGGCAAGGTTCGAATGTGCGTTGATTATAGGGATCTAAACAAGGCAAGCCCGAAAGATGATTTCTCGCTGCCACATATTGACGTGTTAGTCGACAACACGGCTCAGTTTTCAGTGTTTTCCTTCATGGATGGCTTTTCAGGGTACAACCAGATCAAAATGGCTCCGGAGGATATGGAAAAAACGACCTTTATCACCCCGTGGGGAACCTTCTGTTATAAGGTGATGCCCTTTGGTTTGAAAAATGCTGGGGCAACATATCAGCGGGCTATGACAACGCTTT
Source organism: Lathyrus sativus (assembly GCA_963859935.3). Lineage (NCBI taxonomy): Eukaryota > Viridiplantae > Streptophyta > Magnoliopsida > Fabales > Fabaceae > Lathyrus > Lathyrus sativus. Next base: position 472,741,053 of record OZ012741.1, on the reverse strand, counting down.
TTCACGACATGATGCACAGAGAGATTGAGGTGTATGTCGATGATATAATTGCCAAGTCTCAAACAGAGGAAAAACATCTGGTTAATCTGTTGAAGTTGTTCAAGAGGCTGAGGAAGTTCAGGCTGAGGCTGAATCCTAATAAATGTACCTTCGGAGTGAGATCCGGGAAGCTACTGGGGTTCATTGTGAGCAAGAAAGGAATCGAGGTCGATCCTGCAAAAATAAAAGCAATACAAGAAATGCCAGCACCGAGAACAGAAAAAGAAGTCCGTGGATTCTTAGGGAGGTTGAATTACATTGCTAGGTTCATCTCTCACCTAACGACCACGTGTGAACCATTATTTAAGCTGTTAAAGAAAGATCAAGCGGTGGTCTGGAACGACAATTGCCAAAGGGCATTCGAAAAGATAAAAGAATACTTACAGGAACCTCCGGTGTTGATACCCCCAGTAGCGAGGCGACCGCTGATTATGTACCTGACGATTCTGGAGAACAGTATGGGTTGTGTTCTCGGTCAACATGACGAGACAGGGCGGAAAGAGCATGCAATTTACTACTTGAGTAAAAAGTTCACAGATTGTGAATCTCGATACTCTATGCTCGAAAAGACGTGTTGTGCATTGGCGTGGGCTGCCAAACGTCTAAGACAGTACATGCTGAATCATACAACCATGCTGATATCAAAGATGGATCCGATCAAATATGTGTTTGAAAAACAAGCGCTCTCCGGAAGGATTGCTAGATGGCAGATGGTATTGACAGAATACGATATCCAGTATGTTTCCCAGAAGGCCATTAAGGGAAGTGTTCTGTCTGAATATCTCGCCGAGCAGCCAATTGAGGATTATCAGCCTATGAAGTTTGAGTTTCCTGATGAGGACATAATGTATTTGAAGGCTAAAGATTGTGATGAGCCGTTGCCTGGTGAAGGTTGTAACAGCCCAAATTTCATTAAATAATTAATTATAGTAATTAATTGATTTAGTGGGGTTTTATTAATGTTGGAATTAATTTTTATTAATTGGTATGGATAGAAAATTAAGAAGGAATTGGAGAGGAAGGAAAATGAAGGAAATATATAAGAGAGGAAGAAAAGAAAAGAAAGATAGAAAACATTTGGAAAGAAAGAGGAAAGAAGAAGAAAGGAGAGAAAGAGAAGAGAAGAAGAGGAAAAGTGGAAATCATCAAGAACCAACATCAAAGCTCCGATTAATCGAGGTAAGGGTGAGAAATGTTTCTATTTGATCATTGCATGATGTTATGTATGATTGGGTTGGGGTTTTGGTGTAGTTTCCATCCTTTTTCATTTAGGGCAAAAGTTGGAATAATCGGTAGAACTGTGATTTAATCGGTTAAAATTGAGCAATAATGCCGTAGAATAGTCGGGTAACATGTATTGATGCTATTTGTACTGATTTGGGTGTGTAAGAGAAGGTTGATGATAGATTGGTGAAGGAGAAGACAGAATAGGGTTCTGTTCTGCGCAGGTTCGCTGGCTCTCGCCAGGCGAGCGAAGGCGAAGCTTCGCCAGGCGAAGCCTAGCGAATGTTGGCGAATAATTATATTTAAGTCCCAGTGGACTTCGCTGGTGGGTTCGCCAGGCGAAGTTGGATAGTGAAGGTTCGCCCAGCGAAGGTGCAGGCGAATGGTGGCGAATGAAGTCAGTAGCTACTGACTTGGGCTCGCTGGGAAGTCTCGCCAGGCGAAGCCTAGCGAGTGTTCGCTGAGAGAGTTCGCCAGGCGAAGGTTCGCCGCGAGGGTTCGCCAGGCGAATGGAGGCGAATGTGACAGCATTTTTCCTTTGCTGTGTTGTTCATGTGGAGATGGTTTGGTTGCCTCTCATAGGTCAATACCTCTATGATGTGATATAGATATGATCTATTGTGATGATGTGTGTTGTGGGTAGCCTACGGGCGTGAATCCTAGTTTGAGGTGCGATGCGTATTAATTGTGATAAATAGAAATACATGTGAATACAATGATGAATGTATGTGTATTGTCTAATGAACTTGCGAATGTTTGATGTGTATACAATTATGTGATGAGTATGCATGAGAACATGGTGGATATGTGTGCATAACTTATAATTGTATGATTGGTATTGTGATGTGTATACCTTGTGTGAGATGGCATGAGATAAAGAATAAACATACTATGAAAAATGTGTTGTGGATGCATATTGTTTATGTGCGATTGTATGTTAAAATACATGAAGAATGCATGAGAGCATAATGATGGGTATGCGTGCATTGCTTGTTAAATATGATGTTGTATCGAATTATGAATACATAGATGAATGTTATGTGAATATGTTGTGTGTGCAATCATAATGTAATTCTTGAAGAGATGAATTATTTGAATGCATGAGATTAAGATGTCGGTCTTAAGTGCATTTGTTGTGACTGATTGTACATGCATCATTTAGTCAAGAGGCAATGTCTGTTAGTTTCGTGGAAACTAATGGCTTGTCCCAAACCTAGAAGAGTGGGTTTGAAGGCTTAGAGGACGGGCCTTTGTGGTTATCGGTCTAGAAGAGTGGACCCGGTTTAATGTAAAAACCGAAAAAAAGATAACGGGTTATCGGTCTAGAAGAGTGGACCCGGTTTAATGTAAAAACCGAAAAAAGATAACGAGAGTCGGTACCGCATTGCATGAGTTGCATTGAGTTGTTGAGTCACATTGATATATGACATATGCATGAAGAGATGCTTATGTGTGAATGATGAGATTGTGGAAATTGTAAGTGTATGTATAATGTGGGAATGCTTTGTGAATATCCATGTTTGTCTATATATGTGTGGTAAATATATATGACTAAGAGAATGAAGTGTGGTGAGAAATGTGAATATGTGTTACATGACTACCTATATATATAATCTTATGCTTTGATTATTATGGTTATATTTCTCACCCTTCTGCTGTTTTATAATGCTCTATGAGGCATTGCAGATTAGGATGCTGGAGTCCTTTTGTGAAGTTAGTCTTCATTCTTTTGAGTCGGCTGCTCTGATATGTAACACCGGGTAGTTAGACTAGTATAGTCATTCTTTTGTGATACATTGCGATGTATCAGCTGATGTGGTTTTGTAATCTAACTGATATGATGTATTAATCTGGATGTCTTATGTGCATTTGAATTAATATTTTGGAACTGATTAAATGATGTTATCTTCCGCTTAAATTAAATGTTGAAATGTGATTTCTAAAACTACGAAAATGTTACATATTTTATGGAGCAAAATGTTAAAGAGTTTTGTTGGTGAAATTGTGACATTCTTCCTTTATACCTTATTATAAAACCTTTTTACTCTGATAATTTGTATGTGCTTAATTGTTTTATATGCATTTATTTGGGGTATAGAAGGGGGTGTTACAATAGTGGTATCAGAGCAGGTCGGTCCGTCCGGCCAAGTTGTTAGAGTGTTTTTCCCTGTGTGTTATTGATATGCGTGCGTTGCATTATCAATATTGGTTGTTCTTACGTGGTTCTGTTGCTGGAATTAGTAAGATGGTTGCAGGAAGGAACGATGAAGCGATTGCGGAGGCATTGACGAGATTGGCGGGGGCAATTGGGCAGAATCCTCCGGCCAATGTAAATGAGAGGAATCATGCTGATGATGGATTCCGTGCTTTGGGGAAATTCCAAAAGAATAACCCTCCGGTCTTCAAGGGAACTCATGAACCGGACAAGGCACAAATTTGGTTGAAAACTGTGGAAAAGATTTTTCGAGTTATGAATTGCTCGGATGCACAGAAGGTGCAGTTTGGGACTCATATGCTCGAAGAAGAAGCTGAAGATTGGTGGGGTAATACTCGCCAAAGATTTGAGGAAGATGATATTGTGATTACTTGGGATTTGTTTAGAGAAACCTTCCTGGAGAAGTATTTTCCAGAGGATGTGCGGGGGAAGAAAGAGATCGAATTTCTTGAGTTGAAGCAAGGTAATTCGACGGTTGCTGAGTATGCGGCGAAATTTGAGGAGTTGATCAAATTTTGTCCTCACTATAATACTGGTAATGCTGAGAGGTCTAAGTGCCTCAAGTTTGTAAACGGTTTGAGACCCGAGATTAGACAAGCTATTGGATACCAGGAAATCAGGCGGTTTTCTGAGTTGGTTAACAAGAGCAGAATTTATGACGAAGACAGTAGGGCTAGGTCCAGCCACTACAAGAGTCTAAGTGACAAGAAAGGAAAGGGACAATTCAGAGGAAAACCTTACGTGACTCCTGCTGATAAGGGGAAACAAAAGGTTGGTTTTGGCAAGAGGCCAAGTGGGGGAGTTTCTACCCCGGTTAGGTGTTACAATTGTGGTGAAGCGGGGCATCGTGCTCCGGAGTGCAAAAGTGTTGATCTGAAGTGTTTTAAGTGTGGCAAGCCAGGCCACAAGGCTCTAGAGTGTAGAAGCGGTGCGGGTGTTACTTGCTATAACTGTGGTGAGCGAGGGCACATCAGTACCAAGTGCGATAAGCCGAAGAAGAATCAAGGGAGCGGGAAAGTGTTCGCTCTATCTGGATCTGAGACTGCTAGCGACGATCGATTGATCCGAGGTACGTGCTTCATTCATGGTACACCTTTGATCGCTATAATTGATACCGGAGCTACGCATTCTTTTATTTCTTTGGATTGTGTTAGAAGGTTAAATCTTGAGTTGTCTGTGATTGGTGGCGGTATGGTTATTGATACTCCTGCTATGGGTTCGGTAACTACACCGTATGTTTGCTTGAATTGCCCGTTGAGTATTTTCGGTAGAGATTTTGGGATTGATTTAGTGTGTCTTCATTTAGATCAACTGGATGTCATTCTTGGAATGAATTGGTTAAAATTCAATCGTGTGTATATTAACTGTTTTGACAAAACGGTTATTTTTCCCGATTCGGATGTTGAAAGGGATTTGTTTATGACGAGGAAACAAGTGAAGGAATCGGTACAAGATGGGGCTAAGGTATTTATGCTCATGGCAACTTTGAGGACTAGTGAAAGTGAAGAGATTGAGGCTTTGCCCATTGTTAGAGATTTTCCGGAAGTATTCCCTGACGAGATAAAGGATTTACCGCCGGAGCGAGAAGTAGAGTTTTCGATAGATTTGATTCCTGGAACTAGTCCGATATCGATGGCTCCATATCGTATGTCGGCCTCAGAGTTAAAAGAGTTGAAGAGTCAACTTGAGGATTTGCTTGAAAAGAGGTTTATTCGTCCGAGCGTGTCACCGTGGGGTGCACCGGTGTTGTTGGTTAAGAAGAAAGAGGGTTCTATGAGGCTCTGTGTGGATTACAGACAGTTGAACAAGGTGACTATTAAGAATAAGTATCCACTTCCAAGGATTGATGATCTGATGGATCAGTTGGTTGGTGCGAGCGTGTTCAGCAAAATTGATCTGAGATCTGGGTATCATCAGATCCGTGTGAAAGCTGAGGATATTCAGAAGACGGCCTTTCGGACGAGGTATGGACACTATGAGTATTCCGTGATGCCATTTGGTGTGACTAATGCACCAGGTGTATTTATGGAGTACATGAATAGGATTTTCCATCCTTATTTGGATAAGTTTGTGGTGGTGTTTATCGACGACATCTTGGTTTATTCGAAGAGCGAAGGAGAGCATGCCGAGCATCTGAAGATTGTGTTATCTGTGCTGAGAGAGAAGCAGTTGTTCGCGAAGCTTTCTAAGTGTGAATTTTGGTTGAAGGAAGTTAGTTTCCTTGGTCATGTGATTTCTAGTAGTGGTGTTGCGGTTGATCCGTCGAAGGTTGAAGCGGTGTCGCAATGGGAGACTCCGAAGTCAGTTTTTGAGATCAGAAGTTTTCTTGGTTTAGCCGGTTATTATCGGAAGTTTATTGAAGGATTTGCTAAGTTATCATTGTCGTTGACACAGTTGACTAGGAAAGGTCAAGCCTTTGTTTGGGACGCCAAGTGTGAAGCGAGTTTTCAAGAACTTAAGCGAAGGTTGACGACAGCTCCTGTTTTGATTCTGCCAAATCCAGAAGAACCATTCGTTGTGTATTGTGATGCTTCCTTGATGGGTTTAGGAGGTGTGTTGATGCAGAATAACCAAGTTGTGGCTTATGCTTCGAGGCAACTCAAAGTGCATGAGAAGAATTATCTGACGCATGACTTAGAGTTGGCCGCCGTTGTGTTCGTGTTGAAACTTTGGAGGCATTATTTGTTTGGTGCGAGGTTTGAAGTGTTTAGTGACCACAAGAGTTTGAGGTATTTTTTTGATCAAAAGGAATTGAATGCGAGACAAAGAAGATGGCTTGAACTTTTGAAGGATTATGATTTTGGCTTGAATTACCATCCGGGTAAAGCGAATGTTGTAGCGGATGCATTGAGTCGGAAATCATTGCATATGTCGGCGTTGATGGTGAAAGAGTTAGAATTGGTCGAGCAATTTCGAGATTTGAGTTTGGTATGTGAGAGAACTTCTTTTGGATTTAAGTTGGGTATGTTAAAGCTTACGAGTGGTATTTTGGACGAAATTCGAGAAGGACAGAAATCGGATTTGAGCTTAGTTGATCGGTTGACTTTAATCAACCAAGGCCAAGGTGGTGATTTTCGGATTGATGAGAATGGTATTATGAGATGTCGGGATCGAGTTTGTGTTCCGAACATGGTTGAGCTTAAGAAGAGCATCCTTGAGGAAGGACATCGTAGCGGATTGAGTATTCATCTGGGTGCTACTAAGATGTATCAGGATTTGAGGAAAGTATTTTGGTGGCCTAGTATGAAGAAGGATATTGCGGAATTTGTGTATTCTTGTTTGACTTGCCAGAAGTCGAAGATTGAGCATCAGAAGCCATCGGGTTTGATGAAGCCGTTGTTTATTCCTGATTGGAAATGGGATAGTATCTCCATGGATTTTGTATCGGGTTTGCCGAGGACGCCGAGTAATTTTGAGGCTGTTTGGGTTATCGTGGATAGGTTGACTAAGTCTGCTCACTTTATTCCTATGCGTATGGATTACCCTTTGGAGAAGTTGGCTAAGTTGTATATTGAAAGGATTGTGTGCCTGCATGGTATTCCGCTGAGTATTGTTTCGGATAGAGATCCGCGGTTTACTTCGAGATTTTGGGAAAGCCTGCAGAGTGCTTTGAGTACTAAGTTGCGTTTGAGTTCAGCTTATCATCCGCAGACTGATGGTCAGACGGAGAGAACGATTCAGTCGCTTGAAGATCTTTTGAGAGCTTGTGTATTGGAAAAAGGAGGAGCTTGGGACAGCTACATGCCTTTGATTGAGTTTACCTACAACAACAGTTTCCATTCGAGTATTGGTATGGCACCATTTGAGGCGTTGTATGGTAGGAGGTGTAGGACACCATTGTGTTGGTTCGAGTCCGGAGAGAGTTCTGTTGTTGGACCCGAGTTAGTTCAACAGACTACTGATAAGATCAAGATGATTCAAGAGAAGATGAGAATTACTCAGAGTCGTCAGAAGAGTTATTATGACAAGAGGAGGAAGGCACTTGAATTTCAAGAGGGAGATCATGTGTTTCTTCGAGTCACTCCGATGACAGGTGTTGGTAGGGCACTGAAGTCGCGCAAGTTGTCGCCGCGTTTCATTGGTCCTTATCAGATTTTGCAAAGGATAGGAGAAGTGGCCTATCGTGTGGCTTTACCACCGTCGCTTGCTAATCTTCACGACGTATTCCATGTATCTCAGTTGAGGAAATACATTGCGGATCCGTCTCATGTAGTCCAAATAGATGATGTGCAGGTGAGAGATAACCTGACTGTTGAGGCATCACCTATGCGGATTGAGGATCGGAAATTGAAGCAGCTTCGAGGTAAAGAGATTGCTTTAGTAAAGGTCGCTTGGGGAGGACCGGCTGGTGGAAATGTTACTTGGGAGCTTGAGAGTCGGATGAAAGAGTCTTATCCAGAACTGTTTGAATCAGGTAACATTTTCGAGGACGAAAATTCCTAAGTGGGGGAGGGTTGTAACAGCCCAAATTTCATTAAATAATTAATTATAGTAATTAATTGATTTAGTGGGGTTTTTATTAATGTTGGAATTAATTTTTATTAATTGGTATGGATAGAAAATTAAGAAGGAATTGGAGAGGAAGGAAAATGAAGGAAATATATAAGAGAGGAAGAAAAGAAAAGAAAGATAGAAAACATTTGGAAAGAAAGAGGAAAGAAGAAGAAAGGAGAGAAAGAGAAGAGAAGAAGAGGAAAAGTGGAAATCATCAAGAACCAACATCAAAGCTCCGATTAATCGAGGTAAGGGTGAGAAATGTTTCTATTTGATCATTGCATGATGTTATGTATGATTGGGTTGGGGTTTTGGTGTAGTTTCCATCCTTTTTCATTTAGGGCAAAAGTTGGAATAATCGGTAGAACTGTGATTTAATCGGTTGAAATTGAGCAATAATGCCGTAGAATAGTCGGGTAACATGTATTGATGCTATTTGTACTGATTTGGGTGTGTAAGAGAAGGTTGATGATAAATTGGTGAAGGAGAAGACAGAATAGGGTTCTGTTCTGCGCAGGTTCGCTGGCTCTCGCCAGGCGAGCGAAGGCGAAGCTTCGCCAGGCGAAGCTTAGCGAATGTTGGCGAATAATTATATTTAAGTCCCAGTGGACTTCGCTGGTGGGTTCGCCAGGCGAAGTTGGATAGCGAAGGTTCGCCCAGCGAAGGTGCAGGCGAATGGTGGCGAATGAAGTCAGTAGCTACTGACTTGGGCTCGCTGGGAAGTCTCGCCAGGCGAAGCCTAGCGAGTGTTCGCTGAGAGAGTTCGCCAGGCGAAGGCCAGGCGAAGGTTCGCCGCGAGGGTTCGCCAGGCGAATGGAGGCGAAGGTGACAGCATTTTTCCTTTGCTGTGTTGTTCATGTGGAGATGGTTTGGTTGCCTCTCATAGGTCAATACCTCTATGATGTGATATAGATATGATCTATTGTGATGATGTGTGTTGTGGGTAGCCTACGGGCGTGAATCCTAGTTTGAGGTGCGATGCGTATTAATTGTGATAAATAGAAATACATGTGAATACAATGATGAATGTATGTGTATTGTCTAATGAACTTGCGAATGTTTGATGTGTATACAATTATGTGATGAGTATGCATGAGAACATGGTGGATATGTGTGCATAACTTATAATTGTATGATTGGTATTGTGATGTGTATACCTTGTGTGAGATGGCATGAGATAAAGAATAAACATACTATGAAAAATGTGTTGTGGATGCATATTGTTTATGTGCGATTGTATGTTAAAATACATGAAGAATGCATGAGAGCATAATGATGGGTATGCGTGCATTGCTTGTTAAATATGATGTTGTATCGAATTATGAATACATAGATGAATGTTATGTGAATATGTTGTGTGTGCAATCATAATGTAATTCTTGAAGAGATGAATTATTTGAATGCATGAGATTAAGATGTCGGTCTTAAGTGCATTTGTTGTGACTGATTGTACATGCATCATTTAGTCAAGAGGCAATGTCTGTTAGTTTCGTGGAAACTAATGGCTTGTCCCAAACCTAGAAGAGTGGGTTTGAAGGCTTAGAGGACGGGCCTTTGTGGTTATCGGTCTAGAAGAGTGGACCCGGTTTAATGTAAAAACCGAAAAAAAGATAACGGGTTATCGGTCTAGAAGAGTGGACCCGGTTTAATGTAAAAACCGAAAAAAGATAACGAGAGTCGGTACCGCATTGCATGAGTTGCATTGAGTTGTTGAGTCACATTGATATATGACATATGCATGAAGAGATGCTTATGTGTGAATGATGAGATTGTGGAAATTGTAAGTGTATGTATAATGTGGGAATGCTTTGTGAATATCCATGTTTGTCTATATATGTGTGGTAAATATATATGACTAAGAGAATGAAGTGTGGTGAGAAATGTGAATATGTGTTACATGACTACCTATATATATAATCTTATGCTTTGATTATTATGGTTATATTTCTCACCCTTCTGCTGTTTTATAATGCTCTATGAGGCATTGCAGATTAGGATGCTGGAGTCCTTTTGTGAAGTTAGTCTTCATTCTTTTGAGTCGGCTGCTCTGATATGTAACACCGGGTAGTTAGACTAGTATAGTCATTCTTTTGTGATACATTGCGATGTATCAGCTGATGTGGTTTTGTAATCTAACTGATATGATGTATTAATCTGGATGTCTTATGTGCATTTGAATTAATATTTTGGAACTGATTAAATGATGTTATCTTCCGCTTAAATTAAATGTTGAAATGTGATTTCTAAAACTACGAAAATGTTACATATTTTATGGAGCAAAATGTTAAAGAGTTTTGTTGGTGAAATTGTGACATTCTTCCTTTATACCTTATTATAAAACCTTTTTACTCTGATAATTTGTATGTGCTTAATTGTTTTATATGCATTTATTTGGGGTATAGAAGGGGGTGTTACAAAGGTCCTGAGCGGAGTTCCCAGTGGCAATTGATTTTTGATGGGGCTATCAATTCATACGGTAGTGGGATCGGGGCAATCATTACAACTCCCCACGGGTCGCACATCCCGTTCACAGCCAGATTGACTTTTTCAGTGACGAATAATGAAGCCGAGTATGAAGCTTGCATTATGGGGTTAGAGGAGGCTATCGATATGAGGATTAAGAATCTGGATGTATATGGGGATTCAACGTTGGTTGTGAATCAGATTAAGGGAGAGTGGGAGACGCGCCAACCTAATCTGATGCCGTACATGAATTATGCGAGAAGGTTGCTACCTTTCTTTGATAGGGTGGAGTTCCATCATGTACCTCGGGCGGAGAATCAAATGGCAGACGCCCTTGCAACGTTATCCTCGATGTATAAAATCAACCGTTGGAATGAGGCTCCCAGCATTGTCATCTCTCGCCTTGATAGGCCGGCCTATGTGTTTGCAATTGATGAAGCATCTAACGGTAAACCGTGGTATTTCGATATACAGAATTTCCTGAAGAATAAGGAATATCCGGCTGGGGCATCCAGTCGTGATCAGAAGATTCTAAGGAGATTAGCAGGCAACTTCTATCTGAATCCCGACGGCGTGTTGTATAGAAGGAACCACGATTTGATACTCCTCCGGTGTGTGGATGAGAAGGAAGCCAACTTGCTCATGGAAGAAGTCCATGAAGGAACTTTTGGTACACAGGCTGGTGGGCATGCTATGACCCGAAAGTTGTTGCGAGCAGGGTATTATTGGTTGACGATGGAGACAGACTGTTTCAAGTTTGCCAAGCGGTGTCACAAATGTCAGATCTATGGTGACAAGATCCATATGCCACCCAGTCCACTGAATGTTATGGCATCCCCATGGTCGTTCTCCATGTGGGGAATCGATATGATTGGCAAGATTGAGCCTACTGCTTCTAATGGGCATCGCTTCATTCTGGTTGCGATTGATTACTTCACCAAGTGGGTGGAAGCAGCATCTTACGCCAATGTGACGAAGCAGGTGGTGGCCAGATTTATCAAGAAGGATATAATTTGCAGATACGGTATTCCTGAGCGGATCATTACTGATAATGGTTCGAATCTAAACAACAATATGATGAGGGATCTTTGTCGGGATTTCAAGATCGAGCATCATAATTCATCTCCCTACAGACCCAAGATGAATGGCGCTGTTGAAGCGGCCAACAAGAACATAAAGAAAATTGTTCAGAAGATGGTGGTAACGTATAAGGATTGGCATGAGATGTTGCCATTCGCTTTGCACAGTTATCGTACTACAGTGCGTACATCAACCGGGGTAACACCGTTCTCACTAGTATATGGCATGGAGGTTGTCCTGCCATTGGAGGTTGAGATACCATCTTTGAGGGTTTTACTTGATGTCAAGTTAGACGAGGCAGAATGGGTGAGAAGTAGATTGAATCAGCTGAGCTTGATAGATGAGAAAAGACTGGCATCCATTGCACATGGTAGGCTGTATCAGAGCCGGATGCAGAAAGCATTCGACAAGAAGATTCGACCTCGGAGCTTTCAGACGGGTGATCTTGTGCTGAAGAAGATTCTCCCACCGCAATCGGATCACAGGGGCAAATGGACTCCCAACTACGAAGGTCCATACGTCGTGAGAAAGGTCTTCTCCGGAGGAGCCTTATTGTTATCCACCATAGATGGTGAAGACTTTTCGTCCCCTGTAAACTCGGACGCAGTTAAAAAATACTTTGCTTAAAATTGACCCGCTGGACAGTAAATAGAGAGTCCAGGAAAAAATGGGGCATCCTGGCGAACCAAAAAACAGAATAAAAAAGGTTCGGGCAAAAGTTAGGGATAAAATGAAAAAATGTACACCCGCGAAGTTGAAAACCTACACTGGGCGGCTTCGGCAAAAAAGGGTATCCCGGTGAATCGAAAACCCGCAAAGGGCGATTCACGCAAAAGTTAGGGATTTGAGAAGCAAATGACTGCGGTCCAAGTTTGATTGTTAGCGGTTTGGGAGCATCTGGGGATCTATTATCCAAAGCAACCTCTTCCGAAGACAGAGATCGGGAAAGCGTCAGAGTCCGACGAGTCATAAGAAGATCGGTTCATGGTGTTCATCTGTAACACGTTGCCGACATGTGTACAAATTTTATTCTGTATATTTGTATACTTCTGCATTTTGTTTGTGTGTGACTACCTCTTTTCAGGAGTTGCATCCGATGTACAAATCTTGCCTATTCTCAGGCCGATATTAATAAAGTGCTTTATTCAGTGTAGTGTGTGACTTTGGTTTTAATTTTTTACAGTTTTGTTTGTAAAAAGCGCCGATGTTTTGGATAAACTTACATGCGTGTAAACAGGCGGGCCTCGGCCGATGATTGTTAAAACCAAAAATTACCTGAATGGTTGGCGTGGGTGATTACTAAGATGTTTCTGTCTGCATAGATTGCCTTGTGTTTGCTTGTTGACTTTTGCAGGTATTCAAAAGTTTGCAAAGTTCCCCGCCAGAGTCCATGGCAGGTAGGTACCCTTTCCAGAGGTTGAATGTTGTGTCTTCCCCAGTGAAGTCGCCCCAGGAAAAACTGAATGTTATCTCCCCAAGAGAGTTGAGATTGCGTCAAAGGAAAAGATCAATGTATCTTCAGTAGACCAGAATTAGCTTATCAAGGAGAGCAGAGTTCTTCCCCAGTGAAGGTCGAGACAAATGTGATTAACTCCCAGAGAATTTTTGTGCAGTGCAAATCAGAATGTGTAGTTCAATCCCCAGCTCAGTGATAGCAGGATGATTTCCCCAGCTCAGTGATAGCAGGAGAGGTTCCCCACAGAGTGTGGTCAGGTGGCTGGAGCTGCTGAAAGGAGTTTTCCCGAGCACGATTGTCCTTTCTTTCCCCAGCAAGTCATTTTTCCTCGTCAGGAGGATCAATCTCAGCAGTGTTTAAAGTTGGAGTTCGTAAGCTACTCCCCAGCAGGATGGTCATCCCCAGCGGAGTTAGTTCACCTTATCAACATTTATTTTGTTGGAAGGGTATCGGTAGCGTTCCGATCATCCCCAGCGGATCCAGCTTTGTCTTCAGCATTTATTTTGCTGAAGTAACTCTTTGCATAAGCATGCATCATGAGCATTTGCATTACACGAGCACGTAGCAGTTCCATGCAGTGTGGAATTCGTCATTATCAAACATGCATTGTTGAAACATAAGCCAGGTGGTTACCTCTTCAGTTTCAGATATGTTGTTCCCTGCCGATAAGTGAAATCGTGGTTTCAGGAAGATGTTAATTTGTGGTCAAGGTATGCAGTGATCGTATTTGTACCATCTATGGGGTTCATGTTGTAGGGCACGCAGTGATCGTGTTGATCTTGGTATGTGTATCTGTGGTCGAATGGCGCAGTGATCGTATTCGTCCCGATCTAAGAAGGTTGTGTTGTAAGGCACGCAGTGATCGTGTTGGTATCATCTCGGGGTTTATTGAGCAGGACACGCAGTGATCGTGTTTACCATATTATGTGATATTGTTGGTCGATATGCGCAGTGATCGTACTCGTCCGTTATACAGTGGTTATGGGTTGGCACGCAGTGATCGTGTTCGTCCAGTTTGGTTGGTCAGTATACGTAGTGATCGTATTCGTCCGTTATACAGTTTGATTATGGGGTGAGGCACGCAGTGAACGTGTTCATCTGGTTGTTAATGGCCGAAGTACGCAGTGATCATGTTCGTCCCATGTTTGAAGTTGTGTCACAGCACGCAGGGATCGTGTTTCCTCCAGTCAAGAGGGTCGTGACATAAAGCGCGCAGTGATCGCGTTCACCCTATGTATGGTTAGGATATGCAGTGATCGTATTCGTCCAGTTATGTGAGTTAGTTGAGACACAACACGCAGTGATCGTGTCTTCTCCAGTCAAGAGAATCGTGGCTCAGAACGCGCAGTGATCGTGTTCAAGATACGCAGTGACCGTATTCATGTGGCACGTAGTGATCGTGTTGATAGTACCATGGGAACTTGTGATGCGGAGCACGCAGTGATCGTAGCTATTGTATCAGTTGGGTTTGCTGGTCGAGATACGCAGTGATCGTATTCGTCCTATTGCAGCACACGCAGTGATCGTGTTCATCATATTGGTGGTTGAAGTACGTAGTGAACGTGTTCGCCTCTTCTATGTGGATTTATTCCGTCTGGCACGCAGTGATCGTGTTCGTCGTGTTTATCTCGTTATGGGATTTTGTTTGCAGCATCAAGGCGCGCAGTGATCGTGTTTTCTTCTGTCAAAAGGGTCGTGATGTAGAATACGCAGCGATCGTGTTCATCTTGTTACAGAGGGTTGTTGTGCCAGCCACGCAGTGATCGTGTTGGTTATGGCATGTTCCCCTAGCAGAGTTGCTGGGTCAAGCATTTCTCTTTCTCCCCAGCCGAGTCCTTTCTCAGAGTGCTGTGGAAATAGCAGGATGCATATTTTTGGGTTGTTACCCCAGTAGAGTCGTAATCCCCAGCATGGTGATCTTCAACGAGATACTTGGTTAAGTTCCTCGTAGTCCCCGGCCGGGTATTCTTCGACAAGTCGCTTGGTTAAGTTATTTGTATTTCCCCAGCTGAGTCTTTCTCAGGATGGTGTGGTATCAGTATTAGAAGGTGGTAATACAGATTTTCAGTTGGTTCTCGCAATCCCCCAACAAAGTTATGTTCTCCAGCAGGGTGTTACTTCAATGGGTTGCTTGGTTAAGTCCCTCATAGTCCCCAGCAGGGAGCTTGCTACAGGAGGTGTTTGGTTAAATTCCTCGTATTTTCTCAACAAGGTTACTCTCGTCAGGGTATTTGGGTAAGTTCCCATTTTCCCCAGCAGGTGTTTGGCGGCAGTCGTCAGAATTGTCCCCTCAGAGTTACTTAGTTAAGTTTCTCACTTCCCCGCAGAGTCGTTTGTTCATGTCTTCGAACATTGCCCCGCTTGGTTAAGCGTTTGCTCGTTTCTTCAGGATGCGAAAGGTTGATCAGTGAAGTCAACACGACAAGTGAAGTCAATATTCTCCCGCTGGTAGCGTGTGTTTGGTTGATAAGTGAGATTAATAGAGGTTGATAAGTGAGATCAACAGAGGTTGATAAGTGGGATCAACAGAAGTTGATAAGTGATGTCAACAATTGCTCGTTGTTTGGTGTATGCTCATTTCTTCGGAATGGAGTGGTCTGCGGACAACATCAAATTATTTTACAAAAGCAGATTGACAGAGGAGTGGCTAGTTGTTGCCGTGACAACAGAAGCCAGTTTCCAGGGTTTTCCCAAGCAGTAGTCGTTTTCGCAATTTATTTTTGCGGTTGGCAAATTTCCGGGTTCTTTCGTATTCAACCGTCTCGTACCTCGAATGTCTGAAGGCTGCGCACTCTTCACCCAGTCGGGTCCAAGCCGCTTGAATAGGGGCAGCTGTTGCACCCCAAAATTTGCCCAACCTTTTTCTAACCTAGGTTTCAATTGCATAGTCATTTGCATTGTCATTATGTACATAGTGTATTCATCTGCATTGCATAGCATAAGCAAGCTATCTTAATCAGGGGATCAAGTGCTATTCTTATCTCAAGAGGCATATCAAAGGGTTTCATTCATATGCAAGACTACTCAGGTCATCTGGGAAGAATTTGAGCTTTGAAGAGTTGACAGGTTGATCAATGAATTCTCTCCTATCTTGAGGTTGTTTGGGGGTCATCAGAGGAAGTGTGAGCTATGAGCCAAGAGCATGAGGTGTGTATGGATGTTATGAAGAGCCTATATGATCATTTTGAAGAAGAACCAAGTCATTGGGATGATTGCAAGAGCCTCAGTTGAAGTCAGTCAACTAGGGTTTTATCTGGGTCAACACTAGGTCAATCCTAGGTCAAAGACTTATTTTGAAGGGCATCAAGGATCATTTGAAGAATGTGGGATTCATTATTTTCTACATGGATATGTATATGATGTTGTGCTAAAGAAAAATCAAGAGGAGTCAAGGAGAAGAGGAGTTACCAAATTAGGGTTTCAGTGTAAAATCCCCTGATTTAGGTCAAACTTCAAAGCAGTGTAACTCAAGATGCAAGCTTCATATGAATTTCTGGTCCACATGAAACTTGTATAGGATATCAAGACCTTTAATTTGAGTGGTGGAAGTCATCAAGATGATTTATAGAACTCAAGTTATAGCTCTTGCAAGTTACAGGTCATCTGAGGGCACTAAAATTTGTCTGTGAAAGTTGTCTGTCTTCCAAGCAACTTTTGACCTTCAAGGAGATTTCAAATGGATTTCTGGCCAACATGAGAGTTCTTCCTCATTGTCTTATCTTTCTATAAAGGTATGGTATGCCTTCATATGATTTGTGGAACTCTACTTATGGTCTTGGCAAGCAAAGGATATTTTGGTCATCTGAGGATTACAGGTCATTCTTAACCTATGCCTAAAACTCATACAAGGAAGCTTCAAATGGAAAACTTCACAACATCAAAGTTGCTCAAAATGTAATATTTAGTCTAGAATAGATGGTCATGGAAGTTTGGAAATGCATATAACAAGACTTGATAAAAGTTGGTGAAAAATGACCTAAAAAAGGCATATAAGTTGAAAAAGTTGAAATGAAAAATTGGTTTGAGAGATCTACAAATCCAAAATGGTTCATCCAATATACCAAATTGATTCCAAACATCATTTTAAAGACATTGGTTCAGCCACTTTTTTGAGTTAGGGGTTAGATTTTGGACTTGCTTTGTATTTTTGTTACTTGCATAATAAGGCAAGTATGGAAAACTTGGCATAAGGGGAATTTTCAAGGCAAGGAGCTTGCATATCATTCCAATTTGGCATGTAAGGAGATTTTGAAGAGTTATAAGTGCATTTTAAGGAGATACCATGAGATATCAACATATCATCAAATGAGATTTTCATGAACTTTCCACCACATTCTAGAATCATTCTAAGATCAATTTAGAAACTTCTAGATCTGTCCATCATCCTCTATATATTGAGTGTGGATAATTGGTGCAAGGGGTTGGTGAAAAGAGGGAGAGAAGAGAGAGAATTCCATTGTTGCTTCCATTGTAAGAAAGTGTGAAAATCTTCAATCTACACCAATTCTGTTCATTCTTTTTCTTCATCCATCATCCATTGAAGATAGTGAGTGCATCCAAGCAAGCTCAGAGGTGCATCAATGGAGGATTGAAGCTCTAAGGTGGAAATTGCAAAGATCCATATCAGATTCGAATCTCACAATCCAAGCATTTTTCTTCCAACTTTTTGCAAACAGAAGCCATAGCATCAAGCAAGGACCATTGGTGAGGGATTGCAAGTGCTGATTCAAGCTCTTTCTCATCTGTTCCAACAAGAATAGCAGGTTGGTGATTTCTCTTATATCTCCCTAATTAGGTGTTGTTAGGTTAGATTATTAGTGTAAGAATGTTAGGTTAGGTTAGATGACTAGTTTCTGAAAGATTGAGAAGGTTCTATGAGGTTTAATGGCAGGGTGTTGAAACTTTGATGATCAAGAAATCTTAGTTTAGGGGATGTTAATCATGGTGTATTAGTTCAGAATAATCAGTGCAATATGGAGAGCACATTAGTACAAGAATTTGCAAGTTTTATGAAGGTCCATCACTGAGTGCAGTTGGTATGCTATGAGCTTACACCTATCGGGTTTCATTATGGAGTTGGTTTCAATCCAAACTAAGGGTACCTTCGTGTTCAGGGGAGAGAATAGAGCAAGTTTGCTCTTTATAGTGTAGAGTTTCATGGCCTGTTGAGAGAGAACGATGGACTTGAACATGGCTGCATGGAGGGTGAAACTGAAAACCCTAGGTTGAGTTGGAGAAGACGATACGAGGGCCGTTAGATCATTCTTTTTATTTGACTTCTTAAACTAATCCAAGGGCCGATGTTTAAAGTTGAGAAATGGAGGGAATTGACCAGCATCAAACGATGCGTTTCATTAAACGCACCACCATGGGCCTTGGATCAGCGTGCTATCCCCACCCCCAATTGGAAGCCCAATGAGAAATGAACTGGAATTGATTGCTAAATGCACCGTGGTTTTAATAGTTTTTCTTTTATTTTTCAATTGATTTTCTGAAGCGTACTGGGCCTATTGCATTTGATATTCGCGCCCCCACTTCCCAAGCCCATCAAGATTTCAACTGGGCGAAGTTGCTTGTGACACCCCCCTCCCCATTTTAATTCTTTTTTGTGATTTTATTTTCTTTAATATTCTTTGATCTTTAAAAAATCATAAAAAATGGGAAAATTGATATTTTTAATTTCTTGTTTTTTCTCTAGGTCAATAATTCTGTCTAGAAAAATAATAAATGATAAAAATGGCATTTTGTTTTGTTTTGATATTTTTTGTGTATTTTTCTTGTAAATAGCTTTTAATAAGTTTTAGTTTAGTGCTTAAATTTGTTGATTTTAGTTCTAATAGTTCCCCTTATATTTAGGGCCCATTCTTTTTAGGGTGATTAGTTTAGGACTTTAACTTGTATATAGGATTTAATTCATATTTTTAGGATTAATTTTTAGGTGATTTGATTAGGTAAGATTAGACTGATTAAAATTAGGGTTTTAAGTGAGCATAGGTGAGATAGATTAATTCTTTTAGGAATTTTTGATGTGATTTTGGGGTATGGGACTATAGGGGTTATGGGTATAAGATAGATCCCTTAGAAATTGTTAGGATTCCCCTACTGCTATTAGTATATTGCTTATATTTGATTGACTATGTGGTGTGCCCTCTTTAGGGTTACTTTTTTTTGTCTGTGTGGGGTATTGGGTTTGTTTGGGACTTGGGGTTTGAGATGAAGACTGAGATGATGAAGCCCATTTGAAGATCAGAGAATGAAGACCAACTTCCAGAGTTGATGAAGAGTATCTCTTGCTGGCAGCTGCTGAAGTTTGTAGGATCTAGGAGTTAGGCAGAGCTCTAGAGTAGTCAGCTTGATTCTCAAACATGGAAGGTCTTGATTGCCTCCATCCTCCTCTATGATGCAGAGTCTCTCTAAGACACTCACCCCCTTCCTTTGGAAGGCTTGGTGCTAATGTCTAAGGGATAGAACTCTTGAGAGAAATATTCTTTGTGTTGATAGCAGTATGTTTGCCACCCTTGGTGGTCAACTAATTGCTTAACACCCAGTTTATTCTTGTGCTTGTTTCCTCAGCTTGGAGAGTAAGACTTGAAGAAAATCCATTGGGAGATTGAAGATAAAGATTGATGCTTGCTTGAAGCCTGTGGATAGTTGATGCTAGATGAAGCCAGATGCTGATGAAGACTGCTTTGCTGTTTAGTTTTAGCTGTTTTATATTTTGATGTATTGTGTGATTTCCCAGACTGTATTGTTTGCTGTTTAACTTGCCGAGTTGAAAGTGAATCCTGTTCACTTTTGCCTATTGTTTTCTAGGTTCGAGGTTGAGTGGGACTCCCTTGCCTCGCTTGTATTGTTGCATCCATGCATTTTACTGTTTTATTGTATATATCTGTTGTTTCTGTTTCCGTTTATCCCCTAGGATCTCTGTTTCTCTCTTTGCAAGAGAGGAGCATGATAGACATTAGGAGTTAACCCATGCATGATAACATTAGGGTAGATTTTATTCCCCTTTGCAACCCTAGGATTTTAGAGTGTCATCTCTTCTTCCTTCAAAACAACAGAAAAACATTAATAAAGGTTATAACAGAGATCAATTCATTTCTTCCGTCAAAAGATTTGAACAAACATCAACCTTTTTGCAATAAGAGAACCCTTGTTTAAGGTGAGATTTTTCATAAAAGACACTTGAACAGCTTGTGTCGTGCGTAGCCCGAACTACGTTTGCTCTGATCTTCCATGCAGTGTGGAAGTACGTAGGCATAGGATGCGATATCCTAGCGAGCAACCTTCACCCACCTTCACCCGTAGTTAGGCGAACTACGTTGACTCTGATTTCTCGTTCCAGACGGGAATACGTAAGCATAAAGTGCGATGCTTTACCGAGTCATGTTTTCTTTTCTTTTCAGACCTCATCCTTTAGTTTAGATAGAAATGTAATCCGTACAAACCAAGCAAGCGTGGATCCCATCGAGTACGATGGACGTGAGGGGTGCTAATACCTTCCCCTTGCGTAACCGACTCCCGAACCCAGGTTTTGGTTGCGACGACCATACCTTTCCCCGTTTTTTGCGAGGTTTACTTCGAGCGTTTCCTTTCCCTCCGTTGGGATAAATAACGCACGATGGCGACTCTTCTGTCAGCCGGCGCCGATTTTCGCAGTAGCGACAACAGGCAGGAGACTTTCTAGGCTTTGTTGTCCATAAGAAAGGGATTGAGATCAATCAAAATAAGACCAAGGCCATCATGGAAGCAAAAGTGCCATCAACCAAAAAGGAGTTGCAGTCATTATTGGGCAAAATCAACTTCTTAAGAAGGTTCATCTCTAACCTAAGTGGCAAGACACAAGCTTTTTCACCATTGCTTCGTTTCAACAAAGATAGTTTTGAGTGGGGGAAATTACAACAAGGAGCCTTCGACAAGATCAAGGAGTACCTAAGTCACCCACCAATCTTGTCACCACCTTGTAGAATTAGAAGTATGAGATTATATATAGCTGCATCTAATAGAACTTTAGGGAGCATGTTGGCTCAAGAAGATGAAAATGGAGTCGAAAGAGCCATTTATTATCTTAGTAGAATTCTGAATGATGCTGAAACTAGGTATAACATGGTTGAAAAGTTGTGTTTATGCTTGTATTTCTCTTGTACCAAATTAAAGCAATATATAAATCCTGTTGATGTGTATGTATCGTCTCACTTTGATGTTATAAAACATATGTAATCTAAACCTATTTTGCATAGTCAAATTGGCAAGTGGGCTTTAGCTTTAACTGAATATTCTTTAACATATCAACCTTTAAAGGCTGTGAAAGGGCAAATAGTGGTTGACTTCATAGTCGACAACTCTATAAATGAAACTGATTTAAATTATGTTGAGTTAAAATCCTGGAAGTTATACTTTGATGGATCAAGCCATAGAAATGGAACAAGGGTAGGTATATTCATTATTTCTCCTGAAAAAATTCCAACAAAATTCAAATTCAGAGTCGAAGGACCATGTTCTAACAATGAGGCTGAATACGAGGCATTGATTGCTGGCCTTGAAATTTTGTTAGAATTGGGGGCAACTAGAGTCGAAATAATGGGAGATTCAGAGTTGGTTATAAAACAAATCACAAAGGAATACAATTATGTTAAAGAAAATCTTATTGTATACTTTGTGGTGGCGAATATGCTAAGAAATTTGAGGTAGTGGTTATCCAACACATCCCCGGAGTAGAAAATCAGGTCGCTAATGATTTAGCGCAGATTGCCTCAGGATATAGAGTGTCGAAGGAAAACCTTCAAGAAGCAATTGAGGCAAGAGGGAAAATATTGACAGTTGGATTGTGCCCATCAGATTTAGAGACAACTAAGCTTGGGTGCCTAGCTGGTGAAAATTTTGAAATTTTTGCCATAGATGGTCTAACTGATAGAGATTGGGGAAAGCCTATAGTCGAGTACCTACAAAATCCAATGGGGTCGACAGATCGAAGGATCAAGTATCAAGCATTAAGTTACATGCTCATGGGTAATGAATTGCTAAAAAAGACGCTTGAGGGAGTCTTGCTGAAATGCCTTAGTGAAACAGAGGCATATTTGGCACTTTCGATAGTTCATAGTAGGGCATGTGGAGCACACCAAGTTGGCCACAAAAGGAAGTGGTTATTGTTTCGATAAGGATTGTATTGGCCTACTATGCTGAAAGATTGCATAGAGTTTGTCAGGGGTTGCAAAGAGTGCCAGATCCATACTGGCATACAACACATACCCGCAAGTGAATTACACTCCATAGTAAAACCATGTCCTTTTAGAGGATGGGCTCTGGATATAGTGGGAGAGATTCGACCAGCATCGTCAAAAAACCAAAGATATACCTTGGTTGGCATTGACTACTTTACTAAATGGATCGAAGCGATACCATTAGTGAATGTGGGTCAAGAAGACGTCATCGAATTCATCCAAAATCACATTATTTATAGATCCAGAGACGATTATGACAGATCAAGGATAAGTTTTCACTGGTCGAAAGATGTAGGAGTTTACCAAAGAAATAGGTTTTAAGCTCCTAACTTCGACACCCTATTATGCACAGGCAAATGGGCAAGTCGAAGCTGCCAACAGGGTAGTAATTGAACTCATTAAGAAGCATGTAGGAAAGAAGCCTAGAAACTGGCATACGACGTTAGACCAAATCCTTTGGGCATGTCGAACGTCACCTAAAGAGGCTACCAGTACTACGCCATTTCGACTTACTTTTGGCTATGATGCAGTATTACCTGTCGATATATGCTTACAATCTGTGAGAATCCAAAGGCATCATGAAATCCCATCTCAAGATTATTGGGCTATGATGATGGATGAACTAGTAGATCTAGATGAAGAAAGGCTTAAGGCCTTGGAGTTACTAAGGATACAAAAGTGAAGGGTTGAGGAATCCTACAATAAAAAGGGTTAAGTCTAAATCCTTTCTAGATGGAGACCTAGTATGGAAGGTAATTTTGCCTATGGATCAAAGAGACAGAACTTTGGGCAAATGGTCTCCTAAATGAAGGCCCATTTCAAGTATTACAAGTATTCTCCAATGGTGCTTATGAAATTGAAGAGTTAGACAAAGATAAAAGAATCCTGAAAGTAAAAGGCAAATATTTGAAAAAGTATAGGCCTATCTTGCAAGAGATTCATGTCAAAACTTAAAATTTATTAAGAAGGCACCAAGGCCAAAATAGGCCAAACAAGGCTAATATGGCATACACAAAACAAAAGTCCACACAACAATTCATAACCAGGGATCAATCAAAATCCCTCAAATCAATGGACTTAAGGTATTCCATATAATCCTCATTAACTTCATCATCAGAATTGGTAGTGCAAGGACGTGCTTGCTTGGATACCTTCATTCTGGTTTCCTTTGTCTTTACGGGAGGGGGTGCTCTAGTAGAGGCATCAGGTTTTGTGGCTTCCCTAGTTGTCGTCACCACCACGAGTTCCTTTGAACCTTTTGCCTGGTCCTTGAGAGTGGGTTTTTCTGGATTGATGTTCATACTTACTTTGCTGAGTACAAGACATGGTTCAGGAGAAAGAAAGATTTATAGAGGAAAGACTAGGTATGGATTGGTCAGTCAAACGGTGGAAGTTTATTTGTCTTGGGAGTATGCCTAAAAAGGCTATGCTTTAAATACTATAAGAAAGCTAAAAGCCTATGCCATTGGAGCAATAAATGAAGTTGGGAAAAAGGCGTTTTCTAGGAAAGGAAGAGGCCTTAATCACACATTAAACTCAAAATTGAGGTCATAAAAAATAACGCGTCATTCATGTGCTATAATAATAAAAACAACAACATGTCGAAAGGCACAATATGGCGCAGATAATCAAATTACAAAAGTGACATATTGTCATTACATAAAGATGGCTCGAAAGGCCATAAAATCAGTGGCGATTATAAAAAGCAGAGGTCGAAAGGTGATCAGAAAGGAAGCTTTGATTTGAGCTGAGCAAAAGTATTTGTGTGATGAATAAGGCGAGCCTCGCACAGGGATTTGTCGAGCCTGGCTGCTGCAAGCTCTTTTTCCAATTTTTGGGCCGCATCAATGAAGTCAATAGTGTTATTCAGCTATCGGGTCATGTCAGGGGCACCAAAGCGCTGCAACTCAAGGTTACATTGTTCAGCATTAGAGATCTTTGTTTGAAGCTCCTTTATTTACTGCTGCCACGCCTCAATGTCCTTCTGATTGGAAATTATTTCTTCCTGACATTGTTTATGGTCAGTGTAACACCCCCTTTCTATACCCCAAATAAATTAGATAAATCAATTAGGCACATAGAAAATTTATTTCATCAGAGTTTGATTAAAACATGGTATAAAAGAGGCGCATCACATTATCATGAAATTAAACACATACGATACCTGCTCAAAATAGATATGCAACAATGGGTAACCCACATCTCAATATTTAGAATAAAGCGGGAACATCCAAATATTGAATCGATCTCATTCATAAAAGTATATACAACCTGTAACCCGGTGAACTGACTTTAAACAATGTTGCGGATAGCAAGAGTCGCCACCGACTTTTATTTTATCCATAAGGAAAGGTTATAAAAGAACAGGAAAGACCTTAGAGAATATTTTGGGTCCGGGGGGTAGGTTATGAAAAGGGAAGGTATTAGCATCCTTTTCATCCATGGTTATCCATGGGCTCTTAGGTACTTAAGCTCACTTTTGAATTGTTTTGAAATTGTAGTGTGTGAATAGAAAATTTTCAGAATAGTTAATAAATAATCCATGTAAGGATGTGTTAAGAACTTGTTTGAAAACTTGTTGAAAATTTGTTTAAGTGCGAAACAATTTTGAAGTGAGCAAGCACCTAGGAGTAACCTACCCTAATGTTTAAAGGTCTTTCTTATTCTTCATTCTTTCCTTTAGTAAGACTATCCCTACTATAATGGAGTAGGTAGTCCTTACTTTGGATGTTAAGGGGTATGTGAGGGACAATTTGACTTTGAAGGCCATTGTGGAATGTAATAAGCACATATAAGGGACCATCATCATTTTTCGAAAGGGACTTGATTCGTAAAGGCAACCATAAGGGACTTTGATGATTTTTTTTATTTGAGGGACTTGCTTTATACACCCCACTTAACCATTATTCGTAGGCAACTTGAGGGATATCCTTAGGAAGTGAGACGGCGATTAAAATCGACTTACGTGTGTGACGTGTTTATTTTAATTATCTTTATTTAAAAGTGATCTAAATTTATTTTAATATTACATACATGTTGTTACACTCCCTAATTACTAACCATAATAATAATTAAATAATTAAACAACTTTACATCCAAGAAACAATTACAAAATAATAAGCAAAATAATTAAATAGCAAAGATAAATAAAATATAAATAAGCAATAATAAATAATAAAGGGGGTTAATTCTAAGTTTACTCGGCAAGACATCGCATCTTGTGCCTACGTATCCTTACGGGAGTGGAATCAGAGTAATCGTAGTTCCCCTCAATAGGGAGGTTAGAAACTTCTTGACTGTGGTCAAGGTCTCAAGGGGAATAAACGCATCTTAAGGACACGCTTACGTGGAGTGTAGAAACTCCAAATCTCTACGTTGAAATGTTAAGTTGTAATTAGGGTTAAATTAGGGATTCCACGGCGGGAAACCCTAAAATGAGCGCGGCGGCTCTTTGACCTAATGCTAAGGGTAAAATTGTAATTTTGCCTGCGGCGAGGCATTTGTGAAAATTAGGGTTTGTAGTTTGTAGTTTTGAGGATTTGAAATTGAATGTGTGAAGTTTTACGGACTATTGGCGCGAGGGCCAAACAGTTAGACCTAACCTTCGGATGTGTGCAATGTGACAGAAATAATAGTAAACGCGTGAGATAATTGAATCATGCAAACAGAGAGATAATGTCATAATTTAAACCATGCAAGCAGAAATTTAAAGGCAGAATTTAAAGAGCGATTGTTAAGTTCGCGAGGTTACATGAGAGGAGCAGATACAATATGATAATGAAATTTGAATTGAACAATAATAAAATAAAATAAATAACGGTTCTAGTTATTATTTTAAAAAAAAAGATTTTAGTTAGTATTTTAAATTTATCTAAAAAAAGTTTTTCTTAAAAATAATAGGTTTTCATATTAATTTGGAAAAGATGTTAATGTTATTTATTTTAAAAAACAGATTTTTATATTATAACAAATTTTAATAAATTAATGATAACAATAATAATAATAATGGTAATAATAATGATAATAATGATAATAATAATAAATAATGATAATAATAATAATAATAATAATAATAATAATAATAATAATAATAATAATAATAATAATAATAATAATAATAATAATAAAGCAATAATGAATTTTAAATGTGCCAAATAACCCAACAATGTTGCTAACGCAGAAATGCGCTCATCGCAACCAGATCTAAATCGGACGAAACAAAATTTATCGCAAAGAAAAAGAAATTAAGCAAAAAATAGTATTATTGCTCACACAAAAATGCGATCATCGCAACCAGATCGAACTAACACAAATGTCACGCGTCATGCACACAAAAGTGCAAACATCGTATCGACATAATTCGATCAAAAATTTTATATATATAAACTCTAACAATTTAAAAATTATATATATATAAACGTAACAGTAATAGATAAAGAAAAAGAAATAACGGTAATAGATGAAGAAAAAGAAATAACGGTAAAAGATGAAGAAAAAGAAACAACAGTAATAGATGAAGGAAAAGAAATAACGGTAAACGATGAAGAAAAAGAAACAATAGTAATGGATGAAGAAGAAAACTAAATAACGGCAAACGGCACTCACTCCTCTTAGGTTTTTTTCATTCTCCCCTCTTTTCCAACAAGGCAACACATGTATATATAGGGAACAAATTAGGGTTAACACCAAATTGTCAATAATGTCCCTAAAGCCCATTTTAAAGCCCAAACTAAATAATTAGTTAAGAAAAAATAAAATTTAAATAATTTAAAATAATTAAAATAAACTTAAAATAAAAACTAATAATCCTATTGATTACTAAAATAAAAAATATTATAAAAAGAACAAAATTTTTTTCAATATTTTTTATTTTATGATTTTTTGGATATTTTTATGAATAATTTAGAAAAAAGTGAAAAAAATAATATTTTAAAAAATGATTTAATTAAAATACGAAAATAATAATTAAATAATAAAAAAAAACTATTTTTGTTATTTTTTTTAATGAAAGATAGAAAAATTTAGAGTAAAAATAATAAAAAACAAAAAAAAAAGTGACAAAGGTGAGATTCGAACTCTCAACCTCTCACACTCATAACTCCTTACACATGTCCTCCTGCCAATTGTGCCATTTTTACTTTTTAGAAAAAAAATGCATGCCATATGATATTTACCTGCAAAAAGTCAAACGACTACACAAATTTGTTAGTAATTGATTAAATGCAATGAAATGCGACGACAAATCTTAGGGCAAAATTTAGGGTATTACAGTTATTATGATAATATTTCTCACCCAACCTCTCTTTGATGTTGGCAAAAAAAAATCATGAAGTTTGACTTTGGTTTGACCACAGTTGACCTCAGTTTGACCTTTTAACTGCATTGACTGCTTTTGACTTATCTGATCATCTGACTGAGCAAACTTTTGAGAAAAGTCTTGAAACTTGACATGGGGGTTCTTATACACATATAAGATGTTATGAAGCTCACTTGAAGTCTTGGAAGTCCATTTAGCCTGATTAAAGTCAAAACCCTAGTTTTGGATGCACTGCTTAGGAGGTGCATTGTCTGAGGGAATTGTCAACTCTTCTGACCAATTGTGAATTTTGTGAACCTTGTGAACCTTCTTGGAACACAAAGTCTTGTATTGTGAGGGCAAATTTTGGGGTGCAACAGCTGCCCCTGTTCAATTTTCTGAAACCTGAGGGGTTAGATTGGTATATTTGCCAGTCGTAACCTGGAAGGTTGAAGGGGATTGAACACAAAAGCCCAAAAATTTGCACTCACCAGTGCATGGAGTGATATTGATGGTTGGTTGAACATGATTGAGTGGGCTTAAAGATGCCACTAGGGGAAAGTTCTTCAGTAGTATAATGAGAACTGTCAGGAGTCTGGAGTAATACTGATGTAACAGCATGTCTTCATGAGGATAGAGCAATCAATAATGATAACCCTAAAGCAGTCTTGAAGTGATAAATCTGACCTCAGGAGGATAGAGCAATCAGTAGCTCTAAAGCAGTCTTGAAGTAATAATGGCTTCAGGAGGATAGAGCAATCAATAGCTCTAAAGCAGTCTTGAAGTAATAGAATGGCTTCAGTAGGATAGAGCAATCAACAGCTCTAAAGCAGTCTTGAAATAATAATGTGATATGTCTTCAGGAGGATAGAGCAATCAATAGCTCTAAAGCAGTCTTGAAGTAATGATTTCAGGAGGATAGAGCAATGGATAGCTCTAAAGCAGTCTTGAAATAATAATGTAATTTCAGGAGGATAGAGCAATGGATAACTCTAAAGCAGTCTTGAAATAATAATGTAATTTCAGGAGGATAGAGCAATGGATAACTCTAAAGCAGTCTTGAAATAATTAGATGGCTTCAGGAGGATAGAGCAATGAATAGCTCTAAAGCAGTCTTGAAGTCATGAGAGGCTATCAGGAGGATAAAATAACCCTGAGGTTACAATAAAGCAGTCCAAAGTAATAAGAAGCTCATCAGGAGGATAAAGTAACCCTGAGGTTACAATAAAGCAGTCCCAAAGATCATAAGCTTGTTTGTTGGATAATTAACCTGAAAACAAGGTAGCATTCTGTATAACAACATTAGTTTATGCTTTATGTATGCATGTATGACATGATGCACTTAGGTAATGTACTATAGACATATATGTTATGGTATGATGTAAATGATGTATGTATGATATGACACTGCTGGAAGTGTCTGGATATCCTTGTATAACAACTGCTGGCCAAGGAAAATAAATCCTGATTCGTTGTTGAAGAATATATAACCCTCCGTCTGCTGGGGATAACAAGGTATAAATAACCTCCCGTTGTTGGGGATAACAAGGTATAGATAACCTCCCGTTGTTGGGGATAACAAGGTATAGATAACCTCCCGTTGTTGGGGATAGCAGGGTATAGATAACCTTCGTTTTCGTTTGATAGTAGGATAAGTATAACATCCCGTCTTCGTTCATCGTGCCCTTATTGGAAAGTAATTTCCCGTATATCCGTATGAGGATAAAAGAGATGGATATAAATTCCAGGGGAGATTAGACTTTGTGAAAATGGATTAGTCCTACTGATGGTTTATAACTGTCTTGTAAAGATGAACCGGCGAAGCTTCGTTGAAATCTTTCCCTCGTTCGTCCTTAGTAAATACTATTACTGCATTTTCATGCATTTCTGGTAAACATCAATCATATTAAAAGCATACATGCATCAATCATATTCAAAGGCATACATACATTCAAACACAACCAATGGACGTTTCGCTTATGTAAATAGGGTAAAAGTAAATCTGGATTCAAAAGATGGAATTTATTTATATCAAAAGTGACCCATACACGGGTAAGTTGGTACAAGGAGACATAAACCCTAGTAAGAGAATTTTGTCATGAAGTTTTACAAAAAGAATCAGCTATGTGGGAAATAATCCTATTGAGTTTCAATTCTACTATTGCCACTCAAGTATCTCATCTTCTTGCTGTTGAGACGGAAACGATTGGATTGAGCTTTATCTGTTTGAGCTTGAGTAAGTAGTACAACTGGTTGCAGTTTCATGAGTGATCCAAACGAGACATAGTCATACGCTTTAATCCCTAACTTTTGCCTGGATTGCCCTTTCAGGTTTTCAATCCACCGGGATACCCTTTTTTGCCCAAGCCGCCTTTTCAGGTTTTCGACTTGCCGGGTGTACATCTTTTTATATATATATCCCTAATTTTTGCCCAAACCCTTTTGGTTTGCCGGGATGCCCTTATTTTTGCCTAGGCCTGTCAACCTAGCGGGTCTCTTTTTATGCGTAGTATTTTTTAACTATGTCTGCGTTTACAGGTTGTGGGAAGTCTTCACCATCCATTGTAGTCAGTATCATGGCACCTCCTGAGAACACTGTCTTGACTACAAATGGTCCCACATATGTTGGAGTCCACTTGCCCCTAGGATCACCCTGTGGTAATATGATACGCTTGATTACCAAGTCACCAGCCTGATATACCTTTGGCTTAACCTTCTTGTTAAAAGCTTTGATCATCCGTTTCTGGTACATCTGGCCATGACAAACTGCTGCTAACCTTTTCTCATCAATCAAATTTATCTGGTCAAGTCGAGTCTGAATCCACTCATCTTCATCCAAGCCTGCATCCTTCATAATTCTCAAGGAACTGAATCTTCATATCAATAGCAACTTGCATACCCATGATACATGCCTCATACTCAGCCATGTTATTGGTACAATAGAAACAAAGTCTGGCAGTAATCGGGGTATGACAACCTTCAGGGGAACTAATCACAACACCAACACCATTACCATGTGCATTGGAGGCACCATCAAAAACCATAGTCCATCGGGATCCTTGTTCAGGTCCGTCATATTGTCCAGGTTCTTTGGTAACAGACATAATGTCTTCATCAGGGAACTCAAAATTCATTGACTGGTAATCATCTACTGCTTGATGAGCCAAATGATCAGCAACAACACTCCCCTTAATGGCCTTCTGAGTGGTATACTGTATATCATATTCCGTCAAGATCATTTGCCATCTTGCAATTCTTCCGGAGAGAGCAGGTTTCTCAAATATGTACTTGATTGGATCCATCTTCGAAATCAACAAGGTAGTATGGGTCAACATATACTGTCTTAGTCGGCGAGCAGCCCATGCCAAAGCGCAGCAAGTTTTCTCGAGCAGTGAGTATCTTGTTTCACAGTCGGTAAACTTTTTGCTAAGGTAGTATATTGCCTGCTCTTTTCGACCAGACTCGTCATGTTGCCCCAATACACACCCCATTGAGTTGTCTAATACTGTTAAATACATAATCAAGGGTCTTCCATCAACTGGTGGCATTAAAATTGGAGGTTCTAGCAAATATCTCTTGATTTCATCAAAGGCAGTCTGGCACTCATCATTCCATTCCATCACCTGATCTTTCCTCAACAACTTGAAGATTGGCTCACAGATGGTAGTTAATTGGGAAATAAATCTTGCAATGTAGTCCAATCGTCCCAAGAAACCTCTAACCTCCTTCTCAGTACGGGGAGCTGGCATCTCTCGTATAGCTTTCACTTTTGCAGGATCCACTTCAATACCTTTTCCACTGACAATGAAACCCAAGAGCTTTCCAGATCTAACTCCAAAAGTACACTTGTTTGGATTTAATCTCAACCTGTATTTCTTCAACCTCTCAAACAACTTGTGCAGATGATCAAGATGTTGTTCTTCATTCTGAGACCTGGCTATCATATCATCCACATATACCTCTATCTCATGATGAATCATATCATGAAACAAAGCCACCATAGCACGCTGATATGTTGCCCCTGCATTCTTCAAACCAAACGGCATTACCTTATAGCAAAAGGTGCCCCACTGTGTCACAAATGTAGTCTTCTCCATATCTTCAGGTGCCATCTTGATTTGATTGTAACCAGAGAAACCATCCATAAAAGAGAATACCTTATGCTGAGCAGTGTTGTCTACCAGAATATCAATATGAGGAAGTGGAAAGTCATCTTTAGGGCTAGCCTTGTTCAGATCTCTGTAGTCTACACACATACGTACCTTACCATCTTTCTTAGGAACTGGTACCACATTTGCAACCCACTGAGGATAAGAAGTTACGGCCAAGAACCCTGCATTGAATTGTTTCATTACCTCTGCTTTGATCTTTTCTGACATTTCAGGACGCATACGACGAACCTTCTGCTTCTTTGGACGACAATCTTCTTTCACTGGCAAACGGTGAACCACAATGTCTGTATCCAACCCTGGCATATCTTCATAAGACCAAGCAAAGATCTCCACATAGTCACGTAGCATCTGAATCAACCTGCTCTTGACACTGTCCTCTAAATCAGCCCCTATCTTGACCTCTTTTCTGTTTTCTTCAGTTCCCAGATTCACAACTTCGACTGGCTCTTCATGTGGCTGTATAGCTTTCTCTTCTTGTTGTAACAACCTAGCAAGCTCTACAGGTATTTCACAATCGTCCTCGTTTCCGTCTTCAGTTTGATAGATCGGATTCTCGAAATTGTAATTGGCAATAGTAGAACTGTTATCAACTGGATCCAGAGTGGATGAGGATCTGCATTTTAGTGACGTGGGTGTGTGTAAAAACACATAGCTGATAAAGCAAAAATAAAAGAAAAAGAAAGACAAGGAACACAATATTTACGAAAACGAAACGTCCACTGATTTTATTGAATGAAGTATGCAAATGAAATGACAACCCGTAACAAGCACACCATTGTGCCCCGGGTAAGGCACATGGCTTGAAAGTTTTAATTGTTCCAGAAATTACAAATTTAAAAACATAACACAGTAATAGTATTTACTCCTGACTAAAGGAGATAGGGATAACATCTTCAGCTTTCCAATTATTGAGTCCAGCACCCACAGTAGGAAAAATCCATGCCTCCAAGTTGTAGTCTTCATCTTGATCTCCCACAACATTGATAACCCCTTGATTGGTGATACGAACAGCACGAGCACGACGAACAGCCTTCTGGGACTCTTCTTCCACCACAGCTTTTGCATCATTGAGGGAGGCCATTGCCATTGTTGGAGGGTTTCTGATGACCACAGGAACCTTCTTCACAGCAGGAGGAGTCACACAATCCTTAACAGCCCAGGGAACCACTTCAAATGACTGACATGGAGTTTCAATATATTCACCTTCTACTTCCAGATACTTGAAAGTGTTTACATGGCTGACAAAGTATTCTTCCTCTCCAAAGACAGTAACAACTTTTCCATTCACCGGATATCTCAACTTTTGATGTAATGTGGAGGTCACAGCACCTGCCCCATGGATCCAGGGACGACCAAGCAGACATGAGTACGAAGGACGAATATCCATCACATAGAATGTAGCAGTGAACACCTGAGAACCAACCTTGATTGGAAGATCAATTTCCCCATGCACTACTCTTCTAGAACCATCAAAAGCCTTTACCACAATATTACTGGGCTTCAATACCGTATCTTCAGGACTCAGCTTGTTCAGGACTTCCTTAGGCAACACATTCAGAGAGGAACCATTGTCTATCAGCACATGAGACAGGGTAGTGCCCCTGCATTCAATTGAAATATGCAAGGCCCTGTTATGATCCCTCTTGGCAGGGGTCAAGTCAGCATCAGAAAATCCTAACCCGTTGTCATAGGTCAGGTGAGCAACACAATTCTCAAACTGGTCCACAGAAATTGCACTGGGTACATGAGCCATCTTTAGAAACTTGATCAATGACTTGGCATGAGCCTCAGAACATAATAACAGGGAGAGCATAGAAATCTTTGAGGGAGTATGCCCCAGCTGATCAACAATATCATAATCACTCTTGCGAATGATTTTTAGTACTTCTTCCATCTGCTTATAGAGGTCATCAGCAGCTGGCACATCAGTAGATACAGGCTCAATAACAGGACCCTTGCCCCGAACATCAGTGGTGGAAGTAACAGCAGGAGTAACTGCACTCTTAGAAGCAACTGGAGGAGAGAAGACTCTTCCACTACGAGTGATCTTGCTAGTTCCAGCAATATTATCAATGTCAACAGGCATATCGGGTAAAGGCTCCTGCTTGACACCATGGATGTAAACATCAGACCCATAGTGCCAAGGCACAGCTTTGTCAGATGTATAAGGAATAGGACCAGGAGTGGTAATGATCAGAGGAGCTACTCTGGCTTCAGCAACAACTTTCACAGGACCTTCAGCAGTGATCTTGATTGGGCCCTGATGAGTGATTTTAATGGGACCCTTTGAAGTGATTCTTAGTGGTACTTTGTCAACCATATCAACCTCTTCAATCTTCTCACCCTGAGTCAGATGATCTACCATACTTTCTACAGATGCTGGTCTTCTTTCAAACACTATAGTATATTTATCCATGAGACGTTGAATCCCATCTCTCAAAATGAAGCAACTATCCGGCTTATAGGTACAATATAGACAATCTTCATGACAACCTGGAAAGATCCCAGCTTGTACTAACCTCTTTTTGATAACAGACAATGGTGTGCTCAACTCCATAACTGAATAGACATGCAGATCTTCATCAATATCTTCATCAATGGCGTTGACAGTCTTCTCGTGATTTGGCATTGGAGCTGTAATCACATTTGGAGTACCTGGTGGATCAAACTCAATTTCTCCAGCATCAATCATATCCTGAATTTTGTTCTTCAAGACCCAGCAGTTATTAGTATCATGTCCTGGACAGTTTGAATGATATGCGCATCGTGCATTGGGATTGTACTTGGGAGAGGTAACATTGGGATTCTGAGGGGCCTCCCTCAGGGTAATAAGTTCAGCTTTCAACAAGTGTTGCAATGCCTGAGCCATTGACATGTTGATCTTCGTGAACTGTCTTCTAGCCCTCTGTTGGTTGCCTTGAGGCTGCTCTGTTGTTGCAGGAGTTGGATTTGAAATATGAACTGCACTAACAGACTGATGCCTTCTGTTACGATCAGGCTGACCATACACAGCATTAGATTCTTTCTTCCCAGTGGGAGGCTTCTTTGCAGCACCTGATGAAGAAGTGCCCACTTGGATCTTACCACTCTTGATACCATTCTCTACTCGCTCTCCTGTCATGATCAACTCAGTGAAGCCAGATGATGAGCTTCCAATGAGATGACTGTAAAACGGACCATTCAGCGTACACATGAACATATCAACCAACTCCCTATCAGTCAAAGGGGGTTGAACTCTTCCAGCTAAGTCTCTCCACTTCTGAGCATACTCCTTAAAGCTTTCTTTGGCACCCATAGACATGCTTTGAAGCTGCATGCGAGTGGGGGCTAAGTCAGCATTGTATTGATACTGCTTGTAGAAAGCTTCAGCAAGGTCATTCCAATCTCTGATGTTGACACTCTCCAACTGATAATACCACTCTAGCTGAGCTCCAGATAAACTCTCTTGAAAGAAATGGATCCACAACTTTTTATCAGCAGTGTGGGGTTGCATTCTTCTGACATAAGACCTCAGATGCAATTTGGGACAAGAGACCCCATCATAGACAACAAATGTAGGAACTTTGAACCCAATGGGTATGACCACCCCAGATATCAAGCTCAAATCCTCAAAATCCAGCCCAGATGATTTCTGTAATTCCATAGCATCCATTCTATCCACCAGCATCTTGAATTTGTCTTCGTTAGGCTCATGGTAGTAGTTAGCCTCAGAATCAGAGTCCCCCCTAGTGTTGTGGAGACTGCCTCTCTCCTGCTCAGATTCTTCAGATTCATAGTCTTCAACATGTTCCTTGGTCTTGACAGGACCTTTGAACCTTCTTCCCATGTTGAGCAACCCAGCAGACCTTCTAGCCTTCTTAGTCTTCTTGGCCAGCAGTGTCTTCAATTCATCCTGCCCCTTGGATAGGTTCAGGATCAGCTCTTGGAACTGTGCATTCTGTGCTTGGAGAGCCTTAACTGATTGTTCAAGAGCCATTGCTGAAATAAACAGCGAGAAGATGAGAAACCTGTGCACAATTATAAACCTGTGATGCAATGATATGGGAATGCATATGCAATGTTTTCAAGGACCGCAGGATTTAAATTTGCTTAAACAAACAAGAAAGTAACTTTTTATTAGTAATAACTTGTTTTGCCTTTTAGGCTTACAAAAAATGAAAACGAAATAAGTACAAAAGATGGGGTTTTAAGTCTCCCATGGACGTTTCCTCTTTGTGTTGAGGTATGAGTTGAGGTTTCGTTCCTCATGAAGTAGCTTTGTTAGCTCTAGGATCCTTGCTTGGCTTGCTTTGTAATGAGCCTCGAAAGTATCCCTTTGCTCTTTCAGTTGGATCCATGATCTCTGCAAGTCTTCCATATCAGTAGGCATGTCTGGGTGAAGGATGGTATAAGCTGTGTCTCCTTCAGCAACAGGTTCCATGGTAACTGGTAGGATGGCAGGATATGGCATCATGAGTGTCTGAGCACGAAATCGTACCCATCTGAGATAAGCCTCCATAGGAATGGTGTACTTAGGCTCCAGTGTCTTGCTGTCAATCCTGTTTACCTTTCCCCAAGCTCGTATGAATCTCTGACGGTAACCCTAAAGATCGTTGTCGTAGTCAAACACAATGCCCTGAATCAACATGTCATGTGGACCATCGCTCCGGGCGTAACCAAACTGTCGTAAAGCTAGAGATGGGTTGTAGGTGATGCCTCCTCTTATGCCTAGAAGTGGCACATTAGGAAACTCCCCACAACGGTCAATGATGGTGACATTCTCCATAGATCTGGAGCACCAATGGATGTCTGAGTGAGAAAGTGACATGATCCTCTTGGACCATCTGAACCCTTGCTCATTCTTCATTACTGAGCGAGGAAGGTGAGAAATAAACCACCTAGAAAGTAAAGGTATGCGGCACATCAAAGTTCCTCTTGCCCTTGTAGTACGGGTGTGAAGAGAATGTAGGATGTCTCCAAGTAAGGTAGGCACTGGATTGTGACTCAGGAATATGTTGATGGCATGAACGTCTATGAACTGATCAGGATTGGGGAACAACACTAAGCCATAAATCAATAAGGCTAAGATCTCCTCAACAGCATCGTAGCTCATAGCCTTCAAGAACATTTGAGCTTTATCCACTAATACCTTGGCAAGAATACCTTTAACTCCACTTCTCGTCTCTAGAACAATGTCAGGCTTCTTCAGATGTAGAGCTGCAGCAATAACTTCTGGTTTAAGCTCCTTCTCTAAGCCTGTGAATGGCTTCTGATCAAGAACAGGTATACCCAGAAGTTTAGAGAACTCCTCCATGGTTGGAACCAGCTGATAATCAGGAAATGTAAAGCAATGGTGCTTAGGGTCAAAGAACTGAAACAGCACACTCATCATGTCTTCACTGAATCCTGAAGTAACTAGGTCCAATAAGTGACCATGTCTCTTGTTGAACTGGGAATGATCAGGCACTAGGGAAACCAACTCCTTGAGCTTAGCAGGTATCCCTACAAAGTTGATCCTGATGGTGTTTCTACGAGCAGAAGCCATGACCTGCAACAAAGAACAAAGATAAATCCTTTGGTCCTTGAAATGGTTAGGGAAAATGATATGCTTATGATGCATGATGATGTCATGATGTCATGCTCAATCACAAACATGTGGCACACACAAACAAGTCACACCATAGCCCTAGGTTTAAAGGCTTGCATGAGGTTCAAAGGCAAGTACCCTCCCCTGAAGTTAGATGGTTCATCCTGTCCTACAAAAGTAACCAGGTTCTAAGGGATCTCAATATCATTGATCCTTCACAAGGGTGGTTGTTCAGAAGGCAACTTACTTGCCAACCAAAACCCTCCAAGTTTAAGATCTCAATGAGCGTAGTATCGAGTGTCAACCAACTTCAGTCTGCACCAAAGCCGGTTACCTCACTACTTTCTAAAGGCCAAGATGAGTTAACTAGGGTTCTAAAAGTCAGTTAGTGCATTGACAACATATGGCAGCCTCAATATTATCCTCAACTTGACTTAAGGAATATAAGCACCAACCAAGAAGTCGCACTAACTATGGCCACCAGATCAACCGTATCGATATACGTCGTACAGTTTCCTTGGTCTATTGCCATTTACCTAAGGTACACTAGATCCGGGTTAGGACCTTTCACACATAAGAGCACCCCAACAATATAATAATAAAGCAAACAAGGCAAACAATTTAAAGTGATCTTAATTCCTAAGGGTACCCCTCTTAAATAGATCCCCAGCAGAGTCGCCAGTTCTGTAACCCGGTGAACTGACTTTAAACAATGTTGCGGATAGCAAGAGTCGCCACCGACTTTTATTTTATCCATAAGGAAAGGTTATAAAAGAACAGGAAAGACCTTAGAGAATATTTTGGGTCCGGGGGGTAGGTTATGAAAAG
The DNA here is from genome assembly GCA_963859935.3 of Lathyrus sativus. Taxonomy (NCBI): domain Eukaryota; kingdom Viridiplantae; phylum Streptophyta; class Magnoliopsida; order Fabales; family Fabaceae; genus Lathyrus; species Lathyrus sativus. The sequence continues at coordinate 472,702,999 of OZ012741.1, read as the reverse complement.
GGAAGGTATTAGCATCCTTTTCATCCATGGTTATCCATGGGCTCTTAGGTACTTAAGCTCACTTTTGAATTGTTTTGAAATTGTAGTGTGTGAATAGAAAATTTTCAGAATAGTTAATAAATAATCCATGTAAGGATGTGTTAAGAACTTGTTTGAAAACTTGTTGAAAATTTGTTTAAGTGCGAAACAATTTTGAAGTGAGCAAGCACCTAGGAGTAACCTACCCTAATGTTTAAAGGTCTTTCTTATTCTTCATTCTTTCCTTTAGTAAGACTATCCCTACTATAATGGAGTAGGTAGTCCTTACTTTGGATGTTAAGGGGTATGTGAGGGACAATTTGACTTTGAAGGCCATTGTGGGATGTAATAAGCACATATAAGGGACCATCATCATTTTTCGAAAGGGACTTGATTCGTAAAGGCAACCATAAGGGACTTTGATGATTTTTTTTATTTGAGGGACTTGCTTTATACACCCCACTTAACCATTATTCGTAGGCAACTTGAGGGATATCCTTAGGAAGTGAGACGGCGATTAAAATCGACTTACGTGTGTGACGTGTTTATTTTAATTATCTTTATTTAAAAGTGATCTAAATTTATTTTAATATTACATACATGTTGTTACACTCCCTAATTACTAACCATAATAATAATTAAATAATTAAACAACTTTACATCCAAGAAACAATTACAAAATAATAAGCAAAATAATTAAATAGCAAAGATAAATAAAATATAAATAAGCAATAATAAATAATAAAGGGGGTTAATTCTAAGTTTACTCGGCAAGACATCGCATCTTGTGCCTACGTATCCTTACGGGAGTGGAATCAGAGTAATCGTAGTTCCCCTCAATAGGGAGGTTAGAAACTTCTTGACTGTGGTCAAGGTCTCAAGGGGAATAAACGCATCTTAAGGACACGCTTACGTGGAGTGTAGAAACTCCAAATCTCTACGTTGAAATGTTAAGTTGTAATTAGGGTTAAATTAGGGATTCCACGGCGGGAAACCCTAAAATGAGCGCGGCGGCTCTTTGACCTAATGCTAAGGGTAAAATTGTAATTTTGCCTGCGGCGAGGCATTTGTGAAAATTAGGGTTTGTAGTTTGTAGTTTTGAGGATTTGAAATTGAATGTGTGAAGTTTTACGGACTATTGGCGCGGCGGCCAAACAGTTACACCTAACCTTCGGATGTGTGCAATGTGACAGAAATAATAGTAAACGCGTGAGATAATTGAATCATGCAAACAGAGAGATAATGTCATAATTTAAACCATGCAAGCAGAAATTTAAAGGCAGAATTTAAAGAGCGATTGTTAAGTTCGCGAGGTTACATGAGAGGAGCAGATACAATATGATAATGAAATTTGAATTGAACAATAATAAAATAAAATAAATAACGGTTCTAGTTATTATTTTAAAAAAAAAGATTTTAGTTAGTATTTTAAATTTATCTAAAAAAAGTTTTTCTTAAAAATAATAGGTTTTCATATTAATTTGGAAAAGATGTTAATGTTATTTATTTTAAAAAACAGATTTTTATATTATAACAAATTTTAATAAATTAATGATAACAATAATAATAATAATGGTAATAATAATGATAATAATGATAATAATAATAAATAATGATAATAATAATAATAATAATAATAATAATAATAATAATAATAATAATAATAATAATAATAATAATAATAATAATAATAAAGCAATAATGAATTTTAAATGTGCCAAATAACCCAACAATGTTGCTAACGCAGAAATGCGCTCATCGCAACCAGATCTAAATCGGACGAAACAAAATTTATCGCAAAGAAAAAGAAATTAAGCAAAAAATAGTATTATTGCTCACACAAAAATGCGATCATCGCAACCAGATCGAACTAACACAAATGTCACGCGTCATGCACACAAAAGTGCAAACATCGTATCGACATAATTCGATCAAAAATTTTATATATATAAACTCTAACAATTTAAAAATTATATATATATAAACGTAACAGTAATAGATAAAGAAAAAGAAATAACGGTAATAGATGAAGAAAAAGAAATAACGGTAAAAGATGAAGAAAAAGAAACAACAGTAATAGATGAAGGAAAAGAAATAACGGTAAACGATGAAGAAAAAGAAACAATAGTAATGGATGAAGAAGAAAACTAAATAACGGCAAACGGCACTCACTCCTCTTAGGTTTTTTTCATTCTCCCCTCTTTTCCAACAAGGCAACACATGTATATATAGGGAACAAATTAGGGTTAACACCAAATTGTCAATAATGTCCCTAAAGCCCATTTTAAAGCCCAAACTAAATAATTAGTTAAGAAAAAATAAATTTTAAATAATTTAAAATAATTAAAATAAACTTAAAATAAAAACTAATAATCCTATTGATTACTAAAATAAAAAATATTATAAAAAGAACAAAATTTTTTTCAATATTTTTTATTTTATGATTTTTTGGATATTTTTATGAATAATTTAGAAAAAAGTGAAAAAAATAATATTTTAAAAAATGATTTAATTAAAATACGAAAATAATAATTAAATAATAAAAAAAAACTATTTTTGTTATTTTTTTTAATGAAAGATAGAAAAATTTAGAGTAAAAATAATAAAAAACAAAAAAAAAAGTGACAAAGGTGAGATTCGAACTCTCAACCTCTCACACTCATAACTCCTTACACATGTCCTCCTGCCAATTGTGCCATTTTTACTTTTTAGAAAAAAAATGCATGCCATATGATATTTACCTGCAAAAAGTCAAACGACTACACAAATTTGTTAGTAATTGATTAAATGCAATGAAATGCGACGACAAATCTTAGGGCAAAATTTAGGGTATTACAGTTATTATGATAATATTTCTCACCCAACCTCTCTTTGATGTTGGCAAAAAAAAATCATGAAGTTTGACTTTGGTTTGACCACAGTTGACCTCAGTTTGACCTTTTAACTGCATTGACTGCTTTTGACTTATCTGATCATCTGACTGAGCAAACTTTTGAGAAAAGTCTTGAAACTTGACATGGGGGTTCTTATACACATATAAGATGTTATGAAGCTCACTTGAAGTCTTGGAAGTCCATTTAGCCTGATTAAAGTCAAAACCCTAGTTTTGGATGCACTGCTTAGGAGGTGCATTGTCTGAGGGAATTGTCAACTCTTCTGACCAATTGTGAATTTTGTGAACCTTGTGAACCTTCTTGGAACACAAAGTCTTGTATTGTGAGGGCAAATTTTGGGGTGCAACACAACCATCAGTTAATTCATGTTTTACAACGTATCCACAACAGATACATACACATATGTATCACAAAAGAATCAAAACAAATGTAACTCCAAAAGAGTCGAAGGCTTCCTAACTACCCAGATGTTACATATCAGAGCCATTGACCAAAAAGAATGAAGACATCGCTTCACAAAAGAACCTCCAGCTTCCTACTCTGCAATGCCTCATAGAGCATCATAAAACAGCAGAAGGGTGAGAAACAACATCATAACAGTTAATGCATAAAATTGTATATATACATATACTCACATTTGTACAAGTTATACTCAAATTATGTTCTCACCACATTAAGCATATACAAATAATCATGTCTCTACACATACACATGAACATTCACTATATTTTCCTCCAAACAACCATATATAACATACACAGTTATATTCACACAACTAATGCATCATACACAGATGACTCATGCAACTCATAGAGACCGACACACGACTCTATGCAGATGCAAATGCGGTACCGACTCATTCAACAAATTCCCTAAGGAATCGAGTATTCAGCAGACCCTCCACGGGATCAAGTACTCAGCAGATTCTCCACGGAATCAAATATTCATCAAATTCTCCACGGAATCGAATATTCAGCAGATCCTCCACGGGATCAAGTACTCAGCAGATTCTCCACGGAATCAAATACTCTAACCAATCCTCCACGGGATTACATGTTATGACCGATTCTCCGAGGAATCACACAATGCAACCGATTCTCCAAGGAATCAAATATAACCATCGTATCATACGAGGTTCTACAAATCCTCCGAGGGATCAATCGACACAAAAATGCATACTATGCTCACAAACATATTCATTGTATTTATCACATACATCACATATATTCATTATGCATTCACATTATACACCATTTCACACGAGGTTTACATACCTATTGATCCATCAATGCATTTCTATCTAATTCGAGCAAACGCACAACATTATCAAACGATTAAGATTCACAATCGGCTCCACAATCTAGGATTCACGCCTTTCGGCCACCCACAACACAATATGTTGAAACAGTTCACACATCAATCATTCATATAGGCATTAATCGTAATTGAATCAACCAAACATCATGCTATGAACAAACAGCAAAACAAAATAACACTGCCAGGTTCGCCAACCTTCGCCTGGCGAAGCCACGCAGCGAATGCTCGCTGGCCTTCGCCTGGCGAACTCCCCAGCGAAGTCCACTGGGAGTAATTCTGGAATTACTCGCTGAGGCTCGCTACCCACTCGCCTGGCGAACCTTCGCCAACTCACCTCGTCTGGCGAACTTGCCAGCGAATACAGGGTATTAGCTTCTGACTTGCTTCGCTACAGCTCGCTGGGCTTCGCCTGGCGAAACTTTGCTGCCATTCGCCTGGCGAACTTGCGAAGACAGAACTTCCATGGCTGTCTCAAAGCCCAAACTCCACACAACCAACCGATTAAATCCAAACCAGTCACAGTAGCACAACCCAACCATCACCCGGCTAAACTACATCGTCTAATCCGAGCTCTAACCGATTAAAACCTCATTCTACTCACAAAACCAATTTCTAACCTAAGTGGAAAAAAGGTAGAAACTCTACAAAATCCACACACATACACATACAATCATACACATTAAAGAGATGATGGAGTTTCACACCCTTACCGATCGATTGCAAGCTTTGGTAATGATTCCTTGATGATTCTAGGTTTTCCTCTCCACTTTCTCTTCTCTTTCTCTTCTCCTCTTTTCTTTCTCTTGTTTTTCTTCTTATGTTACTATCTTCTTTCTTTTCCTCTCTTATTCTATTTCTATCTCTATTTCTTTCCTCTCAAATTCTTTCCAACACTTACCAATCAATTCTCACACTAAAGTGCTAAATGTCTAAAATGCCCTTTTTACTCTAATTCCCCGAAAACTCTCCGAATCGGTAAAAAAAAAAGATAAAATAAGCAAACACCACATAATATCAATATATAATTTCTCAATTTAAAACAAACATCAATTAAATAAATTAAAAGACCCAACAATTAATGGGAATTCAGAATCGGGGCGTTACAACTCTCCCCCACTTTAGAAATTTTCGTCCTCGAAAATATCACCTGATTCAAACAACTCTGGATGTGATTCTCGCATCTTGCTCTCCAATTCCCAAGTCATGTTGCCTTCCGCGGCACCTCCCCAGGACACTTTCACAAGCGCAATATCCTTGCCTCTTAGTTTCTTAACTTCACGGTCCAAAATACTAACCGGTAAAACTTCAACTATAAGGTTATCTCTTACTTCAACTTCATCCATTGGGATCACATGTGACGGATCCGGAACATACTTCCGAAGTTGCGAGACATGGAATACATCATGCAAATTCGAAAGAGTCGGAGGCAACGCCACACGATAAGCCACAGCACCAACTCGTGCGACAATCTGATACGGACCAATAAAACGAGAAGTCAACTTTCTCGACTTCAAAGCACGACCCACACCCGAAACTGGTGTGACTCTCAAAAACACATGGTCTCCCTCTTGAAACTCGAGATCCTTTCTCCTTTTATCATGATAACTTTTCTGTCTATTCTGAGAAGCTCTCATCTTTTCCCGAATAAATTTCACCTTTTCCGTCGTTTGTTGTACCATTTCAGGACCAACTACCGACCTTTCACCCGTCTCATGCCAACACAGAGGTGTTCGACATCTACGTCCATATAAAGCCTCAAATGGCGCCATACCGATACTCGAATGGAAACTGTTATTATAGGTGAACTCAATCAACGCTAAATAACCGTCCCACGCACCACCTTGTTCAAGCACACAAGCACGCAACAGATCTTCTAACGATTGAATCGTCCTCTTAGTTTGACCATCCGTTTGCGGATGATATGCCGAACTCAATCTCAACTTAGAACCCAAGGCACCTTGCAACCTCTCCCAAAATCTTGAAGTAAATCTAGGATCTCTATCCGACACAATACTCTTAGGAACTCCATGAAGCTTCACAATAGTGCCAACATAAATCTCGGCTAACCTTTCCAAAGAATAAGTAATATCAATCGGAATAAAGTGAGCCGATTTAGTAAGCCTATCAACAATCACCCAAATAGCATTATGTCCTCTTTGCGTATTCGGCAATCCCGTAACAAAATCCATCGATATACTATCCCATTTCCATTCCGGAATATCCAACGGTTGCATCAATCCACTAGGCTTCTGATGCTCCACCTTAGACTTCTGGCAAGTCAAACACGAATACACAAAACGAGCAACATCGCTTTTCAATCCAGACCACCAAAAGATCTTCTTCAAATCCTGATACATCTTATTTGCTCCCGGATGAATACTTAAGTTACTCCGATGTCCCTCTTCCAATATCATCTTCTTTAAATCCGCATCATCGGGAATACAAACACGACCTCGAAACCTTAAAACTCCTAATTCATCAACTTTGAAATCTTCATTTCCATTCGTCATCAAATCCACAAATTTCAAATCCAACTTTTGCTTTTCACACACTGTAGCAAGAAAATCATTCGTGACATGCAACATACCAAGCTTCACACTACTCGGTGTTAACTCACAAACCAAACTCAAATCTCTAAAGTTCTCCAAGAGTTCCCACTCTCTAACCATCAAAGTAGACACGTGCAACGACTTCCGACTTAAGGCATCGGCTACCACATTCGCCTTACCCGGATGATAATTTAAACCAAAATCATAGTCCTTCAAAAGTTCTAGCCATCTCCTTTGCCTCATATTCAATTCCTTTTGATTAAACAAATACTTCAAACTCTTGTGATCGCTAAAAACCTCAAATCTTGCACCATAAAGATAGTGCCTCCAAATTTTCAAAACGAACACTACGGCCGCTAACTCCAAATCATGAGTAGGATAATTATTTTCATGCACTCTCAACTGCCTAGAAGCATACGCCACGACCTTCCCATCTTGCATCAATACACCACCCAATCCTGACAAAGAAGCATCGCAATAAACCACAAAAGGTTCCGTAGGATTCGGCAAAATCAAAACTGGCGCTGTTGTTAACCTTCTCTTTAATTCCATGAAACTCTCTTCACAATTAACATCCCAAATAAAAACCTTTCCTTTACAAGTCAACTGCGTCAACGGAAGTGCTAACTTTGAAAATCCTTCGATAAACCTCCGGTAGTAGCCGGCCAAGCCCAAAAAGCTTCGAATCTCCGTAACTGATCTTGGAGTCTCCCATTGCATTACCGCATCGATCTTGGATGGATCCACACTAATACCATTGCCGGAAATAATATGTCCAAGAAAACTCACCTCCGACAACCAAAACTCACACTTAGACAACTTTGCATACAACTTCTTCTCTTTCAAAATCCGCAACACAATCCTTAAATGTTCTTCGTGTTCCTCTCGAGACTTAGAATAAATCAAAATGTCATCGATAAACACCACCACAAAACAATCCAACTGCTCGTGGAAGATACGGTTCATATATTCCATGAAAACACCCGGCGCATTAGAAACTCCGAATGGCATCACCGTATACTCGTAGTGACCATATCGTGTTCTAAAAGCCGTCTTCGAAATATCTTCTTCCTTAACCCGAATCTGGTGATAACCGGATCTCAAATCAATCTTACTAAAAACACGGGCTCCAACCAATTGATCCATCAGATCATCAATTCTTGGAAGCGGATACTTGTTCTTAATTGTCACCTTATTCAACTGCCGATAATCAATACACAATCGCATACTACCATCCTTCTTCTTTACCAACAATACCGGCGCACCCCAAGGAGAAACACTTGGTCTTACAAATCTCTTCTCCAACAAATCATTCA